>CM072772.1:93795000-96515000 GCA_036936925.1 Cenchrus fungigraminus | reverse complement strand
GGGTTACCTACTCCTAAGGGTCAAAGCAAGCCTTTTAATTCAATTCTTTATTCTTACATTAAAGAATGAATCAAATCTCCCCAAGTAGGATTCGAACCTACGACCAGTCAGTTAACAGCCGACCACTCTACCACTGAGCTACTGAGGAACAAGGGGAGATTCGACCTCCTAGAGTTCAACTCCCGCTCTCAACCCGTGAACAATATGCGTCCGAAGCTTCTTTCGTAACTCCCGGAATTTCTTCGTAGTGGCTCCGTTCCATGCCTCATTTCATAGGGAAGCCCAAAGTGGCTCTATTTCATTCTATTTCACTTCCTAGCACTTCCTATCATTTAATATCCATCCCTTTGGTCTTATTGACATAAGAGATGTCATTTATAGTCTATCTCTTTCTATATATGGAAAGTCAAGAAATTCTCACCGAAACATCGAGAAATTGTGCATATAGAAAACTCTAAAGAAAGAAAAAAAGGAGACCCATGCCATGATTTTCAAATCTTTTCTACTTAGTAGTCTAAGTTTATCGATGAGGATAATTAATTCGGTCATTTATTCGAGGTGTTACACTTAGCTTGGTCAAGCCTATTGCACTTATCTTAGTGGAAATAGCATTTAAAAATGAGTAAATGTCATTAGATAATTTATTGGGTACCATAAAGAATTAAAAGCTTCCTTAACCATGCTATACTTTTTGCTCCATAACATCACTTTTGCCATTATGGAGCACCTTTAAGATCATGTACAGTTTTAAAAAAATTATTGTTATTGCCTTGCCAAAAGAACCTGAAATTATAAAACCCCATCTTTTAAGGACAACTTTTGAGATTTCAAAAAATAATGACATCTTGAACATTGGAAGGCTACTTAGGACTGAATTCAATAAAACTAGTCTACCTCTATAAGATAAATATTTGGGGTTTCTAAAGTATTAAGTTTACATATGTTTGAATATATCCTCAATTATAGCCCAGTCTGCATTACTGAGCTTACAGTGGTGCATCAAGATATTCCTATGTACTTATAAAGGGTAGACACCATGAATCACATCCACAAAGATCAGTGTAGTCTCTTATATTGTTTAGCCTCTTCACAACGAAATATCTCACTACTATGGGAGTTAATTTTAAGGATCAATAATCGTTCCAAGACACTGAGTAGCAATTTTATATTTTTAGCTTGCTCCAAATCATGGTTTATGAACAAAAATTGTATCATGGTTTATAATTTGACCATCTTCTTCCACAAGGTGAGGATTGACGCCTCTAATTTGACCATCTTTCCTTTGCCGTCTTAATTAATATAGAGAGCATGTCTTCCACAGTATAAATTGAACAAGATGGGCGACATAGGACCACCTTGCCTGATACCTTTGTTTTTGTTTGGAAGTATTGCCCAGTCGTCAATAAATTTGATGCCCACACTTCCTCACGAAACGAAATTTTCAACCATATCAAATACTCATCCTGAAATATAAGGTATTCATGGGTTCAAAATTTGTCTCCAAATATAAAACGTCCTATGAGTTTTTGGCAAGTACTAAATCAAATCAATTAAAAACTTACTCTTGTTAATTGGAAAACTTGCCTTGTATTACCATTGTTAGGGCTACATATGAGACATTTGCTCACCACTTTAATATGTCCTAAAAATTCTAGAATGCCTTATTTCAGGATGGTTGTAGTAGGCCTTTTCAAAGTCTATTTTCCATATTAAATCTTCAAGTCACGGTGATGGAGAAAAGAAAATCAGGCCTGGCCTCTGGTGAGTGGTGACGAATTGACGTCCTTGTTTTTTTTTGGAGAGATAGTCTTGGTTATTAATTATCGGAAGAGATAGTCAGCCACTTTTGTTTTACTCATTTTGCTAGAACACGCAAGGGGAAAGAAAATTAGAAACCTATGACTTGATCGTGATTGATGCACCGTTTTGTATATGTAGCTTAAAGTGAAACTCTTTCCACAAGGGAAATATGTACGTAGTAACCGGATAAGAGACGGACTTCTCAACCACAATTAAACAGATCGAAGTAGAGTAGGAGTAGCTACCAAACTCGGCGGTATGCCTCGCAAAGTACCAGATCATCAGACAAACAATCCTTATCTCGCATCTGCTGTTGGCAATAGCCAATAGCAGTGAAAAATGGTTTGGAAATAGAATGATCAGTAAATTACTCGAAAAGGTAAGTTGAAAAATTAAAAATACGTGTACAGCTTTTCACCTTTTTGTGGCTGGCAGCTGGCTGGGTCGCGAGCTCGTGACCAGGTGATCGTCGTTCGTCGTCGGTTTGTAAGCAACTCTTGTATCCGTATTGGTCGCTTCCCCTACTATTAATAATGAAACATACGCGCGATGCACGTTCTCGCGAAAAAAATTCGTGTACAATGAATTAATAAATCTACTCTCGAGACTGAAGGATCGGAGACGACAAGAGGACATGCATGTGGCCACACACCCGGGCGGGGACGGGGACCCGATCTAATAAGTTCTGATCAGGCCACAAATCGATGTGGTTGGGGAGTCGTCTCTTGCCTGAACATGGTCGGGGATGGCCACTTGCCAGCGAGGTCACACGCTCCAGGACCAGCCTATGTGGCAGCCAATTAGCCGAGACGCGAGACGCCCTTGCTCACCGGCGGAATTGTTGCCAGCAGTGGATCGGAGGACTGAGACATATCCCGCTGCAAAAGAGATCCAGGAGCTGATCGAGAGAGAGCCGAGCCCAGCCACATGGAATGGAGGTCAAATTCTCGATGCATGGAAACAATCTGTCGGAGGCCGGGCACCGACGAACGATCATGCCTGCCGTACGAACGTGCAGCGCCTCCGGTTGGAATTTTTCGTGATAAGCACACTGTGCATCCAGCAGTGATTTGTGGCCGTCGTGACCCCGTGACGACGGAGCTGTCCCTGCCAGTGCTCGAGGGCCCCTGTCTTGTAGCTAGCTCCGGCCATCCAGCTCTCTCCCTCACATGGCTCGTACGTGGCTGAGGTGCCGGCACGTACGTACGGTGGCTTCGCCGTTCTTGTCTCTTGCAAACCGTGATGGGTACGTCGTCGATGATCTTGACGTGCCCGTCGCTGAATAATGTAATACAGGGGATGGCAGAGACAGCTAGGTAGCTCTGTGATCGTAGGTACTCCTGTCGCCGCGTGCCTCCGATCGATGGGTACGCAGATCTGATCGATCGGTGGGCAGATCTGATCGCGCTGTTGAGGGCTGCCCCATCGCACCAATAAGCGAGATCCATACAGCAGAGAGACAGCAATGGCCAATGGATCCCTCCCTGTACCGTCGCGTTGTATCTTCGTGCCTAGGCCTGCCACTTGTATCTAGTAGAATTATAGTTGGGAGTAATCGCCTCTGCTTGTACCTTCGTGTCTGGCACTTGTATCTCTGCCGGGGGTAAAAGCCCAGCGAGTTTAGTTTGTCGGGAGTAATCACCTCTGCTTGTCGCTAGTTCACCAACTTGTAAATCTCTTTCTTTATTAATGAGATAGGCAGACTCTCGTGTCCGTTCGTTAAAAAAAAGAATTGCTCTGATCGCTCCGATCAAATCAAGAGCGCAAATAAAGGATCCGGTGCATGAATCACGCATTAATATTCATGATGGGTGTGGTTGGCATAGGACAACAGGAGATGCTAATTGTTGTCATCGGGTGTGAAACAAAACTCCGATGAGATTATTGTAAGAGAAGAACGGCGCAGGTAGGTACTAACTAATTAATTGATAAAGAAAAGCTTGCCGGTGATCAGATCGACATTTTGGGCACGTGATACTCAAGCTCCCAAACTGACTGAATGATTTGGGGATTAGCGATTAGCATTGCATGAAACAATTAATAATCCAGGATCCTATGCACTTGCAAGCTCCATTAGCATTGCCCGTGATCGACATGGTTTGTTGTACTGTGTGCAAGTGGTGTCCATCTACTAGCTACCAAACTGAATGATTGGGATTAGCATTACACCTAGTAGGATCACATGCGTTCAGCATTGGACACACACAGTACGTATGGGTTCAAATTAAACCATCAAAGTCGAATTAAGTTCTGACATTGTATCGAAGACATGTAGAGTAAATTTTAAGAAATAAAGACAATTTAATATACTTCAAAAATATAACCGTTTTATCTTATTTAAATATGTTTTCCTAATTAGCTAATAAATGCATTTATAACCATATTTGTCATTGTTGCTAACGTTGTCACTCTTGTTACTTGCCATGAGACATAAGCAAAGTCAAATTACAATTTGTATGTTGTATCTTCATCGCTGCTATCCGAATCAATGTCAGTAAAGACTTGCTCAAGTGCACGCCCAAAGAACTTGATTAACCACCTTACAGCTAAAGAATTTCTTATTTTTCTTGTCATCGTAATGGCATTTCTTATTCTCCTTATCAATTTATTCTTCCATCTCATCTTCCTTTTTTTTATACTTCATCGTCCTGCCTTGAAATCCTCACAAGAAAATTTAGTCACTAAGAATGGATATGATTGAGCAAGCCACACTCAAAACATCTTGGAGGACTACAATTCCATTTCTTCCTTGATCTCGCAATATGTATAACTTTAGTGAAGCGACTAGAGAGGAGTGCCAAATAATCTTGGAGTTTGTTCTAGGTATTCTCAGTTAGTAGAGGCAAATAATTAAGATAATACATAGTTAGATGAAGAAGTATAATTATGCATATTTGGTTGAAAGACCAAAGCCATATGGACTTGTTTCCATATTTTTCTAGCATTAACATATAATTCACAAGTTTTTAATTTACAATAAAGTATATATAATAATGTAAGAGTACTCATCACAGTTGATTCTTGAGTAGATGTAATAACCTTTATTCCCAAACGGACATGTCTAAGGCAAGTAATTGTATTAGCATCATCAATGTATATAACTCTAACATCACGCAAATTACTAAGAATTTTATTAAAACATGAAAATAAATCATTAATAGATTTACTAGGTTTCATTTCAAAGCATATGTATTCTTTCTTAAACATATCTTGATGCACCATCTTTTATCATATTCGATCCTTCATGTGATTGCCACAAAAGTACCATATATACCTCATATGCCGACTTGAGATGAACAATTCAGCTTATTAAACCACTCCTTCCTAGACCTTGGACGATCAAATTATTGGCCTTTCTATTGTTCTCCACATTTGCTCAATCATTAGCATACTTCACTTGATTAGGAACTTGAAAAAGAGTAGTAACCTCCCAAATTGGTTTGCCTTGTGGTTGAGTATATATATGGCTCCATCTTTGTTTTTTGGAACTGAAAATCAAAACCATCGAAAAGACATGGTTTTCTAGAGTACCTATCTATTGCTAATAATTATAATCACCGGTTAAGATAAATTAGAAAAAAGAACTAGCTCCGGTACAACTTGTAGGATCGAATCCCTCTAACCTAGCTATTAGACGAGAGGTCAATGGTAGTTCAAACTTCAAACTACAATAAAAACCTTTTTTTGCAAAAACATATTCTAGCTTGTCCACTAAATCATGCATGTGCCACTCTTAGACAGTAAGTCCTGAAACAGAGAAACTTGGTCAGGAAATATTTTATCAAAATTTTAAAACTAACCCAATTAGAATAACATAAATTGGAGATATGAAACTCAAGATATAAAATAAAGAAGCTGCCTGTATCGGATAGTGTCGCGAAGAGGTTATACCAAACAAACCTGATCAGTAACATGATACACTAGCACAAATTTTTATTTGGATGGATCAAAACTATTCTAATCACATTATTGATCAATAAACCAATCTAAAACTAAAACCAGGTATGCAAAATAAAGAACGGAGAGGAAGGAAAATATTACCGATACATCAAACTAATACAAGATTGATCTTTATTGTAAAAATGTGTTAAAAAGATTATACCTTCATGAATGTCAATAAAAAATCACCACAAGATACCAAAACCGGATCCCTCCTTTCTCTCTCTCTCTCTCTCTCTCTCTAAAGAAAAACAGAAGCGCATGTGCCTCCCGCATGCATGTGCTAATTATATATGTAAATCTCGAAACACAACAGTCAACATGCATGTGTGCCACCGTGGTAAACACGACGCCACCAAACGAAACGGCGCCGCCACACGACCCTTGCATTGGACGACCACCTGACACATGCGTGCGCGCACAACCAATCCAACTGGCCGCTCTCTCTCTCTCTTCTTTCTCTCTCTCCTCTGCATAACAGCATGCAGCTTAACTGTGTTCCAACATGGGCACAGCACACCTGCAGGCTGACGGCGGCTATCACATGCAGCCAGCTCTTGTGCTTCCTATCTATAATCGCAATGCTTGATGGCTGCCTGGTGTGTTCATGTGCCACGACTACAAATTAACACGCACCATACCTTCAACATAATGTCAGACACCACACAAAAGGCCGGTGGGGTAAGACCGCCTCACGGATTTTCATTAAGAAGAAAGAACCTTCTTCCGACCTAAAAAATTCTCTGAACCCCGATTTTATTGGCAAGAGGATTTTTTTTAAACCAGCTCCATAATTAACTTTGGTATAATGTCCGACACCACACATGGACTACATCCAACGACGTGCGTAATTAACCATTCTATGTCCAAACATCTCCCATATAACATTTTTGGCCAATAAGACCCTACTAGTTCGTCTCAATTTAATCCTGAAATCTTAATTAGTTTTTCCGGAACCTCGTTCCATTCCATCGCGATAATATTCCGCCTCAAGCAATACCAGCACAAGTCTGTGATCCGTCTATATATATACAACACACTACTCACACAGAGTGTTATGTTGGGATTTAGGAATTTCGAACAGATAGGAAGAGAGGAAGACATGGAAGAGCTTGAGACGAATGAACATTGAACAAGAGAGATCTATGAATACCAAGGCCAAGGGTCTCCTCCTCCTCTCCCCTTGGGTCTTATTTATAGGAAGAGGAGGTGCCCTCCCCCTTCAAACCCTAGGAGAGAGGAGGTGGCTGTTTTCTTTATTTCCACCGGTGGGGCTGAGAATTACATTTAGGTCCCTAATATTTACATCTGAGGCCCCTCAGCTATTACAATTAGGTCCTCGGCCCTTACAAATATGCCCCTATACCTCCTATTTGGGCCTCTTTTATACACAATGGGGGTCTCTAGCCTTAGCCTTCCTAAGGCGCACCCCCAACAGTAGCCCCTCAACTATTTGGTCTTGGCCGGTACAACAAGATCTAATAGTTGCTCTTTGTTTAAAAGAGGCCCAAATACACTTCAAACTTCGGTCGTAAGGAGTGTCCCTTACAACCATCCCATTTGCACCTCGCTAAAAACTCCATCCCAAAAACTCAGTGGGAAAAAAGGGTATGGAGAAAAGAGTATGCACATTCTCGGGTTTACATGTTCTAACTCCAAATTACATGTCTATAAGTGTCTTGAATGATGAACTTTGACCAATGGTTTCATTCTCAAGCCTTGATCAGGAGACCTTTCTTCAAGAGTTAACGTTGTCACCGCTGAAGTTAGCCTCAACATCTTCATGCCTTCTCTCATGAGCACCGGACAACTAGGATGGACTGGTTCACCAGTACACCCCCACCTCTCTTGGCTGGTGTTCATGAGAGAAGCTCTATATGTAGTGGAAGTAGTCTGGTTGAGCCCTTCAAGTTGATGTAATGGAAATCTTGAGGTTGAGGATGATGTCGAGGTTGATGATCATGCTGAGGGAGATTCCGGAGGCGAGCCCCTTGATGTGATGTCGAGGTTGATAGAGATTCCGGAGGCGAGCCCCTTGAGGTGATGTCGAGGTAGATAAAGATTCCAGGGGGGAACCCTTTGAGCCGTTGTAGAAGTAGATGATGATGTCGAGGTTGAGGTCGACAAAGATTCCGGCGGCGAGCCCCTTGCGCTGTTGTTTCCAGAAATGCATGCCAAGTCGAGGGTTTCATAGATTCCAAGAACGAGCCCCATAAGCCGTTGTATCCAAGAATGTGAAGTTTGAGGATAGCTCTTAGAACCAAAAGGTTAGATAACTGAAAATTAATGAGCACAAATAACCTGTGGACCAGATTAACAAAGTTTCTAAAAGAAATAGTACGATCAGAATTTAGCTGAGTAAAAAACTTTGAAGGATACATCTTGCCAACAAAGATGATATCAGTGATTGGAGTAAGATAATATAGACATATAGTGCATGCGAAAGTTTTGTAACTGTGGGCGCTATAAACCATATTTGCATGTCATTAACTTAGCATACTTGTCACATTACGGTTTCTCTAGCATGCACGGGAAAGAATCATGACCCTCGATGCTTCAGATAAATGCCTATGTACTTATTTTGGTAGCTTTGGTGAGCTTCGGAGATGAGAATGGATCCTAAAAGTTCAGCATTCAGCATTCTTCCTTTTTCTTATATTCCAGAAACTCTCTGATTCCCGGAACTTCTCAGATTCCTGAAACTAATTTTTTTTCCTGAAACATCTCAAAAGTAACAAAAATATGGAAATCTTGGTGATTTTTCTCCTCCGATGGTTATGGAGTTATTCGGAAACTTTAAAATCAATTCATGAAGTAGTTTTAGATATAGTAATTCGGAAGTATTCCTTCTATTCCTACGAGTAAACCACGGGCTCCTCTAATCCTTCGTGCATCCTGCGAAATATAGAAGATTGGATCTCCGAAGCTCAAAACCGTTCCGTGATCTTGTAAAACTTCTTAATATTAGCCTCACACACTATTTTGAGGATGTTCCGCCATCACACAACTCCTCCGAAGTTTCAAATACATGTTTCCTTGGATTTGGACATTTGGCTTAGCGTCAACATGCATGTGCATGAATGATTCATGTGTTGTCTATGTTGAGGTGCCTCGAGATTATTGCATCTTTTCACAAACCATCACATGAGAATGGATATATCAAGATAATATATTAGCAATATCATAGAAGTGAAAAGAAAGTTTCCAATAGCAAGGTTGATCCCCTCGAGTGCTCAAGCCGTGTAATTTAAAATTCTAAGGAAGAAAACGGAGCCCCTTAGCCCACAAAGTGGTACTCGAGGCTACTCATATCTGAAGCATGATCGAAGTGATATCACCCATTGACCAGTTTCCATGAAAGCTTATCTTTGGCACCTGAAAAGTTTGGTTTCATTCATCACAATAGAGTCATTCACGAATATACAATATCAGAATTCTCGAGCTTTCGTATTTCACGGCCACAACTTATTGTTGTCTCAGGCCTTTTTCGGAATCATCCCTTCACTCTGGGATTCTTTGGTATCGAGGCCACAACTTATTGTTGTCTCAAGCCATTTCACGAAATCATCCCTTCACTCTGGGATCAAGGCCACAACTTATTGTTGTCTCAGGCCTTTTCATGGAATCATCCCTTCACTCTGGGATCTAGGCCACAACTTATTATTGTCTTAGGCCTTTTCACGGAATCATCCCCTCTGGGTTGGGATTTTCGGAATTCTTTTGGGACCGAGGCCACAACTTATTGTTGTCTCAGGCCTTTTTTGGGAATCATCCCCTCTCGGTTGGGATCGAGGCCATAACTTATTGTTGTCTCAGGCCTTTCACATTGGAATGTAAATACGGAAAGTAAGCATTTGAAAGTAATACTACAGAAAAATGTAAACTTGTTTCCTTGTAATGTGATCTTTCTGATTCATGTATGAGATGTGTCCATGCAATGCTTATGATGCATGTTGATGCATATGAATGAAATGCTTTGATATGGATGGAATTATCTCGTAGTAGAGAAGAATGCTCAACAGAATAATGTCCTGAATAGTCTTGATCAACTTCCGAAGGTTATAACTTGATGAATACAGATAGATATGATTCCAATGGACGATGAAAGCCAAGTATTGAGATAATTCCAATAAATGATGAAACCCAAATGTCCATCTGTAACAAAATATCATGTCCCAATTCGATGAAAACCAATATTCCTGCAAAGGAGGAAGCATCGATATTTTTTTGAAGGATATTTCGATCAGTAGCATGATATCATTACAAATAAACAGATAAGTTGACAAAAGCTTGATCGAAAAATTTTGTAGACTTACTTTTAGCTTTAGTCGATACAGCAACTCTAGGTTGCTTTCGACTATCAATTTCAGACATAGTTTCATAGCATTAAAAACGAACTATATTCTAAACATCAGTGACTTATTAGAAAGGTCACATGATTGAATATATGTGTAGTGCAAGGATGATCATATGATTGCCAGAGTTATTAGCTTATGTTGGTAAAGGAATATTCACATTGGTGAAGTCCTGCAAGTTAGTGAGAAAATTTTTCTTAGGAAAAGAAGCGCAGCCCCTCCGGGAATTTAGAAAAAGTTTTATGATTGTAAGTACAATTAAATAATATATTTTTTTAAGGAAATGGCCTGCAAAATAGATACATTAGTGACACAAATATAGTAATATATATAACCTCCGTAGGTGCACTTGAGCAATATACAAAGACCATGAAATATTTTGTTTTGATCACTTTAACAGATAGCCTCAAGGATATGCTCCTTCATCAAGTTTCCTTGTCTCTGGACCCACAGGTTCCTTTCATCAAGTTTCCAAGGTTTCTGATCAGCTAGGAAGAATCGTGTTTGATGTTTACAAGCCTCGAGTGAGCCACCATTTTTTTTAAAGATTTCCAAGATTTAGAAACTCGAGATTCTGATATTCCGCTCATTCCGAGATACCAAGATTCTGCTAGTTCTGAGATTTCGAGATTCTGCTAATTTCGATATTCCAAGATTCCACGATTTCGCGTATTCTGAGATTCAGCTCATCATTCTGAGATTCTGAGATTCTGCTTATTTCGAGTTTTTGCTTGTTCCGAGATCCCGTGATTCTTTGGAGTACGTGCACCAAAATTTGTAGTTTCATATGCATGCATGGATTTTGGAATGACGATCAACTATTTAGCTTGCTTGAGGTTCCTGGCTTTTAGCAGCTTCGAGGATATATTTTTTTAAGAATTAAATCCTGCCAAAATATTATAGGAAATCACCCTCGGGAGAACAAAAAGTTTGTTTGAAGATCTTTTCCAAAAACTTTGAGGCTTCAAGAATTTTCCATAAACTTTGAGGATTCAAGAATATTTCATAAACTTTGAGGATTCGAGAATTATATTTTCACGCGAGGCTCATAAAAGATAAAAATTGGTAAAAACGTAAAATGTTATAAAGGATACACCCTGCAAGCATAAAAGTTAGTATAGATAATATGTATATTTTTATGAATTTTCGCTCGGGGTTGCGAGGTTCCAAGATTCTGCTCATTCCGAGATTTCGCTCGTTCCGCGATTGTGCTCGAGGTTTCCGAGATTCCAAGATTTTGCTCATTTTGAGATTCCAAGATTTCGCTTATTTCGAGATTCCGAAATTCTAAGATTCCAAGATTCTGAGTTTCTGAGATTCCATGATTTCTTCTTTGCGCAGATTCTTTGAATCGTCCACATTCCTGAAAAAGTAGGAAACATGGAAGTGACTATTTTTTTTTTTGGTATTCGTTAGTTCCGAAGGTCATCACATTTTAGGAGACAGGTAAATTAACCGCCTCAAGTATTACGAATCCGGGAAACCCTTTCTTTGCAGGCAAAAAGGCGCCTTCAGCTTGAGACCATGCAAGTTCCGAGATTCCGCTTGTTTGGAGATTCCGAGACTCTGCTTGTTCCAGAATTATGAGATTTCGAGATTCAGCTCATTCTGAGATTCCAAGATTTTTCTTGTTCCTGGATTTCGAGATTCCGAGATTGTGCTCATTCTGAGATTCCAAGATTTTTCTTCTTCTGAGATTCTAAGATTTTTCTCCTTCCGAGATTCCGAGATTTTTTTCTCATTCTGAGATTCAGAGATTTTTCTTCTTCTGAGACTCTGAGATTCCGAGATTTTTCTTCTTCTGAGATTCTGAGATTTTTCTCATTCTGAGATTATGAGATTTTTCTTCTTTTGAGATTCTGAGACTTTTCTCATTCTGAGATTCCGAGATTTTTCTTCTTCTGAGATTCTGAGACTTTTCTCATTCTGAGATTCCGAGATTTTTCTTTTTCTGAGATTCCGAGATTTTTCTCATTCTGAGATTCGGAGATTTTTCTCATTCTGAGATTCGGAGATTTTTCTTCTCCTGAGATTCGGAGATTTTTCTTCTTCTGAGATTCGGAGATTTTTTTCATTCTGAGATTCCGAGATTTTTCTTCTCCTGAGATTCTGACTCATTCTGAGATTCCGAGATTTTTCTTCTCCTGAGATTCTGAGATTTTTCTTTTTCTGAGATTCCGAGATTTTTCTCATTCTGAGATTCCGAGATTTTTCTTCTCTTGAGATTCTAAGATTCCGAGATTTTTCTCATTATGAGATTATGAGATTTTTCTTCTTCTGAGATTCCGAGACTTTTCTCATTCCGAGATTTTTCTTATTTTGAGATTCCAAGGGTGCTTAACTAAAATTTTTGGACTTTTGCAACTGAATGGAACCCTTCGATTCTTGAAATTTCTTTTTTCTCTCATGGTAATCGTGAATTTTACTTCGTGCGAGACCACGGTGGGCGCCACTGTTGGGATTCAGGAATCTCGAACAGATAGGAAGAGAGGAAGACATGAAAGAACTTAAGACGAATGAACATTGAACAAGAGATCTCTGAATACCAAGGCCAAGGGTCCCCTCCTCCTCCCCCCTTGGGTCCTATTTATAGGAAGAGGAGGTGTCCTCCCCCTTCAAACCCTAGGAGAGAGGAGGTGACTGTTTTTATTATTTCCATCGGTGGGGCTGAGAATTACATTTAGGTCCCTAATATTTACATATGAGGCCCCTCAGCTATTACAATTAGGTCCTTAGCCCTTACAAATATGCCCCTGTACCTCCTATTTGGGCCTATTTTACACACAATGGGGGTCTCTAGCCTTAGCCTTTCTAAGGCGCACCCCCAACATGTTACATTCATCTCGAAAGTAACTAGTACACTATATCACGAGTTTATAAAAATTAAACGACACGCCATGCCACCGTAAGCACGTTTGGACACTGTACCAGCCACGAACGCAACACGTAAGCACACACGCACGTCAGATCAGTCTATGTGTCGTGCCTAATCACTTTGCAATGCCAATTTGAAATTTTCAATACAAATCAATTTTCCATCATATATGACCTTCTCAGGCTTGATACGCCTCTGATACACGGTATCAAGAAATATCTTTTATTTTGTAGTTTGGTATCAAGAGAGAAGTATCTTTTGTTGTGTAGTTTGCAGTAGTATTCCTTGGTAGAGAGGAGGAATCTTAGCTAGTATTGGGGTTGGCAGCAGGAGCTATGCATGGCCCCCTCATGCTTTTAAGTACTTTTTGCTGTGTACGACTAAACTCCTTTGAGATTAAGAAGACTTATAGGACTACATCATATCATGCATATATATGATTTGGTTCTTCTAATTAATGTTCCAATAATCTTGACCCACCACCACTACTACTGAATTCCTTAATTTCTATCAATGGAGAAACAGAAGAGAATCCAATGCAGAGGCGAGAAGAGAACAGTCGTACATGTACGTCTCCCTCTGCATCCTTCACTGCACTGCACTGCGCTGCTGCTGTCGCTTGATTGCGAAGATGAAGAAACATCAGCTATCGGAGGGGACGGCGCGCGCGGCGGGCTGTGGCCTGTGTGTCTCGGCTCTAGGAGCACGCCAAAGGGCCAGTAGCAGACTAGCACATGATGGATGTGAGAGCTCTGCGTGCATGTGGACGGGCTTTTGGGCTAGGAGCATTAGTTGTTTCTTTTAGAAAATTCCTCTTTGTTTGAGTGCATACTTATCATGTATTTTTAGACAATTCCTGGATTTTTTTGGATAACCACGTAGATATAGATCACCGTGTGGTCTTATCCGGATCGATCGTGCTATCGGCTTATCTGTATCCAAACACACCTAATCAACTCTGCTCTTCGTGTCCATTATTTGAGCATTAGCAAAATCTTATCTCAACACTATTATATTTCTTCTACAAATGCCCATGCATCTTCCATCATCAAACTACAACTTTTCTATTCTCCTTATTGGTTTGTTACCATGATGGAGCAAGAACAACCAGGCAGATCGCTGCAGGATGTACTGAGCACGACGTTGCTAGGGGCGGCAAAAAAAGTACCCACTCTTCCCCTAAATAAGTGTCGCTCGTGAAGCGTACTTGTGAGAAAAAAAAAACACTTCTGGGGAGCGATACTTGTTTAGGGACGAAGGAAGGCCTTGTTTAGTTCGGTGAAAAATTTGTCTTTTCAACGTTTGGAACTCTTGTAGCACACTGTAGTACGTTTCGTTTGTTTGTGGTAAATATTATCCTACCATGGTCTAACTAGGCTCAAAAGATTCGTGTCGCAAAGTACATCAAAACTGTGTAATTAGTTATTTTTTTACCTATATTTAATACTCCGAACATATGTCTTTTGACGTATTTAATGTGATGTGATGGAGAGAGTGGAGAAAAAGTTGAAAAATTTAGCCAACTAAACAAGGCCGAAGTAGGAGAGTACGCGTCATCGGCTTCCTAGTTTTCCGCAAAATAAAGCCCTTCCCTCAGTAGTCTGCGGCCGGCAACTGCGAGAGCGAGCCCCTGCTGCAGGTAGCAGTTTGCCCGGCCGGCCACCAGCTGCCCTACAAAATTCACCCGTTAGTGCTCCAGCTAGCCTTAGGATTCCTGCTGCAGTGAGATCTACAAACCGTGACATTGATGCACTGCTGGCATATATTATTGCACTGCTGGACATTAATTGTTGCCAATGCATAAGCATCACGTCGATCCACCATTGCAGCTAGCTAGCGCCTTGCTCCATCAGGTGCTCTCCTGGACAGCTGATGGCATGGCCCCCGGCCGCCTTCAATTTTCCTCACGTTCCGCCGCTGTCTTCCTCCGGTATCAGTGTGCAACGACGTAACTGGTGAGGCATCCCCATCCTTCCAGCCGGGACGATGGGACCGATCGAAAATTGCAGGTCGACCACCCATGTTTCTCTCGCTAGCTGGTCCAACACTCTGCAGGTCGACCATACATACTCATGTGTGTGTTTTCGATCGCGAGGAACACGGAGAGGATTATATTAGGGTTGTTTCTTTTTTTATTGCCAAGGGAAAAGTTGTTTAGCTAGTATGTATGATCAGTACGTAGTAGGTTGTGATTTTGATTATTGCGTATGATTAAGAGGATAGTTAAGAAACAACATGTTGTATTGCGTATGATTAAGAGGATAGTTCCTTGTGAGAATATGCATATTGCTGGTCCACGTATGTACGTATAAACAATTAGGTTACGTACCTTTGGTTCTTGTTTGTATCCTCTAGCCAATTAGATTAGGTGGGAAAGCTTTAACGTATAGCATTATTACTTTGTGCTGGTGTCATCTTTGAACAACTTGTGCAGTCTTGTTATTCTGTCCGGACTCCAACACACCACACCACACACTCTGCTCACACCACAAAAGATTTAGAAGATTTGCTGACCGTTCTCTTGGAGTGGCCGATCGACGGGAGTCAGTTTCTGATTTATTGCATTTCTTCTCCAATGGCCCAAGGCGATTATTTGTCAGCAGGGTACCTGAGAGAGGAAATCTAAATCCCTGACAGCCATCTACTATTGACTGCATATATATTGACTGCAGCTCAATGTTCCGTAGCAGTTTCTTACCTTAATTTTCTGCTTACATTACTCCTGTATTATTGGCCATGATCTAAACGTTTCCTATAACGTGTCGTGCTTATACTGTCCTCCGGTGAGTTTCTTTACAGTTTGATAAGCACGTCTTAGCCTGTCTTCTTCTGCAATGATTGCACTAATTGATTGCTGGAATGCAACTTGATGTAACTGATAGGGACCGGCTAGCTAGTCAGATTGCCCGTTACAGTCTATTGTGTTCCGCCAGAAAGTTTATATATATTTATATTCATACATGCTCCTCTTGAAGGTCCAATATATTTATATTCTGACTTACCTGCTTGGAGCAACACGCAATAATTTTCAGTCTGCAATCTGCATGCATCATGTATGTACTCATGTGTCTCCATCATTCACAATGGAGGAATAGCAAAGGAACCTTACTTGTTATATTGTAATAATCCTAACAAATTCAACGGAGCGACTTGGGCGTTGGAGTTTTCATCACTTAAACGCAACACTTCTGTAATTGGATGGAAGTGGATACGCTAGTTCACTAGATGATCTGATGGGATCTTTTCTCAAGCGTCGGACAAACGAGCTTTGGACCAAGGTTCAAACCATGGAAGATGTCCACCGCTCTGGAATATCTCATAGTACCGAGATGAAGGTGTTGGAGATTTTCGCTGGAAATATCCAATGCACCGTCAGAGCAATTTCTTCAGGGGTTTTCAATGGCTATATGAATAAAAGGGGGGTACTGAAATATCCAATGCTACCTATACGTGACCATCATATATTTTGGTACTCAGTACTGATCATCCAAGACAGTTAGCACAAGCTTATAAAAGTGATTAGTGGTAGATTAGGCCAACGGTAAAGGAGAGCAAAGTTGTTGCCATGCACCTTTTGGTTCAACAAGTGAACCATCATTGTAAGCTTTGCACATTGGCACCTCGAGCCCTTCGTGGCTCACTGGCAAGCTGAAAGGATCTTGATTTCGCCTAGAAGGGGTAAATAGGTGAAATTACACATAAACACAGCGGAATTAAAACAAACTCAATCAAAATTGGAACTTTCGATTTCATAATGAGTCGAGGAGAATAACTAAAACAACCCCACAAAATGAGTTCTTCATCAAACCAGTCAATTTAGTTTCAACCCTTATTTCGGTTCCCATCGAAATCACCGAAATTCATAAAATTATAACCGAAATTCAGGTTAAAAAGGTCGTTTATCAGTGAATAATACCAAAATTTCGCTGAACAGTAATTTTAGTAGTCACTGAAAGGACCAAAATTTCACAATTTTTTATCCCTGGATCAATCCAAACTTGGAGTATAAGATGCAAATGTTCTTTTACATACGTAGGTTCATCTAATCACTACACACACAAACATCCAACTAGATAGACTAACTTCACAAATACATTGATAAGAATATTGAAGCAAGCAAGATAGCAGGGAGGCACAATGATTTCGTTTCCCTCTGAACTCTCACCACTTGAACCCTACACTGTGGAGGAGCTATTATTAGGATACGAGTCTCTTTGAACCTCCTCCTTTGAGCCAGGTCTCTTTCAACCACTTTTCCCGATCCATTAGTTGGCTTATTCCCTTTGTGGCGGTAAAACAAGACTTGACAAACTTCCTATTGATCACTACACAGTTTTGGAGATCTCAGGTCATGCCGAGCCATTTAGGAGGTGAATTTAGTTGAAAAACTTGGGTAAATCAACAATGCTTAGGTGTTTGAGTGTTCTCTAATGCTCTTAGACTCACAATCTCCCGCAACTCACTAGATCACAAAAAGATCTCCCAAATTCGCAAATAGGGTTGGGGAGAGCTTTGTTCTCTTTTGCTCAACTCTAGATGAATAGGAAGACAACTACAACCATAGAAATAACAAGCCGCTACAAAGAGTGGAGGTGGAGTATAAAATACTCAGTTCCACACAAACTAGGCATTAGAGGCAGTTAGAGATCAAAACCTCCAATGCTACAAAACCAAATAGCCATTAATTAGAGATGTGTGGAACCAAAACTTGAACTTCTGGTTTTACACTGCCAAATCCTAGACTAAGTGTGAGTAATGATTTGTGCGTGTCTCAACAACTCACATAGGTAGCTTGAGCACTAGAAGATTGTTAAAAAAACCATGTGATGCATCCCTCTTGACAATATGACATACCTACACTCAAAATCAATAATATATACAATTCAACCACTTGATCTTCAACACTTTTTAAAATCATGTCATGCATGATCAATGGATCTTCATGAGGATTGTGTCCAACTTTATCCTTTTGTTTTGACCACTACAACCTTGAGATAGTAACTTAACTGAAATTCAATTTGGAATGAGTGAAATCCATTTCTAGTACACAAGTCACTTCTTTCACAATAGATATATACACGAATAATTGATGCTTTCCCAATAGGATGCTCTCCACAATGACCCTCATTTCTCGGTGTCAATCCCATTTCTAGTTTGTTCACTCTAGCTTGGTTCATTAACGCCAAGCCCTTGCTTTCCGTTCACCTTGGTTATATTAGTCTCTCTAAAAAAAGGACCTTTGATCAACTACTTCACCCGATCTATGTGCAACTTTGAATCTTATACTAGCTTGCATACCCCCCCCCCCCCCCACATGCACACACACTTGAAAATGATTTTATATTTCAATTTTGCCAATCCTTGATTTTGGCTTTGCTTTGACATCAATAATGAATACCCTTCATGTCTTCACAATCTTTCAACTTTAATGAAACCAAAGTCTCTTTATCATGCTTACTATCTCAAGTGAGTGCCTTTCATTTCTGCATTTCATATTTGCAACTTGAGTGCCTTTATTAAGACTAGCTTTTGCTAGGATTAGCACTAAGTTGCCGATGAACTCTCTGTGGGTGTGGTGCAAACACTAGTTGAACCGTAGTTGCACATTTAGATATATAATATGATCTAATTTATATTTTATGCAAAATAGTGGAAATCATATAACTTGCATGGTTAAGATTTGAAGTTAGCCTAATTCACCCTCATTGATTCCTTTCACGTCTCTCTCACATTGGTGGCTGTAGTCAATTTGGCGCCAATTATGTTCCTTGTGTGTGGTCGCAGCTTCCTGAACTGTTGTGGGGCGTGGAGGTGTACACCGTACCACTGCACGCAGCCGTAGTGCTATTGTTTACTTGTCGGCGGCCCTCCTGCAGATCAGCAACATGCCTAGCCAAAGCAAGCTAGGCCTGTCGATGCACATCGATGAGAGCAGCCATTAATTAACTAATCTGCATCTTGATCAAACCAGCTAGCAGCGCATGTGTGTGTACTGCTCGAGGTTAGTGGTGGTTCTCTCTTCGTCTGTACGTGTTTCCTGATCAGTTATATTATTGCTGCACATTGACGACCACCGGCCGGAACATCTGCTAGCTGCTTACTTGTAGATCCCATCTATCGCTGAGCTGACAGATACAGTATGCGGCCAGCGGCCGGTTGCCCTTCGTCAGCTAGCCTTCTCACTCAGCTTTGGAGTTCCATGTCCATGCATGTGCGTCTTGCTTGTTCCCATTTGCTTCTGTTTTTATCACTAGTTTCCTTGTTTGCACATCTCAGCCGCGTACGCTGGATCGGAGAAAAACCAAAGAATTTGGCAGTATGAAAATGCTAGCTAGATACAAGCATAAACAAACCGGTGCTGAAATATATGTATATTAGGGGACCAGCCTTTGGAGGCATCTATCCCAAGCGAACTCTTCAAACTTTGAAATTAGGCCATTTTCCATGTAAATGATAGTGACATATGATGAAGTACGGAGATATGCATGGTATGGAAGTTATCAAGAGAAATAAATGAGTTTCATCTTTGCACACTAGCTAGATCCTCTCCGTCTCATCGATCATATCGATCTGTCGTGCCGTAGCTGAGTCGCGCTTGCTTTCTTCGTGGCATGGTTGTCTTCTCTTTTTTTTTTTAAGAATTGGGAACCCCCACCGTCAAATCTGTGTCTCGTTTGCCATCAGGAATGGATCGGATAAGAGGACGCCCTGATCATGCATCAGCACGCAACCTGTTACCCATGCTGAGATCCAGCCGAGACTGCTGCGCGCACAGGCGCCTGCTGCAGTGCTGTAGGCCGTGTCCATGCTGCACCCTACCTTGTGAGCTTGTGACTGCGGGATCTGCATCTAGTTTTCTGGTTCCCCTATTCATGACCATGAGACGGTAGGATCATTGGATGAAGAGCAAGTTACTTGATTTATTTTTGATTTGGTTCGTTTTTATGACTTCTGTCCATGGGTCTAATTTGCATCGGTGCTTTTCATACATTTGTGTAACTGTCCTTAAACAAATTGATTTCCTATTCTTTTACGAACATGAACAAGATGGAAGAAGAATTCATCTGTTGTACTCTCTACCGCCACACAGGATGCAATCGGGCATATCGGGTGAACCCGAAACCCGAACCCAATAATTCGAGTACCCCACATTTCGGGCTTTCCATTTTCAGGGCACTCATCGGGTTGTAGTTTCTGAAACCCAAATTTTGAAAAGCCCGAAAAACCCAACCCGATATTTTCGGGTAACCCGGATGCTCACCCCTGCGCACATGCAGAGAACCTAGCTAGTTGGCATAGCCAGTGATTTTGAACATTGTCAAAGCCAGTGATTACTAGAAGCCTATTACACTCATTAATCTATTTTCTGCGACCGGTGATATCTATTTTCTTTTCTTCCAATTCTAGTTCTTAATCAAGTTTAGGAATGGATCACTCCAGGACCACCTCCAAATCACACTCATTATTACTAGCTAGCCTATTACTGCTACACTTTTATCACACTTCTTCATTGCATCATTTCTGCATCAGATTGAGGAACTCCAAGTTCAGTTCAACAATTCGGTAGCTCATTGAATTCTTTAGTATATTAGGATGCCTTGCTACATAACAAAACGTTTAGTATCGCCTAAGCACACTTAAGCTCTAGGCGGTGGGTCACTACTCGCTTAGCGCCTAACGCTTTTTTAACCTTGCTTGTTCCATGGGTTACCTGCTTGCGGTCCACTAGTTTGGTGAAGGTGGAGGAACTAGGCGCGTAGTGTGGATTTTTTATCCCATATAGTTCCCAAATTCTCGCGTGCCAAAACACAAGTGCCGCAGCAGATTGGCTGATGGCGTCGTTAGGAGAACACGATGCATGCATGCGTCGTTTGGAGAACACGATTCGTTCTTGGAGCATGTGGGGGAAAAACGAGGGTTAATCAGTGTTATTAGCTAACTATATCCGCTAAATGCAGCTAAGTGTTGCACACGGGCTAAAACTAATGTGGGCCGTGGGCCTTGTTAAATTTGCATCACGCGGAGGCTCAAAAGGACTGCAGGCCCAAAATGACACTATGTTTAGCAGAAAAGAGATAGTAGAATATTAGAACCTCTAAATGGTATTAGCGGAGGCTATTGCCCGCTATAGCTCTTTAATTATTAGCTTCTCCAAATGCCTGCCGCTAATTGGCATAGCCAGCGATTTAGAACATTATCACTACGCCGAACCCATACCCGTCAACACCAAATAAAAAGGCCACAGCTGGCACAACCTCTGTGTCATAAGTCAAAGGCATCCATCTGATTCATAAGTCTGAAATATATATTCAACTACAAAAAGTAATGATCTCTAACTAGAAAATCATACCTACTGAAAGTCTGTCTAAAAGGGACATATATAAGCATAGACTTTGGCAATGTTTACTAAAGTGCTGCCTGAGTTTTTTGAAAAAAAAAACTTCAATTTTATTTGTGTGTTTTGTGTGTGTTAATTCGTGATCATATATATGAGATCTTTGTTTCGGTACTTTATATTATGGGAAGGTACTAGGTAGTAACTTGTATTAAGATTTTTTGACCAGCTAATTTAATAAACAAATTTAGTTGTTGGATCCATGAAACTGGTACTTCCTAGTACTATATAAATACAAGAAGATGTTCGATTAGAATCAAATGAGGTTGATCTCGAATGTTGGCATGCGCTATTGCAAATTGTTCCTAACTAGTAGATAAAACACCACGCATAGCATATGCCATTGCATATACTCGTTTCAATAAGAGACATTAGTCTTCCATACCTACTAATCCATGTTTCCATCCCCTTCAATAATATCTACACAGGTTATAATATCTAGCCATTTGCTCTGACCTTTTCACTACCTCTCCCTGGTTGTTCCCATTTTCATGCGTGGCGTAAATGGTAGGATTTTTCCTAGTTGCCAGTGCCATCGTGGTAAGCATCCTTTATTTCCATTATCTTTATCATGTATTTTGTTATAGTATTGATATTGTTTCACAATCACAAAGTATGTTTAATACTTTTATATTATTTCTTGAAATAATTGTTAGTTTATTTAAATTTTATATGCCTGTAGATTGGACTGTGCTTGGATGCATATATTGGGATGAAGGAATTGCATTGGTAGGAATACAAAAGCTGAGTGGAAATGGAAATGGACTTCAATGACAATGCTACTGTTTGGACGTGTATCAAATTGGTTGTTGGAATCAAAGGGTAGTAGTCAATTCCAATTCTTGTTTGCATGCACAAACTATTGAATTGTACATTTGAAGGGTTTGAACATTATACAATGTTGTACATGTCTCAGAAGGTAAATTTCATAACTTGTGAATATAAATTGGAATGATTATATATCATTTTACACATAAAAAATGAAAAAAACCTGAATAATTGTAAAAACAACAAGAATGTCATGGAAAAATATGAAAAAAATGACAAATACCACAATAGCCATTATATAGGAAATAGCATGAGATAAATATCTTGCAAATCTGTTACAAGTACCACAAAGGATTACAACATACTAAATAGTGCTACTATCACAAAATACATCTTTTCCCATCAGAACCTAAGTATATAGAACCTAAATAGCACTACTAATTAGGATAGCATGATCCTAAATAATACATAACAAACATAAAGAACCTCCCTCAATTGTCATTCTTCTCATTCAACATCAAGAGCCATTCCTTCCTCACAGCCATAGGGAGTTCCATAAGCGCTTGGAACAAGCGTTCATTAAGGATCATCTTCCCATAAGATTGCACCATGTCACCTCTAGCCAAGTTATGTACCATTTGAAGTGCCACAAGAATTTTAGCAGGAGGGGTAACTTGGGGGCAGCTCTAGTGGCTCTGTTGACTTCAAAGCATCATTAAACAAAGTCTTCATATCTCCAAGCATGTTGCCTCATCAATTTGTTGCCTTATATTGGGGGCAAATCTGGGGATGTATCACTAGCTTCTTCAAGTGAACCTTGAGTAGTTTCAGCACCTATCTTGGCACCTTCACGATTGACATGATCTATTGAGTAAATGGTACTGATGCCATCCCAATTCTTCCACACTAACATATACACTGTCATGAAGACCACACATGTCACGCACGATATGATGCAAAAGACATGGAAGTTTCTTCTAGTCAAGCGCAACTTATCATAGCATGTAACTTCAGTTCTATCATACAATTATTTGAGCAATTACTTCCTAAAATTATGCCTTTGTTCATCGTCACTAAAACACCCTAAATCCTTTGTGAGCCTCCTTTGCCAACTAAGAACATGTTTCTTCTTTTGTTTTCTTCAGTTATGTAAGAAATCAACTCAAGATCAGACATGGTGTAACTATACATTGCATATGCATCACTTGTAAGTATAAAAAATTGTAACACAAGGATACACACAATAAATCATGGCATACAAGATAAAACATCAATTAAGCATCGCATACCTTTAATTTGGTTGAAGAAGATCCAACACTGAACAAGATTGGGGGCATTGAAAAATACATAGAAGAGAGGATTATGGTTTATGTGAATAAAGTTGAGCAGCAAAGATGAGGGAGGGGATATAGACAATATCTTTAGGTTTGCACACAAGAGAGATTGGGTGAACAGGCAAGAAGGTAGGGGCATATCGAAGATTCAGTCTGCTCAAGTAGATGTGGGGAAACGGGGAAGACCGAGGTTGAGGTGGACTAGCAGGAATAGGGGCAACGATGGAGGAAGGCCGAAGACATGGGGGAACGGTGGAGGAAGGCCGGAGATGCAAAAGAGAGAGGGTACCTGCAGCGTCGTCTTCCTCGCGGAGTGTCGCCGCCCGTTCGTTCCCCTTTCGCGGAGCCCTCTTTTCTTTTTGGTGAGCACAAATGGGTATGCATTGGGGAGAAAGAGCGGTGAGAAGGAGAAGTGGCTCGATACCAAGATGGAAGGCATGGAATTGAGGGCGGCCTCACGCAAGCGCATCTGAAATTTCACGTGGTATCCATCGGAGAATACCAAGCGCATCCAAACAATGGAATTGGAGGGTACCCAATTCCAATTCTTGATTCCAAGACTCAATACTAGCATAGTCCAAACATGATGTAAGATTAGACGTATACTGGGGCCCGTTTGGGACTGCTCTGCTCCACCAACTCCACCATGGAGTAGCTCTACTGTGGAGTTTCTGGAGCAAAGGTCATGTTTGGCACAAAGCCTAGCTCCAGCTCTAGGTACACAATGTTTCTTTGAGAAAGTTCTAATATGCCCTTGATGAATGGGCCCACATATCAGTCTCTTCTATTTTTTTCTTTCTTTCCTCTACTCCTGTAGCCCAGCGTGGGGAGTAGCGCAGGGACAGAGCTCCCATGGTGGCTTGAGCCCCGGCGACGGCGCCACCGCTCAGTGACGGGGAGCTCCTATGGTCCTAATGAGGGCACGCCGTCTAGTGGCGGAGGCAGAATTCCGAAGTTGGGTATTCCTGTCTAAAAAAATCCAGCTGAATAGTAAAAAAATAAAAAAAACCTCAAATTAATCTATTTGAAAAATGACATGGGAGCTATTGTGGGCTGGGACCGCTTTCGTTGGGTTGGAGAGGCTGTTTGGGCTAAATATTAACTCAAGAAACCAAAATGTCACCCAATACTTGTGTATATGTGTAAATATATTATGTATACTTGGTGTTCTTTGAAAAATGTTGGGTATTCCTGGGAATACCCAGGAATCAAGGTGGCTCCTCCCCTGACGCCGTCCACGACTCGGTCGCACGCCAGGACTGGAGGAGAAGGGTGCTTCCACGGCGGACGGACGGGGACCCTGTCGACACTGGCGTCGCGGTGGTGGTGCAGGATGGAGCTAGTTGTGCCAGCCACCGACGGTGAGGGAGCGGACGGCAGGGCCCGGGAGCAGCAAAGGCTGGATAGGATGAGCGAGCGGTGCCGACGCCCGCGTTGGACTCCGCTGCGGAGTAGGGCGGTGGTGATGCCTGCATCGGACTCGTCGTGGAGCAGGGCGACCTCCACGCCGGCTTTCGCCGCGGGGTAGGCATGACGGCCGGTCGTGCTAGCTCCTATCGCAGGGCAGGGCAGCCGGTCAGGGCAGGCGGGGTGTAGATCCGGTTGTCGGCGCCAATGGCCACTGCATATAGTCAAGCATCGAGGGGAGGAGGAGCCATTGTGGCCACCACGAGACGGGATTGGAGCCGATCTACTGCGGGTCTGTTGGTGTGGAGCGTAGTGGGGGGAATCGAAGAGGGGAATGGCGAGATTTAGTAGCAAGCTCTGGGACGATGGCGGCTAGGCGGCCTCCGAGCTCACCTGCGCCCCCGCCGCTATCGGGCAGGGAGCTGTTGTGCTACGCATGGTGGAGCTCGCGGGGAAGAAGGTGCATGGGGGAAGAAGGTGCGCGGGGAAAGGAAAAGAAAATGAATGGTTTTTGTGTAACGAGTAGTATTGATGGGTAATATTATCACAACTCCGTGAGGAAGTTGAAAACGTGAGTTTCGAGAGTACCCCTGAGGTGCTCCAGGAAAATCGTGGAGTTGGCCCAAAACTCCACCTTTTTCTTGGAGTAGAATTTTAGGAGCTAGAGGTGTTTAGTTAGACAAAGTTAGAGCGGAGCTGAAAAAATTGGAGCGGAGCGATACCAAACAGGCCCTAACCATTTGCTCTGACCTTTCACTTCCTCCATGGTTGTTTGTTCCCATTCATGCGAGGCAAATGATAGAATTTTCCTAGCTTTCATCAGTGCCATTATCGTGGTAAGTGTCCGTTTCCTTGCCTCCTCATCATATTATAATGTTTTGATGAGAAGTCTTTATCGTGGCTTCTATCTAACTTCTGGAAGCTGGTTAAATACTTAAATGGAAGCCCCCAAGCTAACTGACACCCATATAGAAAATCGTAATGACCTCCCGGCCGGCGCTAGGTAATAAGATGAATAACTGAATAAGAGCACTTGTCTATTTGATCGTTTTTCTTATTTAAGCATTTTCACGTACATCTAATTAAACATCTCTATTATTGTACATACCCTAATAAAAAGTGTTGAACAATTTTCTTTTCTAAAGAAAGTTTATTGCGAAACTCGTTGGACACTTATTAGTCTAGCAAACTCTTCGGACTTGCATCAACCCATTGGCATAATCACTAGGACGAACCCGGCCCATACTCGTTGACCCCAAAAGGCCACACTGCTGGCACAACCTCTCTGTCGTCTAGGCCTCAAAGGCACGCATCCATCTTGATTCATAAATCTCCAACAAGAAAATCATCTCTACCGAAAGTACGAAACTGCTGCCAGAAAATTAAAAAAAACTTTAATTTGTGTGGTTTGTGCGTGTTAATTTGTGATTATATAAATTCAAGTAGATGTTCAGTTAGAATCAAATGACGCTAATCTCGATCGAATTCTAAAGTATATATGTTTGACATTCGCTAATAATGTCTATTGCTCCTAACCAGTAGATAAAACACCACTCTCATATATAGCATATGCCATACATATACTCGTTTCAATAAGAGTCATTAGTCTTCCATACCTACTACGTACTCCATGTCTCCATCACCTTCACAATGAAATAACATCTGGACATGCATCTTATAATATTATTAGGATGAACAGAATAAAAACCTTAAGACCAACCATTTGCTCTGACCATTTCACTCCCTGCTGGTTGTTCCCATTTTCATGCGGGTGGCAATGGTAGGATTTTTCCGAGTTTCTAGTGCCATCGTCGTGGTAAGCATCCTTTTCATTCTTGTGTTCTTTTCTCTTTCTCTGATCTTCTTCACGTACAACCTCCTCATATTATAATGTTATAGCCATTTTAGCACCATTTGATCATTTTCTAACAAAAATTATTAATACTTAGTGCATAAAAATGATTATGTAGATTGAGAACATAACATAGATGTGTCCGTCACCATAAATCTTTTTGTAACTTGTACTTTATTTGTCATAAACAATATCTTTTTATAATAAAATTTGAATAACTAGCAAACATGTTTATGCATTTACCAAAGCGTCTTTTATTCGGAAACAGAAATACCTCATTGTTGCCATCAGTTACTGGAAAATCTGGCAACTTATTTGTAGGAATTCCTGGTACAGTAATCTCACATATGGAGAAAATATGTTTGCTCTAACTCAATCCTACTCCACGTGTACCACTACGCGCTCCTGCATGCGCATGCAGAGATGCATCTGCCACTAGCTAGTGGAGATCCACGGAGTAGCAGCAGTCCTTGAAGGCGTCCATGTGACGGCTGAAGAGCGGGACGTAGGCGTCGACGCTGCCGTCCCCGTAGCATGACGGCAGGAGGATGAGGAGGCCCTCCACCGGCAGGTAGCTCGGCATGAAGAAGCACGGCCGGCCGCCGCCGAAGTCGAGGTCGTAGAACGGGATCCGCAGCCAGCTGTCGACCTCGATGTTAGGGCTCAGCACCATCTCCGCCGCGTCGGCCGCCGGCACCAGCCCCTCTTCCTCCACGGCGCCCGAGGCGGCGAAGTCGACGAAGGACCCGAAGTAGCTCCCGTCGACGCGGGCGAGCTCCCGGTTGATGAGCTCCACGGCGTGCCGCAGCGGCCGCGCCACCAGGTCCCGCGCCGCCGCGGTGGGGCGCGCCCACAGCACCACGTTGCCCGTGTACCCGTCCGGCACCGGCGGGTTCATCCGCGCGCGCCCGTCCACGGCGATGCAGACGCTGGTGGTGGTGTCGTCGAGCCCCCGAGCCGCGGTGATGCACCGCCACAGGTGCGCCACCACGCACCGCAGCGTGCTGCAGGGCCGACCGCCGCCCGGCGGTGACGCCTGGGACTTGAGTTTGGCGATGAACTCCCGGCTGAAGTGGGCCTTGTGGACCACCACCACCTCGTCGTCGGTGTTGCCGGCCTCCGCGTGCGGCGCCGCCGCCGGGTCCGGCTTCTTCTTGAACTCGACGCCGCGGTTGGTTGAACTCGACCCGCGGCGGGTCGCGGGGCTTGAAGAATGCGGGCACGGGGTCGACGGGGACCCCGCGGGTGGCCTGGCTCCACGCGACGAAGAAGTTGCGGGTGGCGCGGCCATCAGATACGAGGTGGTGCGCGGTGAACCCGACGGCGAGCCCGCCACACGCAAACCGGGTGAGCTGGACGAGCATGACCTCCTCGGCGCCCTCCTCGCTCGGGTGAAGGCTCCTCACCTCCGGCGCCGGGCTCAGCGGCAGGACGGCGTCGAGCGCGACGTCCGCCGTGGCCTCGACGAGCCGCGCGCCCTCGCCATTGAGGAGGAGGATGGCTCGGTTCCCGCGGCCGCCGTCGTCGTCCGCGCCGACGAGCCGCCCCGCCCACTCGGGGTACTCGGCCAGCGCCTTGGCGAGGCCCGCCTCGAGCGCGGCGTTGGGCGGTGTCGGTGGGCGGAACACGTAGATGACGGAGACGTACGTGTCGAAGTTCGCCTTGTCGAACACCGAGAGCGGCACGACGTCCGGTGCGGCAGCGCTGCCACCGGCGGCGGGCTTGACGGCCTTGGACGACTGCACGGTGATCTTCATTTTTGGAGAAAATTAAGAACTGTTGTCTCGTTGAAGCTGAGATAATGCACGAGACAGTGTTCTTAAGGATGATCTTTATCTTACTCGATGTATGGATGAGTTAACGAAGTTGTAACACTGGGTCAACCAATATATAGGGGGCCGGGCGAGAGGATGCATGCTACCACCGGTCGGAGAGGAGTGATGGTCGCCGACGTGGACGTGCTATGGTGCCATGGTGGTAGGTTTTGAACGGGCAGGGCTGCTTGTTGCCAGTGTTGAAACGATCGAGCCGCCAGTGTTGGGTGTCTGCAGTGGCCTCCGAAAACGGGATAGTCCTGGCGTTTCGACAGCGATGCGCCTGCGGTGCAAAGCAAGGGGGGAGAAGTGGTCACGTAGGTAGGTAGGTAGGTAGGTAGGTAGGTAGGTAGGTGAGGGGCGTGGGAAATCAGAAATGGAGCCTGCTGCGCACGCCGACGACACACAGGTCTCAGTCAGCACGTTGGATAATCTTGATTGAATAGTTTTTTTAGTACTGATTGAATAGTTGTATGGGTAGCAGGTAAATTGCTGTTCGTCGGAAGCTGCCACTGGATCGGATTGACCCTGACCAAATAACCCGATCGATCGCCGCCGTTCCTACTTCCCTGATCACATATGTTGTGTACTCTCCCCAAGGTTAAGTATATGGCAAATTTATTTGCACTACCTCGCAACCAAACAGGTCCTTAATAATAATATAAAGTCAGGACGACCCTACCGGTGCAGGCTAAGAGGTTGCCATGATCGAAAATCGAAATTTTTACCTGCCCAAGCCAGAATAATGTTGCATCTCGAGAGTCTGCTTCTTGTTGCTAGCTGTTGCAAGAAACATAGTGCTCATGTAGTCATGTTGATGTGGAAATTTTCTATCCAGCCGTCAAACCACTCCTAAGTAGTTTTTCGCATATTTTTCATCGTTGCACGTATAAATTTAAATATTACAGATTTTTTTGTTTCGATGTTGCAAATGACTCTCCCACACCAGACGTCCCGCACTAGCTAGCAACGTCCTTTATTCTATACACGGGTGCAAAGATCAGCAGCGTGCATGTACAAAAGAAGTGCTAATAAGCGAGCACTACTTTTGTCCAATGTATTACATACACCTCTCCCCCTTTTTTCTCACTCATCACGTGGTACCTTCTTAGGGCCTCTTTGGGAGGGCTCCACGAGCGGCTCCAAAACCGGCTCTGGTTGGAGCCCTGCCAAACGGCAACGATGGTGGAGCGGCTCCACGCTTGAGCTCCAGAGAACCGGAGCCGTTTTGCATAGGCAGAAGTCGGAGCCACAAAAGAGCAGCTCCACCTGCTCCGGCTCCGAAGCCAACTTCGCGGGAGCCCTCCCAAACGGGCTCTTAGTGAACACGCGCGGTTAGCACCTAAGGTCACTGGAGCATGCCACTGACTGGATGACTTATCTGGTGTAGCGAACATGGCCCCATTTGCCATTTGTTCGAGTTGATTTTGGTGATTTATGCTAACACAAGTAATGGGACTAACCACATTGTCTAGCATGTCTTTGTAGGTATTCCTAGGTCTCATGGATATTTCCACAAGTTAACATACCATGTCCAAGTTAACATGTCACACCACAAGTTAACATACCATACCCAAGTTAACATACATTTTGAGGCTATAAGTGATGGCATGTTAAGTAAGTGATGGTATGTTAAGTGATGGCATGTTAAGTAATGGCAAGTTGAGGACGCAAAGAATACAACAAAAGACACCGTCGGATGATCCGACGGTCCAATTTCTACATGCGTCGGATGATTGGAAGAAGCAAAGCAGCAGAAGACAGTAGCACCAGATGAACCGACGGTCCGGTTGGTTCGACCGTCGGTCTATCCGATGACTAGTTTTGAACAAGACAAAGACATGCCAAGACAGGAGCAGTAGCACCGGATGAACCGACGAGGAGGCAACGGTTCATCCGACGGCCCATGAAATCAAGACAGAGAGCAGCCAGCCGCGGAGTCTTAAGCACCGGATGAACCGATGGTCAAAAGGTTTCAAGCAGCGGTTCATCCGACGCTCACGAAATACAAGACAATAAGGTTTTGGCCGCGGAGTCTTCAGCACCGGATGAACCGACGGTGTGTCGGTTGAAGTGTCGGATGATTTGTGTCAACGGTCATGTGCAGTGGAAGGCAACGGCTAGTAGCACCGGATGAACCGACGCCCAGAAAAAGCATAGCGTCGGATCATCCGATGGTACTTCTTTCAGCAGCTTTTAGCCAACGGCTCTTTGGATGTCTTGGGCTATTTATACCCCTTCCACCCCGCCATTTGAGGTTGTTGGATTGTGTGGAAGTGCAGAGGAGTGTGAGACACATACAAGATCATATCCAAGCCATACAAGTGCTAAATTGCTCATCCATAGACTTGCACATGCTTTGTGTGTGTGCTTAGTGGTAGGCTTAGCTTAGAGCTGAGTGAGTGCAAGGTGTGCCTGCCTTGTGAGGTGATTCTTGAGTGAATCAAGTTGTACAAGGTGAGTTGGAAGCCTTGGGGCCTAAGTGGCTCACCGGCAATCGTCTTCGACCCTCCGGCTTGGTGTGGAGTGGCGAGGACACTTTGTGCGGGAGACGTGGAGACCCCCTTCCTTTGTGGAGAAGCTCCTTAGTGGAGGCAACATCAAGGTGACCAAGGGAGCTTGGCGAGTGCCTTAGTGGTGAGCCTTTGTGGCAAGTCAAGTGGTGCTCTTGGGAGAGACTTGGTGACCGAGAAGCAATACTCTTGTGTGAGTGCTTCAACAACGTGGACTAGGGGTGGCTAAGTGCCTACCGATACCACGGGATAAATCGCGTGTCAAGAGTTTGCTTCCTCTCATCCCTCTTTACGTTTCCGCATTACTCTCTTGCAATATTTGCTTGCCTTTACTTTCCTAGAGTAGTATCATGCTAGGATTGGCTATAGGTTGCAAAACTTGTTTTGGGACGAGGATTTCACACTAGATCAACCTTAGATTGCACATCTAGATAGAAATGATCTAGTTTACTTTATGTAAAGTAGTGGAAGCCATAGACTAAGTTTTTAAGTTGCCTAATTCACTCCCTCCGCCTCTTAAGCTACGAGCATCCGATTCCTTACATCTGGGTGGTTGCAGATGGCCATGGAGCATTCGTGCGTGAGTAGAACCGGAATGCCTAGTAGATATATCCTTCAATAAATTTTATTGGGACATCTCTTGCGGGAACTATGTTTCTTCGGTTTTTATAATATATTTTATATTTTACACCAAACGATCTTTTAAATTGTAGGTGTATTTTTTTTAATTATTTGTGTAATGACAGTAGCGGTAATTTCAACATGTACATGAATTCTTTGCTTTCAATTTTTTAATTAAAATGGTAATTTTTCAAGACCTCAAAAGCAGAGCCTTGTTATTCTTGGCCAAATGCTAAGAATTTTTTTTTTGTTGCAGTGTAGTAGTTCGTAAGCAAAGCATATAAACAAGAATTGTCTTTGTGTCATTGTGTGGAACATGTGACATTCCATAACAAAGAATTTATGGTTGTCTTTGAGTTGTACTCGAATGGTTGTATGTAAAGCAATTCGATTCGATGCATGATGCATACAGTTTCTTACTTTAATTTGTGTAGAAACCCAACTATGGAAAACACAAACGTTGTTGTTACCTAAAATTGTCTCACTGTCGAGAATACTATAGTACTCCCTCCGTCTCATAATAAGTGCAAATCTAACTTTTGAAAAAAATCTCACAAAGAATGCAATCCTAAAAAATAGATCTAATTAACTTTCAAATAAAGTGGTTAGATTTGATTTGCATGGCAAAACTTACTGCATATGGCAAACAAATGAGGGTATTAAAGTCTTTTCATTTCACCACTAATCTGTTTTAAAAAAACTAGAATTACATTTATTATGGGACGGAGGGAGATTTACCATCCTATCTGTAGGGATCCCTATTCCACATCCTTGACTTGATTCACTACTCAGCCATGCACTCCCGTAGTCACTAGTCAGACGACCGGCCGCTTCCCTTATTCCACATTCTTGACTAGATTCACTCAGCCATTCGCTCGAATCATTTGCACCCCGTAGAACAAAAAGGGTCAAGTTTACCTACAAAACATATAGAAGAACAGTCAAATTTAGATATGATAGATGTCATGATCAGAGGGAAGAGTCAAAGATATGTGCAGAGAAAAAATTGGCCACCAACTAGTACATGCAGTTGTCAGTTCAGCTTAGTTCACATTTAATTAATGTATTACTAAAAGAAGCTTCGTCTAACAATCGAGGGTCTCATCATCAGCTGTCGTGTAGCACAAAGAGACTAGCCTCAAGGACAAAATTAAAAAAAAAACATTAAGCAAAGGCTTGATGGTGAATTGCCAGCATTCAGCCTAAATAAGTCAAATTCTATCTAGAAATGCTTATGATGTAATATAAAAAGATATAGAAGAGAGACAAAATACCATTAAAAAAAAGAAATTGGCTTATGAGCTCCAGGAATCACTTAACAAGAGGATAATGTAGGTAATTTCTCACCTTTGCAGTACACCCATTTTATCTGATAAAATGTGGGCACTTGGATTTGAACCATGGTGAGTAGAATCATGGACTTATCTATTTGTGATTGCAAGTTGCAGCCACCAACATTCAAATCCTAATCCTAATTCAAATGGATATAATGGTTATGCGCACCTGTAGTTTTGGTGCAGAGGCCAAAGATTACCTCCCTTTGTCTAAAAACAAATCACTTAACAAGAAGCCAAAACTGGATTCAACATTGGGGTAATAATGAGGATTTTTAGGGTTTTTGACCGTCACCACTGACCACCATCCTTCCGGTGGGTAAAATCAAAGGATTCCTCCAATAAGCCAAAAATATGAATTCAAACTTACGTGCAGGATAGTGATGATCGACAACACTTTTCCTAAAAATAATTAGATTGTAACCCCTACATGTAAAATTTGGAGTTAATCAAGTACTTTGCCGAACCCTTGTTTCAAAGTTGTTCCGCATATAATAAGTCAATATAAATCAAGTGGAGTCAACAGTCAAGTTTCAAAGCTCAAGACCAAGAAGATGGCCGAACTTTAAACATCCAGTGATTTTTTAAGATGAAAAGAACAAGGATGCATCATTAAACTAAGATGTGCTTTGTTTAAGTATATATGCAAACTTTTTGCTGTAAATTCTCCAAACTAGTTTCTACGACTAGGTGCAGATCAGTGGGGCTCTTTACATCGATTCGAGTATAAAACATGATTTGCCTCTGAGAACAGAGAGATGGAGGGGATAACCGTGGGTTAGGGTAGTAGAGGATGGCCTCTCTTCGGTGTAGATGGTTCTGGTTAATGTGAAGGATTTCAGTCTATGTATGTTTTGTGACAAGCAACAGGAAGTGAGGAGGAGCTGCAAGGGTTGAGTTCTAATAAATTTGGTGTGTCTAAAATGCAAAACTGTTCTGTGTTCCTGTGTGAGTTTTTTTTTGGTTGTTCAGAGAAATAAGGTTAGATTTTGTGTGATCTGAAGCTCGGAACCTTTCGGTACTGGGGAATTTTTTTAAAAATATTTTTTATTCGATTTTGTAAATTTATACGACCATTTTGAAATTTATCAAAACTATACGGCCACCGCCGTGGGCCACGGCGGTTGCAGGCAAACCGCCGTGGCCCACGGCGGTTAGTCTCAGCCGCCGTATGCCACGGCGGTTTCCCTGCAACCGCCATGGCCCACGGCGGTTAGGACGCCTCCACGGCGGTTGGGACGCCTCCACGGCGGTTAGATCCAACCGCCGTGGCGTACGGCGGTTAGACCCAACCGCCGTGGCCCACGGCGGTTAGCCTAACCGCCGTGACCTCATTTTATTTTTTTTAACTTTATGATTTATTTTTTGGTTTTATTTGTTGTTTGTTACAATAAATAATTGCATTGCACAAAGAAAAACTAGCTGGTAATAACGAAAAGCAAAGTGACATAATAAAAAATCGCTCATACAGCTAGTCATGATCACAGATAAGAGTGCTGCTGCCTAAACAATATGCAACCTAATCTAGCAACACCTCCTCTTCTGGTGCAGCCTATCTGCTCGGGCTGCGGCCCGCGTCTGGTCGCGAGGGTACGTCAACGGGTCACGTGGGTGGATCTGCCGACGCCTAGCATCAGCAGCGGCAGGCGGTGTCGCCATCACCGCTGCCGACCCTGCAACCTGGTGGGACGACCCTGGCAACCCTCCTGGAGACGGCTGCGTCCCTCCACTCGCCTGTGTCCTGGTGGGTGGCGCGCCTGGTAGCTGCGACCCTCCTGGCTGCGTCCCTCCTCCCTCCTGTGTCTCCGTGGGTGGCGCGCCTCCTAGCTGCGACCCTCCAAGCTCCTCCTGCGTCCCGCTGCACGGCACACCACGCAAGAAGTCGAAGTAGTCCAAGCTAATGTCGTCGTACACTCCCGTCTGGTCCTCTAGGGTGGAATCAGGAGTGCCGCCGCTGTCGACGTAAGCTGGAACGAATAGTATTATTAAATAACGTATCATAATTAATAGAATCTTGTATTTGTATATGATTAGAGATAGAATTGTGGTCATTACCTGACGGAAGAGCAGCGCTAGTGGACGAGGAAGGAACATCTGCTGGTGGTACTGGTGGTGGTCCTCGTGCTGGTGCTGCTGCTGGTCCTCGTGGTGGTGGTCCTGAAAGTGCATCTAGGCCCCTAATTAATTTTTGTGACTATGACAATAACAATTTGGATGGACTAATGCTTTCAATGAGATGTGTGCAGTGCTTAAAAATGAAAATCTTATGAGTTTGATGAAAAGAAGTCCCTCATTTCACTCTTATCGGTGTTGAAGCTCAAATGGCGATTTAAATTCATTTTTGGTTTGAATTTGAGTATAGGAAACACCGTACTATAAAGGGGGACGTGATTGATCTATCAAGGTTTGTCACAAGTGCTATTCTTGAGAACTAACAACCCATGAGAGACACATTTTCACACACGAACACATGGGTATGCTAACTTTCTTTGGGGGGCCGGAAGATACAACCTCAAGGTCGGAAGATACAGCCAGGCCAGAACTTCCGAAGACATCTTCTGGTTCCGCTCGACCTGACCCCGGAAGTTCCGACCTCCACGTCGTATCTTCCGGACATGTCGTGGCCAGAGGCCTAACGGTCATATTTTTGGGGGTTGGGTATTTATACCCCTTCACCCCCTCTTCTTCTAGCTGCTGCCTCCCACGAACTAAACACCTCCTTGAGCTCCATTCCCTCTCTCCCAACTCCTCTCCAAGCCATTCCAAGCAAGGATTCACCTAGGGTTTGGGTGTGAGAGAGATTTGAGGTGTGAGATTGAGCCCCTTGAGCTAGTTCTTCATTTGTTCATCTCAAGAAGCACTTGTGGCAGCCAAGATTCGTCGATTCGCGTTTGTTACTCTTGAAGCTTGCTTCTAGACGGTTAGGCGTCGCCCGTTGAGTGCCCTCTCCGTGTGGAGCACCCGGGAACGTTTGTATTACCCCTCCTTTGTGGAGTTTCTTAGTGAGCACCAATTTACCTTTGTGGTGGATTGGGTGAGGCAAGAGGCTCTTCGTGATAGCCCTCCCTTTGTGGGAACCTCAACGGAGACATAGCCTTCTTAGTGGAGGTGAACTTCGGTAAACAAATCGCTTGTCTCTTGTGCTCATTGTGTTCTTCACTTCTATCTAACCCTAGAAGCTTGTTTTGGCCCGATCTATATATTTGTGGTGTTCCCTAACAAATCTTTGGTTGTAGGAGGTTCCTAGCATCTCTAGTAAACTTTTGATTCAAGTAGAATTGTTGGTTTCAGTTTTCCTTTTGGCATCTCGCTCAGTTATCTTTCCTCTGCCGGATCTTCCGACAATGAGGTCGTATCTTCCGGCCCTACGGAACATACGACCTGTGTGTCGGAACTTCCGGTATCTAATCCGCTGCCAAGTTTTTCAGGAAATTTTAAGTGAGCCTATTCACCCCCCTCTATGCATCACAAGATCCTTTCAGGTCCTGCTGCTCTGGGACCTGGTCCCCCTAGAGGATGCACCGGAGGGCGCGGCACAAACAACGGCACGGAGAAAGTGGCCAGGAAGGGTGGCCGTGACGAGGACGATGGTGCCTGGTACGTACGAACGACCAGTCGAGGCGGAGCTGGAGGACGACTGGGGGTAACGTGGAAAAAGAGGTAGAGCCGGGTTACCGCGGTAGTTGACCACGACAAGGAACCTCGTGGTGATGTCGTGCATCCTATCCCACGTCTGCCCGATCTCGTGGTGTGACATGAGGTTCAGCCTCGACCTCGACTCCCCTAGAATATGCGAAATGTCCGCAATCACGTCGTACTACAAAAGAAATTATTAATAAATGTTACAATGTTTAGCACCATAAGAAAATTTAGTTGCATTTTCAAACTCACCGCCGAGTCGTAGTGCTGATCCCGTCGCACCGGGTAGGTGACAGCAGGAACGATCACCCTCGTCGCGTCCGGAACCGGCGCTGGTGGCTGCGGTGGAACGTACATCACACGCGTCCGAGTCCTCGGGGTGTACCACTGGATGTACGCCTCCCACGCCATGTCGTCGTGGGGCCGATCCTTGGTGACGACGTTCTCCGTCGCGGTAGCCCAAGCGTCCACGTACGGCTGCACCCTCTCAACCCAAGAAACATGCCCCGCAACTCCCCTCCGAGACCACCTACCACAAATTAAACATATTTGTCAGCGACTCAATCTTCGTACAAGGAATTAGATTTAGAAATTGACGACAACTCACCTATGGACGGCGGGAGGAACAGTGTGCACCACAGGCAGAGACGACTCCTGGTAGAAGCCAAACTGCCTCATCACCCTGTGGACGGCGTACTCCTCTATGTACATGTCGAACACCAACGGCGTCTTCATCTTCCAATAGTGCTGGTCTCGGGAGCACAAAGACGAGAGGCCCTGTGGTGCGCGGGCCACGATAGCCTCCTCTGAGTACGGCGTCCACCTGACGTCCGCGTCCGTCAGAGAGTCGAACTGACCGACGAAGTCCTTGTACGCCCTCTTCGTCTGCTCGTGAGCGTACGAGGCCTGCATACAAAGGAAATGTGAACCCTAAATGTGAATTGAGCAAACTAAACAAAATGGAGAGACAAATTGAAAGTGAAAGGTAAGAAATTACCGTCCGCAGGCACCACAGTGAGCCCATGGTGAAACGGTCCCCGGGGTCGTGGCCCTTTGGCAGGGCCTCGTACGGGTGGAGGGAGACGACTGGCCGACCAATCGTAAACCGCTCGTGGCACCAGAGCTGCAGAAGGAGAGGACAGCCGAGAAGGATCGCCTGCTCAGCACGACCCTTCAACACCCCCATGCACAACCCCCTGTACGTGCAGGCAAGAACAGTGTTGCCCAAATTGATCTGGGGCACTGCGTCCAAGGGCGCGTCAGCGATCCTCCGAGCGTGGGGGATCAAGAACTTCGACACCGCGTCTCCCTGCGAACTGCAGAACAACACGAACCCAAACAGCCACAACAGGTACGCCTCGAAGAACCTGTCGACGGTCTCGGGCTGGGCGTCATCTGCTAGGTAATCAGCTTGCACAAACAAAATCAAACGTTAGTTACATTGTCTCCATATCTATAAAAACGAAGAAAAATATGAGGTCAAGGTACATACACTGAACTGCTGCAACCAGCTCAAGGTGGGTCCGTGAGCGTTCGTGAACGCCTGGTACGGGGCGGGGGCGCGATCGTTCCGAGGAACGTTCGCGAACCGAGCGAGGAAGTCAGGACGCCAAGTGTCGACCGAGATGTCCACAGGCCCCATCGCCTCGCCCTCACAAGGAAGGCCCATCAACAGGGACGTGTCCTGAAGAATCGGCGTCAGCTCGCCGACGGTGAAGTGGAACGTGTGGGTCTCGGGCCTCCAGTGGTCCAGAAGCGCGGTGAGGAGGGAGAAGTCGAACTGGAACCGTGTCATGCGATACTTCCGAGGAATCGTGTCCCGCTGCCTGTCCCCCTCGACTAACCGCGCTACAGGTAGTAGTCCTGCAGCGTGTAGTCTGAAACAAATAAGGTAAATTTATTAGTTAAAACAAAAGTATAAATAAAGGTACATACACTAACATAGCATCAGTTCACGTACTTGGGAACCCAAAGGTCGTGGATCGGCATCAACGTGCGCGTAGTGCGAGAACGTACGTCTCCAAGATCCTTTCCGAGAATGGCAGACAGGTACGAGCGGTGCCTGAGCTCGACCTGAGCCTCCAACAAATCTGGCGGCACGTACGCTGCAGCCGCCTCAGCCCGAGCCTGAGCCTCAGGCAGAGCCTGATCCTAAGCCTGATCCATAGCTGCAGCTGCATACAAAAATTAAATGTAAAATTACAAAAAACCAGATAAAGTAATTTTCTCCAATTTCTAAACAAGATAAAGTAATTTTCTACAATTTCTAAACAAGATAAAGTAATTTTCTACAAATACATAAACTAATTTTCTACATTTTCTAAACTTGATAAAGTAATTTTCTACAATTTCTAAACAAGATAAAGTAATTTTCTACAATTTCTAAAATACATAAACTAATTTTCTACATTTTCTAAACCAGATAAAGAAACTTTCTAGAATTTCTAAACAAGATAAAGTAATTTTCTATAATTACTAGAACAGATAAACTATTTTTCTACATTTTCTAAGCAAGATAAAGTAATTTTCTACATTTTCTAGAATACATAAACTACTTTTCTACATTTTCTAAACCAGATAAAGTATTTTTCTAGAATTTCTAAACAAGATAAAGTAATTTTCTACAATTTATAGAATACATAAACTAATTTTCTACATTTTCTAAACAAGATAAAGTAATTTTCTAGAATTTCTAAACAAGATAAAGTAATTTTCTATAATTTCTAGAACAGATAAACTATTTTTCTACATTTTCTGCATTTTCTAAGCAAGATAAAGTAATTTTCTACAATTTCTAGAACATATAAACTATTTTTCTACATTTTCTAAAGCAGATAAAGTAATTTTCTAAAATTTTTAAATAAGATAAAGTAATTTTCTATAATTTCTAGAAAACATAAACTAATTTTCTATATTTTCTAAACTAGATAAAGTAATTTTTTAGAATTTCTAAATAAGATAAAGTAATTTTCTATGATTTTTAAAGCAGATAAACTAATTTTCTACAATTTTTAAACTAAATAAACTAATTTTCTAAATTTTTAAACAAAAAAACTAATTTTCTAAATTTCTAAACTAAAAACTAATTTTCTAAACTAAATTTCTAAATTAAATAAACTAATTAAACTAAATTAAATAAACTAATTTCTAATTTTCTAATCTAAAAACTAATTTCTAATTTCCTAAACTAATTACACTATTCTAAACTAATTACATAAAGTAAATAAAGAGAGGAGACTTACCTAAGAGAGAGGAGGAGCCCGTGGGGAGAGGGAGACGGCGGCAGCGTGTGGGGGCGACGGGGGCCGCCGTCGCCCTTTATATAGGCGCGGTTGCCGCCGTCCGCCACGACGGTTGGTGCTTACCGCCGTGGCCCACAGCGGTCGTAATAGCTTCCGCCGTGGCGCATGGCGGTAGGTGTCGCGGGCCCACGCGGCTAGCCGACTGTTGGCGGTAGGCCTACCGCCGTGGCCCACGGCGGTTAGACTTCCTTGCCGCCGTGGCCCACGGCGGTGGTAGTATAGTTTTGATAAATTTCAAAACAGTTGTATAAATTTACAAAATCGAATAAAAAAATATAAAAAAAATTCTGGTACTGGATCCATCATCCATCAAAGAGTTCAGACATCTACCCTGGCCCAAATACGAAATGCGCTGGCAGGGCAGCCCATTTCCATCCACTCTTCAGTCTTCCCTCAGTGAGTGAGCGGGGGAAGTCGGAATCTTTAATCCCACACTGCTCACCTGCAGTGAGCATCACCAGCTTACAAGGCCGAGCTGAGGGGTGGGGGCCACCAGCAGAGGGTGAAGTGATGACCTACGGGAGGGGCTCCCACGTAACACAGCGCACGTCCAGTGCGTCTAAAACCCTAAACCATTCTGCACTCCCTTCCATGTGGGGTCGAGTTGCAGGGGGGAGTTAATCCCTTGTGTTTCTGAAAGGCTTTCTGCCGGTGCTTTGGCCTTGATAACACAAGCACCGATGCCTTGCGTGGAAGGCCCCTCCCAGGATAGGGTTGGTGGGTTCCTGATTAATCAGGGCCCTATATATCCCCCTAGTAGCCCTCTTTTTTTATTTTTGAAATATGCTATGCCTCTTCATCGGTAACAACCATTTTCTCTTTTATTGTTTCAATCAGTATTTTACAGTAGCCCTCTTTTTTCTTTAGAACTTTTAAATGATAGTATGTAGGAATGAGATATAATTTTTAGTAGGCAAAGCAACAATGTGGTTAAAAACTAAATTTATTTTTTGAGATCAAATTATACACGGCCATGGTTTTGGCATGGCCAAAAAGAATACTTAGATTTGTAGGAGCACATGATTTAGCGTAGATGTTTTTATAAATACTGTTACTCTGAACTATGTATGCATATTGTAGTAAGCAAAAAGAATACTTAGATTTGTAGGAGCACATGATTTAGCGTAGATGTTTTTATAAATACTGTTACTCTGAACTATGTATGCATATTGTAGTAAGTTTTTATAAAATAAACACGATACTAAGCAGATAAGTCAAGATGGATGAGTTGGTCTAAGACGCCAGTTTCAGGTACTGATTCGAATCCCATTCTAGACATTCTTTTTTTCCTTTGGCAAGGTTGTAGTCGAGGAACCTTTTCCTTGCAATTTCTTTGTATGCCATTAATTGCTCTGTGACATTGTGATCCTATATGTCATCCGCTACCACCCAAAATATGCCTCCAACAGCAGTCAAATACCATGCATATTTTGTGTGACTAGTAACAATGCTCATGTGACACGTATGTGCTATATATTTATATGATAATAATTAAAATATGATATAATGGAATTGGGAGCGGCGTGAGGGCTAAAACGCCCCGTATTATGTGAGAAATATTTTTAATTATTTTTTATTTTCGATCTTTTTTTTTTAGATTACACAGTACAACGCAGACGCTCACAACACGCACGCACACTCACCCCTATGAATACACATACGCAAACCCTACCCCTATGAGCACCTTCGAAGGACTGAGCACCGGCAAATCTGGAGATTCTCGCAGCAGATTCAGCCATAACGACTGAAGAGACGTTCTTGACAATTGCCTTGATGTAGATTGCATTGGGCGGTTGAACCTGCATGTTCACAAATTTGATACCTATGTCAGCTTGTCTAAGTTGAGGGGAGCATCCATCTGGAGAGATGGAGGCATCCATGAAGCAGGAGAGATGGAGGCACCCATGAAGTAGAAGACAGCAGTAGAGTGAGTCGACGGGCGTTGGAGAGTGTGGAACATGCTGTTGTGATGTTGACTCCTGAAGTTGAAGGTGGATGGCTGGGCTGAACTGATATGGTGAATTAGAAGGTGCGCCATTGCTGAATTCGAAGGTGCGCCATTGCTGCCTAAGGCGGATTCATTGTAAACTTTGTAAACTTGATCAAACTTCAAATAATTTGATTAGAAAGAAATCAAAGTGGACACTTTTTTGAATCGTAGAGTACGATGCACATACGGACACAACTTGATCAAACTTCAAATATCTTGATCAAACTTCAAATAGTTTGATCGGAAAGAGATCAAAAGGTACACTCTGAACTGGTTTGTTCTTCGCGCCACCGAGACGGAGACGAAGGGAGTAAGACCGTCTCCAGCTATTTCTTCATGTGGGTCTGCATCTTCAAAATACAGAACCAAACCGAAATGTAGAGGCTCTAACAGTAGCTGCATCGCGTTCTGCAGTTTGCAGTCGGTGTACGTCTGTGCCCCATATTCGGGATTCTCTCTCCTATCTTCAAACCAACCATTCTCCTCCACCCACCTCACGTCCGCCCGCGGGCAACCTCCACCGCTCGGCCACCCCGCGGCACCCCGCCACCTCCTTCCTCTGGCCATCCTCGATCCTCCTCCACCCTCACCACCACGCCGCTGATGGAGTGCGCAGTGCCCCTTCCTTCCTCCAGGCGTCCTCCTCCAGTCTCAAGCCGGGCCGCCCAGGGAAGTCCAGCCGGCCGCCTTGTGCTCCCCCGCCGGCCGCCTGCTTCGCCCCCGCCGGCCACCGTTTCCTCCCTGCTGGTCGCCTTTGCTCCCCTGCCGGCCGCCGTTTGCTCCCTCGACATCTACCTCCTGCACCCTCCGCACCAGATCCGAACGCCATGAAGGACTGAATTGGGCGACCAGAGAGGGGGGGAGTGAATGGGAGCTGATAAAAATTCTTCTCGAAGGAGATGTCTTCTCCAACAAGATGAACACGGCCAAATCCCAAAATCACTTCCGACACGACCTCCTCAAGTTTTCCAAGACCACGTAGCCACTGGAGTGCTACTGATCCTAGGAGTAAACCACGCTTCCAACCTAATCAACCACACACAACACGCAGCGGAAGATTGCACAGCTTATTGCATGTGCTTCACCGGTCAGACCGACTGTGCCCACCAGTCAGACCGATGGCACCAGTCAGGCCGATCAAACGCACCAGTCAGGCCGGTGAACTCAGCAACTGCACAGCAACATTCCAGAAAGCCTCAAAGACTCTGCTAGGCCCTAGCACAAAAACCACCTCAAGAACTCGAGCCGTGGAGAACAAGAACCTCCACAAACCGAGGCAAACCAACACGATTCTCACCAAGAACTAACCCTAGAAAACTCACGGCAACTACCAAGCTAACTAGCAGTTCACCCGAGGCAAAAACCCATAAGGGCTTGCACCGGTCAGACCGGTCACGCCTGGGCAGCTTGGGATGAACTCCACCCGCGGGTCAACTCCAAGAATCAAGCCTCCCGATCTCCCGATTTACTGCACGGTTTCAAGAGAAACTTTGGGGAAGGTTGGAACACCTCATGGTGATCTCTTGCTCGAATCTCAAGCCCCAAATCTCTATAGAAAAGAAGAAATCGCAAATCTTGGCTCTCTACCTCAAGAACACCAAGAACCAGAAAACCACCAAAATCGAAGGCCTTCCCACGGGATTTAAGGGGTAAGATCACCAAGAAAAGAGGTACATCAACCTCATGTGTGATTCCCAACTCAAATCCCGCAAAGAAACACCTCCAAATCCTTCTCACGAAAATCACAAGAAAAAGCTCTGAAAATCACCAAAAAGGAAAAAACGGGAGGGGCATCAAGAACACTTGAGGAATCACGCCGAACCTTCTATACATACCATGAAAGATTCATACAAGGTCTAACTTGCCTCCTGATCATCCATCCCTCTCTCAAGATTTCACCATGAAGCTCTCAAGCTAGTCCTATAGAAAACCCTAAGGGAAAAAGGGGAAAACTAGGAAGCAAATGAACTAGGGTTCCAAGAGGTGTCTGCCATCCCACATCTCACAAGTTTATCTGGGGCAACCGAAAGATGAAACTACCCCTATTACATAATACTAGGATACACGCCCTTGAAGGGCACTTTGGGAAATCTCGTCGTAGCACCATCAGACGGATGCGCATCCACCGCAAGCCTGCGTAGCACCAACGCAACCCTTGCGATCATGCTGTGTGTCCTCCGCTTCGAAGTCTCCGGAAGCCAGTCAGACCAGCCTAGTGTTGTAGTCGTGCGCGCTTCAGTCTTCGGCCTTGGCTTTGTGGCTCAGCCAAAGAACCCATTAGTTTTGTGGTGAACCACTGCAAACCTCGCAGACATGGTGCAGCCTCACGCCAATCTCCACTCATGACTTGGCCGTCACGATCGTCGTCCCAGCTCGGTCTTGATTTTGAGGGTCAACCAAGAAACCGTACACGACTTCGTCTTGCTGCTCTTGCCACCATGCGGCCCGCACTTGATCCCATCGGTCACCGGGTCCCTCGAACCAAGCCTACTTGTCTCTCCACACCTGGAGGCCCACTGGCATAGACCTTTCGTGCTTGTTCTTCACCTGCACCAACGCAAATCAAGCCGCAACCTGCACCTGCAATACTTGGCCAAGAGTCAGTCCACACAATGTCGTCAATCACTCATCACACCAAGGAGCGACCATCCACTGGTCCTCGGACCACATAGGTCCTCAATCTCCCCCTTGATGAGTGCATTGACAACACAACATTCACTAAACAAGGAGAACAAGGAAAAATAAAAGAAACGAACAAAAGAACTCAAACAAGCGATCGAAAGCCAAAACAAGGAAAAGAACAAGATCACTTGAAAGAGGAAAGTCTCGGTCCCCTTAGGCAAGGGCAACGGCTCGACACAATCGAGACAAAAGCAAGCTCACACAAAGAGCAAAGACCACCAAAGCAAAGCTCGAAAACACACAAGAGCTCCCCCTGAACACATGCACCTCCCCCTGGACCAATGCATGCCAAAACCTTCATGAAACAGAGCAGCTTCAGAAGCTCGACTTTGACCGGTCAGACCGGTCCAAGGCAAGCGAGCCTCGTCTCCCCTGGGAAGGCTCGATTCCGGTGAGTGGCTGCCCGATTCTTCTTGTATTCATTGATTGCTCATGGCTGTAGGATTTGGGTAGATCTAGGGGTATGCAGTGTTGCTGAATGCACTGGAAATTTGCTGCCAAATTCGATCTTTGCTGCCATCATGCATGTAAAGATTTGTTGAACCATGTCTTGTTTTTCACTGCACAAAGTTTAGGACGAGAATGATTGAAAGTGGAATTAATGTGGGTTGATGCAATTGACAGTGTGGAGTTTGTTACATTATATTGATGGAAATCATGATATTTACAGGGCCACTTCTCTCTTTAGCAAGCTTTATTTACCTTTTGTAGGCTGCAGTTGAGTTAAAAAAAACTTTATCCAGTAGCTGTTATACACACACACACACAAACAAACAAATGATCAGTAACCAAAGTAGTTCAGCTGGAGGATTTCATTCAGATTGGGATGGACATGCTCTTGATGTCTTGTAATTTGTAAATGTGTAGGCCGTAGATATGTACATAAGCAAGATAGACTCATAGTGTTATAGGTCATGGCTTCTGTTGGATGATGATGATAGAATGTCTGTAAATGCATGTTGTATACTTGAAATAAAGTTAAAGAGTAATCCCATTCATACATGGTTATATGCCTGCAAAAGCTCAGGTGACGTTCCTGGTTTATGGTACTCCATCACAACTGTTGTCAAATCCAAGCAGGAGTTCCTGCTTGCAATTAATTAACAAATGTACATTTTTCAATTCCATTTGACCATGTGAATCAGTGGCTGTTGGGTTCAGACATGAACATATGCACCTCTGTACTTTATGTGAAGTTAAGAAAATGTGTGTTGGTTGTGCTTTATGAACCTCTGTATTTTATGTGATGAAGACATGTGTGTGATTTAATTAACCTTTGCATTGGCTATGCATGGAAGGCCTGAACTTGACATGGATAGTTCATGGAAAGAAGACAGATCCGGTGAAGGTTTCACTTACACTCCATGTATTGAAATATTTGATTAACAGAGCCAGGAAACTGAGGTATAATCTGAGGCAACCATCAATTATTCAGTTTTTTTCATTCATGTTTCAATTGCCAACCATGAAGTGCAGGGATGTTTTCCTACACAAGTTGAGAATGGGGCAGCACCAGTTGAGGTTGTGCCACCACAAGTTGCTCTGTCTGGGCCATCTCGTAGGGTGACCAATGTGAAGAAAATTCCTAGAAGGGACAAAAAAATTTCAATCAGTGAGGATGAATTGTTGTGCTCGGCGTACATTAATGTCAGTAAGGATCCCATTGCTCGGTGCAACCAGCCAGTGGGGGCGTATTGGGAACGGATTACTCAGTACTACCATGACCACAAGACGATGCACTCTGAGCGAACCAAAGCTAGTTTGATACACCGTTGGGAGAAAATTCAGAGGGACACATCCAAGTTCTGTGGATTTTATGACAAGATAGAGAGGCTAAATGAGAGTGGGAAAAATGAAGATGATAGGGTACAAACCAACTTTCTAGATTTTTTTTGTTACAGTTTTACTTCATTGATGTCCTTCCAACACATTTCTCTTTTTATGCAGCTGAAGGATGCATTACAGATGTTCCAAGGCCTTGTGGGTTACTCCTTTCCCTATGCTCACTGTTGGTGTATCCTTAGGAATGAGAAAAAGTGGAGTGATTGGCTTACATCTTTGACAGTGAAAAGATAACCAAAGCAAAGGTTCTGGTGAAAAGGCAGCACCAAAGTTGGCCCCGACAAGTACTCCCTCCGTTCTGAAAAAACGGACATTTAGGACATGATTACAGTAACCAAGGTGGAGTCAGTTAGGGGTATTTTTCCATGTTTACCCTTATTAAATACAGCTGCGGCTGCAATCCAGCCGAGGAATCACGATAGCTCAGATGGCTTGTGCAACGCAGCGGGACGCCCGCGCGCCCGGGTTCGACTCCTAGCGGCTGCAAATTTTTTGCTGGTTTTTTGACTTGCATGGGAATTTTGCATGGGACTGTTGGGCGCACGTGGTGGGCATGGCGTGTTTCGGCCTGCATGGCCCGTTCTGGGCGTGTTTTTCGCCCCCGTTTCGCTTCTGGCGTGCTAGGGAAGTTTTTGGGCGTGTTTTTTTTTCTTTCTCAACCGGCAAACGTTTTGGATGGCGCCATACAACAACGATGGATGGAATTTTCCCTGCCTTTGGTTGCTTGCTTTCTCCTTCTATCCTTTGCTTCTTTCTTTGCACTTGTTACTCCACGTTCGGTTAGATCACAACGCAAAGCGGGGGCGCGGGGCGATGAATGCGGCACGGGCGTCCGGGGCGAGTAAATGCGGTAGTGGAATGGGTGTGCGCGAGGGCAGCGGAACGGCAGTGTGCGAGGGCAAATGGGTCCAGAATTGCGGCGGCACATCGATAGAACGTTAGAACGTCAGTTTTTTCGGAAACGCCCAGTTCCCCAAGACGGCTGTTTTTACGGAACGGAGGGAGTACTGAAGAATGACCAATGGGGAGAGATAGGGCCAAGAAATTGAAGAGAGCTGCTTCAGAATCCGCTTCCTCAACTGCTTGCCTTGAGGTTCTTCAGAAGATGTCAAATGATAGGTCGGCATTTGAGGAACGTCAGGAGGAGCTCTCAAGGGAACTAGTATCACGTGCAGACCGGAAGTTGGCTGCCCAAGAACGCCTAGCTGCTGCCCAAGAACGCCTTGCTGCTGCCCAAGAGTTTCAGCAAGAACAAAGGATCATGAGCATAGACATTGACAAAGTTGTACCTTGGCAGCGTGACTACTACTTGAATTTGCAGCAGAAAATAATGTAGAAGCACGCTGGAGGGAGTGATCCTGCTAACATGTAGACGCCATATGTTTGTGTAATAATTTGAGGCAATATGCTTCTGTACTTTTTCCTTGGTTGTTGGTTTGTGGAAAAATTTGAGACATGTTTGTAGAAGCCTCTGGTTTGTATCAGCTTTGAGACATGTTTGTATCAGATTTGAGACATGTTTGATTTCAGACAATCTCATTTGTAATGCTGAAATTCAATTAATGTGAGACATGCTGAAATTTATTTGATTATGTCCATCATGAGGATGTTGTTGTCATACTGTCCAACAGTGATTCCTACACTTAAATGTCATACTGTCATTGTTCATGCTGTCCAACAGCAGATGTGCTCCACAGATATCATACAGTCTTTGTAGGAACAATCCTTGTTCATGCTATTCAAACAAGTGACAAAGTTCGATGTTTGAGCCTTGATTATAAATAGTTACTGTCCTTTTTTCTTCCATCAAATTGAACCATGCTAAACCTTGACCTTCAAAGTTTACTTATCATCAGCAAAAATGGCTGTCTTTTACAGTGAATCACTCACGATTTAATTGCAAACTTAATACATAGCAATAGGTGGTTCAGACATACATATAGGTGGTTCAGACATACATATAGGTGGTTCACTCATACATAGCAATAGGTGGTTCAGACATACATATAGGTGCTTGATACATACATATAGGTGGTTCAGCATACATATAGGTGGTCCATACATACATATAGCTGCTTCATACATACATAGCTATTCTGATCCATACCGTGCCCACACATGCTGCATTAAGTCTTGCTTAAGTTCGTGATGGGCTGGTCGACTGTGACTTTGTCGATGCTTGTCTATCAGTTCACGAACAGCTGGGACATTCCTATTGCTATCCAAGTGAGGTTCAGATGCCCCAACGTAGTCTTCTATTCTCAGAGGAATCATGTTGCGCTCATAGTGTATGCCCATGTTGTGAAGAATGACAATGCAATCCATTATATACTTGAGGTCTTCTTGATTTCAGAGTCTTGCAGGACCCTTGCAAATGACATATTGTGCTTGGAGGACACCAAAGGCCTGTTCCACATCTTTTCTATATTCATGATGCTTGCGGGTAAACAGTTTTTGCTGTCGTGTTTGAGGCCTACTGATATCAGTGATTAATGTAGCCCATTCGGGATAAATCCCATCAACTAGATAATAAACCATGTTGTACTCTTTCCCATTTACAGTATATGACACTTGAGGTGCATTGCCCGAAGCCAGTGCATCGAACACTAGAGATCGATGTAGCACATTGATATCATTGAGAGACCCCGAGAGCTCAAAAAATGCATGTCATATCCAAAGGTCACTACTAGCCACTGCTTCCAGAATTATTGTTGGTTTCTTGAAATGCCCCCGAAATTAATCATGCAAAGCTACTGGACATTTCTCCCATGACCAGTGCATACAATCAATACTCCCTACCATTTCAGGAAATCCACGAGGCTCAGCTATTTGCAAAAGTGCAATGATTTCCTCTTCATTAGGTGCCCTCAAGTATCTAGGACTATAGATTTCCACAATTGCCCTAATGAAGTGTCTAACTGACTCTAAAACTGTCGACTCAGCCATCTGAAAATACTCATCTAAAGCATTAGCAGATCCACCATATGCTAGCATTCTCAATGCAGTTGTTACCTTTTGCAAATGTGAAAAACCAAGTTCCCGAGCAGCATTGTATTTCTGAACAAAATAGTTATCATGTTGCTCCGCAGCGGTAGCAATATCCAAAAACATCTGCTTGGTCATTCGAAACCTGAGACCATGGGTGCATAAGAATGATTAATGTCCACTCCAACATCTCCCAAACCATATATACAACCCAAAATTATAGCGACATACCTACAACGAAAGAAATCATCACCATAAACAGGATTGAAGACAAAATAGTCTGCCATTGAGCGGTAATGACCACTGTGCCTATCTCGAGGAACCACTTGCCTCCCAATCACAGAACCTCTTCTTGGCTTCAATTCTTCTTCCTCCACAAGTAATTGAACCATGACAGTAGTTGTCACAACCTCATCATCGTACCTGGCCCTGTCCCTATTCATCAATTGCCGAAATCAAGACATTGGTACGATCTCCTACAACACAGCTAAGAAATCAAGAGCAACAATTAATTTTAGGAGAGCATCCATGAAGCAAGGCAAAGAGAAAATCAGCGGTGACCAACAGTACCTCTAATGCCGACTTGTTGTTGGATCCGTAGTCGGGTTGTGCGGAGAGGGGCAAGGCCGGGGCAGCGGCGGCGTGGGGAAGAGGGGCAGGACCGGGGCGGCACTGTGGGGAGGAGGGGCACGGACGGGGCAGCAACGGCGTATGGAGAAGATGCAGGGCAGGGGCAGGGTAGGGGCGGAGGGGTAGGGCCGGGGCAGCATTGCCGTGTGCTCAAGGGCAAGGGCCAAGGGCGGAGCGGAGCGCGCGGCTGGCCCCCGAGGTTGCCTCGCAAGGGCTGCCAGGAGAAGCCGCGCCCCGCAGAAGGCGCGGAGGGCGACAGATGCGCGTCACTGCTGAGAACGTCTAGTTTTTTCAGAACGGGCCCAATCTCTCTCCTATGCGGAAACGGGCTTTTGCAGATTGGGCTGGAGACCGGTCTAAAAGATGGGCACGGCGCGCGATGATCCAAACCGCGGCGACACGCATTCGACGCTGTCGTGTTCGTGTGCTTCGTGGTTCGGGGCCGCGTGGCAGCACACGTACGGGAGACACGGGCATCGTGGCTCGAATTTGCAACGTGGCAAACTGGCAATGCAGGATTCATTGTCCTCTACGTACCCCCAACGGCCCAAAGTGCCCATGAGTCCATGACACGTACACGCGCGGCTGGTCTTCCGAATTGAAACGAGAAAGAAATGACAAGGCAGACAGCCCACCCGATCGAATGCTGGCCAAGACACATGACAAAGCAACCTCAATAGTCCGCCTTCTTGGACTCCACCGGCTTGGCGACACCACCGCGCTGCTCCGGCGCCGGCGCCGCCGTGCGGGCGCGCGCATGCTTGTCCTCGGCGGTCTTCGCGCAGACCTCGTCGCGCATGCGGAAGTACTTCTCGAACGCACGGGGGAGGAACTTGGGGATGAGGAAGACGAAGAGGTTGGCGGAGAAGTAGAGCAGGTTGGCGGCGGCGAGGTAGCGGCCGAACCAGAGCCAGGCGGCCTCCTGCGCGGTGGAGGCCCTGGTGAGCGTCCTGTTGGCCCACACGTCGTACGCCCAGTCGAGGATGACGAACACCCGGCGCACCGTGTAGAGCAGCGGCACCAGCGCCCGCACCGGCGGCGAGAAGGCGTTGAGGGAGCCCGCCACGTTCTCCGTCAGGATCTGGCAGGACAGCAGGAACAGGTGCGGCGTCGCCGCCCGCACCGCGCCGTCGTCGCCCCGCGCGAACCCGCCCAGCACGTGCGCCAGCGGCAGGAACAGCCCCACCGTCGTGCCCAGCACCACGTACGCCTGGAACAACCTGCGACGACGACGGACCGTCCATGTCAAGCGCGCGATGTCAAACTATCAGTAACCAAAAGAAACGAATCGATGAATTATTACTTGCTGCCGCGGAAGATTTCTTGGGAGGCGGCGGGCGAGTCGCCGGCGCCGGCGGCGTGGAGCTTGGAATGGAGCGGCGGGAAGGCGAGGCGGGAGATGACGAGGAGGTAGAGCGTGGTGGCGACGGGGAAGGCGAGGTCGATGAGCGGGACGAGGCCAGAGGCGGAGAACACCATGATGAAGGCCACGAGCTGGAGCTCGATCACGCGGAGCGACCCCATCACGCCGCCCAGCATCGCCGTCGGCTGCCGCTCCGACCCGTGCTCCGGGTCCGACCGCGGCGCCACCGCCAGCGAGATCCCCGACATTGCAATTAATATCACCGGCAACGTACAACGAAGAGGAGAGATCAGGCAAGAAGTAGCCATGGAGGAGCTAGCCGGCCGGCGACGCGACGAGAAGGAAGAAGGATTTAGCAGGAGGGAGGGAGAGCGGGAGTAGGCGGCGTTATCTACTCGCGGCGATCGACGAAGCCGAGATGGGGTTGGGCTTCTTTGGGGTCCGTTCTGAGGCGCGTGGGCAGGCGAGGCGCGTACGTGTCCGCGCATGCGGGGGGGCACGTATGGCCGGGGAGGACACGTCGCCGGCGCCTGGATGCTTCTGCCGGTGGGTGGAAATGGAGGAAAAACAACGGTAACGCTTCAGGGTTCGAGAATGAGATGGTACGGCAGCTTTTGCCTTTTGGTTCCATGGCAGTGGCACACCTGGCTCTGGCTATGCTCAAGATCCGGCCGGTCAGCATCCCAAAACTTGGTGATTTGTGTTAGAAAACATTTCAGTGTGATGAGGAGCGATGATGGCCAGCGTGGAGTGCTTGCTCACCATCTGCACCGGCAACAAGGCGGCCAGGGCTGTTGGCTACCACTGCCTGCGGTCGGCGTTCACGGCGACATCTTCGGCCTTCATCAACAACGCACGGCCACAATATCAACAAGGATGGAACTGCCGTTCTTGACTTGCAGTTGCCCTCGAGAAAGAATAAACAAGCACGTTGTTTTCTGTGGGTTCTTCTTGAATGTCGAGGCTTGCAGTATCTCCTCCCCAGCGGTTATACACTACTGCATCTCCGGCAACGCAATCGACCGTGTCTTGCCTGAGAACGGCAACACCGTGGCGATCTTTTAATTTCCATCGATAAAGAAACAAGCAATTTGTGTGTTTCTAGATCATCACCAAAGAACAACATCAAAAACTGTAAGTCTGTGAGCGATAAATGCTCTTACCTTTCGATGCATTTGCCATGGATTTGTTGTTCTTGAAATTTTTTTTCTCTTTGCACAAGCCTACGGCCTATGTGATTCCTGTTCTATTATATGGCAATGGTGCAGGCTCTCACCTCCACAAGTCAAGCGTCTCTTGTCCTCGCTCCTTGCTGCGGTTGCACGCACACATGCGCTCAAGCAACCGGAGCGGCGACGCTTGCCCGGCCGCGCCTCTATTGCAGCGTTACGGGAGCAGAATCGTCTGCGTCTCGTGGCTACGGCAGCGCTCGCCCATCGGTCCGCGCGCCATGGTCGCAGAGGCAGCCGCCCGCTCGGGCTCTCGTGACGATCCAATTGCGAGCCAGAGACGAGGGTTTTTCCGCTGGCTTGCGTGCTCTTCAACACGCATTGCACACGCGTTGCCGCAGAAACGGCTTCAGCCTCTTGTGCTGGTGGGCATCTGAGCCCTCTTTGGTCACCTCTGATCCACTGGCCACGCACGAGTGGTGTGCGGCAGCGGACACGGCCGGACAGGAGCAAACGACGCTGACCTACTCGCAAAATTATGCCTGTTGATCCTTCTTGAAAGTAGTGGTCAGACTCGCGAACGGTGGCACGTTCATATGGGCAGCAAACAGCGGCGGTAACCTACGTGCTCCTGCAGCGCGCCCGTGTGGCAGCAACAGCTGGGCACACGACCATCGTCAGATGTGCTCGCACACTAGTGTCCGGGCCGACGATGGCCTCCGCATGCCTGCAAACTGGTATTTTTTATTTGAATTTTTCATCAAGTTTTCTGGATCTATCATTCTGTTTTAGCATGTTGCTTTAACACTTTGTATGCTAGAGTTATTTTACTCATATGCAATAGACCAGAAATCATGTTAATTTTTGCAATTGAATTAGATTGCATTTTAACATACTAGAATTATCTTAATTAAGTCATTTTAATTAATGATAGATTCCATGCAAAATAATGAATACATATCTTCAATAATTTATTTGGGAATGGATCACAAGGTGATGGAGTCTTAGACATCGGCTGCAATATGTTCATTTTGAATATATTAGCCCTGAGACCATGTCTTTTGCAGCGATATAATCGCCCATCACTGAGAGGTCTACATCTTATGATGATTACCTACATGTGTTATCCCAAGTAAATTTTCTTCGGAGATTTAATTTTGGTATGCACCTTTATGGTGATTACCATTTTATTTTTGAAATTTGGTCAAGCACAGGGTAGTGGAGACCTAAGCATTGGCTGCGGTATATTCTTTCAGAATGTATCAGCCTTGAGATCCATGCTTTTTGGCAGCAAGATACTTGCCCACTACTGGGAGATCTACTCCATTGTTTCATTACATGGAGATTATCTACATTGTGTCCACCAATTTTTCAAAAATAAATTAATTATGGCGTTCACCTTCGTGTACCGCCAATTCTCCGGCATAAGAAGATATGATCTTTTATGTTTTGCATCAATGTTACAATATCACCAATGTGGTTTTAAATTTACTTGTGGTAAATTAATTAAAATAAATGATTATGACATGTTGGGGATAATTACTTGAGTCAATGCCCTTTCCAGATGGGTTTAATTATCCTACATGTGCATTAGATATCAAGATCATTTTTGCATTCCATTGACTACTTCAAGTGATTAGTGCACTCACTAAATGGATCAACTTCTTCACATTTGGAAGAAATGTGGTGCTCTCTTTCTGTTAAGATTCTACGTCCATAAGGATCTCACTCATGAGTATCAATTGGAAAAGAACATGTGTGTTATGTGGCTTGCTCTACAAGCGCACAATGAATAGCAAGGTAATAATAAGACTTGATGTCTTATGAGGGAACCATGTATGTCTCTATGTGGACAACAACCTTGCCGTTCATGACATTTTCTCAAAGTTGAGATTTTTGCAAACTGCCAACATTATTCTCTATTCATTCAAAACTATTCATTCAAAACACATGATGAATTGTATGATGAACTTCTGTTGAAGAATCGTCATCAATGCCAATTTGTGTGGCACCTCTATCACGAGGTTCATAGTGTTTAGAATAACATTGAGAATACCCTGAGATTCAATGGATTGATAGTCCTATGAACTCAGCATATAAGGCAAATGTCAATGCACATCAGAAAGAGAAGGGCAATTTGAATGATAATTTTTGTCATCGATGTGGTTACACTGTACATTTTCGATATATTGTCAATGCCAAAGCACCTAATCATGTAAGTCTGGATGGATGCAAAGTACTTATGAGTGTCAAGATATGAAACGTATTTTCAAATCTTGCATCTAACAAATATGTTGGTTACTTGTGGCTCCTATTGAGAACCATGTACCAAAGCTTCTCTTCCCCAAGAGGATGCTACTTTGTTGGAAGACATACTCATTAAGTACTACTCAAAAGATCTGTTTTGAGATTTCGCATGATCTCAATGCAATTGATGTCTCATTTATTGATGTTGTACTATGTTCAAGCTCATGGATTTGAGTTGAACACACTTATTCATAACTAGAGTTCTACAAACTTGGTTATGATTAGGGGAGTATGAACTCATGAGATTTGAGTTGTACAAACCCCTATATTGGAATATCATACCTCGGTAGTAGATGTTCAATACACTGTTTGATAAAAAGATTTATCAAATTGTTGTCTTGTATAGACATGTACGACAATTATTCCAATTGAGAAGGAAATGTGCCTTGTGGTCAATTCAACCACAAACCTCTATAATTAGGGAATATATGGACAGTCGCTTCATGCGATGCAATGATAGTCCACAATTATGCTCCCTATGGTAAAAGTCATCTAAGATGTTTCGTTACATCCTCTTTTGACTCATATTTTACCAAATTATAGAGATATCCATAAAGAGTTCCATCATGTGGAAACACAAGATGATAGTAAAGGATATGGCATATGTGTTTCTGAGAAACAGTCTCTCTTGGATTGTATGTATTGTACATACATTTTTCCGTACAACATGTTGCATTTGATACAATTTTTCCTGCCGTTGATGCATACAATCGTATGATCGACTTGGCCATTCTATCATTGGAATGAAGTGAAAAATTCAAGGTAATTCTATTGGTTATGATTTTCCATAGCTTGGATACGCTAGTATCGCATGGAACGGGATTTTAAGTCCCTCTTTATCTTAAAATCAGATTTGAATGTCTCTCTTGAATTGGATATTCAAGAGAACAAGTGTGGTCTGATACAAATATTGTATGGACATTTCGAGCATTACATGGTTAAATGTTTCATCTATATGATGGCTTCAAGTGTGTGTCTTACTGACAACACAATACCATGAATTAATAATGGCTCTAGTTTTGAGTGCATTAGCCGACACACTATTGATGAATCTACGATTCAGACATTTAAAATCATCACATGACCATCACTGATGAAATGCCATTTCCAACATGTTTGTTGGGGTCAGGTAGTTTTACACACTCCTGATTTGTGATTAACTGCATGTGTAAGTTCCCCTAAGCTTTGAGTACGTGAAAATCCATGAAGTATTTCCCATTGGCGTTTTGGGTATGTGTTTTGCTACACAACATCTCACTCTCACCACCACAGTGTACATCAATGGGCACACAGGAAACTGGGGATCAATGTGAGATTTCACTCTCCGTCGATCATTTGTATCCTCTTCGTGAGGAACTTGTTATGCCCGTACACTAGTTGTAATTTAATCATGAGCTTTTCCAGGCATTAGGGGGAGATATCAAGTACCACAAATAATGCCAGGAAATTTATGGAATGCAGGAAGCATTCCAGGCTCAGGATTCCGTACTAAAGCTGAACCATTTGGGTTCAATGATTTGCTAGATTGCGAATCAACTGCCATTTATATTTACTATTTAGGTGTCATAAAATCTTGCTAATCCTATGTAGTGCCAGAAAGAGTGGTTGTATCACTCAACTCCCTATTACAATGGAAGTTGTAAATAAGAGGGGGAGAAGTATGGTCACAGATTGAGATTAAGCTACTTGCAAGCAACTGAAGGCTTGAGCTTCTAAGATAGTAAATGCAAATCAACCTCCTCCCAGAGTGTTGGTAGACACCAAATGGATTGTATTATCCTGTGAATGGAAGCATTCACCACCCTAACTCAGTGGTGCACAATACTGAGGCTGGGATGTCGGAAACTCTTGATTCTCATTTTGGGATTTCATGATGAATCATAAGGGTGCATGAGACACACACATTGTGTCTAGGAGAATTACATTATTTGAAGGCTACATGTGTCGACACTTACTTCTCAGCAAATTGTATATGCATTCAAGTGATCCAATAGTCCATGGCCATGGCAGAGTACCTCCGTACTCAAACTGGATCTTGTTGAGTGATGTAATGAAGCAGAGATAGTCTTTCTCACCTGAAAGAAGTATTGGAATGTTTCCAAAACTTCAATGTATCTTTACTGTGGATACAAATTTGAGGTGGTGAGAAGCAAGGCTAGTAGCAACAAGGGTTTACGCAAAACCCAAGCATTGTTCTCAATGCTATTCTCCACTATGAGTCATAAATTTCCGATACTATACTTATGGGCAGGAAAAATTATCTATCTATGCAGTTGATAGATGTAGTGACAACATATACTTATGTAGTCATTGGATTACGGTACAATTTTGGAGTTCTGAAGGAATCCAAATACCTAATCCCTGAACACAAACTTGCAACATAGATAGTGTATTGCTTAGTCACTTATGACTTAAAGCATCTGGTCGAATGTGGTACAATCGACCTAGTGAATCCCTCTTGTTGAAGGGATACACAAAGAATTGCATGTTTATGTGTATGTGTTGTTGCACATTCTAAACATACAATACTCATCGACGGATTTCGAGATGGAAGATATGAATTGAAAATCTTGAACAAGATTGGTTCAATTCAAAATTATCTTATCTCAAAAATCTTGGATACAAAGTTGTCTATATCCAAATTGCATTGAAAAGGTTCAATACAAAAGAATCATATCCATACATCATATGGTTGTTTGATTCTCTCATACACCTTGATATGTGCTAATAATGCATCTTGCAAGAGCATTCGGATGAATATTGTTTTTCAAATGATATGCTGGCCAATAGCACATGGGATCATATTATGTTCTTTGGTGGAACTCGTGATCTGGTTATGAGATTGGATATACTGATCTTGGCTATTTATATATGATCCCCAGAGTGCAAAATCACGGACATGCTTCCTGCACTTGTATGTTGGACCTGCCGTTTCATGGATGTCTATCAACAGGCATTAGTGGTCACTTGCATGTTGCTTTGCAAAATGATAAACTACATAGTGCTACTATGTGGTGGTTGTGGTTCTATAAATCACTGACCATATACTTTGTGTTGTTTAAATGGATGCAAGTTATGTGAGGTACAACCTCAGAAATGGTTTATTCCTAACATTGGGAAATAAACATTCCGCAAATCTATAATCATACAGATTATTTACACAGTCTCTACCTTGCTCCACATTTTCAAATGTGTTTAAGAGATTGGTATGAGAGGACTTAGTGTTTTGCAAGTATCAGGGGAGAGTTTCCTCTTTGATCCATAACTTGTTTTTACATCATGTTGTACTCTTTTCTTTGCATGAGTTTTTACCTTGTTAGGTTTCTCATTCAAAGTTTTTAATGAGGCAACATCAACTCAAGGTGTTATGTCATATCACCTATTTTCCCCACAGGGTTTTTGAGGATGATACTCTTTGACATAACTATTGTTCTTTTGAAGATTATGAGTTTACCTCGTAAGAGTTCAAATAGAACAACATATATCATGGTTTTTCCTTATTTTTCTCATTGGGTTTTTGAGGAGTTTACATGATATCTATACTATAAGGAGCGAAGACAATTGAAAACTTTTCTCACTCAAATCGGGCTCACCTTACCCCTCACGACGGACCCACCCGTCATATGTTTTTGGAAGTGGATAGGGTGGAAGGACTATGAAGTACCAAAAAATCGCAATTTGGAGAGCGTTTCTGCCAAAAACGAATTTTTTTTTCTCACCCCACCCACGCATACCCGCCTGCCTGTACCCGCGACGGGCCCACCACCCGCACCCCGCGCCCACCCGTACTCTGTCGCGTTGGGTCCACCCACCCGCACCCCCACCCCTGCAGTCCCACACCGTCGGCTCCCCCACGCGCCGTGGCGCGATGCGTCGCCGCCGGCATCACCCACCGCGCCACCACCTCCATCCAACACCTCCTCCTCCCCGCCCCGCGATGGGGAAATTGCGGGCGCACGGAGCCGGTGGTCTGGTTGTAGGCCGCCGCCATCTCCATGGCTGTTGCGGTGCTGAAGCCGCCGCCGGTGCCCTCGGGAGCCGGCACCCCGCGATGCAGAGATTCGGCGGGCGCATTGCACCGGCAGCTTGGTTGTAGGCCGCCAGTCCGCCACCATCTTCTAGGCCATCGCAGCGCTGACGTCGCCACCGATGCCCTCGGGGACAGTAGCGGGCGAACCATCAGCGGGAGGCGGGCGAGAGATCGGAGCTGGCCATGTCGGAGGAGCGGTTCCTTGCCGTGGCGGAGGAAGCCGCCAAGAACGTCGGTGAGGTTCCCTCCTCATCTCTCATCTCCGTGGATTCGTTGCCTTGTCTTTTCTTTCTTCCTGTGTCACATCCTTATAGGTTCTTGATTTCCTGAGCAGCCTGCGGGGACCTCATCTTCAACCACCTCCGCAAGCGCTACCCAGACCACAAGTTCATCGGGGAGGAGACGTCGGCGGCGCTCAGCGCTACCGCCGACCTCACCGATGATCCCACCTAGATCGTCGACCCACTCGACGGCACCAACAATTTTGTCCATGGGTCGTAGGCTCACTGCACAATGTTTTTCTTCTCATGTCAATTTTATCTGCATTTTCAGAAATTGCAGCTTGCCCTTTGTGTGTGTCTCGATTGGTCTCACCATTAGGAAAATTCCCACAGTTGGAGTTCTCTACAAATGCGGTATCTAATGAAGTTTCCATCAAGTGTTCATATGTGTTGTGTTGCATTGAGTGAAGGATGCTATAGAATCTATCCTGATACAGATTTAGTAGTCATGTAACGTAAAAATAAGAAGGTTATTTTATTTGTATCAGATTTATATTGTTATTTAAAACCCTAACTTTAACAGTATGCTATTTTTGGCTCACTGCATTTGAAAAGATTGTTAGTCTAATCTCATTGTTCCATTTAGCTTTTCACAACAGTTCGTGGAAAAGGTGCTTTTCTGAATGGTTCTCCAATCAAAGGTATACCCAGATTTGATGACAATCAAATGAAGTAACATGTTGGCGCTTCGGGTACTTACACACTGTTATCCTCTAACTGCTTATTCTAATTTGAACATGTGCATTTCCATATGCAGCATTATCTCAAGATGAGTTAGTGAAGGCTCTTCTGGTAACAGAGGTAGGCAACTTATACAATGAAGTTTACACACCAGACCAGGAACATAGTCATATGTTTCTCCATTAAAGTTTGTTGGTCATGAGAGGTTGATAAATTGATTAGTATATGTAGGAACTATATTTGCTGCTCTCTTAGGATTTCATGATTTTATTAGGAAAATCTAATTTTGAAAAGAAAATGTACTTCTACCAGATGAGTAGAAATTGCAATCTAAATAACTGAACAAACTAACTTCATTTGTGCAATCATGGATAAGACATGTGAATAATTTAAGAAAGATAATTCCTGTATGCTCCTTATATTTTGACACCTAACATTCTCAATACTTTCATATCATTAACTTGATTTTTTGTTTGAATGAAAAATGCTCCCATGTAATTGCATACAATACAACTTTCTGAACCACGGCTGACAATTTACATCCTGGAACCTCTTACTCAAAAGAACTTAATGGAAATATTGAACTGATAATAATTATACTGATTGATCAGGTTGGAACTAAAAGAGACAAGACTACTCTTGATGATACAACCAATAGAATCAACAAGCTACTGTACAAGGTAAACCTCGTAAAGTAACATCAGGTGTATGGAATATAAATACAGTATGACACATTAACATTCTTAACTCGGTTTTCTTTTTTCTTTTCTTTATTTTTTTTTCATATTCGCTCCCTAAGGATGTGTGGCTCCTTGACGCTAAACATGTGCAGTGTTCCCTGTGGTAGGCTTGATCTGTGTTACGAGATGGGATTTGGTGGCCCCTGGTACAGTTAACCAAATTAATAGCAGCAACTTATATCATCTGCTTGTGCATCTCAATCGAATTGCTAATTTTCCTCTAGGGATGTTGCTGCTGGAGCTGTGATCCTTCAGGAAGTTGGGGGCCATGTGTTTGATAGCTTAGTGCTTCGCCTATTATTTGAAGTCTAGACAAGCTTAAAACTATTACTAATCTGCTTGTTTTCCTTTTCTATCAAGTTATTAATAATTTGTTAATCCTTGTTTCGGAATGGAAATGTGGAATTTGGACTGGGCGCCATAAAGAGCATTGGATTGGACCTGATTGCTGATCCTCCATAATCAACGTCTCGCATTGGAATTTGAGAAGAAACATCAGGAGATCTTGAGCTTGACATGCCCAAGTGGTCTTGGTACTATACAAGGTATAAAATGACCATATGAAAATCCTACTTTAGAAGTTTTTGGCAGGTTATGGTTTTTAGGTTAGAGGATTGGGTTAGGAATCCTAAAAGAGTTTGGGCATCATTCAGCTTAGAAAGAGAGTGCCCAAGGATGGCAGTTCTTAGAAACTTGCATTGCAGCACTGCTTCAAGCAACAACATATTCAGTTATGTGCAAATGTTCACACTTTGCTAAATGTCTATCAGGCAATTTGATATTTTTGAACTAGGATAACCTTTTAAAGAAAAGAGATGTTGTGTGTTAACTATCTCTCACTGATGTCATATTTTCCTGCAAAGAATTCCTTCTGAACATATGCTAGCAGCATGTTTAAAAATTCATATACTTTCTTGTTTACTCCATTCATTGGGCATTTTAGTTGATGTATACCCCATAAGGTATCAATTTTTCCATATGCAGTCCTCACAGACAGGTTACTTCCTGATATCTAAACATAAGATCCATACTTTCTATCAATGTTTTGGTGCGTACCATAAGTTAGTACTATTCTTTTGATTCTTTTTCTGAATTTTATCTGATGTCCTTGATTACAGTTCTCTGAACTTGGCAGGAACATATATAACCTCTACTACTTCTGCACTGGGAGTGGGAGATGACTACTTGAGCGTGCATAAGGTAGTTGCTTTGATGTTTGTCAGATAATCACCAACGATGAAAGCGGGGATTATTGTTTGTTTGATCTTGGCAAACAAGTGAGGTAAGGAAGTGCTTTCAATTCTTTTGGCATGCACTCTTCTGAACGTAGCTTGCATCTCAATGTACGTTGAGCAAGGACAACAGAACCTCTGGTGGTGGGATCAGGAGTTGGGTAAATGTAAGCCTTATCATGTTTTTGTTTGTTTTATTTGGAATTAAGCACGTTGTTGGAGAAAATCGCATTTTCTCTTGTCGATGAGGTTGTTTTCTCTGGAAATAAAATTATTGTGCTATTTAGTATTCTATATATCTATTCAATCTTCTATATCTATACTATAAAGCACGAGTTCTTTTAAAAAAATTCCCACCAGGAAATCTACTCTCTTACCCCTCACAGGAGGTCCCACATATCAGTTTTAAGCCCACTTTTTCCGTAAAAATTGACAATGAAAGAGAGGGCACGTTTTCGACATTTAGAAAATACTTTTCGCGAAAAGCTTCTTTTTTGACCTCGGTTTGTTTTACTCGCCCGCGGTACCATTTTCGACGTTCAGAAAATACTTTTCGCAAAAAACTTCTTTTTTCACCTCAGTATGTTTTACCCGCCCGTGGTACCCACTGACCTTATTTTCCGCGTCGCTGATTTCCCTTTCCAAGACACAATTTTTCTACATTTGAATTATTCACAAATGATAGCCTTTCCATATTCTCTATTTTAACAACGTAATGGAATGTCCATATTCGATGAGCATTTTTTGATATTTTTTAGACACGTGCGTGCCACACGTGAGTATGTAATGAAGACCAATGGACAGAATGTATAAATTGATTGACATGCACTTCTTGATCTCACAGTTATGGATTGACACATATATATAAGCATACGGAAAGTAAGAAGGACAATTCCAGGATATAAGAACTTGGACAGTAAGAAAGAAATTGGAATCTACTGTAGGTGCATACTGCTGTCTGTCTGCAATATGAAAGAAGGGACTCATGTGAAAATATCAAAAAAAAAACTAATCATGCCATAAGTACTTCTTAATCAGGATGTCACATACACATAAATTATATCTGCAGGTCGATTGACGTTTTTTCAAATTGCAGCTCTAAAACTAAAAGTTCAGTGGCATTTTTAAAAGTAACTAAACTGAATAAAGAACAGGCGCTATATACAATATCTTATTTTTTTCGGTTTTACTTCCTGGCCTGGCGATAGCGAAGCCATGGGCTCCTGCAGCCGCACAACTAATGCCTGTCACCGCGCGCTTGCCAGCAATGGCCGTCGGAGCACCTCCTCTTGGCTGTCCACACCTCGAGCACAGCGCTTCGCCCAATCGAGTGTTGTTTCGCACTTCTACCAAGCCCTGTTGAACTGACACCGCAACTCAAGCACCACACCCGATGGGGAGGGGAAGAAGACTCTGCGCCATCTTCTGCGCCGAGGCGCACCGCGCTGCCGCTCGTCGGGAGAGCCGGCGCAGACGCGGGCTCACGTCGCCGCCCGTCAGGAGGAACCTATCTTCCTCCTCCAAGTGGCTGCCGGTCTGCCATGGAGGAGAGCTCCGCCGAGCGGCAGGAGCTTGGGGAGAGAGGAGGCGCCTGGCGAGCGCGGAGATGAAGTCTGCCCGTTTTCGCGCCCCTGCTACCCAGGCCACCGCGCTCGTTCTCCAGCGTGGGCGAGAACTTGTGATAATTTTTTATTTTCTCATGGCTTGTGGTTAAAGTAGAAGAACATGACAAGCAATGGATTGGCTGGAGAAGCAGTGAAGCAATGTTTGACAGTTTTCCATGTGCTAATGATAAGTTATATGCAAAGATGATGTCAAATTCAAGAAGATATAGATGTATCATTAGTATTGGTAAGGCTGCATTTTTCCACGACGATGCAATATGTTAATCAAGAGTATTTTGTGTTTATCAACTATGCTATTCACCATATCATAGACAGTTTCTATTTAAAAATAATAATATGTGTGGTGCGGAATACATACGAAAATATTGTAGAACACGTGCGTGTCACACGTGCACCTTACTAGTATGTATATATTTCTCAAATTTTCTCACAAGATTATTTGGGGAAATTTCGATTTAAACTATATGTCTCATCATTATTTTTCCCCATGGGGGTTTTTAGAGATGATGGATACAGACATACTATTGTTCTTTGGACTGCAAGTCTTAATGGAACAATAAAGTACCATGGTTCAACTCCTTATTTGTCCCACCGGGTTTTAAGGAGTTTGCTTGGTACACATTCAACTATAATTATTCCTCAGATTTTTCCCACAGGATTTTTCATGGAGGAATTAACAACATAACTAAAGGATGATCAAATGAAGTTGGAATTGATCAAGAGGGAGTGTTAGAAAACATTTCAGTGTGATCTAATTCCAAAAAGTGCGGACAGAGGCGGTTACATGTCCTAACGGACATGTCCCTTCGTGGTGCCCCTTCACCCATATATATATATATGTACAGACTTCATATGATCAATACAATTGGATCATTTCCTCTTGTTTTGTGTCTCATTTGCCTTCGATTCTAAACAATTTGTAAGGACGACTCGTGGTGGGTAGACAAGTAGAAAGAGCAGCCTGTGTGTTGGATGAGTGAACCAAATTTTGACCGTGGAAAGAGCAGCCTGTGTCACGTGGATGGAATGATTCTGAATTAGATGTTATTCGTATCAGTTTTTTTTGCGAACTAATTCCGGGATGTCTATCTACTTTTTTTATTGATCGAAGTGACTCCAAGAAGAAGTAGTAACAATGAACATACAAAGATTATCTCGGCAACCTGCAAATGAGAAGAACATGAGGCCGGGAGAGCCGAAATAGAGAAAATTACCATAAAGAGAAGAGAAGAGAATGGCGGTGACGATCCGGCACAATGCAGGGCTGTTCACATCTCGACCGTTCTGGATGCCGTGGTTCGGGAGATTTTGACGCACGGACGCACGGTTCAACATCTGAAACGGTTCACGTTTGGAGCTTGGATCATTGCTCAAGAAACATACGAACTGCTCATCATCAGAGACTGTGTCATGCATGCACGCGCAGATTCAGTGAAACTAAACACGTCACATGCGCAAAAATTTTAAAAGATCAAGTTTACAAAGGATGTTTAGATCATTTCGCAAAAAGATGATCTAAAGCACCAAAATTTTTGCAAACTTTGCAAACTAAACAAGATAGAAAGCACAAAATGGTGCTTTCTTTTTTTTTACCCGCAAAAAAAAAAAGAAAGCACAAAATGGTGATTTGCCTCATTAGTTGGGCCTTTTCTCCAGAGTCTCAGCGTTTCTGGCCGGCTAGAGCCTCAACGGACTGGGTCACGAGAAAAGTGCCACGAGATTTGGGTCCACGAGTGAGTCAGTCACACTCACACGAGCTCCGTGACTAGCAGCCAGGTTGACTCGTCAGCTCAAAGCCACGCCAAGTCAGTCACCGCAACCACCACATCCCCATCCCCACTCCACTCTCCCCTATCCCTATCCCCATCCCAACTCCACCGGCCGGCTCCTCCGCCAGCACCCGCAGGGATGGCCGCGCGCTCCCCCTACTTCGCCGCGGAGGAGTCCGCCCGCGGCATCCGCCGTGGGGAGTCCCCGGCCGCGGCGCTCCGCCGGATACTCGCCACGCCCGGCGCGCACCAGGCCCCCTGCTGCTTCGACGCGCTCGGCGCGCGCCTCGTCGAGAGCGCTGGCTTCCCGATCGCCTTCATGGGCGGTGCGTGCGCGTCCTTCTCTCGGGTCGACCCGCCCCTCTCGCGCGGGGCTTTGTTCTTCTTCTTTTTTGTTTCCGTGTGATTGCTGGTCGTCGTAAAACCCTCACGATGTGGTTGAGGTCGTTTGTTTGAGAACGCGAGGTACTAATCGGAGGCCGTCTAATCCCAATCAGAGAAGAAGATATATCACATCCGTTTCGTTGTGCTTTTTCTATACTGAATTATTATTGATCAAGCCACATAACCTGCTGGGTGGGAGGCACTAATATCCTTTGATCTGTATTGCTACAACTATGCAAACTGTCAGCTCCATAAATAAGATTTTAATGTTGCACTAAGCTATCTGCACACTTATAGAACCAAATGCCAAGTCAATCTCAAGAGATGTGAATGGCATTGGTAGCCATCCTGTCTCACTGTGGCTATTCTTCTGACTAGATGGTGTAATAGCGGTTCTGCTTCAAACAGTAAAACTGGTTTTGGTTAAAAAAATGGAATATAGTTTAGGTGGCCAGAACTTGTTCGATTAGAGTGTGTGTTTAATCCATGATAGGGGCTACCATGGAAATTATTTTACCATAGCTGTTAGGCAGTTAGGCCTTAGACGTAACATCACACAAGATTTTGCATACTCTGTTTGTCTAAAAAAGAAACATCTGGTGGTTGTTCAAGCCAAGATAACTCATACATTGTAGTGTTTGTGTTTCTTCAGGCTTCTGTGTTTCTGCGGCACGGCTTGGCTTGCCTGATGTTGGCCTCATTTCCTATGGAGAAATGGTAGACCAAGGGCGCCTGATCAATGAAGCTATATCAATCCCAGTGATTGGTGATGGAGACAATGGTTATGGAAACTCTATGAACATCAAGAGAACCGTCAAGGGCTATACTAATGCTGGTTTTGCTGGAATCATGCTTGAAGATCAGGTGTTCTCTCTTAGGAATGCTAATCATTCCTTCCATAGATGTGCACCTTAGTTAAGATAGTATCACATATGTTCTTTGTCAACTCCCTCTGAATGCAATAACAAATCTAACATGTTGATCTTTCTGTTAGCTTAGCATTAGATAAAAACACCGGCACAACCCAAAAGAAAAATGGTAGCCAGTGGACTTGTTAAATTCCACGTTTGCCAGATGCTTGTCCATTTCCTTTTAGATTTGCGTACTTAGGTTATATCAGGTGGTGAGGAGAAGACTTTTGGTTTTGCAATTGATCCTTCAGTTTTATATATCCTGAAAGAAGTTAACATGTAGCAATTTTAAGGTGGCACCTAAAGCATGTGGACATACTGAAGGAAGGAAAGTCATCTCAAGGGAGGAAGCCATCATGCATATAGAAGCTGCTATTGATGCTAGGAACGAGAGCGGCTCTGACATTGTTATTGTGGCAAGGACAGATTCCCGTCAAGCCATTTCTCTTGATGAAGCATTATGGAGAGTAAAAGCTTTTGCTGATGCTGGTGCCGATGTTCTGTTCATTGATGCCCTTGCTTCAGTGGAAGAGATGAAGGCATTCTGTGCAGTTGCACCAGAAGTTCCAAAGATGGTAATATGTATTCTATGTTTTTGATGCTGTTCTAGTTGCATGTGAATTGTGGGTTTATGGTTGTTTATGCATTTGTCCAGATCTTTTAGTATAGTATAGCACTCCTCATTGTCCTTTGCGTTTGTGTTACAACTAAGTCCCTTATTCCAGTGAATTTGACAAAACTGTTGAAAGGATACACCCAGAAGATGTATTTCTATAAAATGAAATTGAGGCCACACTTTGATCTTTAAATTCTGCCTTTTAGTTTATATGCATTGTCATACCCATTCATGATGGTTTAGTTTGGAATTCCGTAGCAGATTCTGGATATTTTAGTATTCTCTAGAAATTTTTGCTAGATTTTAGATCTATAATCTAATGTTCCCATAGGTGTGTTGTGTCATTCAGATTTGGATATGATATAGTGATGAAATGGGGTGATTGCTGCCTCAGTTTGGACTCAGCTTTAGTGTTGGTACTAGAAAGGTCCGCGGCTGGCCAGGTGGGGGGGGGGGGGGGGGCTTTTTTTATGTGAGTGAAGTTAGTTTACATTTTAGGGAGGAGGTAGTAGATAGCGTGACAACTGGATAGATTATCTTTTGACGTGGGTTAAAAAGCTTTTTGAGTGGTAATGAAACAATCGCAACTTTCTTTAAGAAAATGCTGTTGATTCTACGGATTGGTAAGTCTCTGAATTTCTCAGCCATTCTCATGTTTTTGGACCACTTTATGTTGTAGGCTTGAAAATTGAGAGAAGTATGCTTGTGAGAGTTATCATAGAACTGAATTTTTATCCACTTAATTGATAGTTGGAGGGAGAAGGAAATTAAAATGTCAATGAATCAACGAAGAATGAATAGGTTTTATAATAACTGAAGCATATGCATGTTCTTGTTGAGAAAAAGAGCTTATGGTACACTTTGAACTCGCTGTAAATTTTATCTCCACAAAAGGCCATATTGCAAAATGACAAAGATTTTTCTTTGAGCTGCCGTTAGGAGTGGCCGAAACCGAAAAAACTAAACCGGAAAATCGGTCACAAATTCGATTCGTAGTAGTAGCTAACCGAAATAAGTCCGGTTATTTCAATTACAAGCCTCGGTTAACTGAAATAAGTGACCGAGATATAGAAATAGGCCTAATAAATATTTTGGTCTAGGCCTAATACTATGCACCCATCACACCGAACACCACATTAGAGCAACTCGAAGAGTTTGCAAAAAATTAATCTCCGAAACGATGTGTTGGAGGTTATATTAAAATTTTCTTTACCAAAATACGTATCATTGCTTGGTTGGATACGTCATAGACCAACCCAATCTGCATACACCCGCTAAAAAAAAAAAAACCCCAATCTGCGCACACAGATACTCCTCTGCATACACACAGATGGCAGGCAGCACAAGCAATAGCAGGCAGCCAGGCACAGCAACACACGCGCATAGCACTCTCTCTCCGTCGGTGGATATAAAAAATCTCCACATCGCTCTTTGCCGGCAGAGCGAGCATAATAGCGAAGCCAGCAGAGCCCCTTCTCTCTGTGCTCTCCCGACGAAATGGATGCATCGGCGGCTGCCGGGTCGCGGGCACGGGAGCTCCACCGGATCTGCGGCGGCTACGGCGAGGGCGTTTGACCTTGCTGGTGTCCTCCTCCCCAGCCGCGGTCTGCTCGAGCTCGCCGTCCTCGAGGTTGATGCAGAGCGTGAGCCGCGTCGGGGTCAACGCGCAGCCAGGCGTCTGCCTCCTCGCTCGCTGCGGCGGCCGGGGCTTTCCGGTGCCGCCCCTTTCTTCTCCTCCCTCTCCTCTTCTCCCTTCTCGACCCCTCGACGTGCTCTCAGTCGCCGTCCCTTTGTCATCCCACTCCTCCTCTTTGGCCTGTGCTCGGGCGGCCTTGCTCGGGGGCTTCGCCGGTGCTCAGGCGCTCGAGCCGTTTGTTTGGACCGCGGGATGATTTCTTGCAAGTTCACGGGTTTCTTTGCAAAACGCCCGCTACTCACCCGATCTGAGCCGTCCGTGCGCCCGAGCCGACGCCCGAGATTGGCCGGCGACGTGGCCACGCTCCCTGGCCTTCTTATTGGCCACGATTCGTAGGTAAAAGATGAGATATATATATGACGAACTGATTTGCTTATACCATAACCATTTTCTCATATTTTAGCCTGAATTTAAAAGAATACCTATACAATTCACTTTTACTGCTCATATTTCGTAGGAACAATGACTGGGTCCACCGTTTAAGTGCCCTTTTAATTATTTGCTTGAAAATTTTCCTCCCTCTAGCAGTGATACGACCCATGAGTACATTTACGCTCTGTTCTGCAGGTAAACATGTTAGAGGGTGGCGGTAAAACTCCCATCTTGAGCCCTGCTGAACTTGAGAAAATCGGTTTCAGTCTTGTGGTCTATCCTTTATCCTTAGTTGGCGTGGCGATGCGCGCAATGAAGGTTTGTATTCTTATATATATATGAAGTGTTATCTTATTCTTTGTATTTTATCTGTGTTATCAAGGATGGGGCTGTGTGGGTCAGACCGCTGATAGAATCATGTACATTTTTATTTGTTTGAACACAAGCAGAAGGTTGTTTTAGTTCTTGTTGATCCTTTTTTTTTCTGCACTTATTGAATTACATTTTCTTTGTACCTCTGTATTCTGATCTTACATTTAGTTGGCCACACATTCTCTCCCTTGCACTAAATGTTGCCCGTGTTATCGTTTGCCAGTAGGTGTCCACTTCCATCCCTATTTATCAGTCAATCATGTATTGAGATGCTTCAGTCACTTATACTCCATAAGTTTCCCTCCTTTTGTAGCTGTCTACATTTTTTATTCATGAAGGTTGTTCTACGACATTGTTACACAACAGATTGAACAAGTGCCTAACTTGGACCAGAAGACCAGTCACCAATAACTGCATTTATCTGTACTGGTTTCTAGTGCAATTTTCTTCTCCTAAATGAATATAAGGCAGGTTTCCAACTGCTATAAACCCATGTCTTGAATTGTAGCTTGCTGACCAGATATAGTTTGATGTCTTCCAATTTTCTGGATCCCACACAATCTTCCCTAACAACAACCCCACTTAACTTCCTATGGCCAAAACATGTTCTAGACTAACAGCCTTTAGGTATATGCTTTACTTTCATGTTAAACGAAAAAATAAGCATGAGCAGAACCAACAATAGCTAGGAGAGAGGGGGATTGTTACCGCTCATTCATCTACTCAAATTCTTAATCTTCAAAATCATATTACTGGTGTTTCCACCCAGATGTTTTTCTAAGTCACCCTCTGTTAAACATAACTTCCATTTTTGAATGCTTGCAGTTAGACTTTTTAAATGCTGGCTATGAACATATCTTGATTGCACGTGTGGAGTGGTATAAGTAGATGTGTTTTGAGAATATATCCACAATATGTCTAAATCCATGTTGACATCCTAAGCAATCACCTCTTATTCTTGGTGGCAGCTCCTCCCCTGGTATAGCATTCTTACCTACAGTAGTCCTGATTAATCTTTAGTAGTTTCATATCATTCTCTTGCCCCTGAAATTCATTTTGTACCCTTCTCTATTAAGGGTCATCATTACTCATGTATTCCTCAGTCTCCACACAATCGTTTATTTTTAGGAGTTTTCTGCTTTCCTTCACTCACAACCTTGCACCATTCATTTCATCACATACACCACAGAATTCTCAACAATGTTTTCACGGAGTGTTTTTATTTTATTTTTCAGCAAATATATGATATGGCTGTTAGTGAACCTTCTTTTTTTAAAAAAAAAATCATCTACTACTAAAGTTGAGTAACCTGGCAATTCCAATACACTTGTCATTTCATTTTTGTGCCGAAAGGTGCAAGCACAACTTATTGTTCTCAACACAAGCATCTCTGACATGCAGGATGCCCTAGTTGCAATTAAAGATGGCGGTGTACCTCCACCTAGTGTCTTGCCATCTTTTCAGGAGATTAAGGATACTCTAGGGTTCAACCGCTACTACAAAGAAGAGAAAAAATACCAACTGGTTAGCCATGATGTTCACTTCTATTGCTCTGTTTACGGTGAACATTACGTTTTCATGCAGTTTCCTAATCACATGTTACCTTCGGTAGGACAAGTGAAGCATGCCACAACTCTTATCCGCAAATCGAGAATAATAATCTACCATAGTTTGGCGGCTGTGGTTTGTGCTGGATATGCTACCAAGGTGCCCATGGCTTGAGTGCCTCCGGAAATTGATGCAGGCCCATTGTATTTGGGTTGAAGCTGTAACCATTGCTGCATGGTTTAACATATGTGGGAGGTTTAATATCTGGAGGCTTGTAGTCTTTCTTTTTGCTCGTTTTTTGTTGGCTATCCTGTGTGAATCCTGAACTTGTGGTTCTAATTTCAATAAAATGGCCTATTAGGTAGACAAGCCATCTAAAATCTAGACCTCTTCACTGCACCGCATGACTTTTGTTGAATTTATATCAGACCGCACTACCTTGATTTTGGTTAAATTTATAATAAAACACATAGGAGGATGATTATAATAAGACGAGTACACCTATAATATGTTTAATTTAAGAAAAAAAGATTGCTACTTGGGGTCGAGGAGAACAGATAGGTCTTTCACATTTCTTGTAGCTCCAATCTGCAAAAATGGTTTGCTGACAGGGAGCCTGGCTTACATATGGGACAGGTTGGAGAGAGGAGATATGTAACGAGATGATGTTTGGTTAACTGGATTCACACGCTGTTTGGTTGGCTGCACTAGCATTTGTTGTACTGAATTGAAATGAAAAGTACAAACATTATATTTATTTTGTTTGAATTGATTATATAGTCCATATTTCATCATATACATCTACCCCATAATATATTTGTACATTTCATCATACAACTGGACCTGAAAAGCTACACCTTCGACGAGTGAATGTCTTCGCAAATTAAATGAATATAAAACAGAACAAACATAGAAATAGACATCACTTCTGTCTTCATAATATTTGAGTTATGGAAACACTTAAAAAACCACACAAATTGACCCAATGCTTACAGAAACATATTTTCCTATGGAAGATAATTTCTGAGACATGCAGCCCTCTGCAAATCATTCTGAGATAGGAGTACATCTCAAGAGAGATAAATCATGGGGACAACAATTGTAGAATGAGACAACTACAACCTAAATCGGACTTTGCAGCTTCTGGCACAGTTCTTACCTCCATTCTCGACATAACACTAGATTATTACCATCTAAGAAATGTAAACAACAATATCTTCTGAATGTAAAAGATAAAACCTTGCAAGTATTAATAATGGATTTATTATGAACGATGTGAGAGTTGGGCTCTAACCATGTGAAACATGTGAGAGTTGGGCTCTAACCACACTTCCCCCAGCACAGGAGGCCTTTGCGCGCGAGCTCAGTTGTCCTTCGCTCTGTCTTCCCCAGTCGTGTTTGAAGAGTTGAATAGTATAGATAAGATACGAAGGGCAATCCAAGAAACAAATTCTTATTACTCGAGGTTTTAAAAAGATCTCGTCAAAACTTGATAACACATGGATGAACGGCACAATGGTCAACAAACGTTGGTTTATTTCATCATTATCAAATACGATTACGTTGGGTGCGCTCTTGATTATTTAAAGCCTCATGTGCACATATATATTTTGGCACGCAAGCCGACTCACACAAATCCCTGACTCAGCAGCCTAATTGAAAGGAAATAAACTAATTCCTAACCACCAGATCCTTTTACATCTCGAGCACAAATGATTATTGGACTGACTCCTCAGAAAAAAAGGAATAAAAGGACCCGTGATCTGCATGCATCCTTATCTAACGGCGAGGCCCATGCATGTGCCATTAGCTGTTGGATTAAGTCCCAGTTGACGTGGCATATGATCTGGTAGCCGAACTGACCAAAGACACAAATATCTTAGCTTCTTCCTTCACTTCCAGAAACGTGAATGGTTTGGATTCCCCTGCATCCCAGGCAGCATCCAAACCTCGTCTACAAAGAGAGGTATGTACGCCTCTGCGTCACTCACAGTATAGCGGGCCGAACTTGATCCTTTATTAAACAATTCAAATAAGCATGGACTTATTTCAGATAGAAATGTGAAATTAATTCACACGTAACAAACTTTTGCCTATGGACTAATTTCAGGATCAAAAGTAATAACCATGGTTTCGAACAAAGCCTGCAACCAGTTGGTCAGCAGAAGCCCACAGGCCTCCCCTGGATGTTGCAGGTTTGATCCCCAATGGGGGAGAATTTTCTTAGAATTTATTCATCAACTGTAGCGACATTCATACATGTTGAGAAATGGTGTCCGAAGTCATCTCTTCAAGGCGGAGCATGTGAGTGTGAGTATAAGATGTACGTCTTAACTTGCGTATAGGGAGTGGGGTGCGTGAGGTGTGAGTGTGCAGTGTGTGGTGTATGTCTATGTGTAAAGTTCAGATACTACATCTTGTACTTTGAAGGCAAAGAGTGCAATGAAACAATGTATTGAGACCGACCTTAGCCATCTTCATCTCAGTACCACTATTTACAAAGAAATTATTAACATTTGTAATTTAAAACTAAACTTGGGAATACAAAATCATTTGAGCTTGTTAAACACACCCTTTTCCAATACTTGAGGACCTTCTTCCTTTCTTCCTTCATCTTTCTTCTTTCTTTCTTTCTTTCTTTCTTTCTTTCTTTCTTTCTTTCTTTCTTTCTTTCTTTCTTTCTTTCTTTCTTTCTTTCTTTTCTTTTCTTTTCCTTTTTGCTTGGGTCTCTTCTTCATGAGCGGACAATATGTATGTAAAGTCCATTTTTATAACAACCAACCCATCTCTTGTTCTTTTAATCTTTTTTTTTGGTTGTAGTAAACCATTTGCAAAATTAATGGTAGTGAGGACACCTTCGGAATTGATCTTCTTTAGTAGTTGGTTCAGTCCTTACACAAGTTGTTTCATCATTATCCTCATCTTTCTCCACGTAATTAATCACTTTCATCTCCCTCAATTGAACTTGAGTTTGAGCTTGATTCTTGCTTGATGCAGAAGATTCTTACTTGGCATCCTTTTTCTACTTTTCTTGTTTGCTTGATGAATCAATATTTTGGCTTGAAGGACAAGTTTGTTTGCCAACATTCATGGATGACTCACGAGAAATAATCTTGTTTAAAGCTTTACTTGGCTTATATTGTTCAAGTCTTCAAAACAAGTGGAAATAGGTTGGAGACATAATTATCATGGGAGAGAACATTAATGATCTTTGTTGCGATGTCTGCATGCATTAGTGTCACACTCGGCCCAATTGGGATGACCCATGAGTGGCCCATGAGCGCATGGGCACATGTTTAATTAGTACCACATTGCTAGTTGAGCAAGGGTGTAGTCAACTTATAAGTCTTTGTCTACCAACCGTAGCACATTCGAGTTAACTATTTTACACGAAGTGAGGACGAAAGTGTAAGTAGGGTGCTATCTGTATGCGTACTCGCCCCTCAGAAGGGCTGGACGAGGTGTTACACTTAGCTTGGTCAAGCCTATTGCACTTATCTTATTAGAAATAGCATTTAAAAATGAGTAAATGTCATTAGATAATTCATTGGGTACCATTTTTAAAGAATTAAAAGCTTCCTTAACCAAGCTATACTTTTTGCTCCTTAACATCACTTTTGCCATTATGGAGCACCTTTAAGATCATGTACACTTTTAAAAAAAATTATTGTTATTGCCTTGCCAAAAGAACCTGAAATTATAAAACCCCATCTTTTAAGGACAGCTTTTGAGATTTCAAAAAATAATGACATCTTGAACATTGGAAGGCTACTTAGGATTGAATTCAATAAAACTAGTCTACCTCTATAAGATAAATGTTTGGGGTTTCTAAAGTATTAAGTTTACATATGTTTGAATATATCCTCAATTATAGCCCAGTCCGCATTACTGAGCTTACAGTGGTGCATCAAGATATTCCTATGTACTTATAAAGGGTAGACACCATGAATCACATCCACAAAGATCAGTGTAGTCTCTCATATTGTTTAGCCTCTTCACAACGAAATATCTCACTACTATGGGAGTTAATTTTAAGGATCAATAATCGTTCCAAGACACTGAGTAGCAATTATATATTTTTAGCTTCCTCCAAATCATGGTTTATGAACAAAAATTGTATCATGGTTTATATTTTGACCATCTTCTTCCACAAGGTGAGGATTGACCCCTCTAATTTGACCATCTTTCCTTTGCCGTCTTAATTAATATAGAGAGCATGTCTTCCACAGTATAAATTGAACAAGATGGGTGACATAGGACCACCTTGCCTGATACCTTTGTTTTTGTTTGGAAGTATTGCCCAGTGTCATCAATAAATTTGATGCCCACACTTCCTCACGAAACAAAATTTTCAACCCTATCAAATACTCATCCTGAAATATAAGGCATTCATGGGTTCAAAATTTGTCTCCAAATATAAAGCATCATATGAGTTTTTGGCAAGTACTAAATCAAATCAATTAAAAACTTACCAAATATGTCTCTTGTTAATCGGAAAACTTGCCTTGTATTATCATTGTTAGGGCTACATATGAAACATTTGCTCACCACTTTAATATGTCCTAAAAAATTCTAGAATACCTTATTTCAGGATGGTTGTAGTAGGCCTTTTCAAAGTCTATTTTCCATATTAAATCTTCCAGTCACGGTGATGGAGAAAAGAAAATCAGGCCTGGCCTCTGGTGAGTGGTGACAAATTGACGTCCTTGTTGTATTATATATTCTTGGTTATTAATTATTGGAAGAGATAGTCAACCACTTTTGTTTTACTCATTTTGCTAGAACACGCAAGGGGAAAGAAAATTAGAAACCTATGACTTGATCGTGATTGATCCACCGTTTTGTATTACGTAGCTTAAAGTGAAACTCTTTCCATAAGGGAAATATGTACTGTACGTAGTAACTGGATAAGAGACGGACTTCTCAACCACAATTAAACAGATCGAAGAAGAGTAGTAGCTACCAAACTCGGCGGTTCTGCCTCGCAAAGTACCAGATCATCAGACTCATCAAACAATCCTTATCTCGCATCTGCTGTTGGCAACAGCAGTGAAAAATGGTTTGGAAATAGAATGATCAGTAAATTACTCGAAAGGTAAGTTGAAAAATTAAAAATACGTGTACAGCTTTTCACCTTTGTGGCTGGCAGCTGGCTGGGTCTCGAGCTCGTGACCAGGTGATCGTCGTTCGTCGGTTTGTAAGCAACTCTTGTATCCGTATTGGTCGCTTCCCCTTCTATTAATAATGAAACATACGCGCGATGCACGTTCTCGAGAAAAAAATTCGTGTACAATGAATTAATAAATCTACTCTCGAGACTGAAGGATCGGAGACGACAAGAGGACATGCATGTGGCCACACACCCGGGCGGGGACGGGGACCCGATCTAATAAGTTCTCATCAGGCCACAGATCGATGTGGTTGGGGAGTCGTCTCTTGCCTGAACATGGTCGGGGATGGCCACTTGCCAGCGAGATCACACGCTCCAGGACCAGCCTATGTGGCAGCCAATTAGCCGAGACGCGAGACGCCCTTGCTCACCGGCGGAATTGTTGCCAGCAGTGGATCGGAGGACTGAGACATATCCCGCTGCAAAAGAGATCCAGGAGCTGATCGAGAGAGAGCCGAGCCCAGCCACATGGAATGGAGGTCAAATTCTCGATGCATGGAAACAATCTGTCGCATTTGACTGATGGGGAGGATTCTATCACTTGGCGTTGGACAGCAGATGGTTCTTACTCAGCTAAATCAGCCTATGAAGTGCAGTTCAAAGGTTCTTTCTGTTCATTTGACAGCAACGCGATATGGAAGGCGCAGGCTGAAGGCAAACACAAGCTTTTTGCATGGCTGCTTGTGCAATGTAAAATACTCACTGCTGACCGTCTTGCTGCCAGGAACTGGCCGTGCAGTTTGACCTGTGTGTTGTGTGATCAAGCGATGGAAACGGCATCGCACTTGTGCCTGCACTGCGTTTTTTCCAGGCAGCTATGGGATCTGGTGTCAAGGTGGACTGGAGGCGGTCTTATTCAGGTGCCACCGATCAACATCTCCATGGAGCACTGGTGGAACTTGGCCTCGCGAAATCTTCCCAAGCCAATCAGAAGGGCTGTGCAAGGTATCCTCATGTACACTGCTTGGCATATATGGAATGAGCGCAACCGCAGGATCTTCGAGGGTACTGCTGCTTCGCCTGCTGCTGTCTTCCAGATGTTGAGGACTGATTTTCAGATTAGGAGGGATGCCTGCGGGGGTGATGTGCTTCAGTTAGTTTAGCAATGTTACTGCTTTTTGAGCTTCGAGTTTTTTCCAGTTATCTTGTAATCGCAACCCTGAACATCTCTTGCTTCCTCAGGCAGCGCTCCTGCCACAATTTCAAAAAAAAAAAAAAGAAACAATCTGTCGGAGGCCGGGCACCGACGAACGATCATGCCTGCCGTACGAACGTGCAGCGCCTCCGGTTGGAATTTTTCGTGATAAGCACACTGTGCATCCAGCAGTGATTTGTGGCCGTCGTGACCCCGTGACGACGGAGCTGTCCCTGCCAGTGCTCGAGGGCCCCTGTCTTGTAGCTAGCTCCGGCCATCCAGCTCTCTCCCTCACATGGCTCGTACGTGGCTGAGGTGCCGGCACGTACGTACGGTGGCTTCGCCGTTCTTGTCTCTTGCAAACCGTGATGGGTACGTCGTCGATGATCTTGACGTGCCCGTCGCTGAATAATGTAATACAGGGGATGGCAGAGACAGCTAGGTAGCTCTGTGATCGTAGGTACTCCTGTCGCCGCGTGCCTCCGATCGATGGGTACGCAGATCTGATCGATCGGTGGGCAGATCTGATCGCGCTGTTGAGGGCTGCCCCATCGCACCAATAAGCGAGATCCATACAGCAGAGAGACAGCAATGGCCAATGGATCCCTCCCTGTACCGTCGCGTTGTATCTTCGTGCCTAGGCCTGCCACTTGTATCTAGTAGAATTATAGTTGGGAGTAATCGCCTCTGCTTGTACCTTCGTGTCTGGCACTTGTATCTCTGCCGGGGGTAAAAGCCCAGCGAGTTTAGTTTGTCGGGAGTAATCACCTCTGCTTGTCGCTAGTTCACCAACTTGTAAATCTCTTTCTTTATTAATGAGATAGGCAGACTCTCGTGTCCGTTCGTTAAAAAAAAGAATTGCTCTGATCGCTCCGATCAAATCAAGAGCGCAAATAAAGGATCCGGTGCATGAATCACGCATTAATATTCATGATGGGTGTGGTTGGCATAGGACAACAGGAGATGCTAATTGTTGTCATCGGGTGTGAAACAAAACTCCGATGAGATTATTGTAAGAGAAGAACGGCGCAGGTAGGTACTAACTAATTAATTGATAAAGAAAAGCTTGCCGGTGATCAGATCGACATTTTGGGCACGTGATACTCAAGCTCCCAAACTGACTGAATGATTTGGGGATTAGCGATTAGCATTGCATGAAACAATTAATAATCCAGGATCCTATGCACTTGCAAGCTCCATTAGCATTGCCCGTGATCGACATGGTTTGTTGTACTGTGTGCAAGTGGTGTCCATCTACTAGCTACCAAACTGAATGATTGGGATTAGCATTACACCTAGTAGGATCACATGCGTTCAGCATTGGACACACACAGTACGTATGGGTTCAAATTAAACCATCAAAGTCGAATTAAGTTCTGACATTGTATCGAAGACATGTAGAGTAAATTTTAAGAAATAAAGACAATTTAATATACTTCAAAAATATAACCGTTTTATCTTATTTAAATATGTTTTCCTAATTAGCTAATAAATGCATTTATAACCATATTTGTCATTGTTGCTAACGTTGTCACTCTTGTTACTTGCCATGAGACATAAGCAAAGTCAAATTACAATTTGTATGTTGTATCTTCATCGCTGCTATCCGAATCAATGTCAGTAAAGACTTGCTCAAGTGCACGCCCAAAGAACTTGATTAACCACCTTACGGATAAAGAATTTCTTATTCTTCTTGTCATCGTAATGGCATTTCTTATCCTCCTTATCAATTTATTCTTCCATCTCATCATCTTCCTTTTTTTCTGATACTTCATCGTCCTACCTTGAAATCCTCACTAGAAAATTTAGTCACTAAGAATGGATATGATTGAGCAAGCCACACTCAAAACATCTTGGAGGACTATAATTCCATTTCTTCCTTGATCTCGCAATATGTATAACTTTAGTGAAGCGACTACAGAGGAGTGCCAAATAATCTTGGAGTTTGTTCTAGGTATTCTCAGTTAGTAGAGGCAAATAATTAAGATAATACATAGTTAGATGAAGAAGTATAATTATGCATATTTGGTTGAAAGACCAAAGCCATATGGACTTGTTTCCATATTTTTCTAGCATTAACATATAATTCACAAGTTTTTAATTTACAATAAAGTATATATAATAATGTAAGAGTACTCATCATAGTTGATTCTTGAGTAGATGTAATAACCTTTATTCCCAAATGGACATGTCTAAGGCAAGTAATTGTATTAGCATCATCAATGTATATAACTCTAACATCACGTAAATTACTAAGAATTTTATCAAAACATGAAACTAAATCATTAATAGATTTACTAGGTTTCATTTCAAAGCATATGTATTCTTTCTTAAACATATCTTGATGCACCATCTTTTATCATATTCGATCCTTCATATGATTGCCACAAAAGTACCATATATACCTCATATGCCGACTTGAGATGAACAATTCAGCTTATTAAACCACTCCTTCCTACACCTTGGACGATCAAATTATTGGCCTTTCTATTGTTCTCCACATTTGCTCAATCATTAGCATACTTCACTTGATTAGGAACTTGAAAAAGAGTAGTAACCTCCCAAATTGGTTTGCCTTGTGGTTGAGTATATGGCACCATCTTTGCCTTTTGGAATTGAAAATCAAAACCATAAAAAACACACGGTTTTCTAGAGTAGATATCTATTGCTAATAATTATAATCACCAGTTAAGATAAATTAGAAAAAAAGAACTAGCTCCGGTACAACTTGTAGGATCGAATCCCTCTAACCTAGCTATTTGCCGAGAGGTCAACAATGGTAGTTCAAACTTCAAACTACAATAGAAACCTTTTTGTGCAAAAACATATTCTAGCTTGTCCACTAAATCATGCATGTGCCACTCTTAAACAGTAAGTCCTAAAATCGAGAAACTTGGTCAGGAAATATTTTATCAAAATTTTAAAACTAACCCAATTAGAATAACATAAATTGGAGATCTGAAACTCAAGATATAAAATAAAGAAGCTGCCTGTATCGGATAGTGTTGCGAAGAGGTTATACCAAACAAACCTGATCAGTAACATGATACACTAGTACAATTTTTTTTTGGATGGATCAAACTATTCTAATCACATTATTGATAAATAAACCAATCTAAAACTAAAACCAGGTATGCAAAATAAAGAATGGAGAGGGAGGGAAATATTACCGATACATCAAACTAATACAAGATTGATCTTTATTGTGAAAAATGTGTTAAAAAGATTATACCTTCATGAATGTCCATAAAAAATCACCACAAGATACCAAAACCGGATCCCTCCTTTTTTTTTCTCTCTCTCTCTAAAGAAAAACAGAAGGGCATGTGCCTCCCGCATGCATGTGCTAATTATATATGTAAATCTCGAAACACAACAGTCAACATGCATGTGTGCCACCGTGGTAAACACGAAACGAAACGGCGCTGCCACACGACCCTTGTCCGGCCGGCCTTGCATTGGACGACCACCTAACACATGCGTGCGCGCACAAGCAATCCAACTGGCCGCTCTCTCTCTTCTCTCTCTCTCTCCGCTGCACAACAGCATGCAGCTTAACTGTGTTCCAACATGGGCACAACACACCTGCAGGCTGACGGCGGCTATCACATGCAGCCAGCTCCTGCGCTTCCTATCTATAATCGCAACGCTTGACGGCTGCCTGGTGTGTTCATGTGCCACGACTACAAATTAACACGCACCATACCTTCAACATAATGTCAGACACCACACAAAAAACTAGGCCGGCCGGTGGGGCAAGACCGCCTCACGGGTTTTCATTAAGAAGAAGGAACCTTCTCCGGGCTTAGAAATTTTACCAAACCATGGTTTTATCGCCCAGAGGATTTTTTAAAAAACCATCTCCATAATTAACTTTGGTATAATATCAGACACCACACATGCACTGCATCCAACGACGTACGTAATTAACCATTCTATGTCGTCCAAACATCTCCCATATAACATTTTTGGCCAATAAGACCCTACTAGTTCGTCTCTAAATTTATTCCTGAAATCTTAATTAGTTTTTCCAGAACCTAGTTCCACTCCGTCGCCGATAATATTCCGCCTCAAGCAATACTAGCACAAGTCCGTGATCCGTCTATATATATATACAACACACTACTCACACAGAGTGTTACATTCATCTCGAAAGTAACTAGTACACTATATCACGAGTTTATCAAAATTAAATGACACGCCATGCCACCGTAGGCACGTTTGGACACGGTACCGGCCACGAACGCAACACGTAAGCACACACGCACGTCAGATCAGTCTATGTGTCGTGCCTAATCACTTTGCAATGCCAATTTGAAATTTTAAACACAAATCAATTTTCCATCATATATGACCTTCTCAGGCTTGATACGCCTCTGATACACGGTATCAAGAAATATCTTTTATTTTGTAGTTTGGTATCAAGAGAGAAGTATCTTTTGTTTTGTAGTTTGCAGTAGTATTCCTTGGTAGAGAGGAGGAATCTTAGCTAGTATTGGGGTTGGCAGCAGGGGCCATGCATGGCCCCCTCATGCTTTTAAGTACTTTTTGCTGTGTACGACTAAACTCCTTTGAGATTAAGAAGATTTATAGGACTACATCATATCATGCATATATATGATTTGGTTCTTGTAATTAATGTTCCAATAATCTTGACCCACCACCACTACTACTGAATTCCTTAATTTCTATCAATGGAGAAACAAAAGAGAATCCAATGCAGAGGCGAGAAGAGAATAGTTGTACATGTACGTCTCTGCATCCTGCACTGTGTAGCGAACATGGCCGCATAAGCCATTTGTTCGAGTTGATTTTGGTGATTCATGATAACACAAGCAAAGAGACTAACCATATTGTCTAGCATGTCCTTGTAGACTTATCTAGGTCCCACGGATGCAACCACAATCGAAAGAAGCAAAGAAATAAGTCAAAGACGCAAAGAAACAGCAAAAGTGCACCGTCGGATGATTCGACGGTCCCTATTCTAGATGCGTCGGATGATTGAGTAAAAAGATGCAACGGTCAGCTCGCAGAAGTCAGTAGCACCGGATGAACCGACGCCTTGTTGGTTGAAGTGTCGGTCTATCCGATGCCCTGTTTGAATCAAGATAGAGAGGCGCCAAGACTGGAGCAGTAGCACCAGATGAACCGACGGTGAAGCAGTGGTTCATCCGACGGTCTGGAAGAAGCTAACAGAGAGGTTTTGGCCGCGAAGTCTTCAGCACCGGATGAACCGACGGTGCGTCGGATGAAGCATCGGAACAGTTGTGTCAGAGGATTTCAATGGCTATGTGACGTGGATGGGGCACCGGATGAACCGACGGTCCCTAAAATTTAGCATCGGTTCATCCGACGCTATACTTTTCAGTGGACGTTAGCCAACGGCTCTCTTGATGCCTTGGGCTATTTATACCCCCTCCACTCACCCATTTGAGGTTGCTGGATTGTGTGGAAGTGCAGAGGAGTGCAAGACACCTACAAGATCATATCCAATCCATCCAAGTGCTAAACTGCTCATCCATAGACTTGCACATGCTTTGTGTGTGTGCTTAGTGCTAGGCTTAGCTTAGAGCTGGGTGAGTGCAAGGTGTGCCAACCTTGTGAGGTGATTCTAGAGTGAATCAAGTTGTACAAGGTACCCCGGAAGCCTTGGGGCCTAAGTGGCTCACCGGCAATCGTCTTTGACCCTCCGGCTTGGTGTGGAGTGGCGAGGACACTTTGTGCAGGGGACGTGGAGACCCCCTTCCTAAGTGGAGAAGCTCCTTAGTGGAGGCGGCATCAAGGTGACCAAGGGAGCTTGGCGAGTGCCTAAGTGGCAAGCCTTTGTGGAGAGTCAAGTGGTGCTCTTAGGAGAGACTTGGTGACCGGGAAGCAATACTCTTGTGTGAGTGCTTCAACAACATAGACTAGGGGTGGCTTAGTGCCTACTGATACCATGGGATAAGTCACGTGTCAAGAGTTTGCTTCCTCTCATCCTTATTTACGTTTCCGCATTACTCTCTTGCAATCCTTGTTTGCCTTTACTTTCCTAGAGTAGTATCATGATAGGATTGGCTATAGGTTGCAAAACTTATTTTGGGATGGGAGTTTCACACTAGAACAACCATAGTTGTACATCTAGGTAGTATGTTCTAGTTTATGTTTTGAGCAAATAGTGTTAAGCCATAGGTTAAGGTTTTAAGTTGCCTAATTCACCCCCTCCCCCTCTTAGGCTACTAGCATCCGATTCCTTACAAGTGGTATCAGAGCCGGGTCTCACTTCCTTCACAAGGAAACGCCAATTCGATTGGTAATTGTGAAAACCGGCTCATTGGAACGGTTAGGCTTCACCGCCTAGTGAGTTGCTCTATAGAGGTATGAAAGGGGTGGATACCTTAGGTTTGGCTCCACATTTCGATGGCACGGGCTATCCTCGTTGGAAGGTGCTTATGGAAGCTTACCTTCAAGCGAAGGACCTTGATGTTTGGAGAGTCACCAATGAGGGTGTGAAAAATGGTACTAAGAAGGAAAAACAATTTGATGTGATTGCTAAGAGTATCATTTTATCCTCTATAGATGTAGGCGTTTTCAATAGAGTTTTTACTTGTGAAAATGCTCATGAGCTATGGAAAACCATCAAGGAGCAAAATGAGGGTTCAAAAGAAGTTGCTAATGAATGCTATGGTTGTCTCCTTGAGGAATTCAATAGCTTTTAGCAACTTGCAAATGAAAATACCGAATCTATGTACTCACGCCTAAATGTGCTTGTCAATGAGATTAATGCTTTAGGTGTGAAGAACATCACGGACTTGAACATCAACCGCAAGATCCTTCAAAGTCTCCAAAAGCCCGACTATGACTTGGTGAAGGCCATCATCTATGAAAGGAAGCTCAAAGAATTGAAGCCATCTCAAATCTTGAGTAAGATCATGGCACATGAGCTTCAAATCATGCCTGAGTCCAAGAAGGTGCCCCAAGAAAAGTCCAAGAACCATCTTCTCCAACCACAAGCCATGCTCTTTCAAGCCAACAAGAGAAGGAGATGAGAAGAATGGCAATCCATGGAAGCTCAAGTGAAGATGATGATGATGACGACGATGAAAGCTCCTCAAGTGATGAAGAAGTCGAGTCAATGGTTGCCATGTACACGAAGAAGATCTTCAAGTATGTGAAGAAAATCAACATGTACGGCTACAACGTCCACCTGAGAGAAGGGTGTCATCATCAACACATCAAGTTCACCAAGATCAAGCACAAGACCAAGAAGAAGGTGGTCAAGGAGAGGAGGCCAAAGCAAGAAGCAATTGTCGCCGTCCGTGAGTGGACAAGTGGTGGAGAATCAAGTTCTTGTAGCTCAAGTGATGAATCAAGAAAGAACTTCACCACCCGCTTCATGCAAGGTCCTTTATCATCACCGCACATGTGCCTTATGGCCTAAGGTATGGAGAGCAATGTAAGTGATGATGAATCCGACACCACCTCTCTCGATGATCTTGTTGAGCTAGTCCATGAGCAAAAGGAAATACTTAAGAAACAAGCTAATGAAATTAAAGAACTCAATGCTCTAAATGATCTTAGTGCAACCCTTGCTACAAATTATGACTATTTGTTGTGCAAATTCAATTTGCTTAGCAAGGAGTGTGATGAGCTAAAATCTAAGTTTGAGAGCAATGAGACTAAAACAAGTGTTTCCTTTGAGCTTGATGAATCATCTATCCCTTGTGTGATTCCTATCTCCAAGGTAGATGCTTCAACTTCTTGCATTGATTTAATTGATGAATCTAGCTCACCATCTTGCAATGAGAATGTTGTTGTAGAAACATGTGATTGTCTCATAGGCAAGAAGAATGATGAGCTCAAGCAAGAAGTAAAATGACTTCGAGAGAGGTTGTTTAGCTTGATGGGCAAGGGCAAGAACAATGAGGAACAAGCGAAAGTCTCTCAAGACATGAAGAGCAACGTCCAACCTTCTCAAGATAACCGTGATCCCATGGTGAAGAAGCTTGAGAAGGGTGCAACCATGACTTGCTACAAGTGTCATGGAGAAGGGCACAAGTTCTACAAATGCCCTCAATTTGTTAAGAAGATGGATAAGGGCGAGAAGAAGAAGAAGAACCCTACCATCAAGAGCTCCCTCATCTACACCAAGCCCAACCGCAAGAACAAGAATAAGAGCAACACCTACGTCATCAAGAAGAAGACTAATGGCAAGGTGGTTGCCCACAAGGTTGGGAAGATGGAGACGGAGCGGGGTTGGAACCAACCCATTTGGGTGCCCAATGAAGTAATCACCAACATGAAGGGGCCTCAAATGGTGTGGGTTCCTAAGGCCACGTGAAGGCCATAAAGTTCGGGGACTTGGGAGGCTTGGCACAAAGAAGATGAGAAGATTCAAGCCTAGAAGTCAAGCTTGCAAGATTGGACACGTGTTGCCTAAGTTCCCCGGTTGAGGTAATGGAAACTAAACTCACCTCATGTATCATTGTAGCTCCGTTGCCTTGTCTAGGTTTGCATTTGTTGCTATGCCTAGTTGTTTGCATATGGTAGGTTGCTTGTGTCATGTGCTAACCCATGAGTAACCTACATGGTTTGATTAGTGTGTAGTAAAGCTACACTTGTTCTTTCATGGTGCATGTTTTTCGTTTATATCTCTTTGAATCATGAGCAAGCTATAGGGTTAGCTTCCCTTTTGTTGTCATAAATAATGTGCATACATTTGGTTGATGATTCAAACACTAAATGCACACATTTAGAGGGAGCTCATCCTATGGTTTGGTTATGGGACTAACATTGTTTCAAGCTTATTTTGTGTAGTCCCTTATTGACGCGTTCCGGTGCGGTGCTTCATTCTAAGAGAATGCTACTTCACTCTCAATGTGATCTAACATCTCTAAAAGAGTGAATATAGCAATATGAGCTTCATGCTATTGAGTCATGTCCTTGCGAGCTTATGTTTCTATATAAGTTCAAAGGCAATGTACTCATACATTCCTAATCCTTGTGGTACCCCAAGTGTTTCTTTGCAAGCCTCTTTCAAGTGGTGTCATCTTCAAGTGATATCATTTCCAAGTGGCTCATCTCAACGTGGTGCCAACAAGGTAGAGAGGAACATTCCCCGGAGGTATGCAGTGCTCAAAAAGAGTACAAGTGGTATCTACAAGTGGTAATGTAACAAGAACCTATTTGTCTTATCTCTTGTCCTTTAAGCTACCTCCTTGCATGATATGCTCTAAGCTTCGTTGTCTTACAAGTATTTGTAGTTGTGCACTTGATTTTCACACTATCATGTTGTGCACATACTTAGGGGGAGCTTAGTTTGTATCATGCTAAGTCTCATGAGCTTGTGATCCACCTTAGTTATTCGCACACGTGGTATCTTCATTGATATCATACATATGGATCATGGTTCATTCGACTTTCTCCCTTGCATTTAACAATTTCTCTTTAAGCTATGTTTGTTAGGACTTGCTAGTTTTCCAATGGAGACCTTTTGTTTTGGGCACTTTTTAGAAATTTTATTCCAAAGGGGGAGAATGTTTGCCAAAGCAAGCTAATGGTTCCAAAGGGGGAAGAAGCAAGCTATGTGTGAACGTAGGAAGAGAAAATCAAAAAGGGGAAGGTATGATCTAGGGGGAGTTGTGATGGGGAGATTGTAGCAAGTTGAATGATGGTAAGCATCCAAGCAAGTGTAAGTGGTTCAATTTTGTCAATTCTTGCAAATTTATGCTTGCTTTGATTGTGTTGTCATAAATCACCAAAAAGGGGGAGATTGTAGCGAACATGGCCTCATAAGCTATTTGTTCGAGTTGATTTTGGTGATTCATAATAACACAAGCAAAGGGAGTAACCATATTGTCTAGTATGTCCTTGTAGACTTATCTAGGTCCCATGGATGCAACCACAATCGAAAGAAGCAAAGAAACAAGTCAAAGACGCAAAGAAACAGCAAAAGTGCACCGTCGGATGATCCGACGGCCCCTATTCTAGATGCGTCGGATGATTGAGTAAAAAGAAGCAACGATCAGCTCGCAGAAGTCAGTAGCACCGGATGAACCGACGCCTTGTTGGTTGAAGTGTCGGTCTATCCGATGCCTTGTTTGAATCAAGACAGAGAGGCGCCAAAACTGGAGCAGTAGCACCGGATGAACCGACGGTGAAGCAGCGGTTCATCCGACGATCTCGAAGAAGCTAACAGAGAGGTCTTGGCCGCGAAGTCTTCAGCACCGGATGAACCGACGGTGCGTCGGATGAAGCGTCGGAACAGTTGTGTCAGAAGATCTCAATGGCTATGTGACGTGGATGGGGTACCGGATGAACCGACGGTCCCTGAAATTTAGCATCGGTTCATCCGACACTACACTTTTCAGTGGACGTTAGCCAACGGCTCTCTTGATGCCTTGAGCTATTTATACCCCCTCCACTCACCCATTTGAGGTTGCTGGATTGTGTGGAAGTGCAGAGGAGTGCAAGACACCTAGAAGATCATATCCAATCCATCCAAGTGCTAAATTGCTCATCCATAGACTTGCACATGCTTTGTGTGTGTGCTTAGTGCTAGGCTTAGCTTAGAGCTGAGTGAGTGCAAGGTGTGCCAACCTTGTGAGGTGATTCTAGAGTGAATCAAGTTGTACAAGGTGCGCCGGAAGTCTTGGGGCCTAAGTGGCTCACCGGCAATCGTCTTTGACCCTCCGGCTTGGTGTGGAGTGGCGAGAACACTTTGTGCGGGGGACGTGGAGATCCCCTTCCTAAGTGGAGAAGCTCCCTAGTGGAGGCGGCATCAAGGTGACCAAGGGAGCTTGACGAGTGCCTAAGTGGTGAGCCTTTGTGACAAGTCAAGTTGTGCTCTTAGGAGAAACTTGGTGACCGGGAAGCAATACTCTTGTGTGAGTGCTTCAACAACGTGGAATAGGGGTGGCTTAGTGCCTACCGATACCACGGGATAAATCACGTGTCAAGAGTTTGCTTCCTCTCATCCCTATTTACGTTTCCGCATTACTCTCTTGCAATCCTTGTTTGCCTTTACTTTCCTAAAGTAGTATCATTATAGAATTAGCTATAAGTTGCAAAACTTGTTTTGAGATGGGAGTTTCACACTAGAACAACCATAGTTGCACATCTAGCTAGTATATTCTAGTTTATGTTTTGAGCAAATAGTATTAAGCCATAGGTTAAGATTTTAAGTTACCTAATTCACCCCTTCCTCCTCTTAAACTACGAGCATCCGATTCCTTACGCACTGCACTGCTGCTGTCGCTTGATTGCGAAGATGAAGAAACATCATCAGCTATCGGAGGGGACGGCGCGCGCGGCGGGCTGATGTGTGTCTCGGCTCTAGGAGCACGCCAAAGGGCCAGTAGCAGACTAGCACATGATGGATGTGAGAGCTCTGCGTGCATGTGGACGGGCTTTTGGGCTAGGAGCATTAGTTGTTTCTTTTAGAAAATTCCTCTTTGTTTGAGTGCATACTTATCGTGTATTTTTAGAAAATTCCTGGATTTTGGCTAACCACGTAGTAGATATAGATCACCGTGTGGTCTTATCCGGATCGATCGGGCTATCGGCTTATCTGTATCCAAACACACCTAATCAACTCTGCTCTTCGTGTCCATTATTTGAGCATTAGCAAAATCTTATTTGAACACTATTATATTTCTTCTACAAATGCCCATGCATCTTCCATCATCAAACTACAGCTTTTCTATTCTCCTTATTGGTTTGTTACCATGATCGAGCAAGAACAACCAGGCAGATCGCTGCAGGATGTACTGAGCACGACGTTGCTAGGGGCGGCAAAAAAGTACCCACTCTTCCCCTAAATAAGTGTCGCTCGTGAAGCGTACTTGTGAGAAAAAAAAAACACTTCTGGGGAGCGATACTTGTTTAGGGACGAAGGAAGTAGGAGACTACGCGTCATCGGCTTCCTAGTTTTCCGCAAATTAAAGCCCTTCCCTCAGTAGTGTGCGGCCGGCAACTGCGAGAGCGAGCCCCTGCAGGTAGCAATTTGCCCATTCCCCCAGCTGCCCTACAAAATTCACCCGTCAGTGCTGCAGCTAGCCTTAGGATTCCTGCTGCAGTGAGATCTACAAACCGCGACATTGATGCACTGCTGGCATATATTATTGCACTGCTGGACATTAATTGTTGCCAATGCATAAGCATCACGTCGATCCACCATTGCAGCGCCTTGCTTCATCAGGTGCTCTCCTGGACAGCTTCCCCAACTGATGGCCCCCCGGCCGGCCTTCAATTTTCCTCACGTTCCGCCGCTGTCTTCCTCCGGTATCAGTGTGCAACGACGTAACTGGTGAGGCATCCCCATCCTTCCAGCCGGGACGATGGGACCGATCGAAAATTGCAGGTCGACCGCCCATGTTTCTCTCGCTAGCTGGTCCAACACTCTGCAGGTCGACCATACTCATGTGTGTGTTTTCGATCGCGAGGAACACGGAGAGGATTATATTAGGGTTGTTTCTTTTTTTATTGCCAAGGGAAAAGTTGTTTAGCTAGTACGTATGATCAGTACGTAGTAGGTTGTGATTTTGATTATTGCGTATGATTAAGAGGGATACTTAAGAAACAACATGTTGTATTAGTTTGGTGATACATACGACGTTGAACGAAGTTGCTTGTGAGAATCTGCATATTGCTGTACGTATAAACAATTAGGTTACGTACGTACCTTTGGTTTTTGTTTGTATCCTCTAGCCAATGAGATTAGGAGGGAAATCTTTAACGTATAGCATTATTACTTTGTGCTGATGTCATCTTTGAACAACTTGTGCAGTCTTGTTATTCTGTCCAGACTCCAACACAACACACACCACACTCTGCTCACACCACAAAAGATTTAGAAGATTTGCTGACCGTTCTCTTGGAGTGGCCGATGGACGGGAGTCAGTTTCTAATTTATTGCATTTCTCCTCCAATGGCCAAAGGCGATTATGTGTCAGCAGGGTATATTTCCTGAGAGAGGAAATCTAAATCCCTGACAGCCATCTACTATTGAGTATTGACTGCATATATATTGACTGCAGCTCAACGTTCCGTAGCAGTTTCTTACCTTAATTTTCTGCTTACATTACTCCTGTGTTATTGGCCATGATCTAAACGTTTTCCTATAACGTGTCGTGCTTACACTGTCCTCCGGTGAGTTTCTTTACAGTTTGATAAGCACGTCTTAACCTGTCTTCTTCTGCAATGATTGCACTAATTGATTGCTGGAATGCAACCTGATGTAACTGATAGGGACCGGCCGGCTGGCCAGTCAGATTGCCCATTACAGTGTATTGTGTTACGCCAGAAACTTTATATATAGGCACTGAATTAATATATTTATATTCTGACTTAGTACTGTACCAAAATTATGCATGCGGGGGCCTTTATTTACCTGCTTGGAGCAACACGCAAATAATACTTTTCAGTCTGCAATCTGCATGCATCATGTATGTACTCATGTGTCTCCATCATTCACAATGGAGGAACAGCAAAGGAACCTTACTTGTTATATAGTAATAATCCTAACAAATTCAACGGAGCGACTTGGGCGTTGGAGTTTTCATCACTTAAACGCAACACTTCTGTAATTGGATGGAAGTGGATACGCTAGTTCACTAGATGATCTGATGGGATATTTTCTCAAGCGTCGGACAAACGAGCTTTGGACCAAGGTTCAAACCATGGAAGATGTCCACCTCTGGAATATCTCTCATAGTACCGAGATGAAGGTGTTGGAATTATCTGGCTCGAATTGAAGAAAAGAAAGGGCAACCAGAATATCCGAGGCACCGTCAGAGCAATTTCTTCAGGGGTTTTCAATGGCTATATGAATAAAAGGGGGTACTGAAATATCCAATGCTACCTATACGTGACCACCATATATTTTGGTACTCAGTACTGATCATCCAAGACAATTAGCACAAGCTTATAAAAGTGATTAGTGGTAGATTAGGCCAACGGTAAAGGAGAACAAAGTTGTTGCCATGCACCTTTTGCTTGGTTCAACAAGTGAACCATCATTGTAAGCTTTGCACATTGGCAACCTCGAGCCCTTCGTGGCCCACTGACAAGCTAAAAGGATCTTGATTTCGCCTAGAAGGGGTAAATAGGTGAAATTACACATAAACACAGCGAAATTAAACAAACTCAATCAAAACTAGAACTTTTGATTTCATAATGAGTCGAGGAGAATAACTAAAACAACCCCACAAATGAGTTCATCAAACCAGGGTTTTCAATTTAGTTTCAACCCTTATTTCGGTCCCCATCTAAATCACCAAAATTCATAAAATTTTGACCGAAATTCAGGTTAAAAAGGTAGTTTCTGAATGAATAATACCAAAATTTCACTGAACAGTAATTTTGGTAGTCACTGAAAGGACCAAAATTTTGGATTTTTTTTATCCCTGGATCAATCCAAACTTGGAGTATAAGATGCAAATGTTCTTTTACATACGTAAGTTCATCTAATCACTACACTCACAAACACAAACACCCAACTAGATAGACTAACTTCACAAATACATTGATAAGAATATTGAAGCAAGCAAAATAGCAAGGAGGCACAATGATTTTGTTTCCCTCTTAACTCTCACCACTTGAACGCTACACTGTGGAGGAGCTATTATTAGGATACGAGTCTCTTTGAACCTCCTCCTTTGAGCCAGTTCTCTTTCAACAACTTTTCCCGATCCATCAGTTGGCTTATTCCCTTTGTGGAGGTAAAACAAGACTGACAAACTTCCTATTGATTACCACACAGTTTTGGAGGTCTCAGGTCATGCCGAGCCATTTAGGAGGTGAATTTAGTTGAAAAACTTGAGCAAATCAACAATGCTTAGGTGTTTGAGTGTTCTCTAATGCTCTTAGACTCACAATCTCACGCAACTCACTAGATCGCAAAAGGATCTCCCAAATTCACAAATAGGGCTGGGGAGATCTTCGTTCTCTTTTGCTCAACTCTAGATGAATAGGAAGACAACTACAACCATAGCAATAACAAGCCGCTACAAAGAGTGGAGGTGGAGTGTAAAATACTCAGCTCCACACAAACTAGGCATTAGAGGCAGTTAGAGACCAAAACCTCCAATGCTACAAAATCAAATAGCCATTAATTAGAGATGTGTGGAACCAAAACTTGAACTTCTGGTTTTACACTGCCAAATCCTAGACTAAGTGTGAGTAAGGATTTGTGCGTGTCTCAACAACTCACATAGGTAGCTTGAGCACTAGAAGATTGTTAAAAAAACCATGTGAAGCATCCCTCTTGACAATATGACATACCCTACATTCAAAATCAATAACATATACAATTCAGCCACTTGATCTTCAACACTTTTTAAAATCATGTCATTCATGATCAATGGATCTTCATGAGGACCGTGTCCAACTTTTTCCTTTTGTTTTGACCACTACAACCTTGAGATAGTAACTTAACTGATATTCAATTTGGAATGAGTGAAATCCATTTCTAGTACACAAGTCGCTTCTTTCACAATAGATATATACACGAATGATTGATGCTTTCCCAATAGGATGCTCTCCACAATGACCCTCATTTCTTGGTGTCAATCCCATTTCTAGTTTGTTCACTCTAGCTTGGTTCATTAACGCCAAGCCCTTGCTTTCCGTTCACCTTGCTTATATTAGTCTCTCTAAAAAAAAAGACCTTTGATCAACTACTTCACCCGATCTATGTGCAACTTTGAATCTTATACTAGCTTGCACAACTATATATATATTTGAAAATTATTTTATATTTCAATTATCTTCTACAATCAATCTTGCCAATCCTTGATTTTGCCTTTGCTTTGACATCATAATGAATACCCTTCATGTCTTCACAATCTTTCAGCTTTAATGAAACCACAGTATCTTTATCATACTAGCTCATTTTCACCTTCATGTCTCGAGTGCCTTTCATTTCTGCATTTCATATTTGCAACTTGAGTGCCTTTATTAAGACTAGCTTTTGCTAGGATTATTAGCACTAATAAGATCTGAAGTTAGGCTATTAATTCACCCTCATTGATTCCTTTCACGTCTCTCACATTGGTGGCTGTAGTCAATTTGGCACCAATTATGTTCCTTGTGTGGTCGCGGGCTTCCTGCAACTGTTGTGGGGCGTGGAGGGGTACACCGTACCACTGCACGCAGTCGTAGTGCTATTGTTTACTTGTCGGCGGCCCTCCTGCAGATCAGCAACATGCCTAGCCAGATGCACATCGATGAGAGCAGACATTAATTAACTAATCTGCATCTTGATCAAACAGCGCATGTGTGTGTACTGCTCGAGGTTAGTGGTTCTCTCTTCGTCTGTACGTGTTTCCTGATCAGTTATATTATCGCTGCACATTGACGACCACCGGCCGGAACATCTGCTAGCTGCTTACTTGCAGATCCCATCTATCGCTGAGCTGACAGATACAGTATGCGGCCGGTTGCCCTTCGTCAGCTAGCCTTCTCACTCAGCTTTGGAGTTCCATGTCCATGCATGTGCGTCTTGCTTGTTCCCATTTGCTTCTGTTTTTATCACTAGTTTCCTTGTTTGCACATCTCAGCCGCGTACGCTGGATCGGAGAAAAACCAAAGAATTTGGCAGTATGAAAATGCTAGCTAGATACAAGCATAAACAAACCGGTGGTGAAGTATATATGTATATTAGGGGACCAGCCTTGGAGCCTTGGAGGCATCATATCTATCCCAAGCGAACTCTTCAAACTTTGAAATTAGGCCATTCTCCATGTAAATGATAGTGACATATGATGAAGTACGGAGATATGGCATGGAAGTTATCAAGAGAAATAAACGAGTTTCATCTTTGCACACTAGCTCCTCTCCGTCTCATCGATCATATCGATCTGTCGTGCCGTAGCTGAGTCGCGCTTGGTTTCTTCGTGGCATGGTTATCTTCTCATTTTTCTTTTTAGAATTGGGAACCCCCATCTATCGTCAAATCTGTGTCTCGTTTGCCATCTGGAATGGATCGGATAAGAGGACGCCCTGATCATGCATCAGCACGCAACATGTCCAGCCGAGACTGCTGCACACAGCTGGGCGCCTGCTGCAGTGCTGTATGTAGCTCCGAGATCGGTCGACCTGCGATCCCTTTTTCCAACTAACCAAATTGTGCAGTCCTCACTTCCATCCAAATTGTTAGGACACTGTACTGTTAGAGGACGTACGACAGTCCTCATCCACTCGTCCTGACCTCCATCCATGGCCACCAAATTGGAGCATATGAGGGGTAGGGAAACGTGCATAATTATTGGCACCTGGTATTCATGCAGCGAAAAGGAAATACATACGCGAGAGGGCGCAGGATTTCGCGTATCATCTCCCGAGGACGACGTCCAAAGCGAAAGAATTTAAAGGACGACGTCTACGGTCTACGCCTGCTACCTCCAGCCGCTTATTTTTTTTCACTGCAATTCTTACCACACCCTATATGCATGATTGATCTCTCCCTAGATAGTTATTACTAGACATGTCAGCGTCCCCTCCGATTGGTCTATGTAGATAGCTACAGGATGGGAAAAATTTCCACATTTTTTATATATAATATAGAATTAAATACAGGAGCAGATCTAGGATCCGGGCTGAAGGTGCCGCAGCCTAGTCCAGCTCATGTTCGTGTATTTCGTACTACTGTCCGTATGCACTAGGTACGAGAGTTGCCGATTATATTAAAAAGAAGATGAAATTCAGACCACGCGAAATCAAAAAGAAAGAAATGCAATAAGCATCGGTAGGTTGGATTGGGTCATCAACATGTGCCGCACCGATCGACATCACACTCAACTCAGCCTAACAACAACACAATGTCTGGTTGAATTGAGACATCAAAGTGCGCCAAACTCGGCACAACTAGGCGGATTTTACCCCGACCCACACCTTCCAAAGTTATTGTGTATCCTGTTCACTTGGTTCTTCGCTTTGGTTCAGCATGGGGTGTGGGCGGCGTAGTCTATTCCTGGGTCCGCCCCTGAGTAAATATGTACATGTATATTTTTTTACCTACTCTTCGCAATGGAAAATGTATTATAGTAACAATGTCACCATCATTATTTGTTTCCCTGAAATTTATTTAATTTTCTTCCTACTTCCTACTTCAACTAGCCAACTAAATAACTTGGCAGCATACTATACGGGCGGCTAACTGTAACAAGGACTGTTCTGTCCTACGAAGTCTTTGGGTTGGAAGAACCGTGTTTAATTTGAGGGTTAATTTGGCCCATCTGGATTATTACGATATGTTGATAAGATCGACATGTATGATATGTATCTGCAACCAATGTTACACTGGGTACATGCTTAGGGTAGGTTGGTTTCAATTCTGCTCCATGAGTGGCGGTAGTTGGTTACGCATCGCCATCCGTCCAGCCCCCTACGACAATGGCTGCCATACACCGCGCTGTACGGCTGTCTCAACGATCGGGCGAGAGAAACGCATGCACCCGTTCCGTGTCGTCGTCACCGTCGTCTCCCCGGCGTTAGTTATTCCGGCCGGTGGGGCGCTAGCTACCAGCCGGACCATGCCCCGGCCGCTCTATAAATTCCCAGGTGGATCGGACTCGTCTCTCACCAGCCACGGCCAAGTGCCCAAGTCAGTCGATCCTTCCTGACACTAGCTCCTTCCTTCCTTCCTCCTTCCTTCTAGCTTAGCTAGCTCCCATCCAGAGCTAGTTGAGCACTGCGCCTGCTGCTGCAGGACATGGCCGCGCGCAGCCCCTACTTCGCCACCGAGGAGTCCTTCCGCGGCATCCGCCATGGGGAGTCCCCGGCGGCGGCGCTCCGCCGCATCCTCGCCACGCCCGGCGCGCACCAGGCGCCGTGCTGCTACGACGCCCTCGCCGCGCGCCTCGTTGAGCAGGCCGGCTTCCCCATCGCCTTCATGAGCGGTATGATTCCCCTCGTCACGAGGGATTTAAATATATTTAAATCGCATTGAACTGTGCACGCATCATTACAAACTGATCGAGCTAGTAATGCTAACGTACCATCCTGTCTTGTCTACATATATATGCATGCTGCTATCGTTGGATTTTTTTTTTCATGTCGACTTTTCCTGCAGGTTTCTGTGTCTCTGCCGCGAAACTTGGCCTGCCTGACGTTGGCCTCATCTCCTACGGGGAAATGGTATCCCAAGCGCGTCTCATCACCGAAGCTGTGTCGATCCCCGTGGTTGGTGATGGAGACAATGGTTACGGGAACTCCATGAACATCAAGAGAACCATAAAAGGCTATATCAATGCTGGTTTGGCCGCGATCATGCTCGAAGATCAGGTGTGTGTGCTCTCTTTGGAATAATAATAATAATGTATCCTTTGGTACATTGGCACCTTATTAGCCAACATAGTACTCTTGTCAGGTTTAACTCTATTTTTAGATCATTGTCAGGGAGTATCAAATACGGTCCTTGTCCGGCTTCAACCCCGCTGGTCAAGGGAGAATCAGTCCACACAATTATTAGACATAAAAAATAGCTAAACGCTACACCATCCACAAAATAAAATTTAGGGCGGTAACAAAACTGTTAAAAATCTCTTATAGCTAATTTATCTTTTGTAAGTACCACACCCCTTTTTCAAGTACCACATAAAAATTTTGATCTTTAATGGTAACTTACCACGACATAGTTTTCGTGTGACTTTTATTCCACTATTGGCAAACAATGAGTTTTTAAACCATTGTTGTTTCTGTTAGCTTTAGATAATAAACCCTGCCACTGCGCGAAAGAAAAACTGCAGCAGTGTACTTGTTAAGTTCCAAGTTTGCCAGATATGCTTGTTCCTTCTGTTTTATTTATCCTGAAAGAAAGATGACATGGATATCAATTTGAAGGTGTCGCCTAAATCCTGTGGACACACTGAAGGAAAGAAAGTGTACTCAAGGGAGCAAGCCGTCATGCACATAAAAGCAGCTGTTGATGCTAGGAACGAGAGTGGCTCTGACTTGGTCATTATTGGAAGGACAGATTCCCGTCAGGCCGTTTCTTTTGAGGAAGCATTAGGCAGAGCAAAAGCTTTTGCTGATGCCGGTGCCGACGTTCTGTTAATTGACGCCCTTGCTTCGGTGGAAGAGATGAAGAAATTCTGCGCCATTGCCCCGGGGGTTCCAAAGATGGTAATGTGCTTTTTAATTTTTATTATTTGCTTGAAGTTGTTCCTTCCTCTAGCAGTGACATTATCCATGAAGACTTACACTCTGTTCTGTGCAGATTAACATAATAGAAGGGGGTAAAACTCCCATATTGAGCCCTCCTGAACTTGCGAAAATTGGTTACAGCCTCGTAATCTATTCCGTATCGTTATTGGGTGCCTCAATCCGTGCAATGGAGGTTCGTATTCTTAAACATATACTTGTTTAATCTATATTTGTTATCAAGGATGAATCGTGTGAAAAAATAAATTTAACTTGTTTGAATACAAACAGGTAGTCATAGTTCTTGCGGATTCTTTTTTTCTACACTCTTTTTAAATGCTCTCCAAAATATCTCTATTTTGAATACATCATCCATTTCATTGTTGCACCAAAACACTACTTATATATGAATCTGAATCTGTGACCTGCAGGATGCTTTGGATGCAATAAAAGATGGCGGTGTACCTCCGCCTACCATCATGCCATCTTTTAAGAAGATCAAGGATGTTCTGGGGTTTGACCGCTACTACAAGGAAGACAAACAATACCAACTGGTTAGCTTGCTTTTTCTTACTCTATTAATAATGAACATCATGATAACATGCAGCTTCCTAATCAAATTCTATTTTTCATAGGAATGAAGGATGACACAATTCCTGAGCCACAAATCGACATGAATCTACCATAGTTTGGCAATTGTGGATTCTGATGGATATATCATGCCAAGGTGTACCATAAGTGTGGGAGATTTAATATGAAGATATTGGATTGGATTGGATTGTATTCTTTTTTTTTTGCTGCTCCGTTGCTGCTCTGTTGCAGATTCAATAATTCTGAATATTATGTTCAGATTAGAATGTATCAATAATTATGAATATTATGGTGCCAATGTCAATAATTCTGAGTATTTTGTTCATGATTTAGAGACTTGTGAAATGGAGTCTTGGCAGCAAGGTTCTTACACAAATACAACTACAAGCCCTGCACAAATATTTTGATAAACATAACCAAAACAACCTTCCTAAGGGCATCTATGATAAGAAGCCTAAAGGTAATCGAACGAATCGTAGTGCATCGACATAATGGACGATAGATCTTTGAGATATCTAGGATGAGAATCTCATGATGAATCAGAATGAGTTTCATGCTCATGGAGTGAATGTCTTGATCTCCGGATAGAATAAGTCAAGAACATTCGCGGCCCCATATAGCGAAAGAGAACGTGTAACTTTGTGGGCCAAAGATCAATCCGAGTTCGGATGTAAGGGAATGAGTTTCATTCAACTCCTCCTTAGCCAAATATCTTTGTGTTTCATCAAAGATGATTGTGGTGGCAGAGCAATCTAGATTAAGCTTCCAATAGAATTTCATTCAACATGAAAAATGAATATAACTTCTATTGGGCATCAACCAAAATCAAGAAATGAGATATGAGTTTGAATCACTTGATTTGATTGGAATCGATCAGTAATTGAGGATAGGAATATGGGTTTGGTTCACTCGATCCAATGCAATCGGTGTTATCCCTATGATCCCTTGACCCAAAAAGAATGAGTCTTGAGGACTATATGTCAGAGTTCAACGTCAAGGCATATTCCTAAATGAATGGACCATAGATGTTACCTTGACATGGGAATGTGCTGGGGCTCTCTAATGATGCCTTCATCTGGGAGTTGTGTTTGGAATAGACAATGCATTTAATAAAGAATGATTATTATCTTCCAACCACTCCTTCCTAAACTTCCTTTGAAATAGAGTCTTGAAATTAGATGAAAATACCACAAGGGAATCCAGGAGTATAATTCGCACGAGGTGCTCTTTTTCCAAGATTCCTTCCGTTCAGGAAAGGTACCTCTGGTGAGAGTTTAAATATAGTCAGGATGTGAAAGCTCAAACTCTACTGATGACATTCCTCGATGACTCAATGAATTGTACTCTTGATGGGTCATTGTCTTGTAGATCGATTGAGGCAATGTTTTCCCTGATGCTCCAAGATTTCCTTCCTTTCTATCATATATTTTAAGACAGAATGAGCCTTCAGAGAGGGCAACGAGTTGAAGTCCAACATCTTCCAATAATCCTAAATGGAAGTGTTGAAGTAACACATGGCCGGGTATGGATAAAATCAGAAAGTCTCTACCAAGGTAGAGAAATGAGCCCATGTTGCACGTCGAGATTCATCCTCTTGCTTCTTGAAACAGAGGTTCGACCTTTACTCTCGACAAAGCAATGTGAGATAGGGAAAGAGGGAGGAGAAAACTTTGCCCTTAGCTTTTCCCAACTAATCACTCTCTTCTAAACAAAGGTAAAATCTTCTCGCTCTCCACAATAGGTAAAACATGAAAAGTTTCCTATTGAGAGCATCATGCATCAAGCCGAATATTCTCTGGCAAGAACACACTCACTTGAATTCTCGCAAGTGAAAGGAGTTCTCATAGCTTAACCTTGAGGAGGAATTTTCTTGAATTACCACTATGAGTGAACGATGAATCTTATAGCTGGATGAGGAGCTGGGCCCTGAAAGGATGGCTCTAAAGACTCACTACGAAAGATTTGGATTTGTGTACAAGGATAACTTTACATGAACAGTTAGGTTAGAGATAACAACAAAGAAAAGTAAAAGGATACGAGGACCACTAGGTTCATAGATACACAACAACCGTTCTCCGGTAACAACGCTAGAAAGCTTGTTGGGTATTTTAATGTATACAAATAAATTTGTAAATGCATGATACCAATGTAGGTTTGAACTCAGAGTACTAGGCCGACCCCAGCACTACCTTTTCTCTGGGTCATTGCAATGTGGGTTGTCCTCATGTGGGGATAGGCGTGCAAGCGGCGTTTCTTGTCGGTTTACCCATGTTTGTGGACTATTCAATTTGTGTGCCTGCTTCTTATTGGTTGAGAGAGTGTTTCCTTTGCTCTATATTTTCATGCTTAATGAGTTTGCTTACAAGTATTCACCAACTTTTGTGGAATTTGTTAGTAATTAAGAACTCATACCAGCCACTATTGCTGATGCTCATCTTCAACATGTTTATGCATGAGTTGACGGTGTAAAAATGGTACTTAAGCGTCGTCGACACTGCGACACGAAGAGGAAAGGGATAGCACACAAGGAAGGAATATATGAGAAAAAGAAATAAAAAATACTATATGGCCGACGAATGGGACCAACATATCATAGCTCAAGTAGGGACCAAGAAGTAGGGTACATAGCTAGATTTGAGGGCAAAAATAAGAGAGCAACTCCAGTAATAGCCCCTACTTCAGGCCCCTACTTTACTGAGTAGGGGCTCCCCCAACTTTTTTTAGGTTCAGATTCAACCTCCAACTCCAGCAATAGCCCCAACTACTGAGCCCCTATTGCTATGACGTGTGGGACCTGTTCGTCAATGACTCAAGATTTTTATTCCTCTCCCCCAGCGTCTTCTCTTTCCCTGCCATCCTCTCCTCTCTTCCTCCAAACTCTTCTTGCTCTCTCCCAATTCCAGACGCGATGGTGGAACCCCGAGCCCCGCTGCTCTTCTCCCTCCCTGCTCCAGGCACGGCGGTGCAGGGTGCAGTCTCCACGACACGGCGAAGTGGCTCTTCCGGCCGTCAAGGTGGCGTCCGCGGGGGTCTCCCGTGGCCGCATGAGGTAGAGTCCTCGGGCCTCGTCCATGGCTGCGCGAGACAGTGCTCGTGGCCATTGGCATCGGGCGGTGCTCAATTTGGAGCTCGGGCCAGCTGGTGTCCGCAAAGAGCTTGGGGGCCTCCCACGCTGGATCTACTCTAGCTTGAGCCAGCGGCAGCTGAGAGCTTGGAGGCTGCTGCCCGCTTGATTTGGCCTAGGAGGAGGGTGATTCTGACTCGCGACATCGAGAGTGGAGGTGGCCAGAGAGGATGGGGAACTGGCGGCAGAGGGGATCCATGTGGGCGTGGAGGAGGGAGGACGGCGCGGCGGGCTTGTCCGGTGGAGTTGGAGGAGAAGGGGCGGCATGACACTCTTGTCCGATGGTGCAGAGGAGAGAGAGCAGCACAGTGGGCATATCCGGCGACGCAGAGGAGCTCGGGCGGGGGTGTCGATGCTCAGTTCCCGCTCGGCGCTCGTTGGAGGAAACAACCAATGGCCAAATAGGTGCCGGAGGATAGGATTTGGGTTCCCCCTAGAGTTGGTGCTCGAGTATGGGCTCTATTGGAGTGCGTTTTCCCTCTCATCTCCTACTTTTTGAGTTAGGAGTCAAGTAGGTAGTCTGCTGAAATTACTTTTAAAAAGTAGATGGAGCCCCTACTTACAAAAGTAGGGACCTAAAATATTGACTGTTGCTGGAGTTACTCTTACCATCCAGTTCGCGATTCAATGAAGGGAGCATGTGCCATAATGCCTTGCCTCGGGTTTGGCGCATGGGCCATGTGGCATCAATTCCAAAGGCAATGCTACAATAGATAGTCTATTGGTCTGACGTGGCTTCTCTTCTTCGTGCATGGGCAGGTGTAGCGTAGCCCTACTATTGTTCTTGTGGACCACATTAAATGTGTTTTTCCACACCGGAAAAATATCAGCGTGTGTAATTTGGCCTTTCCATATAGGTCCCCTTGTCATCTTGAGACGCGATGTTTCTTTCTTCTTCTCCCCCGTGGGACTATGGGAGGTTGGGAAGTCGACACTACGCACGCACGTCTGCCACAGACGATCAGGGGGCATGTTGATTGCTTGTTGGGGGCATGTTGATTGCTTGTTGGCCATGTGAGGCATTCTGCTAAGGAGAGAAGTGCCACTGTATCAGGTCCTCGTTAGTCGTCCTCTTGCTTCGTTCCCATTTGCTTCTATTATAGAATCTTGTTAAGGTACTCTTAAATAACTACAGACCATTGGTTCTGTTAGACCTAAAGATCTATTACCTCCAAGTCGGTAATATTTCACATATTAATTATAATTTTTCTAAAAATAAATAATTACAGTAAAATCAATCTTTTTGTTTGTTTTCTAATAATCCTCTCCCAACTGAAGGATACGTATTACTGTAGCAAATCATGAATTAATTATGCTTTAGATTCGTCACGCAAAGTTGCACTCATCTGTGAAATTTTTTTGCAAATAGACTTCATTTCATACTCCATGCATACGAGATTCCTTGGGTAATTTTTTTTACTCTGTCACCAAACACGGTAACACTCAATCTGTCACACACGTAAAACTAAAGGTAGTGACCACAGACCATGCATAGGAAAATCAGAGGGCTAGTGAGACAGAATTACAACAATTTGGGGAAGCAGGGTTAGCATCACGAGAGAGGCAGAGGAGCAGGACCACATGCTGCAACTTGCAACTGTCTTGTGAGACAGAACTGCATCATGCCAAAATTAGCTGCAGGTGTTTGCAGTCTTCTTTTGATTCACCCTCGAATCCTCGATCGATCCAATTCCAATCTCGCCGTCAACAATTTCTCCGTGGCATGCGAATGGACGTTGCAGGTCCGTCGCACGTCATCCCTGATCCAATTTCTTCAGCGGCAGCGGCTCCCTCTCTCTCGCTGTTCTGATCCAATTTCGTCAGCGGCGGACGCACCCTCGTCACCCCCGATCCGTTTTCATTGGGAGTGGAGGCGCATTTCCGTGAGGCTCAGCGGAGGAAGGCGGCAGCATTTCAAGGAGACGGCGTTCCATGGGCGTCGCGTTAGGGTTAAAATTATCATAGGAAAGGCTGCTGTTGGTGCTGAGTAGTGATAGGCTTTTTATTTCTGTGCTCACAGGGGTCTGCTTACGGTCGCTGCTCATCATGCAAACCTCATTGGGTCTGTCAATTACACGCGGATATAGACAAGTTGAGAAAGGGCTGGCCGCTGAACTTATTTTTTCGGAGGCAAACAAGGCTGACGATGTTTTCAATTATCTTAGCTACTATTTTGGTTTAAAGAGGTGATTTGCTTCTTTGATTTTCTACATAGTTAGGAAATTAAGACTTGGACTATTTAGGAAATTAGTTTGCTGTTAGGAGATTTGTTAGTTGGTATGACACCGTTGGTGGCTTGAATTAAGCTCAAATTTACCAACCTCTGTATTGCTGCTCGGTGATGCGAAGTCACTAGGAAATTCAAATAGTTACTGCTTAAGAACAAGAACACAACTATATGAGGACACCTCTTGAGACAACAATAAATAAATGGAAATTCACTGGTGTGCATACATCAGGCGCAATGTACAAGCACAACTTCAGACATATCAAATACTGCAGGCTAATGCGCGATCACAATGTCACAAGACCAGCAGTTCAGGACTACCAGTTCATCATCACAAATATACATAATCGGATATAATCATATAAGTGATACCCTTCGACAGAGACATGCCTTCTGCAAGGTGACTCGCTGCCTGCTCACTTTCAGGTTTCTCAGAACGATGATGATGGAGTCAATTAACTCTTGAGAAGCATATCTTGCTTCAGAACCTACCGTGTTAATCAATAATCATCCACTACGGCTTTGATTGTCAAAATCAATGCCTTTAGAGATGTCGTCTTGCACATGCTAGATTGTTTCAGTCAGATAGTTGACATGATTTCTGTAAGTGACAGATAGTAATCCCCATAAGAACGAGTTCATGCACCTACTGCGATCTTCCGCGTGCACTCGGCGCATTGAGGAGAAATTGTGAGGGAGAGAGGGAGCTGCCGCGCACCATTACCGACAAAATTGGATCATCGCGTGAGGAGTTGCCGCCGTACTGCTCCCTCCCGCGCTCGGCGAGCTGAAAAGAACTAGGGGAGGAGAGGAAGTCGGCGCCCGGCGGTGAATCCACGCGTGCAAAATGCAGCATTGGACGGCTACTGGATCAAGTACGGCATGGATCGGACTCTGTTAGGAACTTAGGGTACGGGTAGGGCCAGGTCCAAACTTGATCCAGGTGGGAGAAAAAGAAAATCAATTAATTGGCTGCTTTAAAATGCGTGCAATTTTCATGAGAAAGACCACGGGAGCAAAACTCGACAACTAATTCAATCACTCAATTTAATCTGCATAGGGAGTATTTGACATTTTCTACTAACTTTGCATAACTGAAACAAAGAGAGTGAAAACACAACAACGGTAGCAGTCTAGCTAATCTTTTTTATTGAATTTGGATTAATAAATTAGTTATATACTATGTGTTTAGGCATAGCACTCTTAATAGACACTATCTTATCATCAAATATATATTACTGCAATGATCTTGACAGTGTGTCAGCAAATCTGTTTCCATCTTAATGAAAAACTTGGAAAGCAACTTGCAGAAATGGACAAAAACTTAGCTTCAAGAAAACTTATATAACTCAATAACTTAGAAATATAAATGAATAAAGAAATCATCAGGATCATACTTCTGCACGTGATCAAAACAAACAAAACAAATGCGTCGCCATCAACCTATATACATCATGCAAGCATCTTCAATTGAATCCTATAAAAGAAACAATTAACCTCGATGAGACTGTGCAGGTTGTGATGGCTTCCCCTGAAGCTGCCAATCTTTGCCTTGTGTTATGTTCGGAGGCACTCCAGATGCTGCTGGTCCCGCTCATCCACTACATAGCAGGAAGAGCAGGAACCAGTGACGGATCCAACCTTAGCCCCCCCCCCCTACTCCCAAGAGCTCCATTGAATTTAAGGAAGAATAGGAGATGAAGAGAGGAAAAAGAAGAACAATAATAGGAACAATAGGTGGAGATGGAGAAACAATAAGAACTCTAGCCCCCCAAATTTGATCCTGCATCCGTCACTGGCAGGAACTGCCTAGGTCACCGTATCCATGGCCGCCTCTCCACCTGCACCGGAACAGCAAGAACCGGCGGATCAGGCAAAGGCACAACAAATACAAAGCATCAATAAGAGGAGGGTGCAAAGAGTAGGAGTGCACAAATCTGCACGCCATGGTTCATGCGTCCGAGAAACAGGATTAAGGTAGATGGGGAATTGGAAGCTAGGGTTTGTAACCAAGTCGAGAGGAAGAAGAAAGAGGGGAACAATACAGGGTGAGGAGGGGTACTTATTTCGCCCCCTACCGTCGGGCGTATCAAAGCCCGGGAGGCCGCTCCGACGGGAGCCATCCTCACCAACCTGATCTCTTGTCGCGCGCCATCGTCGGGGGAGGGAGGAGGGAGCTTGGGCTCTCCTCAGTCAAAGACGCGAACGCGGCAGTGGCGACGGGAGTGTGCATAGTTCGCGCGCCTCCACTGCAGCTGTAACACCGTCGTCTCGAGCCCCGTGTCAGATCTGGGTCCCACGAGACTGGGCAGGGCGGTAGTAGTGGCGGAGCAAGGAGGAGCTAGCGGCGGCAGCAGTGGAGAGCAGGGAGGCGGAGAGGGATGGCGGCGGCGGAGAGGAGGAGAGCAGGGCGGCGAGGGAGGGGAGTGAGGTGTTGTTAGGGTTTGGGGTGGGGGCTATTGGGTAGGGGTCGGGGTAGTGGGAGGGGGTTCTTGCAAAATGTCTTAGGGGGTATTTGTAAAAATGGCACCATCATCGAATTTTCTCATCTTCGTGTACAAATAAATTTTACTTCGAGGGCTTACGTGAAAAATATACTTACGCATTTCCTATATGATCTGGACGCGCTGGACTAAGTTGCAATACTTATAAAAGTTGAGGGCTTTTTCGCAAAACCTCTATTTTCCTTCTCTATATTCTTTATCCCTCATGAATTGCACATCTCAACCGCGTATTAATAATTAATTAGATAGCGACGAAAGAATTTGGCAGTTTGTTCCGCATAAATAAATGATGTGATATGGCATCAAAGTTATCAAGAGAAAACGAGTTTCATCTTTATTCTTTACACACCTCCGTCTCATTCTGTCGTGCCGTAGCTGAGTCGCATATGCTTGATGCAATTATTGGACCTGGCATGGGATCAACCACGCAAGCAAAGGGCAAAATGAACGTCGCTGCCCAAGTAGCACATAAACTTGTATTAGAGGACGTACGGCGGTACGGGGGACTCCTTGTCCACTCGACCTTACCTCCATCCATGGCCACCAAATGAGGAAACGTGCATGATGGTACCTGTTGGTATTGATCTGTAGGGAAAAGGAAATACGCGAGGGGGGCAGGATTTTGCGTATAATCTGGCGAGGACGACGTCCAAGCGAAAGAATTGAAGAACGATGTATACGCCCCATGCTTATTTGTTTGCATTGCAATCCTTACCACCCGCATGTACATCGCCGTATATATGATCATCCTCCATGATTGATCTCCCTAGATAGTTACTAGGTGAGTCATCCCCTTCGATTGATCTATGTTAGGTAGGTTACGGGTGGGAAACGCTTTCAAATTTTATATTATATACGTAGAATAGGGATGGATTCGGATCGGATACCTTCGAATTCGGATTCGGATGTCACTATTTACGACATTTTAATTCGAATTCGAATACGAATACGAATCTTGTCGGATACGAATACAAAACGGATAGATTTGTTTTATCTATGAGTAAAAAAATATATGTTACTACTAGTGAGTAAATATAATTTATTCATTAAAAAATAATATAATATTAGTCATTAAAATTTATTATTGTATATCACTAGTAATATTAGACTAGTTTAGATGATGTACATCATTTTTAGGTTACAATATTGAATTAACATCATTTTGTACTTATTAATTAGTCATCAAAATAAGTTTTAGATGGCTTTATCACTACTTTATTCTATACGAATACGGATAGTGTCGAATATTGTCGGATAGTCCACATTTTTGTCGAATACGAATATGGAACCGGATAGAGAAAATATGGAAAACCGAATACGAATACATCCATTTAACATGCTCATTAAAAACGAATACGAATACGGATATCCATATTGGTGTTTTTATCGAATACGAATTCGGATAATTCGGATATCCAGACATCCGAATCCACCCCTAACGTAGAAGTTAAGGCGTGGTAGATCTGATTCCGATTCTCTATGGGATACTGTACTTCTTGTTGGAGGACGAACGGTTCGAATTCCTGCTGGTATTTATGCTGCGAAAAGGAAATACACAAGAGCTGGACTTTTGGCCACCAAATTGTAGCATATGAGAGGTAGGAAATTGTTACATGGCATTCATGCAGCGAAAAGGAAATACACGATGGTATGATTTTTGGCCACCAAATTGTAGCATGTGAGGGGTAGAAAACGTGCATGATGATTGGTACCTGGTATTCATGCAGTGAAAAGGAAAAACGCGAGGGGAGGTTTTTTGGCCACCAAATTGTAGCATATGAGCGGTAGGAAATGTGCATGATTGGTGGTACCTGGTATTCATGCAGCGAAAAGGAAATACGCGAGGGGAGGATTTTTGCCCACCAAATTGTAGCATATGAGCGGTAGGAAATGTGCATGATTGGTACCTGGTATTCATGGAGCGAAAAGGAAATACACGAGGGGAGTTTTTTGGCCACCAAATTGTAGCATATGAGAGGTAGGTAACGTGTATGATTGGTACCTGGTATTCATGCAGCGAAAAGGAAATACACGAGGGTAGGATTTTGTGTATGATATCGCGAGAACGACGTCCAATCGAAAGAATTAAAGAACAACTTCTGCGCCCCGCTTATTGGTTTGGTTTACAGTGCAATTCTTACCAACCGCATGTACATCGTCGTATATATGATCCTCCCCCGTGATTATTGATCTCTCAGACGCTATAGTTTAAGAGCATCATATCATCCCCTCCAGTTGATCTACCAAACGCAGGGTGTGGATCTGGGAGCAAGGCTGGAGCGAGGTTCTGCATCTCGAATCCAGCTCATGTATTGCCTACTGTCCAACACTGTTGTGTCAGTAGTGTCCATTTGTTTACAAAGGCCACGTGATGTCGTCGTGCGTGTCTGAACTCAGAAGCACATGCATTTGATTTGAGCGTCAGACGCTGATGCTTTGCTGTCGTTTCATGTTAAACTGAATGGATAACTGTTCAATGGCGAGCACCCAGCGGGGTAAAAACATGAAAAGAGCCGACAACCGCTCAACGAATATTGTACTTTTCTTTTTCCTAAAAGAGACCCACGACAAATAGAGTACTAGTTTGTTAGAAACAAAGATTGACGAATTTGATTTCACGTTCACGCACCCTATCACCTCTGCTTCGGCAGTTTTTTTTAAGAAGGAAAATGCACTCATCTTAGCGTATTACACCGGTCCTTTTACAAACAGGATTCCAAAGAAAAGGAAAATTACAAAAAAGTTCAAAACTCCTGTTCATCTTCATCGAAGCTTTCAGAGATCCGTTCGTCATCGCCGCTGAAGCCGCTTCCCAATCGTCGCCGGGCACCACCGCACCAGAGCCAATCTTCACAAGGTGGAGGCCGCAGAGGAGGACTTACTTCTAGGTGAATCAGCCGAGTACACTGCCTCCCAGGTGCATCGGCCTACCCACGACACATCCTTCGATTCCACCGCCGGTAACTCGAGCAAAGCTCAGATTTTCACCAAAGACCATCTTCCCCGAGATTAATAGGGCCAACAACATCATCACCTGAAGACGATGATGCGCCAACCCTCGACTCCTGGACAGGTCTCCCCAGCCTCTTCGTTGATGTCGGAGTAGATCGCCATCGGAGAACGGAAGAAGCTGGGAGAAATTATTCTGCTGCGCTACTGTCGTTTCCGCATCGCCGGCATCGCCAGGAAAAGAGGAGTTGTGCCCCTCCGGCAAAACCTAACTCCACCGCCGAGCATCGACGGCGAGCAAACCCTAGACTTAGGTGGACTCGGCTAAGACCCTACGAAGACAGTAGATCTGTTGAAGAGACGGACCCCCGCTCCTCGTCACCACCGGCAGCGAGGCCGGAGGCGAGGGAGCGGGGGCCATAGCGGTGGCGGCGGCGGCGGCTTTCTTTCGCGAGGGGAAAAGTCGCGCCTCACATGCGCATTGGCGAAGCGTTGGAGCGGGGCCGCGGTCGCCCCTCTGCTTCGGCAGTTAGGAGTTTTCTTTTGACACAAGATTTGAAAAAAAACCTTCCACCTCTACCAGAGCACAACCTCTCCACCTCATATTTATGAAGAGTAATGACCGATCAAAGGCAATCTAATTGAATCAAACAAAAATGCATTTACTTTTTATTATCCTTTAAACCACCCTAATATCTCTTCCAATCTCCATTGTTGTTCATCTAATGATCTCCACAACGATACTTGACATTGTAAAGCTTTCTCGTTGATCTAGACATGCTAACGATGTTCACACCCTGATGGGGTTTCTCTTAGACGAGAGCTTTGATGACCTTTGCTAGTTTACTTGTAAACTAGTTGTTCTTCACCAGTAAGTGCATTGGTTATTCTTTTGCTAGTTTGCTCGTAAACTTAAGCTAGGCGTCCTCCATCACATAAATGTGGTAGTTATTCTCTCGAACGATTGACTCAGTCCAAACCCTAAGAAATTGATCTAGCTAGGTTTGCTGGACCGAGCTGGGCAGCATCACTGCTATTTGGTCTGTTCGTGATCCGGATGCTCTAATGCTCTTGTGTATTGACGTAATCAGAACATTTCACATTTGACATATAATAGATGTGTTTTCGCAAAAAAAAGACATATGATAGATGTGATTATTACATAGAAATAATATAATAGTCAATTGTCCAAATTCCAAAACCATTACCCAAAAGTTGAACGATTCACTAATTCACGTCCACTGGTTTGACACAAAACCAACCAGTTCGATCGCACCTGTTCACACCAGTCCAATTGCATAACCAATCTATTCTAAACAGGTCAAATTGCATTTTTTTAAATTCAAGGTTTTTTCCCTAGCCTCTTACCTCCTACTACTCGCTCCGCCCCCAAATAAAAAACAATTCATCCTATGAATTTTAGGACCTCTATTACCTCTATTTATTAGACATACTCCCTCCGTCCAAAAAAGAATGTCATTCTATAGGACAGATTATTAAGGAGGTGAAATGACTATGATTGCCCCTATTTATTTGTCATAATTAGTGCTAATTGATTGTTATATGCCCACATGCACATGCACACATGCTAAATTAAGTAAAATGTCATTCTTTTTTGGGCAAATTTTGAATACTAAAACATCATTTTTTTTGGACGGAGGGAGTATTTGGTTCTAAATGACCGATGCATGCCCACATGCACATGCACATATGCTAAATTGAGTATATAAAACGACATATTTTCGGGCAAAATTTAAATTGCAGAATGACAAGTTTTTGGGACGAATGGGTTTATAGGGAAGAAGAGTGCCATAGCAAAGCCTCTTATTTCCTTCTCTATATTATTTATCCCAGAACTGCACATCTCAGCCGCGTATTAGCTAGATACTAGCAACGAAAGAATTTGGCAGTAAGAAATTGGTAGATACAATACAAACACATACAAACTATTTGTTCCCCATAAATGATTTGGCGTACGTGATATGGCACCAAAGTTATCAAGAGAAAACGAATTTCATCTTTACACACCTCCGTCTCATCTGCCTCAACATTATTAGAGCATAGTATGAGGGATCATTTTTGGACCCCAATTGGACCCTGGTCTCCGATCTCGATAGGCTCGGGTCTGTAAGGAATCGGATGCTCGTAGCCCAAGAGGGGGAGGGGGTGAATTAGGCAACTTAAAAACTTAGCCTATGGCTACCACTACTTTGCTCCAAAACATAAACTAGAACATACTATCTAAATGTGCAACAAGGGTTGTTCTAGTGCGAAACTCCCATTCCAAAACAAGTTTTGCAACCTATAGTCATTCCTAGCATGATACTACTCTAGGAAAGTAAAGGCAAACAAAAATTGCAAGAGAGTAATGCGGAAACGTAAAGAGGGATGAGAGGAAGTAAACTCTTGACACGTGATTTATCCCGTGGTATCGGTAAGCACTAAACCACCCCTAGTCCACGTTGTTGAAGCACTCACACAAGAGTATTGCTTCCCGGTCACCAAGTCTCTCCCAAGAGCACCACTTGACTCGCCACTAAGGCTCGCCACTTAGGCACTCGCCAAGCTCCCTTGGTCACCTCGATACCGCCTCCACTAAGGAGCTTCTCCACTGAGGAAGGGGGTCTCCACGTCTCCCGCACAAAGTGTCCACGCCTCTCCACACCAAGCCGGAGGGTCGAAAACGATTGCTGGTGAGCCACTTAGGCCCCAAGGCTTCCGACGCACCTTGTACAACTTGATTCACTCTAGAATCACCTCACAAGATTGGCACACCTTGCACTCACTCAGCTCTAAGCTAAGCCTAGCACTAAGCACACACACAAAGTGTGTACAAGTCTATGGATGAGCAATTTAGTACTTGGATGGATTGGATATGATCTTCTAGGTGTCTTGCACTCCTCTACACTTCCACACAATCCAGCAACCTCAAATAGGTGAGTTGAGGGGGTATAAATAGCCCAAGGCACTCAACTAGCCGTTGGCTAACGGCTCACTGAAAAGGAGACTGTCGGATGAACCGACGCTTACTTTTCAGGAGCATCGGTTCATCCGGTGCCCCTCCCACGTCACTTAGCCGTTGAGGTTCTCTGACAGAACTGCTCCGACGCTATACACCGACGGTGCGTCGGATCATCCGGTGCTGAAGGACTTCTCGCCAAAACGTCTCTGTTGGTTTCTTCGAGACCGTCGGATAGACCGACGCTTCCTCTGACCCAAGGCGTCGGTTCATCCAGTGCTGAAGAGTTTGTCTTGACGCGTCTCTGTCTTGTTCAAACCTGGTCATCGGATAGACCGACGGTTCCCTCCAATGGACCATTGGTTCATCCGACGCTTCTGTCTTCGCGGCTTCTTCTCTGCTATTCATCCGGCGCATCTAGAATATGGACCGTCGGATCATCCGACGGTGCCTGTTGACTGGAAGCTTATCGTAGTGTACCAACTACACCGACGCTTGCACCGATGGTACCATCGGTTCATCCGACGGTGGTTTTTCCTTGTTTTCTTGCGTCTTTGACTTGGTACTTTGCTTCTTTGATTGTGGTTGCATCCATGAGACCTATATATGTCTACAAGGACATGCTAGACAATGTGGTTAGTCCCATTGATTGTGTTAGCATGAATCACCAAAATCAACTCGAACAAATGGCTAATGAGGCCATGTTCGCTACAATCTCCCCCTTTTTGGTGATTTATGACAACATAAGCAAAGCAAGCATAAATTTGCAAGAATTGACAAAATTAGAACCACTTACACTCACTTACACTTGCTTGGATGCTTACCATCATCCAACTCGCTATAATCTCCCCATCACAACTCCCCCTAGATGAAACTTCCCCCTTTGTTTTGATCTTCTCTTCACTGTGTTCACTCATAGCTTGCTTCTTATCCTTTGGAGCCAATGCTTACTTTGGCATTCTCCCCCTTTGGAATAAAATCTCCAAAAAGGTCCAAGGCAAAGGGTCTCCATGGTAATTCTAGCATGGCCTAGCAAACATAGCTCAAAGAGAAATGTTAAATACAAGGGAGAAAGCCGCATGAACCATGATCCTTATGTATGATATCAATGAAGATACCACATGTAAGAGTGACTAAGGTGGATCACAAACTCATGAGACTAGCATGATACAAACTAAGCTCCCCCTAAGTGTGTGCACAATATGATAGTGTGAAAATCAAGTGCACAACTGCAACCATTTGTAAAACAAGGAAGCTTAGAGCATATCATGCAAGGAGGTAGCTTAAAGGACAAGAGGTAAGGCAAATGGGTTCTTGTTACATTACCACTTGTAGAAACCACTTGTACTCTTTTTGAGCATTGCATACCTCCGGGGGGGTTTTCCTTTCTACCTTATTGGCACCACATTGAGATGAGCCACTTGTACATGATATCACTAGGAGATTACACCATTTGGAAGAGGCTTGCAAGGAAACACTTGGGGTACCATAAGGATTAGGAATGTATGAGTACATTGCCTTTGAACTTATATAGAAACATAAGCTCGCAAGGACATGACTCAATAGCATGAAGCTCATATTGCTATATTCACTCTTTTAGAGATGTTAGATCACATTGAGAGTGAAATATCATTCTCTTACAATGAAGTACCGCACCGGAACGCGTCACCAAGGGACTACACAAAATAAGCTTGAAATAATGTTAGTCCCATAACCAAACCATAGGATGAGCTCCCCCTAAATGTGTGCATTTAGTGTTTGAATCTTCAACCAAATGTATGCACATTATTTATGACAACAAAGGGAAGCTAACCCTATAGCTTGCTCATGATGCAAAGAGATATATATGAAAAACATGCACCATGAAAGAACAAGTGTAGCTTTCCTACACACTTAATCAAACCACGTAGGTTGCTCATGGGTTAGTACATGACACAAGCAACCTACCATATGTAAACATTGCAACAAATGCAACCTAAACAAGGCAATGGAGCTACAATGATACAAGAGGTGAGTTCTAGTTTCCATTATCTCAACCGGGGAACTTGGGCAACACATGTCCAACTTGCAAGCTTGGCTTTTAGGCTTGAATCTTCACAACTTCTTTGTGCCAAGCCTCCCAAGGCCCCGAACTCAAGGCCTTCAAGTGGCCTTTGGAACCCAAACCATTTGAGATCCCTTCATGTTAGTGATGACTTCCTTGGGCACCCAAATGGGTTGGTTCCAACCCCGCTCCGCCTTCATCTTCCCAACCTTATATGCAACCACCTTGCCATTAGTCTTCTTCTTGATAATGTAGGTGTTGCTCTTGGTCTTGTTCTTGCAGTTAGGCTTGGTGTAGATGAGGGAGCTCTTGATGATAGGCTTCATCTTCTTTTTCTTACCCTTGTCCATTTGCTTGACAAATTGAGGGTATTTGTAGAACTTGTGTCCTTCTCCATGACACTTGTAGCAAGTCACGGTTTCACCATTCTCAAGCTTCTTCACCATGGGATCACGGTTATCTTGAGAAGGTTGGACGTTGCTCTTCATGTCTTGAGAGATGTCCACTTGTTCCTCATTGTTCTTGCCCTTGCCCATCAAGCTAAACAACCTCTCTCGGAGCCATTTTACTTCTTGCTTGAGCTCATCATTCTTCTTGCCTATGAGACAATCACATGTTTGTACAACAACATTCTCATTGCAAGATGGTGAGCATGATTCATCAATTAAATCAATGGAAGAAGTTGAAGCATCTACCTTGGAGATAGGAATTGCACAAGGGATAGATGATTTATCAAGCTCAAAGGAAACATTTGTTTTAGTCTCATTGCTCTCAAGCTTAGATTTGAGCTCATCACACTCCTTGCTAAGCAATTTGAATTTGCACAACAAATAGTCATAATTTGTAGCAAGGGTTGCACTAAGATCATTGAGAGCATTGAGTTCTTTAATTTCATTTGCTTGTTTCTTAAGTATTTTCTTTTGCTCATGGACTAGCTCAACAAGATCATCGAGAGAGGTGGTGTCGGATTCATCATCACTTACATTACTCTCCATACCTTGGGTCATAAGGCACATGTGTGGTGATGATGAAGGACCTTGCATGAAGCGGGTGGTGAAGTTCTTTCTTGATTCGTCACTTGAGCTACAAGAACTTGATTCTCTACCACTTATCCACTCGCGGACGGCGACGGTTGCTTCTTGCTTTGGCCTCCTTACCTTCACCACCTTCTTCTTGGTCTTGTGCTTGATCTTGGTGAACTTGATGTGTTGGTGATGACACCCTTCTCTCAAGTGGACGTTGTAGCCGTACATGTTGATTTTCTTCACATACTTGAAGATCTTCTTCACATACATGGCCACCATGGATTCAACCTCTTCATCACTTGAGGAGCTTTCATTGTCATCATCATCATCATCTTCACTTGAGCTTCCATGGATTGCCATTCTTCTCATCACCTTCTCTTGTTGGCTTGATAGAGCATGGCTTGTGGTTGGAGAAGATGGTTCTTGAGGCTTTTCTTGGGGCGCCTTCTTGGACTCGGGCATGATTTGAAGCTCATGTGCCATGATCTTGCTCAAGATTTGAGATGGCTTCAATTCTTCGAGCTTTCTCTCATAGATGATAGCCTTCACCAAGTCATAGTCGGGCTTCCGGAGGCTTTGAAAGATCTTGCGATTGATGTTCAAGTCCGTGATGTTCTTCACACCTAAGGAATTGATCTGATTGACAAGCACATTTAGGCGTGAGTACATAGAATCGGCATTTTCATTAGCAAGTTGCTTAAAGCTATTAAATTTCTCAAGGAGACAACCGTAGTGTTCATTAGCAACTTCTTTTGAACCCTCATTTTGCTCCTTGATGGTTTTCCATAGCTCATGAGCATTTTCACAAGTAAAAACTCTATTGAAAACGCCTACATCTAGTGAGGACAAAATGATACTCTTAGCAATCACATCAAATTGCTTTTCCTTCTTAGTACCACTTTTCATGCCCTCATCGGTGACTCTCCAAACATCAAGGTCCTTCGCTTGGAGGTATGCGTCCATAAGCACCTTCCAACGAGGATAGCCCGTGCCATCGAAATGTGGAGCCAAACCTATGGTATCCACCCCTTTCATACCTCTAGAGAGCAACTCACTAGGCGGTGAAGCCTAACCGTTCCAATGAGCCGGTTTTCACAATTTACCAATCGAATTGGCGTTTCCTTGTGAAGGAAGTGAGTCCCGGCTCTGATACCACTTGTAAGGAATCGGATGCTCGTAGCTTAAGAGGGGGAGGGGGTGAATTAGGCAACTTAAAAACTTAGCCTATGGCTACCACTACTTTGCTCCAAAACATAAACTAGAACATACTATCTAAATGTGCAACTAGGGTTGTTCTAGTGAGAAACTCCCATCCCAAAACAAGTTTTGCAACCTATAGCCATTCCTAGCATGATACTACTCTAGGAAAGTAAAGGCAAACAAAGATTGCAAGAGAGTAATGTGGAAACGTAAAGAGGGATGAGAGGAAGCAAACTCTTGACACGTGATTTATCCCGTGGTATCGGTAAGCACTAAACCACCCCTAGTCCACGTTGTTGAAGCACTCACACAAGAGTATTGCTTTCCGGTCACCAAGTCTCTCCCAAGAGCACCACTTGACTCGCCACTAAGGCTCGCTACTTAGGCACTCGCCAAGCTCCCTTGGTCACCTTGATACCGCCTCCACTAAGGAGCTTCTCCACTGAGGAAGGGGGTCTCCACGTCCCCCGCACAAAGTGTCCACGCCTCTCCACACCAAGCCGGAGGGTCGAAGACGATTGCCGGTGAGCCACTTAGGCCCCAACGCTTCCGGCGCACCTTGTACAACTTGATTCACTCTAGAATCAACTCTCAAGGTTGGCACACCTTGCACTCACTCAGCTCTAAGCCTAGCACTAAGCACACACACAAAGTGTGTACAAGTCTATGGATGAGCAATTTAGCACTTGGATGGATTGGATATGATCTTCTAGGTGTCTTGCACTTCTCTGCACTTCCACACAATCCAGCAACCTCAAATGGGTGAGTTGAGGGGGTATAAATAGCCCAAGGCACTCAACTAGCCGTTGGCTAACGGCTCACTGAAAAGTAGACCGTCGGATGAACCGACGCTTACTTTTCAGGAGCATCGGTTCATCCGGTGCCCCTCCCACGTCACTTAGCCGTTGAGATTCTCTGACAGAACTGCTCCGACGCTATACACCGACGGTGCGTCGGATCATCCGGTGCTGAAGGACTTCTCGCCAAAACGTCTCTGTTGGTTTCTTCGAGACCGTCGGATAGACCGACGCTTCCTCTGACCCAAGGCGTCGGTTCATCCGGTGCTGAAGAGTTTGTCTTGGCGCGTCTCTGTCTTGTTCAAACCTGGTCATCGGATAGACCGACGGTTCCCTCCAATGGACCGTCGGTTCATCCGACGCTTCTGTCTTCGCGACTTCTTCTCTGCTATTCATCCGGCGCATCTAGAATATGGACCGTCGGATCATCCGACGGTGCCTGTTGACTGGAAGCTTATCGCAGTGTACCAACTACACCGACGCTTGCACCGATGGTACCGTCGGTTCATCCGACGGTGGCTTTTCCTTATTTTCTTGCGTCTTTGACTTGGTTCTTTGCTTCTTTGATTGTGGTTGCATCCATGGGACCTAGATATGTCTACAAGGACATGCTAGACAATGTGGTTAGTCCCATTGCTTGTGTTAGTATGAATCATCAAAATCAACTCGAACAAATGGCTAATGAGGCCATGTCGCTACAGGGTCCTGCTCATGCTCCTAGCTAGTGTCCGTATGAAAATACCAAAACTGTTGTGTCAGTGGTGTCCATTTGTTTACAAAGGCCACATGGTGTTGTCGTGCATTTGATCTGAGCGGCGCGGATGCTGATGGCGAGCACCCCCCAGCGGGGAGACGCTCTATAAAAGCCCGGGTGGGTCGGACTCGTCTCTCACCAGCCACGGCCAAGTGCCCAAGTCAGTCGATCCTTCCTGACACTAGCTCCTTCCCTCTCCATCAACCTTCCAGCCTCCCAGTTTTCCAGTCTCCCGCGCCTGCTGCAGGGATGGCCGCGCGCAGCCCCTACTTCGCCAAAGATGAGTCCTTCCGCGGCATCCGCCATGGGGAGTCCCCGGCGGCGGCGCTCCGCCGCATCCTTGCCACGCCCGGCGCCCACCAGGCGCCGTGCTGCTACGACGCCCTCGCTGCGCGCCTCGTCGAGCAGGCCGGCTTCCCCATCGCCTTCATGAGCGGTATGAACTCATGACAACACAGTCTCCTCGTCACCACACGGATTTAAATTGAAATCACATTGAACTGCGTGCTTTCGTGCGTCATTATAACAACTGAATAATAATATATGCTAACCCAACCTCAAGATGCTGCTGTGGTTTCGATACAACTTTGGAATGTAGTTAGGGTGGATATCATTTCTTTGGTTACGGTTACGGCAGCACGTGCAGATGTTCAAGCAGGTGTCTCGAAACTTTCTTTGGAATCTTTTTCTCATGTCGACTTTATTTCCTGCAGGTTTCTGTGTCTCTGCCGCGCGGCTTGGCCTGCCTGACGTTGGCCTCATCTCCTACGGCGAAATGGTAGACCAAGCGCGTCTCATCACCGAAGCTGTGTCGATCCCAGTGGTTGGTGATGGAGACAATGGTTACGGGAACTCTATGAACATCAAGAGAACCATCAAAGGCTACATCAATGCTGGTTTGGCCGCGATCATGCTCGAAGATCAGGTGTGTGCTTGTACAAGTTTTATTGCACACTATTGGCAAACAATGAGTTTTTTTATCCTTCTGGTATGCTTGATCCTTCTGTTTTATTTATCTTGAAAGAAAGCTAACATGTATACCAATTTGAAGGTGTCTCCTAAATCCTGTGGACACTGTGAAGGAAAGAAAGTATACCCAAGGGATGAAGCCATCATGCACATAAAAGCAGCTGTTGATGCTAGGAACGAGACTGGTTCTGACTTAGTTATTATTGGAAGGACAGATTCCCGTCAGGCCATTTCTCTTGATGAAGCATTAGCTAGAGCTCAAGCTTTTGCTGATGCGGGTGCCGACGTTCTGTTAATTGACGCCCTTGCTTCGGTGGAAGAGATGAAGAAATTCTGCGCAGTTGCCCCGGGGATTCCAAAGATGGTAACATGAATTCATTATTTGTGTTTTGATGCTTTTCTAGTTACATGTGAATTATATTGTGGGTTCATGGCTGCTTCTGCGTTTATCCAGATCCCTCTTAAATGACTTCCAGTAAATTGGACAAGGGTGTTGAAACGATACAACCAAAAACAGACTAGAGTAATTGAGGCCACACTTTGATGTCTGTCGTGTAGTTATGCATTGTCATACCCACTCGTGCTGGGTTACACTTCGAACTTCGTAGCAGAATCTCGATGTTGTATTATTCCTTAGAAATTTACGCTAGGTTCTAGATGTATAATTTATTAATGTTCCCGTATATTGTGGTGGTTATGTCACATGCTTCAAATTTATCTAAATTGAAAAGAATATATGTACACTGTATAAAAGTTACTTTGACCGCTCATATTTGCTCGTCAATGCATGGTGAATGTGTGCTTTTTATTATTTGCTTGAAGTTGTTCCTTCCTCAAGCTGTGACATTATCTATGAAGACTTACATTCTGTTCTACGCAGATAAACATAATAGAAGGTGGTAAAACTCCCATATTGAGCCCTCCTGAACTTGCGAAAATTGGTTACAGCCTCGTAATCTATTCTGTATCTTTATTGGGTGCCTCAATCCGTGCAATGGAGGTTCGTATTCTTAAACATATGAAGCATGTGACCTTATTCTTTTTTAATCTATCTTTGTTATCAAGGATGAATCGTGTGCAAAAATTAAATTTAACTTCTTTTTTTCAAGCACTCTAAATATCTCTGTTTCTAATACATCATCCATTTCGTTGTTGCACCAAAAACACTGCTTATATATATAATTGTGAATCTTTGACATGCAGGATGCTTTGGATGCAATAAAAGATGGCGGTGTACCTCCGCCTACAATCATGCCATCTTTTAAGAAGATCAAGGATGTTCTGGCGTTCGACCGCTACTACAAAGAAGACAAGCAGTACCAACTGGTTAGCTATATGTTCATTTTCTTACTCTAATAATGAACATCATGTTAACCTGTAGCTTCCTAACAACATTTTATTTTCATAGGAATGAAGGATGACACAATTCTTGATCCACAAATCGACAAGAATCTACCATAGTTCGGCAATTGTGGATTCTGATGGATATATATATGTGCTACCAAGGTGCCCATGGCTTAAGTACCATAAGGGTGGGAGATGTATTATCAAGATATTGGATTGTATTCTTTTCTTTTGCAAGTTTTCCGTTTCCTGCTCTATTGCGGATCCAATACTTCTGAATATTATTTCAGATTAGAATGTATCAATAAATATGAATATTATGGTGCCAAACTGCCAATGTCAATAATTCTGAATATTTTTGTTCGCGGTTTAAAGACTTCTATGTTACTCTATGCGTATCGTAGCATTGGGCATGGTGAACTCCATTAACTGTACGGGACATGACGTACTTCGCACCAGCTAAAGCAACTCCAAGAGACTCTGTAAAACAGAGAAACTAGCTAAAATTTGGAAAAAAAACTCCAGAATCTGCAATCCAACATGCTAGGTGTCGGTACTTGGTGCCGGCAGTCCACCAAGGGGTAGGCTATGGTGGTAGATTGTGTGGAGGGGATCGCCGAGACTGGAACTTGATGGTGGAACGAAGGACATAAGGGTTTATCCAGGTTCGGGCCGCAAGAATGTGTAATACCCTACGTCCTGCGTCTAGTGATTGTATTGCTTGAGAATCCGATTGGACTTGTTTTGGAGGGGGTCCCTGCCGCCCTTATATAGGCTCGGGGGGCAGGGTTACAGATCGCATGGGATCTATCCTAGTCGGTTATACAAGATCTTTCCTCATGTACAAGTAATATCTTTCCTAACCAACTAGTCTTTATCTATGGTATCTTATCTCCTCGGGCGCCGTCTCATTCCTGATCCGTACGCCTGCACCAGGTGCCGTCGTGTGGGCCCTCGTCGTCACTGAAGGTACACCGTGGGACCCTTCCGCGTGGCACCCCGGGGGTATATCCCCCACAACAGTCCCCGAGCGCTTCTTAACCAGACTACAACCTCGGTTGTCGACTTGGGGCTTCATCCGAGTGCTTGTTGACTCCAGCCGAGTGCTTCGGGTTCCGCCTTGGTTGACTCCTGGCGCAGTCGAGTGGTCTTGAAACTCGACTCGTGGTTGCCGGGTGGTTGAGGAGAGCTCCAAATCTTTATTAGATCAGATCATCAAGCCAGAAAATGTACACTCTCGTTGAAGATAAAGTGTACACACTTAGTCCCCGAGCCTTGATAAAGGTCAAAAGAGGTTTATAAAGGGTCCAAAAGAAAACAAAGTGACTGGATCTTGAAGTCTCAAGGTGGGTGGCCTTATTAAGGCACCTCTCGTGTGCCTCCCAAGTCTCCAGCTCATAACCAGATTTGTGTGCACGGCCAAGGGCCTCGCTTCTGGCTCTGGATGATCTTGGGTACTTGTAATATTTCGTGGTACTTGTAGTGTTGCTTAGACCTGCTACTTTGTTTTGTAGCTTGTTTTAAGTTGCCGCTTTACTTTGACGATATCCATGTACTGTTAATTTCTTTGGTAGTTAGTCTATTACGGGAAACCGTAGTCCCGTTGGCCTTAGTTTCTTAGCACAGAGGGCGTACTCTCATGCATGCGTAGTACCTTGGCTTGGCAAAGATCTCGGCCCACGATTTAAGACGTATTCTGCCGAGTACTTTATAAGTCGTAGGATCCTTGTTTAGATGAGCGTTTTAATTTCGACAGAAATAAGACTTTGCCGTAAAGAAGGCAGTCCCCAAGTTTCAGATTTGAAGCTTGGGTGCTGGTCATGCTTTTGCAGAAAAAACGAAGTGAAAGAACTTCAAGAGACATGAATCTTTATTCATTGCTAGGACTGCTAGCATGGATGATGAGTATAGAAAAAACTAACAAGGGGTACATAGCTTTATGGGTAGAAGCGTCGTAGGTGCTCGATATTCCATGAGTTTAGCACCTCAGAGCCATCCTCCCGCATTAGCCGGTAGGCACCCAGCCTGCTGACTTCCTTGACGATGAATGGTCCTCCCATGGGGCTGACAGCTTGTGCATCTCCTTCTTGCTCTGGATCCTCCGGAGAACGAGATCGCTGACGCATAAGGCTCTCTCTTGCACGTTTTTGTCGTGGTAACACCTTAAAACTTGGGCGTACCGAGCCGCCTGAATGGTTGCCGCGAGCCGCCCTTCCTCGATGTTGTCGATGTCCTCAATGCGCGCCTCCTCGGCCTTGTTTTCCTCGTATACCTCCACCCTGGGTGCGTTGAACATGAGGTCGGTTGGGAGTACCGCCTCTGATCCATACACTAGGAAGAAGGGGGTTTGGCCAGTAGCGTGACTTGGCTGTGTCCGCAGTCCCCAGATTACTACTGGGAGCTCTTGGAGCCAGCGTGTTGCGTACTTTTTTAGGCGGTCGAAGATGCGCTTCTTGAGTGCTTCGAGCACCGCTCCGTTAGCTCGCTCGACTTGGCCATTGGCACAGGGGTGTGCCACTGAAGCGTGGGCCACCTTGATGAGGAGATCGTCGCAGTATTCCTGGAACTCTCTCCCCGTGAAGTTTGTGCCCAAGTCAGTGATAATCCTGTTAGGGACGCCGAACCTGTGCACAATCTCCGTGATGAACTCAGTTGCCTTTGCCGCTGTTAGCGTCTTTATTGGCTTGACTTCTATCCATTTAGTGAATTTGTCAACCGCCACCAGGATGTGGTCGTATCCTCTGGATGCTTCCCTGAAGGGACCGATCATGTCGAGTCCCCAGCACGCGAAGGGCTAAGACATGGGTATAGTCTGGAGGGCTTGGGCCGGGACGTGGATTTGCTTCGTGAAGAACTGGCATCCCTCGCAGCATTTGACCAACATCTCGGCGTCTGCGACAGCTGTGGGCCAGTAGAAATCGGACCGGAAGGCTTTACCTACGATGATTCGCGCCTCGGCGTGGTTCCCACACATGCCGCCATGGATCTCAAACAGGAGCTCTCGTCTTTCTTCCTCCGAGATGCACTTTTGAAGTACTCGGGAGTGTGCTCCTCGGCGATACAGGTTATCCCTGATCAAGACGTAGTTCTTGCTCCTGCGGGTGATCCTTTCATGTAGCGCTCGCATCTCCCTCTCGTTTCCAGGTGAGGGATTCGGAAGCGTTCCGTACTTGATGTACTCGACCATCTCTGAGATCCACTCGGGTTGTGGCTCGATCATGAGGACTTCGCCGAGTCCTTCAGATGGGTCGACTTGGGCCTCAGGATTCTTGATGGAGGGCTTTATGAGATCTTGGACAAAGACGTCGGGTGGTACCTGGGCTCTAGTGGAACCCATTTTTGCCAACTTGTCGACTGCCTTATTGTTGTCTCGGATCACGTGCTGAAACTCTAAGCCAAAGAATTTGCCTTCGAGCTTCTGTATCTCCGCGCAATAGGCGTCCATCTTCTCATTTGTCCTTTTCCATGTCTTGTTCGCTTGATTGACGACCAGGGCTGAATCTCCCCTGACTATCAAGTGTTTGATCCCGAGCGATATGGCGATTCGTAGCCCGTGGAGGGCTGCTTCGTACTCAGCTGCGTTGTTCGAGACCTTGAACATGATTTGGAGCACGTACTGCAACTTCTCACCTTTAGGGGAGATGAGGAGTATGCCAGCTCCGCCTCCCTTAATCCTGAGTGATCCATTGAAATACATGATCCAGTGCTCAGGTTCGGCGGCAGTAGATGGCATTTGGATCTCCGTGTACTTGGCCACGAAGTCGGCTAGTACCTGCGACTTGACCGTGTTGCGGGGTACGAAGGTGATATCGTGTGCGGCCAGCTCGATGGACCACTTCACAATTCTTCCCATGGCATCCCTATTGTGCAGGATATCGCCTATGGGGTAGTCGGAAACTACGACAATCTTGTGAGCCTCGAAGTAGTGCTTCAACTTGCGGGCGGTGATAAGCAACGCGTAGAGCAATTTCTGCGCTTGGTTGTACCATACTTTTGAGTCGGCCAGTACCTCGCTTATGAAGTAGACCGGCCTCTGAACAGCATAGGCATGACCTTCCTCTTTGCGCTCCACGACTAGAATCGTGCTCACCACGTGCGTGGTAGCCGAGATGTAGAGGTAGAGCGTCTCCCCGACTTCTGGCACAGTGAGGATGGGTGGTTTTTGAAGGTAGTCCCTGAGTTCCAGGAAAGACTTCTGAGCCTCCTCATTCCACTGGAAGTTATCTTGATGCCTGAGGAGCTTGAAGAAAGGTAGCCCTCGCACGCTGAGTCGTGAGATGAAACGACTGAGTGCTGCCATGCACCCGGCGAGCTTCTGTACATCTCTCTGGCACTTGGGGGGCTTCATCCGGGTGATCGCATTGATCTTATCCGGGTTTGCCTCTATGTCGCGGTCGCTAATGAGGAATCCGAGTAGTTTTCCCGAGGGAACGCCGAAAACGCATTTTTCCAGGTTAAGTTTCCAGCGGTAAACCCGTAGATTGGCGAAGGTCTCAGACAAGTCCTTGATAAGGTTATCAGGCTCTCGAATTTGGACTACTACGTCATCTACGTAGGCCTCAGCATTTTTCCCAATCTGTGTCACTAGACACTTTTGGATGGCGCGCTGATAGGTCGCGCCGACGTTCTTCAGACCGAAAGACATAGTCAAGTAGCAATACACGCCAAAGGGCGTAATGAACGACGTCTTGATCTGGTCTTCGACTTTTAGGCTGATCTGGTGATAGCCCGAGTAGCAGTCGAGAAAACAGAGCTGGGTGCAGCCCGCCATGGAATCAATGACCTGATCTATTCGCGGGAGGGTGAAGGGATCTTTGGGGTAGTGTTTGTTGAGATCGGTGTAATCAACGCACATTCTCCATTCCTTATTCTTTTTGGATACGAGAACTGGATTAGCCAGCCAGTCAGGATGATACACTTCCTTTATGAAGCCGGCTGCTAACAGTTTTGTAAGCTCTGCCCCTATCGCCTCCTTGCGGTCCTTCGCGAATCGACACAGCTTCTGCTTTATTGGCTTTGCGTTCATGTCAACCTTCAAGGAGTGCTCGGCGAGCTCTCTGGGCACCCCCAGCATATCCGCTGGTTTCCAGGCGAATATGTCCGAGTTAGCGCGCAGGAACTCGATGAGCATGATTTCCTATTTGGGGTCCATGTTAGCCCCTATGGTCGCCGTCTTGGATGGATCCTCGAGCCCGAGGGACACCTTCTTCGTGGACTCCTTCTCCCATTGGATAGCCTCAGTCGCCGGCCTCTTGGTTGGGATCTCTAGATCCGCCAGGGCCAGCTTGCTGGCGGCGGCCATGACCTCCGCAGTGCATCTGGAGAGGTCGAGTGTAGCTGCAATGTGGAGGTTTTCCTTCTCACATGCTCTAGCGCTACCGGCATCTCCCTTGAGGGTAAGAACGCCGTTGGGGGCGGGCATCTTTAACACCATGTAGGTGTAGTGCGGGACTGCCATGAACTTGGCCAACGATGGCCTACCGAGTATGCCATGATAGGCTGTCTTGAAGTCAGCCACGATGAAGCGGATGTACTCGGTCCGGTAGTTCTCGATCGTGCCGAAAGTAACTGTCAGAGAGATCTCGCCGAGTGGTACCGAGGGATCCCCGGGTACTGTGCCGAAGAAAGGCTTGTCTGTTGGATTCAGATCCATGGGAGTGAGCCTTTGTTCCTTCGGCATGCTAGCAAAAAGGATGTCGAGGCCACTGCCTCCGTCCACCAGCATCTTTCCGAGTCCCACATTGCGAATCGTGGGCTTCAGCACTAGGGGGTACTACCCAGGTCTAGCGACTGCTTCCGGGTGGTCCTCCCTGCTGAAAGTGATCGGAGTCTCCGACCACTGCAGGTATTCGGGGGTCCTGAGATGAGCTGTGTACACCAATGCTCATTCCTTGAGCTTGGCCTTGCGCTTCCCTTCCAGTTACTCCGGGCCGCCATAGATCATATTGACGACACGGTCGGCAACATGGAAGTCCTCCTCATCGTCTTCTGCGGGCTGGTCGCCCTTGGCCTTGCCCTTGTTGCCCTTCAAAGGACCTCTCTGACGGCCTTTGCTGGAGAAGTAGTTCTTGAGGCCAAAGCAATCACGAGCCGTGTGCTTATGGTCCTTGTGGTACGGGCATTGCATGTCCAGCATCTTCTGGAACTCGGACGGGTCGACGCGCTTCGGGCCGGACTGTACAGCAGCTACAGTCTCGGGTTTGGGCTTCTGATTCCGCCTAGCTCCTTGCCGGTGCGTTTCTCCCTCTAGGTCCGGGTCGCAGCGCCTGTGGCACGGACGCGGAGAGTCGTCATCATCCCAGCATTCTTTGAGGCTCTTGAGCTGTTCGCGCTCTGCGTCCTCGCCGTCAGCCTCCAGGTTCACCACCATGAAGAGCTCGTTGACGGTCTTGGGGGGCTTCTGGGCCCACATGTTCACCAGTTTGCCGTAGACCAGCCCATGCTGGAAGGCGCTGATGACATGGTGTTCCTCGACGAAAGGAAGGGAGTTCTTCTTCTTGGAGAAACGGCGAATGTACGAGCGCAGGGACTCATTTTTACGCTGTCGGATCTGATCCAGCATCCTTCTGTTCCCAGGACGCTCCCACGTGCCGGAGTACTGGCCAGTAAAGAAGGCGCAGAGCTCTTCCCAGGAGTTGGTCGAGTCCTTGGGGAGTCCCGCAAGCCAACTTCTGCACCCCTTCGTGAGCATGATCGGCAAGTAGTTTGCCATCACATCGGAGTTGCCTCCCGCGGCCTTGACCGCGGTGGAGTAGATCTGTAGCCATTGGATGAGATCGGACGTCCCATCGTATTTGTCTACGTTAGATAGCTTGAAGCCTCAGGGCCAGGTTACCCTCCGTAGCCGCGCCGTGAGGGAAAGGAAACCGTCATATGACGGTGCGTCCTCTCGACCTTTGCGACGTATGTGGGCCGGCCTCTCGTAAGAGCCGTAACTCTCACCGGAGTTGCCGTAGCTACCCGAGTAGTCCTCATAGCCGCTGCGCGAGTCGGACGACGGGGTCGCGTCACGCCGGCCAGGACGATTCGGGGCTCCATATTCCCTGTCGTAGTCGCGGTGGCGTTCTGCATCATGCTGCCGTCGCTCCTGTGCGCGGCGGTTGATGGTGTGCCTCGCGTCGCGGGCACGGAGCCTGTCGCGGAGATCTTCGCCATCTTCGCGGTGGGCCCTCTTGCACCGTGGTCGGTGTGAGCCACCTGTCTTCCCTCACCCGACTGGTGGGGAGGGGTCAATCCGATTAGCCTGGGTCGCGGTGGCTTGGACCAGCTCTTGGAGGTGCCCCAGGCCCGGTGTTCCAGGCAGGTAGGTTGTCGAGTTCCTCATTCAACACGATGAGGTTCTCCTTCGGGGTCGCGTAGAACCTGTGTCCACTGAAGTCGACAGTGAACTCGTCTTCCAGCCCGCGGGGGCGTATGTTGCTAGAGCGCCGAGTGCGGCGTCTCGGCCTCCGTCGTGGCGGGCTGGATCCCGAGTAGTCGTCCTCGAGTTCCTCCTCGTCACGGCGCGGGCAGACGCGGTTAGCCTCCTGGCGTCGCCGCGCTCGGTCCAAGTTCTTCATTTGGTGCTCAGCTTTTTGCGCAACCGTCTCGCCATCCTAGGTAGGTTCGTCCTCCGAAATCATAGCAGGAGCGCCGGCGCCAGCCGCCGCCGCGTAGACGAAAGCCGGGGCCCGACCGCCGTCCGATGAATCGTAAGGATCGGTAGATCGGATCTCCATAGTGTCGGTCGATCCGAAAGTCTCAGAGCTGTCCTCGAGGCTCAGAGCCGCCCTCAAGGATGTGAAGGAGCCTTCCGAGTCGTGGCCGAGACCAGATCGCCTGGCCGAGTAGTTTGGCCGGCGCGGATCTTCAGACTCCTCGGTGGTCCAATCTCAAGTTGTCTGTCCTTCTCTAAGATGGGGAAGAGGGATCCGTCATGATCATCATCCTCGAGGGGAGTGATCACCATTGATACGAAGCGCGGTTGCTCCTCATCCAAGTGGTATTGCACCACTTGGGGCGAGGAGACCGCTGCTAGGCTTTTCTTCGTCGCCTCCGAGGTAGCGGAAGCGGCAGCGCTCTTCAATCCGTAGGGAAAGCGTTTGGCCTGCGGGGTGCCAAGGGCAGCCTTGCAGATCGCGATCGTGTCGGCTATCTGGCCAATGACCCGATCCATAGATTGGACCAGATCGCATTCGAGAGGATCTGAGGACCCTTCAACCGTTAGATCTCCAACCGGGAGGCGTGGCTGCCGGGCTGGTGACGTGCCGAAGAGGACTCGGCGGGCCATAGGTTCTCCAGATTGGATCTGGGAACCGATCTGTTGCCCGCGGGCGGCATAGGTACCGCACCGGGGGTCTTTTCCACGGTGATCGTGGTGTCGGAGATGATGCAGGGGATCTCTCCGACGAGGATGTGACCCCGAGGAGGAGTCACGAAGCCGGCCATCTGCTCGTCGTCGATGGGGACAGAGTTGATGGTCCCGAAAGGGATTCCTGCCCCCAACGCAGCGAAAGCGAGGCAGCTAGCTGGGATCTTAACTGCAGCCATCAAGCTCACCAATTATCGCGGCGAAGCCCCTACCTGGCGCACCAACTGTCGGTACAATGGTGCCGGCAGTCCACCACGGGGTAGGCTATGGTGGTAGATTGTGTGGAGGGGATCGCCAAGACTGGAACTTGATGGTGGGACGAAGGACACAAGGATTTATCCAGGTTCGGGCCGCAAGAATGTGTAATACCCTACGTCCTGTGTCCGGTGATTGTATTGCTTGGGAATCCAATTGGACTTGTTTTGGAGGGGGTCCCTGCCACCCTTATATAGGCTCGGGGGGCAGGGTTACAGATCACATGGGATCTATCCTAGTCGGTTATACAAGATCTTTCCTCATGTACAAGTAATATCTTTCCTAACCAACTAGTCTTTATCTATGGTATCTTATCTCCTCGGGCGCCGCCTCATTCCCGATCCGTACGCCCGCACCAGGTGCCGTCGTGTGGGCCCTCGTCGTCACTGAAGGTACGCCGTGGGACCCTTCCGCGTGGCACCCCGGGGGTATATCCCCCACACTAGGTATCCAACTCGCTACTGTATCCCGCTAGCTAAATCACTCCTCTCGATGAAAACGGTCGAAAAAGGTCGAACACGAAATCATAAATGTAGAGAAACGGTCGAAACAGAACGAGATTTTTCTATATTTATGAAAGTAAACTACTACCAAATAATGAAGAATGACATTAAAATTAATTGAATCTAACAACTTTTCATAATTCGGTAAAAACGGGAACAAAATCATAATGTAGAAAAATGGTCGGAACGGAACTGGATAGAATCTGTCTGTTTTCAACCCTCGCTAGCCATTTTTGGCCAGCCGGTTCCACTCGCTATCCCCTCCTGTGCGCACTCCCGCGCTTTCTCCCTCGCGCTCGCCGCCCTCCCCGTCGCCATCCTCCCGTCGTTGCTAGTGATGGAGGCGAAGGCCGCGGCCGTGGCATCGTCGCGGAGATGCTTAGCGGAGTGGGCGGCGCTGGATAGTGGAACGAGCGGCAGAGCTCGTGGCGGGAGGTCGAATCGGCGGCGAGGAAGGTCGATTCATCGCCACGATGATGGCCAACGCGCGCCCTCCTACCTGCGCCTACTCGAGTCTACCGCTGTCGTGCTGCTCGAGCCCGCAACCGCTCTCCCGCGCGCGCCTGCTCAATTCTGCCGCCATCGTGCTGCTAAGGTCCGCCCCTGACGCCGTCGTCGTCATTCTAGAAAGCGAGCTCTGACAGAGTGCAGCATCCGAGCGTAGGTGCCTGCAGGTGGAGGGCATCATCCCAGTGGAGCGTGTGATTCCGGCCGGCACTGGGAGCGAGGCAACGGCGCGAGCAGCGCGAGGCAATGAAGCGAGCGGCGGATCGAGCGGCGTGGCGTGAGCAGCACAGGGCAGTGAAGGGAGCGGCGCGAGGCGGCGGAGCGACCTGCGTAGGGCACCGGAGCGACACCCCTTTGAGGCGGCGGAGCGAGCGACGTGAGGCAGCGGACCGAGCCGCGTGGGGAAACAGCACGACACCCCTCGCCGGCGGTCCTCGGCGGCGCCCCTTGGCAACAGCGGCAGGCTCCTCTCACCGCCATGGACGATTAGCAGGAGGAGGGGGTGGATAAGGTTGTGGGGCCTATGTGTCAGTGAGATGGAGAGAGGGGAGGAGAGATGAGAGTGGATATGAAGAGTGAGATTTTGACTAGGCTGTTGGAGTGGAACCAAATATAAAAAGGAGATCTTATCTAAATAACTAGCTAAATGAAAATATAGAGTAAAATTTATATTAGCTAGACTCTTGGAGACGCTGTAAGACAACAGCTATACTGCATGTTCTCAAAAACTTAAGAAAACAATTCATTATTCTGCCTTATCTGACACAGAAAAATTTGAACTCTTTTATCTGACACTGAGTCGAACCCATTTTGCATAAAAACAAATATATACTCTCTCCATTCCAAAATGTATGTCATTTTGGCTTTTCTAAAACATATATTTTTCTATGCATCTAAATATATGGTTGTGTCTAAATACATAGTAAAACCTTTTGTAACTTATAATGTATATAATAATTTTATAAATTACTTCATTCGACAATTGAAATATTAGTTATTTTAAAATAAATTTTGAAAGTTTGTATGCCCTAAAAGTTTATATAATTATTAAAAACTAATTTGGTAAATTTAGCTTTAAGGTTGTTAAGTGCTTTCATGCGCCACTGGCTCCTAGTCCATTTTTATTTTTGATGACATGACGATGGGTTTTTTTTTGCTAATAATTGCGCTACCTAGGTTTTTTTTTGACAACAAGCATATATATTAAACCTTAAGCAGCCATTACAAAGCGGTTCTCGAAGTAAAAAGAAATTACAACAAGGTCCTCAGACCAGAAAAGATCCACAAAGATGTCGATGCGTTCGACGGCGGCGAGCTCATCGGCGGGGGCAGCAGAGGCTTAGTAGGAGCTTGCACCCAGGCGGAGGACCGTGCACAACGACGGCTGAAGATGGGGCGACGGGGTTGAGGAAGTCCGCATCAGGCGACCAAGAATCTGTAGATGTAACGTTGCCGGAGATAAATGATTGGATCCCAAATCGCTTCCTTGGTGAGGACGAGGTCGCCGGAACAACCAACGAAGAAGTGCTTCAAGAGCACTGTGGATCGGCCGGAGAGCAGCAGGCTGCTCGCAGTTGGGGTTGACGACGGAGACATGGGCGGTGGCAGAAAGATGAAGGCTGAGCCGATGATGACAACGCCATCCGAGATAATTCCGTACTATCGCCTAAACCACTCCATTTGGTCATTAAGCGATAATAAAGAATCACCCCGTTGAGTGTTGCCGGGTCAACGCTCGGTAAATCACTTGAATCACACACAGAGGATCGAAACGTATACATTAAAACTCACACGAAGGAGAGTCCAGAGTGCCTTACAAATTAAAGAAATTCTTCCCCATAGGGTCCATTATTACAAACCATTGTTCTCGACATGGAAGTAAATAGTTCAGAGTCAATTAAAACAACGGAATTAACTAAGCGGTACGACAAGCATCAAAGGAGGCCGTCCATGATGCTATCACTCGTCATCATCCACCCATTCCAGCTCCCAGCCGGGTGGAATTTCTCCAGGCCACACATCACTACATGCATTACCTGAAAACAACATTTAAAAAGCAAGGTTGAGTATACTAATACTCAGCAAGGCTTACCCGTCTAAAATAAAAGACTTAACCTCTAATACATGCACGGCTTTTGGCTAGTCGGTTTGTTTTGCCAAAAAGCTGCTAAGTAATGAATCCTTACTTTCACATTTTAGCTCAGATTCTAGTAGATTAAATCATTACTAGATAAGCAATCTATTGCAATCATAAGTTGTACAATACAATTAATCGAGTAACAATATTCATAAAGTTCCATCATAAGGGATATCATGGCCAGTAGATTAAGTAGTCTCAGATAACGGTGAGAGGCCGACAATCGATTGATTCAAACATTGCAAGGCAGACCTAAACACACGGGAGGTGCCCTCACCAAGAGTTCACCAACCAGGCGGTTCTCGTCATTCTTCGGTTTGGGAATAATAGCTCACAGTCTTAAGTACAAGGTTTATCTGGGCTACGCCACACAAGGTCACCCAGCCTCACGCATGTACTCAGGTGGCGAGCCTGGGGCCGCAACCCTAAGATTAGTGATAGTAAAATCCCGTACCGCCTCATTTAGGTACTAGGCTTATCGTACCCATTTCCGACAAGTGCTTAGTACGTTCAAACACTTAACCCACGAAGCCACTGGACCGGAGCCCAAATCCCAAGCTCTTACCACATGAGCAATCCATTAATAAATATTGTGATTCCATAAGGAAGATCCTATTTTCGCGAGTGACGAACATCACTCGACTTGTACCGGATCCTTAGGGCATAGAAACTAGCGACCTAGCATACTAGTAAAAGATCATAGGTACTTAAGGATCGTGCAACTAGGGTTTCAAATCAACTCCTGAACGTAAATGCACATAGATAATCAAAGATAAAATTCAGAAGTTTAAAAAGAAACACATAGGTTAATGATAAACCGGGGCTTGCCTTCACTAGCAAAGTTAGTAGGGAAGTCCTCTGAACTTTGGTCCGGGTCTTGATGCACTTCTCCTTCTTCCGGCACGAGCGTGTAGCTACCGTCGGAGATTTCTACACGGAATGCACATGCAAAGTTAGGTGATGATTTTCAAGCACAACTTTATTCAAACAAAAGTAAACAAACACCTAGGGTACAAGGTTGACCACATTCACCGTGATAAGAATATATTCAGCATACTCTTCCTATAAAGATTAAATTAAACCACATTTTGTTTATCTTTCTTTTTAATGGTGATTGTGTACACATCTATACCAACATACCTTAACTAACTTAGAAACAGCAAGGAAGATCATAACACCACTGAAAACTCGCTAACAAGCCACTGAACTTATTCACTAAAGAAAACACAAATGCCTATACACACATTCATCATTTTTAAACCATTCCTAAACTACTCACAAGCCTATAAAAATAAATACAACTCCTATGGTCCTATTTTTTCCTACACAGCAAGATCATCACAAAACAAGCCTTCACACAAAAATTCACTCATAGGAAAAATCTAGATTAATTCCCACAAAAATAACAAAATCAGCCTAGCAATTATTCACAATTTAATCTAGGAAAAACTACTCATGCAACAGGTCTATACTTTCTACCAGAGGTCAACCACAACCTAACAGAGGCCTACACCAAAGCCCAAGCTCTAGATCTACACCTAACTTCAAATATCAACATGGGCTCCTCTAGCATACATAAATTAAAAATATATTTTAACCAAGTCAAAACAGTACAACTAATTTACCAGAGACTATACAAGCTAAATCTAGCCTAAGGTGCAAAATATAGCCACAAATCAGACATATACATTTCTAGGCAAAAAGGTGAAGCTATCACTAGCATAAAGCCAAATAAATCATAACTCAAAATCTACTCAGTAACTTTGTGCAAATTTTTGACCATAGCTCAATAATATCACTAGGCACAACATATCCAAAAATCAAGCCAAACTCCCATCTAGAATTTAAACTACAGCAAAGACAGTTCAAACCTACTTTTCAAATTTATTCAAAAACTATTCATAAAAACCATACACATGCTTTCTATGAAATGAAGTACTCATCACAAGGATTCCAACAAGTTATCATTTGTATTTTTCTGAATTTTTTGCTGAGAGATATGAATTTTGGAAGCTGCTGGACTTAGTTGTAAGGAAACTAAGATAAAGATCATTGCAGGGAGGTCCCTAGTTCACAGATAGGTCCCTGGAATTCACAACCGTGCCCTTCCGGCGGCGGGTGAACTCGCCGGCGGCGAACGACGGCCGGCGCAGGGCAACACATGGCAGGGATGCGTGATTAAGCTCACCTTGGGTTGATTGGAGGGGGTGGATGGAACGGAGGCGGCTCCGGCGAGCTCCGGCGGCAAGGCAGTGGCGGTGCGGCCGCCGCGGCCCGGATTCCGGCAAAGCCCGAGCCAATGCGGAGCAACTTTGGGTGGTGGAAGCTCGAGTGTGGTGTGGGGGAGGTGCTAGAGTGCACGGGAGGCGGTGGTGAGGAGCGGCGGAGCGAGAGCTCCGTGGCGGCGACAATGGCGGACGGCGGTGTCGGGCTCCTGCGCGAGAGGGGAGGGGAGGCTCTTATATAGCGCGCTTGTCTTGGGGAGGAGGTCACGACCAGTGCATACGTCGGCCACGGGAGTCAAGGCATGGGCCGGAGAGGCGGTGGCGCTGTGCACGGCGTACGGCAGCGACGGGAGTGGGTGGGTGGCGTGGTCAGCGCGGCGTGGCCGGTGCGCGCGTGACGCGTGAAGCAAGGGAATAGGGCCGGAATGGCGGTGCAGCGTAGGGCGGTCCCACCGTGCACGTGTGGGGGAGTGCGCGCCTCGGCGTCCGGGCCCAGTCAGCACGCGGGTACGCGCTCTAGCGCCATCGGCGCGCGACGTCGTGGGAGCACGCGTTTCGGCACCGGTTGAATTTGGTTTGGCTCCGTTTGAATCGATTTTTCTCCCAATTTTGCAACAGAAGTGGTCCAAGCAGTAAATAGCAAAGTTGAAGATCAAGCTACCCTCTACAACTTTTACAAAGGCTCATGGGGGTTTTGATCAAGGGATTTTTGCATAAACTGCTTGCCAACTTTGAATCTTTCTTGGCACTGGTGAATAGTAACTAAAGGCGTTGACCAAGCTTTTTCACCCATTTCCACTTTGAATTTGAAATGCCACTCAACATGAAAGTTGTGTCCCATGAAAAACTACACAACTTTTGTATTAGGAGAATTTGAAGTGTTTAGGTGAAGTTTGGAGAACGCGGCAAAAGTTCTAGAGAGGTTCATGGACATCAAGGGGTTTGACTATGATTTTGACCAAGGTTTGACCATTAGCACTTGATGACTTGATTAGGATGATGATTAGCACTCATTGACACTATTTGAAAACATGGGGTGTTACAGCCTACCCCCCTTAAAAAAAGAATCTCGTCCCGAGATTCGAAAACAAGATTAGAGTTAAACCTTCCAACAAAGGCAAGGGTTACAAAGGGAGAAAAGCATATCTGCTTACGCTTCTCAACTTCGAGAATTCAGATAGGACAAAAGATACATGGTGCTCTCCTCACTGCCTCAACGCCGCTCATGAGGAAGAGGGCGATGAATGTGTACATGAAAAACTAAGAGCAGACAGATTTCGCCTGTGATGCAGAGGTACATTCCTACCAGCGTCCAGCGAAGCGACTTGTACACCTCCAAGAACTGAGCCATGGTTGGCAGCGCAGACTTGAGTTCTTCTCCTAACCTACTTCCGAGCTTCTTCTTAACGTCGTCGATGAAGATGGAGGGACAGCTTGCTCGGTGAGGAACGGAGCAGACGGCAGAGATGGGCTGGTGGCGGGTTGGCCAAAAACTAGCCAGAGGGAGAACAAAGAGCGATGGTGATGTCGAGCTCAAAAGGAGGCGAGACTTGGTAATGGCGACATCACGGGAGGGCTTCCTTTTTATGCCGCCACGGGACCGCAACGTCACCCAAGATCACCTGAGGCAGGGGCCAGCGTAGCGATCCGGTGGTGGCAGCACGGGGCTCAATAATGGTCGGCCCAAGAGGTCTCGGCGACGTGATCATGGCCGCAGAAAAGAGATGGCAGAGCGACGCCACGGCGTCGTACAGTCGTGGCACTGAAAAGGATGGGGTTCAACAGACTGAAGAACTGACCTTGATGGTGGGAAAAACGAGAAGAGCTCAGGGTATCCGCCCTCTAGGCTCGAGATCGTAACGAGGAGAAATTAGCAAAAGATTCCACTAATCCTTCGTTTGCTCGTTTCTTGATTCCTAGGATTTGGAGGGTATGATCAACGGATCATGGATTGATGAGCGATGAAAAACTCTCATAACTTGATTTTTAGAGAACCTTGACTGCTCATGAAAAACTATGCTCCTACTTCTTCAACTTAGCTGGTTGATTTGATTTGATGCTAAGAGAACTTTGAGATTGGACGGAAGGAGACCAAGTTGAAAAGGGATTACCAATAGAGATTTCTATGAAGAAAAGGAAGGCTAGTAAACAAATATTTTCCAAATTTGTTTACTAAGATTCCCGATTTTTTTTGAAAAGCAATAAAGGTGTGAGGATGGATCAAGGGTTCCACCATCAGAAGTCCACGGTGGGTTGTTCATAAAAACAAATAAAGGATGGCAAAGTCATAGGGAGAGGTGTTCTCGGATAAAAACGATACCCATGAAGTTAAGCTGGCCTTGCTTCACTTGAATAGTTGGCTTCTTGTCGTGATTACCCTTATTTGCTCCGGAGCCTTGTCTCTGCGGGTGGGGCTTGTTCTGCCTAGGGTTGGAGCATCCCTTTGCATAATGCCCGGGTTGTCTACAATTGTAGCAACTGCGGGGTGGAAGTTCTTTAGGCTTGGGAGCTTGTTGATGTGCCTGTTGGTTTCTCGGGGGCTGAGGACGACCATGGGCAAGATGGTCCATCAACTGTTGAAGTGAGTCTCTAGACTTTAGAAAGTCCTTACTAAGCCCAATTCGTCTTCCTTGACGTGACAAGATGTTCCAGTCCCTCGAGTCACTCCAAGCACTCGAAGGGCAAGATTGAAGGAGATGATTTCGGTCTCCGCATTTACAACAAAGTTGGTGATACGGGTCAAGGCTCTTTCTCATTCGTTCATCTAATATCTCAACTTGGGAGCGAGTTTCAATTTCGACGAGCACGTCATCACTTTGTTTGCCCTCGTGAGGACGAATTTCCTTGTAGGTAATTCCCCACTCACTCAAATCCATTTCGGGGAATACTCGCTTGTTGCTCTGACTTTTTCCCTCTTCCTTTCTAAGGTCCATTGGTAGTTTCAATGGTGGTAGTAGAGAGTTGGAAGTGCTGAGTTGACTCTAGTTCATATGATCCACCAACAGATTGCATAAGCGGGCCTGCTCAACCATAGACGTAGATAGCGCCTGAGAGAGACCGTCTGTTAAACTAGTTTGAGATAGCCCCTGATAACGATCCTGGAGGATATTGTACACTATCTGACTTAGCACTGAATTTTGTTCTTCCAACATATCGATTGCACCGGCAATGGTATCCATATCAGCCTGGGTAGGTACTCGGGGTGAGCAAGACTCATAGTGTTGAGGTTTCTCTGGAACTTTTCTGGTGGAGTTCATGGTCTTAGTGACCAAATTTGGTCCATCTGGATTGGCACCATGGGAAAGTTGCTGTTGTAGCCTCTGGGCGAGCTGTTGCTGCGTCTGGAGGATTTGGCATAGCACTCCCGTTTGAGCTGCCATAAATGCCTCTACAATCGTCTTGGGCGGTGGTGGTGGTAGGTCGCTACCACTACTCGACGCACCAAAACCACTCGGGGAGCTGCGTGTCGGTCCCACCATCTGAAAGATTTGTGCTTTCATTAAACACACATTCATAAGCTTGTTCTCACAAGCAGAACATGTACGACGAAAACCCAATTTGAAGAAAAGTCTGATTCGGGGCAACCGCAGTATTCTGAAAATAAGAATTTCATGCGCTAGGCTCAAAACTGTGAGGATTCATGACTCCAAAGTGCATACCAATTCAAAGGTTTCAAGCAATTTGATATCCAATACGGAATCAAAAGCTGAGGTTATCACATTTGGGAGAATTTGGTACCGGGATTTTGTTCTGGCGGTTGTGAACAAAAATTCCCAACTTAAACGCCAGAGCCCCAAAAATTCCCAAATTTTATCAGCAACTCAGTGATGTTTTTAAGCACATTTCCAGTATTCAAAAGTAGATCTAGATTAGATGGGAACATGCTTGAAAAATCTACTTTCAGAGGAAGTTACCCAGGAAAAATAGCAGGACAGAGCTTTACTAATTTGAGCATAACTCTAAATTGGAAGTTCCTAAAATCATGAAAAATTCACAAAAGATGCTCGACTTGATAAGGAACAACTTTTGTAAAGGGTGCCTAATCAGATTCATTCTAGATTTAGCTCTAAAAAATTCATGAACTCACAGCAACAATTTTTGGCAGAAAAACTTCCTTATGATCAAAAGTGAGAGGATACCCTTTCTAAGATCAAGCAATCACCCTAGGAAGCATAACACACTTGCAAACAACAAGTTTTAGGTTCAACAAGATTTTATCATGATGCACACGTCTTAAACGACCTCACGAACATGGATCTCAAAAGACGTAGTTAGTGCCGGTGGCAAGCTCATAATCGACTCTCCCTATAATAACTAGTCGGAGCTACACGTTATTCATAGTGACCGCACTAACGTGGTTAGTGTACCTGCAGAAAAGAACCTTCCGTGCCAGCACGTCACGGAAGCGTCCACATACATTACCGTTCACTATAGAAACGGTATCCATGCATCAAGCCGCTGCATGGACAGCGTCCAACCTCAGACACCCTCCGTTTGAATGGAGTGTATCCTTGCCTCGCATATTTTGTAATGCGGAACGCACACGTATGGCAAAACGTGGCGACATCACAACCCATGACATGTTCATCTTGAATAGAACATGCCATCCTTCGCATGACTTGCATACGGAAAGCACACGTATAAAACACGTGAGCATCCAACCGAGAAGATGGGATCCTTGGAATAGATCACTCCATCAACCCTCACATTCTCGTGATGCGGCACAGCACACGTATGAAACACGTGGCTTCATCTAGTTTGGTTGTGCAAGAAAGTAAGTTTGACATAAAGTAAAGTGCTGGAAGTTAGCAAAATAAACCATAGATTCTTAAGCCACCTTAAAGAACCCAAAATTCCCTCTAGGGTCTCTCGGTCTAGATCATTCCTTAACGATCCAACGTATTTTTAAAATCCAATCAATCTTGGCAAGTTTTATTCTAAATCATGTGATTAGTATTAATCTAATCACACTGGTGTATACGGATGCTCTGATGCCAACTGTGACAACCCCATCCGAGATAATTCCGTACTATCGCCTAAACCACTCCATTTGGTCTTTAAGCGATAATAAAGAATCATCCCGTTGAGTGTTGCCGGGTCAACGCCCGGTAAATCACTTGAATCACACACAGAGGATCGAAACGTATACATTAAAACTCCCACGAAGGAGAGTCCAGAGTGCCTTACAAATTAAAGAAATTCTTCCCCGTAGGGTCTATTATTACAAACCATTGTTCTCGACATGGAAGTAAATAATTCAGAGTTTATTAAAACAGCGGAATTAACTAAGTGGTTCGGCAAGCATCAAAGGAGGCCATCCATGATGCTATCACTCGTCTTCATCCACCCATTCCAGCTCCCAGCCGGGTGGAATTTCTCCAGGCCACACATCACTACATGCATTACCTGAAAGCAACATTTAAAAAGCAAGGCTGAGTATACTAATACTCAGCAAGGCTTACCCGTCTAAAATAAAAGACTTAACCTTTAATACATGCACGGCTTTTGGCTAGTCGGTTTGTTTTACCAAAAAGCTGCTAAGTAATGAATCCTTACTTTCACATTTTAGCTCAGATTCTAGTAGATTAAATCATTACTAGATAAGTAATCTATTGCAATCATAAGTTGTACAATACAATTAATCAAGTAACAATATTCATAAAGTTCCATCATAAGGGATATCATGACCAGTAGATTAAGTAGTCTCAGATAACAGTGAGAGGCCGACAATCGATTGATTCAAACCTTGCAAGGTAGACCTAAACACACGGGAGGTGCCCTCACCAAGAGTTCACCAACCAAGCGGTTCCCGTCATTCTTCGGTTTGGGAATAATAGCTCACACTTAAGTACAAGGTTTATCTGGGCTATGCCACACAAGGTCACCCAGCCTCACGCATGTACTCAGGTGGCGAGCTCGGGGCCGCAACCCTAAGATTAGTGATAGTAAAATCCCGTACCGCCTCATTTAGGTACTAGGCTTATCGTACCCATTTCCGACAAGTGCTTAGTACGTTCAAACACTTAACCCACGAAGCCACTGGACCGGAGCCAAAATCCCATGCTCTTACCACATGAGCAATCCATTAATAAATATTGTGATTCCATAAGGAAGATCCTATTCTCGTGAGTGACGAACATCACTCGACTTGTACCGGATCCTTAGGGCATAGCAACTAGCGACCTAGCATACTAGTAAAAGATCATAGGTACTTAAGGATCATGCAACTAGGGTTTCAAATCAACTCCTGAACGTAAATACACATAGATAATCAAAGATAAAATTCAGAAGTTTAAAAAGAAACACATAGGTTAATGATAAACCGGGGCTTGCCTTCACTAGCAAAGTTAGTAGGGAAGTCCTCTGAACTTTGGTCCGGGTCTTGACGCACTTCTCCTTCTTCCGGCACGAGCGTGTAGCTACCGTCGGAGATTTCTACACGGAATGCACATGCAAAGTTAGGTGATGATTTTCAAGCACAACTTTATTCAAACAAAAGTAAACAAACACCTAGGGTACAAGGTTGACCACATTCACCTTGATAAGAATATATTCAGCATACTCTTCCTATAAAGATGAAATTAAACCACATTTTGTTTATCTTTCTTTTTAATGGTGATTGTGTACACATCTATACCAACATACCTAGGCCTGGGCAAAATACCCGATACCCATTACCCGTACCCGAATTACCCGAACCCGAATTACCCGAACCCGAGGTACCCGATCCCAAGTTCGGATAGTGATTGTCATTACCCGAAATTAGTTTGAGTAATTCGGGTAATACACTCCGGTACCCAAACTACCCGAACTACCCGAAATTTGCCTTTGTCTTTGTATTTATTCACGTGTTGTTAGTTGAATACTTGAAATTGTCACTTTATTAGAATATAATTCTCTGAATTTGAATAAGTGACTATAATATATTATTCTTCTCAACTTGTAATTGAAATTCAACACAAACTACTAGTCTATGCAAAATTATGTGTGTTTGAGTGTATACTTTGATTATAGATTTCGGGTAAATTGGGTAACCTGAACCCGATTTTTGCGGGTACCCAAATTTGCGGGTAGTGTTTTTCTGGAGGTGATATCAGGTAATGATTCTCATTACCCGAATTTCTCAAAACCCAAATTACCCGACCCGAACTAATCGGGTAACCCGAACGCCCACCCCTAAACATACCTTAACAAACTTAGAAACAGCAAGGAAGATCATAACACCACTGAAAACTCGCTAACAAGCCACTGAACTTATTCACTAAAGAAAACACACATGCCTATACACACATTCATCATTTTTAAACCATTCCTAAACTACTCACATGCCTATAAAAATAAATACAACTCCTCTGGTCCTATTTTTTCCTACACAGCAAGATCATCACAAAACAAGCCTTCACACCAAAATTCACTCATAGGAAAAATCTAGATTAATTCCCACAAAAATAACAAAATCAGCCTAGCAATTATTCACAATTTAATATAGGAAAAACTACTCATGGAACAGGTCTATACTTTCTACCAGAGGTCAACAACAACCTAACAGAGGCCTACACCAAAGCCCAAGCTCTAGATCTACACCTAACTTCAAATATCAACATGGGCTCCTCTAGCATACATAAATTAAAAATCTATTTTAACCAAGTCAAAACAGTACAACTAATTTACCAGAGACTATACAAGCTAAATCTAGCCTAAGGTGCAAAATATAGCCACAGATCAGACCTATACATTTCTAGGCAAAAAGGTGATGCTATCACTAGCATAAAACTAAATAAATCTTAACTCAAAATCTACTTAGTAACTTTGTGCAAATGTTTTACCATAGCTCAAGAATATCACTAGGCACAACATATCCAAAAATAAAGCCAGACTCCCATCTAGAATTTAAACTACAGCAAAAACAGTTCAAACCTACTTTTCAAATTTATTCAAAAACTATTCAGAAAAACCATACACATGCTTTCTATGAAATGAAGTACTCATCACAAGGATTCCAACAAGTTATCATTTGTATTTTTCTGAATTTTCTGCTGAGAGATATGAATTTTGGAAGCTGCTGGACTTAGTTGTAAGGAAACTAAGATAAAGATCATTGCAGGGAGGTCCCTAGTTCACAGATAGGTCCCTGGAATTCACAACCGTGCCCTTCCGGCGGCGGGCGAAGTCGCCGGCGGCGAACGACGGCGGGGGCAGGGCAACACATGGCAGGGATGCATGATTATGCTCACCTTGGGTTGATTGGAGGGGGTGGACAGAACGGAGGCGGCTCCGGCGAGCTCTGGTGACGAGGCAGTGGCGGTGCGGCCGCCGCAGCCCGAATTCCAGCGAAGCCCGAGGCAAAGCGGAGCAACTTGTGGTGGTGGAAGCTCGAGTGTGGTGTGAGGGAGGTGCTAGAGTGCACGGGAGGCGGTGGTGAGGGGCGGCGGAGCGAGAGCTCCGTGGCGGCGACAATGGCGGACGGCGGCATCGGGCTCCTGTGCGAGAGGGGAGGGGAGGCTCTTATATAGCGCACGTGTCTTGGGGAGGAGGTCACGACCAGCGCATACGTCGGCCACAGGAGTCAAGGCATGGGCCGGAGAGGCGGTGGCGCTGTGCACGGTGTACGGCAACGACGGGAGTGGGTGGGCGGCGTGGTCGGCGCGGCGTGGCCGGTGCGCGCGTGACGCGTGGAGCAAGGGAATAGGGCCGGAATGGCGGTGCGTCGTAGAGCAGTTCCACCGCGCACGTGTGGGGGAGTGCACCCCTCGGCGTCTGGGCCCAGTCAGCACGCGGGTACGCGCTCTGGCGCCATCGGCGTGCGACGTCGTGGGAGCACGCGTTCCGGCGCCGGTTGAATTTGGTTTGGCTCCGTTTGAATCGATTTTTCTCCGAATTTTGCAACAGAAGTGGTCCAAGCGGTAAATAGCAAAGTTGAAAATCAAGCTACCCTCTACAACTTTTACAAAGGCTCATGGGGGTTTTGATCAAGGGATTTTGCATAAACTGCTTGCCAACTTTGAATCTTTCTTGGCGTCGGTGAATAGTAACTAAAGGCGTTGACCAAGCTTTTTCACCCATTTTCACTTTGAATTTGAAATGCCACTCAACATGAAAGTTGTGTCCCATGAAAAACTGCACAACTTTTGTATTGGGAGAATTTGAAGTGTTTAGGTGAAATTTGGAGAACGCGGCAAAAGTTCTAGAGAGGTTCATGGACATCAAGGGGTTTGACTATGATTTTGACCAAGGTTTGACCATTAGCACTTGATGACTTGATTAGGATGATGATTAGCACTCATTGACACTATTTGAAAACATGGGGTGTTACATGATTGCAAAGCTTTGGTGCGTTCAACGACAGAGAGCCCACCTCAAGAAGAGGGGACGGGATCCTTGGAACAACCACCAATAAGAAACCGCTTGAAATCGCACAGGCCAGCAGAGAAGACAGGGCGGATGGGCGGAGGCGGCACCGACGACGGCGAGGAATCGATGCGTTCAACGATAGGAAGCACACCCCAACAAAAGGAGGCGGATTCCTCGGAACAACCTTTGAAGATCCACAAGCCGACGGCGGAGGCAAGACGGAGGTGGAGGAGGGCGGAAGAAAGCGGATCGATGGCGAGGTGAGGGGAACCGGATCTCGGGGCGAGGCGGGTACGAGATCCGGCGGGGAAGGTGGTGAGGGGAATTTATTTAGACATACCTGGGCAACGACGGAGCCGACGCCGACGCCGAGGACGCCGAGGACGGCGACGATGGCGGCGGCGGCGGAGTAGCCTGGATAGTACAAACCACGATGGGATAAAGCCATAAAGGCAAAACTACACAACTAATATAACTACCTAAAGAACTAGTAGATCTACGAGGAGAGGGGCTCCCTGTCCTTCTCGCCACCGGCGAGACCGCCGGAGGGGAGGAAGGGAGGGGCCCAAGGGGCGGCGGCGGGGAAACCCTAGCGTCAGAGAGGCGGGTTGTTGTCCGGTCAGTAGGCGTTGGTCAGCACTCAATCACCGTTGGATCAAGACAAGCCATCGTTGCGCTACCTAGGTTATCATGGTGGGCAAGCGACAGCGGTGTGGATATTTGTTAAGCTATCATGGTGGGCAGTGGTGTAGCCACCGCCCCCCCCCCCCCCCCCTCAACCACCGGCGCCCCCATGGAGCCCCCCAGAGCCCCCCTAGGCTGCATGTGGAAGATGAAGAGGGAAAGGTGGGTTGGAGGAGGAAGAAGGCAGCAGGAGCCCCTCCTGAGAGCTGCTGCTGGCTTCGCCACTAATGGTGGGCAAGCAAGCAGACGGTAGAATTTTATTTTATTTTTTGTTTCGATGTTCTTCCACGCAGCGGCCACCTCGTTCTTGCTGTCCGTGAGCTGAGATCCTCCGAAGGGTGCGACACCAAGCAGTTCTGGCGTACGTGCAGCAAAACAACTTTTCCATGTTGGATAGCCCGTATGACTGGATTATTATATAGAGGCTACAAGTGAATAATGCGGGTTTAGAAAACCGAAAGGGTCAAGTAAGAAAAAAAGATAGTTTTAGGAAGTTCAGACTTTGACCAAAGTTGAGGGTAGTAATGTAGGAGTAGACAATTTCAAAAGAGTAAAGAAAATTCCAAAAAAAAACATTCTAAGTATAGTTTAAGGTAATTGATTTTTTACTATACATGAAAAATTGCATTCAAAGGGCATGTGATGACAACTGGCTTCAACTTTTCTTTAGGAGCAAGCTTGGAGATATCCATTGGCAATTAAGGAATACTCCCAATAATTGCTACTCCCTCCGTATTGCAATTAGAAAATGTTTAGGACATCGTCATGGTCTCCAAAACATAACTTTGACTTCTATTTTCTATAATTTTCCAAACATAAAAGTTATATATGTTTATTTTTATGAAAATAATTTTCAAGACAATTCTATTGATATAATTTTCATATTTTTAAACTCAACAAGGTATTCAAGATTTATAATCCCAATGTTTGACTCAAACCTTGTCCAAAACGTCTTCTATTTGCAATACGGAGGGAGTATATATGCATAGAGATTTGATGACGTAATGAAAATCTATAACGTAAAACAGTAATATACAGCATTATACTATGAAATATCTATAACATAAAAACAATAAAATACATCATTGAACTTAATGTAACTGAAGCCATGCGTAGTATCTAAACATGACCACTACACTACAGAATGTAACCCAAAACCAAGATATATTGTAGTGAATCATTTCTGCCGCCTCTGTTAGGGCAGTGCAGCAGAATACGTCTCACATTTTTGTTCAGTTCACTGGAGCTTCAGCCTGCAAGCAAGCAACACACTACATAACATGAGACCAACAAGAAATCCGACATAGGCAATTAACACAAACTTCCCATTTGTTTTGGTACTGACAAGTATGGCAGGATGCATGACAGACTCTCATTTTACAAGATGGAATGAACAATGAAACATAGATGACGTGTAGTTGCACTTCATAAGAAGTACTTCATCCTGTTATCTCTTCTCATGGCACGATACACAGCTTGGACCTGAAAAGGAACACTAGCGCTTTAGTGAGTGAATGTCTTTACAATATGGAGTGAACAGATAAAAAAATTAACTATAGAAATAGGCATCAATTTCTTAGTAAAGGTGCATTTGAATAAATTGGGTTACCTGCTCACTAGAAACTACACGAATTGGTCCAATGTTTACAGAAACATATTTTCCTCTCGAAGATAACTTCTGAGATACCCGACCCTGTGCAAACCATTTTGAGTTACATATAAGATGATCCAAGAAAAACATCAAAGAAAATATTGTAATACGAAACAACTACAATCTAACATTGGAGTATGGGAGAGCAAAGTTTGCATAGAACTAATAGCCTACTACCATGTTATGGTCGTGGGACCGGCCATGGGCCTGGGCCCACTATTCGGATAAGGATTAGTTTGTTAGCTGATAAGATAAGATTTGTTAGATTTGGATTAGATTTGTTAGGCGCCTTGTGTCTATAAAAGGCAGCCATTAGTCCTAGGGTTAGGCAAGCAGAAAATAGATCAAGAAGTGCATCTCAGAGCCTCCCTCGGGAGGGCGAGTAGCCGATCTATCCTGTCCAGTCCAGTCCGATAATCTAGTTCATATCAACCATCTAAGAAGTGTAAAGGATAAATAAACAAATGTAAAGGGGAAAAACTAAAGCACCAACAGAGTAACATTAGTTCACTTATAAATGATGTCATCAATGACCACAATGTAGTAATGTTGATTCTATGCGCAACACTCGCAATCTAGAAGACTAGAACCCAGTTAGCCGCATCTTCTTCAATAACAACAATATTTACAAGGACATTATGAGAACTGTAAACTAACCTTGGGAATGGATTCTTGAAGAACAGATTCAACAGCAACTACCATTGACTGGACAAAATCATCACCTCCAGTACCAATTGCTGTAAATCCTCTATCTGTGGGGTACGAATTTACCTGTAATGCAAAATAGCATACCACATTAAGGAATACCTAAAATTAAGTATAAATTTTACAGTTTACGAGGTTCTTCAAATTTCTTATTCAAAAACTAGAAGGATTTACCAGAGATGAACTTTGTTGCACACAGATTGATGAGCATTAGCATGCAGCAAAAATGATCATGATACAAGCATTTTGAAAATGAAATCTACCATGAATCTCCGCAGCGTTGAGATGTTCTCAATCACTATTCTGTTTACTGGAAAACAGATTTTAAAATTATTTTCAGTACATAGAAAGAATACCACAACTGACTGTGATAAAGTCACAAGTCATGTTATCTAGCTTTCCAATGATCAACCATTGCACGAAATCAGAACACAGGATAAATCTTGCATTTTGAATGAACACAGAAACTATGTAACATTACCAAGCTATTTTTTCCACAAGGAATGTTGGTACCAAAAAAAACTTTCAAATATGTATAAAGGGTTTTTTATTGAATTCATCAAAACAACCACCCCCTGAGTGTCTGTTTGTAGGTCCATACTGATGTAGTGTAAGTTGGAACTGCAAATTGGACAAAGTTGGACATTGAGACACACCTTCTGATCCAGAACAAGCCACTCATCACTTTTGTCATCTGTCACAGTACCACCCATGACCATATTTGTTGTGAGTGCAACCCTTCCTTTCGACCTCGCTACCTCTGGTTTCAGAAAATTGAAAGCTACTGTTAAGTAAAGCATCAGTAAAAAAAACTCTAGCAAAACTTCCAGCTTGGTGGAAACATAGTCACCGGGAACGCGGAACGACCCCACGTTCCACGTCCCGGGAACTTCGTTCCGAAACGAGGAACGGGGACGATGCGGGACGATCTACGGGTCGAGGCTGGATCGCGATCCAATCATGATCCGGGTCGTTGAGGGGATCAGAGGAGATGGGCGAGCTCCGGCTGTCTGTGTTTGAGCCCGCGGCGGCCGACGCCCGTCCTCATCGGCGTCGCGTCGTCCTGGCGGTGTCCACGAAGGCAGCAGACATCCTGCAACTTACCAGCCCCGGCCCTCGACGCCGGCAAGTTCCTCCTTCAGCTGCCGTCGAATCGGGGACCTGGACTGAGACCTGCACCACGCGGCCATCCTGCTCCAAGCCCGCCGGTGAGCACCCCAAGAATCCTGCCTTTTCCCTGTCCTGTGCTCTGTGTCCGCCCTGCCTTCGAGCCGCTGTTATCCATCTCGGTCACGTGTTCTTCAGGGTGCTGACCTACACGCGCGGCGGCGAAGTGACTGATGTTCAGGTGCTCTCTAGGTGCTCGATGAATTGACTGCAATGGCGTTCCTTGTGGTCGTTCCGGGAACTCGTCCCAAATTAACATGGAACGTGCTGAAGCTGTATACTCCTCTCGTTCCATGCTTTGGAAAATCAGCGTACCACGTTCCTCGTCCCCGTTCCTCGACCCGGTCGACCCGTGAACGTGGTGACTTAGGGTGGAAACGGGTATCATTCCTCATATGAAGCAAACTTCAGAAGTAGGTGCATATAACCAATATCTAAACATAAGACTAATAACAGAACGTGTAACTTTACATCATACATTGATTAATACTCCAATTTCATCAATGTATACATAAAATTGTTTCTATGATAAGGTATCTTGTGATTCTCTTGGTAAATACTTTGGAATCATGAAATTGTAATATTGATGACGGGACTTACCAAGTAAACAACCACACAATGTTACAACAGGTTAGAATACAACGTACTAAAAAGAAATAAATCATAGCAATATAGCATACGTTCAAGAACGATGGAGTGTAACACACAAGATTCTTTTAACAGATTTCTCCTGAATTTAATACGTAAAACTACCATCAGGCTATGCATACAAGATTTTGGAAAAATTAGCCGACAGCCCAACACTGCCTTGGGGCAATCACAATTCAAAAAGCGACTTAAATCCCATTTCGCATCAATTCCGTTATAGAAAAAGCAAGGGCCAACCCATGATTCAGTAGCGCACTAGCACGATATCGATTAAACTATTAATTATCAATCAATCGAGCAAGCACCGATCGAAGCTACTAGCAGAGCGGCGAGCGGAGGAACAACTCATTTTTTTAGATTAAGGATAAAATCCAGCCACTATATCCGGTGGAACAACTCATAACCAGCAGCGGGGGAGGACGACTCACTAGAGATGGCCTCCAGTACGGCCTCCTGCGGCGGCTGCCTGGGGTCCCCGCCGCCTCCCCCGCTGCCGGAGCAGCAGCGGAGGTGCGGGCGGCGGCTGCCGCGGGGCGCCCTCCCCACCGGTGGAGCCGCGGCCGAGGAGGAGGCGGCCGCTGGGAGGCGGTGGAGCGGGTCGGGAAGGAGTAGGGAGCGGAGCGCGAGTGCGCGGCACGCCATCGCCGCCGCCGCCATCGTCGAGTTCTTCTTCTTCCGGTCGCCGCGGCCGCGAGAGATTTTGTGATATTTTTCTCGGTTCGCGTCTGTCCGCTGGACTTCGTTTTCGTGGAGGGCCGACGAGCCGTTAAAATGTTTTCCGGCCCTTTTTTTAAAAACCATTTCCCGTCCCTTCTCGTTTTTCGGCGTCGTTTTTCCGGAATTCCTAACCGGCTTCCGGAAGTTTTTTCCTAGGCTATCTGCAAACCCTCCCCTACCCTAAATATATTTAGGGATTATTGAGCTCAAATAGAGCTGCAGCGGCGTCCCATAAACAAGTTCGCAAATTTCCGGGTGCTGCTGGCCTCCCCCAGATTTTCGGGTGCTGCTGGCCTCCCCCAAATCTCGTGCTGCAGCAGTCCAGCATGCCAAAATCTGAATCTTGTGTGCAGACATCCCCACCGCGGCGAGCAGGGCGCGAACGGCGGGGAGGTCGAGGGAGCCCGAGAAGGGGCTCGCACCGACGATAAGGGGCACCCAGCCATGTGCACGGCCGCCGAGGCGGGGCGGGGATGCCGCGGATCCTGGCGTGGGCACTCACCGTCACCGGATAGCCTCTTCTTCTGCTATGTCACAACGACGTCGGTCATTGCAATCTTCGCGCCCGTCTTGCTGTACATGCTCTGTCGCACGGATATCTTAGGGCCCACTACCTAAACGGGTATTGGTTCCGACTACTACGTGGGCCCCGGGACTACCCGACTTGTGGGTCACGATGCAAGACGGCGTGGAGCGCAAGACAACAGAGGACTAGTACTCGATTAGGAAGGTTAGGCATGTCCGAACTTATGTAGAGTACTCCTACCCGTGTACGGTTAGAACTCTCTCTCCTAAACCGACTTGTAACCCTGTCTCCCGGTGAATATAAGGCGAGGCAGGGACCCTCTTTATCTATCTGCATCATCTTGTAATCAACACCCATCAATCAAGAGCTACGCAGCATACAGGACGTAGGGTATTACGCACATTGCGGCCCGAACCTGTCTAAATTGTGTGCCACGTGTCTCTCCTTCGGGTTTCCGATCTCGGCAAGGCCACAATCATCTACCTCGAGTAACCCTCTTGGTAGGTTGCCGGTCTAAAACACCGACAGCTGGCGCGCCAGGTAGGGAATCTCGCCGAAGATCTCATGGCGAACTCGGCGGTTTCCATCACCATCAAGCCAACTGCCGCCTTCAACCGCGGCGACACCTTCGTCTTCGGCTTCTGGGTCTGCAGCGCTGGCGGCGCTGGTTCCTTCCAGCGCTACCTCACCATGACCCCGGACACGGAGACCGGGTTCGTGGCGCTTCTTGAAGCTGCAGCAGATCAACTCGTCGAAAAATTCGACGAAAAATTTCGCTCTACAACAATGCCGTCGACTTCGAGTTTGGATCCGCCTCCAACTCGAACTCGACGACTACCTGGGTTGACCCACGCAAGCTGGCACTTGAGCCATCGTGTGGACCAGTCCTCCCCCACGAGCAATTCCCGTATGGTCTCCGCAGCGCCAGTGCAGCCTACGCGGAAGCGCTCACCCCCTATCGAGCCGGTAAGGAGGTCGTCTCCGAGTACTCCTCGGACTCCAGCGCAGTCCTCGACTACGACTCGGACTCCTCCTACGAGTTCGACTTCGGATTGGATCCGATTGAGCCCGAGCTCGACTACAACTCAGGCTCCAACGCTGAGAAGCTGTTGTCAGGTCCTGCCGTAGGCTTGGTCATCAAGTCAACTCCAACCGGTAGATTCGTCTACTGGCCCGACCAGAAGCCCGCAGACCTGGCTACAGACGACAACTCACGCTTCATCGCCTGCCTCGAGACACTTCCCTTCCAGGAGGGAGCTCCACTATCTCCTATCGCAGAAGAGCACACCCCAACCGAGATGGCTACCACGGACTCCGGCTGCTACTCACATGACCGCCAGGTCTTTGTAGCCGAAACGGCCGAAGCTTCTCGCAATCGTGAGGATCAGTACCTGGATGACATCTCCAACAACGAGTTGTCCACGGACGCACCTCCCAACGAGACTACAGAGGTCAAGAACGCTCGACGTACTCGCAACACAAGGCGAGCCAAGCGACGTCGTCGCCTCCTGGAGAACCTCCCCGTCCGCAACCTCAACGAGGCTCTAGACGAAGTCACAGCACGGCCTCACGAGACGCCTGAGCAATGTCTCATGTCCATCAACAGGATTGGGCGAGCTAACCCAGCCAACCAAGCCTCCGAACTTATGGCTCAGCTCGCGGAACAAGCCTACTTCATGCGCACTGACGACCGGTGGAACCGAGTACATGACCAAGAAGCCAGCAGCCGTAGTCGCGCCTCGGAACAACCAAACAACTGTGGTCCCAATCACTCTCGCCTGGTGAACCAGCCAACTCCAAATCGCTTGAGGCACATGGGTGGCAGCGGCGGCGGCGGCGGTGGCAGCATCTCATCCCACGGCGGTGGCGACAGACGGGCGGCAGCCACGGGGATAGCCACGTCAACGGCAACACACGTGGCGGCTTTGACGCACGCCACAGGATCGAAGAGATTCGCCGCGCCAAGGGTACTGCTACCATCAATGACAACGACGGGTTCCCCGCGTTCTCAACTCAACTACGCGCCCTCCTTCTACCCGAGAAGTTTAGGCCTCTCGGGATCTCCAAGTACAACGCAAAACAAGACCCAATTCAGTGGCTACGGTGCTACGCTCTAGCCATTGAAAATGCTGGTGGCGACAACGACACGAAGTGCATCTACTTCCCCTTCTGCCTGGATCAAGCTCCACTTACATGGCTCGAGTCACTCAGCAAGAACTCCATCGACAAGTGAGACCAGTTGAAGGCTCAGTTCACCAGCAACTTCGCGGGTGCCATAGGGCACTCGGGTACTCGCATGGACCTAGCGCAAGTCAAGCAGGAGCAAGGCGAGACGCTCCACCAGTACATGCGGTGCTTCTTTGACAAGCGCGCGACCGTAGTCGACGTCACTGACAAAGAAGTCATCGACTGCTTTCAAGACGGCCTCTACCACCGTCGCACCTTTGAAGACTTTGGTCGCCGCCACCCGAGTTCGATCTCGAAGCTCAAAGACATGATCACCTCATAGGCCGACGAGGAGGACAAGGCCATCGCCAAGTACGAGTCCAATCGCGGCAAGGGCAAGAACAACCCGGGCGGCAACAACAACAATAACAACAACAAGGACCAGAGTAGTCGTAACAACAACAACTACTACTACTACTCGGGGCCCGACCGTAAGCGTAAGCCAGACAACACTGTCGCGGCAGTACAACACCCTACGAAGGATAGCAACAAGAAGACCTCGGGTAGCTTCAAGGACCTGCTCAAGGAAAAATGTCCATGGCACCCGAACAAGAACCACACCACCGAGGAGTGCTTCCAGTTACGCCGAGCCCTCAAGGACACGCCTGAACCTCACAACCCGCATGACTGTTGACAGTCTATATGTGTATCAAACTTCATTTGAATTTGTAAGCGGACAAATCCTCCGTCGTAGTCAAGGGACCCTTCTTCCCTCAAGTGTGAACCCAAGGTATCGAATCCGTGGAACAATGTGCAACACAAGGATTCAATCTAGTAAGGCAAGAACATTTGATCTTCGAAAGGATTGCTTTTGCATCTAATCTAAGAAATCATCGAGAAAACGAATCTAGTCTAATCTAATCTACTAAACACAAGAGTTAGCAAGAGAAAGCATAAAGATAACCGATCTAGAGAGTCTAGATCATGCTTATGTTGTAGCTCCAAACAAGATAGATGAAGATAGCAAAGCGAATCTCATAAAAAGCATCTTTAAACCGTGGCCTCCGATCCGATTCCGAAGACGCCCGTCTTTTGGAACCTTCGTCCTGTCACGACGCGCCCCTATTCGTGCGGGTTAGCCTAGGGCGAGTTCAAGAAGAACAAGTTGAAAACACTTGGTCGATCCGGTATGCACCTCTAGCCACCGCGGCTACAAGAGCACCCTTAGCAATCTATCTTAAGTATAGATTGAGGAAGAAGCAAAACCAAGGCAGAACAAAATCATAGAGAAGGCACTTGATCGCTAGAAATCGGATTCACTATAAAACTGCACCATGAATGATTACATGAACAAGATCACCACCGGGATCCTACCTCGATCTTGATCCTTGCTCCGGAGCTCCGACGTGGTCTTCCATGCAAGGTTCCCACGTCGGCTAGGGAAACCCTAGACAACTAGCACGACCCTCCTCTCCGAGATGGTGTCCCTCTAGCTTCTCTGCTCCTCGGCGGCGGATGACGAATGAATTGATGCGTGGCTCTTGGCAGGGGACTATAAATAGCCCGAGGGTCGTCTAGGTCAGAGGGGGTGGCGAATGGAGCCCGGAATGGGCCGAGCTGGCCGGCCTGGGCCCATCCCGGCCCGGTTCGCGGCCTCCTTCGTCGGTGATGCTTCTCGTATCTTCTGGAACTTTCCCCCTTCTGCATGTGGGCCCTTGGCGTCATTTTCTCCGCGGATTGGATAGGGCTCCTTGTCTCGCAAGCTTCAACATTTTCTGTCCAGGTCCTCGGAGTTTTCTCCCTTCACGGTTCGGTCCTTGGGTCACTTGGAGTCATGTTCACTTCATATCTTGACTTGTACCGGGCTTCATGATCTTCTTGTAAAGTGGTCGATGAACTTTACCCGGAAGTCCTCATTTAGGTGCTTGATTTCTACGTAAACAATAAACTCTAAAAACCACATGCGAGTGCGAACTTGATATATCATGAGGGTTAGGATCGTTAGTTTGGATATCAAATCAATGCTAACACCGAAAGTAAACTCATGGCTAGGTTGACGGAAATTCACCGTCAACAGCTCCCCCATGCTTAAACCTTGCTCGTCCTCGAGTAAGACTTCGATGGATATCAGTGTTGCTCTTCATTGTTCAAACCCTGCACTTGATCATACACGAGAAAACATAATGCTCTCTAAATTTATATTTGTTAAAGTTCCATAGTGTACTAGCCTTCATCCCTACGGAGGGTAGATATCAATTAAGCTCTTCCCACAAGTATTTAATCATGCTCCCAAAATTTTAAATGAATCTCCGAAATTTTGAAATGTAGAGCAAGATGAATAAAAAGAGCTAAACCAAATTCAAAAATTTAAACCTCCTTGCATCTTGCTCATGTACTCTCATCTCATCTTGTCTCTCAAAGCCTATTTGTTCTACTCCTTTCCCCTCTCAAAATATATATAAGTGGAAGGCTTTATGTGGAGCTTTGGGAAAAGTTTAGTCCTACCAAGATATTATAATCGAGATATTATCAAAACAAGACAAGCTTCTCATGGTCTTACCGAGACTCGTCAAAAAGGTCATTGGAAAAATAATGTTATAAGGAGGGGGGAGAGATGAACACACACTTTTTGAGATAAGTGGACATGTGCAAATGGCAAAGAGTGATCCCGAGGCACAAACAAAGTCCTCATTATCGGATTGCACATGGTTGGAAAGATGAGTAAGGGTCTTGATCTTGAATCCTCTTGAAACTCCTAATGCATATAGAGAGCCGGGGAGCTTTATTTATTATATATTTTTTTCTTTTATATATATATATACACACATTTTTTTTCTTCTCTCCTTTTTCTTTCTTTCTTCTCTTTTTTTTCTTTTTCTCTCTTCTTCTTCTTTTTTTATATACTCCCCTTGAACTCTAGATTACATTGTACCTACCTCCTTGGCAGCTCCCCCCCATGCTTAGACGATTGCACGTCCTCGAGCAAAGAGGTGGTAAAATTTTTGTGCCAAGGTAGGTACTAAAAGTTCTATGTTTTCCTGGAGAGAAACACTTAATCTTCTAGGGATCCTTCACGCAACCTTCATGTCGTCTTGGAGGTCTCCCAAAATTATACTTCAATCCTTGGCACCTTCATTCTTGTGATCTTCCTCGAAATATTCATCCATACTCAAATGTTGGGTTGTGGTCAAGGAGGTAAACACAAAAAAGATATATTGGGTTTGTGGGTGGATATTCAGCGAGGTTTGCAAAATTTCCGATGTGGAAACTTACAATGCACGGATAGAAAAGGCTAGCATTAAGATAGATACGCAAAAACGGAATGACCAGCTTCTTAGTCTCGGGCCAGAGAAATCAAGCCCTGAATTAATTCACCCAAAAATAAATCTTGTATACTAAGTTTTTGCACTCAAATAAATATAAGGCTTTGGATAGGTAGAGCAACATGCAAGAGGTATTAATGACAAGGTTAGCATAGTTTTTAAGAACAAAAATAAATCATCTTTAACCCATCCAAAATTGAGAGCATGAAAAGGAAACAATGGGTCTTATTTTTATCACAACCTCCGCAAGGGATTAAGCTTAACATTTAATTTAATTTCAGATTTGCATTTATAGAGATCATTAGCTTAATCATGCATAAAACAAGTACAAAGATAAGCAAATAGGCAACGGTCATCATATATCAACTTGGCACAATTTTCCATCCATATTAATTATCATAAAACGATGGTGAAATTTATTCATGCTGATGGAAAACAAAAACTACTACTACCACACACATGCTGAAAATAAAAATAGAAAATGCTCGCACACACAAATCTGCACATAACTGAAAAATAAAGAAAAGGAGAAGGAAAAATCAAACCGAATTGGAAGCATTTCTTCTTCCTTCCTTCACTCTTCATTCTTCATTCTCTGGTGGTTGATATTGATGGTCTTGCACGGTGTATCCTTGCTCGTAGTATGATTGCGCCGGTCCCTTCTTCCATTTGTCTTACATTGGTTTGGATGAGGCGCCATGAAAGCTTCGTTGGACGCCATGTATGGTGGAGGAGGTGGCGGCATGGCTGCCCCACTCCCCCATGCTTGCATCGGCACACCTCATAATATGGTGGAGGTGTTGGTATTCCTCCATAAGGTGGTGGCGTTGGGATCCCTCCATGTGGTTGTTCATTAACTTGATGTGTAGCCCCTCCTTCGTCTTGGGTTGCGGAGGATGATCCTTCTTCAACAATTCTCTCCTCAAGACGAACAAGCCTCTCCTCCTCCGTCTTCATGATGAAACAATCTTGAAATGCCTCGAAGGGTATGGTGGCGGAGCGGATGAACGAGTTGAGCGTCATGGTGGAATAGGTGGCTCCTCTGTGTGTCCTTGCGGTTGTACCCATGGATGAGCTTCGTGTACTCCTCGTGCCACCAAGGGGCAGCATGTCGCTCCTCGGTGTTGCCACATCTTCCTCCATGCTTCGGGGAGACTCAGAAATCGAGTGCCTCCGCGAAGAGCTAGATGGCGCCTCCGACAATGATCGTGTCTACCTTCCGAGGACGATGTTCGTGGCCTTTCTCATCGTGCCTTGCTGCACAAATTCACAAACAACTCTCCCGAGGGTTTCTCGCCGGTAGGAAAATGCACAAAAAAGTATATAGAAGGACAAGAATTGTAACAAATTTTCGGGGTTTTTAGAGAAGGAAGTGAGGCATGCATTTTTTTCTGGGTGGTTCATGAGGTCTCTGGACTATGAACTTGGGAGCATGAACTTGCAAATGAATGAGAGGCTTACCTGAGGAAGATGGACGTCAGGGGCTGAATAAAAAGGGCAGGCCGGCCGGCCTAGGCCGACCAGCCTGGGATCCTCCCTGCCTGCCATACCTTGATTTTTCTCCCACTCGCTCTTTACTGCATTATGGCCTTGTGTCCTCGTGCTCCACGAGAATCCACCGTCCAAACACTCTCGGCCACTCCTTCGTTTTTGAATGATGAGATCAATGCCTCCCTCCTTTACTTTGTGTCACTTCTTGTCTTCCATGGTTCATGTGTTTTTACTTATTTCCTGCAAAACAAAGTCATGTGTCCCTCCCCCATGCTTGTCCTTTACATGTGCCCAAGATGTTTTGATGATAAAGCCTTCCCGTGATGCATCATCGAGCACAAGGTGTTAAATAAACCTCAAATCCTTCCCTTGATCATGTTTAGATGCTAATTACTCCTCTAATTTTTGAAAATTAAAAATTAACTCAGAGCTTGCAATGAGTCCAAATATATTATTAGAGGAGTTTTTAAACATCAAAAACAATTTGTAAGTTGAAAACTTTCCGACTACCTTTATTTTGGTTGCACCGGGATCGTTTGCTTTCATTAATTGATAGCAAGCTCCTCCGGCTTGACCGTGGGGTATGTGTTTAGGTTCTAAATTTGGCCAAACATGAGAGAGAGAGAGATTTTGAATAAATGAAAATAATGGGTCTTGGAAAAACTCTAGCTCTAGAGAAACCGGTAGATGTTAAGTGAAATCAAACAAAAAATCGAATTCCCTAGGTTCACGCGAGTCCTAGCATGCGTCAAACGATTTAAAAACATTAAGGAACATAGCGAGGCTCTACTTGTGTGTTTTTAACATGCAAATCAAAACTGAACCTACCATCATGGAGAGGATGAAAGTCTCAAATAGGATCTGAATTTTTGGTTCTAGTTTCTCGAAAAGAGGCAAATAAATCATCGGATGGCTCATATCATTGGTTTAAAATAGAAAAATTCAAATATAATGACCGAGCAAATAAAAGGTTCTCTAAAAACTTGTTCAACCACTTAAGAATTGATAAAATATCTTGTGTAGCAAATTCTATGACCAACTTACTTGGAATTCGCAAATTTTCCAGGTTGCCCTCTCGGTAGCTTTTATTCTTGATCGGGTTGTCCTCCCGGTAGCTTATTCTTGACTCGACGAACGGGTTGCCTTCCGCCTAGCGCTTCGTTTATAGTCTATAGCTAGACTTCTTCTCTTTTTCACTTCGGATCAACGCTCTTTGTGGGCGTTGCAATCTTGGGTACTCACTTCCGCACCATCTTGGGCGCGGGCTTATTCTTCGGCTTAGTCATTTTTTTTGGTCTTCACAGGCTGGCTTTGTTCTTTGGTCTTGACGGATGCAACATCTTTCTTGATCTTTGCTTCCTTCTTCTCTGGCTCTTCCTTCTTCTTTGGCTCTTCCTTGATAAAGCGACGATGAGGTGGAACATATTTAACATTGAACGTGTTGCATACCTCGAAACGTGGTTGAAACTTGAATGCACTTCCCACATCGTTGATGTCGAACTTGATCTCTCCAACTTTTATGGGTGCATCTTCGGCGATTCCCATGGGATAGCGAATAGAGTTGTCCAACTCTAGACACATGGCCATAGGCTCGAGCGGTAGGCGTAGCTTCTCGAACACGTCTCTTGTCATAACTCCCACACTTTCTCCAAGGTCGCATAATGTCATCTCGTGCTTATTGGCAAGCATGTCTCGAAAGTAGCGTGGAGGCATCTTCATGTATTGGCTCGGCATCTCAAACTCCGGATGGGTAGTGATCTCCGAAATAGTGGTCACCTTCTCCTTAGTGTGATCCTCCGTCTCTCCCGAATGAGTTTGAATAGCCTTCGCCGTCTTGGGACCTTGGGGTCGTCCCGGTAATCTTCCTTCTTTACCCATCGGGCGCCCGGCAAGTTATCCCACTTGCGTCTCTAGCATCTTCATCATGTTGAGCACTTGATGGTTTGAGCTTTCGACCTCCGTCACCTTGTCGCCTATATTTTCCAATACTTTGTCCATAGCCTTGAACTTAGTGACGACGTCCTTGTTGATCTTAGCTTGCTCGTCCATGAAGTCCTTCAATGGTATACGAAGCGGAACCGAATTTTGAATGGACGAGCTTGCATTAAATTGAGGTTTACCTTGCCCACAGTGGAAGTTTGGCAACTCTTCTTTCCTCATGTAGTCGAGCACCTTTGCTTCCTCCGGACAATCTTCTTGGACATGGTCGTACTCCCCACACTCCTCACATGTGGATCTTGCTTCGGCTGCCTTTAGGTCTTGAGCTTCTTTCTCCATCTCCATCTTCTCCATCCTCCTCATGAGTGAGTTGACCTTCCCTTCAAGGAGTTCGGCTCACATGTATTCATTGAAACGCTCCAAAGCTTCCGCAATCGTCTCCGTTGGGAATTGAGCAAACATAGCAATCTTGTTGCGCAAACTCTGAGTCTTGGTCAGTGAATAATATTCCTTCATGAAGTTCCTCATCAATGCTTCCCAATCTTGTTTCGACTCTGTCGGTAGAGTGTGGAACCAACGCAAAGCTTTTCCAAGTAGTGAGAACGGAAAAAGCCTTGCCCTCATTTGATCTTGAGTCACCCCATCCACATTGAAAGTTTGACATAATTGAACGAATGCTTAGAGGTGAAGGTTCGGATCCTCTTTACCGGTGAAGGGTGAATGTTGCACCATGTGGATAGTTGAGATCTTGATCTTGACCGGCCTTTTGACGTCTTGAAGGTTTATGATAGGTAGATCAATGATGTTTGGGGTGCATAGCTCCCCGATCTTGTGTTCCGGTTGTGGTTGTTCTCCCATCGGTGGTGGTTGATGTTGATCTCCCTTTGGACTTGGAGGTGGAGTTTCCCTTGGAGATTCTGATGATCCTTCGGCCTCTGCTTTTGGATCTACAATCTCCTTAGCTTGTGTTGCATGTCTCTCTTGCCTGTAAAGTTTTCCTGGATCATCCACAAAAGTTTTGGGTTTCTTAGAGAGGTAGCCATCCATCTCCGGTTAGGGTTAGCAATAAACAAAAATCTAAAAGAAAAATTAGGGTTAGTCAAAAACTAGATTAGATTGATTTTTTTTCGTTTTGAGGATGATCAAAGTTAAGAGATGCAAAAGAAAAATCAAAAGAAAAACTGAAAAATATTTACAAGAAAGCGATACTAGATCGGATCTTGATTGCTTGTTCCCTGGCAACGACGCCAGAAAAAGGGGCTTGTTGACGGTCTATATGTGTATCAAACTTCGTTTGGATTTGCAAGCGGACAAATCCTCCATCGTAGTCAAGAGACCCTTCTTCCCTCAAGTGTGAACCCAAGGTATCGAATCCGTGGAACAATGTGCAACACAAGGATTCAATCTAGTAAGGCAAGAACATTTGATCTTCGAATGGATTGCTTTTGCATCTAATCTAAGAAATCATCGAGAAAATGAATCTAATCTAATCTACTAAACACAAGAGGTAGCAAGAGAAAGTATAAAGATAACCGATCTAGAGAGTCTAGATCATGCTTATGTTGTAGCTCCAAACAAGATAGATGAAGATAGCAAAGCGAATCTCATAAAAAGCATCTTTAAACTGTGGCCTCCGATCCGATTTCGAAGACACCCGCCTTTTGGAACCTTCGTCCTGTCAAGACGCACCCCTATTCATGCGGGTTAGCCTAGGGCGAGTTCAAGAAGAACAAGTTGAAAACATTTGGTCGATCCGGTATGCACCTCTAGCCACCGCGGCTACAAGAGCACCCTTAGCAATCTATCTTAAGTATAGATTGAGGAAGAAGCAAAACCAAGGGAGAACAAAATCATAGAGAAGGCACTTGATCGCTAGAAATCGGATTCACTATAAAACTTCACCATGAATGATTACATGAACAAGATCACTACCGGGATCCTACCTCAATCTTGATCCTTACTCCGGAGCTCTGAAGTGGTCTTCCATGCAAGGTTCCCACATCGGCTAGGGAAACCCTAGACAACTAGCACGACCCTCCTCTCCGAGATGGTGTCCCTCTAGCTTCTCTGCTCCTCGGCGGCGGATGACGAATGAATTGATGCGTGGCTCTTGGCAGGGGGACTATAAATAGCTCGACGGTCGTCTAGGTCAAAGGAGGCGGCGAATGGAGCCCGAAATGGGCTGGGCCGGCCAGCCTGGGCCGACTAGCCTGGGCCCATCCCGGCCCGGTTTGCGGCCTCCTTCGTTGGTGATGCTTCTCGTGTCTTCTGGAACTTTCCCCCTTCTGCATGTGAGCCCTTGGCATCATTTTCTCCGTGGTTTGGATAGGGCTCCTTGTCTCGCAAGGTTCAGCATTTTTTGTCCAGGTCCTCAGAGTTTTCTCCCTTCATGGTTCGGTCCTTGGGTCACTTGGAGTCATGTTCACTTCATATCTTGACTTGTACCGGGTTTCATGATCTTCTTGTAAAGTGGTCGATGAACTTTACCCAGAAGTCCTCATTTAGGTGCTTGATTTCTGTGTAAACAATAAACTCCAAAAACCACATGCGAGTGCGAACGTGATATATCATGAGGTTTAGGATCGTTAGTTTGGATATCAACTCAATGCTAACACCGAAGGTAAACTCATGGCTAGGTTGACGGAAATTCACCGTCAACAATGACCGCAAGGGCAAGGCGAAGGTACCCGAAGGCGACAACGACTACCAAGATCCTGACAAGACTGTCAATGTCATCTTCGGCGGTCTACCTACCAAGCGAGCGCAGAAGCTAACACTGCGTGTGATCATGTCCATCGAACCCGCGACACCAACGCCTCTTAGGTGGTCAGAGGTACCCATAGCCTTATCACGCACGCATCAGTGGACAAGCTTCTCTGAGCCAGGACGTTTCCCTCTTGTCCTGGACCCAGTAGTCGCAGGCTCCAGACTCACCAAAGTCCTCATCGACGGCAGCAGCGGCCTCAACGTCCTCTTCGCCAAGACCTTGAAGAAGATGGGCCTCGACGTCACCGATATGCTCACCAAGAGCACGTCACCTGTGACAACCCGCCCGAGAAAATACCGTATTATTGCCTAAACCAATCCACTTTTGTCACTAAGCGATAATAAAGTATCATCTCGTCGTAAGTTGCCGGGTCAAGCCCGGTGAAATCATTTATATAGCACAAAGGGATCAGACATATGCATTAAAACTCACACAAAGGCGAGTCCAGAGTACATTACACAAATTAAATCCAAATTTACCCCTAAGGGTTTAATTATTACAAACCATGGTTCATGACATGATAAGTAAAGGTTCAGAGTTTGAAAACAGCGGAAATTAAACTAGCGATACGATAACATCATAGGAGGCCATCCATGATGCAATCACTCGTCGTCATCCACCCATTCCAACTCCCAGCCGGGTGGAATCTCTCCAGGCCAAACAACACTTGAAAATAACATTTATATAGCAAGGCTGAGTATACTAATACTCAGCAAGACTTACCCGCCCAAGGGTTAAAAATTACCTCTAGACATGCAAGGATTTTGGCTATTGGGTTTGTTTTGCCAAAAAGCTACTAGAATCATTGATCCTTACTTTCAATATTTTAGCTCAAATTCTAGTGGATTCATCATTACTAAATAAGCAAACTATTGCAAACAAGAGTTGTGCAATACAATTAATAAAGCATCAATATTCACATAGTTCCATCATTAAGGGATATCATGGCCAGTTGATTAAGCAGTCTCAGATAACAGTGAGAGGCCAATAACCGATTGATTTATAACCCTTGCAAGGTAAACCTGAACACACGGAGCGGTGCCCCAACAGAGTTGGCACCGACCAGGCAGTTCCCGTCGATCTTCGGTTCGGGATAAGTATTACAGTCCTGGGTACAAGGCTATCTGGTATGCCCCACACAGTACATCCAGCCTCACACATGTACCCCCTCCCGGTTGCGAGTCGGGCAAGTGAATACTCATGATTAGTAAAAGAAAATATCCCTTTCCCCCTCAATCAGGTACTAGGTTTACCGGTCCCATTCTCGACAAGTGCTTACTACATTCAAAAGCTTAGCCCACGAAAGCCACTGGACCGGAGCCCAAATCCCATGCTCTTACCACATGAGCAATCCATTTATAAAGATCTTATGGTTCCAACATAAGAACCTATTCTCACGAGTGACGAACATCACTCGACTTTTATCGGGTCCTATAGCATAGCAGCTATCGATCTAGCATACTAGTAAAAGAGCATAGGTACCTAGGGATCATGCATCTAGGGTTTCAATTCAACTCCTGAAACGTAAATGCACAAACATAGCAAAGGTAGTTGCATCAATTTAAATAAAAGAAATATGGGTCAATGATCATGGGCTTGCCTTCGTCGGCAAGGTTGGCCTTGGGCCCTTCTGGACTTTGGTCCAAGTCCTGAGCTACGTCCACGTACTGTAGCTCACCGTCAGCTCCCTCGTCTTCTCCTTCCGGCACGAGCGTATAGCTACCGTCGGGAAGATCTACACGAGGATGTATATACAAGATTTAATTGGTGGTTTTTATTTAATTAATTACAAAACAACACATGACAACCATGGAGTGCATGGTTGGCCACATTCACCTTGACAATCATATATTCAGCATACTCTTCCTATAAAGGAACAACATGTGGTGCTTTATTTTTTATTCTTTTTGATGGTGACTGTGTACACATGTATACAAATAAATTAATTTAATTTCACAAAAACAGCAAGGGGGTGATTCTAAGCTCACAACCTGCTTCACAACAAATCTATAGGGTTGACTAACTGAGGATGTGGTGATTTGCCATTTAAACATATTATTAAGCTTAAATTGGCTTCCAATATTTTTATCCATAAATTAATTCACAAAATACAGTGGGTGATGTTTAATAAGCTCTCTAATTCTAATCAAAGCCACTGAGCACAAATTCACACTTAAATGAGCTATAAATTAATTATACCAAAAAATGATAAAAACTAGCTACCAAAATATGAGAAATTCATATAAAAATAATAAAACAACTTCTGGATCCAATTTTTCACACACATTCTCTAGCCGAAAACTAGGCTACACACACAAAAAATAGATCATGGGCCTTTCTAGATTTTAAACTATGCAACTATTTTTAAAACTAAGCATAATTCAGGAATAAATATTTCTAACAGTTATAAAATCATGATTAATTCACCAAAGGTGTATCTAGGCATATTAAGACTATGGACAGAAGTGGGGCACAAAAATCTATTTATTTTTAGCTACAAAAATCATTAAGGCAGACTCAGCATAAATACCAAATACATCACAATAAAAGATATATTTAGTAACTTTGTGCAAATTTTGGTCCAGATCCTACACATGACATATCAAACAACATGTCAAAAATTCAGATCAAGATCACATCAAGATTTTGGATTACAACAAAAGTATGTCAAATTGAGTTTGAATTTTCATTAAAAAATTATAATTCAAAAGTATAGTCATGCTTTGCAAAAGTTGTAGATATAGTCACATGGAAACCAACAAAATTGGTTTGGCATTTTTCTGATTTTTCTACTATTTTCTATGAAGTTTCAAACATCCAGCCAAAACTAACCAAAACTAATAGAATCTATTTACACGAACTATTTGGATCTTCACAACCATACCGTTGCTTCTAGCACCTAAGCCCCTGCAAGATTTCAATCATCGCACGGGTACCCTCAGCGGCGGAGGCAACCTCGCCAGTGGTGAAAGGACTGTCGGAGTCGGTCGGGTGAGACCCTAGGACGGTGTGCGTGTTCACCTAGGGGCGATTGGAGGCAGAGTTGAGGTCAGGGGGTGCTCCGGCGAGCACCGGTGGTGGAGCAGAGGCTGCGCGTTCGCCTCGGCCCGAATTCTGGCGAAGTGCGGGGCGATGCAAGGCAAGGCTCGGCTCGGGGAGCTGTGGTGGTGCGTGGAGAGGGCCTAGACGTGCTTGGCCGGCGGTGGAAACAAGCGGCGGAGGGAGTTCAGGAGAGGGAGGCGGCTTTTTATAGCCAAGGGAGTGGGAGAGGGGCTCACAGGCTTCGTCGCGAAGGCAAAGGAAGCGAGGAAGGGGGACCCGGCCTGCTGTGGGACGCGTGCGGGCGCTTGGCCGGCGGGGGGCGTGGCAGGGGGCTCAGTCGCGGGAGCGCTGGCACACGACACGCGGCGCGGCGCGATCCTCGAGGGATTCGGTCGGTCGCGGGGGTGTGGGGGACGGGCGCGGCGCGTCCTGGCCGTCCAGGCGGCGGGAGGGGCCCATACGCCAAGGGGCAGCGGCGCCGCGTGGCGGCGCGCGGATGCACGCTCTGGAGCGCGGTAGCGCGGCGCTTGGCGCGACGTCGCGGTTTCCCATTCTGTTTACCCATGTTTGACCAGCCAAATTTCAAAAATTTCAAACTGAACTTTAAGAACTTTGAATAGCAAAGTTGTAGAGCAACTATAGGAGGACACTTTTTGCAAAGGCTGACCTATGTTTTGGTTAACAGTTTGAGCATAAGCTGCTGGCAAAGTTGGTGTCTTTCTCGGCTCGGTCAAAAGGTAAAAGCTAGTGTTGACCGTATTTTTGCATGTTTTCCACTCAAAATTTCAAATGCCACTAATTATGAAAAGTGTGTCCCTCAAAAAGATGAACAACTTTTGTATTGGCCTATTTTGAAGTGTTTAAGCGAAATTTGGAGAACGCAGCAAAAGTTCTAGGAAAGGACATGGAGTCTAAGGGTTTGACCAAGGTTATATGGGTTTGACCAATGGTCAACTTGTGTGATTAGGCACTAATGATCATGTTGACTAGGGTTTTGAGGTTTTGGCCAAAGGTTGACAATAGTTTGACCACTGGCAAGGTGTTTGACTAGGGTTTTGACTGCTAATGAGTGTTGACTTGGTCAAAGGAGGTAATTAGCGCTAAATAACACTAATTAAAAATCTAGGGCGTCACATCACCCTTCTACGGCATCGTCCCAGGGAACGCGGCTGTACCACTTGGTTCAGTGGTTTTGCCAGTCACCTTTGGGACACGGGAGAACTACCGCACCGAGTACATCAAGTTCGAGGTCGCGAACTTCGAAACATCCTACCACGCCATCCTCAGCATACCAGCTCTGGCCAAGTTTATGGCGATCCCTCACTATGTGTACCTGGTACTCAAGATGCCATGTCCCAATGGAGTACTCGTGCTGCAAGTGGACTTGAAGCGATCCTACGACTGCGATACCGAAGCCGTGGAGTTCGCAGCAACCAACCAAGTACCCAATGCGATGATGGAGATCTTCGCTACATCCAAGAAGCTCGCTCCGAACGAACTTGAGATTCCAGTGAAGACCGACGCATCAAACAAGCCTCAGCCATCAGAGGAAGTCCAGCTGAAAGCCTTCAACCTCAGTACCGATGACAGCAGCAAGACGATCATGATCTGCACTGGGCTCGATCCTAAATTGGAAGACGCGCTCATCAGCTTCCTCTGGGCTAACCGAGACATCTTCGCGTGGAAACCAGCGGACATGCCAGGAGTGCCCAGGAGGCTGATCGAGCCCTCACTCAACATTGACCCTAAAGCTACCCCCAAGCGACAACATCTCCGCCGCTTTGTCGATGACCGATGGGAAGCCATCAAGAAAGAACTCGCGAAACTACTCGCGGCGGGCTTCATCAGAGAAGTCTTTCATCCTGAGTGGCTTGCCAACCCTGTCCTCATCCGCAAGAAGAACACCAACAAGTGGAGGATGTGCGTCGACTACACCAACCTCAACAAGCACTGCCCCAAGGACCCCTTCGGGTTGCTGCGGATTGACCAAGTCATCGACTCCATGGCGGGCTGTGACCTGCTCCGCTTCCTCGACTGCTACTTGGGGTATCACCAGATCGTAATCTAGGAAGAAGACCAGGAGAAGACCGCGTTCATCACCTCGTTCGTGTTGACACGAAAATAGGACGTCACCTCCGCGCATGACACACGTGACTCCCTGGTCTGTAGCGAGGTGTGCCAGCCAATCTGACCTGTTGATTGACAATGGAAAATATTAGGGATCTGCTAGAGAACCGTTCGACCTTTAGCGACACGTGTACCAGCCAATCGGCCGATACGGAAAAGCAGGATTGGCCGGCTCGAGAGCGACCGAGGCGCGAGAGTGCGGATAAGAGATCGGCTTGGATCGGCCGATCCTGATGTCAGCACTCGAGTAGGTCGGAATCGGCTGTAGTGTTAGAAGCCGACAGGATCTAGATCGAGTGGGATAAATTGGTGATAAAAGCTAAAAACCACAAGAATTGGTACGAAAACTTGCAGATCTAGCTAATATCGGTAAGGGGTGAATAAAGAACTAGACGAAACCTCAGCGATGCGCCCGGAGGTTAAAGCCTAGGATTATTCGGTAAAACGGTACTCACAAGCTTGCCGGAGATCGATCGATGCAGCCCGACAAACTTGAAGGACGGCGTTGAAGAAAAGGAAAAAACGCAATGGCGAAGTCGCCGAAAAGTAGATGCTGTAAATTGTAAAGGGTTTGCCCGGAGGCGGTTTGTTTGATATTGGTGTGTACACTTTTTTCCGACCACGCAGGGTCGCTATTTATGTCCTGAGGACAACCCGACTCCTAGGCAATCACGGCATTACTTACTTGCGTCTAAAGAAAACAAACACTACTAAAAATAGAAAAAGACTCATGCAAGAGTCAAACTCTCCTAAAACTAACTTTGACCCGTTGCCAATCGTGGATTGACCCGCCTCCGCCGTGCTTTGCCTTTGGCGTATCTTCTTAATCTCCGCCTTCTCCCTTCTCATCGGCTGATTCCCTAGTCGACCATCGGCCGATTGGTTGACTGGCCAGCCCATCGATAGAGTTAGACTCCTTTGACCATCAGCAAATCTTGCTGACTGCTCTTCTTTCTCTTCAATCGGCTGATTGCACTGTTTTTTCATCAGCTGCTCCTCCTTATCCCTTTTGACCTGTTTTTTTCCAAAAAACGGTGTCAACACATGCCCCCCAATTTCGGAGTAAATAATCTTTTGCTCCGAAATTTACTCGAATCTGGTATCCTCCTTGATTCGAAGACGGCTGAGGGATCTAAACAAATCTTAAAGGGGCCATAAATACAACTGCCTCAACTCCTTTTTTCCCCTGAATCTCATTGCTTTGACAGCTCAAGCTTCCGGGCGACGAACCCTAAGCATCTAGAGTTCTTGCTGATTCATGGCGTCCTCAAGCTCTGCCGGAGGTCCTCATCCTTCTCCTGCGCCTCCGAAGGCATCTCTTTCTTCAGTTCCTCCGGTATTTCTTTGTCCCTTTGCTTTTGTTTGTTCCTCAACGCCACCGCCCTGCTTTGTCTGAAGTCTAGATTCCTTTTATTTATTTTTTAGGAACTTAGATCCAATCTCACTATCCCTGTTGATGACAAGCCCGGGCTTGTTTTCCTTGGTCCAATGGGCGATGTTGACCCCACTAAGATGATTAATTTCGAAACCAGCTGAATCCCCTTCAACAATGCTTCTTTGGATCTAGCCAATTGGGATAGCTGTTTCAGGTCTTGGACAGGGTATACTAAGGGATGGAGAAATTGGTATCGTAGAGTGTCTGCGAAGAACAGAGATTTTTGGGAACAATACAAGATTAGTCAATGTATCACCCTGTCTCTATCTGATATGTCTCGGAATGAATCTCTTCCGATAGCCGCTTCTTATTTCTGGTCTGATGCGCTCAACACTTTTTTATTTGGTCATGGGCCGATGACTCCAACTCCGGCCGACGTTCTTCTGCTGACCGGTTTGGACGTTTCTTCCTCGGATGTCCTCTTTGGTCGCCGTCATGATAAACCTTCTCACCAACTGAAAACCAAGAATGTAGGTGGCTGGTCTAGTTATATCACTGAACACATGAAGGAAGGCACTGTGAACAACAGAGAACATGTGGCTTTTCTGAACATGTGGCTTGAAAAACTTGTCTTCTGTGGTAAATCTTTTGGCCCCACTTCTAATTATCAGATTGTAGCCGAACGGTTAGCTGCTGGTTCTTGCATCCCTCTTGGTAAATATCTCTTGGGGGCAGTTTATAATCTCCTTCACCAAGTGGCAGTCAGCCTGTCGACTAATTCTCCCATAGGTACCCCGGGGGGTCCTTGGTGGTTTATCAACATGTGGTTGAATCTCCACCTCCGAGATAGGCTGGAGCAGAATATTTTTGATATGCCCTTTCCGGGAGACCAGCCAGATGGTGTCCCGATTGTAAAGCGCTGATGCATGAATTTTGGGGAAGCAGTTTCTGCACTCCTAGGACATAAGAGGACTCCATCCCGTATAGCAGAACATTTCAGGAGTTTCTATCTCGGCTTCACTCCAGAGTCTATTATCTGGTTTGCATATAGAGACGATGATACTAATTTTGAGACTATATTCAGCTTTGATGACCTCCATGAAGATGATGACAACAGGATGGTTTTTGTGGAAATGATCAAACCAGGACTTCTCCCATCCTGCGTTTTCGGGAAAGATCCATCGGCCACTTATGAATTTTACAATCCTTCAGTGAGTGCTCGTCAGTTGGGGTTTGGCCAGTTGCAAATTGGTCTTTACTTTTCCAATCTGATCAAACTGCGGGAGGCTATTCCTAGTGGTACCTATTATCAGCATCTCCTGGATCTGCTCCCTGATTCCTCCACCATTGATCTTAATTCTTGGAAATTTTCCAGTTTCACTTCTCCTCTTTTCAATATTTGGTGGGCAGAATGGTGCGACCATCTTTTCTGTGTGTCCCCGAGAATTTACTGTGAGAAGCTAGATCCTGGATATGAGGCATCGGCTGACGAGGTATTTTCTCGTTTGATTGTTTTGTGCATCTTTAATATGTTCTGACTGCTTCCCTTTCCTTCAGCCTGATACTTTTGAGCCACCTGCTAGAAGCAAAAGTGGCAAGCCGATTAATTATTGGCCTCCAAGGTCTTCACCGTACATCGGCTACAATGCTCCTCCAATCTCTTCAGTTATGCAGGGCCCTAAGACAAATCTTTCTCCAAACAACCCGCTCCTGTCGACCCTCAAAAGAAAAGGCACGACTAGCAAAGTTCTCAGCCGCAGAACAAAGAAGAAGATCGACACCAAGGTTGTTAATATTTCGGATATGGCTGGAGTATTGGCAAATGCTTTTGAGGTATTAACCATCTTTTAGCCTTTCTTTTCTTTCACCATACTTTAATTCATCGGCCCTTTTGTGCAGTCTTCGGGATTGATCGGGCAATCAGAACGAACTACTACTACTGATATTGGTCAGAACAAAACTCTGGAGTCGATTCAAGAGAGTCCGGCTGATGATGTTTTGATTACGTCAATTGAGCAACCCGAAACTTATCAAAGGGTTGATGTCTTAGATGCTTTCGGTGGCCAACTTCAGCATTCTCCAGAACGGGTCCATCCTCAGACCGAGAAACCAATTGAGGTAGAATCTCTACTAGTTGTTCCTTCATTTTGCCTGTTTTAATCCTTTATCTTTGTTCTGGATGCTAATGAGACATCGATCGTGATTCAAGACAAGTCTCTGGGTGACCCTCAACAAACGACTGGTGATCAACCACAATTGCCGATTATTGAAGTTCCTGAACCAGAATCGGCTGAAAATCCAATCATTTAAGCACAGGCAACTACTTCTGTTGCAAAGGTAAATTTCTTGAACTGGCCTTCCTTTCAATTATCACACTGATTTCTACTTTTCCTTGCAGGTTCCACCAAATTTGCCTCTTGTTGTCCAGAGCGCGTTGGCCACTCCTCTTCCGGATGACGTAAAAGCTAAGCTCGTTGAGGTGCTTCCATTATTGAACCAAGACATCTGTCAGCTTGTACAGGATGCTGAGCCGATTAGGAGTATCTTCAAATAGATCCAAAGCCAGTTGCCCAGAGATCTCAAGTCGAAGATGCTTCAAGTTGCTTTTATTGAAAGTCGGCAGCTTGTAGTTCAAGAAGCTCAAGATCGGCTGGATGAAAGGAAGCGCCAGGAGCAACTTACTCAGGACGGGGAGAGTCCGGATAGTAGAATGGCCAATCTTGATGGCAGGATTGAGTTTCTAGCTTCTTCCCGTTCTGATATCGTCAACAGCATCGATCGTCTAAAGAGACGTCACGTTGAACTGATGAAAGAGCTTGGTCAGGTTGAGCAAGACTTAGCAGCTGAAGAGTAGAAGCTCGTAGATCTTCCAGGCACGATTGCTACCATGCAAGAACAGAAAGATTCCATCGCACGGCAAGCCCAAGCTCTTCGTGAACAAGAGCAGCCGATTCCTGGTTCGGCCGATGCCGATCGTCAGGAGATAGAAGAGGTCGACCAGCTGCGTCTAGATCTCATTAATGCTCTCCACCTTCTAGGCATAGTTTAATTTTTCAAATATGTAACCTGTGGACTGTAATTAGCCTTTATCGGCCAACTCCCAACGCTTTGCATTTATCACTTTGACCGAACGTTTTGATCGGTCTTTATAAGATGCGGGATCCCCTTTTTCTCTTGAACTGTACTTCTTTTCGTGATGGCTTCTTCTTCTTCTTCCTCTTCTGTGAATCAGGTTGGTTCTTTCCCACTTTTTCACTTCTCTGATCTCTTTTTGATGTTTCTCTATCTCTTCCCCAGTCTCCAAATCGCGAAACTGTAGAAAGGATTGTGTCGAACATCAACGCCTTTGGGGCAAATCGACCAGCCCAGACGTCCAGGCAAGAACGGGGTCTTCGCCTTGTGATTGCAAACGACGAGAAGAAACTGGAAACCCTTGAAGCCAGGAGGATCGCTCTTCTTCAGGAACTAGCCCATGTAGATGAAGAAACAGCCCAAGTTAGAGCGGAGTTAGATAAGGCAAAGAGTCTTCTTTAAGCCTTGATGTACTATCAGTCGATGCAATCAGCCTATTTATGAATAAAATCATTATCCTTTTATTGGCATTGATGGATCTGAATGTACCATTTCCTGATAATGGCTTTCCACACATGCCTGTAGATGCCTTTTATGATCTGATTCGACTCTTTTCTATAAAAATGCAACTCGCTTCTCATGTGGTACCACAATCCTCTGACTATGAACCAAATCGTCTCCCATTAGGAATAAGAGGCATGCCTCTTTTAGAGTGCTTCCAGGAATATGCAATTATCCCCACTCTTTGACAAGTTTCTTCTTGAAGTGTTCTTGCATCCAGATGATGCATTGAAGCTTGTCGTTGTTGCTGGCAATGTTGAGAGAGCAGGATCCTGAAAACCTCCTCTTCTGGGGTACAGAGTGGGGCCATCCATTGTTATTCAATCCACCTTCAAAGCCGATTCCTGATTTTCGGGAAACGTATCACTGCATGACTGTCCACCGTTCAGTCTGAGGTTTTCACGGGGAAACTGTTCCTGCTTTAACTGCATTGGGTGCTCTTTATTTTGCCTTTTTCAATTCCCTCTTGTAGTTATCTCTTCTGCTATCTGGGGCTATAAATAGGCTTGAGGCTCGTCAGAGAGACATCACATTTCATCAACCATGGCGTAGCCAAATCTGATAGCTCATAGACTCTTGTTGTATGACTGCCTCCTTTTCTTTTCTCCTTTCCATAGCTAGAAGAATTCTTGTGAAGTAGTGTAGTAACCCCTCTTCTTCTCCGTCTCCTTTTGAAAAGCCAGGAGGCACTATAGCTAGAAGAATCCTTGTGAAGAACTCAGATTTGCTGGCTTTAGGGGAAGGAGCAAGGTAGGGCGTCTTACTACACATTTATCAGTGGAGGAGCGTGCCAAAGGAACGGCCATCTTGGTCATCAACTCGGACTCCTTTCGGCGGAAGATTTACAGAATCCGGTGAAGATCTTAGTCTTCCGTTTCCTCTTCGCGGCATCCTTTTCTCATTCATCGATTCAATATCCTCATCATACTAGATATAGGACTGTGTACCCCTTCTTGAAAAATGCATGTAATCTCTAGATCTGAGTTGTAATATCATTGTTGTAATTTGAAACAGAGAAAATGAAAAAATACATCCATTTTATTCTACGGGCGATATATGTATCGGCCATGTTTTGGAAGAACCGAATATTTTAATTGCAGATCGGTTTTTACATTTTGTACTAAAGGCGATTCTTTATAGACATCGGCTATCCTACTAGAGGCGATTACATTTTCAATCGGCTACAGCTTGAAAGTTCAATTGGCCGATAGGCTCGACACATCAATCGGCTTATACAATCGCTTGTATACTTGGGCGACCAATCCATCAGCTGTCGCGGCTTCATGCCCAAGCTTTCCTTCGTCTTTAATGAATTGATTCATTAAATCTTGTCATTAGAGCCGACTGCTTGAACCGGCTTTAGTCCAAAATCGGACACCTTGAGAAACTTGGTATCCCACGCTTTCCCTGATATGCTGCTTACTCGATCATAGGTCCATCCTTGTGCTTCTGTAGCTGCCACTGTCAAGGAAGTTTCTCCTTTGACCATCTCCACGGAGTCTCCAATCCATTGGATGATACATTGATGCATTGTAGATGGTATACAGCAATTGGCATGTATCCAATCCTGGCTCAGCAGTAGATTATAAGATCCTCTCCCTTTAATGACAAAGAAAGTGGTTGGAAGGGTCTTACTGCCGATGGTGAGTTCCACGCAGATTGCACCTTGGGCTGGAGAAACGTTGCCTTCAAAGTCCACCAGCATCATATCAGTTTGGGTTAGATCTTCCTCAGACTTCCCAATCTTGCGCAGCAAGGTGTAAGGCATCAGATTGACTGCTGCTCCTCCATCTACTAACATCCTGGTGACTGGTTTCCCATTAACAAAACCTTTGAGAAGCATTGCCTTCAAGTGCTGTCTTTTCTCATCTTCCGGCTTCTCAAAGATAGCTTGCGTAGGTTCCAGTGTTAATTGAGCCATCCCAAGTTCTTCATCGGACACATCCGAATCAACTGGAGCCATGAACTCTTTTGGTAGAAGGACAACCATGTTTATATCAGCTTTTGGTTTATCATCCATCCCATCATCGGCCTTAGGCTTTGGGCGCCATACTTTAGACCGCACCTTCTTCTTGTCCAGCACATGTCTCTCTTCTTCTTCTTGCTGTTCTAGCTATCGTAGATGCTAGACTCTCCTCTTCTGAGACTTGGTCAAGCCATCTGGGCACCATTGTGGATTAGGCTTCTTGTGTGACTGGCTTGATCCCTCATCATCCAATTGTAGAGTGCGTCGACGTTCAGGAGCTCGGCACATGATGTCCTCGTCAGGGACCAATGAATCGGCCATCTCTTCCAGCTGATTGTTTGACTTTTCATCGACTCGGCCTCCCAGCCGATCATGAACACTGGCCTTGCCCCCCAGCCGATCGTAGATGCTGGCTTTGCCCCCCAGCCGTTGATGAACTGGGATCCGTTGATTGCTGAATTCACGATGGTCCCCAGTTGTAGGCCTTCTGTCATTGAAGCAAACCCTCTTGGATGAGCTGCTATTGTTATAAGCCCCATTGCATTCTGGACAATTTTCTGCCATCGGCAGCTTGATTCCTTCCTCCCAGCAATACTTGAAGAACTGACATCTCCAATGTCCTTCATTGCGCCGTGCCCACTCTTCTCTCCCTCTTGCCTTCTCTTGTCGTCGCCGAAACTTGTTGATCAGCATTTGGGACGTGACAGGCTGGCGTGGCTTCAGGTCTTCTTCTTCAAGCAGCAACCCTTTTCCTTTAACATCGGCAGCGGTTGCTTGTACCTTGGGATCAACAGCTCCTTTATTTTGAGCCGATTCCGACGTCAGCAACTTAACATGTGACGTGTCTTTGCTAGACACTTCAACTGTATTAGTTGGGAAGGGGTGCTGATCAATCTTCATCGGCTTTTCAGCTTTGGTAGGGGTTTCAAACTTGAGCTTCCCTTGCTCAATAGCTGATTGAATTTGTTGTCTGAAGATCTTGCAATCATTGGTGTCATGCGATGTTGCATTGTGCCATTTGCAATATTTCATTCTTTTGAGCTCCTCTGCAGATGGTATGGTATGGAACTGAGAAAGTTTGATTTGCCCTTGCTGGAGCAACAAATCAAATATCTTATTGGCCTTAGTGATATCAAAGCCGAATTTTTCTGGTTCCTTCTTACCAAAGGGGCAGGATACTGTCTTTTTGCCTTTGACCCACTCTGCAAGCCCTATCATATTTTCCTCATCATCAGAGTCAGAGCAATCCACATAAGACACCTTCTTTTGGAAGTTCCTCCTAGGCTCGTAGGATTTTGCAGTCTCCTGACTCATTCGACTGACCAGCTGGCTGAGACTCTCGAAGTCATGTGACGCGTATTTTTCCCTTAAAGTCAGCAAGAGTCCTTGGAATGCTAATTCAGCCAGTTGCTTGTCTCCCAGGCTCAGACTATAGCATCTGTTTCTGACTTCCCTGAACCTCTGAACGAATCCAGCAACCGTTTCATCACTCCTTTGCTTAAGTTTAGTCAGATCCGTAATCTTCATCTCATGAATGCCAGAGAAGAAATAATTATGGAACTGTTGTTCCAGATCGGACCACTTGATGATAGAGTTGGCCGGTAGTGAGGTAAACCATGAAAATGCTGGCCCTGAGAGAGATGAAGAGAACAACCGTATCCTGAGTGCATCAGCATTACCTGCTTCTCCACACTGTATGATGAACCGAGTGATGTGCTCCATTGTGGATGTATCGTCTTTTCCAGAGAATTTAGTGAAATCTGGCACCTTGAATCTTGGAGGGAAAGGTATCTGATCATAGCCAGATGGATACGGTGTTCTGTACATGTAGGTTTGCTGCTTAGGTTTTATCCCATATTGCTTCTGCAGCGTCTCTGAAAGATGGTCAATCAATTCTTCCTTCAGATGAGATTTTATCTCAGCAAATATCTATTCTATCGACCGTATGTCAGCCGATGGAGTTTCTGAAGGTTGTTCTTCAAGAATTCCTAACTGTAGATTTGGCACTTCTGCCGATACTCTTGCTCCAGAAGAACCTTGCGTATTTGATTGACTTGTTGCAGGTGGTGTCTGTCCGATCGGCTGTCCAGCCGATGGAGTTGGTTGATGTAGGTTCAACTGGCCCAAGCCGACCAATTGATTCAGGAGCATCTGCATCATCTGTACAGGATCCATCTGTTGTGGCTGCGCTGCCGGCTGTCTTGTCATCCCCTGGTTGATCGGCTGCTGAGGCGACGATCTTGTATGAGCAACTGTATTAGCTGGGGTTAAGACAGGCTGCAACGGTGCTGTTTGCTGTAGTGGAGTAGTTTGTACAGGCATTCCTAATATCGGCTGAGGAGCCGATCTTTGCGGTGGAATAGGAGCTCTTCTTTCCATTGGAATGACCATATGCGCATGTGCCGAACTGATCTTAACTCTTTCAAATGCCTTGCTCCCATAATTAAAGTAGACAAACTCCACTCCTTCCTTAGTCATATGCACAGTCCCTGGAGTACCTCCAAACATAGCTTGATAAGACTCTGGGTACTTCACTTCTGGAATCTCCTCAGGTTGGGGCTCAAAGAAGTTTGAGACATCAGTCTCAAAGTGATTGCGGGGCAAATCCCATCCTGAAAGCTTTCCGTTCTGATCCCTCATTGCAGGATACTTTTGATGATGATTCTGGACCGAGAACGTCTGATCCTGGACATTGGACTGTGCTGAATAGGTTTGAACTATTGGGACCGTAATAACAGGATCTTTAGATGCATCCGCAATGTTCTGATTTTGATCGGCTGGGAATCCGATGATGAATCAGGAGTAGTTGAGTTAATCTGTGGAGATGATGTAATCCCTACCGTTGGATCAGTAATCGGCTGAGAAGCCGATTGAGCTTTTGGGAACATCAGAGGAGATCGCCCAGGTTGAAAGTATGCTGGTCCCACATATCCTTCGTCTGTTCCCTTCTTGAAAGTCTCAGTCAGACAGTTCTGAATAGTATTGGTGAGGACTGTTGACTGATTGATCATGGTTTGATGCATAGCCTTGTTCATCATGTCTTGGAGTCCTTCAGGATCAGCTGAAAAAGTGATGTGTTGTGGTCCTCGAAGAGGATTCTTCTTGATGATTCCACTCTTAGTCTGACCATATGAAGCCAAGCATAGTTCTTCATATCGCTTCATGTGTGCTTCGAACTTGGCTTTATCTGCATCCTTCAGCTGATCTCTGGTGATTGGTTGAATGTTGCTCGGGTCAACTTCGAAGTTCTTCGTGTTCTTAGACATTGTTGACTTTTGTTTCGTGTCCCACCAGGCGTGCCAAAAGTGTGTTGACGCGAAAATAGGACGTCACCTCCCCGCGCGACACACGTGACTCCCCGATCTGTAGCGAGGCGTGCCAGCCAATCTGACCTGTTGATTGACAATGGAAAATATTAGGGATCGACTAGAGAACCGATGGACCTTTAGCGACACGTGTACCAGCCAATCGGTCGATACGGAAAATCAGGATCGGCCGGCTCGAGAGCGACCGAGGCGCGAGAGTGCGGATAAGAGATCGGCTTGGATCGGTCGATCGTGACGTCAGCACTCGAGTAGGTTGGAATCGGCTGTAGTGTTAGAAGCCGACAGGATCTAGATTGAGTGGGATAAATTGGTGATAAAAGCTAAAAACCACAAGAATTGGTACGAAAACTTGCAGATCTAGCTAATATCGGTAATGGGTGAATAAAGAACTAGACGAAACCTCAGCGATGCGCCCGGAGGTTAAAGCCTAGGATTATTCGGTAAAACGGTACTCACAAGATTGCCGGAGATCGATCGATGCAGCCCAACGAACTTGAAGGATGGCGTTGAAGAAAAGGAAAAAACGCAATGGCGAAGTCACCGAAAAGTAGATGCTGTAAATTGTAAAGGGTTTGCCCGGAGGCGGTTTGTTTGATATTGGTGTGTACACTTTTTCCCGATCACGCAGGGTCGCTATTTATGTCCTGAGGACAACCCGACTCCTAGCCGATCACGGCATTGCTTACTTGCGTCTAAAGAAAACAAACACTACTAAAAATAGAAAAAGACTCATGCAAGAGTCAAACTCTCCTAAAACTGACTTTGACCCGTTGCCAATCGTGGATTGACCCACCTCCGCCGTGCTTTGCCTTTGGCGTATCTTCTTAATCTCCGCCTTCTCCCTTCTCATCGGCCGATTCCCTAGTCGACCATCGGCCGATTGGTTGACTGGCCAGCCCATCGATAGAGTTAGACTCCTTTGACCATCGGCGAATCTTGTTGACCGCTCTTCTTTCTCTTCAATCGGCCGATTGCACTATTTTTTCATCGGCTGCTCCTCCTTATCCCTTTTGACCTGTTTTTTCCAAAAAACGGTGTCAACAGTTCGGCGCCTACTGCTATACAACGATGTCATTCAGGTTAAAGAACGCCAGCGCTACCTATCAACGAGCTATCTAGGCCTGCTTCAAGGAGCAGCTCAACAAGAACGTCGAAACCTACGTGGATGATGTGGTCGTCAAGGCCAGGAACCCAGACACATTCATCGCCGATCTTGAGGAGACTTTTGCATCACTGCAGGAGTACCAGTGGAAGCTCAACCCAAACAATTGTGTCTTCAGCGTACCCTTAGGGAAACTACTCGGCTTCATCATCAGCCATCGTGGCATCGAAGCAAATCCCGAGAAGATCACCGCCATCACCAACATGAAAGCTCCGACTACTATCAAGGATGTCCAGAATCTTACTGGTTGCATGGCGGCCCTGAACAGATTTATCTCAAGACTTGGAGAACGGGGTCTACCCTTCTTCAAGCTTCTCAAGCGACAAGAGAAGTTCGTGTGGACCGCGGAGGCTGATCAGGCTCTATTGCAGCTCAAGGATTTCCTATCCAAGCCACCGATCATCATGGCTCCTCGCAAAAAGGAGCAGTTACTGCTCTACCTCGCTGCAACTACTTATGCGGTCAGTACTTCCATCGTTGTCGGGAGGCAGGAAGAAGGCCATGCCTATCTAGTCCAGCGACCTGTCTACTTCGTCAGCGAGGTTCTGTCTGAGTCCAAGACCCAGTATCCACCGGTGCAGAAACTACTCTACGCAGTCCTCATCACCTCGCGGAAGCTACGACACTACTTCCAGGAGTATTCGATCTCCGTGATCACCGACTACCCGCTTGGCGACATACTCCACAACCAGGATGCTACGAGGAGGATCTCCTAGTGGGCAGTCGAGCTTGGCACCCTCAACATCGACTTCAAGCCACGTACCACTATCAAGTCTCAAGCACTAGTCGACTTCATGGCGGAGTGGCAGGAAAATCAACTACCAACCCTAACGGAGCAACTAGAGCACTGGGTGATGTACTTCAATGGCTCACTCAAGCTCGAGGGCGCAGGCGCAGGGGTGCTCCTGATATCTCCAAAGGGCGAACAACTCAAGTACGTCCTGCAGATCTTCTGGAACGTCTCAAACAACGAAGCCGGGTACGAAGCTCTACTACACGGGCTCCGTCTGGTGATATCTTTAGGCATCAAGCGGCTACTAGTCTTTGGTGACTCTCTTATGGTGATCAATCAAGTCAACGACTACTGAGACCACAACAGAGAAAACATGGACGCCTACTGCATAGAAGTCCGCAAGCTCGAGAACAAGTTCTATGGCCTCGAGTTCCATCATGTCATCCGCGACAACAATGTTGCAGCGGATGTCCTGTCGAAGCTGGGATCTTCTCGCGCCCAAGTACCAGCGAGAGTCTTTGTCCACGAGCTACATAAGCCATCCATACCGGAGCAGGCACCAACACCACCGACCACTGACCCTGGGCTGTCTCAGCCTAGTCAGGAGGTCATGATGATTGACGTGGACTGGCGACAACCCTTCATCGACTACATCAGGGAGTAGAAGGTTCCCTCTGACAAGAACGCAACAGAACAAGTCGTTCGACGAGCCAAAAGCTACATACTAGTCGGGGACAAGCTCTACAGGTGAGGTGCAACTTCTGGAGTACTCATGAAGTGTGTTCCTCGGGAAGAAGGCAAGGACATCTTGGAGGAGATTCACAAAGGCATCTGCGACAATCACGCGTCCTCACGGACCCTCATGAGCAAAGCTTTCCGACGAGCGTTCTACTGGCCCACAGCTCTGGGCGACGCAAAGGAACTAGTCAGAAGGTGCCAAGGATGTCAGTTCTTCACCAAGCAGCAACACGTCCCAACCTACAAGCTCATCACGATACCACCAACTTGGTCATTTGCTTGCTGGGGGCTCGACATGATTTGCCCTCTACCAACTACGCCAGGAGGATTCAACAGAGTTCTGGTGGCTTTCGACAAGTTCACCAAGTGGATCAAGTTCAAGCCGGTTACCTACCCAAAGGCCGACAGAGTACTCGACTTCTTGGATGAGATCGTGCACCGCTACGGGCTACCCAATTGCATCATCACAGATCTGGGCTCCAACTTCAACAATCACCAGTTCTGGGAATACTGCGAGAACAGTGGGATCGATGTTCGGTATGGCTCCGTTGCCCACCCTTGCGCCAACGGTCAGGTGGAGCGCGCTAATGGGATAGTACTCGACGCCCTCAAGAAGTGCCTGCACGACGCTGCTAACACCAAAGGAGGCAAGTGGATCAAGAAACTACCCAATGCACTTTGGGGGCTTCGTACTCAACCTACCAAGCCAACAGGGCAGTCGCCCTACTTCCTGGTCTACAGCTCTGAAGCTATACTACCCACTGACGTGATGTAGGTATCACCAGCGGTTGAGCAATACGATGAAGGCGCCGCAGAAGACAGCAGAAGGGTTGATATCGATAGCCTCGAAGAAGCCTGCTGCGCCGCCCTCATCCAATCAGCAAGGTACCTTGAGGGTACCCGACGCTACCATGATTGCAACGTCAAGGAACGCTCCTTCAACGTTGGTGATCTAGTCCTCCACCGTATCCAGAACACGAAAGGACTACACAAGCTCAACTCGCCATGGTAAGGCCCCTTTTCAGTATGCAAGGTCACCGGCCCAGGCTCCTACTGTCTCCAGACTCTTGAAGGTGATGAAATCAGCAAGTCATGGAATGTCGACCAGTTGTGTCGGTTCTACTCATAGTCTCTTGACTACTCACCTTTTGAGGAACGCGAGCACCTGGTTGGGGATCGACTTTGCCAAGTGCTTCACATATGTCGCCAAACGCCTGGGGGCTTCCTTCAGCCTGTCCACAAGCATCCGCAGTTGTTCTCTGGCCACATGTGGAACCAGCAGTCTTGCGATTGGAAGTGCAGCCTCTTCAAGCTCCTTCAGTGACGCCCGCAGCTTCTCGCAGTCTTCATTGAGCTTCAGCAGAGATTGATAACAACGCACAAGTTCAATGTCACTGGCTTCACGGAGCTCCATCCATTTAATGCACTCATGGGTCCTCTGCGCGAGTTCATACTCCAGTACCTCTTGAGCATCGGTCTCCCAGTACACAATGTTCTTCAAGTCAGTTTCCGAAGGCTTGACCTACTCGAGAGATGCTTCCAGTTCTGCAATGGCCTCAACAACAACGTCATATAAAGATGATCATCAAAATCAGTACACAAGCACCGCGACAAGAGTCATACCTTTATTCTTTTGCCGCAGCGACTTGTTCTTCTTGACGACTTCGTCCTTCTTCGCCACCATGTCCTGGATTTCATTGTGGTACCGGGCGAAGGCGGTATCAAGCTTGGAATGGAGCAACGCGGAGTGCTTTCTCGCCTTGTCCAGTTCTTTCTCAAGCTCTTCAGCGCGGAGAACGGTGTCACCGTACCCCTTCAGAAGCTCGGACTTCTTCTGAGATCTCTCGACTACACCCTGCACTAATAAGAGCATAACTACATCAGCAAACAAGCTACTACCCTCAACGATGAGTCAATAATGGGTACTCTAGCTAACCTTCATCCATTGCTCTGACCGCCGCATGGACTCCAGGTTCAGCGCGACGACTGATGGATCTATCAACTCATCATCAAGCAACTCGAGGCCTTGGCGGCTCAAGCTGCTCGACGATTCCATTGCCACAGATCTTATGGGCACTGGATCTTCAATGTCCTTCTCCCGGAGGACAACGTCAGTAGCTGAGCTTGGGTCAGGCTCTACTCGCGCCTCTTCCCTGAGCTCGGGGGCTGCAGCTGTGGCTTCCGCCTCCATTGGTTCGACAGCAACAGGATCGAGGAGTACTCTCTCTCCTCAGTTTTAGCTTCAGGCCCTGTCAACAAACGGTCAATTGAACTCGGGGGCTACATCAATCATCAGCAACGCATAGTACTCAAAGCACTAGTATTATACCTTGTGAGGTGCCGGCTTCCACGGCTGCCGCCTCCACTTCATCTTCTTCCTGATGAGGTGGCGTGGGCTCACGAGGCTCTGCCCAGCGGCCTTCTTCATCGGCAGGGGTACTCGTCTCGGCCCCGTCGCATGACAAGTTAGTGGATTTTCTGCACACAGAGTACTATCTTCACCGGTGGAGACCTAGGCATTAGCTCCGGTTGGTAAAGGGCCTCAGAGACCTAAAGACCAAAATATTGAAAATCTCTCCCACACACGTCGCAAGTCATAAGTCACCCGATTTTTTCACGCGAAATATGCATGTAAGTGGTGTGCGGATTCGAACTCACGACCTCTAGCCTCGCGTGTACCTTCCTCACCGTCCCACCTATAAAGCACATCAGATTGAGTAGAGGATGCAATCTTGTTATAGTAACTCGTGGGAGACCCTTTAGTCTCCGTTGGTAACACACCATGTTGGTGTTACCAATCGAGACTAAAGCTCCCATCACCCATGACATTTTGTTACTGTTGTTTTCGACCGGAACTAAAAGGTCACTACATTCCGGCCACGTCGATGCAGGGCCTTTAATCCCGGCATCAAAATTCATTTGAGACTAAAGCCCTAAACCAAAGGACGATTCACTACCGGTGCTTGGAATGTTTCTCCAAGCCTCAACCTAGATCTAATTAAAACTAGATCTAGATCAGACTGGGACAAGAAACATCCTTAAACATGGCGAGCTCTTTAATTTGCTGAGCTGGAACTTATCACGTTGGAACTCAAAAAAGATACATACTTAACACCCATGCTTACACAACTTGTTGCCCCCTCCGATTGATCTCCCTAGATAGTTAACTAGGTTCATCATTCCCTCCGATTGATCTACTAGTCGCCCCCTCCGATTGATCTACCAAACGCAAATAAACATAGGTTGACAGCCAGACTGGAGGTTCTGCATCTCTGGTCCAGCTCATGTATTGCCTACTGCCCTACTGTCCAAAACTGTTGTGTTAGTGGTGTCCATTTGTTTACAAAGGCCATGTGGTGTCGTCGTTCGTATCTGACAGTCTGAACTCAGAAGCATCATGCTTTCGATTTGAGCGTCGGATGCCAGCTGATGCTCTGTTTCAAGTTAAACTGAATCGATATCAGTTCGATGGCGAGCACCCAGCGGGGTAATCCACAGGGGAGGAAACATGAAAGCACCCAACAACAAACTCAACGAATAGAGCAGTTTTCTTTTTTTCTTTTCTAAAGAAAACCCACAACAAATAGAGTAGTTTGTTGCGAAAAAATTGATTAGAGTACTTGTTCAACGGATTTAATTTCATGTTCATGCACCCAATTCTACTTGGGCAGGGCAGGACCTTCCCACTTCATATTTATGAAGAGCCATGGCTGATTAAGTACAACGCATTTGAATCAGATGAATAGGCACTTTTTTTTATCCTCTAAATTTTAAACCTTATATTTCTCTTCGAAGCTCGAACATCTGTTGATGTTCATCTAATGATCTTCATGACTATATATATGCCATCATAAAGGCTTACTGGTTGATCTACGCCGACGACGTCCACATCTTGATGGGGGTTCATCTCAACACTATGGGAAACCGTCAACACACGACGAAGGTTTGGCCAGCAAGTGCTCCAGGCGAAGGCTACACGATAGTAAGCGGCATGGCGAATCCATGGTTTCGCTGTGTGTCATATATCGGACACACAACAAACATCATGCCGTGTGTTTGTACCGGTACACGGCAAAACTACTTTTTTGCCGTGTGTCACGCGGAGACACACGGCGAAGAAGCCTTTTTGCCATGTGCCGGAGGCGAGGCACGCGACAAACATCAACACATGATTTTCACATGCACGCCGTGGCGGACGGCAGGTAGGACCAGTGCCGACCATCGGTCTTCACCATGCGCCGTCCCCATGTGCCGTCGCCACGACGCGCACGTGGGCAACATTTGCCTTGCGCCGTGGGCGGGCACACGGCGAAGAGGCAACATTGTCGTGTGCCCCACTCCAGCACACGGCGAAGTGTAACGGCTAGCGCCGGTGCTGCTGCCCATCCGCGGTGGGCAAGTGGTACGCACATGGTTGCTCTTTGTCGCGTGGGTGCTAAAGTCACATGGTGAAGTGTTTTTTTTGCCGTGTGTGTATGTTGCCGTCTGTTAGGCCTATGGCACACGGGCAAAGAGTGGAGATGCCGTGTGCCCGAAATTTTTGCACACAACAAACGTTACAGCACACGGCAACTCCACGGTTTTCAGTAGTGTAAGTTGCTAGTTTGCTCGTAAACTAGACGTCTTCAACATGTAAGTGTGTTGGTTATCCCTTTGCGAGTTTGTTTGTAAATCTAGCCATCCACAATCACGTAAGTGTGGTTGTTATCTCCTCGAAGGATCGACTCGGGCCAAACTCTAAGAAACTGATTTGACTGGGTTGTTGGACCGACAGGTCTGACCGAGCTAAGCAACATCACTACATTAATCTGTTTGCTCATGACCCAGATGCTTTAGTGCTATCTCATTTATTGACCGTAAAAAGGGTCAATATTATCAAAATACATCACATATAACATAATAGAGATGTGATTACATAGAAATAAAATAATAGCCAATTATCCAAATTTCAAAACCATTACCAAAAAGTCGAATAATGGTTCACTGATTCGTTAATTAACGGGTTCACTGGTTGGACACAAAAGCGACAAGTTCGCACCTGTCCACACTGGTTTAATTGCATGGCTGATCTTTTGATTGAACTAAACATGTCTATCACTGGTTCACAGTTTTCCGGTTCAACTGGTGAACCAGCTTGGTTTTTTTCTATGCCTACGACAAGGCTGCCATACAGCAATATATGGCTGTCCAATGATCAGGAAGAAATGATGGCAACCCGCACCCATTTCGTTTCATTTTACTGCCGTCGTAGTCATCGTCTACCCGTCATTCCTGTCAGGGCGCTATCAGGCCCTGTCCGCTTTATAAATGCCATAACATGCTTGCTACAACTTTTTAAAACTGTAACATGACAAAATATGTACATTTTTTTTGGTAGGGGATCATGGCGCAACAAGATCTTGGAACCTTTCTCCAAGCCCCTACCTAGATCTAATTAGAACAAGATCTTGATCTAAGTCGAACAATAAACATCCTTAAACGTGGTATGCTTGATTGGGCCCTAACTTATCAGGTTGGAACTCACAAAAAAAAAAGGCATTACATGCATGGTGCACAAGGGCACTTTTTTTAAGTGTGATTTTGCGGAGATCAAACCTTGGAGAAGGAAGCGAGTGACTTGAGATGCGTAGTAATCGGAATAATAGTTGGGGATTTTCTTGTTAGCTTGTACTACCTCCGTTCTTATATATACGACGTTTAGGACAAACAAATTAGTTCCTAAACACCATATATTTGAGGATGGAAGGAGTATTTATTTATTTTATATCACTTAAAATTCAAGGTGTTTTTGATTAACCTCTTACCTCCTACTCCGTCAGTCCCAAACAAAAACAATTCATCTTAGGAATTTTATCCATAACCCCTATTTATTAGTCATATTTTGTTCTAATGACATATTTTTTTGGGATGGATGGAGTGAAAGGTAAGCGGAGTACCATAGCAAGTAAAACCTCTATTTTTATCACTGTTTTCCTTCTCTATATTTTTTTTATCCCTGAATTGCACATCTCAGCCGCGTATTAGATAGAAACGAAAGAATTTGGCAGTATGAAAATGGTAGATACAAACATATACAAACGATTTGTTCCCCAGAAATGATGTGATATGGCATTGAAGTTATCAAGAGAAAACGAGACTCTCATGCTTGATGCAATTATTGGATCCAGCGCGTCATCATCAATACAGCATGTGAGGGATCCTTTTTGGACCCCAATTGGACCCTCCGATCCGATCGACCTGGGATCTGCATCTCGGGTCCAACTCATGCTCCTACTGAATATTCCAAAACTGTTTTGTCAGTGGTGTCCATTTGTTTACAAAGGCCACATGGTGTCGTCGTGCATTTGATTTTAGCGTCGGATGCTCATGCTTCGCTGCTGTTCCAATGGCGGGGAGACGCTCTATAAATGCCCGGGTGGATCGGACTCGGCTCTCATCAGTCATCAGCCGTAGCCAAGTGCCACAGCCAACTAGCTCCCCTCTCCATCCAATTTCCAGTGCATCTCCCGCGCCTGCTGCAGGATGGCCGCGCGCAGCCCCTACTTCGCCAAAGATGAGTCCTTCCGCGGCATCCGCCATGGGGAGTCCCCGGCGGCGGCTCTCCGCCGCATCCTCGCCACGCCCGGCGCGCACCAGGCGCCATGCTGCTACGACGCCCTCGCGGCGCGCCTCGTCGAGCAGGCCGGCTTCCCCATCGCCTTCATGAGTGGTATAAGCTAATGACAACTAACGCACAGCCTCCTCATCACCACACGGCCGAATTTAAATTGAAATTGCTTAGAACTGCATGCTTTCCGGCGTCATTATTACAACTGAGCGACAGTATACATGCATGCTGCTATGGTTTCATTACATCTTTGGACTTTAAAATGTAGTTAGAGTGGATATCATTTCTTCCGTTAAATGTACGTGCAGATGTTCAATCAGGTGTCTGGTGTCTCAAAACATTGGATTCTTTTTCTCATGTCGACTTTTCCTGCAGGTTTCTGTGTCTCTGCCGCGCGGCTTGGCCTGCCTGACGTTGGCCTCATCTCTTACGGCGAAATGGTTGACCAAGCGCGTCTCATCACCGAAGCTGTGTCGATCCCAGTGGTTGGTGATGGAGACAATGGTTACGGGAACTCTATGAACATCAAGAGAACCATCAAAGGCTACATCAATGCTGGTTTGGCTGCGATCATGCTCGAAGATCAGGTGTGTCATGTGTGGTTGTACAAGTTTTGTTGCACTATTGGCAAACAATGAGTTTTTAAACTATTGGTGTTTCTGTTAGCTTTAGATAATTAACCCTGCTACTGCCGGAAATAAAAACTGCAGCAGTGTACTTGTTAAATTCCAAGTTTGCCAGATGTATGCTTGATCCTTCTGTTTTATTTATCCTGAAAGAAAGCTGACATGTATACCAATTTGAAGGTGTCGCCTAAATCCTGTGGACACTGTGAAGGAAAGAAAGTATACCCAAGGGAAGAAGCCATCATGCACATAAAAGCAGCTGTTGATGCTAGGAACGAGACTGGTTCTGACTTAGTTATCATTGGAAGGACAGATTCCCGTCAGGCCATTTCTCTTGATGAAGCATTAGCTAGAGCTCAAGCTTTTGCTGATGCGGGTGCCGACGTTCTGTTAATTGACGCCCTTGCTTCGGTGGAAGAGATGAAGAAATTCTGCGCAGTTGCCCCGGGGATTCCAAAGATGGTAACATGAATTCATTATTTGTGTTTTGATGCTTTTCTAGTTACATGTGAATTGTGGGTTCATGGCTGCTTCTGAGTTTGTCCAGATCCCTTAAATGACTTCCAATAAATTGGACAAGGGTGTTGAAACGATACAACCAAAAACATATGTTCTATGGACTAGAGTAATTGAGGCCACACTTGATGTCTGTCGTGTAGTTATGCATTGTCATACCCACTCGTGCTGGTTTACACTTAGAAATTTATGCTAGGTGCTAGATGTGTAATTTATTAATGTTCCCGTATATTGTTGGGTTTATGACATTCAAATTATGATATGATATAGTGATGAAATGGGGTGATGGGCGCCTCCATATATTATATGTATCAGGACTGATTGGCTTACACCACAACCATTTTTTCTTGTTACAGTTCTGAATTGAAAATAATATATGTACACTATATAAAGTTACTTTTACTGCTCATATTTCCTCGTCAACAATGAATGTGCTTTTTATTATTTGCTTGAAGTCGATCCTTCCTCTAGCAGTGACATTATCCATGAAGACTTACACTCTGTTCTGCGCAGATAAACATAATAGAAGGTGGTAAAACTCCCATATTGAGCCCTCCTGAACTTGCAAAAATTGGTTACAGCCTCGTAATCTATTCTGTATCCTTATTGGGTGCCTCAATCCGTGCAATGGAGGTTCGTATTCTTAAACATATGAAGCCTAGCTGTGACCTAGTTCTTTTTTAATCTATCTTTGTTATCAAGGATGAATCATGTGAGAAAATAAATTTAACTTGTTTGAATACAATGACAAGGTAGTCATAGTTCTTGTGGATTTTTTTCTGCAATAAATCAAGTACTCTAAAATATCTCTGTTTCAAATACATCGTCCATTTCATTTTTGCACCAAAAACACTATTTATATATAGTTCTGAATCTCTGACATGCAGGATGCTTTAGATGCAATAAAAGATGGCGGTGTACCCCCACCTACCATCATGCCATCTTTTAAGAAGATCAAGGATGTTTTGGGGTTCCACCGCTACTACAAAGAAGACAAACAATACCAACTGGTTAGCTATAATGTTCATTTTTCTTATTGTATTAACAATGAAGGACCACAACTCCTGAGCACAACAGAGCACACATAAATCTACCATAGTTTGGCAATTGTGGATTCTAATGATATATGCTGCCAAAGGTGCCCACGGATTAAGTACCATATATAAGTTGGGAGATTTAATATGAAGATATAGGATTGGGTTGGATTGGATTGTATTATTTTTGTTTGCTCGTTTTCCATTTGCTGCTCTGTTGTGGATTCAATAATTCCAAGTATTATGTTCAGATTAGAATGTGTCAATAATTATGAATATTATGGTGCCAATTTGAATAATTTTAAATATCTTTGTTACACCCGGTTTTAAAGGAAAACCAGATGATGAATTATATGTGTGTGCCAGGATCGAGTTTCACAAATGCAACGACTTCAGTAAATACCATATAGATTGTGCCAAAACGTAAAGAGAGTATTAAACTTTATAACATGATCGATAGTGTTTAAAAATGAAATTAAACATAGTTTATTCTAGCAGTAGAACTCTAATGAAGATGATTCTGTAAGCAGCTGGCTGGTATCACTGTTCACCTAGAACTGTTCAAAGTCTCCCGTGAACTCCTCAAAGTTCTCCTAGTCCGAGCAACGGTTTTAGCAAGAGTGAGCACACTTATGGTTGGTACTCAGAGTAAGAGTGGGGAATGTGCAGTATAAGGCTATGCAAGGATAGGCTATGGTTTAACAATAATTAAGCATTTTAATTGGTTGCTTAAATTCTATTAGCAATTACGAAGTATAAGTTTAACACCACCCACATTAGCATGATCATCAGAAATAAATTATAACACCAATAAATAACAACAATTTAAGTCAACTTCCAATAAATTAATCATGTGAGGATTCAGATTGTTCTTAACTGTGAGCACGACTGATCGATTAGTCTTAAACTCTGCAGAGGTTAAACATCTTTACCCATAGGTCACATAAAAGTTCAAAAGAACTTTGGACCCAACCATACCACACTTTTGAGGTGTGATTGCATCATACCACACTTTTGAGGTGTGATTGCATATGGATGCTACAAGAACTTTACAAAGATTCCCTAATAAGACTTCAAAGCTACGATAAAGCAAAGCATAAATCTCTCTCAGACTACAAATCTACCATAAAGCAGATCAGCCTGTGGGTCAAGTTATACCTCATCTGCCTTCCGGTAAGACCACTTCAAACTAAAGTTTCTAATTAGTTATCCAAGGCTAGGGTCGTATAGTTCTTATGGTTGCACTATTTTCCTGGGTGGTTCTCCGAGTTCCAATCAAGCATGATTGTCTTGTATTGACGAAAGGTATATTGCAGATCAAGTAGACCCAAGTTGATCAAGACATAGGGATAAAGCTAGGCAAACCTTATTAGATAGGACCCATTGAAGTTATTATAACATAAAGTGCATAGTGTATGTGTATAGAACATAAAAGTAAAGGTTGCATGGGTTCAAAATAGTGATCAAGGACACCACTTGCCTTCATGTACTTGTTCCTGTTGCTCAATGTCTTCAAAAGCATGCTCTTTGAACCCTTCAAATGATGATACGTCTACTATCATCAACCAAGCACATGCAAGCAAACAAAGAGTAGCTAACATAAGTAAAACAATACATACAGATGAAACAATGTCATTAAGCTAAACTTCACATCAAGATGAACCCATAGACACAAGAAGTGCTAAAAATGGATCTATAACACAAGAGATATGGTGAAAACAAGGTACAAGGACTTAACTGCGAAGAAACTAAGGTTTTAGGGGATAAAGTTGAAGAAAACAAAGGGCTAAAACATAAATATGCCTATAAACTGAAGGTTTAAAGCGTAAAAGGGTGAGTTAGGTAGGCACGATTTTTTAAAAATACAAGGGCTAAACAGAAAGAAAATGATGCAAAAAGATGGAAATTAAAGGTAGGGTTATTCAACGCATGGCGAAGCACCGCTCTCACGCCCCGCGCGCGCGCGCGCACACACACACACACGACATGCATACAATACGAATGTGTTGCGGAATGGGTGCACAAACCATGTCTATCCTATTTTAGGAGTCGGGGCATGGGTGAATAGCATGTGGCAACATCCCCTAGATCCATACCCTTGCCCACATGAGAAGGTCATTCATCGATGGACCTTGATCCGGATTAAAAACCAAGTGAGGTAAAGACGAATTTAAATATCGCTCAATATTTGCCTAACATATAGGTAGTGAAATGACAATGATTTTCCTAACAACGAAATATCGCTCAATATTTTCCTACAGATGACTCCCATAGGAAGGACTAGGTGACACCGACCTTGTAACCCCAGACAAAGAAATTGAAGACATGGACAACTCGAGTCTCGAAGCTCAAACTTCAAACTCTGGGAGCTAGAATAAAAAAAATTAAAAGTGGGTGACTGAGGAAGAAACAAATTAAATGTCGCGAGGATAAATGGAGAGTCGAGACAATAAGCCTAGTAGGAAATCCCGTAGAGCATTTCTTGGTTCTTTCAAAGTTCCAGAATGCCATAGAAGCAATAATCTGGTAAAAGGTGGTGTTGAATCCCTCGATCTCTGATTGGCTTATTGTTCTAGAGGCAAAAACATTTACATTGTTGCATAGGTCATAAAACACCATTAAAAAGTAAAGCATTATGCGAGGAAGTGGCTGAATGAAAGTTTCCACCAGTAGAGTGGTCAACTGAATAGGGATTATGTCCAAAAGGGCCTAACCTATGATGACATGCATAAGGATTATGAGAGCATCACCCCAGCCCAATGAGATGAGTTCATAAGGCAAGATACCTCTCCAGATGCCTTAGCTCTAAGTAAGAGAAATAGAGAACTTGCGTGCAGCAACATATATAGAGTTCGCCTTGGGCCGGGTGGGTATATGGGGAACATTGACAAGTGGCAGCAAGATAGGGAGGCAATAATAGCCGTAGTGAAACACAACCCAAATGAAGGCTTGGATGAGCGTGGTTCTAGTGGCTTATAGCAATGGAGCTAACAATATTAAATGGTAGATCTTTGTTTTCGTCATCCGAAACTAATGAGGTGGAGAAAAAATATACAACCTTTTCGAGCGTTGAAGGAAAGAAGTTTCATACCAAAGAGGGATAAGATATGCATCAGAGGGGTTTCCTCATAGATGAGCATCAAGGAAGTGTTGGTGAGGGATAGAGGTACCTACAGGAGCCACTCCTGATTCAAGGATGATCTCAGAGAGGTGGCAGAGAAAGCACTAGAATCTAGATTTAACAATTTTATCATGACAGCAATACACGAGCATCAAGCAAGCAATGGTGAGTTAAATATTCAGATGCCATTGCCGTTGGTCCAAGGGAATACTGGCTCACCTTTCTTCCAAGTAGTGTCGCCTCTACGACAGCAGAAACATATCCGATAGATTCTATATGCATCCGTACTCCTTGCTCATTGCACATTCCATTTGGCAGAGCTGGCAAGACAAAGGAGGTTGCCACGGGCCTTGATATTCTAGCTGGCTCCGGACTTTTTTGAGGGAAAACCTATCATTTGCTATTATGCATGCGTAACAGTGCCTCAAATCAATTCAAACTTTGCTGATCATGAGATAGATATGCCCACTACGAGAGGTATCCATTGCCTTCGACAAATAATTGTTAGCAATAACATACTATGGCATAAATGAGATATCATTTTGCCTTTGTAGCCCACATGTGTTGACTTAACACCGTCGGCTCTAGAAATACAAGCTGCAGTAAGAGAAGAATAATGGGTGGTGAGGACCGGAGCGTCCGAGGACCGGTGGATGGTCGCTTCTGGTTGTGAGTGATTGACAACGTGGTGTGAACTGACTCTTGGCCGAGTATTGCAGGTGCAGGTTGCGACTTGATTTGCGTTGGTGTAGGTGAAGAGCAGGCGTGAAAGGTCTTAGCCTTGCGGGGCCTCCGAGGAGTGGAGAGACAAGTAGGCTTGGCTCGATGGACCCGGTGGCCGAACGGGATCAAGTGTGGGCCGCATGGTGGCAAGAAAAGAAAGACGAAGTCGTGGACATGAGCCGGTGCAGGGTAGCGGCTCACGACCGGAGTCTGCACGTGGGGTTTGCGGCGGTTCACCACAAAACCGTCGAGTTACTTGGTTGCTCCACAAAACCAAGACCGGAGGCTCGGCGGGCGGAGACGGGATCCGGGCGTGCCAAGAAGCTTCGATGCCGGGGGACACGCGGCGGGATCATAGGGCTTGCGTCGGGAGGACGCAGACTGCGGCGAAGGCGTGGCCGCCTGATGAAAAGGATCGCTACTTGACCATCTTGCCCCTGAGGGGTGTGTATCTTCTTTTATGTTCTAGGGGTAGCTTGGTCATTTGCCCTTCCCGGAGAGACTTCATATATATAGCTCTAGGGTTTCAGGGCAACTCATTCCTTTGCTCTCTAGGCTAGATTTTCTTCATGATTTTGTAGAGAATCTGACCTCTGGTTGTATTGAAGCATTCATGGTTGCATCGATTTCCTTCTCTTGGCTCGAGTGATTTTCGTGTCTTTTTCGAGTCTTTTCGTGGGATTTTCGTGCGCTGCTTGTTCCTTCGATTCTGAGACATTTGTGTTCGGATTTGTTTGTGGAGATCATGGATAGATGTCTTGTGCATCTTTGTGCTTGATCTTGACTCCTTAAACGCCGGATTTGGCCTTCGATTCAAGGATTTCGGTTGGAACCCTAGCTTTTTGTGTGAGCTCGGTAGGATCTCGATTCCTCTCGATTCAGTGGGTTTGAGGCTACAAATTCGTAGGTATAGCATCTCCTAGAGGCGCTTCACCTTCACCTATGATATGGTAGTTTTCCCTTGGTTGATTTGGGAGATCGGGAAAAGGGGAGGAAGGTTTGACCTTCAAGAGGTCGGGCTCGGGCTGCAGGATTTGCTCCTGGCGGACAGTCCGCGGGTGCATGGCGGACGGTCCGCGAGGAGCCTGACAGCCCGGCTGTTCTTCGTGTTCGTCGCGAGTTCTTGCGTGTATTTCGTTCGATCCATTTTGTCGGTGGATTTTTGGTGCACGAAGTTTGCGGACGGTCCGTGTCGGGGTGGACGGTCCGCGGGTCCATCATAGACAGTCCATTTTTCTCGGTGCACTTCTAGTGGTTCGGGCAGCTTTTTTGGACGGTCCGCAGTGACCTCGCGGACAGTCCGCGCCCTCCTCGCGGATAGTCCGCTAGGCCCCCGCGGACGGTCCGCCCTGGCCATCACAGATTGCCTAAGTCTCTCGTTTGTTGAGTTGTGCTTCCGCTTTGGGTTGAGTTGGGACTTGTTCCTAGGGTTGGTAGGTCCGTTGTGACTACGTGACCTTGGCAAGCTCGTGTGGGAATCCGTGGTTGTGATTTTAGGGCATAGTCGAGTTCATCTCTTCGGAGAAGAATTTTTATCGACTCCCATTCACTCCCCCCTCTCTGGTCGCCTAATCGGTCCTTCAGGTGGCCACACCACCAGCTCAGCATTTCAAGAATGAGTGGCCCAACATTGGCTTTAGCATTTGAAGAAGAACGTGTGGCCACACCACCAGCTCAAGCATTAATTACAAGGACAATGTGTGGCCACACCATCGACTAAAGAGCATATGGAATGGCTGGAAGATTACCCACCACTAAAACCTCAAGCATCACCATGATAATAAGAACACTAGCATGTAATGCCTCAAGTCATACAGGCATACGAGAAGGAAGGATCAGACATTGCAGCAAGATGACATGCGACGAACAAAGCAACCAAGAAAATCATAACGGTAGCCAAGAGTTTAGACAAGAGTTCTGACATCCAACTATCAGGATATACCAAGCCCCGCACAATCACGAGTACAAAATGACCAATGGAGTTGATAATATACCAGATTTACCAAATTGCCCTCCTGAATTTGAGTATGGTAAAGCTGCTTTATTATCCAATTGGACAATCGTCAGGATTCCATGGCAAACTCAAAGGATGCACAATCGTACATGAGGGCATGTATGCTTGGGGTCAAAAACATTAAGGCGCGATACTCATCAAATGTGTTCGAAGAACCTCTGTTTATTCTAGAAGTCCAAGACATCATCTTCGATTTTGCAAACATACATGATGTGTTCCGCCTGACTTGGCTAGCTAGCTAGAGATGCAGATCGTGATATTGTGGTGCATGAAAGTGTCTCGTTGATGCCAATATCATGATATATGTTATCAAATGTCATTAGATAGTTATTAGCTGTAGTTCATTGTACAAGTTGCAAGAACTTGACTCGCATGGTCCAAAGGTGATGGGCGGATATCTTGATCCTTTTGTTATTTGTCAAGATCGACACGACTACCTGAGAAAGTGGGAGAATGACCATCCCAAGCTAGTTGGGTACAAGACAAAGGAGACAATGGCGAAACGAATGACACATTATGGAGACACTAGAAGAAAGCTTCAGCATACGTAGCACATTTGATGTATGAATGGAAATATAGGCATTACATATGGGTGCCCTTCTACTACTTATAGTGAGTCTAAATTTCTACTATTTGTTACTATACATGCGTAAAAACATAGAAAAAAATCTTATGTATATCATTATTTTGCATGCATCATTGGACAAGTTTTTCGATAGATGTAAAGATGGGACATGAGATTGTGTTTGAGTCACTGGATTATGAGCGTGAAAGATACAAAAAAATTTTCATATTCATCCTAGAAAAGTTATTTAATTTTCGTTATGTACACTTACATTGTTCAAATTGTTCCCCCGAATATTACATAGAAACAAACATCGCTTTTTGTTAGCATCAAACATCTCATTTTTTTTAAAAGATAACATGGCTTATCAACACTACGTTTCGAATGAAGAGCTTTATAACAAAGATAAACCAAAAGAGATGACTTTACGTACAAACTTTCCATGCCACAAGCAACCTGTTGGTTTTCTACACTATGGGTACTACTTGTGCGAGCACATGACGGTATACAGGAGATACAAAATCAATCCCGAACATCTAAGGGCCTATCTTTCATATATGTAGTGATGTATATATGTACATTGCATATTTTCCTGCCTTTGACACTTACTTAATATTCTTGTGGATTTGTACCTGTAGAAAAATCCTATTCTGTACGGTAATAGACTCGATGAGAAACAACTTCTAAATGTAGGCGCCGGTTTATGTCACTTCATTTTGCATGAGGCTGTAAACCCGAGTGGTACCTATTATCATCTAGAACAGGAACAATCAGAAGAAGAAGGTGATAGACTAGCCTCCGTGAGTGGGATAATCAAGAGTACCGCCAAGGCTAGCCTCCGTGGGCGGTAGAAAAACTTGTTGTGTCAAGGTGCACTTGAATGATGTTATTGCCTAATATATGTTTATATTTCCTTATTAATATTTTCTATGCTTAAATTGAATTTACGTAACAAATATTCCATGTCCCACACTATATTTGTAATAGTGAAATTGGTGGGAACCAAAAGTTTTTAAAAACTGGTGGGAAACAATTTTGGCAAATTCAAATTACAATGGCTAAATTTTTGGCAGGGGAATGACATTTTCAGGTTCATGTGGCGCTACCACCCGCCCCTGCTTTTCCAGGGGTAGGTGGTGGCATCACCCACACTAGGATACACACTTTCTATAGGCATATGATGGTGTAAGGAAAATGGCCCTAGGTCATATTGATTTTGGTGATTAATCACAACATAGTCAGTGGGACTAATGTGTTTGCAAGATGTACCTTTGTAGGTATTTTATAGGTTCCAAAGTAAAGATGGCAATGGGCACAAAATACCCGCGTGCCCACGGGCATGAGACCCGATGGGCAAGGATACGAGCGGCACTTATCACCCGCGGGCGTGGGCAGCACTCTAAACCCGAAGGATAGTTGTTCACGAGCAAAGGAAATTGCTATCCGCACCCGCATATCCGCCAAACCCGCTATGACATGTGGGACCCACAATAAAGCATGTACGTATATATACACAAATTCCAGGGTTTCTTGTTTCTTCCCCGGTCCCCCACCCAGCCAGCCACCCTCCAACTCTATCCCCCCCCGGCCGCCCCCTCCTCTGTTCTCTCGCGTGACGCAGCACGCACCCGCACTGCGCCTTGGACCCCGACGAGGACCGCGACGGCGACGCCCTTGAGCAGCGCCTTGGGCTCCCCAGCATCGGCGGCGGTCGCTCCCCTCTTCCCCGAGACCGCGACTGCGCCACCCTCGAGCAGCGCCCTTGGCTCTCCAGCGGCTTCGCCTTGGGCTCCTCCTCTTCGGCGGCGGCGACCGCCTATTGACGGTGAATTTTGGTACACCAAACATGTTCGTTACACTTTGGTTTGAGCTTGATTATGGAACTAACCCGCCACTAGGTACACTAATGATATGACAAGTTCAACTTTGTATGTGCATTTGGAAGTGTTATGTTTTTGCAGGAAAACATGGACTAAAGGGACGGAGTCCCAACAAGTTCAAAGGAGCAAATGAGGAGTCCCGTTCGTGTTCATGTGCATGGTGAAATCACTCCCAAAGGTGGCAAGGACTGAAGTGTTACAACGGAGCATCCCCGAGGACTAAAGCGTAAAGACCAGACTTCATGCGGAGAAGACCCCCTATCTTGGATGCGAGGATGACGTCACCAAAATGATGCAATTAAAGGGGTTCAAGTGCAAAATGTCAAGAGGACCCACCTGGAGGAAGGGGGCGACCGAACTGAGCCGAAATGGGCCTGGGCCGGTCGGCTCAGGCCGGCCGGCCCAGCCTGTTTCGACGTCGGTTCGGCCCCCCATTTCTTGAGTGTGAAGATGATGCAACCCTAAGTACGTGTGGGCACCGCCATTCGCAGGACGGGAGCCATTCGCCCGAGAGGTCGTCCATAACGGAGATAGGTTGGAGAGGAGAGAGGTCATTCGCGATAAGGATCGATCAAGTCGAAGGAGGCAACCACAAGTGGAGGAGGACGTCGAGGCCCTGCCACGACACCCCCGGTGGAGAAGGAAGACTCCGTCGGAAGCGTCACCATGATCAACGGCGCCATGATTAGCGCCTTGATGGGGTAAACTTCTCATTTGTCCATGGGGTTGTAAATGTTCTAGTGATGTAATCGCTACTCTTTATGGTTTCAATCTATCAATCTAGTGTTGAAGTTGCTTTCATGTTCAAGGTTAGCTACCGTGCTTTTCGGGAGTATAGATCTCACTACTCTCTTAGAACCCTTCAATACGCCGTGATCATCATAGGTCTAGTCATGAATACCTCCGCGTAGTGACAGTACGAGGGGAGGGAAAGGGCGAAACCGTGGTCACACCCCCCGATAGATTAGATCGGTTTTGTATCTCTTAGCGGTTGCATGATCAAGTATCGTAGACCCTATGGGCAAGTGTCTTTATATCTTGTGAGTCTCATAACCTTCTCTAGTGTAGAATAGTTAGCCTTTAGGTTAGTCTTAGTTTAAGGTTGGTTTAGTTAACTAGGTTAGTGCTAGATCAAACGCTTGTAATCCCCTTGCTCCGCGGATTGACAAGAACCTAGGGAATCCCCGTGGTGAAAAAGGTGTAGGTCCGTACGCTTGCGGATCATAGGTGGATACGTGTTTTAACCATCAACAAGCCCCTTTTTCTGGCGTCGTTGCCGGGGAGGAAGACAGTTTACATCATTTGATTTTGTGTTAATTTTGTTAATTGCTAACATCTAACCCTTATTACCTAGAAAACCCCTTTGTTTTGTTTTTGTTCTTTTTATTTTTGTTGTCTAGATGGTGTTCGCCAACCACCCTTTGGAAGAACCAGAGAAATCACTACGGTATTACGCTAGCCCACGATGTGAAGACATCAAGGTACAAGAGTCGGATTCGAAGCTCGAAGATACAAAGTATGAAATCAAAGCTAGGATCATCGAGATGGCGGCGGCAACCCTGTTTAGAGGGATGGAGATGGAGAACCCGTATAGACACATAAGGCATTTCATGACGCTATGCAACACGGTGCGTCAAGAAGGAGTTCCCGATGAATGGTTCAAGTGGAACCTCGTCCCCTACTCACTTGCCGGCAAAGCAAGGACATGGCACTCGTTTGCGTATTTCGAAGTTGGAGGAAATTGGAACAAGTTGACGAAGAAATTTTGCGAGAAAATTTTCCCCATAAGCAAGTTCCAACATCTAAGGAGGCAAGTGATCAACTTCACTCAAGAAGAAGAGGAAGGGATAGACCAAGCTTGGAATAGGTTTAATGAGTTGATTGAACAAGGACCAAGACTCGGCTTCTCCGGTGACATACTTTTGCATACATTTTTCTTTTCCCTAACCTCTAGTTGCATGGAACATGTTCAAATGTGTGCAGGTCGGGATCTCATGGAGAAAACACTCACGGAAGCCGCTCAACTTTTACAAAAGATTAGCAAAGCGGCAGCCATGCGAAGAGATTGGGAAACACGACTTTCGGGAGGGCCGGAACACGATGCAAGCATGAAGACACATACTGAAATTTCTAAAAAGGCAGCCCCGGAAGACAAGAAAGAGGAGCCAATCCCGGTAAAGCTTGAAGGAGTACAAGAGGAGATAAGAACTACCCCAAGCGTTGACTTCGCCAAGTCAAATGAGACAAATGAAAGGAGTATGTCAAGCGCGAAGCCATTAAGGGAGTTCGAGCAAATGGATTGGGTTCCAATCGATTATGGAAAAGTATTCGACAAGAGAAGACTGTACCCTAACCAAAAGGGGATGGCGAGAGTATTGGAAGTGGACTTCCCACCGGAAAAGCAAGCGGAAAATCTATATGATCTTGAAACCACCGGTGAGATCTTTCGAAAGCTCTTTAGTGAAGATGAAGTGGATCTGGATCACATAGCCGAGGTGAAGAGAATCATGAGAATCAAACCCGAAGCATCACCATACGCTCGCCTCACCGAAGTTTATGCAATAGGATCCGATCAAGAGGAGAAGATGACCCCACACTTGACTTGCGAGATTAATGGAATTCAATGCAAGGCTTTATGCGACATCGGAGCCCAAGTAAGTGTCCTATCCTCTAAAATTTATGATAAAGTTCAAGACCATAACCTAGACTTAGTCCAAACTTCAACAAAATTAATTATGGGAGATGGTAGAACTATTAAACCTCTAGGTATTGCTTGCAACCTTAATGTAATCATCTCTGAAAAGTGCATACCAACCGACTTCTTTGTTATAGATGCCTATTATGATAATCATGATCACATAACCTTAGGTAGGCCCTTCCTTAAGTTGGTTGATGCCATTTTAGATGCCGGAGAAGGCAAAGTAACAATAAATCTTAATGGAGACAAGTACACATATAATTTTCTTCACGCTTCTAGTTTTGCTTCACCCTTTCCTCCCGAGGAAGAAGAAGAAGAAGAGGAGGTAGGTAGCCTTTGTTTTGTTGAAACTCTTAGAGACCCCGCTACAAAGAGCGATAGAGAATCAACCTAATGATCAACAAGACGAGGAATTAGAGGAAGCAATGAAAGGACTTGAACCATAAGATATGGAAGCATGGAGGAAGAAAAATTCGAAGACATCGGAGAAACCAAACCCGAAGAACCACAAGTGCCTGAGGTGGATCTCAAACCTTTGCACAAGGGATTGAAGTACGAATTTTTGGGCCCGGACAAGACTTATCCTGTCATCGTGAGCGATGAGTTGAGTCCCGAAGAAAATGAGAAGTTGCTGAAATTATTGAAAAAGCACAAAAAAGTGATCGGATATTCAATCAATGATCTCAAAGGACTTAGCCCAGCCTTTTGCACTCATCATATACCAATGGAAGACCAATGCAAGCCCGTAGTGGACCATCAAAGGAGGCTAACCCATGCCATGCGAGAGGTAGTGAAGAAGGAGGTTATCAAGCTTTTGGATGCTGAAATCATCTACCCGGTGCCGCATAGTGAGTGGGTGAGCCCCGTACATTGTGTGCCGAAGAAAGGAGGTTTGACCATGGTGAAGAATGAGAAGGATGAATTAATACCGCAAAGAACCGTGACCGGATGGCGGATGTGTATCGATTATCGAAAGTTGAACAAAGCAACGAAGAAAGATCACTTCCCCTTACCGTTCATTGACAAGATGCTCGAGAGGTTAGCAAATCATGCATATTTTTGCTTTCTCGATGGATACTCGGGGTTTATGCAAATCCCTATTCACCCGGATGATCAACACAAGACGACTTTTACTTGCCCTTATGGAATGTTTGCTTATCGAAGGATGCCCTTCGGTTTATGCAACGCTCCGGCCTCTTTTCAACGTTGCATGATGGCTGTGTTCTCAGAATTCATCGAGGAGATTGTCGAGGTGTTCATGGATGATTTTTCCGTTTATGGAAAAACTTTTGTGGATTGCTTGGCAAACTAGGACAAGGTTCTCACAAGGTGTGCGGAGGTCGATCTAGTGTTAAATTGGGAAAAATGCCACTTCATGGTAAAGCTAGGTATAGTGTTGGGGCACGTTATATCCGAAAGAGGGATAAAGATAAAGTGGAGACGGTTGAGCAACTCCCACCACCTACGGATGTAAAGTCTTTGAGAAGCTTTTTAGGCCATGCCGAATTCTATAGAAGATTTATCAAGGACTTCTCAAAGATTACTAAGCCTTTGACTCAACTTCTTCAAAAAGATGTGGCTTTTGACTTTGACGAGAAGTGCTTAGCGGCATTCCGGACTTTGAAGAACACTTTAGTAAGTGCCCCTATCATTCAACCTCTGGATTGGAGTCAACCCTTCGAGATCATGTGTGATGCAAGTGATTATGCCGTAGGAGCAGTTTTAGGGCAAAGAAAGGAAGGCCGAGTGCATGCTATATATTACACTAGTAAAACTCTTAATGAGGCTCAATTAAATTATGCCACTACGGAGAAAGAGTTGTTAGCGGTTGTTTTTTCCTTCGAAAAATTCAGATCTTAAATCGTGAACTCGAAAGTCATCGTCTACACCGGTCACGCGGCAATAAAGTATCTTTTGGCTAAGAAAGATGCTAAACCAAGATTGATTCGTTGGATCCTTCTTCTCCAAGAGTTTGACGTTGAGATCCGAGATAAAAAGGGGGTGGAAAATGTTGTGGCCAATCATTTGTCAAGGATGAACCACGGACAAGATGACAAGGAGCCCATCGAAGATAAAATGAGAGATGACCACCTCTATCGAATAATCGACAAGGATACTTGGATGATCGATATCATTCGGGCAATTCGGAGAATGCCTCTTGATCACCTAGATAAAAACACTCAAAGGAGGATAATATCCGAAAGTCGAAAATATTTCTAGTATTCACCTTACCTCTTTAAGCTTGGGAATGATGGAGTAATGAGAAGATGTGTACCAACAGAAGAGAGGCAAGAGATTTTGAGAAAGTGTCATTCGGCGGAATACGGTGGACATTATAGTCATTTTCGAACACAAGCAAAAGTTTGGTCCAGCGGATTTTATTGGCCGGAGATGCATGAAGATGCTAAAAGATATGTTGCCTCATGCCCCGAATGCTAAAGAACCGGAAACATATCTCAAAGGAATGCCATATCCTTGAATTACAATCTACAAATCGATTTATTCGATGTTTGGGGGGATTGACTTTATGGGGCCTTTCAAAAACTCACATGGATATGAGCACATCCTAGTCATGGTAGATTATGTATCCAAGTGGGTAGAGGCCATCCCATGTCGTAAAGCTTCCACGGAAGAATCCATTACAATGATCAAGAGTGTGATTTTCCCTCGCTACGGTACTCCAAGAATCTTGATAAGTGATGGAGGAACTCACTTCACCGGGAAGAACTTTAAGAAGTGCTTGTCCAAGTTGGGGATTGAACATAGAGTGGCTACGGCATATCACCCACAAACCAACGGACAAGCGGAAACATCGAATAGGCAACTAAAGAGCATCCTCAATAAGACTATAGAAAAGGGAGGCAAGGATTGGTCAAAGAAATTGGATGGAGCATTATGGGCATATCGGATGGCGTTCAAGACACCAATAGGTATGACTCCATATCAATTTATTTATGGCAAGGCTTGTCATCTTCCGGTTGAGCTAGAACACAAGGCATATTGGGCAATAAAAGAGATGAACCTCGATTTAGACGCCGCAAGGATAAAACGAACAATCCAAATTAGCGAGCTAGAGGAGATGAGGTTGAAGGCTTATGAAAATGCAAGCATTTACAAAGAGAGAATCAAGAGATGGTACGATAAGAGACTTAAAAAGAAGGAATTCAAGGAAGGAGATAAGGTCATCCTCTACAATTCAACGTTTAAAACGGTTGGAAAAGGAAAATTGCAAAGCAAATGGGACGGACCTTATGTTGTTCATTCGGTGCTATCCAATGGAGCAGTCACAATCATGGATGCAAAAGGAGAGCAATTCATGGTGAATGGTCAGCGGCTCAAGGTGTATCTCGAACCTGATGTCGTGCCCCTTCACTATGTTGACATCTTTATCATGGAGGATGAGCCCGAACGTCAAGCCTAGGACGTAAAACAAGGTGAGCAATCTGTAAATAGCTCTTGTTTTTATCTTTTTGGAGTTTTTCGCAAGTTTTTACCAGGCAATCTTTTCTACACAGGCTAATAATCAGAAAATAGTGGGATACGCGAAAAGTGGGACCGAACCGGCCGGCGAAACGAGGCAGGCCGGCTGGCCCGGTCCGATCAGCCCAGAGGCCCAGGGTGGCGGTTCGTGCCCATTTTTCTCTGGGACGCGTATCGTTGGCTTCCAAGTTTAGACTGAAGATTTTTGGGAAGTCAAGAATAGGAAAGGTTGGGTTCTAGGGCATTCTTTGTCGGGCTACTTAGAGGAACAAGATGGGAGCTCGGGAATCCATCCCAAGTTACATTCTTCCACCTCCACAATAGCTAGAGCAGCAGCCATGGCGTCCCCAAGGAGCGAGGAGGTGAAGCTTGGAGTCGAGAAGCCTATGGAGATGGAAGAGGTGCGGCGGTGCGAGCTTAAGCCCAAGCTAGAGATCAAGATGACCGCCCGCATCCGTTGCGGAGGCCGTGTCTCGACCGGGCTAATCTATGACGAAAACGTTAGTTCGTCACGACACTTAATCTGTGACGCTCAATACATGACGTTTTGAAATTTCGTCATAGATGCCGTTTTATGACGAAATTTTGATGATCTGTGACGAAAATCGACCTTCATGGACCGCAGGATGTTTTGTAGTGACATCAAGGAGGAGAGGATCGCAGCCCCCGTCCGGCGATCTGAGTGTCTTTGAGGGATGAAGAGGAAGAATTACAAAGAGAAGACGCCCGAGCCGAAGGATTATGGAGGCAGCGACTACTCCGACGACCGCAGCCCTAGTTCGTGGGCAGCCGCCGGGAGAGAAGATAATGACCTTTATTACTGGGAGGAGGTCCCCAAGGAACCAACTCCCGAAGGTCCCAACGGCGGTGGCAATCTCGACGACGGCGGTGATGACGACCCTTTTGGAGAGCACCCGATGTGTTGTGTGGCGTGCCGCCACACCATCTCGGACCTTTTTGCATCCGTTGACGAGTGCTTTCAAGCCATGGAAGCAATGCGCCAACGAATGGAAGACTTGGAGCATGTAGTCGATGACGACTACAAGTTCCTTAACCGGAACGTGCGGAAGCTCTTCGGGATGGTCGGCAGCATAAAGAAGAAGTGGTGCTCGGGGTGTGGAAAATTCCACTAAGTAGTTAGGGTTCTTCCCCTCTATGGTTTTTGTAAAATACGACGAGGACGTCGTATGATCTAAGCGTGGGGGAGAGCTAGCTAGCTAGTTTTTAAATTTTTGCCTTAGTAGATTGGTTTGGTTTGGTTTAGAACTTGCTAGTTTAAATTTTTGGTGTGTTTTTAAATTTTTAGCTTGAAAGTGTGTTAAATTAGTGTTTGAGTCAGAAAATCAAATAAAAAGAGTCTTTTACTTTTTGTCTCATGTGATGTTAATTCTTTCATTACTTGTAAGTTTTTCTTTAATCTTTATTATGAGAGCATGAGCAATTGATTTGAAAAAAATTTACCATGGTGCTTAGTGGAGTTTTCACCTCTAAAAGTACCCGTGCTATACTTTGATCTAGAACCTTGTTTTAGTTATGTTAAGTTCGATGCTAAAGTTGGAGGTTTATGTTTCTGAAAATTATGAGACAACCCTTGTAATAAAGGTTAGCGAAATCTCTTTTTCCAAGTTGAGAGTCAAAGAAAAATCCTATACAAGGCCGACTCAATATCCGCTCCACCATAAGTGTGGTTAGCATGATGAGTTGGGCTATGATCTTTCTCTCGTGGAAGTTTTAATTTCGAGCAATGATCATGTCCTTGTCTTATATCTTTTATTGCTAGCCTCGTCATGTATTCGGTACCGAGACTCTCGCATCGAAAGTCTCGTACATCACCGAATTCCATACCCAACCCATAATATCTCTTTTATACATCTTATTCCTTGAACACAACCTATGTTCGAAGATTCGTCTCGTTCCTAGCATGGTTTCTATTTAAATTTCAGATTGTGTTTATGCAAGGAAGACGAGCAAAGAGCTTCAGAAAAGAGGTAAAGATGTCAAATAAAGAGAGTAAGGAGAAGAAAAAATATATGTGTATGGAAAGAAAAAGAAAAGAAAAAAAAGAAAAAAGAAAAGAGAAGAAAAAGAAAAAGAAAAAGAAAAGAAAAGAGGAAAAGCAAGAAAGGTATGAGGAGGGATGAATCAAGTGAAGATCAAATGAAGTGCAAGGAAGGGTGCCACGTTGTTGAAAGACGAATCTTCTATTCTTCCAACCATGTGCAATCCGACAATGAGGACATCATCGGTGCCTCGGAGTCTTATTTTCTTTTGCCTTTGCACATGTCCACCATTCTGTATCTTCTTATCCTTGACACCCTCACATCATGGTTTAATTCTCATTATCATTGGCTCGAAAGGTAGACGACCATTAGAGGAATTTCTTAGCTTGACAATATTTGTGTTGATCTCACTAGCCATACCTATAGCTCCACCTTACATGATAAATGAGAGACTTGTGGGAGGAAAGAGTTTATGAATTATTTATGATAGCCACTTCAACGAGTGACATGTGAGGACTTGGAGAAAGGTTCTTGTCTAATACTTGTTGCAATATTTTATTTTTTGAAAAAATCATGAAAACCCTCCGATGGAAGCAAAGAAGTAAGCATGGCTGGAGTTGAGGACCTCTAGTGAAAGGTATGAGTTGTGGGGTAAATCTTGATTTGGTAAAATTCTAAACGCCCATGTTTATGTATCATGATCATTGCTTTCATGTTTATTATATTAAAGATAAAGGACTGACTAACTTGTAAAGAAAGATTTAGCGGAGCATGTTTTCAACACCATGGACAAAAGTTCTTTTGCAAGGAACTTGCTCGAGGACGAGCAAGATCTAAGCGTGGGGGAGATGTTGACGGTGAATTTTGGTACACCAAACATGTTTGTTACACTTTGGTTTGAGCTTGATTATGGAACTAACCCGCCACTAGGCACACTAATGATATGACAAGTTCAACTTTGTATGTGCATTTGGAAGTGTTATGTTTTTGCAGGAAAACATGGACTAAAGGGACGGAGTCACAACAAGTTCAAAGGAGCAAATGATGAGTCTCGTTCGTGTTCATGTGCATGGTGAAATTACTCCCAAAGGTGGCAAGGACTGAAGTGTTACAACGGAGCATCCCCGAGACCTAAAGCGTAAAGACCAGACTTCATGCGAGAAGACCCCCTATCTTGGATGTGAGGATGACGTCGCCAAAATGATGCAATTAAAGGGGTTCAAGTGCAAAATGTCAAGAGGACCCACCTGGAGGAAGGGGCGACCGAACCGGGCCGAAATGGGCCTGGACCGGTCGGCCCAGGCCGGCCGGCCCAGCCTGTTTCGACGTCGGTTCGGCCCCCCATTTCTTGAGCGTGAAGATGATGCAACCCTAGGTACGTGTGGGCGTCGCCATTCGCACGAGGGGAGCCATTCGCCTGAGAGGTCGTCCACAATGGAGAGAGGTTGGAGAGGAGAGAGATCATTCGCGAGAAGGATCGATCAAGTCGAAGGAGGCAACCACAAGTGGAGGAGGACGTCGAGGCCCTACCACGACACCCCGGTGGAGAAGGAAGACACCGTCGGAAGCGTCACCATGATCAACGGCGCCATGATTAGCACCTTGATGGGGTAAACTTCTCATTTGTCCATGGGGTTGTAAACGTTCTTGTGATGTAATCGCTACTCTTTATGGTTTCAATCTATCAATCTAGTGTTGAAGTTGTTTTCATGTTTAAGGTTAGGTACCGTGCTTTTCGGGAGTATAGATCTCACTATTCCCTTAGAACCCTTCAATACGCCGTGATCATCATAGGTCTAGTCATGAATACCTCCGCGTAGTGACAGTACGAGGGGAGGGAAAGGGCGAAACCGTGGTCACACCCCCCCCCCCGATAGATTAGATCGGTTTTGTATCTCTTAGCGGTTGCATGATCAAGTATCGTAGACCCTATGGGCAAGTGTCCTTATATCTTGTGAGTCTCATAACCTTCTCTAGTGTAGAATAGTTAGCCTTTAGGTTAGTCTTAGTTTAAGGTTGGTTTAGTTAACTAGGTCAGTGCTAGATCAAACGCTTGTAATCCCCTTGCTCCGCAGATTGACAAGAACCTAGGGAATCCCCGTGGTGAGAAAGGTGTAGGTCCGTACGCTTGCGGATCGTAGGTGGATACGTGTTTTAACCATCAACACCGCCGCTTCCCTCTTCCACGCCGCTCCTGTCATGACGACAACTCCTCCTACCCCGCCCCCTCCTCAACCCCCATCATAGACGTCCGCGCGGTCGCGGCGAGAGCCCTATCCCCGGCTCATCATCTTAGATCCACAGGCTCCCAGGCCGACCAACGTCCTCCTCGCTCGGCTAACGTCCTCGCCGCCCTCCTCGACCCTTCCGACCTCCAGATCTAGCAGGCACACGGGCATGCCCGTGGATAGCGGGCGTGGGCACGTGATGGTGCCCATGGCGGGTGGTGGGCGCGGGCATGGGCATGCGACGCTGTTATCCGCGGGCGTGGTGCCCGTTGCCATCCCTATTCCAAAGATGAAACACAATACCATCAAATGGGAAGAAAAGAAAGACTTAGGAAAATTCTATGGGATCTAAATCTTAGCAAAAACCTAGAGATAGTCTTATTCTAAGGTGTATAAATGATGGTATATAAGCCGAGACAAAAAGACATGTGAAGACTTGAAGCGAATCCTACTCGAAAGTACACCGACCTAATGCACTATCGCATTATGGTTAGGTCACCATTTCAGTCGGTGACACAAGTCACAGCAGGTTCAAGGCAGGCAGCGATCCTTGCGATGGCGTCAAGGAGAAGGCATCGTACCAATCAGTTACATATGAGATCAAAGGGTCAAGACCATGTGTCAAGAGCACACCGAAATATACGCTGGAGGGTAACGCATCAGTCGGTGATGATCGGCTCGGCTCGTATCAGCTCAGTTTCGGCTTGGGTAGTTTTGAGTAAAGAAAATGTCACACCGATTCATACAGTGGGTCCAAGGAATAGGCAGCGGATCAGTCGGTGTTTGTGGGAGGCAGCAGCTCAAGTCGTGGCACCGATGCTTTCGGTGACCACTGGGACATCAGCACCATATCAGTCGGTGACTGATCCCACTGTCAGTAATAGTGGACCGGCCAACGGCTAGCTGAGGTAGCATGCACCGATTGTTGCGGTGACCACCACTGCATACCACCGCAAGGGTCGGTGATATGCAGAAAAGTTCCAACGGCTTGTAACAGGTAGTTTTGGATGTTGGGGCTATAAATACCCCCTTGGCTGCGATGGAGAATGGTGTTAAAGTTCAGGGAAGCTACAAGTGATCCATCCACATACTCTAGCCCACAAAGTGCTTAAGAGAATATTAGGAAAATTAGCATAAAGCTTAGGCCTTGATTAGTGCTAGTTTTAGCTCTGTTAGAGTATTGTTCTTGAAGCAAACTGTGGGGGAGATCCCCACAGTGAAAAAACAATTTAATTAAAATAAAAGTCAGGGATCAGAGTTCTTACAATAGGGTTGATTTAGGGATTAGCCTATAGTTAGGCGAGGTTTGCACACCTCCTTTCTATCGGTGCTTACGTGCACCATTGTGAAGTGTAGGTGGTAGGAAAGTCTTGCGAGACCCTCCAACCGAGTTTGTGGAGAGGCCGCCTCGAGTTGTGCGTGGGAGTAGAGGCCCACGGATTTTAGTGCCAAAAGCTCTACCCAATTGAGGAGCAGCAAGGAGCATCCAAAAGAAGCTAGGCGGAGACCCACTTGCGCGTGGGGAAGGCCCGTCGGCTATCCTACGGAGTTACTTGGCCGAGGAGTACATGCCCTTGCGCTGGCATACCCTTTGAGAGAGGCTCCAACAATAAGGACTAGTGGGAAGCTTGGCTTCCTGATACCTCAGGAACAATTGTCATGTCATCACGGGAGTTTGCATTCTCTATCATTACATTCTGCATTACTATATGCCTTTACTTTCTGCATTTACCTTTCCTAGATTTGCCATGAGTAGGTTCTAGGATTGTAACCTAAGGCTTAAATCTTTTAACTGTAGAGATAACAACACATAGAAAAACTTAGTGCACATCTAGATTTCTTGCGTAGGCTTTTTATATGTGGTTTTCTTGAGGCTTAATTTTTAGAACACCCAATTCACCCCCCCCCCCTCTTAGTGTGTTACAGTCTCTTCAGATGGCATCATCCACGCACCTATATTAACCCGTAGTTAATAAACACTTCCAGGGGCGGGAGATGGTGTCACCCGCTCCTGCAAACAACTATATGTATGGAATTGCCGATCCCACCGCACCTATAAATCGTTTTTGTAGTAGTGTGTAGTATAGTTGTAACTTGTAACTCATTGCACTAGCATGATTGACACCACAGCTCCAATTTCCGAAACAACCATGAACCAATCAACGTGAACTTGCATGTTTATTTACCATAAATCACCGTAGTTAATATCTGTGCAGTGGCTCAGCACGTGCAAATTATCATTAATATGGAAAATATCATGGTAATATAAAGAAATAAGGCTTTTTGTCTTGATTGGTAATACCGATCGAGACTAAAAGAGCTACATGCATGCACCTGTATGGCGGGGACCTTTAGTCCCAAAAGATTGCATTGGATGGATATTCAAGATACTTATATATGGGCATTATTACAAACCGAAACTGCATGTTTTTTGCCACAAGTGATTCTTATATTATCCTTCTTCATGGTCATAATTTATGACGGGAATGCAAGATATTGAACATGAAGCATACAGCTACACCCATATGTTCAAAGACTTCGATGCTAACTGAAGTCCCAAAGCTCAAACTCTTGGAGGTTCATGGTAACCTCATGGTCAAGGGCTCCAATGTCAATAATGTCTGTCAGGTGATCCACTTTCCCAGGTGCCATCATCAGCATGTCCTCAAAGATGTCATCCTGAACTCCGTGGATATCGTCATAAACAAGTGTTGAGCTGCAACATTGGTTATGACCAAATCCTGGCACAGTTCCATTAGATGTCTCAAAATCATGTGTACGCGATATGTCATCTTTCTTGCAAATGTGCTGGCCATAGTAGTCAACGTTGAACAACCTCGCCATTCCACCTCGATCAACAATTTCCTTCTCTTGCACTGTCTTAGTTGCTAGGCACCCTTGGCCTTTATTATTAGAACACCTATAATAGCTCCTGATAAAGCATAATCTCATTACAGATAATTGTTTAATGCAATAAGCTTACATAACTAATATATACTCTATATGTTGGTGGATGGAACTTTTCGTAAGGATATATAGAGCTAGGATTTGCTTATACTGATAAGTATTTGATGAAGTGCATCTATATGTACATACCTAGTGTGTTTTGCATTGGAGATCCACTTCTGCCCATACTTCCTCCATTGATATCCATCATCATAGCGTGGTTCGTGTGTCTCCAGTGAACCTATGTGTTGTGCATTCATCCTGCCGACACCAATATCACTGAATACGTTTATACCTAATTATGAAAGATAAGTCCTATAGGTCATAGGTAACTGCCATATGAATGTTCTTGAATCTTCCATCCAAAATTACAATTTGTTTTGGCTTTTATAAATACATAGTTTTTGCTATGCATCTAGACATAATATATATATATATCTATGCGCATAACAAAAACTATGTATCTGGAAAAACCAAAACAAATAGTAATTTGGGACCACGGATGGAGTATATAGTAAGTGTATACATCAGTTAATACGTACCTTCTCTTATTTCCAGTGTTCTTCATGCGATGCTTACTGCCGTTTCTTTCATCTCTGGTAAGATTGGCCTCAGTGGCGTAGCCAAGGGGGGGCTGGCAGGGGCCATGGCCCCCCCTATGGCTTGCAAATCTCCACTAAAACTTCGATTTTGATCAAATTTTTTAGATAAATTAGCACTATTGGCCCCCCTCAATGATGAAAAAAATCAATTCCTGGCTACGTCACTGATTGGCCTGTTTATTATCACTGTTACTACCAAATTGTAAGGACGAGATAGCCTTACTTGAGGAACTGAATATATCTTCAAAGAGCTGCTGAACCAGCTGCGTCTTCTCATTGTGAGCATAGAGTATCGGTAGGATAATGTCATGCAGCTCAATCATGAGAGCCTTTTGGTGTTCGATCTCGTTGATGACCAGTTGGGAGTCACCATGGATGGAAGATTCAAGAACATTCATATGGCTATTCTCTATCATATCTAGTATAACAGTTGAAGCAGTACTATAGGTAGTCATAGCAGGTAACTAACTGCGTCGGTATCTATTTATACTAGCAAGCAGTGGCAAATAGTGTGAACGGACGGAGTATTTCAGATGTTCTACTTTTTAAATAATACTAGCAAAATGCACGTGTGTTGCTACGGTCAACAATTAGTTCTTTTTTAATTTCTATCACTACAGTTTTGTTACACTTGTTGGATGTCTACACATGTTTGCTAGAAAAACTAACAAAATTTTAGTTTATTATATTTCCTTCAATTAAAGTAAAACCATAATTTGACCACATCTTCAATTGTATTTAGATTCGTTTCCCAGTGCAAATAGCAAGTAGCATGCAACCAGGAAGGTGTTTTTTGTTTTTTTCGGTTGTTTGTTGTTCTTTTGTTTTTTCCCGGTTCATCACATGAGGGCGGGCCCGCTAGGGAGCTAGCGCCGGTTCGGGAGGGGCCTCGGGGGACCCGGTGGAAGGCGGCGTTTTTTTTGTTTTGTTTTTTCCGGTCCACGGGAGTCGGGAGGGCGGGCCGCGGGGGGAGATGGCGCCGGTTCGCTCGCGGGCGGGAGGGCGGGGCCACGTGGGACGCTGTTCGCTGGCAGAAATCGGTTTTTTTTTTTGTTTTCTATACATCGGTTTTACTTGTAGTGGCCGGTTTTCTTCCTGTTTTCGACATGGTTCCGTACTTTTGACTTGGTCAATGACGTATCAAAAAGTTGGGCAGAAACAATCCTTGCTTTAATATTAGATAGAGATAAAGGGTAACTGAATTATGTATGCATGTTCTGTTTTTGATGGTCACATGATTTGGACAGCTTATTATTTGTATGTTAGGACCCTCTGGAATTTAGACAGTGACATGGTCCTTGAAAGTTTGGTCAAGAACTCCAATAGCTTCCATGACTGAAGTCGTGTCACAGTCTAGTGCATCTATCCACGTGATAGGAGAGAGCAACCAGCCAACTCTTCATTTTGTGAATCGAAGTGAAAAGACGTATAAAGTTACAGAGGAGTCCAGCGTGTCGCGATCTAGCCCAGCCACCTCCGCCCACGGGGCCAGGACGACCGGCGCTGGGGATAAGGGTGCTGCGGAGCACGCAGAGCCTGGAAGGCCGAGGTGGAGGAGAGGCGTGGTGGGCTTTGGCGCCCAGAGAGGTCGGCCCTTACCCGATGCGGTCAGTCTTACTGAAAGACTAGGAATGTGCCCGTGCGTTACTACGGGCAACAAAAATATTAATACTGAAAAACATTAGTGCAGATGAATTTATTTGGAAACAAGTATATTTATGTTAATCCTCCTACTGATGTTACTTAGAGATGGATAGTTAAGATCATTGCTTGATAGTCTAAATTTAAGTTTCATCATCTTCAACATTTGCCACTTTTTATATATGGCCATATCTACACATTCATTCCTTTCCTTTTCTTTTTCTTTTTTGCAAGGACATGTCGACACATTCTGTTATTGAAGAACTAATGAACAAGCATACCAAACATTGAAAGTGCGATCAGAATGTTTGTGTCACAGGATATATTCGCATGAGCTCTCAGTAGAGTTACAGAGTTGAGTAGAGTTACAGAGTTGACATCCAGTTGCCCCTTGGCAATGTACAATCTGTTGATCAATAGGGGCTAGCTGCCGGTACTAAGGATATCCCATTCAGCACGCAGCTCCTCGTTGCGAAGGAAGTTGGAGACCCTCAGGTGTCATAGGCATCCGACTGCTACGGTGGCACCGAGCACCACACCTGGTGGCACCCCCGGCTCATCCACATTATTTTGTACCATGACGAACATCTTTCCACATGATACCGGTTAAGCCACCTAGTTTGCTCATTCTGCATATGACGCACTCAGCCCCGCACTGAAGTTCTCCATCATAATCTGCCAACTTATTCAACACTATATTTCCCTTCCACAGAAGGGCTATGGAAAGAGTGAAATGCTTTTTTATTTCTATATGATGCAGCACAAGCAAGGAATCCTATACTGATCTTATACCTGATGATGACAAGTCATGCTCTGGCACTGCAACTGATGACATCAGCATAGCCAAGCACTCACATTGGCATTGCAGTGTTGCAAGCCACCGCCCTGCACCAAGAGCGAGGCCAGACCACAAAGAGGCCGGTAGCGCTGGTGCACGGATGCCTCGTGGTATTTTATAAGATCAGAAGAATCATCTTGTTTTTCCGTTCTAATAAACATTATTAATCTGATTAGTACAGTTGAAGTGAGAAGGAAATACAGATATAAGTGGCAAAACACAAGCTTACCTTTCTTTAAATTAATCTTGTGTTTAGATATAAGCTTGTGTGACAGGACGTTAACCTAATAATCTCTCACTTAAAAGAAATTAAAATGCCAAACAGTACCCAAATAATAGAACAGGTTTTACAATTCCAAAGCACAAACTAATCTTACATTTATTCAGGGAAAAAATGAAAGCCATGTAGCATCCAAATCCAAAAGTCTGCAGCAGACAACAAACAAAATATAGGTGATTCGCATAAATCATGAGTTACTAAGCTCACAGATGCATGTGCAGAAAGGCACACCGAATCAAAGCCACAAGTTCAGTAACACCAGGAAGAGTAGGTTGGGTCTGTAAGATTGTAAACCATTAAATGCACATCATGATGTCGATAATTTTTTAAAAGTTAGCCAACTCTAAACCAATAAAAACCTTGTACTATAGATCTGCACACTTTAAAGTGAGACTCTTGATCTGTCAAGATCCCCTTCGCGGTCTCTAACTGAGGATTCAACAGAGTTTACTGAATTAAGTGAGATTTGGCTGAAGTCTGCACAGTGCAATGTATGATTTGTCTAACAACTAAATGATTGATAGTGTGCTGATTAATGCTGTATACAGTGGCAAAATTGCTCCAACAAATGGAATACTAAGAGAGAGATTATAGCTCAATTTGAAACTATGAATATATGCACTTGTTATAGGCTGATAAATACTTGTTCACTGAAAAATATTTATGAGAACATTCTGGCTATGGACAAATAGTAGTGACTGAAACATACTTGCTACGGGGACGAAAGAATTATATTGCAACAAAATAATGAATACAAGAATTAAATAAAAGTAAACAGGACATAATCATATCATCTAGATTGATATTTCAAGAGACATTTCGACCATAAACACTATGTCCTAACTCCTAACATATCTGCACCTACAGGCTAGTGCGAGGGGGTCAAGATGTGTATGTATGCATATCAAACAAAATATGTGCAAAAGTGTGCTAGTTGCGCAAAAGAAATTTATTGCCTTCATCCAATATGATTCCACTTCAATGCATCAAAGACAAGAGTTGTCTGGCAAGTAAGAGTACTTGTGTAGAATTCACATTGTATTTTCTGAGCTAGCTCCAAGGCCTTTAAGTTCACTCTAAAAGTCTATTACATTTCAACATTGAGAGTAAGAATAATGCAAGAAAAGAAGGGAGATCTTGAAATAAGTCAACATGAACCAAAATTAAGAAGTAAATTCACATGAAGCTCCATCGGCATGTACCTTTGGATGGTCCAGACTGAAACACACGTTTGAAGTAGATATTTTAGTTGGCATTTTCTTGCTGTCATCAAACACTAATCCGAACATTTCAGATACAAAATCCCCTCCCACTGAGTTAATTTCAGATTTCTGATAAATAAAAGTATCAAAATTCCAAAAATGGAAGGTTAACAAGAACAGAGAGAACAAGGGCCAAGTTGACAATAAGAAAAAGAAAAGCCTACTTACATGCCAATGTGCTTCTAGGTGATGACAGAAGTGCACTGCCGCCAGCTCCTTGAAGCGCTATCCTATCCAAATCTGATTGGAACGGCTGTCCCACTGAAGACTTCGATTCTGTCAATAGCAAGGGGCACGAATATTAAATTCAATGGTGCAAAATTTATCATATTGGTTGAGCAATTTTACAGTGCATATGATTGTTTAACAATGAACCTAATATAGAAGGAAAACATGATGTTTTGTATTGAGCTTGGTGTCACTTCATGACAACGTCTAGCGATTCTTCCATTGCACTTTGCCACCAGAAAGTGTAGTGCTCGACACCAGAGCATGTAAATGAAGATGAGTGTGTGCTTACACATTTTTGTGAGGCATGTAAATCGATGAGTAGATTAGAGCAGCAGCTAGAGCAGGAATCGGAAACATGGGCAACATTCAGAGTGCCCTCATCTGGTAGCTGAGATTGTGCGATCTGGTAGCCATGATAGCAATCCAACTGCAATAATCTGGCCAAAAACAAAACAGCACATCAAAATACAATTCATCCTGATCCAAAGCTGCACTCGTGAACTCATGACAAAGCAATTTAGTTCAACATTATTTATGATAACTATCTGCTGAACTGAAGCATGGATCAAAGCTATTTAAATTAAATGATAATATCTGAAGAAATGAGAGAATCTGTGTAGTTCGTGACAGATTGCAGAGCAATGTAACGGACAGGTAGTTCAGATGGTAAACAATCCTCGATTCGACAATTAAAAACGTATTGATTTCCCTAGGAAAGAGGAGATTGTTAGACCAATTCAAATGGAAGGAATCGAATAACCTAAAGTGCGCTGCCGCAGCCAACACCAATGCTGACGGCACAAACATGCGCGGGCACATGGTGGTTGTCGCCACTGCGTCGAGTGGTGGTGCGCGCCCGAACCGAGGAGATGGCGAGGGAGCCGGTGGCGCGTCGGGCAAGGGGCAACACCAAGGCTGACGGCATGGACATGCGCAGGCACGCGGTGGTTGTCCCCGTGAATGGCGTCGGGCAAGGGGCAACACCAAGGCTGACGGCATGGACATGCGCAGGCACACGGTGGTTGTCCCCGTGAACGGCGTCTAGTGCTGGAGGAGGAAGATGGAGCGGAGGGTCGCAGAGGAGGGCTCCGGCGGCTTCTGCGCGCAGGAAATGCGGCGGTAGCGGCGGTGGGAGATGGGGCGGCGGTGGCTCTTGCAGCGCGGCCCAGGCGGTGCGAAGGCGGCGGCGGCGGGTAGGAGCGACGGTTTAGGGTAAGATTGATTGGACACAGGGGTGTGGGCCAGAAAGTCGGGGGAGGTCGCGACACGGGGGAGGAGGAGGGGACCGGTGGCGGTGTGCAGAGGGAGAGGTGGACGGCGGGATGGGCGCGGAGGCGGCGTGCGGATGGGCGTGGAGGCTGTGTCGCGGTGGTTGTCCCCGTGAATGGCGTCGGGCAAGGGGCAACACCAAGGCTGACGGCATGGACATGCGCAGGCACACGGTGGTTGTCCCCGTGAACGGCGTCTAGTGCTGGAGGAGGAGGATGGAGCGAAGGGTCGCAAAGGAGGGCTCCGGCGGCTTCTGCGCGCAGGAAAGGCGGCGGTAGCGGCGGCGGGAGATGGGGCGGCGGTGGCTCTTGCAGCGCGGCCCAGGCAGTGCGAAGGCGGCGGCGGCGGGTAGGAGCGACGGTTTAGGGTTAGATTGATTGAACACAGGGGTGTGGGCCAGAAAGTCGGGGGAGGTCGCGACACGGGGGAGGAGGAGGGGACCGGTGGCGGTGTGCGGAGGGAGAGGTGGACGGTGGGATGGGCACGGAGGCGGCGTACGGATGGGCGTGGAGGCGGTGTGCGGAGGGAGGTGGAGGGAGGCGCGCGACGGATTAAGGGAGGGGGTGAACGACGTCACCGTAAATAATAGATTGGTATAGTTCAACATTATTTATGATAACTATCTGCTGAACTGAAGCATGGATCAAAGCTACTTAAATTAAATGATAATATCTGAAGAAATGAGAGAATCTGTGTAGTTCGTGACAGATTGCAGAGCAATGTAACAGACAGGTAGTTCAGATGATAAACAATCCTCGATTCGACAATTAAAAACATATTGATTTCCCTAGGAAAGAGGAGATTGTTAGACCAATTCAAATGGAAGGAATCGAATAACCTAAAGTGCGCTGCCGCGGCCAACACCAATGCTGACGGCACAAACATGCGCGGGCACACGGTGGTTGTCGCCACTGCGTCGAGTGGTGGTGTGCGCCCGAACCGAGGAGATGGCGAGGGAGCAGGTGGCGCGTCGGGCAAGGGGCAACACCAAGGCTGACGGCATGGACATGCGCAGGCACGCAGTGGTTGTCCCCGTGAATGGCGTCGGGCAAGGGGCAACACCAAGGCTGACGGCATGGACATGCGCAGGCACACGGTTGTTGTCCCCGTGAACGGCGTCTAGTGCTGGAGGAGGAAGATGGAGCGGAGGGTCGCAGAGGAGGGCTCCGGCGGCTTCTGCGCGCAGGAAAGGCGGCGGTAGCGGCGGTGGGAGATGGGGCAGCGGTGGCTCTTGCAGCGCGGCCCAGGCGGTGCGAAGGCGGCGGCGGCAGGTAGGAGCGACGGTTTAGGGTTAGATTGATTGGACACAGGGGTGTGGGCCAGAAAGTCGGGGGAGGTCGCGACACGGGGGAGGAGGAGGGGACCGGTGGCGGTGTGCGGAGGGAGAGGTGGACGGCAGGATGGGCGCGGAGGCGGCGTGCGGAGTGGCGTGGAGGCGGTGCGGAGGGAGAGGTGGACGGCGGGATGGGCGCGGAGGCGGCGTGCGGATGGGCGTGGAGGCGGTGTCGCGGTGGTTATCCCCGTGAATGGCGTCGGGCAAGGGGCAACACCAAGGCTGACGACATCGACATGCGCAGGCACACGGTGGTTGTCCCCGTGAACGGCGTCTAGTGCTGGAGGAGGAGGATGGAGCGGAGGGTCGCAGAGGAGGGCTCCGGCGGCTTCTGCGCGCAGGAAAGGCGGCGGTAGCGGCGGCGGGAGATGGGGCGGCGGTGGCTCTTGCAGCGCGGCCCAGGCGGTGCGAAGGCGGCGGCGGCGGGTAGGAGCGACGGTTTAGGGTTAGATTGATTGAACACAGGGGTGTGGGCCAGAAAGTCGGGGGAGGTCGCGACACGGGGGAGGAGGAGGGGACCGGTGGCGGTGTGCGGAGGGAGAGGTGGACGGCGGGATGGGCGCGGAGGCAGCGTGCGGAGTGGCGTGGAGGCGGTGCGGAGGGAGAGGTGGACGGCGGGATGGGCACGGAGGCGGCGTGCGGATGGGCGTGGAGGCGGTGTGCGGAGGGAGGTGGAGGGAGGCGCGCGACGGATTAAGGGAGGGGGTGAACGACGTCACCGTAAATAAGAGATTGGTATAGTTCAACATTATTTATGATAACTATCTGCTGAACTGAAGCATGGATCAAAGCTATTTAAATTAAATGATAATATCTGAAGAAATGAGAGAATCTGTGTAGTTCGTGACAGATTGCAGAGCAATGTAACGGACAGGTAGTTCAGATGATAAACAATCCTCGATTCGACAATTAAAAACGTATTGATTTCCCTAGGAAAGAGGAGATTGTTAGACCAATTCAAATGGAAGGAATCGAATAACCTAAAGGGCGCTGCCGCGGCCAACACCAATGCTGACGGCACAAACATGCGCGGGCACACGGTGGTTGTCGCCACTGCGTCGAGTGGTGGTGCGCGCCCGAACCGAGGAGATGGCGAGGGAGCAGGTGGCGCGTCGGGCAAGGGACAACACCAAGGCTGACGGCATGGACATGCGCAGGCACGCGGTGGTTGTCCGCGTGAATGGCGTCGGGCAAGGGGCAACACCAAGGCTGACGGCATGGACATGCGCAGGCACACGGTTGTTGTCCCCGTGAACGGCGTCTAGTGCTGGAGGAGGAGGATGGAGCGGAGGGTCGCAGAGGAGGGCTCCGGCGGCTTCTGCGCGCAGGAAAGGCGGCGGTAGCGGCGGCGGGAGATGGGGTGGCGGTGGCTCTTGCAGCGCGGCCCAGGCGGTGCGAAGGTGGCGGCGGCGGGTAGGAGCGACGGTTTAGGGTTAGATTGATTGGACACAGGGGTGTGGGCCAGAAAGTCGGGGGAGGTCGCGACACGGGGGAGGAGGAGGGGACCGGTGGCGGTGTGCGGAGGGAGAGGTGCACGGCGGGATGGGCGCGAAGGCGGCGTGCGGAGGGGCGTGGAGGCGGTGCGGAGGGAGAGGTGGACGGCGGGATGGGCGCGGAGGCGGCGTGCGGATGGGCGTGGAGGCGGTGTCGCGGTGGTTGTCCCCGTGAATGGCGTCGGGCAAGGGGCAACACCAAGGCTGACGGCATGGACATGCGCAGGCACACGGTGGTTGTCCCGTGAACGGCGTCTAGTGCTGGAGGAGGAGGATGGAGTGGAGGGTCGCAGAGGAGGGCTCCGGCTGCTTCTGCGCGCAGGAAAGGCGGCGGTAGCGGCGGCGGGAGATGGGGCGGCGGTGGCTCTTGCATCGCGGCCTAGGCGGTGCGAAGGCGGCGGCGGCGGGTAGGAGCGACGGTTTAGGGTTAGATTGATTGGACACAGGGGTGTGGGCCAGAAAGTCGGGTGAGGTCGCGACACGGGGCAGGAGGAGGGGACCGGTGGCGGTGTGCGGAGGGAGAGGTGGACGGCGGGATGGGCGCGGAGGCGGCGTGCGGAGGAGCATGGAGGCGGTGCGGAGGGAGAGGTGGACGGCGGGATGGGCGCGGAGGCGGCGTGCGGAGGGAGGTGGAGGGAGGCGCGTGACGCATTAAGGGAGGGGGTGAACGACGTCACCATAAATAATATATTGGTATAGATATAGAAAGGAAGATGTGGACAAAACAAGCAAGCCGCGGAGAAGAACGGTGCTAACAAGTAACAAGTCGAATAGACGTGCAAGTGGCATGTAATAACGCGGATGGAAACCAGCCGTAGCCTACGAGTTAGTACTGCAGGCTACCAAATTATTATTTTTCAGTAAAGGGAGAAAAGACAGCATGTGCAAGCGACATAATCGTCCGGAACACCCGAAAATTCCATCACAATAAAATAATGCTAGCAACATGGTTTAGTTTTTATTTACTAAGGATTAAAAAATTTGACTAAATAAATTTACCTTTAATTAAATTAAACAACATTTAAATTTAGAATTTACCAAAGTGTTTGATACATTCATGCCTTTACATTTGTTTTGTTTGTTGTTGTGTGGTTTTTAAAACAAAAACAAAAGTTCAAAAGTTCAAAAGTCCTAAAACCACCCTCATGCTCCCTCTCCCAAGCTCCCTTTTCTCCCTTTTCTTTTAGCCCATCCCGCTGTCTCCCACTCTTTCGGCCCAGCTCTACCTCACCTCTCTTTTCTTTTTTTTCTTTTTCTTTCAGCCCGCGCGGTCCAGCCGGCCCAGTTCTCCCGCCGGCCCAAACCTCCTCCCGCGGCCCACCTTCCTTCCTCTCCCTCTCCCACCGCTGACAGCTGGGGCCCGCTCGTCAGCATCTTCCCCTACCTCCAGCCGCCCCCTTCCTCTAGCCATGGCCGGCCGCACCGACACCCTCGCTCCTACCCTCCCTCCACCGAGCGCGGCACTCAATGCGCCGGCGCACTCCCACAACCGCCTCGCCCCTTCCTCTCCCGTAACGCCCTCCACTCGAACTCCACCGCCTCCGAGCATTCATGGCCGCCCGCCGGAGTTCCCCCCACCGCCTCACTGCGCCCCCTCCCCTTCCCTCTCCGCCCTATAAAAGGCGAGCTCGAGCCCCGCCTCTCCCCGCACCTCCTCCTTCCCTCTCCTCGCGCGCAGCGCAGCAGCAGCCCGAGCTCAGCGCCGCCGCCTGCCGGATCTCCGCCAGCATCGATCTCCCTCCTTGTCACCTCTTCGTCGCTGCGCTCTTCACTGGAGCTTTGTGTGAAGGTAAGAAACACACCCATGCCTTCCTTTTTGATCTTAGAGTCCGTAGCGCCCTCTGTGCCCGCTCGCCGGCCAAGTGCTGTCCGCCGCCGGCCGAGGTGCCCTTCAACCATAACCCTAGCCGCCTCCCTATGTCCCTGGATAGGTTTGTAAGCTTCGCAGCTTCGCGTAGAGCCTAGCCGTGCCTCAAACCGAGCCCGGATGCTCGATTTCGAGCTACTCCGGCAAGCTCCGCCGCCTAGCACCGCCGCGCGCAGCCGTGCGCCGCTGCGCCCGCCGCTTGCCGTCGCCGACCGCCGCTCGATCCTGATCTAACGGATTTGATCTAATCCCACCCCCAGTCAAACCATTCACATAACGGTCAACCTGAGCTGACCGCTGCCACTTTACAAAAAGGCCCCTGAAGTTTCTGATATCACAAGCCGGTCGTTCCACCTTTGAAAACCCTTACATATAGGTCCTGTTTTCTTCGTTTAGGCCCTTGATCTTTCTAGTTTTTCCGCCCACCATCCTTGGCTGCCGTTTTTGCACCGTAGCCCTCCGGTTTTTAAGCATAATTAGGTTTAGGTCCCTGGTTTCTTGCAGATAAGCCCCTGGAAGTTAGTTTCCTTCACAATCTAGCCCCTAAACCTTGTTTAGGCCATATCTTTTCCGTCTTAGCTCCATTTTAAGCGTTCTTGGTGTCCACGCGATCGTCTCAGCAAGCCCGTTAGTTTTAGAAGCTTATTTTAGTCTTTTGGTAATGTTTGATGTACTGTTTTATTTATTGTATGTTTTCATGTGTGATCGTAGACAACGCGTCGTTTGAGGAAGAGCAAGTGCAAAAGTTTGAAGAAAAGGAAAGTAACTTTTGGTTGGAGAAAGGCAAGTGACCCTAACCACCCTTCTACCTATGCTTTAATACAAGAATACTATAAATTAATTGAAACATGGAGAACCACTCAGGAAAACAGTGCAACTACAGTCCATATGGCTCTGGCTTAGCCAATTAATTAGGTGTGCGAATGTACTGATGACTTTATCCGAAAGGAGCAGAGGGGGATCGGGGTTGCAGTGGTATAACCCGGTCCTTTTGGGGTAGCAGCCTTTGCTAAGGTCCTGACCACTAGGGAGGGTTATGGTCCGTCCTGATCTTTAACTATACGGGTTGTTGGTCTTTTGCATATCTTTGTAAAAGTTTCGTAGCGTCCCTATGCAATCACACCTCGGAAGTGTGGTATTGTGCCTGATCAGCACAGGCATGGTTGGGTTCAAAGTTCTTCGGAACTTTTACGCGAACTGTGGTGAAAGTGTACAACCTCTGCAAAGTGTAAAACTGTTCGATCAGCCGTGCTCACGGTCAAGAGCGGCCTGGACCCTCACATGATTAATGAACTTAAAGATGCATTTAAAATTGCTTTCCGGTTATTTCTGTGGCCTTGTTGAGTACCAACCATAAGTGTACTCATCCTTACATACATGCTGTTCAAAGGAGAACCCTGGAGAGGAGTACTTCAGTGACTACGAGGAGTTCTGAAGCACGCGATCCACCAGTCAGATGCCTGTGGAAGATGAAGATGGTGTCGCATCGTCATAGTTATCGTTGTTCGTGTAAAGACCTTCGTGTCTACCCTCGTGAGTGTAATAAAGTTAATAAATCTTTTCTGTACGTTTTGAGCAATATCTTGTGATATTACACTTATTTATCTATCATATGTGTGAAATTCTAATCCTGGCACACATATGAGATGGATCTGGTTTTCTTCGGAAAAACGGGTGTGACATCGTCCTACTACCTACTGAGATTTTTTTTATTGAACCCCGTCACGGCTTCACCTATGAAACCAGCAGGTATTCTACCACGAACAATAATCCAAAACCGTTAGATATATAACTTGTTAAGGGTGGGTGGTTTTGCCTACATGGCATCACATATGAGCAGCGACGTACCAAATATGTGTTTAGGCAGCCCCTCAACTATCATTGCTGGAAAATTATAAATCGACATCTAATACCAATCATAAACTCCTTTTTAGTACTGATTGTCCAATGTCCGTACAAAAAAGGGAGTGATATTTAGTGCTGGTTGGGATCACCAACCAGTACAAATTGGCTGCCACGTCATCGTAGCCATGGCCAACTTAGTACCAACTGGTGCTAGATTTTTCTTTTTTCCTTTTCTTTTATGTTTTGCGTGTTCTTTATTCTTCATTTGTATTTCTTATTTATTTTCTTTACTAGTTCTAATATGCTAATATAGATAACGTTGTATTATATAGGGAAAATCCATCCTACATTTGAGATAATATTATATTGCCATCTTGTACATAGACATATATCAAATATTTCATTGCATCAACTTTTCAAGTTCAATATTTGGATCTGCTATTATGAACTCGAGTCCTGATGGTGAAGCTGATTTGATTCATCGTTATGGAGCTCTCACATTAGTACCGGGCCAAAAAGCAAAGGCCAAGGAGAAATGCTCAATTTTCTATTAGTGTACATTTTTCTAACAAAATAAAATTGTTTCCAGCCTCTACCATCACACACAGCCAATCCTTTACAGCGAGTTCAGTGCTTGCTGATCTAACAAAACGATAATAGTTGACAAAAATAAAGCAAATAATTGTAAGTAAAATCTATTATTGATTCTCCATCCATTCTTACTTTCACTGCTAGGGAATTGACCTCCTGTACCGAGTCTAAACCCCCTTTAGTACCGGTTACCGAACCGATATTGGTCAGTTGGTACTAAGGACGGCCTTTAGTACCGGGTAGTTTACTCGGTACCAAAGAGCCCTTGAGTACCAGTTGTTCTTGACAACCGGTACTAACTGGGCTGCCACGGGACCGGTTATAAATAGAAAAATGCTAACCCTTTAGTACCGGTACTAGATCATTTTTCTATTTATTTCCTTTTTCTTGTCTTTCTTTTCAGTTTCTTTATTCTATTGTAATATGTTGTATTATCCAGTCGCGTGGCATATATAATATTACATTTGAGATAATTATATATATATATATTTATTTATATATTGTGCATATATAAAATATATATTATAAGGAATTAGATGCTTATAGCCTAAGAGGGAAAGAGGGTGAATTAGGCAACTTAAAATCTATCATCACGTACATCATCTGATCCAACTAATACGACACATCCTTTGCAATCAATTCTATTTGAAACAAAGAAAAATATACATATAAATAAAAAAGTTCTCATTTTTAGCTCATTCTAAATATCACAAAATACTCTTACTCTAAAGCATAAAACTTAAAATAATAAGCATATATCAAGAGAGGATGAAGTAACTAACCTCTAGACTAATTCAATGAGTGAAATTGTCAAGAAATCGTCGCAAATCCGGCAGTACCTCCCCTAGGGCACCATGGTTTGGGTGAAGCTCGAGTTGGAGGGAGTGGCTCGGGTAGGAGGAAGAAGAAGCCTGATTTATAGACAACAAGATTAGTACCAGTTTGCCACAACAACTAGTACTAATGGAGGACATTTAGTACAGGGCCAGGACAAAGCACGGTGCCTAACCCTTTAGTACCGAGTAGTGTTCCCACCCAATACTAAAGGGTGAACATTTAGTACCGGTCCCTTTAGTACCGAGCGTTGCCTCCACCCGGCACTAAAAGGTGTGGGGGGTGGGGGCGCTCCGGGGTCCTACCTTCCCACCCGGTACTGATGCACCCTTTAGTATCAAGTGCAAAAAATCACCGGTACTGTAGGCTGGGATCGAAGGTCGATATCCTAGCCGTGCTTGTAGTGTATGTAACTACATATTTAATTAACACCCCTCCCAAAAGAAAACAGTACGTATTGGGTAGGAAAGTGACAAAGATATTTGTCGTGTACCATAGTAGTTGACAAAAGATTTTGATTTCGAGAAAAGTGACAAAGATAATCGTGTACCATTACAACAACGTTTCGAAATAGCTGGTACCTATGTAGTTTTTGTAGGCCGTACAAAAGAACTGCAAGAAAACAAAAAAGAAAAAACGTGGTCGTGGACTATAGCGCACCTTTTTGTGAAAGCGCGAGAAACAATAGTAATATTAAGCTAGCTGATTTTTTAAAACAAAGAACTAGCTTAGTTCACTTTATGGTGGCTCATACCATGTATTTCCGAGTCTAGCGTTGATATTGTAAGTATCCATGAATGTTTACTATTAGATGGTAATTTTTTCCCCCAAGTTACTAAGATAAAGCGAGGAAACAATATGAGGGGTAAGTCCTATGCCATCTTTGATTTTGGTGATTAATGATAACATAGCCTGAAGGACCGAAATGGGCGACCAGAGAGAGGGGGTGAATGAGAGTCGATAAAAATTCTTCTCGAAGGAGATGATTTCTCCCACAAGACGAACTCGGCCGGAAACCCAAAATCACTTTCACCATATCTTCCTCAAGTTTGCCAAGACCACGTAGCCACTGGAGTGCTACTGATCCTAGGAGCAAGCCACACCTGCAAATGCTCCAACTACGCACAAACCACAGCGGAAACAACACGAGGCAGATTTGCCTGACAGTGGCGGTCAGACCGCATGGAAGGGGCAGTCAAACCGCCTGTGCCTGGGAAATCTCCTCGACCACCAAACGAAACTCACAACTCTGAAACAACTCAAGATTTCACCTGGAGACTCCTTTAATCAAGGCAAACAAGCTCTCAGAGAAAAACTCTAGGAAAATTGAACTTCTCCCGAACAGGCCTAGGGCGGTTAGACCTCCTTCCCAAGGCGGTCAGACCGCCTATACCCAGCGAAAAACTGCTCCTCAGAAAACCCTGCAGACGAGCTCAAAACCGACCAGGATTTCATCAGTATGCTTCTCTGATCAAAGCGAACAAACTCACAGAGAAGATCTAGGAAAAATCAAACACCGTGCCAGAAAACCCTAGGGTGGTTAGACCGCCTACCAGGGGCGGTTAGACCGCCTCTCCTAGAAACCTGGCCGTGGGTCAACCCTCAACTTCCCATCGACCGATCTCCCAATTCACCCCACGGATTGCTGCGAAACTTTGGGGATAGCTGGGTTACCTCCTGGGGAACCTCTCCACCAAAGGAAATGCACCGAAACACTCTCAATCAAAGGGAATCGCGGATCTTATCTCTCTAGGTCATGAACTCAAGGAATCACGAAAACCACCAAATCGAAGGCCTTCCCGAGGGATTGCTGGGGCAAGATCACCAAGCAAAGAGGCACAAGGTCCTCATACGTGATACCCAACAAGAATCCCACCAAGAAACACCTCCAACAAGCCACCACGAAAATCCCAAGAAAAAGCTCCGAAAATCACCAAAAAGAGAAACGGGAGAGGGAACAAAAGCACTTGAGGAACAACGCCGAGCCTTCTATACATACCATGAAAGATTCATACAAGGTCTAGCTTGCCTCCCTAACATCCATCCCTCTCTCAAGATCTCACCATGAAGCTCTTAAGCTAGTCCTATTGAAAACCCTAAGGGAAAGGGGGAAAAACAAGAGAAGCAAATGAACTAGGGTTCCAAGAGTTAGTTGCCATCCCACATCTCACAAGTTTATATGGGGGCAACCGAATGACTAAAATGCCCCTACTAACATAATAGTAGATACACGCCCCCCGAAGGGCAATTTTGGAAATCTTCATCGTAGCACCATCGGACGGATGCGTATCCACAGCAAGCCTGCGTAGCACCAACGCAACCCTTGCGATCATGCCGCGTGTCCTCTGCTTCGAAGCTTCTCGACGCTGCGATCCGGGCGGTCAGACTGCCCCACCTGGGCGGTTAGAACGGCCTAGGTGGCCGCCCCCTCCAACATCGAGTCTTCGACCTCGGTTTTGTGGCTCAACCGAGAAACCCAGTGGTTTTGTGGTGAACCACTACAAACCCCGCGGACTTGGTGCAGCCTCACGCCAATCTCCACTCATGACTTGGCCGCCACGGTCATCCCGGCTCGGTCTTGGCTTTGAGGCTCAACCAAGGAACCGTACACGACTTCGTCTTGCTGTTCTTGCCACCATGCGGTCCGCACTTGATCCCGTCGACCACCAGGTCCCTCGAACCAACCCTACTTCTCTCTCCACACCTAGAGGCCCACTGGCATAGACCTTTCGCACTTATTCTTCACCTGCACCAACACTAATCAAGCCACAACCTGCAATACTTGGCCAAGAGTTAGTCCACACAACGTTGTCAATCACTCATCACACCAAGGAGCGACCATTCACCGATCCTCGGACCACACAGGTCCTCATAGCCCTGGATCAAAAGCCACCTCGCGCGGACACCAACCATGAGAACTTTAGTTTCGGTTGGTAATATCAACCATGGGGGCTAAATTCCCCCTTTTAATTCTGGTTGCAACGGGCTAGCTGGGCAGAGAATTCTGGCGAGCTCTTTAATTAGGCCCGATTGTGGTATCCCAAAGATCACCATTTAGTCCCAGTTGGTACCAACTGGGACTAACGATTTACCCCTGACTGAAAATACCAACCGTAACTGAAAGTTGAGCTTTAATCCCGATTGGTGATATCAATTGAGACTAAATTCCTACACCTATAAAAACATCTTCTTCCTCCTCAGCCAGAGAAACTCTTCTCGCTTGTTAGAAATCAAACCTCCATAGTTTCAAGCTTTTTTGAGCAACATGCACGCAACAACTTCTTTACAACCTTGTTACTTGTTATAATATTGCATCACAATAGCCTGTTGAACCTGTGGCCCTGATTGAGGCCCTTTTCGCTCCTGTTTCTATAACACCTTTGGTGTTAGCATGGTTATTAAGGATTAATCATCTGCATAATCATGATCATCAACATTTGTCTTGTGTGCATTTGGAATTTTACAAAAATTGTGAACATTATCAAAAAAATAATAGAGATTTATCATTTTAAATGCTTATAAATGCAACACCCCCAAATTTAAAACGCTTAACATTAGACCTATTAAAATTTTGTATAGATTTAATCTTTTTGCCTCTCTACATTTAAATTTCTGTGACAATATATTCATTTATGCATAAACTTCACTTGATTATGCATTTGTGTGCTTAGAATTTAGCAATTGTCCAAATCTTATGATCTTTTTCCAAATTTAGATCATGTTCATATTTTAATGTTTAGATTTTAACTCATGAGCCAACTTGAGTTGGCTCGTTATACGATCAAATTGAGATCTTGGTCCAATTTGTTTAAAAATCCTAATGAGTCGAGCCAATATTGAATGAATTACAAACCACGAGTTTTTCATGCAGTTAGCTGCTACCATTAATGAAGGAAACACTCACCGCCTGAAGCGACTAGCAGAAGTGGTGAGTAGAGGAACAACTCATAACAAACAGCAGCCAGCGGGGAGGGACGATTCACTAGAGATGGCCTCGAGCACGGCCTCCTGCAGCGGCTGCCCGGGGTCCCCGCCGCCATTGCACGAACAACAGCGGAGGTGCGGGGCAGCAGCTGCCGCCCCCACCAACCGGTGGAGCGCGGTCGAGGAGGAGGCGATGGCTGAGCAGTTGAATAGGTCGGGGAGGAGGAGGGAGTGGAGCGAGAGTGCATGGCACGCCATCGCCACCGCCAACATCAACATCGTCTTCTTCCAATCGCCCCTTTTTCGTTTTTTCCACGGTGTTTGGGTGTCGTTTTCTTCGTCTACGTGGGTTTAATAGGCTACTAATGGCCTGTTGGGCTTCAAGGAAAGGCCTGTCAACCCTGTTGTTGGGCTTGTGGCATGTGGGATTCTATTGTTCTCGTATATGAATAGGAAATCTTTGTCTTTTTTTTTTGCTTGAGAATGAGAAAATATGGTCTTATCTATTTTTTATGTTATGCATATATCCTTGTTCTTATTCTTTTTCCATATAAAAATGGATTATTCCATGAATTTCTCAAAACGAGGCTTATATAGAGTTGTACTGTGTCTTATCGGACATGGTAGTACCTTAGACGTAGCATAAAAAGTTCACCTAAAAACATGCATGGACAAAGCATTCATGCATCGTGTAAAGTTTGAGGTTGATAAAAAATTGTGCAAAAAGAAAACAAATCAACACTTAAAGAGAGTTGTCACTGTAATTATTCATGGCTGATGTGCAACATCAAGTGCTTATTTCCCCTTTCCCCACCCTCTTCTTTTATAAGTTATTGTTGAACCTTAGACTTAGCATGTTAGTATATGCATGCATCATCGAACGAAAAAGGCGGGCTGGAGATTGAAGCTGTCAGGTTGTTCACTGGTGCAACCGTGGTTCATCATAAGTTACTATGAAAAATGTATGACCGGTTACCAGACTCACGACCGTCCCCCGACAAATGGGTCCGGCCCACCAGAAGACTCGCCGACCTGTCAGTAGGCCTGCCCGACCTGATAGGTGGGTCCAAAGACAAGAAGACAACTTGGCGTGCAAGCCAAAGCAGTCCAGACGGATTAAGTCAGCTCGGATAAGCCTTTCATGTTGCAACTGACTAAAGGTAGGTTTCCCTATTGTAACCGACTTGGACTCCGGTCCACCGACCTTGTCTGTCAGCCAATATAAGGCGACCAAGGGCGGCCCTCCAAGGGCACGCTGACCTCACAACGGATCCCACATCAATACAATCAAGAACTGGACGTAGGATTTTACTCTCCGGAGGCCCGAACCAGTATAAAATCGCATTGTCCCTTGTGTCTCGCCGTGATTTCCGTGTTCTATGCTAGCATAACCATCACGTTCTTAGTTCCCGATCTCCTTCACTGAACAAATAAACCACCGGGGTTGACCCCCCTGTGGACTGGTCAGATCTAAACCTCTGACAGTTGGTGCCCACCGTGGGGCAGATCGGGAGCTCTTCGTGTAGAGTGATGGCAGTTCGCTCCGGCGATCATCTTCGGCGACGACACAGAGGATTTCCTCGACGGCGACCTACTGGCCGCCACCCTCCGATCTAATCACGAGGTTGACGTCTACGTTCTGCGGAGGCCGTGCCAAAAAAATTTTCATGTCCGACCTCCCACCCGACGCATCACCAGCTGCATGATTTCGGCGCATCTATGCTTCTGGAGGCCCGACCTCGGCTCATTGTCGTGCGCAGTCTGTACTCACGGACGTCGTGTTCATCTTCATCTACCCCGACGAATCAATCCACGTCAGCGCAAAAGCAAGGCGGACTCCATGTCCGTTACGAGTGGTCAACAGGGGAATATTTTCCTTATTCTATTCTTCTTTACTTTACTTAGTAAAGTGCACCTGCGACATGCACGTGTTTATTGAATAAATTTTTGAAATTGAAACAAACTTGGTCGTATCTTTTTCATTAATTTTTAACAACTTTAGATGCTTCAAAATGAGATTCAAAATCTCCAAAATTGAAAGATATATCAAATATATAATACAAACCCTAATTCTTTAAATTCTTTGACATAAAATGATATATATATATATATTTATTTATTTATTTAATGAAACAAGCTTTGTCATATATTTTCGTTTAAGCACGGTACAAGCACATGTATCCAACAACTTTGTTGTATATTTTTCATTAATATATCAAAACGAGATTCAAAATTTTATAGTTGGAAAGATATCACAAATATAGAATACAATATTTCAAATAGACTTCCACTCTAATTCTTTCAATTATTTGTCCTGTCTTTTGCATCCTTGCGAAGCTTCTGGACAGGGTATAAGTGACAACTCAAATCAACATAGATAGCAATCAACAAACTCTTGATTTCGTCATCTCTTTGACTTATGGTACCATTATACTTGTCAACCAAGATGTGGATATCATTTATAGCTTCACATGCCCAATCTTTGTACACTCCGGCACCATTTGCCAAGTGAACAAGCTCAGCTTTGATTGCCTTCTCTATTTATATGAGATGTGTAGACGCATAATTGCTTGGATCTATGATATTCAAACCATATGTGTTTGTCAGGAATCCAATGCATTTTTTTGTCGCTGTAGAGATGGCTTTGCACTTGTTTGATTCAATACCGCTCTAAAAAATTCTTTATAATCAGACGCCAAGTGTTGTATCTCAACTCTTCCTATGTAAGAGCCTCCATTAAGTTCCTTAGTGGTGATGACCGGCATCTTGAAACCAGCATTTGATATTGTTTCCTCCAAAACAACCATTAGGGCACTAATGACTTTATTTGCTCCCACCTGTCAGCATAAATTTAATTTGTCAAAGGCATTGTCTTCTTCATGGGCTTTGTTAATGAAAATGTCAAAAGCGAACGCTATACCATCTACCACCATGATACTCTTGGTTATAATATAGAAAGTTAATGCCAACTGATAATCATCGTATATAAAGGAAACGACGAATAGCTCATTTACTTTATTTACCTCAATTATACTCAGCCAACACAACACATCACTATTACAGTACGCATTACCTGGATATTAGGGGGTTTGGATTCATGTTTAGGGTGAGGGGTACTTGGTAGGAGTATATGGTAAATAAAATTCCCTATATTCTTAAATATATGACACCGTTGACTTTTTACTCCAACTTTAACCACCAATATATATTGAACAAATTAGTCAATCAACTAAAGTAAAATATATATCATTATATCTACTATCGAATGTACTTTATATTTAACTTGTTGCTTTATCGATTTGAAAAAAATTGTAGAAAAGACGAGTGGTCAAATGAACGGAAAAAGTCAAAGGTGTTATATATTTAAGAATGGAGATAATCGTCTATAGTGTGATATAGTTATATATCTATGTCCAGGACGAGAGCTGCTTCATCTTTTGTCGACGGTGAATGCCTTGAGCAACTTCCCCCCAGTCGTTGTCGTGATCTGCGCCACGTACGAGCCGTGGAAGCCCCTGAAATTGAATTGCCCATCACCGTCAAGGCGGTCACGCGCATCAGAGGTCCACTTCCTCCGGAGCTCAATGAACCTCTGTCCGGCGAAGTTGACGGTGCCGTCGGTGTTGACGAGGGCGGCGTCTTGGCGCCACATGTGTCCCTGCATGAAACCCCAGAGCACGATGCCCTGCACGGCCGGGTGCGCGTACGCCTCGTGGAGCATGACCTCGAGGTCGTCGCCACGGAGGGCCTCATCGGGTTCGCTGACGTCGAGCTTAGTGATCCAAACGGGTAGGTCGGTGGTGGAGAGCTTGTCGAGTGCGTCACAGATGACCTTCCCGACCGGGTTGCTGACGTGTCCCTGCAGGCCGATGCCGCCCACCTGCGCGCCACCGCGCTGCAGGTCGCGGATGAGGCCGATGTACTTCTCAGGCGTGGTATTGGGGTCGTTGCTGCACTCGATGTTGTAGTCGTCGACGAAAAGTGCGGCGCCCGGGTCCAGCCATGCGGCCTCGCGGAACATGAGCGCGGCGACGTTGTCGCCGAGGCGGTCGCGGAAGAAGCACCCGTGCAGCATCTCGTTGTTGATGCAGCAACGGCGTTGGCCTGCTGGCGAGCGGTGTGACAGTATGCTATTTTGTCGCCAAAGTGAGAGGTAGTCGCGCCCCTCATCTCCTCAACCTTATCCCCTCGTTCCTTTAGTTTTTTAGCTCCCTCCCTCTCTCTCCCTGGTGTGGCCGTGGCGGCGCACATGCGTCGCTGGCGGAGGCGCGTCCTCAGGTGAGTCCGACAGCCGGGCGGCGTGTTGCTTCGCTCCACCCTTCTTCTCCTCCCTTCCTTACTCCTTTTATGTCGTGTGGTTCCCTAGAGGAGGCGCTAGCGTGGGGTGCCGCGCCCAGAGAGGTGTGGATGCATTTGGCCAGTGTGTAGCCTCCTTGCAGCGTAGATTTGTCTTTTTCGTACGACTCGATCTATCGAGTGTAGTAGGATAAATTTTATTTGAGGTATTTATTTTTGTAAATCGTGTTCATCTTTTACGACATATGAGATGGCGCAGGTCTTTAACCTAGGTAGCCACCGAATTCGGCCGCCATTTTACTTGCTATGCCAAGCATCCGTAGCAAAATCTTTCTACTAAAGTAAAACATGTCAACTTATGTGTTACTACGTAGATGTACATATGCGGAGCTCAACAAAACTCGATGTGTCATTTTTGAATTTTTCGACGAATTACTACGCATTTGTGAATTTTCAGCCGATTTGAAGGGAAAACCACTAAAGACATATGGGGAGCTCAACAAAACTCGATGTGTCATTTTTGAATTTTTTGACGAATTACTACACATTTGTGAATTTTCAGCCAATTTGAAGGGAAAACCACTAAAGACCGACACGTTGTAACTGGAACCCTGAACTTCTAAGGAATTAACCCACACCGCATGAGCATATGCAGCACTATTCATCTATGCAGTGGGAACCCTGGAGAACTTCCTAATCATTTTTCCTCCTTCCCCCTTTTCTTCCTCACGAACATAGCAGGGGAGCGGGCTCGGTAGAGCCGATTCTGGGGGGCAATTTGGCGCGGGAGGCGGGTCGTGCCTCCGCCGGCGGGCGCTGGCGTGGGGGGCCGCGGCCTGGAGGCGCGGAGGACGCCAGCCCGGACTCGGCCCGGAGGCACGACACGAACGGGATGGTCGCCCCACTGGTTTCCACCCTCCTCCTCCGAAGCATAGCCGACGGCGGCCACAGTGAGGAAGGCGTTACCCGTGTGCGGGTCAACGGCGATGGCGCCCAGCGGGGTGGCGTCCAGGACCGAGATTGAGAGGATGAGGCAGTACGAGCTGGGGGAGCGGAGATCGAAGGCCGAGACGGCCCCAGGGACGCCACGAGGAGGCGGCGGCAGATGCGCCGGAGGAGACGATAGATTTGATGATTCTAGCATCGGCGATCGACAGGACGACATTACCGCCGCCGGCGACGATGAAGTGCTGCGCCGTGGGCTCCCAAGCGATGGACGCGCGGCCGAAGCTGCGTCCAGGAAGTTTTTTTCCTGATGCGAATTTGGGTGGACCCAAAACAGGTACAGGGGTGGGTAGACGCGGGGTGGGTGAGAAAAACATTACGTTTTTGACAAAAACGCTCTCCAAATTGCGATTTTTTGTTCCTTTCATAGTCCTTCCACCCTATCCACTTCCAAAAACATATGACAGGTGGGTCCGTCATGAGAGGTACGGTGGACCCGATTTAGGTGAGAAAAGTTTCCAATTGTTTTCGCTCCTTATATAGTAGAGTGCACGCACGACACATGCGTGATAAAAAATATATAAAAAATTACATACAAAATAAGGTATCATAAATTATTGATATGTAAAATAGACTTTTTTCTTTCTTTTTTCCATTTAGGACGTCCAACACATAACATCTCATTGAACACATCATCTCCCCTTTCCAAATAGAAACAAAATTGATATTACCGGGCTGACAATAGATGGAGACCTCTAATCCAGCCCTGAACTTTAAACAATCTATCTGATCCTATCAAAATGATATTTAAGCCCTCAAGACGACCCTTTCGTAACTGAACAATCTTGGCCATTGGGCTGTTGTCTGTTGCATGCAAGCAACGCAAGGCCAGGTGATCTATGTATGCAGAACAACAAAACAGGGCAAGGCAGCAGTACGAGCACCGAGCACCCTAAGAAATAGCAGGGCAGCAGAATAGAACATGCACAGTGATATAAGTAGACAGAACGATGCATGAATAAAAAGCTAATTTCAGTAGGCATAATTTTGTATCATTACACCATAATCCAAAACTTGACAGTAGAAACATCTGGATGGTACAATTAAAAGATGACAGTCTCATATAACTTAATAAAGCAAAGTAAGCCTCCTCATCCCCAGCAATCACATCAAGTTTTCATCCAGCCGTTATATGATATCAGGAATCAACAAAATAAGGCAAAGCCTAACAAAATGATGTTTTTCCATTTTCATCCACCGAAAGAATAGTAGGCAAGCAGAACTTTGAACTTTCTTTAGAACATGTGATGGATGGCAATTAAAATTACAAGCCCGAATTTCAATTAAGCAAAAGGCTAACACAATAACGGTACTAATGGCGCTGGTTTGCTGGGAAGAAGAATACGATAGCAGATGAGATAACACCCGGTTCGCTCTCCTTGGAGGCTCAGAATTCTCTATGATTATCTTTCTGCTTAATCTCAAAACAATGTCCTGGCCCAATACTTATAGAGCCCTTCCTAACAACTTGCCTAACAATCTTTCTTGACTAACAAACCTCCTAACAAACTGGATCTAGATGTCATGGCTTCCTTCTTGCGCTGGCGCTGAAACGTGGACCCAAAGAACCGGTCCACAACAAGTACTGAATTTTGCAGAAAGACATGCATGATAAGTATCATGTCACATCAATGTTGAACAGATCAAACTGTGTTGCAAATAGTGTATTGCCTACAACAGTTCAGATAGTTCTAAATTACAATACAGATAGTTCTAAATTACAATAGACAGTATCAAATAGTTCTAAATTACAATAGATAGTATCCAATAGTTCTAAATTACAACAGACAATATCAGTACAACCAGAACTGAAATTGAAATGATTTCAAATCGCAAGTTATATAGTATGTAAATTGCAGATAATTTCTATACAACACTACAGCAGAAAAATAGCAAAATAAAAGGAAGCTATGCATCTTATTTTTGAAACACGCAAAAAAAGATGTTTGTATTTGTCAATTTAAAAAGATCAAAGCTCAAACAACGGTCGAATATGTGGAATCTTGCTACTTTAACACGCAATCATAAATCCACCTCAATCATAAGGCGAACATAATATTCATACACAAATTCAGAGTAGAGAGAGAGAAAAAGGGAGAAACAACCTTTGGTGCAGAGTAGACGTCGCAGATTTTGTATCCTGTCAGCAAGTGAAGTCGTAGAGGAAGAAGATGTGGAGCAATATCATGTCCTTCTTAGGGAGAGCAAGATGCAGAACCACCATCGTGGGTGGCCCTCACACCGACGCCTCAGGCACCTCCACCAACATGTCGGCAACCCAAAGAATTTAAACCAATCAGCACCATGCTCAAATAAATGCATAAGGCACGTAAATGACACCACAATTGTCGTTTTCTTTACCTTGTGAATTTGCCAAGTGCTTCATATCTCTGGAACCTAAGCTCTATGCCATATACCGGCAACAAATAACCAAAGGACAACTCTTCCAGGATGGTTTAGGTGATGATCTAATTTAAAATTGCGGCTCTAAGCCTACTGGAGCAGGAATCATACAAGGTTCCAAAGTTCATAGTCTTTTGCCGTACCACAACAAATAATGCCAAACTAATAATTTTGCCTAAGCCTGCTACAAAACAAATCTAACACAAAAATAAGGTCTTACATACAGTTCTGAATGACAATTCACCATAACATTTAAGATATTTTCAAGACCACCTGGCTGCCTTAATGTTGCTTTGAAACTTCCTCCTGCTCTGGTTACCATGTCAGATGCCTTTGAAAAAGAGTTATAAACACTTTAGTGTAATGATAGCAAATTTGCTACCAATGGCAGTTGATTCAAGCTGAGAAAAACAGATGTACCCCAAGTTCTAAATAAGCAACCATGTAATGATGTAAACATGACTCAACTTATTATTAATTTATTATTTGATTTGATTGTTTTATTAATCAAAACAACAGACCTAAAGGGGTAGAGAACTCACCCTCTAATACAACAGCAGATAAGCAAGCCTTCTCCATTGTCAACAATGCGAGCCACTTTGAACACAGTTCTGGCCTTGTTCTCCTGCCATCCCTGTCTAGTGGCTTGATCTCTTTGTAGCTTAAGAGGATTTCTTCAACTTTGGAGTTGTCCTCTGGACAATAGTCGGTATCCTTATTTGGGCCATTGAGCATCTGAAATTTACTGATTCCAAGAACTATGGAACCTATTGATGACGTTTTGGCATCAACCACATTCACTTGAGGGTTTAATAATTTATAGGAAGGAAATGAACACAGGTAAAATGCCCAGTAAAAACAGAGGTAACAAAAGAGATTTCCTCTAGGTTCATTAAATCTTACATATGATTTCTCTAGTCATTTAGGTCAACCCAACAAACTAAATCTCAATGCTTTACTTCCACACAAATTCCAGGTATTAAAAATTATTGAGATTGGAAGCATGGTATTTCTAGACTCACGTTATCCTATGACAAATCAGTCTTTGTAATTTTAAAACCAGTGACTGTTTCTAAGAACTAAATAGCTTCTCCTCGTTATTAGCTTGGCAACTTCAAGATAGAAAAGGTATTCAAAAATCTTAGATCCACTTTTGACAATAGAAAAGAACCCCGAAGGAAAGGTATTGGAGATTAATGCTACAATTAGCTTGATAACTATAATGTGCAATAAATAAGAGGAAATAGTGAGACGGAACTAATTAGCTTGGCTCAATTGTAGTGGATCGTTGCTTACCTGGGTTGGATACGGCTTTGACCTTGATTTTCCAGAGTTCCATGTGCCAAGAATCAAACAATTCCAATGGCTTAACATTGGAACAACATGATGATGGTAAAATACATATCATTGTCCATATGTGTACTCATATTGTAATCTATACAGTAGAGAAAGAAAGGATCCCTCACCACGATGATGGATGGCGTCGGCAGAGTGGCGGGATGGAGTCGAGACCCGGAGGAGGCAGGCCGGAGTTGCTGGACTACTGGGTGTCGCAGTGCAGCCGTGCCAGCCCCAGAATACAACATCATGTCTTGCCCAACCAAGTGCACGGCCCTCGGCCGCCTCCACCAGACACCTCGTGCTCACCCATGGCCGATGGTGACGTGGTCGATCTGCAGCAAAAATGTAATCATCATCAGATAAGTGTTTTGAATTTGCTAACCTGAACATCAACCTCTTTTTTTAAAAAAAAAAAATAGGATATGAAAGGAGCACTCGTGCTAGCATTCTGCACCTTTGGCCGTGGAGGTCACACCAATATTCTGTGCCACAAGGTCCAAGCAGCAGCATGACCTCCAAGTTGCCTCTACCAGCGGTGCTGGCATGGTGCGTCATGAGCATACATCGAACTGAGAAGCTTGATAGCACATCAAAGAATAGAGTTGCCAGCATCACAGATGTCAATATAAGCTCAGGAGCTGCCTCATCAATATCTGTACAAGAATATGTTTGGCTGAAAAAAGGGAACGCATGGTTGTCGTTAGGAAATTAGGAATTCATATAATGCAGATCTTCCATAACTAACAATATCTGAAAAAGTCTGAATGTGGCATATGATGCCTAATTTTGTAAGACGTCATTGGTAGTGCACTATTATTAGCCTTCCTGTGATTTTATTCAAGCAACATCAATGAGTTTATATGATAGCAGTGAGATAAAATTAAAAGGCAGATTGAGACAATCAAAATATCAAATCGATATACAAGCAACATCAGTGACCAAATTACTCTAGATTAGACAAAAGCCAACGATCCACCCATTGTAAATTCAGGCTAGGGATCCTACACAGATGGAGGAAGGATGTTGAGGTACCTCCAAACCACCATAGTTGTGCACGGCCGGGTCCTCTGCTGGTTGACCTGCAACTAGGGGTGGTAATGGGCCATGGCCCTAATGCTTTCTTCACAATCCAACTAGGTCTTTTTATTTTTTAGTTCAAATTGAATAGAATTACGACCCGATCCTTATAGGGCCCGATCCTTAAATTTCTTAGTACAAAATAAAGGGCCCGTTACCAAACCTACCTGCAACATGACGAACATGCAGAACAGCCTCCCGTAGTCCGTAGAGGATGGCTTGATGCTGGTGTCGTACCTTGCTGTGCAGATCGCTGGGTGCAGTGGTGGAGACGTCGGTGGGTGCAGTGGTGGAGACATGTGGCCACAGATCGGATCGAACATCGCGCATGAGCATCCGACTCCTCTCTCCGGTGCTGCTTCAGGGGACGACCGCGGAGCCAAGCCCGCCGCACGCGTGGTAGTCGAACAACAGCAAATATCCCGCGGCAAGAGGTTGCGGTCCACGTCGGTGTCGAAGACGATGCAAAGGTTCGAGCCCACGGTTCTCGTCGGCGCAGATCTGCATGTCGCGGTGTTGCAGGCCCTTGGAGGAGCCGCGTGTAGCGCATCCTTTGCGCCGTCACTTGGGCTCCGGTAGTTCCTCTCCGTGCCGCACCTCCTCGTCACGGTCGGCCACTAGGCGCGCTTCTCCGACGGCGTGGCAGCCTCCGCCTCCCCTGTCTCTGGCGGTGGGGGCAAGGGCCCGTCCGCTGCCTCTGCTGCCATTGGCGAGCGCCCCGGCCGCCTCCGAAGCTGGGGATTCCGGGACCCCGGTGGAACCGATGGGGATGTGGGGCTCCAATCTGCGCTCCGTGGCGGAGGGGGTGCTACAGTTGGGAACATGAGTAGGCGGCGGCGACGGTGGCGGCGGCGGTGGCGGTAAAAGGATTGGGGGTGAGGCAGTAAAGAAGAGGTAAGAAAAGACAGGAGCGTGATGGACGCGTGGGGGAGGGTGAGCGACGGATGGGGGGCGAACCGGAGAAGGAAAGAAACTCGAGTGCGAGCGTGATTCGTGGGTGGGTACGTGCGGGCGGGTAGAAACGCGGGTGGTGAGAAAAAATTACTGGTTTTGGTGGAAACATTTTAGAAACACCAAAATTTTTGTTCTATCACCTTTCGTCTAGCTCTTTTGGGTGGGTTTGGTCTGACATGTAGGTCGTCTATGAAAGATGAGTATATTTCCCCTTAGGTGAGAAGTGTTTTTCAATTCTTTCTGCTTTTATAGTATAGATTATAGTATAGATAGATTAGCATCGGATCTCCTTATTTTGGTCAACTACGATTTCTTCTCATCTAATTTTTCTTGGTAGCACGCATGGTCATCCACGTGGTCAAGCCGCTGTGCATCGATGACAGATCATAGGGCCAGCTCTGTGGACCTCCGGTTCACGTCGTTGACAGTCCATGACCGACCTCTTCGACGTCTCGACGGTTCGGCACGGTTTCAGCTCGCGTCGACGGCAATGATCTTTCGACCTCGACTACACACAAGCTAAGTGTCAATTTTAATTAAATATTTTACGGCTTCAATTTCTTTCGTAGACTTGCTCTACATGCTTTTTCCTGCTTCGCCGACCCTTCCCCTCGACATGCTCGGGGGTTTGACCTTGCCAACACAAAGGTCGTTAGACCTGAGGGTTCAATTTTTTTCTCTTGTGCTATGTTTTCCCCTCCCCTCGACATGCTTGGGGCTTGACCTTGCCAATCTTAGGATCGCCAGACCTGGGGGACCTATTAACTCATGTGTGTTCTTCCTTTAACTGCTTGACTCTCGTTATGCGTATTCATTGTTGTGTGGTTGCAAAACCTGGGTCCTAGGCCCCACCCCATGCATCGACTACATCTAAGTCTCCCTGCCGAGCATTGTAGAGGGGTGAAATACTTTGCAGCTTCAGAGCTTTTGAGTTCACATAATGCGTGCCTGGCGTGATAAAGGGAACGTTTTTTTCAAACGAAACATAATACAAGAATGTTCAGCTCCGGCTAACATTACTCAACATCTGCATACTTATCTCAAGATAAAGCCTTCATTAAATATTTACAGATTGATATGCCGACTTCGCATCTACTTTGTTTTACAGGTCCAGCTCGGTGGCCTCCCTATAGGTCCGCTGGCATCTTCACCACGTCAGAAGACCTCCCGGTAGCTCCGTTGTTGCCTTCGTCAGGTCGCTAGACCTCTCTGTAGCTCCGGCGTCGCCTTCGGCAGACCTTCCCTATGGCTCCGTCGTCACTGGCTTCAGGTCGGCGGACCACCCTAGGGCTCCATCGTCGCTGGTGTCAGGTCACTAGACCTCCCTGCGGCTCCGTCATCACCGGCTTTAGGTCAGTAGACCTCCTTGGGGCTCCGTTGTCGCCGGCTTCAGGTCACTAGACCTCCCTGCGGCTCCGTCATCGCCGGCTTCAGGTCCGTAGACCTCCCTGGGGCTCCGTCGTCGCCGGTGTCAGGTCGCTAGACCTCCCTGTGGCTCCGTTGTCGCCGGCTTCAAGTCGGTAGACCTCCCTGTGGCTCAGTTGTCACATTCGCCAGTTCGGAAGACCTCCCCAGCGACTTCGTTCTTCTAGCTCCAAACTTCTACGGCTTTGCATCCTATGCTCTGGTGGACGGACACATGCCCATGGCATGGCCAAATAACTACACTGCGGCTTCATAGCTCTACAATGGCTCGGTGCCTTGCCCCCAGGCTTATGTCGCTATTTATAGCAAAGACCATCCCCGATTGTGTTTGTCTCTATCCTGACACTATTACCACGTGGTCGCGGGGCACTGTGTGCATGTGAACGTCCTTGCGCGCCTTTCCCCTACCTACACGACAATAACATGTGCATCATTGATGCATGCGGTAACGTCACATGGCTACAGTGCGCTCGTGATCAGGTGGTACATTTGTCCTTTTCTGGGTGGCAAGAGAATCTCTGACCATTGTTGACCTGTGACTCCACAGTCTACATATGTTGATAAGTCTGGCTCTACGACTTCTACGACTACAGTTGATAATAAAATGCACCCTCGACGGCTCTGCGTCCTTGTTGCACCCGCTAGGCTCTGCAGTGTAAACGGACCTAATGCAAATCAGCCTATATTTCTGTTTCCTAAGCAAAATGGTCGTAGGTTCGATTGAAGACCTTCATGAGGTAGGCGTGTCTCGCTGCTCTGCCAGTCCGTCTGGGTGCCTGGAGTCCAGATCAATCAAGTCTATAATTTCGTCGGGCCCCTGAGGTCGGTGTGTCTGCTACCTCGGTCAACAATACCTTGGTACCCTGGCTCTGATGGATGATTGGCAGCCATCTTGGTCGTCTGGGCACCAAAATGGCCTTCCTGAGGTCGGCGTGCCTTGATACCTAGGTATTTCAATACCTCGATATGTCTTCGGCTCTGCCAACCTAGTTGGGCGCCCTGGATGCGTGACCTCCTTGAGGTCAGTGTGCTATTTTAGTTTTGCCAGCTTGTTCCGGACACCCCCTTCTTCACTTGCGTCAGGATGAAGGCCTCTCTAAGGGGTGCGCGCCAAAAAGGCCTTGCCAGGCATCTCCGGATGCTTGGGCGCTGTTAGCGTGAGGCCTTCCTAAGGTCGGCTTGCCTTGGGTGGCTCTGCCAGACTCTTTGCAGCTATGTAGGATATCTAGGTGTCTCTACAACTAATTATTCAAGACCAAGATCAAGATTTCTTCTCTTCTTTTTTGGATCATCAAACCAGACATGCTGCCTGCTTCAATGCTCGAGGACTACTCTACGAGAGCGTCTTCGACGCCCTCTCGTTTTCTTCGCCGTTTCGACCTATTAGAAGGCTACTTCTTCTAGGTCGACACTCGACCTCGCTACTCTCGGAACACTACAAACAGGTCGGCTACTAAGCTAGCTACTATTTTCTTTTGGACCGACGTGCACGCTATTCAACCTGTCAATGGCTTCAAGACTTCGTCATGACCCCCTCGAGGTCGCTACGCCTACACATCGCTCGGGGGCTTGTGAGACATGGGTACCCCTGGGTCCCTACCGACCAGGCTCACGGCCATCCCCGACAAGTGGGTCCGGCCCACCAGAAGACCTGCCGACCTGTCAGTACGTAGGCCTGCCCGACCTGACATGTGGGTCCAAAGACGAGAAGACAACTTGGCGTGCAAGCCAAGGCAGTCCAGATGGATTAAGGCAGCTCGGATAAGCCTTCCATGTTGTAACTGACTAGAGATAGGTTTCCCTGTTGTAACCGACTTGGACTCCGGTCCACCGACCTTGTCCGTCAGCCAATATAAGGCGGCCAAGGGCGTCCCTCCAAGGGCACGCAGACCTCACAACGGATCCCACATCGATACAATCAAGAACTGGACGTAGGGTTTTACTCTCCAGAGGCCCGAACCAGTATAAAATCGCCTTGTGCCTTGTGTCTCGCCGTGATTTCCATGTGCTACGCTAGCATAACCATCACGTTCTTAGTTCCCGATCTCCTCCACCGAACAAATAAACCACCGGGGTTGGCCCCCCATGTGGACTTCTGAAATCTAAACCTCTGCAGGTTCATAAAAAACTGGTTCACTAATTCATCAGTTCATCAACACCTCCACCGAACAAATAAACCACCGGGGTTGACCCCCCCTGTGGACTGCTCAAATCTAAACCTCTGCAGGTTCATAAAAAACTGGTTCACTAATTCATCAGTTCATCAACACAAAGCCGGCCAATTCACACCAATCCAATTAAACGGCTAGAATTTTAGTTGAACCGACCAATCATGTTACATGTTCACGGTTTTTCTGGTCCAAACGATGAAATGGTTGAGAATTTATACTATATCATGCATCTCTATTTATACATATGAACTTTTTTCATATATGATTTAGGTGCACCATGGTAACATAGGGTCGGTCATGTTTTCTTATTGTCCTACATGTACCATGACAGTTGTCCAATGCAACAAATTAAAGAATTGACTATGTCACGCCTCCTATGCATGAATTGGTGTAGCTATCTACTTGACAAAACAAAGATTGCAATGTCCTATATGGGTATGAGTGAAAGAAAGGGCAATGTAGGATCTCACCTTTCAATAGGAGGGGAGTGCTTGGTCGTCGTGACCTATAGTCGCTAGAATGAGGATCCCGGCAATGCGGACCCCTACCTAAGGGCAGTGGCTTGGGGATGAGGGGACAACGTCAACATTGATGAGCGGCCTGGGGTGGCCTTTAGAGCAAGTATAATGAAGCTGACGAGGCGGGCGAAATGTAGGTACACATCAGCCTGATCCGACATGGGAGAGAGAGAGAAAATAGGAGAGAGAAGGAAGCTGGCGATTCGTTTGACGGTGTCTGAAAGTAGGCGAGGTGCACTATTCATCATCTTGCACCTCTCTCCTGGTTCCACATTGCTGCTAGAGTCTGCAGAGCATTGATTGATAAGTGGGATCCACCACCACCGTTCCTTGCTTGTGCATGACCTGGCGTTCTCCCAGCCAGCAGCCGGCGTTGCTATTAACCTTGCTCTTAGGAGAGTGGTTGCGGGCAGCCTTCACCGAAATGGATGGCATCAACCTTTTTAGGTGGACGGACAATGACATCCTTTATAGCGAGCAGGCACGACAATGCCCGCAGGTCCGACTGGAACAAGTAATGCATACCCCAACTAGGCATGGATATATATATATGTCTGAAAATCCAAATTATGCACATTTGTATACCTCTAAAATGTTAATATGGATATATGTCTTCATATTCACTTTTAATATGAATGTCAAATGGATATACCTGAATCCAATTTCAATGTTTTCCTCTATTCGATTAAACATTCATATCGGACAAAAATGTGAAATATTCGATACTATCTGTCTGTGAAGAGAGTAAAGTACCCCATGAAATCATCTAAAATTTTATTTCTATGACTAATATGGGTATGAGTGGTTGTAGTGATTTAACCGGAATGTTTGTAGTGATTTAACCACCTTTGCTAATTTCTTTAGATTATGGATAAGAATTCTTATCCGGCTCCTATATCCATAGTTGATATATGTAGCCAAACAAAATACAATGAGTACTTAGACTCCAACCCTCAACACTGGAAACTCATCAACAAGAAATAAACTAAGGACTAAGCGAGAAAGAACCAACCTGGTAGTTCAAAGGTTTTCACCTGGAGCAGAATACGACAAGATCCTTCCCACGACGCCTTCAAGAAGGTAAACGATGCACAATCACCACCGTCGTCGATCGATACATAATCAATTAAATCTTTACCTAATAGATCTGCAAAGATCCCAAACAGAAGCACTAATGGCTCCAATGATGCGCGCTTCCACACTAGGAGCTACCGTCATCCCACCTTTGCTACTAGTATACAAAAATCAATCCTTTGCATTAGTTCAGATCCTATGATGCCCTAGAACTCCACATTGTAGGGATGGATTTGGATCGAATACACATGGAACCAAATTTGATTAACACCATTTATCAAATTTTAATTCAAATTCAAATAAAATACGAATCATATTGGATTTGAATACAAAATGAATAGTTCAAATTCAAATTCGAATAAAATACGACATGGAACATAGCGTCATGTCGAGTATTGATTTGTTTAATCAATGATTTAATAGTAGATAAAAATCATGCTATAGGGAGTAAATTATGAGGATAGTACACAATAGATAGCTTACTAAATATAATATAGTTATTAATAAGTATTTCAATACTTAAATATGTATCAAATGAATGTCATTTAAATCAATAATTCTATAGCTATATAATTTATTTATTAAGAACATAAATACATTAGTACATATACATATAATTTGTTCATTTAATAAAAATAGGATAATGTATTTGAAATTAATATGATTAGCCACATTAAAACTAATTAAACATTATCATTATTCACTATATATCCTAGTAATATTAGACTAACATAATTTGTCATTTGTAAGATAGTTAACTTTTTAATACTTGAAATGGTGTACACAAATAACTTATTAGTAATATAAAAGTTTTTTTGTTATTAGTAATATGGTTTGGTTTGTAATGTGCAGGAATGCTGGTGGTGGGTGGTGGGGGGGGGCGGGGTTGCTGAGAGAAGGTTTTTTTACTCCCTCATTTTAGTACAAACCGGCTGGAGGGTGTTTCACAATGTTTCTCAGGTTGAGCATCTATTTTGTTTAGCCATAGTTCTCGCGTGGAGCTGAGTAGAGGGAGTGCTTCCAAACACGACTTAATAATGATGCCGGGTTAGGTCTCTCGACTCCTCGACTCGCCTGCCCCCGCGTCGCCCCAAGGCGACACGGGGGAAACCTCTCCGCGCCGCCGTTGAACGCCACCGTCGCCATCGCCGCTTGGCCCCCGTTCCTCTCATCCCCGGCCTCCTAGCCGGTGGCAAGAGGAGCGGGGGTCCATCTTCTAGTAGATCGAGTTCTTAATCGAGTCTTAGGTCTAGGGTTTGTTCGCTGTCGATGTTTGGCAGTGGAACTAGGGTTTGCCGGAGGAGCGCGGCTCCTCTGCGGCTTGGTTACCCTGGTGGCGTCGGTGATGCGGAAGTGACGGCGTTGCAGAGGAATAATTTCTCCCGGCTTCTTCCGTTCTCCGGTGGCGATCTACTCCGATGTCAACGGAGAGGCCAGGGAGACCTGTTCAGGAGTCCGGGGTCGGCGCATCTTCGTCTTCTTTAGGTGATGATATTGCTGACCCTTTTAATCTCAAGGAATATGATCTATGGTGGAAATCCGAGCTGTCCTTGGGTTGCTGGCGGCGGAATCGAAGGCGGCGGCTGTTGACGGTGAATTTCCGTCAACCTAGCCATGAGTCTACCTTCGGTGTTGGCATTGATTTGATATCCAAACTAACAATCCTAACCCTCATGATATATCAAGTTTGCACTCGCATGTGGTTTTCGGAGTTTATTGTTTACGCAGGAATCAAGCACCTAAATGAGGACTTCTGGGTAAAGTTCATCGACCACTTTACAAGAAGATCATAAAGCCCGGTACAAGTCAAGATATGAAGTGAACATGACTCCAAGTGGCCCAAGGACCGAACCGTGAAGGCAGAGAACTCCGAGGACCTGGACAGAAAATGCTGAAGCTTGCGCGACAAAGAGCCCTATCCAAACTGTGGAGAAACTGACGCCAAGGGCCCACATGCAGAAGAGGGAAAGTTCCAGAAGACACGAGAAGCAGCATCGACGAAGGAGGCCATGAACTGGGCCAGGATGGGCCCAGGCCGGTCGGCCCAAGCCGGCCGGCCCAGCCCATTCCTGGATCCATTCGTCGCCCCCTTTGACCTAGACGACCCTCGGGCTATTTATAGTCCCCCTGCCAAGAGCCACGCATCAATTCATTCGTCATCCGCCGCCGAGGAGCAGAGAAGCTAGAGGGACACCATCTCGGAGAGGAGGGTCGTGCTAGTTGTCTAGGGTTTCCCTAGCCGACGTGGGAACCTTGCATGGAAGACCACGTCGGAGCTCCGGAGCAAGGATCAAGATCAAGGTAGGACCCGGTGGTGATCTTGTTCATGTAATCATTCATGGTGAAGTTTTATAGTGAATCCGATTTCTAGCGATCAAGTGCCTTCTCTATGATTTTGTTCTCCCTTGGTTTTGCTTCTTCCTCAATCTATACTTAAGATAGATTGCTACGGGTGCTCTTGTAGCCGCGGTGGCTAGAGGTGCATACCGGATCGACCAAGTGTTTTCAACTTGTTCTTCTTGAACTCGCCCTAGGCTAACCCGCACGAATAGAGGCACGTCGTGATAGGACGAAGGTTCCAAAAGGCGGGCATCTTCGGAATCGGAACGGAGGCCACGGTTTAAAGATGCTTTTTATGAGATTCGCTTTGCTATCTTCATATATCTTGTTTGGAGTTATAACATAAGCATGATCTAGACTCTCTAGATCGGTTATCTCTATGCTTTCTCTTGCTACCTCTTATGTTTAGTAGATTAGATTAGATGCAACTTGGTTCTTCAAAAGAAAGTGTTTCTTTGCCTTACTAGATTGAATCCTTGCGTTGCACATTGTTCCACAGATTTGATACCTTGGGTTCACACTTAAGGGAAGAAGGGTCCCTTGACTACGACGCGGATTCGTCCGCTTGCAAATCCAAACGAACTTTGATACAACTATTAACCGTCAACAGCGGCGTGGGTGCCGGAGTTGGCCGATGCGCCTGGGAGGCAGTGTACTCGGTGGATTTGCCTAGAAGTAAGCCCTCCTCTTCGGCCTCCATCTTGTGGAGTTTGGCTCTGGCGTCCGGTGACGATTGGGAAGCAGTTTCGGCGGCGGTGATGAACGGAACCCTGAGGACTTCGAGGAAGATGAACAAGAGTTTTAAACTTCTTTGTAATTTTTCTTTTCTTTTGGGTCGTGTTTGTAATAGGGCCGGTGTAATGTGCTAAGATCAATACATTTTCCTCTCAAAAAAAATGAGGACGGGTTAGAAAGAGGGTCTGCCTACTACAGTGGCGGAGCTAGGAATGAAACAAAGGGGGCGGCCATTTTACTGTAGGGCGGTCTGCAAATGGAGATTGACATTCGGTAGTGAGCGGCGGAGGTTGCCAGGTGGCCAGACCGGCAAGCGGCAGGCTCACGCTGGGAAGGCAGTAGCGGCGGCCGAGTAGCGAGATGCGCGGATGCTGTGTTGTATGCCTGTGCCTCATCACCACCACCACTCGCGATTTGCACGCAGCAGCCGGCCGTGTAGACTTGAGCCTTAATTCTATTGTTTGAGCATTAAACATACATACATACATGGGAGTGTTTTTTGTTGGGCCAAGGCGGGGCCATGGTCCACCTTGGCCAACACTTAGCTCAACCGGTGGCCTACTAGGTGTATCTATCTATACTATAAAGAACGAATTCTTTTGAAAAAATAGCCTCCCACCAAAAAATCTACCCTTACCCTCACAGGAGGTCCCACTAGTCAGAAAATGTCCCACAAAAATCTCACAAAAACCTTCCAAAAAATACAGAACCCTACAAAAAAAGCTCACAGCCGCGCACGACGACTATTTGGGGGGGGCATCTTTCGTAAATTTTTGTTGTCAAATCAACCGCACACTGAGAGCCAGGTGTGGTTCGAGGACCGGTGGATGGTCGCTTCCTGGTGTGATGAGTGATTGACAACGTGGTGTGGACTGATTCTTGGCTAAGTATTGCAGGTGCAGGTTGCGGCTTGACTGGTGCAGGTGCAGGTGAAGAACAAGCGTGAAAGGTCGTTGCCGGTGAGGCCTCCAGGTGTGGAGAAGACAAGTAGGCTTGGTTCGAGGGACCCGGTGGCCAGCGGGGTCAAGTGCGGGCCGCATGGTGGCAAGAACGGCAAGATGAAGTCATGGACGGTTTCTTGGTTGAGCCTCAAAACCAAGGTCGAGCCGGGACTACGTGGGAGCCGAGTCATGAGTGGTGATTGGCGGAGGCTACACCGAGTTCGCGGGGTTTCCGGTGGTTCACCAGAAAACCACTGGGTTCCTTGGTTGATCCACAAAGCCAAGACCGAAGAACCGAAGACGGAGGTGCAGCAGCTCCAGACCGGTCTGACCGGTGGGTCTGACCGGTGGGTACCGGTCTGACCGGTGAGGAGAACCGGTCTGACCGGTGTGCGACGACGCAGTCCGGAATCTTCGAAGCGGAGGACACGCGTCGGGATCGCAAGGCTTGCGTCGAGGCTAAGCAAGTTTGCGGTCGCTGGGCATCCGTCCGATGGTGCGAAGACAAAGACTTCCAATTTCGCCCTCGAGGGGCATGTATCCCTAGTTAGCTAGTAAGGGTATTTTAGTCTTTCGGTTGCCTCCATATAACCCAAGGGGTGAGAGGATGGCAGCCATCTCTTGAAACCCTAGCTCATTTGGTTTTCCTATTTTCCTTCCTATTTTCTTAGGATTTTCGTAGGACTAGCTTGAGAGCTTCATGGTGAGATCTTGTGAGAGGGAAGGATGATCGGGCGGCAATCTAGACCTTGTATGAACCTCTTTGGTATGTATAGATGATTCGGCGTGGTTCCTCAAGGCTTGGATGTGTCTTTCCCGTTTCTCCTTTTTGGTGATTTTCGGAGCCTTTTCTTGGCGATTTTCTTGGAGCGATTTCGAGGCCTTTCTCTTTGGGATTTGGTGGGGGATGTATGCATGAACCCTTCGTGGTTCTTTTCCCTTTGATTCCCCTTCCAAATCCGTGAGCAAAGGGGCTCGATTTTGGGGTTTTCGTGGCTCTAGGGTTAGAGGCGTTCTTGGTGGGATTTCTTCGATTCCTCTTGATTTGACAAGTTTTGGTGGACCAAATCTTGGCTATGGAGTACCCATGAGGTGTTCCTACTATCCCCAAAGTCTTGTGCAAAACCGTGGAGTGAATCGGGAGATCGGGAGTTGGATTTGGAGGAGTTGACTCGCGGGCGCTGTTCATCCCGAGCTGCCCAGGCACGACCGGTCTGACCGGTGCTCTTGACTGGTCTGACCGGTGCTAGCCCTTGGTGGGTTTTTGTCTCGGGGAACAGCCTTGTCCGTGTGGTTTTGTCCCGTGGTCCTGCTGTTCAGTTCTTGGAGTGTTTGGAGTTGTTTTGCTAGGATTTGTGAGGGGTTCTTCTTCCTCACAGGTTGTGTTTCGTGGTGGTTTTTGTTCCAGGGCCTAGAGGATTCACTGAGGCTTCCTGGAACGTTTGCTGTGCGGCTGCTGTAGCCACCGGCCTGACCGGCTCTGTCCACCGGTCTGACCGGTGTCACCGGTCTGACCGGAGCAGGCCATCGGTCTGACCGGTGTAGCACAGGCAGCAAGCCGTGCAAGTTTCCGCTGTGTGTTTTGGTGAGTTTTGGCTAGGAAGGTTGAGTGTTGGTTCCTAGGACCAGTAGCACTCCAGTGGCTGCGTGGTCTTGACCAACTTGGGTAGTTGGGTCGGAGACGTGAGTTGGAAGCCGTGTTCGTCTTGTTGGAGTTCTCATCTCCTTCGAGAAGAATTTTAATCGGCTCCCATTCACTCCCCCCCTCTCTGGTTCGCCTAATCGGTCCTTCAATTGGTATCAGAGCCGGTTCGGGTCTTAATTGACTCTTACCAGTCTAAGATCCAAAGATGGCGTACCAGGAACGGGGTTCGGGTCCTCCGCACTTCGATGGGAAGAACTACCAGATGTGGCAAAGGCGGATGGCAGCGTTCCTCCGCGGAAAGGGTCAGATCCTTTGGGATGTCACGGTGAACACAGCTTATGTTCATCCGATGAACTTCCTTGCTCCAGGATCGAGGGATATGTTCGAAGCCAACAACAAGGCTGTCGACTACTTGTTTCGTGCTCTGTGTCAGCCTGAATTCGATCGGGTTCAGACAGAGGACTTAGCTTGTAGGATTTGGGAGCAGTTGAAGGATGCTCATGCTGGGAATGCTCAGGTTCAGGCTCGGATGTACGCGACTTACCGGAGAGAGTACGAGAACTTCACTCATCTCCCCGGCGAGTCCGTCGATGCCCTTTTCCAGCGATTTACGGTCGTTGTGAACAACATGAGAGCCAATGTGGACGTCCTCCCATACAATGATCATGATAGAGCCGTGAAGCTCTTGCACTCGTTGGATCGTACCGTATGGGACGGGAAGTTTGAGGCTATTGTTGAGTCCGAGAAGTATGACACTTTGACGGTGAATGAGCTGTTCTCGAAGCTCAAGTCGGCTGAGTTGGACCGTGGTATGACAGCCAAGATCGAGAGCCCGACTGATTCTCATAGTCTCGCTCTCGTTAGTGGCAAAGGAGCTAAGTCTAACGCTAACGCATCCTCCAGGATGTACTCTCTGTCTTCTTTGATGTCTTTGCCAGATGAGGAGTTCGACGTGCTTGGAGAGGACGAGCTGGCGTTGCTGACCAGGCGGTTCGAGAGGCTGCACGAGAACCGGGTGAACACGAGGAGGACAGCACGGACGTGCTTTCAGTGCGGCAAGCCAGGACACTTCGTTGCCGACTGCCCGGAGAAGACGGAGAACAAGGACGGCTACAAGGACGGCTACAGGCACCGATCGAGCAAGGATGGCAAGTACCGATCGAGGCGCGATCACAAGCACAAGAACAAGCACAAGGACGAGCGACGGTCGAGGAAGAAGGATGGCCGCGGCAGGAAGGCCCGAGCAATGGTAGGAGCGAGCGACGTCGACTCCAGCTCCGCCTACTCTTCCTCAAGCTCGAGTAGCAGTGAAGATGAAGGTGATCGGCGCAAGAACAAGAAGTCATCCAGGAACTTGAGCGGGTTGAGCTGCTTCGCGAGAGATGGCTTCTGCGGCATGGCCCGTAGCTCCGGCAGCAAGAAGAGCCACCAGAGTGACTCGGACTCTGACTCCGAGGATGAGGTATGTGATGAGCTCTCTTCTTTGCGCAAGGAGAATGATGAGTTGGTTGACTTGCTTGATAACCGCGATCACATGCTTAGAGAGGCCAAGAAGATGAGGAAAGAGCTTAGGGCCTCACTAGAAGATGCTAGGAACCGTGTGGCTGAGCTAGAAACCCAGAACCTAGATGCTAAGCTTGAGATTGATTCGCTTAAGGCTTCTCCTGTGGTTTCTGATGAGATTGATTGCTGTGATTGCTCTGTGTACCTAGCTGATCTTACTGCTCTTAAGGATAAGCATGCTTCTACTTGTGATGAACTAGATATGCTTAGGGTTGAAGTGGCTGAGCTTAAGTCTAGACCTGCTTTGCTAGGTGCTTGCACTTCTTGCCCTGTTTTGCATGGAAAGATTGATGAGATGCATGCTTACACTGTTTCGCTTGAGGCTAAGTTGAAAGAGCCTATTCCCACTTCTTGCTCTACTTGTGAATTGCATGCAGTTAAGAATTTGGAGCTTGCACATTATGTTGATCGCCTGCAGGATGAAAATGATGAGCTGAGAAAATGTATGAGCTGGTTGTCGGGTCAGGAGCCTCAGCTCGGTATCATGATAGCGGCTTTTAAACGCTATGATGGTCAGGCACTTGGGGCTGACAAGCTTGGAGAGAACCGTGGTGAGGAAGCTGAGAGAGTTGGAGAGATTCCTATCCCACCACCAAACAGACACAAGAACAAGTTTGAGCCCAAGCCCAACCATCTCAGAAACAAACTTGACACTACTCCAGATCCACCCATATTCCCTCACCCAACAAATGATTTTCAGAAACCGGTGAAGTTTGTGAGCCCAAAGGGAGGTGAGGAAGGAGAGAAGAAGGGTGATAAGCCGAGTGGGCAGCCCCAACCCAAGCCTAAGCCTAAGCCACAGCCCATAAAGTTCCATTGTGGGTATTGTGGGAGAGATGGTCACATGGATGAGTTTTGCTTCAAGAGGAAGCGTGAGGAGAGAATGGCTAGAGAGTGGGCTAACAGGGACAGGTACCACCCCTCTAATGGTGTACCTGAGCCTCGTATGCAGATGCCCAGGGCCAAGGCGATTGTGAGGACGGTTCCGGCTTGGGGAGACCGGAAGGCTGCAGGTGTTGCTGCTGGCCGAGCCACACCGGTCAGACCGGTGTACTACACCGGTCAGACCGGTGCAGGTCTGGGCAGACAGCGAGTCGGGTTTCGTGCTCGTGAGGATGCTCGGTTTGGTTCTGGAGGTCGTGGTTCTGGTGGTTGGTCTGGAAAGTTTGCAGGTGGTCAGTTTGCTAGGCGTCTTCCACCTCGTGCTCAATACGGGGGTGAGAAGAGTCGTAGCTTTGAGATGGAGCGGAGGTACGATCCACGGTTTCCCTTTCGTGGTTTTCGTCCTCCTCCAGCTAGAGAGGGTTGGTTCCCTCGTGGTGGTAACCGTGGTGGTAGCTTTGATAGGCGTGATGATTTGGTTTGTGCTAACCCCACTTTGGAGCAAATGGCTCGGCACTGGTTTTACTCTTTTGGTACTAACCCCAGTGCTGAGTCGTTTGTTCACTCACGTGCTCGCTTTTGAATTTCAGGTGGGAGACTTGAAGAACATTTGGTTGATTGACTCCGGTTGCTCGAGGCATATGACCGGAGACAAGGGGTGGTTCTCAAGTCTCGTCCCGGTGGTGACAAGGAAGTACATCACCTTTGGGGACAATGGGCGAGGGCGTGTGCTGTCAGAAGGTGAGATTAAGGTAAGTGACAAGATCACTCTCAGGCGTGTTGCTCTTGTTCAATCGCTTGGATACAATTTGCTTTCTGTGTCCCAGTTGTTGGATGAGGGTTTTGAGGTGTTGTTTCGGCCTTGTGGTTCTCGGATTTTAGATTCTCGGGGGGATCTTGTTTGCATGGTCGTTCCCGAGGGTCAAGTGTTCCGAGCTGATTTTTCTCAGTCTTCTGGTGTGGAGCGTTGCTTCTTGGCTGGTTCTTCGAGTGAGTTGTGGAAGTGGCATAGGAAGTTGGGTCACTTAAGCTTTGACCTTTTGTCTCGCTTGAGTAAACTCAATTTGGTCCGAGGATTGCCACGATTGAGGTTTGAAAAAGAGTTGGTTTGTGCGCCGTGTAGGCATGCCAAGATGGTAGCCTCTTCTCACCCGCCTCTCACCGATGTGATGACTAAGCGTCCATGCGAGCTGCTCCATATGGATCTTGTTGGTCCAGCTCGTGTGCGATCTGCGGGTGGGAAGTGGTATGTCCTTGTTGTGGTGGACGACTACTCTCGGTATGCGTGGGTGTTCTTTCTTGAGGAGAAGGGGGAGACGTTTGGTTTTGTTCGAGATCTTGTCTTGAGGTTAAGAAACGAGAGGCACGGAGATGCCATACGAGTGATCCGCAGTGACAATGGCTCGGAATTCAAAAACTCTCGCTTCGAAACCTTTTGCCATGACTTGGGTCTTGAACATCAGTTTTCGAGTCCGTATACGCCTCCCCAGAATGGCGTGGTGGAAAGGAAAAACAGGACCTTGTGCGAGATGGCTCGGACGATGCTCGACGAGCATAGGACTCCGAGAAGGTTCTGGGCTGAGGCGGTCAATACCGCGTGCCATGTGTCGAACAGGATCTACCTCAGGGTTCACAAGAAGAAAACCTGTTACGAGTTGATGCACGGTCGCACACCCAAGGTGAGTCACTTCCATGTCTTTGGTTGTAAATGCTTCATTCTGAAGAAAGGGAAGAAGTTGGACAAGTTCGAGGCTAGGTCTGTCGATGGTATTTTCTTTGGTTATGCATCTCATTCTAGAGCATTTCGTGTGCTCAATCTTGAAACTAACCAAATCGTGGAGACTTGCGAGGTAACCTTCGACGAGACACAGCCACGTAGTCAGCTTGTTTTTGAGTGTGCAGGTGACGACGAACTTGGCGAGGAGATCTTTCAGGAGGAGGAGCATGAACATGGAGATGATGAAGATGGCGGTGTGATGCCCGCGGCTGAACATGTACCTACTACTTCGACGATGATCGAGAATGGACCCTCTCCCACACCTACAACGACAAACCCAGATCAAGGCGAAGCTGCTGTTGAGGGGGAGGTAGCATCAAGGCGAGAACCTCCCCGACGAGTGCAAGTGGATCACCCAGCTTCGAGAATCATCGGCGACATGAATGAACGTACTACACGGTCGAGGGTTCGGAACAATTCTCATTTCGCTCATGCTGCTTTTGTTGCCACTTTTGAGCCCAAAGACATTGGACATGCGTTATCTGATCATAATTGGGTTAACTCGATGCATGAGGAGTTGGAGAATTTTGAGAGGAACCAAGTTTGGGTGTTGGTTGACCCTCCCCCAGGGTGTAAGCCGATTGGGACAAAATGGGTGTGGAAAAATAAAGAGGGAGAGAAAGGAGAAGTGGTGAGGAACAAGTCGAGACTTGTTGCTCAGGGGTACAGTCAGAAAGAGGGGATCGACTACGAGGAGACTTTCGCTCCTGTAGCTCGTTTGGAGGCGATCAGGATCCTTCTAGCTTTTTCCGTGGCTAAAGGGTTCAAGTTGTACCAGATGGATGTGAAGAGTGCTTTCCTGAACGGTGTGTTGGAGGAAGAGGTGTTTGTGAGGCAACCACCGGGGTTTGAGAGTGAGAAGTACCCTCACCGGGTATACAAGTTGAGGAAGGCGCTGTATGGGTTGAAGCAGACGCCTAGAGCTTGGTATGGTAGGTTGAGGGGGTTCCTGTTTGAGAGAGGGTTTGAGATGGGGAAGGTCGACCAGACCTTGTTTCTCCTCAGGCAGGGCAGAGATATCCTGATTGTGCAGGTATACGTGGATGATATTGTCTTTGGTGGCTCGTCTAACTCTCTTGTTGCAAGGTTTGCAGAAGACATGAGCAGGGAATTTGAGATGAGCATGATGGGCGAGTTGCAGTTCTTCCTCGGGCTACAAATCAAGCAATCAAAGGAAGGAACATTTGTGCACCAAGCTAAGTACACCAAGGACATTGTGAGGAAGTTCAAGATGGAGGACTCCAAGGCCATGGCGACGCCTATGAGTACGACTACAGTTCTTGATGCGGACGAGGAAGGTGAACACGTGGACCAGAAGGAGTACCGGAGCATGATCGGGTCACTCCTCTACTTGACGGCGACGAGGCCGGACATTCAATTCTCGGTGTGTCTGTGCGCTCGTTTTCAAGCTTCTCCGAGGACTTCGCATCGGCAAGCAGTCAAGCGCATTTTCAGGTATTTGCGACACACTCCCGACTTCGGCCTTTGGTACTCTGCGTCTTCTTCTTTGACGCTTCATGGATTTTCAGACGCGGACTTTGCTGGGTGTCGGTTGGATAGGAAGTCCACTTCTGGGACTTGCCAGTTCTTAGGTTCTTCTTTGGTATCTTGGTCTTCCCGCAAACAGTCGAGTGTTGCTCAATCCACTACCGAGGCAGAGTATGTGGCCGCAGCTAGCTGTTGCTCTCAGCTCCTTTGGATCACATACACCATGAGTGACTTTGGTGAGGAGTATACCCATGTCCCACTTCAATGTGATAGCACTAGTGCCATAAGCGTTGCAAAGAACCCAGTGCTCCATTCCAAAACCAAGCACATAGAAGTGAGGTATCATTTTCTGAGAGACAACGTAGAGAAAGGGAAGATAGCTTTGATCCATGTACCCACACATGAACAACTAGCCGATATTTTCACCAAACCCCTAGATCAAGCAACTTTCACTCGTTTGCGGGGGGAGCTTGGTGTTTGCTTGATTTCTTGAGTTGGCGTGTGGGAGCTCCTTTGTAGCATATGTATAGCTTTCCTTTGTGCATTTCTTGCATTTGGCATGGCATATGTAGCATGATGTATAGGCATCTTTGTATCTTAGGTTGCATGCATTTTGTATCATATGCATTGTTTAGGAAAGGCTTCTCTTATACACATTGTTCACCATGGAATGACATATATGTCTTTGTGAGCTAATTTGGTAAGCTATGGTTAGTTTGGCTTAGCTCTTGATAATCTTGGTTTGTATCCATGGTTGATGGCTATGTTTTTGAAAAATTTCATATATATGCTCTCTTGTGAGTAAATGCCTTTACATGATCTTGACATGTTTTAGTGGCTTGGCTATGCTTAATTTGTGGTTGGATAGCTTATTTTGATCATATGGGGCCAAAGGCTCATTTGCCATCATGAATGTTTAGCCCCCATGCTTCATCTTGTGGAGGGGCATAAGTTCCTTTTTGTCGCAAAGACATTTCATGTACCAATTATAAATCTGAAAATGAAATGTAAATTGCTTGAAAAATGTGCTCCCATGTCATATGTGCTAATTTTAATTTGCTTTGGGTGCTAAATCGTTGCATGATGCCTACCAATGAGAAGTCTCATATATAGAAGTAGGCACATGGCTCGGTGGCTTTGACATGACATGAGGTGCTTGTGGGTGTTTATGATGGTCTTATGCTTAGAATGGTTGTCCTAGCATGAAGTTTGTGTGGCTTTGCCATTTTGACATGTTTTGCTCATGTTTAGGACTTTGCTCATGAGAGGGTGATTTTTCGCAAAATTGCTAAACTCTATCTTAGCTTCGCCCAATGGTTGTGAAACTTGGTGATCATGAAGTTTATGTCTTTACGAAGCTATAGAGTATCTAACTTGCTCGTTTGGACATGTGTAGCATCCTATGTTGAATTTTGTCTATTTGAGAAGCTCTAGGTTGCATTTTTTGCATTTTTGGCTTGATTCATGCATTGTCAACAAGGGGGAGAAGTTTGAGCATGTTTTGGCCTACTGAATGCATTTGGAAGGTTTTCAGGTGGTTTCGAGCTATTTTTGGGCTCTGTTGTGCACCGGTCTGACCGGTTGAGGTCACCGGTCTGACCGGTCAGAGTGCTGGTCCTGTTCACATGTTGCCCACCGGTCTGACCGGTGGTGTCGATCGGTCTGACCGGTCAGAGCTGAGCTGTTGCAGCTGCTCTGTTTTGTGAAGTGGTTCGCATGCATTTGTCCAGGGGGAGTTGCATCGGTTCAGGGGGAGCTTGCATGTGTGCAGGGGGAGCTCTTTGTGGTTTTCGAGCTTTGGTTTGATGGTTTGTGCTCTTTGCTTGAGCATGTTTTGTCTCGGATGTGTCGAGCCGTTGCCCTTGCCTAAGGGGTCCGAGACTTGTCTTCTTCAAGTGATCTTGCTCTTTGCCTTTTCTTTGGCTTTCGATCGCTTGTTGGAGTTTCTTTTAGTCGTTTCTTTTCTTTTCCTTTTCTCTTGGTTACCAAAACGTGTGTGTTGTCAATGCACTCATCAAGGGGGAGATTGAGAGCCAGGTGTGGTTCGAGGACCGGTGGATGGTCGCTTCCTGGTGTGATGAGTGATTGACAACGTGGTGTGGACTGATTCTTGGCTAAGTATTGCAGGTGCAGGTTGCGGCTTGACTGGTGCAGGTGCAGGTGAAGAACAAGCGTGAAAGGTCGTTGCCGGTGAGGCCTCCAGGTGTGGAGAAGACAAGTAGGCTTGGTTCGAGGGACCCGGTGGCCAGCGGGGTCAAGTGCGGGCCGCATGGTGGCAAGAACGGCAAGATGAAGTCATGGACGGTTTCTTGGTTGAGCCTCAAAACCAAGGTCGAGCCGGGACTACGTGGGAGCCGAGTCATGAGTGGTGATTGGCGGAGGCTACACCGAGTTCGCGGGGTTTCCGGTGGTTCACCAGAAAACCACTGGGTTCCTTGGTTGATCCACAAAGCCAAGACCGAAGAACCGAAGACGGAGGTGCAGCAGCTCCAGACCGGTCTGACCGGTGGGTCTGACCGGTCTGACCGGTGGGTACCGGTCTGACCGGTGAGGAGAACCGGTCTGACCGGTGTGCGACGACGCAGTCCGGAATCTTCGAAGCGGAGGACACGCGTCGGGATCGCAAGGCTTGCGTCGAGGCTAAGCAAGTTTGCGGTCGCTGGGCATCCGTCCGATGGTGCGAAGACAAAGACTTCCAATTTCGCCCTCGAGGGGCATGTATCCCTAGTTAGCTAGTAAGGGTATTTTAGTCTTTCGGTTGCCTCCATATAACCCAAGGGGTGAGAGGATGGCAGCCATCTCTTGAAACCCTAGCTCATTTGGTTTTCCTATTTTCCTTCCTATTTTCTTAGGATTTTCGTAGGACTAGCTTGAGAGCTTCATGGTGAGATCTTGTGAGAGGGAAGGATGATCGGGCGGCAAGCTAGACCTTGTATGAACCTCTTTGGTATGTATAGATGATTCGGCGTGGTTCCTCAAGGCTTGGATGTGTCTTTCCCGTTTCTCCTTTTTGGTGATTTTCGGAGCCTTTTCTTGGCGATTTTCTTGGAGCGATTTCGAGGCCTTTCTCTTTGGGATTTGGTGGGGGATGTATGCATGAACCCTTCGTGGTTCTTTTCCCTTTGATTCCCCTTCCAAATCCGTGAGCAAAGGGGCTCGATTTTGGGGTTTTCGTGGCTCTAGGGTTAGAGGCGTTCTTGGTGGGATTTCTTCGATTCCTCTTGATTTGACAAGTTTTGGTGGACCAAATCTTGGCTATGGAGTACCCATGAGGTGTTCCTACTATCCCCAAAGTCTTGTGCAAAACCGTGGAGTGAATCGGGAGATCGGGAGTTGGATTTGGAGGAGTTGACTCGCGGGCGCTGTTCATCCCGAGCTGCCCAGGCACGACCGGTCTGACCGGTGCTCTTGACCGGTCTGACCGGTGCTAGCCCTTGGTGGGTTTTTGTCTCGGGGAACAGCCTTGTCCGTGTGGTTTTGTCCCGTGGTCCTGCTGTTCAGTTCTTGGAGTGTTTGGAGTTGTTTTGCTAGGATTTGTGAGGGGTTCTTCTTCCTCACAGGTTGTGTTTCGTGGTGGTTTTTGTTCCAGGGCCTAGAGGATTCACTGAGACTTCCTGGAACGTTTGCTGTGCGGCTGCTGTAGCCACCGGCCTGACCGGCTCTGTCCACCGGTCTGACCGGTGTCACCGGTCTGACCGGAGCAGGCCATCGGTCTGACCGGTGTAGCACAGGCAGCAAGCCGTGCAAGTTTCCGCTGTGTGTTTTGGTGAGTTTTGGCTAGGAAGGTTGAGTGTTGGTTCCTAGGACCAGTAGCACTCCAGTGGCTGCGTGGTCTTGACCAACTTGGGTAGTTGGGTCGGAGACGTGAGTTGGAAGCCGTGTTCGTCTTGTTGGAGTTCTCATCTCCTTCGAGAAGAATTTTAATCGGCTCCCATTCACTCCCCCCCTCTCTGGTTCGCCTAATCGGTCCTTCACACACGATAGTCGCCGATGATGCAGGGAGGAGGGTGGGGGCGGGGGCGAACACAATAGCTTGACTGCGAGTGGAAGACGAGGGTCATTTGGGTTGTCTCGTTCATGGGCTACGCCATCGCGAGATTGTGGTTGGGACTCCGCATTGTCATGACGATTGGATTCTTGCCTCTGGTAATAAAATTATTGTGGTATGAGATTTGATTTTTTTTGTTATTGAATATGCCCATGTACCTTCATTTTTTAATTTGTTTTATTTAATGTGAGTTTTTCTACGGGTGTAAGTAACTCGGTTAGTACTAGGCTGATGCTAACTACACTTAATCTGGTAGCATTACATTTTTAATCAAGAGGAGTTTAGTAACTTTTTAGGGTGAATATCCAATTAACTCCTCAAGCGAGCAAGGATAATCAAGAGGATGAGGTTTCCTAGGAAGATGCTAGACTTAGAGGGAGAAATCAACAGTTGGTCGGTCCTGCGGTTGTGGGCATACAAGTGGTGAGACAAGGTGACGGTGATACCGCTGGTCAAGGTGGAAGAGGTCGTCCGTTGTGTAACAGACCAGAATTTTAAATGTTTTCCATGCTTAAATTTTTGCAAAAATTCAAAACTTTTTGTTTGAACTTGAGTGCTACCAAATTTTGAACCAATTTGCTAGCCTCTGAACTTAAATCCCATATAAAATAAAACCTTATAAAAATTATTTTCAAATTATGGTATAAATGTGAGTTGGATCTTTTTGGATTTTAAAATTTGGAGTTTAGTTGTGTGTTGTTTGAATTTGAAAAGAATTCAAATTCAAACTATAGTTTAAACTATCTTCAAATCTATTTGCAAAGGCTAACAACTAACATGGGCCACAACCCAATGGACGAAGTCCTTCGGAAGCCCCTAAACCCTTTGCTCAAAACCAGACTGCTCCCTAACCTTTATGCGCAGCACAGCAGGCCAGCCCATCACCGCGGTCCAAGTCAGCCCAGCTAGCCGCTGGCGCTTCCTCCTCTTTTCTCTCACTGCTCGGCGGGACCTGCTCGTCAGCGTCACCTGTTCCTCTTTCTTTTTCCCCTGCCGACGCCAGCAGACAGCGACCGGAGCCGCGACGCACCGCGAGCTCGCGGCCCCGCTCATGGCGCCGCCTCTAGCCACGCTGGCGCGCCTGGATGGCCACCATCTGCCCCTGGAGCCTCATCCACCGTCCGCCACGCTCACCCTAACCCTAGGCCTCCGCCCTATATAAATCGTGCCTGTTGACGGTGAATTTTGGTGCTCCAAACATATTCATTACACTTTGGTTTGAGGTCGATTATGGAACTAAGCCGCCACTAGGCACACTAATGATATAACAAGTTCAATTTTGTATGTGCATTTTGAAGTATTGTGTTTTTGCAGGAAAACATGGACAAAAGGGACGGAGTCATAACAAGTTCAGAGGAGCAAATGAGGAGTTTCGTTTGTGTTCAAGTGCAAGGCAAAATCACTCCCAAAGGTGGCAAGGACCAAGGTGCTACGACGGATCATCCCCGAGGACAAAGACGTAAAGATTGGACTTCATGCGAGAAGACCCCCTATCTTTGATCGCGGGGATGACGATGCCAAAATGACACAAATGAAGGGGCATAAATCCAAAATGTCAAGATAAGCCGCGGGGAGGAAGACGGGCCCGAACCGGGCCGAAAAGGGCCTGGGCTGACCGGCCTGGTCGGATCAGCCCAGCACGTTTTTGTGCCGGTTCGGCCTCCCCTTTGACCTAGGGTCTCCTCGGTCTATTTATAGCTCCTGCCTCTGACGGCCGCCGCATCCAATCATTCCATCGACGTCCATTCACCAGAAAGCCGCCGCCGCAAGATGAGGGAGAGAGTTAGATGAGTTCGTCGCAAGGATCAACGCCGGCGGAGGGAAGGAAGCAAGAGGAGGACTCCAAGCCATCAGCTTAGGGGTGTTCCTGAGCTTCATCGCCGCCATCTTCATCAATGACGTTCTCTGGAGTCCCCATCACCCCTATGTGCTTCAATCTGTGTAAGATGATGGGGGTAATGTCTCCATTCATCCCTAGGGTTAGATGGATACATGATATGTAATCTTTACATGATATGATCTGCTCGGTTCCCACGATTCGCTCTCGCTCTACCTTGTTACGTGCCGCGAAGTGTGTGCCATACCATGTGCTAGTAACCGGGATGTTGCGCGTGATGGATGGCCGTGTCGTGGGCAGAGGCCTCTACTTCATGCACGGCAACCCCACGTTGCAACCTAGCTACTTCGCCATGGTCATCACCGCATCGCTGGCACATGCCTCACTGCGCTCTTGAGCATGCCTTGTCGCTTCGACACCCAAAATCGACCACTAGTCGATCCTTCATCCTCTCTGTGCTACCGCCGCATACCTGGACTTGGTAATGCCTTTCCTAGTTTATCTTTGTCTCGCTTTGCTATCATCACCCTTTGAGCTACCACTTTGACCCTCCATAAGCTAAAACCTTGCAAGTGCTTAATCTCAGTTTCTCCACATCCCGCTTTCGAGCATGATCACTAGAGATCTTAACCTTGAGACCTATAACCCGACCATGAACTAACTCCTGTCCCTACCATGTATTCTAGTATATAAAACTAATTGTTCAAACTGCTGTTGTTATAAAATCAATTGCTCTATTTTCATTATTTAAACCAGTGCTGCTTGTAGCTAGTTTGAAGTTTAGTTGGATCTTCTAAATTGATTCTTATTAGTGTTTTTGCATTAGATGTAATGCTCGTGATTTATTTCCGTGTCGCATCTCGTGGAAATTTTTTTATTTTTTAACCCTTTTTAAACTAATATTTTAAAAATAACCCCTTCCGAACTATATTTCCAAGAACTAGCCCTTTTGGTCGCGCCAAGCTCTGTGGCACGACTAATAGTTGAGTCACGCCATATGAGTTGGCGCGACTAATGTACACGGTGGCATTAGGAAGGAAAAGTCGCAGCTGACGTGGCGAACAGAGTCGCGCCATACAGCGTGGCGTGACCGGATCGATCCCCTGCCTAGGCTGGGAGTTCCAGGTCTCATTTATTCGTGTTTCATTCATCATTTTAATTAGCAAATGAACTCCTAAATTTGTAAAATTCGAGGTGTATGATCTATAGAGTGTATACGTTCCATTTTAACTATTTGCACTCCAAACCATGGTGTACAAAATGAGAAATCTATTTTCGAAATAGGCTGAGTGTTATTGGATCAACGCATCAAATGTGCTAAGTCCGAAAATAGAGCCAACTAGTCAACTTTGGACCTACTTTTTGAGCAATTTTACACTAAGACATTGGATAATTTTAGACTACAAGAATTATGATGTTCATAGAGAATTTTGGATAAGCTGTTTGTCAACAAAAGTAAAGAATTCATAGTTTAAGAGAGGCTTAAAGTTGGAAAGTTGTGATGTTTGACAAGTGTAAAAAACAGCACAACTTGCCAACTTTAAGCCTCCCTTAAATTATGAATTCTTTGTTTTATTTGACCAAAACTTATCCAAAGTTTTCCATGAACGTCCAAATTCACTTTTAGCACAAAAGTGTCTAAGGTCTTAGTGTAAAATTTCTCAAAAAGGATGTTCAAAGTTGACTAGTTGACTCTATTTTCAGACTTAGCAATTTTGATGTGTTAGATCCAATAACACTTAGGCTATTTCAAAATTAGATTTCTCATTTTATACACTATGGTTTGGAGTGCACATAGTTAAAATGGAACGTATGCACTCTATAGATCATACATCTCGAGTTTCACAAACTTAGGAGCTCCTTTGCTAATTAAAAGGAATAAGGAAACATGGCTAAATGAGAGTGGGAGGAATGCCTTAACCTGTACGTACCGTGGCGTGACTCGCAACTGAGTTGCGCCAGGCCGTTTGGCGCGACTCAGGCTGCCACGTAAGTTGCGACTTTTTCTAATGCTACTGTGTACATTAGTCGCGCCACTTCATGTGGCGTGACTCAACTATTAGTCGCGCCACAGAGCTTGGCGCGACCAAAAGGGCTAGTTCTTACAAATATAGTTCGGGAGGGGTTGTTTTTAAAATATTAATTTAAAAAGGGTTAAAAAATAAAAAAAATCCATCTCATGTAGACTTGTGTTCTTGTTTGAAGACCCGAGCTGCGACAACTAAGAAGACCCTTCCACCTCGACTTCTTCCGAGAGGACGCTCAACCTCTACTACTCTAAGACGACTGCCGCGCATGTGTCATGTCACTCACAACCATGTCGAACCCATGCATGCTATTAGATGCTAGTGCTATATTTATGCTATTTGGATTGATGTTTTGCATAGCCAACTTGATTAGTCGTACCTTGTTGTTTGATATATCTTGATTCCTTGAATACTCTTACTATCCATACTTTTATGCTTTGGGACTAGCTACAGACCCACCTTTGGGACTAGCTACAGACCCCTAGCTAGTCCCGTATACTCTTACTATCCATACTTTTATGCTTTGGATTATGGATGGTATTCTGGTTTGGACTGAGATTTGGGATATCTCGGTGAGTTCTAGCGTGAGTTTTGGGTGTGTATCTCCTTGACGTGTTTTGGCGGGAGCGAGCCTTATGGCTATTTGTGAACGCCTGGCTAGGGGAGATGCGACCTAGCCTCTCACCGCTAGCGGCGTGTCGGATGGGTGGAGTTGTTGAGGTGCTCGCTCCTTGCCCTTAAGGACCGATCGTCAGTTGACCTTGCTTCTTTGGACTACTTTCGTACATACCGTTCGCCTTGTTATGGGCGAGGGTGCGGGGCGAGACTAGTAGTGGACAGCATTCAGCCTGTAGGAGGATCGGTGTGATCGTGCGAGGAGGTGATGTGTTCCCCCCGAGAAGACATCGCCCCGGGGATGGCCCAGGGATGGTTCCACAGCTTCGAGGACCAAGGCTGGGTGATGTGTTCCCCAGTTGAGGATGAGTCAGGCTCGAAGAAATAGGAGAACGCTATCCACTTACTAGGACTCAATCCGTATGGTAGGGTTTGGGACGGTTGATCCCCGTTTTGGCTCTATTCGAGCGGGTACAGATGTACAACCTCTGCAGAGTGTTAAACCTATAGCTATAGTATGTGTCCATTGGTTATGGACAGTCCACTGATCTCTCACATGACTAGACTTTTCTTGTGCTTATTCTCTCCCCGGAGTGAGTGAGCCCGGCTTTGGCCGTTGAGATGTGGGGATAGGAGCAGGTGGGCCCCACATCGCAGATGAGTGTTGGGAGCTGGATCGTGGGTGTGATTCAGTGCTTTTGTGTGGACTTCCTTGTTGAGGGGTGTGGACCTCCCAGAGGTGTTGACCTCGCTGCTTATTCTTTATTCCTTTGTTGCTACTTCACTGCTGCTGCATAAACTTACTACAGCCATACATAGGCATATCCATGCATATTGGTTTCAACCACCGCTTTTGCTCTTTGTTGGGAAGCTGACATGACCTACCCGCTTATCGGGTAGATGCTGGCATTTCAGACCTGGAGCCCGACTACGACGTTGACGATGACGAGTATGAAGACTAGAGCTGGTTCTACGCTCAAGCTACCTTTGGGAATGGAGTCGCTTCGCTTCTATAGATCCGCTGCGCAGATGTTTTACCTTTCTTGATTCAGTCCTGTTGGACTTGTACCCGGCTTGTGCCGAAGAGTTGTACTCTAATGTTGTAATATTATTATGTAATGCCTCTATTATTCTCGTGCTGTATGGATTTGTACCACGTGAGACAGGGATTGCACGTGATAGCCACTTCCTGGGACTATCACGGAGGTGTAGAGGGTTGGATTCTCCTTTTTGGAAATCCAGTCCGTTTCAGGTTGGGTAGTGTAGGGTTAGGGCAACCATGTCGGAGAAGAATAATGTGTTAGGAGGGGGTGGAGTAGTGGCAGATTTGGCGGCGATAGCCGCAGAAGACGCGAGGAGGAGGGTGGGGTGGGGGCGAACACACCAACTTGATTGCAAGTGGAAGACGAGGGTCATTTGGGTTATCTCGTTCGTGGGTTGTGCCATTGCGAGATTGTTGCTAAGACTCTGCGTTCTCCTGACAATGGGATTGTTGCCCTTGGTAATAAAAATATTGTGGTATGAGAATATATATTTTTTATTATTCACCTTGTTCAATTGGCTGGTGGTCTGGTGCTGATTTGTTGTGAAAGAAAAATACCACTAGCTGGTTGGTGTCAGGTGGCTGGTGCCACATGGCTGGTGCTGATTTATTGTGCGGGAGAAAAATATTGTTGGCTGGTGATTGCTAAGACATGTGAACTAGGCATTGAATATACACATGTACCGTCATTTTAAAAGGTATCTTTTTGTTTATTATGAGTTTTAAAGCACTTTACTATATAAATACAAATTTTAATTGTTGTGGTTTTGTGGCACGCACGTGCAATTTACTAGTATAGTATAAAAACACCCCATGTGTGGTTGTTTTGGATACTACTCCGACATGGAGATCAGTTGCGAGACATTGTGCTTATTACTTCGATTCTTTGGAAATTGCAGGTAATGAATAGCTTACTCAAAAGCCAAATAACTTCAAATTGTTTTTGCGGGTACTTCAATTATTTTTTGAATCAGATTTTATTTGAATTCTTTGAAATTAAACTACGCGTTTCACATAATTGCATTGACAAAATTGGCTCTGCTCATTACTAAACCCTATGGCTGGTCTAATCCCTTAATAAAAGCTTGCACCAAATTTTTTAATACAAACCTCTTACAGAGTCGTATAGTAGTCAAAATTTGAATTTAAAAGAAGATTCAAAGCAAGATTTCAAATATACAATGTCTGCTATAGAATAAGTTTGAGCTTCATCCGTATTGAAGCTGCATTGTTGTCCTGGAATCTTTTTTTGTTTGCATTATCTTTTACCAGCCACGCATGGTTGTAATTTAGTTCATGATGTAAGACTACCATGCTCATGATAATGTATTATATTATTTTTTGCTAATGAGACCTTAGGATAAGAGCTGATTGCCCAATGCCGGTCAGAGATGTTGCCCTACAACTGACAGATTGTACATTCCGCCTATGACCAGCGTTCTGGCCCTCGATCACTCAGGTTAAGATATATGTAAAGCTCGCTCGAGACAGTGTAAGGTCAGCGTCCCTCCCCCTTTTCCAAGGACCAGAGCAACTGTGAAGCCTGTAAATGTTGACAACACACCACCCCTACATGAAGTCACACAGGGACTTGTACTGTGTAGTGTTGTGATGTGCCCAAAGTAGTGGCTTTGGAGCAGTGGCTTCCTCGAAAGTGCAAAAGCAAACGATAGAGAGCTAGGCATAGGAAAGTGAAAGGAACAGTCCAAGCAAGATGGAAATGGGCAAAAACCCTTGTCTTGTGGAGGCTGATTCATGTTCATGCTTGGCCGCCAACGGCTCTCCTTCTCTTGCACGCAGTGGGGGCGCGGCTGCTGGGCACCGTTGAATTGAAGGACCATGATGCATAAATCATTGTCGTCCAAAAGGACAGGTGGTTCTTCGTCTCTCAATGCAAGATCTCGTACCAACACGTCACTAATTCTCACTACCCCTAGTAACCTTGGTGAGATCGTGTGATAAGAATGGTACTAGCACATATTGGTGCAGTATTGCAGTAGCAGTGGCAGCAGGCTAGAATTAGGTTAGTGGAGAGCACAAGGGCCCCCAAAACCAAGAAAAGCTGACCTAGGTAGACTGGTAGAGCTTACATGCATGCATGCATGGATACATAAATTCATGGTGGCCTGACATGCTCCATGTCCCCTTTGATCCCAGCTTTTCCCCCCACATAAAGCAAAACCCACGCACTCGGATGCACCGTTGGATCTTGTGCAGTCTTTCTCCCTTTTAATTTTACCCTGCATGTCCTGCCTTCTTTTTTACCATGCATGCTCCCAGTCCCAGCAAAAGCTACTGCGTGCACCCAAAAAGTGGGATTTGGCATGCTATATATATTCTCTGTAATCTGATAACCAACATTACTTTACTCAATCGTGATTTATTTGGACCTGCTGATGCTAAGCTACTAGTGTATATTTTAGGAGAGCGATCACTTGTAGAGGACCAAGCATTATTAGTCCCGGTTGGTAACACCCTTAGATCTCTAAGGGGCAACCAGGACTAATGCAGAGGGACAAAAGGGGGCCTTAGTCTCGGTTGGTACTAGGTGATACCCGGTGCGTTGCTGCGGGAATGTTTTAAACAAAATTTTAAGATGAAATGTGAAAGTAGAAACACCAAAGTGATTGCATGGCAACATTCGTTTGCAAACAACATTATATATGAAAGCATGTTATTTTGTTGAGAGTGAATCATTCGAAAATGATTGATCCGACATGTATTTCAACTGCGGGAATTTTGTGGTAATACCAACCGGGACCAAAGGGTAGGGGTGTTCGTGGGACGTCAACGATAATCCTTTAGCCTCGGCTCCATGTTTCAACCGGGACTAAAGCCATGTACCAAAGGTCCGTTCTGTATCAGTGGATAAGTTTAAACCGGTTTATCTGGACCGTTGAAATAGAGAATTTTGTAACTTGTTTCAACGTGTCATTTCTCACCCAAGTTGAAATTTTGAATTGAGTTTAGCTGGTTCCGTTCGGCTCCCTCTTCCCTTCGTACTCATCATAAACTACGTCAAGAAAACTTAATTGAGGTCGCTCTAACCATCATCCACACATGACACATCCATGCCCCCGGACCACATGGAATTGACAAACACACTTTTGCGAAAGCTTTGCTTGCATGGTTGTTCCTAACATGAGTATCTCACCCAAATCACAGCTGGGGTTTGCATGCATGCAGGTTTGCTAAGCACTAGGATCTTGGCAGACAAGGCCTACACATGGTGATGTCATCTCCCGGACAAAAGAGGCAGGTTACTTTACCCCATGCAGACGCCGGCCATGCGATGATTTCATGCAGGTGTCTGGCTCTCTTCTGGTGGCGCCAGTCCGGCCGTTAGCCACCCCCCACCTTTTTCTCGCCACTAAGCTGTGTTATCTGGGAGAGCGCAACTAACCCCTGCAGGTGTGGCAAGACGACTGCGAGAGAGCAGCAGAGATCCCCAGGGGAAATAGAATCATGCATCTTTTTATGGCCCCTGCCTATATGCCCTGCAGGCCTTATAGCTTGGTTTTATTACTTGCATCGACCACTCCTGATTGATGCTTTTTTGTGCAAGAGTGAGTTAACATCTGTAGGCAATGCAGGCTGTACCACTTTGGGTAGGACAACCCGTTTTATACGTCCTAGATAGTTTATCTTTCGCCCATTATACACATTCAGAAACAAAAACAAAATTCATGTCAAAATTGAGCTTCAGGCTATAGGAGGGTAGCAGCGAATTGTAAGCATGGCATTTGTGGCTGGGTATGTAACGGGTATCCACACAGATAGAGCTCGCGTGTTGTTGCTTCTGTTCGTCTGTCCTAAGCATGCATGAAGTTAGCAGAAAATTAGAGCCGGGTCCATCGGTAACAAGCAGAGACAAAGCAGAACACCACGCGCGCGCACATGAATTAGCAGTGAACGATCCCAATACACGAACAAATAAAAGCAGTAGATCGAAGCTGCAAAAGAGCAAAGGCAACGAGGCAAGCTCCAAAGAAGAAGCTCCATTGCCTGTAGCCGAATAGTATTTCATCTCTCTCTCTCTCGCGCGCGCGCGCGCGCGCTCATCAGTCATCACCCTCTCCCTCTCTCACACATCACTTTTCGAATCCCTTACCTTTGTGTGTGGTTTCTATCTTTTTTACAGGACGGACAACCTAGGCCTACCAATAAAGCTCTCGCTCAGCATGCACCCAAGCAGCAGCACTGCAGCAGGCATGCATGAAACTTAATTCTCTCTCGCTCTCTTGCGCGGGAGAGAACATGTGCATGCATGCATGCAAATGCAACGCATTATTGCGCCATTGCCAACCCATAAAGCTAGACACGCAGCATGTGGAACAAAAGCGGCCATGAAAGAACATCTTGAGCTCCACCTGTGCCCCATTGCGGATTTGGTCGGCAGATCCCTCTCCCTCTTAGCTCATCAAAGGCCATGCATGCATTCATTCGCTGAGGAAAAACAAAGTAACAAGGTCTTCCAAGTATTTTTGAAAAAAAACCACACAAATTTCAGTTAATCATTTTGTGTTTCTTTGCCCACACCATCAGAAAACAATGCATAGCATGGCGTCTACGCAAATGACAAAACTCTTGGCTGTGACTACACTACTGTTATACAAAACAAAAGTACCGAAGAAATCGCATTTAGGAAAAGAAGTGCAAGCTATACTGCGTAGACAGGCTACAAAAAGTAGCCATGGAATAAGATTAGGATGCAGCTGCATCCACAAGCTAGCTAACTAGGTTGTTGTCCAGGCCTTTCTCCTGGACCACACAAATCAGCTGCTACCTAAACCATGGATGTCTCTAAACAAACTAGCTGCAGCATCTTTCAGAATTCAGATAGTAATAACAAGGGCATTCTGGTAAAACCACATCTGATCTGCTCACTAGCTAGCTCTCTCTCGGAGGATACATTACATATATATAAACACCATGATATCTTTTTACACAGCAATATTACAAACACACACAAAACAGCAACTACCTAGCGAGAAGGCCACAAAGCAAAGACATACGTACGGCCTCGCGGGCCGGCCTACTACTTCATCTCCTTTCTTGGTACTTCATCCATGGAGGAGCAAGGCCAAAGAGAGATCCAGCTCCAGCTGCTGCTGCTCCCGGCTCCAGCGACCAGAGGAGCCCTCCGCGACGTGATGCCAACGGCGCCGCCGGCCACCGCCGCCGACCACCCGCAGCTGGACCTCGACCTGTCCATGAGCATCGGGCCGAGGCACCACGCAGCGGCGGCGCGAACGCCACCGCCACTGCCGCGGTCGTCTCCACTGGGGAACGAGAACAGGAGAGCGCCAGCGGCGCCGGCCGGCGCGAGGCAGCCGCCGCAGCAGAAGCAGCACCAGCAGCTGCACGCGTCGGCGGCGGCGGCGGACGCGCGCGCGGTGAAGCAGCAGGCGGCGGAGCAGGCCCGGATGGCGTGCGCGGAGCGCGCCTACGCGGAGCGCGTCCGCGAGCTGGCGCGGCGGGAGCTGGAGCTCGCGGAGCGGGAGTTCGCGCGCGCCAGGGCGATCTGGGAGCGCGCCCGCGAGGAGGTGGAGCGGGTGGAGCGCATGAAGCAGATCGCGGCGAGGCGGCTCGTCGCCGGCTCGGCGTCGTCCGCGGCGGCGCTCGAGATCACCTGCCACGCCTGCATGCAGCGCTTCCACCCCTAGTGTGACCGCGAGAGCCGCAGGAAGGCGATCGCTGTAATATGTGATGAGCAGCCCAGGTTGGCGATCTCGATGGCTGCCGCCGCGCCATTGCTGTAACTCTCTCTTTTCTTTATAGCTTTTCAGCTCTTGTGAATTAATGCTATGCATGCCACTACGTTCAGCTTATGAGGATCGATCGTCGTCTGGTTCTTAGCTTGTTCAGTGGACATGCACGGCAACGAGGAGAAATAATTCTCTACGTACTCCCTCCGTCCCACAAAGACCGTTCGTTTAGAAAATTTAGGACATGTTAGTAGTTGTGACAAATGACCTTGTTGCCCCTAATTAATCATACATTGGAACTTGAAAAGAGGCATCAGATAAGCATTTTATTGGTTCCATGTGTTTTTCAATGCAATATTTCGTCGGTACTTGGTATTAGTTTAATGAGAAGAGCATTTAATACGAGCTAAAAGAACACTCTTTGTGGGACAAAATTTGAAAGCTATATGAACAGTCTTTGCGGGACGGAGGGAGTATTTAATAGCTACGACTACGCAGTGACGGAGGCAAGATCAAAATCTAGGGAGACTGAGTTCTTTCTTATCCATATCTTGAGTTCTTCCTCTTATTCTTTTTGTTTTTCTTCTTTTCTTCTCATCTTCTTCTTTTAATTTTAATGAAATTCTTGGCAGTAGGGGCTAATAAGCCCCCTATAGCCCCCCTTAGATCCATACGTACTACACATTTTGATCGCATCCTTAGTTTACAAACGGCTTTTCTAAAGAAAACGAAAAACAACCCCGTTATGGAACAAAACACGGACTAGTTTTATTAGGCTATACTCAAATAAGAAAGTATTCAAAAAATTATATCTGAAAAATCTTTGGAACTACCATAAATTTGAATTACTTGGTGGGAGGTGTGGGTTTCGAGTTCGTTAACTTAAATTTGGATATATATCACCTAGTTCCTTCAAGGCTACTCGAATTTTTTAAGAAAAAGATATATTTTTGTTAAGGCTATTTATATTTTGCTCAAGATAGTGTTTATGTTCTTTCTTGCCCCTAGCAACTTCCTCACTGCCGACCCATCCTCCACCATGTGAAATCGGCTTCGTCAAGCTTACCTCCTAACGATTCTTCTAGGGTAGTATAGGTAAGCTATATTGAGCTACGCATTTGCCATCACGTGAAATCGTCTTCAATTTCACGAGACTCTTGATGAATAGAAGGTCTCCTTTATGATAAGATACACATAATTACTACCCTCAAGTATAACGGAAGTTCAGGTAACCCTTTAAACTATGTTTTGGTTCAATTAACCCCTCTAAACTTAGGTATTTGATTCAACTTATACAATTATGCAAATTTTCATTTATTTGAGAGTTTGCAAGGTGGTAGTGGACATCACAATATATATTAGAAAAATATTTTATGAATTTTGTATCATTAGTTTTATATAATTTTGTATCTCAATGATAAATTTTATTATTAAATATATTACCCTATCAAAATGGTGACTGAAAAAATAATGATATAAATTTTTAATATGTGTTATGCTGTCTCCTACCATCTTGCGAAATTTGAACTTAAAACTCCACTTATGCATGGAGAAACAAAAAAGACAAATTGTGTCAAAAGGTAAATTGAACCAAGTCGTATAGTTTAGGGGCTAAACAAAGAATTACTTCAAGAGGTTATCGAGACTTTGGTTATACTTGAGGGGAGTAATTTGAACTTTTTCCTTATGTTAAGATCTAATTTTCTGATTTTCTACACACCTTGAAAGAGTGGAGCCCTGGTGCTGAAGTGTGCAGTTCAGCTAGCTGTTTTCTACTGTTTTCGCCCTGAAGCTCTGGTGGAGTCCAACTAGCAAATAAAGTAGTCATGTCAAAAACCGCATATGGTTTTTTTTCTTTTCACATTGCTAATCCCAGTCAACCGCGAAGTACGACCAGATGCTCCATGGCTATCATTCGCCGGTCGTAAACTGTACACTTACACTGTGAACAGAAACTGTGCCTGCAATGCATGCATATGGACTTAAAAGACGACGGTGTTTATGTGGCGGTCGACGTTATAACCACGTACACACATGCATGTCGCGTCCTGTCCACAGAGACACCGGGATGCATCAGTATCAGCACACACTACTAGTACACTGCACTGCACACTGGTACGGAGCCTCTTCCATGCATGCTTCGAGTTGAATGCATGGTGTTCAGGCTGGTCGCACCGCGGGACCTGAAATGGCACCTCTACATGGGGTGGGGACCACCTGACTGAGCTCATTTGCAGATGAAATCGCCCAGCCCTCCGCATCCACACAACCTGTATCGCCATCGGCACACAACCTCTCCGCAGCCACACCGCACCTGCCCTCTCTGTTGTTCGCCGCCCGCTCGCCAACGGCGCCGCCGCGCGCTACAGTCGCGTCCCTTCCTCCCCACCGCCGGCCGCGGAGCCTCGTCCTCTCCGCCGCGAGCTCCTTCCTCTCCGCCCCCTTCCGTCGAGCCACACAGATCCGGCGCAGTCCCGAGCTCCTCCGCGTCAGCCTCCTTCTCGTCGACGGCGGTGGGTCAAGGCGGCGCGGGGTGCTCCTCCTCTTCCTTTCCCCGCCGTCTCTCCATCCCTCCCTCAACGCGGCGCGCTCCGCGGCCGGGAAATCAAGCGGGCGACGCGCACTCCTCGGTGGAGAGCCCTCGCGGTCCTCGAGGTCGCCGCCGCCGCCGCCGCCGCGGTGGGGGAAGAGAAGGAGGTCACCGTCCTCGAGTTTGCTGTCGCGGTCAGGGGAGCAGAGGAGGCCGTGCTTGCCGTCCCCGAGCTCGCCGTCGCATCGAGCTCGAGGGTGAGGCCTCCCCGGATCCACCGTCGCGGCCGCCTCCCGCCGGTTCAACCTCCTTCATCGGCGCCCTCCTCCCCCACTTCAACATCCTCTGCGTCTCCTGCTCGATTCGGGCGTGGACCGTGGCGCTCCTCCGTCGCCAGGCGCGGCGGATCTGGTTGCGGTGGCCCGACGTGGCAACCTCTGGGAGCAGAGGGAGAGCTCCCGGAGACGCGTGGCGGCGCGGCGGTCTCCTCCGGTGCAAGATCCAGCGGCCTCCTCCGCGCCGGCCCCCAAGCTTCTCCTCCTTTCCCCGGCGGTGGTGGGGTCACGACCGGCGGTGGGCTCCTCCTCTTCCTTTCCCCGGCGGCGTCGGGCTCCTGGGCGCGCGGGGCCGAGACACTTTCCAGGCGTGGCGCGAGAGGTTGGGAAAGGTGACGTGGCCCGCGGGGCCCGCGAAGAGAGAGTATAGAGGCGGAGCGCCCGTGCGCTCTCTGTACAGATTTCCTGTAGCGAGCGGAACTGTAGAGGGAGCTATACAGGTGCGCGGTGCGGAGATTTGATCGCCATATTTGCGGTTCCGTTCGCTTTTCAGGTGTGCGGTGCGAATAGCCTCAGAGCTCGAGCTGAATCTGGAATGTAGCTCAACAGTTTCTATACACACCCCCACCCCCAGCAGACATTCAGACACTACATACCACACACGTCCACACTGCCAAGAGCGGAGCTAATAAAGTAAAGCTGTGAAAGGTGTAAGACTGACTCCAGCAATGTTCCCCATCTGCATCGGGTACGAGAGAAGAAAAGAGAAGAATCTCATGTCGCAAAAGCAGATGGACTCCAGCGATGGACGCGCATCAGCGAGGCAATTGGCTCCTGCCCCTCTACTCCTTCTTCCAGCCTCGCGCTGGTGCTTGTTGAGCTCCTTGCCGAGGTGGAACCCGGGGCGGCCGGCGTCGTCCTCCATCTATAGCCTCCGTCGGATCTACGTCGGGCCGGGGTGGTGCGGGCTCCGTCGCGTTCCCTCGCTGCGTCAACACGCGCGGAGGGAAACGGCGGCGCCGCACCGTCGCTGGAATCCCGAGGCCGACTCACCGGATCCAGGCCAGGGGATGGGAGAAAGAGGTCGCGCGTGAGCCACCGTAGTCGGTCCGCCGTAGAGGGGGTGGAGCGAGCGTGGTGGAGCGGCGGATCCGCGGCGGCGACCTGCTCTCTCACTAGAGGCCGCCGCGAAGGTCGTCGAGCTGGGCAGCAGATCTGGCGGCCAGCCTTCAGATTCGGGCCTGCCGAGGGGGGAAGGCCGGAGGGGGTGGAGGAGGCGGAGGCGCGGGGTGGAGGAGACGGGGGCAGAGCCTGTAAGGAATTGGATGCTTGTAGCCTAAGAGGGGGAGGGGGTGAATTAGGCAACTTAAAAACTTAACCTATGGCTTCCACTACTTTGCATAAAGTAAACTAGATCATTTCTATCTAGATGTGCAATCTATGGTTAATCTAGTGTGAAACCCTCATCCCAAACAAGTTTTGCAACCTATAGCCAATCCTAGCATGATACTACTCTAGAAAAGTAAAGGTAAGCAAGGATTGCAAGAGAGTAATGCGGAAACATAAAGAGGGATGAGAGGAAGCAAACTCTTGACATGCGATTTATCCCGTGGTATCGGTAGGCACTAAGCCACCCCTAGTCCGTGTTGTTGAAGCACTCCAAACAAGAGTATTGCTTCCAGGTCACCAAGTCTCTCCCAAGAGCACCACTTGACTTGCCACAAAGGCTCGCCACGAAGGCATTCGCCAAGCTCCTTTGGTCACCTTGATGCCGCCTCCACTAAGGAGCTTCTCCACCAAGGAAAGGGGTCTCCACATCCCCCCACAAAGTGTCCTCGCCGCTCCACACCAAGCCGGAGGGTTGAAGATGATTGCCGGTGAGCCACTTAGGCCCCAAGGCTTCCGGCGCACCTTATACAGCTTGATCCACTCAAGAATCACCTCACAAGGTAGGCACACCTTGCACTCACTCAGCTCTAAGCTAAGCCTAGCACTAAGCACACACACACACAAAGCATGTGCAAGTTTTTGGATGAGCAATTGAGCACTAGTATGGCTTGGATATGATCTTTTAAGTGTCTTGGACTCCTCTGCACTTCCACACAATCCAGCAACCTCAAATGGGTGAGTGGAAGGGGTATAAATAGCCGAAGGCGTCCAAAGAGCCATTGACTAACGACCACTGAAAAGTATACCGCTGGATGAACCGACGCTAGCTTTTCAGGGCCATCGGTTCATTTGGTGCCCCTCCACGTCACATAGCCGTTGAGACCCTCTGACTCAATTGTTCCGACGCTTACACTGACCTCCTTGCTCCGACCATCGGTTCATCCGGTGCTGATGCGCTTGAGCTCCAAATGTTCTATTAGCAAATATGTGATCGTCGGATGAACCGCTGCTGGGTCGTTGGTTCATCCGGTGCTTAAGTCTCCACGGCCAAATCCTCTATGTTTCATATTTCACGGTCATCGGATGAACCGCTGCATGAATCCCTTTCACCGTCAGTTCATTCGGTGCTTCTGACTCTGCTGCTTCACTTCTTGAATTCATCCGGTGCAACTAAAAACCATACCGTCGGTTCATCCGATGGTCTGTGTAGACTAAGCCTTCTTCACGCAGTGTACCAGTTCATCCGGCCAATGCACCGACGCCATCTTCCAAAATACTGTCAGTTCATCCGACGGTGTCATTTCTCTTCTTTTTCTTCCACGGTTTAGACCCTCAAAAAATGTACCATCTTCTCATTTTGGCATATGGCATTTTTGCATCCATGGGACCTAGAAATGTCTACAAAGATATGCTCAACAATATGATTAGTCCCATTGGTCATGTTGCCATGAATCACCAAAATCAAACTCGAACAAATGGCATATGAGGCCATGTTCGCTACAGAGCCGCGGGGTGGAGGGGGTGGAGGAGACGGGGACGTGGCCGCGGGGTGGAGGAGACGGTTGGGCGGGGAAGTTGAGGAGATGAGAGAGAAATCCTAGGGATGGGGTTCGGCGGGCCGCCGACCGCAAAATGAGTGTGCGGTTGCGGCAACCGCCGGAGCCGCAACAGTGCACATTCCTTCCTCATTTTGAGGATGTGGTGTGGGATAGAGGCACTGTTGAAGATTGGCTAACCCTTAGTTAAAAAGCTTTTCTAGCTGTGTTGTGTGTTGATTTAGCTGGATTGTGGGTGCGTCACATTGTGCGAAAAGGATGCATAAAAGGTCAAAAATCATTGACAATCACTAGATTTCGTTTTGGTTCTTGGTACAGCCACACCCACATAGAGCAACATAGCTCCGACACTGCTGCCATACACTATGTGAAAACCTCAAATCGGTCACGCATCATTTGTAATGGACACTTGAGGTCTGTGACAAGGCCCAACATCTGTAACAGTTGTTGTTTGGCGCTTGTTACCATAAGCGCGGCAGCCTTCACCCCTACCTAGCCACCACAACACCCGTTACCGATGAGGACTTCTAGTAACAGGCCTATGAAACGCCCATTACATTTATTCATTGTAACGGTCATTAAAATGTGTCAGTTATGAAATTTATACCTATCGGTAACGGTCTCTTATGTCCGTTACTAATCACTGTTGTATCGGTAACGGTCTCTTAATGTCCTTTACCGATCACTGTCGTATCGGTAACGGTCGCTTAAGGACCGTTACCGATATGGCAATGATCGTACCTAGTTATCGCTGGTAGTAACACGCGTTACCGGTGACCATTTGATGTCCGTTAGTGATAGAGCATTGTTACTTGTGTTCGTTGATGCCCATTACCAGAGTCAGAGCTCAATAATTGAAGTCACTGGCGTAGCAGCCGGCGGGCGTCCTCCGCGCCGTCGCTGCTGTCACGGCCGCGACCGGCGCCTCCTCGGCCGCGGTCACCTCCACTGCCGTCAAGCAGAAGCGCGACGTGTCCCTGATGCTGCTTCCGCGCCGGTGTCACCGAAGGTGCCAGCGGACGTCAACCGTGGCGTCCTTCGTGCCGTCGCTGTCGTACTGTCCTAATCCTCTTACTCATCGGTTTTAGTGATGAATTATGCTCATTTGATGTATGGAAATTGCCCCTGATCATTGAACTTGTAGATGGCGGCTACTGATCGGGCTTGGATGTACAGACAACCCCGAGATTGGGACAATTTTGTAAACGGGGTCAATGGTTTTCTATCTCAAGCAGAGGTGGATATGAGAAACTATCGTGTTCAGGCAATGTATTGCCCGTGTATAGATTGTCTCAACCAGAAGAAGTCCGAACAACGGGACAACGGGACTAACCGCAAGGAGGAAGTGATGAAAGGAAAGAAGAAAAAGCCAAAAACCAAACCTACACTCAAGCACAAGTTAGATGTCTTTGTAAGACCGAGATTTTTTTATGGTCCCTTCATACCTATTTGGTATTGCATTAACTTGTCATTTTCATACCTCCATACAGTGCAGTCAGCAGCCTTCGGGGTCCAATTTGTGTGAATCCTATGTGGCATTTAATATGTTAAGACTACTCGGTGAAATACCTATCATGAAAAAGGCTGTTGTAAGTAGATAATGCTCAGCCTTGTCTCTGCTCATATTCTCTATTTGATTTTAGAAACTGATTTGTACTTGTATTCTTATAATGATTGTATTTTGCAGGATTTCAAAGTTGCCCTAACAGTTTCTAAAGAAGATCTAAAGCCGGTCCGGGAGACGCTGTCCGAGTTCAATCTTAAGGAGACCCTCGACCCCGACCCACAGGGCAACTTCTATGTTGACCCAACGGACCCCATCTATACAGCACCATCTAAAGATGCACCGTGAGTTCATTGTAGCTAGAAACTTGAAACTTGTTGCATTCAGGGCTTGTTTGGTCAGGTATTGTTGCCTGAGAAACCTACTTGGGTGGGGTCAGATGTTGTTGCCTGGTTCAGACAATTTTCTCAGGACTTCATCCAAACAAGTCCTGATGAGGAACTTGAAACTTGTTGCATGTCGGATGAGGAACTTGATGTGATCTTGTGTGTATACGTGATGTCTACTTACTTATGTGTATATGTGATGAGAATGTGTTTGTGATGTGATCTTGTGTATATACTTGTTGGTGGCTGCCAAATCCTTACTGGTAGCGGGATGCAGCCAGAAAAAAGCCTGATTACTGTAGGGGTGGCCTACGTATAGGTAACGAGTGTTAACTAAAGCACGTTACAACAACTGATCAGAGAGTAACGGGCTTCACCTGGAACGGCCGTTACAAGTACACCGACAATGTTACGGGCTACACTGAAGGAGATGCAGGTTAACAAGAAGCGTCACCTTTCGCCGCGACAGAGGAGACGCGGGTTAACAAGAAGCGTCACCTTTCGTCGAGACATAGGAGACGCGGGTTAACAAGAAGCATCACCTTTCGTCGAGACAGAAGAGACGTTACCAAAGGTTCCTGTGGACCCAGAGAAACACTCATTTCGGGTGACTTGTAACTACTCGTGGTAACGGACTTTGTTAGAAGCCCGTTATAAATACGTGCTATCAGTAATGTGTATTTTCCTGTCACCTTTGGTTGCTCATTTGTAACCCTAGATCGGTAACGGGCGCTTTACCCGTTACCAAAGATCATCTATATATACACGTTATCAATGTGAGTTTTTCAAACAGTGATACTTTGTAAGTATACACTGCAGCGGAGAGATACAACGACACACGTACGGCGCTGATGGAGACGATCGACGATGAGGTCACCGTATCTGAGTGCTGAGTGCATTGTCTCGATGGGTTCTGATGAATACAGGTTCATGCAGCCAGGCATGGATATCGATGCGTATTCCCTACAGTGCAGGCGTCGTCAGGGCCGGTAGCCGCAAATGATTGAGGCGGTGGCTGCTGCCCGGCCCGGCCCCGCCGCCTGCCGGCTGGCTTTGTTCATGTGCCGCCGGCCGACCGGCCTTTTCATCAACGGACCGAACAGGGCGGAAAAGAACGAACAATCACGCACAGTGCCGTGGTACTATTGTGCTATCACAGGGGCTCGCGACTGAAAAGGCACAGTGCAAAGCACCCCATTGCATGTGCTTTCCAGTACACACTTCACTCCTGCATTCTCACTCACCCAGACACCCAGCTAGGTCAGCTCTTGCAGCCTATTGAGCCTATTACCATGATGCAGCCACTCAATCACACCAGCATCGATCGATCAACTTTCATTTCTCTCTTTGGCTTGCTGGTGAGAAAAAGAACAAGGGAACAAAAGAGAGATTAGAGAGGCATATATGCATGTATATGGGACGATCGATCGACTAGGTATCTGTCTGCTGACTGACCAGTGACCTGCATAGACCTCTCAACTCAACTCAACTCAACTCGCCCGGCCGGTCGACGAATCGTCACCGTTGCGTCATCGCCCGGGACCAGCAGCAGGGGCCAATGCAAGCAAAGTGCTCCACACACAGGCATGCATCTCCACAAAAAAGGAGCTCCAGACAAAAGTTACCCTCGCTGCTCATTGCGCTAGCCTGACTCCCAGTCCCGTTTAGTTCCCAAAAATTTCACCAACTACCCGTCACATCAATCTCCGGACACTAATTAAGAGTATTAAATGTGGATTAATGACAAAACTCATTCCACAATCCCTACCTTAATTTTTGAGACGAATCTAACAAGCCTAATTATGTCATGATTAGACAATGTCGTGCTACAGTAACCAATCTCTAATGATGGATTAATTTGGTTTAATGGATTCGTCTCGCAATTTCCGGTTCATTCGTGTAATTATTTTAGTAACTAGTCTACGTTCAATACTCCTAATAGACCTTGGAAGAGGACTCAAAAGTTTCACACCTCACGAACTAAACTGACGCAAGTCAATTGGCTTTCATCAGAAGGTACCACACTGCGTCAAGGAGGACATCATGATGCCACTGCAAGGATCACATCCGCGTTGCACATTCACTCTCTCTTTTTCCCTTTTGAAACTACCCCCTGATCATCTTTCTTCCTGCAAAGATTGGATGGATCATGACTGCTCCTGAGCATTGCAGCATTATTGACCTTATCATTGATACCAAAGGTTAATTAGAGGTAACTACATTTAGGAGACTGAAGATTCCTGAAATAAAGATTGCGCGAAGTTAATTAAGCTGATGTGATGAGTTGTAGGGGTTCACAACTTAAATATGTTCAAGCTACTAGCAAATAAAAACATGGACCTGCAGCTATTACACATGTGTGTACTAGCTGTACTATACATATGTGCTGCTGACACCCACGTTCCATGTCCGATTGTGCAAAATCAGTGAAAGCATGAATAGTTTCAGCGAAAAGATATCACCTTGCCTATCCTTCCATGGAAGTAGGAGTGGGAAACCTGCCAGCAATTCCGTCATTGCTATATATCAACTCCTAAATCGCGTGATTCTGCGTTTATGCAACTGAAAATTAACAAAATGATCAAGGGTGAAAGGAAAGGTAAAGAACAAAGGAAACATGACAACAGCTATGATCCAAAACCTGGAAATTCCAGAACAGAAACTAACAGGCGATTAACTAGCACACGTACCTTTCCCCTCGAACAGACAAAGGAATCAAACAAACAAGAAGCTGATAGCCTGAAGTAAGATTTTGACTAGGACAGATGCCTTGTTCCATAGTACAGGTGCAGCACCTGTCTAACATTCACATCAACTGTAAAAATTACAATACACTACTATAAGGAAGATGGACACTTGTGCTTCATTCAACACTGAATCAAAATATATGTCTCTTTTTTTTTTCTCGAACAAAAATATACGTCTCTCGAGAAACAATGTTGGAGCATATGCGAAAGTGAACCGAGTTAATCCGATTCAGTAACAGTATTGCTCAACAAATTAAAATCCAAGATAAACACTTCAGATGATGAAATGTATATAGTGACGATGAATAATCAAGTACTCCGTACCTTGTCGCGAGCTAAAGTGTCATGCTCGATCTGGGGGGGCCATTAGCGAGATAAGATCACGCGGCCTTGTCCAACCAAACCAACAACACGAAGAGAAGAAAGGATTGCAGCACACGCTGCTGGGTGAGAGCGAAATGGCATGACAGTGAACATAGCTACCCGAGGAGGGTCCGGTCCCTTCAAGTGACCACCCACAGGTGAGGTGCTGCATGTGCCATGAGAGCTTTGTACCAAACCATATGCCGGCCAGCAGGGTGGGGGTGGCCATAGATGCTTGTGCAATGCAGGCCACCACCGCCCACAGGGCGGGTGTTCAAACTCGGAAAGGCTAACGACATGTAGCCAACCAAATTAAACCCCATGGAGATGATGTGAATGCTGAACCAATCGCATTACTTCAATGGCTGTTAACCAAGATTATTCAGGAACAGGATCTTAACTTGCAGGGACGACGCGAAAGGGAAAGGAGCACCATGGAATTAACGGACGCGAATCGGCTGCGAATCTTCAAATGAGATGATACTACTACTGCTAGCTTAGTAATGAGGTGACTGGCGGACGAGCTGTTAGCTCGGTGGTAGCGCTTCCGGTTGGGAGGCTGCCCGCCAGCGTTCGAGCCCCCGGCTCGACGTTGGTGCCGCACCTGCGGAGTGCGGGAATTGATACCGGTGCTGGGCAGTGCTTAGTTAGAGTGGAGCCTGACAGTCCAGTTTCGATTCCCGTCGGGTGCATCTTCGCTAGAGCAGAAGATGGTCCGGTCAGAGCTTGAACTCTGATACTCGGCGTCCGGCCTGGTTAAATTCAGGTGACGCAGGGGGCTACTCTAGTCTCTGACCCCTTTTTTTTTTAAAAAAAAGTAATGAGGTGACTGATGAACTACTTCTACCGGTGGCAAAGGTGGAGCTAGCAATGGATCCATGGAGAACTGTAAAGTGATGGTGTCCTGACCTGCGATAATGTGGGACGATGTGTCACTGAAACAACAATCAAGCAGCAGACCACAACATGGTGGAATCCACAATAGGGTGGTCTTGGCTATCTAAAGCGACAACTCATCGGCTGAACCGGTCCTGGAAAACGAAACGACGAGGGCCGGGAGTATGTATGTATGTAAAGACTAAGGACGATGACTAGTAGCAGGCAAGATAAAGATGGTGTTGGCGCAATCAAACATCAAACTCATATTATGTCTGTCGCTGGTACTTGTAGTTTCAGTGTATTATTGATGGGATTAGGATTGGCAGATCAGAGGCTTGAAGAATGAAATTAAAGCACAGCTGGTGCTAGTCCTCACAATGGATTGACATATCAGGGACGACAATGCCCTGTACTTGAACATACTAACACACATTCCATGCATGCTCCCTCTGAAGCCAATGGCAGGCTATCAAAAGTGCAAGAGCCATGCTAGACGAGATCCAGATCAAACAGCATATATGGTGGACCAAGGATGTACTGGACGTTCATCGCTACAGGATTCTAGAACTCGTCTGATTATTATTTCCCCCTTTTATTCAAAAAAAAAAGGAAACGGAATTAGGATATATATCCATCTCAATCTGCTGTGAGATGTGTCCTGGACGAATTGTGAGTTTGTGACCAAGAATTCAAAGAAATTATACATACCTGGTAGTATTCACCTGCGGGGTTGCATTCCGCTTGAGGGCTCGTTCGGTTGCATAGGATTAGTTCCAGGCCAAAAATAAAAGATGTAATAAGATATTATGATAGATACAACTAGAGATCGGGATTTATTCGGGACCGGAAACTAATTTACTCATAAAAAGTACACTAAGATATTAAGATAAATTCCACAACTCCAACTAGTGTATTGATTCTCAATGTCATATTGTACCTATCATAAGTACATTCACTGCAAGGAATGTGCCGACTAGTGACGCAAAAAAAAGTTGTTTCTCGTCATAAACCGCGATTAATGACACCGGTTGTTACGAAAACCATCCGTCATTAATCGAGCGTCATAAACCGCGATTAATGATGAGACCTTATTTCGTAGCGTCATGAGTTTAATGACTCGTATAAATTCGTAACACTAAGGCGTCATAAGCTACATGCCACGTCGGACCAAAATCTGATGTGGCACGGCGTTTTGTGATAAACCGTTTCGTCATTAAGTGAATTCAACCCATGTTTTGTTGGGCCAAGCCCCCAAATCCCTGTCGTCATAAATTGAATTTGGCCCACTTAATATTAAGCCGAGCCCAATAGTTTCGGTCGTCATAAATTGGTTTTACCTCATTAACATTGGAATGAGCCCAATAAATGTGGTCGTCATAGATTGTATTAAACCTTGTTAAGGTTAGATGGAGCCCAATATTGTTGTCGTCATAGATTGTAGGACTTATTCTGGTTGGATGGAGCCCAATAATTGTGGTCGTCATAGATACTTTTAGGCCTAATTCTAGTTGGGCCGACCCAATAATTGAGGTCGTCATAGAATGTTTTAGGCCCGGTTTTAGTATCACCGAGCCCAATAATTTCAGTCGTCATTAATTTGTTTTGGGTCCAGTACTGGTTGGATCGAGTCCAATATTCGATGACGTCATAAATTGATTTAGGCCCAACTGATGTTGGACCCAGCCCACCAATCACTGACGTCATATTTGATACGACCCATTTTATTTTTAAATCATTTTTGAATTCGTAAAAAAATAATGGGCCGAGGGGGTAAGCCCACATAATTTTTTACCTTGTTATTTTGGGCTGCACTCCGGGTAGCACTTAATTAAATATAATTCAATCTCATATTACATGCTAATCAATTCAGTAATTGACATCACAGATAATATTTTCATACCACTGATTCAAATAAATGTTTCGGATCACACATGACACATTATTATCAATGAACACAGAACAACCACAAGCAGATTGTCAGTAGGAGTTCACAAACCAATACACATGATATCTCCCTGCTCACAAATAAAGCTGATCTTGAAATAGAACCCACTAAGATAACAAAGCTCAATACTCACAAACCAGCACAACTAGCTGGGAGGACACAAGCAGAAGACTAAGGAACACAGTGGCCTTACCCAAGGCGCGAGCTTAGCAGTTGATGAAGGAGGGTCTCAGTAGTTTCTACTTGTGTCTTCAACCTCTCAATCTCATCAGTCTGCACTTTCATTGCTACATCTGAAGCTTGTGACTTGATCTTCAAGTCTGTCAAAACTTGATCCTGTTCAACAAAGATTTCACCAAGGTCAGCAGCTTCATCTAGCCCTCCCAAAGAAACTTCAGGTCTTGAGCATGTAGCGGCAACTGGATAATCTCAAGGCATGTAATCAATGAATGGTTTTGACTTCACATTGGAGGGACAGGAATTTGATATTTGAACAGCAAGGATTGTCCTCAATATTTCAGCCTAAAAATGAAAGGAGAAGTCAAACTTGAACCTTAAACAAAGCAAGCAAATAAACTTAAGAATAATCCTAAGAATAAAGTAGCAGGATAATCATGGGTTCTGTTACTTACCATGACATGTGATTGAATCTCAGTAATGCAGGAGCGGGATGCTGGGCCCTGCACAATAAGTATTAGGTCAGTTGCCTTAGATATCTGGAACAAAGTGTACCGTGACCATTAGTAGACTTGCAGATAGATCTAGACACTAGTCAGCTGTCAATTGCAAGGAGTATTGACCATCTACAAATTAATGCTTAGAAATTAAAAAATGAGTTCATGAAATAACATATGAGAACTAATGCCCCCCTCCTAATTTGTGTTACAAATCAGGAACTGGATCTAGAGCGCTCAAGCTAAGAGAAGGATCTCAAATCTAACACAATAAACAAAGAAAATTACTTTCTAAGCATGGCTCATCTATTAAGTTGTGTTACAAATTAGTAACTGCATCTAGAGTGGCCAAGGTAAGAGAAGAATCTCAAATCTAACACAATACACAAAGCAATTTACTTTCAATGCATGGCTCATCAATTAACTTGTGTTACAAATCATTGACTGGATCTAGAGCGGCAAAGGTAAGAGAAGAATCTCAGAACTAACACAATACACAAAGCAATTTACTTTCTAAGCCAACGAAAATACTCCTAGGGGACTAGAAAGAAAAGGAAATGAGATTTTCACTTGTGAAGCTCCAAGATCCAGGGGCCCATGGATTGAGGGGGCATCGGGAGTCGGTGCTTGCGTCGTATCCTTGCTCAACAACTCAGCTTGGCCAGCACAGTAGACGCAAGCAGAACATCGATATCTGCCACCCACCATCTCGCTGAGATACCCCTCCCCCTCCACCGGCGACGGTGAGGTCACACCGCCACCGCAGATCTAGCTGAGCAGAGTGATGCTTTTTGGAAATGGAAGGCGGGAGTTTAGTGGCGCAACGCGGTAGCAATGGAGTAGAGTATTTATTATTTGGGGCGGCAATGGAATACATAATTTGAAAATCCTGCTTTCGACTTCCTGACCAGGAAATGAAAATTTGGCAAGCTGCACTTGCTTCGAGGCCACTAACAAGTGGGGTTGTGCAATCGCGGCCCCATATTGTCAGCGCGTTTGGGTGGGATTCTGGTGGTGTAAAATATAGGCGGGAGACGGATATCTAGAAGAGGCCCACACTTCAGTGAAGCTGGGTGCGTTTCCAGTCGCAGATCACAAAGCCTAATAGCTGCTTCTCCCACTATAATGCCTACACGTCTATTTTTTTAAGTCATGCGGATATAAGGATCTTCCTTCTGCGTTCTTATCCGGACCAAAGCACACTCGTGTACCCACCAAATATTCCACATGCCTACCGGTGAAAAGCCTGCATATTCCGCCCTATACTTGTGACAGGATTCCTGAGTAGTGTAGGCCTGCGTATTTCGAGCATCCCACGTATTTTCATGGCTACTGTAATCCCGTGAGGCATGCTTTGCCACGAGGTGCACGCTGCCTTATGATTGGTCATGGTTCGATAAATAGGCGTGCCCCCAAGGCCTTTGCTCATCGCCTCTTCATCCTCCACGCATTGTGCTTGCAGACCTCTATTTGGTTCTGCGCGCTGTGAAAAGAGGAGAGCTCTTAGCTTCCGCATCGTGTTTTTACAGGTTACAATCATTGTTTCTGGTCAGTGCTTGTCATGTTTACTTTGTTGGCGAGTGTGTAGGAGGATGGCTTCTGATGCGAACGGAGGAACCGCCAACTTCCATGTTGTGCCACCTCCGCAGCGGCCAGGATACATGGATCCATATGATCTGTACGACATGAACGAAGCAGACGAGGAAGAAACGGAGGAGATGAAGAAAGATGCTTTGGCTTGGCTGCAGGAGCAGGGTTACACTCGTGTGCTTCGCCATGGTCGTTGTGTGTGCCCTTACTGCAATCTTGCTCACCGACAGTGGGGTTTTTGTGACATCATGCAGCATGCTTCTGGCATTGGTCGCTCGGGACATACCATGAAGTCGAGGGGTAGGCATCGTGCATTGGAGGACTATCTCCGCATGGATCCTCATTATGCTACATTCCATCATGCATTAGGTATGGCGGAATAGGCGTGTGCCATATCCATCTCCATGATCGTATCTGTTGTCTCCTCGTTGCCAAGTCCGAAGGTTTCGTTGCTGGGTGTGTGTTTTTCTGTGTGCGTGCGCGCCTGTGCCAGTGCCACTGTATGAGTGTAGGTCTATGGGGATGTATCATGTATGTGCACATTTAAGTTGAATAATTTGGGCAAGGTGACCATCATTTACGTTCTGTATATTCTTGGCAAAACGGTGAATTTGGTCAAACGGTAAATTGGTAAAATCGGTCATCATTTACATGTGTATCTTGCAATGCGGTACGGTGGGATAAGAATAAAATATCACATGACAAGACATTACATCTCAGACTATGACAACGCATCATGACCAGGGAAAACCACTGAAGCAAGGAAGGTGATCATGGAAAAGATGAACACCAATGTTCTTCATGGATAACAGGGGATACAGGGGATTTTCCTACCACTACAAGATTCACAAAGCAGGAAAACATGGGATCGATCTTTTCATCCAAAAGAAAACATACCATTGATCCTTCCATCTACAAGACAACCTATATGAACATGAAAAAGAAAACCCAAATCCGAGTAATCTACGTCGACCCCTCTGAGGAGTTCCCCGATGACTCTGGCGTCGAGGGAGCTTCAATGGCTGGGGGAGCCACGGGACCGGGACTGGCGGGGTCGGCATTTGAAGGACCAGCGCTGACGTCCATCTTCTTCTTAGTCATCTTCAAGTCCACCTCCTCCTCCTCCTCCTCCTCTGCACCCTTCTTCTTCTTCGCCGACGGAATGTCCTTGAACGAATCAAGCTTACCGGCCTTGTCATCCTTCAAAAGCTGCCTCACAAATGCCTCCGTCTGATGATTCCTCTTCTTGGCCTCCACCCGCTTCCTCTTCTTGGCCCCCAATCGCTTCTTCTCAATGGCCACCCACGTCTCCACCTCATCCTCTTCCTCTTCCTCTTCATCCTCTTCCACGTAGTCGTACTCGTCCTTGTTGTCCTCGCTCTCCTGCCTTTCCATGTCTTCTACATCAGATTCACTCGAGGAGGGCTCGGATGGCTCGCACATGCACTTGGTTGGGGGGGGGGGTTGGAAGGGAAGGGGGAGGCGAGCAGTCGAATCGGAGAAGAAGGCATGGTGGTTGTGGTTTTCTGGAGGAAGAGAGTTTGAGACAAGGCAATGGAGGGAGTTGGGAGAGTCCGGTATATTAATAGATCTCAGTTTCAGGGAAAGGCAGGGTGTCTCTTCGGGAGTTGTATCACGTTAATGCAAGGAGGCGCCTCGATCTCTAATAATGTAACGGTCTTTTGCAAAGGAAAGAACTATGTAAATTTGTAATCTTAGCGAATTTGGAGCAAACTATATTTACAAGCACTTCAACATGCAGAGATGAATTGTTTCACTGCCATTAAACCGAATGTTTGGGTTTGGGATGCATTAACAGATCGGATGTTTGGCAATAGGAGACCGGATGTTGGGGTCTAGGGAAAATGTACAGAGAGGACAAATATTTCCGGTCCTGTAAAAGATGCTTATTTTGATTTTGGGCAAAGGTGATCTAGGATTTCATAGTTTATGAGAGAGAGATAAAATAGGATAACATTTATAGGGAGACAAGGAAGAGAGATGGTCAGGGAAACAAAGCAGAAACAATGGGATTGATCAACAAACAAACGATAACCAAAATCACAAACATGGTTTGGGTTTGGGATGCATTAGCATTTCGGATGTTTGGCAATAAGAGACCGGATGCTTGTTTAGAATTTGGTCAAGGTGAGCAACGATCACATTGCTATTTCTTATTAATCGTCCAATATTGATCTTCAACCTCTCCAGATACGTGCATTATTCCAACTACTCCTTACATATCCGTGGCTTAGCTAGAGCGTGTTGAAGTAAGGGGTGTGGTACACTGCCATTGGATATGAAGTAAGACAATAAATTGGTTTGAAGTAAAACCATGGCTACTCTACCTAGCGTACACTACATGGGAACAAGACATGGTCAAGACAACCAAGTAGACCCAGAGTTTCATCCATAATTTTTCCCTTGTTCATGTGGCACGCTAGGAAACGACCAAATGAGATCATGCAATTCCATAGGCACGACCGGATGTTTGGGTCTAGGAAAAATGTACAAAAAGGACAAACATTTCCGGTCCTGTAAAAGATGCTTGTTTTGATTTAGGGCAAAGGTGATCTAGGATTTCATAGTTTCTGAGAGAGAGAGATAAAATAGACATTTATAGGGAGACAAGAAAGAGAGATGGTCAGGGAAACAGAAGAGAAATAAGGGGATTGATCAACAAACAAACGATAACCAAAATCACAATCATGTAGGTACAATAGGGGGCGGATGTTCTTGTCTACGAAACACGAACTGGCCGGACAAACATGAGACCATGTTTCATGGAAATGTAAAGTTACTAATTAACATCACAATGTTCACATACATAAGACAATGTTCCCACGAAATCTAAAGATACTAATTAACATCGTAGATAACATAACGGCATTGATCTTCCACTGGCGCGGCTCGCTCACTCCATCTACATCCACCCCTCATTTCTGGCCAGGACGCGGTGGCGGCTCCATTTCTTCATGTTGTCCTTCCTCACGGCCTCAGACCTGGCCATCCTAAGGACGTGGTCCTTGATCTCATTCAGGTTCCTCCACCGGTGCATATGGTTGGGGCAGACAGGGCACCCGTAGGTGTTGGTAGTGCACCGAAAGATGAGTAGAGCAAAGGTCTTCAGATGGTCTGTGTCAGTTTGGGTGTCGGAGTTGGAGTCGGAGTCGGAGTCCAACTCTGCAAGTGGTGGAGGAGGCTGGGAATCCGCCGGCGACCTACTAGCGGCTCCGGGCATCGGCGGGTTGATGTTGGCGGCGTCGCAGTGGGGCGGCTCCGTGCCATGGAATTGACACCCTTGCCACTCTAAGTAGGCGCGGATGAAGGGGAGGCCGCACGGTGACAGCTAGGACCCGCATTCGGATCCTGAGGAGGCGGTGGCCGAGAGGCTGGCAACACCGCCGGACCGACGAGCAGGGATGGGTAGGGCCATGCGCCTAAGCTCTCTGTGTCCGGGGGAGACTAATTGCTTCATTGCGTCGGATAGGCAGTAGGACTAAAATGTGAGTGTTTGGGAAGAGAACTATGGGTAGAGTGGTTCAGAACTGGCGAGGACGCCGATGGTGGTAGGAATAGAATGGCCAGCTTCCATGAGAAGTTGTGCAAGCTTATGTGATAAGAAAAAGTGACAAGACCGGGCTAAATTATTTGTTGATTTGTTGGCAAAATAAGTACATATTTTTTGAACGAACATGCATCCAAAGTACTTCGTAGGAGGAAACAGAGTTCTCTGATCTTACAATCTGCATAATCAAATATGGAGGGACCAAACTTAATAAAAAACTACTAATTAGCATTACAACAAAGTGACACTTGTTATTATTGGCAATTAGCTTTTCATCCAGTCTGGTTTGTCGAGGATCAAAGGCGTTGCCTCGCCATCGAGCAGGAACGGATCCAACATCAGTGGCTGAGTGGCTGGCAACACCGCCGGCCTTTCGAGCAGGGACGGGAACGACCGTGCCCCTGAGCTCTCCGGGACAGTCGGTGCAGCGGGCGCACTTGACATGAATGGCCGAGTGGCTGGCAACGCTGCCGGCCTGTCGAGCAGGGACGGGAACGGCCGTGCGCCTGAGCTCTCCAGGACAGTCGACGCGGCGGGCGCACTTGACATCAGTAGCGGAGTGGACAGCCACGAGAGCCACGTGCGGCCAGCCCGGCCTCTCGGGCACTCCACCCACTGCATGCCAGCTTCTGGTGGTGACAGGTAAGGCCATGCACCTGAGCTCTCCGGGACAGTCGACGCGGCGGGCGCACTTGACATCAATGGCCGAATGGCCGAGCGGTTGGTAACGCCGCCGGCCTATCCAGTAGGGACGGGAACGGCCGTGCGCCTGAGCTCTCCGGGACAGTCGACGCAGCGTGTGCACTTAACATCAATGGTGGAGTGGAGGGCCACGGCTGCCATGTGCGGCCAGCCCAGCCTCTCGGGCACTCCACCCACTGCACGCCAGCTTCTGGTGGCGACAGTGAGACGGGAATCGTGGTTTTATTGCTCCGGCGAGAACGCCTGTCCCACCGCTCCCCGGCATGCCAGTGACGAAGGCCACAGTCGGCACAGAGCGTGCCGGACCCCATCGGCCCGGCCATCCATTGAGGCGTTTCTGTCATGCCGCAGTCACCGCATCTCGGCCCCGCTGGAGCTTTATCCGGCGTGGATGATAGGAGAGCGAGCACCACAGAATGCATGCGATGATTGTCGCCGGCCATTGGGGGAGATGCTCTGAAATGCACATAGAAATTAGTTTCCTCAAAGAGGTGGCAAAGGTTGAAAGAACAAAGAAATTGATTGAATTGGGAGAGATGACGACGGTACTTGCGCTGATAGGAGGCGATGCCGATGGGGTCTTCTTGTGCCGAGAGGAGGAGATGCCGATAGGGTTTTCTTGTGTTGAGGAGGAGATGCAAAAGTGTTTTCCAGTATATATATTAATAGATCTCATTTGCCAAGGGAAAGGCGCAAGGTCGCATCGGGGATCGTGTCAGGCAAATGGCCTAGGCGCGTAATTTGCAATCTCGTTGAACTTGGAGCAAACTTAATTCACTTGAACATGATGAGATCGAATGTTGCCCACGAGACCGATTATTCTGGTTTACAAAACATTATCAGACTGGACTAAAGCATTTGCTATGAGATAGGCAATAGAAGAAGGGCACAAAAGGAGGTCGGATGTTTGGGTTTACGAACCATGAGTAGACCAGAGAAATATTTTTAATTATTTGATGGCAAAAGATGCTTGTTTTAAATTTGGATAAGGTGAGCTATGATATCATCCTTCTTAGGGAGAGCCAAATACGTGCACAATTTGAACGTGAAGTCGTGGCTTAGCTAGAGCAAATTGAAGTGATGGGCAACAAATTGGCTTTCAGTAAAACCGTGTCTACTCTATCTAGTGTACACTACCCCATCTCAAAGATTTTTTTTTTCCAAGACTTGGTTAGTATAGGAAAGAATCGTGAAGACAAGCAAGCTAGCCCAAAGTTTCAACCACAACTTCATTTTTCCTTGTTGACGAGGCATGCTAGGTAACAACAAAATGAAATCATACAGTGAGATAGGTAATACAACCCGGGGCAGGATCGGATGTTTGGGTTCAGGATACATGAACAGGCTGGAGAATTATTTTTGATCCTTTGGTGGCAATGACATAGGCAATATAACATGGGCACCAAAATGGACGGATGTTTGTGTTTAGGAAACATGAACAGACCGGACAAAAATTTTCATTCCTTTCCTGGCAAAAGTTGCTTGTTTTGAATTGGGCAAACCTGATTATGGATTTCGTAATTTCTGAGAGAGTGAAAATTGGATCACATTATTTGTTTTTAAATTGTCTAATATTGATTTTCCACCTCTCCAAACTGCGATGAACTATTCCAACCACCAGTCGTGGTAAATAAATGGGGGAAGACCATAAGTTGGTTTCCATCACGTCAATGCGTGTGCGAGTAAAGATTGCTACACGGGAACCAAGGAAGAGAGATAGAAACAGAACAGATATCAGGGGATTGATCTAGAAATAAAAGATATCCAAAATCACTCTCGCATGTCAAGGGTTAATTTGTTGGGATGCAGATATGCAATTATTTTGCTAAAGAACATATCACATTCGGCGTGAATTCTACATTCCTCGTTACAAAAATGTGACCATTCTTCCTAGCTCATCTTGAAGCATAGGCCGCCTCCGCACTGATGATTGCCGCACACCACTGGCGGTGCCAGTGTTGCACGTCGGCGCCACGTCACTCGCCAGATCACCTCTGAGGCAGCCTCACGGCACCGCAAGCACCCCTTCTTCGTCCGCATCATCATCGCTGTCGCGGCCGCCGATTCTTCCTCGCCCTCGACCTGTCTGATTTACCGTCTCGTAGTGTCATCATCACCGGCGCCGCCATTGGCCCTGTAGAGGACCATGGCGGCTACGTAGGCCGCCACAATGTGCCCGGCCTGGGCGGCCTCCTCGAGCTTGGCGATGGATGACCGGGAGCTGTAGTTTTCCCCAAACAGGATGTCCATCCCAGAGAGGAAACATGCCTCTTGGTTTCTTATGCGGGTCAGGCAATTGAGGAGGGAGTCATAGCCCTTGCGGTCATTCCACTGCAGCTCAACGACAAATCGCTCTAGCACCACACGCCGACCAACGGCCGTGTTCTTGCACACACGACACATCTCCCGGTAGGTCACCCGTAGGCTGCAGAGGTCGTCCATGGCCCGCTCCGAGGTCGCAGAGAGGTGGCCGGCGATGTCAATGTTCACCTCGGTAGGGAGCACCACCAGCGATAATGGCAACCGCCTCGACGGCAAGATTACTGACCTACCGGCATCCTGAAAATAGTTTGATCAAACATCAGAGTGCCAGGTCAAATGCACATTCAAGTTGATACAGAGACTTGGAAGAGAGCAATGTACTCTCACGGATCTTCCTTCCGAGAGGAGGAGATGCAATTGCAAAAAGGTTTTTTGTACGCCAGGCGGAAGAAGTCGAGGGATGCCCCATTTACAACAAATCCACCGCTCCTTTCTCCGCATTTATAGTAAATCCACCGCTCCTTCGCCACCCAAAACAACAGTCGCTGCTGCTCCATTGATTTCGGGATAACAATAATAATTCATTATGACTGTTGGTGAACCTAATAGAAATGGTCAGTACAATGTGGTGGATACTAACTGCCGCACATTTCTTGGTCGATTTTGGCAATACATCATCAGTACCATGCTCACAAGCATAAGGCACAATGTTCAGAATACATGATCGACACAATGTTCACAATACCAAAGTGACACTTGCAGAATACGTGATCGACACAATGTTCAGATACATCTAATTAGCCTGCCACCGAGTATCAATCCCGCCATTCCCGCGACAACAACAAATAAAGCAAGCAGCACATGCACGAGTTTGACATTGTGCCTATAATTCCCAATTGACTTCAGCTCGGCGGTAGCCTTCTGAAGTTTTTGTCGTGCTATTTTGAGCTCATTCCTAACCTCTCTATGCTCACAGTTAGCTTTTCCCAATTCTCCCTCCCACTACTTTGCATCCTCTTCGTCTTTCGCTTTCTTCTTCATGAGCTTCACCATAACAGCATACAACCTTTCATCCCATTCTGGATCAATCCAGCATAAGTAATCGCATTCTGCTCCTACCGATCCTTTGTTTGCTCTTTTCTTGATTCCTAGGATTTGGAGGGTATGATCATGGATCATGGATTGATAAGCGATGGAGGACTCTCATACCTTGACTTTTAGAGAACCTTGACTGCTCATGAAAACTCTACTACTACTACTACTTCGACTTAGCTGGTCGATTTGATTTGCTGCTAAGTGAACGTTGAGATCGGGCGGAAGGAGACCAAGTTGAAAGTGATTACCAAAAATAGATTTCTATGCAGAAAAGGAAGGCTAGTAAACAAATTAATTGTTTACTAAGATTCCCGCAATTTCTTTTGGAAGCAACACAGAGGTGATTTGTTGGTCAAAAGTTCCCCATACTCGGTCGAGGTGGTTCATAAAAACAGTCTAGGAAGGTGAATTCATAGAGGGCATTCGCAAGGAATGGTTTACGAATAATAGATAGGAAATGTACGGAAGACAAGTTAGTATGGGAATTTCAGAACAATCTTGCTCACATGTTAATTAGTTTGTGACCTTTGGTGATATCAATTCGTCACATTAACAGTGCAATGGTTTTTAAAAGTTGGGTGTGATGCACATTTTTATGAAGGCATGATGCACATGTTCATGCAGTATGGTGCTCATGATGCATGTTAGCATGACTCGATGTAACACCCGCGTTTTTAGCTCCTAATAAATCACCTAATAAATCACGCGTGTTTTCAAAATTGTCCAGCTGAGCTCAATTGCCCCCTTCCAATCCCTAGTCGTCGTTTCCCCTCTCACCCTCGGCGCGCGTGCCGCGAATCCCGCCGGCACCGCCCGCACTCAATCCAGCACCCACGCGTGCCACCCCAGCGCCGCGGTCGGCCACCGTGCCGGGAATCCCGCGCACGCCGCGGTCCCGCCGGCCGGTCCGCCTCGCCATCACCGCCGTCCCGGAATTGACGCCGGTATCCGAGAAACCCGGAAAAAAATCCGCAAAAAACCCTTCCCCTAATTTTCTTAGAAATTCCCCTAATTTTCTAAAACACTTTTCTATTTTTCTTCCCTTATTTTACTTTTTTTCTATTTCCCTTTTTCTTTTCTTCTTTTTCTTTTCCCTTTTCTCCTTTTTCTTTTTCCCTTCTTTTCTTTTTCCCACCGTCCTCTTCTTCCTTCGGCCTCCAGGCCGAGCCCCCCCGCGCGACCCTGCAGGCCGCGACCTGCAGGCCGGCGCCCCCACCCAGCTCCCTCTCCTCTGGCCGAGCCTGGCCAGCAGGCTTGCCGGCGCGGCACGCCAAGGCCGGTCCTGCAGCCTGCCAGGCCGCGGCACCCCTTCCCCTCCATTGCTCTGACAAACGAAGACCAGGCAGCGAGCTGTCACCTCCAAACCGGCCACCATTACTCCCCCGACGGCCTCCCCTCCACGGCCACAGCAGCCCTGCACGACAAGTCAACTCACACAGCAGCCAATCGACCGAGAATCCCGCTGGCCGGAGTCCACGCCGGGATTTTTCCCGAACCTCCATTGCCGGCCATTGGAGCTCCTGGAGCTCAAATATCTTCGCCCGAACCGCCTTTCCGCGCCTATAAAAGGGCCGGACCGGCTCCCCACCTCGCCCCGCACCTCCACGACCAATTCCCCCTCCTTCCCGAGCCCTCCATCGCCACCACCAGTGCCGCTCCGGTCACCACCGCGAACAGCCCCACTGCCGGCCGTCGATCCGCCTCTCCGGAGCACCCCAGCCCGAGGTAAGAAGCGGAATCGGTTGCCCTCGACCTCCTCTTCGTTTCGCCCCAATTCCCGGCCGTCGCCGTGCACCAGGTCGCCGGCGCCCCTCCCCCCTTCCACGGTCGGCCTCCTGTCTCCTGCGTTCTGTGTCGTGGGGGAGGGAGGAAGAAGAAGGGCTTTTTGCCCAAAACCCCCTGCCTTTTTCCCACTTATCCAAAACCGACCCCCCTCTATTTCCCTCACTCTTTTCTTTCAAAACAGACCCTATGCTTTAATTTAAACCACAAAAACAACCCTGTCCCTTTACAATTATGCCCCTGGACTATTTAGTAACACCCCCGCTAGGTTTAAATATTATATTTAGGCCCTTTTCTTTTATAATAAAATACTAACAGGCCCCTAATTAACCCTAAACACCTCCTTTAACCCGACATTTCATGCGCGATTTTAATCCAAATCGCGCCCAACCTTCCTCACACCCGTGCCGGTTGCACCGCCACCCGTCCGTCACCCAAAACCCCGACATAATATTTATTTCCCCTATTTTATTTAATTACCTTCCGCGAGCTCAGCCGGAGAAATTGTGTATGCTTATATTGATTGCATGCTTGCCTGTGTGTGCGCTATAGCCGACGAAGTAAACGAAGGAAGGTACCCCGAGCCGGAGTTTGGAGCCGACTACTGCGAGCAGGAGCCCGAGGTCCCGAACGCCGAGCCAGCACTCCCCGAAGACTTCGAAGACGGCAAGTTCAATCTCATCCTTTGATGCATGCTTTGATCCTAGTTTTATAATCACAACCCTATACCCGTTTTATAAACTGCATATTGTTTTTCTGCAAAAACATGGTAGGATAGCCACCCTTGATTGCTATGATTGAATCTTGTTTTGGCCTAAATGATTGCTTTAAAAATATGTGAGTGCTTTCAAAATGTGTGAGTGCTTTAAAAATGGAAATGGGATATGTTTGGAAAATGAGTAGACGGGATGGACGCGTGTGTCAGGAGTATGGGTGAGCTCGTACCTTTGTGGTTGAGCGTGTTGGAGATGTCCATCTTGTCGTTAAGGACCGGGTTGCGTGACATCTCACCTGACCCAGTTATCGTACTACCACTCGACCGTTGTATGTGGCAACGGCTTAGCATAAATCCCACTAGTTAATCTACTTGCCATCAGGAGTGCGGGTGAGCAGCGGGAGATCAAGGAGTAGGGGTACGATCTGTGTGAGGTACGCCCTGGTTATGTGAGATAACCCCTTGGTTGCTCCCGTGGTGGCTCGTAGGGTTAGCTAAGGTGGGTAATGGCTTTGATAGGATCCGCGCCGGCACTACGGTGTTCGTGTGGCGGTACCCTACTTGTGGGTAAAGATGTACAACCTCTGCAGAGTGTAAAACCTATTCGAATAGCCGTGTCCACGGTATTGGACGAGTCACGGTGGGGTCACAAAACTAGTGTTTGGGTTTGAGATGATTTTCATGGCGTGAGTTGATTTCTGGAAAAGCGTGTGGCTGTGTGCCTAGGCTACTGCGGACGGGGAGTCCGGTAGTCTTCATTTGGTTTTCACAAAACAACTAAGTTATCTGAGTTATAAAAACTGTTTGCGAAAATCCTTTTCGAAAACAAACCCCTGCATGAGTAAATGCGTTTGCAAAGTAAACCTTATTCTGACCCTTGATATATCCTGTGCATGATCTGCTTATTAGCCCCTCCGTGGGTGGGGTTGAACTTGTTGAGTACGTATGTACTCACCCTTGCTTGATTAACTGTTTTTCAGAGGAGGATCCCGACTTCGTTCCCGAAGACGTCGAGTAGGTCGCTGCCCTACACCCAACCGTGCCTGTGGATTCAGGGTCGCCACCGAGAGCTTCCATGGCATGGTACTCTGATGAGGCCTTAGAAGCCTTCGCTATCGTAGTTTGGTCCTTAGCTTTTGTGTTGTTTCTCGTGGCAATGGCACTTCCGTGCCCACTATGCCGCCGTGATGTAAGAGACTGAACCACCTGTTGTAATAAATGTGTTGCCAGCCTCCTGGGACTGGTATTTGTATCACATTTAGTCACCTCTGATGAGGGGACGCTTCACTCGATTACCCAGGGAATGAGTCAGTGATGGAGCTGACAATCATAGAGTTGGGAAGGAGTATATGTGTGGCGAGTTGCATTCTCACAACCAAGATACCTAGCGCGCTCCTAGTGGTAATCATATGGCTGCAGCGCACATGATGCCCTAGGTTCCGTCGCGGCATCTTTGGTTAGGGACAACAACATCACCAATCATAGGAAGGATAGAGTAGGAATATTGAAATCTTCCATGCGTATGCACGTTAGTTCACCCAAGGTTCCCAAATGCACGTGCTATGCAAATGCACACCCAAAAGCTTGACATATATATATATATATATATATATATATATATATATATATATATATATATATATATATATATATATATATATATATATATATATATATATATATATATATATATATATATATATATATATATATATTTTAATCAAAATGTTGTGAGCAAGATCAAGAAGAATCAGTTCAAGATCGAAAGATCAAAGTAATCCAGACAAGGACATGAATACAAGGAATAGCTTAGCGCTTCAACATGTATATATACAAGGGGGTTTGGAAGAAATACATGTCGATGGAGATAACATGTTGACCGGAGAAGATTACAACTGAAGATTGAACTCTAAGATCAAGACATTACCCAACTAACATGGTAGAACATAAAAAGTTATTTTCTCATGCTGGGCAAAAACTGGGGTAGTCATGTGTACAAAGGTACAATTGTATGTTGGAACTCGAAGCGAGCATACATGCATAATGACATAAAGTTCTGGCAGTTGTGAACAAAAATTCATAACTTAAAAACCAGAGCCCCAAAAATTTCCAAATTTTTGTAGAAACTCAGTAAGCTTATGAGGCACATCTTTGGTACTCAACGGTTGATCTAGAAAGGTTAGGAAGGTGCTCCAATTAAGCGAGATTTCAGATTAGGTTTCTGGAAAAAACAGCACGGTAGAGGTTCACTAATCTGAGCATAACTTGAGGTATACAGAAGCTATGGCCATGAATTTTTGCGAGCAAAAACTAGATTAGATATGGAGCAACTTTGGTATAGATCTTCTGGTCAAATTAATTCTTGAACAGGGTGCAAAAATCAAGTAAACAGCCACATCAGATTTTTGGACAGCAACTACACCTACACATGAGAGGCTATGCAAAGGATCGCACACTAGCAAAATTTCACACTAGCAAAATTTCACCTTAGAGAGCACACAACATGTAAAGGGTTCAGTTTTAAGTTTCCACAATTTTTAACATGATGCAAGACGTCCTATTCGTCCTCACACGGCGGTCAAGCCAAAAATCGAAGTTAGTGCCGGTGGCAAGGCATATACGCGTTTCTCCCTATAATAACTAGTCGAGAACTAGTCGATGCTCACTTAGCGACTTACGAAATGTGGTTAGTGTACCTGCAGAAGATCACAGAACACATCGAACCTTTCGTGCCAGCACTCACGAAAGCGTCCACATACATTACCGTTCACTATAGAAACGGCACCCATGCGTTTATCGCTGCATGGACAGCGTCCAACCTCAGACACCCTCCATTTGAATGGAGTGTATCCTTGCCTCGCATATTCACAATGCGGAACGTCCACGTATGGCAAAATGTGGCGAGACACAGACGCGACGGTGGGTTCCCATTGGATTAGGTCCCATCCATCCCTCACATGACTTTCATGTGGTACCACCACGTATGGCAAAATGTGATGAACTAGTATGGTTGTGCAAGAAGTAAGTTCTGACAAGAAATAAATGTGCTGGAAGTTAGCAAAATAAACCATAGATTTGTAAGCCACCTGAAAGAACCCAAAAATTCCCTCTAGGGCCTCTCGGTCTATTTCCATCCTTAACGGACCAACGTATTTTGCAAATCCAAACAATCTTGGCAAATTTTATTCAAAAACCAGTGATTAAGGTTGTTAATTAACTCTGGTGCATATAATCGCTCTAGTACCAGCTGTGACAACCTGCCCGGGAAAATACCATACTATCACCTAAACCAATCCACTTTGGCCATTAAGCGACAGTAAAGTACCATCCCGTCGTAAGTTGCCGGGTCAACACCCGGTAAATCACTTGAAAATCACACAGAGGATCGAACATATGCATTAAAACTCACACGAAGGCGAGTCCAGAGTACAAACACAAATTAAATCTAAATTGTACCACTAAGGGTTAATTATTACAAACCATTGTTCATGACATGTTAAGTAAAGGTTCAGAGTTCGAAAACAGTGGAATAATAAACTAGCGAAACGGTAAACATCACAGGAGGCCGTCCGTGATGCCATCACTCGTCATCATCCACCCATTCCAACTTCCAGCCGGGTGGAGTCTCACCAGGCCAAACCACCTGCAACAACATTTATAAAGCAAGGCTGAGTATACTAATACTTAGCAAGACTTAACCGTCGGGTGATAACTACATCACCAAACTCTAGACATGAGAGGCTTTTTGGCCGGTGGAGTTCTTTTGCTGAAAAGCGACAAAGAGTATGTCCTTACTTTCAATATTTTAGCTCAATTTCTAGTTAATTACCATTTCTAAGTGAGCCAACTAATTCAATCAAGAATTGTACAATACAATTAATTCAAGTAGTAATATTCACAAAGTTCCATCATTAAGGGATATCATGGCCAGTTGATTAAGCAGTCTCAGATAACGGTGAGAGGCCGACAATCGATTGATTTATAACCTTGCAAGGTAAACCTAAACACATGGTAGGGTGCCCTTACACTGGACAACCACCAGGCGGTTCCCAAAAGTCCTCGGCTTGGGATCGAAGCTTACAGTCCTAGGTACAAGGCTATCTGGTGTGCCCCGCAAGACACCCAGCTTCACACATGTACCCCCCTCCCGGTGGCGAACCGGGTAGGTGAATACTCAAGATTAGTAAGGGTAAGTTCCCGCACCGTCTCATTAAGGTACTAGGCTTACCGGTCCTATTCCCGACAAGTGCTTAGTTCGTTCAAAAGCTTAGCCCACGAAAGCCACTGGACCGGAGCCCAAATCCCATGCTCTTACCACATGAGCAATCCATTTATAAAGATCTTATGATTCCAACATAAGAACCTATTCTCGCGAGTGACGAACATCACTCGACTTCTAACGGGTCCTATAGCATAGCAGCTATCGACCTATCATACTAGTGAAAGGGCATAGGTACCTAGGGATCACACATCTAGGGTTTCAATTCAACTCCTGAAACGTAAATGCACAAACATAGCAAAGGTAATTGCATAATTTTAAAAATAAGGGTTAATGATCCGGGCCTTGCCTTCGCTAGCAAGGTTGGCCTTGGGCCCTTCTGGACTTTGGTCCAGGTCCTGAGCTACGTCCACGCACTATAGCTCACCGTCAGCTCCTTCGTCTCCTCCTTCCGGCACGAGCGTATAGCTACCGTCGGGAAGATCTACACGAGGATGCAAATGCAAGATTTAATTGGCGGTTTTTAATTTAATTACTTACCAAACAACATATGACAACCATGGGGTGCATTGTTGACCACATTCACCTTGACAATTACACATTTGATATATTCTTTCTATTAAAGTAATGTTATGTGATGCTTCATTATTTATTCTTTTTGATAGAGACTGCGTACACATTTATGCAAATTAATTAATTTAAATTTCACAAACAGCAAGGGTGGTGACACTTAGCTTCTTAGCATAATTTACATCACAACTAGGAGGTCATTAGGTGTGTAGTTGGTGATTTTCCAAATTACTTACTATTAAGCTTTAAATGGCTTCCATAGCTTTTATTCAAAATAAATTATAAAAACAGTGGGAGGTGCATTGCAGGTCCTAATTACCTAAACAAAGCCACTGATCCAACATTCACATTTAATCGAGCCCTAAAACAATTATATCCAAAATGACATTTCCTAGCTACCAAAAATATGAGAAATACATAAATAAATAAATAAATAAATAAATAAATAAAGCACTTATGGAGCCAAACTCACTCCTACATCAACTCTGACCCTAAACAAGCCTAGGAGACTAACAGACACATCAGGAATCAATTTAAAATTTGAACTAGGCAATTAAATGTAAATCTAAGCATAAAACAAGAATAAATAATTCTCGCAGAGATAAAATCATGGTAAATGCAGGAAAGTTGAATCTAGTCATTTCATGAGTAGAGCCACAAGTTGAGCACAAAAATCTATTTACATTTTGCTACAAAAATCATTAAGCCAGAATTAGCATAAATGCAAAGTAAATCATAATAAAATATCTGCTCACTAACTTTCTGCAAATTTTTGTCCAGAGCTTACAAATGACATATATAGTAACATATCCAAAATTCAGCTCCATAGCTTCTCTAGATTTTGAACTACAGCAAAGGTGTGTCAAACTGAGTTTGAATTTTCATTCAAAATCTACATGTCAAATGTAAGGTCATGCTTTGTAAAAGTTGTAGGTCTAGTCTCACTGAAACCAACAAAATTAGGTTTGCCTTTTTCTGAATTTTCTACAAATTTCTATGATTTTTCTAAGGTGCTGGACTAAGTTGCAAGGAAACTAAGATAACTTTCATTACGAACAAGTCCCTGGTTCACAACCATACCCCTGGATATTCACAACCGTGCCCTTCCGGCGGCGGTGAGCTCGCCGACGGCGAACGGCGGCCGGAGGAGGGCAACACGTGGCACAGGTGTGCGATTGAGATTACCAGGAACGGATTGGTGGCGGCGGCGTGGCCGGAGACAGCTCCGGCGAGCGGCGGCGGCGAGGCAGTGGCGGTGCGGCCGCCGCGGCCCGGATTCCGGTGAAGCCCGAGGCAATGCGGAGCAATTTGTGGTGGTGGAAGCTCGAGTGTGGTGTGGGGGAGGTGCTAGAGTGCACGGGAGGCGGTGGTGAGGGGCGGCGGAGCGAGAGCTCCGTGGTGGCGACAATGGCGAGCGGCGGCGCGGCAGCGGGCACGCAAGAAGGAAGGGGCCGGCTCTTTATAGAGCGAGGAGGGTGAGCGGAAGGTTCAATGCTTCGACCCGAAGGCACGAGCGCAAGGGGGGCCCGACCGGCTGGCGGCCAAGGCGATGGCGGCACGGCGACGTGCGTGGCGCGGGCAAGGTAGAGGCCAGCGCGCGGCGCGGCTGCACGTGTCGCCAGGGACGTCGGGGGAGGGGAGGGCCAAGGGCAGAGGCGCGGCCAAGGGCTCCCGCTCGCTCACGTGGCTGCCTCGGGGCCTCGGCGTCCGGGCCCTGGGGGCAGCGACGCGGGGAAACCGGGCGCCGGTCGGCGCGACGCGCGGGAGGGCCAGAGCGCGGCGCCGACGCGTCAAGGCGCCGTTTAATTCAATCAACCCTGTTTCCAAAAGCTCAAACGCGAAAATTTTGAATACAAGTTCAAAACCTTCAAAAATGAAAGTTGTAGATGATGCATCAGAGTACAACTTTTACAAAGGTTGACATGCCTTTTGTTGACTAGTTCGTCCGGGAACACGTGGCAAACATGACAGTTTTCTCGGCGTGGTCAAAATGGAGATGCTGACGTTGACCAAGTTTTTGAATAATTTCCACTCAAAATCTCCAATGCTGCCAATTATGAAAAGTGTGTCCCTCAAAAAGACGAACAACTTTTATATTGGCCGATTTTGAAGTGTTTAAGTGAAATTTGGAGAACGCGGCAAAAGTTCTAGAGCATGTTCAAAGACATTAGGGGTTGAAAGGGTTTTGGGGTTTTGACGAATGGTTGACCCAGAGTTTGACCAGAGACCAGGTGTTTGACTTGGTTAACAAGGTCATTAGTGATTGTTGGATAGGTTTTCGAGGCGATGACCCAAGTTGACCAAGGTTTGACTAGAGTCAACGTGTTTGACTCGGTTGACGAGGTCATTAGCACTAATGATGCTAATAAAAACCTGGGGCGTCACACCGTCGCCGCTAGGATCCGACATTCCTGCCACGAGCTGTTGCTGATCTACGCGTAGCAAAAGTCGAAAGTCTTTGCGAAGGCAGTGAAGCATTTCGCCTGCGAATTACTGATTTATATTAAAGATTCACCTGACACAACCATAAGGAAAGTATTTCCCATTAAATTGACACAACCTAGAGGTGGTGCAGTGGTAGACAGTGAAATCTTGTTCCTATAGGTCTCTAGTTCGAACTCTTGCTATGGCAAATTGTTTTTGTAATATTTCGTGACTGACAGTAGGAAACAAGCAGTTTCGCGATCGTTACTCAGGAAGGTCCTTCCAGCAAAACATTAACAGACCGGACCAGCAAAACATCAGCAAAATTAATTCAGAATGGTGAGTATGCTCGACTCAATTTGAAATAGATTAAACCAAATCGGCATAATAAGATGGCATCTCATAGCACTCATGACCACAAAGTTCACACCACCAGCAAGTAGCAAACACAAAAATACAAGCAACTCATCACCACAAAGTACACACCACATATGAACCATCTAGCTAGCAATAACACCAGACATGTTTTATCGATTGTCTGCAGGTCAGTCAGAGTTCGATTGCTCTTCTTTCAACAGGGCATTCTTTGCTAACAATTGCTTACTCTGGTCTGTCCATTTGTGAATCTCTTTCAGTTGGTCATTCTCCTGCCGTAGCAATTGATTAACATGGTCCCTGCATTTGGTCAGCTCTTTCATCAGGGCAATGTTATCATGCCATAACAATGCTATTTCATTCAACCGGGCATTTTCCTATTGCAGCAATTGATTACATTGTTCCCTGCATTTCGTAATCTTTTTCAGCTAGTCATTCTCCTGTTGCATCAATTGATTACACTGTTCCCTGCATTTCTTAATCTCCTTCAGCTGGTCATTCTGCTGCTACATCAATTGATTATGCTGGTCCCTGCATTTGGTCAGCTCCTCCATCTGGGCAATGTTGTCCTGCCGTAATGATACCATTTCATTCAACCGGGCTTTCTCCTGCTGCATCAATTGATTACACTGATCCCTGCATTTGGTCAACTCTTCCATCTGAGTGATGTTGTCCTATAACAATTACTCATACAGGTGATTGTAATTTAGAGCCTTTTACAGTGACTTAAGCTCGCTGACTTGTTGTTCTTGCAGGTCTCTTTTCACCTTCTACAGCTCAGCTTTAGTGGATTCAAGCACCTCCAGAAGCTAAAAAATACAAGAAGCTATCAATCCATCAAATGATGCAAACTAAAAACTAACTGAATCAACTTCTAACACCAATTGCAATTCAAATCTGAGTGTACGACGAAATCTGAATCTATTGTATATGGTCATCAATCCTCTAGATCCTCAAATCTAGAAATCCCCATCCCTAGGTCAATAGGGGAAAATATAGTGGCACAAACCAGATGACTGACCTTGTCGTGCTGTTTCATGAACTCGTAGCCGAGAGGTGGCCCATAAACCACCCTCTCATCGCTGCCAGAATCTGTCATTCCTACCATGAGCTGTTGCAGATCTGCGCGTAGCAAAAGTCGAGAGTCCTTGCGGAGGCAGTGAAGTGTTTCGTCTGCGAATTACTGATTTATATTAAAGATTCACCTGACACAACCATAAGGAAAGTGTTTCCTATCAAAATGAGACAACCAAGAAGTGGTGAAGTGGTAAACGATGTAGTCTTGTTCCTATAGGTCTCTAGTTCGAACTCTTGCAATGGCAAATTGTTTTTGCAATATTTCGTGACCTGGCCTCCGCTGACCTGGCGAAAATGCTTACATGTGGGACCCTGAAAAATTTTATGACGACTTGGAACACTCTATTTTCGAAAGTATGCTTACATGTGGGACTCTACTGAATTTTATGACGACTTGGAATACTCTGTTTTTAAAATAATGCTTACATGTGGGACTGATGTTGGTTTATGACGTTTTTGCAGAGCTTATGACGTCACAAAACAGCATGGAACAGGGAATGCCCGGCTACAGTACCAACCATAATGACGAAAGTTTTTTTTTTGTCACTAAATTTGCTCGGAAGTGAAATATTATGACGAGATCAGCCAGGAACGTCATAAATCAATGACGCTAAAATGTGGTTGCGTCACTAGTCAATGATTTTCTTGTAGTGATTAGTTATCGACCCGGAATAAATCTCGATCTTTTGCTATATCTATCATAAATCTTTTTGTTATATATTTATAGGACATAGATATTCACCATGCAGCGTGGTGAATATTATTCAGCACCTGCCGTCTACTACGAACGGAGCACTTTGTGACCTCTGTTAATGAAGAAATTACTCCGTTTTAGTCTCAGGAAGTAAAAATCGATTATTTGTTGCATAATGCATCCGTTTTTCATGGTAATCACAGCCAAATTGATCTCTCCCACCACCAAGGTCGTCGACGGCCTCCAGCGGCTGACCGGTCGATCGTATTCCATCAGCGGCGGTCGTATTTGCTGCGCTTGTCTCGAGAACTCCGGCGAGCATATGAGTATAAATCTAACTGTAGTCTCTTTTTGATGTTGTGACCATAAAAATCAGCCGTGTTCTTATTGCGCGACCCGTTTTGTATTTTTTTTCTTGCTGAACCTTAATTCACATTGATTATGGGGTGACCGGGACAGTCGATTGCGCAGCCAGCTGTGTGTAAGACTGCATGCATGGACTTAGTAAAATATTTCATGCCACTGTTAATAACACTTGCATGCATGCATGCTCGGCGAGTTCTATGCACGCTAGAATAACGGTAGTCTTTTTTAGGAAATACTGTTACTAGGCATGCATTTTTGTTTGGTGCACGCATGGCATGAATGTTAGTCCACGTACTAGTTGTGGTCATTTAGTGTATACACATGTTCTTAATTATGTCATGGACGTATACAATAGTAATTATCAGACATTATGTGACATCTTTATTGTTCAAAGAAGTAATATGGTAACATAAAGGATCAATTTACTCTGTTTAAAATCTAGTTCGGCGACACTCTTTGATCGTGAGAAGTAAAAACCATTTGCTAGGCACGTATTTACTTTGTTTTCATCTCGAATAGTAAAAAATGGTTCTTAAACCAACGAGGGACTCATTTTCATCGTCAATTCAGGGTTGAGTAATATAGGCTAGGTAAATTGGCTGACTTGCTTGCCTATGCATTGCATACATGCAGTATTGACTGATATTTAGGTAAATTGGCTGACTTGCTTGCCTATGCATTGCATACATGCAGTATTGACTGATATTTAATACTATGAGAAGTTTAAGGAGAAGTTAACCCATAAATGTGGGTGCAGAAGGAGAGGTTTCAGGAAGAGAGATTTTAGGGAGCAACATGAATAGTATTCAATACGCTCTCTTAGTAGGAAACACATCTTCGACGAGGTACTGATTAACATATAATTACTGCTTTTTGCTCCCAAGTTGTGAGAAAAAGGCCACAGGTGCCGTTCCGACCGGAGCTCTGACGCTCTCTAGCTTTGTGTTTTACTCCGTTTTCATCCGAGGAAATAAAAATCATCCACTTTTTTGATAAAGCAACTCATTTAATTATTTCCACGGGAAATCGAACCCTGATACGCGTCGGCGGTGCTTCAGGGCGTGCTGGTCCTCTACTGACTAGTGACTACCTTGCACATCGTTGCCCACAAGATGGATGCTGAGGTGCATGGGTATGCCCACCAATAATTACTTGGTTCTCATCTTTTTTTCTTTCCACCGAGGGTCACGCATAGAAGATGGACTCAGTTAGAGAGATATTGGCGCACCGGGTCGATCTACTCGTTTGGGATATATGCAAGCATGCATGATGTTTCAGCCTGTGAGGAAGGAAGTTTCTTGGATCTCTTACAAAAATACTACTGCAAATTATAATTACTTCTTTAAGTTTGAAAAAGAGTAATCCGGAAAATTACTCTTTTAATAATATTAGAGTAATTTCCATTTTAAATGACAATATTTTCTTTTTTAGGAGTATTGTTCTATATTGGAATAGTATTTTCTATATTCAATTAGAGGTGTCGTCTATATTTAAAGAAGTAAAACGGGTAAAATTTCCATGGTCTCAAGCATGGAGAACCTGAACCGTATGGCAACCCAAAATCCACAAGAACATATCCAAACAACGTAACCGTCACAAATAACTTGAATATTTCATATGGAACTGATTCATCGTTAAACACGGACACACAAAAACAGGGAACACTAAGAGTACAAGCTAAGAGGAAGGGATTAATCGATTGACATGTACACAAAAACAAATTCCTATCATTTTCAATATCATTGACCCTGCCTTACCAATTGTCATCTATGTGCACGTCCATGAGGAACTATGTAGCCACCAGTGATGAACACCATGGCATAGCCGTCATGGAAGTCCACCTCTCTACCGAGTCGATTGCCGCCTGCACCAGTGCCACCACCGCCGCCATGTCAGCACCACATGCACGCACTAGCCCGTCGTCCAGGCCTGCGACGAGCGCATTCAGTGACGGCGGTGCCGACATGGGTTAGTGCGTCAGTACCTTGGCGTTGCAACTCGAAGAAAGCGGAGGGCGAGGCTGCAGAGAAATCAGGATTGTTGATGATCTACACGTCCTGCGGGGTGTAGTGCCTTCAGATGATGGCGGTGGACCTGGACGTTCGAGAGATTATTAGCCAGGTCCCTAACTAAAACTAACGGAGGGCAACACACGCCGTCAGGGTGTTGAATATTATTCAACAGCCTGGTTGATGAATAGTAGTTCTATATATATATATATATATATATATATATATATGGGGGAGCGTATCAGGTGGAAACCAGCTCACCTGTGCAAACTATGCAAACTCCGATCAGAACCACCAGATCTTGATCCAAAGGTCATGGAGGGAGGTGAGAACAATTTGCAGAAAGCCACCCGCCGGCCCCCCACTAATCGATGCGTTTTTGCAATAACCCCCCGCCCCCTAATCCCCGCGGCCAGATCCGATCCAGTCCACCCCCGATCCCCGCTGCCCTAGAATCCCGCGCCGCCGCCACTGGAGTCCCGCGCCGCCGCCCTGGAACCCCGCCCGCCGTCGGCCACGCGAGTCTCCGTCGGCCGCCTCAGCAAAACATCGTCCCCCGGAGCACGACGGCGGCGCTGGCCATAGCGAACCTGCTCCATTGCTGCCCCATTGTTTGTGACCTCAGGCTGATTGTTAGGCCCGTGAAATCTGAGCATTATTTCACATATGGAGGACTACGAGCTCCTTCCAATCACCAAGTGTCCCGTTCCTATTTGGATTTGGATTCCAGCAAGTTCGTCGATCGTTTCACGCACCTCACATCAAACCCGACGACCTTCAACAAGGATGGCAGCAACAGTGACGTCGCATATGGCGAGGTTCCTGCTGACATCCACGGCTTGAGCGGGCGCCCATTCGCCTGCCTGCACAGCAGTCTGAGACGAGTCCACCTGCAGTTTCTGCTCGACGGGTCTAGCTTCCTTGGGGTGCGCCTGCTCAAATTCTTCGCTGAAAATGCCATGGTTCTCGAAGAGATGCAGGTTGACACCGGCATTAGGAGGCTCCACGGGCACATGAATTTCGGTGTTGAGGGATGGGTTGCGCCGGACTCGTCCCTGATTGCAAACAGATGTTCCGCGGAGACTCCAGGGGCGGCCGGCGGCCGGCGGAGACTCCAGGGGTGGCTGGCGACAGACGGGATTCCAGGACGGCGGTGCTAGGGCGATTGAATCGCTGGGAGTTCGTTTCTGCGATGAGATCGGGGCGGACGGGGCTGGCCGCGGGGATTAGGGGGGTTATTGCAAAAATGCATCGACTGGTGGGGGGCTGGCGGGCGTCTTTCTGCAAATTTTTCCCACCTCTCTTCGTGATCTTTGGATCAAGATCTAGTGGTTCTGTTCAGAGTTTGCATAGTTTGCACAGATAGGTTGTTTCCACCTGATACGCTCCCTATATATATATATATATATATATATAGTAATATTAAACAGTACCCTGGCCAGCCCGCGCGCGCGGCGCGCCCGACCGTCCACTCCTCGCTCAGGGGGCTTTTTTTTCCCGGTTTTTTTTCATTGACACAACCTCCCACAACCAAAAACGTGGGCCCCGACGAGACCCCGCAGCTGCAGGTAGTTTTCTCTTTTTTTCCCCGATCCGATCGAGCATCGTCTCTAGAACCGGCGGTGCGCCGCCTCCCAAATGCCGCCGACCATCTGAGCTCGCATCCGCTGCCGGCTTGATTGCGCGAGCTCGACCGGTAGATCCCGCATCGGCTCTGCATCTCCCATCGGAGGAGGAGTGCCGTCAGGTTCGGACTTTTAGGTTCAGTGCCAAGCTCGCATTCTCTGCCGCTCCATCGGCGACCTGCGTCGCATCGACCTTTGTTCGTGCAAAGCAGGCATATCCCGGGGCCGATTTGAAGTGGACACTGCTGGAGAAGGGAGCTCGAACGCCGCCGCTCTTCCTCACCAGAGGCCAAGTCTGTTGGCCGATTCGACCCTGCCCGCCGGCGATTTGAGCCAGTCCACGCCGTTTTGTGGTCCTCCCCCGCTTGACCACATATCCGCCCCAGTCTTGCCTCCGGGGTCTCTGCTGCGGTGCCACCCATAGCCCCTCCATCGCAAGCTGGTCAGGCTGGAGGCCCTGCAGGTATTTTTTTTCCTTTTTCTTAATCAACAATGGATGCAAGAGTTTGCGATATTCTAATCATCGAAATTTTTGGATGCTCCTAATCTGTTGTTCGCATGAATAAATTTTGGTGCCTGCTGTTCAATGTATCAGATGAATTCTTTATTTCCCCGTGCCACCAACCACATAGCTGAGGTTCTAGATATTTTTGTTTGACATAACTATATCTGACGCTTGATATATATAATCCTTACCTTTGAAAAAAAATCTTATACTTTTTTCTTTAGTTATGTTTAATAGCTGGAGCAATTTAGTCATTGAAAATTGCAATGCCAAACATCCATCAGATTATATAATTTACCATCTCGTTTTTAGATTATGTTTCAATTTCTTCTGGTAGCACACAGAAGCTTGTGAAACCAGCAGTGCAAGTCCAAATAGGCGTCCATGGTTTGGAGCTCCATTGCATCAAACCTAGAGGTGTTCTTGGCGCTCAGACCGGATGAATATGCGTGAATGCAGCATCCAACCTTGTGGCAGCAGCGCCCCCTCAATCCTTGCCTGTATTTGATTGCCAAACATTTTTTCTCAATTTCATGCATAGTTATGTAGTTTCGCAGATGCGCACCACTACGGTGATGTTGCCGGGTGGGTGATTTGCCATCAGTACTAGTTTATTGAGGATCCACTCCCCGCCGCAGCTCACGTGCTCACTGACATCAAGGCCAACATCCAAGGTACGTGCTCTGCCATTTGCCTCTCCCAGTGTTCTGCCCGGTTTCCAGAATTGAACCTGATGGGCTCTAGTCAGGGATTTGTTGTGTTTAGACTGGTTGAACTTTGCCACTGCTCTTATTTTTTATAATTTCTGGTAATGGTAACTGTGACCAGGCTCCTCAGTGCAGCTATTGTCTTTCTATTGAATAGGATATTATGATTTGTGCCTGCATATGTTGGGTACATGTGTAATCAATTTTGAATTAGATTTATAATTTTATCAATTAGTTCTATTGTTGCTCTTTAACCTGCTGATAGGTGTCACTCTATAGCCAGTGTGATTAATAGATTTCCTATTCTGATTTTGGTATTCCAATTTCCCTTCTCTGATCATCTGAGTGTTTAGTTGATTCCTACTCTTTACTCCCATCGGACACTATATTTTAGTAAATCTCTAGAATTCATTCTTTGTATGTGCCATATGGAGAAAGAATATGCAGAAATGAAGCATTTATTTGTGCTGATCATAGTTGTTTACTTAATATGTTCAATCTTTTGCTGCAGTATATTAATTTTGACATATAATATAGTTGTAAATGGTTTTGTAGCTGTTTGTTCCATTCATCAACTAGTGATAGCATTTTCTTGATATTTTGATACTATATTTTAAATATAGGGGCATATGGCTTATGTGACCATAGTCAATAGTCTAATTTTTTTGAACACATGATATAATCTTGATCTCATCGTCTTTGTACTCCACTTTCAGAAATGGACTATTGTAGTTAATCATTATAATTTCAATCGTAGACTAAGATTAAACCTTGCAGTGTCTTAAAACTTCTTTTTATGAAAAATCTTAAAAATTTCTTGTGGTTGACATACAGCTGAAAGGATCTCGAGTTCAGCAAATTTATGTTTTTTGGCTGCCTCAATAATTTCCGAAAGGAATTCATATTTACCTACAGATGACATACATCTCTGATGCATTAGGTGTGGCGGGTGCAGTGGAACATTGGAGGCTTGGAGCAGTAGGCGTTGCTGCGGCCACACAACGTAGTCGCCAAGCTCTCCTAGATAGAATATATAGGACTATACTTCAAAAACTTATTTCATTGCAAGAACTTATTGTAACTTAGCTGATTAGGTTTAATGAGATGGATCCTTATCCGCCGATCCTCATCTGTGAATTGATGTGTATTGAAACTTTACTTTCTACTCTCTCCGTTCCATTCCCAAATTGTATGTCGTTTTGGATTTTCTAGATTCATATATATTATTATGCATCAAGATATAATGTATGTCTAGGTGCATAATAATACCTATGAACCTTCAAAAGTTAAAATGAATTACATTTTGGAACAGACGGAGTAGTACATATGATTGACGTACGTGTTTTGCTTGACCGGCTTCATCTGTTCCTCTTTGGATGAGATTCATGTAAGGTCTGATTTATACTAGGGGAAAATGCAGTTTAAATTCATAAAAAATCCATCGCAAATGGAAAGTGCTTGTATTCCGCTAAGTACCAATTGTACCTCCTTCGTGAATGTGGATTTGGTAGGCCCACTTCCAGACCCGCCAGGGTCCTCCATCACACATCGCGTGAAAACTGCACCTGCACGCAAGAAAAAAGAAATCGAAAAAATCGAACAAAAGGTAGATAAGCTGGCCCCGCAAAAGAAAAAAAAAGACGAGCTGACGGAACTGACCGTGTGGGGGGAAAGCACGAAGCGAGCGGAAAAATCGACCCTGTAGGGGGTTCGGCTACTGAATATACCCCGGTGTGTGTCTATATATATATATATATATATATATATATATATATATATATATATATATATATATATATATATATATATATATATATATATATACCGGATTGAATCTCATGTAACCGAACGAGCTCTGAATGGGAGCCGATAAAAATTCTTCTCACTAGGAGGAAGAACTCGACCTCAAACACCTCCAAATCGAACTTGAGTGCGATCTTGCCAAGACCATAGAGTCACTCGAGTACTCCTGATCCTAGGAGCTAGGGGCACAAAGCTACAGCGGAAACTCATGGACTAGCCTCAGAACAAATACTCATGAAAGCAGCAGCAGGATAGTACTCGGGGAGGAATCCCCTATCGGTCTCAACCGAGTACTCGAGATCTGTTCCTCGAGACAGACTGGAGGCTTGCGAAAAAGCACTCGGACAAAACTGTATTGATGCGCTTGGGCGGAAACCACCAACACTGCCCTTATCCAAAGTACTCGAGACAGAGCCTTATCCGCAGAAACTGAGACCCCTGCTCAGACCCAAAGCTCACGATTTGCTCCACATATTCAAGCAAGATTATGGGATGAGTAAGCTCGCTTGCAAGGCAAACTCCTTCTAGAATTTCAAGGTCCCAAACTTGCTGAATCAAAAGAAATCACTAGACAGGGTTCCGGACCCCAGGAACACAGATTCTTTTGAAAAGCTTCACAAAGAAGTTGTTTCTTGGAGTTTGAGGGTTAAAGATCACCAAGAAAAGAGTCACTAGGAACACCTTCAAGGCCAAGAATTGAGAGTTCTTCCAAAGACAACGCCGAGAACCACCGAAAAACCAATGAGCTCAAGAATCAAAGAGGGCACAGAGGATAAATGCCAAATGTTCCATACAACCAAAGAAAAAGATTCTTTATAAACAAGGCTAGCCTCCTCCCTTCATCCAACCCACTGAAATGTGGATGAACAAGAAGTGGAGAGACCTCCTCTGCTCTTCCTCATAGCACAACGCACACGGCTAGCTTAGGAAAAGAAAAACAAACAGCTCAAAGTCAAGGAGCTCAGAAACACAAATCCCCAAGCGCTACTTGGTCTCCTCCTCTAGCACCTATTTATACAGACCACTGGTGGAGGCGGGGGCAAACTCCAACTTGCCAACTTGTAGATAAGATACATACCCCCCAGGGGTGAAGGCGGAAAGTTGTAGATGTGTTTCCTCCGAGCAAACACGCATCCACCACAGACCTGTCCTCCTCAGTCGCAAGCTCTGTGGCCACACCACGTGTCCCCCGCTTCGAGGCTCCTCGCTGCACACGAATCCCGTCTTCGCTGCGTCGAGTCCTCGGGTGTTGATTTTGTGGAGTAAACCAACAAACCCCGCATACACGGCACAACCTCACCACGCCGAGCTTTGAGCACGCCAAGTCTTTCGCTTCCAGCTCCCAGACAGCCTACTCAATCTTGCCTCGTTCCTCGACTTGGCCGCCACCGTGTACCGGCTAGACTTCCTCGACTTCGTCTTGCTCTTCCTGCACCAAGCTGAACCGCACTTGTTCCCATCATGCACCGGGTCCCTTGAACCAAGCCTACTTGTCTTTGCATCACCAAAGGCCACCTCGGCTAAGACCTTTCACACTTGTTCTTCACCCGCAACAACACAAAACAAGCCGCATCCAACACCTGTAGTACTAGGCCAAGAGTCAGTCCACACACCATTGTCAATCACTCCTAGCTCTCAATCTCTCCCTTGATGAGTGAATTGACAACACACTCACTGAAATCAAATAGAGAAAATGAAAAAAGAAAAGAACTCAGCCAAGTGATCAAAAAGACAAAGAACAAGCTGAAAACAAGATCACTTGAAAGAGAAAGTCTCGGTCCCCTTAGGCAAGGGCAATGACTCAACACAACCGAGACAGAAGCTCACAAAGCCGACTCCTCAAGGCGAGGCAAAAAGGGCTCGATACCATCAGCAAAAGAGCAAAGAACAAAGCACAAATTCAGGACACAAGGAACTCCCCTGCAAGAATGCAAGCTCCCCTTGAACAAATGTGTGCATTAGACCACCTGGAACTACTCGAGGAGTACACAAAACTACTCGAGCAGATACCAAAACTACTCGAGAGTACCCAAAAACTACTCGAGCAATCAACACTCTTTCTTTTTTCTTGAATGTATTTCTCCCCCTTGAATGTAACTCTCCCCCTTGTTGACAATGCATGAATCAAGACTAGTATGAGGATGCACAAATGCATGTCAAAGTATATACAAAGCTTCTCAAATAGACTAAAGTAGCTATCAAAGACTACAAGTGAGGTGAGATGTAAACTACTCATCCACAAGTCGTAATAGCATTGCCACAAGGACATGATCATATAGCATGTGATAGAGCAAAACATTTTGCAAAACTAGTATCCCATGAGCTAGAATCTACACATGAGTACTTAGCAAGATGGACTACCATATCATAGCTCAAGCAAGGATAACACATTCTTAGCAAGAGATCATTGTAAACATCCATAAACTATATCATGTCATGTCAAAGCCACCGAGCTGTGTGTCTACTTCTAATTTGAGACTTCTCATGGTAGACATCATGCAACGGTTTAGCACCCAAACAAAGCATAAAAGACATGATTCAAAAGAGAGCATATTTTTCAAGCATAAGCACTTCTTTTTCAGATTTATAAACATGGTACATGAAGTGCCTTTGTGGCAAAAAGAAGCTTATGCTCCCCCACATGGTAAATATATGGACTAAACATTCACAATGATAGATAATCTTTGACCCAAAAGCAAGGAAGCATGATTTCCATGTGATAGCTACTCTAGAAAACTAGTCGTCAAGCATAGGCACAACATGGATAGGTACTAACTCATGGGAAACCACAAAGTTTTTGTAGTTTGAATAAAAGCAGTTATGTCATACATATAAATCAGTAGCCATAAAGAGCATAACTGCAAATCACAATGTCGTGACTGCCCTACATAGCATCACACGAGTAGTTTCAGACAGCAACCAAAGCCTATAAGAGAAGCTCTTTAATGCACAAGGAAAGTAGTCTATCCAACTATGATATGATACATGAGGTATGATGCAAAGACTACACGAGGAGCTCCAAGATCCAACTCAGAAAAGAAAACACACTCCAAGTTCACCTCGCAAGCGGGTAAAAGGGGCCTGGTCGAGTGGTTTAGTGAAGATGTCGGCTAGTTGATCTTGGGTAGGTACATGGCTCAAGACAATTCTCCCCTTCTCTACATTGTCCCTTAGGAAATGGTACCTCACTTCTATATGTTTTGTCTTGGAATGGAGAACTGGATTCTTGGCTACACTTATGGCGCTGGTGCTGGCACAAAGAAGCGGGACTCGGGTACACTTCTCACCAAAATCACTCATAGTATAGGTGATCCATAAGAGCTGAGAACAGCAGCTAGCTGCGGCTACGTATTCGGCTTCTGTGGTAGTTTGGGCAACACTGGACTGCTTGCGAGAAGACCAAGAAATCAAAGAGGATCCAAGAAACTGGCAAGTACCTGAGGTGGACTTGCAATCCAAACGACACCCAGCAAAATCAGCATCGGAGAATCCGTGAAGTGTGAGTGTTGAGGAGGTAGAGTACCAAAGACCAAATTCGGGAGTGTAGTTAAAGTACATGAAAATCCTCTTGACGGTTTGCCGATATGAAGTCCTTAGGGAAGCTTGAATGCGAGCGCACAGAAACACACTGAATTGTATGTTCGGCCTCGTCGCCGTCAGGTAGACGAGGGAGCCGATCATGCTCCGGTACTCCTTCTAGTCCACAGGTCGCCGTCTTCATCAGCATCCAGAGTTTTGGTCGTACTCATGGGAGTAGTCAGCGGCTTGGAGTCGTTCATCCGGAACTTCTTCACGATGTCCTTGGTGTACTTCGCCTGGTGTACAAATGTTCCTTCATTGGAATGCTTGATCTGAAGCCCGAGGAAGAACTGCAACTCTCCCATCATTGACATCTCGAATTCCCTGCTCATGTATTCTGTAAACCTTGCAACCAAAGAGTGAGAGGATCCACCAAAGATAATATCATCCACATACACCTGAACGATCAAGATATCATCGCCCTGCCTGAGGAGAAAGAGAGTCTGATCCACTTTGCCCATCTCAAAACCCTTGCTGAACAAGAAGCCCCTCAGCCTACTGTACCATACCCTGGGTGCTTGTTTTAGGCCGTAGAGAGCTTTCCTAAGATTGTACACTCAGTGGGCAAACTCAGTGCTCTCAAAGCCTAGGGGTTGTTTCACATACACTCTTCACATCCATCTGGTACAATTTGAATCCTTTAGCAACAGAAAATGCTAGAAGAATTCGAATTGCTTCCAGGCGGGCAACTGGGGCAAAGGTTTTCTCGTAGTCAATCCCCTCTTTCTGGCTGTACCCATGAGCAACAAGTCTAGCCTTGTTTCTCACAATCTCTCCATCCTCACCCTCTTTGTTCTTCCACACACCCATTTGGTACCTATGGGATGGCAATTTGGGGATGGCTTGACTAGTTTCCACACTTGGTTTCTCTCAAAGTTCTCCAGATCCTCATGCATAGCGTTCACCCAGTTCGAATCAGAGAGTATGTGTCAAATATCTTTAGGCTCGAAAGACGCAACAAAAGCAGAATGAGCAAAGTGAGAGATATTCCAGGACCTGGACCGAGTAGTTCTTTCATTGATGTCGCCTATGATCTTGGAGGGCGGATGATCTGCTTGTACTCATCGAGGCGCCTCACACCTGGAGATCACCTTCCTCTCAGCAACAGCTTCTAGTCGGCCCTGATGAGTAGTCGTGGGAGTGGGAGATGGACCGTCACCAACCGTAGTCATAGTCGTGGAAGTAGTGGGTACTTGATCTGCTACAGGTACTCCTTCATCATCATCCTCGACTACTTCTTTCTCATCTTCAAAGATGGTCTCGCCTAGCTCATCATCACCTGCACACTCAAAAGCAACAGAACTACATGGGCTTGTCTCTTCAAAGTACACTTCACAGGACTCCATGATTTGGTTAGTGTCAAGGTTAAGTACTCGATAAGCCTGAGAATGACTACCATAACCAAAGAAGATGCCATCTGAGGAGCGGTCCTCAAACTTGTCTAGTTTTCCCTTCTTAAGAATGAAACACTTGCATTCAAACACTCGAAAATGGCTCACTTTTGGAGGACGGCCATGCATGAGTTCGTAGCAAGTTTTCTTCTTGAAAGCATGAAGGAAAATGCGATTGGAAACATGACAATCTGTATTAATCGCCTCGACCCAATACTTCCTTGGAGTCCTGTGCTCATCGAGCATCGTCCTAGCCATCTCACAGAGAGTTCTATTCTTCCTCTCCACGACACCATTCTGAGGAGGGATATACGGTGTCGAGTACTGATGTTCAAGACCAAGATCACAGCAAAAGGTATCAAATTGAGAGTTTCGAAATTCAGAGCCATTGTCACTGTGTACAGCTCGAATGGCTTCTCCCTGCCTCTCATTTTTCAACCTCAAGATCAAGTCTCGAACAAAGCCAAATGCTTCTCCTTTGTCGGTCAAAAAGAACACCCAAACATAGCATGAGTAGTCGTCTACCACAACCAAGACGTACCACTTCCCACCCACTGAGCGAACATGAGCTGGACCAATCAAATCCATGTGTAACAGCCCCCAAGGATGCTCAGTCATGACACTAGTCAAGGGTGGATGAGGAGTGGCTACCATTTTGCCATGCCGACACGGAGCACAGACCAAATCCTTCTCGTATTTCAGTTTTGGCAATCCTCGGATGAGGTTAAGACCACTTAAGCGGGAAAGCAGCTCAAAGCTTAAGTGACCTAACTGCCTATGCCATTTCCTCAATTTAGCTGAAACACCAGCGACCAAGCAACGAGGATGACCCAGCGACTACGAAAAATCAGCATGAAAGACTTGGCTCTCGGGAATGATCATACAAACAAGATCGCCTCGAGATTCAAGTACTCGAGAAGCCCCCAACTTAAAGTGCACTTCACAACTCTCGTCAAGAAGCTGAGAAACCGAGAGCAAATTGAAGTCGAGTGACTTGACGAGAGCCACCCGCTTCAAGGTCACATTGTTGCTCACCTGAACCACCCCTTCCGCGAGTACTCGCCCTCTTCCATTATCCCCAAAAGTGATGTACTGCCTAGTCATCACTAGGGTGAGGCTGGAGAACCACCTTCGATCTACGGTCATGTGTCGCGAGCATCCGGAGTTGATCAACCAAAAGTTCTCCAAGCCTCCCACCTGTAGATCAAAAGCAAGGGCGAGAGTGAGCAAGCGACTCAACACTGGGGTTAGCACAAAATGAGTCAAAGCAGTGTCAAGGCATTTGCTCAAAAGTGGGGTTAGAAAAATCTACCCTGTACTGTCTCATGGGTAGAACCTTCTCATATGTCACACGAGTAGTACGATCACCACGAGGGGGAAGACGTGGTCCGTAGTTCATCTGAGTTTCAAAGCTGCGATCGATTTCCCTGTACTCGAATCGACCTCGAGGAGGAAATCGTCCAGCGAACTCACCACATTTGGACCCAACACGCCTACTATTATCCCTCTGAGGAGCAGCCCTATGAGTAGGAATACCATGGGCAGCACGAGTAGTATTTGTGTGCATAACCACCTCGCACCTCGGAAACGGCCTGCGAGTAGTTATCTGAGGCTCAGGTACACCACAGAAAGGGCGGTACCTGTCCTTGTTCACCTGCTCCTTGGTCATTCTCTCGTCTCTCTTCTTCCTAAAGCAAAATCCCTACAGATGCCCATCCTTTCCACAGTACTCACAATAGAAACGGACTGGTTTTAGCTTTGGTTGTGGCTTTGGGTTCTCCTTCGGTTGTGGTTTCTCGCTCGACTTCTCACCCCTCTCAGACACGAACTTGACTGGTTTCTGAAAGTCATCTGTCTTTAGTGGAAATATGGGTGGATCTGGGGTTGTGTCTAGTTTGCTCAGTAAGTGGTTGGGTTTGGGTTTCCACAGGTTCTTGTGTCTGGTTTGTGGTGGAACTGGGATATCTCCAATTTTCTCTCCCTTCTCACCACTGCTTTCACCGACCACTTCAGAACCAAGACCTCGGCCATCATAGCATTTGAACTCAGCAATTTTCATTCTGAGTTGTGGTTCCTGGCCAGACAACCAACCCAACAGCTTCCTCAAGTAGTCGTTCTCATCTTGGAAGCGATTAACAGTATGCTCAAGCTCAAGTTTTTTCACAGCAGTAGTTTCACAGCTCGAGCAAGAATTGGCAATGGGAGACTTCAAGGCAGCCTCAAGAGAAACAACTCGAGTGCGAGCTTCATCTAATTTACCATGCAACAAAAGGGCAGGAAGTACACGCTCCTTGCAAAGCAGGTCTAGATTTCAGCTCGTTAAGCTCAGCCCTAACCACATCTAGTTCCTCAACTCATGAGGCATACCTCTCCTTAAGCATAGTCAGATCAGCCAAGAAAGCATTGCAATTGGTACAATCAGCCTCATCAGAGACAACATGAGTAGTTTTCAAGGACTCGATCTGAACTCTAGCATCAACAAGAGAAGACTCGAGCTTGACTACTTCTCCCTAGCCTCATCTAGCACAGTCCTAAGCTCATGCCTTTTCTTCTTGGCTTTCCTAAGCACATCATCACGGTTATCTAGCAAGGCACTCAGCTCGGCATTCTCCTTAAGTAGGAAGGAGGGATCGAAGTTTACCTCATCGTCGGATTCTGAATCTGAGTAGTTCTTCCCGCTTCCCTTACTTCTGGAGCTATGTGCCATGCCACAGAGCCCTTCTTCTTGCGTGAAGCAGTTCAAACCATTGATGTTCTTGCTGGTGTACCTCTTGCTCTTGCGTCGGCTCTGGTCTTCTTCTCTGTTGCTTGAACTAGTCGTGGTGTAGCAGGAACTGGAGTCGACGTCACTTTCTCCAGCCACCATCGCTCTGGCTGACTTCTTTTTGTATTCGTCGTTCTTCTTTGACCGTCGCTCGTGCTTGTTCTTGTGCCTCGACTTGTAGTCATTCCTGGAGCGGTGCTTGTAGTCGTTCTTGGGGTGGTGTGAGTAGTCGTTCTTGACCTCCATGGTCTCAGGGCACTCGGCGATGAAGTGTCCCATCTTACCACATCGAAAACATGTACTCGAGTTCCGCCTTGTGTTCTTGCGGTTCTCATACATGCGCCCAAAATGGTTGGTCAACAGCACGAGTTCGTCCTCGTTTAGCACCTCAAACTCCTCATCTGGTATGGACACAAGACAAGATAAAGAGAATTGTCTAGCAGACTGGTTAGCATCAGTTCTCAATCCTGAACTGGAGACAAGAGCCAGACTATGTGGGTCAGTCGGGTTCTCGCTCCTGCTTCTCAAGCCCCGGTCAACCTCATAGGACTTGAGCTTGGAGACCATCTCGTCCACGATCAGAGTCTCATAGCCATTGGTCTCCATGATGGCCTCAACCTTAGCACTTCACACGGTACGATCTAGAGAGTGTAAGAGCTTCAAAGCTCTATCATGATCATCGTACGGGAGGACGGTGATGTTGGCTCTCATGTTGTTCACTATGCAAGTAAAGGGTTGGACCATCACATCTATGGATTCACCGGGGAGATGAGTGAAGTTCTCGTACTCTCTCCGGTAAGAAGAAAACAGGTGAGCCTTCACCTAGTTGTTTCCACCATGGGCATTATGTAATTTCACCCAGATTTTCCAAGCTAAATCCTCTCCAAGTACCCGATCAAATTTAGATGCACAGAGAGCGCGGTACAAGTAGTCAACCGCCTTGTTGTTGGCATCCCACAAATCTCTAGAGCCTGGCGCGAGGAAGTTTGTGGGACGAACATAGTTGATATCAACCGTCGCGTCCCAAAGCATCTGTCCTTGCCACGCAGAAACGCAGCCATTCGAGCCTGCCACATCTGGTAGTTCTTTCCATCAAAGTGTGGAGGACCCGAACCTCTATCCTAGTATGCCATCTCTGGATCTTAGACTAGTTAGAGTCACAAAGACCCGTAACCAGCTCTAATATCAATTGAAGGACCGGATTGGCGACCAAAGAGGGGGAAGTGTGAATGGGAGCCGATAAAAATTCTTCTCACTAGGAGGAAGAACTCGACCTCAAACACCTCCAAACCGAACTCGAGTGTGATCTTGCCAAGACCATGTAGTCACTCGAGTAGTCCTGATCCTAGGAGCTAGTGGCACAAAACTACAACGGAAAATCACGAACTAGCCTCAGAACCAGTACTTGAGAAAGCAGCAACAGGAAAGTACTCAGGGAGGAATCCCCTATCGGTCTCAACCGAGTACTCGAGATCTATTCCTCGAGACAGACTGGAGGCTTGTGAAAAAGCACTCAGACAAAATTGTATTGATGCGCTTGGGCGGAAACCACTAACATGCCCTTATCCAAAGTACTTGAGACAGAGCCTTATCCGCAGAAACAAAGACCCCTGCTCAAACCCAAATCTCGCGATTTGCTTCACGGATTCAAGCAAGATTTTTGGATGAGTAAGCTTGCTTGCAAGGAAAACTCCTTCTAGAATTTCAGGGTCCCAAACTCGCTGAATCAAAAGAAATCGCTAGACAAGGTTTCGCACCCCAAGAATACAGATTCTTTTGAAAAGCTCCACAAAGAAGTTGTTTCTTGGAGTTTGAGGGTTAAAGATCACCAAGAAAAGAGTCACTGGGAACTCAAGTGTGATCCCCTCAAACCAAATCACAAAGAAACTCCTTCGAGGCCAAGAACTGAGAGTTCTTCCAAAGGCAACGCCAAGAACCACCGAAAAAGCAACGAGCTCAAGAATCAAAGAGGGCACAGAGGATAAACGCCAAATCTTCCATACAACCAAAGGAAAGATTCTTTACAAACATGGCTAGCCTCCTCCCTTCATCCAACCCACTGAAATGTGGATGAACAAGAAGTGGAGAGACCTCCTCTGCTTTTCCTCACAACACAACGCACAGGGCTAGCCTAGGAAAAGAAAAATAGATAGCTCAAAGTCCAGGAGCTCAAAGACACAAATCCCCAAGCGTTACTTGGTCTCCTCCTCTAGCACCTATTTATACAGACCACTAGTGGAGGCGGGGGCAAACTCCAACTTGCCAACTTGTAGATAAGATACATACCCCCCAGGGGTGAAGGAGGAAAGTTGTAGATGTGTTTCCTCTAAGCAAACATGCATCCACCATAGACTTATCTCCTCCTCGGTCGCAAGCTCTGTGGCCACGCCGCGTGTCCCCCGCTTCGAGGCTCCTCACTGCACACAAATCCCATCTTCGTTGCGTCGAGTCCTCGGGTGTTGATTTTGTGGAGTAAACCAACAGACCCCGCGTACACGGTACAGCCTCACCACGCCGAGCTTCGAGCATTCCAAGTCTTTCGCTTCCGGCTCCCAGACAGCCTACTCGATCTTGCCTTGTTCCTCGACTTGGCCACCACCGTGTACCGGCTAGACTTCCTCGACTTCGTCTTGCTCTTCCTGCATCAAGCTGAACCGCACTTGTTCCCGTCATCCACAAGGTCCCTCGAACCAAGCCTACTTGTCTTTTCATCACCCGGAGGCCACCTCGGCTAAGACCTTTCGCACTTGTTCTTCACCTGCAACAACCCAAAAGAAGCCGCATCCAACACGTGCAGTACTAGGCCAAGAGTTAGTCCACACACTGTTGTCAATCACTCATCACTAAGGAGCGACCATGCACTGGTACTCGAGCACTCCTGGCTCTCAGAGGTGCAGATAGGGTGGGTGCTGCGATGGCCACGGTGTGGTGGAAGGCGGGGGTCGTGCGTTCCATGGAGGAAGGCATTGCGGAAGCTGGACCTTGCGGGATCCCACTGGGAGGAAAGGGACGCCGCCGCGGCACCGTGTCCGGTGGTGGCCGAATCCAGCTCACCGTCGACGAGCTTCGCCAGTCGCGCGGTGCCGACGTAGCCGCGGCCATGGGGAGGGGACGCCGGCCACAAGAGATGGGGCGGCAGCTGGACCTGCAAGTACCAGCCATGGAGGTGCTTGAGGTTGAAGATGACACTGACATGTGGATCCCAGATGTCAATGGATGAAGGGAGTTGTAGGTAGGTGCAAAACATGAATTTCACGCGAAGGTGCTTGCGTGGCATGCGGCCGTGGCATGCGTTGACGTGCCACATCAGCAAAAGGAGTAATTTTGAAGGAGTCTCAAACAAGAATGGCAAATCTGTACGTGTCATCTTAAGAATGGCTTTCAAGCGAGCATCATTCATTATAATAATGACAAATATGTAAAAAGCTCAATAGAAGGGGAGATCAGGATCACATATGGAGGCCCGTTGGGCTGCTCCCAAAAGCTTTATATTCCACGCTTTTCTGGTCCGGCCCAATAATTGTAATTTAAAATTTTGTCAATAATCTTCCAATCTAAATTTCTAAGAAGTAACTCTCTTTTTTTGCGAATTACACAGTACATCAGAGACACTCACAACGCACGCACACTCATCCCTATGAACACACACGCACAAACCCTACCCCTAGGAGCATCTTCGAAGACTGGGCCGGCAAATCCTCAAGATTGACGAAGTCACCACAGGCGTCTCGCTATTGATGGGAACGTCACCTACCACTGAAAGCACAAATGCCGTTAAATCCTGAGAAATTCGCTCCCACAGGGAGTCGAACCTAGGACCTGAGGTGCTACCGGGGCTCTTGTAACCACTAGGCTACAATGATGTGAATCAATATGACACGGCTGTGGTGTCAATCTACATTAGTCCTTGAGCTATGATTGAGAGATCAGCATCGAGCATGTATGGTCACGTGACGGCTGCTGGTTTGGGGCGTTACATAGGGCGGCTGCCTTACAGCAGTGTAAAGGTTGGGCGCAGAAGTTGTTGGTGCAAGCTGTGTTTGGTTCTTCAACATGTGGCAATGGCGATGTCTACAGATCGTGTTTACCTTCGTGGTGACATTGCCAAAGAGACACCTGCCTCCCTTGGATTTTCCAGGTGAAAACCTAGAGAGAAAGGCGCTTTCCTATCGTCTTAAAATGAAATGGTTGATAAGAAGTTCCGGCTAGTCGGATGAGTGACGATCACAATTCAATGTCACACATCCTCGCGTTGGAGGCGCTGCTATGGGATCCATACCGTCAAGTTTGGCTATGGTAGACGTGCTCGTGCCCTCGTGCAAGAAGCTCATGAGGAGTTGAGTGAAGTAAGATGCAGAGGAAGTTAGGAGTTTAGCCTTTCTAGCTAGTATTTTTATCTTTTGTGTTCTTAGTTTGAGATTTGGAGTCTAGTCACTCTTTTAAGATTTAGAGTCTAAGGACACACATCTCCTCCGAATGGTGGCGCAAGGGCAGAGAGCCAGAGACGGACAGATCACAGGATGGGTCACTATTGTTCCTCGTGCTCGAGCTGGCGCCAAGGCAGAGGTTGACGCTTGCCATGGCTGGTTTTTGTTCTTGGCTCGAACCAAGGGGACACGTTACGAAGAGAGAGAGAGCAGATACGATGTTTTGCTTTGGGTTGATGCCCAAATAAGTGATGCTTCGAAATTATCTTAACAGTTACAAACTTTGGTTGTTTAACAAAGCACGCTGCACGCCAGGTTAATTGCCGGTCTATATATTGATAGAGAAGGCAAAAAAGTTGTTTTCTTGTGTTGATTTTAAAAATGAAGTGAGCATATTTGTTCATTAATGTGTTTTTCATAAAAGTAAACCTTTGCTATTTTTTATAACGTTTCATGGTAATAAAAAGTGCTACATAAGAAACTTCCTCAAGATCATGCACTACTAGAGAATCGAGCATTTGTCCCTAGACTAGAAATGTCATTAGTACCGGATATTTTGGCGCCCGGTACTAATGTGCACATTAGTACCGGGTCTAGCCTCTGCCTGGTACTAATGGGGTCACGGAGGGGCACGCCGTGGCCATCCCTCCCCACCCGGTATTAATAGATCAGACTCCCATTAGTACCGGACCTAGACATAGCCCAGTATTGATGTGTAGACATTAATACCGGGCTACCTCTACCACCGGTACTAATGTGCTCTCACCGTCACCTAGAGCAAACCCTGCCCCTGCCCTCCCTCTGTTTATTTCTTTCTCATCCACATCTCTCCCTCCGGCGCCTCTCATTCTCTATCTTATATTCTTTCTCTCATTCCCTCACATCTCTCTCTTATCCTTTTCCAGGCACGACGGGATCCCGGAGGAAGACTTGGAGGCGCGCGGCCAGGCTGGATGTCCAGCGGCTGCGCGGGCCGTCAGCGCGCGGGGCCACTAGTGCGCGGGGCCACTAGTGCGCGGGGCCGTCGGCGCGCGGGCTTCCGGTGCGACCACCAGCGCGCGGGGCACCGGCACAGGGCCGCGGTCTGCCGGCATGGAGGGAGGCCAGGCTAGGACGCCGGCAGGGCCGCCCGACCGAGCTTGGGCCGCGCGAGGCGCAGGCGAGCGCGCCCTCGTGGTGGAGCTGCTTCGCGGCCAGAGGCACTTTGGGCCAGGTGATGTTTCTTGCGATTTTATTGTGTGATTCAAATCGATTCTGGTGATGTTTCCTTGCGATTTTATTTTGGTGTGATGTGTGATTCGTTATATCAAATTGATGTTGTAACTTGTGAATCTTGTACGAATGATTTGGTTGAATCAAATCGATGTTGTAACTTAGACGATATTTATTGTTGAATTCACTTGTGTGTGAATCTTGTTGTGTGCGAAAGATTGAAGAAGCCGGAAGAACAGAAAAGAAGAAAAGATAGAGAAAGAAAAAGAAAAAGAGGGGGAAAGCTGACGGAGAAGCACACCACCTGATACTAATGTGCACATTAGTACCGGTGGGCGCACCCGGTACGAATATAACTCCACATTAGTACCTGATGAACAATACCGGTGGGGGTTTGGAACCGATACATATGTGTGTTTCTCTAAAGTCTACGTTCAAAAATGTCATTTTTTTACTAGTTGGATGTTTTCTTTTTCTCACTTATGTATCGCAACCTAAAAATTAAACAAGTTTTTAATTTTAGGCAACGTAGGACGCACATATCACCACCAGAGAAGGGCTTTGGTCGCGCATCAGAGGTTTTCCCCCTTTGCCACCATACACGGGGGCTCCTACAGAAGCGCTACCGAAAGGTGGATAAGGGTGTGAACTTCCAACCCACCAAAGCCCACCTAAGATTGCTAGTAAATACTTCTAGCCCACCAAAACATATGGATAGTAATTTAAAAATGTTCCAACATTTTTCAGAAATGTTCCAACATTTTTCAGAAATGTTGGTTTCCTCAACATTTTTTTGTCAACATTTTACAAAATATTGCAACATTTTTCAGAAATGTTGGACAACTTTTTTTTAACATCTTCTTCCACCTCCCAAGGCTGGCGGCGCACCGGCCGGCCGGCGAGCTCACGGCGATGTAGCGAACATGGCCTCATATGCCATTTGTTCGAGTTTGATTTTGGTGATTCATGACAACATGACCAATGGGACTAACCATATTGTTGAGTATGTCTTTGTAGACATTTCTAGATCACAAGAATGCAAAAATACCACATGCCAAAATGAGAAGATTGTATACATTTTGACGGTCTAAACCGAGGAAGAAAAAAGAAGCACAAGACACCGTCGGATGAACCGGCGGTACCTTAGAAGAAGGCGTCAGTGCAATGGCCGAATGAACCGGTACACTGCATGAAGAAGGCTCAGTCTATACAGACCATCGAATGAAACGATGATATGTTTTTTAGTTGCACCGGATGAATTCCTGGAGGGGAACCAGCGGGGTCAGTAGCACCGGATGAACTGACGGTCCATTGGTAGGAGCCGTCGGTCTATCTGATGATCCACTGGTACAAGACAGAGACGGTCTGAGTCAGAGGCCTTAAGCACCGGATGAACTGATGGTCAAAAGGATTCAAGCAATTGTTCATCCGACGACCATGAAATGCGAGATAGAAAAGTTTTGGCCGCGGACGTATCAGCACCGGATGAACCGATGGTGCGTCGGTTGAAGCGTCGGATGATTTGTGTCAACGGTCATGTGTAGTGGAGGGTTTGCACCAGATGAACCGACGCTCGGGAAAAGCATAGTGTCAGATCATCCGATGGTATAGTTTTTTTGCAGCTTTTAGCCAACGGCTAGTTTCAAGTCTTGGGCTATTTATACCCCTCCACTCGCCCATTTGAGGTTGCAGGATTGTGTGGAAGTGCAGAGGAGTGCAAGACACTTAGAAGATCATATCCAAGCCATCCAAGTGCTAAATTTCGTATCCAAAGACTTGCACATGCTTTGTGTGTGCTTATTGCTAGGCTTAGCTTAGAGCTGAGTGAGTGCAAGGTGTGTCAACCTTGTGAGGTGATTCTTGATTGGATCAAGCTGTACAAGGTGCGCCAGAAGCCTTGGGGCCTAAGTGGCTCACCGACAAACGTCTTCAACCCTCTGGCTTGGTGTGGAGTGGTGATGACACTTTGTGCGGGGGACGTGCAGACCCCCTTCCTTGGTAGAGAAGCTCCTTAGTGGAGGCGGCATCAAGTTGACCAAGGGAGGTTGGCGAGTGCCTTCATGATGAGCCTTTGTGGCAAGTCAAGTGATGCTCTTGGGAGAGACTTAGTGACCGGGAAGCAATACTCTTGTGTGGAGTGCTTCAACAATGTGGACTAGGGGTGGCCTAGTGCCTACCAATACTACGGGATAAATCGTGTGTCAAGAGTTTGTTTCCTCTCATCTCTCTTTACATTTCCGCATTACTCTCTTGCAATCCTTGCTTGCCTTTACTTTCCTAGAGTTGTGTCCGGATTGGCTATAGGTTGCAAAACTTGTTTTGGGATGAGGGTTTCACACTAGATCAACCTTAGATTGCACATCTAGATAGAAATGATCTAGTTTACTTTATGCAAAGTAGTGGAAGCCATAGGTTAAGTTTTTAAGTTGACTAATTCATCCCCTCCCACTCTTAGGCTACGAGCATCTGATTCCTTACAGGCGGCCGCCAAGCATGCTCTGGCCGGCGGCGGGTGCGGTCACGTGCTGAAGGCCGGCGAGCCTCGCAACCCGTGGCGGCGCTCCGGTCGGCGGCGACGAGCAGGGAAGAAGCCCCCGGCAGCCGCAGCGGCGCCTGGGCCAACGAGCCCCACACGCGGGGGCGGCGCGGCAGGGGCACCGGAGGCGTGGCGGTCGGGGCCCACGCGGGGGTGGCAGCGGGCAGGGTCACAGTGATGGAGATGGCTAGGGTTTCAATATACATCTAACGGTTATTATTTGTTGCACGAATCTCAAACAGTGGAAGTTTCAATAACATACTGCCTTCCGGAAGATATATAGGATTTCCCTGCTGCCTACCGAAAGGTGGATAAGGGTTGGAACTTCCAGCCCACCAAAGCTCATCTAAATATAATATTTTTTATTTTCCAACCATCTCACCCCAAAACTATTTTCCAACCATCTCACCTCATAACTATCAAATGTTACAACATTTTTTAAACAAAATGTTGAAACAATATTTTCATAAAAAGTTGATCTAACATTTTTTGGAAAAGTTGCACTCACATTTGTGTAGACAAAAATGTTGGATTCAACATTTTTTCAAAAGTTTTCATCAACATTTTCGTGAAAATGTTGGTCAACATTTTGAAAATGTTCCAATATTTTTTGTTCAACATTTTTTTCCAACCATTTTCAACATTTTTTGCCTCTCGTCTTCAACCTCCCTCCAGCAGTCGGTGGCGGCGGCGGCGCGCCGACCGGCCACGGCGCTGCGCCCAGAGCCGGAGGCGCACCAGCGCGCGGCGCCAGCGAACTCTCGGGTGCGGCCCGAGACGGCGCCATGGCCTGTCGCGGCGGCCATTGAGGGCCGCGGTGGTGCTTGTGGCCGGCCGGCCAGCGTGAGCCACAGCGGGCGCACGGAGGAGGCACGGAGCTGCTGGCGCGACAGAGGAGGCGCCGGTCGCGACCGATCGGGGCCTCGCGAGGGCGGCAGCACAGTAGCAGGAGGCGGTGGGTTAGGGTTTCTGTGTTGAATCCTACGGATGGAGTAGCTCGCACCAATCTCAAACACGGGAAGTTTCAACCCCTTCCCACCTTTCGGAAGATATATAGGATTTCCCACCATACACGGCATATATGCATGACCTGCCCGGCCTAGTACGGGCCCACCCCTATCTCGCCTTGCATCGGCCCAGCTATAGTGGCGGGTCGGGTTGAGCCGCCCGTCATGGGGTCTTATAGCCCCAAGCTCAATCTCTTTATGTATAATTAAGGCGAGCTGTGCCAACCCGACTACAACAGAAACTAAAAGAAAAAAACAATACATAATAAATGCACAGCAAAGAACAAAATTGAAAATTAAAAAAGATAAAGATAAAACAACATAGTTGTGCAATGTTGCAGTCCTTGTTGGCAATGGCCCCACCGGCCCATCATTACCTCCACCAACTTCACAAATGATCCCATTGGTAGGGCATCTCAAAAGGCGTGCTTCTCCACCGGTTTTGGTGTTGCCCTACAGTCAACTTCGGGTTTCACCATCGAAGTCATGTAGAAGCCACAAAACAGCTTACACTACAGAACAGAAAACAAAAATAGTGGTTTGACCAACTTCTCCTCCCTCTCAAAGTATTAATTGGTCAATACTCATGTTGTCTTTGAGAAGCCGTTTTAGAAAACACTTTTCAAATGGCTTTAACTTTACCCGATATACAACCACAATATTGTCAAATGAGCCCTCAGTTCTCTAGCATGATGAAGTAAAGTCACACATGACTTTCCCTTATTTGGATGCCATCCACACCCCTTCAACGGCTGACGAAGCGTTCAACCTTTTTTTGATGCACACAAACATTCAGCATAGCTGCAGTTATCAGCCCAAATAAGGCCCAGTCCGGAGTTAGATAGGAAACGAAATGAAATAGAGATATTTTACTTAAGTATTTTGCACAATTCTATAATCTAAATTACCAAAATAATCTCCACCATGGACACTACTGCATTCAGTTGGGTTTTATAGCTTTTCACTGCTAATTGATGTTTTTTGTACGAAGATTTGGTTTTGCTGTGAAAATCCCAAACTTATGGGGATTCTGTAGGCATAAAAACTCTATTATTGCACTAATTTGTACACATTCATCTCATGTAGTAGTGCCTTCTGGTGGAAATTACTTTGGTTATTTGGATCATGGAACTGTTCGAAATGCTTAGATAAAATAAATAAAATGTTTGAATAATTCTTCAATTATTAAGTGAAATGTCAATGTTTAGATATGTTGTTTCTTGTCCACATACGAACTAGACCTTGGACAGATAATAACTAGGCTAACTGGTTGAAAAGGCTGAAAGCTTTAGAAGCTCTGTGGGGGGCCCTAGGCAATGGATTGCAGTGTGTTCACAAATCACAACTTCATCACGTCAAGAGAATCCATGCCGGGCATCATCGTTGGCGGTGGGCAAGCAGTGGCGATGACAGGCCTAGTTGCTAGAGATAGGAAAGAGGGTGAACCGGACAAAGGCTGTTCAGAGTGTGCGGCGGATTCCGATCCAGCCCGCTATACTCACGAGTCGGCGTCCCACAAGATCTAAGTTTATCGGAGTCCACAATAATTATGTCTTGGGTCTAACTCAACCCAAAATACTAGTATACCAATGTGACCCTCCGAAAACGTTTACGGGCTCTCCCGCCACCATGTGACCTCATAGATGTTTCAGGTTTCCCGACTTTTGATTCTGATACCACTTGTTAGAGTGTGTAACAAAATCTGACCCAACCCACTATACCCATGAGCTGGCGCCTCACCAGGCCTAGGTCCATCGGAGCCCACAACAATTAAGCCTTCGGCCTAACTCAACCCAAAAGACATGGGGTGACGACTACCTCCACCTATATGTTGTGCCTCAACCATCAATTTTCGATGAGAATAAAACCAATAGGACCAAGGGGAGAGAATAATATAGAGGAGACAATGGCTGCCTCAAGGTGAAGAAACTGATGAGTGGAGGTTGAAGACACACACATGCTGTTGGATCTTTAGTTCTTTATCCAGCAAATGATGGGAGTCATTTCATTCAAACATTATTTTGAAATTGATAATTTCTCTAAAAGTAAAGATTTCTCCGTGTCTGCTCAGAGAAATAGGAAGTAGTAAAAACTGTTTCTTTTGTGATAGTAATAAGACAATATCAAGCATCAATTTTTTATTGTCATCATGCAAAAGCTATTTGGATGATTTTTTATGTTGCTATTGTCGTAACCCAACCTAGATCCATAAATCATATGCTATGTAATTGATTAGCAAACATAGATAATAAGATAAGACGTTTCATCTTTGTGGGAGTGGCCCTCTTGTGTGGGTGATTTGGTGTACTCAAAATTATATAATTTTCGAAGAAACAATTTCACCACTTTATGCAAGTGGTTTTCAGGGGAGTTTATTGGCTACGGTTTTGGTCATTGCTGCAGTGTGAAGACACATGGGAATCAGTTCGGATGGCAATCAAAGCATTGGAAGTTGCTTCAAATGTATTTACCAAGAACGGACAGAGTAATAATAATAGACTCTGGTTACATTTTTTTCTACAGTGAAATTTTATTTTCATTTCAGTATTCAACTTTTAAGCTGAATTTGCTGTAAGAACATGGTTATGTGTGGTTGCAGAGCCTGGAGATAATTCTATTTTCTAAAAAAAGAGAAAATGATGGGAGTTGAATAGAAGATCTAAGAGAAAGTTGAGATGTGATTTGATTTATTTATGATGTGTGATTGACTGGATGATTTGAGAATTTATGGGTTGACTAATATTCCATATTTGTATGATTGTGCTAACGGTTGTGTAATTATGTTGTGTGTAAAATATAGCTTGTGTGCTTTAATATTTTGTTGTAACCAAGTGATATCCCGCGCGTTGTTGCAAGATCTTTTGATGAAATTTGAAAATAAAAATACTAAACTGATTGCATGGCTACATTCTTTGAAATTTGAAAGCATAAACACTAAGATGATCATGGTAACATCCTTTTTTTAGAAAGATCTTGGTAACATCCTTTTGCAAATGACATTATACATGAAAACAAGTGTAGTTTATTAAGAGAGAACATCTATTAAATGAAATTTTGTACCATGGTACTTGCAAAGACTAATAAATTACATACATGGATGTCATTAGTCACAGAAAATTGATGGAAGTCATAAATACATATTTCCCATGGACGATGTGACATATGTAGTGGAGTTTCTAGATGAGTTGGGATGCTTGCATGTTGAGAAAAATAAAAATCAATATGTTGTAGTGAAGTGCTTCTATATAGTTTATATAGATGTCCAGATGTTAGATGCGACATGAATAACGATCGACGGCATGATCGAGGTGTTGCACCCGACGACATCGTCAGTGCGAAAGGGGAGGTTGGAGGGTTTTACTTGTATGCCATTAAAAAAGTTGGCGTAGACCTGTGTGCCACTAGAAAGTTTCTTCGCACCCTCATGCCATCAACTTGAACTTTCGCGACCTACATGCCATTCCGTCCATTTTTCACCATTAAGAAGCCTTGACATGTGGGACCGGGCATGCGAAATATCCATTTTACCCTTTGAGTCACTGCAGAGTGGGTCCACATGTCAGTCTTTTCAATGTTTTTCCTTTCTATCACTGCAGAGTGGATCCCACCTATCATTGTCTTTCCAATGGTTTTATTTTCTTTTTACATTATTCCTCCTCGCTGCCGTCCCCGACCACCTGCGCATGAGCAGTCGGTGCCTCCTGCCACTTTGTGTTGCGTCGTCGCCGGACTTCAGACGATTGCACGCATGGCGAGCTCGTGCCTTGAAGGTGCCCGTCACTTGTGGGCTGGCCATGGGGAATGCAGTGGCTGCCATGGCCGTCGGTGAGGAGCTGCGGCCCCGCACTGTGGCGAGACGGCAGCAGTGTGGGAGCCCCGGAGCTGCTGAATTGAAGTCCATGAGCTCCAAATTAAATCCCAAATCCACCCCAAATCCACGAGCTCCTAGCACATCGAACTCTACGAGCCCCAAATCAAAGTGTTGCAGCTGGCCGCGCCGCTAGGACTCCACGCTCGAGAAAGCTCGCGCGCCGTGCACGCCCCTGGCTCACGCCCCTGCTCGCCGTGTCACACCCTGAAATCCCCCAATTTCAGGATGTGAATAGAAATAATAATTAAACAAGAATTTTCTCATAATTTAAAATTTTTCCAACATTTATTTTGAAAAGTATTTGTTTGTTTTTTAAAATTAAATAAATGCTTCGGTGTGTGTTGCATTCATGCCGATGCATCTTGGTGTTTCATGAGTGCAAAAGGTTTTAAAATGCGATTAGATGTTGATCAATCCTTCTGGGAATTTTCTGGACTTTTTCTGGAATTTGTTCTCTTTTCCCTAGAGCTATTTCTATTTAATAGAAGGCTCTAAAATCATTTTCATGAGCTCTAAATACTTTATTTGTATTGTTCATGCTCCAATCTATCTCTGGGAATTTTCCCTAGAATTTTTGAAATTTCTGAGAATTTTTCATGCTTCAAAATAATTTACAGACTTTTCTGGGATTGTTTTCGCACTGGAAATAAATTCAAAAAAAAACAAAAACAAAAACCTATCCTATCGGGCCGAGCCCGTGGGCCCGACCCTGTCCGCTCCGGCCCAACCGCCAGCCCGCAATGGCTCATCTGGGCCCAACTGTTGGCCGCCATGGCCAGGCAGCCGTGCGCCGCCGCGGCTTCCCTCGGCGTGCGTGCGCCGCACGCCAGGGCATGCCCTGCTGACCTATAAAGGCCGAGCGCCCGCGCCCGAGGCCCCGCGCCTGCTGATCCCACCGCCCTGCGCCACGTATCGCTCGCCCTGCGCAGCACCGAGCTCGCGCCGAGCGCCGCCGCCGGCGTTGCCTCGCGGATTCGCTGCCTCCGTCGACCTTCAGGGCAAGTGAGCACCACCAGGAGCTTCGCGTCGACGAGCCGCGTCCAGGGAGCTCCTTTCCGTCCCCGGAGGTCCACTGGAATGCCGCCGCCCGTACGGCGACCGAGCCGGCCGCCGCACCGGTTCGCCGCCGATTCCGGCCGCTTCCCTTCGTCTCCACCACCGGGAGCTCCGCAGGACCGAGCCGCTTCTCCTCCTTCTGTTCTCGCCGCTCAACGCGCACCGGAGCGCCGCCGACGTCGTGGAGAAGAGCCAAGCCGTCGTCCGCCGGCCACCGCTTTCCCCTGCGAAATCCGGCCGCCTCTGCATCTCCCTGCCGCTGGTGAGGACATCAACGAGATCCCCTTTACCTCCTCTTTCCGCTCCATGCCTCGCCCGAGCCTCTAGGCCACCAGACCGCTGGCGATTTGAATCGTCCAGACCCCCTGTCCGCCATGGGATGAGCCGCTGAGGAAGAAGAATATCCTCCCCTGTTTTGCGATTAGGTCCCTGCAGTTCCTTATAATCTGAGTCCTTTTCCTGTGTCTTGCAAGTTTCCCAGAAAACCCCCTAGATAGATCCCACCTTTCGCACATAAATCCAATCTGAGCACTTTTACAGATCTAACCCTAATCTTAGATCTATTCACGAGCACTATTTGATGTGTCTTGTGAAACTTCCCTGGTAGCCCCTGAAATGTTTTGGTAATCTCACATAGGTCCTTCTCATCTTGTTTTATCCGTAGATTCCTTGTTTTAGCTCCGTTTTAATCCGTCCAAGTTGCGTTAGGTTCATAATAATGTAAAGCACGCGTTAATAGTTAGTTTTTCTCATGTATGTTTTCTGAAAATTAATTTGGTATTAATTTTGTTAATGCCTATTAAACATGTTTCCTTTAATTAAAAGCTATATAGTGTTATATATCGTTTTGCAATAAATTTTAATTTGATTAATGATTACTTTATATGCTTTGTAAATAAAAGCTAATTAGTGCTACACTTAGGTTTTTCATAAACCAAGTGTTAATTTGCTTAATATGTAATTAACTTTTCTTAATTAGGCTTTTACACCGGCTTTTATAAATAAATGTTAATTTGATAATACCAATATCATGATGTTTTCAATAATAATATGATCCACTCGAATCATAAAGTTACATTTAGATGATTCATATAGTTTACCTTTTCCAAATTAAATGTTTAATTAGTATAACTTATATATAAACATTTATAAATAAAATTTGACTAGGTTATATACACCGGATTTGCAAATAAAGTTTAATTTGCATTAATGTCAACATAGGGTATTTTATTTTTTTAAATATCCTTTACATTTGTTTTGTTAATTAAAATGAACCTAACTCATAATCTTGTTCTCTCATAAATGCAAATCGTTCGTTAGACGTTGTCTGTCAGCTCTATCTCAGTTATCTTTGTTTCCTAGCTAGTAATCCTTTTCCTAGTCGTCTCTCGGTGAATTAGCTATGTTCTGGTGTCTAGTCTTTCGCAGCTATCTTTCTTTAGAGTCAATCTTGTTATCTTTTCTCTACCAGCATCAGTTCAGCTTACCTTTGTTTAGTGTTGTCCTTTCAGCCTAGTTCTCTTTAAAGACTAGTTGTCCTAAACCTTAGCTTAAACTCGTCTCGTGCGCTCTAGAGTTCTTTTGTGCCGTTCTCGTTCGTTTCACCTTAACCTGTACGTTAGCATGTGTATTACCTGTTACTTGTTTTAATATCAAAGTTGCATGTTAATCTTGACTAATTATTATTTCATTAGTTTCCAAATAAAAGTAATTAGATCCTACCTCGGTTTTCATAAATTAAGATGTAATTGGTTAATTCTTATTTATAACTAGCTTTTCTAACTAAAAGGTGCTTAGTGTTATACAACGGTTTTCATAATAAAGTTAATATGCTTAATGATATTATAAATGTCTTTTCAATATTAACATGTTTAGTTGAACACGAAACATAAAGTTTTTTTATTAGATATCTTGCACATGCTTAGTATTTCTAAAATAATTGTTAATTTGGTATAACTTGTACTTAAATATCTGCAAATAAAATACAATTAGGTTTATCGTGTTTTCTTAAATTAAATATAACTTGCTTTGAAATATTCTTGCCATATGATTTTCTAATTAAAACATATGAAGCATGTAGTATCTTGTTGTTTGATAATAATCTTTCGATAGCTTCGACCTTAGTTTCGTTTCCAACGTTCTTTCGTCGTTGCGTAACCATAGAATCGAACCTATCATTTAATGCACTCTTTTAAAGTTTTCTTTGCTTGGTGCATTGTTCTTACTTGTATTTGTTTGTTTTGTATGTTTGTGCCCGATGTTTGCTTCGAGTAGAAGAAGGATCGCTGTTCGTTACTTTGAAGATGAAGAGAAAGCAAGAGATGAAGAGAGAGCAGTAAGAGTAGCTTTTCGTTAGAGAAAGGCAAGTGTCCCTAACCATCCTTCTATCTATACTTTAAATAAGAATATTGTGTCTTAATTAGAACATGGAGTGACCACCCAGGACAACCGTACTACCACAAGACATATGGCTCTGTCTTGGCTAATTAATTAGAAACCTTAGTATGTGGTATGCTTTACCTGAAAGGGGCTGGGGGCTGACGGGAATTGGTGTATAGACCTGCTCTAGCGGGGAGTTGGGCTTTGCTAAGACACGGTACCCGCTAGGGAGCTTTATGCGCTGCACTGATCAGGTAACCTAGCGAGCAACTCGTGCTAGGGAATCTTTGTAAAGGCCTCGTAGCGTCCCTATGCAATCACACCTAGGTAGTGTGGTATGATGCCTGATCCGCATCGCATGGTTGGGTCTAAGGTTCTTCGGGACTTTTACGCGACTTGTGGGTAAAGATGTACAACCTCTGCAGAGTGTAAAACTAATCGATTAGCCGTGCTCACGGTCAAGAGCGCCCTGGACCCTCACATGATTAATTAAACTTAAAGATGGACTTAAATTGCTCTCTGGTTATTTCTTGTGGCCTTGCTGAGTACCAACCATAAGTGTACTCATCCTTGCTTGCTGCTGCTCAGAAGAAAAAGGTGTGAAGTTGATGAAGATGTTGATGCTAAGCGTACGCAACCCCAGTCTATTGCTTGTGGAGTTGGCACCTCCGTTTCCAGGATTGAGCTGTATAACTCTGATAGATTTGTAAGTTTGTTTATGTTTTTTTTTACGTGATACTGTTACTGTTATTCACTTTTGTCTACTATATGTATGAAACTTGATCCTGGCATACATATAGGTATGCACTTGGTTTGTTTTTCTAAAAACCAGGTGTGACATGCCATCGTGGAGCCATGGCCGTTGGGAGGAGGGCCGCACGGGGAGAGCAGAGGATTTCCACGTCGAGGAAGGAACTTCATCCCCGACCGCGAGATCGATGCTCCTCCGGTCGGCCAGCCGGCGCCGCTCCTCGCTGCCGACGGAGAGGAGGGGTGGTGCGGCCCCACGACGAGCCGGCGGAGGGAGGAGACCGGTCAGGGTGGAGGGACGACGGCCACCGCAGGGAGAAGGGTGCATGGGAGCTCTGCCACAGGGGAGAGCTGGGGGTGGCGCGAGGAGAGCAGGCGCCGGCGGAGGAAGAGGAGAAGAAGGGGCGCTGGTGGAGGAAGAGGAGAGGAAGAAGGTGACTGACAAATGGACGCACTTAAAGGGTAAAATGGTCATTTTACATGTCCATTTGACATCGTTAGAGGGGAAAATGGACAGAATGGCATGTAAGTCGTGAAAGTTCAAGTCAGTGGCATGAAGGTGCGAAGAAACTTTCCAGTGGCACACAGGTCTACGCCAACCTTTTTTAATGGAATACAGGTAAAACCCTCGGAAGGTTGGCACAAGCATCTGTGACTAGGCTTGAAAACGGGACGGGAAAATCCCGTCCCGACCGACACCAAGCCCCGTCTAAACCGACCGCGAGCTGTTTTGTCAGGAAAACCGGGAAATCGGGAAAAAAACCGGGAAAATCGGCGGGAATCGGTGCGAAATTGGTTGGAGTGTTCTCCCGACCGGATTTCCGGTTCCTGTATTTGGCCGGGAAAATTCCCGCGGGAATTTCCCGTATACTTGGGTCAGTTTTAACAATTCAGCCCATAAACTTCGCTCGGCCCAGTAATTCTCCGCGCGCGGCCCATGGCCTCTGACCAATATCGTATATAACGGCCTCACAACCCCTCCGTCCCTCTCCCTCCCAACCCTAGCAGCCGCGGCCACCGCACGCCGCACGGCCGCACCCCAGACCCCGCTCGGTCTCTCGCTATCTCGCATCGCAGACTCGCGGTCGCGGAGTCGCGGTCTCGCCCAGTCGCCGTCGCACCTGACCTCGCGCCCTCAGCCCCTCAATCTTGCCCCGTCGCCGACTCTCCCTCACTCTCCAGGCTCCGCCGCCTCGCCTGCAGTCCGGCCGGCCGTCCCCAGGCGGGAACCGAGGCACCGAGTCTCAAACGTGACATCCGGCCGGATCTCTGTCATCTGCATCACCTGCTAACCGTGTCCCGCTCGGATCTTTGTTGTAGAGCTTGCAAGTTTAAGCTTCGTTGGAGCGGCGGCCGACAGGAGGTTCCTTCTCTTCCGCTTCGGGCTCCTCGGCCTCTATTGCGACCAATATCATTTGTTTGAGTTGCAATTAATATTTTCAGTGCTAGTACATGTACTACATTCATATGTCGATCACATCTTGATGACTTTTGTTCTTCTTTTGGCAGGACCTAGAAGCTACCCTTTCTGAATTTCAGTTCTACTGCCGTGCTTGATCTACTTGCCTTGTTTTCACTTCTCTGGAACCGGGACGCTGGGAGGTTGTGCTCCTGTGCCATTCTGCTGTGCGACTGCGCCAATGTGTTGTATCGCTGCACTTCACTGTTGTGTTGAGCTAACTGTGAACTATGTATGGTCGGAAATGTTGTGTTGAGCTAAACTGTGTAGAGTGGTTACATATGTTGTCGATGTTCCCGTTTTGTATTATCGATTCCCGATCGAAATATTCCGTTCCCGATATCCCGTAATATCGGATTCGTTTTCCCGTCCGGCTTTCCCGTTCCCACTCCCGCTCCCAGTCAAAAAATACAGGAGCAGTAATGGTTAGGGTGTTTTCCCGACCGTTCCCGACCGCTCATCCCTATCTGTGACAAGCAAGTGGCCCATTTGAGTGGGGGCAGAACTCTCAAGCAGAACGTGCGTGAGCATTCCCAACGGAGAGACGTGGCGATGGACGCATGTCGACGCGGTTGAGTACTGACCTCTACAAGATTCTCGGTTTGAGAACATGCATGCATGGATGTTGTCGCCTTCTGCTAATGCATTCGCCTGCCCGGTGGAGAAGGACTCGATCAGCAAACAATAAAAAGCAGAAGATGAAATGGCCTGTTAGCTCTCTTAGCGCCATTTCACTACTAGAAACCGTTTTTAACCTGTAGGGCGCCATATTTTTTTGACGGGTGGATCAACACGCACGGAGAAACTACTACGACTGCCGCCGGACCCGAAATTTTCATCCTCTCGGGCTTTCAACCCATCACGCGTCCGCTCCTTCTCCCCCCGCAGCCCGGTCTCCCTCTCTCCCCTATCTCTTTCTCTTCCCCCACCCACTCCTCAGATCCAGTTTCTCTCACATGGCGCACGGCGAGCGCCTGGACCCGAGGCCTCACGCCGGCGACTGTCGAGGTCCCGCGCCGGCCGCTGCTGAAGTCCTGCACCGCCGGCCGCTGAAGAGCCCCACTCCGTCGGCCACATGCGAGGCCCGCGCCGGCTGCCGAAGAAGCCCTGCGCCGCCGACCGCGAAGACCCCCCCCCCCGCTGGCCGCCGTCGAGGTCCTGCACCGCCGGCTGCGGAAGAGCTGCAGCTAGCGGAGGTAAATGCGCCCTCCCTGGAACCCTCCCCTTCCTAGTCTGTATCTCTGGTCTCTCCGCCTATCCTTCTGGGTATTAGTTTCTTTATTAATTTGGTGCTTTGACTGAACTAGATGCATGGAATACACCACGGTCACCAAATGAAAGCAAGTAGCGAGTTTCTTCTTCTACCCGTTTGCACCACAGATCTAGTTGCAGTAAATATGTTATTATATCTCTAAACTCCTTCCATATGTGTTTTAAATTGCAATGAGTGAGTGATTGTTTTGATGAATATGTGAGATAGACTGACACTGTAGGGTACTATAATTAATTTATATTCAGTTCCTTCAAGTATTTTGATGATAGAGTAAACTAGCAGATTTGTCATGAAAATGCTTCACTAATGACCCGTTTACAATCGCTAATGCACAAATGTAGTTTTCTATTAACGACATTCTTACTATTTACAGCCTTCTGAAGCTATCCATCTTTTCATGTTCAGTTAAGAAAATGCATTGTCTGAAGCAAACATCTAGACAGCTCTCCAAGCCAATGAAAGGTACCCTCTATACTGGTGTCAAAATAATGCCAGTACTTGCACTGCCTAGATGTGATTTTTCCCCTCTATGAAATTAAATTGCTACATGTTTAAACACAAGTCAACAATTAGATTGTCTTAAACTTCAAGTATTCTGATGGTATGGACTAGCATAACTTTTCCATATCAATGGTTATGTGATGTGATTATGAAGTTTCATTGTTGTGATATTTTCTTCTTTGCAGAAATATACACCTTGACTTAAGGAACATGGAAGTTCTAGCAGATCTGCTTGGCCATCTCATTAATACCTGCAAGTGTCAGTAATGATGTAATACTGCTTGAATTGGCCTTCTGATTATCCATGCATGCTTAATTTTATCTGCTAGTGTGATTTCAAAATTTTGATAATGCATTTGCAATTTATTTAACCAAAACCTATTGCAGAACACAATGCACAAGGGTGGATGCATAGTTATGACTCCTGCAATCATGTAGGTAAATTTCCTTGTGAAAAAAGATAACAAAGAACTTATGACTCCTGCAATCATAATGTCTAAAATTAGTTCTAATTAAGAAGGTCACTAGGTGTTTCTTTCAATCTACATGTATATGCTAGATTTCATAAGCATAACTCATGCGTATGCACAACACATTCGGTTGCAGTAAATCTGTCTCCTACTTGTATTGTGTCTGTTTCTTACAACATTGCCTTAACAAATATTTGTTCAATTCTTTTCACGTGCAGGGACAGAAGATGACTGAAATATTCCCTGTGATGTGTGTTCTACATTTTGAATGACCAGATTCATTTGTAAATATGCTTATCTTCAGATCTTGCCTTAATAACAGGCTTATGTTCAGATCTTTGACAGAGGCAAACACTAGTACACATGTATGTCACTCATGATGTATGCTTTTTTACTTTCTCTGTAATAAAAATAAACTGCTGCATTTGGTGTGTATGTGTCGGAATATAGTGAGATAGTGGTTGCTTATATTGATCCTACGGATTTATAAGCCTATTGATTGAACTTGGTTATATGTGCAAAATGTGTATTTGTTTGAATGACTGAACTTGTAATTTGTCCATTGGATTTTTTTTTTAATTTCCTCATCCAATTTCGCTGTGTGGCAACCTACAGGAAAAACATTTAAACCTGTCGGTTCCAAAACTTTTCAAAACCTGACGACCCGAATATTCCCTGTGAGTGAACCGACAAGGAAAACCCGTCAGAAAAATATGTTCCGACGGGAAACCGACGGGCAAATGAAATTTTTCTGTCGACCTATCACTGACGGTATTTGCATGTCGGTTTTCCGTCAGAATATATTTCCCGTCAGAATATATTTTCCTGACGGTTTTAGCATATTTCCCTGACGGTTTCGTGTACACAGGGAAAAACTCGTTTCCAGTAGTGTTTGTACATAGTCGGGAGATGCATATGAATGGAACTGTTGTTGATGTTCTGGTTGGCACAGCCCCACGGGCCACGTCCAAGACCCAGGCATGTTGGATATTTTGTTTATGAAAATACTTTTGTTTTGTATGTGTTGTAATCTCATTGAACAGGATAAAGAGGATATAGTATACATTCAGCAGCAGCAGAGCCAGCAGTGGGACGGGTGAGGCTGATCATCCCCATCCCCCACCACCCACCCACCGCTGGTTGTGCCATGAAGCCTCTCCTTGAACCCTCCTCTATTTATTTATTTTTTTGAGAAAGGAGGAAAAAGAGGAGGAGGAAGGGGAAGAGAAGAGAAGAGGGAGAGCACCCCAGCTATTGGGGCTGGCTTCGTCACTGACATCCTCCGTGCTGCCAAAGCTTTGGGAAGTTAATGGTAGTAGTATATTTTGACTCTGCTTGATGGTACGCTAAATAGAAACGGAATACTCCAATGCTAGCTACATTATGCATATATCTGTCCTATTGCGCTGATTGTGACCTGAAAGCTCGTATACCTAAAGTTTCTAAATGCAACGCCTGTTGGGCTCCAATTATAGTTGAGAACTTGAACAAGCTAACTAGCAAAAGGTTTCTTGGTGACACCTGGAGAACGTGATCTGAGGAGAGAATTAGAATGTCTCTAGACGACAAAATGACCGGCAAGGTCGTAATTTCTTGCTAATCATATACAACTATATATAAATGAAATTCATTACAAGTCATGGATAGAATTATCTCAACATGCAACCATTCCACGTCACCATTCACTATACACCACGTCACCATCCACTATATGTCATGTCACCATCAACTAAATCGTATATTTATGTCTTCAACTGATTTTCTGTGGTTAATATTATGTCTTTGTGAGTAGCATGCCACAAAATTCCCGTAGTGGAAGAAATGTAGGATCAATAATTTAGAATGGTTTTATCTCAACAAAATTATCATGCTTCCATGTATAATGTTATTTAAAAAATATTGTCACGCAATCACTTTGGTATTCCTACTTTTACATTGCACCTTAAAATTTTGTTTAAACAATTCTTGCAGCAACGTGCGGGGTATCTAGTTAAACTAAACATGGGAGCAGCACTTGCTTGTTTCCCCCATCGACATGCATGAAGTCGCAATCGAGCCCAACCGAATGCAGACTGAATGCGCGCACGGATAAGAACCGCACGCGCAATCAGAAGAGCAAGTAGGTTTCCTTTCCATCACACGCACTTGCTTCCCGATTTGAAGGCAATTGCGTCATCGAGCACTGCCCTAGGGAAACCGAACAGGATAGCTCGTACTGAACTACTGATGAGCTTCTTCTCGCAGGCTAGCTGATCATTCATAATTGATTCCTCTTCCATCAGTGGAACTGAGCCAGCTGATCGTGGAAATCGCCAGGCTTCTTCCGTGTTCTATTGTCTCCAAAGAATGGCTCGCAATTGGCCCACCAATTCTTTTTTTCGGTAATATTTTGTTCTGTTTCTTTAGTTGCAGAGAGCTACACTGAAGTTATCATTGTTACATTCGTATTCATTAGAGTTGACTAAAGAATGCAAACCATTCTCAAAACTGGCCATGTGTCACACCTTAAAATTTTCCAATTTCAGGATGTGAATAAAAAGAATAATTAAACAACAATTTTTTGAGAATTTTAAAATTTTTCTCAACCTTTATTTTCTTTACAGGAGATGTAGTATAAGAAAAAGCTTTTGTTTGATTTTCTGAATTAAATAAATGGTTATGTGAGTGTTGCATTCATGCCAGTGCATTTAGTGTTTTATGAGTGTAAAAGGTTTTAAAATGCGATTATGTGCTGACCAAATCCTTCTGAGAATTTTCCAGTTTTTTCTGGAATTTATTCTCACTTTTCTCGAGTTAATTCTATTTATTAGAAGACTCTAAAATCATTTTCATGAGCTCCAAATATTTTATTTGGATTGTTCATACTCCAATCTATCTCTCGGAATTTTCTGGATATTTTTCGTGCCCCAAAATATTTTCTAGACTTTTTCTGAATTTGTTTTGCACTGAAAATTAATTTTCGGAAAATAATAAAACCTATCCTATCAGTTTGGGCCAAGCCCGCGTCCGCGAGCTCGACCCAGTCCTCTCCAAGCCAGCCACAGGCCCTCTAGGCCCATCTGGCCAGCGGCCATGGCAGGCCGAGCACACGGCGCCGCCGCCGCCCTTTCTTGGCGTGCGCGCCAGGGAAACCTCGCGTCCCGCGCCTATAAAACCCAAGCCCCGCGTGCCCTAGCCGCCTCCCTCGTCTGCTCTGTGTCGCGCCGCCGCTAGCAGCTGCGAAGCCGAACGCCGCCGCCAGAGTGCCGAGCGCCGACGCAAGCTGCCTTGCTCGGTTCGCCGTGCTGGAGTGCTGCCGGACGAAGCCGCCGCCTCCAGGAGGTCCGCAGCACGGAGCAGCACTCCCGCCGACCACCTTCTTCACCTCCGCTCGCCGGCCGGTCGCCCTTCGGTTTCGCCGCGGCCGTCCTCCCTTGCAGCAAGATGGTGCCACCGTGAGGATCACAACGTTGAGCCACAACACCCGAGCTGGCTGCTGTCGTCCATGGCTCTCGCCGTTTCTGGCCATCCCGTCGTCCGGTCCGTTGCCGCCGGAACAAGATGACGCCACCACAAGCATCATGATCCAAACCACCTCGGGCAAGCCAACGTCACCTGGAGCACCGCTTCGCTAAGCCGAAGGCCCGCCGTCGGTGCCTGTCATCCCTCCGTCGCCGGAGCGCCGCCGCAGAGCCGGAACCGCCGTCTGCCGTCTCCATCAAATCCGACAGCCTCTGAATCCGGCCACCTCTGAGGACCTTTCCCGCCGGTGAGCACCTCCACACGGTCTCCTTGTCCTCCTTTCTTTCTTCCGATCAGTTTCTTAGTCAAGCTTGTCTATCTCTACTGCAGATGAGTGGTGCCATCGTATCATCAGTTATCACCCGACCATAGTTCATACCGAAGCATCGCCAGGCGTTGATCCGTTGCTAGGTGTTCTTCACGCAACCGAGACGCTCATGCATGGCCGTCGTGATCTGCCGCTGGTACACCACAGTTGCCCCTGATGGCCGAGCGCCGAGTCTTAGCGTCGTCGTCCGGCTCGCAAAAGCTGCACCCTGGCCTCGTCTTCATCACCCTGCTGTGCGGCGCATCTCTTCTTCCTCACTGCCATACAACATCGACCTCCATGCTCTGGTAATTAGAATCATATATTCTCGATCATGTTGTCCAACTGGTGTCTCTGTTTTCTGTTTGTTTAGTGCCAGACAGAAACTAGCGCTGCATGCATAGCAACAGGATGCAAGCCGAGGTGTTGCATGCAGCTGATGGCATGCCTGTTTTCTCTCTGTTTATCAGTACCATCATGGACAGTAGCACAATAATCCACACATGCTAGTAACCACGAACTAGCACCCTGTTCAATTCATGTGTTTTGCAAGTGTTTGCCATAGACAAATACACACGTCTAGAAAGCAAGCAATCAGTACACATACACCTTCATGATGTCATCATTTCATCATACTTATGTCATATATATATATATATATATATATATATATATATATTCTTTTCCATCAAGGGGCAACACTAGTAATCTAAGTCATGTGTCCATCTACTCTTTGCTTTGTAAATCTCTCTCCCAATCCACAGTTAATCATGATGAGATCTCTAATCCTTGTTTAATCCATAGATCTCAAGTGTTACCCGTTTAAGCTCGTTCTTGTTGCGTTAGTTTCGTCTCGACATAAACAATGCGCTAGACATGAAGTTTACCATAAAATGTGTTTTACCAATTTATTTTAGATTAACTTGGTTAATGCTTATTAAACTTGTTTTTCTATATCAAATCTAATTAGAGTTGAACCTCGTGTTTTTCATAATAAAGTTAATTTGTTAATGTTTATTCAATCTGCTTTCTAAATAAAAGCAACATAAGCTACCTCGAGTTTTCTTAATCAAAAGTTAATTTGACTAATATGAATACAAATGTGTTTTGAATTATAATTTGTTTAGCTCAACTCGAAATATAAAGATGTACGTTTAGATGCTTTACATGCTTCTTTTAAAATTAAATGTTTAATTTGCATAAATCATACTTGAATAATTATAAATAAAATTGTCTTAAGTTCAACATCGTCCTTTTGTATACAAATATAACTTGCTTAATTCTAATATAGAGTATTTCTCTGAAATATTCTTTCCACATAAGTTTATCTAATTAAAATATACCTATCACCTAGTCTCTTGTTGTTTGATAATAATCTTTCGGAAGCTCCGACCTTAGTTCGTTTTCCGCGTTTCCTTTGTTCATGCGTAACCATAGCATCGAGCATATCCTTTAGTGCACTCTTTTAAAGCTTTCTTTTGATTGGTGTATTGTTCTTAAGTTATACTTGTTGATTTGTATGTTGTGCCCGATGATTGCTACGAGTAGAAGGAACGTTGTTCGTTGCTTTGAAGATGAAGAGTGCCAAGGAAGCAAGAGATGAAGAAAGAGCAGTAAGAGTAGCTTTTCGTTGGAGAAAGGCAAGTGTCCCTAACCACCTTCTACCTATGCTTTATTTACAAGAATATTGTGTCTTAAACGGAACATGGAGAACCACCCAGGACAACAGTGCAACCACAAGGACTAAACGGGCACTGGTCTTGGCTGAATAATTAGGGACTCTAGCTTGGGGTGACCTTACCTGATAAGGACAAGGGATCGGCGGTACTGTGGGGTATGGACCCGCCCTAGCGGGGAGTTGGGTTTGTTCTTTTATGGCGGGGTATTGACTTGCTAGGGGGTTTTATACCTTGCTAACTGATCCGGACCTTGTGGGTTACAACTTGCTGGGGAACCTTTGTAAAGGCCTCGTAGCGTCCCTATGCAACCACACCTCGGTAGTGTGGTATGGTGCTTGGCCGGCATCGTATGGTTGGGTTCAAAGTTCTTCGGGACTTTTACGCGACTTGTGGTGAAAGTGTACAACCTCTGCAGAGTGTAAAACTAATCGATTAGCCGTGCTCACGGTCAAGAGCGGCCTGGACCCTCACATGATTAATTGAATTTAAAGATGGACTTAAATCACTCTCTCTGGTTATTTCTTGTGGCCTTGCTGAGTACCAACCATAAGTGTACTCATCCTTGCTTACTGCTGCTCAGAAGAAAAAGGTGTGAAGCTGTTGAAGATGTTGATGCTAGGCGTACGCAGCCCCCAGTCGACTGCTTGTGGAGTTGGTGCCTCCGTTTCCAGGATTGAGTTGTATAACTCTGATAGATTTGTAAGTTTGTTTATGTTCTTTTAACGTGATACTGTTACTATTATTCACTTATGTCTACTATATGTATGAAACTAGATCTTGGCATACATATAATTATTCACTTGGTTTTCTTTGGAAAAACAGGTGTGACACCCTGTAACTGTAATAGCGCATAGCCACATACATCCATGCTACTACTTCGGAAGAACCAAGAAGAGTTAAAATGAGTGACACTTTTTGCCCGAATCAGATGGCGGCAAGAAATAAGAAGACAAAAATGGAAGTTTTTCTGTGTCTCGCCTCTGCTTCTGCCGAACCAAGCAAACACGGTGTCCGATCATCCTGGAACGCCCCCCTTCTTGGTGCCATCAACCGAACCCCAGGAAACGAGCCATGTTGATGCAATAAGTCCAGAGCTTGTTTTCGCGTCGACGCCAAGTGGCAACCGGCCGGCCCTAACGGAACGCACCCAGGCATGCGCAATTTCCAGACCGAGCAAGCGGGTTACCGCTCTTTCCGTCGCCAGCTGCGGCAGACGTTGGCATCGGCCCCGAACTGGGGGAACGGAGATGTGTGGCGGCCGCGCACACGGGAGCTGTCTGGATCCTCAGGCTGGGGAGCAATTGCGTGATGGAGCACACCGGACCCCGGACAGCCGAGCATGTTGAGCTCCATGTGTGTGGGTGCGGGTCGGTTTCAGGGCGGCGATGGCTCAAGGAATGCGCTTTCGACGTCAGAAGCAAAGGGTGGTAAAAAGCTGACAAGAGGGAGTATGTAAGAAATCGGATGCTCGTAACCTAAGAGGGGGAGGGGGTGAATTAGGCAACTTAAAAACTTAGCCTATGGCTTCCACTACTTTGCTCCAAAACATAAACTAGAACATACTATCTAGATGTGCAACTAGGGTTGTTCTAGTGTGAAACTCCCATCTCAAAACAAGTTTTGCATCCTATAGCCAATCCTAGCATGATACTACTCTAGGAAAGTAAAGGCAAACAAGGATTGCAAGAGAGTAATGCGGAAACGTAAAGAGGGATGAGAGGAAGCAAACTCTTGACACGTGATTTATCCCGTGGTATCGGTAGGCACTAAGCCACCCCTAGTCCACGTTGTTGAAGCACTCACACAAGAGTATTGCTTCCCGGTCACCAAGTCTCTCCCAAGAGCACCACTTGACTCGCCACTAAGGCTCGCCACTTAGGCACTCGCCAAGCTCCCTTGGTCACCTTGATGCCGCCTCCACTAAGGAGCATCTCCACTTAGGAAGGGGGTCTCCACGTCCCCTGCACAAAGTGTCCTCGCCACTCCACACCAAGCCGGAGGGTCAAAGACAATTGCCGGTGAGCCACTTAGGCCCCAAGACTTTCGGCGCACCTTGTACAACTTGATTCACTCTAGAATCACCTCACAAGGTAGGCACACCTTGCACACACTCAGCTCTAAGCTAAGCCTAGCACTAAGCACACACACAAAGCATGTACAAGTCTATGGATGAGCAATTTAGCACTTGGATGGATTGGATATGATCTTCTAGGTGTCTTGCACTCCTCTGCACTTCCACACAATCTAGCTACATCAAATGGGTGAGTGGAGGGGGTATAAATAGCCCAAGGCATCCAAAGAGCCGTTGGCTAACGGCCACTGAAAAAGGTAGCGTCGGATGAACCGATGCTATATTTTTCCAGGCGTCGGTTCATCCGGTGCCCTCCACGTCACTTAGCCGTTGCAGCTCTGCTGACACAACTGTTCCGATGCTATGCACCGACGCACCGTCGGTTCATCCGGTGCTGAAGGACTCCTCGCCAAAACGTCTCTGTTAGCTTCCACGAGACCGTCGGATGAACCGCTGCTCCACCATCGGTTCATCCGGTGCTGAGGCTCTGATCTTGGCGCGTCTCTGTCTTGATTCAAACTGAGCGTCGGATAGACCGACGGTGTCCTCACTCAGACCGTCGGATCATCCGGTGCTGCTATCTTCTGCAGCACTGCTCCTTCCAATCATCCGACGCAACTACAAAATGGACCGTCGGTTCATCCGACGGTGCCAATTTTGTTTGGCCTTCTGCGTAGTGTACCAAGTGCACCGACACTCGCCTCTAGGGTACCGTCGGTTCATCCGACGGTGTCATTTCCTGTTTTCTTGCGTCTTTTGACTTGTTTCTTTGCTTCTTTGATTGTGGTTGCATCCATGGGACCTAGATATGTCTACAAGGACATGCTAGACAATGTGGTTAGTCTCATTACTTGTGTTAGCATGAATCACCAAAATCAACTCGAACAAATGGCAAATGAGGCCATGTTCGCTACAGAGTAGTAAAAGAATTGTTTGTTGGCGTGGCTATGGCCACCCAGTTTGGCCACTGTCTGCTGGATACGTTGTATCTATGATCTTTGAGTCGAGGAGAAAGCATTCCTAGTTTAGACATCTCTCACTATGCCGAAGATGGGAGGGAGGGGTCGCCGGCATGGCGGAGTGGCACTCCACGGGCGACGGCGGACCGACGGATGGATACGGTCACGGAGAGCTCGGCACAGTGAAGGAGAAATGCCATTGAGCAGCTAAATGGGTGCAGGAGGTCGTGGAAAATATATGGCGGTGCATAATCGGGTGTAGGCTTACCACCGGCGACGAATTTGACCGGCGCCGGTGAAATGGTTGCGGTGCTCGTGGAGCTCGAGCAGCCACGGGATTTCAATTCCCCGACGATCCGATGGCTTGAAGGTGACGAGGTGTTGTCAGGAGGAAAGCTAAAGAAGTGCTCAAGCTACTGGTGGCGGCTTTTGGGGGGAGATGGAGAGTGACGTCGGATTTGTTCGGTGAATGGTGGAGCTCGGGCACAGTTCTTAGGAGGAAAAACTAAGAACGAGAGAGGCAGACAACGGGAGGGCATCAAGTTAAGCCTTTGAAGTGATGACGCACAAATGTAGTGGGTGAAATCCGAGACAACTCCCACGCTGGTTGGGGAGGGCACGGCGCTGGCCGGACGTCGGCAAGCACTTGCCGGCTGAGGGTTGCTCTGGTCAGTCTACGGTACAGTGTCGAAAGATTATGACATCTGCGGCTTACTGGTACCGTAACCAATAGAGGGTCTAGTTTTAGAAAGTCTATTGGTTTACCTTTCAATTTAGGAAGCTCGTTACTTTTTTTAGTTAAAATTATTGCTAGTCTCTTGGAGAAGTACTTAGAGCATCTCCAAGAGCTCTTGTATTTTGTTAGCTAAATTTGAAGATACCATCTTCTTGTAAAAATAGAAAACTCTCTAATTTTCTAGTAAAGTCCAAGAGACTAGGAAAAATGTGAGGGCTATATTTAAAACTTGTCCACGTCATCTAATTCCATCGGTGGATGATCAAGTGATACTTAACCTGAAAACAATCGTAAAATAAAAAAGTATCAAGTCATACTAGAATCTTGAAAAAGTATGAATTCATACTAGAATCTGAAAAAAAGTATCAAGTGATACTATAATCTGAAAAGGTATTAGTGATTGTGTATTGGAATTTTTTCACCTTGGAACCTGGATGATACATGCTATGCCGGCAATGCCGCAGCCCGCAGGTGCAGCTGATTTGAAGGCTATGAAGATTAAGACGGAAATGGGATGAGAAATCAAAAAGAGCGGTGCGATTATATTAATTGGATCTGCACGCACATTACCTTCATAAATAAAAGGATTAGGCAACAGTTCAAAGACAGGCGGAGGTATACCGAGCCAGGATAGAAGACGACCTTGATAGTGATTCTGTTGTATCGTTTTTTTACCTTGTTTTCTTTCTTTTTTTTACCGAACGCGGGGCAAATAGAAGAGCTGTTGGAGTTGCTCTTATATGATTGATTGTACCAATATTGAGAAAGTCTTGTTTGCAAATTTTGAGAGGTTTCTAAAATTCAATAATCATTTTTTTGGCTTGTATGCCACCAATTTGTTTTACATATATGAGGGTTTTAGCCTCCCCTAATTTTTATTGCCGGGAGAGAGAGCGGAAGACGGCCCGCAAATGGGCTGAGACTTTTACATGTTTGGACAATATTTGACTGAATGAAAAATTCAACAAAAAAATGAAAAACGAATAATTCTAAATGATGTACATATATTCTCAAGAAGTGGTGCAATCTCATCAAGATACAACGGAAACGACGCTAATGCTAAAGCATATGGAAGCTAGCTAATAATATAAGTTGCTACTTTGGCGCGAGAAAATTGCGATTTCCTCATCATTTAGCTTTGGTAACAGCCGCCAGAGGCCTCTGCGCGCGCACGGCCACCCGCACGGGCGCGGGCCGCCGCCCGGTGCGGCCGGAGCCGCGGCAGCTCCGGCACGGCGTGCGTCCCGTCCCTGCGCACGGCCGGCACCCAACGTCGCCGTCCGACCACCGGGCGCAGAGGCAGGCGACCTTCCCCGTGCCACCACACGCCGCGCAGCTAGGCCCCCGCGCGCCGGCCAGCGGCAGGCTCCCGCCTGAGGGGGAGGAGGAGCACCGGTCCGCCGTCGCGAGGCCGGCGAGCATGCCGAGGCCGGCGGACGCCGCGAGCACGATCGGGCCGACCATCTTGCGATGACTGTATGTCAGGTGGTGCGGTGATCTCTATGACTCGAATTGGAGAGCTCGAGTTTCTCCTATGTCGACGCTGCTTCTTGTTTCTGTGTCCTCCTCCTACCACGATGCGCGTCTTATATAGAAGTGCTCCGAAGGGCACGGTGCATACCACGACAAGCAAGCAGCAGGGCGTCGTTGTGGAGAAGTTTGGCACGAGCGTCTGTGCAGTTGAGCCGTTTCGCTGGGCAAACATGGCAAGATTTTGGCGCGCAGCACCCCTGACCTTAGCTTTCGAAGCAGAGGGACGTGCCCGCAAGCAAGCAAGCGACGACAAACAAAGTATAATTCCAGAGAACTCGGCTAACTGAATTGTGCAGTGTTTTCAAACCATATATACTCCTTCCATTTCAAATTATTATTTATTTGTATCTGGAAAAGTTAGGAAAATTAAAAAGAATAATAATTTTGGACAGAGGGAGTGCACTACAAGAGAACACACCTTAAGGCTTAAGAAAAACCTTCAATTGCCAACAAGCCACCGGTGTCCTGTAGTCAAATGGAGATGCACCTGCACAAGTAATTTGTATGTTCTGAACCTTTCTGAAACAATAATGTTATGACAAAAGTGCTATGCACGTCTTAGAAATAAACAATTCTATGACAATCCTTTTGTTTTGTGTGCGGAGGAAGCTGCAATCTTCTTGAACCAGGACAAAGAGTACATCCATGCTGCCAAAGCTAGCTTTGGGAAGTTAATGGTCGTAGTATCTTTCGGCTCTACTGATGGTATGCTAAACAAAAAACGGAGTACTCAAATCCTAGCCGACAGACATGTATATATATCTGTACGTCCTATTTCACTAATTGTGACCTGAAAGCTCGTAGCTAAGTTTCTAAATGCAACGCCTGTTGGGCTCCAATTGTAGTTGCAAACGTGAATAAGCTAGCAAAGGTTTCTTGGCTACACACCCTGAAATAGGAGGACGCGAGGAGAGAATTAACAACGTCTCTAGACGACAAAATGACCCGTTTTTTTAGAGAAGAAGACAAAATGACCCGTGACTTCCTGCTAATCAAACATGGGAAGGCACTTGCTTGAGTTGCTTCCCCCACTGACATGAAGGTCGCAATCGAGCCCAACAGAATGCAGACTGAATGCGCGCACGGATACGATCGAACCACACGCGCAATGAAAAGAGAGCAAAGTACTAGTAGGCTTCCCTTCCATCGCCTTCCGTCCAGGACATGCATACATGGATATGCGGCGGCAGTGCACGGGAGCTGTTCGATTTGAAGAAGGAAGCTAGGCAGCAATTGCGTCATGGAGCACTGCCCTAGGGCAACCGAACTGTCTTTCATCATGATCCCGGTCCTGTGAACTGAAAGACCATAGATTCCATGAAACTTGATCCTAGCATCCAAGCTCAATGCGTCAAAGATCACGTACGGGGGGACGCTGGATTGGAACGGCAGGTGGAGGGTTCGGTAGTGATAGTGCTGAACTGGAGAGCAGCGAGCAGAGAAAGTATAGAGCTATCTTCCTGCGTGGATCCGTGCAGTGCATGCTTTGGGGACCAAAATATGAACCAGTGGGGATCCCTTTCTGAAAATTTTCCACAGAATTGTAACATCATCTTTCTGGATCATTATCTGAATCACCTTTAATTTAGAATGTAGTGGAAGGTAATATTCCTCTTCCACCGGTGGAACTGAGCTAGCTGATCGAGGAAATTGCCAGGATTCTTCCGGGTTCTGTTGTCACCAAATAATGGCTCGCAGTTGGCCCACCGATTCTTCTTTTTTCTTTGGCAATATCTTTTCTGTTTCTTTAGTTGCAGAGAATGACAGTGAAGTTTTAATGTGCCTATGATGATGGAGTATGCTCAAGATAAATAATCTAAACATTTCTATCTTAGATATATACATACTCAAAAGTTTATCTAGTGTGTCCTTTACACTACAAGAATTTTGCAACCACCAGCTCAGTCAATCTAGTGTGTCCTTTTTCTAATCAACACACCGAGTACGCTAGTTCCTGCGGTGGTCGAAATACTTCCTCGCATGGGTCATGCCCATGGCCGGTCAAATCAGTCAGGGAAGCCGGTCAAACCACTTAGAATGTCCTCAATGACCGTTGAGACAAATGAGGAAACCAAAGGATTTTGGGGGGAAGGGGGTGGGGGTAGAATTTTGGAGATGAAAATAAAGATAAATATTTTGTTTGATTGAGTACTAGCCTCAATCAGCTACAACTATTTATATTTACAGGGTGAGGAGATCTTGCCCCGTAAAAAAATCTCTTTACAAATCTTAATCTATAACTCAAATCTACTCAGATTAGGTTGGACTGGTTAGACCGCCTAGCTAAACCGGTCGGACTCGTTGGTCTTGCCAGACCATCTACAGACCAATCAAACCGCTTGCACGAACCGATCCGACCGGCCGGCACAGCTCTATCATCTTGCTGCTAATCTTGGATGTCAACAGTATCATATCATTTAATCTATATGTAAATAAGGCACCAAGATAGATTGCACGAAGGTAAATACATATATGTAAATGTGGTAAGTAAATATATGAGTAAGAAGGGCGCAAGCATGGCATCGATACCATTTAGATTTATTCGTTAGAGTTGCAATAACGAATGCAAATCATTAAAGCCACATACTAGCTACCATGCTAGTTCGTCAAAGCAAGAACCGAACGAGATTGGACTGCTCGATATCCCCCTCTTGCGCGCCATCACGCTGTGATTCGGGCAAACACTGAGCAAGGTCCAAAGCTTGTTTTCACGTCGACGCCAAGTGGCTGCCGGCCCTAACCGAACTCATACACACTCGGGGCAAGGCACGCGCAAATCTCAGATCGGGTAAGCAGGTTTCCCTGTCCCCAGCTCGCCAGCTTCGGCGGGCGGACGTTTGGCTTCGACCGCGCCCCCCAACTCCCCAATTGGGGAACGGAGACGCAGCGGCCGTGCACGTACGGGAGCTGTCTGTAATTGCGTGACGGAGCACCGCACCCGGACAGCCGATCGAGCACATGTTGAGCTCCATGCGTACGTGTGGCTTAAGGAATGCGCTGTCGATGCCGGGAGCATCTTCGTTCCTTGGCGAGCTGGTAGCAGCTTTCTGCCGTGAATCTGCGGCCCCTGATGATGTTGGGATTCAGTGGAGATCGCCGGAGCTGGTAGATTGATTGTACCGTGGATGTCGTCTCGTGTGCTTTTTGTTCATTCAGGTCAGGCGATGAGCCGCCTGCTAATATCCACGCAGCGAAACGACGATTAGATCTACCGAGACGAACTTGCACGATCACAGACGACAACGGAGACACGATCTTTGTTAGCGAGGTTCAGCCGAAGCCTACATCCCGGGGCATGACTACGGGTGCTCCTCCCCTACCGCAACACCAGCCACTTTAGTATCTCGGCATCGTGCCGCCTTCCCCCTGCGAGTCTATCGCTATATCGTCATGGTTACAACAGCAGCCCCGGAGGCTCGGGTTACAGAGTATGACACATACTCTACCCTATACTGCTAATATAACTCAAGTCCCATCATAACCGGATTCGTACAAATATTCGACACAATATCTAACAGCAGTAACATCACTTTTTTTATTAGCAGGGCGACGTGGAAGGTAAGATCCGCACCATGGCGAACAGGCTCATAGCCCAGTGGAGGGCGCTGGCAGTGGCCAGGCCTCCTGCCGCGGTTCGACTCCCGTCGGGAGCGGACCCGGTGTCGCACCGGGGAAATTTCCCCAGAGGGGTGCCGGGGTGGTGTGTGTATAGGTGTAGGTGTAGGGAGTGTGTGTGAACCCCGGTAGGCGCGTCCTCAGACTTCTCGGCAGCCCATCTGCGTTTGAGCGTGCGGTCAGCGCGGGTGTCCACTTGAGTTCTTACATGACGGGCCAGTGCTCCTGGCGAATTTAAAAAAAAAAAAAAGAAGATCCGCACCATGTCTTAGCTGGTGGAGTCGTGCGCACGCACGAATGTGAACGGGTTCCCAGTTTGATCTGCGCGTTCAGACGCACACACCTACTAGCTTATTACCTCTTCACTTTCCCTCCCTCTGCAGTCTGCACTACATGGATCGATCTGGTTTGGCACTCTGCTCGCTTACCACTGCAGCAGCATCAGCAGTTTTCATGCATCAAACCAATCTTTCATCGCCGCGAAACAGCGAAATTTGATTCGGTGAAGGACGTTGGTCTGGATGTGTTAGTTCTCAGCCTCTTCACGCTTTTGTTAGTTCTTTACGCTTTGGTTTGGATTGGGCGTAGAGAAGATGGAATGAAATCTCGACATGGATCGTCGCCGGCCAAGATCTTGGCAGACCCGCAGCCGCAGATGTTGACTCTTTACGAGGATGAGGAAAGCAAGCGTTCGAATTGGAGACGAGCTGTGGTTTGGAATTCACCTTGCTACATATGCAAAGATATATTGATCAAAAGTCGCTAATCTAGTGTATATATATACTAATAACTGATGTTACAAAAATTCTCTCTAATCTTTCTCCAGCGAGAAAAGAAAAGGGGAAGGAACAGCTCGACGCTGTGGTTCGTTCCTCTGCCTGTCCCGGCATGTCGCCGCGCAGAGGACGACGACAGAGCCTTCATCCACGATGCTACGGCAGCCGGATCAAGGAGAGGCGAAGATGGAGACAAAGAGCGAGGCGCCGTCGGGCTTCGTCTCGTCTCATCTTGCGGCCCGGGCGGTCGGGGCCGCGCGTCCGGAGGTGGCGACCCGCACGGGCGCGCGCCGGCCGGTCCCAGACCCGCCGCAGCACCGGCACGGCGTCCGGCGCGTGCCGGCGCACGCCCCGCACCCGGACCGGCCGCCGCCCCTGGCCCCGGCGTCGGACCAGAGCGCGCACAGGCGGCACTCCTCCTTGCCCGACCCGCCGCACGCCTCGCACCGAGGCGCGCCTCCTCCGCCGCCGCCCCACCGCAGCAGCGCGGCCGGCGGCCCGGGGGGCCTCCACTGCGCGGCTCCGCCCTCGGAGGACGACTTGTTGGCCATGGCGACGCCCGCCAGCATCCCCAGGCCCGCCGAGGCCACCGCGATCGCCGCCACCATCTCAGCCGCCGCCGTCGCTAGCTAGCTAGCTGCTGCTGCTGCTTGGAGCTCCCGCTCGGGATCGAGGAAGACACAAGGGAACGAACCGATCGAGCGCGCCTGTTCTTGGAAGCTCTGGTGCTGGCGTGCTGCGGTGGAGGTGGTCAGCCGGGGGCGAGCAGGTGAGCTGATTTTATAGCGCGCGACGCGACGCGAGGGGCTCAGTCCGGCCCGGCCCGCCGGCCGACGACTCGTCAACGTCAAGGCGGAGGCCGCTGGCGGTCGCGGGCGGGTGGGTGGGTTTTGGCGATTAGCGAGGTGAGAGGAGTGATTAGCAAACAGGGCCCCAGGGATTAAATGAGCGAGTGGCCCAGTGGGCGAGGTCAGTGTCGGCATCGTCGCTTTCCCAGTTGCCCGCCATGATCGCCCACCTCCGGCGGGCCTCCCCTTTGCCCTTGCTGGTCCGGTGGCGGTGGCCCCACCAGCCGGCCGACTGGCAGGCAATTCATCTCACCGGCTTTCCCTGCCCATTACGCCGGGCGAACAAGTTGATGGGAGCAATTTGTGTGAAGTTACCATGTCAATCCAGGTGGTACACCGACCAGGGGCGTAGCCAGAAAAAAAATCCAGCTGGGGCAGCTTCTAATGGCCGGTTGCCTAAATCAAAATCAAGACATAGCAATTCACAGCGTATTAATGCATCCATATTTTGTAATCACACAATTTTAATGCGAAGTTGAGACATTACTTCAATTTTGAAGAATAAATTCATAGTTCTTGCACACCAATTCACCATACATGGTAAAATGCAAAAATATATATATATATATAATAGATGAACCAGTAAACCGGAAAAGACGTCAATTAACAAATAGCAAGTAATAATCATATGATTCAACATTTCAACTCAAGTGCTGATTAATTAACCCATATCTAGGCACACAATGATTACCATTTTGTTTTGGTCTTCATGCTGCTGCCACCACGCCTTGCTCGGAGGTCGGAGCTGCCGCCGCCGTGCGCCTCCTGGAGCAGCAGCCGACCGTCACCCAGAGCCGCCGCCGCGCGCTGCCCAGAGCATTCACTGCCCGACACGGGACCTAGCTAGGGTTGCGTTGGGGCCTTGCGGCTTGTGGCACGGCGTATCTGCTAGCTGCCGCCAGTCCGTGTTGGGTGGGAGTTGGCCGATAGTGTTAGGCATTTTGGGCTGTTGGGCCTCTAGATCGGAAGCTAAGGAAATAACAAAGGCCCGATTAAAGAGGTTTTCTTCTACCTCCATCCTGCGCCGCCATGGCGCCATCCAACCTTCCAGGGACGCTGCCAGAGCTCGGAAACTCGCCGGAGAAGAAGGAGATACTTGTGCAATCCCAAATCTAGCTGGGGCGGCCGCCCCAGCTCGCCCCAACATAGATCCGCCACTGACACCGGCCGTGGGGAACCACGTGCTCATTGTGGATTTTGTGCAAGACCATGTCGTTTGTGTGAATTTGTGTTTCATTTTTATCAAGAACGTGAATTGTCCATCTTTCCACGTCAGTAATAGTATGTTACTCCCTTCATTCCTGTTTATAATGCGCCCGTTCATAATGAGATTTGAACTTTACAATATTTAACTAATAATTTACCCATCATTTTTTTCCTTTGTCATGGTTGGAGTTATAATCAAATGTACTTTCCAATGAATATAAATTCATAATTATAAATAATATAAAAGAAATGAAATGAATAATCAAAGTATGATTTGGGAGACCGTGTCATGTTACCTCGCGCCTTATAAACAAAAGCAGAGGGAGTATATTGTATTGATTGGTGTAACCAGCTCATCAGCATATATATTTGTTTATTTTGGTATTTCTATGTAATTTTCTTAAATTTTTTTATTACCGTTGGAATGTAATTAACTCAACTTCGTATCTTTTCACCGCAAATTTTGTTTGGATGAACGTAGTGCTCTCATTTTCAGAGAGGATGGGAACAAAGACTGTTCGTTCATCGAAAATGTTGCATTACTACCGTTTTGTTTCCCTACTTTTGACCGCGGCGGAGTCAGGTTATCTCTAGCGCCATTATTTTTCCACGAGCAGCGCGTACGTGATATGGGTGCACATACTTAGACGACTGAAGAAACGAGAACGACATGCCACATGATCGTTTTGTTGCAGAAAAAGAAAAGCGATCGCCGGGCCTTCTTCAATTTTCCGTAAGCATGGAGTAAAGCTGTAAGCTTCATGATTTTTTTGTGGCGGGGGCATGCAAAAATAAATTATCATATCATATATCCCGACGACCAAACGCTGCCGAGTCTTTGATTTCTCGTCCTCCCGACGAACCTTCTTAGCGTGGTGGCAGAAGATTAAAATAATTAAAGGTGATTGCTTGATAATTATATAATAAGCCCACCTTGACAGTGCATGTATCCAGAAGATCGAGCTAGCTCTTGGGGATTTTGTTTTTTCAACCCACGCCTGATAAGTGCTACCAGCCAGACCGTTCTAAATTAACCAAACGGCGGGGCTAAAAGGTAATTAACTGAGGTTAATGGCCTTTTGCCTCGGACAGTCAGTGCGGTCAAGACAGCTCTAGAGTGCGGTGGACCGGTCAGCCGTCGGGGCCTCGGGGGTGCGGTAGAATCCTTTGCAGTCGACTGGTGACTTGGTGAGGCTGCACGTGCTCGCCCGTTGAAAATTCAACGATCCGGACACATCCCTACTACTGGCTCTGGCTTGGAAATCGGAATTTGGAACGCTTTCTCCGGGAGTCGCCGGTCAGATTAGATTATGCTATAGTAGTGCATACAAGTAGTTTATTTTATTATCTGTCTTTATTGACCGGGTGGGTGTTTATTTGGCGCTCGTGATTCTGTCACCATGGATTATGTTGCCGGGCAGCTAGAGTCGCGGCGCTGCTTGCCTCTCGCCGCCGGCGGCCAGCCGGCGGATCGCACGGGCTCCATCCATTCCCCCGGGACCGGGACCAGGTCGGCTGAAAGCCCGAAAGCGTTGGGATCGAATTCGGCACGAGCGCGCGCGCGGCTTCCACTTGCATTGAGCTCGTCTCCCCCGCCACCGCTGGCTGTTCGCTGTCGGGATAAAAACCGGTCAGGCTCAGGCGTGGTGGCCGACTAGCCGCCGTGTCCGGCAGCCATGGAGTATCAAGCATGGCGCAGCCAGGTGGTCGTGGTGGCGCGGCGGCGACTGACCGCTGCCTTGTCAAGCATGGCAGCCGACGCCGTGTAGCGGCCTAGTCGTGCATGCCACAGGGATTGTTTTCAAATGGGTCGTGCTCTTTAATTACTGTAGTAAAAAACCTTTTGTTTTGATTGTACCAAAAATCTCAGCTTGCCAACGTGCCGACGGAAAGCGCTCCTGGAAGAATCTCCAATGCCACGTGTAAAACTGGCGACTTAAAATCAATTTTATGTATAGGAGAGAAGAAGTCAGATACCTTAAAGTTAGGGCATGTACAGCCCACATAACCATAGACAGATGTACAGACAACTCACACAACCCACTCATAGACAGAGAGAGCGTTTGTAAGCTGTTTAATGCTTTGCGTGTAGTTTAAGATTAACTACAAACGCTTTTGTGTATACCACTGTGTGGCTCCTTGATTGAATAATGTCAAGCATAAATAATAGAAATGTGATTACAATAATTTTTAAAACCATTAATACAATAATTATATTTGTTTCCATGACGTTATCTATGTGTATCACAAACCATTAATATAATAATTTTCTTATTACATTAATGTTTTCATATATATTATTATTTTAGATTCATTACTCGATTAGATCTTTTTGAGTTGTTTATATGTTGGCTGAGTTTTGGTAGCCGAATATGTACGAAGTGCCTCAGCCGAATACAAACGACCTCAGACAACGGGCTGTACATACCCTTATCATATTCAACAACATATACTCTATATCTAAAAATGGTCCCTCGCGTTGGCTCCCCTCATCTTGTTGTTGGCTCCCTCACGCCTTCGTTGGTCCCCTCCTCGCATCACCGCTCGCTCGCCCCGCGCTACAACCCTACTTCAACGACCTCCCATCACCGCTTGCTCGCCCCGCGCTACAACCCTACTTCAACGACCTCCCAGACTGCCATTGCTAACCTTCGCTTTGATTCGTCAAAGAGAAAAGGTCAATTCGATGAAGAAAGAAGCACAATTCGTTGGATCCCTCGAAGAGAAGCTCGATTTCGTACTCGATTTGGTCCATTCCGAGCTCAATCGATGCGTGCGATGAAATTTGCAAGCCCTTCGCGCTACGGCCCCTTGTCGTGCAACTATGGCCTACGCCACGACCATGCGCATCAGGTTGCCTTTTGTCGGACATGTGCAGCGTCGTCACGTAGCTCGCCGCTGCCCAGTGCACCAAGTCGCCCCACACGGATCGTGGAGATGGCGGCTGCTGTAGTTCAAGGGGGGAGGAGAGCGAGGGAGTCTTGCGACAAAGGTTCTTAAGAAGTTCTTAATATTCCCTCTGTATTTTTTATATATGACGTTCCGACAAAACTTTTGAGCTAATTGCAGTGCAAACTTTGGTCGGAGACGTCAAATAGTTACAAACGGAGGTAGTACATAAATTTCCATCAAATTATTAGTAAAGTTTTCATTTAGAATGAATTCGTTGACCGGTTGAACAACCAAACCTTGGTCCGAATTCACCTATTTCAGTGGTGCCTAAAATGTTTCATATTTCGAATTCCAGATTGAACTCCAGCCGTGGAAGGTGTGCATACACATGAAAGCAATGTACTCCCTCCATCCCAAAAAGAATAACGTTTTAGGATTCAAATTCCGTCCCAAAAGGATTGATGTTTTAACTTTTGGACACTGCATGGACCTGGAAAAAAATCCCTTGATTCTCTAGCCACGTACTCCTTCCATTCCGTGGTTCCGCTCTCCTTCCCGACGCATCTATTTTTCTCTGTATGCCGAACCTCGGCCACACCGCCGTCACCGCCGTTCCTGCTCCCCTCCGAGTCCAGCAGCAGGTCCCAAAGATGGTAACCGGTAGCAACATCCATGGTCGCCGCCGCAACACATGGAGGCGCAGGGTGCTTGGTCCACATAGCAGCAACCAAGGTCATGGCCGGCATCGTCGTGGTGGTACGTGGTGGGATCGAGTCTACAATCGCATCGTCATTGAAGGAAAGGATTTTGTCCAAGATACACAAGATGGGGTCGGGGATGAATTCGAGTTGATCCCTGATTCTGATGAAGAAGAAGATGGCGTTGAAGGGTCCTCTATGGTTCACAGCGACGATGAGATTGTTCCAGAGACGGAGGTGCAGGAAGTTGTTCCGGAGACGGAGGTGCAGCAATTTGCTCTGAAGACGAAGGTGTAGCAAATTGTTGCGCAGACAAAGGTCCAGCAGATTGGAGCAGAGGACGGCATTGTTCGGAAGACAGAGGTGTGGATTTCAGATGTAGAGACGGATGATGAGGTAATGCCAACTTGGTATGATGAGGATGGCATAGACGTGCATGGAAAATCAGAGGCTAAAGATGATGGAGAGTATATCATGTACGAACTTCACCGTGGGTATTGACATAGCACAAAGTTTTTACTGATGTGTAGTTGGGGCCATCGTCTATGAGTTAGCACGTTCGAAGCTTGCTTTGAGCTCTTGTTATTGAAACTGTGACGCCCCAGGTTTTCATTTAAGGTTAATTGACGCTAATGACCTAGTCAATCCAGCCAAACGTGTTGACTTTGGTCAAATCTTGGTCAACCTGGGTCATCACCTCGAAAACCTAGCCGACAATCCCTAATGATCAACCTTTGGTCAAAACTTGGTCAAAGCATGGTCAAACCCTAGCTAAAACCCTAGTCAAACCCTTTGACACCCCTAGTCTTTCTAGAACTTTTGCCGCGTTCTCCAATTTTCATCTAAACACTTCAAATTCTCCCAATATAAAAGTTGTCCAGTTTTTCAAGGGACACAACTTTGCTTTTGGGTGGCATTTCAAATTTGGAGTGGAAAATGGTGAAAAACTTGGTCAACTACAGCTGAGTACTATTCACCGGCGCCATGAAAAGTGCCAAGTTGGCAAGCTGTTTATGCAAAATCTGTTGAGAAAAACACCATAGAGCCTTTGTAGAAGTTGTATAGACCTCTGAGCTCTACAACTTTCCTTATTACCGCTTGGTGCACTTTAGTTCAAATCTTGGGAGAAAATCGCGGTCAACAGTGCTTAACCGAAATTGTTTCTGCGCCGGAACGCGCCCGCGCGCGACGTCGCCCGGCGCCACGTCGGTTCGCCGCCGTACCCGCCGTACGCACACGCCGAGGACGGTCGGCATCCAGCGGTCCTTGCGTCGCGCCCTTGGCTCCTGTGCATGACGCTCGTGGACCCCTAGCCAGAGCCACGTGCCGCGCACTCACGCGCCGGCCGCGCGCACCGCCTTCTGCCATTGGGCCGCCGCCCGCCCGCACGTCGCCCCCCCCTCGCCATACCTGTGCCCATGTCGTGCTCCATGTCGTGACCGCGTCGTCGCCTTGACGTGTGCGCGAACCGCCTTACCACCCCGAGCAGGCTATTTAAGCACCCACCTCTCCTCTCGCGCGAGCACCGAGCTCCGCCGCTCTGCCATTGCTGCCACCTCGCCGAGCTCCCTCTTCCGCTCGCTCCCAGTGCCGCCCGACACTCCTAGCTTCTCCCCTAGGATCCACTCAAGCCACCAGAGCCGCTTGTTGCCCGAGTCAGGCCACGACCTCGCCGGAGCCGAGCTCCCAGCGGCGGCCGCCGCCTAGCGCCGCTGAGTTCCCCCACCGACCACTACCCCGACCCATCCAATCCCCGGGATCGAGCTCTAGGTAAGCACAGGGTACCTCCCCGCCTTTTCCCGGCCGAGAGCGCCGCCGGCCTCGCCGGAATCCCGGCCGCCGCGCCGGCGAAACCCCCCCAGGGACCCAATTGCTTGAGCCTTTCTGTTTCCAGGGTCTTTTGCGCAAACCGAGGGCATGGTTGTGAGTACCCAAAACTTTCCAGGGACCTCAGTGTAATTAGATTCTTTAAGTTTTGTTTGATTTGACCAGATCTTGTAAAATCCGTGGAAATTCACAGAGAAATCAGAAAAATGCAAACTCAATTTTGCTGGTTTCCCTGTGAGCAGATATACAACTTTTGCAAAGTATGTATATACTTTTGACTGCTAGTTTTTGAATGAAATATTGAAATCAGTTTAACCTAGATCTACTGTAGTTCAAAATCTACATGTGATCTTGAGTTACTTTTTGGATATGTTATGAATGATGTCATGTGTAGGCTCTACACCAAAATTTGCACAAAGTTGATGAGCAAATCTTTTAATATGATTTATATTGTATTTATGATGAATCTGACTAAATGAATTTTATAGATTAAAATAAATAAGTTTTTGTGCCCAACTTCTGGATATGATCTTAATATGCCTAGATGCACCTTTGGTGAATGAATCATGATTTTATAACTGCTGGAAATATTTCTTCTTGATTTATTCTTAGTTTAAAATGAAATTGCATAGTTCAATATCTAGAATAGCCCTTGATGTATATGTTGGTTGCATAGCCTTGTTTTAAGTCAGAGAATAATTGGGAGAAAATTTGGATCCAAAAGTGTTTTATTTATTTTTGTATGCATTTATCTCGTTGTGGTAAATAAAAGTTGTTATTTTGGGTATATAATTAATTTATAGCAAAACTAAGTGTGCACTTGTGTTCAGTGGATCGATTAGAGCTAAAGAGCTTCAGAAATGTCACCCACTGGTTTTTGTGAATTAATTTGATGAATAAAAGTTGGAAGCCATTTTGAGCTTATTATTAAAGTTAAATTGGAGAACCACCCTATCACATCTAATGACCCTATGTATGTGATGTGAAACATGCTAACAAGTTTAAAACCACTTCCTTGCTGTTTTTGGGAAATTAAATTAATTTATTTATATAAATGTGTACACAGTCACCATCAAAAAGAATAAATAATAAAGAACCACATATTGTTCCTTTATTGGAAGAGTATGCTGAATATATTATTATCTATGTGAATGTGGCCAACCATGCACCCCATGGTTGTCATGTGTTGTTTTGTAGTTAATTAAATCAAAACAATCAATTAAATCTTGCATATGCATCCTCGTGTAGATCTTCCCGACGGTAGCTATACACTCGTGCCGGAAGGAGGAGAAGGAGGAGCTGACGGGGACGTGCACTACGTCGCTGTAGAGCAAGACCTGGACCAAAGTCCAGAAGGGCCAAAGGCCAACCTTGCCAACGAAGACAAGCCCCGGTTCATCATTAACCCATATTGTTTTATTTAAATTTCTGCAACTATTATTTTTATGTTTGTGCATTTACGTTTCAGGAGTTGAATGAAACCCTAGTTGCATGATCCCTAGGTCCAGTGGCTTCGTGGGCTAAGCTTTTGAACAAACTAAGCACTTATCAGGAATGGGGCCGGTAAGCCTAGTACCTTAATGAGACGGTGCGGGATTTTACTATTACTAATCTTGAGCATTCTCCTGCCCGACCCGCAACCGGGAGGAGGGTACATGTGTGAGGCTGGATGTACTATGTGGGGGCATACCAGATAACCTTGTACCTGGGACTGTAAGCTATTATCCCAAGCTGAGGATTTTTGGGAACCGTTTGGTCGGTGTCGGCTCTGTTGGGGCACCGCTCCGTGTGTTTAGGTCTACCTTGCAAGGTTTGAATCAATCGATTGTCGGCCTCTCACCGTTATCCGAGACTGCTTAATCAACTGGCCATGATGTCCCTTAATGATGGAACTATGTGAATATGTTCTGCGTGGATTAATTGTATTGTACAATTCTTGATTGCAATAGTTGCTTATTATAGTAATGGTAAACTCACTAGAATTTGAGTTAAAATATTGAAAGTAAGGATCCATGATCCTAGTTGCTTTTTGGCAAAACAAACCCACCAGCCAAAAGTCTTACATATCTAGAGGTAACTTTTGACGGGTAAGTCCTGCTGAGTATTAGTATACTCAGCCTTGCTATAATTGTTGCTTTCAGGTGAAGTTGTTTGGCCTGGAGAGATTCCACCCGGCTGGGAGCTGGAATGGGTGGATGACGACGAGTGATGTCATCACGGATGGCCTCCTGTGATGTCTATCGTATCGTAGTTTAATTTCAGCTGTTTGAAAACTCTGAACCTTTACTTATCATGTCATGAACCATGTTTTGTAATAATTAAACCCCCTAAGGGTGAATTTGGATTTATTTTGTGTAATGCACTCTGGACTCGCCTTCGTGTGAGTTTTAATGTATACATTTCGATCCTCTGTGTGTTACCCAAGTGATTTACCGGGCTTTGACCCGGCAACACTCGACGGGATGGTACTTTATTATCGCTTAATGGTCAGAGTGGATTAGCTTAGGCGATAGTACGGTATTTTTCTGAGCGGGGTTGTCACAGAAACCACTAGATTATTTGTTTTTATCAACCTTGTGTCAACTCACATCCAAGGACTTTGGCTCGATTTTCCTTAGACAAAATAGGAAAACTTGTTATTCAAACAAAAAAAAAGGCAAACTCGTTCCCGGACTTTTGGAAAAGGTCGAGTACGTCCTCGTACTTTTGCGTCGTCCAGTTTAGTCCTCGAACTTTACTTCTTCGCTTCAGTTACGTCCTTGACATCCACGCCGTCACCAAACGCATGGACGTCGTCCACCTATCCCGTTGAGGACGACAACTCTGAGGTTGGTCGCACCGGACCCACATGCCAGAGCATTCATCGCTAAACAAATTTGATGCAGTCGCTCCACCTCTTTAGCGAACTCCAAGTCAACTACCTCTTTCCCACCCTTCGCACCCCCACGTCGCCTTCCGACGGGAGCTCTGGCGCGGCCAGATTGCGGAGCTCCCGGCGCGGCCTCCTCAACCTTCCCTCCCAAAATCCGGCGCAAGCCCATCGGCGTTGTGCTGGCCGGTGGCTCCTTCCCCACAGAGACCTCGGCGGCGACCTCGACAGCAATGGCGGCTCCCGCGACGACCTCGCCCCTCCCCGGCCGCGCTGGACCTCACGTCGTGTCGACCGCGTTCGAGCTCACCCTCAACAGCGGAAAGGGTGGCAGATTCAAGGCAACTGCTCCTCGGCGGCACGACTTCCTTCCCCAGTCGCGGCCTCCTCCCACCGGCAGAGCACCTGCGTGGTTGGGGCATGACGAGTGGAGCTTGTTCAACTCCATGCTCTGCTCCTCCTATGTCGATACGAAGGAGTGCGTGCACTGTCGGGCAGGGCCCGTGGCGTGATCGGCGCTGCTCGCGGCGGCGGGGACGCGCCCCATCGACCTCGAAAGATGAGCTATGGAAGTTGAAGGCCAAGCTCCGTAAGATTTCTCTGTTGCTCCCTTCTTCTTTGTGTCTGGCAAGAACAGAGCCGAGACACAGCTCCACCGGACGTTCCCCACCGCTTCGCACCACCTCTCCCAAATCTGTCTTGCCCACGCCTCCATCACTGCCCCAACTCCCACTCCAAGCTCTCCTCACCGAGCTTCGGCCACCACCAGTCCAAAATCGCACCGCCCACCTCCCGCCATTGTTGCCGCCACCCGCCACCGAGTCGAGCTCGAGCTCACGTGGCCAGTCCACTCTGACCACCCTCCGCCCCAACCAACACACGAGATCGAATCCAAGTGACACCATCTTGCTTTTCTGTCCCTTTCCACATGGAAATCATCGTCGGACTGACCGGACCGCCAAGCGTTGCTGCTGCCCAACGCTGCTGCTCGCTGCCAACCGCTTTCCGGCCCCGTCGAACCTCGTGCTTAACCGCTGCTCATGGTCGTCTTCCCCACCGCAGAGCGCCCCTCCTCAGGCCGGATTCGAGCTGTCAAGTGCTGGCCGCCGTGTGTGACAACGTGGATTTCGAGGACGTAACTGAAGCGAAGAAGTAAAAGTTCGAGGATTAAACTGGACAACGTAAAAAGTACGAGAATGAACTTGACCTTTTGTCAAAAGTTCAGAGACGAGTTTGACTATTTTGCCTTTCTTTTACATTTCCAAGGACCGTGTGTGTGCTACCTTTCACGTGCATCCATATCACCAAACAAAAAGCCAGTGTGTGTGCGGAGTATCGTTGTGTGAACGCCAGTAGTATTTTGGCAGTCCAAGCTTTGGTGGCGAATCGAGTGACGTGAGACGGTCAAGAGGGAACCGGGGTGTGCTGGGCTGGTCTCCGTCAATAGTGGGCTCCGACGACGATGGAGACCGTCACCCTCTCGCTCCCTACGGTCGCATCGTTTTTCTCCGTTACCGAAACAACGAGAGCAGCTAGTCCAAAGTGGGAGGAGCTGGATCAACGGGCAGCTTGACCCGTCTCGAAAGGAAAGGGAGGATAAAATGGACTGCCACTGGCTGTCAGGCCGGTTACACAGATCTTGCGTCTAAAAGACTCTTTCTCTTCCTCCGTGGGGACTCGTTCGGTGTTGGTAGCTTTTTTTTTTCCTTTCCTTTTTGCAAAGGAGTGCTCGATCATGGCTAGTGACCTTTCTAGAAGCGTCGATAATGGGAATTGGAGACCTTTCGGTCTCGCTGTGGAGTTTTCTAGAAGGATCTGCCACTGATTTTTCTTTTTTTTTTCCAACAAGGTGTGTGGAGTGGGGGTAGAGATTGTGATCAGCTTTGCCAGGGTGCCTCCATCGTAGCAACTCCTACTTTATTGGAACTGGGGGGGCTGTGGAGGATGATTGGAAGATACAATTCGTTCAGCTTGATGACACAGAACGGAGCGTACTGTAGTAATTGTTTGGTGCTGGACAAGAGATGATCACATATTCACATACGAGGGGATCCGTTTAGAGTTCCAACCGATAAGTACAAAAATCACAAATTCTTTGTCACTGCAGTAGTTCACTAGGAAATCCTAAGACTATCCACAACAACCACGTGCATAGGCACCTTCAAATCCACCTTATGAGCAGAAGAGAGAGACGACCTTGTGCTCGCAAAAGAAGACGCCTTGCAGCAACCACACGCATCCCCTCGCCCATCCTCCCATGACAGTTAGTTCCTGCGAGGGGGAGAGGGGGGGGGGGAGCTTCCGCCGCTGCTCTCCGTCGTCGTGGCCACGCCGGCGAGATACGCCACCGAGGCTGCCGCGCCGCAACCCGCAAGGGAGAAGGGGGGAGGAGCAGCAGGGTCGGCGGAGAGCGAGGACGGAGCAGGGGAGCCCGTCTGATGCCACAGGGAAGCCGTACCCACAGCAGATCGAGGCCGAGCTCCACCTCCGCCTCCTCTCTTTGCTCCCTCTAGATCAAGGTCGAGCCGCGCCCACCACCGGATCTGCGTCGGGTGGTGCGGGCGGCGGTTGATGCAGGGTAGGGGCTGCAAAGCGTGGTCCGACGCTGAGGAGTCCGCCGCCGTAGGCCTGCGCCGCGAAGCGCCTCCGTAGGGGCCCCCCGCCGCGGCCTTGCGCCTCTGCTCCACTCGTCGCCGCCGAGCCGCGCTGCTCCTCCTCGCCTCAAGCCGCTGCCCCGCCCGCCTCGCCTCACGCCGTTGCTCAGCCCGCCTCACCTCACGCTCCCGCGCGGCGGCTCGGCGCGGTGAGGGGGTGAACGACGTGGGGCGGCGGCTTTGGTCGACGCATGACGACGGCGGCGATGATCGACGCGCAGGAGACAGGCCCGTGCTGGGGGCGCCGACGGTGGGAACCGCGGGTGCCCCTACAGAGGATCTCGTCGCCCTACAGAGGGGGCGGCGGAGGGCAGAGAGAACGGGAGGGATGGGATTGACGCGAGAGGTTGGGACGGGGGAGAGGAGAGAGAAACCCGGAATTAGAGTGTTGAAAGTGGAGGTACCCCGTTATGAGGATTGGGATGAGTGAATTATTAGAGCTGCTACAGTGCTAATTTTCCCCTCGTTGTGAGGGTGGGGATGAGTAACCTATTGGAGACAATCTAACAGTGAGAACAGAGAAACTCTGAAATATTGGCAGTGTAGTTCAGAACTTGCCCCTTCTGCGACCAAAACGGCAAGACAAATTTACCACCCGTTCTTAGACAAAATTTGCCCACACTGACTCACTGTCCTTTTGCAATCAGCATAGTCGAAGATCAATTATAGATGCCTTTGCAACACACAATTAGACGCAACGCATTACGCATCACTAATAGGTAGCTACACAACCCCATAATTTATATAACGTGGAATTTTGTATGGGAACGTTACACGCGCGCCTTCGACAATCAGAGACGTAGTGCTAGGAAATGATCTAAACCATGCGGATAGCCTTGATACGACAAAGTATTTGAGTTCTCTTTATTTTCAAATCATGTACTCTCTGGTACTAGTCCGTTTGACCACTCATCTTATTCAAAAAAAAAAAAATTGTGCAAATTTTTTTTTTTGTTGTTGTGTCTTCCTTTATATTAATAAAAGCTCTTCAAGAATGACCTAATTTGACTACATTTGCATAATTTTTTGAATGAGACAAATGGTCAAACTTGAGATTGAAAAAGTCAAACGACCTATAATTTGAAATGTATATGATTTCCCAAAAACTCTGTACTCTGATAACAATCAAGATAAAACTGACATGCTCTCTCTGCATCTCAAACTGTTATAGCTGCGCTCTACCTGGTTTTTCTTCCCATGCCCCACACAAACACAACCAACTTGCAATCTTGCACAGTGAATATCATTCAAACAGATAGCCTAGGCGACTAAACCAAATCCATCCCGTGCAGATGCTATCCTTCATGCTGAGAACTAGAGAGTAAGTCAGCCTATTCCATATAATCAACCATACGTCCAGGAGGCAGTTGAGAGTGTACATCTTTATGTAAAAACAAACTTCAGTATTGGCTTCCGTTTTAACATTAGCATTTTACTGTACAATATCAATACAAATAAACCATGGAATCAAAAATAATAATAACATACAAAATAATACAGTTTTCAACATGCAAAACGATAAGTCAACACAGCAAACATCAACTCCAAACAGGCCACAAACCAAATAGACATGCACTCATCTCACCTGCCATGTAAGAGTGGCATATCTCAGTATGGCTGATTGGCAGTGATGCCTGAAATCCTGGCTAGCACATATAGACAATATACCGTGTCAACACCGAAGATCATTAACCGATACATAGCAAAATCATGAAATACAACAATGCGGGTGCATCAAAATAATCTACAAGATTCTCGATACTACAAAGCTCATATCACACCAAGAAAAGAAAAGACCACAGCACACCAAATGACCTTACTGCTAAGCTATGTTTCACTTCACTATACCTTGGCATGTTTAAGCTCAGGTGAAATCAAGAGGAAGATTGCTGAAAATGCGGTATCAGAGGAATTGTCCCACACAACTCAGAATATCCTTTTCAACTAATATTAACACCCACTGGTATGAACTAATTTATTTCTTCCCACATACACACAAATGCAACTTGTGCAGTATTCACGGACAACCTACGGGACAAAACCAACCCATCCCATGCAAGATGTCATAGATGCTTCAAGGCTAACACAAACTGAAAACTACCCGAATAAGTCAGCCTATACAATCACCCTTGAGTCAATAGAGGTACTGTGAAACAGCACATCTTTTTTATGCACACAATCTTTTCCACACTTTTGCCTTTTGTTTCAACATTAGCAGATTCCAATATATCAATACAAATAACACAACATGCCAACATGGGATCAATAAAATAAAATAATCATACAAAATAATACAGATTTCAACAAGCAAACAATAGCCACACAGCAAGCATCAACTCCAGAGACAGACCTGCTAAATACACACACAATGCTATACCCAGTCACAAATGAAACCAAACAAAAGAACAGATAAAGTAAACAAACAAATAACAATAATATATGAATACAACCAGGTCAAACAGACATGCACACGTGACAAGACATCACAGTGGGCGTCTTACAGTAAGGTACACAAATCAATCTGTTTCAAGCCTGAAAAATCTTTAGCATCATATACATACCAAAATCATGAAACTAAACAATGCATAACTCAAAACAACAGATGAAAGCACCATACGCACCGAGAAAAAAGAACACATAGCACCCTAGATTGTTAAATAGATTCCTTCTTACTACTACTAAGCTACCTGTCCAATTCTGAAAATAGTGGGACACATTGTTAAACACAGAAATCAGATGCCACAGGACTTCCATTATTGTGTTTTATTTCAAGTTAACAGCTACAGACTGAAACTAGTTCAAAAGAATACCTATACGAACTGTTAGCCCAATCTAGCTGACAATCCAGGTTCAGGTTTAGTTTTTTCTTGAACCAGTCATCCAGGTTGTCCCAAGGTTTTGATACAGCCATACAGGAAACCAAAGGAAAATAAAACCAGCAGGTGCAGCTCATTTCACTTGCAAACTGATGAAAGCCTATATGAAAGTTGCAGTGCAAATTGAGGTGGATAATGCCCAGATTCAAGATCGCATCAGATTCAATGGAGCAACTGTCCCAGCTGACATCACAATCTCAAAGAAACATCCATCGCCAAAAAGTAAATATATAAAACCAGTATTCACAGTAAAACCACCATATAAAACTAGATTGGCTCACCTTTAAAAAGACAGGAAACTATGGAGGCAAAAAAGACAGGAAACTATGGAGCCAAAAAAAACACGTACCATTAATCCTTACATCTTTCCATCGCACATTGGTAAAGAAGACTTTAAAGACAGGAAAATAGAGCGGATAACACACCTACAAAACTATGGAGGCAATGTCAAGTTGATGGTGTGACTGCAACGTGATATTAGCTAATGCTGGCTGTGACAACTGACTATAGCATCGTTTCACTGGGACAAGGATATGATAATGTCCTACTTCCCTTCCAATACAACTAGAAAACCTAATCTTAGCTAACTACCATCCTAACCTTCAGATGAGCCCACGGATATCATTTTGAAGTATGCATCTTGAGCATAGACTCCAGACTACATTCTGCATGCCGGCATGTCCTACTTGAACCGCAAACAAAAATTCCAACAATGTTAAGAATATTAGCAATATAAAATATATATATCAGCAAGTTCGGCGCCATAGATTTCCAGCATGGTATGATGCCTAAAGCACACATCAACTACCAACAGTGAGAAACCCATTACTGTGTTTGTCAGTAGGAAATGTAAAGGAGAAACCGAATTTAAAGCGTTAGGTTCCACAGGACATTCACAACATCTCCATTATACCTGAGATTCGTCAAGCGCTATATACTCTGGCTGCCAATCTGTCACAATAGGTCGAAACTGCCAAACAACTTAGGCAAAGACATAAGATAGAAAGCTTGACAGATTCATCAGATGCCAACATGCATTTCAAAGTCATACCAACCAGCAAGGGGCAGCAATCTTTCTGCTTCTGATGTTGAGGACTGCTAGCACTTACCAAATCGAGGGGAAGAACAAAATATACAAACAATAAAGTGAGAACACTTATAAGAGTCATAGAACAATAGAGGTTTAAGTAACATCACATGATAATCTCAAATAATGACGATGAATATTATAACAAAAGCATTAGTCAAAGGTTCCTTAAAACAGTTCCAGGAGGTAGCAAATATTCCGATGCCTGCTGAGCCAGTAATGCTTCATGCTTTCTTCAGCATGCAACCTCTGCAAGGGTCACAACAGCACACAGCAAGGTTAAGATGTGAGTCCCAAACTTCCAACAAGAAATAAATCAGGTTGGTATAAGCTCCAAGAAAGATCAAGCCTGTCAAAAAAAGTTGAGACAACATAGAAAAGGTGAGGTCTAGTTAGTAAACCATTGAACACGGAAACAGAGGGGGAAAGCATAAAGAAAGAATATAGTCTATTGAGAATTTCTTTATTATATACAAAATGCGTAAGAAAGTGCATTGTATCATATCCTACAAAAAATATCCTGGTGGAATTCCTTTCTCGATAAAAGAATTTGAGAACATCATATCTTATCCAAACTGAATATTGCCTTGCAAAGAGTTTTACCTACTTAACATCCTAGTGAGCATGTTAGTGCTAGCCACATTCTAACATCAGGGCAATATGGTTAACCTAAAAATATCCTTACTAAACAACGAGTAGAAATATTGCATGACTTTGCGGTGCTTAATTAGTTCACACAATGTAGCACTCCAGGAATTTTTTCATAGTGCAAGCTCATTTGAACCAAACATTGGATAATGAATAACTTGTAACTAATGCAAATAATAGAAAATGGTCATGTTACATTACCTTTTGCCCTTTGTTGGAAGAATCACTCAAGCTTGGCTCACATCACTTCATCTCTGACATAAACTTGTCATACTCTGCATCAGCGCCATAGGAAGCTGGCTGATCGGTGGTGGACGACAAAGGTGGTGGCGGTGGTGGCGCTGCATTGTGTGTGGCCCAAGGTGCCGTTGCAATACTCTGAGAGGGATCAACACTAGCTGGTGGCGGTGGGGGCGGTGGCTGATATGTAGGATAGTATGTGGAGTAGCTATAAGGTGGTGGAGGGTACATTGGTGGTGCGCCGGAGGATGTATATACTGGGGCTGGCGCAGGGTGAGTGGGTGCACCAGAACTCAGTGGTGTTACACCAGGGGGGTAATTCTGAGCTCCATCACTTGCTGGAGCAGTGCCTGGTGGAGGGATCGGAGCTGCTGGGGGTGGTGGTGGAGGAGGATACTGCACACCATATGGAGGTGGGGCTGTCTGACCTGGTGCAGGTGGTGCAGGATTGTAGACGCTAGAGCCTGGTGGTGGTGGAGGATACGAAGCATATGGTGGTGGGTGCCCCCATGGAACTGGAGCGTAACTCCCTGGTGGAGGAGGTGGTGGTGCTCCCATGTAGGATTGGGAAGAATAGCCACCAGAAGCTGGATCTGTAGGAGGATATGACGGTGGTGCTGACACTGCAGGTGCAGGCTGTGGAAGCTTGCCAGCAATTCTAACTGCAATAACTCTGCCTTCAAGATGGTGACCATTCATTGCAGCAATTGCTGCATTAGCCTGCGAGACATCTGAATACTTCACAAAGCCATATCCTTTGCTATGCCCAGTGTTTCGATCCTTGATCACCTTAGCCTGGACTATATCCCCAAACTGTGAAAACAGACTGATCAGTCCTGCATCATCCATTGTAGGTGGCAAGTACCCAATATAGAGATTCGTCTCATCGTGGTCTTTCTTGATACCATTGGCCCCAGTGGCAGCCGCACCACCAGCAGCAGACCAAGGCGGGTTACTCCCACTACCAGCAGAAGCGCCACCGCTGCCACCACTTCCTGTAAGAGCCAACATCGGACCACCAGATTTTGTCATGGACTCAGGTGCACTCCCACCACCAAGCTCAGCCAGGAAGTTCTGGTATTCATCATCCATCTTCTTCCCAGACGTGCCCTTGACCGGACAATCAATTGTCGGGTGTCCACCATCCCCACAAATCTTGCACTGCACATCACTCTTGAACGTGTTCATCTTATTGGGGCAAGCATACTGCCGGTGACCAGGCTCCCCACATGTCCTACAGAACTCGTCGTCCCTAATTGTCCCATTGAGCGCGGCGAGCTCCCGAAGCTGCTGCCTCTTGTGCTCGTTAAGCACCTCATCCACCGGAGTTAGCAGCTTCTCCACCATCCCAGCAGCCGCATCCAGCGCCTCCTGGGTGTCCGCCTCAACAAGCACATGTAGGTCCTCATTCTCGCTGGGATCCGGCTTGAGATCCCTCTTCTGCAGCAGCTTCCCTTCCTTGACGCTCCCCTTGCCCCTGATGACAATCTTGGCACCAGTCTCCTTCTCCATCCGCTTCTGCGTGTTGCCGCGCGGGCCGATGATGAGGCCGATGAAATTGTACCCCGGGTACTCCTTCATGGGGATGTAGAGCTTCTTCTGGAGCTTGGGCGGGCGGTAGTCGGAGGGGGGCTTGAAGGCGGGGTTGCGGCGGATGAGCTGGGAGATGATCTCCTGCCTCTCGCGGTTGAGGCGCTCCCGGGCGCGGTACTCGCGGGTGTTGATGCGGATGCCGAGGTTGTCGTAGACGGGCTCGGGCGACGGCGAGCGCGCGCCCTCGGGGCGGTCGTCGAGCGGGAGGCCTGACTGCAGCAGGCGCGAGATCTCGAGGAGGCGCGCGTTAAGGGCGTGCACCTCGGGATCCATCTCGGCGGCGAAGTCCTTCATGAAGTCGGGGAGCGCGATGGCGGGGCGCGGCTCCTCCTCGGCCCACCGCGTCTTGCGCTTCCGGCCCCCGGCCCCCTCGCCGCCGGAGTTATTGGCGGCGGGGTCGTCGCCGGACTGCTCCCAGCGGCTGCGGCGGCGGCGGCGGGAGGAGGAGTCCCCGGCGGCAGCGCCGGAGCCGTTGCCGTGGGGCTCCGAGGACGGGTCGCGCGGGGGCTCCGACGACGCGGCGCGGGGCGCGTCGGAGGAGGGCTCGCGCGAGGGGGAGCGGGCTAGGGTTTCGGCGGACGCCATGACTTGCGGCTGCGGAGTGCGGAGGGGAGAGGCGTCTCGACCTGGACTCGTTTGGGGGAAAATCGAAGAAAAATTCAGGGGGGATGCGGCGAGCAAAGTTTGATACGGCTACAGGCGGTTGTTCGGAACTTCCCTAGTTAGTGGCCTGTTAATTTTGCAGTCCAGATCATCGATGTGTATCTAGCTAGTTCCCACATTAGGCCCACCAAATCACATCTCTGAGGCGATCAGCCTAGTAAGGAAAAAGTCCTTTCAACATCCCTCAACTATTGCTGCAGTTTGTGTTTAGTCCCTCATGTGTAAAACTGGGTATTGGCAGTCCCTCAGCTTCCAATACTATTTGTTCTTGATACCTTGATGCTCTTGGACAATGTTTTAGTAGGAAAAAGTCCATTCAACAACCCTCAACTATTGTCGTAGACCGAGGTTAATCCCTCAACTTCCAAATCTGTTTACTTTTGGTCTCTTGCTTTTTTTCGAATTACACAGTACAACGGAGACACTCACAACGCACGCACACTCATCCGTATGAACACACACACGCAAACCCTACCCCTAGGAGCATCTTCGAAGACTAGGCTGACAAATCCTTAAGATTGACGAAGTCACCCCAGGCGTCTCGCTGTCGACAGGAACGTCGCCTACCACTAAAAGCACAAAACGCCGTTAAATTCTAAGAAATTCGCTCCCACGGAGAGTCGAACCCAGGTGGTCCCTAGCTTGTTTTGAGTGTATTTTTACATGACATGACATGGACTTCACATGTTAGAAACAGATAGCGGTAGCCTTCACATAACATTAGCTTTTTTTCGAGCGTGGTTATATGTCGTTGTAGCGATAAAAAAAACAAATCACTACACCGAGAAGTAAACGGAGTGAGCGGAGAGCGACTTTATAAGGAAGCATAGTGATTGGCATGAGTAGGTTCTCGACGGCTGCGTGTGCATGGTCGGCTGTGTCGTTGGCTCAAGATCGGGTCTAACGATAGGTGCAAAAGGAGACTCTGCGAGTGGCTAATGGTGGGCAGCCAAGACTCGATGTCGATTGGCCGGTTTGAGCGGCAGCGGCCTTAGAGAGCGAGCTACTCATGAGCAGAAGGGAGCAAGGAAGAGGATGAGAAGAAAGTTACACATGTGTATTCATTGTCATTTTATGAAAAAAACACTATACAAACTCGTAAGGGACTAAAACAAACGGTATTGAAAGTTGAGGGACTGCGAATATCCAGTTTTGATCATAAGGGATTAAATCCAGACTATGGTAATAGTTGAGAGTTGTTGAAAAGACTTTTTCCGCCTATTATATAATAAAAGCTGCAGTCCACAAAACTACATAGGCCGCCTGTCCAGTCCATTCAGAACAGTTCGCCTCTCAGCCCATGTGACCTTTTCTTTTCCAATATCCTTGTTCTTAACTGATTGGTGTTAGTTTCTTCTCTTTTAGTGGCGGACGGACAACATGATTAGTAGTCCAAAAAGCTTTCAATTTTCTTCTAGATTTGAGATTAGGGTGTGGGTTTTGTGAAGGATTTATCTTAGGTTATATATTTATTATAAGCTCTATTTATGTGTTTAGCTTTTAATTATTCCATGTTCATTCTAGCTTAGTGGGTTAGCATTATTGCGTGAGCAGCTATAAAAGGTTCCCATGGAGTTTAACTTCTCTCGCTCACACGTTCCTCCAGGAACATCTCGAAAACAAAGAAAAGTCTTATACTGATACTATGTTTAAGTTCTTATAGAAAATTTAAGTAAAAAATGTAACAAATGGGTGCACGTGGGCCGTGGCAACTAAAGAGTTGCAAGGAATTTATTTGAACTTTACAGCATCAGTAGTCAGCAATATAAAAGGTTTAACATTGAAATTTAACTGAGTTCATCGAGGTTCATCTTTTAATATTCCGCATTAGAATTCGCCGTGTTCAAAATTTTACTTTGACACTACATAAACAAACTCCTGCCGCAAAAAAAATCAAATTAAAACCCTCTGCATAGCTCCTACAAAGCGCGGCGGATATTTTTGGCGTGCCACTTATCTTAAATCTAGCTAGGACCCATATATGATAACCCAGGTGCAGCGAAAGAAAATGATGTGCACTTCCACATCACCATTAATTTTCTAATCCAACAATCTAGGCCATTATCTAGCTCGCCTTTTTTGATCGATGACCACTTCATGTAACCCTATCCTTCTTTTTTTTCCCTTCTAATTACTACTTTTGTTGCAACAGAGATGACCCTTTCAATTATTCGACGTCGTCAATCTTTTGCTGATAACGATGCAAACAAGATGGATCCAGATGCATACATAAATGATTGATCTCTCTTTTGTTCCTGCAAGGCTCCAACTAACCCCAAATCCGCGTAGTACAACTTTTCCAAGCCATGGGGCCACATTAGCTTGACGAAAACAAGCTTTTTGATACTCTATAAAATACAAAGCCAAAGTGTTGTGTGTGCCCAATCAAATCAAGCCGCTGATTAAGGCAACGCCAACGCAAGCATCCAAGTGCATTTCCATCCATCTACCACACACCGAACTCCCGCAATGATATCTGCGAAATGCAATCCACATCGGCCGAGCTTATCCGAGTATCGCGCACGATTAGGGATCGGGGTTAGCCTCTGATGCTAATAATGGCAAAAAAATATATGGATAAGTATCTCACCAACTGTTGCCAAGAAAGAAAAGAGGGGAGGAGGACGAAGAAGACGCTGTCAAGTGCAAGGTGACATTGGAATAGCTCATATATAGCTGCTTGACATCAGGGTTTTACCTTTGCGTGTGCTAGGTTCATCATCATCATCAGCTGCTTAATTATAGTCCTATTGGATGAGCAGTGCCTGTTAGGGTGATGAGATCAAGATCAGGCCATGCGTAATGCACTTGTCAACGGATGAGACTTACAGTTGGTGTTAGGTACGGAGTTAATTGCTTGTTTTCATCTGTATATGTCGACGACAGCAACTCGATTAAGTCTCGTCCTGTTGCTGTTGTAAACTTTGGATGAGGAGTTTATCTGAACCAGCTCGGCAGATGCGTGTGGTCTGAATCTTTCGTAGACTGCAAACTTGGAATTTGCCTTTGCTCTCCCTCCTGTCGTCTCCAGCTGGATGTGGGCCATGACCATGTATGGGGGGCGTGCATGTGGGCCCCCACATGCGTCCTGTTTATATGGGCCCAGTTAGCTTCTGCTTGCAGTAGCGTGTTGGGCCTTTTACCACAGAGTCCTCTTTTCTTTTTTCTCTGAGATCATGTCGGCTCTCTCCTTGCTTGATGCCTTAGCATGATATAAGCAAAGAGAGGCGGGATTATGTGCCTCCCGGTCAGTCGACAAGGGTACCAAGTTGCTTACCTAAACGTTACAGTACAAAGCAAAGCTGATTGTATAGTAGGGGGGGTGATGAGGAAGAGAGTGACTCTCGAATTTGACTCGATTTCGTTTAAATCAGGGAAACCCAAGATTTTTTCAGCATTTTTTCGGCCTTATAGTTCTTTATTCGGATCCTGAGAATGCAAAAAAAAAAACGCTGAGGCTAGCTCTCATTTTGTTTGAGGTTCTAGTACTGACTTCGGCTTAATTAGCTCGCTAGCTCCTAGTGGAACAGGAGGCAATCGAAGAAGCACACTTTCGAGAAGCCGCCTATGACAAAATTATAGTGTCAATTTATTTGAAAAGGAGGTGGATTTGGAGATAAGCTTGTAGAAAGTGGGTTTCTCCTGTTACTTTGGATTGCTTTAGAAACGCTGGAGAATGCCCTGTTTTCTGATTTTTATTTTCTTTTTCTTTGGTCTATATCGTACTGCTAGCTAGTGATCTTTTTTCTTCCTTCTTAGGGTAGGTTTTAATCTTGTTTGCTCTTTTCTTTGTATATTTGGTATAACAAAAAGAAATTCAATCCTCTTTGTTGTGTTTCTTAAAAAAAAGAAATGCTTTTATGTGCAAATCGGAGATACCTCTCTGCAATCCCATGCACATCATGATAATTCAGAGAGGGGGGGGGGGTATTTTCATCCCTCAAGTACTCTTGTAAAAGCGTGGCATCGAACCCCTCATGCATATTTTATTTGGTGCAAATCAACCTCTTAACTAGCTAAATTGATGCATTTATTATGTTTAATAGTGTTTTAGTACCATCAGGAATGGGTAATACATTAATTCCTAATTCATGGAGTGACAGATGGTTTGGACTCTATAGGTGCTGCATGCATACTTACGTATATCTTCACGTGAAGACAGGACGGACAGCCTTCAAAGAAACAAACAACCCTATCTCTTTCTTAGTAGTTTCAGGCTTTCGGCACATGGCCGAGTTTTGGGTTAACTTCACATGATAACAACGGTAAGAAACCGTCGCAGGGCCATGCATTTATTTTATTTTACTATATGTAAAAAAGACATGCTACGTATGGGGGCCACACCTGTCAGCGAATGTCCGGAGGCTTGAGCCGCCTGCAAGAGCAAGTAGACAGATGCTTTGGGCGCACGGCATGATCGTGGCTGATGGGATCATGTGCAGCAAGGGCGCGCGGGCCGGCAGGGACGGGAGGGGACAGCGGCAACAGCGTCAAGCAACAAATTGCTAGCTGCTCTCTCGCAGCTCGTCTCGTCCTCGTCCCTACCCCCTAGCGAATTCTCCTCGCTAATCCCCTGCCAGGTTTGCGATTAAACAACCCCAGTTTCCTCCTGGGTCGGCCCGATCGATCGAATTGAGTAGAGAAGACACCAGAGATTCAGAGGAACAAGGAATGTGCGCAGACTCCGAGGAGCATGCAAATGCGAGCAGAGTTGCAGGCACGCATGTGTTGTGGATCGCAATAGAATACCCCGGGCATTTCGGTTAATTCTATGGTTCATAACCGTTAGTAAATTGATCCCGAGGGAATTAGTCGATCGATCGCTTGCGCTATGCTCACCTGGCCAAGTAGCTTTCCTTCACTGGCACTCAAGAGGAGATGAGAGGATCACCAGGAGAGACTGGCCTAGTAGGGCTTAGCTTGTTTGATTTGTTATGTGCTCTGAATGCCAGGAGCCCAGGACGACTGTCCTTTTTATTTTTTGCCCTTGAATTCACGTGCGTCTCACGTCAAAAAGCTAGGTAGCTAGGGTTTGAATTGAACGTACCAAACGACTTGGATAAAATCTGCCCCCGAAAGAAATGTGTGCGTCTGCAAGTACTGATGAGAGGGTTGTGCTGTCCATCGGATGGCGAATTGGCGATAGCTCTCGCTCACGCACCAGCCGGCTTTTAATTCTCCGAATATTTTCGACGAAGCTGATGCTCAAGACGAATAATTGTTGAAGCTGCGGCGGCAGCTAGCTATTGTTTGTGTGCACGGTAGAACTACTGTCGCGCCACTTGTGAAAATTACGTTATTTACGAAAATGAAAGCGGATGGCTGCTGCTTCTTCTTCTCATTGTACCTTCAATTCAACGCGTGTTTACACCCCCAAGGTCTTGAATAACTTGTTTTTGCCACAACACACGTCTCTCTCTCTCTCTCTCTCCATCTGATTGGCATTTTTAGTACTCGATCCACTACGTATACTCATTGGCAAAAGTTGCTACACACAGCTGATTTGTGTGGAGTTGCGCTTTTTTTTTTTCTCGTAGCATCAGAGAGTAGTAGCATTTAGAGTACGGCCCTATTGGTTTAAGATAACATAAACAAAGGAATATAACCGTCAAAACGTATATAGAATGTTGTTGTTCAAATTGCATGTCAATTTTGTTTTTCTAAATACATATTTTTTGCTATTTATGTGAACATAATCATATCTAGGTGTATAGCAAAAACAATGTATCTGAAAAAAAAATCAAAACGACAAGCAATTTTGAAGAGGAACGAATAGCATGTATACACCTCACTGCAATTCAGCATATAGTAGCATAAATGCATATAATTTCGCAGTATGCTTGCATACGAGCTATATGGTGCCTTTGCAAGCAAGCCACCATGTATTCACCCAAGACGACAAGAGGCACCCTTAATCCCTAGATCTGAGCTTAGCTGATTGTGCCTGGTAATGGCCTTATTGAAGGTGTTATTTGGTGTTCGATGAATTGCTCTCTAGGGTGAAAACTAACGGTTTGACTTTGACTTGTTGAATTATGGCAACGATGGTTTGCGCTTGCATGTAGTTTCCTCATTGAAGGTGTTGTTTTTCAAAGAGTCTTTTCGTAGTCCAAGCGTTGATAGAACAGTGCTTGGATTTGAAGATTATGATGTGTGTGACTTGTGTAGTAGTTCGCTGCGGATGTTATATGTTTCCATGTCATTTTCCCTCTTCTTTTTTCTATAGGTTGTGTGCATCTTAACTATGCAGAGATCGGGAAAGGTCTTAGTTCGATTGTATCACCTTGATGTAATTGTCTAAGATTAATAAAGTGTTCCGTATGGAAAAAAATGTCCTAATGTGTGTAACTTCCATGCAACTCGAAGCCCTGGTAGATTCACCTTGGCTCTTTTAGCATGGTTGTGGATGTGGCTGAAACAACTCCGGCTGTAGCTCCTCCATAGAGTAGCTTTTTTGGTGGAGTTGAAGTCGTTCTGAAAAACGTTCGGCAAAACTGCTTCTTCTATCTTCTATAAATAGAAGAGTTTGAATTCCATTTTGACTCTCCCTTACTTGTACGTATATGAGTTCTATGTTTGGCCTAAGTTATAACATGAGTTCATATGAAATGAACTTGCCCAGAGCTTAATTAGCATGTTTAATTAATTTGTTTGTTTATGTACCAGATCTGAATGTCAGGAGCCGATGACACATCTGTCCTTTTTATTCCCCACCTTCCTGCCCGCCCTTGAATTCACATGTGTTTCACGTCAAAGCTAGGGTTTGGGTTGAATGTACCAAATGACTTGGCTGATATCGATTGGATGACAATGTAGCTCACTCACACATTTTTTTAGAGAACGTGCATAGCACCTATTTCATTAAGAAGGAGAAAATTCACAGAATACATAAACCAGAAAAAAAACACAAATGCAGACAAAACGAAACAAAACATAAACAAATTACATAGGCCCTGACCCCACAGACCTAGGGTTAAACAAGCGACCAATGGCATTGAAAACTGACACCCAACACCTAGCAACGTCCAGAATATCGGCTGACAGGGCCATCGGTTAAAGAGCGGAGCGATCATGGACCCTCCTATTCTTCTCCTGCCAAAGCGACTAGGTGACCAACCAAACCAAGGAATCAAACCCCTTCCTTTGTTGCTTGCGCACCTGCTTCCGAGCCCGAATCCACCAATTGACAAAGATCTCTAGCTGTTACGGAACTAGGGTCTGCAGGTTGAAGAAGTGTAGCACTCTAAACCAAGTCTCCCTGCTGTGGATACAGTTGAGTAGGAGATGATCGATACTCTTGACCTCTTGTACACAGAGAGCACAATCATCAGAGTCACGAAGACCATGCCGCCTGAGTCAGTTTGAAGTCCAGCAGCGACCATGATGGACCAACCAGCCAAAGAATCGGCATCTATCCGGTGCCTGTACCTTCCAGAGATGCTTGGCACCGAGCAGCAGTGATCGACCAAGGAACATGACTTGATATTCCAAGGCTGATGTGAACTCACCGGAAGGCGTCCAACGCTAGATGTACCTATCCGGAGTGTCGTTCAACTGCCACTCGCGCAACAAGTCCCAGATACGTAGATTTGAAGAAGCACTTGCATAGTGAAGGTGTGAGAGATATGCGAACCCATCGGAAGTTAGGAAGACCCTCACGTATTATACGCTTGTTCCGAACCCGAGGGGAAACCGCCGCCTAGAGGTTTGGAGCCAGAGTTTCAATATCATAGCCATTCAACAAACGGTCCGACCAGAATAAAGCCTTGTTCCTCTTTCCGACCACGACTGAGACAGACGCGTTGAAGAAGGTTGTAGTCTGTAGCTCACTAACACATCAACTGGCCTTTTAGTTATCCGAATATTTGCAACAAAGCTCAAGACGAAATATATAATCAATGTACCTATACAGTTGAAATGAATAGCACTTGAGATGGATGTACTAGTATAAATTTATGTAATTTCACAGTATGTGTTGCGTGCATACATGTGTCCAATATAATGGGTTATATGTGAGAGTAAATTGCACCCATCATAAAACAACTTGTGAAGTGGGTGCAAATTGGTCCAATAACGTGTAATATGCTAAATCAACTACGGTAACTTGTTAGTTGGGGGACCATCGTCCAACAAGTTGTAAAATGCTCAATCTAGTTTAATAATTTATGAGACGGGTGCAAATTGGTACGAAAACATGTAAAATAATCAATTTAGTACAACAATTTTATAGGTGAGTGTTTCTTCTTAATACAATGAAGCGCAGTTCTCCTGCGTCTTTCGAGAAAAAAAAATTATAGGTGAGTGCATAGTGATCCAAGAGTTTGTGTAGAATGTTCAATTTAGAGCAATAACTAGGCAAATTGGTGGACTATGTCCAAATTTACAAATGACAACATATTACACAAATCATATATCGTTCAAATATTCTTCCAACCAATAACTTTTTGTCAATTAAAATTACTAATCATAATCAACTAAGTATATTACTTATTTGTTTACTAGTTAAAATTGAAACAAATTTTACAATTAAGCCATTAGATTACCGAAAGTCCATAAGAGACACCTTATGACCTTAGGTTTCTTCTACACCTTTGCTCATGTATTCAACAACTTTAGAGAAGCATGCTCATTTTCGTTATTTTAGATCATTTTTCCTTTCTAAACTAGTACATAAAGCTTTAAAAATATTTATGTGAAACTTCTAAAAAATATAATAATTGTTAGTGCGTATTACAATATTGGTTTTTCCAGATGAACAAAAATGCATATAATCAAACTTGAAATCAATATTGAATATGAAATTAAATATTTTCCTAATAAAAATTTAATCTTTGTATAAAAATAGTTAATGAAGAAATAATAATAATTTTCCTACACACCGAAGGTTTCAATTCGGATTGAATATGTTATCATCACGATATAAATATCAATTGTCAAATAATTCACAATAACTTGTTCTGACAGGAATATAATCTAGTCCGATGTTAGAAAATATATTGTTTGTAATAACATTTGGACTGCAGATGCATCAATTTGGAAAATAAGTTAAGTATCTTTGTCTTTGCTATTCCTAGCATTTTTTTTCTCCGTTTATTTACGGGTGAGTGACCTTTGATATTGATCCAAATGAAAGCTCGCTAATCTCAATAGATCAAAATTACAAAACCATATCAAATAATATTTCATTGTTTTCTCATTTTTTTATAATTAAGAAACACTTAAAACTAAGGTTTAAACCAGTCCCATATGTAGCATAATTGTCATGAAATCGTACCATCTGAAGCAACCACCACGTTAGTTTATAGTTTATAAAAAAATCTCTTAAATCTCGCAGCAACCCGCGGGGAATCACCTAGTTGTATAGATATCCCTGCGTCATGTGCTGATGTGTGCGTAACATCCGTACATGAGCGCGTTCACCAGCCATAACGCATGCGCATGCGTGTCCGCCAAGCTAATTAAGCCCAGTCACGACTCACGAGAGAGATCCATCTCGCGGCAGCGTGCGTGTGTAAGCTGTTTCCTTGACAATAAGGCAACTTCTAGTACGTACTACTATACATAAAGATGTACTACCTCCGTTTTTTTATATATGACGCCGGTGCATGCAAACACAAGCCAATTAGCACTAAAGTAGCTGTCCGAAACGACATGTATAAAAAAACGGAGATAGTATATATATGGGTCATATGGACATAGTCACGTCAAAAATTCGACGACGTGCGAGCTGCAGCTTTGTATGTATGCACTACTGTCTTTGCTTGGACTTCTTTGCATTCTTCGCCTGGTTCTATTTTAAGGTTGCATTTCTCTGACCCCTCGTGCTAAACCATGCGCACGTGAGCTTAGTTTTTATATTAATTTACGTAGACGTCACGATCCTGTATCTAGATGTACAACTACTCCACTTCCGACAATGTTTCGATAGCTCTCCATATGCCTGCCAATCTGCCATTTGTGTTCCTCAGGCGGAAATATATGTGTAAACATGCATATATTTCTCTTGGTATAAAAACAGTAAGATTACATTGTATTGAGTCGTGCGATTTGAAGCTATATATTTCTCTCTGACACCAATATAGTTTTCAAACAAATTGACTCTATTTTAAGATAACCTGATGTCATTTTCGTCAATTTGGCATTTACAAAGACAAAGAGTGTTTGACTAGCTTATTAAAGAGTCTATGCATGGCTTCACGGTCCTGACAACAATGGAGCTAGTTTAAATAAATTAACTCCCATCTCTAATAATTGTTGACAACGGAAATGCCGTCAACAAAAGATTGAGGGTTCATAGGGTTCTTCGAGTCTGCTAGTTAGACCAGTTTTGGTTAGACTTGGACCAGCCAAGCAAAACATACAAATTTGTGATATTCTACCCGCGTGCTTGCCCCGGCTGATGCCATGATGATTCAAATAAATTTATTTAAACCAACACTTTAAAAATTTGTGATAAATGGTACATATAAAATAAAATGAATCACAAATCCCCCCCCCCCCTTTCATTTCTAAAATCTCTTTCCTCCTACGTTTGAAGCTAGGCCTGCCACTGGAGAGGGTATGGACAAATCCACTATTGTTCATCCTCAAATCTAAATAAATATTATCCACTCCCACCCATATCCAATGGATAATAAACTTTCTACTACATATGTATACTTATCCGATTGATTAATCATACCCTCTCTACACCCTACTACCCTCCCCATTTCTAATGGATAATTAATTTTCTACACATACCCTCCTCATTCAAAGTGGGTGTGAATTTGGGTATGAATTATGGATACCCAACAACAGGCTTATTTGAAGCCCAAAAGATCCACATACTACTTTATATATGTTTGACTATACAAACACATATGTCATATCTAGTATGCTGTTAAAAATCATGGGATACCTTTTGTGTGGCTCCAACTAACTACAAAATCCAGTTCTTTGTATAGCTTTAATTTCTAACCCATGGGCCACATTCATTTGACAAAACAAGCTGTTAAAAATTATAAAAAACACAAAGCAGGATGTGTCCAAGTATATTAACCCAAGCATATGGTATCTGAAAGTGCAATCCATCTAACACACCAAATTCACAATTAGATTTGCAAATGCAATCCACATCGCGCAGCTGTGCTTATCTGATCATCACGATATTAAGGGTCTGCTATAATAGCAAAATTGGATAAGGATCTCACCAACTGTTTCCAAGAAAATGCTGTCAAGTGCGAGCTGACAAGACACAGTAGCTGCTTGACATCAGATTAATCTTACTTTGCGTGTGCAAAGTTCTTTAGTTGGTCCTCCAATGAGCAGTGTTTGTAAGCTAAGCTTCCACCATGAAGCTGATGAGATCAAGCCATGCATAATAGAATTGTCAAATGACTTACAGTTGGCGTTAGGTACACATGAGAGTCCATTGTTTCATATCGACTGAAACTCTACTACGAATAGTGACAAGTCCAAAACATTTGCATGGACCAGAAAAATGTTTTTCTAACAAAGAAGTCCAAAACATTTATTAATCTTTATGAGTACAACACTACAAAATTCTATAGTAAAAATACATGAAGAATCAACCGTTTAAGTGCTTTTCCCTCTCAACAATATGAACATGTTTTCATGTATAATGTAATTTGCAAAAGAATCTTGATATGCAATCACCTTAGCATTTCAATTTTCGAATTTCATCTTAATTTTTTTTAAAAGAGTTCCGGCAACAACGTACGGGGTATCACCTCACGGGCATCATCTCATGCATATGTGCAAAACCAATGCAAACATGCTGGCATGTGTTTGTTTTTCAAAAAAAAAAAGTCACGAGGGACCTACCTGTGTCAGCAAATGTCCGGACGAGCCACCGCATCTTGAGCGATGCATGGATGCATGCATATCCATGGATGTCCACACCAGCCATCGTCTATCTCATTGTGCGGCGTCGCCAAGTAGACGACGATATGGAAGCAAGCATGCTTTGGGCGCACGACATGAGCGAGCTGATGAGGGTGAGGTGACAACGAGAACACACGCACACACATGCATGCACGGGGTGTACTGGGATCATGTGCGTGGATCAGGAGAGGAGGGGACAGCGGCAATAGCGTCAAGCAACAAACTGCCGCTGCCCCTGGCTATTTGCCAATGCTAATCCCGTCGTCTCTCTCAGTACTGATCCCCAGCCAAAATTAACAAACTCCAGCTTGCTCTCATTCATTGGTCGGCGAACTAGCTCCGAATTGAGTAGAGAAGAGACGTCAGTGGAGAACAAGGAATGTGCGGACTCCGAGGAGCATTCGGACTCTAGTTTATAGTATACTCCTGTGTGCACTGCATGCACATGTGTGTAGAATACACACAATACACTTGGTTAGGCGAGGGGATTTCGGCTAGTTCCCGTTACTAAATTGATCCCGAGAGGGAATTAGTGGTGGCGCGCTTGCGAAGCATGTACGTGTACCCGGTAGCTTTCCTTCACTGGCACTCATGCCATGCCCTTCTTCAAGGCACGGCCAATCTATCCCATATGGGATTAGTTAATTAGGGTACGATCGAGCTAGCCGTGTGCTCGCTTGCTTGTTTACATTATGCACTGAATGCTAGGGCTTTTGTACGTGTCCTTTCTGCATACTACTACGCCCTACGAAATTCTTCCACTTGAATTCATGCGCATGGATCGGACGAGCACAGAAGCAATGTGGCGTTTAACTTTTGCTCATTGTTTCCCGTCAAAGGCTCAAAGCATGCAGCTATAGGGCGCGCGTTGAACGGACCAAACTTTTCAATTTCTGTCTCTGGAAGAAATGTGTGTGCGCGCAAAAGTAAAAGTAAATGCATTGCATCGCTCTCTCGGATGGCGATTGCTCACCGGTCTTTGTCTGAGTATTTTCAGCAGAGTTGAAGAGACGGCAACGTTGAATTTTTGAACACAGCATTTTTTTTTCCAGCGGCTAGCTGCAGGGTTCAATTGCAGTGAGCAGCAGCTTCTAGCTCGTAGTACCACCATTTGTGAAAATGAAAGCGGCTGCTTCCACCGTTAATTCCTTCAACTTCAACGCGCGTTTTGCTATTCCAAGGTTCGATTCTGAACAACTTTTTATCCTATACGCAAAGACAAATTATTGGCAAGTTGCTGGTCAGTTTTTTGTCAGTGGAATTATGCTACACTGCGCATGCTTCTCTATTGTGTCCACCGTCAGCATAAAGCAAGAATTATTTAAACTGGCGAATTTTATTTGATCCTGCTCTTTCTTAAAAAAAAAGATTGTATGTGTATCATCCTAAACTAAATCGCATGCGAGCATTTAAGGGCAGGCCTGTGCAGTTTCGGGCCCGTTTAGTTGGTGGAAAGTTTGGTGAAAGTGGTGAAAATTTTGCATTGGAAAACGTGTTCTGTGAGAGGTGGCACGGTCTGCGATGCGAAAATTTTGGGGGCTTTTGGGGAACTAAACAGGGCCTTCGATAACGTAAACGCAGGAACATCCGTCAAGATGCATTTAGAATGTTAGCATACGGCTCGCTGCCAAAGCTGCTTAGTATATATGCGTATTCCGTTCGCAGTATGCGTGCACACGGGCTACGTACCTTTGCAAGCAAGCCAAGGTTGCTGCCCACAACGCAACACGAGGCACACGAGGACACCGCCGTTCCTCCCTCTCTCTTTGGATCAAGACCAGATTAAACTAAATCTCTCTCTCTCTCTCATAGTCTCATGTGCTGATCGATATTTGTGCGTAACTTCCGTGCACGAGCCCTAGTTTTCCAGCTGCCGCCCGTACGTGCCTGGCGTTCACGGCCGCCACCAGCCAGCAAGCACGCAATGCGTGTCTGCCAAGCTACGCCCGCCGTGCATGCGAGACTACTCAGCTCGTCGTCGCCGTCCGCTAGCAGCTTGCTACCTGGTTTCCCGGCCGGCCGGCTGCACCACCACTCGCTCTCTCTGCCGTCGCTCTCGCGGCGCCGTGCCTGCGTACGCTGGTTCCCCTTGACAACAAGCTAGGCAAACCATGTACTGTGTACATACTAGATATGGCCTGGTCACGTCAGAATCGACGAACACGATCGATCGACATCGAGCTAGCTAGCTATCTGCGTGCTGCTGGCAGCTTCGTGGACACTGTCTTTGCTTGGACTTCTTGCCCTCGATCACCCTGCTGGCCGGCCGCCGGGGCTCTAGCTAGTTTAAGCAGCATGTTGTTAATTAGAAACCATTTCCCTGACCCTCTCTCTCATATGCTAATCATGCGCCAGCGAGCTTAATTGTTTAATGCACATGTCACGATCATATATCTGGATGTAAAAACACTGTCATAATCATCCACTGCTGGTAAAAGTTTGTTTCGATCGGGAAAAATTATTTATATTTTTTCTTATACCAAAAAATAGTAAGGTTGATATGGTCTCGTGCTTTTGTAGATATAAGCAGCTATATATTAATGAACGAGTTAGCTGACTTCCTCGATCTGTCGTCATCGTCCTTGCTTCAGGGCTGTGTTGAGTCCCTGTCTATTTGCCGCCGTGGTCATATGAAGATATATAGTCGTGCCATTTGAAGTGCATAGAGGGGAGGTTTTTTTTTTGGTCAAACAAATTAAATTGACTCCGACTATGAAGATGACCCGACGTCATTTTCGTCAATTTGGCATCTGTTTTCAAAGACAAAGCGGGTGTTTGACTAGCTTGAAGAGTCTCATATATGGCTTTCAACTTCAAAGACCTGGTAATCAGAGAGTTTATATATGTTAATCCTCATTTCTATGCGTCAATAATTGGAGTGTTATGAACAAAATAGATCACGGACGCGGACTGACGATCGGAATCTTCCAGCCTGGATCGGACCAGGTTTAGTTAGACTTGGACCAACCACGATGACTTGTAAAATTGTTAAATCCCCACTTCAAATTTTATGATAACCATGCATATATGTAGTTAACTCATAAATGGCACGAATTGAGCTGGTAATGTTTCTTGTTGTGAAAACCTGCCACCCAGATTCGAGTCCTCGATTCGAATTAGGTGTTCGTATATATTTGCCTAAATTTATTTTAGGATTTAGGAAAATGTCCAAATTACTCCTATCAAGTATAACCAAAGTCTAGATAACCCTCTAAAGTATTTCTTGGTTCCGTTCACCCTAAACTATATCATCTGGTTAAATTTACACCTTAACACAATTTGTCTTTTTTGTTTCTTCATGCACAAGTGGAGTTTTAAGTTCAAATGTTGCAATGTGATAGCAGACAACATAAGACATGTTAAAAAATATGTCATAAATTTTTCATCACTATTTTGATGGTGTAGTATATTTAATAATAAAATTTATTGTTGAGATATAGAATTATATAATAACTAATTATAAAAAAATCATAAATATTTGTCTAATATATATTATGATGTCCACTACCATTTTGCAAAGTCTCAATTAAAATTCAACTTATGTATGGAGAAATAAAAATGACAAATTGCATTATGGAGTAAGTTGAACCACAAAGCTAAGTTTAGAGAGTAAATTGAACTAAAACATAGTTTAGGAAGTTATCTAAACTTTTGTTATACTTGAGGATAGTAATTTCGACTTTTTTTTTCTAGGAGTTAATCCTTCGGTGTGGTAGATGATGGCCAAAACGGTTGGAGAAGTCTGCTTGTCCCCTTTTGGTAGCCCATAATTTGGCCAGTAATAATTGACAAACAGACGGATAGGTTGCAGCCAACGAAGGTGTATATATTTTTACTCTTGGCAAAGTTGGTGTTGCAAAAAAAAGAGTAAAATGTACGGCTGGTCCCTAAACTATCGTGGGTGTGTCATCTCGGTCCCCATGAACTTTCAAATTGACTGTTTAGGTCCTCCAACTCGTTCGGATGTGTCATCCCGGTCCCTAAACTTGCAAATCACCCGTTTAGATCCTCAAACTTGTTCAATTGTATCACCTCGGTCCCAAACTTGATTTTGAGTCTCATCTGGGTCAAAACATAGCGATCTAAAAACTTTATATTAAAAAATAATTCATATTTTTTCATACGAACTCGAATGAAGACAAACTTTATATCAAAATTGTAGCCATCAGCGTGATCTACAATTATGCAGTTGAAAAGTTTTTGAAATAAAATTGTTCAGGGTCCCACACTATTGTTGTATGTTTATAGCTTTTGAAATTTAAAAATAAATTTTGAAACATTAAACGACTTCAATTAAGAAACTTTTCAACTAGAAAGTTGTAGGTCATGTTGGTCACACTATATAACTTCCATATTGACCATGTCAATATCCAAAATTTTTTGATAATTTTAACTTTCAAATTTCAAAATCTATAAACATACAACAATATTTGGGGACCCTAAACAATTTTAATTAAAAACATCAACTACAAAGTTGTAGATCATGTCAAGGGCTACAGTTTTTATATAAAGTTTGTCTTCATTCGAGTTCGTATGAAACATTATGAATTATTTTTTGATATAAAGTATTTAGATCGCCTTGTTTTGACCCAAATGGGATTCAAAATTAAGTTTGTGGACCAGAATGACACAACGGAACAAGTTTGCGGACCTAAACATGTCATTTGAAAGTTTAGGGATCGGGATGACACAGACCAACAAGTTTAGGGACACAAACGAACAAGTTTGAGGACCTAAACGGTCGATTTGAGAGTTCATGGACCGGGATGACACATCCGCGATAGTTTAGTGACCGGCCGTACTCTTTACGCTTAATATAAAATCATTGCAACAATATGATCGAATTTTCCAGTCTCCTTCGCTATATATTGTCGTACTCTCCCACGGATGGTCATCATATATATCTTCACGTGTAGAATGCAGACAATATGTCAGTTTTATTCCTTTGTTGCCACTCTTCGCTACTTTCTGAACTGAACACGAAAAGTAATGAACGGGCGAGATCGTCGCGTGGAGATCGTCGGAGCCGTCGTCCGTGGCGTCCGTACGGATGAGCTACCGCACATCTCGCTCGCACGGTAGCCGCCGAGTTGAACTTGATCCGGGGGGGCGTGGGCTGGCTCGTTGCGGCAAAGCAGCCTTGACCTGACCGCACTCGATTGGTCGTCGCCGCACCACCATCCCCTGGTCGCTGCTGGATCGCTCGCGTCGCACGCAACCGGCTTCTTCCTTCGCCGCACACGTGTACGTACGTCTTGGCTCGAGCACGCTAGCTGCTGCTCTGATTCTAGTATTAATCAGCTGCCCGTCAAGACAACGCCGTGTGATCAATCAATCAACTAATTAATCGAACTCGATCAACACCTGTATAATTAGCTAGCGTGTAGCAGCCTAGCTAGTAGTACTCCAGTGGAGGTCAAATTACGCCACGGGCCGGATTGAGTTGATCGGTCGTAACGACTGCTGAAAATCATCGAGACAGACCGGTTGAAGAACACGACCGGCCCGCTCGCTTGACTTCAATTTTGATCCCCTCGTAGCTTTAGTATACCGTCCGCTAAATCTTCCAAACCACACGACACACGATCACCCCGGCATCTCCGTGTGCATCCCGAGCTATGGAAATTCGATCTGCACGTCAACGAACTATCTATACATACTCCCTCCGTTATTATTCCAAGATAAGTTAATAGCAAGAGCACGAAAAATCGAGCGGTTCTTATCACAACCGTTCTTTGTGTCCGAATCGAATTTAAAAGTTTCAATCCTAGCTCTAGCCTTATAATGATCACGATTTGGTCTAAACCAGAGTAGCTTTTTTTTTAGAAAAGGGAATATATTTCAATATTCCAACCTCTGCATAAAACTATGCATATAGTTGTTTCTTATTACAAACAAGAGCGTCATAAATAAAAAGAACAAAAAGGTCGGTCTCTTGGACAACCTCACACAAATCATCTAAAAGTAATTCTGTTACTAAATGACCATCCATTGGTCGCAAAGATCTCCATCGACGTGGTCTCAAGCGCACGACACCCTCGAATAATGTGAGGTCCCTCGTCCTCTTTCTGCAGCGACACCCAAAAACAGATCCAATGGGTCCCTCGGAAGATAACCTGCATATGAATAACAGCTCGAGTATTGTTAAAAACCATGTCATTTCTAATTATCCAAATTTCCCAACATAAAGCAGATGCTCCAACCAAGAAAACAATCAAAATTAGAGTACCTTCAATGCTATTCCTTTTGTCAAGTAGAGCGATTGAGGCTCCAACTCCATCCTCAACAAGTAGCCATCGGATTGATTTTGACCTCGGGGGCTCGAGACCTTACAACCCAATACTACTTTCACTAGTACAGACGTAGTCTTTAGTCCCGGTTGGTAAGAGTAATAGAGCTCGTAAAGTCCAACCGGGACTAAAGGTGAGAGACAACCCCCCTCCCTCTAGTCCTGTGTAAATGAATCTGGACTAAATGGGTCCTTTAGTCCCGGTTGATATTATCAACCGAGACTAGAGGGGATACGCCAACGCTAGTGCGCACCCCCTTTAGTCTCGTTTGGTAATACCAACCGGGACTAAAGGGGCTCGGTCCCATTTATTTTTTGTTTTTAGCTTGAGTTATAATTATTATTATACGCGTATATTCTAATTGTTGTCTCATGTGTATATGTACATATATGTATTTGCACTAAGTATCTATGTATATGTGTCTACTATACGTACTCAGACTTACATATCTACATATATGAACGTATAAATATATATACACACAATTTTATACATCAAAATAGATAGTATCTTCTAAAACTAGTATATATACATCAAAATATCGTTCAATTCAAATTTCTAGTCACAACTTCCAGTGGAGGTGCTAATTAAAGTTGGTCAATTGGATGTCCGTCATAATGATGTTTTCCTTTTGGATTAACCACCTCGTCCATGAGGAATCCCATGACACCTTCTTGAACCGCCAAGAGACGATCTTTATCAATGAGTGCGTCCCTAACCATATCCATCTGTAACGTGCAAACATGTTAATATATTACACCCAACAATTAAATATATAAGCGGTTAGAAAATGATGTATTATTTCTGGGTTCCTGTCTCAAACACTAAAGTGGAGTGGAGAAAAAATATGAAATATTAGTGTTATACAATTTAAATTTTCTCAATCTGAAGTTGTTCTTTGGATTACGTACCGGAAAATCAGTAAAGAATCTAATTGTCGGTTTAAATGGTCCTGGGCTCTCTGCAATGAATTTTTTCCAAACTCTGAGGAAAAATAATAAAAGATAGAGTGTTAGTAAAAACAAACTATATTGCATTAAAGAAAACTATCATTAATACTCCATTAGGAGTGCCCTAAGGCCGGTTTCAGTGGAGAGAGTCATCACACAGTTACCAATACTGTAATCTTGAGAACTGTGCCAGTGGAGAGCCCTGGTAATGACACTCGTCTCTCGTTTCATGACACTCTCCCTCCTTTCTCATCATAAATTTGCTGATGTAGCATGATATATAATGCTCATAACCCTTCTATGACATTTCGTATTGAGATTGGCCTAAGTGTACATATTTCCATCGACATCACGTGTGAATGCGCATCGCTTTAGCAATCCAAGAAACATCAACGCCATTAATTAAGTCGATGTAGGATAGGAAAAAACCCTAGGTACTGTGCTGTGCGGCTATAGTGGTATACCTTTGTGTACAAGCATTCACACACATTGGTGAGTTGGTGACAATGGCACATACCGGCCAGCGTCAGCTGGCTGGCTAGTATACAGCTTCGCTTGCTTGAAACGGATAGCAGCTATATATAGCTGGCTGCTACCTGGTAGCTCCTCCCTGCTGCCATAATAGTACGGCGACGGTGATCGATGGCAATGTACTTATCATGTTTGTTCACACGCCAAAATTAATTGAAGTGCACTCTAATTAATCATAAACCCACTACTAGAGAATTGACTATATATCATGAGCAAGAAACACTATTAATATTAGTACCGGGTATTTTTGCACTAATGGATGGATTAGTACCGGGTGTGGAGGGAAGACCCGGCACGCCCCTCCATGACCCCATTAATATCGGGCGGGAGCTAGACCCGATACTAATGTCTCACATGACCACCCGGTACTAATGGGTCAGACCCCATTAGTACTGAGCCACAATACAACCCGGTACCTAAAAGCTCCCCTTTAGTACCGGGGGAGCCTTCGACCTGGTATTAAGGGTCCGATTGGTTCCCTGCACGCCTCATGCTTGCATCGCATCGGTGAGCCAGGCTCTCCATGGCCAAGCTGCTACCATGCAAAGGCCCGCCGTTTGATTGCCTGCGTGCATACAACATGGCCGAACAGAGAAGTCGATTGGTAGCCTGAACGCATGACCTGACACTGTACCGCTGCTCTCTGAACTCATGCAACCCACGCACTGGCGTTGGCCTTGCTGGCCAGAAAGGCCTGATTCCTACGTAGCTGACGGGCCTGGCTGGAAGGGGCAAATTGCATCGCTGGGGCCTGGCTCTACCGCTGGTGCAGGCAGCCAATCATGCGAAAGTAGCATGCGCAGAGCCTGGGCGGGTGAAAACCAGGCAACCAATCACCCCCTAATCCTCTCTCTGCCCCCCCCCCCCCCTCTGTTATCCCTCCGCTCCCACAAATATTATCTCATCTCCATCTCCCAGCCACCGAACGGCCACACCCACCCGTGCATTATATTATCTTCTCTTCTCCTTTCTCAACCACATCTTTTTTCCTCAACTCTCTCATTTGTCTTTTCTTCTATCCTCCTGCAGGCGAGTGGCTCAGGCGGGCGGGGCGCAGGGACGACTCCGCAGGCCGCCGCGCCGGGTGGAGGCCGTGCCTGGAGCAGGTGGTGGGTGTCGGGCGCCACACCAGGAGGAGGCCGCAGGATGCCGCACCTGAAGCAGGCGGTGGACAGCGGGAGGAGGCCTCCCCAGCACGTGGGCTGTGCGGCTTCGGTGGCAAGCGGCGAAGCATGTAGCGGGTGGCGGGAGGAGGCCGCAGGCCACCGCGCTTGGGGCAGGCGTCGGGCGCCGGGAGGAGGCCGGCGCGGACGTCTGCCTGGGCCTCTCACTGCGCAGAGGTTAGGGATCTAGGTGAAGATGTGTTGTGATTCAATTTTGGTTGTGTTGTTCATGGGGATCTCTCTGATTTTTGAGCTGTTCATGTGAATCTGTAAGAGTGAATATATATGTGATTCTAGTTCTTTTAATATGTTTGTGAATGTGAAATTTGCATGAGAAATATGTGAAATTTGTGTTTGAATTTGAGTTCATGAATGTGAGTATGCGGAAAAGGGAAAAAAAGAAAAAACAGAAAAGAAAAGGGAAAGAGAAATGGTGGTGGACGGAGACGGACGGACGAGGGTCATTACTCCCGGGTGAGGCACCCAGTACTAATGCAATCCCCCTTTTGTACTAAAGAGTATACCGGTTCTTCACCCAGTACTAAAGGGGTAGCCAACCAGTACAAATAGTTATTTCTCGAATACAGTGACCACCTAATTAATCAATTATCAAAAGAAGGGGCTCACTCAATGTGTTATTAGCTTTAGCCTATACATATGTGTAATTGTTACATGTGGCTGAACATCTTTTCCGTGAACCACCTAGTAAATTAATTAGCTACAAGGATTCAAACTCGTTCTCTCAACGTGATATACATGTGTAAGGTTGGATATTATGGAATACATTTTGTCCAACTTTATTTTTTTTAAACATTAGAATAGCATCAATTATAACATCACTCGCAACGTCAGAAATAGCTAATTATATTAGATGCGCATCTAAAAGCACATTAGAGATGGCAAAAAAAAAATAGTGTCACTACACATACGTGTCTATGTTAAAGATGTGGTATATATACACACATTTCATTATCTTTTATGGTAGTCCTTAGATCAGACAGGTTTTGCATTATCTACTAGACAACTCAAGAGGAAACGTCAAATATACTTCTTCCATTTCGCAATGTGTGTCCACGATCGACCAGCATAACTGAGGGCTGGGACAACAGCCCATTGTATCCATCAATCTAATCCACCGTACCCCTAGCTAGACAAAGTGATCATTCGATAGTATTTTTGGGTGATGCGCCTGCGTGCGTTCTACACCTAATCACAAACGATTGTAACCCCGCAGTCTAGTTAATAAAGCTGTCTTTTAAAAGAAAAAAAAACGAAGGAGGGAAACGAACAACATCTCGTTCTCATCTGTTTGGCCGCAGGATCGAATAGTACGACCTCGATCTACTCCATTTGCACACGTTGGGCCCTACTCAACTTTTTCCCTTTTGCTTCAAATGGTCGGCTCGTTGGTTTTGTTTTTTCTCCTTTCAATTTTACATGGGACCCTGCTAAAGTGCCAATTGTACCCGATCGACACACACACGCACCGGCATCCATCGAGAGAGGTTGCTTGTGGAGTTAGCGTAAGTACGTGCTGCGATCGTCGTCGCCGGCCGTCTTAATTCACTACACATGCGCTCGATCTGCCGGCTGGCCCTTTCCCATATGTTTACGTGTTTGTGCAAATATACGTACATGTGCGTGGGTGGTCCTTGGTTACTATGATTGGGCATGCATGATTGTCGATCAATAGGACCATACGTAGCGACGCTTTGTAGTTACATGCTCGAAATAATCTTTTATGACCTACCCCAAGAGAAGGATGGTGACTATGATATATGTACGATAATCCAGATCTGCGTTCACGTTTCAGCGATCTTAGGGATTTCTAGAGCAAAACCCCATCTTCCACACGCAACACTCTTGAAATGGCACCATTTCCATTTTGCTGATGATCGGCGATGAGGGTCTACTATATATTTAGAGCCTCTGTTCTCTTGGAAATGTTCATGAGATCGAAGAGGGGTTACATATGCATGCATATGAGCGTTATTACCTTTCAAAAAAATATATGTATCATGTCCACTTAATTGATGCTACAAAAGAAATGTTTGATTAGTTGCGGATATGTTGGTTATTATTAAGATGATTCTAGATGCGGCTTTGTAGATTTTTTTTTGCGAAAATCTTTGGAGAAATTAATTCTCCAAAAATTGGTTATCCAAAAAGTGTGTCTATTTTACATTCTATCTTATGATCAATTGAGTATTGATATGGTTGAGTGGTATCTAGCAATAATACACCTATAGTAACAAAAGTATCGAATATCATCCATCGGAATCAACAGAAATAGTTCTTGGCCAAGATTCTTGTAAATAATAATGATGATAGCAGTACAGTTTTGGATTCGGACAATCGATTTGAGAAGATATTTAGCTTCTTTGCTTCAGGGTTTCAGTTTTAGAATAATCCAGAATCAGCATTAAAGCAGCTGAAACAAATAGATCCAGGTCATCAATAATGGAGAGATTCCAAATTCCGATCAAGTATTTTATTTGGAGCAGCCTGTTTTGAAATCCTTGCAGTAGTTTTAAAAAGAGGGAGAGGATCCAAGAGGAGACTTTCGTAAGCTCAAAGCAGAGCAACCCGTACCTTTTTCAAAACAAAAATGCTTCTCCTACATGCTGATGATTTTCAAAACCAGGAGGCGGCTGGTGTTTCGTGTTATCACGAACAAAACAGCTGGTGAGCACAAGAGCTACTAGAGCTAACAGCCGAAACACAATCTGCCACGTCGACCGATATATCTAGGGAGAACTGATTGACATTCCCCTGCCTAGGTGTATAAGCTTTCTAGCCCATGCATGATCAACATATCCAATACAATATTCCTAGTACAAATTCCTCAAAACGGCCTCTCGTTAGGTTCCTTCGATACCAATTTGGGCGGCTCATAGAATACTTGTACTACTGTTACAAGGTTCTCTGAAACAGGAGGATATAATAAACAATAAACTGAGTGGCTTCTCTTGCAGTTTGTGGATGTCAGCCACTATTTATATATATACAAAGTGTTGTGCAAGTGAGATATCTTTCAGGACCAGACAAACAACTGGATATGCATGCAATGCATGCATGTTACCACTATACTATGCAAGAGGAGGCTAAGCCTAAGCCTAGCTAAGCCGGCAACCTAAAGCACATTTGTAGTCTTGGTAAAGCTACGCAAAGTGGGGGGCAGTATATATGGGAGCAGGAACATGATCTTGGCAAGATGTTATTCTAATGCATGCATAGAAATGGAGAGGGGAATAAGATACATGCCCAATGCATGCAAGTTGCGTAGAAGATGCATGTCCTTTGACTCAAAACCAGGTGATGGATGGATGGGGGTAGCATCCCTGGGTAAGCTAGCTAGCAGCCAACAATGCACTCCACTGGGGAGGGAACTTTATTAAAAGAAGATAAGTGCATGGGGGTTAGGGGTTGGGTGTGCACACACTTGTCCCCTCTCGAAGCAAAGGCGAGCGAACAAGCCTAACAAGCTTCAACAGTACTGGTACCCTAGCTAGTTGCACTGGACCGGCCGGCCGGCCGGTCTCTCCTGCAGGCTGGAGCAAGTGAGAGATGACCCAAGTCAAAGCAACTTGTTAATTGTCTAGATTATACACATCCATGCTTGCTTAAAAGGAGCAAATAAAGCAATAACAGTTATATGTAGCTAGCACTTATTGGTACGTTTTCTTTTCTGTTTGAAGCCGCCGGGTGGACTTTAATTTATTAGTTAACTAGGTGATACCCCGTGTGTTACTACGGAAATTATTTAAACAAAATTTTAAGGTGAAATATGAAAGTAGAAACACCAAATTGATTACATGACAACATTCATTTGTAAACAACATCATATAAGAAAGAATGTTATTTTGTTGAGAGTGAAACCGTTCTTAAATAATTGATCCTACATGTATTTCAACTGCGAGAATTTTGTGGTGTGCTACTCACAAATACATGCTATTAGTCACAGAAAATCGCTTGAAGACATAAATAGATTGTTTGGTGGATGATGACATGGCGTGTAGTGGATGGTGGCATGACGTATAGTGGATGGTGACGTGGAATGCTTGCATGTTGAGAGAAATCTATCCATGACTTGTAGTGAGTCTCACCTATATAGTTGTTATAGATTAGTAGACCATGGCTTTACAAGGACAGTTCATTTAATCATATACTTGGGAGAACATGATGCATATGTAACTAATACACCTTGATGTATAACCATTGTGTACTATATATATCTTAAATGGTACAAATTAAATGGTTTTTAATAACTGATGAGTCATTGGCAGTTTTCGACACTGAATTAGTTTGTTAGTACAAATTTTTTGTCGATTTATGGGTGAAGGGAAACCATTACAGACAGCTAGAACAATCGATCAATAATATTTGTATGAAAAGGAAAGGAGTACTAGTCCTATGATTAATTATGGGAGTTGCTAAATGATCTGGGCTGCTCGCTCGCTGCAACCCCCTCCTCGTGGCGTTCCGCAGCATTGAAGCAAGGTCCGTCCTCACGACAACTGCGGTTTGTTGACGCCCCTTCCGCCAACACATCTATCGCCGGTTGGCTCGTTGCCATTACCAGCAATAAGAGGTCCCATTGCCATTAAGGCCACGCTCATCTTCCCTAAAACTTAGATGCCAATCCAATCTTGCCGGAACTACATTGATAATGTGAAATATATATTATTCTTGTGATTAGATATACACGTGCACGCGCGCACTTGAGCAAAAAAAAAAAAAAAAAAAGATTGAGAGACATATTATCATATCTCTCTAGAAGCTCGAAATGAGATTATCAACACGTAACTTTGAATGATACTGCAATTTATATATAGCTTTAAGGAGCTAATTATATGATCTTCTGAAAGCATTTTTAATTAATATAGTAGGTATTTTTATCTAGCCAATCTTTATGATTTTGCTTTTCGCACAAAAAATCTGTTACTTTTATACACAATTGATGGTTAAGATTTGTAACCCAATGCAACGTATCCCATGAAATTTATAGAAATTAAAGACACACAATGCCTAATTTAACAAATAAGAGAATTATATGTCTTCAATGTTTCAAGCGTCAAGTGTGTGCCTTCGGATCAGAGGCTATGTATAAGACCTTTTTTTAAGGACAAAACAAGAAGCTCTGTGCCAGCAAGAACAGGTTTCTGCATTCCAAAGCTAGTGACCACCAAAAGAGTGGCCTACACAATACACCATATGTCTGAACTAATAACACTGAAATGTGTCCATTCATATCCACAACAACAAAAAAGGGTGAAAGGACGACGTGGTCTGAACTTTTTTTTTCCATGGCCACAATAATACAGAAACATGCATGTGTGTGACCCGGCTAGGTCTCAGTTCATTTCCTTTTAAGACACAGCTTACTGTGATGATTGCCTTCAATTCGGACGGACAAGTCTAGAAAAAGAGACACACATCAAGGCAATTGGGTGTATACTCCTATATGATCGATCGATCGATCCGCGCCGTACACGCTGGAATGGATTTCTGGCCGAGGAAAAACATTTTCGGAGCTCGTGATCCATGGATCGATCGACCGGCCATGGTGGGGATGGATCATATCCCATCGCTTGCGGCCTAGCACGCACGCAGGGGACGGTCGACGATGGTTCGAGCGTGTCGTACGAAACAAAATGATGAGACTGCTAGCCCTGATCATGCGACATCTTTGCCTTTCTAGAACTTTGGTCCACAAGTTTAATCGATGCCTCTCTATATAGCTAGGTTGCCCCAATTCTGATATAGAGCTTGTTGTAGTCTTTTGCATGGTAGATTAACCGACAAAATGATTAGGCCAAATTAAAGCTGCATATTATACATTATTGGCGCCCTTAATTACGAGAATCCGGTTTGAAAATGAAGGGTGATTCTAATTTTTGTGTTTGATATCTCTAGCTAGTAGGCCGAGAGTGATTCAGGTAGGACGACAAATTAAATCTTGAAACCTGACGAAGCAAGGAGTCAAAGCGCCAAGAGATCGGCGAGGTTAGAAAGTTTCGCTTGACCACTCCATTTCCAGACCAATTAGGGCCGTCAATTGCTGGATCTCACATCACACTGCCAGTTTTTCCAGTGCCATCTTCTAATCCACGAATTTACCTTGGCTTCTTCTCTGGCGGCCGTTACCTTTTCTTGCAAGGCTGGTTTTGCTTTTTTATCTTTTCCCCGTAAGAGATTAACCGCCATGTGAAGAAAAAACTGCCAATGTGAAAAAGGCAAGCCACAAATATCGGCAGGTATAAATGTATTATTGGTATATTTCTCGAAGAATATCTGGCGGTATGTATAGTGAATAATTTTTTTTGAGCCAGAAACAGAGAGTTTCATTAATCAACCACAGGGTTACAATCCGACTCGATAAAATTTGAGTGGACTAAAGACTGCCTAATTGTTGACATCCTTTTCTTTTTTTTCTTTGTTCTTATTAAGTGCCAAATTTCTATGGTCTAGCACTCTAGCTCCTATGTATTGTCGATCACCATGTGAACGAGAAATTCCCTTTTGGCGTTGAATAATGACTAATGCCACGCATGGAAAAGTTCTTTTCTTCGAGAGAGAGAGAAAAAAGGGGAAAAGTTATTGCTTAATGCTATGTATAATGTATGCAAGGTGAACGACGACCTCTGTAATTCTACAGCGTAAAATATTGCTATAAAAACCACGTGCTTCAAGGGACAATGTTATTTTACTGGTCTCGAATCTCGATCGGTGCTTTGAGCAAATGTTAGGTGAAAATACAATGTGTAAAAACGAAACTTGAAGTTGTATAAAGAGAAGGCAATAGATCGACGATGGCATCTTCAATAATAATAAAAATAAAAACTTTACAGCACAGACCAATTCGATTTGCAATTTGGTACGTACCCTGCGGATGCTGACGATTTTTTTTTTTTGAGCGTGGGCATGCTGACGATTAGGGATGCAAGTTGGAAATGTGATGGGTCATTAGGTTGAACCAAAAGATTAATAAAATGAATTAGGACGACATTTTACGTAATTAATCAGCTGACCCAGAAAACACCATTGGGTACCATTTGCATCTCTACTGACGAGTTTTTCACGTCCAATTGTTACAGAGAAGGACATGCCTGAATTTTACATTATCACCTGATACGGCTTGTTACTCACCACTACTAAATGCTGAATGAAACATACTTTTGAGAGAACTATTTAAAGACATTGTTAACCAGCAGATCAAGCAACTTAAAACGAGCGATATGAGAATACTAGGCAGCAAGTAATTGTTTCCTATTCAACAATTATTGTAATCTAGCTAACTAATGACCACCCAAATCACAGGTGGCAGGCATTCAACCTCTCCTTCCCGGAAAGCAGGGCACCGCAGCCAAATGGCGAAAGGCCGGCCGGGGGAACGAAATTTCCTCTCCCTTTGAGCTGCTAGCTGAAACGTAAGAGAGCAAGCTCAACACACACACACACACACACACACACATGTGAAATCTCTCCTCCTCCGAAAGCAACGCATGGGGGCATCATTGTTGCGCGTCGTAACCAGCAGGTTGCATTTGGTTAACCACACAACACAACCCCCGTTCCAATTCGTAGCGCGCCGCCGAATTGAAGCAACCATTCCCCTTGGAACCAAAACCATCACCAGCAGCAGGTTTTCTATAATTAATGCACCAAATTAGGCAGCCAAGCGAAGCTTCAATTGTTAGCAAGATCGAGCAGATGATGCGGCTGCTGCTGCCTTCCACCAATCAAGCAACAAGCAAGGCTTTTGTTGTGCCAACCCCCAATCCGATCCGCAAATCAGAGGCCCCCCTCCCTACACCTGCTATGTGTGCAGCTAATGCCATGTTGGTGCCATGGCGCTGGCAGCGTCCAGCAAGATATCCATGTCACCAACCCCCCTTGCTGCGTGTGCGTGTGTGGTGGCACCAAACCATGGAGGACAGAAGGAACAAACCTCCTGGCCCCACCACGGCGGCCTCTCTTTTTCCTTTTCTCTATTGACAAGAAGATCAAAACCAGCAAGGAAATAAAATCAAGAGCCCAAGCAAAAGCAAAGCCAAGGAAGGTGCAAATGCAAATTGCAGGCAGGGGCCAGAGAAGGCTGTCAAAGATACAGCCAGCCAAACACTAACCATAATCATGAATGGGCCCACCCCCTCCCCCCGCTCTCTCTCTCTCTCTAAAATTCAGGGAAATGAAGAAAACACATAGAAATGCCTAAAAAGCTGAGAGGAGAGAGGGGGAAAAAGGACAGGAGAGAGAGAAGGGTGGGGGGAATTATCAAGAAAGGGTGAGGCTTTGCATCCAAGCGTGCTCCCCCTTGTACCTGAGCATTTTTTGCCCGGCCTGACCCGGTCCGCACACGGACCTTACTGAACGGGCGTGGGCAGAGATCTTGAAGTTTGTGAAAATTTTTTTTGGCCCGAGCCCGGCCCGAAATGCTGTTTTTAGTTACTTTACCTTATAAAATACGCGGGCGGCCCGCCCAAAGCCCGGGCCCGGCCTGAGCCCGGCCCGAAAACTGAGGCCCGACACGTCCCATGGGACGGTCATGGGCAGGATTTTCTCAACCCGAAAAACCCGAATTTTTTTTCGACCCGGCCCGAACCCGACCCGGCCCGTGGAATGCTCAGGTCTACTCCCCCTGAAGCAACCCCCTCCTCTCCCTCTCTCTCTTCCATTCCATCCTCCGGTCAGCGTCCCTGTTGACCGTGCAGCGCCACCCCCGTCGCAACGGAACGGGGACGACGCCACGACGGGAACGAAACCACCTCTCCCTCCTCGGCCGCTTCCTCGCGACCACGCACCCCACGACGACCCCGTCCTCCGCCTCCTTCCTATATATAACTCCCCGCCTCACCATTACGGACACGGACACCTCCCCTCTCCTCACGGACCCCTCCTCCTTTCTCTCCTCTCTCTCTCTCTCTCCTCACCAAGAACTGCAACTGCACACGGCTCGCCACAAGGAACGTACGTACGGGGCGACGCCGCATCCGGATTATGAAGACGAGGCGCGGCGCGTGCTACTCCTGCCACGCGGCGGCGGCGGCGGCCTGCGACGGCCCGGAGGTGCAGGCCCTGCTGCACCGCCGTAAGAGGCGCCGGACCACCACCGCCGCCGCGGCCGAGGGGTCGCCGGCGGCGGCGGCGGCTGGATGCGGCGGCCGCGCTGGCGGGCTGGGAGACATGTTTGAGGAGCTGCCTGACGATCTCGTCGTGTCGATACTCCGCGACGTCGCGTCGTCCGCCGGCTCGCCGGCTGACCTCGCCGGCGCCATGCTCACGTACGTCCCTGTTCTGCCTGACTTCAGTTCCGTTCCGTGAGTCGAGATATCGTTTTGATGGATGGATGGAGTTCTTACGGGGAGATGCATGGTGGATATGCAGGTGCAAGAGGTTCCGGGACCTCGGGCAGAGCAAGGTGGTGCTGGCGCGGGCGTCGCCGCGGTGCCTCGCCGTGCGCGCCAAGGCCTGGTCCGACGACGCGCACCGCTTCCTGCAGCGCTGCGCCGACGCCGGCAACCTGGAAGCCTGCTACCTCCTCGGCATGGTAAGTCGATACACACGAGAATCAATCACTCAATCTCCTCCGCGCCGCCGGCGCTTAAACTTTTGCCGTGTCGATCTTGCTGCTAATGATGGAGCTCGCTCCCGCCCGTGTCATGCAGATCCGGTTCTACTGCCTGGGCAGCCGCGGGTCCGGCGCGGCGCTGATGGCGGCGGCGGCGGTGGGCGGCCACCGCGAGGCGCTCTACTCGCTGGCCGTGATCCAGTTCAACGGCAGCGGCGGCAGCAAGGACGACCGCGACCTCCGCGCGGGCGCCGCGCTGTGCGCGCGCGCGGCGTCGCTGGGCCACGTGGACGCGCTCCGCGAGCTCGGCCACTGCCTCCAGGACGGCTACGGCGTGCGGCGGTCGGTCCTGGACGGGCGACGCCTGCTCATCCAGGCCAACGCACGCGAGCTCGCCGCCGCCGCCGCCGCTGTCGCCGGCGCGCCCCCGCTCCGTGCCGGAGGCATCGGGAAGGCTGCGGCTGCAACAGCAGCGGCAGCCTCGCGGCGGCACTCGTGCCTCCTGAGCGACTTCGGGTGCCGCGCGGCGGCGGCCGGGGAGGCGCACGCGGCGAACCGGTTCCTGGTGGACTGGTTCGCGTCGCGGCCGCTCGCCCAGGCCGTTGCCGTCGCGGGCGCCGGGACTACGGCGGCGGCGGGCTCGGCGGAGGACGACGGCGCGGCCGGCGGCGCTCTGCGGCTGTGCTCGCAGGCGCTGTGCGGGCGTCCCGAGACGCGGCGGCACGAGTTCCGTCGGTGCTCGGTGTGCGGCGTGGTGAACTACTGCTCCCGCGCGTGCCAGGCGCTGCACTGGAAGATGGCGCACAAGGCGGAGTGCACGCCCATGGACCGGTGGCTCGACGGCGCCGCCGCCGCGGCGCACCCCGACGCCGACGCTGCGGCGGCGTGACGCCACCTGCCTGCCTGCTGCTCGCGGCGTCGTCCGTTTCCCTGCGACTTGTCGTTTTTAGCAACGCTAGTTTTTACTGCTCGCCGCGGCCGGCCGTTCTTCTTTTTCTCTGTTTTTTTTCTCCCGTTGCTGTCGTTTTTCGCACCCCTCCTCCCCTTCTGTAACCTGTATACAGTACGTACATGGTTGGTTGGCACGCTATGGCAAAGCGAAGGTTTTGAGCAGAGACAGAGGACAGGCAGCAGTGATTTTTTTGGCGAAATAGGCAAATCCGTCCTTGAACTATGGTCGATAGCTCAATTTCGTCCTCAAACTATGAAAACGACTAATTTCGTCCTCGAACTTTCACAGATGGTTCAGTTTCGTCCCTGATCCGAGTTGGAACGCCATGCTGGCTCTCCTCGTCATCGCCCCTGTCCTCTCTCTTTGATCTGCACGCCGTCTCCGCGAAGCCCGCTCTACGTCGACTCCTACGGCAGCCTGTGCGTTGCCTCCTCCGTGACCTCCTTCTCCTCGCGCAGCCGCGCCGCTGGCTCCGCGGTCTCCTCCTCCCCCAACCCCGCCTTCGTCGCCTCCAGCTCCTCCACCCGCCGAGGCGGCCCATGTCTCGCACGGCGTCCTCCATGCGCGCGAGCTCGCCAGCGCCGCTGAGGCAGGAGATGGCAAGCGGGAGAATCTCGTCGGGGCGGCTGAGGCGCGCGTACACTGGGAGGAGGCGCTGCGTCGGGGTGGGGAGGCCGGCGAGGAGCGGTGGATGAAGCAGTTGGACCCACCCGCCGCCACGGACACCCGCCCACGCGCAACGACGAACGCCGCAGCCTCCGCTGCAGCGCGCGGTACGGTGTCGCCGGCAGCTCGCCTGCGTCAGCGTGTACCACGTCCAGGAGGTGGCGCGAGACGCCACGGTGGTCAGCGAGGGGCACCTGCTGGTGTGGTGATGTCGAGGCCCGCGTAGAGCTGTATGTTGTCGGCGTTCACAACCTCGCCGCCCAGCGTGAGGACAGCTTGGTCTGGCCCATGCCCATGGCCCCGACGATCACCACCAACCTCGTCATCACGGGCTCCAACACCACCTTGCAGCTACTGAAGCAGTAGCAGCCATCGTCGCCTCCCCTTCCCCTGTCCTCCATTCTGACGCTGTTATGGGGCCGCCGCTGGCACTTCCATGGCCCGTCGTTCCTGCCGGCGCTAGCCAGCGGCCGCCATGGGAGAGCGGACGAGATCAAGGCCAACACGTGGGTGCTGGCGGCGGCGCAGGCGTGCAAGATCTGGCACATGGAGCTGGCCCGTTCGGCGCCTGGACGCGACGCCCCACGCCCGTGCGGTAGCCGGAGCTGTCGCCAAAGGCGGAGGGAGGGGTCCGGTGGAGGAGGAGCTGATACGGCGGGTGGAGGAGTTGGAGGCGGCGGCGGTGTGGCTGCAGGAGAAGGAGGCCGTAGAAAAGGTGGCGCGGCTGCGGGAGGACAAGGAGGCAGTGGCGGCGCGGCTGCAGTAGGAGATCGACGCAGAGCAGGCCTCCGCGGAGATGACGGCCAGCGAGGCCCAGCAGAGGACTTGGCGATGACGAGGCGAGCCAACGTGGCTTTCCACGTCGGACCAGGGATGAAATTGGGCCGGCTGTGAAAGTTGAAGGACGTGAATGACCGTTTTTGTAGTTTGAGGATGAAATTGGGCTTTCGGCGATAGTTTAAGGACGGATTTGCCTATTTCGCCGATTTTTTTCACCATTGGCCCGTGACAGGCACTGGTGCTGTGCTGTGCTGGAGTAACTGACCAGCCACAGCCCGTTCACCGAGAGGAGACGTGACGTGACGTCGAAACAGAGCTCCTTTCTCGTGCGGTGCTTGTCATGGCATGCCTGCTCCTGCGCTTTCTGTTCCAAAAGGCGGGGCGAGAAAACGCCAGGCGGCCACAGACCAGCCAGCGACGACGAGCCAAACCGACGATGGATGTGGCTGCCGCGGGGCGGGGTGGGCCTGCGTGCGCTGCCCAGCAGGCCGTTGCCGTCGGCCTGTCTTGGCCCATGCCGAGGGAGGGGAGGAGGAGGGAACGCGACAGAAGCCGTTAGAGAGCCCACAGGGAAGAAAATGCGCGTGGAGGGAGGGAACGCGACAGAGTCCGACTCCGACATGCCGCCGGAGACGTGCGCGGGGGGGCTACCTGCGGTGGTGGGATGGAAATCGGCGGAAGAATATCTCCGCCGCTCCGGCTTGATTCGATGGGCGCGATATGGTGCTGGTGGTGGCCGAGCACCACGCCGCCGCCGCCTGATCCCGTGCGGATATGGTGCTGGTGGTGCGTGACCGAGCACTGATGCCCTGGTGTGCCTGCGTAGTACGTGTGGCGTGCACGCCCAAGGATGGCGACCCGACGGCGGTGGACGTCGATCTGCGCCCGCGGCGAGAGACAGCAATGTTTCCCGGCCGTCATCTATCTCCGCTCGCTCCCTCTCCTCTGCGGATCGAGATCGATCTACCCGATCCCGTTCCGCGGCGTCAACGCGCGTGCGCCCGAGGAAAAAAACACACGACGCTGCCGCTTGCCGTGGAAGTAGTGGGCTTCGACAGCGACGACGGGCATACGTACGCTGTTCCAAGGTCCATCCATGACCATCTCGCGCTGGCCCGCGGCGATCGGAGTCACAGGCACGGCCCGTCGCGCGTCTTGTTTCCTCCAACAGTTGCCGCCACTGTTGGCGCTTGCTTCTCCCTGCTGGCTCGGTTTGGGTTTTTTTTTTTGAAATTAAGGGCAGAAGTAATGTCATATCATTTAAGAAGAGGAAACAATTGTACATCACGAGCCGAAGCGAACGCCACCACCACAAATACAACTCACACAAACAACGCACACAACAAAATACTGTACCACCTCAATCTGGAAGAGAAGCCAAAAGTAATCCGCCAAGAACTGCGGGCTCGGTTCGGTGGCTTCCCGGATCCGATCCAATCGCCTGCTGCTCCTTCCCCGTGCCCTGCGCCCATGCCTGCTGATTAAGCGACGAGCAGAGGGGCCAGCCAGAGAGCCGAACCAGAACACAGTGATGGTGTGCTAGCTCTGACCGGCCACATGGAGTACGCATGTAGCCACCGAGCGACCGACGCTTCCTGGTTGGCTCGCCGGCGGCTGCTGCTGCTGCTGCATGAACACGGTTTGATTGCTTGCGCAGGCGCATGCAGGTCCGGTCCGTGAATGGGATGATGCGTGCACCGATCGTCGACGGTGAACATCGGGGCGTATGATCATCAGCGCGCGGGGTGCCTGCTGGCTCTGGCGCTCTGCCTGCGACGCATGGCATGGATGGACCAGTACGTACGTCTGACAAAGCGAGAGAGACGACAGACCGGCCTCTATAGCGTCTACTACGTACTCCCTTGGGCACCCTTGTCCTTTTTCCCCCGATGAAAGAATATGGAACAGGGCAAGTAGCACGCGCGTTTGTCGTGACACGCAGGGCACCCGTTCCAAGTTTAGTATAACTGCACGATCGATCCATCACCGTCACCGGCCGGCGACCCCGGGGGCGCAACGGACACGCGGCTGCTCCCTGCCGCGCGACACCGGACGACGTCCGTGTCATTCCCCGTCCGTCGCCGGCCACCTCACCGCGCTTCAGTGGCGGATGCAGGATGGAGGACAAGCGGGGCTGAAACAATGGAGATGTTGTTTTCACGAAGATTTAATGATGATTTAAAGCTTTTGCTACAGTGATTAGTGAAGAAACCAGGATCATTAGGGGGGCTGGAGCCCCCTAGACCCACCAGTAGATTCGCCACTGCTTCGAGACGATCCTCACCACCGCACACTTCCGATCACCCTTGGATTGGATCCCTATCCAAGCTTTATTCCTCCCTTTCAGTTGAGCCTCCGGAACGAAAGCGTGGTCCTCGTCGCCGGCCGTGTGTGGCCGCCGCTCTGGCGGCTGCCTTGGCTTGTGGCCGTTAATGGAATCGAGCAACAAACCGGCATGGGCGCGCTCCGGTCCGGGGACCCCATGGCTTGCCGGGCGGCGGCGGGCAGAGAGAGGTTCGTGACGCGGGCAAGGAGCACGGGCCCGAGCCGTGCCGTGCGCCGGTCGAACACTACTGCTGCATGGCCGTACGCAGCCACGTCGCTCACTTCACATTAGTGATCCGTTGTCTTGCTTTTCAGTCCTTGGTGGCTGGCGAGAAGGAAAACACGTCCTCCTACCACATGCATCGATTCGAGCCACTTGGTGAGATTCTTCTTCTTTTAATTTTTAGATAGGGTAATAAACTTGGTGAGATGTCTCTGGTTGTGCGCGCGGCGGGTTGTGTCAAAAATCAAATCCAGTTACTATTTGGGGTGACCATGATGTCATGTTGATAGTAGTGGATCGTTTAGTTTGCAGGTTGAAGCTGCTGGGCTGGCCCATGACGTGTTCGCGGTATAATTTTTGCATTTTTGGACGAATTCTACGTATGGACCTCTGAGGGAAAGAATTTCAAAAATGGACCCATAGCACGGCGTCAAAAGCCACGGCGTCGTTATATAACAGCACGACATCATGCCCCTTGGCGCCGTGTTGTTATACAACGGCACCGTGTCTTTTGACACCGTGCTTTTTTTAGGTGTTTTCGGATGATGGTGGCGTCGACGTGTCATAGAACGGCGCCACAAGCTACGGCGCCGTTGTAGAGCAGCACGGCGCCATGCCCCTTGGCGCCGTGCTGTTCTACAACGGCGTCGTGGCTTGTGGCGCCGTGCTATGGGTCCATTTTTGGGATTCTTTCCCACGGGGGTCCAAATGTAGAATTCTTACTCAAAAGGAACCAAAATGCAAAAATTATACCGTGTTCGCGTATATATGCTTTTCATCAGTGTCGGGGTTCTCTACCACCGGACAGTAAATTTGTATCGATCATGTGTCCGATCCGGATGGTTAGCACGAGAGACGCCGGGATTTGGACTGGTTCGGGCCTCCGAGGAGCAATACCCTACGTCCAGTGTCGAGCTGCCGTGTTCTTGTGCTGGGTTGTTTGTAGTAGGGGTTACAAACTGGTCGGGAGAGGGTGTCGAGCCCAAGTCCCTAGGGTGTGAGTTCTCAGTTCGCCAGCCTTTGTGACGGTTGCCCTCCTCTCCCTTTTATAGACGCAGGGGGAGGGGCAAAAAAGGGAAATAAAGTAAAAGTTACAGTGCTGACCGCTGGGATGTCCTCTCGCACGTCGCTGTCGGTCTGGGTGCATTGAAGAGGAGCTGCACTACGTTGTCGTCGAGGCCGCCGCGTGGCCGGGCGGGGCTGTTTACTTGGGGCACTTGGTGCTTTCTCCGAGCACGTTGGTGCTGACTCAACCCGCCTGAGCACGGGATGAGCGCGCCACGTTAAGGCCTAACCGTAGGCCAGCGCTAATTGTAGGGGGCACTCGAGTGCCTCGGTCGGAGTTGGCGTGTTGCAAGGTCGGATGGGACGGCGTGTTGATGGTCGTGCAGCCGAACAGTGCCGCATTAAGGCCCTTGTCAGGGCCGGCCGCCCGCGCGTGTCGTCAGCTGGCGTACTTGCATGTCATGGGGAACTGGCGCCCCACGCGTCGTAGTGGGGAAGCCCGCGCGTCGGGGTGGCGCCACATTGCGTGGACCGTGCCTTGGTCGGAGACGGAAACTGCTCGTGCGAACGAGCAGGTTGTCGGAGGCGAGGCGGAGACTCCTCGTGCAAGGCGGAGACTTGTCGTGCGAGGCGGAGAGTTGTCGTGCGAGACGGAGACTCCTCGTGCGAGGCGGAGACTTGTCGTACGAGACGGAGACTTGTCGGAGAAGCCTTCTCTTGGCAGGAGACTTGTCGAGGAAGCTTCCAACTGGTCGGAAGTATGACGTCTTGCCAGTGATGGTCTTGACGGGGATCCTCAGCCTTCCTTATATTGAATCTTGGCCTTCACGTTGTCAATGGTGTCAGAAGACTCCACCTCAAAAGTGATTATCTCGCCGTCAAAGGGGGCCCTAATCTGGGCCCTCGTCAGTAGCCCCCGAGCCTGAGAGGGAGTCAAGGACTCGCACACAGGCTCAGACGAAAGGCGTCATGACGATCCTTGCTCTTGGTCTTCCCGGTGGGTGCGCGCGAGCGCATCCGCTGGATGTAGCCCCCGAGCCCACGAGTGAGCTGTAGACTCGCTTGTGGGGTTTTGATCTTCAGTGGTGTTGTCGTGGTTCCGGGACCTTTTTCCGAGGTGGTCGTGACGGTCGTGGGCGTTGTGGAAGTCGTGGGGGTCGTGGCGGACGTGACGGCTTGAAAAGACGGAGCGGGGTCGGTTCAGATTCCCGGGCCCAGCGGGCATCGAGGCGTCGCGCAGGCGGGCGTCAGTTACCCCGGGGGCACGCGCGTGTGCAGGCGTCTTTTCGTCGTGGCGGGCCTAGCATTTAAGGCTAGTGGCCACGCCCCTTCCTTATAAACTGTGCGCCGGTTGAGGATTCGAAACTTTTACCCTTCTGCCTTCTCTGCCGCCGTCGTCGCCCGTTTCCTTTGCCATTCACACCCACAGCGCCGCCTCCTCTTTCACCTGAGCCGCGTGTGAGAGCCCGCCGCCACCATGTCGAACTGGTCGCGCTCTAACGTGTCTCGCTCGATGCTGCTCCAACTGGTCGCCGCCGGGCAACTTCCTCCGCTCACCGACGTCGAAGAGTGGAGGTTGCCTGAGGACGAGTCCGTGCCGCGCCCGCCGAGGGGGTACGTCATCTCGTTCGGGGCGTTCCACGAGCGCGGCTTCTCCGTCCCTGCCGGGCAGTTCATCCGGGCTATTCTCCATGAGTACGGGCTCCAGCTCCAGCACCTTAACCCGAACAGAGTCCAACAAATAGCGGCGTTCGAGGCGTTGTGCGAGGGATACTTCGGGATCGGTGCCCACTGGCACCTCTTCAAGTATTTCTTCATGTTCGCCTGCTTGAAGGACGGCCCCCTCCCGGCGACCATCGGTTGCGCCAACCTCCGGATGAAGCAGGGGAGGGGCGATAAGTACATTCCTTTCTCGCTGACGAGTTCCAACAGCGGTTGGCACAAGGGTTGGTTCTATCTCAAGAAGAACCCCGAGCACGCGCTGCCGGAGTTCACCGGAGCCTCCATCGCCCAAGCGCCGAGAAGCTGGAGCGACGGGCCTCCGAAGGCGGAGCAGGAGAAGCTGCTCAAGGAGCACTGGGTAGCGCTGGCCTGCCTCCGCGATGCCGGGGTCGATCTGGCAGCCGTCATCGGCCAGTACCACACCCGAGGGGTCGTCCCGCTCCGGAGGCGGTCTCTTCGTCTTTGTGAAATGACGGCCAAGGGGGCCCCTTGGATGGGTACAGTGACCGCGCCTGGGCGACTTTTGTTGGATGAGGTCCAGCGTCGCGTGTCGGTGGCCATCGGGAAGGAGTCCTACTCGTGGCCGCCGTCACGGCTCCTGCCGATGCTCCCCAACGAGGGGACCGAGAAGCTCGTAAGTGGTTTCTTCTTCCGATAAGTTTTCCGATTAGTTCGAGGTCTTTATTTGGTTTGGATCTTCTCGGAAATTTCTCATGGTCGTTGGCTCCCTTCGCTTCCTTTTACTTTCAGCTGCGGAGCCCCCACCTTGTTCTTGCAAAGCCTCCTCTCCTGGAGGAGGCGATCTTCAAGCGCAACCAGGCAGCCGTGAATAGGCGAAGGGCGGAGCGCAAGGCGCAGCACAAGGAGAAGGAGATCGCCAAGCGCGATCGAAACGACGACCGCATCAAGCACCGTAAGGCGGGAGAGACCAACGTCTCCTCCAACGAAGATCCGTCGCCGCCGCCGGCGTGGAGCTGGGATGAGCTGAGCGCGGACGTCGACTGGAGCGGCATGTCTGGGTCGCCCATATCTTCGCCGCGCGTGGGTGGCGGAGGTGAGCTCGATGTGGCTGTCGGAGCCTGTCGCTCGCGAGAGGGGCGCGGGCTCCAGCTCGCAGTCGGGGGCCCGTCCCGCCCGAGAAGATCAACGGGTGACCCGCTCGCAGGGGGCCCCTGGCGATTCACGCGTCCCCGAGGGGCGGAGAGATCCCCCACGCCAGGACGATCCACCCAGGCGGTCGGTGGAGCGAGACTCTTCCTCCCGCCACCTCTACGACGGCTCCGAGCGTCCGGACTCGGACTCCCTGAGGAGGCGTTCGTCGTCCAAGGCGAGGTCGACCCCGCCGGCGTCTACTCTGAGCGCGCCGTAGGGGGGAACACGAGCGTTCCCCAGCGGTGCCTCCAATCTCTAGTTATCCGTGGCGGCGGCACCCCGGCCGTGCAGGTTCCCCTCCCCTCCGGTGGGAGCCAAGTGCCGGCCTCCGGAGCGGCGGAGGTCGGGAGGGCAGCCCCCGAGCCGTCGAGGGATCGAAGCGCCGTCCCCAAGTCCTCAGGGGACGATGGGCTAGCTCCCGCGTCGACGGAGCATCGGGAACCGGTACCCGAGATGGCGGGGGCCAAAAGGCCAGCCCCCGAGCAGGGCCCATCGGACAGGCCGGTCAAGCGGGTTCGCGTCCGGTCCACCATGTAAGCTCTTGCTCGCTATTCCTCGTTGTTTTATTGTTTTTCGTCTTTGCTTTCTTCTCATTTTTGACTCGCCCTTGCGTCAGTCGGGCCGACACCGGCGTGCTCAGTCTCGCGCCAATGAAGCGCGCAATGCTGAGCACGCGCAACCCTTAGCCCGATCCCCGCCCAACGCCCCATCCTGCTGAACCGTCGGCGGGTCAGGCCGGCGGGAGGTCCACCGCGGCGACCGGGGTTGCCGAGACAGCGGCGCCTCCGCCAACGTCGGACGCCGACAACTTGAGTGGGGGCGGGTGGCTCCTGAGGCGAATGACATCCAGGCGGCGATCGAGCCGCCGATCGAGACCACCGCGGGGGGTGACGATCGAGCCTCCGAGAAGGTCGCACCCCCGCCGCCGTCGGTCGGTGAACACGAAACCGAGATGCCGGCAGCGGTTGAAGCTCCAGTGCCTGCGGCGTTGCAGGCGGGCGGGGACGCGATGGCGGAGCCGGCGGCCGACGATGCAGCTGCGCGCTCTCGGGAGATCATTGACCTCGACGGGCCCGACCTCCCGGGCGACGATCCAGCTATCTTCGAAGCCGCGCTGGAGCGATTGCTGGCGGAGACGGAGGGGTCGGGGGTCGAGGCTTCTGAGTCGGCCGTGCCCGGGGCTGCGACCGCGGCCGGAGCCGCGGAGCCCGGTGACAAGGAGCCCGCGCTCGACGCGGCCGAAGCAGAGCAGCCGGAGCTGGGTCTGGTCGGAGCCAGCGAGGCCCCCGAAGCCCCAGTCGCGTTCGAGGCGACCGAGGAAGTCCTCGGAGAGCCCGCGGCTGGCGCAGAGCTGGCGGTCGCCGCGTCCTCACCCCGTGCTGCGGTTGCGGGGACGACTGCTACGAGCGCGCTGGAGCCGCCGTCACCCGGGTCCGCCGTCCCCGCTAGCCCGACCCGCCCAGTCCCGCAGGAACATGATGTCCCCGGGAACGTTGCGGGAGGTGCCTCCCCGGAGATCCAAGAGGTCGGGGAGGGGTCCGGCGCAGGGCTGCTGCCGGAGCCGGAGGAGAACGATGCGCGGATCACCGACCTCGTGCGCTCCTCGTGGGCAGCTGCTTATGAGGCGGATGCGCTCGACGACGAGGACGAGGAGGCCGCGGCCTGCCACCGCCTCGAGCGAGGTCTCGGGTGGGCGCGTCGTGCGTTCGACGAGCTCATCCTTCCTGCAACAGCGGTGAGTCCCCTCGAACCAGGAGTTTAGCCTTGTTTTCCCCATTCTTGTAAGTCTTGTAATCGTTGATCTCCTGCCCGGTATAGTCGCTCATGGAGTGCGGCGCAAAGAAGGCGCACACCATCAGGGAGCTCCGGGCGGAGCGGACCCAGCTGGAGATGCAGCTGGCGGTTGCTCGGCTGGCTGCCGCCGGGGTGGTGGTGAATGAGGCCTTGTCGAAGGCGGCGCTCGAGGCCGCCGTGAAGGCCGCGGAAGACCGTGCCACGGCCGCGGAAGACCGCGCCACAGCCGCACAGGCCGCTGCCACCAACACCGCGACGCAGCGGGAATCCCTTGAGACGAAGTTGGCCCGGGCGGAGGCGAAGGCCGAGGAGTTGCAGGCCGCCATGGCGACCGCCAACGAGGCTGCCGAGAGAGCCACAACCGCCGCCACCGCCGCTGAAACTGCCGCCCAAAACGCTGCCCAGGCCGCCGCCCAGGAGAAGACGACGCTCGAGTCGAAGGTGGCGGAGCTGGAGCAAGACTTGGCCACCGCCGGCGCGGACCTCCGGATGGCCAACAAACAATTCTCCGAGGTGGCCAACAAGCTCCAGGAAGCCACCGACTAGGTGACCCGGCTGCGGGATGCTAACTCCAAATTGGCGCAGGACATTGATGGTGAGTGGGCTTCGAATGCTGCCGTTGGTTTCTTTCTTTTCATTGATTTCTGTTGGTGTTGACTTGTCCTCTTGCGGCCATAGGACTGCGTGCGCATCGCGCCGCGATGACTGTGAAGCTCACGGAAAAGTCGCAAGAGGTGAACGCCGCCGAGCTCAAGATCATCGAAAAGGACGGCTCGATCAAGCGGCTGTTGGAGCTGCTCGAGAGTAAGTCCTTTCGATCCTGTCTCACTCTTCCTTCGACTCAGCCGCGCCATGTTTATTCATTGCGATTCGTCGACCCTTTTCAGAGACCAGGGCCAAACTTGAGCAGTCCCGGAAGGCCCAGGAGCAGGTCGGGATCGAGCTCGAGCAAGCCAAGAACGCCCGGCGCGAGTCGGAGACATCACGCCGGCAGAGCATCCTGGAATACGCCAACCTCGGGAGGCTCATCGGCTATGTCTTGTCAGGAGTTGGCATTGCCATCGGGCCGATGCTTCCCGACACGCTGGCGAAGCTAGTTGAGGGCCTCCCGGCAGTTATCAAGGAGCGGGAACTGTCGACTGCTCGGAAGGTGGTGCACCGGATGCTCGCCATGTTCAATTCGCACTATCAAGGAATGGACCGCACGGCTTTGTGCGGCGGCTGGGCCCCTAGCAGCTCCGACGACTACTGCGACCAGATCGAGGAAGATTGCGCCTCCTTCGCCCGTGCCATGGCCGATGTCGCGATGAAGGACCTGGACTCAAGGGTAAAACAGCCACAGATGTTCAATGTTCCAAGCGTTGGAGACGACCCGACCGTCCTCGTATCGAATCTTGAACGTTCCGGGTCGGAGCACTTGATCAATGATGAACGGTCCCTCCCACGGGGGCGCAAGCTTGTGTCGATCCTTGCTGCCTTGAACTCGTCGGAGGACCAGGTCCCCGACCTGGAACTCGCGGGTGCGCACGTTGCGCTCGTGATAGCGTCGCAAGGCTTGTTGGTACTTGGCCGAGTGTAGCAGCGCCACATCACGCGCTTCGTCGAGCTGGTCGATCGCATCCTCGAGCGCGACTTGACTGCCTTCCTCGGTGTAGGCTCGTACTCTGGGGCTGTCGTAGTCGATGTCCGTGGGGAGGACCGCTTCCGACCCGTGCACCATGAAGAATGGCGTGAAGCCGGTTGCTTGACAAGGCGTGGTGCGCAGGGTCCAGAGAACGGATGGTAGCTCGGCTACCCATCTTGCTCGAAACTTCTCGAGGCATTTGAAGATGCGAGGCTTCAGTCCTTGCAGTAGCATGCCGTTCGCCCATTCGACTTGCCCGTTCATCTTCGGGTGCGCCACGGCAGACCAGTCCACGCGAATGTTGTTGTCGTCGCAGAAGTTGAGGAATTTCTTCCCTGTGAACTGGGTGCCGTTGTCGGTGATGATCGTGTTAGGTATGCCGAAGCGATAGATGATGTCGGTGAAGAACGCTACGGCCTCCTCAGAGCGGACGTTCACGATGGGTCGAGCCTCGATCTACTTGGAGAACTTGTCGACCGCCACGAGGAGATGCGTGAAGCCCCCGGGCGCTTGTCAGAGCAGCCCCACCATGTCGAGGTGCCACACAGCAAAAGGCCATGTGATGGGGATGGTCTGAAGCGCTTGCGCCGGGAGGTGTGTTTGTCGAGCGTAGAACTGGCACCCCTCGCAACGCCGCACGATGTCCTTGGAGTCCGCTACCGCTGTGGGCCAGTAGAACCCTTGTCGGAAAGCTTTTCCGACAAGAGTCCTCGGACCGGTGTGATGCCCGCACGTGCCAGCATGGATCTCGCGCAGTAGCTCTTTTCCTTGATCTCCCAAGATGCATCGCATGAGTATGCCAGCCGCGCCTCGTTTGTAGAGCTCACCCTCGATGAGGGCGAACGCTTTAGCTCGTCGCGCGATGCGGCGTGCCTCCGTCTGGTCGGGGGGCAGCTTCCCCTTGACAAGCCATTCGAGGATTGGAAAGCGCCAATCGGGGTCCTCGAGGTTCTGCTCGGGCGGCTGGTCGATCTCCATAACTTCCGGCCCTTCATGTTCTTGCGGCTTTTCCCCCTCGACACGCACGGACGGTGCGTGCTGGTCGCTTGCGAACACTCCATGCGGTACATGCTTGTGGCTTGATGCAGTCTTGGCGAGGATGTCCGCGGCCTTGTTGTAGTCACGCAGGATGTGATGAAGCTCGAGCCCATGAAACTTGTCCTCCAAATCGCGCACAGCCTGGCAGTAGGCCGCCATCTTTGGATCAACACAATTTTTCTCCTTCATGACTTGATCCACGACCAGCTCCGAGTCTCCTCTGATCTCGAGACGGCGGATCCCGAGCTCGACAGCGATTCAAAGGCCGTTGATGAGCGCCTCGTACTCGGCGACGTTGTTGGAGGCGGGGAAGTGTAGCCGAACCATGTACTCCATACGCACGCCCAGAGGTGAGATGAAGACAAGGCCTACTCCCGCCCCCTCCTTCATGACCGAGCCGTCGAAGTACATTGTCCACATCTCGTGCTCGATGGGCGCCGGTGGAGTTTGAATCTCCGTCCACTCTGCGACAAAGTCCGCCAGCACTTGCGACTTGATGGCGCTATGGGGCGCATATGAAATATTCTGCCCCATCAGCTCGAGTGCCCACTTGGCTATCCTCCCTTCGGCTTCGGGGTTCTGGATCACCTCTCCGAGCGGGTACTTGGACACCACCGTGATGGGGTATGCGTCGAAGTAGTGGCGAAGCTTGCGCTTGGTGATCAAGACAGCGTACACGAGTTTTTGCATTTGCGAGTAACGAGTCTTCGAATCAGAGAGTACCTCGCTCACGAAATAGACTGGACGCTACACCTTGAGTGACCTCCCGGGTTCTTCTCGTTCAACCACGAGCGCAGCACTGACAACCTGAGTTGTCGCGGCGATGTACAGAAGCATCGGCTCTTCTGGCGCTGGTGCCGTGAGTATCGGCGGGCTCTTCAGGAGGTTCTTGAGAGAATCGAGCGCTTCCTGAGCCTCGGGCGTCCACGCGAAGTGGCCGGACTTCTTCATTAGTCAGTACAGCGGCAGGCTATGCTCCCCGAGTCACGCTATGAAACGGCTAAGGACTGCGAGGCAGCCCGTGACGCGTTGTACACCTTTCAGGTTTTGGATCGGCCCCATATCCGTGATGGCCGAGATCTTCTCGGGATTAGCCTCAATGCCGCGTTCCGACACGACAAAGCTAAGGAGCATGCCCCTCGGGACCCCGAAAAGGCACTTCTCGGGGTTAAGCTTTACCCCGTGCTCTCTCAACTTCGCGAACACCTCGGTGAGGTCTGGGACCAGATCGCCGGTCTTTTTTGACTTAACCACGATATCATCAACATACGCCTCGATGATTCGTCCTATAAGGTCTCCAAAGACACGTCGCATGCATCTTTGGAACGTAGCGCCCGCATTTTTGAGCCCGAAGGGCATCGTCTTGTAGCAGTAGGCGCCGAACGGAGTGATGAATGAAGTTGCGAGTTGGTTGCTATGCACATCGCTATCTGGTGGTACCCGGAGTACGCATCGAGAAAACAGAGGGTTTTGCACCCAGCTGTCGAATCGACTACCTGATCTATGCGAGGCAAAGGAAACGGATCCTTGGGACATGCCTTGTTAAGACCCGTATAGTCAACACACATCCTCCATTTCTTATTCTTCTTCTTTACAAGTACAGGGTTAGCAAGCCACTCGGGGTGGAATACTTCTCGGATGAACCCTGAACTAAGGAGCTTCTTGATCTCCTCGCCTATCGCCTTGCACTTCTCGTCATTGAAGCAGCGGAGGCATTGCTTCACCGGTTTCGATCCCGGCTTGATGTTCAGTTTGTGCTCGGCAACCTCCCTCGGGATCCCCTTCATGTCGGAGGGTTTCCATGCGAACACATCGAGGTTCGCTTTGAGGAAGTCGACGAGCGTGCTTTCCTATTTAGGATCGAGCGCCGTCCCGATACGGAGCGTACGGCCATCGTCGGAGACGGCCGCATCCTTGACGTCCTTGGCGGGCTCGAAAGAGCAGGCCGCTCGCTTGGACGACTCGGGGATTTCCTGGTCCTCGGAAGAAGGCTCGGCGTGGAGCTTCTCAGACCGGATCAGTGCCTCCGCAAACTGGAAGCACTCAGCGTCGCACTCGAATGCGCACTGGAACATAGTCCCCACCGTGATGATCCCCTTCGGACCGGGAATCTTCAACTTGAGATACGTATAGATGGGCACTGCCATGAACTTCGCGTAAGCTGGCCTCCCGAGGATGGTGTGGTACGTCCCCGAGAACCCCACCACTTCGAAGGTGAGGGTTTCTGTGCGAAAATTTTGCAGGGTCCCAAACATGACGGGCAGATCGATCTGCCCGATTGGGAGTGCCTCCATTCCAGGGACGACCCCATGGAACGGTGCGGTCGAAGGCCGCAGCTTGGACCACGGGATGCCCATGTCGTCGAGTGTCGACGCGTAGAGCACGTTGATGCCGCTTCCCCCGTCCATCAGGACCTTGTGGATCCGTTTGGACCTGAACAGGGGAGCTACCACTAGTGGGTAGGCTCCCGGCTGTGGTACACGGTCGGGGTGGTCCTTGCGGTCGAAGGTTATCGGAACCTCCGACCACTTCAAGTACGACGACGTCGCGGACTCGGCGTTGTAGACCCCTCGCCGGATCAGCTTCTCTTGGCGTCTTGAGGGCCGCGCCGGGGATCTGCCGAAGATCATGTGGACTGCCCCATCCTCGCCCGGGTACTGGGCTTCCGCATCGTCGTCGTCGTTGCCGGGGAGGGGCGCAGCCTTCTTCTGCGGATCCGCCGTCTTGGGCTTGAGCGTGTCGTTGATGTAGTTCTTCATCAAGCGGCAGTCCTTGAGCGCGTGCTTAACGGGGGCCTCGTGGTGGGTGCACGGGGCCTCCAAGAGCCTCTCGAAGTGGTCCTTCGGTGGACCGGCCTTGGTCGGATTGCTCTTGGGGCGTGAGGCCTTGCGCTCGACCGCCGCGACGAAGTTGTCGTCACGACGACGCTTGTCGTTCTTCTTCTTCTTCTTGGGGTGCGAGGATGGCCCCTCGCCGTGGTCCACGACCTGTTTCCCCTTGCCCTGAGGGGTGTTGAGGGTCGCCGAGACCGCCTCCTCGCCGTCTGCGTGGTTGCTCGCGATGTCGAGAAGTTCCCGAGTGGTTCGGGGCATACGGCGCCCTAGTCGATGGATGAGGGAGGTGCAGGTCGTGCCGTTCTGGAACGCGGAGATGGCGTCATTGTCCGTCGCACTGGGGAGCTCGGTGCAACGCTTGGAGAAACGTCGGATGTAGTCGCGCAGGCTTTCCCCCGGCTACTGCTTGCAGTTGCGCAGCTCCCATTGCTTGTCGGGTCGGGCGTACGTGCCCTGGAAGTTGCCGACGAAGTAGCGGTGCAGCTCCGTCCAGTCGTTAATCTTCCCGCGGGGCAGATGCTCGAGCCATGTCCGCGCGGAGTCACCGAGGTAGAGCGGCAGATTCTTGATGATGAAGAGATCGTCTGTCGCTCCACCCGCGTGGCACGCGAGCCGGTAGTCCTCCAGCCATACGCTGGGGTTAGTTTCCCCGTCGTACCTGGGGATGTTGGTCGGAGCCCGAAAGTGTGAGGGGAACTTCGCATCCCGCACGCCCTGCCCAAAAGCCCGCGGGCCCCTCTGGTCCGGCGACCAGCTGCGATCGCGGTCGTCGTCGCTGTCGTAGCGGCGTCCGCGTCCCCGGTCGTCTTGTCGGTGTGGGCGGTGCTCGTCGCGCCGGTCGTCGTTGCCGTAGTTGTCGACGCTGGCGGCGGGCCTCGATGGTGCCCCGGGCGTCACGGTCGGGCCCGAGACGTTGCTTGACCGCCGACCCTCCGGCTCGATCCCCGTGGCTCCAATGCCACGAGGGGGATGGTTCTGGCGTCACACGGAGGGTGCCGCTCCCCCGTCACGCGCCGACCGCTGGCGCAACGCAGAGCTCTCCGCCCGCTGTGCCGCCGCTGCCTCGAGGAGGGTCTTGAACTGTTGCCGCACCCTCCTCTCCTCGGAGGTGGCCGCTTTCGGGCAGCCGCGCAGCAGAATGGCCGCGGCGGCCAGATTTTGTGACGCTCGCCTGAAGAGGGGCGGGGCGTCGCCGTCGACGTTTGCGCCTTCGTTGGCGCGTCGGTTGTTGTCGCGCGCGCATCCTCGAGCCGGCGGTGTCGGAGCGCGGGCTCTGGACTGCTCGGCGGCAGGTCGACGCTCCTGCCGCTCGCCGTCTCCCTCACGGCGTTGCTCGGTGGTAGGTCGACGCTCCTGCCGCTCGCCGTCTCCTTGACGGCGTTGCTCCCGCACCGGGACCTGCTGCGGGTCCGCCTGCGGGTTCCGTGGCCGATCCTCCCCGAGCTCTCGGTGGAGGTTGGCCAGCTCCTCGTCGAGCTGGCGCCTGGCCTCGACGAGCTCATCGAGGCGCGCCCTGCGCTGGGCGTCCGAGGCGCGGTGGCGTGGTGCCGGCTCCGCGTCGGTGGAGCTGCTTGAGCTCAGCGCCACACAAATGAAGCACTCGCGTGTGGGGTCACGCGCGGGTGCCAGAGGTGCCCTCCGGGCTGCCGCGGAGCCCGGGGCGTTGTAGGACGCTCGCAGCGCGTCCACGTAGGCCGTCACCGAGTCGTCCGGGAGGCATTGCTGTCCGCGAGGGTACATGGCGGTGTACCACTCCATGAACTCACCCCAGGCGAGCGGCTCGTCTCCGCTAGCCTGAAAGGCGAGGTCGGTGAGGTAGTAGGCGGCGAGCCTAAAACGCTCCTGCGTTGGGTTTGGCCCCAACATGGCCATGATCGTCTCGTCTGAGAAGCCTCGGACGAACGCCGCGTGCCCCGCCGCCGCCGTCAAGGCGTTGGGGCGAGCGGATCGGGCGAAGGTGCGCCCGACGACGGTCTCCGCCGACCCGGTGTAGACGAAGTCGAGGGAGCCGAAGCGCATGGTGGCCCCAGGGGTTAGCGAAACCCTGCGGCTCTCCATCCGAGTCGTTTGTGAAGTTCGGCGAGACACACGATGTGCCCCTACCTGGCGCGCCAACTGTCGAGGTTCTCTACCGCCGGACAGTAAATTTGTATCGATCGTGTGTCCGACCCGGATGGTTAGCACGAGAGACGCCGGGATTTAGACTAGTTCGGGCCTCCGAGGAGTAATACCCTACGTCCAGTGTCGAGCTGCCGTGTTCTTGTGCTAGGGTTGTTTGTAGTAGGGGTTACAAACTGGTCAGGAGAGGGTGTCGAGCCCAAGTCCCTGGGGTGTGAGTTCTCAGTTCGTCAGCCTTTGTGACGGTTGCCCTCCTCTCCCTTTTATAGACGCAGGGGGAGGGGCAAAAAAGGGAAATAAAGCAAAAGTTACAGTGTTGGCCGCTGGGATGTCCTCTCGCACGTCGCTGTCGGTCTGGGTGCATTGAAGAGGAGCTGCACTACGTTGTCGTCGAGGCCGCCGCGTGGCCGGGCGGGGCTGTTTACTTGGGGCACTTGGCGCTTTCTCCGAGCACTTTGGTGCTGACTCAACCCGCCTGAGCACGGGATGAGCGCGCCATGTTAAGGCCTAACCGTAGGCCAGCGCTAATCGTAGGGGGCACTCGAGTGCCTCGGTCGGAGTTGGCGTGTTGCAGGGTCGGATGGGACGGCGTGTTGATGGCCGTGCAGCCGAACGTGCCGCATTAAGGCCCTTGTCAGGGCCGGCCGCCCGGGCGTGTCGGCAGCTGGCGTACTTGCATGTCATGGGGAACTGGCGCCCCACGCGTCGTTGCGGGGAAGCCCGCGCGTCGGGGTGGCGCCACGTTGCGTGGACCGTGCCTTGGTCGGAGACGGAAACTGCTCGTGCGAACGAGCAGGTTGTCGGAGGCGAGGCGGAGACTCCTCGTGCGAGGCGGAGACTTGTCATGCGAGACGGAGACTTGTCGGAGAAGCCTTCTCTTGGCAGGAGACTTGTCGAGGAAGCTTCCAACTGGTCGGAAGCATGACGTCTTGCCAGTGATGGTCTTGACGGGGATCCTCAGCCTTCCTTATACTGAATCTTGGCCTTCACGTTGTCAATGGTGTCAGAAGACTCCATCTTAAAAGTGATTATCTCACCGTCAAAGGGGCCTAATCTGGACCCTCGTCAATCAGTTAACTGATGTGCGTGCGGTAGCAGCTCTTACTAGTATATCTTTCTTCCCTGTCGCACCTAGCGCCGTGCCAAAACCTAACCTTAATTGCATGATTTTATATATAACAAGAAGATCGATGAACCAAGTAATGACGAAGGAACTGTACGTACCATTCAGAATGTTCTAGTCTTTTGGAGAGTAACGACGAGTAGTAGCGCGGGCTGTCCCTGAGCATAATTAAACCGTTCAATCAGCTTGGCTTCGCAACTAACGGACATATACAGCTCTATGATATTGCTTTATTATGGCAGCGAAGGCTACACGTACGTACCAGATACGTATAGTACCTGCCCCTTGAGTTCAATCGTCGTTTTCTGAACCTGGCGGCCAGCAGGGGCCACGTACGGACGACACGCGCGCATACATACGAATACGATGGTCAAGACTGGCGCCAACCTCACAAAGAAGGAAGAGTCTCTGGGTGCGGACGACGAGTGACGGCGTGAGATGGAGCCAGAACCCTCGATCGATCGCCCCGTACGTCCAGAGCATGCATGATGCAATGGCATACCCCCCCGTGTCCCGCATGCATCCGTTCCGATCCGTGGCCGTGGGGGCATGCTGCATGCACGTACGCATGCATGCTCACTCCAGATCCGTATGCTAGCAATTGGTCGACTGTCATTGCATTGCGACAAATACTACTTCTATTCCTAAACCATGAACTTCGCATCATGCGGCAACACATGCTGCTCGGTCTCCTGCAAGGTGAGTTCGTGAACAACATTACTCGCTCCGTTTGAAATTACTTTTATTTTACTATTTTATTTCAAATTTCACCACTCGACTTATTTAATATGTAGTCAAAGTTAATTCACTTTTGAAAAAGTTTTATTAATAAAACAAGTCACAACAAAAAAATATGCATAAAATATTTATGCTTCAAAGATGGCAACGCATCAAAGATGCTCCGATTGGTGGTGACACGAAAAAAAGATGCATTTTTTTTAATCGAATCTTGAATTCTTGATTGTTTCGCACCGAAAGAATATGGAACAGGAGTGTGCCATATGCATTTGTCGTGACACGGGTGTTTCCAAGTTGAGTATAAAGCTGCAGGATCAAAGATTCGACCACCGTCACCGGCGCGGATCAATCAATTGGGGGGCACGGACACGCGGCTGCTCCCTGCCGTGCGGCACCCGACGAGACGTCCGTGTCACACTACCGCGTGTAGTGCCGGACCCGGCCGGTTGCACCGTCGCCGGCCACCTCACCGCGCTTCCAGACCGCACCGCACCGCACCGATCCAATCGGCAATGGCCTCCTTATCCTTGGCGGTATCCTTTTATTTTTTCCAAGCCTCGATCCCAACGAAAAGCGAGGCCGCCACTTGCTTGGGCATGGTAGCTAGCAACAAACCGGCATGGGCGCGCCCGGACCCCCACCGCCCCGTCCGCATGCCACGCAGAGCAAGGGGGCCGAGGCCATCACCTTTCTCCAGTGCTTCCCGGTTGGTTGGGGCACGTGCGGGGTCGTACACGGAAGCATGCCCATGCGCGGACGCGGTCAGTTTTCAGGCTCCTCAAGCAAACATATGTGCATGCACGCATGATCCGTCGTCTTGCTTTTCATTTCTTAAAAAAAAAAACCCAACTGCATGCTTTCCATTTCTTCAGTAGACTAGTCGTTGATCGTAGGGTCGAGGAGCAACCCATGCCAGCATGCATCTCTCGATCCTGTAGTAGCTCTGTGGTCTCTCTGCGGTTCTCCGTACGTACTGGAAGCCAGCGATATTTCGTTACGGCCATACGCTACCTATACCCAACAACTTAACAGCAACCCGCTGACGTGGCAGGAGGCACCGGCAGACTTGCTCCACGGTGGCATGCATGCAGACCTACACGCAGGTCGAGATTGGTAGAAGGGAATAAAGCAGCTCAGTCGGTCAAATACTCGGTTTCGCGGTGTACTAGGTAGAACGAGACGGAGTACGATCGGCTTTGTTTTTTTGTCTGCGTTCGTGCGCGCGTCGCCCGCCCCGTCGTCACGCCCAGCCAAACGAGCGACGCAGTTCCGGCCCGTGTTTCCGAGTACGATGGGCCTGATTCGGCCCGTCATCATACGGAAAAGAATCGTATTCGGGAGCCGCCGCCGCCGTATATATCCCGGCCGGGCGGGGGGCGTCCGAGTTTCTGCAATCCCATCAACAACGGGTCAAAGCCGAAATATTTCTTGCGAGTGTCCTCATCAGATCAGAGGGGGAAAAACTGAGAGGGAGTCAATCCGACGACGCGACGATGGCCGGTTCGTCCAAGGGAGCCCCCCGCAGTCGGATTCCTCTACCTCGGCGGCGGCTCCGGCGCCCGAGAAAGCGCCGGGAAGAAAGAAGAAGAAGACGGTGAGGATGTCGCGGGAGCAGATCGACAGCTACCTGTCATGGGAGAGGACGCCGCCGCTGTTGCCGATGGAAGGTCCTCGCAGGCTCATCGAGGGATTCAGCCACGACATGTTGGACCGCTTGTCCAAGGATTCCTTGGAGGCGCTGGCCGCTTTTGATCTGCACAAGATCAACCAGAGTTTTGCTGAAATCAACAAGCTGGATGATGATCTCGCAGCGGAAGTGGAGGACGTCCGGAGACAGTACGAGGAGAAAGGCTACCTCGAGTACGAGGTCACTGATGACGAGAAGGAAGGGGATAGTCCGCCTGCTCCAGCTCCGGTTTATTATCCTGCTCCTGGGCGGAGGAGGCGTCGACCAGGAGTTGCAAGGAAATCTGGAGCAACAAAGAGGCTCAACTGAATTAACTGTCGTCCAAAGAGAGCGCCGATATGACCCCGGGACAAAGCTCGTCTGGCTTCGCCCCCGTCTCTGATGACAAGAATCTGTAGCGTTCAGAATACAATGCTCGTCTCCGTGGCCGTATAATAAGCGATCGATCAGCCTTTGGACTAGTTTGCATGCAGGTCCTCTCTCTGTGGAGTTTCCGGTCTGATCTACGACGTGCTTCGGCTTCTGTCGATCCGTGGTCCTCTCTGTCTGATGTGGTCTCCATCTGCGGTTTTACGTACTGCAAATGCATGCATGCATGCAGGACGGTGGTATGCATGCAGGCTGTACACGCGCGCGAGATAATCGAACGGAATAAGGGCATGCACAGTTTAGACGTCTGCTCTCTGCAAGTATTTACCACATCACACACAAACAATAAAAATACAGGTTATATAGGGGGTTGTCTATATACTGCAAACTGTTTAATTTGTAGATGGACACACAAAACTATGATGATATGATTCTTGTGTACCATTTTGTTGCTTGTTGAAGATAATACACGACAAAGTATGCATTGTAGAAAAATACAATCTTGTTAGAAGGATTGTAATGTAACATTTTCATTTTATTTCAGACCTACTTGCATATCTAAAGAATATCTATGTGATTTGTTTATCTATTGAGGGCCACATCATAACATGCAAGAATCTTATCTGAACTAGCATCTCCCTCCCGTTGACTCTATTTCCTCTTATCTCTATCTTGCAATCCAATCTCTCGATCTGCTCAGGGAGCATTGATCATCGTCCTGCAGCTCGTCTCCGGCGGCAGGCACGGTGTGTAGCGTAGCTCATCTCTGGTGGCAGGTGTAGAACCGAACGGGCAGCACAGTGCGTCGTCGTCGGCCAGCGCACCCCACAAGATTCATGGTGCGGCAGCTCAGCGCATCCGACCGGCGGACGGCGCGGAGCTGGTGACCGGCGGCTGGCGCGGAGCAGCTCACCGGCAGGTAGCACGATGTAGGCGGCGCACGCGCACAATGCAATCCGTCGAGATCGTCGTCCAAGGGAGGCAATTTCTTCTCTGTTCTCGGCGGTGGACAGCGCGCCCAAATCAGTTGCTGTCCGCGCATGGTCGACCCGTACAACGGTGCTGCAGCGTTGCTTCCTGCCCCGGAGCACGGGACGCTGCCGTCCTCTTGCGAGGCGACGACACGCCCGTCGGTAGACTGAGGGAAAGTCTTTTTGCAAAAATGTCGGCTTGTAGGCCCCCCGTTGTACGTGCCCTAGAGAAGCGGAGCTGTGCTGGCCAACCAAGCAAGTTCGCATTTCCCAATCGTTCTTCCGTGCGTGACGAACGAATAGCGCGGTTTGGCGGCTGGGTCCGACAACTGCTGGTTTTCCAGTGTGGATCTTTTTGCACTGTCGTGTGCACATTACGTTGATTGTATCGCTTCCAGATCGAGGCTGGGCTGGCCCATCACGACGTGATGTACGGACGTTACCGTCTGGATTATTCTGTCAATTAGCTTGTTGACTTTCCAAGATGCGTCTTCTCTTTACCAACTCACTGAACATAACTTTATATGCAGCCGAATCCGGCCTACACGTAGGAACGTATACGTACCTGCCCCCTTGATGTTCGTTCCTACTCGTAGATAGGTTTTGGCCAATTTTGTGAACCTGGCGGCCGCAGGCCACGGACAGGCGACAGTAAAACCCATGCACGATCGATTGTGCGCGCGCGCGTCATCAGCAACTAACGGAACGGGAGCGAACCACAAACTATTCTAGTACTCTGTACGTACGCATTCCGTCCCACGACGAATCCACGATTGCCGTACGCATTCCCGAGCGCGCGGCGCCCTGTACTGCCGGTCGACAAGGAAACTGATGCGGGTCTCTTGCTCGGCCGGGGCCACGCACGTACGGCCACCGCGCGCTTACGGGAAGCGATCGGGCCGGGATGTGCCACACACTGCATGCATTTTCAACAAACGCACGCGCGTCCTTGGAATGGGGCAGCCGACAGATCAGGTCTGCCGACCCAACACTGGGGGCGTGTGATGATGTGAGCACTACACGGGAATTTTCGGGTTCGGTTACAGAAGAAAAAATCAACTTAACTTGGGAAATTGGGCCGGCAATTGGTACCAAAAGTCGAGCTCTCAATTAGTTTAAGGCCCAACACAGCGCCAACCCATCATTTGTTGATACTCCAAGCTCTATAAACCGCTGCCAAGCTCGGCCACCACATAAGGCCGCATCGAGTATTGTCCGCAGCCGTCCGATCGGACGTATCGTTTGTAAGAGCGGGCGAGCAATTGCAATTTTAGCAATAACGCCTCCGTGTAAGGGTGGGGTAGGGGTTATGGTGCCTTTGTCTCGACCTGCATGAGAAAGTTTTCTTCTTATCAGAATGCTCGGGGTCAAGTTTTTTAGCAACTGCAATTTTGCAAAAATAAGAAAAATCTCGAGTTTTGTGAAAATCCAACCCGTGCCTCATGTTTTGTGGAAATCCACCCCAAAGTCCATTCCTCCTCTCAGGCCAGCAATCTTGTAAAAAACCTCTTGAGTTTCTTCAAAATCCAATCTAACATCCACTCTCCCTCTCAGATCCAAGCAAGGCTCGTTATTTTCAAAAAAAAAAAAACCTCTCAGATCTTGTTATAATACAACCCGCTGTCCCTCCCACCTCTTAGGTCGGCAATCTTGCAAAAAAAACCCTGAGTTTCATCTACATCAAACGCGACATCCACCCCCTTAGTCATCTTTCAATAACCCCCGCCCCCAATTTTGACGAAATCCAATCCACTTCCACGTATCACAATACACATGTAATTTGTTATACATGAGGACGGTTCCGCATATAATTTGAACACCAAAATGCATTCAAATCAAAATATATCCAAAATGGAAGTTCTTCAAAATTTGAAACCATGCAACATTTTTATACCCAAAATTTAAAATTTGAAGTGCTTTCACACATATCTAAGGCCATATATTAGACAAAAACTCAGATTATGCTCAATAAAATTAACTTACCCTTTTGCACTACCTTCTTTTCTTAATTGAAGTGTCCAATCAAATAATGCAATTTATTGATCAGCTCGATCATTTCTAAAAAAAATATATAACAACTGCCAATAATACCCACCGAACAATTAGTGGTTTTTTACATGCAAAATGTTTATCACTTCGAATACCTACTCATCATTCAGCTCAACATATATATAGAACACCAGTCATACCTCTACTAGCAATGAATCAAAAAAATAAACTTTAACATCCAAACTGTAAACAATAATTTTTTTTTCTAAAATTGTCTATCAATTCTGCAACAATTGTAGAAACTACCATACCCAATATATAAGTGTCTGACTAATGGTAACCCAATATATCAAGATTTCAATTTTAAATTTCTGTTGTAATGAAAGAAATTATTTCTAGATGTTCAATCATGGTTGTTCTTTCTACGGTTATTACCTATTCTACAAAAGATGACTTTCGCAAATTTTCTTGCAAATGCTTATTACTAAGATCCAGTTAGTATTAGCAAGTTATTATTTGTGTATTGCTATAAAGAATCTCTAACTGAATTCCCAAATTAAAGAAGCTATACAGAAGATAATCCTATCCACACCACACTAAATAGAGATTCACCACTAGCGAGAGAAGTTGCAGAAATTTCTTGTGTACAGATGAATTGAAGTTGCCGAATCATCTAGTTTGCTGCCTAATATGCTATTATTCTGCATCGGTAACATGAAGACATGGGCAGAAGGAGATTAAGGTGTGATGATTTGCTCTCCTATTATATGATTTGGTATTATGCCTTTTTCGTTTCCCTGGTTAGATTGCTGCTACATCCCATAACCTCTTCTGATTTGATAGTATGGTTTTTCTTTGTATTGGATTCCAAGCTTTTGCAGTCGACTAACCGTCCTGTTGTGTGTGGTGACTAGTACAGTACGTAGTAGTCTGTGCTCCATAAGTAGCAGCCAAAACAAAGAGTAAATGGAGAGAGAGGATTACTGTTACGATCCGACGAGGGTAGGTCGCCGGCGTTGCGCACAATAAGGGAGAACGGCGGCGCCGCCTCGGAGGATTGCACGGGAGGAGGAAGAAGGAGAAGGAACATGATAGGATTAGGTTTTAGTTTACGTTCGCTGACCTCCCAACCACCCACACAGCGAGTACTAGTACAGTTTAGATGGGCCATGGCCCAGTACAGTGCTGCGGCACGCATGCCGTCTTATGCTAGTAATGCGATGATTCTCGGTAGGATGCTAGTCGTCGTGGGCTGAGCCGATGATGGGTCGTGACATGCACCCCTCCTTAAGCAGCGGCACGCCCTCGAGCCGATGAAGAAAGATAGCAGCAGGAACACATGATTCACTGTGTGTTTGCATTCATCCAGGTCACCCATTCGGATGGCCAGTTATCCCACTAAATCAAGGCAAATGGAATGATGGAGTTACCAAACTTGCAGAGTTTAGTGTCACATACCTGATAGGATGAGGTTGCTGCCTCCAAAGGTAGCACAGAGAGGTGCTCATCAGCAGTAGGTTGAACATGTGCTGGCAAGGCCTTCTTCAGAAGGGAAACATGGAACACTTGGTGCACTTTGCTTGCTGCTGGCAGCTGTAACTAGTAAGCGACCTTTCCAATTCTCTGCAGCACCAAGTAAGGCCCAAAATACTTGAAACTCAGTTTTTGATTGGCTCTGTGCTGTACAGATTGTTGTATGTATGGTTGAAGTTTCACAAAAACCCAATCACCAATATTGAACTCTCTCTCTTGCCTGTGACTGTCTTGCTGCATTTTCATTCTCGTCTGAGCTCGAGCCAAGTTTTGTTGGATGAGCTCTATCATGGAGGACCTCTCATTTAACCATTCCTGTAGATCTTGGACCTGACAAGCACCACTGGGTACAATACCAAAATGACATGGTGCATGGCCATACAGAACCTTAAAGGGTGATTTGCCTAATGCAGAGTGATGAGTGGTGTTGTACCAGTATTCTGCCAGAGATAACCACTGAAACCATTTCCCAGGACAAGCTTGCACAAAGCATCTTAAGTATGTTTCTAAGCACTGGTTGAGCCTCTCAGTTTGACCACTAGTCTGAGGGTGATGTGTTGTGCTCATATTCAGGGTTGTTTTAGTTAACTTGAACATTTCTTTCCAAACATTACTAGTGAAGACTTTATCCCTGTCTGAGATGATAATTAATTTTGGGCATGCCATGCAATTTATATACTTGATTCAGATATGCTTGTACAACTGTAAGAGCAGTGTATGGATGAGTTAATGGAGTGAAGTGAGCATATTTGGTGAATTTGTCCACTACCACCAAAATTGTGTCATGATTTTTTTGACTTGGGTAACCCTTCCACAAAATCCATGCTAACAGTATGCCAAGATTGAGGGGGTATGGGAAGAGGTTGCAATAAGCCAGGCAACTTACAGCGTTCTGGTTTTGCTTGTTGACAAATGGTGCACTCAGCAATGTACTTCCCGATGTCTTCTTTCATCCCAAGCCATGCAAATAGGGCTTTCACTCTCTGGTAGGTTGTAGTGACACCTGAATACCCTCCCAGTCCACTTGAGTGAAGTGCTAATAACACAGCTTGATGGGCTTCAACAAAATTTCCTAGCCATATTTTGCCCTTGTAACTTATTACACCATCCACTAAGGATTATCCCTTGTCATTGGTACCAGCAACAGCCAGCTCAGCCAATAGTTGTTTTGCTAGTGGGTCATGCTGATATCTTTCTATGACAGTTTCCAACCATTTAGGTGTACTAACTGTCATGGCATTTGTTTTTTGGGTGTGCTCCTGCCTTGAAAATGCATCAGCTACATTGTTCTCCAACCCTCTCTTATACAAGATTTTATATTGGAGACCAATCAGCTTGATGAATGCCTTTTGTTGCATACCTTACTGTAGCTTTTGTTCCCCCAAATGTACCAAACTTTTCTGATCTGTCAATATAACAAACTCCTTGTGTTGCAGGTAAGACTTCCACTTTGTGACAGCCATGATCAGGGCCAAACATTCTTTCTCATATGTATATAATGCCTGGGCTTTGACTCTTAATGGCTTGCTCAGATAAGCAACTAGGTGATTTTCTTGCATAAGGACAGCACCAAACCCCTTAGCAGAGGCATCTGTTTCTATAGTAAATTTCTTAGAGAAATCGGGTAGTGCAAGAACTGGAGCTGACATTAATGCTTGCTTGAGTGAGTCAAAGCAATGCTGATGTTTTGTAGTCCACACATAAGGCACATCCTTCTTTAATAGATCAGTGAGAGTTCTACTAATGATGCCATAGTTCTTTATGAACTTCCTATAATAGCCAGACAGGCCTAGAAAGCCCCTAAGAGATATGATATTGGTGGGTACAGGCCACTCAACCACAGCTTGAATTGTGCTGGGGGGTCTGTTGCAACACCTTGAGCACTGATGATGTGCCCCAAATACTCCAAAGACTGTTGAGCAAAAGAACACTTGGATTTCTTCAGTAGAAGCTGATTCTCCTTCAAAATGTTGAATACTTCAGTTAGGTGTCTTTTGTGTTTTCCAGTGATTTGCTGTACACTAGGATGTCATCCACAAAGACAAGGACCGACTTCTTGAGCAAAGGGCCAAAAAGTATGTTCATTGCCTCTTGAAAGGTTGCTGGTGCATTAGTTAAGCCAAATTGCATAACCTTGAATTCCAGTGGCCATGGTGTGTCTTGAAGGTTGTTTTGTGTTCATCTTGGGGAACTGTTGACACATTTTATCTTATATATTTATAAGTCAACTAAACATTGAAAAGGGCATAATTAATAATACCAACGTAGAATAGGGTGTCATTAACAGTTTTCCTGGAGTTTTGGAGAATTCTATGTCTTGCAGGGACTAATCAGAAAAACAGGAAAAGGAACAAGTCTAGAAGGCTCCGGAACACTCTCGAACCCAACGTGACTTGGCTTACAAAAAGGAAGCATCTAGAAGGGACGAGAAGACACCACGGCAAAGCGGACCCTGAGGGGGGGGGGGCATCACAGGCCGATCGGCCCAGTGGTGGGGCCGGTCGGCCCACCACCGAGGCCAATCCAGCCTAGCTTCTGGAACCTTCCTCCACCGCCTATGAGAAGCAATCTAAACCATATATTGAGGTCGGTTTGATCCTACGGTGACGAGGCACCTCCTTTGGACTATATAAGCAGACCCCAGACCCCCTGGTTCAAGCATTGATCAACTCCATCAACAGGCGAGAACTAGAGATCTAGTTCTAGAACTAGAAGTAGAATTAGACAAGATGTAGAACTAGAAGCCCTAGATTAGAGTTGAGAGCAGAGATTAGATCCACGATCCTAGAGATCTAGCTAGTCTTGTTCGAGAGATTGGAGCGCGGTGATGGGGAAGAGTTGGAGGAAGCACCGGACCTGTCGGTGTCTCCTCTTCGCTTGTACCTGCGGGATCAAGTTCCTTCTGGAGCTTGCTTCTGAGATTCTACAGCATGATCGACTTCTTATTTGAGTAAGCACATTGTTCTTATTATTCTTATGGTCTGCAACTCTATTTTGAGTACTTTACTTTATGGGAATCTGTAGAGTAGAGGAGTAGTTTAGGTGTAAGCATGGTGCTTAGATCTGGGTTACTGTTGACGGTGAATTTCCATCAACCTAGCCATGAGTTTACCTTCGGTGTTGGCATTGATTTGATATCCAAACTAACGATCCTAACCCTCATGATATGTCAAGTTCGCACTCGCGTGTGGTTTTTGGAGTTTATTGTTTACGCAGGGTTTTAACGCTAAAAGGGAGACTTCCCGAGAAAGTTCATCAAGCACTTTGTGAGAAGATCATGAAGCCCGCACAAGTCAAGACACGAAGTGAACATGACTCCAAGTGGCCCAAGGACCGAAGCGTGAAGCCGTGAAACTCCGAGGACCTGGATAGAAAATGCTGAAGCTTGCGCGACAAGGAGCCCTATCCAAACCGCGGAGAAACTGACGCCAAGGGTCCACATGCAGGAAGTGGAAAGTTCCAGAAGACACGAGAAGCAACCGGGAGGAAGCCGGGGGCGAACTGGGCTGAAATGGGCCCAGGCCGGTCGGCCTAGGCCGGCCGGCCCAGCCCATTTCGGGCCCGGTTCGGCACCCCCTTTGACCTAGACGCCCCTCGGACTATTTATAGTCCCCCTGCCAAGAGCCACACATCAATTCATTCGTCATCTGCCACCGAGGAGCCGAGAAGCTAGAGGGACACCATCTCGGAGAGGAGGGTCGTGCTAGTTGTCTAGGGTTTCCCTAGCCGACGTGGGAACCTTGCATGGAAGACCACGTCGAAGCTCCGGAGCAAGGATCAAGATCGAGGTAGGATCCCGGTGGTGATCTTGTTCATGTAATCATTCATGGTGAAGTCTTTAAGTGAATCCGATTTCTAGCGATCAAGTGCCTTCTTTATGATTTTGTTCTCCCTTGGTCTTGCTTCTTCCTCAATCTATACTTAAGATAGATTGCATAGGGTGCTCTTGTAGCCGCGGTGGCTAGAGGTGCATACCGGACCGGCCAAGTGTTTTCAACTTGTTCTTCTCGAACTCGCCCTAGGCTAACCCGCACGAATAGGAGTGCGTTGTGACAGAACGGTGGCTCCAAAAGGCGGGCGTCTTTGGAATCGGAACGGAGGCCACGGTTTAAAGATGCTTTTTATGAGATTCGCTTTTCTATCTTCATCTATCTTGTTTGGAGCTACAACATACGCATGATCTAGACTCTCTAGATCGGTTATCTCTTTGCTTTCTCTCGCTACCTCTTGAGTTTAGTAGATTAGATTAGATTAGATTAGATGTGTTTTCTTGATGATGTCTTAGATTAGATGCAATTTGGTTCTTCAAAAAAAAGAGTTTCCTTACTTTATTAGATTGAATCCTTGCGTTGCACATTATTCCACGGATTCCATACCTTAGGTTCTCACACTTAAGGGAAGAAGGGTCCCTTGACTACGACGGGGGATTTGTCCGCTTGCAAATCCAATCGAACTTTGATACGACAATCAACCGTCAACAAGCCCTTTTTTCTGGCGCCGTTGCCGGGGAACAAGCAATTAAGATCCAATCTAGTATCTTTTTTTTGTAAATATTTTTTAGTTTTTCTTTTGGTTTTTCTTTTGCATCTCTTAGTTTTGATCATCCTCAAAAAGAAAAAAAATCAATCTAATCTAGCTTTTGACTAACCCTAATTTTTCTTTTTTAGATTTTTGTTTATTGCTAATCCTAACTGGAGATGGACGGCTACCTCTCCAAGAAACCCAAACTTTCTTTTGTGGATGATCCAGAAAAACTTTACAGGCAAAAGAGACGTGCAACACAAGCTAAGGAATTGGAAACCCTAGATCCAAAAGCCGAGGTCGAAGGACCGTCAGAATCTCCAAGGGAATCACCACCTCCAAGTCCAAAGGAAGATCAACCTCAACCGCCACCCATGGGAGAACAACCTCAACCGGAGTGCAAGATCGAGCTATGCACCCTGGACATCGTTGATCTACCTATCATAAACCTTCAAGACGCCGGAAGGCCGTTCAAGATCAATCTCAACTACCCGCATGGTGCAACACTCACCTTTCACCGGTAAAGAGGATCCGAACCTTCACCTCCAAGCATTTGTTCAATTATGTCATACTTTCGATGAGGATGGGGTGACTCAAGATCAAATGAGGGCAAGGCTTTTTCCGTTCTCACTACTTGGAAAAGCTTTGCGTTGGTTCCACACTCTACCGGCGGAGTCGAAACAAGATTGGGAAGCGTTGATGAGGGACTTCATGAAGGAATTTTATTCGCCAGCCAAGTCTCAGAGTTTGCGCAACAAGATTGACACATTTACTCAATTCCCAACGGAGACGATTGCGGAAGCTTTGGAGCGTTTCAATGAATACATGCGAGCCGAGCTCCTTGAATGGCATATCGGTTTACTTAAGAGGAGGATGGAGAAGATGAGAGAAGCTCAAGACCTAAAGGCAACCAAATCAAGATCCACATGCGAGGATTGTGAGGAGTACGACCATGTCCAAGGAAATTGTCCGGAGGAAGCAAAGGTGCTCGACTACATGAGGAAAGGAGATTCACCAAACTTCCGCTACGGGCAAGGTAAACCTCAATTTAATGCAAGTTCGTCCATTCAAAATCCGGTTCCACTTTGTATACAAGTGAAGGACTTCATGGACGAGCAAGCTAAGATCAACAAGGACATCGTCACTAAGTTCGAGGCTATGGAGAAAATATTGGAGAATATAGATGGCAAGGTGACGGAGGTCGGAAGCTCTATCCGTGAAGTGTTCATCATGATGAAGATGCTAGAGACGCAAGTGGGACAACTTGTCGGACGCCCGATGGGTAACAAGGGAAGATTACCGGGACAACCTCAAGGCCCCGAGACGGCAAAGGCTACTCAAGCTCGTTCGGGAAAGGAGATGGAGATCACTACCGAAGACCCGAAGTTTGAGATGCCTAGACAATACATGAAGATGCCTCCACGCTACTTCCGAGACATGCTGCCAACAAGCACGAGATGACATTATGCGACCTTGGAGCAAGTGTGGGAGTCATGCCAAAAAACATGTCCGAGAAGCTACGCCTACCGCTCAAGCCTATGGCCATGTGTTTAGAGTTGGGAGACAACTCTACTCGCTATCCCGTGGGAATCACCGAAGATGCACGCGCAAAAGTTGGAGAGATCAAGTTCGACATCTACGGCGAGAAAAGTGCGTTCAAGTTTCAACCACGTTTCGAGGTATGCAACACGTTCAATGTTAAATATGTTCCACCTCATCGTCGCTTTATCAAGGAAGAGCCAAAGAAGAAGGAAGAGCCGGAGAAGAAGGAAACAAAGACCAAGGAAGTTGTTGCATCCGTCAAGACCAAAGGACAAAGCCAACTTGTAAAGACCAAAAAAATGACTAAGCCGAAGAATAAGCCCGCGCCCAAGATGGTGTGGAAGTGGGTACCCAAGATTGCAACGCCCACAAAGAGCGTTGATCCGAAGTGAAGAAGAGAAGAAGTCTGGCTATGGACTATAAACGCGCTAGGCGGGAGGCAACCCGTTCGTCGAGTCAAGAATAAGCTACCGGGAGGGCAACTCGGAAAATTTCCGAATTCCAAGTAAGTTGGTCATAGAATTTGCTACGCAAGATATTTTATTAATTCTTAAGTGGTTGAACAAGTTTTTAGAGAACCTTTTATTTGCTCAGTCATTATATTTGTATTTGTCTTTCTTAAACCAATGACATGAGCCATCCCATGTTTTATTTGCCTCTTTTAGAGAAATTAGAACCGAAAATTCAGATCCTATTTGAGCCTTCCATCCTCTCCATGTTGGTAGGTTCAATTTTGTTTTGCAAGTTAAAAACATACGAGTAGAGCCTCGCTATGTTCTTTATGTTTCTTAAATCTTTTGACACATGCTAGGACTCGCGTCAACCTAAGGAATTCGATTTTTTTTATTTCACTTAACATCTATCGGTTTCTCTAGAGCTAGAGTTTTTCCAAACCCCTTTGTTTTTATTTATTCAAAATCTCTCTCTCATGTTTGGCCAATTTAGAACCTAAACCCATAACCCCACGGTCAAGCCGGAGGAGCTTGCTATCAATTAATGAAAGCAAACAATCCCGGTGCAACCAAAATAAAGGTAGTCGGAAAGTTTTCGACTTACAAATTGTTTTTTATGTTTAAAAACTCCTCTAATAATATATTTGGACTCATTGCTTGCTCTGAATTAATTCTTAATTTATGAAATTTAGAGGAGTAATAAGCATCTAAACATGATTAAGGGAAGGATTTGAGGTTTATTTAACACCTTGTGCTTGATGATGCATCACGGGAAGGCTCTATCATCAAAACATCTTGGGCACATGTAAAGGACAAGCATGGGGGAGGGCAACATGACTTTGTTTTGCAGGAAATAAGTGAAAGCACATGAACCATGGAAGACAAGAAGTGACACAGAGTTAAGGAGGGAGGCATTGATCTCATCATTCAAAAACGAAGGAGTGGCCGAGAGTGTTTGGACGATGGATTCTTGTGGAGCATGAGAACACAAGGCAACAAGGGAGCAAGGAGCATCTCAGGGAAAGATCAAGGCAAATGGGGCAGCAAAGACCGCAGGCCGGCCGGCCTGGTCCGGTCGGCCTGGCCTCTTTTTGTGGCCCCCGACGCGCATCTTCGTTAGGTAAGCCTCTCATCAAATTGCAAGTTCATGCCCCCAAGTTCATAGTCCAGAGACTTTGCGAACCACTCAAAAAAATTCGTGCATCACTTCCTTCTCTAAAAATTCCTGAAGATTCGTTACAATTCTTGTCCTTCCATGTACTTTCTTTGTGCGTTTTTCTACCGGCAAGAAACCCCCGGGAGAGTTGTTTGTGAATTTGTGCAGCAAGGCACGATGAAAAAGGCCATGAACATCATCCTCGGAAGAAGGATTTCATCATCGTCGGAGGCGCCATCTAGCTCTTCGCGGAAGCACTCTATTTCCAAGTCCCCCCGAAGCATGGAGGAAGATGTGGCACCACCGAGGAGCGGCACGCTACCCCTTGGTGGCATGAGAAGTACACGAAGCTCATCCATATGGTACAACCGCAAGGACACACGGAGGAGCCACCTATTTCACCATGACGTTAAAATCGTTCATCCGCTCCGCCGCCATACCCTCCGAGGAATTTCAAGATTATTTCATGATGAAGACGGAGGAGGAGGAGAAGCTTGGAAGAAGAGACCGGCGCAATCATACTACGAGCAAGGATACACCGCGCAAGACCATCAATATCAACCACCGGAGAATGAAGAGTGAAGGAAGGAAAAAGAAATAATGCTTCCAATTCGGTTTGATTTTTCCTTCTCCTTTCCTTTATTTTTCAGTTTGTGTGCAAATTTGTGTGTGCGAGCATTTTCTATTTTATTTTCAGCATGTGTGTGGTAGTAGTAGTTTTTGTTTTCCATCACCATGAATAAATTTCACCATCATTTTATGATATTTAATATGGATGGAAAATTGTGCCAAGTTGATATATGATGACCGTTGCCTATAAATATCTTTGTACTTGTTTTATACATGATTAAGCTAATGCTCTCTTTAAATGCAAATCTGAAATTAATTTAAATGCTAGCTTAATCCTTTGCGGAGGTTATGATAAAGATAAGACCCATAGTTTTCTTTTCATGCTCTCAATTTTGGATGGGTTAAAGATGATTTATTTTTGTGCATAAAAGTAATGCTAACCTTTTCATTAATACCTCTTGCATATTGCTCTACCTATCCAAAGCCATATGTATTTGAGTAAAAAACTTAGTATACAAGATTTATTTTTGGGTTTATTAATTCATGGCTTGATTTCTCTGGCCCGAGACTAAGAAGCTGGTCATTCCGTTTTTGCGTATCTATCTTAATGCTAGCCTTTTCTATCTGTGCATTGTAAGTTTCCACATCGGAAATTTTGCAAACCTCGCCGGATATCCACCCAAAAACCCAATACATCCTTTTGTGTTTATCTCCTTGACCACAACCCAACATTTGAGTATGGATGAACATTTCGAGGAAGATCACAAGAATGAAGGTGCCAAGGATTGAAGTATAATTTTGGGAGACCTCCAAGACGACATGAAATTGTGTGAAGGATCCCTAGAAGGTTTCAAGTGTTTCTTTCTAGGAAAATATAGAACTTTTAGTACCTACCTTGGCATAAAAATTTTTCCACCTCTTTACCCGAGGACGTGCAATCGTCTAAGCTTGGGGGGAAGTTGCCAAGGAGGTAGGTACAATGTAATCTAGAGTTCAAGGGGAGTATAAAAAAGAGAGAAGAAAAAAAAGAAAAAAAGAAAAAAAAGTATGAAAAGAAAGAAAGAAAAAGTAGAGAAGAAAAAAATGTGTATTTATATAAAAAAAGAGAGAAAGAAAAAATAATAAATAAAGCTCCCCGGCTCTCTAGATGCATTAGGAGTTTCAAGAAGATTCAAGATCAAGACCCATACTCATCTTTCCAACCATGTGCAATCTGATAACGAAGACTTTGTTTGTGCCTCGGGATCACTCTTTGCCATTTGCACATGTCCACTTATCTCAAAAAGTGTGTGTTCATCTCTTTCCCCCCTCCTTGTAACATTATTTTTCCAATGACCTTTTTGACGAGTCTCGGTATGTAACACCCTAAATTTCCATCACTAAATCAATGTAGCAACATGGTGTTTAGTTTTTGTTTTCTAGGAATAAATAAATTATCAAGTAAATTTGGCTCTAAAATATTTAAATATCATTTTGAATAATTTTAGAAGCAATAAGTGCTTGTGCATCATCTTTTGGTTGCATAGTGTTTATTGTTTGTTGGTGTGAAGTTTTAAAAGTTTTTAAAATGATTTGAAAATTTGAAAAGAGTTTGAAGTGTTTAGGTTTGAAAAGTGTTTGAAAAGAATTTAAGTTTTGAAAGGGTTTTAAAAGAAAAAGAGGTTAAAAAAAGAAAAGAGAAAACCCACCCCAAACCCCCTCTCTCTTTCCCCCTTCCTTTTCAGCCCACCGGCCTAACCTCCTTCCCCTTCCAGCCCGAGCGGCCCAGCTCTTCCCCTGCGGCCCACCTTCTTTCCTCTCCCCGCCGGCCCTTCCCTCCTTCTGGCCCAAACACCGTCGCCGGCCCATTTCTCCCTCCCCTCCCTTCTTTCACCGCCACCCCGGGCCCGCCCGTCAGCTCCTCCCTTTCCTCCAGCTGTTTTCCCCCTCCTCTGCCTCGCGTCAAAGCCGCGCCTGCCAGCCAATCTCCCCGCCTTCCCCACTTCTCCCTACCATCATGCGCGCCATCAAGGGGCAATCGAAGCACCGGCTTCACTCTCCCTCTTAACCTCTGTCCGTTTCCCCTCCAATCAAAGCCTCCCCATGATTGTCGTTAAGGCCGCCGGCACCCCGTGGCCATTGATGGCCGCTACCTTCCCGGCTGAGACCCCCCTCTCCTTCCCTTCCCTCTATAAGAGCCGAGCACGAGTTCTTGCGCACCCTTTCCACACCCGCGTACACCCTGCATCGCTCTCCCCACACGCACGCGCCGTCGCCGGTCGACCTCCGCCGCCGGGCCATTGCCGGCGCCTGGAGCATCTCGTCGCCGGTGCTCACCTCCCGGATCTCCCACTGTTCTCCCTCGTCGTGTGCGCCGTCGTCCCGAAGATCCCATGCCCCGGAGCCCTTCTTCCCCGCCGGAACGAGCAGCGCCGGAGCACCCCTGTTCCTTCTTCCCGGAGCGCCGCCCGAGCTCTTCCGCCGTCAGTGAAGTGGCCCCTGCCTCTCTTCTTTTTTCTTCTTCGCGCTCGCCACTCACCCGAGCCTTTCTCTGTCCCAGGGCGCCCCCTCCCGTCACAGAACCGTGCCGTCGCCAAAGCTGTCCGCTGCTGGCCGCCGCTCGTCGCCGGGACATCGCCGTCCGTGGGGACCCAAGCCAACCACGTCTTCTCTGCTGCAGCTTCAAAATCCGGCTGCTGCACCACGTCCTCGTCGCCAGTGAGCGCATCCACGAGCTCTATCCATCTTTCTCTTTCCGTTATGCTGCACACCGAAACCCCTAGCTCTCCCAATCGCCAGAATTTTGGCCGGCCAGGAGCTCCGCCACCGTCGATTTCCTCTGCTCCCTCGCTCCCTAATCCTCCGTCTCCCCAGGTTTTCCTTCGCGCGCTGGACTGCACGACTGTGATGCGACGTGACACCTAGGAGCAGGAACCCGAGGTCGGAACCCCGTCCTCCGCGCGAACCCGCGATCCCGTCCGCCTGTGGCCGACGCGCGCGAACTCCGCCGCCCCATCGTCGTCAACGAGCCCCTGGTGAGGTTCGCGCCGTTCTCCTCTTCCTTCCGGTCCAAACCGCACACGAAATGGTTGCCCGTAGCTCAAGATCGAGCATCGCCGGCGAGGTCCGCCGTCGGCGCCGCCGCACGCTACCGTCCTGCCGCCGCAAGCCGTCTGAGCGCCGCCGCCTATCGCCTGCAGGCCACTGTGGCCGCTTGATCTTAAATCGACGGCGCAGATTCCGCCCCAGCCCCGGTCAAAAGGACCAGGTACCGGTCAACCCATGGTTGCCACCGCCATTTTGCAAAAACGACCCTGTTGTTTATATAATCACACATATACCCTTCCACCGGAATAAAACCTTTCTTTTAGGTCCTTTTCTTTTCGTATAGGCCCTTGAGTTTTCCTTTTTTCTGTCAGCCGTCCATGTCCTGATCGACGGCCCAGATCCGTCCCTGGCCGTGGGTCAACAGACCCAGTACCGGTCAACTCCAGGCGCCCCCGCTCTTTTGTTTTAAGAGACCCTGCAGTTTCAGGTTTTCACGAATAGGTCCTTCCACCTTACAAGATCCTTGCTGTTAGGTCCTAGTTTTAGCGGTTAGGCCCCCGAGCTTCTCTGTTTTACCACCAGCCGCCCTTGCTAGCCTTTTTAGCACGGTAGACCCTCGGTTTAGTTGTGGGTTTAGGTTTAGGCCCCTGGTTTCTTGCAGTTAAGCCCCTAGAAGCCCTGTTTCTTCACAGAAAAGCCTCTGAACCTTGTTTTGGTCGTATCTTTTGCGTTTTAGCTCCGTTTCCACCGTTTCAAGTTGCGTTAGGTTCATATCAACTCAAACTACGTGATAGGGCCAATGTTAAACATGCTATTTGTTTTATAATTTATTTAAATATTAAATATGATTAATCCGTTTACACATGCTTTTCTAATTAAAATCTAATTAGAGTTTAACACGTGTTTTCATAAGAAAGTTAATATGATTAATACTGGTTAAATATTTCTTATAATTAAAAGTTAATTAGGTGTATACCTTGGTTTTCATAATCAAACTTAAATTGATTAATGAATATGCAATTTGCCTTCTAAATAAAAGCAACATAGGTTATATCCCGAGTTTTCTTAATTAAATGTTAATTTGGTTAATATGAATATAAATGTGTTTTTAAGTTATAATTTGATTAGTACAACTCGGAATATAAAGATAAACGCCTAGATGCTTTTACATGCTTCTTTTAAATTAAATGTTTAATTTGCATAAATCAAACTTGAATATTTATAAATAAAATTGGACTAAGTTTACATCATCTTTTAAATATAAAATAACTTGCCTAATTATAAATAGGGTATTTCTTTGAAATAACCTATGCATATGATCCTTATTTAATTAAAATATACCAAGCACATAGCTAGCTCTTGGTTGTGATCATCCAAAGCTCCCGATAGTTCCTAGTGCTTTTGTGTTCGCGTTCCTAGAGCCAAAACCTTGTTCTTTCTTTAAAGCTTTTCATGATTGGTGTATTGTTTTGTTTATTGAATGTATTCTTGTGTGCTCGTAGACATCGTGCCAGTTTCAAGTGAGCAGCCAGTTAAAGTGGATCAAGAGCAAGTTTTTGAAGAAGAAGAACCCCAGTGTTTAAGCAAGGAAGGCAAGTGGACTTCTCCCCCTGCATATTCTATTTTTGTCCCACACAACTTGCATGATAACTAAGTTTACTTTTAATTGTTGTATTGCATAAACTTGATGGGAAATCACCTTTTTAAGGACATGACTAGATTTTATCCCTATTACCTTGGACAACCCTTTTAAATAAATATTTTGGGTAGAAATGCTTAGTTGCTATACTTTGGGTTGGTTCCAATGAATCTTTTGCTATATGATGAATGTTGATCATGATAACCTTGGAGATATATATATGTGTGTGTGCTTAATTACAAGATCATATGATATAATCGGAACATGGAGAACCACCCAGGAAAACAGTGCAACCACAGTCCATATGGCTCTGGCTTAGCCAATTAATTAGGTGTGCGATTGTACTGGTGACCTTATCCGAAAGGAACACAGGGGGCTCGGGGTTGCAGGGGTATAGCCCGGTCCTCTTGGCCGCAGCCTTTGCTAAGGTGCTGTCCACTAGGGAGGGTTATGGTCCGCCCTGAGCTGTAACTGTCGTGGGTTGTTGGTGCTTTTGCATATCTTTGTAAAGGCTTCGTAGCATCCCTATGCAATCACACCTCGGAAGTGTGGTATTGTGCCTGATCAGCACATGCGTGGTTGGGTTCAAAGTTCTTCGGAACTTTTACGCGAGCTGTGGTGAAAGTGTGCAACCTCTGCAAAGTTAAAACTGATCGATCAGCCGTGCTCACGGTCAAGAGCGGCCTGGACCCTCACATGATAATCAAACATAAAGATGGAATTAAATCGTGGTTCTTGTGGTTTTGAGATGAGATGCTTTCCTAAATGCTTAAGTGGGTTGGTATAAACTTACATCTAGTAAATAGGTGCTTGCTAATAAAATTTAACCAACGTTAAAATGCTAACCGCTGCAAAAAAAACTTTAGCCTATCCTTGATAGCCTTGCATCTTCCCCCACTTGCTGAGCTCCAACCATAAGTGTGCTCACCCTTGCTTACCCGCTGTTCAGAGGAGAACAATGGAGAAGAGTACTTCAACGACTACGATGAGTTCTGAGGCTTGCGTGCCCCCAGTCATGTGCCTGTGGAAGCTGAAGACGGAGCCGCTTCGTCTAGTTATCGTTTGATCGTTGTAAAGACCTTCGAGTCTAACGTCTGAGTGTAATAAAGAGATAATGTAATGGTTTAACTCTTGTACGTTTTTATTGCTGTTTATTGATATTTCACTCATGACGTCTATCATATGTGTGTAAACTTGATCCTGGCACACATATGAGATGCATTTGGTTTTCTTTGGAAAATCAGGTGTGACACGGTAAGACCATGAGAAGCTTGTCTTGTTTTGATAATATCTCGATTATAATATCTTGGTAGGACTAAATTTTTCCTAAAGCTCCATATAAAGCCTACCACTTATATATGTTTTTGAGAGGGGAAAGGAGTAGAACAAATAGGCTTGAGAGACAAGATGAGATGAGAGTTCATGAGCAATATGCAAGGTGGCTAAATTTTTGAACTTGGTTTAGCTCTTTTCTTCATCTTGTTCTTTATTTCAAAATTTCTGAGATTCATTTGAAATTTGGGAGCATGACAAATTACTTGTGGGAAGAGCTTAATTGATATCCACCCTCCGTAGGGATGAAGGCTGGCTTCATTATGGAACTTTAACAAATATAAATTTAGAGAGCATTATGTTTTCTCATGCATGATCAAGTGCAGGGTTTAAATAATGTAAGGCAACATTGATATCCATCGAAGGCTTACTCGAGGACGAGCAAGGTTTAAGCATGGGGGAGCTGTTGACGGTGAATTTCCGTCAACCTATCCATGAGTTTACCTTCGGTGTTGGCATTGATTTGATATCCAAACTAACGATCCTAACCCTCATGATATGTCAAGTTCGCACTCGCATGTGATTTTTGGAGTTTATTGTTTACGCAGGGTTTTAACGCTAAAAGGGAGACTTCCCAGAAAAGTTCATCAAACACTTTGTGAGAAGATCATGAAGCCCGGCACAAGTCAAGACACGAAGTGAACATGACACCAAGTGGCCCAAGGACCGAAGCATGAAGCCGTGAAACTTCGAGGACCTAGACAGAAAATGTTGAAGCTTGCGCGACAAGGAGCCATATCCAAACCGCGGAGAAACTGACGCCAAGGGCCCACATGCAGGAAGTGGAAAGTTCCAGAAGACACGAGAAGCAACCGGGAGGAAGCCGGGGCCGAACTGGGCCGAAATGAGCCTAAGCCGGTCAGCCCAGGCCGGCCGGCCCAGCCCATTTCGGGCCCGGTTCAGCGCCCCCTTTGACCTAGACGCCCCTCGGACTATTTATAGTCCCCCTGCCAAGAGCCACACATCAATTCATTCATCATCCGCCGCCGAGGAGCCGAGAAGCTAGAGGGACACCATCTCGGAGAGGAGGGTCGTGCTAGTTGTCTAGGGTTTCCCTAGCCGACGTGGGAACCTTGCATGGAAGACCACGTCGGAGCTCCGGAGCAAGGATCAAGATCGAGGTAGGATCCCGGTGGTGATCTTGTTCATGTAATCGTTCATGGTGAAGTCTTTAAGTGAATCCGATTTCTAGCGATCAAGTGCCTTCTTTATGATTTTGTTCTCCCTTGGTTTTGCTTCTTCCTCAATCTATACTTAAGATAGATTGCATAGGGTGCTCTTGTAGCCGCGGTGGCTAGAGGTGCATACCGGACCGGCCAAGTGTTTTCAACTTGTTCTTCTCGAACTCGCCCTAGGCTAACCCGCACGAATAGGAGTGCGTTGTGACAGAACGGTGGCTCCAAAAGGCAGGCGTCTTCAGAATCGGAACGGAGGCCACGGTTTAAAGATGCTTTTTATGAGATTCGCTTTTCTATCTTCATCTATCTTGTTTGGAGCTACAACATACGCATGATCTAGACTCTCTAGATCGGTTATCTCTTTGCTTTCTCTCGCTACCTCTTGAGTTTAGTAGATTAGATTAGATGTGTTTTCTTGATGATCTCTTAGATTAGATGCAATTTGGTTCTTCAAAAGAAAGAGTTTTCTTACTTTATTAGATTGAATCCTTGCATTACACATTGTTCCACGGATTCGATACCTTGGGTTCTCACACTTAAGGGAAGAAGGGTCCCTTGACTACGATAGGGGATTTGTCCGCTTGCAAATCCAATCGAATTTTGATACGACAATCAACCGTCAACAGTTACTTGTGGATGCCTCCTGATATTCCGGATCGTGTGGTAGATCGTGGTGGTGACAGCACCATTGAGTCCTTTGTAATCCACCTCCCATCTATAGGACTCGTGGGACTACCCCTGTTGCCGGGAGATTCCCTTTACTAAGTGTTTCTCCTTGTCAATGTCCCGATTAAGGCGTAAGAACATAGCTTGCAAGAGTAACAACTAGATAGCCATAGCACCTCCCTTACCTCTTATCTTCTCAAGTCCTAAGATACTTGCTCTGTTAGATTAGCCATACACCTCAACATACTCTCTTACCCTTCTCCCTGTGGATACAATATTTTAAAACCCTCTTCCCGGGTGAAGTGCTCACCGGTATCCATGCGCTTGCGGATTATTCCTCATAATATTTCTGTGGGCTTAACAAATACCAACATGAACCACTCTGATTTGGTGATAACCTGAACTCATGTCCAATTTAGTGAACCAGCAAGCTCCCATAAGTTCATCCATTAGCTCATCTACCACATGCAGAGGGTACTTGTTTTTGACAGAGATGGAGTTAAGCTGTCTGCAATCCACACAAAAACACCATGAGCCATCTTTTTTCTTGACAAATAATACTAGTGAGGAGAAGGGGATGGAGCTTGGTTGGATGATGCCATTTGCTAACATCTCCTTCACTTGTCTCTCAATTTCATCTTTTTGAGTGGGTGAATATCTGTAGGGCTTCACATTGACTGGTTTGACACCTGGTATTAAGGGAATCTTGTGGTTGTAATCTCGGCTTGGTGTTAGACTTGTTGGTTGCTGAAATAACTACTGATGCGCTACCACCAATTGCTGAATGTCTTCTGGTATTGGTTGAGCAGACGGAGATATGTTCTGCTCTTGTTGAATCTGCACCATGTGTGTGATGGCCCCTTTTCTCAACATTCCCTTCAGCTTTTTTCCTTTAATTGGGGTGCATCCATCAATGCAATCCTTGACTCCAGTTAGGGTTATCCTTCTCTGCTTATGTGTGAATCTCATCCTTTTTCTCTTCCAGTCTACCCACATTGGACTATGATCTTCAAGCCAATCAATGCCTAAGAACATGTTATAGTGAGTGAGGTTCGACACTTTAGCTTCAGTTATAAATGAGTTCCCCTGGGTAAACCATGTCACATCAGGCACCCTCTTGTTGAAGATTAATGTAGCCCCATTGGCTACCACCACCTTAGCAGCTTCTATTTGCTCTGTAGTACAAGCCAATGTCTGCACTAACTTGGTGTTGATGAAAGTGCTGGAGTTGCCTGAATCAACCAATATCAGTATCTCCTACCCTTTTATGTTGACTTGTAGCCTCATGGTCTCTTCCCTTGGATGCCAACTGTAGCTGACAGGGAAAGAGATAAAAGCTCCTCATCACTAGATGTGTCAGTTGACAGTGAATCATCCACTGGAGTCTCTTGTACAACTTCCAGCAATTCCTCCATAATGTGTAAAGGAATGTGTTGTGGGCACTTGTGGCCTTTATCCTATTTGTCTCCACACTTCATACATAATCCCATCTTCTTCCTTTGAGTCATTAGTGCTGATAGTTTGTCATCCCTTTTATAGTTGACAGGGGTCTTGGTCTCCACAGGTGCTGCACCCAGAACACCTGCTATTGTGGTTGCTGTAGTAGTGACATCGGCTGTCTTGTCAGCTTGCTTGCTGAATTGTTTGGTAGGCCGCGACTGGTATCTCTTCTGAGATACCTCCAACATCTCCTGCATGAGTGCCAGAGACAAAGCAACATCAACTGTTCTTGGAGTATGTAATCTTATAGCATTACCAATGTTATAGTTCAACCCATCCAAAGATTTTTGCACAAAGAAAACATCATCTAGGTCCCTATTGTGCACTAAAACTCGATGCTTTGCCTCATCAAACCTATTGGCATATTCCAGAACATCACCTGTTTGTCTAATGTGAAAAATATCACGCATGTGGTTCTGATGAAGCTCCCTACATAACTTTTGCTCTACAACTACACAACTCAGCCCAAGTGTCAACTGTGTGTTGTGCTTCATAAGCGTGCAACCATCTACTAGCATTTCCTCTAAAGTTAGGAGTAGCAAAAGGTGCCCAAACATGAGGAGGCACCTCATGGAAAAATACTTCCCAGCCTTATCTTTCCAGATCCTAGGATCCTCACCATTGAATTTGGGAAATTCAGGTTTAGGTAATCTAAATTCTCTAGGGGTGTAACCATGGCTAGTTTTCTTATCACCAGGTTCATGAATTTCAGTATTTGCAGTACAGAGCTTGGTGAATGAGTGCTCACCCTTGACCAGGGCGGAACCAGGTGCTGAAGACCCTGGATCGACACCCTGGTGAACAATTTTCTTGCCGTGGCTGTTTGCCCGTCCCTCTTCATGACGCGGCGGGACCTGAGACGGAGCCTTGAAGAAGGTGGCTTCCAACGCCTGGAGGCGCGATGTAAGATCGTCGATTGAAGTTTGCATGTCTGTGGCCGTCCTTGCCGTGGTGTGCTTCCACTCCACTAGCTCCTTAAGGTGTTGGGTGCTCTTGACTTGGTCAACGCCGATTGTATTCACATCAGCTACGAGCTGCTTCGATTGCTCCTCCACTGTTGTCGTGCGGTAGGTTAGGTTTGGTGGTTTTGGTTTGGGTTGCCTTTTGGGGGTTTTGATTTGGATAGCCTTTTGGGTCTGGTACTAATTATAGGCTTGGGCTATCGCTTGAGCGAACGGAGGTGAGGCTGGTGGTGGTTGCGATGTTTGGGGTAGCAAGGGTTGCGGTGGCGGCGACGGTGGCGGTGGTGTTCCTTGGTATCTCCCCGCGGCGGTAGTGGTGACGTTCGTGGGTGAATCTGGGAGCGACTTTTGGAGGTGGGGGTGCCAGGATGGCAGCGGGGGTGCCAGGATGGCAGCGGTGGTGGTCGGTCAGCAGCGGTGGTGGTGGCAGTGGTGGTTGGAGAAGGGCAGTGGCTCAGATTGAACACCGGCCGAAGATGCGCGGTGGTCGGCTCTGATACCAGATGTTACAATCCGATGAGGGTAGGTTGCCAGTGTTGCGCATGGTAGGGAGCGAATGGCGGCGCCGCCTCCGAGGAGTGCACGGGAGGAGGAAGAAGAAGGAACATGATAGGATTAGGTTTTAGTTTGCATTTGCTGACCTCCCAACGACCCACACAGCGAGGACTAGTACAGTTTAGATGGGTCGTGGCCCAATACAGTGCTGCGGCACGCAGACCGTCTTATGCTAGTAATGTGATGATTCCCGATAGGATGCAAGTCATCGTGGGCTGGGCCGATGACGGGCCGTGACAATTATCTTGTCCAACTCCATAAACAATATCGATGAAGTCCCCAAGGATAAAATACTGCTCATCCATTTCATGTACGCAACGTACATATGTGAAACCTATCATGGACTCAATGAACAAACAACGGTATATATCTCTCTCTTCAATCGAAAAAGAATTATCCCGACCGAGTGCTTCAAGTACTCCTTCAAAAAAGTCGACAACCACATAATTAGAATGCATGTCGCATGAGTATACATGTTAGAACCACATAGCATCGATATGAAATATTTGTAAACTTTGATGAATGTCCATCACTAGCTTATTGGATATACTTAAACAAACTTGTTTCTGCCGAGTTTTGCTGGCAGGTGCTTTGTTAAATTGAGCCTCTTGGTTGCTCCAGACTTCCTTGCAACTCCCGGCCTATGCCTTCTCCGCCCAGGAGCAGGGGAGGCTGGAGCTGGAGCAGGAGGCCTAGCACTGTCTGCTTCCTTCTCGTCGTCGTCGGTGACCCCGTATTCCATGTATCCTTTCTGCAGGTACTGTCTCTGGAGTCTAGACGTCCAGCGCTTCCATTTCCAGATCGTCGTTCCACATGTTAATTTGAGCTAAGGCCCTGTTCTCTTTGTTAGATAGAGGGTGAAAAGCACTATTTACCCATCACATCTTCTCTCACAAGAAACACTATTCTAGCATTATTCATTTACAACTTCAATATTCATTTGCAACGAAGAGAACAGGCCCTAAGAGCAACTCCAACAGTTTATGTATAAATCTAGCTAAATTTAGAGTTTTAGAAGGACTTAAAAAATACAAAACTTCATAACTGATGAGGTAAACCAACAACCTCTTCAAACTGTGGTCTAATCTATATCCAAATCCCCTCATCGTTGTGGCCCCACCTGTCAGCTAAAAATGGGCCCTCTTGTCATACACAGATACACTCTACTATCTTTTACTTCTTCCTGCCTCCTCATCTCCTTCACGTATCTCTCCCGCGCGGAGCCGAGGGAAGATCTCGTCCGACCGGAGGCGAGGCCACGTCCGGCTTGTGGCGCAATCCCGGGAGGAGCTCGCCCGGCCGGCGGCACGACCCCGCAGAGGAGCTCGCCTGGCCAGCGGCACGACCGGCGGCGCGGCTCCGCGGGAGGATCGGCGGCGCGACCTCGCGGCCCGGCCGGAGGCGCGAGCTCGCGGGAGGAGCTAGACCTGGCGGCCCCAGCCGGCGGTGCAACCTCGTGGGAGGAGCTTGAGTTCGCGGCCCGGCCGACGACGTGACCCCGCGGCCGCAGAGGAGCTCGGGCACGGACGGCGGCGTGCGCCGTGTCTGGCCGCCTCTCGCGTATCTCCTCCGTTGGCATAGCCACCTCTGGGTCCACCCCAACAGCCAGTGTGCCGCCAGTGTCGTCCATGTGCGCACCGGCGGGAGCAGGCGCGGCAGGCTCCGGCGGTCCCTCTCTCAACGCGCGGGAAAGGGATAGATTTGGTGCGGAGGGACCGATTTGCACGGGATCAGAGAGATTGCGAGGCGGATGGCCTCGCTAGAGTTCGCGAGCGGATGGGACGGAATGGCGAGGGAGATTGTGAGCGAAGATTTTACCGAAGCTGTTGGAACCGGTTTTTGTCAGGTTTATCTACATTTTACCGATGGAAAATGATTTAGAAAAGATGTTGGAGTTGCTCTAAGCCCTTTTCTGCAGATCGTTAGTGGCAAGATGGCCGAGGAGATCCTTGGGCAAGCGATCCAAGGTCTCCTGGCTGAGGGCGTCGATGATACTGCAAGGACCCTTCATAGGAGACAGCGGCTCCGGCTTCTTGAAGGCTAGGTAGCTCTCGATCTTCTCCCGCGACATCCTCACCATCTTCTTTTTCTTTCCCGACGATTTCGCTGGCATTGGAGCCGCCGTGCCGTATTGGATCGAGGCAGGGGAATCTGACTGCGAGAGGTTCCTTTTGCCTCGGCCCTTGGACGAACTCGTCATCATCATGTCGATCTGACTCCCTTCTCCTTTCGCCTCCCCCCCCCTCCGATGAGATCACTCGCAAAACTTTTTGGCATTGACATCTTCTTGCCTGTATTGCAGAAGTTGGGACGCCCCCTGCCAGGATATATATATATATATATATATATATATATATATATATATATATATATATATATATATATATATATATATGGAGGCAAGTTCCGAATACGACTCGTTTCTATATGACGGACCGGGCCTTACTTTGATTCAGCCCCATCAAACTGCAAGGAAGGAAGGCTTGGTTCTCTGATGGATGATGAAGAGATCGAGTTGGTGGACAAAGGGTTCATCAAACTCGGTGGACAGGGCAGTGTGACGGCATGATAATAAACCTGATCGCTTCCAGCGCTATGGTTATACTACCCAAATGTTTTATTTCGTTTTTAGGTGAAGATGATAAGGTGGCGGTGATAGGATTTCGGCAGTTCGGACAAGGAGAAGGTGATCCGAAATTATCATGGATTTTTATTTTTATTCATGTGAAACCCAGTCCTCCTCTCTGGTCTCCCCGCGACCCCATCCCACACCAAACCTTATGCGCACCTCCCCCACGTCGGCCCCTTCTCCCCTCTCTCCTCTACTCGCCGGCCTCTAAGCCGCCCCTCTCCTCTCCCCTCCCCTCACCTCATGGCTGTGGCGAGGAGTACTGGCGGGATAAGATGTGGTGACTGTGGTCAGAGGGGCCAACAGCGGTGGCAGCACGTGACACGGTGAGGATCTCGGTCGCGAGGCAAGAAGGAACGCAGGGGCAGGTGAGGATCTCAGCTGCAAGATGATGTGTAGCGACCCCACACACACCAAACTTTATGTGTGCCCCTCCCCACGTCGACGCCCTTTCTCCCCTCTCTCCTCTACTCGCCGGCCTCTAAGCCGCCCCTCTCCTCTCCCCTCCACTCACCTTGTGGCTAAAGCGAGGAGCGGTGGCAGCGGCCCGTGGATGAAAGTGCATCTAGGCCCTAAGTGGATTTTGGTGAACTGAGTAACAAAGCGATTAAAGGTCTAACCCGTTTGTCTAAAGATTGTGAGCATGTTTTTATTAATTTTTCATGAGCTATAATTGTTGAGCATTTAAATAGATATTATTTGGCTCACAATGATTGAAGGCAAGCAAGTGTGTGATCCTAATGCAAAATTGATTAATGTCAAGCAATAAATAGATTTATATATTGGGGATATTTTGCAAAGATGAATTACATGTCTCCAAGGATTGTGGTAGCTTGACTAAAAATAAAAGGGATCTTAAAAAGAGAAATTAGTAATTCTCTCAAATTAAATACAAGACTTCATGTGGTAATTGAAAGAGGACACAAGGATGAGTATAGACTACATGGTCCTTAATTGGAAGTTTGCATATTCGTTGTCAATCAAGAACAAGCATTTGAAGCGGGATTTCAAATGAAGGTTAATTGTGGATGAAGCAAAGTAGAACTCAACGTGGATTGGGTAAGTGATGAAGAGATCAACCGAGATGTCTAGGGTGAGGGACTAAGCAATCTTCGGGGTCTTGGCCCGGCCGCCATTAGTATTTTGCTAAGGTGAAGTTTTAGTATCCGTGGGGTCTCCAAGTATCATATCCAAGCCTTAACCGAGGGAAGCAATGCAACACATCTACAAGTTATGATTGGCAATATGGAGTGACTTAAGGATTAAAGTGAGCATTATTATGCTAAAGGGAAAAATCCTAAGTCACTAGCTCAAGTATGGATTTGCTCAAAACATTGGCTATGTTGAAGCCCTCAAGTTGGAATTGCAAAAGTATGGCAAGATTGAAGATCTACAAGCTCAAGTGGTTGACTCGGTTTTATATTTATTCTTGAGTTTAGGGATGCCGTACTATCAAAAGGGATGCAACATTAGCTCTAAGACAAAAGATCAAAAGTGCTCATTAGTTGACCTAAGTGAGAATTAGCCTTGAGAGAGTCTCTGAGTAGTCTAACAAACCTCTAACACAACCTTAGCCACTTCAACACATCTTGGAGTGCTTGTGAGAAGAGAAAAGGGTTCTTGGGCTCTCTCTGCCTAGGGCGGTCTAACCGCCCTTGGCAGGCCAACGGCTAGTTTTTCAAACTGGCCGGAGGCAGGCGGTCTAACCGCCCTGACTAGGCGGTCTAACCGCCCTGGCCAGAGTTCTAACGGCTAGTTTTCCCTGTGAGGGGTATAAGTACCCCACGAGCTCCACTTGTTGGGGCTGCTGGTTCTAGGGTTGCTGAGGTGCTCCCCCTGCTGTTTTTCATGAGCCAAAGCCATAGAAGCTCTCCCCAACCCTCTCTTTGTGAGATTTGTGAGTCAAGCCATATCCTAGTGTTGGGTTGAGAGTTTAAGCCTTTGTGAGCTTGTGTGAGCTGAGCAAGAGCATCCCATAGCTTGAGGTCTTGTGATTCACGTCGGAAAGCCTTTGAAGCATTTGTTACTCTTGGAGGTTCGCTCCTAGACGGCTAGGCGTCGCCGGCTAGCTCCCAAGGTTGTGGTGAGCAGCGGCAAGTTTGTGAGGGTTGTGATCTTGCCTCTTCATGGAAAAGATCGCCTTAGTGGAAAAGGAGGAAAGTGGTTGAAAGAGACCCGGCTTGTTGTGGGAGAATTCCCTTACAAGCTCCTCAACGGAGACGTAGCCTTTCCTTAGTGGGAGGTGAACTTCGGAAAACAAATCCTCATCTCTCCTTTGTGGTTTGCCTCACTTATTTGATTTCTATCATATTTACTTTGCTTCCGCTCGATCTACTTGGGTGTGCTTGTCTTTGAGTGCAGGGATCATTACCCTGCTTGTGATCATCTATAGAAGCCACTCAAGAACTTTGGTTCTTGCTAGAAGTCAAGAGAAGCTTTGAGTTGTCTTTTGCAGGTTCACCGGGTGGAGGCGATTTAACTGCCCCAGGACCCGGTCTAACCGGCCCCTCTGTGCTTAGTGCACCAGGGGCGGTCTAACCGCCTGGCAGGGGTGGTCTAACTGCCTGTGTCAGTGAAGCTCAAGTTTCGGGGAAAAAGTTTTATTTGGTTGTCTCACCTATTCACCCCCCTCTAGGCGGCATCAAGGTCCTTTCAATTGGTATCAGAGCTTGGTGCTCCGGTTCGAGCTTAACCACTCGGAGTTTTTCGATGTCGACTACTTGTGAGGTACAGTTTGAGCCTCTAGCTCTAGATGGCTCAAACTACTCTTCTTGGCATTCCAATATTCTCATTGCACTTAAGGTTTTGGGTCCCACCGCTGAGGGCATTATGGTTGCGAGTATCCTTCTGGAGGATGAGACATGTGTCTCCCCCAAAGGAATTGGAGAATAAGCAACTCAATACTGTTATTACTAACCTTTTGTGTAGCTGTGTATGTAGAGAACTAAAGTATCTCATCCTAAAGAGCAAGGAAATTAGCGAAGATGCTCATCTCATTTGGGAATTGCTATTTGAGATAGTTAACACTAAATGGGGTGAAGTTGAGAGCGATGATGAAGATGAACCAGCGGAGATGTGCCCTACAACCTCTACAACATCCACTGATCATCAAGCATCAACCCTCAAGGAAGAAGGAGGCTAGAGAAGTGAGGGTGGGGCCTCTCAAGGGGAGGCGATCAAACCCCCCTAGGGGCGGCCTAACCGCCCCCAACAGAGGAGCTTCAACCTATTATGGTGAAGGCGCTTGCCTCGTGGCCAAGAAGAAGAGCAAAAAGAAGAGGCGGGCCAAGGGAGTGAAGAGCCAGAAGATCGAAGCCACAAGCTCTCCGACAAGAGATCTTGAACTTCTCAAATCCGAGCTCGCCTCCTTGGTTTGTAAGTATGAATCATTGGCTAACAAATACGATCATGATATCAAATCATTTTCATGTAGAGCAAAGGCAGAAGAGGAAGCCAATGATGTGCTAGAAGCTCAACGAGCAAAGCTCACTAGTGAGCATATGGCTTTGCAAGCAACTCACAAGGAACTTGAGTGTTCTCATGAGAAGCTTGTGGACTCATATGCTTCACTTTAAGTTGCTCATGAGGTTGTTGTTTCATCGATAAAATTCTTGCAACCTCTCACACCCACATGCACATGCTCACTTGTCAATAATGAATTTGCTTGTACTAAATCTTGTTGTTCTCAAGCAAGCCAATCTAGCATTGAGCATGTATTTGTAGAATCTTGTGATGACCTTGTTGCCCAAGAAAATGATGAACTCAAGCAAGAGGTCAAAAAGCTTAAAAGAGACTTGTATGTGTTGAAGAAAGAGAGCAAAGTGCAACCTCCTCAAGATAACCGTGATGACATGGTAAAGAAGCTTGAGAAGGGTTCAACTGTCATGAGCTCAATTCCTCAACAACACATCAAGATCAACAAGAGCAAGATTCAAGAAAAGGAGAAGGGGCATGTTGCTTCACATTGCCTCACCAATCTCAAGGCTCAAGAAACAATCTCCAAGAAGAAAAGAAGAACCATCAGAAGGAGATTGTGCTATCAATGCAAAGAGAAGGGTCACTCGGCTGCGGATTGCCCACAAGCCAGCAGTGCTGACCAGGGGCGGTTAAACCGCCCCCCTAGGGCGGGGGTGGTTAGACCGGGTCTGGCTAGCACAGTGAAGAACCACCGCAGTGAGGAGAAGAAAGCTCACCCTTCAAGCAAGAAGCCTACATGCAAGCCAAGACAAGACAAGAAGATGGCTCCTAAGCCTAGAAGTGCAAAGAGTCTCATTTGCTATACTTGTCATGAGAAGGGTCACTTGGGCAAGGATTGTCCAAATGGTAACACTCCGCAATCCAAACTTGTCCATTATGATTTTCATAAGCTTAGGAATGACAAGATTGGCACTTGTACTATGAGGATGATTAGTTCACCTCAAACTAGCACAAGGGCTATTTGGGTTCGTAAGCATCTTGTGACTAACCTTGTAGGACCCAACAAGTGTTGGGTACCAAGAAGTGCTTGCTGAGCTTGTAGGTTGATCGAGTTGCATTGGAGTCATGGCAATGAAGAAAGAATTCAATAATTGATGCTTTGCCATGAGAAGGACTAGAAAGTGAAAATCACTCAACCAATGCAATCTCGGTAACAAGTACTTAATGTTTTGCCTTGGTCACTCTCAGTTCTTTGTGAACACTCATGGATCATTAGACCTAGGTTTGTGAAGCATGAGGAAGTGACCTTGACACTTCCATAATTTTATTCTCTCATACCATTCGATGCTCCTAATGGCTCTCTAGAAGAGCATTTGTTGTGATAAGCTTTGCAGGGAGTCATTTAGGTATTGTTGAGGCTTATCAAAGAACAAGAGCTGAAAATCACCAAAAGGACCTAAAAGAGGCAGGGCGGTCTAACCGCCTGCCCCCCCAGAAATGTCTTCTGGCAGGTGACCCGGCCACTATGACCGGGTGACCCGAGGCATCTCTGGAGGATGTCGGGTGACCCGGCCACTTTGGCCCAGGTGACCCGAAATGGAGCTGAATTCTAACATTTTGGTGATCCCAAGCCAATGGTAATGAGATTCTTGGCATAGTTCAAGTTGTTAAATCATTTTATGCCTAGACCTACCTTTGAAGCAATCTCCCTTGTTCGTAATTGAATTGTGTGTTAAGTTCGAGAAATTCAAAAATTCTCTAAGCACTAATTGAGGGGGAGCTTACTTCAATGGTTGTATCATTTGTGGGACTAACAATTTCTTCTAGTGAACTTGTAGTCTCATGTATTTGTGCATCATTAGCAAGCTCTTGAATTCACTATTAAATTTTGAAGAATCAAGTAAGAGCTAGCCTTTCCCTAAATTTACTTATGCACAAATTCAAATGGTCTAAAGGCAAAGGTATGTCTTGATGAACCTCTTTAAATAACGAAATGCATCTAGGCCATTATACCATGCTAGTGTGTCTCTCTTAGCATGTAATTGCTTCAAGTGAATCTTTGTGTGCCTCTCTAGATATTTGGTTGATACCTTCACATAAGCTCGACTTAGTGTCGTGTGAATGTCTCTTGAGTAGGGTATGAGCTAAATATACTAAAGAGGTGATTTACTTGATGAGGATGCATGCACCTTGTGGTATAGGATAGATTTTTTGAAGAAAAAAATCCAACTAGCATGTGTAGGAAGTGTGCTTAATTTGAAAAATATTTGGCTCTTGGTCTTTGTGACCCTATTGACCCACTTGTGACTATAGTTCCCCTTGATTGTTTGATGGCTAGTCACAAGTGGTGATATTTTACTCAAGTCCATAGTATATCTCTATATCCATATCATTATCTCTCTCACTCTTGGAAGAATCAAGAATGTGAATTATTTTGGATTATCTCATGTTCTTATAAGATTTGTGAAATTTGGATCAAAATCATCTATATATCTTTTATCCAAATATTCGGTGGAACTCAAGGATCAATATCTCTAAGGTTGAAAAAGTGTTCCTCGGAAGTACCGACCCTAGGACGGAACTACCGACACGGGCTCACTGTCAAAATTATGGAAATTATCGGTACTTCCGGCCCCACCTCGGAACTACCGATAAAGAATCTCTGGTTGAGTTTTTGGGGGTAGGCGGTTTAACCACCTAGGGGGCGGTTTAACCGCCCCACCTAGTTTTTGTTTCCTGCCCTCAAAACAACTCCCGAGCACCTTTTCAGAATAGCTGAGGGTTCAAAATGAAAACAGGATGAAAACCTTAACCTTATCTCGCATTTCCTCAGTCCAAGGCAGGGGGCGGTCTAACCGGGAGTCACCCGCGGTTAGACCGGGGTCACAAGTTTCACAGTTCAATCCCAACCCGTGACTCCACAGCATCTCTACCCTATCTCCTTCCCTCCTCTCTCTCTCCAACGACCAGAAACAGGCTCCTTCGTTCCCAACCCGACCTCTTCCCCCTCCTCAAGCTCTCACACCTCTCCAATGGTGATTTGAGTTTTCCACCACTAAAAATCAAATCCAATCCGTGGAAGTGACTCCCCTAAGGCGGCTGAACCGGCTCCCCACCCGGTTTATTGGTTTTCATATCAAGTTCTTCTCTCCAAAGGTATTCAAGTCTTGTTTTTACCCGATCTATCAACTCCATGAGTAGATTTGAATTTCCTTTGGTAGAACATCACCTGGCAACCCCTAGAAGACATCCCTAGAGTTTGAATCAATTTCGTTAAGTACATTGTCACTAACTCAAAATTAGGGTTGGCTGCCCGGGGCGGTCTAACCGCCCTGCGCATGCCATCTCAAATCTTTGTTTTCTGCATGTATTTAATCTCCTTTTATCTAGGGACGTCTCATGAACAGTAATTCCACATCTTTTATCTGTGTTGCTGTGTTTGGCCGAAAAAGAGCCATTGGCTCAAACCTGGCAGGGGCGGTTAGACCGCCCCCCAAGGGCGGTCTGACCGCCCTGGCCAGTTTTGTGCCAATTGCTCTAGAATGCTGAGCCTCGATGCTCATTTTAGCCAATCTTGTTCCTGGTATCTCACACTCTTTTTTCACATCTTGTGATCCAGGGACAGCATCAATGCCTACGGGTGTCGGTACTCAGAAAAGGAAGAAAAGAGGCAGTGGTGATGTCGGGACGTCCGCTGGCCCAAGCACTCATAACTTGAGGCCTAGAGGACAACAGCGACCACCTGTGGACTATGGTGATGACATTGAGATGAGCGACAGAGTTGAGAGCAGTGATGATAGTGTGGAGGATCCAAAACTTTGAAATGAGTTTCCGTCCGCAGGAAGTTGCAGGTGGTGATGGAGAAGGTGATGATGATAGTGATGAGGATGAGGATGAGGAAGAGGAACAGAGGGGTGGTAATCAGCTTGGTAAGCCTTATGTCAGAGATCCTAACTATCCTTCATACAAAGGGCCAGTTGATTACTATCAGGCAGGGATGGCAGACACTGTGGTGAAGTTGAGGAGAGTGAATCCAGCTGGTGAGCCTAGGTCAGCTACAGATTACAAATTTTGGACCACTTTTCAGCAGGATTATTACACCACAACCATCATCAGTGCTAGAAAGGCTAAGATCACAAATGATGCTCAGTTTGTTGATTGGGACTTTATGGAGAGGAAGCATAATCCTATCTTTGATGAGGTGATTCAGGCTTGTGAGGAGAAAGGGCTGAAGGTTCTCATGGGCTTTAAGCAACATTGGAACAAGGAGCTCATCGCTCAATTTTATGCGACAGTTTATTTTGGCTATGTGCTAAATGAGAGTGGACAAAGTGAGAGAGCTATGTATTGGATGACTGAGGGCAAGTCCTTCCAACTCTCTTTCTCTAGTTTTCTCATTTTGTTCAGACTGCCACATGATGAGTCCCGCCGGAAGCTCCATGATGAGAGCCCACTTGAGGCTAAGAGGATGGCTTTTATGTACCCTAGGAATGCAAGGGATAGTTGAGGGCATGTGAAGGGTTTATACACATATTATTCGGTCCTCAACTGGTTGTTTAGAAAAACTCTTACACCTAGGGATGGCAACTCTTCGGATATCACTGCTTTTCAGAGGAACTTAATGGTTGCCATGAAGCCCGATGAGTCACGTTTGATGTTGGTGACTTTTTGTGGCAGTAAATAAAAAATTCTTCAGAAAATCCACAAAGGTTGTGTAGCTATAGCCCCTACATTAGCTACATCATCAAGAAAGTCACACAAAAGGCTTATCCTAATGACACATAGCATCACCCTTTGCAACCAAAGCCCAGTAGGACAGTGAAGGTCCCATCTCCACAGGATGATCAGCAAGAAGAACAAGAAATCTTTGAAGAAATGGAGGCACCGCGGAGCTGGGAGGCATATCAGCCAGGGGGCGGTCTGACCACCCCTGGCAGAGGGAGAAGAAGCATAGCTCCCCGCTTCACAAATTGATCAGCATCTTCCTTGGTATGTGCAAATCACAGAGAGATATAGAAGTTGCTGAGCAAGAAAGGAGGAAAAAGATAAGAAAATGAGGGGTACCATAAAGGCTCTTCACACTCATGCCGATCTCCAGCCTCCAAGGTCTCCCATCTCACTATCCCCTCCAGAGGTTGAGATACCCTCAGTGGATGAGAGGGTGCAAAGCTTCCTTGACTCGGATCTTTATTATCAGTATGGAAGCAACTTTGGATCGGATATTGGTGCTTCTTCCTCCTCAGCCCCTCCTCCTCCACCACCCACTGGTTTTGACACCTTGTTTGAGGGTGATGCGGTGGCTCCGGAGCCTTGGGTTGCTCCTCCACTGGATGAGAGTTGGGAGGCTCGTGTCTCACATGAATTCTTTGATTAACCTGCACCATCCTATGGTATGGAAAAATCACTCCTATCTCTTATTCTGAAAATTTTCCATATCTAGTTCTTTTACATCTCATTTCTCTCTTGTATGCATATTTGAAGATCCGAACACCGGAAGGGAGAATTGGGATAGGTGGCAGCAGCAGTGATTTGGCAGTAGCAACATCTTCTCCAGGCCCTTTATGGATGCTTGATGACAAAGGGGGAGAAGAAGTGGATTAAAGCCTTGTGTTTATCTCCTAGTGTAGCTGTTCTGCAGGGGGCGGTCTAACCGCCCTGCCCCTGTGAACTGAGAGATGAGTTGGTCTGTAATAATTCGATCTCTATTTTATCTTGTGGACTTGAGTATTTGAATGTGTGCTACTGGTTGTGTAGAACTTATTTATGTATCTCAAGTGACAATTGTGTTAGTTTGTGATGCATGAATTAATTGATGAATGTTTTTGTGTAGGCTGAATGGGGGAGGCGGTCTAACCGGCCTGCAACCCCGGTCTGACCGCCCCTACCCAAATAGCACACACACACTTTTCTTTGTTGAGTGTCTATTATGCCATATGCATCACAGTTTTATTTTTATTTTTATCACACACATCTCTAGCACTCCACTGATCCTAAGATATAGGGGGAGCTCTCATGGTTTTCCTTTTAATATGTGCTTTTGGCATCTGATGCCAATTTTTGAAATTCCATTCAGTACACATTGAGGGGGAGCTCTAGCTATATCTAAGAATTAAAATAGCGCTTAAACATTTTATTTGTAAGCTTTAATCGAGTTGTCATCAATCACCAAAAAGGGGGAGATTGAAAGCGCATCTAGGCCCCTAAGTGGATTTTGGTGAATTGAGTGACAAAGCGATTAAAGGTCTAACCCGTTTGTCTAAAGATTGTGAGCAAGTTCTTATTAATTTTTCATGACCTATAATTGTTGAGTATTTAAATGGATATTATTTGGCTCACAATGATTGAAGGCAAGCAAGTGTGTGATCCTTATGCAAAATTGATTAATGTCAAGCAATAAATGGATTTATATATTGGGGATATTTTGCAAAGATGAATTACATGTCTCCAAGGATTGTGGTAGCTTGACTAAAAATAAAAGGGATCATAAAAAGAGAAATTGGTAATTCTCTCAAATTAAATGCAAGGCTTCATGTGGTAATTGAAAGAGGACACAAGGATGAGTATAGACTTAATGGTCCTTAATTGGAAGTTTGCTTTTCGTTGTCAATCAAGAACAAGCATTTGAAGCGGGATTTCAAATGAAGGTTAATTGTGGATGAAGCAAAGTAGAACTCAACGTGGATTGGGTAAGTGATGAAGAGATCAACCGAGATGTCTAGGGTGAGGAACTAAGCAATCTTTGGGGTCTTGGCCCGGCCGCCATTAGTGTTTTTCTAAGGTGAAGTTCTAGCATCCGTGGGGTCTCCAAGTATCATATCCAAGCCTTAACCGAGGGAAGTAATGCAACACATCTACAAGTTATGATTAGCAATATGGAGTGACTTAAGGATTAAAGTGAGCATTATTATGCTAAAGGGAAAAATCTTAAGTCACTAGCTCAAGTATGGATTTGCTCAAGACATTGGCTATGTTGAAGCCCTCAAGTTGGAATTGCAAAAGTATGGCAAGATTGAAGATCTACAAGCTCAAATGGTTGACTCGATTTTATATTTATTCTTGAGTTTAGGGATGTCGTACTATCAAGAGGGATGCAACATTAGCTCTAAGACAAAAGATCAAAAGTGCTCATTAGTTGACCTAAGTGAGAATTAGCCTTGAGAGAGTCTCTGAGTAGTCTAACAAACCTCTAACCCAACCTTAGCCACTTCAACACGTCTTGGAGTGCTTGTGAGAAGAGAAATGGGTTCTTGGGCTCTCTCTGCCGGTCTAACCGCCCCAGGGGGGGCGGTCTAACCGCCCCTGGCAGGCCAACGGCTAGTTTTCCAAACTGGCCGGAGGCAGGCAGTCTAATCGCCCTGACCAGGCGGTCTAATTGCCCTGGCCAGAGTTCTAACTGCTAGTTTTCCTTGTGAGGGGTATAAGTACCCCACGAGCTCCACTTGTTGGGGCTGCTGGTTCTAGGGTTGCTGAGGTGCTCCCCCTGCTGTTTTTCATGAGCCAAAGCCATAGAAGCTCTCTCCAACCCTCTCTTTGTGAGATTTTTGAGTCAAGCCATATCCTAGTGTTGGGTTGAGAGTTTAAGCCTTTGTGAGCTCGTGTGAGCTGAGCAAGAGCATCTCATAGCTTGAGCACTTGTGATTCACATCGGAAAGCCTTTGAAGCATTGGTTACTCTTGGAGGTTCGCCTCCTAGACGGCTAGGCGTCGCCGGCTAGCTCCCAAGGTTGTGGTGAGCAGCGGCAAGTTTGTGAGGGCTGTGATCTTGCCTCTTCGTGGAAAAGATCGCCTTAGTGGAAAAGGAGGAAAGCGGTTGAAAGAGACCCGATTTGTTGTGGGAGAATTCCCTTACAAGCTCCTCAACGGAGACGTAGCCTTTCCTTAGTGGGAGGTGAACTTCGGGAAACAAATCCTCATCTCTCCTTTGTGGTTTGCCTCACTTGTTTGATTTCTGGCATATTTACTTTGCTTCCGCTCGATCTACTTGGGTGTGCTTGTCTTTGAGTGCAGGGATCATTACCCTGCTTGTGATCATCTACAGAAGCCACTCAAGAACTTTGGTTCTTGCTAGAAGTCAAGAGAAGCTTTGAGTTGTCTTTTGCAGGTTCACTGGGTGGACCCGGTCTAACCGCCCTAGGACCCGGTCTAACTGCCCCCTCTGTGCTGAGTGCACCAGGGGCGGTCTAACCGCCTGGCAGGGGCGGTCTAACCGCCTGTGTCAGTGAAGCTCAAGTTTTGGGGGAAAAGATTTATTTGGTCGTCTCGCCTATTCACCCCCCTCTAGGCGGCATCAAGGTCCTTTTAGTGGCACGGTAAGGATCTCGGTGGCGAGGCACAAAGGAGTGCAGGGGCAGGTGAGGATCTTAGCAGCAAGATGAGGTGCAGAGACCCCACCCACACCAAATCCTTATACGCGCCTCCCCCACGTCGCCCGTTTCTCCCCTCTCTCTCCTCTACTCGTCGGACTCTAAGCCGCCCCTCTCCTCTCCCCTCCTCTTACCTTGTGGCTGTGGCGAGGAGCGGCGGCGGGATAAGGTGTGGTGGCTGCGGTCGGAGGGGCCAACAGCGACGGCGACCTGTGGCACAGTGAGGATCTCGGTGGCGAGGCATGAAGGAGCACAAGGGCAGGTGAGGATCTTAGTGGCAAGATGAGGTGCAACTTGGAGGAGGCGGCAATGATGGAAGCCAAGCTCCTCTCTCTATATGATGCCCAAATGGCAGCAGCGGCGGCGGGGCAGCGTAGGGCGACGGGACAGCAGCGTGGCTGTGGCGACAGGACGCAAGTGGTGTGCAGATTTGGCGGCGGAGTGTGGATCCTGTAGCTGGGGCGCACAACGGGGCATGGTCGGCGACCAAGGTGTGAGATTTTTTTTTGTTTTTTAATCGTCTTTCATCACCGTTTATGCCGTAACTGTTCCCAAATCGGTAGTGAAGGCCACTTTGAGGACCGGCGGTGATAAGGTTATATGTAGTACTTATTTCGTCTCAAAATATATCTTCATTTAGACTTTTTCAAAGTTGAACTCTGTCAACATTGACTGTGAATAACGAAATAAGCATAAATGTTAATAACATAAAAATGATATTTGTAGATTTACCATGAAACAAACTATCAAAATATTGTAATTTTCTCTATTTAAAATAAATTAATTTAAGAGTTATTGTTGGTCAAAGTTGAAAAAGTTTGATTTTGAAAAAGTCTGAATAGGGTGTGGTGATTTGCCACCTCTCCTACTCTTTTTCGGCACAGCTATGGCATGGGAGCAGACCACTAAATTATCATAAATGTCTCTTACCACTAAAACCAGGCAAAAGGTTACAAAATACTAAAGCAGAGTAAGAATAGCACTTCTTTTTCAGGCAAAAGGTTACAAAATACTAAAGCAGAGTAAGAATAATTCATCGACATATATAATGTACCAGAAACATATTTGAAGGAAATGAAAATGATGATTCTTCTCCCGTAGGCGCCCACAAATCTTCCCCGCGCGCTGCTACTAGCAGCTAGGGTTGTGGTAGATACGCTGACAACCCCGACCAGTGTAGGCTGCGCCCTGTGCGGCGCAGCTGCCGTACGGAGGGCACGCCGGCCTGTTGGCAGTGAGCGGGTAGTTGATGTAGACGACGCCGGCCGCTGGCGCGGGAACCGTGGCTGCAAGAAGGACGGCGACGAGAAGAAGCGCCGGCACAGACGGCATGGCCGCCATTGGTGTACTAACAGAGTAACAGTCACCTTTGTGGAAGTGGATTGTTTGCTGGCAGCAGCTCTCAGGGGATGATGGTGCTTGTAACTATATGCATGCACACCGTGCAGCTGCAGCACAATATGATTGCCAATGCCAGCAAATCATTTTTGTTCTCTAGCAACCCGTGAGACGTTGCCGTGTCCAACATGGAACCCACTGCGTACTTGCTCTCTTGGCAGTGTTCACCTACCATGAAGTAATCGATACCAGACTGTGGACGCATGGGACAAGGAGCTCCGCGGCGGCACACGAAGGGATCTCGTCGCCATCTTCTCCTCGGTTGCCGCTCACGTCCCACCGCACGAGGCGCGTCACCTGCTGCACGTCCGCTACCTTCTCCAGCACCCTGTTCCGCTTATCGTACCTGTACAGGTCCTCGTCGTCGACGGACATCAGCAGCACGCCGCCGTCGACCACGGCGAGCGGCGCGATGAAGTCGACGGGGCGGTAGAAGTCCACGTGCCACCGCAGCGACCACTTCGGCGGCGGCCTGCCGCGCTCGCCGTCGTCGTTGCCGGTCTCCACCCAGACGTCGAAGGCCATGGGCCCGGTGGCATGGGCGTGGCACAGCTCCCCGGCGAGCTCCTTCACGCGGTCGCGCCGGCCGACGGACCTGACGCGAGGGGGCAGTGGGATGACCGCGAACGTCTCGTCGCGCAGGCTGAACCGGAGCAGGACGTTCGCGCTGCCACCGCCGCCGTCGTCCTCCTCGCCGGACGCGGACGGATCCGTGGCGGCCCGGTAGATAGCGCCGCGCACGCAGACCGGCGGCACCGAGTCGTCGATGCGGAACGGCGCGTTCTCGGTGAGCCTCCAGCCGGCGCCTGACCCGAGCCTGAGGACCTCGTGACCTACGTCGTCGTACTCCATGACGAACGAGCCGTGCCCCCCGTCGGGGAACATGCGGTTGACCCTGTAGAAGAACCTCGACAGCACGTACCCCTTTGTCCGAGGATCGAAGCCGATGGCAGCGACGACCGACGTGACCATGGTGAACGGCCCGACGTTGGGGCTCTTCGTCGGCACAGCGACGGACTCCATGGTCGCTGGGTTCCACACATTGGTGCGCGCCGTATGGCCCGTCGACGCGGTGACGACGATCAGGCCGTTGCAGTGCGCGGCGCGGACGCTGTTCACCCGCGCGGGCGGCGCCGTCGTCGTCGACTCTTCGTCGTCGTCGATCGGCCAGGACCAGGAGATGGCGATAATGGTTGGCGGCCTAGCGCGCGAGAGCTCGAGGTGGCGCCGGATGAAGGCGGGGTCCTTGACGGCGGCGCGCCATGAGCGGCAGACGGACCTGCAGGAGCGCAGGAGGGATTCGACGGGAAGGCGCACCAGGATCTCGGAGACCAGAAGGTCGTCGGGGATTGTGACGGCGGCGGTCGGAGGCGGCATGATCCGGCGGCGTTTTCTTGGTCTCCCGGTCATCGTCGTCATGCTGGATCGATCGATGTTTTGCCGTACGGCGTGTGAGGGGAAAAATACCCGTGGCACATTAGTATTTACCGAACAACCGGGACTAGGCCGTGTCGGATTCAACTCGAGTCCCGCAAGGGCGCGCGACGGGCAGAGTCCGACTCCATGATCCATCACTCCATCTTCGGCTCTTCCACTCGATCAGTTCACCTTTTTATGCCAAGTTGACACGTGAGTTGTCCCACAGTCGCAATGTTGAGTTTGAGGTTAACCGTAACAATCTTCCCTCCCGGTCGACAGACTTGCGCCGCGGGCGCCCACTGGGCCCACCATCCTTTATTGTCTCCTCCTCCTCCTTTTCCGTTCACACACCTGAACCCGTTCTCTCGTTATTCTCTTTCCTTCTCCACTCTCTTTCCTAGATCCAGAGATGCAGAGGGGCGAGCTCGTGGTGCCGGTGGTGGATGCGCCGAAGGCTGAGGGGGCGACGAGCTGTCGTGAGAGCGGCGCGGGCGGCGAGCTCGTGGCGCCGGCTGCGGGGGCGACGAGCTACAGTGGGAGCGGCACAGAGTGCCACTGACCGCATTGGTGGCGAGCTGCGGAGTGCGGAGGGAGCAGCAGAGGCCATGGGGGCGGCACCGCGGTGGGAGGCGACCGGTGCTGAGGGAGATCGAGACGTGAGCGGCGGACCCCCCCCCCCTTCTTTCTTCCTTGTTTTCTCTTTTTTTTTCCACGAAGTTTTTTTCAATAACTTCCCTCTCCACTGATTTTTGTTGTCATTTTTTCACAAAGTTTATCTAAAACTTTTTGGCTTTATAAAGTTTTGCTCAAATTTTTCTTTCGAAATTTGTTTCTTAAAGTTTTTACAGAACTTTTGATCCAAATGTTTGCTATATTTTTTGTTCCAAATATTTGTTAAAACTTTTTGGTTATATAAAGTTTTGCTCAAAGTTTTTTCTTTCAAAATTTGTTTCTTAAAGTTTTTACAGAACTTTTGATCCAAATGTTTGCTATATTTTTTGTTCCAAATATTTGTTAAAACTTTTTGGTTATATAAAGTTTTGCTCAAAGTTTTTTCTTTCAAAATTTACTTCTTAAAGTTTTTACAAAACTTCTGATCCCATTGTTTGCTTCCAAAAAAAATTTTCCTACAATTTTGTTCCAAATATTTTTTAAAACTTTCTGGTTTTATAAAGTATTGCTCAATTTTTCCTTTCAAAATTTGCTTCTTAAAGTTTTTTAAAATCTTTTCATCCGAATGTTTGCTTGCCAAAAAACTTTTCCAATATTTTTGTTCCAGATATTTTAAAATCCTTTTTCACAAATTTGTCGTAAACTTTTTGGTTTTCTGTTCGACCAATTTACTGGTTTTGTTAAAAGGAACAGCGGAGCACAGGAGGAGTTGCCGAGCGAGTGGGGACCGCGGTATGCCCACGTGTGCTGGTGCAGGTCGCTGTCTGAAATCGACCGTACGCAGCTACTCTAGCGGGCGCCCGTAAATTTGAGATGCCCTCCCACAGTTCCGCATGTAACGATGTGTTTAGTTAAAAGTAGGAATTCAGGTAAGTAATTCAAATTATCTAATACTCCCTTGGGTTTTTTATTTTTTACAAGTCACACATTACATTAGACTCCTCCTTAGTCAAATTTATCTAACTTTGACCGGATTAAAATAAAAATACAACAACAATTTTACTAGTGAGCTTTGTTACGAGTTCTTTTCAAAACTTTTCTCATTCGATTCGGGGCCACCGTTGTTGGGGGGTCAGAAAATCGGAAGGGACCCCCAAACACGAATGAAGAAAGATTCTCGAATGAGTACGTGAAAGTGCGCAGAAACGCGGAGACAAGGAATCCCTGAAAGTCTGTCCTCGCCTTAAAAGTTGTGAATCCCTTTACACGTGCCCTCGAACCCCTTTTATAGAGAGGCGAAGGGACTTTTACATTCCGAGATCACCCTCGAATCTAAAGAATATTCCAAGTGTGAACATGTACATGAATGTCTTTTACATCTCATGATTTACGAAGCTAATTTCTCATATTTACAAGCCGGTCACTAGTTCACACTTCAAACCCGGACTTTCGATGCCTCGCCTTTGACTGAGTCTTCCCTTGACCTTCGACTCTTCATTCGCGAAAGTTATCAATCACCAAGATCCCCGAATCGAGTTTCCGAAGTCACAGCCGAAGCGAAGTTCTTTGATCCTGCAGATATCTCCGAAGTTTCCGTCGCCATAGTTTCCCGAATCTGCAATATTCTCTGAAGTTCCCGCTGTCCTGAAACAAGAAACAGACTTGCGATCCGGTGGTCATTCGGCGATTGTTTCGCCCATAGGCGTAGGTTTAGCGAATTCCTTAAAAATCACGAAAGTGAAACCTCCACTTGGCTCTTTCTTGCACGTTTATACGAATTCATCAGAGCTTTGACATCTCCGAAGTTTCGAGGGTGAAAGGTTTTTACCCAATTCCCCAACAACCGTACCCCTTACGCTGGACCCACCCATCATATATTTGGGGAGTGGATAGGGTGGAAAACCCATAGAAATCACAATTTGGAGAATGTTTGTAACACCCGAAAATTCCATCACAATAAAATAATGCTAGCAACATGGTATAGATTTTATTTTCTAAGGATTAAATAAATTTGACTAAAAATTTTTGACTTTAATTAAATTAAACAATATTAAATTTAGAATCACCAAGTGTTTGATGCATTCATGCCTGTGCATTGGAGTTTGGTTGTTGTGAGTTTTCAAAAACAAAAGTTGAAAGTCTGTAAAACCACCTCCAACCTCTCTCTCTCTATCTCTCCCTTCCCCCCTTTTATTTTAGCCCAACCCACCGGCCTCATTTGTCTTTTGGCTCAGCAGCCGGCCCAGCAACTTGGCTCGACCCGTTTCTTTCGCGCAAGCCCAGCAAGATCCCGCGGCCCATCTCCTTCTCCCTCTCTCCTTTCTTTTCTCTTTTTTTCACGAGGCTCAGCTTCCTTCCGGCCCATCTCCCTTCCCGGCCCAGTAGGCACCGCAGGCCCACTCCACCTTCCCCTCTCTCTCCCGGTCGCCGACAGGTGGGACCCACCTGTCAGGTGCGTCTCCCACCTCCAGTCGGCCGCCTCCCCCCATGGCCGCCGCCCACCGCTGCCACCCCGGCGCCCCTCTCGCTCCCGCGCCTCCTCTCCTCCCTTTGAGTGCGCATGAATGCGCAGTGGAGCACCGACGCCGGCGCCTCACCCCTTCCCCATCCAAAACCGCCCCGACCGAGCTCCATGGCATTCATGGCCGCCGCCCACCGGAGCTCGCCCCCACCGCCTTAGCGCCCCCTCCTCTTCCCCCTCAGCCCTATAAAAGGCGACCCCGAGCCCGCCTCCACCCGCACCTCTCCCTCGCCTGCTCCCTCCTCACGCGAAGCGCAGCAGCCCGAGCCCGGAGCGCCGCCGGGGTCGATCTCCCTCCTTTTCGCCTCTCCGACGCCCTCTTCCTCACGCAGAGCTTCGCATCGAGGTAAGGAAGCCGTCCCTTCTTTCTTTTCTTCATAGCCGCGCTTATCCTTGCCAAAGAAGCTCGCCGGAGTTGGCCGAGCCGCCGCCGTCCGCCTCGCCGGCCTCCATGCCTGCTCCGCTGCCCTAGCCGCCTCCCTATGTCCCTGGATAGGTTCGCCGCTTCCTCCTCTTCGCGTAGAGCCTAGCCGCGCCTCGATCTGAGATCCAGAGCTCGTTTTCGAGCTTCGCCGGCGGAGTCGCCGCCACGCACCGCTGCCCGCGTCGTCGCACCACAACCGTCCACACGTCGATCAGCGACTCAGATCGATCCCTATCCCAAGTCAACCAAGCCGTAACGGTCAACCCAAGCAAAAAAGAGCTGCCGTTTTGCAAAAAGACCCCTGCAGTTTCCTCTTTTCACAAGTCGGTCCTTCTACCTATAGGAATCCTTACAATTAGGTCCTTTCTTTTATGTTTAGGACCCTTAGTTTCTTAGGTTTTTCCGTCCGCAGTCCATCCTTGCTCTTTTGCGTTATAAACCTCAGGTTTATATACGTAATTAGGTTTAGGTCCCTGATTTCCTGCAGATAAGCCCCTGGAAGTTAGTTTTCTTCACAATCTAGCCCCTAAACCTTGTTTAAGCCATATCTTTTCCGTCCTAGCTCCGTTTTAAACGTTCTTGGTGTCCACGCGATCGTCTCAGCAAGCACGTTAGTTTTAGAAGATTGTTTTAGTCTTTTGGTAATGTTTGATGTATTGTTTTATTTATTGCATGTTTTCTTGTGTGATTGTAGACAACACACCGTTCGAGGAAGAACAAGTGTAGAAGTTTGAAGAAGATAAGAGTAACTTGTGGTTAGAGAAAGGCAAGTGACCCTAACCACCCTTATACCTATGATTTAATCAAGAATACTATAAATTAATTAGAATATGGAGAACCACCCAAGAAAACAGTGCAGCCATAGTCCATATGGCTCTGGCTTAGCCAATTAATTAGGTGTGCGATTGTATTGATGACCTTATCCGAAAAGAACACAGGGGGCTCCGGGTTGCAGGGGTATAGCCCGGCCCTTTTGGGGTAGCAGCCTTTGCTAAGGTGCTGACCACTAGGGAGGGTTATGGTCCGCCCTGAGCTGTAACTGTCGTGGGTTGTTGGTGCTTTTGCATATCTTTGTAAAGGCTTCGTAGCGTCCCTATGCAATCACACCTCGGAAGTGTGGTATTGTGCCTAATCAGCACAAGCATGGTTGGGTTCAAAGTTCTTCGGAACTTTTACGCGAACTATGGTGACAGTGTACAACCTCTGCAGAGTGTAAAACTGATCGATCAGCCGTGCTCACGGTCAAGAGCGGCCTAGACCCTCACATGATTAATGAACTTAAAGATGGATATAATTTGCTTTCCGGTTATTTCTGTGGCCTTGCTGAGTACCAACCATAAGTGTACTCATCCTTGCATAATGCTGTTCAGAGAACCCTGGAGCGGAGTACTTCAGTGGCTACAAGGAGTTCTGAGGCATGCGATCCACCAGGCAGATGCCTGTGGAAGATGACGATGGTGTCGCATCGTCATAGTTACCGTTGTTCGTGTAAAGACCTTCGTGTCTACCATCGCGAGTGTAATAAAGTTAATAAATCTTTTATGTACGTTTTGAGCAATGTCTTGTGATATTACACTCATTTGTCTATCATATGTGTGAAATTCTGATCCTGGCACACATATGAGATGCATTCGGTTTTCTTCAAAAAAAACGGGTGTGACAATGTTTCGGCCAAAAATGAATCATTTTCTCACCATGCACGATCCTTACCCGCCGCTCAGCGTACCCATTTGAGTCCCTGCCTGTCACGCATGCCACAGTTTTGTTCGTGCCCTATCTCATCCCGCTACACCACTTTCATCCTCTCCTGTGACGTCTCCTTTTCTTCTTTGTTTTCTTCTCCATCCGTGTTCCTTACATACCCTCTCCACAACACAAATAGTATCCGCGTGTGCTAATCTCTTCATCCGTCTCTCCTCCCATCTGCTACAGCCGACACACATCCACCACCCATCGATCCTAGCGCTAGGCTACATGAGGCTGCACGTGCGTGTGTTGCATCCTCCGCGAGAGGCGAGACCGTGACGTCCCTGTGGAGCCGCTGCTCAGCCACCGGATCACGGGCAAGGCCCTCTTCATGCTGAAAGGTAGGGCATACGAGAGGCTCCTCTCACTCAACCTCCTTAGACTGACTCCAGTGGAGTCTTCATCCACTGCTGCATCTGCAAAATGCAGATTACAAGGCTATTGTTTGACCTCCAGCGGATGCTGCAACTCTTGCTACAAAATGTAGTTGCTCTCTCCTCGTCGCGCAATCTCGGGATGCCTCTCGTGTTCTGCATCGCTCCCTCCACCAACCATCGCTTCTCTTTCCCACTCCCGCTTGGTCTCCACCTCGTCTCTCTCTCGCACCTCCGCCTCGACAGGGGCTGCCTTCCTGGCTGCGCCTCCGCCGGTCTTCGCCTCCTTCCCCGGCTAATGCGGCAGCGCAACGGCCTCCTCCACCACCAAGATCCGCAGCGGGATGGGCTGCCAGCGGTGATCCCCTCAACGCGACGGCATCGAGGGCCCGCAGCGGAGGGGCAGTCGCGGCAGACGCAGATCCCACCGGCGCCGACGTCCTCTCCTCTCCCTAGGCCCAGATTCGACACCCTCCCTCTCTCCCGCTCCTCCGCCTCTCCCTCCCTCTCTCCTGCTCCTCCGCCTTGCCGTTCCTTGGTCGAGGTCGAGGTCACCACGGATCCGGCGACGACGCGTGGAGGAGGAGGGAGTAGAGCGGGAGGGCGGACATCCCAGAGCTCGAGGTCACCGAGGTCGAGGATGCCAGGGTCGAGCTCTCCCTCTTGTGCTCGGTGACGGTGCCAGCGGCCGGGCTTAAGCTTCCCCGTGCACGCTCGCGGCGGATCTCCTTCGGCACAGAGGTGGGGGCGGATCTCGCCGTCGGCATGGAGGCGGGGGTGGATCTCGCTGCCGTCGCGTCGGCCGTGGCCCTCTTCCTCCTGGCGGGGTAGTGCTGCAGCGGGCGGCCTCCTCATCGAGGAAGTTTGCAAGCGGCTAGCCAGGGGACCCGTGTCCCCGCGGGCGGCCTCGCTGGGGAGCGGCGGCCTAACATCCCCGCGAGCAGCCTCGCTGGGAAGGCTTTAAGCAGCCTCGCCGGGAGCCTTGTCCGCCGCTCATCTGTGTCCTGGGCGACCTCACCGAGGAAGGCCGGGCGGCCTTCATCACTAGCTTGAAGGTCAAGGCGCGGTCGTGCGGCGGCTCCCCTCGCGCGCGGGAGCCAACCTGTAAGGAATCGGATGCTCGTAGCCTAAGAGGGGGAGGGGGTGAATTAGGCAACTTAAAAACTTAGCCTATGGCTTCCACTACTTTGCATAAAGTAAACTAGATCATTTCTATCTAGATGTGCAATCTAAGGTTGATCTAGTGTGAAACCCTTATCCCAAAACAAGTTTTGCAACCTATAGCCAATCCTAGCATGATACTACTCTAGGAAAGTAAAGGCAATCAAGGATTGCAAGAGAGTAATGCGGAAACGTAAGGAGGGATGAGAAGAAGCAAACTCTTGACATGCGATTTATCCCGTGGTATCGGTAGGCACTAAGCCACCCCTAGTCCACGTTATTGAAGCACTCACACAAGAGTATTGCTTCCAGGTCACCAAGTCTCTCCCAAGAGCACCACTTGACTCACCACAGAGGCTCGCCACTAAGGCACTCGCCAAGCTCCCTTGGTCACCTTGATGCCGCCTCCACTAAGGAGCTTCTCCACCAAAGGAAGGGGGTCTCCACGTCCCCCGCACAAAGTGTCCTCGCCATTCCACACCAAGCCGGAGGGTCGAAGACGATTGCCGGTGAGCCACTTAGACCCAAGGCTTCCGACACACCTTGTACAACTTGATTCACTCAAGAATCACCTCACAAGGTTGGCACACCTTGCACTCACTCAGCTCTAAGCTAAGTTTAGCACTAAGCACACACACAAAACATGTGCAAATCTATGGATGAGCAATTTAGCACTTGGATGGCTTGAATATGATCTTCTAAGTGTCTTGCACTCCTCTACACTTCCACACAATACAACAACCTCAAATGGGTGAGTGGAGGGGGTATAAATAGCCCAAGGCGTCCAAAGAACCGTTGGCTAAAGCCTGCAGAAAGTAGTACCATCGGATGAACCGATGCTCCCCTTTTCATAGGCGTCGGTTCATCCAGTGCTACTAGTCGTTGCCCTCCACTGCACATGACCGTTGACACAAATCATTCGACGCTTCAACCGACGCACCATCAGTTCATCCGGTGCTGAAGGGTTCCTCGCCAAAACCTTACTATTAGCTTCTTCGTGGCCGTCGGATGAACCATTGCTTGTATCCTTTTGACCATCGGTTCATCCGGTGCTGAAGGCTTTGCAACACGCTGCTCTCTGTCTTGATTCTTCGATCCATCAGATAGACCGACGGTACCCACACCTGGACCGTCGGTTCATCCGGTGCCCTCTACTTCGCTGCTCCATCCTTGCCAATTTATCCGACGCACCTGGAAAACCTATCGTCGGTTCATCCGACGGTGCTAGTGCTCTTTAGCCTTCTTCGCAGTGTACCAAATCATCCGTTGCTTGCTCCGATGCTGCCTTCTAGGTACCATCGGTTCATCCGACGGTGTCTTTTCTTTTCTTTTTCATTCTCGGTTTTGACCCTTGAAAAATATACTATCTTCTCATTTTGGCATTTGGTATTTTTGCGTCCATGGGACCTAGGCATGTCTACAAAGACATGCTCAACAATTTGGTTAGTCTCATTTATCATGTTGTCATCAATCACCAAAATCAAACTCGAAAAAATGGCATATGAGGCCATGTTCTCTACAATCTCCCCCTTTTTGGTGATTTATGACAACGCAATCAAAGCAAGCATAAATTTGCAAAAAATTGACAAAATTGAACCACTTACACTTGCTTGGATGCTTAACATCATCCAAATTCCCCCCAGATCATACTTCCCCTTTTTGATATTCTCTTCCTATGTTCACACATAGCTTGCTCCTTCCCACTTTGGGAACACTAGCTTGCTTTGGCTCCAAATTCTCCCCCTTTGGAATAAAATCTCCAAAAAGGTCCAAAACAAAAGGGTCTCCAAAGGAAAACTAGCAAGTCCTAGCAAACATAGCTCAAAGAGAAATGTTAAATCCTTGGGAGAAAGCCAAATGAACCATGATCCATATGTATGATATCAATGAAGATACCACATGTGTGAATAACTAAGGTGGATCACAAGCTCATTAGACTAGCATGATACAAACTAAGCTCCCCCTAAGTGTGTGCACAATATGATAGTGTGAAAATCAAGTGAACAACTACAAACACTTTGTAAGACAAGGAAGCTTAGAGCATATTATGCAAGAAGGTAGCTTAAAGGACAAGAGATAAGACAAGAGAGTTCTTGTAACATTACCACTTGTAGATTTTGAGCATTGCATACCTCTGGGGGTTGTTCCTCTCTACCTTATTGGCATCACGTTGAGATGAGCTACTTGGAAATGATATCACTTGGAGATGACACCACTTGAAAGAAGCTTGCAATGGAGATACTTGGGGTACCACAAGGATTAGGAATGTATGAGTTCATTGCATTTGAACTTATATAAAGACATAAGCTTGCAAGGACATGACTCAATAGCATGAAGCTCATATTGCTACATTCACTCTATTAGAGATGTTAGACCACATTGAGAATGAAATAGCATTCTCCTAGAATGAAGCACCACACCGAAACACACACTAGTAGAAATATGATCATCCATGATGTTTTGCTCGTGATGCTGGTTACTTTCGTCATAGAATGTTATCTTTCTATGATGAAATTTTGATCTTCGTCATAAGTTACAAGTGACGAAGATTTGGCTTGAACATTAATGACGAAAATGAAAATAATGTCATAGAACACTAAACAGAAATCGTCATAGATTGTGTTTTCGTATGACGTATTGTAGTGATGAAACATAATCGTCACACATTAGATTTGACATCGTCATCATTTATTTGCCTCGTTTGGCACACCTAATGATGAAACAAATTGGTCACATAGCTTCGTTTCGAAAGCAGCTTGGGCGTTGCCCAGACGGCCCGCTCCACATTTTTCGCAAAGAGGGATAACATTGCGATCACTACTAGAAAATGACATATGTTGCTATGTCATAAAGCCTATTTGATAATGTCATAAATATATGACAAAAGTTGGAGGTCAAAAAAAATTATTGAATTATTTTAATTTTTTCTTGGTAGCCTTGGCATCCATAATGCCATGTCAGGAATTGTTTTTCCTTTTTCCTTCTTCTATTTATGAGCAGCCCAATTTTTCTTCTAGGAACAAAAACCGCCTTGGACTTTAAAAAATAACATTGAACTACTACTTCATTTGTGTTTATTGTTCGAAAAAAGTTTAAAAACCCTACAAACATAGGAATCGAACCCATGACCTAAGCCTTCAAGTACAAAAGCTATACCATTACACCAGTCCAATGTTTGCGAAATTATTTAGTCATCTGATCTTCTTAAACTAAGCCCACCCGCGCCTCGTTGGCCCACCCAGAACACACGTCGTCACCCGGTAGATAGCCCAGTAAGCCCACCGGCGTCTCGTCCGCATGCCCAACGCCAAAATCCCCCCCCCAAAAAAGGAGACGAACCATGGGTTTGAACCCATGACCTCGAACAACTATGTATCATGCCTTACCACTGAGCTACGAGTTGATTTATGACAAGGTTATGAACGTCTTTATAATAATACTTTAGACACTCGTTGGTATAACAGGCGCACGGACTTGATCTCGTTCTGGACCAATCTCATTCCACCACATGGCAACGCTGAGGGGAAGATGAAGACACATGGATTGATTCATTTTTTCTTTTTCATTCGGAATTAAAACTTGTAATTAGTAATTCTTCCTCATAAAAATTCTAAATTTGACGATTCTTTTTTCTACTTTTTTGTAAAATCACGCTCTTTTACTTCATAGAATTAATTTGTCTTCAAATCGCTATTTCTTGGATCTATTTATATAGCTTATTTTCTTACACCTATGTATACATATTAGAAAATCATTTGTTGGCATAACAATTACTAATGTAACTTGATACTTTCTAATGTTGTGGTCAACATAAGGTTCTATCAAAATTGTCTATGAGTTCGAATATGTCACAAGCTATTCAAATCTTAAAGTTTGATTTGAGTTGTAAGAAACTTCGTTAGAGATGTATCCATTTGTGAACTATCTATAGTTCCACTTCCATAGAATCATTTGAAAATTGTATGATAAGTTTGTAGAGCCAAAATATGTTGCCACATCGATTTGTCAAATTTCGTGATTAAGTTTAAACTTTATTACAATTATTTTCATGTAATTGTGAGATCCAAAGTTGAATTATACCTACCAAACAAATGAATTTTTCATGTATCTTTAGGATATAGGTTATAAAAGAGCATTTGAGTTTAAATATATATTTTATGTATTTTTTAAAATATTATTTGAGGTACATGTAATTCAATTTGGAATTACTTTCGCTAAGCACGTAGAAATTCATTTAATATATAGAAAATTGTAAATTAGCTCCAAAAATATTTAAACTTCTACAAAACAGTATATATGTAGTCTATTACATATAAAAATGAGTTGGTGTGTATAAGATAATTATTTTTATGTGTTAGTTCGCAATGATGCAATAAAATGGAAAAAGAAAAAGAAAAACATTAAGGAATAAAAACGGATCAAAATTTAGTTAAACGGGCCTAAATAGTTGGGCCTGAAACATTCTCTGATGCGGCCCAATTCATCCTATCCGTCCGTAGGCGATCCAACAGTTCAAATTGACCCCAAGATGAATACAAAGTGTCGAAACCCTATATCTCTCCACCACCCGACGCCTCCCTTCACTTCTCCCTCCTCCCTCAGATCCACCCGCCACCTCGACCCCCTCCGGAATCCACCCCCTCTTCTCCTCCGCCTCTGCCGCCTCGCCCCGCTCCCCTCCGATTCGCGACGCTGAGCCGCTCGCCCGACGCGTCTTCCCGGTGCCGGAGGTCCGCCGGAGCACCCCTACCCGCGGAGACCCGAGCCGTCCACCTCCAAGCTTCACCGCCGGCCGCCCCTCTCCGGATTCTAGCCGTCTCCGCGTCTCCCTGCTGCTGGTGAGAACGCCCTCGAGCTCCCCTTCCTCTCCTCTAGCTCAGCTACTGCCGACTGCAGCGCTTGCTCAATCCCTCCCGACTGTCGTGTAGATGCTGCTGCTTAGCCTAGGTATCGTGGATGAGGGATGGCGCGCCGGCCGTGGATGGGTCTCCAGAGAGTACCGAGCCTGTACAAGGTGCTCCACCTCTATTTCCATTAGTTGTGATTGGTTGCCATGTTGATTTTCGTGAAGAGATGAAACTGGAAGATCGACTGAGTCTTAATCTGTGAGAACTGTGATGCATGTTTGTTTTAATCTGCTTTTAGTTCACTACGCACACAAGGTGTTTGTTGTATTGTTCAAATCATATTTGCTGCAGTACACATACACAAGGATACGTAACTTGCTTATCTTTCTTGCATTATCAAAATGTTCATGTAGATACACAACGAAAATGCTTTTGATCGGCTGATTGTTGGTGGTCCACAGGTGCTTCTCAAAAAATGTAATTTATTTGAATTTATCGTGTATTAACTTTAACTGACACTCCATGATGTGTTGTACAGTATGCACAGTTTTCAATAGTGTTTGTGTAGTTGGTGTTTGTGTTCCATAAATCTCTTGTGGTGGTGAGGTCCAGGAATGCAGTGAGAACTGAGATCGTTTTGGGCTGGTGTGGTCCGAGAATGGAGTGAGAACTAATATCGTTTTGGAGTCTGACATCTACAACAGAGGTAACTCGTGCAAGGTCGATGCTATAATTATCAACAACAGTATGAGAATAACTCCTAAGCATAATCAAATAATATGCTATGATAAAACTGTGTATATCACTTGTCAGTTAGCAAGGAAATACAAGTATCAACATGGACCACTACTCACTCGCTCCATCATGATTTTCTTCCATCTATTTATTTACAAGTCACACCACTATTGCTATTTTTTGGGTAATAGCTAAATATGATCACATGTATGTGCTATTTAACAAACTTTAGATCGACAGATTGCTGCACTGTCCAGATAAAATGGTTATACACTTATATGTAGGCTCTTTTTTACTTAGAAATTAGATAACCAACTTGAATGAATAAAATGGAATAGAATGACTGTTAAAATGGTACGTTTGTTGTCTTGCAGATAAATTAGCATAAGTAATTATTTATACAATGCTGCCATTATCATCTAGTACCCAGACTATATCAACAATGGTCTACAACACCAAATATAGCTTCTAGCTACTCTTTGGGTTTGCTTAGCTGATGGGGTAATGTTCTGCTTGACTGCTCTTGCAAACCCAATAATGCACTACTTGGCTGCTCTTATATATGCTTTGCTTTCACTGTAGGGATATTGTTTGTTGCTTGTTTATTCTCTATGAATTCATTTATCCTGCGCACTCAGTAGCGCATTTGCTTTCTTATCGTTGTAAAGTTGGCGTATATTCTGTACCTCATGTAAAGTTGGCTGCATCTTGTTTATTATTTAAAAATAGTTGTATTCAGTAATAATATGATAATAAAAATAAATCAATGACTTTATTGCTTTATTTTCTGCAGGAATAAAGATCCGCATTTGCCCTTTGGTGGTCACAGAGTCACTTTATCACAATTGTCAAGCAGTACCATGATACAAGTTGCTGTCGTGAAGCCCACAATTCTTAGTGTCTGTATATGGGCTATAATAGTACATACTTTGGTTGTAATAGATGTTTCTGTTTATGTGGAATTGTTTGATCGTTTCAATATTATTTGCAAATAGTAATGAAACCATGTGCATCTTTGTGATAAAATTGATGAGTCTTCAGTGACCAATATATAATTATTTTATGATGAATTGGTAATAACATCTGTGACGAAAATCCTACCCAATCATAGCACGCCACGTGGCCCAATAAAAAAGGACACATGGTGGAACGTAATTTGGCCACGTGTCATTTAAAAATGCAACGTCAGCAGCCACGTCATCTGTCATGTCAGCTGCCACGTCATTAAGCACGTCATCTACCAGTATGGCATACGACCTATAATGACGAAAAATAGGACTATCGATGGCGTAACTGGATCGTCATAGAAAACAAACGCCGTTAACGGCGCCGTTAGGACGCCTGATAGACGGGAAATTATGACGAAAACGTTGTATCATCCATGACCAAAAGTGATCATCACAGATTGAATTCATTTCCATGACGACGTCTAATTCGTCACAGAATGGAGACACATCTGTGACGAAAATTATCATTTCGTCACCGATGACCAAATGTGACGCGACCATAGTGACGAAATCCAAATCGTCACAAACTCATCACAAATGAACATCAGTGACGATTATGGCATCTTTAGTGATGTTAGGTGAACGTCATCGATGACAACATACCTACTAGTGACATCACCAAGGGACTACACAAAATAAACTTGAAACAATGTTAGTCCCATAAGCAAATCATAGGATGAGCTCCCCCTAAATGTGTGAATTTAGTATTTGAATCACCAACCAAATGTATGCACATTGTTTATGACAACAAAAGGGAAGATAACCCTATAGCTTCCTCATGATGCAAAGAGACATATATGAAAAAATGTGCATCATGAAAGAAACAAGTGTAGCTTTCACTAATCAAACCATGTAGATAGGTTGCTCATGGGTTAGCACAAGACACAAGCAACCTACCATATGTAAGCACCTAGGTATAACAACAAATGCAAACCTAGACAAGGCAATGGAGCTATGATGATACATGAGATGGGTTCTAGTTTCCATTAACTCAACCGGGGAACTTGGGCACACATGTCCAACTTCCAAGCTTGGCTTCTAGGCTTGAATCTTCTCATCTTCTTTGTGCCAAACCTCCCAAGTCCCCGACCTCATGGCCTTCACGTGGCCTTAGGAACCCAAACCATTTGAGGCCCCTTGATGTTGGTGATGACTTCCTTGGGCACCCAAATGGGTTGCTGCCAACCCCTCTCCATCTTCATCTTCCCAACCTTGTGTGCAACCACCTTGCCATTAGCCTTCTTGATGACATAGGTGTTGCTCTTGTTCTTGTTCTTGTGGTTGGGATTGGTGTAGATGAGGGAGCTCTTGATGGTGGGGTTTATCTTCTTCTTCTCTCCCTTGTCCATCTTTTTGACAAATTGAGGGCATTTGTAGAACTTGTGCCCTTCTTCATGACACTTGTAGCAAGTCACGGTTGATCCCTTCTCAAGCTTCTTCACCATGTGATCACAGTTATCTTGAGAAGGTTGGACATTGCTCTTCATATCTTGAGCTCAAGAAGTCCACTTGTTCCTTATTGTTCTTGCCCTTGCCCATCAAACTAGTCAACCTCTCTCGGAGTCATTTCACTTCTTGCTTGAGCTCATCATTCTTCTTGCTTATGAGATGATCACATGTTTCTACAATAACATTCTCATTACAAGGTGGTGAGCAAGATTCATCAATTAAATCAATATAAGAAGTTGAAGCATCTACCTTGGAGATAGGAATTTCACAAGGGATATATGATTCATCAAGCTCAAAGGAATCACTTGTTTTAGTCTCATTGCTCTCAAGCTTAGATTTTAGCTCATCACACTCCTTGCTAAGCAAATTGAATTTGCACAATAAATATTCATAATTTGTAGCAAGTGTTGCACTAAGATCATTGAGAGCATTGAGTTCTTTAATTTCATTAACTTGTTTCTTAAGCATTCCTTTTTGCTCATGGACTAGCTCAACAAGATCATCGAGAGAGGTGGTATCGGATTCATCATCACTTACATTGCTTTCCATACCTTGGGCCATAAGTCACATGTGTGGTGATGATGAAGAACCTTGCATGAAGCGGGTGGTGAGGTTCTTTCTTGATTCATCACTTGAGCTACAAGAACTTGATTCTCCACCACCTGTCCACTCACGAACAGTAATAAGTGCTTCTTTCTTTGGTTTCCTCTCCTTGACCACCTTCTTCTTAGTCTTGTGCTTGATCTTGGTGATCTTGATATGTTGATGATGGCGCCCTTCTCTCAAGTGAACATTGTAGCCGTACATATTAATTTTCTTCACATACTTGAAGACCTTCTTCATGTACATGGCCACCATGGAGTCGGTCTCTTCATCACTTGAGGAGTCTTCATCATCACCACCATCACTATCATCTTCGCTTGAGCTTCCATGGGTTGTCATCCTCCTCATCTCCTTCTCTTCTTGGCTTGAAAGGGCATGGCTTGCGGTTGGAGAAGATGGTTCTTGGGGCTTTTCTTGAGGCGCCTTCTTGGACTTGGGCATGATTTGAAACTCATGTGCCATGATCTTGCTCAAGATTTGAGATGACTTCAATTCTTCGAGCTTCTTCTCATAGATGATGGCTTTCACCAAGTCATAATCGGGCTTCCGAAGACTTTTAAGGATCTCGCGGTTGATGTTCAAGTCCGTGATGTTCTTCACACCTAAAGCATTAATCTCGTTGACAAGAACATTTAGGCGTGAGTATATAGATTCAACATTTTCATTCTCAAGTTGCTTAAAGCTATTGAATTCCTCAAGAAGGCAACTGTAGCGTTCATTATCTACTTCTTTTGAGCCTTCATTTTGCTCCTTGATGGTTTTCCATAGATCATGAGCATTTTCACAAGTAAAAACTCTATTGAATATGCTTACATCTAGAGAGGATAAAATGATACTCTTTGCAATCACATCGAATTGTTTTTCCTTCTTAGTACCATTTTTCACACCCTCATTGGTGACTCTCCAAACATCAAGGTCCTTTTTTTGGAGATAAGCCTCCATGAGAACCTTCCAACGAGGATAGCCCGTGCCATCAAAATATGGAGCCAAACCTAAGGTATCCACCCCTTTCATTCCTCTTTAGAACAACTCACTAGGTGGTGAAGCCTAACCATTCCAATGAACCGATTTTCATAATTTACCAATCGAATTGGCGTTTCCTTGTGAAGGAAGGGAGTCCCAGCTCTGATACCACTTGTAAGGAATCAGATGCTCGTAGCCTAAGAGGGGGAGGGGGTGAATTAGGAAACTTAAAAACTTAACATATGGCTTCCACTACTTTGCATAAAGTAAACTAGATCATTTCTATCTAATGTGCAATCTAAGGTTGATCTAGTGTGAAACCCTCATCCCAACACCAGTTTTGCAACTTATAGTCAATCCTAGCATGTTACTACTCTAGGAAAGTAAAGACAAGTAAGGATTGCAAGAGAGTAATGCGGAAACGTAAGGAGGGATGAGAGGAAGCAAACTCTTGACACACGATTTATCTTGTGGTATTGGTAGGCACTAAGCCACCTCTAGTCCACATTGTTGAAGCACTCACACAAAAGTATTACTTCCCGGTCACCAAGTCTCTCCCAAGAGCACCACTTGACTCGCCACAGAGGCTCGCCACTAAGGCACTCGCCAAGCTCCCTTGGTCACCTTGATGCCGCCTCCACAAAGGAGCTTCTCCACCAAAGGAAGGGGGTCTCCACGTCCCCCGCACAAAGTGTCCTCGCCATTCCACACCAAGCCGGAGGGTCGAAGGCGATTGCCGGTGAGCCACTTAGACCCTAAGGCTTCCGGTGCACCTTGTACAACTTGATTCACTCAAGAATCACCTCACAAGGTTGGCACACCTTGCACTCACTCAGCTCTAAGCTAAGACTAGCACTAAGCACACACACACAAAGCATGTGCAAGTCTATGGATGAGCAATTTAGCACTTGGATTGCTTGGATATGATCTTCTAAGCGTCTTGCACTCCTCTACACTTCCACACAATCCAGCAACCTCAAATGGGTGAGTGGAGGGGGTATAAATAGCCCAAAGCGTCCAAAGAGCCGTTGGCTAAAGCCTGCAAAAAGTAGTACCATCGGATGAACCGATGCTCCCCTTTTCATAGGCGTCGGTTCATCCGGTGCTACTAGCCATTGCCCTCCACTGCACATTACCATTGACACAAATCATCTGATGCTTCAACCGACACACCATCGGTTCATCTGGTGCTGAAGGGTTCCTCGCCAAAACCTTACTGTTAGCTTTTTCGTGGCCATCGGATGAACCGTTGCTTGTATCCTTTTGACCATCGGTTCATCTGGTGCTGAAGGCTTTGCAACACGCTGCTCTCTGTCTTGATTCTTCGATCCGACGGTACCCACCCCTGGACCATCGGTTCATCCGGTGCCCTTTGTTTCACTGCTTCATCCTTGCCAATTTATCCGACGCAACTGGAAAACCTACCGTCGGATGAACCGACGGTGCTAGTGCTCTTTAGCCTTCTTCGCAGTGTACCAAATCATCCGTTGCTTGCTCCGACGCCGTCTTCTAGGTACCATCGGTTCATCCGACGATGTCTTTTCTTTTCTTTTTCTTTCTCGGTTTTGACCCTTGAAAAATATACTATCTTCTCATTTTGGCATGTGGTATTTTTGCGTCCATGGGACTTAGGAATGTCTACAAAGACATGCTCAACAATTGGTTAGTCCCATTTATCATGTTGTCATTAATCAACAAAATCAAACTCGAACAAATGACATATGAGGCCATGTTCGCTACACAACCACCAGAGCAGGATGCGCAAGGGGAATGGCATGCTGCTGGAGTGCTGTGCTTCTTCTCTCTCCATGCTGCATAGAGGGCGTTTGCAGATGCAGATCGTCCAAACTGCTGCAGTCAGTCTTAGTGGCCCTCCATCATCCAACGCCAACATGCTCCTTGTCTTACGAGGTACTCTGATGCCACCTCGCTGTTAGTGTATATATTGAATTGTTGACGAAATCATCCGCATGTGGCGCATGGTTAATGTTTGTTGTATGCCTCTACAATCTGCACCGTGGTCATTTAGTAATACTTCCTTGTTCGTAGAATGGAGTAATCGTAGACGTAGCATTATTTTGTTATTTCATCCACGGTTTGGATGATCCAATTCCCGGTTTTGCCATTTAAATCAGCTATATTCCTGATTTTTTTATAGCACTACAGATGAAAGATGACAGATACCCATGGGAATCAAGAATTTTCTTATTTTTATATCTGACACACCTTCCTCTATTTTAATTACACATGAGAGCAGAGAATTGGCAGAGTTGTTGGCAATAACAACTCTGAACTCTTTGCCATGATTTATGCGGCAGCACCAACGCGCTACTTCTGTTAGCGTTAAAGGGAGTTGACAGTGGAAAAATTCCTGAACACCACTTGGTGCAAGTGATTCCACCTTCCAGGGTTGCCTAAAGTGATTCCAACTTGGTATGAGCTTGTCATATTTCTTCTCCCACTTTGGTTGTTTTGGGGCATGAACATATTGTTTATCTGTAGTAATAACTCCAAACTTGGAGCAACTACAAAATTATGGTTTATTTTTTCACATTGATCAGATTGTGCACAAATCATGTAGGAGTTACAGAATAACGGCACCAACTATCACTTATTTCTATTGAACAAAATTTTCTTGAAACAGATTCTAACTAACAAATGTTTTGCACGTATCCAGGAACTTTAAACAAGCAACTGAAACACTATTTTGTGTGGACTTACAAGGAGGTTTGACATCGAGATAGAGTTTCTTTGCATGGAAGGACCAGTGCGGTATGCATAGCTGTTCAACAAATCCATCATCGCACTGAGCTGATGATATTTGTTTCCAGTGCTTTGTTAATACTGATCTTGGTCAAATAACGTTGTCTTATTAAATTATCCCTGAATATAAAGACAAAATATTGACAGTTCCATGTGTAATTGAGAAGTTTGTTTCAATATATTATTTGGGCTCGTGAGTTATCATACATTCCATACTGCACACGGTGGCTTGAGCTTAAGATACATTGTTTCTCTTTAAAATGAATCAAAGAAATTTAATTTTGACAAGGTACTTCTACATCAATTTTTATGAGTAATTTCGTGGTCCAGAAGCTTTGAAGCTGTCAAAACGTTCTCAGTAGGATGCATTTTTCACTTGGGGGCAAGTTTCATGTAAAGGCGGAAAGCTCTGCGTTCGTAATCAAGGCTCGGTGATGTTGTGGGAATGCAAAAGATATGCTCTATGATCAGGCACAACTCCTAATAGTCTTTCTTTTCTTGCACGTGTGTGTCGCACGTGCACCATTACTAGTACTTGTAAAGTACCGAAAGGTACTTAGAAGTACTTTTGTGTCATAATTTTTCCACCATCAAATTTAATGAAAAGTTACAAAATGAAGAGGTAAATTTTGTTACCGATCCCACTATTTTGGTACCTAGTCCCACCAAAATTGGTACTTCTTTTTAAGTACTTTCTGATACTTCCAACATTAAATTTCATCGGATGGCTGACTGACATTAATTTCAAACGCTATAAAATTCTTATTTTTCATAAACTTGGTCAAGGTTGAACATGCTTGACTTAGAACAAACCTAATGCGACAAGTAAAAAAAATCCAGAGGGTACCGATATATCCTTTAGAAATGTAAATTGTTTTTCGGCAGTTTTTATTATGCAAATTCGATACTGATGTCCATGCACTAATTTCCCCCCTTGTTTTTTATTGCATGATGGTGATGCCCGTGTGTCGTTTGCCTCTTGAGGCATTATCTTCGACCCTCTCCCAAGTCCTCCCTTGGTTGCCTTCTTCAGCTATCCTAGTTTTGTTGATGCTTGGTCGCTCGGTTTAGCATCGTCTCGTTTCTTGGCCATCTCGAAGTTGGTCGCCTGGTCGATGGTTCATCTATTGTGCCTGCCTCGCTTCATCTTGCACACTGTCGTCTTGATTGTCTAGGATGTGGCAGATGCTTTTACTACGTTGTTCTTTGCCCCTGCTGGTGATGGATTATCTAGGTCGTGGCGGATGCTTTGCCGTCATGCTTCTTTGGCGGGTTGCCATTGTGTTTCACCTGCGGTGGATGCTTTGCCACCATGCTTCGTCGTCGATAGTTGCTTTGCCACCATGGTGTTCTTCGAGCCTGGCGGATGCTTTGCCGCTGGTCTCCCTCTTTGGCGGATGCTTTGCCATCGCGGTTGTGCTGTTCGGTGGATGTTTGGCAACCATTTCGTGCTTCGTTATTGGTTGCTTTTCCTCGATATCTTTGATGCCAGTGCATCCTCTTTGGCAGGTTTAGATCTTTGGGTGTTCCTTATGCTCTTCAGTGCCTGCGGATGTTCCTTATCATCGTCACCATGGGTTGTTCGCTGTCTTTCCATCGTTCTGCCTTTCTCCTGAGTCTCAATGGACTCTAGGTTGTTAGGCGAACGGTGATGTGCTTGTGCCCTTGGTGCTCTTATTTCCTACAGGTACCGGTCGCTTCTAGTCATGTTTAATGTGTGGTGGTGGTGCTTGTTTTAGTGGTATCGGTTGTTTTATGTTCTGTCGTGTAGGAGCCAATCGCTTCTAGTCATGTTTAGTGTGTGATGGTGGTGCTTATTTCAGTGGTATCGGTCATTTTATGTTTTGTCGTGTAGGATTCTAGTTAATGGTGATCTTTGTAACTTTGCATTTCATGAGCTCTCTTTAAGTTGCGTTCATGTATTTCTCTTCTTTCTTAATGAAATATATGCTATGCACGTCTTTTAAAAAATAAACTCCGTTCAACATAGCTCAATACGTAGTCCGAGTTGACAAAGAAAGCTAAACTCCGATCCCTCGGACCTTAATTGACTACGGAAAAGGAAAATTTTCGATCCGATACGGACATTGATGACCAGGATCTACAAATTAAACTTGCGATGTTTCATCCATTAACACTGCTCCACAACATTAATTCTACCTCCCTTTTACCAGGAATGACGTCTCCCGAGCGACCGGAGAAACGCCGTCGGACCGGAGCACCTCCGGCGGCCGCCATTATTCCGGACGACCTTCTCTTCTCCGAGGTGCTGCCGCGTCTCCCCATCAAATCCATCGTGTGCTTCAAGTCCGTCTGCCGGGCGTGGCGCGACGCCATCCATCGCCCAGACGTCGCCCGCCGCCACCTCGAGCTGTCGTCCTGCGGAACGCCGCCGACCATGCTCGTCATCCCTCGCGAGGCCTACCACTGCAACCACATGGAGAAATCCTGGGGGGTCAGCTTGTACCGCCTCCTTCTCGGCGGAGACGCGCGAGCGGCGGCGCCCGGCACCTCCGCCGCCGACGTCGAGCTCGTGTTCGAGAAGGCGTGGCCGGCGGGCGTCACGCACGTCATCACCCCGGCACACTGCGACGGCCTCGTCGCGGTCTCCACGACCACCGGCGAGGTGTTCGTCTGCAATCCGGCAACGAGGGAGTTTTTCGCGCTGCCGCGCGGCACCCCTAGCGTCCGCGACGTCGGCGGCTTGGGCGCGCCGGCGGTGGCCCTCGGCTACGACGCGTCGCGCGGCGCGTACGTCGTCGCCCGGTACTTCTACCGTGAATACAAGGTGACCAGAGATGCGAACGCCGGAAGGGTCTTGCTGGACTACTACAGCATCGGCCACGAGGTCTTCACGCTCGGCGACAGCGGCGGCGGTCGTTGGGAGGCAACCGGCGACCCACCGCACCCCATCGCCGCTGCCGCGATGCCGATCTGCACGCGGGAGGCCATCTACTGGTGCACGGAGCACCTGACCCAGAACGCGCTGATGCGGTTCGACCTGCGGAGCAGGGCGTTCGACGTCGACGTGGTGCCGACTCCGCCGGGGACCCACACCTGCTACGCCATGGACCACGTGACGGAGCTGGAGGGGAAGCTGTGCTACGTCGACATCGGCACGGACACGGCCTTCGACGTCTGGGTGGCGGACGGCGGGCGACGGCCGGAGTGGTCGCTACGGTGCCGCCGCGTGGACCTCGGCGACGTCGTGCTCGGCGGCGAGGCCTTCCTGCCTGTCGCCGTGGATGGGGACGAGATGCTGGTGGCTGTCGACTACAAGAAGGTGTACGGGTACGACGAGCGCGCCAAGTCTGTTCGTCGAGTGGTGGACATGGAGGAGCTGGTGTACGAACGGCAGGACGGGAGCGCCTACTTTGAAGATGATGGGGACCTGTTGAAGCACCACGTCGTGCCGTACGTCGAGAGCCTGGTTTCAATTCGTGCGAGATAGTGTAACAAAGTTTGCTGATCGAGGAGTGATTTTGTCGATGACATTGACATGATAGAGATCAGATGTTGCTTGATTCAGCTTATAGATATTAACTGGAGTATATATACCATTCGTATCATATCTGTGTACACCCTATAGATATTTACATACAAGCACCCTTTTGCTAGGGTATTTTAAACTTGCGAACTAATTCAAATTTCAGATTTGAATGTTCGAGAAAGAAAAGAATGCGATCAAAATGGCAGTTTAGTACCAGGCGTTAGCTTAGTATTAGCTGACCAATACTAGATGTCACAACATTTAGTACCACTCAGGCTGACCGGTACGAACGAGGCATTTAGTACCGGTCAGCATGGTACTGATTACACAACTGCTTCCTTTTTTCTATTTTCTTTCCTTTTCTTTTTTCCTTGGCCCATTCATTTCTTTTCTTTTCTTTTCTTTTATTTCTCATCACCCATCACATTTCAAAATAACACCAAAGAATCACAACTTTAGGTTCCACATAATCAATCACAAATTTCACAAGAAATCGCTACATCAGCACATTACATGACTTATTTCATCATCGAATTGTTCAGATTAGAATTAGAGAAACAAGGAACCGGTAGAAAAAAACGAAGTCACCGCCGAAGCTGCCCCTCGTGGCTGGCGGAGGCAGAACCGTGCCCCGGCGGCTTGGTCGTGGCCTCGCGCGCCACGGCGGCCTAGCCAAGGTTGCTCCGTGCCCTAGCGCGCCTCGCGGCCCCGTGAGCCGGCGGCCTAGCCCCGGCCTCGCGCACCCCGTGGCCTGGGCCAGTGGCATGCCGTGTGACTGGGGGTGGCGGCCAGCCCCTGCCCCCCACCCCCCCCGGCGCAGTCCCCCTGCGGGCTCCAGCCCGGAGGAGGAGAAAAGAAAGTTAAGGGCGTGTTTGGCAGAGCTCCAGCTGTGAAAAAACAGCTCCAGAGCTGCAAATCCACGCAGCCCCACCGTGGATCTGAGATCCCGACAAGTGTTTGATACAACTCCAAAATTTTCATCATCCCTATGACATCTATGGCACGCATGTTAGGACAATAAAAAAATTCTTCTTCTTCCTCGATGTGCAGGGCAGTCCTTCCCAGCTTCACTGCCGCCCCTACCGAGCATCGTCTTGACTCCTGCCGCCTCGCGCCGCCGCCCGTCGCCTCATCCTCGCGTCGCCTCGCAGGATCCGGTGCGGGAGCCGGTGAGCTCCACTACGGTCCCGCGGGAGCCGGCGAGCTCCGCCGCGGCTTCACGTGTCGTCGGGAGCAGTTTGTCGAGCTCGCCGGGGAGGAGAGGCGCGCGCGGGTGGCGCAGCGCGGGGAGGGGAGGTGCGGGCGGCGGCACGACGGGCGCGACCTCACGGAGTAGCTCAGAGGGAGGAGGAGCACGGTGGGGAAGGTGTCGCGCAACTGTCGTGGTGGGGAAAGAAAAGAAAAGAATTGAACCCTTTTTTTGTAACTAGTGGTAGTGGTGGGTAATTTAACTCAACTTCACGAAACTTGGATTTGGTGAAGCACCCCCTGAGGTACTCCACGAAAACCATAGAGTTAGGGTCTGCTCTACTCTTTTTTGGAGCAGATCCACACGGTGGAGCTGCTGGAGCTGGGTGTGTTTGGCTGAAAAAATTTAGAGCGGAGTTGGTTTTTGGATCTAGAGCTGCGTGGAGCTTTGCCAAACACGCCCTAAGTCAGATGGATAAGAGCATCTCCAAGAGTTTGCCAAATTTTTCTTGAAAAACCTTTGTTTTGCCAACTTCTAAAAAGATATGCAAAGTAAAAAATAAGCTCATCTCCAACAATTTGGCATAATTCACTTGCCAAATCAGATCTAACTTACATCAGGAACCTGAGAGAGAAACAAAATTATGTTTATGCTCTTACACCTCTTGAAAACTTATATCAGGAATCCTTCCCTATTTTTTTTCACCCTCCCACCTGGCTTTGCCACACTGATGGCAACCGGGATTGGCACGCGTATATTTACGCATGGGGAGGTGAGTTTTGCCAAGTTTCTATTTTTTCCAATTTGATTTGTCAAACTGTTGGATGCTAATTTTTTCTTATTTTGCCAAAATTAGATGAATACCAAGTTAGTTTGCCAAACTGCTGGAGATGCTCTAAGAGAGGAGAGATGTGAGAATAAAAGAGATGTTAGGATGAGGACGCAGTGCTGGAAAGAGAGGAAATAAAAAGATGGGATGCGTGGGTACTAAAGTTTTCTCGGTCTCATTTTGTACCGGTGTGATTTACGAGCTAATACTAAATGCCTTATATGGAGTCATAGCCAATTAGTAACGGGTCCGTGGCGCCATTTAGTAGTGGTTGGAGACACCAACCGACACTAAATGACTCGCTAGGTACTGTATTACACATTCGACACATGCGTTAGTACCGGCCGCAACCGCAACCGGTACTAACTGGATTGGACGAATGTCCGATTCTATAGTACTGAGGCAAACCCTAAATCTATTTGCAATACCGCAGCAAACAAGGAACATGTCGCCCCTTATGTTGAGAGTTTAGTGCCGACATTGAAGAATTATTTGTGCTGCAAAATAATATAATATAATAATCACGGTCGGAAACCGTTGATTTGTCATGTGTTGGGACTTTTGCCGTGTGCATTTCTTCGGGCACACGGCAAGCAGCCCTATTGTCGTGTGCGACGTGGAAAGCGCACGACAAAGTATCAAGACTTTGTGGTGTACCTCCTCCCGACACATGGCAAAGTCAAAACTTTTTGTCCTGTGCCCTGCTGTGTGGCATAAGGCATACCCGCCGTCATCGTCTCCTCACCGTTCCATGGCTTTTTTGCCAAGTGTTGGCCTAACACATGGCAAAGATCTTTGTTGTGTGCTAGAAAAAAAAGGCACACAACAAAGAGCTCTTTGCCATGCGGCAGTATGTTGTGTGCGCCCCGGCCCATGGCAAACTCTTGGTCATGTGCTTTTGAGCTTTCGCCGTGTGCCACTCGAGATATCTGGAATTTGTATGTACTGTAGTAGTACTCATTCATTCTCAGGTGCCACTGTGCCATTCGTGTCCCAAAAGAAGAACCGCTGCGTAAAGATGTTCGGGAGAAGGTTTTTATAAAGAATACCAGCTACAGTGCATGCACTCGCTACATTTCAACTTGTAGGTTGTTTAGCAGATCTTGATTCATAATTGTTATTATGTACTTAGAGAATTATATATCGAGATGCATAATAAAAATTGTGAATTTTAGAATGTCAAAAAGATATACAATCTTCGCTAGATTTGTATGGCTAGCGAAGCTACTTAGAATGTTCTAAATTAAAACTTGCGTTTTAAAAACTTTTAAAATTGTCTTCCTCTCCTAGTTGGAGACTTCCTTTTGAGCACTGCACTAATTAACGAACTTGATGATGAAGAAAAGAGAGATGGGTCCAAATTCAGCAGCGGAGTCCATTGTTTGTGAACATGATTTTCTGAAACAATTGCTCAAAAGTTATATCAAAAAGGACGAAAGACAGGAGACGATGTCAGCGTTTACAAGTTGGGTTGCTAACGCACGCGTTTAGCAGACCCCCTCCTTGATCAAACAACAAAAACTCGATTTGCGAGCTCATCTGAGTATTTTATTAAGAAGAAAATCTTCTCACACGAATAAAGAAAATCTTCTAAGTTCTACCCCACTCATACATAGAGGCATATCATCACGTGATATTGGGCTTGCCCTACGCTACAACAGCCTTGATCAAACAAGTATACAGGAAACAAAAGCAACATACAAAAAGAAATTTGGGATTTCACATCTCTGAAAGACTGAAAGAGAGAGCAATTCCTCAGCGTGCTCTCGCCATGTTCTCCTTTTCTGTCAGTAGTTGCACTTGCCAATCGACACCAGACTCTCCACATACGGGGCGACGTGGTGCACCAGCTCGGACCCTCTTGGCTGTCGCTTCAGCGACAAAATAGCATCTTGTCGCTGAAAGTATGGAGGTTGGAGTGTATGTATGCAAAAGAAAACAAAATTGATGACATCAGCCACATGCAATATTGATTAAAACTAAAAAATCTATAAATCACAAATCAAACATCAAAATTAAATTCCGATCGCACCATTGGATTTCTGACAATAAAAACTTCGAAACAAGATCTCACTTGACTATATTTTGACAAACTTTTTTATTCGTATTTTTTAATTACGGTTATATATTCTGTTATCGCTAGAATAAAACGAATGAAGTGACAGAACAAAAGAGAACAACTGCCAGAACAAGTTTATATGTCATCCCGAACAATAAATATGGTGTCAGAACAAATCCGAACAAGGGTCAGACACATGTTATTATTATAGACAAAACAAGATATTATTATAGCCAGAACAACTTATTATTATAGCCAGAACAAGTTTGTATGTCATCTCGAACAAAAAAGTGTCAGAACAAAATTCTATTATAGTCGGAACAATTTTGTGTGTCATCTCGAACAAAAACAAATGTAGTGTCAGAACAAATTAGAACAAGGGTCAGAACAAGTTGTTATTATAGCCCGAACAAGATACTTATAGTCAGAACAACTTATTATTCTAGCGAGAACAAATTTACATCTCATCTCGAACAATAAAAATATTAATGGAGGAAAACATATTAAAAAGAAAAATATAAAAAATGGAAATAGAAACAAAAAAATAAAGTAGAAAGTAAAAAAATAAATAAATAAAAAGAAAAGAAAAGAAAAATAAGAAAAATAAAAGAAATAGAATAAAGAGAAAGAAGAATAAAAAAAAATGAAACAGAAAAAATAATATTAGAAATGAAATATAAATTAAAAAGAAACAAGAAATAAAAAAATAAGAAAAGGAAACAAAAAATAAAAAAGAAATAAAAAAGAAATAAGAAACAAGAAATAAAAAAGAAACAAGAAAATAGAAAAGGAAAAAAATAAATAAATAAATAAATAAAAAGAAAGAAAGAAACAGAAAAAAGAAAGAAAAAAAAACCCGCACCCCTCCTGTCTCTACATGAACACATTTTGTCGCTGAAGCCATATAAATCCGCGCACCAGCTCGCCATCATACGTGCTCCCGCCGGCCGCTCGTACGCCAGCTCATCCTCCATGTCCACCACCAGCTGCACACCCTTCCGCCGCGCGTCGTAGCGGTACAGGCTCCGGTAATCGGTGGCAATCATCATCACGTCCCCGGCGGCGGCGGCGGCGACGACGAACAGAGCTTCGGAGCCGATGCTGGAGCCGTAGTCTGCGAAGTCGACGCGGCACGGGAGCGACCACCCCCCGGCCGTGGCCCGTCAGCACCCTCCGCCACCCAGAAGTCGAAGGCAGTCTCCGTGGCAAGCCGGACGTAGCACGGCCTGCCGCTGAGCTCGGTCAGGTGGTCGACGCCGTGGACGAAGTCCAGGCCCGACGGGCACGGCACCACGCCAAACGCCCTGTCGCGCAGGCCGAACCGCAGCAGCGCGCTCGGCCGGCGCCAGGCCGTGCACCAGTAGAAGGCCTCCGGCGTGCACACCGGCCTCACCGGCCCGATGGCGTCCGGCGGCTCGGCGGTGAGCTCCCATGAGGAGCATTCGCCATCGCCGAGCGTGAAGATCTCGTGGCCGATGTCGTAGTCCAGCGCGGGCGCGCCGCCGGACGCCACGTCCACGGACACGTCGTGCCTCCGGTAGAAGTAACGGGCTACCACGTACCTGTTGCGCTGCAGGTCGAAGCCGAACGCCGGTGCCGGCGCCGGCGCCGGCACGTTGACGCCGAGGACGTCGCAGCTGCCCGGCGGCAGCGCCACAAACTCCCTGGTGGCCGGGTTGCAGACGACTATCCGGTAGTCGGAGTACGGTTTCTCCGGTAAGTGTGGAGTGGATTTCGGACTTCGAACTCCGACTGCTCTTGTCCTGTAATTGACTGTGACTTGTGTGTGTCGTGTTTGAACGAAAGATAAGATAAATTAAGCCGGCTGCACAGCCACATCTTTTTTGGCAAACGGATTTGCCCGCTCCTGTCCACTTTCCTCTTCTGTAAAGTACTACTAAAAAACTACTACTGCTGCCTTTTTATTTCAGGTGCACGGCGTTGTCATAGATTTTTCTGCACAGCATTGGCTACATCAATATTCGCAGTTCTATACTACCAAAAACAAAACATAAAATAGTACTGCAATACCTTTTTCTGCACGCAATTTTTCTACCAAAAAATATTGACTTTTATTAAGAAACCAAAAAATGTACGGGTATAATTGCATACGATTCATCGCACAACACGTATCTGCAAGACAAGAATCTAACAATTTTGTAGTCCTAATATCAGCACAGGGACTGCATCTATCAGAGACTAGTAATTTGAAGATAGCCGCACGCTGCAGGACCACATGATAAGACGTAGCAAATATGCAGACACACTACTTATTTTCAGCATTTGGCCCCATGTATCTTGGCAACCGCATGCGCAGAACACATACTCCAAGATGAATGAACACAAGATCTTCTCCCTTCCGGTACATACCGTACTTTTTATTTGCATTGATGATCTACAAAATATAATGTGCAAAAAAGACCAATCAGAGAGCTTGTAGCACAGATGTTGGATGAAAAATTGATAACCTCATGTATAGAGTTAATCAGAGTTATTGTGCAACAGAGTTCATAATAGAGAGTGCTCAGGTATACATGCAATGCATAAAAAAAAGTTGGATCACTATTTACTGAAAACAATACCACATATACTTGATAAGCAAAGTCACACCTCATGTGTTGCTTACCTGCACGAACTAAAAAATACAAAAACAATACAAGTTGTGACTGGAAACCAAATCAAAGAAATAACTTGCCAAGCTACAGTTGTAGGACAAGCAAATTCGATCTGGCACAGAACCTGAAATCTGCAAGCAAGGAAAAGGGAAGTATAGATGATTGAAAGAATAGTAAGTGCGATTAACATCAAGAGTAAGATATCACCATGACTGATTATTTTTTGTAATAGAAGTATAAAATTGCCTATTCGGAACCATATTATTGCCTACTAAAGTATATTGGTTTGCCTACCTCAGTAGCATATTTTTCCTGATGAAAAAACATTATTTTACATGCATTGTTCAATGTAAAAAAATAGTAATAATCAACAACTAAATTGGTTAAATCCAAATGCTAAGTTGTTGAGTCAATTGGTACAAATGACTTAGTATCGAATGGTTAATGTAGATACTCAGTATTAGTGAGTGCTGGGGGACAACAACGAATACTACGATTTTGATGCATGTCTGTAAAGACTATAACACTAGTTGATTGCTTATAACAATAAATAACTGCCTACAAAAACTAACTATTGCCTACTTCAGAATCATATTTTTAATATATTTGCCTACATTAAATTACTAAATTGATAAGGTGTGATCAATAATCTGTTTAGCTTTAACTAGAAAAATGTTAGACATGTTATAATGAGAAATGCATCTGCTTACATCCGATGTTGCAATTAGATTCACCCTTTGCAAAGACTCTGTTGCATTGTACAATGTTTCCCATAGATGTTAGGATGTATAAACACATAAGTACTTAAAACGCTTATTGCTATATGCAAGTACTTAATACATATATGCTTTCTGACATCAAGCTTGTGATTGTGAAGACTTTTGGAATCAGCTAAATTGGTGGCTGGTTGGTTCTAATTTGAGTATTGAACAATGCTAAGTTGTAGTTGAAAAGATGTATACTCTGATTCTGAAATGATGGTTATATACTTATATGTGTTGTGCAGCAAAAAAAAAGCATGGACCTTGTTGTTCCAAAAATTACTATCTACAAAGAACATTTAAAAACTATTCCAGACATAATGACATTTTTTATTGACTTAATATTTAGAATCTGTTAAATTAGTGGCTGATTTCTTCTAATTTGAGTACTGAACAATGCTAAGTTGTAGTTGCAAAGGTGCATATTTTGATTCCGGAAAGATGGTTATATGTGTTGTGTAGTAAAAAAAATATGGACCTTGTTGTTCCAAAAATTACTGTCTACATTTGAAAACAATTTCATACATAATGACATGTTTTCTTATTGACTTGCTATTTGGAATCAGCCAAATTGGTGGATAAATGCTTGTAATTTGAGTAATGAACAATGCTAAGTTGTATTTTAAAAGGTGTATATCAAATAAAAATAGCAACATAAATCACAAAATTACGGTGAATCACATGCATTGCGTGTATGTGCAAAAAAGACCTCTGTGGTTTATTTTAGCATATGTTGCTTGAACACAGTACAAGATTTCTCAGACCCAACATGTAATGATAGAAAATAAGTCTCTTCATCACTTTCTAAGATCTCTTCCACAGCTTCTTGTTATTTCTAGAAGGGAAATAAACATCAAAAAAGATACTTCAATTTTATTATGATAGATTATCTTCTAGTACGGATAGGTTTTAAGGACAATACTAAATAATCTTCAAACTAAATAATCACTAATGAGTATTGACTAGTGAGGGGAGATGAAACTTTCAAAATTATAAGAACTAGAATAAGTTCTGTCATTTTTATTTTTTCTCCTTATCCCTAGAGTTAGAAACAACTAGCGCTCACATATTGTACTACCAAAGCTAATGGCATAAATAAATGAATGTGGCAACTATGACGGAAACATGCTAATTGTGTGGAACATTACCATCAATTTGTGCTACCTTCTGGCCCTGAGACTGTTGTTGCATCAGTTCCAAATCTGGAATCGAGATTAACCTCCATGTGTCAGGGCTCTTCCTGCTCCTTACTCAATTTGGGCTTCTACCTCCACAGAAAAACCTACAAACTAACACCAAAATCAAATTAATTCTCGACCTCTACTATACAAATTGATTCATGAATCCAGCTCCTGTACAGATGATTTCTCACCTCCGTGCACATCGTCTCCACCACCAACTGGGACTCACGACATCACTGCTGGAAAATCCACCGGAAAAAATCCCCCTAAACAACTAGTTCGTTTCACATGATAAAAATGGAACATCAACAAATCAATGGAAAATACGGGGCACTGACTCACCTCCATGCATGACCCTCGCCTCTCCAGCTCTGATCCACGCTTCCCACCTCGCGGAATCGCGAATTGGAGGACGACCGAGACAAATCATGGGACGCGAAGGCGAGAGAGGAGAGAGAGGCTAACGCGAGAGAGAGAGAGAGAGAGAGAGAGAGAGAGAGAGAGAGAGAGAGAGAGAGAGAGAGAGAGAGAGAGAGAGAGAGGAGTGAAACGAGCATGGAAGGCAGGAGGCTTGCTGGGGCCGCCGCGAGCGCCCTCGCCAGGGAAGGCCGCCACGAGCGCTATGCGCCCTCACCGTAGACCGTTGCAGTGTGCGCCCTCGCCCGTGGCCATTGCTCCGTCATGGGGGCCGCCCGCCGCGCCGCTCCATTGCTGGGGGCACGGCAGCGCCCACAGCAGAGGATCCCCTCGACGGAGCTCCTCGTTCGTGCTCCATTTTCGGAAGAGAGAGAGGATCGGAGATTGGGGACAAGGTTGGTGGCCGAGCGGCATACTACACCTCGTAGGATGACCCTTATCCTATACGGGCGGCAGATAGTGCGGCTGTACCGAACCTCAAACATACAGCCGGCTTGAATAAAGTCTTTACCTTATAAAAAATACTCATAACTTCGTCTTGAACTACTTTGTGAGCTTGAGAAAAAACTCTACAAAAGTCCAGTGACTCCTCTGCAAATTTTCCACATGTCACATCGGATGTTTGAATCCATGTATAGATTATTAAATGTAGATAGAAAAAATTAGCTGTACCATGACTTGACAATATCATGCTACATTAAATATGTATTAATGACAAATTAATTAGGCTTAATAAATTCATCTTGCATTTCTAGGTGAGTTCTGTAATTAATTTTTGTTAGTATCCGAATATCCTTTCAACATCCCATGAAAATTTGATGTGACACTGCAAAAATTTTACCTAAATGAATACCCTTAGAGATAAACTCTTTGTAAGTATTTCAAACTCGAGTTGTCCAGGTGGAAGATGGCAAATATTCTGACACATCCGGCCGAATTAACAAGTGAATTCACCAAAAGACCTCACCAACAATAATCCTGTTTTGTGGAATAATCTAAAGACATCTGTGTTGGTGAGTAGAAGTGGGCTGCTTTTGTTTTTCAGTCTTATTTACTAGTGCTGTTGTCACTACCAGAAACCGTATTATTTAGAGTTGTATTGTGTACTACGCTTTTGTTTAGTTTGATTGAAACCAGTGGCCCAGCTACCGGCGTGGCAGCATGGTCATCTGGAATTCTTTTTTTTTCTCCCGTCGAATTTCTGTGTGTTGCCGTGCGAGCAGGGAGGCATGCGCCCAACCCCATCAGCCAGCAGGACTAGTTTAATCGCACTTGAAGACCACACACCACGCACTTCTTCCTTTCTTCATGGGCCGACTTTCTTCATGGGCCGACCAACATCGTCGTTTAGGTTGTTGTCAAAAAAAAACATCATCGTTTAGGCCACAGAAAACAGCAACACTATCTGTTATAAAATCATATCAACACTAGTTAGACTGAGTGAGTGCTGAAGGTTTTATTTCTGAATGCTTGTAGACGCTTGCAAATCATAATAGCTACTGACCCAATGATGTTGGCTCATTTTTTTCGTTTTCTTTTATTCACCTTTTACTTTATCTACTAATTATAACTGGATCAGCATGTCTCATTTTTTTACTTTGTATTTTTCAATGTATATGACACACTTGTGTTGTCTATCCAATTTTATAGTTTTACCTCTAAGTCGCCCAAGCTATATTTTTTTCTGGCTCCGCCACTGATTGAAACCCGAGCAAGTGCCTATACTTCCGATTGATAATTCCATCAATGAGCTGCTGCCTGAAACTCTAACAAAGGCAGTCCAATTTTAATTTGTCGAATACCGTTTCAAAATACATATATGTTTTGTTAACTTTTTTATATACATATTTTTTAATGTCTGTGATACAGAAAAGTCAATAATTGGGATGGAGGAAGTATATACAATCATCACAAGCGGGAGCAACATTAACCAACCATTTAATTTTTTGTATCCGTTTATTCGTATGTTTTTATTGATGTGAGTGTTGATTTAATTAGATGATACCCGCTCCATTCATCTATGCAAGGTCTACTTTTCTTAATTCAAAGATCAAGAAAGGCACTTCTGTCATTAGTTTTTTCTTGGGAAAAAACAACTGACGCATGTGTTTCGCTCCCGAGGCATGCCTGTGATGAATTGTTGCCATATCGGTCCCCGAAGCGTCACTCTCAAGGAAAAATGAGAATAGGTTTTGCATAGGTGAATGAATGGAGTACTAGATCATAGTTGATGTGAAACAAAATAAATAGTGATTAATTACTGTAATTAATTAAGTTAATTACTTTGTTAGTTATCCAAGTGAATATATTCTCCAAAAGGGGAACGGCCACCTCAAAGGGGTATCTGTCTGGGAACGGACTCCCCCAACAGACACCATGCATCTGCATCTTGTATGTTGGCACTTGGCAGAGTATAAGGGCAGTCCTAATGGGCATTTATGATAGTTTCTATCTCTCTTAATTACCCTTGACAACTCAACAATTTGATGACGTGACAGCTGAGTTATTGAAACTCAATAATTTGATGATGTGGCAGCTGAGTTATTGAAGAGAGAGAGGAAACCGTTTCCTCGCGAAGGAACGACGTCCTCCCGCGCACCGATGCATGAAGAAACAAAGAAAACACCGTTGGGAAGAAACCACCGGTTTCCATAGTCCATTTTGTGGATCCGGTGTGCTTCCGCCTGCCCACTGCTACTTCTGTGACGCCGACGGCTCGTCGCGGACTCGAGCGCGAACACGCAGGCTCGACGCCACACACGTCGGCCCGCGCTCGGATGTGGTGGACTGGTGGTAGCGTCCTCAGGGATGCTCACCGACATCACCTCCGGTGACGTCGACATCGACCCGTGACCCGTCCACTGGCTTCAAGGTGCGGCTCTACCTTCTGGCGCCGGAGAAGGAGAACCCGCTCCCAGCGGCGTACGACTCGTGGGCAGCGCTTAAGTTGGTGCTGGAGAGCGCAGTTGCGTGCATTCACTGGAGCAGGTGGCCATGGAGGACGTCCTTCTTCGATCTCCCTAGATAGTCCACGCTAGCAAGAGCCTAATAGGAGAATGGAAAGCTCTCGAGATGGAGATCGCGGTGGTGTGACATGCATAGCCTGATTCGTAGATTTGGAGGTTTGATTTGAGAGAGGAAGAAGAGGATTTGTTCCTCTTGTTCTTTCTGGTCTTAGCAAAGAACGTGAGGAGAGAGAATGAGAGACAAGACCACAGGAGAGGCTGACGGCATGGTCTTTGCACACGAGGAGAGAGAGCGCTGTGGAGAGGCTTGCCGCAAATGATCATGCTCAGTTTTTAATAGATGTTGATGCTCATTAAATGTTATTATTCATAGAAACTGTTAGAAGAAACTATGCAATAGAGGTATAGAGTCTAAAATTAAATTTATTCTTTTGGATTTTGTGTTAGGAATTGTCCATTGGGATTGCCCTAATTGTTTAGAGACCCCCTCAATCACTGTTGGAATCCCTTCCATTCCCTCATTCCAATTTTCTTTCAACAATAATAGTCTCATGAATAAGTTTCTCATCTCTTCTCAGTACAGTACACGCATGATTTTATTTGTGGCCCGTCGTACATTTAAAGTCGAAAAGTAGTACTCCAAAATTAAAATGAGCCCGTACGGATCCTCCCACGTTGTACACCCAAAATTATTCCACCACACAATCTTTTTACTCTCTCTCTCTCTCTCCGCGAGTTAGCCATTAAGGCGGCTGATTTGGGCAGTGGTGATAGGCTGAGCAGCCCCTTCCAGTGTACGGTTCACCTTGCCCAGCGCAGGAGCCCTCGAGACACACCTGGTGCTTCGCGACAAGCGTACCCTCCACAGTTCTATCGGACGACAGGATGAGCCCCTGGACGCCGTGCAGCAGCTCCGGCTCCACTGCGTCCTCCACCGTCGTCCGCCATGCCGCCGTCATCGTGCCACCCGCGCTCCACGCCGCCGCCGCGCCACCGCGCGCGGCGTCAGCAGCGGCGTTGGCGACTCCTCCCGATGTGGTGGTGGCGAGGAGGAGAAGACATGCCGCCAACAACGTCGCGCTTCTGATCTTGCTCTCCATTATGCCGGAGGCCGGAACATCGATAGTGTGCTTGCCCTCGACGATGCTTTATATATATGCAGCCGGAGCTAGCTAGGTGACGTGCTCGCCATGGCACAGCAGCCAGCCAGAGGCCAGGCCTCGGACGATGGCACTACGGTTCAGCCGCCGCTTTCGTCCTGGATGCTTCATGCTTATGTGTTTCCCACTCAACTGCGAAATGGCAATTGCAGTGCTCCACTACTCCACTCTTTGCAACTTCGCGCGTGACCATCGGTTGAATTGCTCATATTCAGAGGGAGACCGTACCGTTGTCCTACAATTCGTTGTCGGAGTAATGGCCCGTAATCAATGCACAAATGCACACAATTTACGTAGGATGTGTTTGTGTTTGGCACATGAGCTTTGTCAAATAGTTTTTTTTAAGAAAGAAGTGATTTTCTATTGATTTTGTGAAGTGATCTCTGAAATGAAGTAAAATGGTGGGAGCTGAAAAAAATAACCGGCGGGCAAGTAATGATTTTTTTATAAAACTGAATGCCGTCTCACATCAATGTTATTTTAACTTTTCAAAATTCATAACTTTTAAAAATATATATCTCCAGATATAGAAAAGTCAAAACATCTCATAATTGGGATAGATGAAGTATAATACATAATGACTATCGCAAAGATAAATAAGGCCAGTATCAGTGTAGTTTCACGAAGGATTTCATGAATATTAATTAGCAGGACACATCAGCATTGTTGCTGATTTGGCACCCTAATTAATAGGAAAGAGAACTAACTCGTTTCATCACCACGACACCCCCTCCGCACACTTACCTAGTTCGGTGAAACAGGTTGAAACGCGCACTGAGGCGCTCACTGTTTCACGGCGGGATCCGCCGCCGATCCCGTCGCTCCTGCATCTCCCCACAGCTTCCTCGCTGAGATATTTAACTATTTACCACTCTTAGCTATGATCAATTAATCCCTCTCACATTCACTCCTCTCTCATGGGTGGTAAATCTGTTGCCACTCACCCCGTATGATGGTTGATGGCAACAGGTTAAATATTCCCTTCCTCGCGCACCCGCTCGACTCCATTTTGCCTATTCATCCCCGGCGACAGCGGATCCCGCACGGTTCTCTCCCTGCGCCGCGGCCTGCTATCTGCCGCCTCGCCCGCGCACGTCCGCAACGGGCACCGCCGCCATAGGCTCTGCAGGCAGGTTGTAGATCGACGACAACGAGTTGTGCCTACTACAGGCAGGTGCAGGCTACTGAGCTCCCCGGCTGCAGGCTGCATCCAGCATGGGAGTCGCTCCCTTCCGACCGTTGAGAGCCACACTGCTGCATCAATTTGCAAGAGAGAGAGCGGAAGAAGGATGGAAAGAAGAGAGAGACGGGAACGATAGAGAGAAGCGAAGCTGATCGAGGGAGCAGAGGAGATGAGGATGCGATTCTATCCTCTCATCAAAATATCCTAGCACTTTTACATTTTGACCATCACCAAAGATAGAAACCACACAGAAGTACTTTTGAAAAAAATATGGATAGAAAATAAGATTTAAAATTACATTGTAGTTCTTATCTTTACAAGACGAAAGCTGGGTTATTTTGAGAGCGGACACGTTATCCACGTAGCCAGTTAACCCGACAACCGTTCGATCCGGCCAACTCGCGATACTAGCCGTCCGATCCAGGTCGCAGCGGGTCTCGCCCGTCCGGGCGTTTGCGAATCCTCGCGAACCCGCCGAAGCGAGGAGCTCGCCCCATCCGCATGCCGCGCCGCTCGCCGTCCTCCGCCTCGCCGTGCCGCGGCTTCCGCCTCGTCACTCACCTACGGCTACGAGGCCTCCCTTCCCTGCTTGCGAGCCTCACTACCCCCGTCCGGCCGCCTCTCCCGTATCCGCGTCCATACCTGATCTGGACCTACCACACTCCATCCCCTCCTCTTCGGCTCTTCCACGTAGAAGCGAATCGAAGCGCCGCCCCCATAGATCCCCCGCGTCGCCGGCCTCGTGACCACATAGATGAGTTTCACTGCTCTCATGGCGGCGGCGGCGGCGCTGCTGCTGCTTGCAACGGCGCCAACCTCGTCCAATCTGATACTCTGTGTGCAGTCTTGCACAGGCCTTGGTGATTGCTCCTGCTCCCATTCCATTTTCTGCTGCTCACCAATGCTTAGACGTGGATTTGATTTTTAACACAAATGATCCTTCCACGGGGGCACATGTTCAGAAAGTTCAGAGCAAACCGCATAAATAAATGACAATGAAATTTTACGGCAATATGATTAAGCTAAGCATACATGTTTCTGTCATATTAGAACTTAATATAAGCATACTCCTCATGATATAGCCATAGATTTCGTTGCCAAGGTAAACACCACCAGCTAAAGCTTAGAATAGTTCGCCTCTGCACAATAGCATATCCAATTGATGATATACGCTTAAGTTCAATTGAGATACTCAGGGGCTCAGGGCAATCAAGCTGCTGTACTTTTTGTTATACATCTAATATCTAAGGCATCCAATTTTTATGTGACTGAAGGCTGACATAGCATATGCAATTCTAACAAAAGGCAATTTGATTAAAAGTAAGTAGTGAAGACATGAATCTTGTGCCTTTTGCTCAGAGAAGGAACTAAACAGCATCCCATGATGCCTCAGATATTAGATTGAATTCCATTTGCACATGCTTACCTAGTAAACTATGGCAGAACCTCAGTAGTTTTCTTTCGTCGAGCTGTCATGTGTCACTCCTTAATTAGATATCAAAAGTTAACATACTGCATATTCTTTGGTGATTTTTTGAGCAGTTGTGCATTATATCAGTGCATGAAAGTTAAAGAACTCAAGAATGTAAGTTCAGTGCCATCTCAAACTCCTTTATGATATAATTGTTTGCGCTACAAAATCCCATAGTGGATATGTTTTAGGGGTCATGTCAAATGAAATGAAAAGAAATTGAACAAGAAAGAGAAGAGGCCACTGAACCTGACACTTGACCACGCATGATTGATGAGCATAAAGGTATAGTATGAGGTTTGGACACCGAACCCAGTTCCTGCATTTCTGTAAGTATGACCATTATTTATTATCCAAAAGGATGAATATGATGATCTACTCTGATGATCGAAATGTACTTAAATAACCTTGTTTGGTGAAATAGACAGCCAACCAAGCACCATCGTGGTTTGCTCAACTTGGCGTCAACTGTGGCAAGATTATTTCCTCGATGCATGCTTCCTGCTGCAAGAGTTATTATCAAATATAGTATAAGGAAGCAGTATGAGGTCTGAACATGCAATACTTTAGACTTCAGGAATTTGTTCCAAATAGTGCAACCATGCATGATGGTATCTATACATTTGTCTCCCAACTAATAATAGTGTTGCAAAACTGAAAAACATGGTATGTGCAAGTAATTGACTTAGCAATTCATACAAAGTATATCTTATTACAGCAAGGAAAAGTCAGCACTCGTACTGTAAGATGCACTTCAGCCAGTAGATAGTAGCAGCATCATTTCTAGACTCTAGAATGTTGAATAACCCTAAAAAAGGTAAGAAAAAAGAAGGCACAATCCCATATGAAACGGAACAAGTAAAGAACCACCAAATGGTCCTTGTTGTTGTGACTGAATGTTCTACTGTACAAAAGGGTATACAGTGACAATGGCACAAGTGATCACAACACAATTCAAAAATTAAATGATGCATATACTTATGAAACCGTGTTGTGAAACGGCGCACTGAGACTGATAGTTTCATCTCATTGAAAAGGTGATGTGGCAGTCTTGGTAACTGTGTCTGTGAAACTGCCACTGAGACTGGCCTAAGGGCACTCCCAATGGCATTAATTAGATGGTTTCTATCTTCATTAACTACACTGCCACCTAAACAAAAAAATTAATGTAACACTCTAATTAATGAAGAAAAAGAGGGAAAAATGTGGAAACCGTTTCTACACTGAGAAACGACGTCCACGCTTGGAACGAGGCACGAAGAAACGCTTGTTTTGGCGTTGGGAGGAAACGAGTAGTTTCCATGATCGTGGGGCCCAGCCTGCCCTCGCCTACCGCCGCTCGCCGGCCGCGCCCGTGCACATGCCCCGCTCGTCGGCCGCGCCCGCGTAGGCTCCGCTTGCCGGCCACCTCGCGCTCACCTTGACGCCCGCCGCAGGACCTCGCGCTGACCTCCCCGCCCGCCACGGGTCCTCGCGCGCCGCCGTGGGAGTGCTCGCACAGCCGTGGGAGCCTGCTCGCTCGCCGCCGCGGGAACGCCTGCACTGCTGCGGTAGCCTGCTCGCGCACGCCGCTGAAGCTCCGTCGAAGGAGCGCCGTCGGAAGCCTCTCGACGAGCTGACAGAAAAAAGATCGGCGCGCGTTTTTTTACCCCATTGGGTTGCATACGTCCTCAAGCTCGCCGACTGGCCGGCCTCCTGCGCCGTCCTCAAGCTCTCCCACACTGTCGCCGCGGAAGCTCCGCCAAAGGATTCTTTTTGTGAACAAAAAAACTTGTGCCGCCGCCGTGAAAGCTCCGCCGAAGGAGCACCGCCGACACGGGAACCCGCTCGCGCTACCGCGCCCGCTAGCGCCGCCGCAGGAACTCGCGCCACCGCTGGAGTGCCGCCGCTGGGTTGTCACATGGCGTGGAGGAGGATGAGTGCGGGGAGGAGAAAGAGATAAGGGGGAGAGAGAGAAATCTGAAATTTATTGTATGAAAATCCATCCATTGCGGTGTAGTTTCTATAAATGAATTTTGATGATGTATTTCTCTTAGACATTGTACTTGGTTTCTACCATAGGGACTGCCCCACCCCCTCTGTGCCAAAATAAAAAACAGAGTAAATGTTAGAAGTTGAAATGTTTGTATTGCCCTTAATAATAAATACTACCTCTGTTCTTTTTCTATATGATGTTGGTTAATTCAATTTTGAGCTAACTATTAACGGACGGAAGGAATATTAATTATGAGTGAAAATCGTGTCAATTTAGTTTTTTAAATCCTATTTACCATTTAATTGTCTCTACGCATTTGTCCACACGCTTGCAGTGCTGTTTTATTTAATAAATCTCATCTAGTTAAATCAACACTCGTGCCGACAAAGAAAAGTGTACGAAAAGGCATGTAGAACCAATCAAATGATTAATTGATGTTACTTGTCTAGTTTCAATGCACGTGCATATTACCAGTCTCAGTGGGGGTTTCATAGACATAAAATAGGCTGCCATGTAAACACTTTTGATGATGTGGCAGTGTATTAATGAAGAGAGAGGTAAAATGAGTTTCATGAGGATGAAACCCTCTCTACACAGTTACCTAGACAATTTGTGTCTTGCATGCAATCTAGAAAACAATAATAAATGAAACTATGCATTGAGAGGGAGGTGTTTCATTATAGTTGAAAGGACCTTGTGATGCCTAGAGGGGGGTGAATAGGATCACTTCAAATTTCTGAAACAAATGCATCGGTTAAAACACCTGTCGATACTACCGACACGGTGCCGGAACTACCGAGGGGTCTCGGTACTTCCGGTACAGGACCGGTACTACCGACAGTACAGAGGAGACTAAAACGAAATTTGAAATGTAATGCGATTCTAGCAATTCTATTTGAATCAAAGGTTTAGTTTAGAAGCTGAGAACCACCTGCAACCAAAGATATGAGTTGGAGCACAACCAAATTAGAGATCGGGCACAAGCAAGCTCTAGAGATAGAGAGAAATAAAGAATTCAAGCAAGCAAATAGAGACACAAGAATTTAATCCGAAGTTCACTCCCACAAAGGAAGCTACGTCTCCGTTGAGGATCCCACAAAGGGAGGGCTATCACCAAGAGCCTCTTTTCCTCTTCCAATCCCCACAAAGGAAGATTGGTGCTCACTAAGAATTCTCCACCAAGGAGAGGGTAATACAAACGATCCCGGGTGCTCCACACCAAGAGGGCACTCAACGGGAGACGCCTAACCGTCTAGAAGCAAGCTTCAAGAGTAACGAACACGAATCAATTGCCCGGAGATGCTTCAAGTGCTCTTGAGATGGGGAGATTCGAAGGGGCTCTCAAAGCTTCTCTATTCCTCACTAGGAATCACTTCTCTACCCAAGCTCTAGCTCAAAGGAACCAAATCTTAGCTCTAGGAGGGAGGGAGAAGTGGAGTGAATGCTCAAGTGAGTGTTTGTCCCGTGGTTGGTCAGCCTCTGGTGAGGGAGAAGAAGGGGGGTATTTATACCCAACCCTGAAAACTAGCCGTTACTGTGCAAAAACGGGGTTTATCGGTACTTCCGACACGGGGTCGGAACTACCGAGGGGTGTCGCAGAAACCCAACAGTGGAGGCGTATCGGTAGTTCCGACGCAGGGTCGGTACTACCGAACCCCTGGCTAAAACTCGCCAGAGAAGCCTTGTCGGTACTACCGACCCAGGGTCGGTACTACCGACAAAGGCTGAGAAGTTGAGATAAGTAAAGCAAAAGTGCACGTGTTCAACTCTAATCTCTTCTCACTCACTTGGGTCATCTTCTAAAGCACCTTTAGCATCTCTTGGCTATCAATTCGCATCCCCCTTTATAGTACGGTGTTTCCTATACTCAATTTCAAAATCAAAATTAAATTAAGCCTTGACTTGAGTTGAAAACGCCGAATTGGAGTTGGGGGCCTTCTTTTGGTCAAAACCATAATTTTCAATTAAGTAAATCCTGCACACATCTTATTCAAACGTTAAATACCACAAATTGTGTTTGTCACTATCACCAAAACAATTAGGGGCCAAGATGCACTTTCAATCTCCCCCTTTTTGGTGATTGATGACAACACAATTCATTTTCAAATAAAGATGTGTGTATCCAACAATTTAAAGTGAAACTCCCCCTAAATGTGTGCTTGGTCTTTTATGGAGGCCTCAAATGCCTATCACACATTTAGAAGAAACTTCACTCTCAATTTGCATACACAAGTGCATAAGTGTGATATAATAACCGTGATGCATATGACAAGATATTCAAACCAACAAAGTGAGAAATAACAACCACCAAGCATCACAAATATATAAACGAGGTTCCACACTAGCACGATTAAGTCTTACAAATTTAAAAGGTTCTAGGTTCACCATCCATCACACCACACAAATAGTTCATACATGTCCACAACCTAAGGGAGATAGATAAAAGAGCGAAGATACGAAGATACACACCACCCCCACATGGATAAATTGTGAGCTCACTCCCCCTTTGGCATCAAGCGCCAAAAAGAGGAGGCCCTTCAATCATCACTACCATGTGGAGAGTGGACTGCCGGAGGAGAGTCGTCTTCCTCGGTCTCACCACCACCAAAGTCCTCATCGTCGATATCGGCCGGAGGAGCTCCATACATCATGGATGTGTCGCCGTATACCTCCCAAGGATTGTAGAAGACCGGTGGAGGAGGGAAGTCCATGGGCTCGCGAACGGGAGAGTGCTCGATGTTGGCTTGAGTGAGCAAAGTCTTCTGACGAGTCTCCAACTTGATGAGCTGCTCATCCACATACTGCCTGTGAGCACGGATTTCCTGAGCATTGTGCTTCCCAACATTGAAACAGGTGAAGAGGCCCTGAGATAAGAAGTTGAATATGCTCTTCTTCTTGCCGGGGGGGACGGTGCCTCTAGTTGAGGAAGGTCCACGAGAGGAAGAGGGAGCCTCATAGGAGGAGGGATCACCGGAAAAAGGTCCAGCTGAGGTAGGAGCTCTAGGAGGGGCATGCTTGCCCAACTTGAGGAGACGCTCAATGTTGCCCTTGTTTGGCTTGTACCAAGTGTGAGTCTTGTCGGTGAGAATGTCAACTCCGGTCACCTCACATATCATCCTGAAGATCCAAGGGGCATACTGACAACTCTTGTTAGCAGACACTGAGCACACAATGATCTCCTCCCATATGAAATTAAACACACTAAACTTTTCTTTGCCCGGTGCCATCCTCACAAGAATATCCTTGGCAATGTTGGAGATGTTGTAGTTGTCACCTATCTTAGGAGTGAGAGTGTATCGAAAGAGTTGGTTCAACATCCTATAGACGGGCTTCATACCATGAGTAGTACCAAACTCAACCTTGCCATAAGCGGAGTCGTACATGAAGGCCATCTCACTATCAAGTGGGATTTCTCCTCCATGAATCTTCTCACGACCAAGATCCTCATCACTGAATCCAAGAATTTGAGCAAACCTCTCATATGAGACCGAGAGAGGCTTTCCTTGCAGGAGCCAATGAAAGGTCTTGGCTGAGCGCCGAACATGGAGATTGGCATAGAACTGAGCCACGACCTCCTCATTCCAATCACAATTCATAGCCATGATGGAGGTCATCCCTTTTGCATGGCAAATGTCAATAGCCTCATTAACGGCCGGAATGTGGAAGGACCTCAAAGCATCCCAATTGATGGACTTCATGTCAATAGTCATGTGCTCCTTGCATAAGATAACCGATTCATACCAATCGGCATTGAACTTAAGCCAAAAGCGGATATCTTCGAATTCCTTTTGCCATTCTGCCGGATCGGAGTACCTTTGCTTGTACACGTCATGTGACCCACTCTTGTAGTCAACCATCTTCATGATTCCCATTGTAGTTGCCGGACGAGGAGGCACGCAGGGCCTAAGCACAAAGCCCGCAAGAGAGTCCAATGAGATATCTTCATAGTCATCATAATGATCATCCGGTTCATGAGCTTGCTTGGTACGTGCACGATGACCTTGACTAGTCGAGCGACGAGGAGCAGCTGGAGGATTTGTACGGCCTCGACCACGTGGGCGTTGAGCACTCTTGCCCACCTTCCTCTTCCTTTGCGCGAGAGGGACGTCATCCTCATCGGAGCCTCCTTGGATCACTTGCTTGCCGGCCCGACTCATCTGAGAGAGTGTATAAGGATTGTATAAGATGGATGTGAAGGATTTGGAAGGGATTGGCTCAGTTCATGGACTTAAGCATCTGTGACAGACGCCTGTCGGTACTACCGACATGGGGTCGGTACTACCGACGGGGTCCGCAACAGTGCGAAAAATCCATGAACCGAGTGATTCAACCAACGAAACGCTACGAGATCATGAGCAAGTGTTCTAGGATGGATATAAAGATGATTCCCTAAAGCATTCCTCCTAGAAACAACGGCATTGAGAGATCGATTAGAGAGGATTTTGAAAGAGATACCTTGAGCGTTCCCGCGCGAATCGAAGTACTCCCGGCGAGGATCGGATGTTCCGAAGGGTGGGGAATCCAATGGAATGGTTAGTTTGAAGTTTTCACGGTTGGATTTTGAGTTCCCTTCACGGATTTGAGAGAGGAAGGGAGAGGGAGGCGGCAACGGTCTGGAAACGAACCCTAGAACGAGTCTGGTTCGGGGGGGTTTTATACCCCAGCGACAATTATCGGTAGTACCGACAGGGGCTCGGTACTACCGAGGATCCAAGAAAATTGAGCCAGAGAGCCCATATCGGTATTACCGACGGAGGGTCGGTTCTACCGAGGGTCCCATCGGTAGTACCGACAGGGTACCGGTACTTCCGCTGATTTTGCAGAATTCCAAACAGTAAGCTCTCATCGGTATTACCGGCCTCGTGTCGGTAGTACCGTCGGTTTTCGAAACTCCAACAGTGAGCGCTTAGCGGTACTTCCGACCTTGTGTCGGTAGTACCGAGAATTCAAGAATTTTTTAAGAAAAGATTGAGAGACTAGCTGAAATAGATAGAGGGAAAAGACTATGGACATATAGAGCAACCATAGGACTTGGTGATTAGACACAATCAATTAATCAAAGTGATAATCACCAAACACTATGGGAAGAACCAAGTTTTGTAAGACACACACGAAGTGAAGAAAATAAAACATTTTTCTCTCTATCTAGGCATCAAACAATTTTGTGTGCAATAAGTCAAGCCAAGTTACGAGAATCCAAGATATTTAGCTCACTTCTCAAAGCACAAAACCTTTGCTCATCTAGAGGCTTAGTGAAGATATCGGCAAGTTGCCTCTCGGTGCTCACATGACGTAGAGCAATATCTCCCTTAGCCTCATGATCCCTTAAGAAATGATGTCGAATATCTATGTGCTTTGTTCTAGAGTGTTGGACCGGATTGTTTGCTAGCTTGATGGCACTCTCATTGTCACACAAGAGTGGAATCTTACTAAACTCACAACCGTAATCACTCAACGTTTGATTCATCCACAAGAGTTGTGCACAACAAGCACCGGCCGCCACATACTCGGCTTCGGCCGTGGACAAAGCAACCGAATTTTGTTTCTTTGAGCTCCACGAAACCAAAGACCTACCAAGAAATTGGCAAGTCCCGGTAGTGCTCTTTCGATCTACTTTGCAACCGGCATAGTCCGAATCGGAATAGCCAAGTAAATCAAAAGTGGAGCCCTTGGGATACCACAAGCCAAGGTTAGGAGTGTGTACCAAATATCTAAAGATTCTCTTAACGGTCATTAGATGACACTCCTTAGGATTAGCTTGAAATCTTGCACACATGCACACACTAAGCATTATATCGGGCCTAGATGCACAAAGGTAAAGAAGGGAGCCAATCATGGAGCGAAATACCTTTTGATCGACCGACTTCCCTTCTTCATTGAGATCAAGATGTCCATTTAAAGCCATGGGAGTCTTGATGGGCTTGGAATTGGCCATATCAAACCTCTTGAGCATATCCTTCACATACTTGGTTTGACATAGAAAAGTCCCTTCCTTCAATTGCTTGATTTGAAACCCAAGGAAGAACTTCAATTCACCCATCATAGACATCTCGAATGTCTTGGTCATAATTCTACTAAACTCTTCACAAAACTTATCATTAGTAGAACCAAAGATAATGTCATCAACATAAATTTGGCATACAAAGATATCATTTCCGTTTCTTTGAATGAAGAGAGTAGAATCGGCTTTGCCTATCTCAAAACCGTTCTTAAGAAGAAAATCATTAAGACATTCATACCATGCTCTAGGAGCTTGCTTGAGCCCATAGAGCGCCTTATGGAGCTTGTACACATGGTTGGGAAAGTTTGGATCTTCAAAGCCCGGTGGTTGATCAACATATACTTCTTCTTGGAGAGGTCCATTCAAGAATGCACTCTTGACATCCATTTGATGAAGTTTGAAGTCATGATGAGTAGCATAAGCCAAAAGAATATGAATTGATTCAAGCCTTGCTACCGGTGCATAGGTCTCTCCAAAGTCCAAGCCTTCAACTTGAGTGTACCCTTTGCCAACAAGCCTTGCCTTGTTCTTTGTGACGACACCAAATTCATCTTGCTTGTTCCTAAAGACCCATTTGGTGCCGATCACATTTTGCTTTGGTTTTGACACCAACTCCCAAACTTCATTTCTCTTGAAGTTGTTCAACTCTTCCTCCATGGCAATAATCCAATCCGGGTCCTCAAGAGCTTGTTCCACACTAAGAGGTTCCAAAGAGGAGACAAACGAGTAAAATGCACAAAAGTTTGTCAATCTTGAGCGAGTTGTTACCCCTCTTTGAATGCTCCCAAGTATGTTGTCGACGGGATGATCCCGTTGAACCATTTGATGTACTCTTGGGTGTGGTGCTTGAGATTGACGTTGAATGGGTCCATCATCATCATCTTCAACTTGTGGAGTTTCTCCTTGAGCTTCACCACCTTGTTCTCCCCCTTGATTAAAGCCCCGTCCATGATCGTCACCATGAACTTGACTTTCCTCTTGATAAGCTTGAGAACTTGGTGGTTCCACTCTTGTTGATAATGGTGGTTCTTCATTGCTTGCGTCACCCGGAGCTTGAACTTGAGCCTCACGAGGCATAACTTCACCGGTCCCCATTCTAAAGATTGACACACTTGGGGGTTCTTCATCATCTACAAGGTTTTCACTAACTTGCTCTCGTTGAGAGCCGTTGGATTCATCAAATTTCACATCTACCGTGGTCTCAACACAACCGGTGGTTTTGTTGAAAACACGATAGGCATGCTCATTAGTTCCATAACCAATGAGAAAACCTTCATCAACCTTGGATGCAAACTTTGAAGCTTTGGGTTTCTTGTTAAGTATGAAACACTTACACCCAAAGACCCTAAAGTAGTGCACACTAGGCTTCTTACCGGTGATGATCTCGTAGGGAGTCTTGTTCAAGTACTTGTGGAGGTAGAGGCGGTTGGTGGCATGGCATGCGGTGTTGATGGCTTCCGCCCAAAATGAGTCCGGAGTCTTGTATTCATCAAGCATTGTCCTTGCCGCTTCAATCAACGTACGGTTCTTCCTCTCAATGATGCCATTTTGTTGAGGGGTATATGGAGCGGAGAGTTCATGCTTGATGCCTTCTTCATCGAGGAACTCTTCAACTTGAGTGTTTCTAAACTCCGAGCCGTTGTCACTTCTTATGTTCTTGACCTTGAGCTCGAACTCATTTTGAACTCTTCTAATGAACTTCTTAACAATTCCCTTTGCTTCACTTTTATCTTGCAAAAAGAATACCTAAGTGAAACGGGAAAAGTCATCAACAATTACTAAACCATATTTGTTACCACCGATGCTTATGTAAGCGATTGGTCCAAACAAGTCCATGTGTAGCAGCTTCAATGGTCTTGATGTTGATAGGATGTTCTTGGCGGGATGATACGGTCCAACTTGTTTTCCCGCTTGACAAGCACTACATAACCTATCTTTCTCAAAAACAACATTTGTTAGTCCTAGGATGTGCTCGTCCTTTTGAAGTTTGGCCAAGTTCCTCATGCCAACATGGGCTAGTCGGCGATGCCATAGCCAACCCATGTCGGATTTTGCCACTAAGCAAGCCTTAGGGTCCACCTTTACTTCTGTGAAGTCCACATAGTAAAGCTTTCCCCTTAGGTGACCCACAAAGACAATAGAGGAATCCTCACTTCTAGAGACGGTCACACCCTCTTTGGTAAAGAGACAATTGTAGCCTTTCTCACAAAGTTGTGAAACCGACAACAAGTTGTACCCTAAACCTTGCACATGAAAAACATCTTCAATTGAATTTGTTGTTGAGATAGCAATTTTACCTAGACCGATTACATCTCCTTGACCATTGTCTCCATAGATGATAGCTTCCGTAGGGTTGTCATAATGATCAAGGGATGCAAATAAGCCTTCATCTCCGGTCATATGATTAGTGGCACCACTATCAATCAACCATGCGGTTCCACCGGAGGAGTAGGCCTACAAAACAAGTTTAGACTTTTGGTTTAGGTACCCAAAAGGATTTGGGTCCTTGGAGGTTAGAAGCATAAACTTTCGGAACCTACACACTCTTCCTCATAGTCTTCTTTGTGTAGGCCCCAACATACTTGACCACCATTTTACCATTGTGGTCCAAGGTCACAACATAGTCACAAGTGTAGTTGGGAGAGGGCTTGTGTTCAACCACATTCTTCAATACCTTTGATGGAGAATTAACCCCACCATTCCCTTTTGTGGTGTTCACAATCTTTGGCTTGTCCTTCGTTGTGGTGGAGGTGGTGACTCCATGGGCAATATCCATGATAGCGTTGAGGTAGCCTCCCTTGTTCCACAAGGGGATCTCATGTCCTTTAACCACCACCCTACCATTGACCTTGTTGTTCTTGTAGTGCCCAAGTCCTTGCTTGTCAACCACCTTAGGGATGGACTTGGCACCATTCTTGCCTTGAGTGATCAACATGTTCAATCGGGCTATTTCTTTGTCTTTGCTCTTGATTGTTTCCTCAAGCCTTGCATGGTTAGTCTTGAGAGCATTTATATTAACATTAGAGCAAATAGAATAACCTTTGCTAGTGGAGGCACTAGAGTCAAGTGTTGCCTTAGAATTGGCTTTGGTGCTTTCCCAAAGGGTACTATAGTTTGCCTCAAGATTTTTATGTTTATTCATCAAGCATGAAAAGCTTGATTGAAGCTCACTATGAGTAGCCTTTAGGGAAGCTAGAGATTCATTTGCCAAAGTGTAATCCTTTGACATCCTCTTGTTGGAGTCATTAGCCAAGGACAAGTCCGTGGTCAACTTCTCCACCTTAGCCTTTTCTTCGGCAAGGATTTTCTCTAGAGCAAGGTTTCTTTCCTTTTCACGGATAAGCAAGACTTCTTGCTCATGGAGAATCTCCTTCCTTTCCTCTAATTTGTCCAAAAGCTTTTTAATTTCTTTATTACCTTTTTTTACCAAATTGCTTTATCATGTTTGCCTCCATTTCTTTTTCTTCATCTAGGTTGTCTATGTCATTACTAGGTGTGGAAGATGGTGAGGTGAGAGAGGATGAGGTGGTTGACTCTTGTACATTGCTCCCTCTTGCCATGAGACAAAAGTGAGAGTTGTCCTCATCGTCGGAGAAGTTGTTGAAGAGGCGTGGCGAAGATGCTCCTTGTGCCATGGCAAGTGTTGCCATGCCTTTCTTCTTTGGTGTTTCATCTTCATCACTTGAGTCCCATTGTTGACCCACGTGAGCACGCCCTTGGTACTTGTTCTTGTACTCTTTGCTCTTCTCCTTGTACTTTCTCTCTTCCTCACTCTTGTCCTTGCTCTTGTTCTTGGGACACTCGGCGATGAAGTGTCCATACTCTCCACACTCATAGCATTTTCTTTGTGACTTCTTCTTTCTATCATCACCACCTTTCCTTGATGCCTTGGACTTCAAGAATTTTTTGTATTTTCTTATGGCAAAAGCGGTTTCTTCATCCGTACTTCCTTCTTCACTTGAATCTTCATTCTTAGTCTTGGAAGTCTTCGGCTTTAATTCCACCACTTCACTAGAGCTAGCATTGAGGGCTAGACTCTTGTTCACCTTCAACGTAAGAGACTTCTCCACGTCTTGATCAACTAGCTCTTGATGCAAGATTTCACCAAGAAGTTGATTAGGAGTCATGTTGTGATAGTTGGGATCTCTTCTTATCATGGTTGCTAGGTTTGGATTCCTCGGTGTGAAAGCTCTTAGCAACTTCTTCGTGACCTTCTCATCATCCCAATCATTGCTTCCTAGGGCTTTGATGTCCGAAACAAGAAGTATTAGCCTATCATACATTTCCCTCACGGTCTCTCCATCCTTCATGACGAAAAGCTCAAGCTCTCCGTGAATCAAGTCGATCTTGCCTCTTCTCACTTGATCGGTACCCTCATGTGCCTCCTTGAGTGTGTCCCAAATCACCTTGGCAATTTGGATGTTTCGGACTTTGTTGAACTCTTGGATCCCGTGATTACTCTTGTTGCTTGCACATTGCGGTGGAGGTCTTGCTCATGCTCAAGTGTAAGGGCTTCTCCTTCAGCGGGGATTGTCACACCTACAACCACAATCTTCCAAAGAGAAGGGTGAAGCCCGTAGAGGTGCATTTGCATATCATAGGCCCATTTGGGATAGTCTTTCCCATCGAAGTGGGGAGGCTTTCCCAAATGAACGGAATAAAACTTTTCGTTAGGATTGTTGCCCGTGGGTTGTCCGTAGTGGAATGGCACTTCATAGTAGCCGGAGTGGTAATGCTTTGCTTGCTCCTTCTTGATCATCTTCTTGAGGAGCTTCTTGGCCATCTTCTTGGCCTTCTTCTTCTTCTTAGCTTTTCTTCTCTTCTTCGCCGCCTTCTTTGCCGCATCATCATCATCCTTGACGTCTTCATCACTTGAGTCGGAGTCGATGTCCGAGTCGGATGAAGAGTCATCGGAGCTTTCTCCGTTGGAACGACTTGGGGCCTTCCCGATGACGTCTTGGGCTGCCTTAAGCTCTTTCTCTTGAGCTTCCTTGGCGGTGATTTCTTCGGTGGATTGGTTGTCTCCGCTCCCCGACATCTTGATCCCTTAGCGGTTAAGCCTAAATCAAGGGATTAGGCTCTGATACCAATTGAAAGGACCTTGTGATGCCTAGAGGGGGGGGTGAATAGGATCACTTCGAATTTCTGAAACAAATGCAGCGGTTAAAACACCTGTCGGTACTACCGACACGGTGCCGGAACTACCGAGGGGTCTCGGTACTTCCGGTACAGGACCGGTACTACCGACAGTACAGAGGAGACTAAAACGAAATTTGAAATGTAATGCGATTCTAGCAATTCTATTTGAATCAAAGGTTTAGTTTAGAAGCTGAGAACCACCTGCAACCAAAGATATGAGTTGGAGCACAACCAAATTAGAGATCGGGCACAAGCAAGCTCTAGAGATAGAGAGAAATAAAGAATTCAAGCAAGCAAATGGAGACACAAGAATTTAATCTGAAGTTCACTCCCACAAAGGAAACTACGTCTCCGTTGAGGATCCCACAAAGGGAGGGCTATCACCAAGAGCCTCTTTTCCTCTTCCAATCCCCACAAAGGAAGATTGGTGCTCACTAAGAATTCTCCACCAAGGAGAGGGTAATACAAACGATCCCGGGTGCTCCACACCAAGAGGGCACTCAACGGGAGACGCCTAACCGTCTAGAAGCAAGCTTCAAGAGTAACGAACACGAATCAATTACCCGGAGATGCTTCAAGTGCTCTTGAGATGGGGAGATTCGAAGGGGCTCTCAAAGCTTCTCTATTCCTCACTAGGAATCACTTCTCTACCCAAGCTCTAGCTCAAAGGAACCAAATCTTAGCTCTAGGAGGGAGGGGAGAAGTGGAGTGAATGCTCAAGTGAGTGTTTGTCCCGTGGTTGGTCAGCCTCTGGTGAGGGAGAAGAAGGGGGGTATTTATACCCAACCCTGAAAACTAGCTGTTACTGTGCAAAAACGGGGTTTATCGGTACTTCCGACACGGGGTCGGAACTACCGAGGGGTGTCGCAGAAACCCAACAGTGGAGGCGTATCGGTAGTTCCGACGCAGGGTCGGTACTACCGAGCCCCTGGCTAAAACTCGCCAGAGAAGCCTTGTCGGTACTACCGACCCAGGGTCGGTACTACCGACAAAGGCTGAGAAGTTGAGATAAGTAAAGCAAAAGTGCACGTGTTCAACTCTAATCTCTTCTCACTCACTTGGGTCATATTCTAAAGCACCTTTAGCATCTCTTGGCTATCAATTCGCATCCCCCTTTATAGTACGGTGTTTCCTATACTCAATTTCAAAATCAAAATTAAATTAAGCCTTGACTTGAGTTGAAAACGCCGAATTGGAGTTGGGGGCCTTCTTTTGGTCAAAACCATAATTTTCAATTAAGTAAATCCTGCACACATCTTATTCAAACGTTAAATGCCACAAATTGTGTTTGTCACTATCACCAAAACAATTAGGGGCCAAGATGCACTTTCAATAGTTTCAAACGTTTTTAGATGATGTGTCACTCTAGGTAATCGTGTTCATGACATCTCCACTGAGAATGGCCAATCACTATTAGTGTTAATTATTAGGGGTAACATATACATTTCTCAATACTACTATTATATTATGTCTAAAATGCTCCAAATGAACCCTCTTTGCGGAACGGAGAGAGTAGTAAGTTTCTCATCTCTACTCAGTAGAGTACACGAATGAAGGATAACAATACCATTAGTGATTTTTTAGTCCGTCGTACATTTAAAGTCGGAAAGTACAACTCAAAAATGAGCTTGTACGGATCCTCCCGCGTAGCAAATAGAACCTTCATTGAAGGAAAAGAAGCACACCCCAAATTATTCCACCACACCATCTTTTTATTCTCTCCTTCTCTCTCTCCGAGTTTAGTGGCAGTGGAGTACGCGTTGGCAGCCCCTTCCAGTGTACGGTCCACCTGGCGCAGCGCAGTCGCCCTCGAGACACACCGGGTGGATCGCGACAAGCGCACCCTCCACAGTTCTTTCGGACGACAGGATGAGCCCCTGGACGCCGTGCAGCAGCTCCGGCTCCACCGCGTCCTCCAGCGTCGTCCGCCACGCCGCCGTCATCGCGCCACTCGCGCTCCACGCCGCCGCGCCACCGAGCGCGGCGTCCGTGGCGGCGTTGGCGACTCCTCCTGTGGCAATAATGGCGGCGGCGAGGAGAAGGCAGGCCGCCACCCACGCCGCGCTGCTTATCTTCTTGTTGCTCTCCATGGTGCCGGAGGCTGGAGCATCGATGGTGTGTGCGCGCTTCCTCTCGATGCTTTATATATATATTCAGCCGGCCGGAGCAGCTAGCCCGAGTGACGTGCTCGCCATGGCACGGCATGCAGCCAGCCAGAATGGCACGGTAGTGTGGCTCTGCCGTTTTCGTCCTGGATGCATCATGCATATGTGTTTCCCACTCAACTACGAAATGGCAATGTATGAGGGGCAATATTAGACGGCGATCGTTTGGTACTAGTGCTAGTGCATGGTTAGGGGCGACTGCACAATTTGAACACACTGGCTGATCGAGCACGTACATAGGACTCGCATGGAATTCCAGTGCCGCAGCAGTGTTGTACTTGTACCCATGTATGTCGTGCTTAAATCATCGCCACGCCAATATGACGCGGCTGTTGTGTGTGCGACACAAAAGGTGAAAGACTCGATATAGATGCCTGGATGGGAGTAGTGGATCCAATCATCCCGTGACCTACCGCGCAACAATTGCAGACTAATTTGCAGTGCTCCACTCCACTCTTTGCAACATCGTGCATGATCATCGATCGATTCAATTGCTCATGTATATTCAGAGGGAGACTGTTGTCCTACCAATGATAGTACTATTCAGTGAGAGTAACCTGAGATATCTATCCATAGGTGCCGCCCATCCCAGTCAAAAAGGTCCCTATATATGCATTTTTTAGATGATTTGTGCAACAGTTTTGCATTGCTTGAATGATATGGTAAAAATTTTATTGTTCGATAATACAATGCAATTGTTGTTGTACTTGATTTCCTTGAAGCTTTCATGTTATTTTTTTTTCCATTGAAGTACTATTGGACACATCAAAATGAATCAATGGCACATTGACCACGAGCTACTGGAACATTGTCTATACATTGTTAACAAAAAATTGTAGCATATACCTCATACCATTGGTACATGGTACATCAATGATGGATTAGCTAAACATTAGTAGAATGTAGAAAAATATTTCTCTTCTGTCCACTTATGACTTTGCTGCAATATATATTCATGTGAGTACAAATAACAGCTTCATCAGGCCTACTAGGCCTAGTAGGGTGAGTGGAGGGAGGGGTGTGGGGCTTAAAGGTGCATGCACCTAATTTTGTAGGCAGCCCAAGTAGAGCCCAATCGCCACTGAAATCATGAATTTTTAAAACTTTTTATATACCATTTTAAAATACAATAAATACTCAATCAGTCCCAAATTATATGTTGTTTTGACTTTTCTAGATGCATAGATATTATTATACATCTAGACATAGTGTATATCTAAGTGCATAATAAAATCTATGATTTTTTTTAAAAAAAGGCTAAAACAACTTATAAATTGGAATGGAGGGAGTAGAACCTAAGGTTGCCGTCACGGTCGATCTATATAATTCCTACTAAGAGGATAATCTTGCCTTCTGTGTGAGTAATTTTTCTTTTTTCTATGCAGCACACCATAAAAAAAATCGCAAGTTTTACATATATAAAAAATCACAAAGAAAATATAATTTGGTTGTTCTCGTTGTAAGCAGCGGGTGGTTTTTGCGGTCTTCAAAACCTTGTGTGGCGATGACGTTTGCAGGTGCTCCTTTCCCTTGTTATCTTTCCAGTGCATTTTTCAAGCTCCGGTGGACGACGATCTTTGGAAGAAAGAAGACGACCAGAGTGCTCTTCAATGTAATTTTATTTTCTTTGTGTCGTTGTGTGTCAGACTGTCATTCCTTTGTACTGCCATTTGTTTTCCTTGATATGAATCAGATATGAGTACACCCATTGGGTGTCTCTCTCAAAAAAAAAAGATGGATAGAGAATACTTTTATCTAATTTTGAAGAGTCGAAGGTGTATAGTGTCTGATTTTGGAGTTGGGGAAATTAATTAGATTTTGGCGATTACTAAAGGAGTCAAAATGGACTACAATTCTCACAAAGTTTGCAAAGTTCAGCCCTGCACATTGACTGTAACACACATACAATACGTAAAAACCATGTAACTGAACATGAATGCACCAAGAGCACAAGACATTTACAAGAGGAAACTCATCCACAAAGAACCTTGACTATATATATGCTCTGTCTTGAACACTTCGATCTAGCATCAAACAGCAACCCATATAACACATCACTATTAAATTTGTGTTCATTTTAATTTATGTTACAAGCCACAGTACTCCCTTTCAGCATTTTCTCTACCCTGTGACAGGATGAACCCTGTCCCAGCCAGCATCTGCTCCCTTAGATTCTTGATTGCTTGATACCTCTCCTCATCATGCTCAAAGTTCAGCATCCCATTGCTACACCCTTCTGCCCAGTCTCCCTCCAGTTCATCATCCAGGTCCCGAAAGCTTCGCTCTAAGCGGCACGAATTGGCGCCATCCATCCCTCTATCTGAAAAGGATTCATGCCTCTGCCTGCCTTTTGAGGAAGGAGTGTAGCTCCAGGTGTAGGTCTTGCTGATGCCGTCTACATTCAGCTCAATCGAGTGCATTTCACTGCCTTCTGATGCATCGTCTGCGCTGCCTTCACTACAGTTTCCACTATTTCTGCAAGCAACTGCATCAGCTGCAGTTGCACCAGTTTCAGATGCATGGGACAATTGCATCAGATCAGTTGCTGGTTCCTGCTCTTGCCTAGTATCCAGATATGCTTGGAGCTCGTCTCGCAGCTGATTAACAGCAGCATTCTTCTCCTCAAACTGCAGCCGTGCTTCCAGAAGCTTCATCTGAACTCTTTGTTCGCGCCACTCATCCGCCAGCTGAAGCATCTCACGCTCTTTCTGAAGCTCTTCTTGTGCCTTCGCAGTTTCTCTCTTCAATGCCTCCACCTCGGCCTTGTCCTCGTCGATGCCTCTGATGAGCTCGCTGTAGATCTTCTCAACCCTTCCGTTAGATTTCCTCTCCCTTTCGAGTTCTTTCATCGCTGCCTGCAGTGAGGCTTCAGTGTTGGCTAAGGCAACACTTAGTTTCCTGTTTGCCTTCTCTGCTCTTTTCCTTGACTTCTTCTCATTGTCCAACTCCGAAACTATGAATTGAAGGGCATTTGCAACCTTTTCCTTTTGTTTGATCTTCCAACATTCCATTTCTTCTGTTAGTTGTTTTTTTAAGTCCTCGATTTCGTGGGCATCTGATTTTTTTCCTCTGATAAGCCTCCTCACATGAGCACGGGCAACATCAAGCTCAGAACACAATGCAGAAATGAGAGATAGAGTTGACGGATTCAGTTCTCCAGGTCCCCAGATGTGGGCTAGTACTTTCACAAGTTCTTTAGATGCAATCAAGCTGTTCTGCAGATCCTCCAGGTTGAATGTTTTCTCCTCAGGACATCTTGAAACATCATCTTGGGAGCATGTACCTACCTGAAAAACATTAATAGAGATTTGTAACTTCAGTGACAAGTGCTATCATTCTTACAGAACAATGAATTTACTAATATTTAATGAACAAATTCAGCAGAACTTTATCTGAAACCACAAACTAGAGACTGTCATTTTACAATGTCTAGATTGTACCCAGCAATGAGAAATACATCATATTTGAGAAAGTTTGTTAGACCTTTAATTCTTTAAAGCCTCAATACTCACTTACTGTAGATAAAAGTGTGATACTGTGCATTAGTAGTATTAGTAGTTGATATGAAAACATCAACGAAGCACAAATCTGACACATACTGATATCATTTATCAAAAGGACAAGGCAGCATGTCTGAAACCTAATTCCCTGCCCCCGAGAAGGAAAAGAAACTAAAAATGAAACACATGTTAACCACATAGTCAAAGATCCCTGAGATTGTCCTGGTCCTCTAACATCAGGTTGGATTATTTCCTAATTGAATATTAGCTTCAACCAACCTTGCAACCCCATCCAATTTGCCTTCTGAAGTTTCCAACTTCCAGGGTTGTTCAACTCTTAACCAATGTGTTTACACCTCATATACCTAAAAGGCAACTACTGCTCAATAACTAATCACCATTCCTCCCTAACAGCCTAGCCATGAACAAAGTATCATTGACTCATTTAGCCACTTCAACAGTATAATAGACAATTAATCTGGTACAAGCTAGCTCGTAGCCAGTTTCAGAAGTGGACAAGATGCATGTGCATATCAAAATGCCTCCTTGGAGATGCGCCTCACATTTCCACTGCTTTCATGTTTACAGAATCAACTTGTACTTAAAGGTGTCCTATCTTTGAATGAGGCCCCAAAAGCTTTCGCCTTTCTGAAGTGAAACATTCCTTTTTACATGCAACTAGGTCGGCATTCTCTAATGTTTTAAGTAGCTTCGGAACTCAAAGTCGGCACCTATGCAGTGTACTATCCAGAGAGCAACTATTAGGCAGTCACAACTCACAAACATGATTTCTTGGAACCTGGGAATAGCATATTGAACTTAGGTCAGTCTCAATGGAAGGGGTTACGGGGGAGTTTCCAAGAGTGATACATCATCTTTACTGTATTGGTTTGCGGGATGACACACCCTCTCTCAATGCACAATGGCATAGCACAGTTTTATAGGTTCCTATAAATATTTAATTGCTGCATGTTGGTTGGTCAATTGTGCTATGTAAACTGTGTCACTTGTCTCAGTGGGAGGGTCATGAGGGTGTCATTCCTAGGACTCCGCGCCGACTCGGGGTCATGAGGATGACTCTGGTTTGCTCTCTCTCCTATTAAATATCATGCCATGTCATCTCTTTTGCATATGTGACACCCTATTTAATGTCTATGACCCTCCCATTGAGACTAGCCTTATGGAAACTAACTTTGGTGTCAAAAGTTATATTACCTTTTCGGAGTGGAAGATATCTTATTCTTACAACTAGCAAGGTCAGAACCTATATTAAATACCATGAGTAGCTTGATAACTCGGACTCAGAACCTATTCAGACACAACACCTTTATCTTTTTTGGTTAAGTTACTTCAAATCTGTAGTAATCACTTTGATATTGACTGAATCAAGAAAATATATAGCTTGGGAAGATGGCTAAACATTCATCTTCATAATAAATTCGCCCCTGATGATGTACGGCTAAAAGTTTTAGCCATTCTGAAGTAATACACTCCTTTCCTTTTACTTAAAACTAGGCCGGCATTGTTCAAATTCATAGGTAGCTTCGGAACTCAAGAGTTAGCAGTATAGCACCTTCCTACAAAGCCTATTATTCTCAGGTGGTCAAAATAATGCTTCCTTGGAGCATTGGAATAAAGCACAACAAAATTATGAAAACCAACTAGTGTACTATATTGGGATAGAGTGTTAAAGCTATCACCTTTCCAAAGCTAGAGATTACTATTCTTCCGATTAGTTGGTTTTTTATGCATCATAGGAAGCTCGAGGACTACACATTTTTGAGATCATAGCTGGAGAAACTCAGAGCCCATGCAGACACTCCATCCTTTACCATTTTGGTTAAATTAGTGAAAAAAATACACTTCAACAATGACTAAATAAAGAAAATTCCTTTAGAACTTAGTGGTGTTGTTCATCCAAACAAAACTTCACAACATGGCAAAGAGTGGTATAATGCGTAGAAGTTTTCACGATTTTCAGGTGACAATTTTCAGCTGAATTGACCTTATTGTGATTTTGCAAGTTGCAATTGCACTGCAGTAAGAGCTTTGCGAATTGTAATTTCTGGTTTTGCTACCTCCATGGTACTGCCGTTGCTCATCATATAGGCCGAAAACCACCGGCCATGGCCGCTGCGCCCGCTACCCTTGCCATCTGCCTCCAAAATCTTGCTCCGGCTTCTTGACCTCTTGGACATCTGAATCACAAGACAGAAAACACCAACTGGTGGTCACTCACAAATGCCCCCCAAATAGCGCGACGAAAACGTCAATTTGCTGAAACCGATTCGATTCGCCACCGCTCACCTCCGTTGACGCGCCGCACCAGGGAACCAAGTTCCGGCGCGCCGCCGCGGCGTCCGCTTCAAGCAGCATGCCCCTGTCCATATCCTGCCAGAACGCGTCGACGAGCCTCCTCGCCGACGCCGCCGGCGGCCGCGCCCCGCAATGCCGGCTCCGGGACGACTCCGACATGTCCCCGGCGGCACCACGTCGCCGCGGCAGCAGCACCGCGGGCCGCCTGGACCGCAGCCTCCTCCCTGCCGCCGGGTCCGAGGCCCCCGACGACGACACCGCGCGGCGCTTCCGGATCTTGTGGGACAGCCTCACCGCTGCCGCCGCGGCAGCAACCTCGTCGCCGGCAGCTCCCTCCTCCAAACCCCGCCTCGGCATTGCAACCTCCCAGGATTCTCCTCGCCTCCTCCCGCTCGTCCTGTGCCCAGCAACCAAGAACAAGCAGAGAGCGCAATGCGGCTGGTGTCAGTCAGTGCTCGTTCTCGCCGGCCACTACTTACTGATGCGGTCAAGAAGATGGGGAGATGCTCATGATGAGAGACTGTCACATCAGTGAGACCGATCAAAGGGGCAAAGAGCGACAGCGAAAGCAAAAGCAGAAAAAGGGTGGAATCGATGCAGCTTTAAAAGAAGGAATAAGAAGCAAGCAGGGGAGGGGAGCAAGAACTGGCGAGCCAAAGCGGGTCGATGTGGCACCTTTGTAAGCTATAAGCACAGGAAGCCGGCCATTGGGATTTGGGAACCAAGATTCGTCGTCCCTCCTCGCCCGTCGTCTCGGCTTTGAACCGACGACGACTGAAGATGCGGCTGGATCGTCTCGAAAATGCGCGAAAAAGAACCGAAAATCACAGCGGGGGATGCTAGGGATTGAAATGTGGAGCTGCTGAAAATGGCGAAGAGATAAAGAAAAGGGTGAGGGAAACAGCTTTCGCGGAGGCCGAGGAACACAGAGTTCCAAGGGCCCAAGAACCAATCGAATACGCGATGGAAGAAGGCAATGTGTGGTGGTGCCTCTAAAGAATGGCGGCAAGAACCTCGAGATCGCAGGGGAGGGAAAAGCAGGGGAAACGCAAAAGAAAAGGCGGAAGAAGGAAGAAGAAGTGAGGAGACACAGGAGAGGTGGTGAGCCCCCGAGTGGCGTACCCATTGAGGAGCTGCCTGGCGTGCCTGCCCGCCTGTCCGAGCTCGGCCGATCAGCCGCTGCTGCTGCTGGCTCTGGCTGGTGCCGCCCTCATGAGGGCTTTGGAGCTTCCGCACGAGTGGGTGGGTGGGGGGGGGGGGGTGGAGTGGAACGGACGGAGGGGGACAGGGATGATGGGTCAGTGCGGAGGCTCGGCGGCCGGGGGGTGTGTACGCCGTGGTGTGTGGCGTACGCGTGCGTGTATTTGTCGACGCTGCTCGAGGAGGCCAGGGGGCGGGCAGCGCGCGTGAGCTGTCGTCCCCGACCCGAGGTGGGTGCCTCGTATGATTGGAGCTTGTCGGGAACGGCTGGCCGGCCGGCCGGCCGGGTGGTGGTGGTGGAGCGTGGGCGTACGCGACGCCGACGCCGGCCGAGGTGCGGGGCGCGAGTAGGAAGGAGGTAGGAGTAGGGCGGCGGCGTGCGGCGGGGATCCCTGGGGGCCCAGGGTAGGAAGATGGGGGGCCGTGGCTGGCAGGCCCAGCACATGCGCCGTGCCGTTGCAGTTGCTGCGGTCCCTGTGTTCTTGTTCTTTCCACTTCTTTTTCCACCCATTGCGCTAAGCACGTGTAAACATGCTTCTACGTAATTCATTTTTTTTACCGATGTGCATATTTTAACGGTGTGTGTATAGGTCTGAATTTCGACGATTCATCAGGTGGCATATTTTCACGTGTACACTGATCGGTAGCGCTCTCCACCATGTTAAGTAAAGCGGGTGATGTATATACCTTTATGTGATAATTCAATACTAAAATTATTCTAAGTCGAACTATGTTTCATGAATCATGAACACTGACATCGTAAATATTGGTATCTTTTTTCACACGAACTTAGCCGATGTTTAGATACTTTGACTTAGGAAAAAAAAGTTACTACCTCCGTTTTCATATAGATGACGCTAGGACGACAAGATTAGTTCAAAAATGAACTAATAAAATTGTCTTGAACGTCAACTATAAAAGAAGGGGGTAGTATTTAGTTTTATTTCAATTCGCAATATTATCCATCCATGTATTCATCATCTAATTGTTGATCGCCTCATTACACATTGGCGTGCTTGTTCCCCGTCTCAACTCTTCCCACAATGAACTTGGGGCGCCACACCAGTAAAGTGTGTAAAACCATCTATTTTGTTGCTCGTCAACATGCCACAACTCAGATCCCGTTTAGTTCTTGTGCCCCTTTCAAGACGAATTCGTTAATTACAAAAATAGATTAATTATAAAAATAATTACAAAGATGGACGAAAAATCGCGAGACGAATCCGTTAATACTAATAAATTTGTCATAGGCTCATTAGATTCGTCTCGAGTTTTAAGGTAGAGGTTATGAAATTAAATTTTTTCATTAATCTATGTTTAATGTTCCTGATTAGCATCCGTTCATTCGATGTGACGGATGGGCCTCAATATTTTCTGGCTACACTAGTAAAGCCATATGTTTTGTTGCTTCCCGATATGCCACAGCTCAAAATTTTCTCGCCATACCTGTGATGCTGGATTTTTGTATCATGGTTTTGGATGCCGGAAACCAAGCATCTCCATCAGAATGGCCAAACAGTGTACATTGGCTTTCATCATGCCTAGTGGTCGTGTTCCGCCAGTGCATGCACATGAATACCCCATACCAGCACCATCCAGCCGCAGATGATCCATCTTCTACCATACCCCTGTGTCCCTTGCTCCAAAATCCATAGTGTTTTCCTTTTCCCGGTACATGCTTTCGGTTTCATTCCAGTGCAACACCTCCATGTTCTGATGGGGCCAAGCAGTAGTTGAGGCTTTGATCACAGTTCGGACGTACTAGTCCGTCCCTGAAAGAGTTTCGTCCGGAAAGCGTGTCTGTAAGACAAATACGGTTTTCTAACGACCCTCTTTCTGGGACGGAGGGAGTATCATGCAACGCAAGGAAACGACTTTTTCTGTAGCTCGTTGGTTACGGACCAAGCAAGGGGGGAACACCCCAACGTGTGACCCTGTGACCGGCGTACTTCCAGCACATGCCGGCTATTCTGCCTTCTGTAGCAGCTGGGGCAATCAAGCTGCCTTCTGTGCTAAAAGAATGTTGAGGTTTCACAAATCTTACTGCCACACGCGGAATGAAGCCAGGAAGAGCTGAGTACCATGGCTAAAGTCAGCCAAAGCTAATTGTAATGTAGCATAACAAACAAACATGTTCCAGAGTTATGGTACAGATTTAATCTTTGTTTTTAAAGAATGCAGGTACAGATTTAATCTCACAAAACTCGTATTGCAAGGGAGTATCATCAATGGGCAACTCTGGCATGGATGCGTAAGGTTGCAGAAACCAAGCAGACGTGATATCTGCTAAAACATACAAAAGCATGATCTGTGTGATACTTCTGTTGTCAAACAATGAGGGCATAAACAAAACACATCAAAACTCAATGCTGGAAGGTGCAGCACGGTCTAAGCAACATTTGCCAGGAAAAATGGGCTGCCGGAAACTGAGTATTTACAATGCCATGTCAACAAAAACTCACAGCATGTATGAAATAGGCACGATAGGACCACCCGGTACATGAGGGAAACTTGCTATCTGTACCACGACCTGCTATAGCTGATGGACGCAGGAGCTCGCATATGATCAATCGCCGAAGAAAGGGAGAGAACACCATATTGCTGTACAAGGCGAAGCAGTACCAGTGGTCCTTCCCTATCGGCCGTTCTCGGGCGGTACGGTTGTCTTGCTCACTATGCCCTTGCTAAAATAGTCTGCGACCACAGAAAACCCATCCTTCGAACCCCTCAACTGCCTGAAAAATAGGTCATGGTCCCTGGCGTTTTGTTCTAGCTTCTGCTTTGCCTCCATAACGGATCTATACTCAGGTGCACATTCCGGGCATTCTTTTTCATTGTCCCCAAGGCAGCGGAGGTGGAATGAATGCATGCACATGAAATGGACAGCTGGAAGATCAAGGGTGAAAGTACAAGCGGTACACTTGCTGAGTTGGAAAACCTTCGCGTTTGTCTTGAGATCTTCAATCTCCCTTTTCATCAATTCTGTCTCCTCCTGTAAAAAAAATAAAGTATTGCTTCAGAGCATGTTCAATTTCAATAGTTATTTCTTGCTACCAAGAATCACAAATCATGGTACATCTGAGAAAGATTACGATGATCCCTCTTTTATACACGAGAAAAGAAAAGATTTACTTGCATGTGCTTGATATAATCTTTAGTCATGATCAAATTGCACTATAATGGACATTCTTCTATTCAAGATTTCAAGTGAAACTCTGGCATGAGTCATCATTAATTTCAAGAATTTCAAAACTACCATGCAAGCAAATTTTTAATCAGATATTCTGATTTCAATGTCATACTCTCCGAACTGTAAGAAATGGGATACTCAACTCAACCATTGGGAGAAAACATCCCCCTTTGACTCAAGAATGGGGAGAACCAAACCATTTAGGAAGGTACTCGCATCACAATAAAGGGGAGTACTGAACCACAGGTTCAATTTGCAATCCCCCTTTCTCTCAAGAAAGGGGACTATCTAACAATTTAGGGAGGTACTAACACACCTGCGAGCACCCAGGTTTCTGCCCACAAATGAAGGCTATACTCCCAGTTTCCTGAATTTTTAGAATTCTCTTATGCATACAACCATGGGAATATTATTGAACTTAGTTCTATTTTTTTACTTTTATTTGATCAAACATCACAATATGATTAAAGAGCTGTTCATAGTTATTTTAGACAGTCATTTTCTCATAATACAAAATCATTTTCATATAAAAGGAAACCCAATTAGTGTAGAACTCTGGCGTTTAGATGAATCCGTACATAGGTTTCATCACATGTAAATGAACTTGGTGGTAAACTGAAAGTAGCTGCAGAATGATGTGCTACCTCCAGCTGAAATGTTCGGTGTGTCATGATTGCAGGGTACAAGGAAATAAATAAATAAAATTTACAAGAGCTACATTTGAGGCGTCGTCTCAATAACACCTTCATTGCATGTGTTAATGCCAACATCAAAACACCAATTTCCCACGTTTCTCAAAAAAAAAACACCAATTTCCCACGTACTTATTTTTAACTGATCTGCATTGCATTGTACCTAAAACCATTTTTTCTTATCTTCTACTTGTCAACGAACCAAGCAATATTAAATGCTGCAATAACTTCACAAAAAAATTACTAACCTGATACTTGTCAATGGATTTTCTATCATCTTCAATTAACTTTGATTCTTGCTCAAGTTTGCGAGCAATGTAATCCTTGACAACTGAGAGCGTCAAGCACGGGTTTTTTGATAGTGTCTGTAGCACAACAATGGGAGGCACAACATCCTCCTTCTCAATGTAGGTCAAGACCTCTTTAACTTCTTTAGAACAATCTTCCCCAAGCTCCCCAAAATACTTCAACAGGTCACCCCACAGAGATGGATCCCCACCTTGAGAGGAGTCCCCAAGCTTCTTGCAGCATGCGATTAAACCTTGATGATCGTGAGCTTGCTTGTAACAACTAATAACTTCTTTGTAAAGTTTTAGCTTCTCATATAGAAAGAGCAATCCATCTTTGAATGCATGTGTGTTACAAAGAATAAGAGCAAGATCAACATCATACAAAGGATCTTCCATCTCAGATGTCCAAGCAGACTTGAGTAATGCAAGCCCTTTCCTTCTCCTATCAACAATATTCTTTGCTATTTTCGTATCTTCTTTTCCAAGATTTGTTTTCTCCCTTGTTCCTGACTTATAGCCATTGGCAGTTTCTTTACCTTTTGTTTCTTTGGTACTGTGATTGTCAAAGTCATTTTCTTGTGAGATAGATGGGAAGTTCAAATCATTTGAAATATAGAGCTCCAGAAGGGTGTTATGAATTTCTGTTTGCGCAGGTGAGTCCTTGACTGCTTTGATATAATTTTCCAGAAATTCCATCAGATATTGTGGGCTGTGCACAAATATATTCACGAAATCCATAGGAGACGGTATCATAAGCAAGTGCATGCTGTTTGAACCTCTTCTTGTTGTAGAATCTCCAACATCAGTACAGAGCCTTAACAGTATGTCAACTGTTTCGGCAGGTCTATGTTCCACAAGAATTTTCCCATATTCTTTTACAGTAAGCCCTGCTTGATTAGCCTCAAGGCTAGATATATATTGCAGTGCCTCATCATATCTACCCAGATCCTCAAGTAAAATCTTCAAGTACAACTCATGCCTCCCAGCCTTTTTTGCCACAAACATAGCATGTTCATGATATCCAGCAGCACGGCATACTCTTATGGCAGTTTCCACATCAAACTTGATTTCACCTATCCCATCTTCATCTTTGATAAAATCGTTAAGCTTCTCCACATCTTTCAATTTGGTATAGCAGTTCAACAGAAGGGTGGTGTGGTCTTTGGATGCTAACCCTCTATCATGTAACTTTTCTAAATAATTTGTCAAGTTGTAGATGCGCTTTGCATCAAGGAACTTCTGTATAACATATGATGGTTCAAGATGACCAATAGTGTGGATATACTGGGACATAGCCTCATCATATTCCTGTTTTCCATACAGATGGTCACCATACTTCCGCAGCACCTCAGCAGTTGAAGCAGGATCTGCTTGCTGACTTTGTACAAGATTGATTGCAACTGTATAAAGATTTTTTTTGAACAACATATCAAGCTTACTTTCCATGTCTTTCTCTCCAATGCACAGAATTTTTTTGTCAGCCATAATAAGAATAATATAACCCCACTCACAGACCAAGTGCGAAACATCTCCCACAGGCATGCTATGTGCAATAAGCCGATTCTTAAGATCATAAACATTAAGGGTACCCTTCTGAGTCCTCTGATCTTCAATAATGGAAAGTAAATAGCCTCGAAACCAACCTACAAACTTCTTCTCACCATCAAATGCCCAGCAAGGACCCCTACCATCGACTTCATAGAAATACACAGCTTCAGGTCTGCCAATAATCAGATCCTGTTGATGGAATATGGAATAGATAAGATTTGCAGCTAAAAGGATCAAATAATAGTAACAAATGTATCAGAATAACACAGGCATGATAGATAAAGAAGTATGTGCGCAAGAAAGTAACTGATTGCCCGAAACAATAAATCAGCCTAATGTTTTCTAAATTTTGTTGTATACAATGTCTTATGGGAAAAATCACATGGCCAACATCTGTAACCAACTTTTTCTCAAACAAACATCTGTAACCAACTGGATAGTGATTCCGTGGATTAGGACCCCATTTGAACACTGAGCCTGTTTGGACAATGCACACACATTATTTGCCAAGCGTATCATATGCCACAGGGTTTGTTGCTGCTGCAACAGCGTTCTAGTAGTTGGCAGGTTAGAGAAAATTCAAGGCTAGACAAATTAACCACAAAGTTCCTGCTAGTAAAACATCTTTTGGTCATGAACTGCACCCTAGTCTGTTTAAATTATTTCCAAGTTAAGCAACTGACCAAACAAGTCCTAAAGCATATTAAATTGCACAAAAAATTGCAAAATGAACCAGTAAAGCTACATGGTCAGAAAATTAGCGGAGGAACATGTGCAAACCCTTACCATTCGGTCACTCATTGCCACAGCATTGGTCTGGCAACCAATCTGATCAAGTGTTTGCCTCCTTGGTGGTTGAACATGCAAGCTCAACAAGGATACGGAGCTAGGAGTTACAGCAAAAAGCTGATGCGCTTGCCCCTCAACTCGGAAACCAAGACCAGTGATAGGCAAACTAGTGCTGCCATCTGAAGCAGCCTCAACCTGCAACTTGAAGCGTGTAATACGCTCACGTGCGATGTCTCCTTTGATGCAATAAATGAAACCATTGTCAAGTCCAATGGCAATCAGCAGTATAGGTGGTGCTTCTTCTAGAACCATAAATGATGTAATCTGCAAAAGTCAGCAAAATAGCCAGTTAAACTAGAATCATATGTAACATAAATACGTACAATATATATAAATCTAGTGATAAAAGATCATCTGGAATGCAGTATACTGCGGTTAGAATGAACTAGGAGAATTTACCTTTGCTTGAGGAAATTGGTCAGTGAAGACACGCAGAATTTGAACACAGAAAGGAGTTGTTGTACTTGATCCCTCTTCTTGTACTTTATCAAGGTCGAAAACCTTTAGACAGATTGCTGATGACTGGGAAGATGACTGGTCATCATCTCCAACCGTGACAAGAACATTTTTTTGCTGATCACAGACAGATAAGTTGTTGACTAAGTACATGATGTAGTGGTAGTTTCACAATAACAAGTGAATAAATGTTTGACAGAGCGGTAACACGTAATACCTAGCAAATGATCTATGGTACTGGCACCACTACTGAACCAAATGGTAGTTTTTCCCCAGAAATAGGGAATAGGCCAAAACAAATGAAAGCATTGACATAATCAACTAATTTGATAAGGTACTTGTCCGATTTCAGACACGATTTTCTGGCAAGCTCAGTCACACTGCAAGACCATAGAGCATTGGCAAGCCTCAAGTCAGTTGGACATACTGAGCAGCTGATTCCAAGTAGTAAGAAGAAACATGCCATTTTTCTTTCTTTTTTTTGTCTTTAATGCACCCTAATTACTAGTACAGTAACAAGAAACGTATCGACAAATTCAACGACTCCCCGAAGCGGAGAAGAATCCCGCCGCGCCAGATCGAGTCGGAGCGCCCGTACCTTGAGCTGCTGGAGGAAGAGGACGGAGGAGGCGTGGGCCTGGAAGCCGTAGGAGAGGCGGAAGCCGCGGTCGAGGAGGCCCACGGTGCCGTCGTCGCACCCCAACGCGACGCGGCCGCGGCCACCCGAGCAGCAGGTGACGCGGCCCGCGATCTCGGCCGGCACGGCGGCGGACGACGACCCCCCGCCGCCGCGGCCGGCCGCCTTCTCCTCGAAGAACTCGAACTTGCGCCACTGGTACATGCCGGACCGACGCGGGGCGGGCGGATCGGGCTCCGGCGGGATCGGGCTCGGCGGCGGAAGCAGGAGGGGAGGGGACGGACGCGCGGTCGGATGCGCGTGGACCGGGTGCCTGCGCCGGACTACGCGCGCGGCTTGGCGGTGCGACCCGACTGGACCGGGAGACGTTCGGGTCGGACCCGAGCGCGACACCGGACACGCACGTACAAGTAGAATGGGGTCTGTACACGTCACCCTGGCAAAGACGTCCGACGTGGAAGTCAACGGGACAGAGGGAGGACAAACACAGTCAGCGGTTCTCCCGATCCGTTGAGCTAAAGTTTAGTCTTATCTATACTTATACTATAAGGAGCGAACATAATTGAAAACTTTTCTCACTCAAATCGGACCCGTCTTACCCCTCACGCCGGACCTACCAGTCATATGTTTTTGGAAGTGGATAAGGTGGAAGGACTATGAAGTACCAAAAAATTGTAATTTGGAGAGTGTTTCTGCCAAAAACGAAATTTTTTTCTCACCTCACCCGTGCATACCCGCCCCCTATACCCGCTGGGCCCACCTCCACGCATCGCATCTCAAATAAAAAAACATCTACGTCGGGGCTCGCGGGATTCGCGACGGGAGATCCTCCTAGCGAGCGTCGCGCCCACCGGAGGACGCGCGCAGCCGGCCGGCGGGAGGAGGCCGCGGCGGGCTCAGGACAGCAAGCTGCGAACACATCCCTGCTCTTGCCTCACAGGGGAGGAGGAGGAGGAGCCGCCGGTGACCCATGGGGGAAGGATGGGCCGCCGATGAAGAGGAGCCGCGGGGGCGCGCCCCTGTCCCTGACTCGCTGGGTCGGACCTCCGCCGGCACCCGTGGGGGAGGAGGAGAGGGGCCGCCGGCTGCTGTCCCCTCCAGCGCCGACCCAAAGTGGCAGCCATGACACCCCACACCAGCTGCTGCTGAATGAAGCCAGGACGCAGGACAGTAGACGGCCGGTGACGCTGAGGCCGCAGCGCAGTCCGGTTTAGGCTTGCAAGAGGCGCGGATTGACGACGATCTCCGAGGTGAGATCTTGCCGCCGGCCATTTGTTTGATTGGTTGTTCCCGTGCAAGTAGGCACGTCGCTGCCGTTCAAGTCCGCAGTGTGTTTCGAGGTGTCGGCGGGCATGTCGTTGTTGAGAAGTAGCCATCGTTCTACAATTGTTCTTGCTCGGTTGTTCGGCTGTGGATAGATGCAGGGAAAGGGAAAGTGGGAGTGCGTATGCACAGCAGGGTGGAATGGACTGGATGAGCAGCGGGTACTTCGTCTCCAAATGGTGCTGAAAGGCAGCTGAGAAGTGTCATGCACGCTTGTGCTGGTGTTAGCTTAGAAGGAAGAGTAAATTTGATTTAACCAGTTTAAGCCAATTCGCTTGTGTAGTTGGGTGTTTTCAGGGACACGAGTTTGATGTGCTAGCACGATGAGTCGACTGACGACGAGAGCAGTAGTGGCCACGATGCATATGTAAAACGGGAGAAAAATTACTGGCTGACTGTGGTATGATTCTCATGTTGCTTACATGTGTGCATTGCTTATGCAGGATGCTGCTGATGTCCGAAACCTCTCCCTTGTCTACACGCTTGCTGGAGGTACGCATGCTGATTTAACGGAAAACATTCTTTTCGATTGGCACCATGATAATAGTCATAGTAACTCAGGGTTTTTCTTTTACTTTCAGTCTGTCAAGAATTGAGATTTGAATTACTTGTATTGCAGTTTGCCTTTTATTGAGAAGAAACAAAATTGAAAAGAAAAATAGTAATCTGCCATCACGGTAGACAAGGATTTGCTTTTATTTTGTTATATGGTCAAAAAGGGAATTGATCCATGCAATAGTCTTATGAATATATGACTGTTATCAATTAGCAAATTTATACCCCCCTTTATTTAAAGCTAGGTTAAAATAGAGCTTCTTTTTTTATGGTGGTTAAATACTGTCGGTGTTAGGATTAGTCCCGACACTAACTAGTAAGTTACGCTGTGATCAGCTTCTCGATGGTCGGTGTAAATGACAACACAGGGGACACGAGTTTATCCTGGTTCCGACCGTGGGGTCGTACGTCCAGCAGATTGGCGCGTGCGCGCTGTATTGACTCGCACCGGTGGTGCCTGTAGAGGGGGGCTACAAGCAAGGCGGGAGAGGAGGAGAGGCCTCCAAGTCCCTGCTAAGTGATTGAGGCAAAATGCCAATATCGATGGGAACGAGAATGCGAGTGAGAGTGAGTGTGAAGCGATGATGTCGTCCTCCCCCCCCGGCGGCCGGGTGACCGCCTCCTCCTTTTATAGACCAAGGGGAGGCGGCTTACAAATGTGCCGCACGGGGTTTTACACAGTATCGTGGTACTGGTGCACAGTGTTCGCGATTTGATGGTGTCCTGGCGTCTCAACACTTGCCGGTGTCGTGGTGGCTATCCGATGGTCGGGGAATAGCTTCGAGGGTAGCTTGCTCGGCGTGCGCGTCCAACTGCCGTTTGTGCACCCGTTCGAGGGTCTTGCTGACGGGGGCGCCCGGTGCTGTACAGGGCCCGGCGTGGCGGCATCCCATCGAAGCATGGCCGCACAGCACCGGGGGATGGCAGCATAGCGCCCGGGATGGTGCCACAGGGTCAGGGATGTCCGCACAGCGCTGGTGCTGATCGCACGGACTCTGGGCGAGTCGCACAGCGCCCGGGATGGCCGGGCGGCGCCGCAGCTAGCGGAGGGGACGCGGCGCACGTCGCTCGTACGGCGGCGCCGGTCGGTGTGCGCACCAAGTCGCTGCCCGTACACCCTTCGAGGATGATCCATGCTCTTTCGAGGGTCTCGATGGCGGGAGCGCCCATGCCGTACAGGGGCCGGCGTGGTGGCGTCCCATCGTAACAGGGCTCCACAGCGCCGGGGATGGCTGCACAGCGCTGGGGATGGCTGCACAGCGCTGGGAGGTGACGGAGGTGACGCGCCTCGCCGGCCTTGCGCCACGGCGTCGCCCCAGGCGGGCGGGGAATTGGGGGCCGTACCCCTCTCGAGGGTGCCGCCGTCCTCTTTCGAGGGGCGCGACGTGGAGGAGGTACGGGAGTAGGCGGCACAGTATCTCGGAATGACACCGGCCATCCCGCGCGGCACCCGCACAGCGCCGGGGATGGCTGCACAGTGCGGGTTGGCCGAACAGCGCCGGGATCTGATTCCCAGGCGGTGTCAGAGGGCCGGCGTGGCGTGGATTTGCCTTTGACCCGGGCTCCCGCGACGCGCCAGAGCATTTAATGCTCCGGTCGTGGGAGCAGGCACGGTGTCGCGGATCAGAGGAGGCCTCGAGCGAGGCGTAAACACGCTCGAGGGGGATTAAGCCCTCGAGCGAGGCGGACACTCGCCCGAGGGGGCGTCAGGCCCTCGAGCGAGGCGGAAGATTCGCGACGCAGCGCCCGGCCCTCGAGCGGGTCGGAGGTTTGCTCGAGGAGCGCCGGGGGTCGACTGTTCGTTGGGCCGGTGAGGCTTTTTGGGCCGTGGGCCCTGCCCTGGGCCGCTGTCGTGCGTGGTGTGGTTTGCTCGTTTGCTTTCGTTATTTTTCGAAAAAGGGGTGATTTCCCCCATCATTAGGGGACCCCCGTGGCTGTCCCCGACAGTAGCCCCCGAGCCTTTGCAACAGTATCCGCAGGAACTTGCAAAGGCTGGTGCTTTCTGATGGGACTTTCTTCCCACCTGGGCGTTGTGATGTTCCGTGGGGGCGCGCTAGCGCACCCGCGGGTGTAGCCCCCGAAGCCTTGGAGGAGTGTGTGCATTCCTGCAAGGTTTTTTCGCAGCGTGCGGCCGGTGCGCGAGGTGTTTATTTCAGCCGGCCTCGGCGTTATTTCAGCCGGCCTCGGCGGTGCCATGCGCGTGTACCGGTATTTGCTTGCGTTCGGGTACGTCCAGGAGGTGTAGCCGTGCGTCGAGCCCCCGAGCCTGGGCCCACTCAAGGCGATCGGGGCGAGCTCTCCGACTTGTCTGTGCGCCCTTTCGCCGCCCCTTCGCGGGGCGGAGGGGTGAGGTGCTCATGACTCCCATCGAACGGGTCGCGAATCATGGGTTCCTCGTCGAGCTGTTAGCGGGTAGTTCAAGTGGACGTCCGTGCCCCGTTCGATAAGGGTCGGCTCGTGGTCCGGAGACACGTCCATAAGAGCACTCACGCGGGTGTGCTAGGCAGGGCTCGGTCCCGTTCGATTGGGACCGAGGGCGCGGAAGCTCTCCCTCGGTGGGATCCCTCGACTAGCTGCCCTCGTTGGCCTTGAACACGAACTATGGGGCGCCCCCGAGCTTGCGAGCTCGGGGTCAGGCTCGAATGCGCGCGCCCTGGTCGTCCCTGACTCTGTCAATCTGAGGCGCCTGTTCGAACCCTTCGAGGGTCAGGCTTCGAACCTCTGATTAGTAGGGCCTTTGCGGGGTGGCACTAAAATGCCCCCGTCTTGGCTTGATCTGTGGAGCCTGCTGGGCTGTGGTCGAGCCGACCCTTGAGCCACTGATCAGTAAATCCCCGCTCGAGGGGCATCTGCGGCGCCTACCCTCGACGGGCAGTTTTGGGACCGCTGATCAGTAAATCCCCGCTCGAGGGGCATCTGCGGCGCCCACCCTCGACGGGCAGGTCTTGGAACCGCTGATCAGTAAACGCAGCGTTCGAGGGGCTCGGCCCTCGAGTTCGTTCGGTGGGCCGTGGCTCTGCCCTTTTTAGATCGGGGCATCGATCGCACCCGCGAGGGGTCGGTCCTCGAGCTCTTGGCTCTAGTCTCGTGAGTGGGTCATCCTTGCTCGGGAAGGAAACCCAGCCATTTAATGGGCGCAGATCGTGGGCGCCGATCGTGCGAAGCGGGCGCGCCTTTTCAGGCGGCGCACCGCAGTCGTCGTGGGCGACGTGGGGGGGCGGACGGGACGGGACGCCGCGCCCCTTCGGTTATTGTGTCGTAGTGATAGCGGGCGCGCGTTCGTACGACCGTTTCGGCGCGGCGGGCCCCGCACGTCAGCGACGCGGGGCGCCGTTCGCATTAATCGGCGCTGTGTGCGGAGTTTTCGGGGGCGTTGCTCCCCTAGATTCTATAAATCGCGGGGGGAGGTAGGGGCGAGGTCCCTTACCTTGCCATTCGCATCCAGCCCCGCACGCAGCTCGTCTTCCTCTCGGCCGTGCGCTCCGCCGCTTCGGATCTGCTCGCGTTCTTTGCGCTTCCGTCGCCACCCTTGCTTCTCGCTCTCGTCCTCCATGGCCCCTCCGGTTCGAGTGGTGGAGCCTTTCCCGTGGCCCCGGTCGACGGTGACGCCGCTGGCGCTGAACGAGCTGGTGAACGGTGGGCAGTTGATGCCGGCCGGCGACGGCCCATACCCGGCGTGGATGGTCCCGCCGGCGTCGGATAGGGAGCCCAACCCTCCGCACGGCTACGTTGTCAGCTTCGCCCGTCTCCACGAGCGCGGCTTCGCCGCCCCGGCGAGCCGGTTTATGCGGGGGCTGTGCCACCACTACGGGGTGGAGCTGCACAACTTCGCCCCCAACGCCATCTCGCAGGCGGCTGCCTTCGTCGCCGTCTGCGAGGGATTTCTGGGGATCCCGGCGAACTGGGACCTCTGGGTCCACCTCTTTCGCGGCGAGCTCCACACCCTTGCTACGGCCGAGAAGGGGACGCGCCGGGCGGTTCGCGCCGGCGGCCTTACGCTCGCACTGCGGGACGCGCGCAAGGAGCTGTACCCGCTGTGCACCATGACCTCCAACAACGCGGACTGGGAGAAGGGGTGGTTCTACCTCCGCAACGACGGCGTTGGCCTTCCACCGTACACCGGGAAGGTGCTGATGGGGAAGTCCGACGCCTGGTTTCACGGCGTGTCGCCCCCGTCGCGACAACGAAGGTTGGAGTCCCTCACCTCCGCCCTGCGCCAGCTGGCGGACGCCGGGCTGGGGGTGGCTTCGATCATCGCCAACTTCCACCGCCGGCGGGTCATTCCCCTCATGGAGAGGGAGCTCTGCATCTTCGAGATGAGTGATGCGGCCAACCCCACGTCGCTGGCGCGCTCACGGCTGCTGCAGGAGCCTCTCCCCAAGGGGTATGCGGCCACGCGGGCGAGGCGCGCAATCAACCTCAAGGTGGTGCCGCATACCGACGACGACCTTTGGTCGTTCGCGATGCTCCCCGACGCCGAGCCGGTGAGCACCGTTTTTTCTTCTTTGATTCTTGTTTCGCGTTTTTTCTTCGTCCTGACAATTCCTGCCCACAGCTGGTGACCGTCCAGGCCTCCCGATCGGACCCGCCAACGCCTCGGTCTCAGGCCGCCGGTCGCGCCACGCAGCAGCGGGAGCGGGACCGGGCGGCCCTCGCGAAGGAGAGAAGGATCAGGCGGCAGGAGCGCCTTGATCAGTACAACGAGGAATACCGGCTGCGTGAGCAGCAAGGTCTCTCTCCCCCACCGGTGCTGGAGAACTCGTCCTCGGACGAGGAGGAGAGCGACGGGGAGCGGCCCATCTCTAGTAGGTGGGAACCCGCGGCGCCCCCGTCCCCGCGGGTCGAGGGGGCGGCCGCGGAATCGACCCTCGAGGCGGGCACGGTGCCGCCCGTCACCGGGTCGTCGGTGGAGGTGCCAGCGGGCACCGTGGAGGCGCCGGTGAGCGCAGTGGAGGTGCCCCCCCAGTCCTCGAGGAAGAGGAAGCGGGGCTTCTCCAGTTTGAGGTAAGTAGCAACGTTTTCCACATGCCCTCGATTTCGAGAAACAGCCGCTCATCCCCCCTTTTCATTTCGTCGTCAGGGCGTCGCCGGCCGTCCCCGATCTCGCGCCCACCAAGGCGCTCAAATTGAGGACGTCTTTGACGACTGGGCGGCGCTCGGAGAGGGTGCCACGGGCGGCGGCGAGCATGGCAACGGCGGGCGATCCATCACGCACCCCGACCGCGGCCGCGGGGTCGCAGCAGGAGGTGGCGGTGGCGGCCGCGACGCCGCAGCAGGCGCTGGTGCTCCGCGACCCTCACCAAGGGCGCGGGCTGGCTCATTCGGAGAGCCGGTCCATCAGGGGCCGCAAGGCGGCCGGGGCCCCTGATGGTGGTGCCCCTACGAGGGGCCGGTTGAGGAGGTCGTCCGGGCCAGCCCCCGGGCCTACGACCGAGGTGCTGGTGATGCGGGCTGACGGCTGCGTGATGTCGCAGCGGCCGGCGCACGACGCCGGGGCGTCGACGTCTCGTGCCGCGCCGCCAGCATCTAACGCCGCCGCGTCGCAGTCGGAACAGGGGTTGCGTCCCCCCGGGGTGCCGCGTACCTTGATCGACGAGGCCCAGGCCGAGCAGGCGCTGTGGCAGGAGTTCCGCGAGCACGGCGCCTCCCTCAACGCTGCGCTGGCCGAGGCGCTCCGTCTCCACGAGGGCCGGTCGTTCCAGCTCTTCGAGGTGAGCGTCTTTGCTTGGTTGGAGTTCATTTTCTCGTTTGTTTCCCGTTCGAGTGTTTCACGTTCTGATTCCTCTCTCCGCCCTTCGGTTGATGCTCGCAGGAGCTGCAGGGCCAGGCGCGCGAGAAGTACAGCCGCCTCTCCCAGTTGAGCTCGAGCCTTGACTGGTACCGGGGGCAGTACGAGGCCTTGGACGCCCTGGTGGAGGCCCTGCAGACGGACAACGGCTGGCTGGAGTACCGGCTAATGGCCGTGCAGGACGCGCTCCTGGACCAGCGTGCTCTGACCGCGGAGGGCGCCACCGCGGTCGACAGAGTGAAGGCCGTGCTCCTAGAGAAGGAGGGGGTGCTGACGACAGCGAACGGCGAGCTGCAGAAGGCGCGCGCTGCCCTGGCCGAGGCGCAGACCTTACTGGCGCAGAAAGAGACTGCCCTCGTCGAGGCGCAGACCCAGCTCCAGCAAGACCGCACCACCCTCGAGGGGGCGAGATCCTGGCAGGCTCAGGCCGAGCAGAAGGCCCAGGAGGCCGAAAAGCTGAGCGCTGATCTGCAGGAGAAGGTCACGTCGCTTGCCGCGGTGGAGGATCAGCTTCGTCAAGAGCGGAGCGCGCGTCAGCAGGCAGAGGGCCAGCTCCAGCAAGAGCGGTCCGCCCTCGCGGAGGCTCAGGCCGCCCTCCAGTGCGAGCGCTCGGCTCGTGAGGAAGCGCAAGGCCAGCTCTAGCGGGAGCGCACCACGCTGGGGGAGGTTCGAGCCGCGCTCCAGCTCCAGGATTCAGAGGTCACGCGGCTCAAAGGGGAGTTGGTCCAGGAGGCCGTGTCGTTCGAGGAGCTGCAGCAGGCTAGCGAGGAGAAGGACGCCACTATCCTCGAGCTGCAGCAGGCGGCCGAGACCGTGCGCGCGGAGAAGAAGCAGGTCGAGGGTAAGTCGCCTCTCTCAGATTCTTCGTTTGTTGCTTGGGTTCGTCGAGATCCGCTCTCAACTTATTCGTCTTCCGTTTTTTCAGGCTTACGGGCTGCTCTCGGGACATCAGCGACGCAGGCGGAGGTGCTCCAGGCGGCTTACAATTCCTCCCAGCAGGAGTTGGGGGTCCTGCAGGAGGCAGCCCTCGAGGCATGCCAGAGTATCGACGAGGGCAACGGACAAGCCGGGAGCACGGTGGCAAGTCGCCTCCGAGCCTTAGGCGGCCACGTCGCCCGGCGTATGCGAGGTGCGCTCCGCCTGGGGATCCAGAAGACCCTTGGCGTGGTGCAGTCGCACTACCGGGTTAACCTTGCGGCGCTGGCTACGGGCTACATTGTCGCTGACGACCTTGACGATGATGGTGCTGAGGCCGAGGCGAGCCGCCTGGACGCGCTTGCTGCTTCTGCCGCCGACATCCTCACCGACGACTTCGCAGAAATCCTCTTCCCGGAAGCTCCTCCCGCCGGGCCCCTCGAGCCCTGAAAGCAGCTGGGCACTCAGGCCCTTAGATTGTAGTTAGGAATCGAGCCTCGTGGCTTTATGTAATAAACACAATTTGCTTAAAGTACTTGTAAGCTTAAGTGCTATTTCGTTTTTTGTGATTGCGCCGTTCCGTCTCTTCCTGTCGTTTAGGCGAATTTCAGCTGGAATCGTTCGTTTTCACGAGTAGCGCTTAGGCAAAGTGGTGAGGGGGAAGGGCCGTATCCTACCGCGAGGCGTAGGCTATCCCCGACTCACCCGTCTTCGCCCTTTGGTTATTCGCGTCCTGCGTCATTTCGCTCAAATTCCCAGGTCAAGACGTACTTGGCGCTTTTGAAGTAAAGATTTTTTGCGAAAATTGTGAAAAAATGGGACCGTTTTAGGGGGGGTTCCCCCCGTAGTAGCCCCCGAGGGGGACTTGGTTTTCGGGGGGAAAACCGAGTCGCCCTTGACTTTATCGCAAAGAAAACTTTACATTTGTACAGCCGACTGGGGCGTCGGATATGCGCAAAAAGACTTGGAAATCCTTTCTAAGGGTAGAAGCGACGTAGCTGTTGGATGTTCCAAGCGTTGGTGAAGACTTCGCCTTGCTCGTTCGCCAGCTTGTACGTGCCGGGCTTGAGCACCTTGGCGACGATGTAGGGCCCCTCCCATGGTGGTGACAGCTTGTGGCGGCCTCGGTTGTCCTGACGCAGCCTTAGCACTAGGTCGCCCTCGTTGAGGTCTCGGCGCCGGACTTTCTGAGCTTGATATCGCCTTAGCGCCTGCTGGTATCTTGCCGATTGCATCATGGCCACGTCACGGGCTTCGTCTATTTGATCCAGCGAGTCTTCGCGAGCTCGCTGGTTCGAACCTTCATCGTAGCCCTTAATCTTGGGCGATCCGTATTCCAAGTCCGCGGGGAGAACGGCCTCTGCACCATAGACTAGGAAAAACGGCGTGAATCCCGTGGCTCTGCTCGGAGTGGTCCTGAGGCTCCAAATGACCGCTGGGAGCTCCTGAAGCCATTTCCGGCCGGACTTGTTCAGTCTGTCGAAGATCCTGGGCTTGAGGCCTTGTAAAATCATGCCATTGGCACGTTCCACCTGGCCGTTAGTCTGTGGGTGTGCGACAGCCGCCCAGTCCACGCGGATGTGGTGGTTGTCGCAGAACTCCAGGAATTTCCTGCCGGTGAATTGGGAGCCATTGTCGGTGATGATGGAGTTCGGCACTCCGAACCTGTGGATGATATCGGTGAAGAATGTCACGGCTTGCTCCGATCTGAGGTTGGTGATCGGGCGTGCCTCGATCCATTTGGAGAACTTGTCCACGGCAACCAGCAGGCGGGTATAGCCCCCGGGCGCCTTTCGCAAGGGCCCGACAATGTCTAATCCCCACACGGCAAAGGGCCATGTGACGGGTATGGTCTGTAGGGTGTGAGCAGGGAGAAGGGTCCTACGCGCGTAGAACTGGCACCCCTCGCAGGTGCGCACGACCTCGCTGGCGTCGGCAACCGCTGTGGGCCAGTAGAAGCCCTGACGGAACGCGTTGCCCACGAGGGTGCGCGGTGCCGCGTGATGGCCGCACACGCCTGCGTGGATGTCACGGATGAGTTCCCGGCCGTGGGGAATGGGAATGCACCGCTGCAGGATGCCGGACGCGGCGCGCTTGTACAGCTCGCCATCAATCACGGCGAACGACTTGGCTTTCCTGGCGATGCGCCTAGCTTCGGTTCGATCTGAGGGGAGTTCCCCTCGATCGATCCAGGCGAGGTACTTGGCTCGCCAATCCTCCGCTCGGGGGGTCGGCTCGATTTCCATAGCCTCGGCTTCGTCCGCACCGTACCCCTCGAGTAGGGAGAGTACAAACGCCTCGTTCGAGGGGTCCTCGTCCATGGGTTCCGCACCCGCTGGACTCGAGGGAGCCCCCGAGGGTTCCTCCTGATTCGAGGGGGCTGGACTGAGGTCGACGGATGGTTTGGCGATATCTCGCGCGAAAACGTTCGGGGGAACGGTGATTCGCCCCGACGCGATCTTAGCGAGCTCGTCCGCCTCCTCGTTGTACTTGCGGGGGATGTGATTGAGCTCGATGCCGTAGAACTTGTCCTCGAGGGCGCGTACGGCGTTGCAATAAGCCTCCATCTTCTCGTCGTGGCAGCTCGCATTCTTCATGACCTGATCGATTACGAGCTGCGAGTCTCCCCTGATGTCGAGGCGCTTGATGCCGGTCTCGATGGCGATTCGGAGGCCACAGAGGAGGGCCTCGTACTCCGCCATGTTGTTTGATGCGGGGAAATGCAAGCGCACTGCATACCTCATGTGTTCCCCGAGGGGCGAGATGAAGAGCAGGCCCGCGCCCGCTCCGGTTTTCATCACCGACCCGTCGAAATAGAGGATCCAGCATTCGGCCTGGATCTGCAATGGGGGCAGCTGTGTGTCCGTCCACTCGGTGACGAAATCCGCGAGGATCTGAGACTTGATTGCCTTGCGCGGCGCGTAGGTGAGCGTCTCGCCCATGAGCTCTACGGACCATTTTGCGACCCTGCCCGCAGCGTCCGGGTTACGGATGATCTCTCCCAACGGGAATGATGAGACCGCCGTGACCGGATGGGCTTCGAAGTAGTGCCGCAGCTTGCACCGCGCGAGCACCACTGCGTAGAGCAACTTCTGGATCTGGGGATACCGCGCCTTGGTCTCGGACAGCACTTCGCTGATATAGTACACCGGTCTTTGAACTGGTAGGGCGTGCCCTTCCTCTGCTCGCTCTACGACGATGACCGCGCTGACCACCTGGGTGGTTGCCGCGACGTAGAGGTACAGAGGCTCGCCTCCTTGAGGTGGCATGAGGATTGGTGCGTGTGCGAGCGTCGCCTTGAGCTTGTCGAGTGCCTCCTGGGCCTCAACCGTCCAGGAGAAGCGTTCGTGCTTCTTCAGGAGTCGGTAGAGGGGCAGTCCCTTCTCGCCAAGCCGGGAGATGAAACGGCTCAAGGCAGCCAGGCAGCCCAACACCTTCTGCACCCCTTTTAGGTCTCGAATCGGGCCCATTCGGTCGAGGGCGGAAACCTTCTCGGGTTTGGGCTCGATTCCCCGCTGGGAAACAATGTATCCCAGCAGCATGCCACGCGGCACCCCGAAGACACACTTCTCGGGGTTGAGTTTCACCCCGTTTGCCCGCAGGCAATCGAACGCAACGCGTAAATCGATAACCAGGTCGTCCGCCTTCCTGGTTTTGACGACAATGTCATCTACGTATGCCTCTACGGTCCGCCCGATGTGGTCTCCGAAAACGTGCTGCATACACCGCTGGTACGTAGCGCCCGCGTTTCGGAGGCCAAATGGCATTGTTACGTAGCAAAACATGCCGAACGGTGTGATGAAAGAGGTCGCGAGTTGGTCGGACTCCTTCATCTTTATTTGGTGGTAGCCCGAATAGGCATCAAGGAAACATAAGAGTTCACACCCCGCAGTGGAATCTACGATTTGATCGATTCGTGGCAAAGGAAAAGGAACTTTGGGACATGCTTTATTTAGACCGGTGTAATCTACACACATCCTCCACTTCCCATTCTTTTTCTTAACTAGTACAGGGTTAGCCAGCCACGTTGGGTGGAAAACTTCCTTGATGAATCCGGCCTCGAGGAGCTTCCGCAGCTCCACTCCGATCGCGCGGCGCCTTTCTTCATCAAAGCGCCGCAGCCGCTGTTGCACGGCTCTGGAGTGAGGTAGGATGTCAAGGGAGTGCTCGGCGACCTCCCTCGGGATGCCTGGCATGTCCGAGGGGCTCCACGCGAAGATGTCGGTGTTGGCGCGGAGAAAGTCGACGAGCACCACTTCCTATTTCGGGTCGAGGGTGGAACTGACCCTCAACACCTTGCCCTCGGGGGCGGCAGGGTCGAGGGGCACCTCCTTCGTTTGTTCGGCAGCCTCGAAACTGCCCACGTGTTTGGCAGAGGAGTCGGGGCCCTCGTTGGCCAGCTTCTCCATGTCCGCGACAAGCGTTTCGTCGAGCGCCAGGGCCTCAGCGTGCTCGACGCACTCGACGTCGCAGTCGAATGCGTGCTCGATCGACGAGCCCACAGTGATGACTCCTTTTGGCCCCGGCATCTTCATCTTGAGGTAAGTGTAGTTCGGGACCGCCATGAACTTAGCATAACACGGACGCCCAAGGATGGCGTGGTACGCGCCCCGGAACCCTACCACCTCAAAGGTGAGGACCTCCTTGCGGAAGTTGTCTGGTGTGCCGAACCAGACCGGCAGGTCGATTTGCCCAAGGGGCTGGACGCGCTTGCCCGGCGCGACGCCATGGAACGGCGCCGTGCTGGGCCGCAGCTGGTCCAACCCAATCCCCATCAGCCGTAGGGTGTGAGCGTAGAGGATGTTGAGGCCGCTGCCGCCATCCATCAGCACCTTGGAGAACCGCGCGTTGCCGATGATGGGATCGACAACCAACGGGTACTGGCCCGGGTTGGGGATGCGGTTTGGGTGATCCTTGCGGCTGAAGGTGATGGCGTCCTCCGACCAATCGAGGAAGGAAGGAGGAGCCCTCTCCGCGGCGAGGACCTCGTGCCGCTCTCGCTTGCGCCGGCTGGTGGACATGTCCACCGTCGGTCCCCCGAAGATGAAGAAGACGTTCTCCACCGCGGGGAAGCCGTCAGCGTCTCCGTCACCCCCGTCCTTCTTGGCCTCGTCCTCCTTCGCGGCGACGCGGCGGTAGTACTTCTTGAGCATGTCGCACTGCTCGAGGGTGTGGTTGACTGGGGTCTTGTGGTACGGGCAGGGCTTCTTCAACATATCGTCGAATACGCCGGGGCCTCGAGGGGCCCCTCGAGGGCCCTTACGGGCAGGGTCAACGGCGAGGGCCTCGTCGTCCTCGCCGCGCCCGTGCGTACGTGCGTCATGGTGGGGCTTCTTGCCCTTCTTGCCCCGCTTCTGTTTCTTCGCGGGCTCCTTGGACTTGCTGCCCTCCGCGGGTGCGTCGTCCAAGCGCTTTCCTTTCTTGCCGTCGAAAATGGCCCCCACTGCCTCCTCTCCGGAGGCGAAGCTGGTGGCGATGTCGAACAGCTCGTTGGAGTCGACAGGCGGGCTCCTCCCGAGCTCGCGCACGAGGTCCCGACACGTCGTGCCTTCGAGGAAGGCGTGCACAATCTCGGACTGAGCAACGCTCGGGAGCTCAGTACAGCGCTTTGAAAAGCGCCGTATGAAGTCCCGGAGCGATTCGCCGGGCTTCTGAGTGCACGCCCGCAGGTCCCAGGAGTTCCCAGGGCGCACGTATGTGCCCTGGAAGTTCCCCATGAACGTGCGGACCAAGTCGTCCCAGCTGTGGATCTGGCTGGGTGGCAGGTGCTCGAGCCATGTTCTGGCCGAGTCCGCAAGGTGCAGCGGCAGATTGCGGATGATCACCGCATCGGTGGTGGCTTCGCCCAGCTGGCAAGCCAAACGGTAGTCGTTGAGCCACACACGAGGGTCCGTCTCCCCCGTGTACTTGTCGATGGTGGTGGGCTGGCGGAAGCGCTGGGGGAAACTCGCCGCACGGATCTCCCGGCTGAACACTCGGGTTCCCGGGGGTTCCGGTGTTGGCGAACGGTCCTCTCGGCTGTCGTAGCGACCACCTCGTCGAGGGTGGTAGCCCGCCGCCGCTCGTGCCTCCGCGTCGCCCTTTCGCTTGGCGTTCAGGACGTTGCGGGCGTCGCCGTCGTGGGCTTGGCGGCGCGTGTCAAGGATCCGCTCCTTGACAGGCGTCCTGTCCCGGTTTGCCGGCTGCCCCGCCGCGCCGTCGGCGTGGACGGATGGCTCCTGGTCCTGCACGCCGCCGTCTCCCCACGCGCTGGACTGGTTGCGCATGCGGGACGCGGAGCTCTCGGCCTGCTGCACGGCCGCTTGCTCGATGAGAGTCTGCGCCTCGCGGCGCAGGTTACGTGCCTCTGGCGTCGATGGCTCGGGCATGGCCCGAAGTAGTGTCGCCGCCGCGATGAGTTTTTGGCTGGCACGAAGTGGCGTGTGTGGGTCGTCCACGTCAAAGTTGGCATTGATGCGCTCGCAGGCTTGCTTCCCGGCTTCTCGGGCGCGTTCGCCGCGCACCGAGGCTTCCCCTGCGATGGTTGCACGCAGGATCCGCACCTGCCGGTACTCTTCCGCAAGCTTTGCCTCGAGCTCGCGCGCCTGGGCCAGCTGCGCATTGATATCCGCATTGCCCGCTAGTGGGGCCGGTGGCGGGTTCGGCTCCGGATGCTGGGCCGCGTTCCCGTCGACCGCTCCGTTTGCGCCGTCAGCTTGCTCGTTGGCGGCGACAACGAAGCACTCGCGCGAGGGATCATAGCTCCCTTCGCTGGAGTCGTCGGAGCAACCGAACCAGTAGTCCGCGGCGTCAAGGAACCGCCGGAAGACCACAGGGTCCGGTACGCCGGAGAAGTCCCACTCTGTGTAGCCATGCGAGGTTGAGGGCGGCAGTTCGCTGGGCGAGCCGTGGTACGACTCGTCGTTGGTGGTGGCGACGAGGTTCCGGACTGACAGCAAGTGATGGCCCGGGAGATCCTCGTACGCGGCCATGTCGATGCTGACGGATGAGGCGTACGCCACAGCAGGGTTGCGCATCCCGTGGGGAAACTGCGGCCCCGCGGCCGCGTGCTCCCCCGCAGGGTGCGCCGCCGTGTCGCTCGGCGGGGGCGCGTCGTTCCGGGCCGCCTCGCGTGTTGCCCGGCGTCGCTCCGTGCGCGCCTGGCGCGAGCGCTGACCTGGGCGTTTGCGGCGCCGGGATGTCGAGGCGCTCGCAGCAGCCACCCGGGTGGGTGCCGGAGCGTCAGTAGCAGGCGTGACGGGCATTGGGCCCGGCCCAGTCGACCGCCACGGGTGAAGTTCGTCGAAGTTGGTGAGGCGCATGAGGTAGCCGTTCCCTGTGGCCTGAAAGTTCAGGCTCCCAAACCGGATTTCGAATCCAGCAGGGAGAGGGTCCGAGCTGCCCATGGCGTACCTCTGGGACGTCATCTCGGTACGAATCACCATCGAGAATGCTGGTGAGGGGTCGATCACAGCGCGAGGGCCCCCTACCTGGCGCGCCAACTGTCGGTGTTAGGATTAGTCCCGACACTAACTAGTAAGTTACGCTGTGATCAGCTTCTCGATGGTCGGTGCAAATGACAACACAGGGGACACGAGTTTATCCTGGTTCCGACCGTTGGGTCGTACGTCCAGCAGATTGGCGCGTGCGCGCTGTATTGACTCGCACCGGTGGTGCCTGTAGAGGGGGGCTACAAGCAAGGCGGGAGAGGAGGAGAGGCCTCCAAGTCCCTGCTAAGTGATTGAGGCAAAATGCCAATATCGATGGGAACGAGAATGCGAGTGAGAGTGAGTGTGAAGCGATGATGTCGTCCTCCCCCCCGGAGGCCGGGTGACCGCCTCCTCCTTTTATAGACCAAGGGGAGGCGGCTTACAAATGTGCCGCACGGGGTTTTACACAGTATCGTGGTACTGATGCACAGTGTTCGCGATTTGATGGTGTCCTGGCGTCTCAACACTTGCCGGTGTCGTGGTGGCTATCCGATGGTCGGGGAATAGCTTCGAGGGTAGCTTGCTCGGCGTGCGCGTCCAACTGCCGTTTGTGCACCCGTTCGAGGGTCTTGCTGACGGGGGCGCCTGGTGCTGTACAGGGCCCGGCGTGGCGGCATCCCATTGAAGCATGGCCGCACAGCACCGGGGGATGGCAGCATAGCGCCCGGGATGGTGCCACAGGGTCAGGGATGTCCGCACAGCGCTGGTGCTGATCGCACGGACTCTGGGCGAGTCGCACAGCGCCCGGGATGGCCGGGCGGTGCCGCAGCTAGCGGAGGGGACGCGGCGCACGTCGCTCGTACGGCGACGCCGGTCGGTGTGCGCACCAAGTCGCTACCCGTACACCCTTCGAGGATGATCCATGCTCTTTCGAGGGTCTCGATGGCGGGAGCGCCCATGCCGTACAGGGGCCGGCGTGGTGGCGTCCCATCGTAACAGGGCTCCACAGCGCCGGGGATGGCTGCACAGCGCTGGGGATGGCTGCACAGCGCTGGGAGGTGATGGAGGTGACGCGCCTCGCCGGCCTTGCGCCACGGCGTCGCCCCAGGCGGGCGGGGAATTGGGGGCCGTACCCCTCTCGAGGGTGCCGCCGTCCTCTTTCGAGGGGTGCGACGTGGAGGAGGTACGGGAGTAGGCGGCACAGTATCTCGGAATGACACCGGCCATCCCGCGCGGCACCCGCACAGCGCCGGGGATGGCTGCACAGTGCGGGTTGGCCGAACAGCGCCGGGATCTGATTCCCAAGCGGTGTCAGAGGGCCGGCGTGGCGTGGATTTGCCTTTGACCCGGGCTCCCGCGACGCGCCAGAGCATTTAATGCTCCGGTCGTGGGAGCAGGCACGGTGTCGCGGATCAGAGGAGGCCTCGAGCGAGGCGTAAACACGCTCGAGGGGGATTAAGCCCTCGAGCGAGGCGGACACTCGCCCGAGGGGGCGTCAGGCCCTCGAGCGAGGCGGAAGATTCGCGACGCAGCGCCCGGCCCTCGAGCGGGTCGGAGGTTTGCTCGAGGAGCGCCGGGGGTCGACTGTTCGTTGGGCCGGTGAGGCTTTTTGGGCCGTGGGCCCTGCCCTGGGCCGCTGTCGTGCGTGGTGTGGTTTGCTCGTTTGCTTTCGTTATTTTTTGAAAAGGGGGTGATTTCCCCCATCATTAGGGGACCCCCGTGGCTGTCCCCGACAAAATAGAGCTACAGTACATGTTAACACCAAAGGGAATATAAGCAATACATCAAAGGTAAACCCTATACAGATTGGGAAATAAAAATGTGAACCTCCTAATCTCTATCTTCTGATGAAGTTTTGATTGGGGGAACTTCTGTAAATGCATGACTCCAAGGCTTGTGGATGTAAAGTTAATGGTTCGTTCTGCCGAGTGCACACATTGCATGAATGTGCTAAGAAAGTCTTATTTGATAGAGTGGTTCCATAAATACCCTTGTGTATATAGATGATGCAAGCTTTGCTTGAAACCATTTCAGGAGCTGTGTCCTATGTTCGAGATCCGACTACCACTTCTGAACTGTTGGAAAGGAATGATGTTGATGCAATAGAGATACACATCACTGGAAAGTATGTTTCCCTTTCTTTGAGATAATGGATTAACTGATGTTTACCTTTTTTCACTATTGGTGTTACTTTGGATCTGATATAGTGATATACTACATCACTGTAGGGGGACTGATACATTCAATACCCTCTAGAACAGCTTGAGTGAGTCAATCAATAATGTGAAGCTGGTAGCAGTAAGTTGCGCTCTTAGTTTTCTGATGTATTCTGATGCTAAAAATGTCACCACATTACTTTGTATTTAGAAGAAATTCCATTATTCTTCTTCATTGAGTGATGCGGAAAATTTCACCTTTTTAGGTTAGCCTGCCTGATATTGGTGAATCAACTGTTGATTTCATGAATGCGCTATACGCATTAATGGAGCCTGGTCTTCAAGGCTATAATCTTTGGCAGGTTAGTTCAGAAGAAAATGGACCTTTCAATTGTCACTTTGTAATATTGGTGTAAACATATTGTAGTTTCTTCTGGGTTTTTCTTTTTTATTAAACGCTTTCTTTTGTGATCAGTTGGATGGCCGACCCATGAGTGGTGACATTGGTCGTGGGGCAACAAGGGAAACTGTTTCTTTTGCTGTCCATATGGCTTTAGTGCCAGAAAGACCACTGGTAAACAAAGCCAACCACTCGAACAAATTTCTGCCTTATGTGGCTCTCTTCTTTCTACAACAGTAAAGTATTTTCTGTTGCCATGGTTTTGAAGGCTTCTATCAGCTGGCCGGTGGCACTAACTCATACACTATCGATTGCTTAAAGAAAGCTGGTCTTTTCCAGTCCAGGACTTTTCCTGGTAAGTTGTCTTTTCTTGTTAAATTGGTAATGCGGAAAAAAGAACTCAATATGTAGCTCCAGCTGCTTTACTGAACTTATCTTTCGTGGGGAAGAAATTGTCCTTCTGAGCAATCTCTTTATCTAATTGAATTCAGGGACATCAACCTCTGAAAAAATCAATTCTCAGCAAACTTTAATCGGAGGGATTGCTTATGGTGGTTATGCTTGCAAGGTCTGAACTAATGACTTTTAAGCTTGTTCGTTACTAAAATGGAACCGATGACATGGCTTTTAAGCTTGCTCCTTGGTGAAACAGAAGTAGTTACATGGATTTCAAGATTGATCTAGAAGCTTCTGGATCTTCGGGATTTTGGGTTTCTCTTTGCTCGCGCGAAGGAAGGCACAATTACAGAGTTTGGACACTCACCGTTCGACAAGATCTGCGTCGGGTTCGGGCAGCCGGAGACCAACGACCTGATGGTGATGCTGTACGGGAAGGAAGGGATCACCGTCAGGATGGGCGTGCACAGGGACGTCCTCTGCCGAAGCAGCGCCTTCTTCGCCGCGCGGCTCACCGGCGGCCACGGCCCACCACCGCCCTGCGTGGAGATCCACGACTGCGACGACGCGAAGATCTACGTGGAGACCGTCGGCCACATGTACTACGACAAGGCCAAGCACCGGCTGCTCAAGCAGAGCGTCCCGCGCGTCCTGCGCATCATAAAGGTAGCACGAGCAGCTCACAAAGCATGGCATTGCAAATCCATTGCAATGTCATGCGTCGTTTCTTCAATCCTAACCCCGTCCTCATGTTGATCGCTTCGCAGGTTTGCCGAGGTGCTTGGCTTCCATGGATGCGTCAAGTCGTGCCTGGATTACTTGGAAGCTGTCCCATGGATGCGTCAAGTCGTGCCTGGATTACTTGGAAGCTGTCCCTTGGGTCGGCGAGGAAGAAGATAGTGTCATCTCATCGATACGGCATCTTCAGAGGAAGGATTATGGAGTTACTCCGCTGCTAAGATGGATTACCTCTGACAATCTGAACTCACCATTTGACACATTAGCAAATAATGGAGATGGTACTGACCAGCACCGATGATCGGGGGCGTCGGGAAATGAAAGCCCTGGTTTTGAATCTTCTCAAGGACAATAACCATTGCATTGATGGATCTTCAGACATCTGTTCTGAAACATTGTACAGTTTTTGCCAAGATTGCTTGGACAAGCTCCGTCGACTATTTATAGAAGCATCTGTCGAGGATTATTCGGTGAGTGCCACGCGGTGGATAACTCTTGCGACTGATAATCTCCTATGGCTGGTGGAGGTTCTTGTTACCCAGTGAATCTGCAATGCCTTTGTGGTGATGTGGTCAAGGCAAACAGAGCTTGCAGAACTGCATTCAAAATTGCCATGTGCCTCTCGCCACACCGTGAGCTGCATCACGACGAGCCTTTTCATCGGAATTGGGAAAGGGGAGATGCTTCCATCCAAGAACACCCGTCTTCGTCTCCTGTAGGTATGGCTGCAAGCGCTCATTGACGACTACTCGTGGCTGCAATGCTTCTGCCGGTCCTTCGACAGGAAGCTTGTCGAGGACGGGATTGGGCAGATGATCTTGATGCTTCCATTGGAGGACCAAAGGACTATGCTACTGTCATGGTTTGGGAGGTTCTTGAAGTTGGGGGATAATTGTCCAAATCTGCAGAGAGCGTTTGAGGTGTGGTGGCAAAGGACTTTCGTCAGGCCGTATGTTAATCAGGCTGAGGCAGGTAATGTTTTAACATGAGATAGAAGCTCACCTTGAAGTGGCAGGGGGACAAAATTCAGCTGACCATAGAATCTTTGTATCCTGAAGGTATTGTCTTGGTTAGTCCATCTGACATGAGAGCTGGTAACAATTTGGGTGTTTTCTTTCCTTGTGTAAAGTTTGGTGGTGGTAGAAATTTGTGCAAGACTACTTGTTTAATTTGTGTGTAAAATCATATGATTTTACCTATTTATGAGAAGAAAATCATCATCAATGAATCCTCTCCATTGCAACTCATGTGGCCATCCATTTCCATTTTCTTATGAAACCTGACTATTCTTCCCCTTTGTTTTGCCAAACTAAAGGGCATGCTTGCATAAACTGTCAGTGCATGAAAATCATGTGGCTGCCGGGGTCACGGGTCGCAAAGCCGTGCCGCGGAGGTCGGGACGTCAGCCTCCATCGGCGCCCTAACGACGGCGCGGAGGAGGTTCGTCGCCGGGTGGCTCGTATTAGGGCGCGGAACGGGTGGAGGCATGGAGGGGAGTTCGCCGGTAGAGAGCGCGGAGAGGAGAGATGGGTGAGAGGGTATTTCGCCGGTGTCGTAGGGGAAGGGATGTTGACCGACGATGGAGCTTCGTCTCGGTGGCGGGACCCTCGCGCTGCGAGGTCAGGCCGTGATCTCCGCCAGGACGCCGCACCGGGAGCTTCGCCACGAGGCCATCTGAGCCGCGTGCCACCACAATCGGCGTGCTAGGGTGGATCCAGTGAGGGAGGAGTGGTGGGGGAGGCCTAGAGGGAGAGCGGCGACGCCGGAGATGGGGAGGGCGGCGACTATCTGCACCTGCCAAAACGAGAGAAAGGGAGAGATGGAGACCAGAGAGAGACAGAGAGAGGAGAAAATAAGGTTAAATTTTTTTATTTTGCCCCTTTCCTTTTTAATAATTTCATTTAATACCTAGAAATTTTATTTTCTTACAATTTAAACTTCAAAGTTTATATTACCTCACATTTTAGTCCCTAAAGAGAAGCATCGTAGTGTGGGCCATACCATTTTAGATGTGTGTTTAAAGGCAATGCGGTGCGACCAGCCTTGGACTCTTCGCAGCGGAGGACGCTACCCGTCCGGTACCGCTCCCTCCAAGGAAGGAGCATTTGCAGTTTTTTCCACCGCACCGGGACCTATAAACACTACGCGTTGTCCCGCTTTCCCGCCCGGCCTAGGACGTTCGGCCATTGTCCCCGTCGTCCCCTAATCCCCGTGGTGGAGTTCCGACAACGGGCCCCTGCTCGCCGTCCTCCGCTGGCGCAATGAGCCCCTACTCCACGACGACCCAGACATAAAGGAAATAGAGAGAGAGGAGGGAAGGGAGCAGAGCAGGATGACGAGCCCGAGCTGGAAGATGGAAAGGGCCCACCGGCCGCCGCGAGGAGGTCAGTCATGGCCGCGCCGGCCGCAAATTTCAAAAATTTGTTGAATTACGACATCATAAACTGACTTACAATAGCGGTTAGCAAACACGTGCGACGCACGTGCGTTATTGCTAGACCAAACATCAAATAATTTGAAAAGCCTTGCTCACCTAATTCGGGTCCACCACAACCCTCACACCGAACCCACCTGTCAGGGTACTAGAGGACCAAAATTGGATAGACCCATAAAAATCACAATTTAAAAAAATAGTTTCGTCTACAAATTATTTTTACCACACGTGCGTGTCGCACGTGCACTTTACTAGTCCTGTTAAATTGGTGATACCTTGTGCGTTGCTGTAGGAATTTTTATAAAATTTGAAGATGCAATTTGAAAATAGAAACACTAAAATGACTACATCATAATATTTTTTGTAAACAACAATGTAGATGAAAATACATTCATTTTATTGAGAGAACTACTTAAAAATTTGTAGTATGGTACTCGCAAAGACTAACACAATGCATTCATGATTACTATTAGCCGCAGAAAATCAGTAGAAGACATAAATTCTTGATTCTAGTGGATGGTGATGTGGACAACTTGCATGTTAAGAGAAGATCCAGTTGATGGTGACGTGGACATCTTGTATGTTGAGAGAAGTCTATTCATGATGTGTAGTGAGTCTCACCTATATAGTTGTTATAGATATATTATGGATGCTAATTAGAAAGATTAAATATATATATTAATTATAAAATTAATTGTTAATTCACAAGAATCTATTAAATTAAATTAATTCATCATTAGCACATATTTATTGTAACATCACGTTGCATTGTCAAGTCGTGAACCAATTAGTTTTCATATATTCGTCTTAGCGCGAATTAGCTCTTATTTACACAGTTAATTTTGTAATGAAATTGTATTTAATACTTCTTATTAGTATCCGGACATAGACATTTGATACGACGATGGAGCCTTGCGGTGTGATACATGTGCTCGCCATTTTATTTTACAATATAAGAATCACACGGCGATTTTCATTGGCACATAAGAAGGGTGTGAAATAAAATAAAAAATTACATGACAGTACTTCTGATAGGATTGTTGCAATTCTTGTAAACTCTTAAATGGCATACACTGTATTCTTCTCTCCAACAAGCAATGGAATAGTATACAAATATCATATCTGACGTGACAAGTACATGTGGACAACAGACTTATACGCTGGCTCGAAGATAGTAGGTTCTTTCCCACTATTTTCTACTCCATATATTTTAAATTATTGATCGTTTTTTAGGTTAAATTATTGATCGTTTTGACAGATATATAGACACAAGTATATATATAAATGCATAATAAAAATTTGTGAATTTTGAAATGTTAAAACAACCTGCAACTTGCAATGGAGGAAGTAAGATAAAAGACGAGTTCGAATACTTAACGGTGTATTCGGTTCGTTGGATGGACGGATGTGGAATAATATGCCTAGTCCGTGACTGTGAGAAAGAGAATAATTTTTGTATTAACCCCTCCTGTACTACAAAGAGTTAAATGCAATGCATTAAAACATTCCTTCAATTGGAGCACACTTTTCAAAGATGAACTAGCAACAAAATTCTTGATTTTGGTCAAATTAAAGGACTACAAATCCAGCCATAGTTGCGCCTAGTTGTGGTGTTGTCCGATGTGTGTATAGCCGGCATGTTGCGCCTAGATCTCGCGCAAGAACTTGACGATTCATTCTCTTACGATAGTTTTAATGGAAGAGACTCACGATTTTCATAGCACACAAAAAATTATCTATAGAAAATTATCTATGAAGTGTCTATAACATTTATTCCCCCTTCCCCCTCTCTCTTCTCCTCTCCTCTCCTGTTCCCCGTCATTAGGGCTGGACGAAATACTCGTGACTCGTTAGCTCGCTCGGTTCGGAGCCGGCTCGGCTCGATACACTAACGAGCTAGCTCGAGCTGGCATCTCAGCTCGTTAATATAACAAGCGAGTTCGAGCTGCTCGTGAGCCAGCTCGCGAGCTCAACGAGCCAGGGTAATTGTTAACAGGCCGTTAGTCTAGGAAGCAATACCACCCAGCTTAAGGCCCAATATGACTTCTTCAGCCTGCTCCAAGACCAAACAGGCAAACCCTACTGACGAGCAACGCACACATCGCCGCCGCCGCCGCCGCCGCCCATCACGATGCCTTCCATCTCCGCATGGCGTCCTGGCCTCCTCCGCCATCCACGCCTTCGGCTCCAACACGCGAACCTACAGCACCGGTGAGCATGCGCCATCCGCGCTCGTGGAGTCCTCGCCTGTCGGCGGGCACTGGCGCGCTGCAGAGCTCCTCTCTCGGGAGATTCGATTCTTTGTGTTGATCTGGTCTATGTTCGTTGCATTATTTTTAATAAAAAATGTAGTTGTCTTTGTTCCTGATGCAATCGCAAGAGGTAAGATTCAGTTCTAAAGAAAATTTACTTTTGTTTTCTATATCCGTTCTTGTATCGAGAATTTCTTTTGATTGTTGGCTTGCTGCAGCTTTGATTCACAAAATCACAGTATGAGTATGACTTCAACACGCCATTGCACGTTGTGTGTGGCATTCCGGCCCGCGCCCTCGCTCGCAACGCGGCTTGCCGCAGCCTTTGCGTCTCTTCCCCAAAAACTAGCGAGCCAAAACGAGCTGCTGCTCGAGTTACAAGCGAGCCGAGCCGAGCCGCATTTTCTGCTCGTTTGGATAACGAGCCGAGCTGAGCCAGCTCGTTATCTAAACGAGCTAAAGCGAGCCGAGCCGAGCCGGCTCGACATCCACCCCTACCCGTCACCCACGCCGGCGGCCGCCGCACCCCGTCCGGCCGGTGGATGTGCCCTCCTCCAGTCGGACAGACCCTCTCACCTTCGCCTGCGAAGTCCGAGCGCCACTCCTCCATGCGCTCTGGCTGCTGAGCACCTCTCCCCCTTGCACTCCGGCGGTTGAGCCCCAACTGCGTGCTAGATGGCGGCCGCGAGCTGGCTGCCCGACGGCGTCCCCACCAGCTCCTCGCCGATGCCATACCCCGCCTCCAATCGCGTCACCCTACCCCCAGCCACGTCGGCGTCTGCCTTCCTCCCCCACATCGGCTGCTCGCCGCTGCCCTTGCCTCCTCTCTCGCTGGCCACGACAGCACCACCCTCGCAGGCTCCGACCCGCCTACGATCGAGAACGAGGCAGTCGCACCCCCGCTCCCGACCACAGCGATGCAGATACTGCTCGCTAGGTGGGTCATGTCGGCGTGGCGGCCTCGCCTACGCTGGCGAACGTGACCCACCCTACTTCGCGACGGCCTCTCCCCATGCCGATGGCGGCAGCCCACCCTTCCTCCCGCGACGGCCTCGCAGCCCAGCCTCACCCCACTCCGGTGGTGGTGGCCTAAGCTCCGTCCTAACGACCGACAGCCTCGTCATCGATGACGGTGACCCCGATACATCTTGACCGCAAGGTAGAAGAAAGAAGGAGAGAGAAGAAGAGGCGAGCCGTCACACGTGGTGGGTGATTGGGTCAAGAGAAGAGCTGATTTCTTCACGAGAAAATCATTTCTATGATTATTGTTATCTTTTTTCATTAATTATGTTGCCATGTCAGCATTTTGTCTATGTGGCAAGTCATTTAATAAGGATAGAAATCATCATTAATACACCATTCGGACTACCCTTAGCCATTTGATTAGCAATGATGGCGCCTGTGGTGAGTTTCAAAATCCAAAAATTGCATTTCAAAAGTTTAGTACCCAAATAATATTCCAGGCAAGTTCGAGAACCTAAAAATAAGCCAGGAGAATTTAAGAACATTGTTTGGTGACACACCCGAATAAATGTAGGGACCTAAATAAAAAATATACTTCGAAAGTTTTTTTTAGACAATGTGCGGGTGGGTGGGTTTTCTCCCGGAGATCTTCAACGGGTGCAGCGAGATGGATCTTGCCGACCTGCTTGGTGGGTGTGGCCGTCGAAGGAGCGATGACGGCAGGAGCTGTGAAGGTCTTCGAGAAGGAGCCGAAGCTGATCTCGACGGGGTTGGCGAGGAAGCCCTCCATGCTTACTGTAACGCCCGCGTTTTAACCCTAATAAATCACCTTTTAAATCACGCGAGTTTTTCCAAAATCTTTCCTCACAAACCTCGATCATCAAATTCTTTTCCCTCCTCCCCTCGACGCGCACGACGCGCTGCCGCACCGCACGCCGCAAATTCCGCTGGCACTGCCGCTGCCCCTCCAATCCCACACGTCACCACTCGAGTCACCGCCGCTCATCGCGTCGTGTCGCACAGCACCGCCACAGCGCCGCGGTCGGCATCCTCGCTGGGAATCCCGGGCCAGCCACGGCCCCGCTGGCCGACCCGCTTCGCCAGCCTCATCGCCGACATCGGGAATCGCCCGGCGTCACGTCAGCCCCGCAAGTGCTCGAAACCCGGGAAAATCCCGCCAAAATCCCTTTCCCCTTTCTCCTAATTTTTCCTGGATTTTTTCCTAATTTTCTAATCCTTTTTCTCTTTTCTTTTCTCCTTTTCTCCTCCCCTTTTCCTTTTCCTATTTTCCTTTTTCCTATTTTTTCCTTTTTCCTTCTTTCTTTTCTCCTCCTCCTTTCTTCCTCCTCCGGCCCCCGCGGCTCTGCTTCCGACCCCGCGCCTCTGCGCCGGCCCAGCTGGCCTGCCCCTCTCCCTGGCGCGCCGCACGCTGGCCCTCCACCTCGGAACGCCGCACGCCTGGCCCACGACAAGACCGCGCGCTGCCGCTCGACGGCGTGACGGGCATTCACTCTGCCTGCGCCGACCGGTCACCTCCTGAGCACAGCGCCGCCGCAAGCCGCACCTGCCCAGTGACGCGCTTCAGCCTGCCACCGCCAGCTCGCACGCCCCGCGTGGCCTCGCTGCTCGACGAGTCACCTCTCACAGCGCCGCTGCCGCTCCCGGCCATCGACGCCATTTACTTCGGCTAGCCGAACCGCCATTGCCGCCGGCCCCACGTGGTCCGCGTGTAAGCCCCGGCCGCTCCACCGCCTTTCTGCGGCTATAAGTAGCCCCGCGACGCTCGCCGCACCGCCACACATCTCCCCAGCCGCCTTCCCCCTCTCCTCCCTACTCCGCACCACGCCGCCGTCGCCAAAAGCGCACCGGCTGCCGCCGTGCCTCAGGCCACCGGCAATCGCCGCCACCGGCCGGGACGGCCGCTCGGTCAACCCCCCTCCTCTGTTTCTGAATCGAGGCAGGGGGAAGGAGATGGCCATTTTGCCAAAATCCCCCTGCCCCCTTTTCCTTTCTCACCCGCAGCCCTTCCCCCTCTCTCAAGTGCTACTTCACCAATAAGCCCCTGAAGTCCTTGAGTTCTTTACAAATAGGTCCTTGTACCCTTAAAGTACCCCATAAACACTCTTTAATCCATCATTTCATGCACCGTCTTAACCCAAATTAATTCCAAATTTCACCACACCCTTTCCGGGTCTATTCCTGCCGAACCATTCACCAATTTCCCATAAATAATGTTTATTCCTACATTTTTCCATTTATGCCCTTCTCGAGCTCAGCCGGTAAAATGTTGTTGATTGTGTGCTTGCTTGTGTGTGTCGTAGCCGACGGAGTGAATGAGGAGGAACCCCAGGAGGAGTTCGGAGTCGCATACTGTGCACAAGAGCCTGAGGACCCGAACCGCGAACAGGAGCTCCCGGAGGACTTTGAAGACGGCAAGTTCAATCTCATCCTTTGATGCATGCTTTGGTCCCAGTTTTATAAAGACAACCCTATGACCCGTTTTATAAATTGCATATAGTTTTACTGCAAAAACTTGGTAGGATAGCCACCTTTGATTGCTATGATTGATCTTTGTTTGGCCTAAATGATTTCTTTAAAATGGTGTGAGTGCTTTAAAATGGGGATTGGGTATTTTGGAAAATAAGCAAATAACTGGGTAGACGAGATGGATGTGTGTCAGGAGTTGGTGGGCTCGTACCTTTGTGGTTGAGCGTGTTGGGAGATGTCCATCTTGTCGTTAAAGACCGGGTTGCGTGACATCTCACCTGGCCCAATTATCATACAACCACTCGACCGTTGTATGTGGCAACGGCAAATCCCACTAGTTAATCTACTTGCCATCAGGAGTGCGGGTGAGCAGCGGGAGATCAAGGAGTAGGGGTACGATCTGTGTGAGTTACGCCCTGGTTATGTGAGATAACCCCTTGGTTGCTTCCGTGGTGGCTAGTAGGGTTAGCTAAGGTGGATAATGGCTTTGATAGGATCCACGCCGGCACTAATGTGTTCGTGTGGCGGTACCCTACTTGTGGGAAAAGTGTACAACCTCTGCAGAGTGTAAAACCTATTCGAATAGCCGTGTCCACGGTATTGGATGAGTCACGGTGTGGTCACAAAGCCAGTGTTTGGGTTTGGGCTTGATTTACATGGCATGAGTTGATTTCTGGAAAAAGTGTGTGGCTGTGTGACTGGGCTACTGCGGACGAGGAGTCCGGTAGTCCTCAATTGGTCTTCCTCAAAACAACTGAATTTCTTGGGTTATAAAAACTGTTTGCGAAAACCTTTTCGATAACAAACCCTTGCATGAGTAAAGGTGTTTTCACAAAATAAACCCCATCCTGATCCTTGATTTTACCATGTGCATATTCTGCCAATTAGCCCCTCCGTGGGTGGGGTTGAACTTGTTGAGTACGTATGTACTCACCCTTGCTTGATTAACTGTTTTTCAGAGGAGGATCCCGACTTTGTTCCGGAGGACGTTGAGTAGGTGGTCGTCCTGCACCCACCCCGTGCCTGTGGACTCAAGGTCTCCACAGAAAGCTTCCATGGTGCTAGACCCTGATGATGTCTTAGAAGTCTTTAGTGTTTTAGTGTGGGCTGTTGTCCTTATGTTGTCTCTCATAATAGTGGTGCTTCAGTGCCCACTACCTCGACGGTTTGTACGGTGATGAACCATCTGACGTAATAAATGTGTTACCAGCCTCCTAGGACTGGTATTTGTATCACATTTAGTCACCTCTGATGAGGGGACGCTTCAGGTGGTATCAGAGCCGTAGGTTGGCCGTAGGACGTGACCCCTAGGACCCGAGACCTTTCCTAAGCCTTCTCTAAATCTTTTCCCTGCTTAGCTCCTCTTTCCACAAAATCTCTTACCCTGGCCCTTGTCTGGTTCCAGATGGCTGACATGGAATGGAGGGGAGGCGTCTGCCCCGCAGAGCCTGGCCTCCCTAAGTTACTGCTACTTAGCCTAGAACGCGTCGGAGTGATGGACCCACCGGAGTACACCTATCGGGAGTACGATCGTAGAGGCACCCTTCGGTGTGATGTGATGATCTTCGTGGGAAGGAGCACACTCTACCCTGACATAGATCCTTGGTTCATCTCCACCACTGGGTTTCGCTTCCCCGACACTTACCCAAAGGCTGCCCGAAAAGCCCTGCGACGCCTACGAGTGGTCTATAGGCAACATCTTCGATGGACTCCAATGGGATTTTTCCCACCCTCTGGAGGAAGAAGATGCTCATGGATTGCCCAGATGAGAGGACTTGGAGGAGAAGAAGAAGACCTAGAAGATACAGTTTCCCACCTGTCCATTTACCTCAATGGCTTAGACCACCTTTACTATGAACAGACCGCGCAACTAAAGCACCAAATCCGCAGGGCAGAAAAGGCAGAACTGGAGATAGAATTACAACGGATAAAAGCAAGACTAGCGGAAACTTCCCTAGCTAATCTGGAGCGAAGCTACGCCAAGGAAAGGGAACACTTCCAAGGATTCACCCAAACCCTATGGGAGGAGTTTCTTGAGGAACACAGGAGAAGAAGAGAAGCTGGGTTACTAGATGGAGAACCCGAAGAAACCCATTGGGATAAGGGCACCCAAACCGAAGATGAGATATTGGAGCAATGCCTTCCACCGAAGAAGCGTCGTATCCAGTGTGAGGAAGAGTCCCCATAAGAGGAGAGTAGAGTACCTAAGCTAGTGCTATCATCCTAATAAGAATAAGTGCACCCCTGAGGAGTGTACCCGACCTTGTTGTAAAATAAAACCATCTATCTTTTGTACCCTATCCTTTGCACCACTTGTTCAACTCTACCCTTGTTTTCAGATGGTCGAAGATGGATGGACCTAAGGCGTGTGCCAGGAGGAGCCTGGTTTTGCCCGCCTTCTTATCAACTCCCTGGAGCGCCTCGGTATCACTGAGCGCCCGAGGTACTACAGCAGAGAGTACGAGCAACTCGGCACTCTTCGTTGTAGGGTGGTCCTCTCCATCGCCAGAAGCACCCGCTACCCCAACGTCAAGCCGTGGCGCGTGACCGCCACAGGATTTCGACACCGGGATACCTACCCCTTGGCCCTCAGAAAAACTCTCCGCTACCTGTGTCGGATCTACGAGGAGCACCTCGTCTCCACACCGATGAGGCTTTTTCCCCCCGCCATCAGGACTCCAGTCTGGCAGGCCCGCATGAGAAACCTGGAACGGTGCTGCCACCAAGAAGATCTTTTGTACCATGCTGTTGCCGACCTCGTCTCCCTGGATAAACTCTTTGATGATCAGGCCAAATTCTTGAGAGAGCAAATTGGTCGGGCCGAGGAAGCGAAAGTCACAGTAAGGATGCACCAAGTTCGTGTAGCCCAAGCTGAAGCAAGGACTGCGGCCGCCATAAGTAATGAAGCCGTTGCCCATGAGAGCCTCAGGCGGATCCAGGATCAGCGCATGCAGGAATGGACCAACACTGGAACACCCGTTCCGGCCATTGAAGAAGCACAAGTCCTAATTGGGAGACCCCTCATAGGATGGGGAGGAGTTCCTGAGACCCCAACACCATCTGTAGCCGCCGAGCAACCAACAGCAACCGCCGAAGAAGGAACTTCCGCCCAACCCCAAGAGAACGGGAACCCCCAGGATGATGACGATGAAGAGCTGCTCAATCCGTTGGAAGCGCACATCGCCCTGGAAGATGGCTCGCCTCGCGAGTAGCATGCCCCAGATGCCCTTGCCCAAGGAATGAAGCCGTGATGGTCCGAGCTTAGAGTAATGCACCCTTAGCTTTTGTCGTAGTACCAAGTCGTGTAGTGTATCAGCATTGTATCAGTCGAGTAGTTCGGGATGTATCCTCCTCTCATGGTTGAAATAAAGTTGTTTGTGCTTGTTTGTTTACTATGTGCTTGTTGTGCAGGAGTAGATCCTGTCTTTTCAAAAAGAAATCCGCCTTAATCAACTTAAACATCACATAAAACCTAAATCTCATGGAAACCCGCTCCTCTACAGATGGTCTCAAGGCGCCCCGCCAGGACCCTCCAAGGCTCCGGCCGTGTGGACCCAAATGCGGAAGGATCACAAGCTGAACGAGGGGAGCGCCCTAACGACCAAGAAGTGAATCAGGGTGAAGGTGGAGGAGAAAACCGAGTCCAGCCACCGCCACCACCTGCCGTAGACCTGGCGCAAGTGATGGCCAACTAAACTTTGTTACTGGAAGCCATAGCCAATGCCATAAACTGTCCAAGGCCCCGTGTTCTGGGCATGAATGAGAAACTGATAGAGTTTCTCCGGACAAAGCCACCCACTTTTGGCGGGTCCGTAAACCCCTTGGATGCAGATGACTGGCTGAGGGCCATCCTAAGGGAATTGGAGCCATTCAACTGTGAAGATCGAGACAAGGTTCTCTTGGCCGCCCACCAGCTCACTGGGACAGCCTTGGCCTGGTGGGAAAACTACTGTGCAGCAGCCAAAGATCCCTCCACCATCACCTGGGATGAGTTTGTGGAGGAGTTTCGTCGCTACCACATCCCAGAAGCCACCCTGAAGCGCAAGGCGGACGAGTTCCGTGATCTTCGTCAGGGCAACAAGACCGTGGAGGAATACACCTACCAGTTCATAGAGTTAGCCCGTTATGCCCCTGAAGAAGTGGACAAAGACTCGAAGAAACAGGACATGTTCAAGAAGGGCTTGACTCCCGAACTGAGAACTCTACTTACCCCTCAGATCTACCCGGACTTCAACACACTCATGAACATGGCAATCCTCACTGAGAGAGCCAAGGCAGAAGAAAAGAGGGAGAACAAGCGCAAGTTCATGGAACACAAGGCCCAGCAGCAGGAACGTTCCCAGAGGCAGAGAAGCTTCGGTTACCCCATGTCCAGGTTCCAAGCCCCCATGCAGTACAGAACCCAGTCACAGGCCACGAGCTCTCAGGGCCCCAAAACCCAGTTCAAACAGTACAACAACCAGAACACCTTGAAGCCCCCACAGAACAATACTAGCCAGGTCACTGCCAACAACAACAACACCAGAGCATGTTTCAACTACCGTGAGACCGGACACTTCATTGCCAACTGCCCATACGCCAAAAAGCCAGCAACTTCAGCCTTCTCCAACTCGGTGAACGGGCCAAGACCAGTCGTATCTAGAGCAAATTGCGTACCGGTTCGCAGCAACAACAACTACAACAGCAACAACAACCAGTAGATGAGGCAGCCCCAGCAGTCTTATGGACAAGCCCGCGTCAACCACATCAACGCGCAAGAGACTCAAGAGGCACAAGGCGTAGTGCTCGGTGAGTTCCTGGTCAGCTCAGTCTTGGCAACCATATTATTTGATTCAGGAGCATCACATTCGTTCATATCCTCAAGTTTTGTGGCAAAACACAACATACCTACAGTACTACTAAAAGCACCCCTGTTAACCCGAACGCTCGGAGGTGACATCAAGTGTCAACTGGGTTGCTCTCGGGTAAGAATCATTTTAAGTGGGATAGAGTTCCTAGCAGACCTAGTAGTACTGAAGTCCAAAGGGATAGATGTGATCCTCGGAATGGATTGGTTAAGCCTTCACCACGGCCTTATAAGTTGTGCCGATAAGGTAGTACACCTTACCAACCCAGACGGAGTGCAAGTAACCTGCCGTACCCGAGGAAGCAGACCGGATGTAATGGTTTTTAGCATGGAAACCAAATCCATAGAGGAAGTCCCAGTAGTGAGGGAATATCCAGATGTGTTCCCTGAAGAACTCCCCGGAATGCCACCAGATAGGGATATAGAGTTTGTCATTGACCTTATCCCCGGAACCTCTCCCATAGCCAAGAGACCCCATAGGATGGCAGCCCCTGAGTTCACAGAGTTAAAGAAGCAGCTGAGAGAGCTTCAGCGAAGTGGGTTTATCAGACCAAGCTCGTCACCATGGGGAGCCCCAGTGCTCTTCGTCGAAAAGAAGGATAAAAGCCTGAGGATGTCCGTGGACTATCGCTCACTAAACGAAGTCACTATCAAGAACAAGTATCCTCTCCCCAGAATAGATGATTTATTTGACCAACTGAAAGGAGCCAAGTATTTTTCGAAGGTCGACTTAAGGTTAGGATACCATCAACTAAAGATTAGGGAGAGTGACATCCCAAAGACCGCCTTCGTCACCCGTTACGGACAATATGAGTTCACCGTGATGTCCTTTGGACTCACTAACGCGCCAGCGTATTTTATGAACCTCATGAATAAAGTGTTTATGGAAGAGCTAGACAAGTTTGTCATAGTTTTCATTGACGACATACTTGTTCACTCCAAGAGTGTAGAGGAACATGAACAACACCTCCGAGTGGTACTGGAGAAACTGAGGGTGCACAAGCTATACGCTAAGTTCAGCAAGTGTGAATTCTGGTTGGAGAAAATATCCTTCCTTGGGCATATTCTGATGGTAGAAGGAGTAGCAGTAGACCCTGGGAAAGTCAAAATAGTTTCCAACTGGCAACAACCAACCAATGTGAGCGAAATCCGAAGCTTTCTTGGTTTAGCAGGATACTACCGGAGGTTTATTGAAGGATTCTCCAAGATTGCCCGACCCATGACAGAGTTACTCAAGAAGGAAAAGAAGTTCACCTGGACCGAGTCTTGTGAGAGAAGTTTTCAGGAGTTGAAAAGAAGACTGACAACAGCCCCAGTACTAACCTTGCCAGACATTCAACGGGATTTTGTCATCTATTGTGATGCATCCCGGCAAGGATTGTGATGTGTCCTTATGCAAGATGCGAAAGTAGTGGCGTATGCTTCCCGCCAACTCAAGCCCAACGAGCAGAACTATCCCACCCATGACTTGGAGTTTGCAGCCGTAGTGCATGCCCTTAAGATTTGGAGACATTACCTGATTGGGAATAAGTGTGAAATCTGTACGGACCACAAGAGCTTGAAGTACATTTTCACCCAGCCTGACCTGAACCTAAGGCAAAGAAGGTGGTTAGAATTAGTCAAGGATTATAACCTAGAAATCCATTACCACCCAGGAAAAGCCAATGTAGTGGCAGATGCCTTAAGCAGAAAATCCTATGAGAAAGTAGTGCCTAAGAGTGCCCAGCTGCAAGAGGAAATGGCACGACTCAACATGCACATTGTTCCCCAGGGCTACGTCCGCCAACTAAGTGTTCGACCCACCTTGGAAGACAAGATCAGGAAGGCCCAAGAGACCGATGAGGATTTGATGAAAATCCGCAAGCACACGCGGGAGAACAAGGCCCCAGACTTTAGAGTGGACGATCAAGGTACACTGTGGTATAAGAATAGGATATGCGTGCCTGAAGACAGAGATTTCCGGCAGACCATCATGGATGAGGCACACAACTCGGTGTATTCCATCCACCCGAGATCTACTAAGATGTGTATGGATTTAAAGCAGACGTATTGGTGGAATGGAATGAAAGCGGACATTGCACGGTTCGTCACCCACTGTGATACTTGCCAAAGGATTAAAGCCGAGCACCAGAAACCCACAGGACTATTGCAGCCTTTACCCATCCCGGTTTGGAAATGGGATGAGATAGGCATGGACTTTGTAGTGGGACTGCCCAAGACTCAAAAGGGACATGATTCCATATGGGTAATAGTGGACCGACTCACTAAGGTCGCTCACTTTCTACCCGTCCGAACTACTTATGGTGGAGAGAAGTTGGCAAAGCTCTACATAGAGAACATAGTGAAGCTGCATGGAGTACCTAGTAGGATTGTTTCAGATAGAGGAACCCAGTTCACCTCTAGGTTTTGGAAAAGTTTGCATAAAGCCATGGGTACCAAGTTGGATTTTAGTTCGGCTTATCACCCGCAGACGGACGGACAGACCGAGAGGGTGAATCAGATTATAGAGGATATGTTGAGAGCATGTGTCCTTACCTATGGCAAGGATTGGGAGCAAAGCCTACCGTATGCGGAGTTTTCATACAACAACGGGTATCAGGCGAGCCTAGGAATGTCGCCATTTGAAGCCTTATATGGAAAAAAATGTAGAACACCTTTGATGTGGTCAGAAGTAGGAGAACGTGCCTTGGTTGGGCCCGCACTTATAAAGGAAGCCGAGGAACGAGTAGCCGAGATCCGAGAAAAGTTGAAGGCCGCCCAATCTCGACAAAAGAGCTATGCAGACAGGAAGAGGCGAGAAGTAAGCTTCAATCCAGGAGATTTCGCTTACCTCATGGTTTCACCTATCCGAGGGACTCGAAGATTTCAGGTGCACGGGAAATTGGCCCCTCGGTATATTGGACCGTACAAGGTGCTGAAGAGAGTTGGAGAAGTAGCATACCGGTTGGAGCTACCAGAAAAGATGGCAGACATACATCCGGTGTTTCACATCTCCCAATTGCGGAGGTGTTTGAAAGTACTCGAAGAGAAACGAGTGCCGATAGAGACGATAGATCTGCAGCCAGATCTTAGGTATCAGGAGGTACCCGTAAAAATTTTGGACACCGTGGTAAAAAGGACAAGGACATCAGAAGTACGGATGTGCAGAGTCCAATGGAGCAGACACGGAGTAGAGGACGCCACGTGGGAACGAGAAGACGCGCTGAAGAAAGAGTTTCCCCACCTATTCAGGAACCAGCCGAATCTCGAGGACGAGATTCATTTTAAGTGGGGTAGGTTTGTAACGCCCGCGTTTTAACCCTGATAAATCACCTTTTAAATCACGTGAGTTTTTTCAAAATCTTTTCGCTGAGCTCGATTGTTTCCCCACAAACCTCGATCATCAAATTCTTTTCCCTCCTCCCCTCGACGCGCACGCCGCGCTGCCGCACCGCACACCGCAAATTCCGCTGGCACCGCCGCTGCCCCTCCAATCCCACACGTCACCACTCGAGTCACCGCCGCTCATCGCGTCGGGTAGCACAGCACCGCCACAGCGCCGCGGTCGGCCTCCTCACCGGGAATCCCGGGCCAGCCACGGCCCCGCTGGCCGACCCGCTTCGCCAGCCTCACCGCTGTTGACATTTCTTAACGTCATCACTAGGTTTGTATCCCCGGCAACAACGCTAGAAATGTTTATCGGCATTCCTTAACATCATTGCTAAGTTCGTGAGTTCCTAGCTACGATGCCAGAAATGTTCCGATGGTAATCCTAACATTTACAAAGAATCCGCAAGCGCACGTATATACCATTGTAGCATTTCCCCAAAGGAGTATTCCAAAGGGTATCGAATCCAAGGAAGGCATGGTCGGATTAACAAGTGCAACACTATTGCAATGAGTATAGATCAATGACGAGAATAAGTCAGGTCCCAAACACAGGGGTAAGATATGATAATGATGGGGTAGTGTGAACACACCCAAACTCGTTCTCTCTATGGTACACTACGGCTTAGGAGGCAACATACGAGTTAGCTCTAGGTTCTAAGGTACTAAACATATAAAGTTAGTAGATACCAGTCAGTCACATAAGCATTGTATGAATATCAGCTCAGCACCCAGGCACAAACGGGGAGCTAACCGCCCGCGTCGCTTCCACACGACGTCGGTTGTTAGATTTTAGACTCCTACAGCATACCCGAACGTGGAGGAGTACAAAGGGTCCAACGGTTGTCACTACCGCGGCCTACCTCTATCAATCCGTGGGGCACGCTCATATGCAAAGCAGCTACTCAACCCAAGCACCATGCTTGCGTTGTTAACTTGACACTGACCGGCCCGGGCTATTGTGACCCAGGTCAGTGCCACCAGATAACTAGCCACTTACACCGAGTACCGTAGCTTGAACTTGAACTTCATACAACACAAACACGTGATCTAACTGGATCAAACTAGGCTAGTCATACAAACAGATTCGTGTTCTACTATGTCTATTCAATAGGATCAAAGAGTCGTGTTCGTGAAGAACACGAGCCTCTAATTTATGAACAAACAACGAAGACAAGAGTAAATCATCTGTCAAGTGGATCGAAAGGCCTTTTTCATCAAGAACAGGGGCCTCTAGATGATGAACGAACGAAGAACTCATGAACGAATCACCCATATATGCTAACACTACTTTATATGAAATAGCTGAATAACTGAAGTAGATCAAAGTCATACAATAAAATAAAGATACAAGAGAACTCATACCTAGATCCCAAAGTAGACTTGGAACCTGAATTAGAGCTACTCTAGCCTACCTCCTAGCCTTGGAAACCAAGAGTGAGAGAGGAGTTGGAAAGTGAGTTGGGTAAGAAATGAGTCCCCTGCCTTCTATTTATAGGCCTTGGACAACTTCATGAGAATGGCGTGAGCATCCCGGGAGTGGACCAGGAGCCAACCAGAAGACACCACATGGAAGCCCCTGAGTGGCGGCCACAAGGTCGGTTCGGGCGACCTGTGGGGTCGGCCGACCCCCTGTGGGCCCTACTCGGGGTGTGTTTTCTCCAGGTGGCTGTCCTGTGGGTCCTAAGGTCGGTCCCCGGTGTCCACTTGGTTTTGAGGCGGTTTGCCTACCTGTGGGCCCTTCAATCCATGTGATGTCCACGTGTCGCCCTCTGATTCGTCGGGGTTGCTTCCCTTGGATTGGTGACATGGCTTGCATGCAGGGGATCCTAGGTGGTAGCCCCTCCTTGGCTGAGGTGACGTGACATGGGCCATAGAAGGTGACTTGTCACTTCTTTTATGCTTATTTTACCTGCAATCACAAAAGCTCCAAGGATAAGTGGAACTACATTATTCTTAACTAAATGCGTGTAAGAAATTTCTTTTGCTCCTTTATTCATGAGTATATTGACGGCTAAAGTAGGCACTTAACAGCTGTCAACAACTCCCCCAAGTTAGTCTCTTGCTCGTCTCGAGCAAGACACTAAGGACTTAGGTTGGTTGATCAGGAGTCGCTACGATGTTGTATTCCTAATTTATGACAAGCATACTACTAGGTATTCTATCCAGAGTTGAATGAGTTGGCATTGATCTTACCTTTCACTTGATCGATACGGGGCATGTAGCTTCACCTTGCCTTGGGCGGTTGAAAGATAGAACGGTTATATAGAGATCGCCAATTACTTGTACCTTGATCAGTTATCAATCCGGAGGTTTTGCAGGTTTTCAAAAGAAATCAAAGTTCCTCAAATGATACTCTCGGATCGCTCAATGTGTATGGTTCCTCACCAAGGCATTGATTTGCCTTCTTTCACCACCTACTCCTAATAAGCTTATATGTGGAGCTGTAGGTAGGGGAAACATGTGGTATACCTGTTTCTCATGTATTGTCGAGTCGAAAACCAGATCCTTGGGAGCAACGAGTCATACAACCTGATCAAGATGTGCATGTGTGTGTGTATATGGTGGATGGAGGATGGACTCCTTTTGGCATTATTTTCCCATCTCTCCTTTTTGATGATTTTGAGACTTGGGTTATATTTCTTTATTCTCTCTTTTTTCTTTTTTTTATGCATGCCCTTGAGCATGTATTCTCTCTTCTTTTTTTTCTTTTTTTCACATAGCCCATAATCTTCCTTGAATATTTTTGGAGAGGGATAAAATCATGAAGAATGCGTGGAGCTTTATTTGTGGAATGGATGGGGAATTGATGAAATGATGGTTGCTAACTTCCAGGGTGGAAGTCTAGCACATGGTGGCTGTGTATGTGATCTTGATCATAGGAGCATGACAAGTTTCTCGCCGAGGGTCATGACAATTCGACAAGACTTAATGAAGAAATCAGGTTGCATATGTGGAAGCTGACAAGTGCTAGAATCTGCATATGGCCTTGGATAGGAATTTCTCATCATTGAGGAACTTATCATTTTAGCATTTTTCAAAAAAAAACTTCGGAAATCAAACATCACTTGGTACTAGGTCATAGCAACTCCATTATACCATATCATACCTCACAACAACCTAGGCAAAGGTCATGCTTTTTGCTACCCACAAGTTTCAAGCTAAGGTTTGATCATGCAAGCTAACTAACTCAAAACTTAAATATGATACTAAGCTGTAAGCAAGGCATACAAGAGGAATAAACAGAGCAACTATTCATCATTTCAACCGTGGGAACGAAAGCATTCTTACCGCGCATATGAAAAACAAACTAATTTAAGAAAGCAAATAAATATTTTTGGTCCTTTTAATTTTGCAGATTTTTATGTGTTTTTAGCATATGACGTTCTGAAAACAAATGAAGATACAAATTACCTCAGAGTGGGGGTCCTCCCCCAAGCTAGCTTCAGGCTCACTACTGTGGAGGGGGATATCCCATCCACCGAAAGTAAGCCCTCTACTCCTCCAACTGCTGCTGTTGTGCCTGCTCGATGACATGAAGTCTCTCGCCTGACATACGCTGCCAGTCCCGAGTGGACTCAGCGTGCTGGTGCACAGCCTCCTCCACATCGCCGACCCGGATGTTGAGCTTGCTCATCTGCTGAGTGAGGGTAACCCCACGAGACGACGAGCACAACCCGGATGATGAAGACTTCGCCTCTCCGTAGGTAGTACCAGCAGGCATAGCCCACTCACCACTACCTACGCTAGCCCAAGCCGAGCTACTCGCACCCTGCTGGTACATGGGCTGATCCCAACCGGGAGCATATCCGGGAGTAACCCCAGGCATGTACTCGGTAGAGGTCCATGTGCTAGGCGGAGGTGTGGTAGGCTGAGGCTGTGGCTGAGGTGAAGGCTGCGGAGATGCCTGTGGTGGCGGCTGTTGTGCCCTGGCTGCTCTCCTCGATGCACTCCTAGTAACCCTGTCACCAGAGACACTAGAACGACGAGATTCCTCGAGAGGAACGGTTAGTGGCCCTTGGCCGTACAACCTGAAATCTGGGTTAGGTAACCGAATTTGGTTTGCGTAGCCAGGGTAAAAGAAAACCAAAGAATCGTCCGGACCCTTCTTAAGAATATGCCCCTGAGTCAAATAAGCCTCATCAATCAAAGACCGGGGATTAGCAATGTAGGGCACATTGGACCCTTGCGTAACCCCAAGACTTGTAACGATGCTCGAAACTAAAGACGTACACTCAATAGAACCCATCATCTTAAAGTTTGTCAACCACTACCGAATCATAGTTTGAACAGGGGAGACCTTGATCCGTCTGACCGTGACGTATAAAATCCTCATCTCATTAGTGTGCACGGTTCGAACATCATCCCTCGGAAAGAGAGTGATGGCGAGCCACTTGTGCCACAGTCGGAGAGTGGGATGTAAGATATCGTTGCACCGAGGTGTCAGCTTGCCGCGAATAGGCCGACCAGAAAGTTCTTCCCAAAAACTCTCGCGAGTAAAACCGCTGCAAGCTTGCTCAAGGGGAATAGCACAACATCGATGAAAACCGAGGGTGCAACTAAGTTCCTTCCATGAAACCCGATATGGAACTCCATGAAACCGAAATGAAATACCAGATGCATCCTCTTGAAGAGTGCAGAGAAACTAGATGGTAATAGGCCTGGAACCGATCTCCTGAACCGGGACAAAACCTTCCCAACCCAGAGCTTGCCAAATGGAATCGAACTCGAAGTCCATACCTGTCTTTTCCAGAAGGGTCGGGTCGAATTCCCTCGTGTTGGAGAAGACTCGATCCTTGAGGATAGCGTAGGCTTGTCTCTCTCGTTCTTCCCTCAAGTCGATGAAGGGGGCGTCAGCGGCGTACACTCCTTCGGCTTGTGGCGTACGAAGTTCTTCCTCTTCCTCTTCTTCTTCATGCTTCGTTGACATCGGGCTCGGTGTAGCTCCGGAGTAGCGGGATGAGCTTTCTCCGTCTCGCGAACGGCGGGAGCGAGTCACCTTCCGGAACACACCGGCGGCCCAACTCATGGTGCACAACAAACAACACAAGCAACTCGGTGATGGATTAGTGAAACCGGAATGAAATTCTTACCGAGGTTGCTCCACCAATGATCAATACTCAGCAACAACTTGGAGAGTGTGCTTGTCACTTCAATCTCGAGCAAGAAATCCAAGAAAACCAAAGAGCCAAAGTGTAGAGAGAGGGAGTGTGATGAAAATGAGTGAATGGGTGAAGAACCCCCTCACTCCCACTTCTATTTATAGGCAAATGAGCCGGGCACCGAGACATGGTCCGGTGGCAACGGCTAGGAGCCGTTGGAGGAAGTGGGGCCCATTTGGCCGTTGGCCTGGGTCGCCCGACCTGTGGGGTCGGCCGACCCCACCTCGGGTCCGCCTGCCTCCAACTTTTTGCAACGGCTCTCTAACGGCTACCTGGTGTCCTGCCCAAGTGCCTCGGTCCAAACTCACCCACAAAGTGGCTCAAATAATTTTTCAAGGTTTTTCCAAGCTCAAAAATTATTTTCAGAAATTTTATTTAAAAAGGGAAACTGGCTAGAAAAATTCTAGCATGCAGATGCACTGTTGGAAAATTAAATATGCATTTTGGAAAATTCAAACAAAAATTTTGGAAAGGGAAATATGAGATAAATACCAATTTTACTTTTTTGTAGAAATGACTCATCATTTTAAGTCCGAGAGCGGGACTTTTCTCGGTGATTAATTACACTCGTCACCCCACTCCCGAGAAGTATATGGGTGTGACTTCTGTACCTCCCGCCGCACCTTCTTTGTTTTCTTTGGTTTTACCGTTGTGGGTAGAGGTTGCTTGAGCTGGGGTCGTGGCTCCGTCCACTCCCCAGATTGCTCATCATTTCCTTGCACTGAATAACATTGCTCTTCTGTCGGTCGAAATCGGAACATCAAGTTCTTCCTTCCAATGCGGAATCGGATCGTTCCATTTCCCACATTGATCCTCGCCTTTGTGTCACTTAGGAATGGCCTCCCAAGAATGAGTAGCATTTCCGCATCATCCTGCATATCAAGGACCATGAAATCCGTGAAGATGCAAGAACCTTGGACGAATACCAATAAGCTCTCAACTATCCCCTCTGGATGCCGGATCGATGCATCAGCAAGTTGAACTATCTTCGAGGTTGGAGAAAGAGCTGGATACCCCAATTTTTCAAACGTAGCCTTGGACATCAAATTGACACTTGCACCAAGGTCACAGAGAGCATTCCTGATTTTCTGATAGTATATCATGCAAGTGATAGCCAGATAACCAGAGTCTCTCCTGTGCACAATTGCTGAGGATTCCCAGGGATCAAGAACCTGCTGTACTGGCTTCCCTGCATAGTCAGTAGGTCGTATCCGCCTAGATGGCTCACCCCATCTAGTGGATACTACACAAACATCTTCACAGGAGGATACGGGTTGCCCCGGGATCTTCCCGTCTTCAGCAGAGGGAACCAAAGCAGCTAACTGAGCCAACTGGGTTTCTATCATTTTATTGAAGCTTAACTGGCTCTTAAGAGCAGAAGAGAGGCTATCAATCATGGTGTTGAGGCTTTCCAAAGCCTTATCACAGGCAGCTAACTTCTTGTTGAAACCATCATTAATCTTAGCTTGCCCAGAAACAAGATCTTTCAAGGAAGGTTGGTTGGGGTTGAAAGAATTACCTTGATTACCTCCTTGATAATAAGGGCGTTGATTCCACGTTTGACCTCCTTGTGGATGATATCCGTTGTTATTGCCGTTCATGAACATCAGATCCTCCTTGGTAGTGGGGCAGTAATTCCCTGAATGCCTAGTGTTACCACAGACTTCGCAGGTCATGCGAGAGTCCATAGCTTGAGTAGTGGTGGCCATAGCAGGCTTCTCATTGGTTAGATCATCCATTCGCTTCATCAATAGGTCTATCTTGGCGTTCAACATATCTGCTTCCTTGATAGTATGTGTACCCCTTTGACGTGGTTGGAGTCGATCATCACTCCACCCTTGGTTGGAGACCATCTTCTCAATAAGCTTAGTTGCATTAGCAATAGTGAGTGAGAAGAAAGCTCCTCCAGCAGCAACATCAACATGTCCTCGGGCTGTCGGAGTCAGCCCATTATAGAAATTCTGAAGAATAAGCCAGTTGTCCATCCCATGATGAGGACAGGCCAAGATGTACTCTTGAAGCCTCTCCCAAGCTTCCGGGATAGTCTCATTTGCTGCTTGCTGAAAGCTTGAAATTCTTTCCCGCAGGGCATTGGTTTTATCCAACGGAAAGAACTTCGCGAGGAATACCGCCGAGCATTTTGCCCAAGTATTAATCTCCTCACGGTTCGCATAGAACCACTGCTTCGCCTTTCCCAGAAGTGAGAATGGAAATAGTCGCAGACGAATAGCATCTTCCTCCACCCCTCGTATAGTGAAGGTGCTGCACAGTTCCAGGAACTGTTGCAAATGGGTGCTCGCGTCTTCATTAGGGTTGCCACAGAATGGGCTAGCCTGTACCATCGTAATGAGGCCAGTCTTGATCTCGAAGTTTCCATTCCCGGTGTTGATCTCGGGGCGTGTAGGCACCTGATCAGCAGAGGGAGCAGAGTACTCATGGAGAGTCTTCTCGACATTGGGATTAGCCATAGGAGTTGATGTAGATGGCACAAAGGAAGCTGGGTCGACTTCCGTACGTACACGCTGGGGAGAACCGAAATGAGTTCTAGCTCTCCTTACAAGTGACTCAAGATCTTCAGTGAAATTCGGCGATAAGTCGAAACCAGTCATGCACTTCCTGTCTTCATCATCTAAAGACAAAGAAGACAATCAAGGTTAGCCTGCATTGAGAACTGCTTTACCCTATCATGATTATAAACATATGCAAAGTGTTGTCTTGTTATCCTTTAGCCTTCCCCGGCAACGGCACCAGAAATGCTTGTTCACATTTCTTAACGTCATCACTAGGTTTGTATCCCCGGCAACGGCGCTAGAAATGTTTATCAGCATTCCTTAACATCATTGCTAAGTTCGTGAGTTCCTAGCAATGATGCCAGAAATGTTCCGATGGTAATCCTAACGTTTACAAAGAATCCGCAAGCGCACGGATATACCATTGTAGCATTTCCCCAAAGGAGTATTCCAAAGGGTATCAAATCCAAGGAAGGCATGGTCGGATTAACAAGTGCAACACTATTGCAATGAGTATAGATCAATGATGAGAATAAGTCAGGTCCCAAACACAGGGGTAAGGTATGATAATGATTGGGTAGTGTGAACACACCCAAACTCGTTCTCTCTATGGTACACTACGGCTTAGGAGGAAACATATGAGTTAGCTCTAGGTTCTAAGGTACTAAACATATAAAGTTAGTAGATACCAGTCAGTCACATAAGCATTGTATGAATATCAGCTCAGCACCTAGGCACAAACGGGGAGCTAACCGCCCGCGTCGCTTCTGCACGACGTCGGTTGTTAGATTTTAGACTCCTACAGCGTACCCGAACGTGGAGGAGTACATATGGTCCAACGGCTGTCACTACCGCGGCCTACCTCTATCAATTCGTGGAGCACGCTCATATGCAACGCAGCTACTCAATCCAAGCACCATGCTTGCGTTGTTAACTAGACACTGACCGGCCTGGGCTATTGTGACCCAGGTCAGTGCCACCAGATAACTGGCCACTTACACCGAGTACCGTAGCTTGAACTCGAACTTCATACAACACAAACACGTGATCTATCTGGATCAAACTAGGCTAGTCATACAAACGGATTTGTGTTCTACTATGTCTATTCAACAGGATCAAAGGGTCGTGTTCGTGAAGAACACGAGCCTCTAACTTATGAACAAACAACGAAGACATGAGTAAATCATCCGTCAAGTGGATCGAAAGGCCTTGTTCATCAAGAACAGGGGCCTCTAGATGATGAATGAACGAAGAACACATGAACGAATCACCCATATATGCTAACACTACTTTATATGAAATAGCTGAATAACTGAAGTAGATCAAAGTCATACAATAAAATAAAGATACAAGAGAACTCATACCTAGATCCCAAAGTAGACTTGGAACCTGAATTAGAGCTACTCTAGCCTACCTCCTAGCCTTGGAAACCAAAAGTGAGAGTGGAGTTGGAAAGTGAGTTGGGTAAGAAATGAGTCCCCTCCCTTCTATTTATAGGCCTTGGACAACTTCATGAGAATGGCGTGAGCACCCCGGGAGTGGACCAGGAGCCAACCAGGTGACACCACGTGGAAGCCCCTGAGTGGCGGCCACAAGGTCGGTTCGGCCGACCTATGGGGTCGGCCGACCCCCTGTGGGCCCCACTCGGGGTGTGTTTTCTCCAGGTGGCTGTCCTGTGGGTCCTAAGGTCGGTCCCCGGTGTCCACTTGGTTTTGAGGCGGTTTGCCTACCCGTGGGCCCTTCAATCCATGTGATGTCCACGTGTCGCCCTATGATTCATCGGGGTTGCTTCCCTTGGATTGGTGACATGGCTTGCATGCAGGGGATCCTAGGTGGCAGCCCCTCCTTGGCTGAGGTGACATGGCATGGGCCATAGAAGGTGAGTAGTCACTCCTTTTATGCTTATTTTACCTGCAATCACAAAAGCTCTAAGGACAAGTGGAACTACATTATTCTTAACTAAATGCGTGTAAGAAATACCTTTTGCTCCTTTATTCATGAGTATATTGACGGCTAAAGTAGGTACTTAACAGCCGTCAACAACCGCCGACATCAGGAATCGCCTGACGTCGCGTCAGCCCCGCAAGTGTTCGAAACCCGGGAAAATCCCGCCAAAATCCCTTTCCCCTCTCTCCTAATTTTTCCTGGATTTTTTCCTAATTTTTCCAATCCTTTTTCTCTTTTCTTTTCTCCTTTTCTCCTCCCCTTTTCCTTTCCTATTTTCCTTTTTTCCCTTTTTCCTCCTTTCTTTTCTCCTCCTCCTTTCTTCCTCGTCCGGCCCCCGCGCCTCTGCTTCCGACCCCGCGCCTCTGTGCCGACCCCGCCGGCCTGCCCCTCTCCCTGGTGCACTACACGCCGGCCCTCCACCTCGGAACGCCGCACGCCTGGCCCACGACAAGACCGCGTGCTGCCGCTCGACGGCGGGCATTCACTCTGCCTGCGCCGACCGGTCACCTCCCAATTACAGTGCCGCCGCAAGCCGCCGCCTGCCCAGCTACGTGCTTCAGCCTGCCACCGCCAGCTCGCACACCCCGCGTGGCCTCGCTGCTCGATGGGTTACCTCCCACAGCGCCGCTGCTGCTCCCGGCCATCGACGCCATTTACTTCGGCCAGCCGAACCGCCATTGCCGCCGGCAGCACGTGGTCCGCGTGCAAGCCCCGGCCGCTCCACCGCCTTTCTGCGGCTATAAGTAGCCCCACGACGCTCGCCGCATCGCCACACATCTGCCCAGCCGCCTTCCCCCTCTCCTCCCTGCTCCGCACCACGCCGCCGCCACCAAAAGCGCACCGGCCGCCGCCCGCTCACACGAAGCCGCCTCCACTGACCACCTCAGCCCAAGGTGAGGAAGGGAGAAGAACACCCTCATCTCCCTCCCCGTTTTGCCCCATTCCCCGGCCGCCGCCGTGCCTCAGGCCACAGGCAATCGCCGCCACCGGCCGGGACGGCCGCCCGGTCAACCCCCCTCCTCTGTTTCTGAATCGAGGCAAGGGGAAGGAGATGGCCATTTTGCCAAAATCCCCCTGCCCCCTTTTCCTTTCTCACCCGCAGCCCTTCCCCCTCTCTCAAGTGCTGCTTCACCAATAAGCCCCTGAAGTCCTTGACTTCCTTACAAATAGGTCCTTGTACCCTTAAAGTACCCCCTAAACACTCTTTAATCCATCCTTTCATGCACCGTCTTAACCCAAATTAATTCCAAATTTCACCACACCCTTTCTGGGTCTATTCCCGCTGAACCATTCACCAATTTCCCATAAATAATGTTTATTCCTACATTTTTCCTTTTATGCCCTTCTCGAGCTCAGCCGGTAAAATGTTGTTGATTGTGTGCTTGCTTGTGTGTGCCGTAGCCGACGGAGTGAACGAGGAGGAACCCCAGGAGGTGTTCGGAGCCGCGTACTGTGCACAAGAGCCCGAGGACCCGAACCGCGAACAGGAGCTCCCGGAGGACTTTGAAGATGGCAAGTTCAATCTCATCCTTTGATGCATGCTTTGGTCCCAGTTTTATAAACACAACCCTATGACCCGTTTTATAAATGGCATATGGTTTTATTGCAAAAACTTGGTAGGATAGCCACCTTTGATTGCTATGATTGATCTTTGTTTGGCCTAAATGATTTCTTTAAAATGGTGTGAGTGCTTTAAAATGGGGATTGGGTATTTTGGAAACTGAGTAAAGAACTGGGTAGACGAGATGGATGTGTGTCAGGAGTTGGTGGGCTCGTACATTTGTGGTTGAGCATGTTGGGAGATGTCCATCTTGTCGTTATGGACTGGGTTGCGTGACATCTCACCTGGCCCAATTATCGTACAACTACTCGACTATTGTATGTGGCAACGGCTTAGCATAAATCCCACTAGTTAATCTACTTGCCATCAGGAGTGCTGGTGAGCGGCAGGAGATCAAGGAGTAGGGGTACGATCTGTGTGAGTTACGCCCTAGTTATGTGAAATAACCCCTTGGTTGCTTCCGTGGTGGCTAGTAGGGTTAGCTAAGGTGGGTAATGGCTTTGATAGGATCCGCGCCGGCACTAATGTGTTCGTGTGGCGGTACCCTACTTGTGGGTAAAGTGTACAACCTCTGCAGAGTGTAAAACCTATTCGAATAGCTGTGTCCACGGTATTAGACGAGTCACGGTGTGGTCACAAAGCTAGTGTTTGGGTTTGGGCTTGATTTACATGGCGTGAGTTGATTTCTGGAAAAAGTGTGTGGCTGTGTGCCTGGGCTACTGCGAACGGGGAGTCCGGTAGTCCTCAATTGGTCTTCCTCAAAACAACTGAATTTCTTGGGTTATAAAAACTGTTTGCGAAAACCTTTTCGAAAACAAACCCTTGCATGAGTAAAGGTGTTTTCACAAAATAAACCCCATCCTGATCCTTGATTTTACCATGTGCATATTCTGCTAATTAGCCCCTCCGTGGGTGGGGTTGAACTTGTTGAGTACGTATGTACTCACCCTTGCTTGATTAACTATTTTTCAGAGGAGGATCCCGACTTTGTTCCGGAGGACGTTGAGTAGGTGGTCGTCCTGCACCCAACCCGTGCCTGTGGACTCAGGGTCTCCACAGAAAGCTTCCATGGCGCTAGACCCTGATGATGTCTTAGAAGTCTTTAGTGTTTTAGTGTGGGTTGTAGTCCTTATGTTGTCTCTCATAATAGTGGTGCTTTAGTGCCCACTACCTCGACGGTTTGTACGGTGATGAACCATCTGATGTAATAAATGTGTTACCAGCCTCCTGGGACTGGCATTTGTAGCACATTTAGTCACCTCTGATGAGGGGATGCTTCAGGTGGTATCAGAGCCGTAGGTTGGCCGTAGGACGTGACCCCTAGGACCCGAGACCTTTCCTAAGCCTTCTCTAAATCTTTTCCCTGCTTAGCTCCTCTTTCCACAAAATCTCTTACCCTGGCCCTTGTCTGGTTCCAGATGGCTGACATGGAATGGAGGGGAGGCGTCTGCCCCGCAGAGCCTGGCCTCCCTAAGTTACTACTACTTAGCCTAGAACGCGTCGGAGTGATGGACCCAACGGAGTACACCTATCGGGAGTACGATCGCAGAGGCACCCTTCGGTGTGATGTGATGATCTTCGTGGAAAGGAGCACACTCTACCCTGACATAGATCCTTGGTTCATCTCCACCACTGGGTTTCGCTTCCCCGACACTTACCCAAGGGCTGCCCGAAAAGCCCTGCGACGCCTACGAGTGGTCTATAGGCAACATCTTTGACGGACTCCAATGGGATTTCCCACCCTCTGGAGGAAGAGGACGCTCATGGATTGCCCAGATGAGAGGACTTGGAGGAGAAGAAGAAGACCTAGAAGATACGGTTTCCCACCTGTCCATTTACCTCAATGGCTTAGACCACCTTTACTATGAACAGGCAGCGCAACTGAAGCACCAAATCCGTAGGGCAGAAAAGGCAGAACAGGAGATAGAATTACAACGGATAAAAGCAAGACTAGTGGAAACTTCCCTAGCTAATCTGGAGTGAAGCTACGCCAAGGAAAGGGAACGCTTCCAAGGATTCACCCAAACCCTATAGGAGGAGTTTCTCGAGGAACGCAGGAGAAGAAGAGAAGCTGGTTTACTAGATGGAGAACCCGAAGAAACCCATTGGGATAAGGGCACCCAAACCGAAGATGAGATATTGGAGCAATGCCTTCCACCGAAGAAGCGTCGTATCCAGTGTGTGGAAGAGTCCCCATAAGAGGAGAGTATAGTACCTAAGCTGGAGCTATCATCCTAATAAGAATAAGTGTACCCCTGAGGAGTGTACCCGACCTTGTTGCAAAATAAAACCATCTATCTTTTGTACCATATCCTTTGCACCACTTGTTCAACTCTACCCTTGTTTTCAGATGGCCGAAGATGGATGGACCCAAGGCGTGTGCCAGGAGGAGCCTGGTTTTGCCCGCCTTCTTATCAACTCCCTGGAGCGCCTCGGTATCACTAAGCGCCCGAGGTACTACAGCAGAGAGTACGAGCAACTCGACACTCTTCGCTGTAGGGTGGTCCTCTCCATCGCCAGAAGCACCCGCTACCCCAACGTTGAGCCGTGGCGCATGACCGCCACAGGATTTCGACACCGGGATACCTACCCCTTGGCCCTCAGAAAAACTCTCCGCTACCTGTGCCGGATCTACGAGGAGCACCTCGTCTCCACACCGATGAGGCTTTTTCCCCGCCATCAGGACTCCAGTCTGGCAGGCCCGCATGAGAAACCTGGAACGGCGCCGCCACCAAGAAGATCTTTTGTACCATGCTGTTGCCTACCTCGTCTCCCTGGATAAACTCTTTGATGATCAGGCCAAATTCTTGAGAGACTCATCACGCTACACGATGAGTCTCCGATCGCCCCTACCTGGCGCGTCAACTGTTGGGGGGTGAGACCAAGACAGATCCGCTACGGGGGCTACCCGAGTAATTTGCAGGTTAATGGGGATCTAGAGACTAAGAACGGAGATGGCTGCGCAGGATTGCACACGGAACACAGCGAAGCATGGAGGACACGAGGGTTTATACTGGTTCAGGTCTCCGGAGAGTAAAACCCTACGTCCAGTTGGTATTGTATTGCTTGTGCGGGAGATGGAAAAGATGAGATGTCCTCGGAAGGGCGCCCTAGGCCGCCTGGCCGGCGGACTAGGGTTTCCGAGGTCGGTGGACCCAGAGTCCAGGTCGGTTACAACAAGGAAAGTATCCCTATGGATTACAATAGATATACCATGATATCCGGACTGGTGGGCGCCGTTGTGCCGCCTCTTGTGTCTTGTCTTGCACGCCAAGTCTTGAGGACGTCACCGAGGTTGTGATAAGGTCTTCTGGGTCCACATGCAGGTCGGCGGGTCATCTGACAGGTCGGACCCACTTGTCAGGGACCTCTGGGGCCCTGGCTGGTGGGGACCCTTGGTACCATGTATCTCATTTAGAAACCTAAATTAGACCATAGAATAAGTTTTGGGATTGGGTGCAATTTACTCTTCTATTTAATTCGTCAAATACATGAGGAATACTTGATAACCACAAGATGATATTACTATTACGATATAAAATATGAATTTTATTGTATGCATGGAGATACAAAAGGGTCAAAAGGTATATCAATCTGGTAGCTAGTAGTAACAAATAAATACAAATCCCTAATTTGCCGGCATAATCACGGCCGTCCATGCTGCAAGCCAAGCTTGTCTCGAACTATTCTATTTATTTAAGCCTCTGGACGATTTGCTTTACAGAGATGAAGGTGCCAAGCGCAACGATGGCCGTGCCGACCACAACAATGGCCACGCAGGCCGCCGTCTCGAGCCACGGCTTCTTGTACCCGACCTTGGCGCGGACCCGGAGGTAGCACAGGCTCGGCAGGAGCATTGTCGCCGTGCAGCTGAGGAGCGCGCCGGTGAGCGCGACGACGTCGGCGAAGAAGGGGACGGCGAGCGCGATGACGGCGGTGCCTACGACGAGCGCCGTCCTGACGAGGGCGCGGAGGAGCCGGCTCTTGCGGACGCCGAGCGTCGCCTCGATGGCCTCAGCGATGGGGGCCATCACCAGTGCGTACTTGGTCAGCGGGTTCACCAGCGTCGTGTAGATGGCGACCTTGGAGCTCACCTTCCCCGACGGCAGGTTGAGGGTGACCTGCGACATGAGCGCGTCGCCGTACATGAGGTACCCGATGATGCCCATGAAGCCGTAGCTCAGCGTGCTCACGGCGAAGCAGATGAACAGCACCTGCATGCATGCACACGTGCAAATCCATTCATCAGAAAAATGAAGATCCTGATCCATTATATTATACACAGAACGAAGGTTGCTGTTAATCAATTAGAAATTAAGTTGATGAGACCAACCCTTGGGAATCTTTTCTTGTCTTTCATGCCATTGTAGATCATGGGGAAGACAGCATGGCCACTGAAGCAGAAGGAGTAGAGGCTGACGGCGCTGGGCATGCCGGCCCAGTGCACGAGCCTGCCCCGCTCGTGGAACCCGACGCCGTCGAACACGGCGACCCACATGACGGCGACAATGAGAACGACGGACGCCAGCGCGCCGCCGGCGGCGACGTACGCGAGCACGCTCAGGTTGCTGAACCACGTGGTGGGCAGCACGGCGAGCGTGGCGGCGAGGACGAACCCCTGCTTGGCGCTGACGCGGAGGCCGCCGAGCCGGAAGCCGGCGGCCGGGAACAGCTTGTGCAGGTTGTCGCCCTCGAGGATGAGGAAGTCGACGGCGACGAGGTAGAGCTCGAGGTACATGAAGGTGGCGACGGCGAGGCGGCCCCGGCGGCCGAACGCCAGAGCGCCGACGTCCGGGTAGGTGGCGACGACGGGGCTGGCGTCCATGCAGCGCTGCAGGAGGATGCCCGTGTAGCAGCAGATGGCGGCGATGGCGAGGAAGACGGCGAGGCTGGACCAGCCGCCCTGCGACAGCGCGTAGGGGATGGACAGCAGCCCGATCCCTGAGAGAGCATTGACACCATTGAAGCAGGTCTTGAGGAAGCCCGTCTTGGCACTTGAAGACGACGGCGACGGAGGAGGACGATCGGTGTTGCTGATAGCGCCGGTGGTTGTAGTCGCCATTGTTGATGGCAAGTTTCTCGAGATATACGAAGGTAGTCACGTAAGGGAGCTAGCAGCTGGCGTATCGTTGGCTAGAACCAGTTGGATCACCCAGGTTAGCCTTCGCCCTCCTTTTATAGGCGAGACGAGAGGGGACCTTTGTTCGGAAAGGTGACGGATGCGGTCAAATTCCGCGACCATTCGTCGTAGCATCGCCGCCGTTGAAACGAAGCTCATCTCAGCTGAGACGAGAGCGAACGCGATCGCCAACGGTCGGTGTCGTATGTGCAGTGTGGTGGTGAGCTGCGTATGCTCTTTGGAGCCGAAGCGATCGAATCGTCGAGATATGGTCGTAAAGGTGCGTAGCTGAGAGTGAGAATGAACCTCTGGGATCTCGCAAGAAACCGAGTCATGGTGCTGAGGTGCAACAACGACGACTGGGCCAAGCGTGTGTTTGGTGAGCCATATGTTGCTAGTCCACGGCAAGTGTCTAGGACGTAACGTTGCTGGTTTCATCTCTATGTACCACGGCAGCCGGCAGGGGGCATCATATCTGCAGAAACATTTTTAGGTCCAACGAACAGATTCGAGCTTGCAAGCAGAGTCGAATTGGAGATGACTCGAACCAGCAGCTGCGAGCAGGTCGATAGTGTCTGTAATCATCCTGTAGAGCTGCTGACTAAGTAAAGCAGTCAAGTAGTCCTCCCAGTTTGCTGATTCAAACTTGATCAACCATATATCGATTCGAAATGCCAACAACACATGACGAATTCATCAAAGAAGAACCGAAAGAGTGGGCGAGCTACACACGCCCGTATATATGTAGTACATCGCTGTCACGTCGTGGGAATTGGAATATGTGCAGGGGAACTTAAGAGGAGCCACACTTATCTTGGCCGGCACTACTGATTGATCGAATGTTAATGGTGAAATCTCATTATTGTTCGATTGGTGAAAATATTTAATTTTCTTAGCATGTGTTTAGTTTTTCTCGAAACACAGTACATGCGTATGCGTAGATGCTCATGACACGCACGCATTCTCTCTCTTATGAACATATGCACAACACCGGTTAAGTCCTGAAATATATCCAGGAAATTGTGAGCACCCACGCTGAGTCGAGGATTCAAACTCTAGTAGGCAACTTCCACCGCAAGAAACCTTACCAGTTGAGCTAACACTCATCTCGCAGCATGTGTATAGTTTTGGGCCCAAGTGGAATGATTTTTCTTTAGACCAATCAAATGGAATGAGATTAACACTGTCTGTGAACTAACTGTTGTACGTGGATCTCACATTTCATACTCTTATCCTCTTTAGCCATTTTTATCTCATCCCCACTTCGTCCCTTCTCGCAACTTGGGTTGGGCAATTTTAAACCAAAAACGAAAAAAAATACCGAACCAAATTGAAATGCAAATTTTGGTGTTCAGTGTTGTGTTATGGTTTCGATGCTGGAGATGAAGTGGAGGTCGAGGTGCTGCACCTTGACCTCAGCTTCACCTCCACCACTCCATGGAGGCACGGACCATGGTGCACAGACGCAGCACATGCGGGAGAGCGGGAGGTAGTGGTGGGTGGATCTGCGGTGAGAGGATCTGCCGCAAGCTGGAGACCAGTGGGCGAACCTGCGGCGAGAAGGAAGGTGTGGGTGTGCTAGTGGAGCGCAGAGCGTGCGGCAGAAGAGAAGGAGCGGGAGCGCCGGGACGGCCAGCGGTAGGTCGACGATGCTAGTCGCGGGCCCTAGCACCACACTCACTAGCGCTCCGGCGCGACGGTATTGTTTGGTAATAATACCCAAACTGAAATGAAAAAAATATTTAATATGTTGGTTTTTGCTTTTCCAGTAAACTGATTGGTTGTTAATTAGTTTCTGGAAAACCGAAATATTATACACCGAAATAGCAAAAATAGTGGTTTAAAACCGAATGCCCACCCCTATTGGCGGCACCATCCTCCACCGCAACGCCATCCATGCGGCTCCTCAACCTCGCCGTCATCCTCGTCGCACTTGGCGTCGTCCGTGCCTCCCCAACCTTGCCATCATCTTCTGCCTAGCCTCACTGTCCCCGATCGCACCGTTGTTTCCGTGGCAAAGGCACCACTCCAACCCCCACCTATCGTCATCTGTGCCTCTCCCGCCTCATCTTCGTCCGGCCACGCCATCACTCCGAGGCTGCCACCTTCCCAACCTCGGCATCATCCCCATCATTCTTGTACCATCCTAACCTCGCTCACTATTCGTCCATGTGTACCAAACCTCACCATTGGTCCCATCTCGCACGCGCTACTTGACCTCACCCGCGCCTTCTTGGCCTCGTCGTCGTCTGCCCCAACCGTGTCGTCACTCCTCCGCAGCCACCTCCCCAACAACTTTGCCATCATTCTCATCATGCTCACACCACCCTAACCTCACATGCTATCGTCTGTGCCTCCCAAACATCACCATCGTTTCCATCTCGCATGTGCTACCCGACTTCGCATGCGTCTTCCCGACCTCACCGTGGTCTGTCCCAGTCGTATTGTCACCCCACCACCCCACCTTCCCGACGATGACGTCGTTGTCCCCATCGCGCCCACACCACCTTAACCTTGCCTGCCGTCGTATGCCCCAACCTCACCGTCGTCTACCTGACCTCTTGATTCACTGACCATGCCGTCATTCCCATCGTGCATGCCACCCCTACCTCGCCCGCTGCCTTCCGCACCTCCCATTGTCTGCCTCAATTGCAGCACCGTGATGTCATCCCCTGCCGCCTAGTGCCTTCCAGGCTTCACTGTCATGCACAACTACAAAAAGATTAATCATCACCGGTCCCAAATCCCTAGCACCGCCGGTTTTCAAAACCATCGCCTCTCTAATGGCGGGTGATGTGGGTAAGTCATAATTGTCAGTTTCCAACTGGCCGTGATGGGGTAAAAAATAAAAAAAATTGCAACACACGTCCCTACAGGCCCCATCCCACTGCCGCGCACCCGGCCACGCCGGTGGTGCGATCCGCAAGCCTCCCCTCCTCATCCCGATCGGCCACAGTTCCTCCTCACCGGCCAGATCACTGAGTGGCGGGATGGGTCTGCTATGGTTGGCGGGATGAGAGAGAGGCGGAGGAGGAGTGCCACCACCCTTACCTCACCGTCTAATGCCTAGATTCGGACTGCTGCCTACTGGTGCACCACCTCTGCCATTGGAGCCCCGGGCACCTGCATCCCATGCACCATATCTCCACTGCACCGCTCCAAATCCCCGCGCGCTGCTCACCCCATGGCCGCTCCTCGCTGCCCCCATGAGTGAGGGTGAGTGGAGGGGAGATCTGTCGGTGTTTTGGACCGGCAACCTACCAAGGGGAGTACCCGAGGTAGATGTTTGTGGCCTCGCCGAGATCGGGAACTCGAAGGAGAGACACGTGGCACACAATTTAGACAGGTTCGGGCCGCGAGGTGCGTAATACCCTACGTCTTGTATGCTGCGTAGCTCTGGATTGATTGGGTGTGTTTACAAGATGATGCGGATGATGAGATAGGGGTCCCTGCCTTACCTTATATAGTCCGGGAGGCAGGGTTACAAGTCGGTTTGACAGGGGAGTACTAGTCGTGAACGGCTAGGAGTACTCTACATGGATCCGGACATGTCTAGCTTCCTAACCGAGTACTAGTCTCCTGTATGCCTCGTGCTTCACGCCATCCTGTGCCGTGCAGCCCAAGTCGGGTAGTCCCAGGGGCCCACCGAGTAGTCGGTCCTGGTACCCACCTGAGTAGTGGGCCCAGGGATGTCCGTAAGACAAGCCCCCGAGTACTTTGTAGTCGAGCAGGATGTTTTCGAGTAGTCTTGACGGCCTTGGCGGTAGTCCTTTAGCGTCCCCGAGTTCCACAAGCCGAAAGTCGTCAAGAATGCTTGAATCATCCCGAGGCTGGAAGGTACTCCAGCTGATCTTTGAGTAGTCTTGAAGTCTTCTCGAGTAGTCTCCAAGCGTCCCCGAGTGCTTCTCTCGAAGGTCTTCAATAGTACTCGTATTATCTTGATGAAAGAACCATATGGAAAATGTGATTCGGAGAATCGCATTCCTTATGGAATGTAGCCCCCGAGTCTTAGGTCGAATCGCAGATTCAAGCTGAGGGTCAATCTGAAGTTTTGCCAATCTTATCCCGAAAAATCCGGAGAAAAAGCCGAAGGACACGTGGCACGGAGCCCCCGAGCCTTGAGTCGAGTACTTTTCTCTCGAATTGAAGGGTCATCTTGACTGTAGAATGTGTCCTGAGTGGGATCTTGATCTGGTATAGCCCACTGAATCCGTCGAGTGGCCCGAGCTCCGTCCTGACGACCGATAGCCTTGTCGACGGTGACGGTGACCGCGGTCCGTCCTGACCGTGAGGTAAAAGAAAGAAGGAGAGAGAAGAAGAGGCGAGCCATCACACGTGGTGGGGCTCGCTCGCGCGAGGATGCGTGCTGTCGGCTCTCACCAGACGTAGTGACAACTTCTTCTCTCTCATTTGTTCTCTTTCCTACGTGGACCTCTTATAAAGAGCTTGTAGACACCATTGTGGGTGCCCTAATGCAAATTCATGATTTCTTGTGCATTGGATGATCGGGTCAAGAGAAGAGCTGATTTCTTCACGAGGAAATCATTTCTACGATTATTGCTTTCTTTTTTTCATTAATTATGTTGCCATGTCAACGTTTTGTCTATGTGGCAAGTCATTTAATAAGGATAGAAACCATCGTCAATACACCATTCGGACTACCCTTAGCCATTTAGATTAGCAATGATGGCGCCTGTGGTGAGTTTCAAAATCCAAAAATTGCATTTCAAAAGTTTAGGCAAGTTGATCGAGAACCTAAAAATAAGCCAGGAGAATTTAAGAACATTGCTTGGTGACATACCAGAATACATGTAGGGACCTAATTAAAAAATATACTTCGAAAGTTTTTTTAGGCAATATATTTTGAAAGTTTAGAAACCTATATAAGACCATAGAATAAGTTTTGGTATTGGGTGCAATTTACTCTTCTATTTAATTCGTCAATTACATGAGGAATACTTGATAACCACAAGATGATATTATTATTATGATATAAAATATGAATTTTGTTGTATGGAGATACAAAAGGGTCAAACGGTATATCAATCCGGTAGCTAGTAGTAACAAATAAATACAATCCCTAATTTGCCGGCATCATCACGGCCGTCCATGCATGCCAAGCTTGTCTCGCACTATTTATTTAAGCCTTTGGACGATTTGCTTTACAGAGCTGAAGGTGCCTAGCGCAACGATGGCCGTGCCGACCACAGCAATAGCCACGCAGGCCGCCGTCTCGAGCCACGGCTTCTTGTACCCGACTTTGGCGCGAACCCGGAGGTAGCACAGGCTCGGCAGGAGCATTGTCGCCGTGCAGCTGAGGAGCGCGCCGGTGAGCGCGACGACGTCGGCGAAGAAGGGCACGGCGAGCGCGATGACGGCGGTGCCGACGACGAGCGCCGTCCTGACGAGGGTGCAGAGGATCCGGCTCTTGCGGACGCTGAGCGTCGCCTCGATGGCCTCGGCGATGGGGGCCATCACCAGCGCGTACTTGGTCAGCGGGTTCACCAGCGTCGTGTAGATGGCGATCTTGGAGGTCACCTTCCCCGACGGCAGGTTGAGGGTGACCTGCGACATGAGCGCGTCGCCGTACATGAGGTACCCGATGATACCCATGAAGCCGTAGCTCAGCGTGCTCACGGCGAAGCAGATGAACAGCACCTGCATGCATGCACACGTGAAAATCCATTCATCAGAAAAATGAGGATCCTGGTCCATTATATTATACACAGAACGAAGGTTGCTGTTAATCAATTAGAAATTAAGTTGATGAGACCTACCCTTGGGAATCTTTTCTTGTCTTTCATGCCATTGTAGATCATGGGGAAGACAGCATGGCCACTGAAGCAGAAGGAGTAGAGGCTGACGGCGCTGGGCATGCCGGCCCAGTGCACGAGCCTGCCCCTCTGGTGGAACCCGACGCCGTCGAACACGGCGACACACATGACGGCGGCGATGAGGACGACGGACGCCAGCGCGCCGCCGGCGGCGACGTAGGCGAGCACGCTCAGGTTGCTGAACCACGTGGTGGGCAGCACGGCGAGCGTGGCGGCGAGGACGAACCCCTGCTTGGCGCTGACGTGGAGGCCGCCGAGCTGGAAGCCGGCGGCCGGGAACAGCTTGTGCAGGTTGTCGCCCTCGAGGATGAGGAAGTCGACGGCGACGAGGTAGAGCTCGAGGTACATGAAGGTGGCGACGGCGAGGCGGCCCCGGCCGCCGAACGCCAGAGCGCCGACGTCCGGGTAGGTGGCGACGACGGGGCTGGCGTCCATGCAGCGCTGCAGGAGGATGCCCGTGTAGCAGCAGATGGCGGCGATGGCGAGGAAGACGGCGAGGCTGGACCAGCCGCCCTGCGACAGCGCGTAGGGGATGGACAGCAGCCCGATCCCTGAGAGAGCATTGACACCATTGAAGCAGGTCTTGAGGAAGCCCGTCTTGGCACTTGAAGACGACGGCGACGGAGGAGGACGATCGGTGTTGCTGATAGCGCCGGTGGTTGTAGTCGCCATTGTTGATGGCAAGTTTCTCGAGATATACGAAGGTAGTCACGTAAGGGAGCTAGCAGCTGGCGTATCGTTGGCTAGAACCAGTTGGATCACCCAGGTTAGCCTTCGCCCTCCTTTTATAGGCGAGACGAGAGGGGACCTTTGTTCGGAAAGGTGACGGATGCGGTCAAATTCCGCGACCATTCGTCGTAGCATCGCCGCCGTTGAAACGAAGCTCATCTCAGCTGAGACGAGAGCGAACGCGATCGCCAACGGTCGGTGTCGTATGTGCAGTGTGGTGGTGAGCTGCGTATGCTCTTTGGAGCCGAAGCGATCGAATCGTCGAGATATGGTCGTAAAGGTGCGTAGCTGAGAGTGAGAATGAACCTCTGGGATCTCGCAAGAAACCGAGTCATGGTGCTGAGGTGCAACAACGACGACTGGGCCAAGCGTGTGTTTGGTGAGCCATATGTTGCTAGTCCACGGCAAGTGTCTAGGACGTAACGTTGCTGGTTTCATCTCTATGTACCACGGCAGCCGGCAGGGGGCATCATATCTGCAGAAACATTTTTAGGTCCAACGAACAGATTCGAGCTTGCAAGCAGAGTCGAATTGGAGATGACTCGAACCAGCAGCTGCGAGCAGGTCGATAGTGTCTGTAATCATCCTGTAGAGCTGCTGACTAAGTAAAGCAGTCAAGTAGTCCTCCCAGTTTGCTGATTCAAACTTGATCAACCATATATCGATTCGAAATGCCAACAACACATGACGAATTCATCAAAGAAGAACCGAAAGAGTGGGCGAGCTACACACGCCCGTATATATGTAGTACATCGCTGTCACGTCGTGGGAATTGGAATATGTGCAGGGGAACTTAAGAGGAGCCACACTTATCTTGGCCGGCACTACTGATTGATCGAATGTTAATGGTGAAATCTCATTATTGTTCGATTGGTGAAAATATTTAATTTTCTTAGCATGTGTTTAGTTTTTCTCGAAACACAGTACATGCGTATGCGTAGATGCTCATGACACACACGCATTCTCTCTCTTATGAACATATGCACAACACTGGTTAAGTCCTGAAATATATCCAGGAAATTGTGAGCACCCACGCTGAGTCGAGGATTCAAACTCTAGTAGGCAACTTCCACCGCAAGAAACCTTACCAGTTGAGCTAACACTCATCTCGCAGCATGTGTATAGTTTTGGGCCCAAGTGGAATGATTTTTCTTTAGACCAATCAAATGGAATGAGATTAACACTGTCTGTGAACTAACTGTTGTACGTGGATCTCACATTTCATACTCTTATCCTCTTTAGCCATTTTTATCTCATCCCCACTTCGTCCCTTCTCGCAACTTGGGTTGGGCAATTTTAAACCAAAAACGAAAAAAAATACCGAACCAAATTGAAATGCAAATTTTGGTGTTCAGTGTTGTGTTATGGTTTCGATGCTGGAGATGAAGTGGAGGTCGAGGTGCTGCACCTTGACCTCAGCTTCACCTCCACCACTCCATGGAGGCACGGACCATGGTGCACAGACGCAGCACATGCGGGAGAGCGGGAGGTAGTGGTGGGTGGATCTGCGGTGAGAGGATCTGCCGCAAGCTGGAGACCAGTGGGCGAACCTGCGGCGAGAAGGAAGGTGTGGGTGTGCTAGTGGAGCGCAGAGCGTGCGGCAGAAGAGAAGGAGCGGGAGCGCCGGGACGGCCAGCGGTAGGTCGACGATGCTAGTCGCGGGCCCTAGCACCACACTCACCAGCGCTCCGGCGCGACGGTATTGTTTGGTAATAATACCCAAACTGAAATGAAAAAAATATTTAATATGTTGGTTTTTGCTTTTCCAGTAAACTGATTGGTTGTTAATTAGTTTCTGGAAAACCGAAATATTATACACCGAAATAGCAAAAATAGTGGTTTAAAACCGAATGCCCACCCCTATTGGCGGCACCATCCTCCACCGCAACGCCATCCACGCGGCTCCTCAACCTCGCCGTCATCCTCGTCGCACTTGGCGTCGTCCGTGCCTCCCCAACCTTGCCATCATCTTCTGCCTAGCCTCACTGTCCCCGATCGCACCGTTGTTTCCGTGGCAAAGGCACCACTCCAACCCCCACCTATCGTCATCTGTGCCTCTCCCGCCTCATCTTCGTCCGGCCACGCCATCACTCCGAGGCTGCCACCTTCCCAACCTCGGCATCATCCCCATCATTCTTGTACCATCCTAACCTCGCTCACTATTCGTCCGTGTGTACCAAACCTCACCATTGGTCCCATCTCGCACGCGCTACTTGATCTCACCCGCGCCTTCTTGGCCTCGTCGTCATCTGCCCCAACCGTGTCGTCACTCCTCCGCAGCCACCTCCCCAACAACTTTGCCATCATTCTCATCATGCTCACACCACCCTAACCTCACATGCTATCGTCTGTGCCTCCCAAACATCACCATCGTTTCCATCTCGCATGTGCTACCCGACTTCGCATGCGTCTTCCCGACCTCACCGTGGTCTGTCCCAATCGTATTGTCACCCCACCACCCCACCTTCCCGACGATGACGTCGTTGTCCCCGTCGCGCCCACGCCACCTTAACCTTGCCTGCCGTCGTATGCCCCAACCTCACCGTCGTCTACCCGACCTCTTGATTCACTGACCATGCCGTCATTCCCATCGTGCATGCCACCCCTACCTCGCCCGCTGCCTTCCGCACCTCCCATTGTCTGCCTCAATTGCAGCACCGTGATGTCATCCCCTGCCGCCTAGTGCCTTCCCGGCTTCACTGTCATGCACAACTACAAAAAGATTAATCATCACCGGTCCCAAATCCCTAGCACCGCCGGTTTTCAAAACCATCGCCTCTCTAATGGCGGGTGATGTGGGTAAGTCATAATTGTCAGTTTCCAACTGGCCGTGATGGGGTAAAAAAATAAAAAAATTGCAACACACGTCCCTACAGGCCCCATCCCACCGCCGCGCACCCGGCCACGCCGGTGGTGCGACCCGCAAGCCTCCCCTCCTCGTCCCGATCGGCCATAGTTCCTCCTCACCGGCCAGATCACTGAGTAGCGGGATGGGTCTGCTATGGTTGGCGGGATGAGAGAGAGGCGGAGGAGGAGTGCCACCACCCTTACCTCTCCGTCTACTGCCTAGATTCGGACTGCTGCCTACTGGTGCACCACCTTTGCCATTGGAGCCCCGGGCACCTGCATCCCATGCACCATATCTCCGCCGCACCGCTCCAAATCCCCGCGTGCTGCTCACCCTGTGGCCGCTCGTCGCTGCCCCCCATGAGTGAGGGTGAGTGGAGGGGAGATCTGTCGGTGTTTTGGACCGGCAACCTACCAAGGGGAGTACCCGAGGTAGATGTTTGTGGCCTCGCCGAGATCGAGAACTCGAAGGAGAGACACATGGCACACAATTTAGACAGGTTCGGGCCGCGAGGTGCGTAATACCCTATGTCCTGTATGCTGCGTATCTCTGGATTGATTGGGTGTGTTTACAAGATGATGCAGATGATGAGATAGGGGTCCCTGCCTCGCCTTATATAGTCCGGGAGGCAGGGTTACAAGTCGGTTTGACAGGGGAGTACTAGTCGTGTACGGCTAGGAGTACTCTACATGGATCCGGACATGTCTAGCTTCCTAACCGAGTACTAGTCTCCTGTATGCCTCGTGCTTTACGCCATCCGGTGCCGTGCAGCCCAAGTCGGGTAGTCCCAGGGGCCCACCGAGTAGTCGGTCCTGGTACCCACCTGAGTAGTGGGCCCAGGGATGTCCGTACGACAAGCCCCCGAGTACTTTGTAGTCGAGCAGGATGTTTTCGAGTAGTCTTGACGGCCTTGGCGAGTAGTCCTTGAGCGTCCCCGAGTTCCACAAGCCGAAAGTCCTCAAGAATGCTTGAAACATCCCGAGGCTGGAGGTACTCCAGCTGATCTTTGAGTAGTCTTGAAGTCTTCTCGAGTAGTCCCCAAGCGTCCCCGAGTGCTTCTCTCGAAGGTCTTCAATAGTACTCGTATTATCTTGATGAAAGAACCATATGGAAAATGCGATTCGGAGAATCGCATTCCATATGGAATGTAGCCCCCGAGCCTTAGGTCGAATCGCAGATTCAAGCTGAGAGTCAATCTGAAGTTTTGCCAATCTTATCCTGAAAAATCCGGAGAAAAAGCCAAAGGATACGTGGCACGGAGCCCCCGAGCCTTGAGTCGAGTACTTTTCTCTCGAATTGAAGGGTCATCTTGACTGTAGAATGTGTCCTGAGTGGGATCTTGATCTGGTATAGTCCACTGAATCCGTCGAGTGTAGTCGAGCCCCCGAGACAGAGAGCGTCGATTACTGGAATGTGAAGGGTCAGGCTACCACCGCTGAGTCACCCGTCTGGCGCTTATCCGCCTGTTTAGAACTGAGCCGCCCGATGGGTTATAAATAAACGGTGAACCCCTTAGGGTTTTTCACTTCTAGCGGTTGCATTTCCACAGATTAGTTCTGAGTGACTGCCCCCTCTGCTCTTCTGCTGCCGCTGCCGCCGTGAGTGTAGATTAGATCTACTTGCGCCTGACGCCGCAGTCCGCCCACCTCCGTAGCCCCCGAGCGGATGCGAGTGAAAACTCCCATAACTTGGAGGATGAGGGCGTCCCCAGCAAAGAGCTCGAAGACCGGCGCGTCGAAGAAGATGAGGCCGGAGATGCCGGCCAGTCGTTGTTGTCGCCGCCCTCCTCCCCTCGCCCCAATCCGGTGAAGGAGTGGAAGAAGGCGAAGTTGAAGACCGAGGACCTCCTCGCCCTGGTCAACAGTGGATTCCTCCGCGAGAAGGAGATGGATGTCTGGCGCACCGCCACTGGCGACCCGTACCTGATGGAGAAGAACCCGGATGAGATCCTGATTTTCGCACAGATCGTGGAGTGCGGACTCGCACTACCGGCCAGCGACTTCTTCAAGGGGATGCTCAGGTACTACGGTATCGAGTACCTCAACCTCAAGCCCAACAGAATCTTCCATGTCTCCATCTTCGTGCATTTCTGCGAGGCTTTTGTGGGGATCAAGCCCCACTGGATCTTGTTCCGGAAATTCTTCCATGTGAAGCCGCAACCAAGCACTGATGACCCGCGAGTAGTCGGAGGCGCCGGGATTCAGATGCGTGAAGACGCCGCCGGCCAGTACCTGCCGTACAAGCTCATCGATTCCAACCAGGACTGGACGGCGAAGTGGTTCTATATCAGCAACCACCACCCCGAGCTGCCGAAGCCGAGCGGCCGTCAACCGAAGCATGCACCGTGGTGGAACACGGAGCCCACCATGCAGGAGGGTATTCAGCTACCCCCGCTGCTGAAGAAGATCAAGGCCTTGCGGGAGGCCGGACTGAGGGCCGAGCATGTGGCCTTCAGTTTCATGAAGAGGAGGGTGCAGCCACGGATGGCGCAAGACACCCTCGGGTACCCGTACACGGCGACGAGGATACGTCCCGGATGCCTGGCTTCGAAGTTGAGGACGACGTCATCATTGAGAGGCTGGGCAAAATCTTCAAGGATATGCCCCCGTACACACTGTGTCCGGTGCCCGAGTACTCCGCGGCACAGCCGCCAAACCAGGTCAGTAGTCGTGACATAAGCCCCCGAGTACTGATTTATGTGAAGTAGTCGTACTCATGCGTGCTTGATGTTGTAGGACGATGTGGAGAAGTACGTCTCCGTCCCTCCCTCCCCACCGCGACTTGAGGGACAAGCGCAGGGGAAGGGAGAAACCAAGGTGAAGGAGCGCCGCGAAGTCGGTGAGGGCGACGATGCCGTCGTCATCGAAGACAGCTCCGATGACGAGGATGAGGAGACGCTACAGCAGCGGTTCCAGCTCCGCTCAAGGTTCAGCCGGGCTGGGATGCCTAATATTCCCGTCATCGAGAAGCCATCTAGCCTGGAGGCTAGCTTGCCGGCGCCGCCCAGGAAGCCGCGCAACGTGGCACGGAAACACGCCGTGAAGAAGTTAAAAATCTCTGAGGCCACCAGCCAACAGGTGAGTACCGTGACTTGAATAGTCAAGTACCGCCAGTAGGTAGTCTGTGGTTGACTGTACAACTTGTGTTGGTGCAGGACATCCTCCCGTCAGACCCCAGTGATCAGGGTGATGGAGATGTCTGGGAGACGGTAGGGGCGGCAGCTGAGAGAAGCATCAGCCCGCCTCCGGCTACTGAAGACGTCCTGCCGGAGGAGACACAACAGCAGACCGGCGCCGTGGAGCCGCAGGCGTCGGTTGAAGAAGGACAAGGCCCTCCTCCGGCTGCGACTGTAGAGCAGCCAGAGGAGACTCCTGTCGAGGCCGGAGCTACAAGCGAGGCTGGCATAGTTGATATCACCAGTATACTAGGCGCTCTGACCGTGACCGTGGTGCGATCAACTCTGTAAGTTCTCTGAACCTCGAGTAGTCATGTAGTCGTCAAGGTAAATATGGTTGACTGGACACTTCGTGATGCAGGAAATCCACAGACTTGTCGTGGGATGGTGGAGAGACCAACACTCCGGCCGATGGAGAAGACCGCTCGACGGAAGTGCGCGAACCCACACCACCACCGCAAGCTAGTGCCGCGATAGAGCCAGTGCTTGAAGAGGCCACCCTGGTTGAAGGTATGCTTCCTGCCACCACGAGTAGTCATCATGTAGGGTAGTCGTAGCTGTTTTACTGACTTGTTGAATTGATCCTGACAGGAGCACAAGCCGAGGGAGCCACGATCCCTGAGGCAGTAGCCATGGAGATGGCTGCTGTGGAGACAGAGTCCACTGAGCCGGTTGCTGGGGCGACGAGAGCAGTAGCCCCCGAGTCGGGGACTACGGAAGCCCCCGAGACGAGCGCAGAGGCGCGGGTTGATCCGCAACCCAAGGCGAGTACTCAAGTCGTCATCCGTGAGGTGATGATAGAAGATGCTGCGCCGCTCCGCTCGGCGCCCATGCCAGAGACAGGATCTTCAAGCCGCAGGGGTCTTGAGTTGCTGGACGATGATCTCATTGACCCGGCTTTTGTGTTGCTGAGCATGGAGTCATGGCGCCGGACAGAGAACTAGATCAAGGTAGGCTACGAGTACCCTGAGTGCACTTCCCTTTCTGAATATTGGTGAGTACTGACCATCTGATGTGTCTTGCGCAGGGCCTGGTGGAGAGATCCTGTCAGAAGATCGATCTTCTGAAGGGGTATGGTGACACCGTCCTTCGCGCCGAAGCTTTGGAGAAGGAGCTAGACAAGTCGAAGAAGCACTCAGCGCTGCTCCAATCCAAGCTTGACGGCGCCTTCGCCCAGTACCACAACGAGGTACAGGAGATGCAGGCAAAGAGGGACGACCTAATCCGGAAGAACAAGTCGTTGCGCCAGAAGAACAAAGGTGTGTCTCTGCCAAGGTTGCTGAGTACTTATTGTAGTACTTGTGGGTAGTCTGTCATTGTGATGGGTTGTCTGCAGATCTTGAGGCAAAGGTCGACCAGCTGAAGGCATCTGAGACGGACCTCAAGAACATAGTGTACCGGGAGACCGACAAGAGAGAGGTACTTGAGTATGAGTACGCCCAGTTGCGCCATGAGTGTATCATGCACATGGAGCTCTGTGAAGCCTCAGACTGTGACCTTGTCAATTGCTATAAATCTCTGCAGAAGCTCAATGAAGACCGCGAGAAGCTTTGAGGCCAGCTGAAAGAACTCGAAGAAGCCGCGCTGCCCATTGCGAGGCTACTGGTGCCACATCCGGGAGGACCCAAGATAGCCCCACTGGTAGACAGGCTGAAGGAAGCCCCTGGTCGCTTGGCGATATATGTCAAGCATGTGGCGAAGTCCATCCCGAACCAGGTGTTGGCGTATATGAAGTCGTACTTCCCAAAAGCACCTGTGGATGTGGTAGCTGGTGGACTTGCAGCGAACTGCACCGATGAGCAGTACAAGACTCTCCTGGAAGAGATGGCACCCATTGCGGAGTAGGTGGCGGAGAAGCTGAATCTCCAGTAGGTGTACCTGAAGAGGTAGCTTAGGGTAGTTCATGTAAAACAAACAAAGTAGTCAGGAACTTCTTTGACATATCAATGAAATTGTCCACGTCTTGTATATGTAATGAGTACTCGTGGCCGCCACTTGCAGCGAAGTGCACGGAGTACCAAGCCGTGGGGGAAGTCGTGAGTAGTAATACTCAGTATGATCTGCCTAGTTGAAAGGTGCAGTAAATGAGTTGAGTAAAATCAAACTTTATTACTGATGAAGAAGTACACCTGGATGGCCAGGGCCGTTACAGATGAGTAGTCGTCAGGACCTGTAGGCCGGCTATGGCTAAGTGTTTGCTAGGGCTCTTGAGCCGCTTACAGCTGGAGATCCGTTAGTAGCGGTATAGGCTGGATCTAGAGTACATGGTCTGTTGACCGCCGCCAGAGTCCTTCTGCTCTGAGCTGCCCAAGATCCGTTAGTAGCCGTTGACGCTGGATCTTGGAGAAGAGTAGTCCGGAGACTAGTGCTAGGACCGAGAGGCCGCTTACAGCGAAGAGTCCGTGAGTAGCCGTATAGGTTGGACCCGTAGAGGAGTAGTCGAGAGACTACGCGTAGAAGCGACACAGTTGGTCGACGTTCCACGAGTTGCTGATGTCGTCGCCTTCAAGTGTTTGGAGGCGATATGAGCCTGGTCCGGTCACCTTGGAGACTGAGAAGGGACCTTCCCATGGCGAGCTGAGCTTGTGTAGTCCGTCCGTGTTCTGGATACGACGGAGGACTAGATCACCGACATTGAAGGAGCGTTCCTTGACATTACGATCATGGTAGAGTCGGATACCCTCCAGATACCTTGCTGATTGGACGAGGGCAGCGCAGCGGGCTTCTTCGAGGCTGTCGATGTCAACCCGTCTGCTGTCTTCTGAGATGCCTTCGTCGTATTGTTCTACTGCCGGGGATTCCCACATCACGTCGGCAGGTAGAATAGCTTCGGAGCCGTAGACCAGGAAGTAGGGCAACTGCCCCGTTGGCTTGGTAGGTTGAGTACGAAGCCCTCAGAGTGCATTGGGTAGTTCCTTGATCCACTTGCCTCCTTTGGTGTTAGCTGCGTCGTGCAATCGCTTCTTGAGGGCGTCGAGTACCATCCCGTTGGCACGCTCAACTTGTCCATTGGCGCGCGGGTGGGCGACTGAGACGTACCGGACGTCAATCCCGCTGTTCTCACAGTATTCCCAGAACTGATGGTTGTTGAAGTTGGAACCTAAGTCTGTGATTATGCGATGGGGTAGCCCGTAGCGATGCACGAGTTCATCCAGGAAGTCGAGTACTCTGTCGGCCTTTGGGCAGGTAACCGGCTTGACTTCGATCCACTTGGTGAACTTGTCGATGGCCACCAAGACTCTGTTGAACCCTCCTGGCGCAGTTGGTAGAGGCCCAATCATGTCGAGCCCCCAGCAGGCAAAGGGCCAGGTCGGCGGTATGGTGACTACCTTGTAGGCTGGGACGTGTTGCTGCTTGGCGAAGAATTGACATCCTTGGCACTTTCTGACGAGTTCTTCAGCGTCGGCCAGAGCTGTAGGCCAATAGAAAGCTCGTCGGAAAGCTTTGCTCACCAGCGTACGAGAAGACGCGTGGTTGCCGCAGACGCCCTTGTGGATCTCCTCCAAGATGTCCTTGCCTTCATCCCGAGGTATGCACTTCATGAGTACTCCAGAAGTGGCACGCCGCCTGTAGAGCTTGTCTCCGACTAGAACGTAAGTCTTGGCTCGGCGGACGAGTTGTTCGGCCTTGTTCTTGTCGGAGGGAACCTTCTGCTCGCGGATGTAGTCGATGAAGGGTTGTCTCCAGTCCACATCGATCATCATGACCTCCTGACCGGGCTGTGGTGGCACAGGGTCAGTGGTCGTTGGCGCCGGCTCCGGGATGGATGGCGCGTGAAGATCGTGGACGAAGACTCCGACGGGTACTTGCGCGCGAGTAGAACCAAGCTTCGACAGGACGTCCGCTGCAACATTGTTGTCGCGGACGACGTGGTGGAACTCGAGACCATAGAATTTGTTCTCGAGCTTGCGGACTTCCAGACAGTAGGCGTCCATGTTCTCCTTGTTGCGATCCCAAGACTTATTGACTTGGTTGATGACCACTGCGGAGTCGCCGTAGACTAGTAACCGCTTGATGCCCAGTGAGATTGCGAGGCGGAGCCCGTGCAGCAGGGCTTCGTACTCGGCTTTGTTGTTTGAGACCTTCCAGAAGATCTGCAGGACGTACTTGAGTTGTTCGCCCTTTGGAGAAATCAGGAGTACTCCTACGTCCGCGCCTTCGAGTTTGAGTGAGCCGTCGAAATACATCACCCAGTGCTCTGGTCGCTCTGTAGAAGTTGGTAGCTGATTCTCCCGCCACTCTGCCATGAAGTCGACTAGTGCATGAGACTTGATAGCGGTACGTGGCTTGAAGTCGATGTTGAGGGCGCCAAGTTCGACCGCCCACTTGGAGATTCTTCCAGTAGCATCTTGATTGCGAAGTATGTCACCGAGCGGGTAGTCGGTGATGACGACAATCGAGTACTCCTGGAAGTTGTGTCGTAGCTTCCGCGAGGTGATAAGTACTGCGTAGAGTAGCTTCTGGACCGGCTGGTACCGTGACTTGGACTCTGACAGAACCTCGCTGATGAAGTAGACTGGTCACTGGACTGGGTAGGCGTGGCCCTCTTCCTGCCGCTCAATGATGATGGCAGTACTGACCACGTGAGTAGTCGCAGCGAGGTAGAGCAGTAGTTGCTCCTTTTTGCGAGGAGCTGTGAGGATCGGTGGCTTGGACAGGAAGTCTTTGAGCTGCGTCAGAGCCTGATCAGCCTTCGCGGTCCACACGAACTTCTCTTTGTGCTTGAGTAACTTGAAGAAGGGTAGCCCCCGTTCTTCGAGCTTCGAGATGAATCTGTTCAAGGCCGCCATGCACCCGGTCAGCTTCTGGACATCCTTGATGCTGGTTGGAGCTTTCATATTGGTGATGGCGGAGATCTTCTCGGGATTGGCTTCGATGCCGCGATGGCTGATGATGAAGCCGAGTAGTTTCCCAGATGGTACGCCGAAGACGCACTTATTGGGATTGAGCTTCCATTGGTACTCTCGCAGGGATGCGAAAGTCTCTTCAAGATCGGCGATGAGCGTGTCGGAGTTTTTGGTCTTGACGACCACGTCATCCACATAGGCTTCGACGTTCTTGTTGAGCTGCTTCTTGAAGCAGGCCTGGATAGCTCGCTGGTAGGTGGCGCCGGTGTTCTTCAACCCGAACGACATTGTCGTGTAGCAGTAGGCGCCGAACGGGGTGATGAACGCGGTCTTCTCCTGGTCTTCTTCCTTGATAGCGATCTGGTGGTAGCCGGAGTAACAGTCGAGGAAGCAGAGCAGGTCGCAGCCTGCCGTGGAGTCGATGACTTGATCAATCCGCGGCAACCCGAAGGGGTCCTTGGGGCAGTGCTTGTTGAGGTCGGTGTAGTCGACACACATCCTCCACTCATTCGTGTTCTTCTTGCGGACGAGGATGGGGTTGGCGAGCCACTCAGGATGGAAGACTTCTCGGATGAAGCCAGCCGTGAGTAGTTTGGCGAGTTCCTTCTTGATGGCATCCCGTCGGTCGTCAGCAAAGTGGCGGAGGTGTTGTCGCTTGGGAGTAGCTTTAGGATCGACGTTGAGGGAATGCTCGATCAGCCTCCTGGGCACCCCTGGCATGTCCGCTGGTTTCCACGCGAAGATGTCTCGGTTAGCCCGGAGGAAGCTGATGAGCGCTTCTTCCTATTTGGGGTTGAGCCCCGCGCTGATCATGGTAGTCTTGCTACTGTCGCCGGTCCCAAGATCGATGGCCTTCACCTGTACTTCCTCTGTTGGTTGAGGCTTGTTTGAGGTGTCGGTTTTCTCAGGTACCACGAGTTCGGTTGGTGCGAGCTTCTTGGAGGCAGCGAAGATCTCCATCATTGTGTTGGGTACTTGATTAGTTGCTGCGAGTTCCACGGCTTCAGTGTCGCAGTCGTAAGAGATCTTCAAGTCCCCTTGCAGTGCGAGTACTCCAGCAGGACTTGGCATTTTGAGTACCAAGTAGGTGTAGTGAGGGACCGCCATGAACTTGGCGATGGCTGGTCTGCCGAGGATGGCATGGTAGGATGTCTCAAAGTCCGCAACCTCGAACTTGATGTACTCGGTGCGGTAGTTCTCTCGTGTCTCCCCGAAGGTAACTGGCAGGACCACTGAGCCAAGTGGAATAGCCGCATTACCCGGGATGATGCCGTAGAAAGGCGACGCGCCCTTGGTGAGCATGTCAGTGATGTCGAGCTTCATCTTCTTCAAGGTCTTGGTGAAGAGGACGTTGAGTCCGCTCCCGCCGTCGATGAGTACCTTGTTGAGTTTGGAGCCTGCGACTACTGGTTTCAAGACTAGTGGGAAGCGTCCTGGCTCGGAGAAGCTTGTCCATTGATCCGCGTGGGAGAAGGTTATGGGTACCTCCGACCACCTTAGAGGTGTCGGCGCCGCTGGTTCGATGTTCAAGACTTCTCGTAGGGTGAGCTTTTGCGACCGCTTGGAGGGTAGTTCGCCGAACAGGACATTCACCGTCTTGTCCGGTTCCTGGAAATCGCCGTTGCCTTTGTCGACTTTTTTCTTGCCCTTCTTGTCGTGAGGAGGCCGTGGCTCGGGGGTATCCTTGAGTGCTCGCCGGAGTTGGAAGCACTGATCGGTGGTGTGGTTGCCGTCTGGATGCCACGGACACTTCTCTTTGAGCAAGTCTCTGAAGCCGCCGGAGGTCTTTTTGGAGTTGTCCTTCGCAGGGCGCTGTATAGCCGCGACTGTGTTGTCTGGCTTGCGCTTGCGGTTAGGACCCGAGTAGTTGTTGTTGTTGCGACCCCCCTGATCCTTGTTATTGTTGTTGCCGCCCGTGTTGTTCTTGCTGTTGCCACGAAAGGAGTTGTACTTGGCGTTCGCCTTGTCCTCTTCGTCAGCCCATGATGTAATCATGTCCTTGAGCTTGGTGATGGAACTCAGGCGGCGGCGACCGAAGTCTTCGAAGGTGCGACGGTGGTAGAGCCCGTCTTGGAAGAGGTCGATGACTTCTTTGTCGGTGACATCGACTACGGTCGCACGCTTGTCGAAGAAGCGACGCATGTACTGGCGGAGCGTCTCGCCTTGCTCCTGCTTGACCATCACCAGATCCATGCGGGTACCCGAGCGCCCCATGGCGCCCGCAAAGTTGTTGGTGGACTGGGCCTTCAGCTAGTCCCACTGGTCAATCGAGTTCTTGTGGAGTGACTCGAGCCAAGTGAGTGGAGCCTGATCCAGACAGAAGGGGAAGTAGAGGCACTTCGTGTCGTTGTTGCCACCAGCGTTTTCAATGGACAGGGCGTAGCACCTGAGCCACTGAACTGGGTCTTGCTTCACGTCGTACTTGGTGATTCCGAGAGGCTTGAATTTCTCGGGAAGAAGCAGATCGCGAAGTCGTGCAGAGTAGGCGGGGAAGCCGTCGCTGTCGCTGACTTCGGTAGCCTTCTTAGCGCGGCGGATCTCGTCGATCCTGTGGCGGGCGTCGTAGCCGCCGCGTGCGTTGCCGGTAGCGTGGCTATTCGTGTGGCCTCGGCCTCCGCGATCGCCGCCGCCACCAGCTCTTCTGCCGCCGCCGTGGGATGAACTACCGCCGCCGCCGCCACCGCCCCCACCGCTGTGGCCACCATGTGAGGGTCCTCCTGCAGAGGCTCTAGAGCGGTTGGGGGTTGGTTGATGTTCGCCACGGACGCGGTTGCGTCCGCCATCTGCTGGGCTGCGACTAGCGGGGGCGACTCTGTTGTTGACCCGCATGAAGTAGGCGTCTTCAACAAGCTTGGTGATGACTTCGCCTGCGCGGTGCCCCTGAGCCTGTCGTGCTATCGCTGCGATAGACATGAGGCATTGCTCAGGGGTGGTGTGCACCCGGTTGGCGACTTGATCCAGAGCCTCATTGAGGTTCCGGATGGGGAGAGCTTCCCGGAGACGTCGGCGTCGATCGGCCCGCTTCCTGTTGCGGTCGCGCCGAGCGTTCTTGTCTTCGGTAGTCTGATCTGGGGGTGCGTTGGCTGATTCCTCGTCGACTGAGATGTCATCGAGGTACCGATCAACTCGGTTGTCTGAGGTTCCAGTTTCCCCTGCGGCCATGAACACTTCACGGTCGGGGATGTAGAGGCCGGAGTCGGTAGTCGCCACCTCGGTGGGGGTGTGCTCGTCCTCGATTGGAGCCAGCGGTGTCCCCTCCTGGAAGGGGAGTGTCTCGAGGTAGGCGACGCAACACAAGTTGTCGTTAGTCAGGTCTGCGGGCTTGCGGTCGGGCCAGTAGACGAATCTGCCGGCGGGAGTAGATGTAATGACCAAGCCAGCTGCAGGACCTGACAGCAGTTCCTCGTTCGTGTTGAGCTCGGACTCAGACTCGATTGGGTCTGAAACGAAGTCGAACTCGTAGGAAGAGTCCGAGTTGTAGTCGGGTACGGCGTTGGAGTCCGAGGAGTACTTGGAGACGGTCTCCTTGCCGGCCCGACGCGCGGCGAGAGCTTCCGCATGGGTCCTGCTGGAGTTGCAGACGCCGTATGGGAAGTGCTCGTGGAGGAGGACCGTTCCACACGATGGCTCAAGAGCCGGCTCGCATGGTTCGATCCACGATGATGTCGAGTTCGAGTTGGAGGCGGATCCAGTCTCGAAGTCGGTGACTTGGTTGTAGAGTGAAAATTCGTCGAATTTCTCGACGAGTTGACCCGTGACGGCTTCGGGAAGCGTCACGAGCCCGGTCTCCGGGTCCGGGGTCATGGTGAGGTAGCGCTGGAACGATCCAGCACCGTCAGTGGTGCAGACCCAAGAGCCGAAGACGAAGGTGTCGCCGCGGTTGAAGGCGGCGGTTGGCTTGATGACGATTGAAGCCGTCGACTTCGCCATGAGATCTTCGACGAGATCCCCTACCTGGGGCGCCAGCTGTCGGTGTTTTGGACCGGCAACCTACCAAGAGGAGTACCCGAGGTAGATGTTTGTGGCCTCGCCGAGATCGGGAACTCGAAGGAGAGACATGTGGCACACAATTTAGATAAGTTCGGGCCGCGAGGTGCGTAATACCCTACGTCCTGTATGCTGCGTAGCTCTGGATTGATTGGGTGTGTTTACAAGATGATGCAGATGATGAGATAGGGGTCCCTGCCTCGCCTTATATAGTCCGGGAGGCAGGGTTACAAGTCGGTTTGACAGGGGAGTACTAGTCGTGTACGGCTAGGAGTACTCTACATGGATCCGGACATGTCTAGCTTCCTAACCGAGTACTAGTCTCCTGTATGCCTCGTGCTTCACGCCATCCGGTGCTGTGCAGCCTAAGTCGGGTAGTCCCAGGGGCCCACCGAGTAGTCGGTCCTGGTACCCACCTGAGTAGTGGGCCCAGGGATGTCCGTACGACAAGATCTGAAAGGGGAGGGAGGTGGCTAGTTCTGAGCGTGGGGAGAGAGTTGGGAGGACAGGGCAGTGCAGCGAGAAAGAGGGGATGGGTGGATGGGGCACCGCGACGAGAGAGAGAGGAGGCCCGCGGTGTTCGGGAGAGAACAAGAAGTCGTTGAGGAGGATAAGATTGATTTTTTTTATTTTAACCGTTTTTAATCTAATATTTTAAAAATAACTCACACCGAACTATATTTCCAAAAAGTAGCTCTTTTGGTCGCGCTAGGCTCTGTGGCGCGACTAATACTTGAGTCGCGCCACATCATGTGGCGTGGCTAATGTACACGGTGGCGTTGAAAAAATTCGCAGCATACGTGGTAGACTGAGTCGCGCCAAGCGGTGTGGTGTGGTGCTACTCAGTACCTAGTCACGCCACGGTATGTGGCGCGACCCATTCGTACTTACAGCCTGAGTACAGCCTGAGGCCTCCTCCCACTCTCATTTAGTCGTGTTCCTTTATTCCTTTTAATTAGCAAATGAGCTCATAAATTTGTCAAACTCGAGATGTATGATCTATAGAGTGCATACGTTCCATTTTAAGTATGTGCACTCAAAATCATGGTGTAGAAAATGAGAAATATAATTTTGAAATAGCCTAAGTGTCATTAGATCAACACATGAAAGTTTCAAAGTCTGAAAATAGAGTCAACTAGTCAACTTTGGGCATACTTTTTGAAAAATTTTACACTAAGACCTTCAATACTTTTGGGCTACAAGTGAATTTGGATGTTTATAGTAAAGTTTGGACAAGTTGTTGGTCAAATATAACAAAGAATTCATAGTTTAAGGGAGGCTTAAAGTTGGAAAGTTGTGTTGTTTTATATACTTAGTTGACAAACTTAGAAAACAACACAACTTTCCAACTTTAAGACTCCCTTAAACTATGAATTCTTTGTTATATTTGACCAACAACTTGTCCAAACTTTCCTATGAACATCCAAATTCACTTGTAGCCCCAAAGGATTGAAGGTCTTAGTGTAAAATTTTTCAAAAAGTATGCCCAAAGTGACTAGTTGACTCTATTTTCAGACTTAGCAACTTTCATGTGTTGTTCTAATAACACTTTGGCTATTTCAAAATTATATTTCTCATTTTATACACCATGGTTTTGAGTGCACGTAGTTAAAATGGAACGTATGCACTCTATAGATCATACATCTCGAGTTTCACAAATTTAGGAGCTCATTTACTAATTAAAAGGAATAAGGAAATACGGCTAAATGATAGTGGGAGGAGGCCTTAGCCTGTACGTGCACCACACCGCTTGGCGCGACTTAGTCTGCCAAGTATGCTGCGACTTTTTTCAACGTCATCGTGTACATTAGTTGCGTCACTCCATGTGGCGTGACTCAAGTATTAGTCGCGCCACGGAGCTTGGTGCGACCAAAATGGCTACTTCTTGGAAATATAGTTCGGTGTAGGTTATTTTTAAAATATTAGATTAAAAATGGTTAAAATAAAAAAAATCGATAAGATTGGGGTTGGGGAGGGCTGCAGGTGGGGTGGGGAAAGTGCGGACGTGTGTGGAAGTTTAATAGCAGTTAAGCACAGAATTTTGGATCTGTGATCCTAGTTTCACTGAAGGTTGCTATTTGGAGCTGGTGGTGATGATTATCATTGTCGGCTCCTAATTTCAGCCGGTGGTGATGATATATTATCACCAACGATTCTACTTTTCACCACCAGTTTATATAAACAACTGTTGGTGATAAACTATCGCAGCCTTTTTTTGTAAAACCGACGGTGATGAAGAGCGTTGGTGATGTCCACTTCTGTAGTAGTGATGGCCATCATCATCCGCCCTGACTCGGAAAGTAAACTGAATAAACATAAGCCTTGCGAGGACTGCGGGTTGATTGAAAAAAAAAACGGTTCAAAACAGTAGGAAGAAACTTGTAGAACACATGAATTATTTTTTTCAGTTTTAACGAAATTTGTATTTCTCTGCTCTTGCGTTCGGCGAGGAATTTCTTCTTGCGCTACTTTTGTTTTGTAGCAAAGGTTCCACACGGCTAGCTGCACGAGCGGTCGGATTTTTTTTTATTGGACAAGGGCAAACGAGACACGTTGATGATGTAACGGCGTCATTGGCGAGTATTACGCGTGCACGCAAAGTTCGAAATTATCGTCAATTCATTCCTGAACAAGTAAACACACTTGTCTTGGGTTGGCTAGCTTATTAGTAGCTCTTTTCTGCCCTTGATGACTAGCTTCCGTACTATGGAGGCTTCTTTTGATCTCTTCCAAGGACAAAAAAAGGAGGAAGAAAAAACAAACAGCTTTCGGAAGGCAACAAAAAAAAAGTGTGGGTGCATGTTGTGCGCGCGCTTGTGCCTACATGTTCCATTCGCAGCAGTAGTCGAGGAGCTTGTGGGACAACATCTACACAGAGGTGAGAGGGCCGCACAATTGTCTCTAGGCTAGCTCGGGTTAGGCTCTGGCCGGTGTGATCACCCGGCAAGCTAAGGAAGATCCACGCTGAAATAATTTCGGACAACATCTCCTTTTATGATTTTGTTGTACGAGTTTGCTTATTCCAATTTACAATCCACATAGATTGTATGGGGTGTTCTTAGTCGCGGCGACTAGAATTGCATACCGGATATATCATAGTAGCCAGACGTGTGGCTTGTGTTCATATACCCTTAAGATAGTGTTTGGTTGAGGGGTGAAAAATTTTACACACACTTTTGACCGTTAATTAGAGGTATTAAATAAGGGAAATTTGGATCCATACCATTAAAAGATTGTGAAGTTAGATATATACTATCTCAATGGTATGAATCTAATTTTTCCCACATTTGAACGGTAGAACCGCGACAGGATCTTATGCCTAGTAAGCCACAAACTTTTCCAGAAAATCTGAGAATAAAAGACTACCATAGGTAATTACTAATACTTACGAAGTATTACTAATTTGTACAGCTAACCTCGGTACAACACATTTGTATTAAATACCTGGACTTTGAGGGTTTTTTTTTTCCAAAGTCCCGGTATTAGTACAGATCGTAGCCTAGGTTGGGCTAGGCGTAGGGCTAATATAATGCATGACCAGAACAATATTCAATAGTACAATAGAACGTGTTAGGTGTGGGACAGCTTGAGATAGTTTTGATGGACGAGTCCGATAGGTAGTTCTCCTAGAGCTCGGCGGCAGGAGGTTGATAGTCCTCCGACCTCAGCTTCCGACGCGGCTCTTGGCCCTCGGGTAGAGGTGCTGGGCACCACCACGTCATCTCACGTTCCTGCAAAATAAACAAACAAGTCTGAGAGGTCTTCCTTGATGACATCGACAAAAAGATGTTACACTACGTGAAAATCTCAAATACGTCACGCAGCATTTGTAATGGGCCCTTAACGACCATTACATGCACCCACATCTGTAACAGTTGTTGTTTGGCACCCGTTACCCATAAGCGCGGCAGGCCGACCCCGGGGTTGGCCTCCAAACGTCCGTTACCAATGTGGACTTCTGGTAATGGGCTTCTTAAACGCCTGTTACATGAATTCTTTGTGACAGACGTTAAATCGAGTCTGTTACACAAGTTAAACCTATCGATAACGGGCTCGTAAAGTCCGTTACCGATCAATGCCCTATCGGTAACGGGCTGTTTAAGTCCGTTACTGATCACTACCGTATTGGTAACGAGCTATAAAGTCCGTTACCGATGAGCATTTGACGTCTGTTACTAGACTGAGAGCTCAATAATTAAAGTCTAATAGCACTCTTCACTGCCGTGAAGCAGGAGCGCGGCGACAGTGAACAAATGAGACGGAAGTTTGTTAATCCGTGTCTCCTTTGTGAAGAAAGGAGACGGAGGTTTGTGAATCCTCGTCTCCTTTGAGTCTGACTTCATTGACAGGTCAGCTCGATCTCTCATTGCTTCCATTTCGATATACAGGCACAATCAACACATATATCTTTTGAGATAAAACAGACATCATAAGAGAGATAACTTGTCCACATAGATGAAGATAACTTGTACACAGGAATAAAGAATAATTATTACAAATAGTTAACTTAACTTGTCCATCAGGCTAGGACTTAACTTGTCCATCACATTAATTATTTACTATGGTCGTGCTATCTGACAATACACATCAACAAAAGCATGCCCCTTGCATCCACAAAAGTATGGCTATCTGACCCTGCACATCAGCAAGCTTGAACTTCCTCATGCCCCATCAAGATTGGCTCTTTTTGCAGTCTCTTCGTAAGCAACCAAGGATTCTTGAAGCCCTTCGAGCGCATCTTCAATGGGCTCGAGATTTTGTTCAGTAGTATACTTATACCTCCTTATGTGCTTAGCCTTTTTGATGAGGATGTTCACTTCTTTCGTGATTTTTTCAAACTCAGGTTTCACATAATCCCAGACATTAAGGTTTAGAAGTAACTCAAGCTCTGCTCGCGACTCAAAGAGTTTTGCCTGAAACAGGGTTAAACATGGTATAAGAATAACATAGTTAATTCAGAACTAATTTGCCTCAGAACTTGAAGCAGTATAGGAACAGTAATCATCATAGGAAAATTATATAAGAACTTGAAAATTATCCTAGGCTTCATAGCAGGGTGTGACAAGTAAAAGCAGAACTTAGTTCAGAACTGATTTGCCTCAGATCTTGGTATAAGATCATGACAAGCATGGAAGACATCATCATAGGCACTAACTTTATCAAGCTCAAGCTCAAGCTAGCTCAAGCTCCATCTATAGAACAAGTAAAAAGGCAGTGAGATTCAGAGAAACTTGCCTCGCCGTCGTCGTGGTCGTTGCCAGAGTCAGAGATGAGGTCCTCTACACCTTCGCCGCTCCCTCGACCTCTCTTCGTCGTTGCCAGACACTTGTGCTCGCAAACGTGAGGCAGGCGCCTCGCCCACTTCGCTGCCCCCTCGCCGGCACGTTCCTCCTTGCCGCTGCTTGGCCCCTCGTCGGAACCCGAGAGGATCCAGTCGAGAACCCTCGTCTCCGGCATTGGGTTCACTCCACCGCCATTTGGCCCCTCTCCGGTGCTCATCGTCGTCTCCCTCTTCGCTGCCATCTCACCGGCACGCGCGCGGATCCAGTTGCGGCACCGCTTCGCATTCCGGTTCTCCTCGATCCCGGGTGCGCGGGGTCGTCCGCTGCTTGGCCCCTCGCCGGCGCTCATCGTCGTCTCTGTCTCCACGCCTCCTCTGTGCTTTTTTTAAGAAAAGTGCTGCGCTTATCCATTCGGAAAGAAGAAGGGGAGACGGAATGGGCCGGGGCGGTTGAATATTCATTTTGCAAAATGGATAGTCACTGCCGACACGGGTTAGCAAACCTGCGTCGCTTTGTTGGCTGGTGCGCGGGCGGGCAACAATTACCTTCTTTATACTAGGCTGCTGACGCTGACGCTGACGCGTGGGCCCGACACTTTTTTTTTGAAATGACACTTGCTTCCCTAAAAAATTAGGGCCCATAAAGCATCACCTAAAAATTAATAAAAATACGAACAATTCATAGTTTTTTTAGAATCGAACAACTCATAGTTGGGCATTTGGTATTTTAAATAAAATATGAACATTCACACGTCTCCTTGTGACCACATGTCTCTTTTGTGGCCAAGAGCTCTCCTGAGCGTACACGGGTTCCGAGGCGCGTGACCGGCCGCCTGACAGTTCACCGTCTTGTCAATATAAATCCCCGGCCGGCCAAGAACTTGGTCAACCGCGGCACCAAGAAAACCCTAGCACCACCGTCTCCGGTCACCAAGAAGTGAATCCAAGAGCTTCTTCTTCCTCAAGAGCGCGCATGGTATCGTCAAGCGAGCCGTCCAGGGAGCGGGGGAGGGAGGAGGATGATGACGACGAAAGCCGCCACCGTCGGCTCGTCAAGGAGGGGAAGGCGCTGGCGCCTGAGGAGCCCGAGGAGGTGCCGCCGCCCCCGCCCGACGAGCCCGAGGAGGTGTCGCCGCCCCCGCCCGAGAAGCCCGAGGAGGTGCCGCCGCCCCCGCCCGAGGAGGCGCGGGCACCGCAGCCCGTGGAGGCTGTTTCTGCTCCTGCACTAACTGCTGACGAAGCCACTTGGTCAGTCAGATTGTTCCGCGAAGCTTTCAACAGGCTTCGACAGGTGGCCGTTCATCTCGGGGTCCCAGCACTCTATGATCCGCTGCAGAGGACCGTGAAGGATTACGCCTTCAAGATCCATATCTTGGATGCGGACCTTGGGAGAGGTGTGCTCGCCCCCGTCGACGACGACAGCGGCGACGATGGCAGCCTCGACGGCTCCGGCTCCGACTCCGACTCCAACGGTGGGGCTCCTCCGGCAGCGACTACCTCTGCTTAATCAATGTGTTCCTCCTGTGTGTTTGTTCCTCTGTTCATGTGTTCCTCCAGTGTGTTTGTTGAACTAGTAGATCTAAGAGACGCGGGTAGATGAATCCATGTCTCCTATAACGCATTGCAATGTCTATGGCAGCAGCTTACAATGAATTGTAATGTGCATGCCAGAAGTTTGTTACTCTGTTTGTGTCTATATATGGCAGCAGTTTACAATGAATTGCAATGTGTATGCCAGAAGTTTGTTACTCTGTTTGTGTTAATCCGTGTCTCCTTTGCCTCGTGCTGCAATGAAATGTCAGCACAGATGAATTGATGAATTTTGTGATGTGTGACACATTAAGATTTGTGACCCAATTGTGAAGGACCGATTAGGCGAACCAGAGAGGGGGGGAGTGAATGGGAGCCGATAAAAATTCTTCTCGAAGGAGATAGAGACTCCAACAAGATGAACACGGCTTCCAGCACACGTCTCCGACTCAACTTCCCAAGTTGGTCAAGACCACGTAGCCACTAGAGTGCTACTAGTCCTAGGAACCAACAACTCAACCAGACATCCCAAACGCACAACGGAAACTTGCACGGCTTGCTGTCTGTGCTACACCGGTCAGACCGATGGCCTGCGCCGGTCAGACCGGTGACACCGGTCAGACCGGTGGACAGAGCCGGTCAGGCCGGTGGCTACAGCAACCGCACAACAAACGTTCCAGGAAGTCTCAGTGACTCCTCTAGGCCCTGGAACAAAAACCACCTCCGAAACAAAACCTGCAAGGAAGAAGAACCCCTCACAAAACCTAGCAAAACAACTCCAAACGCGCCAAGAACTGACCAGCAGGACCACGGGACAAAACCACACGGACAAGGTTGTTCCCCGAGACAAATCCCACCAAGGGCTAGCACCGGTCAGACCGGTCAAGGGCACCGGTCAGACCGGTCGCGCCTGGGCAGCTCGGGATGAACAGCACCCGCGAGTCAACTCCACCAAATCCAACTCCCGATCTCCCGATTCGCTTCACGGATTCGCACAAGACTTTGGGGATAGTAGGAACACCTCATGGGCACTCCATAGCCAAGATTTGGTCCACCAAAACTCGTTGAATCAAGAGGAATCGAAGGATTTCCGCCAAGAACACCACGAACCCTAGAACCACGAAAACCCCAAAATTGAGCCCCTTTACTCACGGATTTGGGAGGGGAATCAAAGAGAAAAGAACCACAAGGGGTTCATGCATACATCCCCCACCAAATCCCAAAGAGAAAGGTCTCAAAACCGCCACAAGAAATTCGCCAAGAAAAGCCTCCAAAAATCACCAAAAAGGAGAAACGGGAAAGACACAACCAAGCCTTGAGGAACCACGCCGAATCATCTATACATACCAAAGAGGTTCATACAAGGTCTAGCTTGCCGCCCGATCATCCTTCCCTCTCACAAGATCTCACCATGAAGCTCTCAAGCTAGTCCTATGAAAATCCTAAGGAAAATAGGAAGAGAAAATAGGAAAACCAAATGAGCTAGGGTTCCAAGAGATGGCTGCCATCCTCTCACCACTTGGGTTATATAGACGCAACCGAAAGACGAAAATACCCTTACTAGCTAACTAGGGATACATGCCCCTCAAGGGCGAATTCGGAAATCTTTGTCTTCGCTCCATCGGACGGATGCCCAGCGACCGCAAACTTGCTTAGCCTCGACGCAAGCCTTGCGATCCCGACGCGTGTCCTCCGCTTCGAAGATTCCGGACTGCGTCGTCGCACACCGGTCAGACCGGTGCTCCTTACCGGTCAGACCGGTACCCACCGGTCAGACCGGTCTGGAGCTGCTGCACCTCCGTCTTCGGTTCTTCGGTCTTGGCTTTGTGGATCAACCAAGGAACCCAGTGGTTTTCTGGTGAACCACCGGAAACCCCGCGAACTCAGTGTAGCCTCCGCCAATCACCACTCATGACTCGGCTCCCACGTAGTCCCGGCTCGACCTTGGTTTTGAGGCTCAACCAAGAAACTGTCCATGACTTCATCTTGCCGTTCTTGCCACCATGCGGCCCGCACTTGACCCCGCTGGCCACCGGGTCCCTCGAATCAAGCCTACTTGTCTTCTCCACACCTGGAGGCCTCACCGGCAACGACCTTTCGCGCTTGTTCTTCACCTGCACCAACACCAGTCAAGCCGCAACCTGCACCTGCAATACTTAGCCAAGAATCAGTCCACACCACATTGTCAATCACTCATCACACCAGGAAGCGACCATCCACCGGTCCTCGAACCACACCAGACTCTCAAATTGTCATTCCATCCATTCTTCATTCATACATTTAAGTTTGTCATCTGTGACAAAATTTTCATTTTTCATCCACACAGATGAAGCAAAAGCACCAATTTTAACATCAGAATTACTTCTTTGCAGCATACATCCCCAGTAAACATCCAAATACAACACAAACAACAGCCACAAGTGTCGGGGTTCTCTACCGCTGAGCAGTAAATTTGTATCGATCATGTGTCTGACCCGGATGGTTAGCGCGAGAGACGCCGAGATTTAGACTGGTTCGGGTCTCCGAGGAGTAATACCCTACGTCTAGTATCGAGCTGCTGTGTTCTCACACTAGGGTTGTCTGTAGTAGGGGTTACAAACTTGTCGGGAGAGGGTGTCGAGCCCAAGTCCCTGGGGTGTGAGAGTTCAGTTCGTCAGCCTTTGTGACAGTTTCCCTCCTCTCCCTTTTATAGACGCAAGGGGGAGGGGTAAAAAAGGGAAATCAAGTGAAAGCTACAGTCCTAGCCGCTGGGATGTCTTCTCGCACGTCGCTGTCCGTAAGGGCGCATTGAAGAGGGGCCGAACTGCGTTGTCGTCGAGGCCGCCGGGTGGCTGGGCGGGGCTGTTTATTTTGGGCACCTGGCGCCTCCTCCGAGCTCTTTGGTGCTGACTCAACCCGTCTGAGCATGGGATGAGCTCGCCGCGTTAGGGCCTAATCGTAGACCAACGTTAATCGTAGGGGGCACTCGAGTGCTTCTGTCGGAGTTGGCGTGCTGCAGGGTCGGATGGGACGGCGCGTCGAGGGCTGTGCGACTGAACAGTGCCGCATTAAGGCTCTCGTCAGAGCCAGCCGCCCGCGCGTGCCGCCAGCTGGCGTATTTGCATGGCGCGGGGAACTGGCGCCCCACGCGTCATTCTGAGGAAGCTCGCACATTGGGGTGGCGCCATGTTTGCGTGGACCGCGTCTTGGTCAGAGACGGAGACTACTTGTGCGAATGAGCAGGTTGTCGGGGGCGAGGCGGAGACTCCTCGTGCGAGGCGGAAACTTCTCGTGCGAGATGGAGACTTGTCGTGCGAGGCGGAAACTTCTCGTGCGGGACGGAGACTTGTCGTGCGAGGTGGAAACTCCTCGTGCGGGACGGAGACTTGTCAGAGAAGCCTTCTTTTAGCAGGAGACTTGTCGAGGAAGCTTCCAACTGGTCAGAAACAAGACGTCTTGCCAGTGATGGTCTTGACAGGGATCCTCAGTCCTCCTTATACTGAATCTTGGTCTTCACATTGTCAATAGTGTCAGAAGACTCCATCTCGAAAGTGATTATCTCGCCGTCAAAAGGGGGCCCTAATCTAGGCCCTCGTCAGTAGCCCCCGAGCCTGAGATGGAGTCAAGGACTCGCAGACAAGCTCAGATGAAAGGCATCGTGACGATCTTTGCTCTTGGTCTTCTCAGTGGGTGCGCGCGAGCGCATCCGCCAGATGTAGCCCCCGAGCCCACGTGTGAGTTGTAGACTCGCTTGTGGGGTTTTGATCTTCAGTGGCATTGTCGTGGTTCTGGGATCTTTTACTGAGGTGGTCGTGGCAGTTGTGGGCGTCGTGGAGGTCGTGGCGGTGGTGGTCGACGTGGCGGATGTGACGGCTTGAAAGGACGGAGCGTGGTCGGTTCAGATTTGAGAGCCATGTGTGGTTCGAGGACCGGTGGATGGTCGCTTCCTGGTGTGATGAGTGATTGACAACGTGGTGTGGACTGATTCTTGGCTAAGTATTGCAGGTGCAGGTTGCGGCTTGACTGGTGTTGGTGCAGGTGAAGAACAAGCGCAAAAGGTCGTTGCCGGTGAGGCCTCCAGGTGTGGAGAAGACAAGTAGGCTTGGTTCGAGGGACCCGGTGGCCAGCGGGGTCAAGTGCGGGCCGCATGGTGGCAAGAACGGCAAGATGAAGTCATGGACGGTTTCTTGGTTGAGCCTCAAAACCAAGGTCGAGCCAGGACTACGTGGGAGCCGAGTCATGAGTGGTGATTGGCGGAGGCTGCACCGAGTTCGCGGGGTTTCCGGTGGTTCACCAGAAAACCACTGGGTTCCTTGGTTGATCCACAAAGCCAAGACCGAAGAACCAAAGACGGAGGTGCAGCAGCTCTAGACCGGTCTGACCGGTGGGTACCGGTCTGACCGGTGAGAAGCACCGGTCTGACCGGTGTGCGACGACGCAGTCCGGAATCTTCGAAGCGGAGGACACGCGTCGGGATCGCAAGGCTTGCGTCGAGGCTAAGCAAGTTTGCGGTCGCTGGGCATCCGTCCGATGGTGCGAATACAAAGATTTCCATTTTCGCCCTTGAGGGGCATGTATCCCTAGTTAGCTTGTAAGGGTATTTTAGTCTTTCGGTGGATGGATGGCATGTTTTGCATAACTCTCGGTGTAAGAGTTAGCATGTATATGTGGGTGTACGTGATCTCGATCATGGAAGCATGAAAAGATTCTACCAAGGGTCTCAACAATTTGGCAAAACTCAATGGGTCACAAGCAAGCATATGTAGAAGGTTTAACTTTTGATAGCAACATATGGCTTTGGTAGGTGATATGACCATTGAGGAACTTGTCTTGTTTTATTTTCTCAAAAGAAATCATCCGAGATTTTCACCATACTATGAGACAGAGCAAGATTAACATTGTCGCACCATATCATACTAGTCAACACCCTAGGTTTGGTCATAAGCATTTGCTTCCCACAAAGTTTTAATTCAGGCTCATGTTTCGAAAAGAACCAATAAATTCATCAAGCCTATAGAGTATAAAAATTGTATACTAGGTTCTTGCATGGGTTTAACATGGCAATTATTCCTTATTTCCGAAGTGAGGATGGGTAGGCAAAATTTTCAAGAGCATGATAATGCAGTTTTTGATACTAAGCAAGATAAATAGGATAGCCATAAGATAACGTCGCGAGATGAGTTAGGGATTCAAACTAGCGTGACTCAGCATGAAGATGTTCGGTTCGTGAAAAAGTGACAGGTGCAGCCGGCCCTAGGTGGTGCGGCCGGCCCTCCCAAATTTTGTGTCGTGCTTCGCGAGCTGTCTCTGTTGCACCTCAGTTACCTGCACGTTGTTGGTTTCGCATTTGTGTGATGAAGGTAGGTGCGGCCGGCCCTCTAGGTGCGGCCGACCCTACCTCCTTTCGTTTTTCCTGCACACTCGTGAACCGGGTGAAATAACATTCTTTGGCTGGCTCAAATCACCAGCCAGAGCAGCAAAATAACCAGAGACTTATAAGGTGGTCAAGGTGTTTGTAGCATCTCTTTATTCGGGCAAACCTAAACGAATTAAAGCCAACAAGTTTCTGAAAAAGCAAAACTAACACACAAGGAAGGAAACGACACTAACGAGATGCTACACGGATCCTACGCTTAGAGATCTAAGGCAAAACGCAGTCGTAGAGATCCGGACGCCCTAGTTCCTTTAACAACCGCCTAAACTTGCTGCAGAGGGCTTTGCGGAGAATTTCCATCTTGTCATCCATGTCCATCCGCCCGAGCTCAGCCTCGGCTATGCGCTCCTCCAGCAAGTTGTTCTTCATCTTTAGCTCAGCGATCTCATTACGAAGACCCTCGTAAGGATCCTCGTCCTCAGAATCCTCATCCGAATCTTCAAACTGGCCAGGAGGACCACGGATTGGTGGAGGCTTGCGGTGGCGCATCCCACTAGTAGGGGTGGAGAAGATGGATTCATCAGGCTCCAAATCATCCCTATCCAACCGAGGGATCAACTGCTTCTCATACCCACGGGGAGTCTTGTGCCCAATGATCTTGTATTTCCCCTCTGTTGGGGGCTTGAAGAATTCTGGCCCGGCTGTCTTTATGGTGAAGATGTTCTCTCTTGGCGACTCATTGAAAAGCCGCCTAGAGATTGGCGTCTCCGGCTCCTTCAGCCTCAGCTGGCTTGTTGTAGGGCGTGCCGGTGACTCTGAACGTCAGGGTTTTCCTTTCCCGATCGTTCTCCTGGGGGACAAGGACCTCATCTGCACATCGGCCGGGCTGGCCGAACGGGCTTGGTGCGGCCGGACCTGGGTGGTACGGCCGGTCCTACCCCCGTCCTAGGGTTACCTCCTGGGATGCACGAGCAAGGGCCAGGGACCCCTGGCGCGGCAAGTTTTGGCTTGATCCTACCCCGGAACCTCCTGCGAGTGCTTTTGAGGATGCACCGCCAGGGGTGGTGGGTGCCGAGCCCTTGGAGAGGTTGCTAGGGCCGTCACCACCCATGGTTTGCTGAGAGATGACGAGAAGGCGAGGGTTTTTGGGAAGGAGATTGGTTTCTGAGGAGGAACTCGTTACGCGAGGTTTTCAGGGGTTATCTGGATAGCATAAGGGGAGATACTAGATACCCTAGCTCACGCGCAGCCGAGAGCCAAATGAGGGAGGTGCGGCCGGCCCACTAGGTGCGGCCGGCCCTAGCCCATTCCCCCAAAAGGCTAGCTTCGTGGCAACTAAGAAAGGAGAGCAAAAAGAAACAGGAAAACAAACAAGAAACACTCTATATACATAAGACAAGCAAGACTTCAATCAATCCAAGTTAAGGACCTCGATAACATCAAATTCTTTGAGGTTAGGCATGTTTGGTTCAAGGAAGATTGTAAGTCTTTGCCCATTTACTTTAAAAGTATTTTCGTCTGAATCTTGTAGGGTTACGGCCCCATGCGAAGCAGAATTTAAAACCGTGAAAGGGCTGTCCCATTTACTTCTAAGCTTTCCACGACCAAAAAGTTTAAAGCGAGAGTTAAAGAGTAGTACCTTATCTCCCGGTTCAAAAGATTTCTTCTTGATCCTCTTATCGTGCCACCTCTTGGTTTTCTCCTTATACATCTTTGCATTGTGATATACCTTCTCCCTCCATTCCTCGAGTTCACCCAATTGCATTTGTCTTTTGATTCCGGTGGTGGGAAGATCCATATGCCATTTCTTGATAGCCCAATGTGATTTGTACTCCAATTCCACGGGCAAGTGACATGTCTTCCCATAGACCAATTGGTATGGTGTCATACCGATGGGAGTTTTGTAAGGCGTGCGATATGCCCACAATGCTTCGGGGAGTTTATCTTTCCATCCTCTTCCCATCTCGTGGACAGTCTTTTGAAGGATGTTCTTGATTTGCTTGTTTGATGTTTCAACTTGGCCACTTGTTTGGGGATGATATGGAGTAGCGACTCGGTGCTCCACTCCTTGAGCTTTCAAGTATCTTCGGAAGTTTCCATCAATGAAATGTGATCCCCCGTCACTGATGACTACCTTCGGTACTCCGAATCTAGGGAATATTATGTCGTGGAACATTTTCTTCGAGCTTCGAGGAGCTGCTGTATGATAGGGTATTGCTTCTATCCATTTTGACACATAATCCACTGCCACTAGTATGTATTCACAATTCCCTGACATTGGAAAAGGTCCCATGTAGTCAATCCCCCAAACATCAAAGATTTCGACTTGAAGATTGGTGGTGAGGGGCATGACATCTCTTGTACTAATGTTACCATGCTTCTGACATCTTGGGCATCTTCTCACAAAATCCTTGGCATCTTGGTACATAGTGGGCCAATAGAAACCACACTGCCAAACTTTTGCATTGGTACGGAATGCTCCATAGTGTCCTCCATATTCTGACGAGTGACACCTTTCTAAGATGCCGTTCACTTCCCATGATGGTACGCAACGTCGTAGGAGACCGTCTGTGCATATGCAGAATAGATAGGGCTCGTCCCACATATGGAGTCTACTCTCGTATATTAACTTCCTCTTATCTCCCCCGGGTGGCACATATCCCGATGCCATAAAATTGACAATGTCTGCATACCAAGGATCATTGTTGTCCACCCTGAGGAGTGTATCGTCCCTCAAGAAATCATTGATTGGCAGTGATGAATCATGCTCTAGATGAAGCCTTGATAAGTGATCCGCTACTTAATTTTCCACTCCTGGTTTATCCTTGATTTCTATGTCAAACTCTTGGAGTAGTAGAATCCATCGGATCAATCTTGGCTTCACATCTTTCTTGGTGAGGAGGTACTTGAGGGTGGCGTGATCTGTAAAGACAATCACCTTGGCCCCCACTAGGTAGGACCTAAACTTGTCTATTGCAAAAACCACAGCTAGGAGCTCTTTTTCGGTGGTAGCATAATTCAGCTGAGCACCGTTGAGAGTCTTGCTAGCGTAGGCTATAGCATGGTGTTTCTTGTCCTTAGTTTGTCCTAGGACCACCCCAACGGCATAATCGCTAGCATCGCACATGATCTCAAAAGGTAAACTCCAATCGGGAGGTTGGATAATCAGGGCTGAGATAAAGGCTTTCTTGAGGGTATGGAATGCAATGAGGCATTCTTCATCGAAAACGAAAGGGGTATCCTTGGCTAAGAGTTTGGTCAAGGGACGGGCAATTTCTGAGAAGTTTTTGATGAACCTACGGTAGAATCCTGCGTGGCCTAGGAAACTACGGATGCCTTTGACATTGGCCGGAGGTAGAAGTTGTTCAATAACCTCTATCTTAGCTCTATCCACCTCTATCCCTCGTTCGGACACCCTGTGTCCGAGGACAATCCCTTCTCTTACCATGAAATGGCACTTTTCCCAGTTGAGGACAAGATCCTTCTCGGCACACCTTCTAAGAACTTTATCAAGATTTTTAAGGCATTCTGAGAAGGTCTTTCCATAAACCGAGAAATCATCCATGAATACTTCCATGATTTGCTCAATCATATCCGAGAAGATTGACATCATGCAACGTTGAAAAGAGACTGGAGCATTACATAGCCCAAAGGACATTCGCCAGTAGGCGTAAGTTCCGTAAGGGCATGTAAAAGTGGTTTTTTATCTTGGTCATCGGGATGGATAGGAATTTGGTGATAACCAGAATAGCCGTCTAGGAAGCAAAAGAAGGAATGCTTCGCTAACCATTCCAACATCTCGTCTATGAAAGGAAGGGGAAAGTGGTCTTTCTTGGTGGCCTTGTTAAGCTTGCGATAATCTATGCACATACGCCATCCTGTGACGGTGCGTTGAGGGATAAGCTCATTCTTATCATTGCGCACCACCGTCATGCCTCCCTTCTTTGGCACAACTTGAACGGGACTAACCCATTCACTATTGGGTACTGGGTAGATAATCCCGGCATGAAGGAGTTTTAACACTTCCTTTTTCACTACCTCCCTCATGTTGTTGTTGAGCCGACGTTGAGGTTCTCTTGAAGGGGTTGCATCGGGTTCGATGGGAATCCTATGTGTGCAAAGAGTGGGGCTAATTCCCTTGAGATCTTGAAGAGAATATCCTAGTACTGATCGATGGGTTTCAAGAACAGTGATGAGCTGCTGAGTTTCTACCTCAGATAGCTTATCGCTGATGATCACTGGAGTTTCTCGATTCCCATGGAGAAACGCGTACTTTAATCCCGGAGGAAGAGGTTTGAGCTCTATTGGTGGCCGTTCCGGTTTTTCGGTCGGATCTAGCTTAAATGAGACTGGAGCCTTATCCTCCTCTGTGAAAAACGGGATTTCCTCTTCAATGTTTGGTTGAGCTAGCTCTGCTAGGGAAGCGGCCATTACCTCCTCTAGTAGATCTGGTTTGGGTTCGGCTTCTACGGGGGTGTTTTTGGTTCTAAGGTAAGACACCGGTAGGAAGTCGTCACCGATCTTTAGCTCTAACACTGGTTTCCTTGGGGATTGCTCTAAGATTTTCATGATAGGTCTACCGATGATGATTGAATGGGTGTGATGACACGGTAGATCAAAGAGATGAAAATCAAGATAGAGCTCATGTTCCGTAAATTTTACGGGAAACACCCGAAGAATGCCTTGGCAACCTAATGTCTCTCCTGAAGGAATGTTAAGGAGTTTCGAAGATCTTGAACTGATAAGGGGTTTTGCTAAGGATGAACTGATAATGTTGACCCCTAGGCTAGGTTCATACCCGACATCATGCTTATTCCCCATGAGTTCACATCTAGTGTGCCTCATTTTGGTTGGGAGTTTTATGACATCGGTCGAGGCTTCCGCCTCATCCAACCATTCTCTACTCATGATGGCTGAGAGATTCGTAATGAGCCTAAAATGCTCGGCTCGTTACTCTAAGCAAGAGATAGGAGTTTCCGGCTCCTCTTGTGCTTTTGGTCTCTCTACTCATTGGTAATTCCAAGTATTCCCAAAGTCAGCAAATAGCTCATCGTAAAACTCGTAGACGAAATCGCACGAGGGGTCGTCAAACTCTCTATATGGTTGAAATGGTTCATCAGTGAACCATGTTTTTGTTAGAGGAGTGCAATCCTCTACGGATTGGATAGTTGGGAAAGTGGGTTCCTCCTCTATGGGTTTTGGTTCCGAGAGAGTGTTTGGCATGTGCTCCTCCTGAGTGATCTCTTCCTCATCCGGGAATTCATCATAAACACCCGTGTAAGGGGTATTTTGAAGGATTTTTGTTAGAATGTCCTTACACTCAGGCAAGGTGAGATGAGCAAAAGATCCTCCGGAAGAAGAGTCTAAGAAAACTGCTGACTCTGGTCCAAGACCATCGCGAAAATGTTGCAAAAGAATGGGCTCTGCGATACCAAGGTCTGGACCAGAATCTACGGTTTTCATAAATCTTGCCGATGCGGCTCCTAGAGATTCAGTCTTCCTTTGCTCAAAACAGATGACCTGTCGTCGGAGTTTCACTACTTGGGGAGTCAGGAAGAATGTTAGGCAAAAAGCCTTTCGTAAACTTTCCCAGTCTCCCTCCATACTTCTCACATTGAGCGAATACCATTGTTTTGCTCTCCCCGTTAATGAAAACGGAAAGAGTTTCCATTTCAAGGTATCTTGGCTCATTCCTACGATCACAAGACACGAACAAAATTGTTCGAACTCGCGCAAGTGGGAATAAGGACTTTCATCCTTATCTCCGGAGAAGCTTTGCTCTCGGACCATAGCTATGAAGCCGGGACGTAGCTCATAGCTAGATGTTTCAATGGAATGTGATGAAGGTGGAGGCTCCAAATGATCGCCCTTTGGAGCAGAAAAATCGAAAAGGGTTGGATCGGAATCCATGAGATAAATGGGGTGATATACGGACGAACTGGGTTCGAGATCAAAACAGCTACCGTTCCCCGGCAACGGCACCAGAAAGCTTGTTGGCACTTCTTACGTCGCTACTAGATTTGCAACGGCGCTAGAAAGCCTGTTGGTATACTACACGATCACAGATAAATCCGCAAGCGCACGGATACCGCTGTAGCTTTCACCCGGGAGTATTCCAAGGTATCGATTTTCACGGGAAACGAGAAGTGTAGAGAACCTGAACTAATTTGTCCGGGGGATATGGTGACGAAGGATAGAAAGGCAAGGGTAGATTTCGGGTAGAGAGGGGATAGCTAATGAAGTTTGGGACTCGTGAGGATCACGGATAGAATCAAGGCACAACTTGTCGCTCGTCGGGGCCAGAGGGAAAAGAGCCACAGAAAGGGATGAGAAGGGGGCTCTGATGTCGTAACTCCTACCTGCCGGAACTAACGTGGTGGACTACAGAGCCAGTCCGGAGCTGTCACCTCCCTAGGGTACCACAACTATTCCGTTGAACCGGGAAGCATTCCAAGGTACCGGAGAGTCTAGACACCGCGTCTACACTAACCAAGCACTACTTTACCCCGCGCTAGAGCAAAGCAATCATGATAAGTAGAAACTACTTAAACCACAATCGAGGAACCTAAGAGCGAACAATGAAATGACTTGAGACTTAGTTACTCACGAATCCGAACTTACAAAGTATCCCGGGTGTGGACGACTGAAGTAGTACCGCACCCGCCGAGGTACAAGAGGAAGACCGACTCCGGCTCCTACTCCAACACTCAACTCTCTCTCCCTACTCTCTGACTACTAACTTCTGGAGGGCTCCGCCACTTGCTTCTAATCACTTGTGTCCTTCTACGAGGTGCCTGGCTCAATTTATAGCCCCAATAGGTCGGTGGCTGCAGGAGGGGGTACTTGTAGGCGAGAGGGAGCTGCAGTGCCCGGCAAGGAGGTGCGGCCGTATCTCCAGGTGCGGCCGACCCTATGATTTCTACCGCCTTCGTTTGTGCGTCTGTGATTTGGTCCCTGAGGTGATTAGAAAGCGGTTGTGGGTCGGTTTGCTGAGTAAAGGAGGTGCGGCCGGTCCTCTTGGTGCGTCCGGCCCTGGCCCCCTTGTCATCCTCTCCGGATCGTGCTCTAGTGGGTAGATGAAGCCTTGGATGTTGTCACACATCGGTTGTTCACTGGCTTGTGGGTCCATGGATCCAAGTGAGGCTAATCTCAACCTCCGGATCAAACCGACCTTATTCCTTCGATCAGGATCGTTCGCAGCTGTGTTCCCTTGAGTGACCGAGGCTTTGTGACATGTTTGGGTGAGTCGGGCAGGTGCGGCCGGCCCTAGTGGTTCGGCCGGCCCTGGTGGTGCGGCCGGCCCTGCCTCCTGGCTCCTGTGTTGCTCGCCTGTGGTGTGTTTGCTTGATCCAGTACGATCGTGATGAGTTCGGTCTTTTTGGAGCTGATGCATAGGACTTCACTCGGTGTGAACCTGCATAGTGGTGCAAGGTAGGGCCGGCCGTACTACTAGGTGCGGCCGTGCCTACCTTATGTGGCTCAGTGCTCCGGAATTGCTCCCTAATCTTGATCCTGCAGATAAAAACTCAACACAACTCGTGGAACCTTGTTAGCACCTAAAACATGCATGAAATTCGTTATAAAGCGCTACCGTAGTTGAGATGTTGACGGTCAAAAGTTTGTCGTAAGGACTGTCAACAAACTCCCCCACGCTAGACGTTTGCTCGTCCACGAGCAAAGCCTAGTCTTGAAAGGTGGATCAGACATTGCTTTGTGTTACCTCCCTGCAAGTACTAGAGCACAATTCCATGCCCTACTGGCTATTTGAAAGTATTGGCACCAAGGAAACTTTGCCTTGCTTACCTGTGGGGCTTGTAACTTTTCACCTTGGCTTTGGAGGTTGAAGAGTAGAACGGTTTTGACTTTGCATCACTCACTCTTCTCGTTTTCTGGATTCTATCTCAGAGTTTTTGAAAATTTTTGCAACGAGAGACAAAGTTCCTCGGATGGTTCCCTCAATCACTCAAGTGGTGTTTGTTACCTCACCAAAGGCTTTTGAATGAGCCTCAACTTCCTACTCTATGGCTTGTATGTGGAGCTTTGGGTAGGATAAGCATGAGACTCACTTGTGCCACATAATGTTGTTGAGCCAAAGATCGGATCCAAGAAGAAACTAGTCATGCAACTTGATCGAGATGTGCAAGTAGGCACCTGATCAGCAGAGGGAGCAGAGTATTCGTGAGGAGTCTTCTCTTGATTGTCCATAGGAGTTGATGTAGATGACACAAAGGAAGCTGGGTCGACTTCCGTATGTACACGCTGGGGAGAACCGAAATGAGTTCTAGCTCTCCTCACAAGTGACTCAGGATCTTCAGTGAAATTCGGCGGTAAGTCGAAACCAGTCATACACTACTTGTCTTCATCATCTATAGACAAAGAAGACATTCAAAGTTAGCCTGCATTGAGAACTATTTTATTCCAATCATGATTATAAACATTGCAAAGTGTTGACATGTTATCCTTAGCCTTCCCCGGCAACGGCGCCAAAAATGCTTGTTGGTATTTCTTAACCTCGATGCTAAGTTATGGGTTCCTAGCAACGATGCCAGAAATAACCAGATGGTAATCCTAACGATTACAAGAGTCCGCAAGCGCACGGAAGTACCATTGTAGCATTGTTGACGGTGTATTTTGGTACACCAAACATGTTCATTACACTTTGGTTTGGACTTGATTATGAAACTAACCCGCCACTAGGCACACTAATGATATAACAAGTTCATCTTTGTATGTGCATTTGGAAGTGTTATGTTTTTGCAGGAAAACATGGACATAAAGGACGGAGTCACAACAAGTTCAAAGGAGCAATGGAGGAGTCCCGTTTGTGTTTGAGAGCATGATGAAATCACTCCCAAAGGTGGCAAGGACCGTAGTGTTACAAAGGAACATCCCCGAGGATTGAAGCGTAAAAGACCGAACTTCATGCGAGAAGACCCTCCATCTTGGACGCGAGGATGACATCGTCAAAATGGTGCAATTGGAGGGGGCAAAGTGCAAAATGTCAAGAGGGCCCACGTGTGCGAAGGGGCGACCGAACCGGGCTGAAATGGGCCTGGGCCGGTCGGCCCAGGCCGGCCGGCCTGGCCCATCCCAGCGTCGGTTCGGCCCCCCATTTCTTGAGCGTGAAGATGATGCAACCCTAAGTACGTGGAGGCGCCGCCATTCGCAGAGGGAGAGCCATTCGCCCGAGAGGCCGTCCACAAGCTAGAGAGGGAGAAGAGGAGGGAGATCATTCGCGAGAAGGATCGCTCTACTCGAAGGAAGCAACCACAAGTGGAGGAGGACGTCGAGGCCCTGCCAAGACACCCCCGGAGGAGAAGGAAGACAACGTCGGAAGCGTCACCATGATCAACGGTGCTATGCCTAGCACCTTGATGGGATAATCTTCTCATTTGTCCATGGGTTGTAATCGATCTTGAGATGTACTCGCAACTTTGTATGGTTTCTATCTATCATCTAGTGTTGAAGATGCTTTCATGTTTAAGGTTAGCTACCATGCCGTGTAGGGAGTATAGATCTCACTTCTCCCTTGGAACCATTCAATACGCCGTGTCCATCATAGGTCTAGTCACGAGTACATCCGCGTAGTGACAGTACGGGGGGAGGGAAAGGGCGAAACCGTGGTCACAACCCCCGGTAGATTAGATCGGTTTTCATATCTTAAGCGGTTGCATGTTCAAGTATCGTAGACCCTTGGGCAAGTGTCTTTTACATATCTTGTGAGTTTAATCGTTCTCTCTAGTGTAGCGTAGTAGTTCTCTAGATTAACTGTAGATTAGGGTTTGGTTAAGTTAGTAGTACTGCTAGATCAAACGCTTGTAATCCCCTTGCTCCGCGGATTGATAAGAACCTAGGGAATCCCCGTGGTGAAAAAGGTGTAGGTCCGTACGCTTGCGGATCATAGGTGGATACGTGTTTTATTCGTCAACAAGCCCCTTTTTCTGGCGCCGTTGCCGGGGAGCAAGCCAGTTTACATCATTTGGTTTTGCATCTAATTTTGTTTTAGATTTTGTTTATCGTTTATTGCTAACACCTAACCCCTATTACCTAGAAAAGCACTTTGTTTTGTTTTTGTTTTTATCTTGTTGTCTAGATGGCGTTCGCCAACCACCCCGTGGAAGAACCGGAGAAATCGCTAAGGGATTACGCTAGTCCTCGATGTGATGACATAAAAGTACAAGAGTCAGATTCGAAGCTCGAAGCGACCAAGTATGAAATCAAAGCTAGGATCATCGAGATGGCGGCGGCAACCCCTTTTGAAAGGATGGACACGGAGAACCCATATAGACACTTAAGGCATTTCACGACGCTATGCAACACGGTGTGTCAAGAAGGAGTTCCTGACGAATGGTTCAAGTGGAACCTCTTTCCCTACTCACTTGCCGGCGAAGCAAAGACGTGGTACTCGTTTGCGTCCTTTGAAGTTGAAGGCAATTGGCACAAGTTGACGAAGAAATTTTGCGAGAAGTTTTTTCCAATTAGCAAGGTTCAACATCTAAGGAGGCAAGTGATCACCTTCACGCAAGGAGAAGAGGAAGGGATAGACCAAGCTTGGAATAGATTTAATGAGTTGATTGAACAAGGACCAAGACTTGGCTTCTCCGGTGACGTACTCTTGCATACATTTTTTCTTTTCCCTAACCCCTAGTTGCATGGAACATGTTCAAATGTGTGCAAGTGGGGATCTCATGGAGAAAACACTCACGGAAGCCGCTCAACTTTTACAAAAGATTAGCAAAGCGGCGGCCATGCGAAGAGATTGGGAAACAAGACTTTCGGGAGAGCCGGAACACGATTCAAGGATGAAGACATGTGCTGAAATTTCTAAAGAGGCAACCCCGGAAGACAAGAAAGAGGAGCCAATCCCGGAAAAGCTTGAAGAAGTACACACCAAGACAAGAACTACCCCAAGCGTTGACTTCGTCGAGACAAATGAAACAAACAAAAGGAGTATGTCAAGCGCGAAACCATTAAGGGAGTTTGAGCAAATGGATTGTATTCCAATTGATTACGGAGAAGTATTCAACAAGAGAAGACCATTCCCTAACCAAAAGGGGATGGCAAGAGCATTGGAAGTGGACTTCCCACCGGAAAAGCAAGCGGAAAATTCGTACGAACTTGAAACCACTGGTGAGATCTTCCGAAAGCTCTTTAGTGATGATGAAGTGGATCCGGATCACATAGCCAAGGTGAAAAGAATCATGGGGATCAAGCCCGAAGCATCGCCATACGCCTGCCTCACCGAAGTTTATGCAATAGGATCCGACCAAGAGGAGAAGATGACACCACACTTGAGTTGCGAGATCAACGGAATTCAATGCAAAGCTTTATGCGACATCAGAGCCCAAGTAAGTGTCCTATCCTCCAAAATTTATGATAAAGTTCAAGACCACAACCTAGACTTAGCTCCAACTTCAACAAAGTTAATCATGGGAGATGGTAGAACTATTAGACCTCTAGGTATTGCTTGCAACATTAATGTAATCATCTCTGGAAAGTGCATACCAACCGATTTCTTTGTTATAGATGCTTACCATAGTAATCATGATCACATAATCCTAGGTAGGCCTTTTGTTAAGTTGGTTGATGCCGTGTTGGACGCCGGAGAAGGCAAAGTAATAATAAATCTTAATGGAGATAAGTACACATATAATTTTCTTCGCGCTTCTAGTCATCCTTCACCCTTTCCTCCTGAAGATGAAGAAGTAGAGGAGGTAGGTAGTCTTTGTTTTGTTGAAACCCTTAGAGACCCGCTGCAAAGAGCGATGGAGAATCAATCTAATGATCAACAAGACGAGGAACTAGAGGAGGCAACGAAGGGTTTAGAACCACAAGATGGAAGCGTGGAGGAAGAAAAATTCGAAGACATAGGAGACACTAAACCCGAAGAGCCACAAGTGCCCGAGGTGGATCTCAAACCTTTGCCCAAGGGATTAAAGTACGAATTTTTGGGCCCAGACAAGACTTATCCAGTCATCGTGAGCGACGAGTTGAGTCCCGAAGAAAATGAGAAGTTGCTGAATTTATTGAAAAAGCATAAGAAGGTGATTGGATATTCAATCAATGATCTCAAAGGACTTAGCCCAGCCTTTTGCACTCATCGTATACCAATGGAAGACCAATGTAAGCCCGTAGTGGACCATCAAAGGAGGCTAACCCATGCCATGCGAGAGGTAGTAAAGAAGGAGGTTATCAAGCTACTTGATGCCGGAATCATCTACCCGGTGCCGCATAGCGAATGGGTGAGCCCGGTACATTGTGTGCCGAAGAAAAGAGGTTTAACCGTGGTGAAGAATGAGTTAATACCGCAAAGAACCGTGACCGGATGGCGGATGTGTATCAATTATTGGAAGCTAAACAAAGCAACGAAGAAAGATCACTTCCCCCTACCTTTCATCGACGAGATGCTCGAGAGATTAGCAAACCACGCTTATTTTTGCTTTCTCGATGGGTACTCGGGGTTTATGCAAATTCCCATTCACCCGGATGATCAACACAAGACAACGTTTACTTGCCCTTATGGAACGTTTGCATATAGAAGGATGCCCTTCGGTTTATGCAATGCTCCGGCCTCTTTTCAACGTTGCATGATGGCAGTGTTCTCGGAATCCATCGAAGAAATTGTCGAGGTGTTCATGGATGATTTTTCCGTTTATGGGAAAACATTCGTGGATTGCTTGGCAAATTTAGATAAGGTTCTCACGAGGTGTGCGGAGGTAGACTTAGTGCTAAATTGGGAAAAGTGCCACTTCATGGTAAAGCAAGGCATAGTGCTCGGACATGTTATATCCGAGAGAGGAATTGAAGTGGACAAAGCTAAAGTGGAGACGGTTGAGCAACTCCCACCTCCAACGGATGTTAAGTCCTTAAGGAGCTTTCTAGGCCATGCCGGATTCTATAGAAGATTTATTAAGGACTTCTCAAAGATCACTAAGCCTTTAACACAACTTCTTGAAAAGGATGTGGCTTTTGACTTTGACGAGAAGTGCTTAGCGGCATTCCGGACCTTGAAAAATGCTTTAGTAAGTGCTCCCATCATTCAACCTCTGGATTGGAGTCAACCTTTCGAGATCATGTGTGATGCAAGTGACTACGCCGTAGGGGCGGTTTTAGGTCAAAGAAAGGAAGGCCGAGTTCACGCCGTATACTAGGCTAGTAAAACTCTTAGTGAGGCACAATTAAATTATGCCACTACGGAAAAGGAGTTGCTAGCGGTGGTGTTTGCTTTCGAAAAATTCAGATCTTACATCGTGAACTCGAAGGTCATTGTTTACACCGATCACGCGGCCATCAAGTATCTTTTGGCTAAGAAGGACGCTAAACCGAGATTGATTCGTTGGATCCTTCTTCTCCAAGAGTTCGATGTGGAAATTCGTGACAAAAAGGGGGTGGAAAATGTTGTGGCCGATCATTTGTCTAGGATGAACCATGGACAAGATGACAAAGAGCCCATAGAGGATAAGATGAGAGATGACCACCTCTACCGAATACTCAACAAAGATACTTGGATGATCGATATCATTCGAGCAATTCGGAAAATGCCTCTTGATCACTTAGATAAAAACACACAAAGGAGGATAGTCTTCGAAAGCCGGAAATATTTTTGGGATTCACCTTATCTCTTCAAACTTGGGAATGATGGAGTTATGAGAAGATGTGTACCAAGAGAAGAGAGGCAAGAGATTTTGAGAAAGTGTCACTCGGCAGAGTACGGTGGACACTATAGCCACTTTCGGACCCAAGCAAAAGTGTGGTCCAGCGGATTCTTTTGGCCGGAGATGCATGAAGATACTAAAAGATATGTTGCATCATGCCCCGAATGCCAAAGAACCTAAAACATTTCTCAAAGGAATGCCATGCCCTTGAAATATAATCTACAAATCGATTTATTCGATGTTTGGGGAATTGACTTCATGGGGCCCTTCAAAAACTCACACGGATTTGAGCACATCCTAGTCATGGTTGATTATGTGTCCAAGTGGGTAGAGGCCATGCCATGTCATAAAGCTTCCACGGAAGAATCCATTGCAATGATCAAGAGTGTGATTTTCCCTCGCTTCGGTACTCCGAGAATTTTGATAAGCGATGGAGGAACTCACTTCACCGGGAAGAACTTTAAGAAGTGCTTGTCCAAGTTAGGGATTGAACATAGAGTCTCTACGGCTTATCATCCACAAACCAATGGACAAGCGGAAATATCGAATAGGCAACTAAAGAGCATCCTTAACAAGACTATAGAGAAGGGAGGCAAGGATTGGTCAAAGAAGTTGGATGGAGCTTTGTGGGCATATCGAACGGCGTTCAAGACACCGATAGGTATGACCCCTTATCAATTTGTTTATGGCAAAGCTTGTCACCTTCCGGTTGAGCTAGAACACAAAGCTTATTGGGCAATTAAAGAGATGAACCTCGATCTAGACGCCGTGGTGGTAAAGCGGAGAATCCAAATAAGCGAGCTAGAGGAGATGAGGTTGAAAGCTTATGAAAACGCAAGCATATACAAAGAGAGAATCAAAAGGTGGTATGACAAATGATTGAAGAAGAAGGAGTTTAAAGAAGGAGATAAGGTCCTCCTCTATAATTCGAGATTCAAAACTTTCGGAAAGGGGAAATTGCAAAGCAAGTGGGATGGACCTTACATTGTTCATTCGGTGCTCTCCAATGGAGCGGTTACTATCATGGATATGAAAGGTGATCAATTCATGGTGAATGGTCAATGGCTTAAGGTTTATTACGAACCCAACGTTGTGCCCCTTCACCATATTGATGTTTTCATCATGGAGGATGAGCCCGAACATCAAGCCTAGGACGTAAAACAAGGTGAGCATTTTGTAAATAGCTCTTCTTTTATTTTTCTAGAGTTTCTCGCGAAGTTTTACCAGGCCAACTTTTCCACATGGGCTGGCAACTAAAAAATAGTGGGGCACGTGAAAAACCAGACCGAACCGGCCCGCGAAACAGGGTAGGCCGGCCGGCCCGGTCCGATCGGCCCAGGGGGCCTAGGCGGCGGTTCGCCCCTGGTTTCCTCTAGGACGCGCGTCTTCGACTTCCTTGTTTGGTCAGAGAATTTTAGGGAAGTCAAGAAAAGGAAAAGATGGGTTCTAGGGCATTCCTTCCCGAACTATTTAAAGGGACGAGGTTGGAGCTCGGGAATCCATCCCAATTCACATCCTTTTGCACCCAAGCAGCAGCCATGACGTCCCCGAGGAGCGTGGAGATCAAGCTAGGTGCCGAGAAGCCTTTGAAGCCGGAGGAGGCGAAGTGATGCGAGCTCAAGCCAGCAATGGAGATCAAGAGGACCGCCCGCATCCGTTGCGGAGGACGTATCCCGACCGGGCCGATCGCATCTCGCCACCACGTCAAGGAGGAGAGGGTCTATACTCCCGTCCGTAGATCGGAGCGAATCCGAGGCATGAAGAGGAAAGACTACAAGGAGGTGTCGCCCGAGCCGAAAGATTACGGGGGGAGTGACTACTCCGACGACTGCAGCCCAAGCTCGTGGGCAGCCGCCGGAAGGGACGACAACGACCTCTTCTATTGGGAGGAGGTGCCTAAAGAGAAGACTCCCGAAGGTCCAAAAGACGGCGGGGATCCCGACGACGGCAGCGACAGCGACAACGGCGACGACCCTGGTGATGTCGACCCATTCGGGATGCATCCGTTATGTTGTGCGGCTTGCCGTCACTCCATCTCGGATCTCTACGCATCGGTCGAGGAGTGTTTCTAGGCTATGGAGGCGATGAGGCAACGTATGGAAGATTTGGAACGAGTAGTCGATGACAACTACAAGTTCCTCAATCGGAACGTGCGGAAGTTGTTTGGAATGGTGGGCAACATGAAGAACAAGTGGTGCAACAGCTGTGGATAGTTCCACTAGGAAGTAGGGTTCCCCCCCCTTAGGTTTTTTGTAAGATACGACGAGGACGTCGTATGGTTTTAGCGTGGGGGAGAGCTAGCTAGCTAGATCCTTTTGCTTTAGCAAGTTTAGTTCGGTTTGGTTTAGATTTTGTGAGAGTTTGAGAGTCTTAAAGTTTTAGGTGTGCTTTTTAATTTTTCAAAGTTTAAAGTGTGTTAAATTTAGTGTTCGAGTCAAGAAAATCAAATAAAAAGTGTCTTTTAAAAAAAAATTTTCTCTTGCAATGCTTTTCTTTCTTTAACTTGTATGTTTGTCTTTAATTTTTGATATATAAGCATGAGCGATTGGTTTGAAACATTTACCGTGGTGCTTAGTGGAGTTTTTACCTTTAAAAGTACCCGCATCATGCTTTGATCTAGAACTTCGTTCCGGTTGTGCTAAGTTTGATGCTAATGTTGGAGGAATTTAATTCTGAAAATTATATGAAAAACCCTTGTAATAAAGGTTAGCAAACTCTCTTTTTCCAAGTTGAGAGACTAAGAAAAATCCTATACAAAGTCAATTTAATATTCGCTCCACCATAAGTGCGGTTAGCATAATGAGTTGGGCTAGGATCCTTCTCTCTTGGAAGTTTTAATTTCGAGCAATGATCATGTCCTTGTATATATCTTTTATTGCTAGCCTCGTCATGCATTCGGTAACAAGACTCTCACATCGAAAGTCCCGTACATCGCCGAATTCCATACCCAAACCATAATATCTCTTTTGTGCATCATATTCCTTGAACACAACCTATGTTCGAAGTTTCATCTCGTCTCTAGCATGGTTTTTATTTTTAAATTCAGATTGTGTTTATGCAAGAAGAGATGAGTAAAGAGCTTTGAAAGAGAGGTAAAGATGTCAAAAGAGAGAGAGAAGTAAAGAAAAAAATGTGTGTATGGAAAAGAAAAGAAAAGAAAAGAAAAAAGAAAAGAAAAGAAAAAGAAAGAAAGAAAGAAAGAAAGAAAGAAAGAAAGAGGAAAGGCAAGAAAGATATGAAGAGGGATGAATCAAGTGAAGGTCAAATAAAGTGTAAGGAAGGATGCCACGTTGTTGTTGAGAGACGAAACTTCCATTCTTTTTCCAACCATGTGCAATCCGACAATGAGGACGTCATTGGTGCCTCGTAGTCTTGTTTTCTTTTGCCCTTGCACATGTCCACCATTCTATATCTTCTTATCCTTGACATCCCCACATCATGGTTTAATTCTCATGATCATGGTTTAAACAACCACTAGAGGAAGTTCTTAGCTTGACAATAATCGTGTTGATTGCACTAGCCATACCTATAGCTCCACTTTACATAATATATGAGAGACTTTTGGGAGGTGCGAGTTTATGAATTGTTTAGGATAGCCACTTCATATGAGCGACATGTGAGAACTTGGAGAAAGGTTTTTGTCTAATACTTGTTGCAGGAATTTTATTTTTGAAAAATCATGAAAACCCTCCAATGGAAGCAAAGAAGTAAGCATGGCTGGGATTGAGGACCTCGAGTGAAAGGTATGAGTTGTGGGATGAATCTCGATTTGGTAAAAATTCTAAATGCCCATGTTTATGTATGATGATCATTGCTTTATGTTTATTATATTAAAGATAAAGGATTGACTAACTTGTGAAGGAAGAATTAGCGAAGCACGTTTTCAACACCTTGGACAAAAGTTCTTTTACGAGTACTTGCTCGAGGACGAGCAAGATCTAAGCGTGGGGGAGATGTTGACGGTGTATTTTGGTACACCAAACATGTTCATTACACTTTGGTTTGGACTTGATTATGAAACTAACCCGCCACTAGGCACACTAATGATATAACAAGTTCATCTTTGTATGTGCATTTGGAAGTATTATGTTTTTGCAGGAAAACATGGACATAAAGGACGGAGTCACAACAAGTTCAAAGGAGCAATTGAGGAGTCCCGTTCGTGTTTGAGGGCATGATGAAATCACTCCCAAAGGTGGCAAGGACCGTAGTGTTACAAAGGAACATCCCCGAGGATTGAAGCGTAAAAGACCGAACTTCATGCGAGAAGACCCTCCATCTTGGACGTGAGGATGACATCGTCAAAATGGTGCAATTGGAGGGGGCAAAGTGCAAAATGTCAAGAGGACCCACGTGTGCGAAGGGGCGACCGAACCGGGCCGAAATGGGCCTGGGCCGGTCAGCCCAGGCCGGCCGGCCTGGCCCATTCCAGTGTCGATTGGGCCCCCCATTTCTTGAGCGTGAAGATGATGCAACCCTAAGTACGTGGAGGCGCCGCCATTCGCAGGTGGAGAGCCATTCGCCCGAGAGGCCGTCCACAAGCTAGAGAGGGAGAAGAGGAGGGAGATCATTCACGAGAAGGATCGCTCTACTCGAAGGAAGCAACCACAAGTGGAGGAGGACGTCGAGGCCCTGCCAAGACACCCCCGGAGGAGAAGGAAGACACCGTCGGAAGCGTCACCATGATCAATGGTGCTATGCCAAGCACCTTGATGGGGTAATCTTCTCATTTGTCCATGGGTTGTAATCGATCTTGAGATGTAATCGCAACTTTGTATGGTTTCTATCTATCATCTAGTGTTGAAGATGCTTTCATGTTTAAGGTTAGCTACCATGCCGTGTAGGGAGTATAGATCTCACTTCTCCCTTGGAACCATTCAATACGCCGTGTCCATCATAGGTCTAGTCACGAGTACCTCCGCGTAGTGACAGTACGGGGGGAGGGAAAGGGCGAAACCGTGGTCACAACCCCCGGTAGATTAGATCGGTTTTCATATCTTAAGCGGTTGCATGTTCAAGTATCGTAGACCCTTGGGCAAGTGTCTTTTACATATCTTGTGAGTTTAATCGTTCTCTCTAGTGTAGCGTAGTAGTTCTCTAGATTAACCGTAGATTAGGGTTTGGTTAAGTTAGTAGTAGTGCTAGATCAAACGCTTGTAATCCCCTTGCTCCGCAGATTGATAAGAACCTAGGGAATCCCCGTGGTGAAAAAGGTGTAGGTCCTTACGCTTGCAGATCGTAGGTGGATACGTGTTTTATCCGTCAACAAGCATTTCCCCAAAGGAGTATTCCCAATGGTATCGAATCCAAGGAAGGCTGGGCGGATTAACAAGTTCAACTCTATTGCAAGGAGTATAAATCGTAGACGGGAACAAACCAAACACTCAAGTACAGGGGTGAGATATGATAGATAAGATAGTAGTGTGAACACACAAACACACTCTCTCTAAAGGTCCTAGGCTTAGGAGGCAACATACGAGTTAGTTCTAGGTTCTAAGGTACTAAACATACAAAGTTAGTCAGACGAGTTAGACACACACTAGCATCGCATGATTGCTGGCTCAAGCACCCAGGTACAAACGGGGAGCTAAACTCCCGCGTCGCTTACGCACGACTCCGGTTGTTAGACTTTAGACTCCTACAGCGTATCCGAACGTGGGGGATTCCAGAAGGGTCCAACGGCTGCCACCATGGCGGCCTACCCCAAGACAAACCGTGGGATACACTCGTAAGCAACGTAGCTACGCAACCCAAGCACCACGCTTACGTTGTTAGCAGGACCCTGACCGGCCCGGGCTATTGTGACCCAGGTCAGAGCCGCCAGATAAACCGGCCAATTACACCGAGTACCGTAGCTTGAGCACGGACTTCACACAACACGAACATGGGATCTAACTAGATCAAACTGGGCTAAGTACACAAACGGACTTGTGCTTCCCTATGTCTATTCAACATGATCAAAGGGTCGGGTTCGTGATGAACACGAGCCTCTAACTTATGAACAAACACCTAGAACATGTATAAGTCACTCGTCAACTGGATCGAAAGGCCTTGTTCATCAAGAACAGGAGCCTCTAAATGATGAACGAGCGAAGAACACATGAACAAATCACCCATGTATACAAGCACAACTTTATATGAAATAGCTGAATAACTGAAGTTGATCAAATTCATACAATAAAATAAAGATACAAGAGGACTCATACCTAGATCCCAAAGTAGACTTGGAACCTGAAGTAGAACTACTCTAGCCTACCTCCTAGCCTTAGAAACCAAAAGTGAGAGAGGAGGAGTAAGGTGTGTTGGTAAGAAATGAACCCCCTCCCCTTCTATTTATAGGCCAGAGCACCAGCGCAAGAAGGAGTGAAACACCCTGGGGATGGCCTCTAGGACCAATGGACAAGCACCACGTGGAGGCCCTGGATCAACCGACCCAAGGTAGGTTCGGCCGATCCTAGGGTCGGCCGACCCCAGGTGGGCCCCACTCGGGGTGTGCTTCCTCGGGGTGGCTGTCCTATGGGCCCTTAAGTTGGTCCTCGGTGTACACATGTTCTTGAGGAGGTTTAGGCGCTCTGGTGGGCCCATGGATCCATGTGAAGTCCACGTGTCACGCTCTGATTCGTCGGGGCTTGCCTCCCTTGGATTGGTGACATGGCATGCATGCGTGGCACCTGAGGTGGCTTAGCTTGCATGCATGGCACCTGAGGTGGCAGCCACTTCTTGAGGTTACGTGGCATGAATCATAGAAGGTGAGTTTGCCACTTCTTTTATGCTTATTTTCCTGCAATCACATAATCTCCAAGGACAAGTGGAACTACATTATTCTTAACTAAAATGCATGTAAGAGATGCCTCTTGCTCCTTTATTCATGAGTAAATTGACGGCTAAAGTAAGCACTTAACAGCCGTCAACAATCGACTACCTGATCTATGCGAGGCAAAGGAAATGGATCCTTGGGACATGCCTTGTTAAGGCCCGTATAGTCAACACACATCCTCCATTTCTTATTCTTCTTCTTTACAAGTACAGGGTTAGCAAGCCACTCGGGGTGGAATACTTCTCGGATGAACCCTGAACTAAGGAGCTTCTTGATCTCCTCGCCAATCGCCTTGCACTTCTCGTCATTGAAGAGGCGGAGGCGTTGCTTCACCAGTTTCGATCCCGGCTTGATGTTCAGTTTGTGCTCGGCAACCTCCCTCGGGATTCCCTTCATGTCGGAGGGCTTCCATGCAAACACATCGAGGTTCGCTTTGAGGAAGTCGACGAGCGCGCTTTCCTATTTAGGGTCGAGCGCCGTCCCGATACAGAGCGTACAGCCATCATCGGAGACGGCCGCATCCTTGACGTCCTTGGCGGGCTCGAAAGAGCAGGCCGCTCGCTTGGACGACTCGGGGATTTCCTGGTCCTCGGAGAGAGGATCGACTTGGAGCCTCACAGACTGAATCAGGGCTTCCGCAAACTGGAAACACTCAGCATCGCACTCGAATGCGCACTGGAACGTAGTCCCCACCATGATGATCCCCTTCAGACCGGGAATCTTCAGCTTGAGGTACGTATAGTTGGGCACGGCCATAAACTTCGCGTAAGCTGGCCTCCCAAGGATGGCGTGGTACATCCCCGAGAACCCCACCACTTCGAAGGTGAGGGTTTCTGTGCGAAAGTTTTGCAACGTCCCAAACGTGACGGGCAGATCGATCTGCCCGATCAGGAGTGCCTCCATCCCAGGGACGACCCCATGGAATGGTGCGGTCGATGGCCACAGCTGGGACCGCGGGATGCCCATGTCGTCGAGCGTCGACACGTAGAGCACGTTGATGCCGCTGCCCCCATCCATCAGGACCTTGTGGATCCGCTTGGACCTGAACAGGGGAGCTACCACTAGTGGGTAGCATCCCGGCTGCGGCACATGGTCGGGGTGGTCCTTGCGGTCGAAGGTTATCGGAACCTCCGACCACTTCAGGTACGACGGCGTCGAGGACTCAGTGTTGTAGACCCCACACCGAATCAACTTCTCTTGGCGTCTTGAGGGTCGCGCTGGGGACCCACCGAAGATCATGTGGACTGCCCCGTCCTCACCCGGGTACTGGGTTCCCGTGTCATCATCATAGTTGTCGGGGAGAGGCGCAGCCTTCTTCTGCGGATCTGCCACCATGGGCTTGAGTGTGCCGTTGACGTAATTCTTCATCAAGCGGCAGTCCTTGAGCGCGTGCTTGACGGGGACCTCATGGTGGGTGCACGGTGCCTCTAAGAGCCTCTCGAAGTGGTCCTTCGGGGACCGGCCTTGGGCGGGTTGCTCTTGGGGCGTGAGGCCTTGCGCTCGACCGCCGTGACTAGGTTGTCGTCACGACGACACTTGTCGTTCTTCTTCTTCTTCTTGTGGTGCGAGGACGGCCCCTCGCCGTGGTCCGTGACCTGCTTCCCCTAGCCCTGAGGGGTGTTGAGAGTCGCCGCGACCGCCTCCTCGCCGTCCGCGTGGTTGGTCACGATGTCGAGGAGTTCTCGAGTAGTTAGGGGCGTACGGCGTCCTAGTCGATGGATGAGGGTGGTGCAAGTCGTGCCATTCTGGAACGCTGAGATGGCGTCATTGTCCGTCGCATCGGGGAGCTCGGTGCAACGCTTGGAGAAGCGCCGGATGTAGTCGCGCAGACTCTCCCCCGGCGTACGTGCCCTGGAAGTTGCCGAAGACTCGGCGCAACTCCATCCAGTCATTGATCTTGACGCGGGGCAAGTGCTCGAGCCATGTCCGCGCGGAGTCGCCGAGGTAGAGCGGCAGGCTCTTGATGATGAAGAGGTCGTCTGTGGCTCCGCCAGCGTGGCACGCGAGCCGGTAATCCTCTAGCCACACGCTGGGGTTAGTCTCCCCGTCATACCTGGGGATGTTTGTCGGAGCCCGGAAACGCGAGGGGAACCTGGCATCCCGGACGTTCTGCCCAAAGGCCCGCGGACCCCTCTGGTCCGGCGACCAGCTGCGATCACGGTCATCGTCGCTGTCGTAGCGTCGTCCGCGTCCCCGTTCGTCTTGTCAGCGCGAGCGGTGCTCGTCGCGGTGGTTGCGGTTGTCGCAATTGCCGTAGTTGTCGACACTGGCAGCCCGTCGGCGAGCCTCGATGGTGTCCCGAGCGTCACGGTTGGGCCCAAGACGTTGCTTGATGGCCGACCCTCTGGCTCTGGCTCCGTCCCCGTAGCTCCGATGCCGCGAGGGGGACGGGTTCTGGCGGTGCACAGAGGGTGTCGCTCTCCCATTGTGCGCCAACCATTGGCATGACGCGGAGCACTCCGCCTGCTGTGCTGCCACCATCTCGAGGAGGGCCTTGAGTTGCTGCCGCACCCTCCTCTCCTCGGGGGCGGCCGCCTCTGGGCAGCCGCGCAGCAGCATCGCCGTGGCAGCTAGGTTCTGCGACGCCCGCCTGAAGAGCGGCGGGGCGTCACCGTCGACGTTCGCGCCCTCGTTGGCACGTCAGTTGTTGTTGTGCGCACGTCCTCGAGCTGGTGGTGTCGGAGCACGGGCTCTAGACTGCTCGGCGGCAGGTCGATGCTCCTGCCGCTCGCCATCTCCTTCGCGGTGTTGCTCCTACACCGGGACTTGCCGCGGGTCCGCTTGTGGGTTACGCGGTCGGTCCTCCCCGAGCTCTTGGTGGAGGTTGGCCAGCTCCTTGTCAAGCTGGCGCCTGGCCTCGGCGAGTTCGTCGAGGCGCGCCCTGCGCTGGGCGTTCGTGGCGTGATGGCGTGGTGCCAGCTCCGTGTCGGTGGAGCTGCTCGAGCCTGACGCCACGCAGACAAAGCACTCGCGCGTGAAGTCACGCGCGGGTGCTTGAGGTGCCCTCCGGGCCGTTGCGGAGCCCGGGGCAGTGTAGGACGCTCGCAGCGCGTCCACATAGGCCGTCATCGGGTCGTCCGGTAGGCCTTGCTGTCCACGGGGGTACATGGTGGTGTACCGCTCCACGAACTCGCCCCAGGTAAGCGGCTCGGCTCCGCTGGCCTGGAAGGCGAGGTCGGTGAGGTAGTAGGCGGTGAGCCTAAAACGCTCCTGCGTCGGGTTTGGCCCCAACATGGCCATGATCGTCTCGTCTGAGAAGCCTCGGATGAACACCGCGCGCCCCGCTGCCCCCATCAAGGCGTTGGGGCGAGCTGGTCGGGCGAAGGTGCGCCCGACGACGGACTCCGCCGGCCCGGTGTAGACGAAGCCGAGGGAACCGAAGGGCATGGTGGCCCCGGGAGTTAGCGAAACTCCATGGCCCTCCATCCAGATCGTGGTTGGTGTTCGGCGAGACACACGATGTGCCCCTACCTGGCGCGCCAACTGTCGTTGTTCTCTACCGCCGAGCAGTAAATTTGTATCGATCGTGTGTCCGACCCGGATGGATAGCGCGAGAGATGCCGGGATTTAGACTGGTTCGGGCCTCTGAGGAGTAATACCCTACGTCCAGTATCGAGCTGCCATGTTCTCACGCTAGGGTTGTCTGTAGTAGGGGTTACAAAATTGTCAGGAGAGGGTGTCGAGCCCAAGTCCCTGGGGTGTGAGAGTTCAGTTCGTCAGCCTTTGTGACGGTTGCCCTCCTCTCCCTTTTATAGATGCAAGGGGGAGGGGTAAAAAAGGGGAAAACAAGTGAAAGCTACAATCCTAGCCGCTGGGATGTCTTCTCGCACATCGCTGTCCGTCAGGGTGCATTGAAGAGGGGCCGAACTGCATTGTCATCGAGGCCGCCGCGTGGCCGGGCGGGGCTGTTTATTTTGGGCACCTGGCGCCTCCTCCGAGCTCTTTGGTGCTGACTCAACCCGTCTGAGCACGGGATGAGCTCGCCACGTTAGGGCCTAATCGTAGACCAGCGTTAATCATAGGGGGCACTCGAGTGCTTCTGTCGGAGTTGGCGTGCTGCAGGGTCGGATGGGACGACGCGTCGAGGGCTGTGCGGCCGAACAGTGCCGCATTAAGGCTCTCGTCAGAGCCAGCCGCCCGCGCGTGCCGCCAGCTGGCGTATTTGCATGGCGCGAGGAACTGGCGCCCTACGCATCGTTGCGGGGAAGCTCGCGCGTTGGGGTGGCATCACGTTTGCGTGGACCGCGTCTTGGTCGGAGACGGAGACTACTTGTCCGAACGAGCAGGTTGTCGGGGGCGAGGCGGAGACTCCTCGTGCGAGGCGGAGACTCCTCATGCGATGCGGAAACTTCTCGTGCGAGACGGAGACTTGTCGTGTGAGGCGGAAACTCCTCGTGTGGGACGGAGACTTGTCGTGCGAGGTGGAAACTCCTCGTGCGGGACAGAGACTTGTCGGAGAAGCCTTCTTTTAGCAGGAGACTTGTCGAGGAAGCTTCCAACTGGTCGGAAACAAGACGTCTTGCCAGTGATGGTCTTGACAGGGATCCTCAGTCCTTCTTATACTGAATCTTGGCCTTCACATTGTCAATAGTGTTAGAAGACTCCATCTCGAAAGTGATTATCTCGCCGTCAAAAGGGGGCCCTAATCTGGGCCCTCGTCACAAGAATCAAGTTCATCTTCCAGATCACATTGTCCATCTTCTCCTCCAGTGCTTTCTTCCTCTGCTTGTCCTCCAGTGCTTGCCTCTGCTCGCCGCTCCCAATTTGACATTCCACTGAATCAACTACTTCATCGACCGCGTCTGCCCAGTTCGACAATTGAAAAACAATGACGCCAGCATCCTTCAGCATCTGGAGATACTCCTTGTGGAAACGATAAAATCCACAATTCTTGGTGTATTGCAGAATCAAAAGCACATAAGAACCCTAACTCAGATTTGGGAGACACAGCAGACTACTCACCGAGTTCCTTGCACAATTGAAATAAAGACGACCGTGGTTTTCACCTTCCTTCTGCGTCCGCCCCTCCACCACCCGAGCCATACCACAGTCCGGGCAAGGGACCAGTGGAAAGCCGCTTAGCTCATCGACTGGATCCAAGCCGATAGAGTGATTGCGGCTGCTCCGGCAACCTTGAACCCTGCTCCTCGCACGTGCACCTCCAGACGAATCGGCATAGTGCGACATGTGCGCGACGACGGGGAAGGACGGGCGGGCGGCGGCGGTGGAGCTCAGATCGGGGAAGAAGAAGGGGGTCGGGGCCGGGGCGTATGGATATTCATTCGGCCAGGGGCATTTCGGACAATGGAGCACTTGTTGGCGATGAGGGTTAGTGTACCAGCGTCGCCGGGGCGGATGCATATTCATTCGGCCAGGGGCATTTCGGACAATGGAGCACTTGTTGGCGATGAGGGTTAGTGTACCAGCGTCGCCGGGGCGGATGCATATTCATTCGGCCAGGGGCATTTCGGACAATGGAGCACTTGTTGGCGACGAGGGTTAGTGTACCAGCATCGCCGGGGCGGATGCATATTCATTCGGCCAGGTGCATTTCTGACAATGGAGCACTTGTTGGCAACGAGGGTTAGTGTAATAGCGTCGCCAGGGTGGATGCATATTCATTCGGCCAGGGGCATTTCAGACAATGGAGCACTTGTTGGCGATGAGGGTTAGTCTACCCGCATCGCCTTTGTCGGTTTCGAAAATTCAAATGGTTTCGAAAATGGAAGATTATACTTGTGTACAAATGTCTACATCTCTCACATAGTTTCTTAGAATGTTACTTCAACATTGAAGTTTTTCACACTTTAAAACATGTTCGAACTCATATGCATTTGAAATTTTAACATAACCTTATGTTCACCATAAGATTACGACATGCAAAGTTTCATTAGTAATGGTTGTGTAAAACAAATATTATTTCTATGTTGTAATTATAAAGAACAAGATAAGGCGTATAAACAACATCCAAGAAATGGAATTACATATGAAAAAATGTCATAAATGAATAGATGTTGATTTTAGAAAATTCAGAAACAAATATCACCAAATTTGGATTACGGATGACGGAGAAATATGTGATACAAAATTTGATTGTAGATTAAAAGGGGAAAAACAAACTGTTCTTCATTCGAATAGACCTGGCCCCGCCCCTTCATTGGCGACGGGTGGTTGTTAATCATCGTATCATTTGCGCATCCGAACCTTTTTAATAAACCCTCCGCCCCGCCTTCCGCCTTCTATCCCCTTCTCCGGCTTCCGCCTTCCTCATCTCCATCGCAGGGATGGCCCGCGACTCTAGGGGGAGGTTCTGCAAGGAGGAGGCCCTGCGGCCACGTCCCCGTCCGTCTTCCTCGGTGCTGTCCGCCGCCCCCGCCAAGAGAGTGAGGTTCCGCGGTGACGAAGAGGAGCCGTCCCAGCGCGCCGCCCCCATGCGTCTTTCTCAGCGCTCCATGGAAGAGGCCAGTTCTTCGTCGGCCCGGGGGAGGAAGCCGTACACGCGCGCAAGGGCCAAGTTGGCGGACTCCAGCGACACCCACCATGGAGAGGCAGGGTTTTTTCCTCAACACGAAGGAAGAAGCGGTCCATGCGCATTGAGGTGAGTGCGGACTCCTCCGGCGACGACCCGGGCAGAAGAGTGGTGGTAGACCTCATCACTTCTGGTGACGACTCTGGCAACAACTCCGGTGACGACTCCGGCAACAACTCCGGCGACGACTCTGGCAACAACTCCGGCAACGATTCTGAAGACCATGAGGCAAGTTCTGAAACCATCACGCACGATTTACCTTGTACCTTCACATCTTCACTGATCAATTGTTCTAAAGCATCAATTTCCATTTGTTGTAGGAAGTTGTTGCACATGACATTGACAGGATTTGGACTGAAATCAACAAGCTCAAGGAATCGGCTGAAGAGAAGCAGGCAAGTTTTGAAACCAGTTAGAGCTAAACAACTTTCTTGTAAGTTACAACTGTTATGAAGCTTGCATCAATATAATTTTTTCCTTTGTTTTAGGAATGTGCTATTACTCGGGATAACATTGACTACATCTGGAAAGGAATCGACTAGCAGGATGAGCAGCTTAAAGCCACACAAAAGAGGTAGGAGATTGAACTTCTAAAGAAGAATGTTGAGCTGGCAGAAAGAGTTGCAAAACTAGAGACAAGGCTAGCTGAACTTGAGGCAGCAGCACAAAAGAAGCCATCTAGCTAACTAGTTCCCTTGCAGCTACAATCTAGTTTGGTGATGCATCCAGCTGATGCAGTCTTATTTTGGTGATGTGCCCTGCTGATGCATGTCAGATGTGAATATGTTTGTTATGAGTTAGTTTGCTTGGTGATGTGAACTTGTGATGCATGTCATATGTGAACATGTGATGCTATATCAACAGTCACACTTGTTTGCTTGGTGATGTGAACTTGTGATGCATGTCATATTAGAGCCCATAAACAGCACCTAAAAATTCATTAAAAAATACGAAAAATTCATAGTTGGTAATTTAGTATATGAATAAAATATCAACAGCCACACTTGTTTAACCAAATTTCTTAAAATTAGATTTTTTTATCTCATGTTTATGATATACTAGTAGCAGAGTAGTACTTGACTACATTACTCGTTTTAAGGCCCACACAAGCCCACTCGCTCTAGGTTAGTAGGGAAGGACGCCTCCCTCACATAGTCTCCTCCCACTCTCCCCTCGCGCTGCCGCTGCCGCTTTCTCCCCCTCGCCTTCGTCCCCCTCACCTCCCCCCACGCTGCGACGCACGCTACACCCCTTCGCTGAGACGCGCGCCACACCATGCTCGGCGTGACGCGCGCCACTCCTCTAACAGCGAGATCTCTGGAGGACGAGGGACCTAGGAGCGGTGACCACGACGACGACTAGAGGAGGGATCCAGCGACGACGGCGACGACGACGACTAGGAGGAGGAGGAGGGATCCAGCCACGAGGTCGACGCGAGGACGAGGATGTGGCGGCGAGCAAGCAGTGATGAGGAGTAGAGATCCCTCCGCTCCGACAGTGACAAGGTCAGTGGCGGATCTAGGATTTGAGTTTATGGTATGCCACTCTAAAAATGTCTTATACAATTCGGTAAATCCATTCTACCAACTCGGTAATAATTGTAAAATTAGCAACAATTCAGTGGGAATTGCAGGGTATGCCGTGGCTCCTTTGTATAAGTACATGTGGACATACTTAGCTGTTGATGGTATACATACTTAGCATTTCCCTTTAAATCGACTCTTATATTTGGTTTTGCTCTTGTTCCTATGTACATGTGCACATTCTCTCCAAGTTGAATAAGTACATCATCAGCAACAGAGGCAGCCTGCATCTTCCTCTTTAAAATGGTAAGGTCGCATTGCCTGAACTATTTTTTTTGGTTACTGAATTTTGCATTTATGTTAATGGTTTACCATAGAACCAATGATATTATAGTGGGTTAAAGTAGTTACTGTAATTGTTTTCTTATGTGTTTTCTCATGCTTAGATGCTAAGCATGGTTAACTAAAAATGTGCTCTACTTGTCTCCTGGGAGAGCTAGCAGTATTGTCTGCTTTTTGTGCTATTCTTGGACACTGAGATGACCTTTCTCAAAATCCGTTGACTATTAATTCACAAGATAAATCTGACGAGGGCTGTAGACCTGGGCCACAAGATGAAGAAGAGGGTTATGGCACTGCTAGTGCACAACAAGACCAGGTGGGTTGTAATCAGCGCCGAGGCAGAGCGCCAAGGACATCCACAAAGTGGCCAACTAACACAATGATAGTCACTGAGGTCGACATAGGGGGGATGCCAGTACCATTGGCTCAAAAGCGCAGGTTCAGGGCGCTTGCGGGACTCGTTGCTAGACAAAAGATACCTTTGCACTTGCCAGAATTCAAAGAACTAAGCAATGATGAAAAGTGGGACTTGTTTGATAAGCATGTGCAGAAACACTTGACGTTCCAGGAAGGCGTGAAACCGTAGGCATTCAAGCTTTTCCGAAAGACGGCAGCCAAGGCATGGAGACAATTCAGATTTCAGCTTAGGCGAGATTTTATCAGAAAAGGACTTGAGCCATTTACAAGGCACCCGTTTATCGTCCCCGAACAGTGGAAGGAGTTCATGAAACAGGAGGAAACCGAGCAAGCCTCATCTGCTAGTGTCAAGTTCAAAGAACTCCGAAGCCAGAACACAAGCGAGCACAGCATGGGTCCAGCTGGTTATACTGTGAAACTAGAACAATGGGAGGAAGAGGATAGACAATTAGCTGCAGCTGGGATCCCCAACCCATATGACGCCTACCCTGACGATCGTTCCAAGAATTGGCTGCGAGCAAGGAGTAAGCTAGTGATTAAAGACCATGTTGCCATGATAGTGTTCAACAACAAAGAAACTGAAAAAGTGGCTGCAGACATCAAGGAGAAGAATGCATGTGCAGAATCTTCAAGAATGGCAGGGTAGAGGGAGTATGATGTGCTAAGTCAGTGCTTGGGCTGCCCTGAACAACCAGGTCGCGTGCGTGGTGTCTCCAGCTACCAGGGCTGGAAGTATGGATGGCCTCAGCATGCTTCCATGTACAGGAAGAGGAAGAGGACGAAGACCGACACATCAGTTGATACGGAAAAGATAAAGGAACAAATCAAGAAAGAACTGGTGGCTGAGATGCAGATGCAGAACATGCAGATGCAGAACAGTTTACTAAAGAGGTTTTGTTGTCACCAGGTGGTGTTGTCACCAGTGTCCAATCGCGCAAGCCCTTCACCCGCCACACTGAAGAGCAGTTGTGCGTCCGCAGATAATATAGGTTTGATGGATGGCACTGCAGGTTGACGATGGAGGTGCGCTGTGACGATCGTACACAGCAAGACCTTATAGGCATGTTGACTGAACCCACATACTGTGGCCTATGGATCACGTGGAGTGGTCTTCAATGTGAGGCTGCAATTGGTCTTATTCATCCAGACCACGCTACATACAGTCTCGATTCATGAAGACTGTGTTGTGGTTGAAGTGCTCTTTGTATATGATATCTTTGCGGATGAACTGGTGGAATACCCTCCTAATGATGAGGTGATGACACTCCGACAAGCTAAAGGACAGAGGTTACAGTGGAGAAGGTGTCGGATTCACATCAAGGGACCACCAACATATAAATCTCCTTCACAGGCTACAGTATAGATTCCTTGTAGTTCACAGAGTACGGGACAGGTTCCTTCCTCACATGGTTCCCCATATCCTCCTCCTCCTCCTCAATCCCCACATCCGCAAGACGTTCCATTCGGACCTCCTCCTTGTCATGAAAAACTTGCATCCCCACCTCCTCCTCGTCATCCTGAAAAAACAGAAAAACTTGCATCCCCACATCCGCAAGATACACCAAATATTCCATCCCCACGTCCTCCTCCTCTTTCTCCTCAAGAAACAACAAAACCTACACCCCCAAACGAAAGTGCTCAAAACAATCATGCCAAAGCAGGAGCCCAAATTGATATGTTGGCTCATGCTGATAAATCTGCCGATGACATTTCGAAGAAAGCTGCAGGTACATCTAGGCCCAATACCTCTGTAATAGCTCCTGGTGAGACACCACTAGGTAAGAAAGCCCTTGATAAATCTGCCGACGACATTTCGAAGAAAGCTGCAGGTACATCTGGGCCCAATACCACTGTAATAGCTCCTGGTGAGACACCACTAGGCAAGAAAGCCCTTGATAAATCTGCCGACGACATTTCGAAGAAAGTTGCAGGTACATCTGGGCCCAATACCTCTGTAATAGCTCCTGGTGAGACACCACTAGGCAAGAAAGCCCTTGAGAAACCTTCAGCCATTTCAAAGCAGCAAGGAAAGAAACTTGCCGAAAATAAAATCTCTACACCACGTACAGCAGGCAAGAAAGCCCTTGAGAAACCTTCAGCCATTTCAAAGCTGCAAGAAAAGAAACTTGCCAAAAATAAAAGCTCTACACCACCTACAGCAGGCAAGCAAGCCCTTAAGAAACCATCTTTAGCCATCTCAAAGCAGCAGGAAAAGAAAATTGTTGTAAATAAAACCTCGAAGATGCCTACTAGAAAGCGATTTGAGAGAAACACCGAGAAGCATCCTTGGGCTATGACTAACCCAAAGCGATCTGAGAGAAACACCAAGAAGAATCCTTGGTCTATGACTAACCCAAAGCTATCTGAGAGAAACACCAAGAAGAATCCTTGGTCTATGGTTAACCCAAATTACAAATTCAGAAAGAGCCTTCTCTGTGAATTTGGATGCTGGATCTAATTTCTGTGAATTTAGTCATATCCTGGCTAGTTCTAGGATGCAGCCCCTGATAGCTGCCAAATCCTGACTGGTTCCAGGATGCAGCCGGCAAGCATGCAGCAGGTTACTGTAGGGGTGGCCTATGTATCTGTAACGGGCATTAATTAAAGCTCGTTACAAACACTGATCAGTGAGTAACGGACTTCATTCGGAACTCCCGTTACAAACATGCCAACAATGTAACGGGCAGCATAAAAGCACGTTACCAATACTGACCACTGGGCCCCAGTCGCTGGCCTGTTCGTCGAGACAGAGGAGACGCAGGTTCACAGCACGCGTCTCCGATATTGAGTTCACAGTAACGGGCTCTGTTTTGGTACCCGTTACCAAAGTTCCCTGTGGGCCCAGAGAAACAGCCATTTCACGTGACTGGTGACTAGTTGTGGTAACGGTTGTTGTTTGATGCCCGTTATGAATCCTAGTTGTGCTGAGACACGCGTGAAATAGACGCGTCTCATTTCGTCTAGATAGAGGAGACGCAGGTACACAGCACGCGTCTCTGATGTTGAGCTACTGTAACGGGCTCTGTTTTGGTGCCCGTTACCAAAGTTCTCTGTGGGCCCAGAGAAACAGCCATTTCACATGACCGGTGGCTAGTTGTGGTAACGGTCGTTGTTTGATGCCCGTTATGAATATGTGTTATCAGTAACAGGCATATGCCCGTTACCTTTCTTGGTTCATTTGTAACACTTGATTGGTAACGGGCGCTTTTCCCATTACTAAAGGCAATCTATGCCCGTTACCAAAGTGAGTTTTTCACGTAGTGTTAGCCGAATAAAGTTTCAGAACTTACTATGTCTGCTGGTCGTACCAGCAAATGTGCCTTTGGGCAAGTCCTGTTGCGGATCCTCCTGGTGTAGAACTGGACCACCCTTGCCACCATCTCCTCCTTGGAGTCCTTGCGATTCACTTCACGAGTGGGTGTCGTACGGACATCCCAGGGCCCACTACCCAGGCGGGTACTGGAACCAACTACTACGTGGGCCCCCTGGGCTACTCGACTTGTGCGTCACGATGCAAGACGGCGTGGGGCGCAAGGCAGCAGAAGACTAGTACTCGGATAGGAAGGCTAGGCATGTCTGAACCCATGTAGAGTACTCCTACCCGTGTATGGCTAGTACTCCTCCCCTAAACCGACTTGTAACCCTGCCTCCCGGACTATATAAGGTGAGGTAGGGACCCCTCTCTAGACATCTGCATCATCTTGTAAACAACACCCCATCAATCAAGAGCTACGCAGCATACAAGATGTAGGGTATTACGCACATTGCGGTCCGAACCTGTCTAAATTGTGTACCACATGTCTCTCCTTCGAGTTTCCGATCTCGGCGAGACCACAAACATCTACCTTGGGTACTCCCCTTGGTAGGTTGCCAGTCTAAAACACTGACAGTAGGGTCCGATTGCCCCTAGGACTTGTACGGTGGGTATACTCGATCCTTGATCGGTTGGATGAGCCGCCAGCTGAAGCTGATTGCCACTGCGCCGCTTGTAAGACCTGCCTCCTTGAGGTCGGCGAGGATGGTGAGAAGACCCTTGAGATCTTCCGTCTCGCGGGAGGTTAGTGGTAGGTCCCACTCTGGGAACTTCACAGGCTTGAGCCCAGTTCGCTTCGGCAGCACCGGCTTCTGGTCGGCGATGTAGAACCAATTCGCCTTCCAGCCGCTGTTGTTGTCCGGCAGCTTCATGTCGATGTACTAAGATTTGAGACCAAGTCTCAAGTAGAAGCTGATGGAGCCAATGACGCCTAACGACTTGCCGGTCTTCTTGACATGAAAGAAGTACCGCCACAGGAAGAAGTGTGGCGGTATCCCCATGTAGGCCTCACAGAGGTGGATGAAGGAGGATACTACAGTAATGGAGTTGGGGACGAGGTGACCAGCTCCAATATGTAGAAGTACAGAAGCCTCCTGAAGAAGTTACCAGTGGGCACATTGAACCCGCGCTCGAAGAAGGACGTAAAGACGACCTGCTCCTTGTCGTCCTCCATCAGAAACGCCTCGCCGGTAGGTGCCTTCCACTCCACCTCCGCCTTTGGCCTCAGCAGCCCACGGTCCACCAAAGATTGAATCTTCTCCTCGGTCACCTCCGAGTGCTCCCAGACCGTCTCCGAGGTGGGGATTTGGGGTGCCGCTGCTGCCATTTCTTCTCCCTCCAACCCTAGCGATTTGGATCTAAATGTCACTAGGGTCTTCACACGCATGTGGAGGGAAGCAGGATGTTGCTCGCGATGGTGGCGTGCGGGTTGCTGATTGCGGCAGCAGGCTCAGGCCTTAGCTGTGGCAGCGTGGATCTAGGTTTTGTGCGGCGCGGTGAGCTCCGGCGGCGCAAGGAGGAAGACGATGGGATGAAGTCAACGCTTCACCCTCCCCCCCGACCGTATTTATAGGGCCCCACGACGGCCGCCCGTTGCGGAATTAACGTCGTAACGGCTCCAAGCCAACGAATCTTTGCCGCTTATTTTGTGCAAGTGATTATCTCTGGATGTCGCTCTAACGGCTCTAAGCCTAATGAATTCATTGGCGACCTAATGCCGTGTGCTTAGGCCGGTAGCCTACTGTTCCTTTCAGGTTGTCCTAATCGTGAACTCGACCTCCTTGAGGTCGGTAAGCTCCCAAATGTTGACACAATAGGTCTTTGAGGGACATATTCCTCAAATCGACCATTACATTACTTATGACAGAAGAGAGCGAACATTACATGTGTGCCTCCACATGTACACAGGTCGTCTGTGACCTATCTGGTCCTAGCGCCAGTTACAAGATACAAACATATTTGAAGACCTGATCTTCCTAGAGCAATCTTTGCCATGTTCTCTGCTATAGCAGAGCACGTCACAAGAATTCTTCTAGCTTCAGGACCTCCTTGAAGACCTCTCGGGGTTCACCTACGCAACGCTACGGCTAGCAAGTTGCGCTTTGTGCCTGACTTTGGAATGTAGACACAGACTTCCCCCCGGGTGTGTGCTGCAAGGCATCGACGAGTATCTATTACTCACCAAGAACCTTCAGCAATGCATTAGGCCTCTACAGCATCACCTCCAAACTCTCCTTGAATCCTCGCTGGCTGCATGAGAAGAAGATGATCGAGACCTTCAAACTTCACAAGTATTCTTCTAGCTCCAAGCTTCTACAAATTTTGCATCCTATGCTCTGGTGGACGGACACATGTCCATGGCATGGTCAAATCTCTACGCTGCAGCTTCATAGCTCTACAATGCTCGGTGCCTTGCCCCAGGCTTATGCACCTATTTATAGGGAAGGCCATCCTTGGCTGAGCTCGTCTCTATCTTGACACTGTTACGACGTGGTCATAGGACACTGTGCGCATGTGAACGTCCTTGTGCGCCTTTCTCCTACATACACGACAAATATTTGTGCATCTTTGATGCCTGCGGCAATGTCACATGGCTACAGTGCACCGACGATCAGTGGATCAGTTGCCGTTTTTTGGGTGGCAAGAGAATCTCTGACCACTGTTGACCCGTGACCCTGCAGTCTACTTGGGGCGATAAGACTGACTCTGCGTCAGATGGCCCTGTGCCTTACTACGACTATGGATGACAACGACACAATCGCACCCCTTACAGCTCTGTGTCTTTTTTACACCCGCTAGGTTCTGCGTCCTTGTTGCACCCCTTGGGCTCTGCAATGTAAACAGACCTATTCCAATCAACCTATATTTCTGTTTCCTGAGAAAAATGGTCGTAGGTTCGATTGAAGACCTCCATGAGGTAGGTGTGCCTCACTGCTCTGCCAGTCTGTCTGGGCGCCAGATGTCCAGATCATTCAAGTCTATGATTTCGTCGGGCCCTTGAGGTCGGTGTGCCCGTTACTTAAGGTCCTCAATACCTTCGTACCCTGGCTCTGCTGGATGCCTGGCAGCTATGCTGGTCGTCTAGGCACCAAAATGGCCTTCCTGAGGTCGGCGTGCCTTGATACCTAGGTCTTTCAACGCCTCGGTATGTGTTATGCTTTGCCAACCTAGTTGGGCACCCTAGATGCGTGACCTCCTTGAGGTCAGTGTGCACTTCTAGCCCTGCGAGTCTGCTCTGGACACCACATCTTCGAATTACAATAGGACTGAAGGCCTCTCATAGGGGTGCGTGCAAAATGTCCTACCAGGCATCCCCGGATACTGGGCGCTATTGACTTGAGGCCTCCTTGAGGTCGGCACGCCTCAAGACCTCTGTTGACGTTTAAAACACGTGTCACATTTTGATCCGCAAGCGTACGGATCACGTGTCGCCCTTCTTCACTCGGGATGACCCAAGATATCGAACCATGGATCGGAAGCAAACTACCTAGGGTTTTCCATCTAATCTAACTGGTCTAACCCTACATGAGCTGTTGATTGCATATGAGAGGTAAACCTAAAGGATATGAGTGGTAGCATATAGATTGATCACATCCACAAACATAGGCTAGGTAAAGCACAACCAAGGGGGTAACTAGGCATATCGCCTTCTAGTTGTAATTCCAGAAAAAGAGCAACAAATCAAGCACCTCATCCAACAGCATCCTTAAATTCCTACCTCCGACCTTCCTCCCAAAAACATCCGCCTTTCGAAACACTCGTACTGTCACGACGCGCCCCTATTCATGCGGGGAGTCTAGGGGCACGTCCAAATGAACGTGTCTAAAAACCATGAAGGATCCACATACTAGATATAATCACCATGATTACATAAAGCATGCTATTTAGTCTAACCTAGCACTAGACTAAGGAACAAGCATATTCATGATAGGTAGAAAGCATGAACGGAGACATGGAATCGCTTAAAAGATCGGATGACAATATTATCATTACTCTTATGAAAGTATGCATTACACCATCACCACCGAGATCATACCTAAGATGATGAACACGTAGCTCCGGAACTCCACCATGGCACAACCATGCAAGGAGGCCATGGTGCCTAGGGTAGGCCTAGGCCATCTCCTAGACAACTTCGAGGACTCGCGGTGGCCGTCGTCTCCCTCCGGTGCTTGCTTCTAGGTTTCGCCGAGTTGTGATGAATGGATGGATTCCTCCCCCCCTCCCTGGGCACCCAGGGGTTGTATTTATGCCCTTGAGGAGCCTTGGGGCATGCTCCAACTTGCCTTGCATGAGATCTTTCTTGGGAGAGAAGCGAACTTGGTTTCCATAAACTCAGCCTCGTTCAGATTTTCCTGATCCGCAGCTCTTCGTTGCCGGCACCATATCTCCCACGTCCAGACTCTAAATAATGCAAATTTGGTGTCTATATTGTGTGCCACGAAATTATCTCCAACTTTTGTATTCACTGGTTACCTTGGAAACGAAGATAAGATCTCCAAAACGGCCTCGGAAGATAATCTGTCTGATTTCGGACTTGTCTGCGCAGCAGGTATTTCGGGGGCCATATCTCCTAGCTCCTTGACCTGAATTGGGCCTTCCACATGTCCAAATCGAAGCTATCGTCGAGGCCCACAACTTTGGTATTCAAACATTGGAATTAAAGGTCGTTTATGTCTCCGAATCTGCCCTGAAAGATCATACTGTTCTAGGCTACGAGAATATCTCTCGGGCTGAGTTGATCTCGTTGGTAAACCTTCAAGTCCCCGGAGTTTTACGTGTTATGCTTCGGTCCTTGGGCCATTGGAGTTATGTTCATCATGTTTCTTGACTTGTGCCGGGCTTCATGATCGTCTCCTGAAGTGCTTGATGAACTTATCCCGAAAGTCTCCTCTTTAACGTTAGTTTTCCCGCGTAAACAATAAACTCCAAAATCGACATGCAATAATGAACTTGATATCTCGGGGGGATGGTACCGTTAGTTCGGATATCAAATATGTGCAAATGTTGACGGTAAACTCATAGCTAGGTGTACCAAAATCGACCGTCAACATACCCCATGCTTAAACCTTGCTCGTCCTCGAGCAAGTCTAGGAAGTTTGCTTGATCAAGAAATCAGCGTTGCCCTTAGATGTAATCCCTACACTCAAGTCATGCATAACAAGACATATTGCTCTCTCAAGTATTTAACATTTAGGTTCAAGTTTTAACCGGCTACTTCATCATGGAAGATAAACTAGCATTAAAGAACATGCCACAATAAAATAAATATAGTGCTCTCAAACTTAGGCAAACTTCAAACCTTTATCTTGTTGCATCGTGAAGAGTTTTCAGAAAGTTGCACATCTAACATAAGTGAGGTTCTCTTGCAATAGCTCATGGAAACGCTCATCTCATCAAGTCACTCAAACCTATACTAGATTATTTTCAACCTATTCTACTCATATATGAGAGTGGAAGGCTTATGTGGAGTTTGGTAGGTAAAAACAATCCTAGCAAAACATTATATTTAAAATATTGTCAAACTAAGAGAGAGATCTATTGGATTTACAGAGACTTGTCAAAAAGGCCATGGAAAATAATGTTGAAGAGGGAGAGAGATGGAACACATGCATTTAGATAAGTGGACATGTGCAAGTGGCAGGTGGATGATCCCAAGGCACAAATGAAGTCCTTGTTATCGGATTGCACATGGTTGGAAACTTGAGTATGGAGTTTTATCTTGAAGCACCTCTGAAAATTCAAATGAAGCTAGAGAACCGGGGAGCTTTATTATTTATTTATTTATTTATTTTTCATCATTTTTTCTCATTTTTCCTTTCCTTTCCTTTTTCTTTCTTTTTCTTTGAATCACTCCCCTAAACTCTAGACAACATAGTACCTTCTTAGCAGCTCCTCCCCCATGCTTGGACACTTGCTCGTCCTTGAGCAAATGGGGGGTTATATATACTTTTCCTTGCTAAGATAGGTACAGAAAATCTCATATCTTGTCTGGAAAATAATTGAAATCTTCTAGGACTCCTCCACGCAAAATCTTGAATGTTCCTTGCGTCATCTTGGAGGCCTCCAAAAGTTATCTTCTTGTGGCGTCTTGACTCCTTCAAATCCTCCTCGAAATCATAATCCATACTCAAATATTGGGTTGTGGACAAGGAGGGTATCACAAAAAGATTGGGTTTAAGGCTGGATATCCAGCGAGGTTTTGCAAAATTCCCAATGTGTAAACTCACAATGCACGGATAGAAAGGCTAGCAAAAAGATGTTACGCAAAATGGAATGACCAGTTTCTAAGTCTCATACCATAGAACATCAATCCTAATCCAACTCATCAAAATATAAGTTTGCATTCTAAAGGTTTCATCATAAAAGATCATAAGTATATAGGCTTTGGAAGGTAGAGTCTTGTAAGAGATTCACAAATGTAGATAGCATAGGAAATAAGTTTTATATAAAACAAGACAAGTTATCAGGTTTTTGGTCAACTCAAATCAAAGAGCAACATAAAGTATGTGAGTCTAGAATTTAGTCATTTAACCTCCACAAATTAAAGAATCGGTATTTAGTGAATTTAAGATCATTTAATAGAGAGCAATTAGGCAAGTCATATACAACATCATGTAGGTAAAACAAAGCGGCAACATTCATCATCTTTCCATAATCAAGATTATGCCAATTATTATCGTGGTGAGCACTAGGTGATGGTGATCAAGATCTAAACAGAAACTAAAACTAGGTTGTACTCCTAGAAGCCATATTATTAACAAGAGAGATATAAAAGGTTGCACCTATAAGGTTGTTGAAGGCATATACATATGTATATACATTTAGAAAGACAAGGACAAAAATAGGGTTGAGGAATTGTTACCGTCCATTGATTCTTGTAGTGTAGCACAGCCTCCCCCATGCTTAAACATTGTGCATAGCATGGAAGAAGGAGGATCAGCATCTCGTGGAATCGTGATCCTTGTACTCCATGCGGTTTTCTCATGTCCACCAAGTCCTCCCCCATGCTTAGCATGTTACTAGGCATGGAAGATGATGAACCATCTTGTAATTCTTGAAGTCCTACCGCCATGTGAGTCGATCATCATCATGCTCTTCACTTTGTTTCCTTTATTGTCCTTCAACATCTGCCCTTTGTCACGAGCCTTAGTTCCAATCGTTTCTCAACTTGTCTTCACCTCCTTCCATGTTGTCCTTTATCGCTGCTTCAACTTCCACGAATTTTTCTTCAACTTCTAGAACATCACATGTACTGAAATATTGCTCCATTTTAAAGTGCTTGAAATTATCTTTCCAACGAGTGGTCATTCACCCCAATCGGACTCCGAACAAGAGAGTTACGCCCTTTTTACTCCATCAATGCAAAACTGTCCCGGGCTGATTTCAGAATGTGTGATGCCCAATGACTTGGTTGTAACTCCTTGCACGGGTCTCCTAAAATGTTAAATCTTGATGAGTTAGAAAGAAGACTTAGTGGAGCTCCTGAATATCCAAATTTTCTCTTTTGTACATCTCTGAATATGTGTTTAATCTTGATGAGAACAGCGGTGTTTCTTTCGGGATTTTGTAGGTGTTGACGATCTTAATTTCATCTATATCACAAACTCATGGGAGTGATTCGCCATGCCTGCAAAACAACTCTAAAGAACAAAGTACCCCCGAGGTGACGGTCAGAAATACTCACTCTATGCCGACAAACCAAAGACATCCCCTAAGATCTTAACTTGTGGCATAGTTAATCTAGTGAAAGAAAAATTAAAAACCTAATGGGTGTACGTGTGTGCAAGCGTGGATGCAACGAGTTATAAGCAAGAAAGGTTGAGAATAAACTTTATAGAGATTATACAAAGTTTTAAACACCATGTTTACAACTATGTTATCGAACCCTCGGATCAAACACCATGTTAAAGCCAAAGAATTCAAGCGCTCCAAAAAAAAGTTTTAGAAAACCGAACATGCTTAACATAACAAAAGTGGTCATTAGAGAAATGCAAAATGCAAAGTGTTAGCAAAAACAAATGTTAGCAAGGAAAGAAATATTTCCGAAAAGGTCCACAATAGCAAAGGACAAAGCTTAGCCTTCACTTCATATGAAGTAATGTCATCAAGAAAATCACACATCGAAAAGAATCAAAATCAACCAAACTAACAAGGTTTAAAGAGTAGGTTATGGGTATCCTATATTTTTGGCTTAAATAAGAATTTTGAAGAGAGGGAGTCAAGTATATAAATTCTATCTAAGGTGGTGCTAAGGGTATTTTTATGAAAAACAAACCTAAGGTTTTAGGAAGGCAAAAGGTAGGAGAGGTTTTCCCAGGGCTTTTATAGGGAGGCTAGTTAAAATTTTTAGTTAGAACAAGGGATAGAGGTGGGCTTGACCAACCGGAATGGTGCAAGCCAATCAACACAAGTCAACCCTACCCTTGTTGGCTATGAGTTTTTGGTGGGGGCTATAGGAAGGCTTAGGTTGGTTGGACAAAAAGTTAGATCAACTCAAAACACACGAAGCAATATGACAAGGATAAACAAAATGACATGGTGGTGGTTGTCTAAAACAAATGCAAGAGTTATACTAAATTAACTAGCCACGAGCTTAGAGTCAAAGGATGGTGTCAACTTCATATTTCTCTCTAAAAAGATACAAAAGAAAAAGACTCTTAACACTAATAGGCACACAAAAGGATCTACAAGTTTTCCAGGATCAAGAACAAAGTGCTCTCTCAATAAAAATTAGATCATACAACATGATGTTGTGGCATTTATTAGAGCAATGGTACAAAGTTACTTGATGGTTCAGTTTAAGAGCACAATGTAGACGGTCATATTTTATATATATATATATATATATATATAGATATATATATATATATAGATAGATAGATAGATAGATAGATAGACACACACACATACATAAACGAAAGAAAACGGGTTGCCTCCCGCAAAGCGCTTCATTTAAAGTCATAGAGCTCGACTTTCTTATGTAGCTTCTCGTGGTCGCGAAGCCATGGTCCTTCATGCAAGATTTGAAGGTGTCCATGCAGCTTTGATTCAATCTCCATGCTTGACATGTCCATTCTCGCTCAATGGAAGACTTTCCCGATTATCTCTTGCATCATCATCATCCCCTCCTTCTCATTTGCTCTTCGTCGCTGCCTCTTCTTTCATGAATTTTTCTCTCTGTCCATACTAGATCATGTAGCAAACAATTTCTCTGATGCGTGGTGCATGAAATTGTCTTTCCATCAAGTCTTTATTGACCCCCAACGGACTCCGATCGAGCGAGTTACGCCCGTTTTACTCCAATACTGCAATCTGTCCAAATCTGATTTCAGATTGCGCAGCGTCTAATGTTTTCGCCATATCTCCTTGTACGGGTCTTCAAATTCATCGATCTTAGAGGCATTGGAATCGGCACTTGATGGAGCTTCTGATCTTCAACTTTTGCCCTCTTCTACATATCTGACTGGGTGCTCAAAACTGATAGAAACAGCGACGTCCGCACTCGAGATTCGGGGAAGGCGATGCACGAGCTTGCAATTCCTTTGGGGCATGGCTTCTCTCCTCTTGATTAAGGTTTAATGACCTGCATGGTTAGTGAAACTCGGGTTCCCCCTGACACACACTCTTTTATGGTCACGAGCTTGACCAAGCACAAATCAAGTCCAAGATTTGCAATACATAATAAAAACATACGCAATCATAACCATAATTTAAAGTTGGATGAACAAAATGTGATTAAAGGTAGCATAAGTTTCTTGCTCAGCGCTAAAGCTCTCATTAGGCAAAGGTTCATTAGGCAAGGAATTAACAAAGTTTAAGCACAACATAGCCTCTTTATCATGCTCAAGAAATTCTAGCCTATCGTCATGATCATCAAGGGTGTAAGACATAGAATCAAATCATACTATTGGATATGAACATGAATATAACAAAGGAAAGATATCATCTCCAAAAGTACCTCGAGAGTTTAGTGTGTACCTTAGCCTTCGAGCTTTTCATTATGAGTGGTCCTCCGGAGTTGAATGCGAACAATCCTTGATGATCGGAGGTGGCTCGCGTAGACTTTTCTCAATTGCTTCCTTCGTGCCACATGTCGTCATAGTTTCTTTATGTAGTATCACTCCTCTTCACTTGTTTGTGGGCTTTACACATGTCTTAAATGTCTTCATGTAGCTCCATGATCCTTTGTGTGAGAGCCTAAAGTATCTGCGCCATTGGATGTTGTCTTATGTGTGTAATCCATTATGGTTTGCTCAAAACATCTCCTTGCGTCGGATATTGCTAACTTGTGTCTTCATTTGCCAATGCTCCAGGGGTCTTTGTTTTGTTCCAAGTCTCTGAATTTCTTCATGTGTGGTCTAATGGAAGCGTTGCCCAAGCTCCTCTTTGTTGTTGTCGTCGTCATCTCCACTCTCTTGTTCTCATCGTATTGCTGCTGCATCTTCTTCATGGATTTTCCCCTGTGTACATAACAAAACATATACCAAAATGTTGCTCTATTGAAAAATTTATAAAATTACCTTTCCAATGGGTACTCATTCATCTTAATCAGAGTCTATATGAGGGAGTCATGGCTGTTTCACTTCAGCTTTGCTTGATGTTCAGAAATTTTCAGGATGTGCAATCATCGGGGATTCTGCCATATCCGCTTGTAGGAACCTCCGATTGACTTGATTCTTGACTCGTTGGAAGCGTAACTTCGTGGGGCTTCTAAATATCCAAAGATATTATGTTTTTCTTCCCATGAGGCTGTGCAAAAATTGATGCGAATAGAAACTTCAAAGATGTTGATGAGCTTGATCTTGTGATCTTAGGGGCATCGTGATTTCTTTCAATGCCTATTGCTTGATCAAACAAATCTTCACAAAACATTAGTTTTAAAAATTTAATTGACACATTGACTTACCTTGTTTATCATCACTTTTTTGTTGGGTGTGGACTCGATAGTGGATGATGGGCCACCTAAAGAGCGAATCTTCATGTTCGTTGGAAGTGAATCTTGTGTTGTTGAAGTGAGGGTGTAGAGAACTCATCGAACATCTTGTGTCTAGATTTTCACCTGCTTTCAAGGACACAAACAAGAAAACAAGTGTATATGCAATAATAAAAATAAGGATTAGTCAAAAAGATAGATGGATCGCCCTAGGGTTCGAGTTCCAATCCCCGGCAACGACACCAAAAAAAGGGGCTTGTTGACGTTTAAAACATGTGTCGCGTTTCAATCCACAAGCGTACGGATCACGTGTCGCCCTTCTTCACTCGGGATGACCCAAGATATCGAACCATGGATCGGAAGCAAACTACCTAGGGTTTTCCATCTAATCTAACTGGTCTAACCCTACATGAGGTGTTGATTGCATGTGAGAGGTAAACCTAAAGGATATGACATATGAGTGGTAGCATATAGGTTGATCACATCCACAAACATAGGCTAGGTAAAGCGCAACCAAGGGGGTAACTAGGCATATCGCCTTCTAGTTGTAATTCCAGCTAAAGAGCAACAAATCATGCATCTCATCTAATATCATCCTTAAATTCCTACCTCTGACCTTCCTCCTGAAAACATCCGCCTTTCGAAACATTCTTACTGTCACGACGCGCCCCTATTCATGCGGGGAGTCCAGGGGCACGTCCAAGTGAACGTGTCTACAAACCATGAAGGATGCACATACTAGATCTAATTACCATGATTACATAAAGCATGCTATGTAGTCTAACCTAGCATTATACTAAGGAACAAGCATATTCACGAAAGGTAGAAAGCATGAACGGAGACATGGAATCGCTTAAAAGATCGGATGACAAGATTATCATTACTCACATGAAAGTATGCATTACACCATCACCACCGAGATCATACCTAAGATGATGAACACGTAGCTTCGGAACTCCACCATGGCACAACTATGCAAGGAGGCCATGGTGGCTAGGGTAGGCCTAGGCCATCTCCTAGACAACTTCGAGGACTCGCGGCAGCCATCGTCTCCCTCTGGTGCTTGCTTCTAGGTTTTGCCGAGTTGTGATGAACGAATGGATTCATCCCCCCTCCTTTGGCACCCAGAGGGTTGTATTTATGCCCTTGGGGAGCCTTGAGGCATGCTCCAACTTGCCTTGCACGAGATCTTCCTTGGGAGAGAAGCGAACTTGGTTTCCATCAACTCAGCCTCGTCCAGATTTTCCTGATTCGCAGCCCTTCCTTGCCGGTGCCATATCTCCCGCGTCCAGACTCTAAATAATGCAAATTCGGTGTCTATGTTGTGTGCCACGAAATTATCTTCAACTTTAGTATTCATTGGTTTCCTTGGAAACGAACATAAGATCCCCAAAACGGTCTTGGAAGATAACCTGTCTGATTTCGAACTTGTCTGCGTAGTAGGTATTTCGGGGGTCATATCTCCTAGCTCCATGACCCGAATTGGGCCTTCCACGTGTTCAAATCGAAGCTATCGTCGAGGCCCACAACTTTGGTATTCAAACTTTTGGCATTAGAGGCCGTTTAAGTCTCTGAATCTGCACCGAAAGATCATACTGTTCTGGGCTGCGTGAATATCTCTCGGGCTGAGTTGATCTCGTTGGTAAACCTCCATGTCCCTGGAGTTTTACGTGTTGATGCTTCGGTCCTTGGGCCATTTGGAGTCATGTTCATCATGTGTCTTGACTTGTACCGGGCTTCATGATCGTCTCCTAAAGTGCTTGATGAACTTATCCCGAAAGTCTCCTGTTTAACGTTAGTTTCCTGCGTAAACAATAAACTCCAAAATAGACATGCAAGAGTGAACTTGATATCTCCGAGGGGTTGGTACCGTTAGTTCGGATATCAAATATGTGCAAATGTTGAGGGTAAACTCATAGCTAGGTGTACCAAAATCGACCGTCAACAACCTCCTTGACGTCGGCTCTGCCAGACTCCTTGCACCTATGCTAGGAGGTCTGGGTGTCTCAACACTCCATTCGATCAAGACCATGACCTAATTTTCTTTTCTTTTGAGCATCAAACCATCCATACTGCCTACTTTATTGCTCGGGGACTACTCTACGAGAGCGTCTTCGACGCCCTCTTGTTTTCTTCGTCGTATCGACCTGTTGGGAACCCTGCTTCTCATCAAGTCGATACTCGACTTTTATTTCTTCCTTTTCTTTTTGGATCATCACACCGGTCATCCTGCCCGCTCTGAAGCTCGGATACTACTCTACGAGTGTGTCCTTGACGCCCTCTAATTTTTTCTCCGTTGTTTCGATCTATTGGAAGTCTACTTCCTATAGGTCGGCACTCGACCTTGCTACTCTCGGGATACTACAAACAGGTCGGCTGCTAAGCTGGCTACTTTTTTCTTTTGGACCGACGTGCACGCTATTCGACCTGTCGATGGCTTCAAGACTTTGTCATAACCCTCTCGAGGTCGCTGCGCCTACACATCGCTCGAGGGCTTGTGAGACATGGGTACCCCTGGGTCCCCACCGACCAGGCTCATGGTCATCCCCGACAAGTGGGTCCGGCCCATCACAAGACTCGCTGACCTGACAGTGGGACCAACAGTCCTGATCTGTGGCCACGAAGACCTTCCAGAAGATTCCCCTAGACAACCTTATCCGATCCGTTCGGGTAATTTGGCGTGCAAGACAAGACACAAGACGTCGGTTGCGCCGCCAGACAGTCCGAAGATCACAGGATAATGTTGTAATCTACCTTAGATAGGTTTCCATGTTGTAATCGACCTGGACTCTAGGTCGACCGACCTTGTCCGATCCATCAGTGTTGACGGTGTATATGCGTATCCAATTTCGTTTGGACTTGCAAGCGGACAAGTCCTCCGTCGTAGCCAAGGGACCCTTCTTCCCTCAAGTGTGAACCCAAGGTATCGAATCCGTGGAACAAATGTGTGATGCAAGACCCTATCTATTAAAGTCGAGAACACTTAGATCTTCAAAGGGAATGCTTTTGCATCTAATCTAAAGAATATCAAAAGAAACGAATCTAATCTATGAAAACCGAAGGTAGCAAGAGATAGAGAGGGATAGGTAAAACCTATCTAGAGAGATTGGATCAAGCTTTTGTTGAAGTTCCAAACAAAGAAGAAATAGCCAAGTTGAATCTCATAAAAAACATCTTTAAATCACAGCTTCCCGTCCAACTCCGAAGACACCCTCCTTTTGGAGCCACCGTTATGTCACAACGCACTCCTATTCGTGCGGGTTAGCCTAGGGCGAGTCCAATGGACAAGTTGAAATCTCTTGGAAGGTCAGGCATGCACCTCTAGCCACCACGGCTACAAGAACACCCTCTATGATCTATCTCGAGAATAGATCTTAAAGTAAGAAAAGCCAATTGAAATCAAAGTCGTAGAAGAAGCACTCGATCGCTAGAAATCAGATTGCAACTTGATAATTCAACATAGTACATGATACATGAACAAGATCGCCACCGGGATCCTACCTTGATCTTGCTTCTAGCTCCTGGAACTCTGACGTGGTCTTCCTTGCAAGGTTCCCACGTCGGCTAGGAAAACCCTAGACAACTAGCTCGACCCTCTCCTCTCCGGAATGGTGTCCCTCCCTTCTCTGCTCCTCGGCGGCGAATGACGAATGAGTTGATGCGTGGCTCTTGGCCATGAGGCTATAAATAGTCCGAGAGGCGGCTAGGTCAAAGGGGGCGACGAATGGACCCAGAAATGGGCCAGGCCGGCCGGCCTGGGCCGACCAACCTTGGCCCATTCTGGCCCATTTCGTGGCCGCCTTTCTCGGTGATGCTTCCCGTGTCTTCTAGAAGTTTCTCCCTTCTGCATGTGGGCCCTTGACGTCAGTTTCTCCGCGGTTTGGATGAAGCTCCTTGTCCCGCAAGATTCAACATTTTCTGTTCAGGTCCTCGGAGTTCTCCGTCTTCACGGGTTGGTCCTTGGGCTTCTTGGAGTCATGTGCACTTCATTGCTTGACTTGTACCGGGCTTCAAGGTCTTGTCACGAGGTGCATGATGAACTTTACCCGAAAGTCTTGCTTTCAACGCTAAATTCCTGCATAAATATCAAACTCCAAAACCGCCATGCACGAACGAACTTGTTATACCAAGGGGGTTAGTACCAATGGATAAGATATAAAATTCATGTCAACACCGAAGGTAAACTCATGGCTAGGTTGACGGAAATTCACCGTCAACAGTCAGCCAATATAAGGCGGGCAAGGGCGTCCTCCCATGACCAAGTCGCAATCCATCCAAAGCAATACAATCAAGAACTGGACTTAGAGATTTACTCTCTGGAGGCCCGAACCAGTATAAACTCGTGGTGTCCCTCTTGTTCCGTGTGCCATTGCACAACCATCACGTTCTTAGCTCTAGATCTCCCCCCGCCGAACAAATAAACCACCGGGGTTGACCACCCTGTGGATTGCTTACACCTAAACCTCTGACAGAAACCAGCATGATGTGTGTTTTGGAAAGAAATAAGTGACACACCACTTGATGTATTTTTTCTAACCAACATGATGTAGAAATAAGTGTTGCACCACTTGATGTATTTTTGGAAGGACGACGAAAGGGGGCGGTTAACCACCAAAAGAACTTGTTCTTTTGTAGTGTAGATATACAAACTCATTGTGTGTAGATATGTTCTAAAATCAACATGTGTTCATACTCATGGTACATTATACATGCTTCATGTATATATTCATAGTCCCTCGGCAAATATGTGTATTCTCATATTTATTTGGATCATACATTATTGTAATTTTAAAGGTAAAAATTGAAGAGAGAAAAGAGCCAAGGGTAGTATGGACCTTTTGTACTAGTTTCATACAAGTATGGAGCCACATATCAGTACAAGGATGAGTATGACATGAAAGTTGAGAGACTAAATTAACCAATCTCAAAGTAGAGGGACGAAGTTGACTCTTCACGAAAAATTAAGAAAACCGTCGTCGTCCTTCCCTGCACAATGCTCCAACTATCTCTTGCGTCCTTCTTCAGTTCGGCACTGCACACACAGTGCGGTCTACAATCTCGTCGCTATAATATAGAGCACGTTTGGCTTATTTCCTCTCACACACAGTACCATAATTCGTTACCGCGCGCTGTTATTATGTTGGGTTGGCAGGCAGAGAGGACAAGAAAGACCTTGGGATGATGGAGAGCCGGCGGTGCCTGAGCCTGCACAGAAGCTGCCAACCTTCCGAGTACTACCACGGCTGCTAGGTCCGTCATGTGCGGACTGTGCGATCGTACAGGCCTTCAGTTTCTAGTGCTACGGCCTATCTGCTCATTAGTCCCTGATCTAAGGACGCGTTTACTTCACCAAATTTTCACCAACAACCCGTCACATCAATCTTTTTTCCACTAATTTGGAGTATTAAATGTAGATTAATGACAAAACTCATTCCACGACTCCTACCTTAATTTTCGAGACGAATCTAACGAGCCTAATTATGTCATGATTAGACAATGTCATGCTACAGTAAATAATCTCTAATGACGGATTAATTAGACTTAATGGATTCGTCTCGCAATTTCTGATCTATTCGTGTAATTATTTTTGTAAATAATCTACGTTTAATACTTCTAATAGACCTTGAAAGGGGACCCAAAATTTTCAGTTCGCGAACTAAACGGGGCCTAAATTATTGACAGACATGTACAAACGTGCAACAAATTGATAGCATTGGTGATAATTTGAATACTTCTATTGCGGATGTTGGATGCCATCGCTAGCAGGCACGCCGCCCATGCATGGAAACATTTATACGCACGCATGTGTAGTGTACCCACGAGTTACAATGCAAGCTACTATAGCTAGCGTACGCTTGTGAACTTTGGGATAGACTTGCAACGGCTTGTTGGATCTATCAACACGTACGTGGAACGTTTGTAGCCCGTAGTCGTTACTCGTTTGTGCATGTTTTTGTACTTTACCGGCCAATCAATGGCGTGAAATTATAGACATGTACACGTACGGGTGTAATCCTCGCTCAAGTCTTCATATGTAGGTTCGAAAACAACGTTCTAGACTTGCACACTACCAACATATAGAGGCCGCTTACTAACAGGGGCGGAGGGGGGGGGGGGGCACCCCTAAATACTCCAATGAAGTCTCTAATAACCCTTCTAATTTAGCTTAAATAAATCATTTGTTGTGCTGAAAAATTTAATTTTAACTTGTTTTGTTTATATGCTTTAAGGTTAACATTTCATGAATTTTTTTTAAAAGCCATTATGAATCTCTAGGTTCCTTAAATAGAAGTAATTTTCTTGAAATGCTCAACCTTTTGGCTTTGTATAACGAAATTGTTCTAGAAAATGCTTCCAAAAATGCAAAATACACTTTTCACCTGATGTTCAAAAGGAAATTCTACACATACTTATACGCTTAAAAAGTGCAGAAATCAATTAGAAAAAAATAAAAATAGCAAGTTATTTTGTTCATTGGTCCCCTATACTTGAATCCTCGCTCCGCCCCTGCTTACTAAACACACACGTTTAGTTATTTGCCTAAATACTAGCTGTTGCTATGTTGCTATGCTGCAGATATGATGCTTCCTGACGTTGGCGAGGCACTCGCAGGGAGTGACCAGCAACATGGCACACCAAACACGCTTGGCCCAGTCGTCGTCGTTGCACCTGCAACTCAGCACCATGACTCGGTTTCTTGCGAGATCGTCCCAGAGGTCCATTCTAACTCTCAGCTATGCACCTTTATTTTGGATGGAGGGGGTAAATGGGACAAATGAGGTAAATTTATCTCAAATTTACCCTTAAGGTGTAAAACATGTGGGGCAAATGTGGTGGGACAAATGTTTTGCCCCTCTATTTTCGTCTACCCCTAAAAAGTAGTAAATTGGAGCAAAATTATAGTGAACCCAGTCCTCTCTCTCATCCACATCCACATTACCCCTCAATCCAAACACGCTAAAGAGTAAATATCATTAGAGGCAAATGGAATGAGTAAAACATTTGCCTTGGGGTTCCTTGCATCCAACACGCTCATATCTAGACGATTCGATCGCTTGGCCTCCAAAGAGCATGTGCAGTTCACCACCACACTGCACATACGACACCGACCGTTGGCGATCGCGTTCGCTCTCGCCTCAGCTGAGCTGAGCTTCGTTTCAACGGCGGCGATGCTACAACGAATGGTCGTGGAATTTGACCGCATCCGTCACCTTTCCGAACAAAGGTCCCCCTCTCGTCTCGCCTATAAAAGGAGGGCGAAGGCTTACCTGGGTGATCCAACAGGTTAGAGCCAAAACTATACCAGCTGCTAGCTCGATCCCTTACGTGATTAGGTTCGTGTTCTTCGAGAAACTTGCCATCAACAATGGCGACTACCACCGGCCCCATCAACAACACCGATCCTCCTCCTCCGCCGTCGTCGTCTTCAAGTGCCAAGACGGGCTTCCTCAAAACCTGCTTCAATGGTGTCAATGCTCTCTCAGGGATCGGGCTGCTGTCCATCCCCTACGCGCTGTCGCAGGGCGGCTGGTCCAGCCTCGCCATCGCCGCCATCTGCTGCTACACGGGCATCCTCCTGCAGCGCTGCATGGACGCCAGCCCCGTCGTGGCCACCTACCCGGACGTCGGCGCTCTGGCGTTCGGCCGCCGGGGCCGCCTCGCCGTCGCCACCTTCATGTACCTCGAGCTCTACCTCGTCGCCGTCGACTCCCTCATCCTCGAGGGCGACAACCTGCACAAGCTATTCCCGACCGCCGGCTTCCGGCTCGGCGGCCTCCGCGTCAGCGCCAAGCAGGGGTTCGTCCTCGCCGCCACGCTCGCCGTGCTGCCCACCACGTGGTTCAGGCGTTCAGCAACCTGAGCGTGCTCGCCTACGTCGCCGCCGGCGGCGCGCTGGCGTCCGTCGTTCTCATAGCCGCCGTCATGTGGGTCGCCGTGCTCGACGGCGTCGGGTTCCACCAGAGGGGCAGGCTCGTGCACTGGGCCGGCATGCCCAGCGCCGTCAGCCTCTACTCCTTCTGCTTCAGTGGCCATGCCGTCTTCCCCATGATCTACAATGGCATGAAAGACAAGAAAAGATTCGCAAGGGTAGGTCGTCTCATCAACTTTCTAATCAACGGCAACTTGAACTTTCTAATCCCCATGATCTTCATTTTTCTGATGAATTGATTTGCACGTGTGCATACATGCAGGTGCTGTTCATCTGCTTCGCCGTGAGCACGCTGAGCTACGGCTTCATGGGCATCATCGGGTACCTCATGTACGGCGATGCGCTCATGTCGCAGGTCACCCTCAACCTCCCGTCGGGGAAGGTGAGCTCCAAGGTCGCCATCTACACGACGCTAGTGAACCCGCTGACCAAGTACGCGCTGGTGATGGCCCCTATCGCCGACGCCATCGAGGGGACGCTCGGCGTCCGCAAGAGCCGGCTCCTCCGCGCCCTCGTGAGGACGGCGCTCGTCGTCGGCACCGCCGTCATCGCGCTCGCCGTACCCTTCTTCGCCGACGTCGTCGCCCTCACCGGCGCGGTCCTCAGCTGCACGGCGACAATGCTCCTGCCGAGCCTGTGCTACCTCCGGGTTCGCGCCAAGGTCGGGTACAAGATGCCGTGGCTCGAGACGGCGGCCTGCGTGGCTATTGCTGTGGTCGGCGCGGCCATTGTTGTGCTAGGCACCTTCAGCTCTGTAAAGCAAATCGTCCAGAGGCTTAAATAGACAAGCTTGGCTTGCATGGACGGCGGCAGTGATGATATGATGTTGATGCCGCCAAATTGGGCATTTCATTTGTTGCTAAAAATAATAAAAATTGTATTGCGGTAGTCAATCATGCTGCTAACCTTTTTCTTTCGAATCTCGCTGTTGGAAACATGCGTTTAATATGCACGAGGATATTATGCAACTCATTGCTACCATAACCAAATTCTAGATTTAAAGAGACAGACGTAACCAGCAACATAATCATTAAACGGTGTGTAAAAACAACATAAGCAAAGCAGAAGTAATCAAAACTTATAACCATGTAACATTCTTGCATGTAACCCTAGAAGTAACAAATCCAATCTATGGACTCACGGATGAAATGCTCTGTCCTCGTGTAGACTAGGATGCAGGTTACTCGGTGCAGTGCAGATTGTCAATGATGGCAGAACGTAGTCGAATGATTTGAGTACGTAATCGTGCAGTCGCGCCACCTAGAAACCTTAGCTTGTTCGGATGGTTGATTCCTGATGGTTGATGTTGATTCGTTGTGAGAGAAAAATATTACTGGCTAGTTGGTAGCTGATAGCTAGCGTTGATTTGGTGTGAGACAAACTACTGCTGGTTGGTATGTTGAAAAACCAGCCGAACAAGCTTATTTTCGCCCCTTGTGCAGGCTTCACGATGGCAACGGCTCAGAGATACCACTCGCCCTCCATCTCGGTGCACGCCAAAGAGAAGAACCAGCGAGATCCAACAGCTCAATACCACAACAAACTTCATTTGATGGAAGTCACACTTCACCAACTCTGCTTGGCTGCTCCCTGCATTCCAAGCCACAAGTCATGTGTTTTTTTACGCGAAAAGGAACCCAAATACGTGTGCACCCACTACTACAGAAAACGTTTGTAGAAGCAGGCGGATTTGCATTTTAGGTGTGGACACGAGACCCGCTCCTATATGTCACTTTTAGAAATAGCGATTTTCTAGGAGCAGGCAAAACGCCCGCACCTGAAAACACCATTTCCTGGTGCGAGTGACGCGGATTCGCATTTTTAAGTGCGGACGTGAGACCCGCTCCTATCTGGCACTTTTAGAAATAGCGATTTTCTAGGAGCATGCAAAACGCCTGCACCTGGAAACACCATTTCCAGATGCGGGTGACAGGGAACCCCACCGGCCAGCCACACATCCGTCGCAAGTCGCGTATTTTTTCGTGTAAAATCGCGACGCTGCGTGGTCGCCAGGACTTGAACTCGCAACCTCTAGCCTCACACGAAGCCTCCTCTACCACTACACCACACACTCATATACGTCCATATCTGGTTTTCATTCTACTCATATTACACCACACGGAGTGTAAATCGTTTTTAGGCTCTAAACGGATTCAAATTAAAAACTTATCAACTACAAAGTTTCATAACTTTCTGAGATCTACAACTTTCGGGTTGGGAGTTTTTCCATTTGAGGTCGTTTACGAAATTTGAATGTCAAATTTGAGAGATTCAAATTTGAATTTCATTGATAATATCATTTCAAATAAAAAAAGTTGTAAATTACAAAGTTCCATAACTTCTCCGGATCTACAACTTTCATGTTGAGAGTTTCTCCATTTGAGGTCGTTTGAAAAATTCAAATTCAAAAATTCAGATGTACTTTACCTTGGCAAAAAGTAATTCAAATACAAAATGGTTCAACTACAAGTTCTATGACTTTTGAAGATGAACAACTTTTACTTTGGTCATTTGGTCATCTGGTATAGTGGTAGTAACATTCTTCACAAATCTTATACATCTCTTGTATAGTTTCATGAAACTATATAGTAAGAGATATTAGTTTTTCTAACAATCTCATAGTACTTAAATGGATATTTTGAAATATTAAACAATCTCAAATGAAAAACTTGTCAACTACAAAGTTCTAGGTCTCGTCGAGCTATACAATTTTGATATAAAGTTTGTCTTCATCCGAGATCATATGAAGAAGTTATGAATTTTTTTGACACGAGACCATTTCCAGGAGCGGGTGACATCATCACCCGCACCTGAAAATGATATTCAGGTACGGGTGACGCCATCACCCGCACCTAGAAATGAGGATATTTCCAGGAGTGGGTCATGGCGTCACCCGCACCTGAAAATCATTTCTAGGTGCGGGTGATGGGGTCTGCCGCTCCCAAAAATGATTTCTAGGTGTGGGTCTAGTTACTACAGTGCCACGTGTTTTCTTAGATCGGGCGACAAAATTGTCCGCTCCTAAAAAAATTTAGTGGCTCTTAGAAATGTTTTCTGTAGTAGTCTACCAACTCAAATTAGTACTATTAAATGTCATTGTACTATTGCTTTGCGATTTTTTCCAACACACCCAATACACATGAAAATGAGTGCATAAGTGCCGAGTCGAGAACTTGAACACGGTCGGGTAGGTTCCACCATACTTGAACGCTCAGTTCACAATCACGTTGTTAACTTGTTTTCAATAATTTTTCATGCGTTTAACAAATTAAGAAAAATTAACTGTCTTTTTAAAAATGGAGCGTGAGATAAATATTGAACTAAGAAACTTTCAAGGTTACTATGTATCACACATTCACACTTTGAAAACTAACCGTCTTCTCTTATGCGCTTGTCGCGCATCTCACTCTAGCTACTATATAATATATATGCACCAAAGGTCCTCTAGCCTACTTGGTTAGAGGGGGCTGAGGTATGGTCGCAATCAGGAGACCCGAGTTCGATTTCTTGTTAGAGCGAATTTACTGGATTGGTTTAAAAAAATCTCCTCGCCAGTGAAACCGAGGTTCGGAGATTTTCTAAGCCGGGTTTCGGTTCCTCTTCTCTTAATGAAAATCGTGGGGCGGTCTAAACCCCACCGGCTTAGTTTTACTATATAATATATATGCATGGTCCATATAGTTCAGTTCCGATCCGAGAGCAATGTCAATAATACAGATAGTATCTTGTCTATAAGCAATCTAGCTAGGTCCGGTTTAGCAGAGCTCCAGCAACATTGTATTGGTTGGTTTTTCAGGCTCGGAGCCATTATTTCTATGAATATAGAAGTCCTATGTTGGGGGATTCGGAATCGAATACGATAAAGTTCTCATTTGAATTGTCGCGATAGCTTCGTGCAATCCAAAGTCTTTTCTTATGCGATAGCGAAGTCCGCAAAGTCATTTAACTTCTCCTTTCCCATAACTTCTAGATTTTCGATGGGTACCTTTCGTCTTCCGAAATGCGTAGCTGTTGGTATTTGTTAAGCCTACAGAAATATTATGATAGATAATCCGCAAACGCACGGATACCGGTGAGCACTTCACCCGAGAAGAGGGTTTGAAATATCGAATCCACAGGGAGAAGGGTAGAGTGATCTGAGATATATAACTAATCCCTGAGTAGTTATGAAGGACTTGATAGAAAGAGAGATAAGGAAAACATTAGGATTTCTAGTTCTTACTCGCACAAGCTATGCTATTATTGTTCTTATGGGGTGATTGTCTGAAGGCACACTTAGGAAAGGGAAACTTCCGACAATCTATGGGGGGAGTCCTACAATTTCTATAGACGGGAGGTGGACTGCAAAGGATAGACGGGAACGAGGTCACTTCTCGCTTCTACCACACGATCCGGAATATAGAAGGCATTCACAAGCTAGCTAGTCTAAGCACCACGCTTACACTAAACATGCAACTTTAACTCAAGAGCGACAGGAATTAAAGTACTCATAAAAGAGTTATGAACCGTAAGAACAATAATAACAATGTTACTCACTTGAATAAGAAGTTGATCTTTCCACAAGGTCACAAGATCAGGCTCCAATGGAGTTGATCCCAGAGGAAGAAGATTAAGAGGAGGCACTGACAGGTCCAGGCCTTCCTTCAATTCCGCCTCTACCGCTCTCTAATTCTCTCGAACAAGATTAGCTAGATCTGAATAGATCGTGGCTCTAATCTCTCAACTTGATACTAACTCTCCAACTCTAATTCTAGTCTAGAGCTTCTATCTCAGGTAGGCATTGATGATCTAGAATGAGTTGTTCCCTTACCCTGGGGTCAGGGGGCCTGTTTATATAGTCCTGAGGAGGTGCCTTGCCACCGTAGCATCAAACAGACCTAATATGCGGTTTAGATTGCTTCTCATGGGCGGTGGAAGAACATTCTAGAAGTAGGGCTGAGTTGGCGCCGGGGAGGGGGGGGGGTCCGGTCGGCCCCACCATGGGACCGGTCGGCCTATGGTGGGCCCCCCTCAGGGTCTGCCTTGGCCAGGACGGTTCTTGCCCCTTCCAGATGCTTCTTTCTTGCAAGCCAAGTCACGTTGAGTTTGGGAGTGTTCTGGAGCCTTCTAGACTTGTTTCTTTTCTTGTATTTCTGCATAGTCCCTGTAATTTTATGAATTCACCAAAACTCGTGGAAATTGTCAGTGTAAACCCTAATAAGGTGATCTAATTATATTTTAGCCCTTTTTCCAGTAAATATGAAGGGAAATATTTATAGATAAAATGTGCCAACAAACTCCCCCGCACTTAGGCTTTTACTCATCCTCGATAAAAGGATGGTCTAACAACCGTAGAGACAAAGAATCAACATAATCATGCACTTATGGGATATCTGAGCATGAAACAGTTAGAAACAGATTACCTTTATTTCTCAAATCAAGCCAATGGAGAGGTTTTGAATAAGTTTTGAAAAGAAAATATAGCCTTGCTTACTCCTTTGTGATACTTTCAAAATATATCATATCTTACTAGAGCATTTATTTCGAAGTATAAGTGGAGTTTTTAGAATGTAAAGATGTAGCAAACTCACCTTGCATATATTGCCGAGTCAAAACCGGATCCATGGAGAGGTATGTCATGAGTCATAGATCAAGATATGTGCGTGTGTCAATTTTAAAACCACTGCTCTGACTTTTTAGAATCTTCTATCTTTTTCCCATATATATATTTTTTTATAACAAGGTATTCAGATATTTTGTGGAGAGTTGGGTTCTACTCACCCTCGGACACGCGTCCATTATTACTCTCTCACTTTTATTAGAGAAGTGGGCCCTACTCACCCTCGGACACACATCCATTTTTCTTCTCTTTTTTATGCCTTTTTCTTTTTCAGAGAGGGGGGTTCTTCTGACCCGTAGAACACTTGTCCATTTTCTCCTCTCTCTCACTTATCTCTCCACTCTGAAATTTTTTTTCGATCTTTGACTTTTTCTCTTCTTTTTTTTATAGCTGTACCTTTTTCACGATATGGGATATAGAGATAAAAAATTTAGAGCATAGACACTTTAGTAAAAGCAGTGTACGTGATCTTGATCTTAGACTTAGACAAAACTTCAACATAAGTCGTAGATTTGACAAAGCTTTATACAAGTAAGCAGCAATTAAATTAAATTTATTTTCAATGATTGTTAAAGCTCTTCTGGGACATATTATTGATCACAAAGGAGAAGCATAGCTAATGATTTTAATCGTTTTGAAATAAAGAACTCTCCAGAGACAAGATAAAAGAAAGATGGTTCTCATTATTCTAACCTTATTCTAAGCATCCCAAAAGCAACAAATATTTCTAGGAGAATAATTATGCACAACTTTATCCTTTGAGTTAACAGGACATCTTAACAAGGCATCTTTGTTTTAATTCGAAACAGAAAGCGAATTGCAACAATTTAAAAAAAGTTTAAAAAGCAAACCGAGTGGTGGACGAAACTCGGCCGAAGTAGGCCCTGTAGCAGGTTGGCCGGCCCAGGGAGGGGACCGATCGGTCTCCCTACCGTGGTTCAGGGTGCGTTTCGTCGTGCGAGTCAATTGTTCCGTTCTTTTTCTGTTTTTCTTGATTTTGGTCGTGGAAGATGCCATTTGGTCGTCGATTTTTCTCCCCCACACTTGTTTTCTGTTATCTTGCATACACAGTATGGTGGAGACAAAAATATATCCAGAAAAGATAGATAGAAAATATAACTCAACTTGTGGATCACTTCATTGATAAGAGAGAGAGCACTTTATTACACGACTCCTACTATTAAAGCAAACTAACTAAATCGAACTAACTAAGACTAATGTGCTCTCTAACTAAGGTGCTCATGGGCACTCCATAGCCAAGATTTGGTCCACCAAAACTTGTCAAAACAAGAGGAATCGAGGAAATCCCATCCAGAACGCCTCTAACCCTAGAGCCAAGAAAACCCCAAAATCGAGCCCCTTTGCTCACGGATTTGGGTGGGGAATCAAAGGGAAAAGAACCACGAAGGGTTCACACATACATCCCCCACCAAATCCCAAAGAGAAAGGCCTCGAAATCGCTCTAAGAAAATCGCCAAGAAAGGGCTCCGAAAATCACCAAAAAGGAGAAACGGGAAAGACACATCCAAGCCTTGAGGAACCACGCCGAATCATCTATACATACCAAAGAGGTTCATACAAGGTCTAGCTTGCCGCCCGATCATCCTTCCCTCTCACAAGATCTCACCATGAAGCTCTCAAGCTAGTCCTAAGAAAATCCTAAGGAAAATAGGAAGGAAAAAGGAAAACCAAATGAGCTAGGGTTCCAAGAGATGGCTGCCATCCTCTCACCCCTTGGGTTATATGGAGGCAACCGAAAGACTAAAATACCCTTACAAGCTAACTAGGGATACATGCCCCTCAAGGGCGAAAATGGAAATCTTTGTCTTCGCACCATCGGACGGATGCCCAGCGACCGCAAACTTGCTTAGCCTCGACGCAAGCCTTGCGATCTCGACGTGTGTCCTCCGCTTCGAAGATTCCGGACTGCGTCGTCGCACACCGGTCAGACCGGTGCTCCTCACCGGTCAGACCGGTACCCACCGGTCAGACCGGTCAGACCGGTCAGACCCACCGGTCAGACCGGTCTGGAGCTGCTGCACCTCCGTCTTCGGTTCTTCGGTCTTGGCTTTGTGGATCAACCAAGGAACCCAGTGGTTTTCTGGTGAACCACCGGAAACCCCGCGAACTCGGTGTAGCCTCCGCCAATCACCACTCATGACTCGGCTCCCACGTAGTCCCGGCTCGACCTTGGTTTTGAGGCTCAACCAAGAAACCGTCCATGACTTCATCTTGCAGTTCTTGCCACCATGCGGCCCGCACTTGACCCCGCTGGCCACCAAGTCCCTCGAACCAAGCCTACTTGTCTTCTCCACACCTGGAGGCCTCACTGGCAACGACCTTTCACGCTTGTTCTTCACCTGCACCAACACTAGTCAAATCGCAACCTGCACTTGCAATACTTAGCCAAGAATCAGTCCACACCACGTTGTCAATCACTCATCACACCAGGAAGCGACCATCCACCAGTCCTCGAACCACACATGGCTCTCAATCTCCCCCTTGATGAGTGCATTGACAACACACACGTTTTGGTAACCAAGAGAAAAAGAAAAGAAAAGAAACGACTAAAAGAAACTCCAACAAGCGATCGAAAGCCAAAGAAAAGGCAAAAAGCAAGATCACTTGAAGAAGACAAGTCTCGGACCCCTTAGGCAAGGGCAACGGCTCGACACATCCGAGACAAAACATGCTCAAGCAAAGAGCACAAGCCAACAATCCAAAGCTCGAACACCACAAAGAGCTCCCCCTGCACACATGCAAGCTCCCCCTGAACCAATGCAACTCCCCCTGGACGAATGCATGCAAACCACCTCGCAAAACAGAGCAGCTGCTTCAGCTTTGCTCTGGACCGGTCAGACCGGTCAACTACACCGGTCAGACCGGTGTGCTAGATCGCCCAGCACCTGAACCTCACACCGGTCAGACCGGTGTACCTCACCGGTCAGGCCGATGACCACCTGGGAAAAACTGGGAACTGCACGAGCTCAAAACTAGCTCGAAACCACTTGGAAACCTTCTAAATGCATGCAGCAAGCCAAAACATGCTCAAACTTCTCCCCCTTGTTGACAATGCATGAATCAAGCCAAAAATGCAAAAAATGCAACCTATAGCTTCTCAAATAGACAAAATTCAACATAGGATGATACACATGTCCAAATGAGCAAGTTAGATACTCTATAGCTTCGTAATGACATCAACTTCATGATCACCAAGTTTCACAACCATTGGACGAAGCTAAGATAGAATTGAACAATTTTGCAAAAATTTACCCTCTACTGAGCAAAGTCCTAAACATGATCAAAACATATCAAAATGGCAAAGCCACACAAACTTCATGCTAGGACAACCATTCTAAGCATAAGACCATCATAAACACCCACAAGCACCTCATGTCATGTCAAAGCCACCGAGCCATGTGCCTACTTCTATATATGAGACTTCTCATTGGTAGGCATCATGCAACGGTTTAGCACCCAAAGCAAATTAAAATTAGCACATATGACATGGGAGCACATTTTCAAGCAATTTACATTTCATTTTCAGATTTGAAATTGGTACATGAAATGTCTTTGCGACAAAAAGGAACTTATGCCCCTCCACAAGATCAAGCATGGGGGCTAAACATTCATGATGGCAAATGAGCCTTTGGCCCCATATGATAAAAAAAGCTATCCAACCACAAATTAAGCATAGCCAAGCCACTAAAACATGTTAAGATCATATAAACGCATTTACTCACAAGAGAGCATACATGTGACATTTTTGAAAACATAGCCATCAACCATGGATATAAACCAAGATTATCAAGAGCTAAGCCAAACTAACTATAGCTTACCAAACTAGCTCATAAAGACATACATATCATTCCATGGTGAACACTGTATATAGGAGAAGCTTTTCCTAAATAATGCATATGATACAAAATACATGCAACCTAAGATACAAAGATGCCTATACATCATGTTACATATGCCATGCCAAATGCAAGAAATGCACAAAGGAAAGCTATACATATGCTACAAAGGAGCTCCCACACACCAACTCAAGAAATTAAACACACACCAAGCTCCCCCCGCAAACGAGTGAAAGTTGCTTGATCTAGGGGTTTGGTGAAAATATCGGCTAGTTGGTCATGTGTGGGTACATGGATCAAAGCTATCTTCCCTTTCTCTACGTTGTCTCTCAGGAAATGATACCTCACTTCTATGTGCTTGGTTTTGGAATGGAGTACTGGGTTCTTTGCAACGCTTATGGCACTGGTGCTATCACATTGAAGTGGGACATGGGTATACTCCTCACCAAAGTCACTCATGGTGTATGTGATCCAAAGGAGCTGTGAGCAACAACTAGCTGCGGCCACATACTCTGCCTCGGTAGTGGATTGAGCAACACTCGACTGTTTGCGGGAAGACCAAGACACCAACGAGGAACCCAAGAACTGGCAAGTCCCAGAAGTGGACTTCCTATCCAACTGACACCCAGCAAAATCCGCGTCTGAAAATCAATGAAGAGCCAAAGAGGAAGATGCGGAGTACCAAAGACCAAAGTCGGGAGTATGTCGCAAAGACCTGAATATGCGCTTGACTGCTTGCCGATGCGAAGTCCTCGGAGACGCTTGAAAACGAGCGCACAGACACACCGAGAACTGGATGTCCGGCCTCGTCGCCGTCAAGTAGAGGAGTGACCCGATCATGCTCCGGTACTCCTTCTGGTCCACATGTTCACCTTCCTCGTCCGCATCAAGAGCTGTAGTCATACTCATAGGCGTCGCCATGGCCTTGGAGTCCTCCATCTTGAACTTCCTCACAATGTCCTTGGTGTACTTAGCTTGGTGCACAAATGTTCCTTCCTTTGATTGCTTGATTTGTAGCCCGAGGAAGAACTGCAGCTCGCCCATCATGCTCATCTCAAATTCCCTGCTCATGTCTTCTGCAAACCTTGCAACAAGAGAGTTAGACGAGCCACCAAAGACAATATCATCCACGTATACCTGCACAATCAGGATATCTCTGCCCTGCCTGAGGAGAAACAAGGTCTGATCGACCTTCCCCATCTCAAACCCTCTCTCAAACAGGAACCCCCTCAACCTACCATACCAGGCTCTAGGCGCCTGCTTCAACCCATACAGCGCCTTCCTCAAATTGTACACCCGGTGGGGGTACTTCTCACTCTCAAACCCTGGTGATTGCCTCACATACACCTCTTCCTCCAACACACCGTTCAGGAAAGCACTCTTCACATCCATCTGGTACAACTTGAACCCTTTAGCCACGGAAAAGGCTAGAAGGATCCTGATCGCCTCCAAACGAGCTACAGGAGCGAAAGTCTCCTCGTAGTCGATCCCCTCTTTCTGACTGTACCCCTGAGCAACAAGTCTTGACTTGTTCCTCACCACTTCTCCTTTCTCTCCCTCTTTATTTTTCCACACCCATTTTGTCCCAATCGGCTTACACCCTGGGGGAGGGTCAACCAACACCCAAACTTGGTTCCTCTCAAAATTCTCCAACTCCTCGTGCATCGAATTAAACAAATTATGATTAGATAGCGCATGTCCAATGTCTTTGGGCTCAAAGGTGGCAACAAAAGCAGCATGAGCGAAATGAGAATTGTTCCGAACCCTCGACCGTGTAGTGCGTTCATTCATGTCGCCGATGATTCTCGAAGCTGGGTGATCCACTTGCACTCGCCGGGGAGGTTCTCGCCTTGATGCTACCTCCCCCTCAATAGCAGCTTCACCTTGATCTGGGTTTGTCGTTGTAGGTGTGGGAGAGGGCCCGTTCTCGATCGTCGACGAAGTAGTAGGTACATGTTCAGCCGCGGGCACCACACCGCCATCTTCATCATCTCCAAGTTCATGCTCCTCCTCCTGAAGGATCTCCTCGCCAAGTTCGTCGTCACCTGCACACTCAAAAACAAGCTGACAACGTGGCTGTGTCTCGTCGAAGGTTACCTCGCAAGTCTCCACGATTTGGTTAGTTTCAAGATTGAGCACACGAAATGCTCTAGAATGAGATGCATAACCAAAGAAAATGCCATCGACAGACCTAGCCTCGAACTTGTCCAACTTCTTCCCTTTCTTCAGAATGAAGCATTTACAACCAAAGACATGGAAGTGACTCACCTTGGGTGTGTGACCATGCATCAACTCGTAACAGGTTTTCTTCTTGTGAACCCTGAGGTAGATCCTGTTCGACACATAGCACGCGGTATTGACCGCCTCAGCCCAGAACCTTCTCGGAGTCCTATGCTCGTCGAGCATCGTCCGAGCCATCTTGCACAAGGTCCTGTTTTTCCTTTCCACCACGCCATTCTGGGGAGGCGTATACAGACTCGAAAACTGGTGTTCAAGACCCAAGTCATGGCAAAAGGTTTCGAAGCGAGAGTTTTTGAATTCCGAGCCATTGTCACTGCGGATCGCTCGTATGGCATCTCCGTGCCTCTCGTTTCTTAGCCTCAAGACAAGATCCCGAACAAAACCAAACGTCTCCCCTTTCTCCTCAAGAAAGAACACCCACGCATACCGAGAGTAGTCGTCCACCACAACAAGGACATACCACTTCCCACCCGCAGATCATACACGAGCTGGGCCAACAAGATCCATATGGAGCAGCTCGCATGGACGCTCCGTCATCACATCGGTGAGAGGTGGGTGAGAAGAGGCTACCATCTTGGCATGCCTACACGACGCACAAACCAACTCTTTCTCAAACCTCAACCGTGGCAATCCTCGGACCAAATTGAGTTTACTCAAGCGATATAAAAGGTCAAAGCTCAAGTGACCCAACTTCCTATGCCACTTCCACAACTCACTCGAAGAACCAGCCAAAAAGCAACGCTCCACACCAGAAGACTGAGAGAAATCAGCTCGGAACACTTGACCCTCGGGAACGACCATGCAAACATGATCCCCTCGAGAATCTAAAATCCGAGAACCACCAGGCCGAAACAACACCTCAAAACCCTCATCCAACAACTGGGACACGGAAAGCAAATTGAACCCCAGTGATTGAACAAGAGCAACACGCCTGAGAGTGACCTTGTCACTTACCTTAATCTCACCTTCTGATAGCACACGCCCTCGCCCATTGTCCCCAAAAGTGATGTATGTCCTGGACACCACCGGGACGAGACTTGAGAACCACCCCTTGTCTCCGGTCATATGCCTCGAGCAACCGGAGTCAATCAACCAAATGTTCCTCAAGTCACCCACCTGAAATTCAAAAGTGAGCACGTGAGTGAACAAACGACTCAGCACTGGGGTTAGTACCAAAAGAGTAAAACCAGTGCCGAGCCATTTGCTCCAAAGTGGGGTTAGCACAAACCAAATCATCACGCCTATCAAAGCTACCACCACGAACACCACCACGGTAACCACTACGAGGGAACCAACCCTCTCTAGCTGGAGGAGAACGAAAGCCACGAAAGGAAAACCGTGGACCGTTCCTCCTCTCCATCTCAAAGCTACGACTCCTCCCACCCTTGTATTGAGCACGAGGTGGAGAACGCCTAGCAAACTGACCACCTGCAAACTTTCCAGACCAACCACCAGAACCACGACCACCAGAACCAAACCGAGCATCCTCACGAGCACGAAAACCAGACCGCTGTCTGTCCAGACTTGCACCGGTCTGACCGGTGTAGCGCACCGGTCTGACCGGTGTAGCTCGGCCAGCAGCACCACCTGCTACCTTCTGATCTACCCAAGCCGGAACCGTCCTCACAATCGCCTTGGCCCTGGACATCTGCATACGAGGCTCAGGTACACCATTTGAGGGGTGATACCTGTCCTTGTTAGCCCACTCTCTAGCCATTCTCTCCTCACGCTTCCTCTTGAAGCAAAACTCATCCTTGTGACCATCTCTCCCACAATACCCACAATGGAATTTCATGGGCTGTGGCTTAGGCTTAGGCTTGGGTTGTGGCTACTCACTCGGCTTCTCACCCTTCTTCTCTTCCTCACCTCCCTTTGGGCTCACAAACTTCACCGGTTTTTGGAAATCATTTGTTGGGTGAGGGAATATGGGTGGATCTGGAGTAGTGTCAAGTTTGTTTCTGAGATGGTTAGGCTTGGGCTCAAACTTGTTCTTGTGTCTGTTTAGTGGTGGGATAGGGATCTCTCCAACTCTCTCAACTCCCTCACCACTGTTCTCTCCAAGCTTGTCAGCCCCAAGTGCCTGACCATCATAGCGTTTTAAAGACGCTATCATGATACCAAGCTGAGGCTCCTGACCCGACAACCAGCTCATACATTTCCTCAGCTCATCATTCTCATCCTGCAAGCGATCAACATAATGCGCAAGCTCCAAATTCTTAACCGCATGCAATTCACAAGTAGAGCAAGAAGTGGGAATAGGCTCTTTCAACTTAGCCTCAAGCGAAACAGTGTAAGCATGCATCTCATCAATCTTTCCATGCAAAACAGGGCAAGAAGTACAAGCACCTAGCAAAACAGGTCTAGACTTAAGCTTAGCCACTTCAACCCTAAGCATATCTAGTTCATCACAAGTAGAAGCATGCTTATCCTTGAGAGTAGTAAGATCAGCTAGGTACACAGAGCAATCACAGCAATCAATCTCATCAGAAACCACAGGAGAAGCCTTAAGCGAATCAATCTCAAGCTTAGCATCTAGGTTCTGGGTTTCTAGCTCAGCCACACGGTTCCTAGCATCTTCTAGTGAGGCCCTAAGCTCTTTCCTCATCTTCTTGGCCTCTCTAAGCATGTGATCACGATTATCAAGCAAGTCAACCAACTCATCATTCTCCTTGCGCAAAGAGGAGAGCTCATCACATACCTCGTCCTCGGAGTCGGAGTCCGAGTCGCTCTGGTGACTCTTCTTGCTGCCGGAGCTACGAGCCATGCCGCAGAAGCCATCTCCCGCGAAGCAGCTCAACCCGCTCAAGTTCCTGGACGCCTTCTTGTTCATGCGCCGATCACCTCCATCTTCGCTGCTACTCGAGCTCGAGGAGGAGTAGGCAGAGCTGGAGTCGACGTCGCTCGCTCCGACCATCGCTCGGGCCTTCCTGCCGCGGCCGTCCTTCTTCCTTGACCGTCGCTTGTCCTTGTGCTTGTTCTTGTGCTTGTGATCGCGCCTCGATCGGTACTTGCCGTCCTTGCTCGACCGGTGCCTGTAGCCGTCCTTGTAGCCGTCCTTGTTCTCCATCTTCTCCGGGCAGTCGGCGATGAAGTGTCCTGGCTTGCCGCACTGAAAACACGTCCGTGCTGTCCTCCTCGTGTTCACCCGGTTCTCGTGCAGCCTCTCGAACCGCCTGGTCAGCAACACCAGCTCGTCCTCTCCAAGCACGTCGAACTCCTCGTCTGGCAAAGACATCAAAGAAGACAGAGAGTACATCCTGGAGGATGCGTTAGCATTAGACTTAGCTCCTTTGCCACCAACGAGAGCGAGACTATGAGAGTCAGTCGGGCTCTCGATCTTGGCTGTCATACCACGGTCCAACTCAGCCGACTTGAGCTTCGAGAACAGCTCGTTCACAGTCAAAGTGTCATACTTCTCAGACTCAACGATAGCCTCAAACTTCCTGTCCCATACGGTACGATCCAATGAGTGCAAGAGCTTCACGGCTCTATCATGATCATCGTATGGGAGCACGGCCACATTGGCTCTCATGTTGTTCACAACGACCGTAAACCGCTGGAAAAGGGCATCGACGGACTCCCCGGGGAGATGAGTGAAGTTCTCGTACTCTCTCCGGTAAGTCGTGTACATCCGAGCCTGAACTTGAGCATTCCCAGCATGTGCATCCTTCAACTGCTCCCAAATCCTACAGGCTAAGTCCTCTGTCTGAACCCGATCGAATTCAGGCTGACACAGAGCACGAAACAAGTAGTCGACCGCCTTGTTGTTGGCTTCGAACATATCCCTCGATCCTGGAGCAAGGAAGTTCATCGGATGAACATAAGCTGTGTTCACCGTAACGTCCCAAAGGATCTGACCCTTTCCGCGGAGGAACGCTGCCATCAGCCTCTGCCACATCTGGTAGTTCTTCCCATCGAAGTGCGGAGGACCCGAACCCCGTTCCTGGTACGCCATCTTTGGATCTTAGACTGGTAAGAGTCAATGAAGACCCGAACTGGCTCTGATACCAATTGAAGGACCGATTAGGCGAACCAGAGAGGGGGGAGTGAATGGGAGCTGATAAAAATTCTTCTCGAAGGAGATGAGAACTCCAACAAGACGAACACGGCTTCCAAAACACGTCTCTGACTCAACTACCCAAGTTGGTCAAGACCACGCAGCCACTGAAGTGCTACTGGTCCTCGGAACCAACAACCACCTACACCTACTCGAGAACGCAGCGGAAAAACCAACTCGAGCAGCTACTGGGCTACACCGGTCAGGCCGGTGAGCAGCACCGGTCAGACCGGTCCCTGCTGGCAAAATCTGAGAACTTCCACAGAAGACTTCTACACAGGTCAGGCCGGTGTAGCACGCCGGTCAGACCGGTCCAAGCCAGGAAATCCCAAATCCACCAAACTGACCTACCGAGCTCCAAACAGGACCAAACCCGAAACAGCAGCAACACAGGACAACAGGGAACTCACCAAGACGTTCACCCGAGCAAAACTCAACAGAGAGTCTGCACCGGTCAGACCGGTGAGAGGCACCGGTCAGACCGGTGTGACCTGAGCTCTCGGGATGAACAGCGCCCGCGGGTCAACTCCCCCAAATCCAACTCCCGATCTCCCGAATCGCTCCACGGTTTTGCACAAGACTTTGAGGATAGTAGGAACACCTCATGGGCACTCCATAGCCAAGATTTGGTCCACCAAAACTTGTCCAAACAAGAGTAATCGAGGAAATCCCACCAAGAACGCCTCTAACCCTAGAGCCAAGAAAACCCCAAAATCGAGCCCCTTTGCTCACGGATTTGGGTGGGGAATCAAAGGGAAAAGAACCACGAAGGGTAAACACATACATCCCCCACCAAATCCCAAAGAGAAAGGCCTCGAAATCGCTCCAAGAAAATCGCCAAGAAAGGGCTCCGAAAATCACCAAAAAGGAGAAACGGGAAAGACACATCCAAGCCTTGAGGAACCACGCCGAATCATCTATACATACCAAAGAGGTTCATACAAGGTCTAGCTTGCCGCCCGATCATCCTTCCCTCTCACAAGATCTCACCATGAAGCTCTCAAGCTAGTCCTAAGTAAATCCTAAGGAAAATAGGAAGGAAAAAGGAAAACCAAATGAGCTAGGGTTCCAAGAGATGGCTGCCATCCTCTCACCCCTTGGGTTATATGGAGGCAACCGAAAGACTAAAATACCCTTACAAGCTAACTAGGGATACATGCCCCTCAAGGGCGAAAATGGAAATCTTTGTCTTCGCACCATCGGACGGATGCCCAGCGACCGCAAACTTGCTTAGCCTCAACGCAAGCCTTGCGATCCCGACGCGTGTCCTCCGCTTCGAAGATTCCGGACTGCGTCGTCGCACACCGGTCAGACTGGTACCCACCGGTCAGACCGGTCAAACCCACCGGTCAGACCGGTCTGGAGCTGCTGCACCTCCGTCTTCAGTTCTTCGGTCTTGGCTTTGTCGATCAACCAAGGAACCTAGTGGTTTCCTAGTGAACCACCGGAAACCCCGCGAACTCGGTGTAGCCTCCGCCAGTCACCACTCATGACTCGGCTCCCACGTAGTCCCGGCTCGACCTTGGTTTTGAGGCTCAACCAAGAAACCGTCCATGGCTTCATCTTGCCATTCTTGCCACCATGCGGCCCGCACTTGACCCCGCTGGCCACCGGGTCCCTCGAACCAAGCCCACTTGTCTTCTCCACACCTGGAGGCCTCACCGGCAACGACCTTTCGCGCTTGTTCTTCACCTGCACCAACACCAGTCAAGCCGCAACCTGCACCTGCAATACTTAGCCAAGAATCAGTCCACACCACATCGTCAATCACTCATCACACCATGAAGCGACCATCCACCGGTCCTCGAACCACACATGGCTCTCAACGGTGAGGAGGTTGTTGAGTCCCGCGGCGAAGAGGCAGCGGGAGTTGATGCAGAAGACGACGGAAGACGACCTCCGTCAAGGGATGGAGGCGCAGCGAGCTGTTGCAGGAGCGTAGGCGAGGATGCTTGTGCTGGTGAAAGTACGGCCTTTCAGGCCTAAGTTATGCGCCCCAGCAACTGTGAGGTAGGGTCGTTTTTCTGATGGTCTTTCATTTAATGCTATTGCTGGATCTTGTGTTGTGTTTGATGATGGTCTCTGCAGGTCGGGTGCACGGCCCCAGCGCGAGCTGAGTGCCCAGGCGTCGCCTTCACGAACGAGGTCGCCCGACCATGAGGTCGGGGCGCAGACGCTGGTTGATGATGCGAGGACGGCAACTCCTCCACCTGCTGCTGATGTCGGAGCGCAGGGCTCTACTGGCGACGTCGGAGCGTCGACCTCTCCCCCCGTCACCGACGTGGACCCTATCAATGCGGTGCCCAGCACGTCGGATCAGGACTTTACTGGGGACCCGATTCAACTCGAACAGCCGCCGAAGAATCCAGAAACATCCGGCGCGCAGGTACCGAGTTTGCCATCGACAGGGCCAACAGTGAGACGTAGAGAGATTGACTGGAATGGTACTCCTTGGCAGGAGGATATCTTCGACGATAATGAGGATATGCGGGCGGCCCGGAACGCGATCTTGACGCTTAACGAAGTGTTGACAGTAAGCCTTTCTCCTGTGCTATTTGTGAAGACGTAGTTGCAAACTTGTAACTGATGAGCTGGTTCCTTGGAGCAGTCGCTGGCTGGTCGTGCGAAGGGCAGGTCTGACCTGCTGAAGAATGCCGCAGCCACACAGCTGCGGGTGGTCGAGCTTGAGCAGGAGCTCAAGCAGGTCCGTGAAGCGGCGGTGGCAGATAAGAAGAGGCTTGAGGACGAGCTGGCCGAAGAGAAGCGCAAGACCCAGGAGGCCAACACGCAATTTAACACCGCAAACATTGGTAAGTTTTATTTGCTTACAGGTTTTTCGCCATTGTTGTCTTGTGCTGCTGAGGGCTTTGACCTTAGAGTGTTTGCCCGTATGTTGTAGACTTTCACAGGCGTGAGGATGACCTCAAAAACGACCTGAAGAACACCAAGGAAAGGGTTCGAAACATGGAGGTGAACCTGCGAGAGGCCGAGGCTGGCGCCAATGAGCTCAAGCGGGTGATGAAGGAGAAAATAGACAGTGAGTTGGTCGTAACTCAAAAGCTGACTTATGAGAAACAGGCTCGGCAGGATCTCGAGGTCAGCCTCGAGGTAGCTTTGAAGTCATTGCAGAATGACCAAGTAATCATTGCAGGGCAAGAGGTGGAGCTGAACGACCTAAAGAACGCTGCCCATTATGCTATGGACATAATAGCGTCGCAGGTCAAGGGGGAGGAGCCGAAGTCTGCTCTTGATCGTCTTATAGACATACCCGAGAGGCTTCTCGATCTGCTGAGGGCGACAAGCTTGGCGGCAGCCACGGAGGCGTTAGTGCGGGTGAAGTCGCACTACCCCGAGGTTGACATGGTCAAGGTCGGGGAGAGTTCTGATACGACGAAAGACCTCAAGGCCTTGGAGCTCGAAGTGCACGATGCTGCTACAGCAGTGATGGATGCTCTTGACTATGAAGGCGACGATGGCAAAGAGTAGTCGTAGTCTCCGAGTTGTACCCCCTTTTCCTTCGGTCATGTAAACATTGCTTAATAACTTGCTTTATGGCCTGCACGACGTACTTATTTTGTGTTTGCGCGAACTTGGTAGCCTTGAAGTATCTTGCTTTGTATTGTAGACCGCTAACCACTTCTCACGGAGAGGCTGGCTTACCGACCACCATAGCTCAGCGGGGAGGCTTACATGTGATCAGCGCGCGGGAAGGAGTCTGGGACTCAGGTTTTGCAACCTTTACGACCAAGCAGGCTCGCAACAGCACAAAATAGGTAGTCATGAGAGCCGGCGTCCTCAGGTCGATTTGACCCTTAGGTTGGCTTGGAGCCAAGCCCCCGAGCATGTCGAGGGGGAGGAACAGAATAATTTAACCCCCAGGTCTTACGACCCTTGTATTGGCTTTAGCCAAGCCCCCGAGCATGTCGAGGGGGAGGGTTTATGACATGGAAGGAGAGGAGGTAGGACTCAAGACACAGCAGATGACTGCTTTAACTAATATTTATTGAAGCTAAAAAAGTACAAGGATGAGAAATACATAGCTGTTAAAAAAACTATTCTACGGGTAGAATCGTCGTAGGTGCTCCACGTTCCAAGGATTGGGTACTCCTTGCCCATCACCCCATTGGAGGCGATATGTAGATGGGCTGACGACTTCGGTGATGATGAAGGGTCCCTCCCAAGGGGAAGAGAGCTTATGCATGCCATCTATCTTCTGAACATGCCTTAGTACTAGGTCGCCGACGTTAAAGTATGTCTCTTTAACGTTGCGGTCGTGGTATCGACGGAGTTGCTGGTCGTGATGAGCTTGACGCATGGCGGTAGCCAGTCTTTGTTCCTCGAGGTTGTCGAGGTCGACACGACGAGTCTGCTCGGCTTCTCCCTCCTCATAGAACTGTATGCGTGGAGCTCCGAAGGTGACGTCGGTAGGTAGAATGGCTTCGGAGCCGTAGACCAAGAAGAAGGGGGAGAAGCCTGTAGCAGAGCTGACTTGAGTCCTCATGCCCCAGATTACGTGTGGTAGCTCGGCTAACCATCGTGTAGCGTAGTTTGAAGCGTCGGCAAAGATACGCTCTTTGAGGGATTAAAGAACCATGCCATTGGCATGTTCGACCTGGCCGTTACACCTAGGGTGGGCGACCGAAGAGTAGTAGACGTCGATCATGTTGTCTTGGCAAAAATCCCTAAAGGCAGAGCCTGTAAAGGCTGTCCCAAGGTTGGTGATGATCCTATTGGGCACACCGAAGCGATGTGTTGTGTCTTGTATGAACTTGGCCGCTTCTTCCGACTTGACTTTTGCGACAGGTCGGACTTCGATCCACTTTGTAAATTTGTCGACAGCCACGAGGATATACCTGTAGTCGCCCGGGGCAGTTTTGAACGGACCCACAGAGTCGAGGCCCCACATGGCGAAGGGCCACGATGGGGGAATTGTGCGCAGGGCCTGAGCTGGTAGGTGCTGCTGTTTGGCAAAGAATTGGCATCCTTTGCACCTTTTTACGAGATCTTTAGCATCAGCCATGGCCGTGGGCCAGTAGATACCAGATCGGTAAGCTTTACCGACCAGATTGGCGGATGCCGCGTGGCAGCCACACTCTCCACCGTGAATCTCAGCCAGGAGCTGTAGACCTTCTGATCGTAGAATACATTTCATCAAGACGCCAGTGGAGGCAGCTTTTCTGTATAGGTCGGTACCAATCACGACGTAGTTAGCACTTCGTCGTGTGATACGTTCTCGTTCTGCTTTGTCTTCTGGGACTCGTTGGTCGAGTAGGAAGGCTAAGAAAGGCTCGCGCCAATCATCCTCCTTTTCTGTCATCAGCACGTCGCGGGGAGGTGCTGGAGTTTGGTCGTGTTGAGCTAGGTCTGGATTATCTGGATCCAGCAGCTTGATCGAAGGCTTGCGTAGGTCTTGGACGAACACACCCGCCGGAACTAGAGCCCTCTTGGAGCCTAGTTTGGAGAGTATGTCGACAGCAATGTTGTTGTTGCGTGGCACGTGCTGAAACTCAATTCCCTCAAAGTGGCCTTCGAGCTTGCGGATCTCAGCACAGTATGCATCCATTGTGTCTTTGACACAATCCCACTCTTTATTGACTTGTTCGATGACGACCTTGGAATCGCCAAAAGCCAGTAGTCGCTTGATGCCAAGGGACACTGCTATGCGGAGCTCGTGAATTAGAGCTTCGTACTCTGCCCCGTTGTTGGAGGCCTTGTAGTGTATCTACAGGACGTACTTAAGCTGCTCTCCCTGGGGAGAGATGAGTAGCACACCTGCTCCTGTGCCTTCGAGGTTTAGGGCGCCGTCGAAGTACATTATCCAGTGTTCAGGCCGCTCCTTGGGAGGGAGCATCTGGATTTCTGTCCACTCCGACACAAAGTCAGCGAGGATCTATGACTTGATCGCCTGCCTGGGGCAGAATTCGATGTCGAACTCTCCAAGCTCTACTGACCACTTGACGATGCCGCCGTTGGCGTCACGATTGCGGATGATCTCTCCTAGAGGGAACGATGAAGGCGCCGTGATCTTGTGGGCTTGGAAGTAGTGGCGAAGCTTTCTCGACGTAATCAGGAGTGCATAGAGCAACTTCTGAGGCTGTGAATACCGTGTTTTAGCGTCGGCCAGGACCTCACTTACGTAGTACACAGGTTGTTGAACAGGATAGGCCTGCCCTTCTTCTTCTCGTTCCGCAATGAGAACCGTGCTGACCACATGAGTGGTGGCAGAGATGTAGAGTAGGAGGGTTTCCCCTGCTACAGGTGGTGTCATGACTGGAGGTGTGGTCAAGGACTTTTTGAGAGCCTCGAAAGCCTTCTGTGCTTCTTCATCCCATACGAATTTATCTGCCTTCTTCAATAGCTTGAAGAAGGGCAAACCTTTCTCGCGCGAGCTTGCTGATGAAACGACCTAGAGCCGCGATCATACCTGTGAGCTTCATGACGTCTTTCTTGCAAGATGGCTTGGCCATGTTGCGTATTGCGTCTACCTTCACGGGGTTGGCTTCAATGCCTCGGTGTCCGACCATGAAGCCCAGGAGCAATCCGGAGGGAACACCGAAGACACACTTGGTCGGGTTGAGCTTCCACTTAAATTCCCGTAAATTGGCAAATGTTTCGGCGAGGTTGGTGATGAGCTGTTCTTCCTCGGTGGTCTTGAGGACCACATCATCGAAGTAGGCTTCAACGTTCTTTCCGATATGCGATTTCAGGCACTTCTGTATCGCCTTTTGGTATGTTGCTCCCGCGTTTTTGAGGCCAAAGGTCATGACCTTGTAGTAGTAGATGCCATTGGGCGTTATGAACGCCGTCTTGTCTTCGTCGTCGGGATTCAAAGCTATCTGATGATAACCTGAGTAGCAGTCGAGAAAGCATAGTAAAACACTGTCAGCCGTGGAGTCCACGACCTGGTCGATGCGAGGAAGAGGGAAGGGATCTTTTGGGCAGTGCTTGTTGAGGTCGGTGTAATCGATACACATCCTTAAGCCGCCAGTCTTTTTGGGTACAAGGACCGGGTTTGCAAGCCAAACCGGGTGTTTACATTCGCGAATAAAGCCTGCAGCTAAGAGCTTGCAAACTTCGGTTTCTATAGCCTGTTTTCTATCTTTTGCAAATCGCGGGAGCTTTTGCTTGATAGGTCATGCAGTCTTGTTTACTTCAAGGGCGGGCTCAGCCGCTCCCTGGGGACACCAGGCATGTCGGATGGACTCCATGCGAAGATGTCGGCGTTGTCCTGGAGGAAACTGGTGAGCGCGAGTTCCTATTTGGGGTCGAGGTTGGCCCCGATGACGACTTCCTTGGATGCGTCGGGCAGACTGAGGCATACTTTCTTCACAGCAGGACTAGGGTCCAGGGCTGTAACTGTACGCTTCTGTTTTGGTACCTCCAGAGTGGTTTGGTCGATCTTGGCGGCCTGGGCGACCATGGCCGTAGCGGCGGCTTTGCAGGCGGAGTCTTTGGCGAGCTCGACGGTGGAGCTCTCGCAGTTGTAGGAGACCATGATGTCTCCCAGGACGGAAAGGATTCCGTTAGGCACTGGCATTTTCATGATTAAGTAGGTGTGGTGTGGTATAGCCATAAACTTGGCCAACATAGGTCGACCAAGGATGGCATGGTAGGAGGAGCGGAAGTCCGCGACCTCGAACGTCAGGTACTCCGTTCGAAAATTTTCCTATGTACCAAAGGTGACCGGGAGGCAGACACGACCTATGGGGTACGCGGCCTTGCCAGGCACCACGCCATAGAAGGGTTCGTCGCAGGTAGTCATCTTGTTGAATTCGAAGTCCATCTTTCTGAGCGTCTCTGTGAAGATGATATTCAGGCTGCTGCCCCCATCGATGAGGGTCTTAGGCAGGAACACGCCGTCGACTATGGGGTTAACGACCAGCGGGTAGGTCCCGGGGTCTGGTATGTGGACCCAGTGGTCTTTTCTTGAGAACGTAATGGGGAACTCCGACCAACGCAGAGGTTGCGGGGTTTCAGTGTTGATGTGCCCGATCTCTCTTGCGTTTGATCGAAGCTGCCTGTTGCTTTTGGTCGCTTGGCGACCGCCCACGATGAAGTTGATCTCGCGATTGGCTGTCTAAAATGCGCCGTTGGGGTTGCCCCCTCTTGGTGGAGGTGGTGGAGAACGCTCGTTGCGGTTGTTGTCATTCTGGCGGCGGCGATCGTCCCGGCGATCGTCGCGGTTGTCTTCACAGCGATCATTACGCCGGTAGTCATCATGTCTATCATTATGTCGGTCATCGCGGTGATAGTCGCGGCGGTAATCTCGATGGTCCCTATCATCATTGCGACGGTAGGGTCAGTGATCTCGGTAATCGCGTCGATCAGGTCGACGGTTACGATTGTCATAGCGGCGGCCGCTATTTTGGTCGTCGTTGCTATTGCTCTTGGTCTTCTTAGGCTCTGGGGGAACCCCTAGAGCACGCTTGAGCTGTTCGCACTCTCTCATGGTGTGCTTGGCATCACGGTGGAACTGGCACTGATCGTCCATGACCATGTTGAAGTCGCCTTCAAGGAAGGTGGAAGGTCGGGGTGGATCAGTCACATAGGCCTCGCCAGATCGCTTGCGCGACCTGTTGCCTCCATCATCATGGTCTTCTCCCTTGAAGTTGTGCATCACCGCGTCTTGAGTGTCAACAAGGTTATCGACATAAGCCATGAGGTCGCCGATGGTATGTGCGTCAGCTTCGTGGATCTTCTCGAAGAGCTTGATGTTGGTTATCCCCTTCTTGTAGTATGCTATGACGTCTTCATCTTTAACACCTGCGAGAGTGTTGCAGTTTTCGAAGTAGCGATTAGTGTACTCTCGGAGAGTTTCATCACGCCGCATCTGTACTCTAGCGAGGTGGTGCGTGTTGCCCGGTCGGTTGTAGGTCGCTTGGTAGTTGGTCGTGAAAAGACGCGACAAGGTCGCCCACGGGGTGATGCATTCTGCAGGAAGATTGTCAAGCCACAGGAGTGGCGCTTTACCCATCACAAGGGGGAAGTATCCCGCCATGTGGTCTTCGTTGCCTCCAGAGGCGTGTGCCGCAATGCTGTACATCTTGAGCCAAATACTTGGGTCGGAGCGACCGTCGTATTTTTCAATGGCTGGCTTGAAGTCCTTGGGGTATCTGATCGTCCTGAGACATCGTGAGAACGCTGGGAAGTTGTTGACCGCTCCCGGGCTGGCTGACAGGGCATAAGCCGTTGGGATAATGTAGAGATCGTCTGGCGGACCATTATCTTGGTCATACTGGGCACGTCGGAGGAGCTCTTGGTCGTGCATGTTCCGTAGTTCCGTTGCTTGGATTGGATTGTTGGCGTTGAGGGGATCGGGGACCCTGTTGACGCGGTCATAGTTAGCACGACGTGCTATCTCCACTTCATCTCGTATCCGTCGACGCTGGCTTCCTTCAGCATGGTTGGCTTGTACTGGCGGAGGTTGAGCTCCGACGTTTTGTTGGGCGCCAGCAGCATTAGCTGCATTGTTAGCGACATTGCCTGCAGCATTGGTGGCAGGGTTGGCTGCGGCGTTAGCAGCAGCATTGGCAGCGGGGTTGACCGGTTGTACCACTTCGTTTTCGCCACCTCCTTCTTCAGGCACTGGCTGAAGAGGAGTGTTGGCGTTGGAGCGACGTCGTTGCCGAGGGTTGTCCGACCTACTCCTGGAGTAGGAGCTTGCAGCCGATCTGCTGTACCCTGGGCCCCGTTCTTCAACCTGAGCGGTGGCGACGCGGATGTGGGCTTGAAGACGCTGTATTGCCGGAGTATCCTCAAGCTGACCTAGTGCAGCGAGAGCGGCGCCCAGGTTTGCTTGAGGAGAGTTGTAGACTTCGTGGCCATCTTGCTCAAAGTCCCTGAGGAGGTCTCTGGCACGTAAGCGGTTCCGACGAGGCTCGTTGCGTTGTTGGGGAGCTGCTGGAGCCGCGGGTGCTTGCGCTCCGTTGTTGACGACGTTGCCTCCGGGTTGGTCGCCGGCGCCTTGTCCCACATTAGCTGCGGCTGCTTCGACTTCTTGTTGACGACGTGCAGCTCGTGCAGCGTTGGCGTTTTCACGTTCGATACGTTGCTCGTCCGTCTCGCCAGCTTGAGCAGGTACATCCGCAGAGACAACCAAGACCTCGCGATCTGGAGTCTCGAACGCTTCTCCCAGATAGTTCGGGCAGATGGTCGCGCGGGCGATCTGGAACGCGAGGCGGTCCGGGGACGGCTCTCGGTTGATCTGGCGGCGATGAGCCGCGGTGAGAGGTCGTCGAAGCTTCTTGAGCACACGGCACTGGCGAGCCGTGTGTTTGGGGTTCTCATGGATGGGGCAAGGGTCATCGAGGTGACTCCTGCAGTTTCCACGATCTGGTGCCTTGGGTCCAGATTCGATCTGGATCTTGCGCTTCATGTAGCGAGACGCTACGTGAGTTGCGTTCCGCAGGCCAAGAGGCATGCTAGGTGAGGACGTAGGGGTCCTGCGAGGGCGTTTGATGCGTTCGCAGACCTTGATCGTGTCGGAGAGCATGCCTTCGACACCATTGAGTCCTGCAATCAGGTCGCTGGGAGTGGGTGGGTGGGTTTCCGCCAGCAGATCTGAACCGACCTGCTGGTTGGAAGTGACCGCATTGCTCTCGATGATGAGGCAGACGGCCGGAGCAGTGGATTTCGCCGGCATTGAACCGAAGCAGATGTCGACGGGATTGGCGAGGATGTCCACCATGCTCTCTGGGAAGATGACGCCGTTGGTCTGAGCCATCGAGTTGCACGAAGAACCTCGAATTCACCCCCTACCTGGCGCGCCAACTGTCAGATGGTGAGATCTGGACAGCCCACGGGGGTGTTAATCCCTGTGGTTTAGTTGTTCGACGGGGTGGAATCTAAGGCTAAGAACTCGATGGTTGTGCACGAGCACACGGAACACAGAGAACACGGCGAATTTATACTGGTTCGGGCCTCAGAGAGTAAAACCCTACGTCCAGTTGTTGGTGTAGATTGCTTGAGGATTGCGTATTGATACAAGGGGTCGCCCTGCCCACCTTATATTGGCCAGTGGACAAGGTCGGTTCCCAGACTCCAGGTCGGTTACGACCAGGAGACCTAAATCTAGCTGACTATGACATTTGCCATATCCGTCGATCTGCTTTGGTCGAAATCCACCGACGTCTTGTCTTGTACGCCAAGTCTTGAAGTCGTTCCGGATGAGGTCGTCTAGAGAATCTTCTGGAAGGTCTTCAGGAGGTCGTGTGGGCCGCCAACTAGGTCGGTTGGGCCCACTGACAGGTCGGCGGGTCTTCTGGTAGGCCGGACCCACTTGTCGGGGACGGCCGTGAGCCTGGTCGGTGGGGACCCAGGGGTACCCATGTCTCACACTTGCCAATAAAGTGTGATCCACCATCACTTATTAAAATTCTAGGAACACCGTATCGAGGGAATATCACCGTCTTGATCATTTGAATGGCCTCTTCCGTAGATGCTTTCCGACACGGAATTGCTTCAACCCATTTTGATACATAATCAACTATGACCAAGATGTGTTCATATTCATTCGAGTTCATGAATGGTCCCATAAAGTCGATGCCCCAAACATCAAATAGATCAAATTGCAAATTATAATTCAGCGGCATTGCATTCCTTTGTGATATATTTCCACTCCTTTGGCACTCCGGGCAAGTTGCAACAAACCTTTTAGCATCCTCGTGCATCTCAGGCCAATAGAATCCACTTGCCCATACCTTTGCTTGTGTTCTAAAATGTCCATAGTGTCCTCCATATTCCGACGAGTGGCATTTTCTTAGAATTTCTTCTCTTTCTTCCCGCGGAACACATCTTCTTAGCACTCCATCATCTCCACATCTATATAGGTATGGTGCGTCCTAATAAAATTTTCTGCTTTCGGCAATTACCCTTCTTTTAGCATTTTTGTCCAAGTGATCTAATGGCATCTTCCGTAGGCATCTTATGATATCATGCATCCATCCTCCCCTATCAAGTATTCGATATAGATGGTCATCTCTCATTCTATCTTCAATTAGCTCCATCCCATCATCTCCGTGGTGCATCCTTGATAGGTGGTCGGCTACAACATTATCCGACCCTTTCTTGTCTCTAATTTCCATATCAAACTCTTGCAATAATAGGATCCATCTAATCAAACGTGGCTTGGCATCTTTCTTGGACAAAAGGTACTTGATTGCAGCATGGTCCGTATACATGATCACCTTCAAGTTCACAATATAAGATCTGAATTTTTCAAATGCGAACACTACGGCAAGCAATTCCTTCTCCGTAGTTGCATAATTTACTTGAGCTTCATTTAGAGTTTTACTTGAATAATAAATTGCGTGTACCTTCCCTTCCTTCCTTTGTCCAAGAACAGCTCCAACGGCATAATCACTTGCGTCGCACATTATCTCAAATGGTAGATTCCAATCGAGAGGTTGCATAATTGGTGCACTTATGAGAGATTGCTTCAACGTCCGGAAAGCATGCAAGCATTCTTCATCAAATTCGTATTCCACATCTTTTTGGAGAAGTCGTGTCAATGGCTTGGTGATCTTTGAGAAATCCTTTATAAATCTTCTATAAAATCCGGCATGCCCTAGAAAGCTTCTTAATGATTTGATATTTGTCGGAGGTGGCAACTTTTCAACCGTTTCAATCTTAGCTTTGTCCATCTCTATTCCTCTCTCGGAGATTACATGTCCCAAGACTATTCCTTGTTTCACCATAAAGTGACACTTCTCCCAATTAAGCACTAGGTCAATTTCTCCACACCTTTCGAGGACTTTTTCCAAATTTTTCAAGCAACTTTCAAAACACGTACAATGCACCGAGAAGTCGTCCATGAATACCTCCATGATTTCTTCAATAAAATCCGAGAATATAGCAGTCATGAATCTTTGAAAGGTAGCTGGTGCATTACATAAACCAAATGGCATTCTTCTATATGCGAAAGTTCCATATGGACATGTGAAGGTTGTCTTTTGTTGATCATCCGGGTGAATGGGAATTTGCATGAACCCCGAGTACCCATCAAGGAAACAAAAGTAAGAATGTTTAGCTAACCTTTCAAGCATCTCGTCGATAAATGGTAACGAAAAGTGATCTTCCTTGTTGCCTTGTTCAACTTTCTATAGTCGATGCACATTCTCCATCCGATCACGACCTGTTGCGGTATCAACTCATCCTTCTCATTCTTCACCACGGTTATTCCTCCTTTCTTTGGTACACAATGCACCGGGCTCACCCATTCACTATGTGGCACGGGGTATATTATTCCGGCATCCAACAATTTGATCACCTCTTCTTCACCACCTCACGCATGGCATGACTCAATCTTCTTTGATGCACGATAACGGGCTTGTATTGTTCTTCAAGTGGTATGCGGTGGGTGCAAAAGGCCGGACTAATACCCTTCAAATCGCTTATCGAGTACCCGCTCACCTTCTTGTGTTTTCTCAATAAATTCAGCAGCTTATCCATCTCTTCCGGACTTAATTCATCACTCACGATGATCGGGTATGTCTTATCGGCTCCCAAAAATTCATACTTTAGTCCCTTGGGAAGTGGCTTCAACTCAATATCGGGTGCTTCGGGTCCTTGTTGTTGCAAGTCTCCAATATCTTCATAATTTTCTTCATCCAAGCTTCCATCTTGTGCCTTCAACCCCTCGGTTGCTTCCGCTAGTTCTTTGTCTTGATCATCATACATAACATCATTATCCATTGCTCGTTGGAGTGGATCCCTGAAAGTATCAATAAAACAAAGATCCTCTACCTCTTCGTTATCAAGAGGTAGAGGTAAAGCAATACGAGAAGCGGGTAAGAAATCATATGTGAATTTATTTCCATCTAGATCAATAGTAACTCTACCCTTTCCAGCATCAAGAACGGCATTGACCAACTTAAGAAAAGGCCTACCAAGAATTATATCATCATGTTCTTCATGGCAAGCATCAATTACGAAAAAGTCGGTTGGAATAATTTTACCCGAGATAGCAACATCTAAATCTCTAAGCACACCCAAAGGTCTTGTCATTCTACCATCTCCCATGATTAATTTTATTTGTGTTGGAGCAAGATTTAAAGTTTTACTAAAAAGCTCATAATTAATTTTGGAAGACATGACACTAACATAAGCTCCTATGTCACATAAGGCTTTGCAAATTTTCTCTCCATTAATGTTGCAACTTATGTGAGGTGTTGGTAGAGAGGTACCTTCGACATGATCAGCTCCTATCGCGTACACTTCGGCTAGGTGTGCATATGGCAAGTCCTCCGGCTTCACTCCCATAATCCTCTTTACTTCGACAATGTGGTCCGGATCTACCTCTTCATCCTCATTGAAAAGTCTTTGAATAATTTCTCCGGCCGATTCTTTGTCCAACTCGTACCCCAAGTGCCTCTCCTTCGGAAAGTTGAATTCTATAGCTCTCACCGACTCTTTTTGGTTCGGGTATGGTCTCATCTTGTTGAATATTTCTTCGAAGTTAATTGGGATTCAATCCATTTGTTCGAACTCCTTTAGCGGCTTTGCATTTTCCAAACTTCTTCCTTGTACCTCTTCGAGCTTGCAAATTTTGATGCCTTGGATTTGTCCTCCTTCATTGTGGGTTGCTCCTTCAACCTCTTCTTGCCTTGCTTCTTCTTTCTTCACTTCCGGCGCTTCTTTTCTTGAAATTCCATCAAGTACCTCCACACGAGTTTCTTGCTCAACGCTTCCCGAAATATGTTCTTCCCAATCTCTTTGCTTGGCCACCCCCTCACTTAATCTTTGTAGTAATTGGGTGGCCTACGTGAGTGTTTTTTCCATGATATTTCCGCCTGCACAGATTTGAACATACCGCATGCATTCGGGGGTTAGGGGAAAATAAAAAGTATGCAAGAGTACATCACCGGAGAATCCGAGCTTTGGTCCTTGTTTGATCAATCCATTGAATCTTTCCCAAGCTTGATCTATTCCTTCCTCTTCTCCTTGCGTAAAATTTATCACTTGCCTCCTCACATTTTGAACCCTACTTATCGGAAAGAACTTTTCACAAAATTTCTTCACCAATCGATTCCAATTTCCTTCCACCTCGAAGGATGCAAGTGAGTGCCATTGTTTTGCTTTATTTGCAAAGGAGTATGGAAAAAGATTCCATTTGTACCAATCGACCGGGACTCCTACTTGTTGCACCGTGTTGCATAGCATCGTGAAACGCTCGATGTGCCTATATGGATTGTCCGTCTTCACCCCTCTAAATGGGTTTGCTGCCGCCATCTCAATCATCCGAGGCTTGATCTTGTACTCGGTAGCCTCGAGTGTCAAATCTGATTTCTGGACTTTAATATCCTCCAATTGCGGGCTAGCATAGTACCATAGTGGTTTTTCTTCTTCCTCCATGGGGTGATTGACAAAAGTCATCTAGACAACAAAAAAAACAAAAACAAGGATTTCTAGACAAAAGGTTAGGTGTTAGTAATCAACAAAATTAATACAAAGTTAAACGTAGCAAACTAGCTTGTTCCCCGGCAACGGCGCCAGAAAAGCTTGTTGACGGTTAAATAACGCGTCAAGTTACGATCCGCAAGCGCACGGGTCGGTTGTAGCTTTTCCCTTAAAGTATCCCCCAAGGTTAATCAATCCGTGGAACAAGTGGATTGCTACGCTCAACTAAGCACTAATGTCGTTGATTTAAAACTCTTTATCGAATGAAGGTATGTATAAGTAAAGAACTTAAACTAATCTAATCTAGATTAAAGAAAACAATGTAGAGAGCAAAGGTATAGAGATCACAAGAGTGTAGAAAGCTTGTCCAAGGGATCTAGGATAACTTGGAGATGTGATCACCTAACAAGAACTACCCGATCTAATCTATCAAAGGTAAAGGTGCACCGAGTTCAACCCTTTCCCTCTCGCGTACTAGTCACTACACAAGGGTAATCCGTGATTGAACACTAAGTGCACAAGACGTTGATGTGTTCTAGGTATGCAAAACTAAGTGTGTGAACCAAGCTCGATACGTTTTCCCTCCCGCGCACTGTCACTACACGACGGTACTCGCATAAAGAACAAGAGGAACACGATACATAAAGCTACGAGCGATGCATCCCCAAAGCAAGCCAGCCGGCAATTAAGATTGAAGCACCATCAACAACAATATGATAGCAAATAGATCCAAAACAAAGGTTCGGTGATTACATCTCAAGATCCCCCTTCAACCCCTAGGACAAACAAGGACTTTACCCCATAATGTTACACATCGTAGCGCTGGTCATGGTGTAGAATCCTCTGAAATAGATGAAGGCCACGAGTGCTCCCTTCCGATCCAATCTGCTTCTTGTTCTCGGTCCTGTGTGAAGGACTGGAAAGGCGAACCAGAGAGGGGGGGGAGTGAATGGGAACCAATAAAAATTCTTCTCGAAGGAGATGGGAACTCCGACAAGATGAACTAGGCTTCCAAAAATACGTCTCCGACTCAACTACCCAAGTTGGCCAAGACCACGCAGCCACTGGAGTGCTACTGGTCCTAGGAACCAACAACCACCTACATCGACTCGAGAACGCAGCGGAACTAGCAACTCGAGCACCACTGGACTACACCGGTCAGGCCGGTGAGCTGCACCGGTCAGACCGGTCCCTGCTGGCAAAATCTAAGCACTTCCACAGAAGGCTCCTACACCGGTCAGGCCGGTGTAGCTCGCCGGTCAGACCGGTCCAAGCCAGGAAATCCCAAATCCACCAAACTGACTTACCGAGCTCCAAACTGAACCAAACTCGAAACAGCAGTAACACGAGACAACAGGGAACTCACCAGGACGTTCACCCGAGCGAAACTCAACAGCGAGTCTGCACCGGTCAGACCGGTGAGAGGCACCGGTCAGGCCGGTGTGACCTGAGCTCTCGGGATGAACAGCACCCGCGGGTCAACACCCCCAAATCCAACTCCCGATCTCCCGAATCACTCCACGGATTTGCGCAAGACTTTGGGGATAGTAGGAACACCTCATGGGCACTCCATAGCCAAGATTTGGTCCACCAAAACTCGCTAAATCGAGAGGAATCGAAGAAATCCCACCAAGAACGCCTCTAACCCTAGAACCAAGAAAACCCCAAAATCGAGCCCCTTTGCTCACGGATTTGGGAGGAGAATCACAGGGAAAAGAACCACGAAGGGTTCAAGCATACATCCCCCACCAAATCTCAAAGAGAAAGGCCTCGAACTCGCTCCAAGAAAATCGCCAAGAAAGGGTCCGAAAATCACCAAAAAGGAGAAACGGGAAAGACACATCCAAGCCTTGAGGAACCACGCCGAATCATCTATACATACCAAAGAGGTTCCTACAAGGTCTAGCTTGCCGCCCGATCATCCTTGCCTCCCACAAGATCTCACCATGAAGCTCTCAAGCTAGTCCTAAAAATTCCAAAGGAAAAAGGAAGGGAAAAATAGGAAAACAAATGAGCTAGGGTTCCAAGAGATGGCTGCCATCCTCTCACCACTCGGGTTATATGGAGGCAAGACGAAAGACTAAAATACCCTTACTAGCTAACTAGGGATACATGCCCCTCAAGGGCGAATTCGGAAGTCTTTGTCATCGCTACATCGGACGGATGCCCAGCGACCGCAAACTTGCTTAGCCTCGACGCAAGCCTTGCGATCCCGATGCGTGTCCTCCGCTTCGAAGCTTCCGGACTGCGTCGTCGCACACCGATCAGACCGGTGCTTCTCACCGGTCAGACCGGTCAGACCCACCGGTCAGACCCACCGGTCAGACCGGTCAGACCCACCGGTCAGACCGATCTGATGCTGCTGCACCTCCGTCTTCGGTCTTCGGTCTTGGCTTTGTGGATCAACCAAGGAACCCAGTGGTTTTCTGGTGAACCACCGGAAACCCCGCGAACTCGGTGTAGCCTCCGCTAATCACCACTCATGACTCGGCTCCCACGTAGTCCCGGCTCGACCTTGGTTTTGAGGCTCAACCAAGAAACCGTCCATGACTTCATCTTGTCGTTCTTGCCACCATGCGGCCCGCACTTGACCCCGCTGGCCACCGGGTCCCTCGAACCAAGCCTACTTGTCTTCTCCACACCTGGAGGCCTCACCGGCAACGACCTTTCGTGCTTGTTCTTCACCTGCACCAACACCAGTCAAGCCGCAACCTGCACCTGCAATACTTAGCTAAGAATCAGTCCACACCACGTTGTCAATCACTCATCACACCAGGAAGCGACCTACCACCGGTCCTCGAACCACACATGGCTCTCAATCTCCCCCTTGATGAGTGCATTGACAACACACACATTTTTGGTGACCAAAGAGAAAAGAAAAAGAAAAGAAACGACTAAAAGAATCTCCAACAAGCGATCGAAAGCCAAAAGAAAGGCAAAGAGCAAGATCACTTGAAGAAGACAAGTCTCGGACCCCTTAGGCAAGGGCAACGGCTCGACACATCCGAGACAACACAAGCTCAAGCAAAGAGCACAAACCACCAATCCAAAGCTCGAAAACCACAAAGAGCTCCCCCTACACACATGCAAGCTCCCCCTGAACCAATGCAACTCCCCCTGGACGAATGCATGCGAACCACTTCACAAACTAGAGCAGCTGCTTCAGCTTTGCTCTGACCGGTCAGACCGGTCAACCACACCGGTCAGACTGATGACACCTGGGAAAAACTGGGAACTGCCCGAGCTCAAAACTAGCTCGAAACCACTTGGATACCTTCTAAATGCATGCACCAAGCCAAAACATGCTCAAACTTCTCCCCCTTGTTGACAATGCATGAATCAAGCCAAAAATGCAAAAAAATGCAACCTAGAGCTTCTCAAAAAGACAAATATCAACATAGCATGCTACACACCTCCAAATGAGCAAGTTAGATACTCAATAGCTTCGTATGGACAAAAACTACAAGATCACCAAGTTTCACAACCATTGGGCGATGCTAAGATAGAAATGACTATTTTTGCGAAAAATCACCCTCTCATGAGCAAAGTCCTAAACAAGATCAAAACATATCAAAATGGCAAAGCCACACAAACTTCATGCTAGGACAACCATTCTAAGCATAAGACCATCATAAACACCCACAAGCACCTCATGTCATGTCAAAGCATACCGAGCTATGTGCTTACTTCTATGTATGAGACTTCTCATTGGTAAGCAACATGCAACGGTTTAGCACCCAAAACCAAGTAAATTAAGCACATATGACATGGGAGCACATTTTCCAAGCAATTTACATTTCATTTTCAGATTTATAATTGGTACATGAAATGTCTTTGCGACAAAAAGGAACTTATGCCCCTCCACAAGATGAAGCATGGGGGCTAAACATTCATGATGGCAAATGAGCCTTTGGCCCCATATGATCAAAATAAGCTATCCAACCACAAATTAAGCATAGCATAGCCACTAAAATATGTCAAGATCATATAAAGGCATTTACTCACAAGAGAGCATATATGTGACATTTTTGAAAAACATAGCCATCAACCATGGATATAAACCAAGATCATCAAGAGCTAAGCCACACTAAGCCATATTATACCAAACTAGCTCACAAAGACATATATAGCATACCATGGTGAACAATGTATATAGGAGAAGCTTTTCCTACATAATGCATATTATACAAAATGCATGCAAGCTATCATACAAAGATGACTATACATCATGATACAGATGCAATGCAAATGCGAGAAATGCACAAAGGAAAGCTATACATATGCTACAAAGGAGCTCCCACACACCCAACTCAAGAAATCAAACAAACACCAAGCTCCCCCCGCACACGAGTGAAAGTTGCTTGATCTAGGGGTTTGGTGAAAATATCGGCTAGCTGGTCATGTGTGGGTACATGGATCAAAGAGATTTTTCCTTTCTCTACGTTGTCTCTCAGGAAATGATACCTCACTTCTATGTGCTTGGTTTTGGAATGGAGCACTGGGTTCTTTGCAACGCTTATGGCACTTGTGCTATCACAATGAAGTGGGACATGGGTATACTCCTCACCAAAGTCACTCATGGTGTATGTGATCCAAAGGAGCTGATAGCAACAACTAGCTGCGGCCACATACTCTGCCTCGGTAGTGGATTGAGCAACACTCGACTGTTTGCGAGAAGACCAAGACACCAAAGAGGAACCCAAGAACTGGCAACTCCCAGAAGTGGACTTCCTATCCAACCGACACCCGGCAAAATCCGCGTCCGAAAATCCATGAAGAGCCAAAGAAGAAGACGCGGAGTACCAAAGGCCAAAGTCGGGAGTGTGTCGCAAATACCTGAATATGTGCTTGACTGCTTGCCGATGGGAAGTCCTTGGAGACGCTTGAAAACAAGCGCATAGACATACCGAGAACTGGATGTCCGGCCTCGTCGCCGTCAAGTAGAGGAGTGACCCGATCATGCTCCGGTACTCCTTCTGGTCCACGTGTTCACCTTCCTCGTCCGTATCAAGAGCTGTAGTCGTACTCATAGGTGTCGCCATGGCCTTGGAGTCCTCCATCTTGAACTTCCTCACAATGTCCTTAGTGTACTTAGCTTGGTGCACAAATGTTCCTTCCTTTGATTGCTTGATCTGTAGCCCGAGGAAGAACTGCAACTCACCCATCATGCTCATCTCAAATTCCCTACTCATGTCTTCTGCAAACCTTGTAACAAGAGAGTTAGACGAGCCACCAAAGACAATATCATCCACGTATACCTGCACAATCAGGATATCTCTACCCTGCCTGAGGAGAAACAAGGTCTGATCGACCTTCCCCATCTCAAACCCTCTCTCAAACAGGAACCCCCTCAACCTACCGTACCAAGCTCTAGGCGCCTGCTTCAGCCCATACAGCGTCTTCCTCAACTTGTACACCTGGTGGGGGTACTTCTCACTCTCAAACCCCGGTGGTTGCTTCACATACACTACTTCCTCCAAAACACCATTTAGGAAAGCACTCTTGACATCCTTCTGGTACAACTTGAACCCTTTAGCCGCGGAAAAGGCTAGAAGGATCCTGATCGCCTCCAGACGAGCTACAGGAGCAAAGGTCTCCTCGTAGTCGATCCCCTCTTTCTGTGAGTACCCTTGAGCAACAAGCCTTGACTTGTTCCTCACCACTTCTCCTTTCTCTCCCTCTTTGTTCTTCCACACCCATTTTGTCCCAATCGGCTTACACCCTGGAGGAGGGTCAACCAACTCCCAAACTTGATTTCTCTCAACGTTCTCCAACTCCTCATGCATTGAATTAACCCAATTGTGATCAGATAGCGCATGTCCAATGTCTTTGGGCTCAAAGGTGGCAACAAAAGCAGCATGAGCGAAATGAGAATTGTTCCGAACCCTCGACCGTGTAGTACGTTCATTCAAGTCGCCGATGATTCTCGAAGCTGGGTGATCCACTTGCACTCGCCGGGGAGGTTCCCGCCTTGATGCTACCTCCCCCTCAACAGCAGCTTCGCCTTGATCTTGGTTTGTCGTTGTAGGTGTGGGAGAAGGACCGTTCACCACCGTAGTCGAAGTAGTAGGTACATGCTCAGCCGCGGGCACCACACCGCCATCTTCATCATCACCATGTTCATGCTCCTCCTCCTGGAAAATCTCCTCACCAAGTTCGTCGTCACCTGCACACTCAAAAACAAGCTGACTACGTGGCTGTGTCTCGTCGAAGGTTACCTCGCAAGTCTCCACGATTTGGTTAGTTTCAAGATTGAGCACTCGAAAGGCTCTAGAATGAGACGCGTAACCAAAGAAAATGCCATCGACAGACCTAGCCTCGAACTTGTCCAACTTCTTACCTTTCTTCAGGATAAAGCATTTGCACCCAAACACATGGAAGTGACTCACCTTGGGTGTGCGCCCGTGCATCAACTCGTAGCATGTTTTCTTCTTATGCACCCTGAGATAAATCCTGTTCGACACATAGCACGCGGTATTCACCGCCTCAGCCCAGAACCTCCTCGGAGTCCTATGCTCATCGAGCATCGTCCGAGCCATCTCGCACAAGGTTCTGTTTTTCCTTTCCACCACGCCGTTCTGGGGAGGCGTATACGGACTCGAAAACTGGTGTTCAAGACCCAAGTCATGGCAAAAGGTTTCGAAGCGAGAGTTTTTAAATTCCGAGCCATTGTCGATATGGATCGCTCGTATGGCATCTCCGTGCCTCTTGTTTCTTAACCTCAAGACAAGATCTCGAACAAAACCAAACGTCTCCCCTTTCTCCTCAAGAAAGAAAACCCACACATACCGAGAGTAGTCGTCCACCACAACCAGGACGTACCACATCCCACCCACAGATCGCACACAAGCTGGGCCAACAAGGTCCATATGGAGCAGCTCGCATGGACGCTCCGTCATCACATCGGTGAGGGGTGGATGGGAAGAAGCTACCATCTTAGCATGCCGACACGGCGCACAAACCAACTCTTTTTCAAACCTCAGCCGTGGCAATCCTTAGACCAAATTGAGTTTACTCAAGCGAGACAAAAGGTCAAAGCTTAAGTGACCCAACTTCCTATGCAACTTCCACAACTCACTCAAAGATCCAGCCAAGAAACAACACTCCACACCAGAAGACTGAGAAAAATTCGCTCGGAACACTTGACCCTCGGGAACGACCATGCAAACTAGGTCCCCTCGAGAATCCAAAATCCGAGAACCACCAGGCCGAAACAACCCCTCAAAACCCTCATCCAAAAGCTAGGACACCGAAAGCAAATTGCCCCCGAGCGATTGAACAAGAGCAACACACCTGAGAGTGACCTTGTCACTTACCTTAATCTCACCTTCTGAAAGCACACGCCCTCGGCCATTGTCCCCAAAGGTGATGTATGTCTTGGACACCACCGGGACGAGACTTGAGAACCACCCCTTGTCTCCGGTCATATGCCTCGAGCAATCGGAGTCAATCAACCAAACGTTCCTCAAGTCTCCCACCTGAAATTCAAAAACAAGAACATGAGTGAATAAACGACTCTGCACTGGGGTTAGTACCAAAAGAGTAAAACCAATGCCGAGCCATTTGCTCCAAAGTGGGGTTAGCACAAACCATATCATCGCGCCTATCAAAGCTACCACCACGAACACCACCACGGTAACCACTACGAGGGAACCAACCCTCTCTAGCTGGAGGAGAACGAAAGCCATGAAAGGAAGACCATGGATCGTTCCTCCTCTCCATCTCAAAGCTACGACTCCTCCCACCCTCATATTGAGCACGAGGTGGAAAACGTCTAGCAAACTGACCACCTGCAAACTCACCAGACCAACCACCAGAACCACGATCACCAGAACCGAACCGAGTATCCGCACGAGCACGGAAACCGAACTGCTATCTGCCCAGTCCGGCGCCGGTCTGACCGGTGGACTGCACCGGTCTGACCGGTGGCGCTCGGCCAGCAGCACCACTTGCCACCTTTCGATCTCCCCAAGCCAGAACCATCCTCACAATCGCCTTGGCCCTGGGCATCTGCATACGAGGCTCAGGTACACCATCTGAAGGGCGGTACCTGTCCTTGTTTGCCCACTCCTTCGCCATTCTCTCCTCACACTTCCTCTTGAAGCAAAACTCACCCTTGTGACCATCTCTCCCACAATAGTCACAATGAAAGCGTATGGGCTTAGGCTTAGGCTTGGGATGGGGCTACTCACTTGGTTTCTCCCCACTCGGCTTCTCACCCTCCTTCTTTCCAACCTCACTCTCCTTGGGGCACACAAACTTCACCGGTTTTTGGAAGTCATTTGTTGGGCGAGGAAATATGGGAGGATCTAGGGTTGTGTCAAGTTTGTTTCTCAGTGGGTTGGGCTTAGGAGCATAGGCATTTTTGTGGAAGGTTTTTGGTGGAGCTGGGATATCACCAATTTTCTCTCCTCCCTCACCACTACACTCTCCAACTTTATCTGAGCCAAGCGCTTGTCCATCATAGCGCTTGTATGCCTCAATCATCATCCTAAGCTGCGGTTCATGACCCGACAACCAACCCATCATTTTCCTCAACTCATCATTCTCATCCTGCAAGCGATTCACATAATGTGCAAGTTCCAGATTTTTCAAAGCATGCACCTCACAAGTAGAGCAAGAAGTCGGAACAGGTTCTTTCAGCTTAGCCTCAAGCGAAACAGTATAAGCATGCATCTCATAAATCTTTTCATGCAAAACAGGGTAAGAAGTGCAAGCACCTAGCAAAGCAGGTCTAGACTTAAGCTCAGCCACTTCAACCCTAAGCACATCTAGTTCATCACAAGCAGAAGCATGCTTATCCTTAAGAGCAGTAAGATCAGCTAGGTACACAAAGCAATCACAACAATCAATCTCATCAGAAACCACAGGTGAAGCCTTAACCGAATCAATCTCAAGCTTAGCATCTAGGTTTTGGGTTTCTAGCTCAGCCACACGGTTCCTAGCATCTTCTAGTGAGGCCCTAAGCTCTTTCCTCATCTTCTTCGCCTCTCTAAGCATGTCATCACGATTATCAAGCAACTTGCCAAGACGCTCATTCTCCTCATGCAAGAAGGGAAGCTCATCACGTACCTCATCCTCGGAGTCGGAGTCCGAGTCGCTCTGGTGACTCTTCTTGCTGCTGGAGCTATGAGCCATGCCGCAGAAGCCATATCTCGCGTAGCAGCTCAGCCCGCTCAAGTTCTTGGATGACTTCTTGTTCTTGCGCCGATCACCTTCATCTTCACTGCTACTCGAGCTCGAGGAAGAGTAGGCGGAGCTGGAGTCAACGTCGCTCGCTCCGACCATCGCTCGGGCCTTCCTGCCGCGGCCGTCCTTCTTCCTCGACCGTCGCTCGTCCTTGTGCTTGTTCTTGTGCTTGTGATCGCGCCTCGATCGGTACTTGGCGTCCTTGCTCGACCGGTGCTTGTAGCCGTCCTTGTTCTCCGTCTTCTCCGGACAGTTGGCGATGAAGTGTCCCGGCTTGCCGCACTGAAAGCACGTCCGTGCTGTCCTCCTCGTGTTCACCCGGCTCTCGTGCAGCCTCTCGAACCGCCTGGTCAGCAACGCCAGCTCGTCCTCTCCAAGCACGTCGAACTCCTCGTCTGGCAAAGACATCAAAGAAGACAAAGAATACATCCTGGAGGATGCGTTAGTGTTAGACTTAGCCACTTTGCCACCGACAAGAGCAAGACTATGGGAATTAGTCGGGCTCTCAAGACGGGCTGTCAAACCACGATCAACCTCAGCAGACTTAAGCTTCGAGAACAGCTCGTTCACCGTCAGAGTGGTGTACTTCTCGGACTCAAGAATGGCCTCGACCTTTCCATCCCACACGGTACGATCCAGCGCGTGTAAGAGCTTCACAGCCCTATCATGGTCATCGTACGGGAGGACGTCGACATTAGCCCTCATGTTGTTCACAACCACCGTGAACCGCTGGAACAAGGCATCAAAAGACTCACCGGGGAGATGAGTGAAGTTCTCGTACTCTCTCCGGTAAGTCGCATACAACCGTGCCCGAACCTCAGCATTCCCAGCATGAGCATTCTTCAGCTCCAACCAAATCCTACAAGCTAAGTCCTCTGTCTGAACCCAATCGAACTCGGACTGACAAAGAGCACGAAACAAGTAGTCGACCGCCTTGTTGTTGGCGTCGAACATGTCTCTCGATCCCGGAGCAAGGAAGTTCATCGGATGAACATAAGTTGTGTTCACCGTGACATCCCAAAGGATCTGACCCTTACCACGGAGGAACACCGCCATCCGCCTCTGCCACATCTGGTAGTTTTTGCCATCGAAGTGCGGAGGACCCGAACCCCGTTCCTAGTACGCCATCCTTGGATCTTAGACTGGTTAGAATCCGAAGATCCGTAACCGGCTCTGATACCACTTGAAGGACCGGAAAGGCGAACCAGAGAGGGGGGGAGTGAATGGGAGCTGATAAAAATTCTTCTCGAAGGAGATGGGAACTCCGACAAGATGAACTAGGCTTCCAAAAATACGTCTCCGACTCAACTACCCAAGTTGGCCAAGACCACGCAGCCACTGGAGTGCTACTGGTCCTAGGAACCAACAACCACCTACACCGACTCGAGAACGCGGCGGAACTAGCAACTCGAGCACCACTGGACTACACCGGTCAGGCCGGTGAGCTGCACCGGTCAGACCGGTCCCTGTTGGCAAAATCTGAGAACTTCCACAGAAGGCCCCTACACCGGTCAGGCCAGTGTAGCTCGCCGGTCAGACCGGTCCAAGCCAGGAAATCCCAAATCCACCAAACTGACTTAACGAGCTCCAAACTGAACCAAACTCGAAACAGCAGCAACACGAGACAACAGGGAACTCACCAGGACGTTCACCTGAGCAAAACTCAACAGCGAGTCTGCACTGGTCAGAATGGTGAGAGGCACCGATCAGGCCGGTGTGACCTGAGCTCTCGGCATGAATAGCACCCGCGGGTCAACACCCCCAAATCCAACTCCCGATCTCCCGAATCGCTCCACGGATTTGCGCAAGGCTTTGGGGATAGTAGGTACACCTCGTGGGCACTCTATAGCCAAGATTTGGTCCACCAAAACTCACTAAATCGAGAGGAATCGAAGAAATCCCACCAAGAACGCCTCTAACCCTAGAACCAAGAAAACCCCAAAATCGAGCCCCTTTGCTTACGGATTTGGGAGGGGAATCACAGGGAAAAGAACCACGAAGGGTTCAAGCATACATCCCCCACCAAATCTCAAAGAGAAAGGCCTCGAACTCGCTCCAAGAAAATCGCCAAGAAAGGGCTCCGAAAATCACCAAAAAGGAGAAACGGGAAAGACACATCCAAGCCTTGAGGAACCACGCCGAATCATCTATACATACCAAAGAGGTTCATACAAGGTCTAGCTTGCCGCCCGATCATCCTTCCCTCTCACAAGATCTCACCATGAAGCTCTCAAACTAGTCCTAGAAATTCCAAAGGAAAAAGGAAGGGAAAAATAGGAAAACAAATGAGCTAGGGTTCCAAGAGATGGCTGCCATCCTCTCACCACTTGGGTTATATGGAGGCAAGCCGAAAGACTAAAATACCCTTACTAGCTAACTAGGGATACATGCCCCTCGAGGGTGAATTCGGAAGTCTTTGTCATCACTCCATCGGACGGATGCCCAGCGACCGCAAACTTGCTTAGCCTCGACGCAAGCCTTGCGATCTCGACGCGTGTCCACCGCTTCGAAGATTCTAGACTGCGTCGTCGCACACCGGTCAGACTGGTGCTCCTCACCGGTCAGATCGGTCAGACCCACCGGTCAGACCGGTCCGATGCTGCTGCACCTCCGTCTTCGGTCTTCGGTCTTGGCTTTGTGGATCAACCAAGGAACCCAGTGGTTTTCTGGTGAATCACTGGAAACCTCGCGAACTCGGTGTAGCCTCCGCCAATCACCACTCATGACTCGGCTCCCACGTAGTCCCGGCTCGACCTTGGTTTTGAGGCTCAACCAAGAAACCGTCCATGACTTCATCTTGTCGTTCTTACCACCATGCGGCCCGCACTTGACCCCGCTGGCCACCGGGTCCCTCGAACCAAGCCTACTTGTCTTCTCCACACCTGGAGGCCTCACCGGCAACGACCTTTCGCGCTTGTTCTTCACCTGCACCAACACCATCAAGCCGCAACCTGCACCTGCAATACTTAGCCAAGAATCAGTCCACACCACGTTGTCAATCACTCATCACACCAGGAAGTGACCTACCACCGGTTCTCGAACCACACATGGCTCTCATTGTGGCGGCGGATGACGAATGAATTTCCCCGTGGCTCTTTGCGTCCAAACTCTTAATAGCCCGAGGGGGTACTAGGTCAAACGGGAGGTCGAACCGGGCCGAAAATGGGCCAGGCCGGTCGGCATGGGCCGGTCAGCCCAGGGCCTTTTTGGCTCGGTTCAGCCCCATTTTTCACGTGCGAGCTCCTCGTGTAATTGCTGATTAACTCCCTTCTGCATGTGGGCCCTTGACGTCATTTTCTCCGCGGTTTAGATAAGGGTACTTGTTGCACAAGCTCCTGCATCTTCTGTTTAGGTCCCTAGAGTTTTACGACTTCATGCTTTGGTCCTTGGGTCAATTGGAGTCATGTTCACTTCGAGTCTTGACTTGTGCCGGGCTTCATTATCTTCTCATAAAGTGCTTGATGAACTTTACCCGGAAGTACTTATTTAGGTGCTTAAATCCTGCATAAACAACATACTTCAAAAACCACATGCAAGAGCGAACTTGTTATATCAAGGGGGTTAGTACCATTAGATCGGATATCAAATCAATGCCAACATTGAAAGTAAACTCATGGCTAGGAGCGTCAAAGTTGACCGTCAATAATGGCCTAGCACTATTCCTTCTCTAACCATGAAATGACATTTTTCCCAGTTAAGAACTAAGTGCTTTTCTTCACATCTTTGCAAAACCTTATCTAAGTTTTCTAGACAATCATCAAAAGTTTTTCCATATATAGAAAAATCATCCATGAAAACTTCCATGATCTCTTCAATCATATCAGAGAATATAGACATCATGCATCTTTGAAAAGAAGCTGGAGCATTACATAGTCCAAAATACATTCTACGATAAGCATAAGTTCCATAAGGACATGTAAAAGTGGTTTTGCTCTGGTCACTGGGATGGATTGGGATTTGGTGATACCCAGAATATTCATCAAGGAAGCAAAAGAAAGAGTGATTTGCCAACCGCTCTAACATTTCATCAATGAACGGTTGTGGAAAGTGATCTTTTCTTGTGGCTTTATTGAGTTTCCTATAATCTATGCACATACGCCAACCAGTGACAGTTATTTGAGGAATCAATTCATTCCTCTCATTTTTCACAACTGTCATGCCTCCCTTTTTAGCCACGACTTGCACAGGGCTCACCCACTCACTATGTGGCACAGGATATATAATCCCGGCGTGTAATAGTTTCAGAACTTCTTTCTTCACAACCTCTCTCATCGCATTATTGAGTCTTCGTTGAGGCTCTCTAGATGGTAGAACATCAGGGTCTGTAGGAATGCGATGTGTGCAAAGGGCAGGATTGATGCCCTTAAGGTCGTGGAGTGAGTAGCCAAAGGCTGAGCGATGTTGTTCTAAGATAGTTATCAGCCTATGAGTCTCTTCCTGAGTGAGTTTGTCATTAATGATCACAGGAGACTCAGGATCATTGTGCAAAAAGGCATATCTAAGACCAGGTGGTAATGGTTTGAGTTCAATGGGAGGTCTCGAGGGTTCCTCGAGTTCATCGAGGGGTTCAGATTCTGTAGGATTTTCTTCTTCCTCCTCGATGAAGAATTCAGTGACATCTTCTTGATTGGATTCTACAAAATGTTCTAGAGATGCTTCATTCACCTCTTCCATTAGGTCTGGTTCTGGACTGGGTTCGGTCTTAGTATGGATCGAGTGTGTGAAGTTTAAGGGAACTCTAATAGTTTTGCCTAGGCAAATGTCAAATTTCCCTGTGTGTCCTTCCTTAAGGAGTCTTTCCAAAGGATGGCCTATTAAAAGGTCAAACTCCTTAATATCACAAATGTGAAAACTCAGGTGAATTGGCATGTCGTTTACCGAAACGGGTAGGACATAAAGAATTCCTGAACTTTGAATAATTTGTCCTGAGGAGCACTTTAATAATTTCGTTGTGAGGGATAATGGCGTGTTTTTAATAAACTGATGGAAAAGGATAAGGCCATTATATTGATTCCCACAACTGGATTATAAAGGGCATCAAAGGGGGTTCCATAGATTGTACATTGAATTGGTGTAGAAGGTGAATCCAAACGGACCACGTCAGAGGAAAGCTCTGACTCTTCTAATCATTCCCCACTTATGATGGATGCAAGCTCCACAGTGTGTTCTCTTGAGAAGGTTTGCTCAAAAGGGCCTATTTTGTCATGCGAAGACGATGTGTACTTTTGAGGCCTCTTCTCTTTATGATAATTCGAGGTGTTTCCATAATCGGAAAATAAATCATCCTCGATATCATTTATAAAATCAGGTAGAGGGATAGCTATAGGCTGAGATGGTTCTGGCATAGGCTCTGGTGTACCTATCTCTGGAATCTCTTCTTTTAAAGTTTTCTCTTCTAATGGATCATCATTTGTGCTGGCTAGAATATTATCTGGGACGGTTCTAGCTTCACTGGATGTAAGGTGTATGAATGATCCATGTGAGGAGGTATTTAAGTAGGCTCTAGATTCCCTATTAAGACCAATATAGAAATGTTGAAGGAGAATATGTTCTTGAAGGACTAGATCTGGTCTGGATTTGTAAAGGAGTTCAAAACGTTCCCAGGATGAACTCATAGACTCACTATCCCCCTGTTTGAAGGATATGATCTTGGTTCTGAGGTTGACTACTCTGGATAAAGGGTAGAAATCCATGCAGAAATCCGCACGGAGAGTTCCCCAATCGCCTTTCTTCTTCCCTTTGGTTCTGTCATACCACTGGCGAGCTTTTCCTTTCAATGTGAATGGAAAAAGCTTCCAACGGATGGTCTCGTCAAACATACCCTCTATACGAAGGCAGTCACAAGTTTGTTCGAACTATTGGAGATGATGATAAGGATCTTCGTCTTCTATTCCTGAGAAAGTGTTGGTTTGGACCATCTCTATTAACCGTGGGTGGAGCTCATAGGCATCAGATAAGATTGGCTTCGATGAAGGTATGGGCCTAAGGCTAAGCTCTGAGGGTGCCGAAAAATCTTTAATGAGGGTAGTATCCATAAGGACAGTAGAAAAGAAAAAAATCTAAAACTAAAAAGGAAAAGATAAAAGTATACGTACAAGATATAGTTATACTTACGAGTTCTCTCTTAACCGTTCTCCCTGGCAACGGCGCCAGAAATGCTTGTTGGTATTTGTTAAGCCGACAGAAATATTATGATGGATAATCCGCAAGCGCACAGATACCGGTGAGCACTTCACCCGGGAAGAGGGTTTTAAATATCGAATCCACAGGGAGAAGGGTAGAGTGATCTGAGATGTATAACTAATCCCTGAGTAGTTATCAAGGACTTGATAGAAAGAGAGATAAGGAAAACTTTAGGATGTCTAGTTCTTACTCGCACAAACTATGCTATTATTGTTCTTATGGGGTGATTGTCTGAAGAGACACTTAGGAAAGGGAAACTTCTGACAATCTATGGGGGGAGTCCCACAATTTCTATAGACGGGAGGTGGACTGCAAAGGATAGACGGGAATGAGGTCACTTCCCGCTTCTACCACACGATCCGGAATATAGAAGGCATGATAGACGGGAATGAGGTCACATCCCGCTTCTACCACACGATCCGGAATATAGAAGGCATTCACAAGCTAGCTAGTCTAAGCACCACGCTTACACTAAACATGCAACTTTAACTCAAGAGCGACAGGAATTAAAGTACTCATAAAAGAGTTATGAACCGTAAGAACAATAATAACAATGTTACTCACTTGAATAAGAAGTTGATCTTTCCACAAGGTCTCAAGATCAGGCTCCAATGGAGTTGATCCCAGAGGAAGAAGATGAAGAGGAGGCACCGACAGGTCCGGGCCCTCCTTCAATTCCGCCTCTACCTCTCTCTAATTCTCTTGAACAAGATTAGCTAGATCTGAATAGATCGTGGCTCTAATCTCTCAACGTGATACTAACTCTTCAACTCTAATTCTAGTCTAGAGCTTCTATCTCAGGTAGGCATTGATGATCTAGAATGAGTTGTTCCCTTACCATGGGGTCAGGGGGCCTGTTTATATAGTCTTGAGGAGGTGCCTTGCCACCGTTGGATCAAACCGACCTAATATACGGTTTAGATTGCTTCTCATAGGCGGTGGAAGAACATTCCAGAAGTAGGGCTGAGTTGGTGCCGGGGGGTCCGATCGGCCCCACCATGGGACCGGTCGGCCTATGGTGGGCCCCCCTCGGGGTCTGCCTTGGCCAGGACGGTTCTTGCCCCTTCCAGATGCTTCTTTCTTGCAAGCCAAGTCACGTTGAGTTTGGGAGCGTTCTGGAGCCTTTTGTTGACGGTCGTTAAGTCCCTATTTTCGACCCTCAACTTTGAACAAATTTCACTCCATCAAAGCTTGCATCATAGCTGTGGGGTTATAAACTAACAGATTCCATGAGCATTGGTGAATATTTGGATGCAGGTCATAATGAGACATTATAGCACAAATAAAGCATCTTGACAAACAACCTCAAATGCTTAGTTTGATAGCACCATTGCGAAGTTCTCGTCGAGATGATCCAAATGGAGTTTTGGTTCACCCAATTCGGAGTCCGGATGCAAAATTATGCCTCACAGAAGATTGTGACACGAGACGTGTCGGGGGGTAGGTGCGGCCGAACCTAGTAGGTTCGGCCGGACCTATCAACCTCCTCCGATCAACACCAAACTTTGCCAAATGCCTCTACACTTAGCATAATATCCAAGGGGACCAAGTCCATGGGCCAGACACCACAAAAGTTGGTCCGGCCCCACCTACTAGGTCCGGCCGCACCACCCAAAATCCTCCTCTCGAGTCCATGGCACTAACAATCCCACAAACACACCTTGGATGGATGAGATACACCGGTGAATGGTCGGTTTGATCAAAAGGCTAAGGTTGGAAGCACTTGGATCGATGGACCCACACTTAACCGCCGCAACCGCCATCAAGGAGTGATCCTGGACGTCCCTCAACACGGTCAGTGCATCACAAGGCCACTGGGTAGGGCCGGCCGCACCTATCAACTGGTATGCCGGGCAAAACCGACCCAAGGAGCCGACCTACAACCGCCTCAGGAGCAGTCATCAGGGTCGTCCAAGTCCATAGGCGGTGGATCACAGGGCCGGCCACACCTGGAGATACGGCCGCACCTCCTTGCTCGGCACTGCAACTCCCTCTCACCTACAAGTACCCCCTCCTGCAGCCACCGACCCATTAGAACTATATATAGAGCCTGGCACCTCGTAGAAGGACACAAGTGATTAGAAGCAAGTGGCGGAGCCCTACATAAGTTAGTATTCAGAGAGTAGGGAGAGAGAATTGAGTGTTGTAGTAGAAGCCGGAGTGTCGGTCTTCTTCCCCTATATTGACAGCTGTTAAGTACCACTTTTAGGCCGTCAATACCTGCATAGAATAAACAGAAAGTGATCATCAACACTAGAATAGGAGCTTATACTGACAAATTCCACAAGTGGCGATGTATATCTGAATACTCTTGGAATACTCTGAGGTGAAAGCTACAATGGTATCCGTGTGCTTGCGAATTTATTTCGTGTGTCGCTAAAATACCCAACAAGCTTTCTGGCGCCGTTGCCGGGGAACGGTTGCTGTATCTATCTTCGAATCTAGTGGTCCTCGTATGTATCTTTTTTGTTTTCTTCTACCTCTACCCCTGTTACCCTTCGAGGTATCCCTTTCTGTTTTCTTTACCTCTACCTTTACCCCCGCTATCCTTGGAAGGTTATCCTTGTAAACACCTTCCACCTTCGAGGAGTGAACCCTCAGAGCCATCCTTGTCGAACTCATTCTTTCATCTGGCTGTCGGATTCACCCCTCTCTCATGAAGCTAATTCAGGATCTTTCCTTCTCGGGGTCAATTCGTGAGAACCCCCTCGATCATTGAGAGACTACGAGTGTCTGATTGAAACTCTGATTGAAATCGAAGAATCATTAGATGCTCGAAAAAGGGAATCCTTCCCGCTATCCCTCTCTGGGAAAGCACGGGATTGGCACTGGTAGAGACTACCTCACTTGGGAAAATTTAAGAGCAGCTTACTGCTCCCGATTCTTCCCGATACGACGTGTCATCTCATTGAGGATAAGGATTCTCAGTCTTGAGCAAGGTGAGGAGGAATCACTAGGAATGGTATGGGATCACTTCGCCTTTTCGGCGTAAGATTGCCCAGTCCTCCACGTTCCCGATTGGATGTTGCTTCAGCACCTCTGGTATGGGTTACTGAAGGACAATGCCATGCGGCTTAATGCTCTCTCTGGAGGCTCTTTTGTGCACTTAGACGCTGTTGAGGGAAAAGAGATTGTGGAAACCCTCCAGGATTTCAGCTCCCTTTGCATCCTGGTCGATGAGGTGCCCGTCAGAGGAAATGTTGAGCCCCCTAGATCCATCATCGGCCGAGCTGAGGCTTTAAGCTCTGGCTGAAGATACCATTCCTGAATAGCAGCAATCTAAAGGAAAGACTGCTTAGCGCAGAGTCTACCCTCGGGCTCCCCTCTCGTACCTCTTCTTAGACCTTCTCCCCGAGACCTTGTCTCATGGGAGGATGGAGAGAGTAATTAGGAAAGGATGAATCATTCTCGGCCGGGATGACTTGTCTGATCCTAGTTATGATCTCCTAAGGAGAGTACGATTGGCCTATCATGTTCCTACGTTGAGGTTTGAGCTGAAGTGCCTTGCACTGAAGTTTCGTATAAACCAAGACATCGGTCTCTGCTTTATAATCCAGTGGATTCATTTATCAGACTGAAAGAGCATGATCATTTACCGATTGAATGGAGTACATTCACTTCATATCTTAAGCCCGTCGATCGATGCCGACCAGTCAGGAGAAGCTTAAACTTCATACTTTATGCTTGACTTGATCGATGCCCAATGGGAGTTGCACTTTCCAACTTATCCATAACCTCCTATTGGAAGCTTAGGCTAGACCCGGGATGGCTCATTGTTTTGATGAGAACATCGGTCCATCTACCTAAGGAAGGATGAGCTTAACCTCACCCTTCACCTGAACTCTAGCTCCTGAACGTACGCCGGCCATTCGTGTTTCTACTCCTTCCTCTTTTGGAGGCCGGGTATTTTCCTGAGCTGAGTTCAGTCAGAGATCAGTTGCGAGAACGCTAGCCTCAGTGCTCAACCTTCCGTCTCCGAGGTTCACCCTGGTGCTATAGCTTCTTGAGTCCCGTGATCGCCCCAGGAGCTGTCTTAGCCTCCCTGGAATGATCATGTCTGCTTTTAGCTTTGCTATCTTTTGGACTCGTGTTCGTATGTGGCACTAACCTTGCAGCTAGAGCTTCACTGCTTCATCAATGATTGGTGGTGAGATGGGAAGGACACCACCATTGTGGCTGCAAGAGAAATCTCCCATGGTCAAGCTTATGACCGTGATAAACAAAGCACTACCAGGAGATAGCCTGGATTAGCATAGGTTTTATTTCCCTTTCGAATAAAAGCAAGAACATGTTTTTGGCATAAGTTGTCCTACGGGTATTTTTGGTCACTAACCTTTCAGGTGGAGATTGAAAAGAACGATGAACAAGTGATGCCTAATAACATGTGAGTTACATCAGATGTAGCATCTTGGTAAGTTTTGGTGAGGGAATATTTGCAAAAGGAAGCTTGATCTTCGCACACTTAAGTTTTGTTGCCTGGCAATGCAAACTCTAAGTGTGGGGGAGGTATGTGAGCATCCCAAGTAAATTTCCTTTCATGCCAAACCTTATCCTGATGTGGCGAAGATGTAAGCTCTCTCATCTTGCTGATTAGCTAGGTAAGTCCTGCTTTTGACTTTAAACAAAGCCCTTCCGGGAGGTTGCCCGAGGTTCACCGTCATATGTTCATGCTTATGTCCCTTTTGAAGATAGCTTGATCATGCCTGCATGTTTCCTTTTATCTTTGTTCATATGCTCTGGTTTGAATATTTATGCGCATCTACATTCATAGGTTGTTTTAAATTAAGCATGGTGCTTAGGTTAAAACTGTCTTCTTCAGTCAAAACAAGACATGGTGTCGAGTTTTGATTGATGAACCTTAGAGTTATAATTTCATAGATTTTGGTTGTATGTTTGTGGACTAACCCCTGCAGGAAATTGTCAAATTTGAATGGGTAAGTCATTGAGCTAAATTCAAATGGGAAGGTAAGTTAAGGCGTCAGATTCATGTTGCACAACATGCAAAGGTGGTACATCTGACCTCTCAAAGGTCCAAGGTAAGTATATTCCCCTTTGCGTATGAAGTGTAATCTTGATCTAACCTTGTTCGAGCAAATGACATGGTGACAATAAAATAAAACAAAAACAACAAAAAAATATTTGCTTTTGAATAAAGGCTCTATGGTTCTCAAACCAGTAGAGTCCATCTTTTGTTTCCACTTTTTGCTCGAAGAACACACCAGTACAACCACCAGTGTGGGGGAGTTCTCTCGAGCTCATCATCGACATATCCACTCGAGAACTCCCACACAGGCATTGCACGACATCGACTACACCTTCATGATGAGAACAAGGTAAACTAGAGTGAGCTGGCTATCCCTCAGGTCAGCCAAACCACCACTAGTCTTCCTTGTTCCCTATATCCTTCAGGAGCGATGGTATGTGCACCCTTATCTCACTCTCTCTACCCATGAGTTTGAATGATGTTCAATTCTTATCCAATGAATCAAACTCAAATAATGGTGCTCAGCTTGCTCTACATGATTCCTGTGGTTGGCTTGCATATGTTTTAGTCCTTACTCATTGTCTTGATGCTTGTGAACAAATATCATTAGGGAACTCATGCTCATCTAAGTAGTTGGTGTTTGTGATATGGTTTGATGATATGATCTTCGCTCTAAATGTTGGAGTGCTTGGGAATTTATTTACAAATATGAAAACCCTTTGCAAAGCTCCTCTTTGATTTGTCACAGTCCTACCAAAGCCATATGATGTTCCAGTTGAAAACCTTATACTCATATGCTGCTTGTTGTTGCATTGAGCTTTGTCAAATTCTGTGACCCTATGAGAATTCTTTCCATGCTTTCATGATCAAGATTCATGTGCACACCACCATTTCCCCCTTGCTATGCTTCTACTCTGGAAGTTAGCATTGTATCATTCATCTATTCACCTACATAAATGCTCCATCGTATGCATTGATTTCTCTCTCCTCAAGTATTTTGTAAAGAGGCATGGCTAAAAAAAAGAAAAAAACGGGGGGACACATGAAGGTCCCTCAGTTATGAAAAAAAATTAGAAAAAAAATGTGGGCACATGAAGGTCCATAAAAAAGAGAAGAGGATAGCCATGTTCTTATAAGACTTTATATATAAGAGAGAGAGAATCATGCAATGGAGTCATTCAGCTCATTCATCATATGATGTTAATAACTAGTACCTACTCCGGGGCTAGTGTCCACCTTACCATCACCACAGTATTTCATCGTGTATGGTAATATCTAGAACCCATTCCGGGCCTAGTATACACCTTATCATACCTATCATATCCGTACACGTGCACATCTTGATCTGATTGTATGATTTGATTTTCTCCTTGGATCTAGTTTTTGACTTTGCAATATATGTGATGCAAGTATGCTTTATCTTTATCCTACCCTGAGCTCCACATATAGCCATCATTAGAAGTAGGACGAAAGAAAGGCAAATCAAATGCCTTGGTGAGGACATATACACTTTGAGTGATCTGAGAGAATCAAATGAGGAGCTAAGCAAGGTTTGTTTTGAAAATTATTGCAAAAACCCCAAGTTACTTAACATGATGAGTAGGAGTGACTTGATTCATGACCGTTCCATTCTTCAACCACCCAAGATGGCATGATAGACACTCCACATAGTTCACAAGTGCAAGGTATGGTTTGGAATATGTCTTGTGCTAGCTTCATACCTTTGGATATCATGTACCACCTTGATCCGACTCCCTTCACTCGGGACGAGCAAAGGTCAAGTGTGGGGGAGTTGTTGATGGCTGTTAAGTACCACTTTTAGGCCGTCAATACCTACATAGAATAAACAGAAAGTGATCATCAACACTAGAATAGGAGCTTATACTGACAAATTCGGCGATGTATATCTGAATGCAGGTACTTAGCACAAGAAATAGAGCAAAAGCACACCTTATCCATCCACCTCATCGATCCAAGCCTCCTTATTCCAGCCAATGAGAGGCTACCATGCAAAGTGCCACGGATTGCTGATGTCACCAATCCAAGGGAAAGAGGCTCGACGAATCAGACGCCGCCACGTGTCCAGCACAAGGATTCAAGGGCCCACAACCTGAGCAAACCGCCTCCAAACCACGTGGACACCTGGAACCGTCATGGAGACCCACCTACCAGCCACCTGGAGAAAGCACAGGGCGAGTGGGGCCACCCTGGGGTCGGCCGACCCCTAGGATCGGCCGAACCGACATTATGTCGGTTCATCTCGGCCTTCCACGTGGTGGTCTCTGGTTGGTTCCTGGTTGCGTTCCGGGGGTGCATGGGGTGTTCTCACACCGGTGTTCGAGCCTATAAATAGAAGGGGAGGGGGTAAGAATAGAGACACATCCCAAGTTCTCCCCTCTCTCATTTCCTCACTTGGAGAGGTGAGTCCTCACCTCTCCATGTGTAGTTAGGTGTAGGTGCTATGTAGATGGTGGTGTGGGTGAGACTCCCATTTGTTCTTCATTTAGAGCAAAGTGAGTATTTCTGTATTTGCTTTTTAGACTAAAGTGATATTCATGCATGGGTGACATGTTCTTGAGCTCTTCATCTGTTCATCATTTAGAGGCTCGGGTTCTTCGTGACACGATCCTTTGATCTTGTTGATTAGATGAATAATTCTGCATTCCGTTTGTGTGAGTTATCTCATTAGATCTTATTGGAATACATAAATTGGTGCTTAGTCGTTCGACCTCGTGCCACCTTGGTTCAATGATGGGCAAGGTCTGGCTGTTCTCACGGGTTCGTCGCTCCGTATTTATACGGAGTGCTATAGTATGCTACGGGAGTGCCTAGACGTAGTCGTAGTATAGTAGTAATCGGTGGTGTAGACGTGGTGTCTAGACTACGGGTTATCCTTCGATTGCCCTGTATCCCACGGTTTGTCTTGGGGTAGGCCGCGGTAGTGACAGCCGTTGGACCCTTATGGAATCCCCCACGTTCAGATACAGGTGTAGGCAACCCTTTGCCGTGAACCGACTGTTATAGCCAGGAGGGTCCGGTGTCCGAAGCGAGATCCTTTGCAGCTTGTACCCCCCTAGAACCGAGCACCCCATCATCTCTCTACCCCAGCAGGGGCTTGGTGTCCTTTGACCACTGTACGAAGGTAGTACACACACGTCCCCTTGGATTCGAAACCCTTGGAATACTCTGAGGTGAAAGCTACAACGGTATCCGTGCGCTTGCAGATTTATTTCGTGTGTCGCTAAAATACCCAACACCCTAGTGTTGGAGTAGAAGTCGGAGTGTCGGTCTTCTTCCCCTTTCTCGGTGGGTGCGGTACAACTACGGTCGTCCACATCCGGGATACTTTGTAAGTTCGGATTCGTGAGTAACTAAGTCTCAAGTCATTTCATCGTTCGCTCTTAGGTTCTTCGATTGCATTTAGTAGTTTCTACTTGTTGTGATTGCTTTGCTTCGGATCCGAGTAAAGTAGTGCTTGGTTAGTGTAGACGTGGTGTTTAGGCTTTCCAGTACCTTGGAATGCTTCCTGGTTCAACAGAATAGTTGTGGTACCCTAGGGAGGTAACAGCTCCGGACGGGCTTTGTAGTCCACCACGTTAGTTCCGGCAGGTAGGAGTTACGACATCAGAGCCCCCTTCTCATCCCTTTCCGTGGCTCTTTTCCCTCTGGCCCCAACGAGCGACAAGTTTTGCCTTGATTCTATCCGTGACTCTCACGAGTCCCAAACTTCATCAGCTATCCCCTCTCTACCCGAAATCTACCCTTGCCTTTCTATCCTTCGTCACCATATCCCTCGGACGAATTAGTTCAGGTTCACAACACTCCTCGTTTCCCGTGGAAATCGATACCTTGGAATACTCCCGGGTGAAAGCTACAATGGTAACCGTGCGCTTGCGGATTTATCTGTGATCGTGTAGTATACCAACAGGCTTTCTGGCGCCATTGCAAATCTAGTAACGACGTAAGAAGTGCCAACAAGCTTTCTGGCGCTGTTGCCGGGGAACGGTAGCTGTTTTGATTCTGAACCCAGTTCGTCCTTGTATCACCCCATTTATCACATGGATTCCAATCCAACCCTTTTCGATTTTGCCGCTCCAAAGGGCGATCATTTGGAGCCTCCACCTTCATCACATTCCATTGAAACATCTAGCTATGAGCTACGTCCTGGCTTCATAGCTATGGTCCGAGAGCAAAGCTTCTCTGGAGATAAGGATGAAAGTCCTTATTCCCACCTGCGTGAGTTCGAACAACTTTGTTCGTGTCTTGTGATCGCAGGAATGAGTCAAGATACCTTAAAATGGAAACTCATTTCCGTTTTCATTAACGGGGAGAGCAAAACAATGGTATTCGCTCAGTGTGAGAAGTATGAAGGGGGACTGGGAAAGTTTACGAAAGGCTTTTTGCCTAACATTTTTCCCGACTCCCCAAGTAGTGAAACTCCGACGAGAGGTCATCTGTTTTGAGCAACGGATGACCGAATCTCTAGGAGCCGCATGGGCAAGATTTACAAAAATTGTAGATTCTGGTCCAGACCTTGGTATCGCAGAGCCCGCTCTTTTGCAACACTTTCGCGATGGTCTTGGACCAGAGTCAACAATTTTCTTAGACTCTTCTTCTGGAGGATCTTTCACTCATCTCACCTTGTCTGAGTGTAAGGACATTCTAACAAAAATCCTTCAAAATACCCCTTACACGGGAGTTTATGATGAATTCCCGGATGAGGAAGAGATCACTCAAGAGGAGCACATGCCAAACACTCTCTCGGAGGTCAATCTTGCTGAAGTACTTGGCCTTCCTCAACTGATCAAGCAGGTCATCAATGCGCGGCAACGGGTACTTGTTCTTGATGGTTACCGCATTAAGAGCGCGGTAATCGACGCACAGCCGTTGCGTCCCATCCTTCTTCGGCACAAACATCACCGGTGAAGCCCAAGGTGATGCACTCGGACGGATGTACCCCTTCTCACGGAGGGCTTCCAACTCTTCCTTCAGTGTTGCCAGCTCTAACTTGCCCATTCTGTAAGGACTCTGTGCCACGGGTGCAGTTCCTAGCACAAGGTTAATCACGAATTCCACGTCGCGGTCTGGTGGTAACCCCGGTAGATCTTCAGGAAACACATCGGGGTACTCACAAACCACTAGAACATCGGCCACAGTCTTGGTTGAGAGGTTGTACACAGCTGGTACTTCCCGAGACTTTAGCGGCTCGAAGGTGATCTTCGTTCCCTTCGGGTGCATCAAGGTCACTTGTTGGGGTGACGAGGAGATTACCCCTTTGTGAGCGGTGATCCAATCCATGCCCAGAATAACATCAATCCCATTGGACTTCAGTACGGTCAGATCTCCGAGGAACTTGTGACCCTTGATGAACATCTCCACTCCCTTGCATAGCAAAGTGCACCTAATATCTCTGAGCGGGGAGCTCGTTATGATGGGTTTCGGACGGGGAGTCATGGGGAGAGATAGTTTGTTTACAAAGTTAGAGGACACATAAGAACTAGTTGCACCAGTATCAAACAGAATTAAAGCCTTAGTGCCACAAACTAAAAACTCACCGATCACGATGTCAGGAGCGTCGGCAGCCTCCTCCTCAGTCAGGAGGTTGAGCCTTCCGCGATCTGCGGCTGGCTGGGGAGCAGCCTGAGGTGGCCTCCCTCCTGGAGCTGGTGCCCTGGCAGGTGTAGCAGCGGCCTTCTTGCTGGGGCAGTCGTACGACTTGTGGCCTTGCTTGCCACAGGCGTAACACGTCGGGGTGAAACCTCTAGTGCTGGGTCTCGACGCGCTCTGCTACGGGCGGTTGTAGCCACCACCCTGCTGCTGGTAGTTGCTCCTTCCTCCTGGGTATGGTGCATGGTTCCCTCCGAAGCCTCGTCCGGGTTGGTTGTTCCCCGGGCGGTAGCTCCCGCGGAGCAGGTTCCTCTATCCGCTCCTCGGCCTCTGGAAGGATCGGTCGCCATGGTCCCGATCTCCGAACCTCTTCTTTCCCTTCATGCGCTCCTCACGTCCCCTGCGTTCTTCTTCGAGCGCGATAGCCCTGTTCACCAGGTGGCGAAGGGACTTGTGCTCGCTGGCCTTCAAGCCCTGGCAGAGGCCATGGTGCAGGCCTCACAGAAACCAGAACTGCTTCTTGTCATCGGTGGTGGTGTCGTCAGGGGCATAGCGCATCATTTTCATGAAATGCCTCTCGTACTCCTCCACCCTCATCGCACCCTGAGTCATGGTGCGGAACTCCTGAGCCTTCTGGATCATGAGTTCCTTCGGCAGGTACTGCTCACGGAACACCTCACAGAACTCCAGCCAGGTGATGAATGCTGGGTTCGGGTGAGTCCCGTAGTAGTTGTCCCACCAAGACTTGGCAGGACCCTCGAGCTGGTGGACGGCGAGAGCGACACACTCCTCGTTGGTGTAGGCGGTGAGGTCGAGCTTCGTCTCGATCACGTGGAGCCAGTCATCGGCATCGAGGGGATCGTCCGAGTAGCTGAAGGTAGGGGCCTTCAGACGGATGAACCTCTCGATCTTCTTGGCGAAGTCCTCCTCCACCGGGGCGTTGCGGTTCCCACCGACTCGGTTCTCGACGGCGTCAGCCATCCTCTGCATCAGCTGTGTCTGGACAGCCATCACATCCACCAAGTTAGGTGGTGGCGGCGGAGGCTGGTCTGGCTCAGGCTGGTCTTGCTCCTGACCTTGCTCGGCTTCTCCATCCTCGGCTTCAGCTTCTGGGCCCTCGGGCGGCGGTGGCGGTGCTCCGGCACCCTGGCCTCGAGCTCCCAAAGCTCCTCCACGTAGGGGTGGGCGTCCACAGCCATGGGCAGGTGCACGACCGCGTCCACGAACGGCGGCACGGCCACGACCACGGCCACGGCCCTGTGGGGCTTCCTCCTCCTCGGCGGCAGCCTCCTCAAGGCGCGCCAGCAGACGGTTGGACCGTCGGATCGACATCCTTCTAAAAACATGACCAAGGATATAGGAAAGCATCAGATACGTCACTCACCAACAAATTGAGTCTGATATACAAGCATGAAAATATTATTAATTATATAACCTATCACTCAATGAGAAGATGCATTAAGACTCAATTAACTCCATTAAGAGCCAAACACTCAGCAAGCATGATAGATACACATATAAGCTTCCTCGAGGCTGACTCGGGCCTCAGAGGTCGCGAGCACATCAACGATCTAATTTATCGTTAAAAGATCTCCGAGGGGTTGTGCCTAACACGGTGTTTCAACATTGCTCCCCTTCATCGTGTTCAGGACAAGTTCTAGACCAAAAGGTCGTGTCCCCGTATAGAAAGTTGAGTCCCGCAGGTAAGAAAGAATGTTCTTCAAAAAGGGGAAAGCTTTTATAAAATATTCCAAGGAGTTTATATAAAGGAAACGTATAGAATCCTTATTTACTATCGGCCAATCCTAGGGATACGCGCTACGGTCAAGTATGGCTCTGATACCATCTGTAACGCCCTGGGTTTTCAAAATCGGAAAACCCAGCATTCTGTCTCGTGATAGTCCCTGGATCAGACGCTATCACGCACAGGCATTCATCACAGATAAATAACACAGTCATACATCGAAATAAAGCATCAGAGTACGAATAATAATCTGATTATTACATGTCCTGATTATTCGGAGTACATCAATACTCGCCTCTTGGCGGAATAACAGAAATAAGAACCTACGCAGCAGTAGCTATCTCCAAAAAGGTGTCTCCATCTTCAGGCATCTCCCACAGGCATCCTTGAGCTAAGCGTCGTGCCCCCTCAGTCGTACCATCCGTCGGCATTGTTGTCGTAGTCGGACTCGTACCCTGCAAGCTCAGGGGCTATCCCCAAGGATCGGGATAGGTCCACGTCACCGGCCATATGCAAGCTTTAAGTGGCCTATTTCTAAGGGGGAAAGAGTATATCAAGGTAGTAGCAGGGTTTCCTATGCAGCAGTAGCAAAAATAGAGTAATATCTCCATAAGTTCACCATATCCCATATCTCTCATCCGCATACGGTTACATCTAGTCACCCAGATCACCATCACCATCACCTATCTCCATCTAGGGTCGGTGCGAGAACTCCCACTCCTCGCACCTCAATGGTTGCACCCGGATCCGCGAGGTAGAGGGAGCAACTCTCCTCTCCCCGAATACAACCACGGCTCACCAATCACACTCATCCTATAAGGGGGAGGTAGAAATCCCAAAACGTAAGAGTCGGAGAAACAACGGGCATGTCCATAACCGAGGACGCGGCTATACGTATAGATCTAAACTCTGCAGAGCGTGTACACCAGTACCCAACTCAGAATAGTACCCGGACGGTGTACGGCCGACCGAGCCTACCCTACCGGGCGAACACCTAGGAGTTACGGTTCCATCCTGCATCCGGGTCTCGATGCGGTCCCCCGCAGAAGACCACCCCAGAACTGTGAAAATGCCCCCGTGTGGCCACACGGGAGTCGCACTGAGAGGGTGGACTCACTCCCACCTCTCCCCCACTGATACCCCGCTATCCTGCTGGCAGGTATGGTACCGCACTTGCTAGGGTCGAACGGCCCTATCCCCACTCTCGGCGAGGTGGTGTGTACGAAAGTCCCGTGTAACAGGCGACCCACTCGGTTTCAGACCGGGGCGAGCTCATATCCTCCAAGTCATCACAAAATCCCCAACACCTGTGCTCCTAAAACGGTGTACCCGCCATAGGTACCAACTCGGGCAACGTCCGAGAAGACGATCCCTGGCCCCCGATCCCAGATCAGGTTGTCTCGAGCTCACCCCCGCCAAAATATCCCAAAACACCTTCTCCTGCCGGTTTTCCCAACACACGCCAAGAAACTACCACAATAATCCCAACACATGCACAGCAAGCTCAGCACATCATCTAGCTTAAGTAAACAGTAGTAGTAGGCCAATCAAGGACAAGAATGTAAAAGGGGCTATGCATGGGTTCATCATATCCATCTCTATGCATTAAATAAAGCACTAGCAGTTCTAAAATAGCCATGCCTAATGGGCATTCAAAGATGGTCGGGCGTGAACCTGGGTACGAGTGGCCGTCGTAGCCGAGGTCGTCGTCGAAGTCCTGGTTCAGCTCTCCAGCTCCGGCAGCTCCTAGAAGCGTATTTAAATAAATAAACTCGGCTACTAATAGCAATAAATCCAAGATAAAAAGCAAATAAGATCCAAAGAGAGGCAACCTCTAGTCTAGCAAGAAGTTTGGATTTTTAGAAGATTTTCAGAAGAAGTTTCATATTTTTCAGAGCTAAAACGGATTTGTTATGATTTTTCGAAGATAAAATACATTCCTGAAATTAAAATACGCATATACATTAGCAACAACTTTAGGCCGACTACTGGCTGGCTCAAAAGGGCTTAAAGCTAGCTGCTAGATGGCTGCAGGGCGGCTACTGGCGCCGACGTGGCTGCTGGCGTGGTCAGCCACACGAGATCCCGGCGGGATCTTCTGCGGCGCGGGTCGGTGTGGACTCTGGCGTGCCCAAGGCTACGAGTGGCCGGCCGCACCAGATCCGGTGGATTGGCTACGACCAAAACCACGTGTGCCCCCCCCTGTGCACAAGGGAAAACCCCTGGGTTTTGGGGTCCGCCGCCAGGTGCTCGACGCGGTGACCCAGAGGAACGGCGGCGCGGTCATGGGTCTGCTGACGGCGAGGAGTGCCCGGCTAGGTCAACTAACGGCAGCGAGGGGACGACGAGCACTAGGGGCTCTCGCTTATGCATCAAGGGATCCGTCTTGGACAGAGGTGTGGTGTGGCGGCGTCGCGACAGGTCACGGCGGTGACGTGCCTGCGCGGGTGCTCGGCGGTGGTCTCCGGAGACGGCGTGCGGGTGCCCCAAAAGCCCAGACGCGTGTGTGTGAGCATCAAGCGAAATGGAACGACCCCAAAACTGGGGCTTTTGCCCCTTTGCCTAGGTGCACGGCGTGGCCGCCATGGCGGAGCTCGGGCCGGCGCACGCGGCGGCGGTACTCAGGGCTCCCGCGGCCGAGCACGGGCACATGTGGGGGCGCGCATATGCCGGCGGCGAGGCGATCGTGACGGCGTGCAAAAGGTGGACGGGGTGGTTTCCGGGGCGTGTGCGCGTCGACGTGCATACCGGCGGCGAGGCGCGCCAGAGCACGGCGGCGGCGATGCGCGTGTCGGCGAAGTGCGGGTGTGGATCAAGGGAGAAACGCGGAGGCGCACGCGCGTGAGTGTGGCGACGGCGGCGGCACCTACAAAAGATTCCCAGCACGGCACGAAGGCCGGCTTCACCAAGCGGCGTGCGCGGCGGCGCGGTGGCGGTGATGACGGCGAACTCGCGTCCTTCCACGGCTCGAAAGCCGGGTCGACCACAGGTGGGCGAGGAAGGTCGGCCTCACCTCGGTGGCCACTGGCCGAAGTGCAGGCATCGGTGAAGAGGACGGAGCGGGCTCGTCGGCGATGGGGAAGGCTGCGACGCGGAGCAGAGGAAGCAGGGGAAGACGGTGTGCGCGGCAACAGCAGGTCCGGCTCCTCCTCTCGGACGGCTCCGGCGGCGACAACGGACGGCGTTCCCTCCGACGGCCTCCGGGCCTTCTCTTCTCCCCCCCCCCCTTCTCCTTCTCCTCCGGCGGGCAGGGCGGTGTGGAAGGAGGGATCCTCCCGGCGGCTAGGGTTGGGAACTCCCCAGGGCGCGGCGGCGGCCTTCTTATAGGCGGTGAGCGGTACGGGACGCGTGGATGGCGCGGATGCGAGGGCGGGGCGCAAGGTGGCATCGCGTCGGCGCCATGGCTGGCACGGGAGCGCTTTGGCGCGCGACGCCAGCGAAAGCGGAAAAGGGGAAGATGACGACGGCGACGTCATGGTGACGTGGGCATGACGCCACGCGGGTCCCGTTCGTCAGCGACACGGTGCGGGCGCGGTTGGTGGGAGACGGGCCGGCGCTGGAGCGGGCTGCGTTGGGCTGGCCCGAGGAAAGAGGGAGGTGGTGCGGTGAAAAGGGAAAAAGAGACGAGGGAGGTCGAGCGGACTTCCGGAGGTTGGGCTCGGAGCCCGGCAGCTCCTCCCCTTTCCCTTTTCTATTTCCATTTAGCCCCTTTTCTATTTAGTTTCAAATTTGAATATAAATTCAAATTTGAAACCCACTCAAGTAAACTCCAAATAAAACCAAATGAACTCCAAGTTTCTCACACTAGCATTTTATATTTCCTAGAATTTTCATTTAGCTCAAAAATAATTCTAGGAATTAGAGGAGAGAAAAGGAAGACATCCTTAATTAAATTGATAATCACCCAAATAAACCATCGAAAATTTTAAATCCTCATTTTTATTAATTAACATTCCTCAATAAATTTTGAGGGATGTTACAGACTCCCCCCCTCAAAAGAATCTCGTCCTCGAGATTAAGAAAATACCTCCGTCTCGAAGAGGTGCGGGTACTTCTCTCTCATGACAGACTCCTTCTCCCACGTTGCCTCTCGCTCGGTGTGATTGCTCCACAATACCTTGCAGAGGTGAATGGTGGTGCTCCTGGTAGCCTTCTCGGCCCAATCCAGAATCTTCACTAGGTACTCCAAGTACTCCAAGTTGTCCTGCAGGTCGATAGCATCGGTGGAGACATGCTTGTCAAGCTTCGGGTCTAGACACCTCCGGAGTTGCGATATGTGGAACACAGGGTGCACTCCGGCAAGGTCAGACGGTAACTCCAGCCTATAGGCAAGTTTCCCCACCTTTGCCACAATCAGGAAGGGTCCAACGAACCTCGGGGCTAGCTTCCCCTTCACGTGGAACCTCTTCGTGCCTCTAAGCGGTGACACTCTCAGGAAGATGTAGTCACCGACTTCGAAGGAGACATCCTTCCGCTTAGGATCAGCGTAGCTCTTCTGTCTGCTCTGAGCTATCTTCAGGTTCTCTCTAACCTTGGCCACATTCTCCTCAGCCTCAAGAATGGAAGCAGGACCGAAGAAGATCCTCTCCCCCACCTCAGACCACATCAACGGGGTCCTACACTTTCTGCCATACAGGGCTTCAAAGGGTGCCATTTGCAAACTTGCCTGATAGCTGTTGTTGTACGAGAACTCAGCGTAGGGCAAACTCTTTTCCCAATCATTGCTGTAGGTCAACACACAAGCTCTCAGCAGATCTTCTAGAACCTGATTCACTCGTTCAGTCTGTCCATCTGTCTGGGGGTGGAAAGCTGTGTTGTAGTCCAAGTGGGTGCCCATCGAAGCGTGCAGACTCCTCCAGAATTGAGCTGTGAACTGAGCACCACGATCTGACAGGATGGTGCGAGGTGCTCCATGCAACCTCAGGATATGCTCAACGTAAAGATCAGCCAACTGACTCACAGAGTACTTGTTCTTAACCGGAAGGAAGTGCGCTACCTTGGTCAAACGGTCCACAATCACCCAAATCGAGTCATTCCCCTTCTGAGTGCGGGGAAGACCTACCACAAAGTCCATACTGATATCATCCCATTTCCACTGAGGTATCGCAAGTGGCTGAAGTAGTCCGGCGGGTCTCTGATGTTCTGCCTTCACTCTCTGGCAAGTGTCGCATCGGGCAACATACTCAGCTATGTCTTTCTTCATATTCTCCCACCAGAACCAACACTTCAGGTCTTGGTACATCTTCGTGCATCCAGGGTGAATGGAATACCGAGAATCATGTGCTTCCTTCAGAATCGTCTTCCGGATATCCTCTCCACTGGGCACACATATGCGATTCTTCAACCATAACGTGTCTTGCTCATCAACGCGGTAGTCAGGGGCCTTGCCTCTTATCAGAAGATCTTTCACTTCCTCAATTTAAGGACACTTCTTCTGGGCTTGTCTGATCTGGTCTTCCAAGGTGTACTTTACCCTCAACTCGTTGAGCTGACCTTTCTCGATAATGTCAAGCCGCAATCGCTCCATCTCCAGGTACAACTCAGGCTGTTCTTTCTGCACCATTAGGTTGTTGTAGTAACTTCTTCGGCTCAAAGCATCGGCCACGACATTCGCCTTACCCGGGTGGTAGTGAATGTCGAGGTCGTAATCCTTTATCAACTCTAGCCATCTTCGCTGTCTCAAGTTCAGCTCTGACTGAGTGAAGATATACTTCAGACTCTTGTGATCCGTGTAGACATCACACTTGTTGCCCATCAAGTAGTGCCTCCATATCTTCAAAGCATGTACAACAGCAGCCAACTCAAGGTCATGCGTCGGATAGTTCTCTTCGTGTTTTCGGAGCTGCCTTGAAGCATAAGCGATCACTTTGCCTTCTTGCATCAGCACACAGCCAAGACCTTGCCTCGAAGCATCGCAGTACACCACAAAGTCCTTGTTGTCATCAGGAAGCGTCAACACAGGAGTTGTGGTGAGTCGGGTCTTGAGCTCTTGGAAACTTGCTTCACACTTCTCTGTCCATACGAATGGTGTGTTGTTCTTCAGCAACTCGGTCATCAGCTTCGCAATCTTAGAGAAGTTCTCGATGAAACGGCGGTAGTATCCCGCCATTCCGAGAAAGCTCCTGATCTCCGTCACAGTCTTGGGCGACTGCCACTTTGACACAGCTTCGATCTTCGAGGGATCAACAGCAACTCCTTCTCCTGACAACACATGCCCAAGAAAAGCCACTTCTTCTAGCCAGAACTCACACTTGCTGAACTTGGCATACAACTGATTCTGCCTCGGCTTCTCCAGCACAATCCTCAGATGTTCTTCATGCTCTTCTGTAGTTTCCGAGAATACCAAGATGTCGTCAATGAAAACCACGACGAACTTGTCCAACTCATCCATGAACACCTTGTTCATCATGTTCATGAAGTAGGCAGGGGCGATCGTAAGACCAAACGATACAACAGTGAACTCATACTGCCCGTACCGGGTCACAAACGCGGTCTTGTAGATGTCCTCAGGGCGAATCTTCATCTGATGGTAGCCCGATCGAAGGTCAATCTTGCTGAAGTACTTGGCCTTCCTCAACTGATCAAGCAGGTCATCAATGCGCGGCAACGGGTACTTGTTCTTGATGGTTACCGCATTAAGAGCGCGGTAATCGACGCACAGCCGTTGCGTCCCATCCTTCTTCGGCACAAACATCACCGGTGAAGCCCAAGGTGATGCACTCGAACGGATGTACCCCTTCTCACGGAGAGCTTCCAACTCTTCCTTCAGTGTTGCCAGCTCTAACTTGCCCATTCTGTAAGGACTCTGTGCCACGGGTGCAGTTCCTGGCACAAGGTTAATCACGAATTCCACGTCGCGGTCTGGTGGTAACCCCGGCAGATCTTCAGGAAACACATCGGGGTACTCACAAACCACTGGAACATCGGACACTGTCTTGGTTGAGAGGTTGTACACAGCTGGTACTTCCCGAGACTTTAGCGGCTCGAAGGTGATCTTCGTTCCCTTCGGGTGCATCAAGGTCACTTGTCGGGGTGACGAGGAGATTACCCCTTTGTGAGCGGTGATCCAATCCATGCCCAGAATAACATCAATCCCATTGGACTTCAGTACGGTCAGATCTCCGAGGAACTTGTGACCCTTGATGAACATCTCCACTCCCTTGCATAGCAAAGTGCACCTAATATCTCTGAGCGGGGAGCTCGTTATGATGGGTTTCGGACGGGGAGTCATGGGGAGAGATAGTTTGTTTACAAAGTTAGAGGACACATAAGAACTAGTTGCACCAGTATCAAACAGAATCAAAGCCTTAGTGCCACAAACTAAAAACTCACCGATCACGACGTCAGGAGCGTCGGCAGCCTCCTCCTCAGTCAGGAGGTTGAGCCTTTCGCGATCTGCGGCTGGCTGGGGAGCAGCCTGAGGTGGCCTCCCTCCTGGAGCTGGTGCCCTGGCAGGTGTAGCAGCGGCCTTCTTGCTGGGGCAGTCGTACGACTTGTGGCCTTGCTTGCCACAGGCGTAACACGTCGGGGTGAAACCTCTAGTGCTGGGTCTCGACGCGCTCAACTGCGGGCGGTTGTAGCCACCACCCTGCTTCTGGTAGTTGCTCCTTCCTCCTGGGTATGGTGCACGGTTCCCTCCGAAGCCTCGTCCGGGTTGGTTGTTCCCCGGGCGGTAGCTCCCGCGGAGCAGGTTGCTCTGTCCGCTCCTCGGCCTCTGGAAGGATCGGTCGCCATGGTCCCGATCTCCGAACCTCTTCTTGCCCTTCATGCGCTCCTCACGTCCCCTGCGTTCTTCTTCGAGCGCGATAGCCCTGTTCACCAGGTGGCGAAGGGACTTGTGCTCGCTGGCCTTCAAGCCCTGGCGGAGGCCATGGTGCAGGCCTCGCAGAAACCAGAACTGCTTCTTGTCATCAGTGGTGGTGTCGTCAGGGGCATAGCGCATCATTTTCATGAAATGCCTCTCGTACTCCTCCACCCTCATCGCACCCTGAGTCATGGTGCGGAACTCCTGAGCCTTCTGGATCATGAGTTCCTTCGGCAGGTACTGCTCACGGAACACCTCACAGAACTCCAGCCAGGTGATGAATGCTGAGTTCGGGTGAGTCCCAGAGTAGTTGTCCCACCAAGACTTGGCAGGACCCTCGAGCTGGTGGACGGCGAGAGTGACACACTCCTCGTTGGTGTAGGCGGTGAGGTCGAGCTTCGTCTCGATCACGCGGAGCCAGTCATCAGAATAAAGCATCAGAGTACGAATAATAATCTGATTATTACATGTCCTGATTATTCGGAGTACATCAATACTCGCCTCTTGGCGGAATAACAGAAATAAGAACCTACGCAGCAGTAGCTATCTCCAAAAAGGTGTCTCCATCTTCAGGCATCTCCCACAGGCATCCTTGAGCTAAGCGTCGTGCCCCCTCAGTCGTACCATCCGTCGGCATTGTTGTCGTAGTCGGACTCGTACCCTGCAAGCTCAGGGGCTATCCCCAAGGATCGGGATAGGTCCACGTCACCGACCATATGCAAGCTTTAAGTGGCCTATTTCTAAGGGGGAAAGAGTATATCAAGGTAGTAGCAGGGTTTCCTATGCAGCAGTAGCAAAAATAGAGTAATATCTCCATAAGTTCACCATATCCCATATCTCTCATCCGCATACGGTTACATCTGGTCACCCAGATCACCATCACCATCACCTATCTCCATCTAGGGTCGGTGCGAGAACTCCCACTCCTCGCACCTCAATGGTTGCACCCGGATCCGCGAGGTAGAGGGAGCAACTCTCCTCTCCCTGAATACAACCACGGCTCACCAATCACACTCATCCTATAAGGGGGAGGTAGAAATCCCAAAACGTAAGAGTCGGAGAAACAACGGGCATGTCCATAACCGAGGACGCGGCTATACGTATAGATCTAAACTCTGCAGAGCGTGTACACCAGTACCCAACTCAGAATAGTACCCGGACGGTGTACGGCCGACCGAGCCTACCCTACCGGGCGAACACCTAGGAGTTACGGTTCCATCCTGCATCCGGGTCTCGATGCGGTCCCCCGCAGAAGACCACCCCAGAACTGTGAAAATGCCCCCGTGTGGCCACACGGGAGTCGCACTGAGAGGGTGGACTCACTCCCACCTCTCCCCCACTGATACCCCGCTATCCTGCTGGCAGGTATGGTACCGCACTTGCTAGGGTCGAACGGCCCTATCCCCACTCTCGGCGAGGTGGTGTGTACGAAAGTCCCGTGTAACAGGCGACCCACTCGGTTTCAGACCGGGGCGAGCTCATATCCTCCAAGTCATCACAAAATCCCCAACACCTGTGCTCCTAAAACGGTGTACCCGCCATAGGTACCAACTCGGGCAACGTCCGAGAAGACGATCCCTGGCCCCCGATCCCAGATCAGGTTGTCTCGAGCTCACCCCCGCCAAAATATCCCAAAACGCCTTCTCCTGCCGGTTTTCCCAACACACGCCAAGAAACTACCACAATAATCCCAACACATGCACAGCAAGCTCAGCACATCATCTAGCTTAAGTAAATAGTAGTAGTAGGCCAATCAAGGACAAGAATGTAAAAGAGGCTATGCATGGGTTCATCATATCCATCTCTATGCATTAAATAAAGCACTAGCAGTTCTAAAATAGCCATGCCTAATGGGCATTCAAAGATGGTCGGGCGTGAACCTGGGTACGAGTGGTCGTCGTAGCCGAGGTCGTCGTCGAAGTCCTGGTTCAGCTCTCCGGCTCCGGCAGCTCCTAGAAGCGTATTTAAATAAATAAACTCGGCTACTAATAGCAATAAATCCAAGATAAAAAGCAAATAAGATCCAAAAAGAGGCAACCTCTAGTCTAGCACGAAGTTTGGATTTTTAGAAGATTTTCAGAAGAAGTTTCATATTTTTCAGAGCTAAAACGGATTTGTTATGATTTTCCGAAGATAAAATACATTCCTGAAATTAAAATACACATATACATTAGCAACAACTTTAGGCCGACTACTGGCTGGCTCAAAAGGGCTTAAAGCTAGCTGCTAGATGGCTGCAGGGCGGCTACTGGCGCCGACGTGGCGTCCACGGGGGCGGCTATAAGTCAGCTGCTGCCCACGTGGCTGCTGGCGTGGTCAGCCACACGAGATCCCGGCGGGATCTTCTGCGGCGCGGGTCGGTGTGGACTCTGGCGTGCCCAAGGCTGCGAGTGGCCGGCCGCACCAGATCCGGTGGATTGGCTACGGCCAAAACCACGTGTGCCCCCCCCCCCCCCGTGCACAAGGGAAAACCCCCTGGGTTTTGGGGTCCGCCGCCAGGTGCTCGACGCGGTGACCCAGAGGAACGGCGGCGCGGTCATGGGTCTGCCGACGGCGAGGAGTGCCCGGCTAGGTCAACTAACGGCAGCGAGGGGACGACGAGTGCTAGGGGCTCTCGCTTATGCATCAAGGGATCCGTCTTGGGCAGAGGTGAGGTGTGGCGGCGTCGAGACAGGGCACGGCGGCGACATGCCTGCGCGGGTGCTCGGCGGTGGTCTCCGGAGACAGCGTGCGGGTGCCCCAAAAGCCCAGACGCGTGTGTGCGAGCATCAAGCGAAACGGAATGACCCCAAAACTGGGGCTTTTGCCCCTTTGCCTAGGTGCACGGCGTGGCCGCCATGGCGGAGCTCGGGCCGGCGCACGCGGCGGCGGTACTCAGGGCTCCCGCGGCCGAGCACGGGCGCGTGTGGGGGTGCGCATATGCCGGCGGCGAGGCGATCGTGACGGCGTGCAAAAGGTGGACGGGGTGGTTTCCGGGGCGTGTGCGTGTCGACGTGCATACCGGCGGCGAGGCCCGCCAGAGCACGGCGGCGGTGATGCGCGTGTCGGCGAAGTGCGGGTGTGGATCAAGGGAGAAACGCGGAGGCGCACGCACGTGAGTGTGGCGACGGCGGCGGCACCTGCAAAAGATTCCCAGCACGGCACGAAGGCCGGCTTCACCAAGCGGCGTGCGCGGCGGCGCGATGGCGGTGATGACGGCGAACTCGCGTCCTGCCACGGCTCGAAGGCCGGGTCGACCAAAGGTGGGCGAGGAAGGTCGGCCTCACCTCGGTGGCCACTGGCCGAAGTGCAGGCATCGGTGAAGAGGACGGAGCGGGCTCGTCAGCGATGGGGAAGGCTGCGGCGCGGAGCAGAGGAAGCAGGGGAAGACGGTGTGCGCAGCGACAGCAGGTCCGGCTCCTCCTCTCGGACGGCTCCGGCGGCGACAACGGACGGCGTTCCCCCCGACGGCCTCCGGGCCTTCTCTTCTCCCCCCCCTTCTCCTTCTCCTCCGGCGGGCAGGGCGGTGTGGAAGGAGGGATCCTCCCGGCGGCTAGGGTTGGGAACTCCCTAGGGCGCGGCGGCGGCCTTCTTATAGGCGGTGAGCGGTGCGGGACGCGTGGACGGCGCGGATGCGAGGGCGGGGCGCGCGGCGGCATCGCGTCAGCACCATGGCTGGCACGGGAGCGCTTTGGCGCGTGACGCCAGCGAAAGCGGAAAAGGGGAAGATGACGACGGCGACGTCATGGTGACGTGGGCATGACGCCACGCGGGTCCCGTTCGTCAGCGACACGGTGCGGGCGCGGTTGGTGGGAGGCCGGCCGGCGCTGGAGCGGGCCGCATTGGGCTGGCCCGAGGAAAGAGGGAGGTGGTGCGGTGAAAAGGGAAAAAGAGACGAGGGAGGTCGAGCGGACTTCCGGAGGTTGGGCTCGGAGCCCGGCAGCTCCTCCCCTTTCCCTTTTCTATTTCCATTTACCCCCTTTTCTATTTAGTTTCAAATTTGAATATAAATTCAAATTTGAAACCCACTCAAGTAAACTCCAAATAAAACCAAATGAACTCTAAGTTTCTCACACTAGCATTTTATATTTCCTAGAATTTTCATTTAGCTCAAAAATAATTCTAGGAATTAGAGGAGAGAAAAGGAAGACATCCTTAATTAAATTGATAATCACCCAAATAAACCATCGAAAATTTTAAATCCTCATTTTTATTAATTAACATTCCTCAATAAATTTTGAGGGATGTTACACTATGAAACAGAGTTTATAAAGGAGGAACCTATCCTAGAAAAATTCATATCCACAGACACCCATCCTCCTCTTACCAAAACTTGGTTCACAGGGGAACCATTCCAACCTTATCGAGAGTTCGATCACCCCTCGTGTGACTTCGTCTATGAATACTATGATGAGTTATTTGATAAACATTGGACGGAGAAATCCTTCCCGAGAAGGGAAAGAGACTCAACACACGAGAGAGAATTAGTCAACTTACCCAACCCAGAAGAGGTAAAAAGACGGAGAGAAAAGTTGGAATACATCTCCGCAATCAGTAGCCGGGAATGGTTGAGAGAAGTAGAAGGCATGGATCAAGTAATCCAGCTATATCCCGAGCTAAAGTCACTCTCATGCCAAGTAGGAAACCTCTCTTACCAGGATGTGTTCTATGACCCAAGGGTCGATATCAATATCATTCCTAAATCCTTAGTATTAGAGGCCTTTCCCGACGAACCCCTCTCTTTCTCTCAGAAGTGTCTCCAATGGATTTCGGATCAAATCATAGAGATGGAGGGAATCCTTAGAGTCGTCCAAACAAAGATTGGAGAGTATGGGATCTTCCTAGATCATCATATCTTTGACATCCCAAAAGGAGATCCACCCTTCATTCTCATCGGAAGACCCATTGAAGGGGTATTGAGTAGTGTGCTCGACCATGAAAAGCAGCCATATCATCTTGAGGTTCGAGATACACATCTCCAATGTCATAGACCTGAGGTTAAGAAAGAACATGTGTGGTCTATATATGGACATTCTTGAGGCGTCGACACTGGATTCTCAAAACAGACTCGAGCATGAAGGTTTTACACTAGAGGGATCACAAATCCCATGCTCACTTCAAAAGTTTCCAGAGTTATCAAGCCCCATTACCAATGACCTTTACGAAACCTACAACCTCCTAATTTTCCTTGTGCATGCTAACTTTGAAAGGAAGGTTGTAGATGCTTTTGTTTACCATAAACATTGCAAATTTCGTGGTCATTTTTTGTACTAACCTTGCAGCTAGAGCTATGATGGTTTCATCATCTCGATTGGCTGCAAGATGAAGGTCTCAAGTGGTCGACCTTATGACCAAAAACAAAGCACTATCAGGAGATAGCCCGAATAATCATCTAGATTTCCTTTTCAAATAAAAGCAAAAGCATCTCTTTAGGATTAGTCGTCCTTTGGGTATTTTTGGTCGCTAACGTTTCAGGTGGAGATTGAAAGGACCTATGGATAGGCAATACCTAAAAACATGAGAGCTACACCAACTACAACACCAAGGTAATTCAGGGAGAGAAAGTATTACGAAGGAAGCTTGAACTCCGCACACTTGAGTTGTGTTGCCTAGCAATGCAAACTCCAAGTGTGGGGGAGATATGTGAGTATCCCGAGTAAGTTTCTCTCATACTAAATCTTATTTTGGTTTGAAGATGGTGTTGGTTCTTGCATCTTGCTCTCTTAAAAAAACACAAAAATATTTGAAATTGAATAAAGGCTTCCTAGCTCTTCAGCTAGCAGAGCCTCCCTTTTTGTTTCCATCTTTTTCTTTGAATAATAACACCAGGTACAAGAGCAAGTGTGGGGGAGATTTCTCAGGCTCGTCGAAACACAAAATTGAGATCTCCCGCCATGATGCCGCACAACACTGACTACGCTAATCGAAGAGGGATGAGGTAAGTGCACTAGAGCAAGTCGTTCGCCCCTGTGGTTTGGCCGAATCACCATTTGTCTACCTCATTCCCCACTTTCTCCAAAAGCGATGGTATGTGCACCCCTACCTCTCTACTTTTGGAAATCATGAGTTTAAATGAGCTTTAAATCTGATCATATAAATCAAACTCAATTGAATCCTCATACACCCAATGCTCGACATGTTTCACATGGTTGGCTTGCATAAGTTTTATTCCATACTTATTATCTTGATGCTTGTGAACAACATATCTTTAGGAAAGCATGCCCATCTAAGTAGCTAATGTTTGAGATATGGTCTGATGAAATGATCTTTGCTCCAAATGTTTGAGTGCTTGGGAAATTTATTTGAAAATTTTGAAAACCCTTTGCGAAGCTCCTCTTTGATATGCCAAGTCCTACCAGAGCCATATGATGAGACATCATGAAAACCTCATACACATATGCTACTTGTCGTGGCATTGAGCTTTGTCAAATTGTTGTGACCCTTGTGAGAACTCTTTTCATGCTTTCAAGATCAAGATACACGTACACGCCAACATCCTCCTTTCTATGCTCAGTTGAGAGTTAGCATTGTACCATCTATCTATTCCACAAAATAAAGCTCCACACTATGTGTTGATCTCTCTCTCCAAGTTAATATTACAAAAGAGACATGGCTATAGAAAAAAATATATGGACACATGAAGGTCCAAGTGAAAAAAAAAAGTTGGACACATGAAGGTCCAAGAAAAAGAAAGAAAAAGAAAAGATAGTCATGTCCACAAAAGAGTTAAAGTAGAGAGAGAGAGCATCATGCAAAATGGAGTTACAATAAATCAGATGGTAATAACTAGCACCCATTCTGGGCCTAGTGTACACCTTACCATCATCACAACGTTCATTATACATATGGTAATATCTAGCACCCATTCTGGGCCTAGTATCCACCTTACCATATCCATCATATCCCTACACATGCACATCTTGATCTGATTGTATGATTTGATTTTCTCCTTGGATCCGGTTTTTGACTTTGCAATACATGTGATGCAAGTATGCCTCATCTTTATGCCCTGCCTTGAGCTCCATATATAGCCATCATTAGAAGTAGGTTGAAGAAAGGCAATCCAATGCCTTGGTGAGGACTATACACATTGAGCGATTTGAGAGAATCAAATGAGGTGCCAAGCAAGGTTTATTTTGAAAACTTATTGAAAAAAATCCCAAGCTACTTGACATGAGGAGTAGAAGTGATTTGATTCAAGATCGTTCTATTCCTCAACTACCCAAGATGGCATGATAGAAACTTCAAAGTTCACAAGTGCAAGGTATGATTCGGAATATCTCTTATGCTCGCTTCATACCATAGGAATTTTTGTTTTCACCTTGGTCCTTAACCTTTACTCGAGGATGAGCAAAGGGCCAAGTGCGGGGGTGTGTTGACGGTCGTTAAGTCCCTATTTTCGACCCTCAACTTTGAACAAATTTCACTCCATCAAAGCTTGCATCATAGCTGTGGGGTTATAAACTAACGGATTCCACGAGCTTTGGTGAATATTTGGATGCAGGTCATAATGAGACATTATAGCACAAATAAAGCATCTTGACAAACAACCTCAAATGCTTAGTTTGATAGCACCATTGCGAAGTTCTCGTTGAGATGATCGAAGTGGAGTTTTTGTTCACCCAATTCGGAGTCCGGATGCAGAAATTATGCCTCACAGAAGATTGTGACACGAGACGTGTCGGGGGAGTAGGTGCGGCCGAACCTAGTAGGTTCAGCCGGACCTATCAACCTCCTCCGATCAACACCAAACTTTGCCAAATGCCTCTACACTTAGCATAATATCCAAGGGGACCAAGTCCATGGGCCAGACACCACAAAAGTTGGTCCGGGCGCACCTCCTAGGTCCAGCCGCACCTACTAGGTCCGGCCGCACCTACTAGGTCCGGCCGCACCACCCAAAATCCTCCTCTCGAGTCCACGGCACCAACAATCCCACAAACACACCTTGGATGGATGAGATACACCGGTGAATGGTCGGTTTGATCAAAAGGCTAAGGTTGGAAGCACTTGGATCGATGGACCCACACTTAACCGCCGCAACCGCCATCAAGGAGTGATCCTGGACGTCCCTCAACACGGTCGGTGCATCACAAGGCCACTGGGTAGGCCTGGCCGCACCTATCAACTGGAGTGTCGGGCGAAACTGACCCAAGGAGCCGACCTACAACTGCCTCAGGAGCAGTCATCAGGGTCGTCCAAGTCCATAGGCGGTGGATCACAGGGCCGGCCGCACCTGGAGATACGGCCGCACCTCCTTGCTCGGCACTGCAGCTCCCTCTCACCTACAAGTACCCCCTCCTGCAGCCACCGACCCATTGGAGCTATATATAGAGCCTGGCACCTCGTAGAAAGACACAAGTGATTAGAAGCAAGTGGCGGAGCCCTACATAAGTTATTATTCAGAGAGTAGGGAGAGAGAGTTGAGTGTTGGAGTAGAAGCCGGAGTGTCGGTCTTCTTCCCCTTCCTCGGCGGGTGCGGTACAACTACGGTCGTCCACACCCAGGATACTTTGTAAGTTCGGACTCGTGAGTAACTAAGTCTCAAGTCATTTCATTGTTCGCTCTTAGGTTCTTCGATTGCATTTAGTAGTTTCTACTTGTTGTGATTGCTTTGCTTTGGATTCGAGTAAAGTAGTGCTTGGTTAGTGTAGACGTGGTGTCTAGGCTTTCCAGTACCTTGGAATGCTTCCCGGTTCAACGGAATAGTTGTGGTACCCTAGGGAGGTGACAGCTCTGGATGGGCTTTGTAGTCCACCACATTAGTTCCGGTAGGTAGGAGTTACGACATCAGAGCCCCCTTCTCATCCCTTTTCGTGGCTCTTTTCCCTCTGGCCCCGACGAGCGACAAGTTTTGCCTTGATTCTATCCGTGACTCTCAGGAGTCCCAAACTTCATCAGCTATCCCCTCTCTACCCGAAATCTACCCTTGCCTTTCTATCCTTCGTCACCATATCCCTCGGACGAATTAGTTTTCTCGTTCCCCGTGGAAATCGATACCTTGGAATACTCCCGGGTGAAAGCTACAACGGTATCCGTGCGCTTGCGGATTTATCTGTGATCGTATAGTATACCAACAGGCTTTCTGGCACCATTGCAAACCTAGTAACGACGTAAGAAGTGCCAAGACCTTCTAGACTTGTTTCTTTTCTTGTATTTCTGCATAGTCCCTGTAATTTTATGAATTCACCAAAACTCATGGAAATTGTCAGTGTAAACCCTAATAAGGTGATCTAATTATATTTTAGCCCTTTTTCCAGTAAATATGAGGAGAAATATTTATAGATAAAATGTGCCAATAGTAGTGGCAGAAATGGTTTTAGTTTACAATCACAGCTCAATGTCATCGGTTTTACTCAAGACAAAGCCCTGGGGGCGAATCCCCTTTTCGAGAGAAATTTTAGTCTTGCTTTCGCGTTGGGTTTCGCCAGCACTAATAGTTTGTTTTCCATGTTTTGTCTAACTAAGGCTTTCAGGTAACTTGATTGACTGGATGAAGGGCATCTCCGAATCGAAGATCTTCATCCGACAGCCACACGTGCTTATACCGGAAAAAGGACCGTGATATGCAGCGCGAAATCAGGAAAACGTCGATTACGTGAAGACCCGATGGAGAAATCCCTAGTTTAGGCTAGTACATTCTAGAATAATTCATTTTATACAAGGCTATTTTCAGAATGTAAAAAGTCTGTTCGTCTCCCTATAAAAGGAGGTCGAACAGCACTTGTAAAGGGGATCGACTTTTGAGAATTACACTGTTTAAGGATTTGTTCAATGCCTTTCGTATCTTCTATTTGAGTTGTTTCCTTCATTATTTCTGTTAAGCTTCGCAACAACACAACAATTGGTGCCCACCGTTTGTGTTTGGCTCGACTAGAAAACCCAAAATGTCCACAAGAAAGAAGAGGACTACCACCAATTCAAGCAAAGCGGCACTGTCGTCCCTTGAGGAGGAGGTGAATCCTTCGAATCTACTCACTCAAGGGGAGGAGGTGCCAAACCAAATCCCAACTAGCCAAGGCCGAATCAGGAAGCTACTGCGGCCATGGCCAAAGCAGCTTATGAGGCCGAGCTGGCTAAGTAAAGAAAGGAGGCTGACGAACTCGCCAAAACCAAAAAGCAACTCTTGGCAGTGCAACAAGAGGCGGATGCGGCCAAGGAATTCCAAAGGTAGAAAGCAGAAATTGCCAAGCTAAATGAGGAGTTGTGCATCATCAAAGCAAAACAATCGCTAAACTTTATCCAGCCCTCTCCTGAGTACTCTGTACCCAATTAGCCCATATACACCGAAGGCGACAATCCTTTCACCCAGCCGCCTTTGTTCACTACTTTCAGCCGTAACACTTTTTCCAATCCTTTCGAGTCCGCCCCCTCAAATCACGACGCCCGCACAATCTGCACGAGAGCTTGAGACCCAAAGTCGCCCTTGTCTCAGGAAATCCAACTCACTCCCTGGCCGCAATCCTACAGACTGGTCCCACTTCCCAGATTTTGGGGCCAATTGGACCCTAGACAATTCCTAATGAGTTACGAAGCTGCCATTCTCTCGGCTGGGGTGACGACTTAGTACTGGTCAAATCATTCATCATTGCTGCCGATGAAGCCGCAACGCAGTGGTATTCTCTCTTGAGTCCCGGAGTAATTTTCTGCTGGGAAGACCTAAAGCAGCGCATTCTTTCAAATTTCCAAGGCTTCTAGCTGTTGACACTGTTTTTTGACATGTGTCAAGACTAAAGTCAAAATGAGGTAGAGGGGCCGACGGAAGGCGAAAGAAGTAGATTTAATTGAAGGCAGAGGAGGATCAGCCGGTGGTCAGCTATATACTTGCCTTCATTAGCTAACTTCATTAGCCAGCTAGCTGGATTATTTTATTCCAAAGGAAGAGAAGAATCGACTAGCTAAAGAATCAACAAGAGTATGCATGAGCCAATCGGCTGGACAACAGCGAGAGATGATCAACCACCAGCATGTTGGCAAGGATCGGCCAGCAGTGGTTCAATCGGCCACCAGTACGATCGGTAGGAATCACGTACAACGAGCTAATGTACGAGTGATGATCAAGGCCCTTTTGGCCAGTCTCAGTGCAAGTTTCATGGGCACAATTATCTAGACTCAAAACTAGGTAACTGTACCAGCGGAGTTTCATGGTGATGAAACTCTCCTCACATCCCATGAAACTCTCACATTCTCTCTCTTCACCACGTCAGCATATTTAATGCAATGAAACTCTCCATGAAACTCCACTGAGACTGGCCTTATGGCATGCGGAGCTGCATGTACACATGTGCAGGTGCTATATATTATTGGCATACGTGCACTAGTGAGTAACCTCCAAGCTGAATACGTGACAATAAATAAAGAGATACATTAGTTGCTACTCCCTCCGTTCTGTAAAAACGGTCGTTTAGGACATGATTACGGTAACCAAGGTGGAGTTAATGAGGGGGTATTTTTCCACGACTGCCCTTATTAAATAGATGTGCGGGTGCATTACAATTGAGAAACTACCGTAGTCCAGCTGGTTTGTGCAACGAAGTGGGGCTTGTTTGCGCGCGGGTTCGAGGCCTGTTGTCCGCAAAAAATTTTTTGCTGGTTCTTCATTTGCAAGGGAATTTTCATGGTACTTTTGGGCCTGCATGGTAGTGCGGTGGGATTTTTTGCTGGTTCTTCATTTGCAAGGGAATTTTCATGGTACATTTGGGCCTGCATGGCAGTGTAGTGGGCGCGTTTTGGCCGTCTGTGGTGCGTTTTTTCAGTCGTGTTTCGCTCGTGGCGTTTTGGCGGCGTTTTTTTTCGCTCTTCAACCGGGAAACAAGTTTTGGTGATCCAAGGCGCCACGTTGGAGAGCGTGGAGGGCTCGGCGTTCCCGGCCAAGCAGGAGACGAGGATGTTCTGCTCCATGGCGGCGAACACGCTTGTGACGCTGTCGTCCATGCTCCATGTCGTTGCAGCGCCCGGAGCGCGGATCACGCCGTCGCCGGCGTCGGGCACGTCCGCGCGGGGAACGGCGTCCGGCACTTCGTCCTCGACGGCGTCCGGCATGTCCACGACGGAGTCCGCTACCTCGTCGACGGAGTAGAGGGAGACGGCCGTGTAGTTCTTGCCGTTGCCGAGCCAGACGATGGACTCGTGGGCGGCCGGAGGGTAATGAATGTGGCGAGCGAACGGGGGCACGCGGGGGCGATTACTTCGGGCGATGAATGCGGCAAGCGAACGGACGGTTTGACTGTGTGCGCGAGGGCAAAGACGTCCGAAACCGTCGGCGGAGCATCGGGCGGAGCCAGGACGTCTGTTTTTTCGGAATCAACCGGTTCGCCCAGGGAGTACGTGAGGAAGGAGAATCGGCAAAGGGTAAATCGGCAGGGTCTATATCGGCAAGACCAGGGCAGAGGAGAAATAATAGAATAAGGAGATCAAGGAATAAGAAAGAGCCTGCGCATGCGGGAAGTTGATTACAATAAAGAAAGAATACCCAAGCCATTACGTGCAAGTCAAGATGATTAGAATAAAAGGAAAAGCAAGTTGTCGTATGGGAAGAGGGAATCCAAGTTAATTCAGATTAATTGACGAGATTGGTGGAAGCTTCACGAGAAAGGTTCTGCAGAGAGGAAAGCCAGAGTCCGTGTATCCTAAATATTTCTGTTTATTAGATATTAATTAAGGTAGTCAAGTTGTAGTTGGTTTAGTTAAAGAGCTAGCTTTTTGTGCGTGAGTTGCACACCAAGTCCTAGGTTTGACAGCCCTATACATATAAAGGGTTAGCGGTCATTGTAAAATGATCATATGATCAATATCAAAACCGCCTCCGGGCACCCTCTTTACAATTCTTGCATCTACTTTACCGCATCTATTTTTCGGCGACTTCGCCATCGTACCTTTTTCTTCTTTACGAGTTCTCGCAAACTCGTCGGGCTGCATCGCTTCGATCTCCGGCTTGCTAGTAAGTTCCGCTTTACTGAGTAATATCTAGGCTTTAACCTCCGGGCGTATCGCTGTGGTTTCGTCTAGAATTATTCTCAAGTTATCGATATCAGCTAGATTAGCAAGTTTTATCTTAATTCTTGTTACTTTAGCTTTTATCACAATTATCCAGCTTGAGACTGCTTCCTGTCGGCTTTATCGCATTATTATTATTTTAATTATCATATAGTCGGCTAGATCTATTTCAAGTGTTGCTCACGTAGCTCTGTTTAAGTTGCCTCTGATAGCTTACGCTTTGCCTACGTCATCATATCAGCTGATCTAGCCGATCTGTTTTGCCCCGTATCGGCTACCTAGTTGTTACGATTTTATCGGAAAATACATCAGCTCTCTAGCCGATTAACGTTTTCTTAGATTTTCCATTGTCAATCAACAGGTAAGATTGGCTGGCACGCCTCGCAACAGACCGGGGAGTCACGTGTGCTGCACGCAGAGGTGACGTCCTATTTTTGCGTCAACACACTTTTGGCACGCCTGGTGGGACCCGAATATTAAATCCCTATTATATCACCTGGTGAAACCTGAAGAAAATATCCACGATGAATCAAGAGGTGTTCAATGAGTACATATAGTGCGCCATGGTCAATCAATCTAAAGTATTGACGAACATCATAGGCGAAGCAATTAAGGGAGCATTCTCTCATGTTCAGCGGCAAGGCCACATGGGACCATATTACCAACAGTCGGAATCCTCGGCTAATATAGTGGAACCCTGCCTACTATCCATGGGAGACTACTAATCAAACAACATCTCTATATTCTGCTGCGCCACCATCAGTACAAAGTGATTTGTTTAATGCCCCAAGCATTCATGGTATAACTCGGTTTCAACAAATTGCTATATAGACAACGCAACCATTGGTTCTAGACACCTAAGACAAAATTCAGCAGCTAGGCTACGAAGAACCAGCATACGTATATCCTAGATCGTCAAGTACCGCACCAGCAAGCATGAGTGCAACTGGTGAATCAGCTTATGGTGATTATTTAATTCCGCCAGTCTTACCTTAGGACGACTTCTATCAGCCGATGATAGTTTCTCAGACTACACCAGTTCTCTATGACTCATTGCCGCTGGTACAGGAACATTTGTTCAGCACTCTTGGATATACGCCACAGCCACTACACAGAGGGATTTGTTCAGCATTTTTGGATATACGCCTGTGGACACTACTCAAATTCAAGGATCAACAGGCTGTCAAAGTGATGTTCTGGAATCACAATTTATTCCCCAAAGTTCATAGCAGAGACGGTTTCAAGAATTGGCTCCTCAGCCAATAGCTTTCCAGCCACATGTGCAAGCTCATCAACCAATGATTCAGCAAGCAAGTTGGCCGATGGTGCAAGAATTACAACAAACAATTCCTGTAGCTCAGTCTCAAAAACCAGAAATTTATCAGCCACAAGCTATGGACGAACAATTGATGATTCAACAGTCAGAACTGATAGTTCTACAAGCTTGCCCCGGGGGGCTGCAACCGCAAACAGTAGCTCAACAACCTTTGCCTAAGGGGCTGCAATGTTCCCAGATCTCAGTTTGTCCACAACAATCAGGAAGACATTGGTCGCAAGAATCGGCTTTACAGCAAGAAAAATTAAGCCCACAGCCGATTACTCACCAACCACATCGACCAATAACTCTTCAATCAATGGTCAGTCAGTCTGTTATAGAAAAATCAAAAGAGATGGCGCATCTGATGGAGACTGATGGAGATCTGTGTCCAACTGATATGGTCAAAGTGGGCAACCAAGATGAAGAGACTGATTTAAAATTGTCAAGTTCATGGGTAACTAATGGATCAGAAGTCACATATCACAAAGTGCATATCCCAGTTGACGAAATCAAGGGTGAAGGCCACTACGTGAGAAATCTTAATTCCAGAAAACATCAAGAGGAAGCTCCAACAAACAAGAGAAAGGAGTCTGAAATCGGCTTGACTGAATGGAATAAAAGGCCGACCACATGCATTCAAGAAGAAATTAAGGAGTCTGTATTTGATATCAATAAAGCTGATAAAATACATTCGGCTATCGAGCAGGAGAAAGTAAAAGAGCTTGCACATTCGATTAAGGATGGAAGTCAGTATGCAAGAGAAAATAGCTCTGCAGAAACTCACACGGAAGTAGTCCCAGCCAACTACAAGGATAGAGAAAAACGAACTGATGAGCTATTAAAGAAAGATGAAGCGGTCGATGAATGGATAGCAAAAGAAGGGCAAGAGATAGGTTCTCAGAATATTTATTGCTCCCTGACCAGAAATATTGTTCTAAAATATCGGCTGCTCGGAGTTTGTTTTCCATTGGAGCCAGGTAGAAAGCCGAAAATTACTGTACAAATGTATCGACTGCTTGGGGGTCATTTTCCATGGGAGCCAGGCAATCAAGAACAAAAAATTATTGCCCTGAAGCATCAGCTACCTGGAAATTATTTTCCATGGGATCCAGGCGGACAAGAGTTACGTACGAAATTTTGAAGCTGATGTTTTTAATATAATCGGCTAGATGATGAGACATATATCATTTGAAACCTATCCTATGGTTATGTTGCCTCATAATTGAAAGCCAATAAGATATATATTTTGGCTACGTACTATTGAAATTAATAGAGTGCCAAGCCAATACACTATGCTTGTTGATAGCCGATTGAACTATCAGCCGATGAGAATAGTTTTGCAGTCAATTAGGTCTATGGTCCTAGTTTAATGGTGTCTTCTGATATATGGCTGATCTATATGTGCTATGCATGAACTATATGTGCGCAATGAGCAAGCCAGACGGAATTACCTGCACACAGTACACCATGCATGTTATTTTATTAAAAGGCCGATGTTGCTTGCCTGCTATATGATGGGCTCTGCATTCTTTGCTGATGGTTCAAGGAAAAATCGGCTACCTGTAATTCAGAAGAATCGGTTGATACTTGGAAACATTTATGAACCACACAGCGGCAATGACACAGACTGCTGTGCGCCAAGATAATGACAGATCATGAAGCTGCTACAACGGTGTCGCAATGCGCTAAAAGAGCCATGGATATACGCAGCCAAAGAGTTATGTTCTCCAGATATGCTCGAGATATACTTGCTTGATCATGTCACCGCCGCTGCATCTATCATGACGACATGCCGTACAAGCTACAAGACTTCAGCATTGTCCTCTCCACGTATGACACTACAAAGCTACTAGAGCAAGAGGACAAGACCACGTTGTTGTTGCCGTCGACATCATTAAGCAGTTAATTTAAAGTTTTACAAGAACAGCTCGGAGATGACAAGATCGCGTCGGCAACACGTAGCTACCTGCAAAGATACAAGTCATCGGCCTGTCAAAAAACAACACTCGTCGCTGCCTCAGTCATACGTCCGGTGGGATCAAAGGAGTGGTCAGAATATTGGAGTACCGGATTTTCCAAAGACGCAGATAGGATGAGGTATATCGGCTGCTTTATTTAAAATATAGCCAATGGAAGCAGAGGTTGGCCAGTAGAAGAGCAACATAGTCAGCCAATCCAGCACGACCGTTCTTCATTGACCTCGCCGGAGGAATCGTCATCAAGCCTGACACTGGCAATCTCACCGCCGACGACTACATCAACATTGTTAGCGAACGAATCTGCATCCACTCGTCATCAAGCAGGCATGTCTACGACAATGCCTAACGCCCTACGTGGTATGTATCTACTGATAACTGCCCTACGCGGCAAGTGGAGTAGATCAATTGGCACCAAAACAAATGCAAGGTAACTGCATGCTGAGGACATAATCCCCTGGATTATTTTAAATTCTTGCTTGGGGCCAAGAAGAACATATTGTGTAGCATGAATATAGAAAAGCCGATGAGAAGTCTGTCGATTACATGTTATGGATTCGAGATACCACCACCAAGGCTACTAGCAAGCAGCAGAGGTACAAAAGAATTCACTTCAGATATGAAGGCATATCGGCTATTTAATAGCCAATGAAATACTAGAAGAGGAGCTTATTGCTATTTCTTCAAAGAGATACTTGGAAGATTTGCACAAGCTCGAGGGATGCAAGTTGAAAGCCAATGTCCTACCAGCATGGTGGGATGAAGTATATCAGCAGAAAATCAATCATCATCGATGGCTAGTTGAATCATTAGCCGGTAAAGTCTACAACCTCAAGTGCACGACTAGCCGAGATTTCGATCAAATCGCCCACCGCTGCGTCAAGAGATTCGTCAACACCAAGGCATTATCTGCAGCAGATTTATGCAATCTAAAGATATCAGCATTATTCATTAAGGATCTAGTTGTAAAAAGGTTGATACATACTTAAGATCAAGACCTGCACATAAGACAGATCGACTGCTTGCTCTAAAGATGGTCGATTGGAGAAAAAACAGCCGACAGTAAATAATTCTTCCTCGGCTTACACGTCATGTTTGGCATCGGCACTGCAATGTTTCATTGTTCGTGTGCGTGGTTGACAAGATATCAGAAGAGACTATTTCATAGTAAGCTGAATTCAAGACGGAAATTGACAGAACAATGATGACCTACAATCCCAATGCCGACACCACTGCTACATGCAGAGCCGAGACGCCGCAAGGTTTCTTGCGTAGCTTATGGTACATCTCAAATAAGAAAAGGAACGGTCCCAATTTCAGTATCGGCTAGTAGGGAATAATAGCCATTACCTGTATAGTGCTGGAGCCGATATATATAATGGATCTCAGTGCATTGTTAATCCAGATGACCTATTGCTGATTATGGAAGAAAAATAGAAGAGCAATATATTCATTGGTCGATGGAAGAAACAGGGAGAGCCAATAGGAAGACGCAAGACAGATAATTAAGCTCTTTATCAAGTGATTAATCATTTATTTGTCGTGGAGAAGCTGATGGAAACATGACTGGCATGGAACATATAAGCTGACACTATGTCAGATCTCAACACATCACGATCAACACCCGTCTGATTTTCAAGACGACCAGAGAAGGATGCAGAGGATCTTAAATCGGCCGAATTATTTTGAGCATTAATACTCTTAGTGTTTAAGCTCAAGAAAGTTAGTGATGGCCGATAGAAAAACCTCGTCCTCGACGATGTTCTGCTGCCTGGTACATTATCAGATAAAGCAAACTCGTGAGAAACACTCAAGGAACATCAGCAAGAATGGTCAGCTACCTACAGCTCAGAAGATGCTATCACAAGATGCTAGAGCAGACTGCGAAACGCCTGGCTAACATCAAGGCTACAGTCTACATTCTCAGATACCAACCCTGTGAAGATTGTAGCTAAATATCAAGCTTCAATAAGTCACGTATTATCTGAAGAAATCATTTGGCAGAATGCAAAAGCCGACCAATTATGTCTAAACAAAAGTCGGCTATTGTTAAATAAAGTGATCGGAGCACCGGCTTGTCAGCAAGTACACATCAATGCTGATGCACCACAGTTACTGAAGTATAGGGCTACCTGGTCGTCTCAAGGAAATCATCTTCCAGAACGATGGTACTCTGATGCAGTTCAATGACCCATAGCAGTTGGTAATTAAAGGAGAACACTGCATGCTTCTGCTTGAAAAAGTGTTCGCCGACCGACAGATTATGGAAATTGCCAAAGAAGTAATGAAGATATGTGTTAGACAAGGCATTTTTATTTGGGAAATCCAATTATGTGCTTGTGGTACAGGAATGCACAAAAAGTGCAAACCAGGAGCAAGCTAGGGAGATTCTGCGTGAGAGCAAAAATGCTTATTGCCAAAACTACAAGGTGAAAGCAAGGAGGTCACATAGTGTCACCTTCTAGATGATGTTCATAAACACATATTGGACAAGAATCAAGTTGCCAGGCCAGTTACTCGTGGTACTGTGCAGGAGTGAGTTTGATGGGAAGCACTTAAAGAAACATGCACACACTGAAGTAAACAGAGTTGCGTGGCCAATCTCGTTCCGGGGCAATATTCGGCTACCCCATGTATTTTGTTCGGCTGTAATAGCCAATAAAAGAAATAAAGGAAGAGCTAATATGAATACCTAAGTGGGATCTGATATCAACTGCTAGGTCTGGCAACAAGAGCACATCACCTACACCGATGGTATTGAACCATATGAGCATGCCAGCAAAAATCATTTCAACAGCACAGCTGGCGGTAGGTCTACTAGCAGCATCGATAATTGGAGTACAAAAGCCATACCGAGCAGTAATCCTGAGAGCCGATACATAAAGTATATCGGTTAAGGATCGATCCAATCAAAGTTTGAAAAGGTGTTGCTCTAAGTTGCCAAGCTAGAAAACCAGTACTGAGACAATGACGAGGTTGCATAGCCAATGAAGCCGATGAAATCGACATCAAGACAATATGATCGGGCGACTGGCCAGGCGATGCCTGCAACAACAATGAAGACCTACGGACATGGTATCCAGCAGGAGTCCTTCACCAAGCATGATACCTCGCCACCGTCAATCTCACAACCAATTACATGGATACCTTCATTGGACACAATGTTGTCAGGCAACCGGCGGAGTACCATAGACAACGACGATGTCATACCAACCTTTCTGCATGCATGACGGTAGGAAGACACAAGGCTGTACACACGTATGCATGGAGATTGTGTTTGGAGAAATCAAAAGCCACCGTCGAAACTAGACTCAAGGGCAGCAGGACGACATTGTCAACAAGCACGGCGCTGCGGAGGTCATCAATGAAGAGAAAACCGAATTATTTTTCAGTTACTAACAAGCCGATGGCATATCGGCTAAAAAATATCTAGAAGATTCGCAACAAGAGTTAATGAAGAATGGTCGATACTGATCATATTGGCAAAGCTTGATGATCATTGGTGATAGCAAACAGCCAATTCAACTGGATGACGGTGCTGAGAGTAAAGTGGAAACCTCCCATAATACAACATGTACCAGTATTCCATCAAGGATACAAAAAGTTGGGCAGCGACATAGACCTCTCAGCTCCTACAAAGTCTAGTGTGTTAGAGACATGAAAGAGGAAGTCGATGAGATTGGTGAGAAATAATCAATCAGTTCGACACTTACTGTTAGCAACTCAAGACGTGCTGCAGGAAGATTTGTCGAAAGAAAAGAGTTCTTTCAATTATCAACTACCATGCCCTCAAGAGATCAATGATAAGTCATTATGCTGATGACAAGGTTGATACTGGAGCAAAGATGGCATGGCCAATGATGCAGGGTAGTAACAATTGAGGATTCATGCCGATGGTTGGAGGTTTAAAGCCGAAATACTATCGATGGAAGACAATGATCATGATGGAAATCAGTAGCTCTTAGAATATTTGTGGAAGATTGCATGCATCGGTTATTCACTTAAGGAAGCTAATAATACCAGATGACCAGTACATGCATTGACTAATCAGTTGATTTGCATGTTGAGCATGGGAGCCGATGGTTCAAGTGAGTCGAGAAGTTGCCCGTGAAGCTAGTAGCTGGTACTTCATTCTTCCAAATGCACAAGAGCTACTTGCATTCATACGAGGCAATTAATGAAAGGCTAATGAAGGGTTCCGGCGAGAGGACAATGGGGCCATAAGACATCAATGTAAAGTTGACAAAGGAACGACAATGCCGAGCTCAATCAAGACTTAGAAGAGGAGACACGTAAGAGCAGAGTTATTTTAATTCTTCATATTGGCCAATATATTATGATGAATATCGGCTATGAAAGGGCACCGTCAGAAAGTCTAGAGTATTAAATTCATGGAGCAGTTAGCATCGGTCAGAAGATAGAGGTTCTGGATTTACAGAATTTCAAAGCATGAATTCTTTATACTCCGAAACTAGGGGGCTTGTGTTCACACCGTTTTTTAGCATGTGTCAAGACTGAAGTCAAAACGAGGTAAAGGGGCCGATGGAAGGCGAAAGCAGTAGATTTAATTGAAGGCAAAGGAGGATCAGCCGGTGGTCAGTTAAATCGATGTTTCAGTCAGCTATATATTTGCCTTCATTAGCTAACTTCATTAGCCAGCTAGCCGGATTATTTTATTCCAAAGGAAGAGAAGAATCGACTAGCTAAAGAATCGGCAAGAGCATGCATGAGGCAATCGGCTGGATAACAGTGAGAGATGATCAGTCACCAGCATGTTGGCAAGGATCGGCCAACAGTGGTTCAATCGGCCACTAGTACGATCGGCAGGGATCACGTACAATGAGCTAATGTACGAGTGATATATGATCAAGGCCCTCTATGGCATGCGGAGCTGCATATACACATGTGCAGGTGCTATATATTATTTGCATACGTGCACTAGTGAGTAACCTCCAAGCCGAATACGTGACAATAAATAAAGAGATACATAAGTTGTTATGTGAGGAAGGAGAATCGGCAAAGGCTAAATCGGCAGGGTCTAGATCGGCAAGACCAGGGCAGAGGAGAAATAATAGAATAAGGAGATCAAGGAATAAGAAAGAGCCTGCGCAGGGGGAAGTTGATTACAATAAAGAAAGAATACCCAAGTCATTACGTGCAAGTCAAGATGATTAGAATAAAAGGAAAAGCAAGTTGTCGTATGGGAAGAGTTCCAAGTTAATTCAGATTAATTGATGAGATTGGTGGAAGCTTCACGAGAAGGGTTCTGCAGAGAGGAAAGTCAGAGTCCGTGTATCCTAAATATATCTATTTTATTAGATACTAATTAAGTTAGTCAAGTTGTAGTTGGTTTAGTTAAAGAGCAAGCTTTTTGTGCGTGAGTTGCACGCCAAGTCCTAGGTTTGGCAACCCTATAAATATAAAGGGTTCGCGGTCATTGTAAAATGATCACATCATCAATATCAAAACCGCCTCCGGGCACCCTCTTTACAATTCTTGCATCTACTTTACCGCATCTACTTTTCAGCGACTTCGCCATCGTACCTTTTTCTTCTTTACGAGTTCTCGCAAACTCGTCGGGCTGCATGGCTTCGATCTCCGGCTTGCTAGTGAGTTCCGCTTTACTGAGTAATATCTAGGCTTTAACCTCCGGGCGTATCATTGTGGTTTTGTCTAGATTTATTCACACAAGTTATCGATATCAGCTAGATTAGCAAGTTTTATTTTAATTCTTGTTACTTTAGCTTTTATCACAATTATCCACCTTGAGACTGCTTCCTGTCGACTTTATCACATTATTATTATAATTATAATTATCATATAGCCGGCTAGATCTATTTCAAGTGTTGCTCACGTAGCTGTGTTTAAGTTGCCTCTGGTAGCTTACGCTTTGCCTACGTTATCATATCGGCTGATCTAGCCGATCTGTTCTGCCCCGTATCGGCTACCTAGCTGTTACGATTTTATCGGAAAATACATCGGCTCTCTAGCCAATTAACATTTTCTTAGATTTTCCATTGTCAATCAACAGGTCAGATTGGCTGGCACGCCTCGCAACAGACCGGGGAGACACGTGTGCTGCGCGCGGAGGTGACGTCCTATTTTCGCGTCAACACCAGCAGCCCCAGCTCACAGAAAGTGATCTATTCTCTTTCAAGCAGAAAGAAAAAGAGCTGCTCCAAAACGTCTTCAGGAGATTTGTCCACCTTAGAGCCCAAGCGCCTAATGTCATGGATGTCGTTGCTATCAATGTCGCGATAGTGGGTCTGAGGGCTAGGCAATTTCGCTCGCATCTCATGCTCGAAAGGCCCAAAACAATCCAGCACTTATACGAAGAGTTCAAAAAATATTGTCATTCTAACAATGACTTTAGAATGTGCATGGAAGAGCAATCTCAGCAAAAGAAATCCGCCAAGGCTAATCAACCAAATGAAAGGGACTAGACCAATCCCAGAAACACCCCTCATCACAACCCCAGAAATGACTACGTGGCCTCACTCAAGAGGAAGACATTTTCTTTTGTTTCGATTCTCGAATCTTTTGTATCGGTGGCTCAAGCTTTACACCTCGCAAGCTTTTCGCCTCCGAGGGGCTTATATTCGGGATTCGGAATCAAATATGATAAAGTTCTCATTTTGAATCGTCGCGATAGCTTCGTGCAATCCAAAGTCTTTTCTTATGTGATAGCGAAGTCCGCAAAGTCATTTAACTTCTCCTTATTTCCCATAATTTCTAGATTTTCGCTGGGTACCTTTCGTCTTCCGAAATGCGTAGCGGCAGAAAGGGTTTCAGTTTACAATCACAGCTCAGTGTCATCGGTTTTTCTCAAGACGAAGCCCTGGGGGCGAATCCCCTTTTCGAGAGAAATTTTAGCATTGCTTTCGCGTTGGGTTTCGCCAGCACTAATAGTTTGTTTTCCATGTTTTGTCTAACTAAGGCTTTCAGGTAACTTGATTGACTGGACGAAGGGCATCTCCGAATCGAAGATCTTCATCCGACAGGCGCACGTGCTTATGCCGGAAAAAGCGCTGTGATATGCGGCGGGAAATCAGGAAAGTGCCGATTACGTGAAGACCCGATGGAGAAATCCCTAGTTTAGCCTAGTACATTCTAGAATAATTCATTTTATACAAGACTATTTTCGGAACGTAAAAAGTCTGTCCGTCTTCCTATAAAAGAAGGCCGACCGGCACTTGTAAAGGGGATAGACTTTTGAGAATTACACTGTTTAAGGCTTTGTTCAACATCTTTCGTATCTTCTATTTGAGTTGTTTCCTTCATTGTTTGTGTTAAGCTTCGCAACAGCACAACACCTACCGAGCATATCCGAAGAGACTTCTCCATTCATTTCTACTCTTTCACCGCCGTCAGCACGCCATGATGACGTATACTATACAGTCTACTGTAGTCTGGAGTCATCCTAGCCGTGTGGAAGCTGGTCTACTTCCAAAGTCGTCCTCTCTGCAGTTACCGTTGATAGAATCAGGTCCATCCTGCAAGTTACCTATTGTTAATTACCTTTGGCTAGCTGTTGGACTATTTCCTCTCATTTGAAAACTTCGCGCTTTTGGACTACCCGCGTGCTTGTGTGGCAAGTCTTCGGCGCGTTATATTAGGTTATTATTCAAAAGTGGCAAAAGAAAAAAGTAATAAGTACTCCGTAGGTAAAACATCATGCGTCCATCTAGATAGGAAAAAGTAACCAGAAAACATTAAAATATGTATTAAAAGAGCAACTTTCAAAGTGATAAGACAACTCACTTATTCCTCAGTCAGACATCTGGCACTTTCAAAAGAGCAACGCCTTCCTGTTGGCTATCGTTTCCTAATGAAGTTTTCAGACAACCTGGTTGTACTGCGTTTTCAAAACCTTCATCGAACTAGCTGATATACACATACACGTATGGGAAGTTGGGAACATGGTACATACTAGCTTCCTGATTTCGCAAAGAATCTCAGGAAGGAACTTTTTTCTTTTTTTTTTTTTGCGAATTGAATCTCAGGAAGAAACATAACAGCTTCAGTCTGGCATAACTTATTACAGAGTTAATTTTAGGTAAAAGTTTGTCCAGGATTTGTTTTGATAGAATCGTCTATTATTAGTGTAGTCAACTACCAAAACCCGCTCAGCTCAACGTGTAGGATTAGGAAAATTCCTTCATTTCCAATTAAACCTCTTCTTCTGTAATATAAAGTTTAAAAAGCAAGAACTTTAAATATCTTTTTTTTAGCACACAAGAACTTTAAATGTCTGAGCCTTTTACTCCTCAACGTGCTACGCCAAAATTGGGCCAGCCCATGAAGCCAAATGGGTCGTAAAATCTTTTTCTTCCTCCTCCTCAAAAGCCTTTTTAACTTCTTCGTCTCCCATATAGGGATTGTAATATGGAGGCTCATAATTTAGCTAAAGTAGGGAATGACCGATATGTTTGGTCGGTATAAACCTTGTTTTTTCAGGATGCAAATGCTGCTAGCAATAATTTCTAAATCCCTATCTTCCTCTAAAAAAATCTTCATCTCCCAAGTCCTCCAGATGCTCTGATGAAAAAAACTCGATCTATAGGGGTAAGACCATATTCAAGGTATTAATATATTAATAATTTCTCATGCATGTCGAGAAAATTTCTGAACCTTTATCCCACCTATACATAGTGGCATCCCACCACCCATGAGATTAAGCTCACTTTAGACCTGTGCTTTGACGTAGGACAGACGAGGAATTTCTTTTTTTTTGCAACAGCACAATGACCGCTCAACCACCGCACACACGTGCCTGCTAGGGAATAAACCCCCTGCGACACCTTGGTCCATCCCAGAGATCGAACCGTGGTGGGTAGGCTCGCCACTGCGAACGCACACCACCGAGACAGAGGCTCGTTCGCCATGCTATGATGAATCAATGACTTGCTTGCACGAAGACCTCTCCAATTCAAAGGAATTGATAGAAAAGTTAGTTTATTTAAATTTACACTTCAAACCCACTTGTGTTGGGAGAGAGCGGGTTGTATAGTCCTAATCGGGAAATGCCGGTACCACCCAACCGTACCTTACTATAAGGTCCACCTAGGTAAATCCTCACAAAAGTGTGTGAATAAATAGTAAATCCTCGCGAAAGTGTGTGAAAAAACTCCAGTGCACTTTTGTCAAATGTCAAAGAAATAAACCTTTGGTGCTATAACACTCTATTACCACGACAGCATGCAAAAGCGTGGCAAAGGCACAGTCTGTTAGATGACAGGATAATTATCGTTGTGACAGAGTCTTGTGAACTTGACTTGTAAGTCAAGATGTGCTTACGGTAGAAAGGTGCATAGTCCTAGATCTTTTCTGTTTAAGATGTAATCTTGTTGTACAAGCCCATGGGTTATATAAGCTAACACGCACCGAGAGCTAAGGCATCTGGTTCCAGTAATTCTCACAGTCATGCCACATTTTGTCCCAATAATGTGGCAGTGCTGAATTGGCCAGCAACAGGAGAGGTACAACAGAGAGTGGTGGAAATTATTCGGATTTGGAAATATAAGATACCAGTGAGCTTATTTTTGCATACCATAAATGCTACCGTTCAGGCGTCCGGAAGCATCGGACGGGCCAAAAAATATCTACCGCGTGGGACCCATTATCACCACAGCCACACAAATCTTTCTCCAACTTTTATTTTTTCTATCATTCGGACGCTCGAGACCACGAGCATCTTGCCGTGGAAGCAGCTGCTGCGTGGCCGCCAGAGCCCAAAGCTCCACCGTGCACGGCCTGGGGAGTGCGGCGGGCACGGGTTCCTCTCGGCGCACAGGCATGCTAACCGCGGAGCTCGCCGGCGACGCCGGTTGCTGCTCCGTCATCGTCCTGGCGCGAGCGGGCGCGGGCCCCCTCCCGATGCAGGAGCCTGCTGGCCATGGAGCTCACCGCTGATGCGAGATGCTCCCCCATGCTGCTCCGTCGTCGGCCTGGCGCGAGCGGGCGCGGGGCTCCTCCTGGTGTAGGAGCTTGCTGGCCACGGAGCTCACCGCCCATGCGAGCTGCTCCTCCCCGCGGCCAGGGCCGACGTGACTGAGGGGGTTGTGAAGCTCGCCGACGGCGCAGGGAGAGAGGGTTGCGAACTGCTCCCCCACGGTTTGGGACGAGCTACGCCGGCTGCCGGGGCGCCGCCGAGCGTAGAGAAGGGCGCGTAGGCCGCATGTCGCCGAGCGCGGGGGGGTGTCGTGGGGCACGGGCGGGGCTGAGCTGTGCAGGTCGCACGCTCCCCAGCGTATGGGGCGAGCCGCGTCGTGCCGCAACGTGGATCCGGCGGTGAAGCACATGGATCGGGCGCATCGAACGAGGAACAAGCCGACGGTGCTGGTCAACGCCGGGGCGCAGACTGCCGGAGGAGCCCCCCGCGGCTAGGGGCGAGCCGCCGCTCTCGACGCCCCCGGACGGAGCTCGTCGACGGGTGGTCGGACACGGGCTGCTGCTCCCGCGCTGGCTGACAGAGGAGCTCCGGGCGGCGTCCATGGCGAGCAGTAGGCAAGTTTGGTGCGTGTTACAAGCGTGTGTTCCGCGTGTTTTAGAAAGATGTTGCAAATGTTTCGTGCGGATGTTGCAAAAGTAGATCTAGATGTTTCAATATTGCGAGTGTTTCATGTTGGAACAATTGTTTTTTTATGTTTCATATGTTGTTTTTTCATGTTGCAACCTTTGTGTTTCATCGTGTGATAGATGTTGCAACAGTTGTTTTCCGTGTTTCATCTGCTACTTTTCCATGATGTGACATATCTGTCTCAATGTTTCACTGTGATTGAGCAAATGTTGAACGAAACAACCATTCGGTTCCAGTGTTGCAAAATTGTTTCTCCGTGTTTCATCTGTTAATCTACCGTGTTGCAATTTTTATATTTTAGTGTTTCATCGTGCTATGGATGTTGCAACAGTTGTTGTTTTGTGTTTCATCTGCTGCTTCTTTCATGTTGCAATATCTGTATTCTAGTGTTTCATCGTGCTTTGACAAATGTTGCAATATCTGTGTACCAGTGTTTCATCATGGTTGGCAAAATGTTGCATGAAACACTTTGTTAGATGTTAGGGTGGGAACATCTGATCTGTACATGTTGCACTCAACATGTCCTAATGTTTCGGTGGGAATTTTAACATCCGATCCGTACATGTTGCATGCAACATACCCCAATGTTCTGGTGGGAATTTTTCTCTTTTAAGCAGATCCGCCGGTTGTGATGCACTGGTGTTTTCATCCGACGGTCCGCACGTGTCAGATTTTTTACGTCCGGACGTCCGGGTGCCAGTGCTTTATGCATGCACATCCCTTAATGAATATAATGGTATATTAGAACCCTGCCACCTTAAGGAAGCATGGCCCATGGGATCAGAAAAAGGCACAGGAAAAAGAAAAAGATCCACACACACGCTGTTGCTGCACGACAGTGGAAATCCTGGGTTGATCACACTTTGCTCTAGCGGCGGTCCACTCATCATGACTCATGAGTCACGGTGCTTGATCAGAATATTCAAAAAGCGGAGGTCTGAACTGCGTGTGTAACGAGACCTCTGCTACGTGGGCACGTTGCACATGTAAAAAAGACGTACCCAGTGCCGTAGGCTCCCGCACTGTGCGGGGTCTGGGGGAGGTTATTACCGGGAGATCTTTCCCACACATCGTGCAATGTGTAGAGGTCACCGCTCGAACCTGTGACCTCTCGGTTCACAGACGGCAAGCACTACCACTTGCACTAGGCCGCCCTTTTTGCACGTTGCACGTGTACTTTTGTAAAATATAGTCCTCTAGGACGGTAGAATGAATAGTACTCGGCTGATAGATTAAATAGTATTGTGTGGGAAAAAATAAGTCGAAACAAGTCGAAATAAACCAAACCTAAATAAGCCCAACGAGCTCATAAATTACTTTCGGATCAAAACATTTATCGATCTTAACTTTTGATCATGATGTTTGATCATTTGTGTGTGCGGCACCTTGCTCAAATATTGGGTTCTAGTAAGGTTGAGCAACGAATATACTACTGTACGATAATCTTTCCCTTAATTTCCTTGTGAAGGAAGCGTGTGTAGTGAGCTGCTTGCGACGACAGTGACCATTTTATTTGTTTCCTTTGAGAAAGTGATTGCTGACTTTTTTTTTTTGTTTCAAATCACTGGAGTTAGCTGTGGGTTGTGGCTGAAATTGAGCTTCCGTCCCCATCGTGGACCTTTGGGCTCTTGAACATCCCTGTGCCATCCATCTTTTCCATGTCTTGATTTGCCCTCGTGCTTCATGGAAGGTACGGTTGAAGCTCTCGAGGGTGGCTCGCTCATCGTATTGTCACAACCGATAAGTACGTACTGACATCGAATTGAAGTAATTGAAAGAGTCGCATCTTCTCTCGCAAGGGGTAGGCTCTCTGGTCGCTTTATTCGCATCCACAGGAACTACGACCTTTTTCCTGCTCCGGGATGCCCCCAAATGGGCACTACTGGACGCCACATTTGCCGCGGTGGAGTGGGACGAAAAGGCGTGCGTGACCACCACGGACGCGGAGGTGGCTGGCTGGCCGGCTGCCCACAGGAGCCTTAGCGGCGAAGGATTTCCCTCTGCCTCTGCGTGTAGTAGTGTGACGCTAAGCTAGTCCGGCCATCCAGTGTGACTGGCACTAGACGTTGGGCACCACTACTGCCTCTTTTGTTTGTTATTTTTTACCGGCCAGATCAAAGCAGGGAGCGGCCAGTGGAGGACACAATAAGATGATATTACTGGTTCATTTCACCTGCATATACACAGTTAGTTTCTCAAGCATCATTTCACACCAGCAGTTTCTAAAGCAGAGATGCATGGCTCTATCTTGCTCGCTGCTTAATTCATTCAACTGATTGTACGCATTATCTACTTCATTTTCTCTAAATTCGCACCAAGACATACACACACAAATAAATGTTATATATCTTGTTCCTTCTTGCCAATAATGCTAGGAATTTACCATGCGTATCCTTTGGAACTATCGAAGCAATAAGACAGTCCTGCGGTGGCATTTGCATCAAAGTATAGAGAGGCTAATAATAGATACCTCACCGAAGTTGCCAAGAACAAACCAAACATGGAAACCATAAAGGATAGAAAAAAGAACTCTTTTGCCCGCTTCTAGCTCCTTGCCAACTGTTGCGCACAGCGAGTTTGTCGCCGACGGTCAGCTGGCCGGCTGGCCGTATCGATCAAATCGGACAATGACCTACACGGCTGGGGGTCATCGGCTATGGTACGTTTGGATGCAAGGACGGGACAGGATGGAATGGAATGATCCCATTTTGGCCAGTGTTTGGTTGGGATACATGAAGAACGGAATTATTCTTGGAATATTCCAGTTACATGCGGGACGGCCCCATCCACCCAAATCGAGCGAACTTTTCCTCTTTGGACGTCGTCTGCTCTTTCTACACGCGAGCTAGCGAGCGAGGGAAGGAGGTGTTTGGCGGTGGGGCGGTCGTGTGAGCTTGGCCGCGGGGCCGGTGCGGCCTTCGGCGAGCTTAAGCTCCCCGTAGGGTCGGTTCCCCATGACCACTACAGCGAGGGAGCCATAGATAGGCTGTGTGTGCTATCCTATGGTACATGACCACCGGCGGGGGCATACTCCACCTACCATGTGGCCTGGGCTCAACTGATACGCAAGGGTGGGGGCGACGTCCGGTGGCCCAGGGCCGGCGCGGTCGATTGATCGTGGCCTAGCGGCAGCGAGCTTGGCCGTCGGATGAGGATCAGAGGAGGATGGGAGTATTGGACTGAGGAGGAAGAAGATTCATGAGCTTCCTAGTATATGACAGGTGAGCCCTACCGACGGTGGTTAACAAGTGTACAAAACAGTGTTGGCCCCATCCGCCGCATTCTGCCCTACCAAACAAAGAACATGGATGATTCCATCTTTCTCAACCAAACACGAGTCAGAACGATCTCATCTCATTTCATCTTAATTTGTCTCAAACCAAACACACCCTTATTATCTTTGGTTCTCTCTGATATTTTCTCACTAATCCTTTTTTGAGTATTATTTTCTCATTAATTAAACAGGAACGTGAAGGCACCACCACGCCCCCTTAGGTCAGTCTCAGTGGAAGGGGTCGTGGGGGAGTTTTCAAGAGTGACACATCATTTTTACTGTATTGGTTTGCGGGATGACACACCCTCTCTCAATGCACAGGGTCATAACACAGTTTCATAGGTTCCTATAAATATTTAATTCCTGCATGTTGATTGGTCAATTGTACTATAAAAATTGTGTCAACTTGTCTCAGTGGGAGGGTCATGGAGGTGTCATTCCTAGGACTCCGCACCGACCCGGGGTCATGAGGATGACCCTGGTTTCCTCTCTCTCTCCTATTAATAAATATCATGCCATGTCATCTCTTTTGCATATGTGGCACTCTATTTAATGTCTATGACCCTAACATTGAGAGTGGCCTTAGCTAGCTTTTCCCATGCATGCACGCGCAGTGCCCACCGCGCGCCACCTTTTAGCTGCGGCTGCCTTTTGCTTTCGCGAGTTTTCGCCAGCGACTTTTCCTCGATTTGCCCGTTCCTTAGCCGTCCTGTAAAGTTATTGGGACCGGACCGGTAATCGAACCGGTGAAACCTTCGGTTCACTGGTTCAGTGGTCCAACCGTTGAGAACCGGTTGAACCGCCGGTTCAATTGTTTTTGGACCGGACAATCGAACCGGCCACAAAAACATTGAACCGGTATATATATAATAATTAATATATGATAAACATGACAAATTTAATTGCACAACTATACAAGGTTCACACATATGAATATATAGAACGACATGTTCTTAATTGGAAACATCAAGTCATCAAGTGACTGATAAGTGATGACAAATTGACAATAACATAAGTTCCCTTCAACCTTCATACATAGTTCATACATCATGGAAATAGAGTCACGGCTTGCAACAACACAACCTCAAAGGTTCTTTAATACAAAACATGAAGCGCAGGATAACTGATGACACACTGGGCTACAAGTTCCAAATAAGTTTGTGCTAAAAAGACAAACAGAAGACATGGTAGATGATACTCAATCAAAATTCAAAGGATCCCATTCATCTCCAGATCCAGGTTCAGCTCCATCATCACAAGGACTGGATACACCAACATCAATTGCCATACCACCATAATCAAATAGGTCTTCATCCCTTATTGGCCTTTCATGTTCCTGAATCTCCTCAACGTCATCCATGGCATCATCCTCAACAGCGTCCAAGTCCAGCACCAGTTCTGATTTTTTTTATAAACATAGACATGATGTTAAATAAGCAAAAAAAATGTATGTACATTGAGTTGATTTCACAATTGACAAGAGACATTACCATCACTGCATTGTATAGTTAGTGCGGACAGTTCAGTGCGAAAGGCGTTCAACTCTTCCGAGTTAAGGCGAGGCGGATCGTCTTCTAAGATCCAAGCTTCATTTCCCATTCTAATTTGTTCCAAACTTATTGGGTCATAATTTCTATACTTGGTTTTGGACCTAATGTTCAAATATTAGCAAACAGTAAGGTTACAGAACAGGCTAGCAGCTAGTTGTGCAAGTTTCGCCTTTCAAGAGAACAAATAGTATCATTGTCAGGTTAAATAACAACCTAGCAACTAGTTGTGAATGACTTGAAGGAACTAGAGAAGTGGTACCTTTGCCGCAACCTCAGGTTACAATGAACATACACAATATCATTTAGTCTTTGATGCTCCAATCTGTTTCTTTTTTTGGAGTGCACATGCTCGAAGTAGCTCCAGCTCCTCTCACATCCAGAAGCACTACAAGTTTGGCTCAACACACGCAAGGCAAGCTTCTGTAAATTTGGTGCACTGCAGCCATAAGTTTGCCACCACTCATCTGTGTGACAAAACAGAAGTTAGTGATGCTGAAATCAAATGGAAAAGTAAAAACAGTGATGGAGATGCAGTGAAGTTACCAGCAAGCATGCCCGAGCGATCATTTATAGCACTCATACGCCCAAAGTCACCTTCTGCATTCCTAAAAATCTTCATTTCTTTTGTCAAAACACTTCTAAGGGCAACATCTTTACCAGCATATTTCTCTATGACATCAAGAACTCCAGAAGTAGTGAACTTGTACTTTTCTCGCAGCTCAGGATTGTACTGGTTATTAGGATTGAACCAAAAGCCAGCAGCATGGAGATTCTTATCAAAGTGCTTATCCCATCGTGCATCTATGCATTCCAAGAAAGGCTTTACAAACTCTTTCTTTCGCTGAAATCTCTTCTCAATCTTAGCTCTTGCAGCATGAAATGCTGCAAATAGATAGCCCATTGCAGGTCTCTCATCGCTGTCCACTATTCTCAGCACACGAACTAGTGTTCTGATAATTGGCAAACAATAGCACAATCTTTCCAAAACTTTTGATCTAGCACAGCTTTGGTGAATTTTTTGGCTTTTGCATCCTTATAATATGCACAGGTTGTCCACTCCTTGGAGATAACCATTGCATGCAGATCAGCCTTGTGCTTATATATGCTTTGCAATGCAATAAAATTAGTAGCAAAACGAGTTTGGGTAGGGCGGAGAATCTCATGACCTTTAGTGAACTTTCTCATCAGATACAATGGGAAGCAATGATTGTAGACATATTTTGTAATGACTGATGCATGAGCTACGGTAGTCTTCACTATATCCTCTTTACCAAAGTCATGCAATATCAAATTCACACAATGGGCAGCACAAGGGGACCAATAAATGGACCTGAACTCATCTTCTAAAGCTCTACCAGCAGCAACCATGTTTGCAGCATTATCAGTGACAAAATGAACTACATTTTCATGCCCAACAAAATTAACCACATCTCTGAATAATTTAAACAAGAAATCTATAGTTTTGGAGCTATCAGTGGCATCAACTGACTTGAGGAAAACAATACCTTTGGGACAGTAGACCAAGAAATTGATGAGGGTCCTTCTCTTTCTATCAGTCCACCCATCAGCCATAATTGTGCAACCAGTTTCCCTCCAAGTGTTGCGAAAACCATCAACAAAATTCATAGTTTCCTTAACACATTTTGCAAGCAATGAACCACGCAGCTGATTAAAGTTTGGCCCCTTGTATCCAGAACCATATGCACACACAGCATCGATCATGGGCTGGTAAAAAATTGAATTACTTGCACTAAATGAAATAGATGCATCAAGAAACCATCTTGCAATGCACAAATCTGTCTTCTCCTTGACTGCTTCTCCTTGAAGAACACTCTTAATTGTTGGTTGATCCCCTGGACCAGTTCTAGGCTTGCAGTACTTGCCAATGCTAGGAGCAGTGGTAGGTCTTTTATTCCCTTTGTTTGCTGCCCGTGTAGGTGCATTAGCAACAGAGACTTCAACAACATCATCTTGTTCTCCAGGTTCTGGCCCATATGCATTCCCTTCCTCATAGTCCTTTTGTGCCTTTCTTTTTTTTCTCATTCCAATCATCAATGTTTTGATACATTGCATACTCAACCTCAGGATCAACTTTTGAACATGCCGCCACATTACCAGGGTATTTGGCTAAATGCTCCTTAAAACGATGGATCCCTCCTCCTGCAAATTCATCATTGCAGAACATGCATTTGATCTTCTTCTTTCCTCCATCAGTGAACTGTGTACAATATGCCCATGCTGGATCAGTTTTCCTTCTTGTCTTCACTTCTGCAGATGGCTCTTGAGTAGAAGGTGTTGAACCAGTGTCAACTGGAGTTGGAGTCCCCGAAGATTCAACTATGTGTAAAAGAAAATAATCAGAGCTATGTTCCTATCACAAATCAATAATCACAGAGGCATGTTCCTATCACAAATCAATAATCACAGATTCACAGAGGCATTGACACTAACAAGGAGATGGATATATCAAAGATTAAGTGAATCTCACCATGAGCAGCCATGTCTCGGTCTTGGAGGCTTGGAGCTTGAAGAGCAGAAGAAGAAACAGAGCAGCAACTCTGGAATCTGGATCCGCCGCTCCTCTGCCTGTGGGACGCAGTGCCGCCGTGGACCTTGCCGGCTTGCCCGTCGCGGCGTCGCCGGCAGCTCCTCGTGGCTCGCTTGATGCCCTTGCCGCTGGCGTGCGTGGGCCGTGGAGTGGAGCGCCGCCGCCGTGCGTGAGGCAGAAGCGCCGCCGCCGCCGCCGCCTGGTTCAATCCCGCCGCCGCAGCAAAGGCACGAACAGGACAGGAGTGTGCGGCGCGCGGCTGGGTTCAATCCCAGGCTGCAAACAACCCTAAAGAGGCATTTGGAGCCAAATCCCAACAATACCCCTAACTAGATAAGGTTGAGCTGAGTTCACAGAGGGGTAACTTGGGAAAAAATCAAAAACCCACCGGTTCGCATGGAATCGCCCGGTTCACCGGTTCGACAAAAAACCGGCCGGTTTATAGCGGTTCGATTGCACGGACGGTCTTTTAAGCGACCCGGACCGCTGTAGGCTCTGGTTCGGTCTTTTACCGGTCCGACCGCCGGTCCGGTCCGGTCCGAATAACTAGGCCTGTAAACCTCGCTCTCCCCTCCCTGCTGCCCGCTTTTGCCTTCGCGTGACGGTGAAGCTTCTCGAGCACATGCAACGCAACTCCCCACTTGCTGACCTCCTCCTCCTCCTCCTCTATATAAACCCCTAGCGCCCCACAGGCCAAACTCCATGCCCAACCATCCAGCAACACACACCTAGCTACAACACTGTCACCCACCTCGATCTGAAGATCATTTAGTTTGTAGGCACCACCAGATATATAGTGTGCGAGAGACTCTGAGCGAGCGGCGTCGATCGCATCGCAAGAAAGCGAGCATTAGTCAAGATGAAGACGAAGGCGTCGGCGTTCTTGAAGCAGATGATGTCGACGATCGTGGCGGCGGTGAAGGCCAAGTCGACGGCGGTGCGCGTCAAGACCAGCGCGCTCAAGACGCGCCTCCTCATCCTCGGCATCCTCCGCAACAAGAAGATGGTCATGGCCGCCATCAACCACAAGATCCACGCCATCATGCAGGGGGGCAACCACCAGCAGGAGGCGGATCCGCAGGCCGCCGCCGCCGCTGACGACGACGACGGCGCCAAGAACAAGGCCATCGTGCTGTACGCGGCGCCGAGCTTCTCCGGCGCGGAGCTCGTGGCGCACGAGGTGGAGGCGCAGGACGGCCAGGGCGAGGGCGACGAGGACAGCGACGACTACCTGACGCACACGCTGTTCGCCGAGGAAGACGAGGACGACGACGAGCTGGTGAGCGCCCCGGGGTCGGTCATCGACGTGATGCGCGGCGCCAGGGAGAGGGAGGACGGAGAGGGCGCCGAGTTCCGCCTCGAGGACGAGATCGACCACGTCGCCGACGTCTTCATCCGCCGCATCCACCGCCAGCTCAAGCTCCAGAAGCTCGACTCCTTCAAGCGCCTCTGCGAGATGCTCGAGCGGGGCGCCTGAAACGAATTCATGGATCTATCAAGCAAGCATGCATGGGGAGGCGCCTAAGACCAAGTTTTTTTTATATAATTATCAGTTAATTAATTGTCATGCATGGAGGTGGATTAATCCCGTGCATCTGATTAATGTAAGTAGAAGGAATAAAGGCGTGGACAGGGCGAGGAGATGCTTTCCTTCAGCTAGGGTTTACATAAGTACAGTAGAGGGATGGCAGCTGGGTTTAACAACAGTAGCTAGTCTCATGTTCTTTGGTTCTTTTTGTGGTGGGAACATTGGTCATGTGCTCAAAAGCTTTCAAGGAATCAATAAAAGCCAAAAGTAGAGAGCATGTAGATTGGACAAATGTGATTGGATGAACCTGGGGAAGTTCTTTCTAATTCTTGCACATATATGTTTGGATGCACTGTCACACTCACACAATTCAAATCAAGGCACCGAGTCATAATCTATCGATTTGTCCTAAGAGTGACAGCCAAATACAGGCATCTGTTAGGAGATATATATTCTTGCAGCAAAGTAACATGAATCTCTTTTTTCCTTGAAGAAATTAAAGGAAGAAATTAACACACACCAGTGAGCCCATCAATTGTTTAACGCTCCGTGTTACTGTGGGGAGTTTTATTCTTTCAAGGGACAATAATTGCCAATCTCCTGAAGGAGCTTTCTTGCTAGTCAGGTCGTCAGAGATGACGAACATTACAAGCCTGTTCCAGTTGGTTGAACAAAAACAAAAGCAATCATGGAAGAAGGCGCACAAATCTTCAATATAGCTATTGCCTGCTGCACATCACAAAGAAACCAAAAGCGCCCCCTGTGTTCTCCCCTGCTTTTGGCACACCTCCAAGCATTATTAGTTGGTAAAATGTGGTGGGAATGAATAGTGGGTGAACAGTGTAAAGTTGGAGTAGTTGCACGCCGGTCTGTACATCTGTCGAAGGAGGTTCAGATTTTTCATGTATAATAACGTCTAGCATAACTTAAAAGAACTAAAATGATCTACAATCTAGAACATATTGAGTTGTTATGTTAGCTATTTTCATTTACTAAAGGAAATTGTTAAATCGATTCTTCATTTCTTTCTGTTTTGCTTATGCAAAGCTAGCTCGGAAATTGTTCTCTCTGCATTTCCAAGGATCAAAAGATTTGTCGAAGCTTATCAAGCTGCATAGTTTGTGGAGAAAATCCTTTGTTTTCACTTAACATGGTTTTATGAGATGTTTGACTATGACAGCTTCACAAAGTCTTTAGAGTCGTCTAGTAATAAGGTACAACATTCCTTTTCTTTATATTACCACAACTAAAAGACCTCTGGTTCCCCGGATAAAATTAATTATGTACTCCCTTCTTTCTAAATTATAGGTTGTTTTGGCGAATCTAGATTCATAATTGTTATTATGTATGTAAACATAAGTATATATCTAGATGCATAAAAAAGTTATGAATCTTAAAATACCAAAATAACCTACAATTTAAAAATGGAGAAAGTAGGAACCAAGAAACACGAAATTATCCAAGAAAAAACTAAATGTATTAGACTGTCACAACAGATAGCATGTCAAACTGGTTGGACGACTAGCCACTCACTACACTCCTCTGCCTATGTATCGGTCGATGTTCACCATTTTTTATTAATACTTTTGGATGTCTGTTATTACAAAACCTAGGAGCGCACTTCCTGCCGTCATACTACATACTGCATTTATTTTTATTTTTAGTCTAGTGTGTGTGATGTGATGCATACTATAATCTGACACTATCTAGGGGTGTTTGGCAGCTTATATAAGGTTTATTCAGGCTTGTGTAGTGCAACTTGCTGGTGATTGGTAGGCAACATAGGCAGTTAGCCAGGCTAATCTTATGCAAAAGGAGGGGCTTAACCTGCACAGTGGGAAATGCATCTCAATCTCGTTTCCGGTTGTGCATGCTTGCATAGGCTGGCTGCATTATTCCCCTCACCGGCTCACCACGTGGCGGAGCTCGCCCGCACGGCTAGACGCGGCCCCGCGCGGCGGAGCTATGCTATCGTTGTGCTCCTCCACATCCTCAATCGAGCTTGTTGCACTAGGACTTGAGGACCCTCCACTAGTGAAGCTCGATGTGGTTGTGCCTGAGCTCCATTCGTTGACGCTCGAGCTCGAGAGCTTGATTGGGGCATGCTTGAGCTCAATCGACCCTCACCGGGGCATGATTGGGCCATGGTTGACCTCGATTGAGTCTCACCGAAGATCCATTGGACCGTAGTTGACTTCGATTAAGCATCACCAAAGCATGATTGGGCCACGTTTGACCTCGATTGAGCCTCGTCGGAGCTCCTTCAAGTCCTCTACCTCGAGGTTTTGACGCCGCAGCCTCCGCTCTGGTGGAGGAGATGGGTCAACAAGGCTTTGGTTAGAAGGAGAGGGAGGAGGAAGCGCTGATGGAGGTAGGGGATGAGGCATCGAGGAGCCTAGAAGTGGCGGTGGACTGCTAGCAGGCGGCACCACGGCGAGCGCAGGTGCTCGCCAGGCAGGGCTGGACGTGTAGCCGGCGGGCGGTAGGTGTGTCAGGCAGCTCATCCATGGAGAGGAAGAAAGGACTCGGAGCAGGGGAGAGAAGAGGAGGATGGTGGTAACCTCACCTCTAAAGACACATGGTCATCCTACCACTGTGTGCAGCCTACCAAACACGAGAACAACAAACCAGACTATCTCTAGTCACCCTGCCAAACACGAGTAAATTGCATTGTATTACACAGGTTTGGGCTAGCCTGGCTCCAGATTCTAGCGAAGCTAAAGTTAGCCAGGCTGCCAAACACCCCTATCTGAATATGTGATGCAGCGGATGCCAGAATGAATCTGCTCCCGGAGAACGACGTGTCCATTCTCAAACGCGGCGAGCCCCACCTTTCTGCTCGACGTCCGGCCAGTGAACCAACTTGCAGATCGCGTCCATTCCCCGACCTCGCCGCTCAACATCCTGCTCCCCCACCCAACTTGGAGAAGAAGAAGCTGCCGCTACTCCCTGAGCAAAGCGGCGGTGGCAAGCAAGCACCATTGTCACTGTGCTCTGTACGTCGTCGTCCTCCAGGAGAACGGGTTCCTGTACACAGGGGCGGATCTAGCAGTGGGTCGGGAGGGGCTGGAGCCCCTCCTACCACCGGCAACTCCATGGGAGCCCCCCTAAGCCCCTCCTAAAAAATTTAGAGGAAGAAGAAGTAAAGGAGGAGCTAGAGCCAGAGGAAGAAGAAGGAGCCCCTCCTATGCTCCATTCCTAGCTTCGCCACTGCCTACAACAGCGATGTCGGTGGCGGCCTCGAGGCGTATGTGACCGGCGTAAGTCAATCCCAACTTTCTCGATCGTGTATTGGTAAAACTCGACTACTGTACGTGCGTTCGTGTCAATCATCATATGTGTGCTTTGTCTCTGCTCTGATCCTTGTCTGTCATGAATTAGGACACGTAGGAATCAAACACCCACGCGCACAAGATACAGTAAGCGTTTTATACGCAGACACGTCCTGCCCAAATTCGAGTTTTGGACGCAGCAGGATGCCAGGATGTCGAATTTGAAGCAAATTCATGGATCAGAAATATATACAGTGTTATCTATTTGATTTCACGCGAAAACACATAGCATACGTGTCAGCGCCGGCGGCGTTTCCCGCTGCCGGAGGCTTGTCGTAAACCGCTCGCAGGTCGTCGTCCACCTCGTCGTCGGTGTTGTCGTAAACCGCTCGCAGGTCGGCGTCGACCTCGTCGTCGGTGAGCGGCCGCCAGAAGGGGGGTCTCTCCTCCTCCACGGCTTCCGCCTCCTCGTTCCGGCTGACGACATACTCCTTCACCGTCGAACGCAGGGTGGACATGTCCATCTTCGAGGCCACCTCGAGGCCCACGCGGAGGAGCTCGTCCTCGCTGGGCTCCGGCGGCGGCGCGGCCGGTTCCCGGATGACAAGCCTCAAAGAAGAGATCGACGCGGCGGCGTAGTCGTCGGCGTGGTTGGCAGCCTGACGGTGTCTGTGCTTGCCGCCGGGTCTCGCCGCGCCCGCGACAGACGGGGAATCGTACCGCGCAGGAACGCCGTCCGCGGTGGCGGCGGAGGCGAAGGCCGCCGAGTAATGCGGCGCGTGTGGCTTGGCCGGCTTGCTGTGCGGGCGCGGCGAGGCTGGTCGTCGTTCCCGGATGACACGGCTCGATGCGGCGACAAAATGGTTGTCGCTGGCGTAGTAGGAATTACCGCCTCCCGTCCTGGACCTGGAGTAGCTGCTGCCGGCGCCAGCAGCACGGCCCTTGCGGCTGCCGTCGATGACGATGGCGTTCGTTCTCGCCGTGACGGGCGCGGACTCGGAGAGGTAGAAGACGGCGTTGATGGAACCTCCGTCGTCGTACTTGCTCGAGTCAGCTTCCGTTCTCGTCCTCTCCGACGCCGGCGTGCCCGGCCGACGGTGGTGGTGCGCTCCGTCGGCGGCGTCGTTCTCGGACGGCGCCACGACAACCACTCCGGCATCTGCAGCACCGTCTTCGTGCTTCCTCCTCCTCTTCCGCTCTTTGAGCTTCCGCTCTTTGCCGTGGCCGCTCACCGCTGGCACCACCACCGGCGACAGAACGGCGGCCTTGTCGGTCGCGGCGGGCGCGTGGCTCTGCGTGGGCAGATCTTGGGGCGGCATGACGAGATACCTACCGATCGACGGAGGCACAGCACGGAGGCCTTTGGTTTCATGCATGGCAGATTCGCGAGCGTGAAGCGCTGTCGCCTCTTGTCCATTTATAAGCTTCCCTGCGCCCGCCGTTCACAGTACGTGTCGAGTACGACACGCAGAAGAGTCCCAGTCGGAACGGGAGAGAGGAGACCAGTGGGCTGTGGCCACGAGACTACATACGTGCGCTACGGCCAAATTCGAAGGCCCACTAATGTTTTTTTTCTTCCTGCGTTGTGTATATTTGGTGGATGACGCATTGTCAATTTGAATTTCCTCCAAGAAAATAAATAAAGAATTTCATCTGAGAAAATCGAACATTTTATAAAAGTGAAATGTGAAAGAATTGACACGATATTTATGTTATCTATATAACCTATGTAGATCCAAACCACTAAAGATCATTAATGCTGTTGATCGATGAAAAAACGTCAACCGTGAGGTGTCGGAGGAGACTGAAAATATGAACTCCCGTAACTTTTTAACTACTACTAGATAAAAACTCGCTCAAAGCTAGGAGCAGATAGTATATGTTGTCACAAAAGTGTAGCGAGCCTCGAGTGGTAACGGGCAAGTGTGCAGAGAAGTTACCAAATTTTTAGTGCTCTGAGCAAAGTCTGAGTTCTCTAGTTCTATAAAAATTACTGATTATTTTCATACTCGAGGTTCCTAGAAACTCATGTTAATATGTTACTTAATTTGTATAAGCCTCCGACGCGTCGCCATCCTTCCCATCCTCCCCGGCCTCCACCTTTGCACCTACTCCTCCTCTGGTGGTCTCCCTCTCGGCGTTGACCGTTGCCGCTCCTCTGACCTCCACCTCGCCGAAGTGTCCCCGCCAGCCTCCTCGACAGCGTCCCCGCCAGCCTCCTCGACGGCGCCCTCGCAGACCCGTACCTCGCCGACGGCACAACCCCTCCTTCGTGCTAGCGGCCGTGGCTACTCGACGGCGCCCCCGCAGACCTCTACCTCAGCGATGGCCGCAGCCCCTCCTCTGCGCCTGCGGCCGTGGCTCCATCCCTCCTGTTGGCGACCGCTGCCCCTCCTTCACGTCGGTGGCCGCGACTCCCTCCTCCTGTGGGCCTCCCGTCTGATCTCGGCGCTCCTCTCTTGCGTCGGCCCTGGCGTTGGGCATGGTGTTGTCGATCCCTCCTCCTATGGGCCTGCTGCGGGGGGCCTTGGGCGTTTCCGCTGGTGCTGTTGTGGTTTCTGGTGGCCGCCACTCCTCTCTCCCCCTCGCCAGTCTTCGCTACGGGGCTTGACTTCCCGACGCGGTTGTTGGATGGTGCTGCTCCGAGCTGCAGCCCTCCCCCCTCCGTGATTGTGACTGCAGTTGCTCTTCGTTGCTGTCACCTTGGAGTCTCGCTGCGATTTCCATCACTTCGGCTCTCTTCTCGCTTGCGGTGGTCGGTAGTGTGACTTGGGTCTTGGAGGCCATTGGCGAAAGCTTTGCCTAGCGTATGCTAATGCTGACAACGGTTGTGCTTCTTCCGTAACTTACCCTGCTGGGGGCGTTGTTGCAGTCTCCATATCCCTTTGGTTTGCTAGGTGAAGATCTGGCCTGCTCCTTCGTGGGTGGGTAGGCGATGGCGGCGTTGTCGTAGCTTCCTTCTTGAGGGTGTCGTCTTGGAAGACCTCTTCACTGCCTCCGCCGCTTCTGGGATGTTTGGCAAGTGGTGATGTGCGTGTCTCATTTGTGTCTCTTCCTTGCAGGCACTTGTCATCGTAGGTTGTTTCCTCTCTAGTGGTGGTGGTGTGATGTTGTTCTATGTTTTCTTCGTGTCGTCATGCTTGTTTCCTGTTCAGGTTGTCGTTCTCGTTTTTCCGGGCTTTAAGGTTCTTCTAAAGCCGCGTCTAGTAAAACTCTCTTTTTTTAATGAAAAACGTGTTTTGCACATCTTACAAAAAATTGTATAAGCCTCAAGTGGCAAGATGTTGAGAACTGAGCGATAGCTCAGTGGTGAGCACTGCGGGTGTGCAGGCCACCGGCCCGAGTTCGATGCCCAGCATCGCTCGGGTTTTCTCACCGGGAACAGTGTTCCCTTTTAATAGATCCGTTGCCTCTCACGCGTGGAACCACAAAGGGACTGTGACGCGCCCGTCACCTACGGAGCCAGGATGGTTTCGGTGATCTCAAGAAGGACGCGATTCTTACATCTGAGTGTAGTTGTAGGTTTATTTGTACGTGTGTGGTGTGAGTGAGGTGTGCGTGTGTAGCGTGATGTGTACATGTATGAACAGATTCTACAACTGTACCCAGATGAGGGGCTTCAAAAAAAAAAGTGGCAAGATGTTGGATCTTTTCTCAAAACTCTCGAGAAGTACCTTGTTCGTCAAAACTTTTAACTTGTACGGACTCCGTGCTAGCGGCACCTCAGAGTTTCTGAATTTCTCATAACTTTCTAACCCTTGAGGGAGCTAAGTCCCCAGGACGTGTGAGGATGACGAGAAAACAGTTCTCTATGAAAGGACTTGTGCGAACTGGAAGCTATCATCACCGGTTGGAATCTCAAGAAATGAGAGAATTCCAGAACCTCGATACCCTGCCACATCACTCGAAGTTAATAGAGAGAGAAACGTCTATGGCGTGAAGAGGATGGCGTATGAACCGTGAACTCTTGGGGAATTCACGTTATATGTGTGACAATTTTAGATATATCTATACAACATATCCCTCGAGAATGTTAGGGTTGTAATAGTATTCTCGGAATGTAATATAACAGTGGCTCACAGGCACTATAAAAGGGGACCCGTGTAAAGGGACTTAACTTTTTTGGAATATAATCACTTTGTTGTTGCCATTCACTTTCCGACAGAGGCTTAGAAACTTTTTCAATACTCAACAATTAGATCTATTTCGCACCCCGCCCAAGCTCAGATAAAAAGTGGGAAATCCTATCCATCTTTCGGAAGGTGGAAAGAGAACGAACCGTCGAATGTTCTGGGCAGCTAATGTGTTAATGACTTCAATCACCACGCAAACCCTAGCCATTGTCCCACCCTACCCTTACTGCGTGCTGCCGTCACGGGCAGCCATAAACACACCTCACCATCGTGGCTGGCCTTCCAGCCTCCCCGCTGCCCCGGCCGATCCACGGCTAGCTTCCCCGCACAAGGGTAAACAGGGGCGGAGCTAGAGATAAAATCAAGGGGGTGCGCCACCTTCATTGCATTTGTAGGCATTCATGTTTACATGGTGAAAATCTATGAGTGATGAAGGATTATAAAAATCTTGTGGGTGCGGCCGCACCCAGAGTTCACAACGTAGCTCCGCCCCTGAGGGTAAAGGAGCACCGCCGCGACTTCTCTGTGTGGTGGCTAGCACATCGGGCGCCTCTGCTCTGTGCTCCTCACCGCTGTGCGCGCACCGCTGAAGTTTGTTGGTCGTCGCGCCGCCACTCGCCGACCTGTCATGAACTCGCCGGTCACCGGAGCTGGGGAAAAAAAATACAAATGTTGATTTTTTTTAAAAAAAGTTGAAACATTTCCCAAAAAATGTTGATAAACATTTCAATAAAAATGTTGGTTCAATTATATCATCATCAGATGGGAGGGTTGAGGAAGAAAAACAAAATAGGATTTTTTTAGTCAGCGAATATCAAAATAGTTTAGATGATTTTTTGGTGAGATGGAATTTTCAAACTTATATATCCTTCTTCCGGTAGACAGTAAGAGCTTAAGAGGAAAGTCCTGTTGAGAATTGAGATCTCGGGGTTAAAACGTTTACGTGTCTGACAAGCGGGGCTTTGTGTTTAGTTTGGCTTCGGCGGGTGTTTTCTTGTCCATCACTCATTCACTCGTTGCAATGTTTGAAACTCTGCTGTTTTCCGAGCATCCATATTGTGCCGTCATACAATATTGTTTGCATCTTTTAATACGTATTTTAAATATAATACACTGGCTAGCTTTGATGGTACCTTCAACGGAGGAAAATACACTAGAGAATTCTCCCTTGTTTCTGCAAAGAGTGTCCCTTCGATATTGTCCTAAGTCAAATTATTTTATATTTGATCAAGTTTATATAAAAAAATATATTAGTGGTTTTGATGTCTAGCAAGTTTGATTAGGTTCGTTACGAAATATATTTCATATTGTAATAAATATCGATACTTTTCGTTATAAATTCGATCAAACTTCAAACAATTTGACTTAGAAGCAACATAAGAGGATACTCTTTGCGAGACGGAGAAAGTACATCCAAATATTGGCTTAGGTTATGTACATTAATTAGTTTTATTTGCATATATTAGTACTGTTAAGATGATATAGGGACTGTTTGTTGGAAGGCGTCTCGCGAAACAGCTTCACCGGTGAAGAAAAACTTGTAAAGCGGGAAAAAAACTTGCTTCACCTAGGTCCAGGTACTCTAGGTCTCTAGCCACAGTGCTATAGCAGCAATGTAGCACCTGAGAGTCGGAGAATTAGCTAAAATTATGGCTTTACTAGTTTCACCGGTTTGCTAGTTCATTTTGAGTGGAAAGATAAAAGAGTTTTAGTGAACAGCTGTAATACCGTGCCAGCCAGTCTCATGAATCAGAATGTATATACACAGACAGAAGAGCTAGTCTCTCTATTTGATTTCAGGCGAACACATGTAACATACGTGTCAGTGACTCAGTGCCGGCGGCGTTTCCCGCTGCCGGAGGCCGCCGCCTTCCGTGCCGCCACCTTGTCGTAATTCGTAAATCGACCTCAGGTCGGCGTCCGCCTCATCGTCGGTGAGCGGCCGCCAAAAGGGGAGTCTCTCCTCCTCCACGGCTTCCTCCTCCTGGTTTCTTCTGTGGACGTGCTCCTTCACCATCGAATGCAGGGTGGTCATGTCCATCTTCGAGGCCACCTCGAGGCCCATGCGGAGGAGCTCATCCTCACTGGGCTCCTGCGGCGGCGGCGCGAGGGCGGAGGACGAGGGCGCACTGTTGTCCTTGTGCGGCTTGGGAGGGCGATGATGCAGCAGCGGCGGGGCTACCGCCGGTTCCCGAGTGACAAGCCTCGAAGAAGAGATCGACGCGGCGGCGTAGTTGTCGGCGTAGTTGGCAGCCTGATGGTGTCTGTGCTTGCCGCCGGTGGAAGCCCGCGCGGGGACGCCGTCCGCGGTGGCGGCAGAGGCGCTGGCCACCGAGCGGTGCGACGCGTGTGGCTTGGTCGGCTTGCTGATGTGCGGTCGCGGCGAGGCAGCAAAGCGATCGTCGCTGGCGTAGTAGGAATCCCTGCCTCCCGCCGTCGAGTAGGTGCCGGCAGCAGCACGGTGCTTGCGCCTGCTGCTGACGAGGTGCTGGTAGACGGCGGCGCGGATGGAACCTTGTTCAGGCCGCATGGATCCGTCGCCGTCGAACTAGCTGGAGCAAGCTTCCGTTCTGGTTCTCTCCGACGCCGGCGCGCGCGACCGACGGTGATGATGGCGCGCTCCGTCCGTGGCACGCCCGTCGGCAGCAGCGGCAGCGGCGTCGATCCCAGACGGCAGCGCCGCGGCAACCACTACTACTCTGGAACCAGCAGCATCGTCGTCGACCTCGTGCTTCCTCTTCCTCCTCCGCTCCTTGCCGTGGCCGGTCACGGCCGGTGCCACAACAACCGGCGGCGAGTGGTGGCCGTGGAGGACGACGACGGCGGTGGCGTCGTCGGTCGCGACGGCCGCGTGGCCCTGCGTGGGCACATCCGGCATTCCGATATGCCTATTGATCGACGGCGGCCGGCGGTACAAACAATGCGGAAGGGCGTCGATCTCTCGCAGGTTTGCGAGTAGGAAAATGTACTCTTTGTCGGGGGCGTGCTGCGCTGTAGTCTCTTCTTGTTCATTTATAAATCTTCTCGCCGTGCACGACGCGGTGTCCGATTGCGTCTCGCAGGCGGGCGGAGAACGAGTCCAGGAAGAATACCGAGTTTTTTATATATATTTTTTAATCACTTTGCAAAATTATACGATCGTTTCAAAATTTATCAGTTTTGACAAACAACCGTCGTGGTCCACGGCGGCCGCCGTGGGCCATGGCTGTTGCAGGTCCAACCGCCGTGGGCGACGACGGTTAGGCCAACGCCGTGGCCCACAGCGGATGCAGACGGCGGTTGCAGGAGCCGCACGGCGGCAGGCAGCCGCCTTGCAACCGCCGTGGGCCATGGCGGTTTCAAGTGCCCAACCGCCGTGGGCCGCGGCGGTTGATTTTTTTTTTTGAAAATTTAGCAGAGAAAACACACACATTTGCAGGTCGAACTGATAACATGCCTTAGGGAATTTAGAAATTTCATTACAACATTCCTAATAAATCTAGTTGTATGAGAACTGTCCGGAGAGCATAGAGCCACCAGAGTGTTGCGACGACTTGTAGTAGTACCCAGGTGGGGGTGGAGGTGGTGAAGGTGCAGGGGACCAATCTTTCGGAGGGGGGCTGTTCTTCTTGTGGCATTCACAAGTGCAGATCGAACATTTGCAGCACCAGTGTTCTCCTGTGCTAGACGATGGATCTGGAGAAGCCAGTGCTTCCGACAGCTCCCGCTTCAGGTTGTAGATGACGACGTCCTCGAGGTAGTCGATGTACTGCTGATAGGGATCAATAGCTGGTGGATCCACCCATTGCGAGAAACCGCAGTTCTCTGCTTGGGTGGAGTACTGCAAAAGGCAAGAAAACGTTACCAAACCAAAGAAAGATGATGAACAAATATGTGGACATTGCTTACTCATGCATGTGGGCAGTGTCAGAAGCGACGACCGGAGTTGTTCCATCCCTGGTACACTTGCATCACGCAGAACTCACCGTGTGAACACCTAGGCCACAACATTGTTTGCTCCAGTGCGTAGCTTCTAACATCACACATCGATCTGAAGTCACTCTTGTCTTTCAGTGGGAAATTGACTTCGAAATCTTCTGGTTGCTAATGCCACAACTCAGGACCGAAACCGTGTTCATCTCCACTCCACGAAGCCATTGCCTAATGCTGTGAGAAGAAGGCAATGGAGTGAATGATGCTACATATAGGCAGAAGAAGGAGGGTGGCTGGGTGGTGGACCCTTCAATCCGTGGGAAGGGAAACGAAGCAGTGACTCAGAGAAAACACACCCTAGTACTAGGGCACTGTCGCTTTGTGGGCCAGTCGATCCGTGGGAGGGGAACGTGTCAGTGACTCGGAGGAAACACAACGACTCTGCATATTACAGTCACTGTAACGAAACACACGTAACGGATAAAACACACTCTAATGCAGTTCGATTAAAGTTCTTAAGGATACAAACTGAGGACCCTAGTTGACGAGGTCATGAAATCCGACATTATTTGATAGTTCGGTTAATACTCTAGGTCTACTGAATACAACAGGGGTATTTCCCCTTCCTGATGGCATCCGGTCCAGCTGCCTTGGCCCGGCGAGCCCTCTCCCTCTTCCTCTCTCTATCGGTTTCACGGGCCTGGGCCGCTTCACGTTCTCTCATCTCCTGACGATGGCGCATTTCCTTCTGCTCTTCCTTCTTTTTCTCCTCTCTCTTTTCCCACTCAACCACGCGGAACCACCTCTCCCTTGCATCACGGACTTCTCCCTCGACGTAGCTCTTGTCGAAGTCGGACTGCTCGGTATCTAGCCACTGCATGAAATCACAAAGAGGAGGTGGAGTCTTTTTCCAAAGACATGTCAGCAAATATTAAATCACAAATGACAAATGAATAATTGAGAAATGTAGTAAGTCTTTACTTTGGCTCTAAGGTTGCGGTCGAATGGCTGGATCGGGTCATGCGCATAGTTAGCGCACATGAAGAACCTCATCCCGTAGGCGTACCCCAGAACCTTGCACCTAACAAGCTTGCAATTGTCACCGCAGAAGCACATAGGAGTGTCGATCCCCTGTGGCACCTCGACATTGTCCTTCCTCTTCGTGAGGAACTCCAAGTCCAAGTCAGGACCTGAGGAGGCCATTGCAAACCTGCAAAACAAGATTAGAACAATCAGAGGCAAAAAATAATACAACTGAATCAGCATAAATTATTAAAAAAAAGAATAGAACAATCACCAGCAAAATAATACAAATAGAAGTTCAATTATTACAATACAGTACCATGCACAAGTTCGTACAAGAAGTATAGTTCAAATATTAGAAATTCTGAAATTAAATGCCCTAACATTACAAGCAACTATGATCATCTGAATCCTGCGTTGGTCCTACGCCCACGTCCACGTCCGCGTCCGGATGGGGGTTGGGATGGTCCTAAAGTTGCTGATGAGCCCACACTGACAGTAGGTGGTGCGTTGCAAGCATAACTTGTGGCTGTGCACCTCTTGTACGTGTGACCCGTGTTGTGGCACTTGTAGCACATCACTACCGGAGGTCCAGCTTCTGCTTCGTCCATGTTGTTCCTAATCCTCTTCTTCTTCCATCTTCCAACACCTTGGCACAACTGAGGATCTGGATTTGGTATGTGCACAGCATTTTCTTTGGGGTTCTCAGTAAAAGTACCATGCACGAGGTAGCTCTGAATTGTTCGGTTTCAAATATTCCGAACAGTTTCCTTGGCGTAGTACCATGGCATGTACCTATGGTAGCTGAATTGTTGCAGTTCATAGCATACGGCGATCACATGTGAGCAGGGGATGTGTAGTAGCTGCGGCTTCCAGCATGTACATCTGCATATTTGGTTGCCAAGTTTAGCAACTTGATGTGTCTTTTCACGGGAAGGGCCTAGGCACATTTTCCCTTTGCACTCAACCTCATAACTCCACATAATTTCATTGTCATCAGACTGGTGCTGCACTGTGACTTTGTGTTTAAGTGCTTTATCCTAAGCCTTGGTCAGATACTCAGTCATTCTTGTGCAGTATCTCATTTGAGTGTTCCTCAGAACCTCATCCGCTATCTTACTCCTTGTGTGAAAATACAACATTGTACGATACATAAAGAACTCAATGATGCCAACTAGAGGAAGAGGTCTTGAACCGCGGAGCACAAAGTTGTATACCTCAGCAAAATTAGCGGTCTTTATCCCATGTCTTGCTCCGCCCTCGTCAAATATGAGACACCACTTTTACTTAGGCTCATTCTGAATCCACTGGCTGAAGGTCTTCACAACACGCCCTCTTCTGCGCCTGACTTGAGGGCCATCTAATCCCACATCCTCGAGAGAAATTGGCTCCTCTCCAGGTTCGGGATTCACTGACCTCTTTGCTATCTCCTCTGATGCCTTCTTTGTCAGATCATCTAATTTCTTCCAGATGGCATCAAACTTCTTCTACTGAGTCTGCTCACACAACCGCTCAAACAATTTAGACAGGGTCTTGTTCTTGAACTGGCTGTGGAAGTTTGCTTTCATGTGCCTAACGCACCACCTGCTCTTAACATCTGGCCACAATGGAGCTCTGTATCGCTCTTGGCTGCCCTCTTTCATGTCATTGATTGCTTGCAAAATACCTTTGTGCCTATCGTGTATCACACACACATCCTGCACATCCTGGACCACCATGTTCTTCAACCTCTCAAGGAACCAATACTAACTGTCACCGTTCTCCCCCTCCGCAAATGCAATGGCCAAAGGAAGCAACTGATTGTTACTATCAGCTGCCACAGCTGTTAGGATTGTTCCTTTGTATTTGCCTGTGAGAAAAGTGCCATCTATGCAAATGACCGGTCGACACACTTTGAAAGCCTCAATGCAGGCACCCAATGCCAAGAATGACCGCTGAAGCACAAGCTTACCTGGTTTCTCCTCACAAGGATAGTCCTTGATATCATAGTAGCTGCCAGGATTCATCTGAACTATTGTGTGTAGCAAGCTAGGCAAATTGTGGTAGGAAGCTTCATAAGTACCCCACCTATGCTCCAACACCTTCTTCTTTGCTTGGTATGCCTTGCCGTAACCGATGGTGTACCCAAATTTTTCCTCAATTGCACCGATAATTGCCTTCGGCTCAGAATCAGGGTATTTCACTATGTGAGGGTACATGTGGTTTGCAACAAAATCGGCTGAAATGTTTCGGTGCCTTGCATCAATACGATCAAGGGTACAAGTGTGACCCTTCACTTCTTTCACCTGTAAGTAATTATCCCACTTCCCCATATATGCATACACTCGAAAAGAACAATCATCCTTCTTGCAACACACATCATATATCCTCGGAGAGCTCTTGACTACCCTGAACTCCCTGTGTAGAGTCAAGGTGGACCACTGCTTCACTGCATCCTTCAGATGTGTAGTACTGAGGTACATAGCGCCTTCACAAACCACATTCTTCGTGTACGCCCATAGCACATTCTCACCACTATTAACAGTACACTGGGAGAAATCATAGTTCTGCCAATGCAAGGGCACATGATCCTCAGACTCATCATCATCATCATCATCATCATAATCATCATCTGAAGAGTCATCTTCTAATGTACGTTCATCAGCTTCCAACTCTCTCTGATATTGTCTCATCACATCTGGGTTTCCTTCTCCATCATCAATAACACCAGTGACAACATAACCTCTAGATGTCTGCTCACCCTCAGAATCCCCTTCTTCCTCCTCTTGTTGTTCCCCTTCTTCAGCACCTTCCCCCTCGTCCACATCCTCAACTTCCTCATGCACTTGACTGCTAGATCCACCCTTCTGGTAAACTTGGACAAACAAAATCACAGGCAAACCAACTCGGCATGCATTTCTGATAAAACTCCTCCATCGTGGAGTCCCTTCAAGTGGCACAAGCTCCCAATACACTTGTGCACTGCTGTTGATTAGTGCCATCACCGACAGGCATTGGTACTCTAAATCTACTGAAAATGCCTTGAGCAGCCAGTTGGTTATAGCCTCCCAAGTTCTTTCCCCTGCTCTTGTAACATTTTTTTCAATTGAACTATAATTTGACAAGTCAACTCCTTGTGGACCATATATAATTCTCCAATTTCATAATATAATTTGATTGTGACTGTCTCCAACATGTCTGATTCATAATAAAAAATAATAACTGCTATCAAATACTACATCCAGGGACTAAGAAACAAATAGACTTATATCTAAACTAAATTAACAAACTAATCAGCCATAATCTACACACTTAACAGTAAATATGTTACGTAATATAAACTACAACTACAGATCTATACTTCAGAAATCTATACCATACATAAATCTATAGTACACCGAAATAGTAATTAGTGAAATCAGTGAAATACCTGCAATGAAGCGAAGAAGCAGCAGAGCTTCACTGCTCCGCACCCTCCACTCCTCTCTTCTCCTTCTCAACCCTAACCCTACAAACAGGACTTTTTTAATACTACAGATCTAAAGAAACGCATTGAATCACTAATTACGCTTTCTAAGTATAGGTGCTAAAATGGTTGAAATCGACGAAATACTTACCAATGAAGCGAAGAACCGGCAGAGCTTCGCTGCTCCGCCCCCTCACTCTCTTCTCCTTCCCAACCATCTCTTTCTTTTTTTCCGAATTTTTATGACATTTCCTGGCTAATTTTCGGCTTTTTTAGAGGAGAGGAGATTTGCCGCCGTAAGCCACGGCGGCAGCCCAGCCTTTACCGCCGTGGGCTACGGCGGTTGGACCTGCCGCCGTAGCGCACGGCGAATAGGCCTCAACAGTCGTGGGCTACGGCGACTGACCTTCACGCCCGTGGGGGCCCGCGGCTATTGGCCCAACCGCCGTGGCCCACGACGGTTGCAGGTGCAACCGCCGTGGGCCACGACGTTTGGTTGTCAAAACTGATAAATTTTGAAACGATCGTATAATTTTGCAAAATGATTAAAAAAATATATAAAAAAATTCAAGAATACGGGACGAAACGGGACGTGAGTCGCGCGTGGTCTTTTTTTTTTAGAGAAAACCGGGTACATATTCATATATTTTTTTGGTGGTTACATCTAGATTCTTACAAAGACACCCTCGGAAATAAAGAAAATTACACCATCGTCCTTGTAAGGTCCACCCGGTCCTCCTCGCCGCCAGTGATCGGAGCACATCGCTTGAAGCCGACCTCCTCCCAGACGAAGAAGCATAGATTTTTGATGCCGTCTTGAGCAGCAGATCGAGACCAACCTGTTTTGTATCCGCTGAACGACCGGCTGCAGAAAAAGATGGCTCATGACCATCACCTCGTCGGCGTGTGAGGAATCTGACGCCTCAAGAGACATCATGCACGTTTTAGTATTATGTCTGAACATAATACATATACAGACCCATAGTAATATTTATGTACTTATTAGAAATGCTAATAATAATTTATAATTTGGAACAAAATTAGGAGCACTTGAAGTGTAAATTGCAATCGAGAATTGAAGACGCGACGAACTGCTTAGTCTAATTCTTTTGGGGTTCACTTGAAGCAATCTTTGAAACTCTATTGTTTCCGACTAGTTTCAAACATTAGTATTGCGCCTTAATACCATATTGTTTGCTTGATTGCGTCTGTTAAGTTTTTTTAATATAGCACACTGGTTAATGTTTGTTGATGGGTTCTTTCAACAGAGGATACGCCACATCCTAATAAGGGTTTAGCCTTAGCCTATGTATATTAGTCAATTTTCACGCATTTTGGCATGTTAATGTTTATATAACTTAATATATAGCCTCTACTATCGACCAAGTTGACTTGTAGTATAGTTAAATCTCTAATATTCTCTTTAATTTGTTCATAGAGAAAAGAATATATATAATGAGATCATACGATGACAACAATAACGAAGCAATAATTGTTTCCTTGCAAAAATGATTTTATAATATGGTAAAATTATGCACAATATTTTAGCTAATAATTATTGCCTTTGCTAATAATTGTCCCCCCGGAACAGTGTAGATGGGTGCCACTGATGCATGTACAGTACCCAAACGGAAGCAGGCAGGAAAACCGGCAAAACCGCCACGTCGTCGTATACTCGTCTCGTATGCCGGGGTGCCGCAGCGGTTTTCTTGACGAACTCCTACTGTGCTCTCTCTGCCTTCGCGTCCACCGCTGCAATGACACTTGGGCCACACCACCAGACGCCCCGGTCTGTCAGTGACGGTAGCTGCGCAGAGCTCGCAGGCGAGCAGGCCCCCCGCCTTCGTCAGTTCGTCCCCCCTTCCGTTGACGCGGACAAGGACAAGCGCAGAGCACACTCCACCTGCAGCCTGCACTCTGCCGAGTGCCGAGAGCGAAGGCGGCCGGGTATTTTCCTAGCAGCCAGCGGTTGATTGCTTGGCATCGTTATCACCAGCTCGCGCTCGCGATTGGGTCCTCGTAGTTATCTCTAGACTAGAAATTGAGGTGGAACTGTGGAAACAGCAATTGAGAGAGAGAGAGAGAGAGAGAGAGAGAGAGAGAGAGAGAGTTCTTGGACGAATCCATCCAAGAAGTCCAGAGGGGACAAGGGAGAAGGGGAGGGGGTTTTGGTTGGGAGCTGGGAGTGGGGGACAGGGGATCGATGGAGATGGAGAGCCCGCGGAGCCCCGAGGCGGAGATCGGTCACCGGGTGGAGGACCTGTGGGAGGTAGCGGAGCCGCAGCTCTCGCCGTCCGAGAAGCTCAACTCCTGCTTCGAGGACATCCCCGTCGCGTCCTTCCCGACCGCGCACCCGTCGCAAGGTATGTATGTATGCCATCCTCCTCCGTCAGTTTCGCCTTCGCTCCGTTCCCTGCTCTTGATTCAGAGGTCGTCAATAAATCCAGCTCCGTGTACTGTTTATCTTGCTTAGTTCCGTAATGATGCAGCGAAAAGCAGAACACTGAAAGTAGCATTGTCTGCGAGTCTGGATGAAATTGGAGGCAAAGAATTGTGCCAGTTACATTTGCATCTGTATCTTGTTCGTTGTTGGGGTTAACAGGAGCCCCTTGCTCATCTGGCGCTGGGTGCCACATGAGTCAGTCCACTTTTCGAGTTCAGTCATCATCTTTTCATCCTTTTCTAATAACTTCCACTGGACAAATAACTGTGGTCTTCTTTGTTGCCTTGTGTGCCTCCTGTGATCAATTTAGTGGCCGTCTCTTTTCTGAAGCAATTTGCACAGACCATGCCGAACTGTTCTTGGTAGAGTGATACTGTTTCTCTGAGATCAGTATTGCAGATGTACTGTTTTCAGTCTATCAGTGAAACCTCCATTTTCTTCCCAAACCTCTACAGCAGTTTCACTGAACCTTGGAAAGAAAATAACTTTCTTTGTTGTCATGATATATTGATATGTGGCCGAACATTGTGATTCTGGTTGTTGGTTGAGGGGTCCTTTTCGTCTCTTGACCAACTAAGCAAGGGCCGGGATCACTTTATTTGTTGTCATGATATGTCTCCCCTACTTTGTGAGTTGATGTGGATAATTATCAGCTTCCTCAGAAATGGCCCAACTGACATGATTGCTATAGATATCTTCTCAAACAGTCAGGGTCTGTGTTACCCTTTTCTTCAGTCCCAACTTGTGATCTTACCTCGGTTCAAAAAAAAGTTGTGATCTTACCTGGTGAATGGCTTGAAAGAGATCTCATCTGAGCTTTTCACCCATGTTGTTTTGTTTGCATAAAAATGAATGTGCTTACATATGCTGGTCAGCATGGATCATTTTGTATGTGCTGTGCCGATACAGTCATGTAGAAATGTACAAAGATGTGTAGGTTTCATGGTGATAATAATCAACTTTTGGCGAACCTGGTCCCACACTATTCCTTTTTTGGACACACTCTTCTGGGATCAGTTTAATTATTTTGGTGATGCTAGTCTGAACAACTCCCACTCAAAGTCCAAGCAAGGTGGCAATGACAAGGCCAGACATCCAATACTAAACTGAATAGCATCAGTGGTATGACAAATGTTCTTAGGTGTTGCTGCTCCATTGTATGTCCTAGAGCAAACATCTTTACTCTTCGATGTTCATGTATGCACTAATCTTAATTGATAATTTCATGCATATGGATTACCTCTGCATTCTTATCTGTTAGATAAATGCTTGCATTCTTGTATTTGCAGCTAAAACTTCCAGATCCTTCGATTTTCTTCGAACATGATTTCAGCTTCTTAATTAAAAATAATCAAATCAAAAGGAACCAAACTATTAAACTTCAAACGTTGTTTATGGTACTGGTGGATATCTGCGTGAATATTCCTAGAGATTAGTTTGAGGTGATGGGGTACTGGAATGCCTCCATGCTTCTTCTTTTTTTTAAAAAAAACTCTTTATGCAGTCTATGTTCTTATTGTTACAGTGTTAAGTAATGAGGTCTTTTACGATACACAATACCACCAAACGGTAGTACGGTAGTATTATCGGTTTTTTCAGTTTTTTACTATGGGTAAAATGGTAATTTGCTCGATGTATATTATTTGGAAAAAATTTCTCTGCTGTCAAGATTACATAAAAAGACTTGATTTCATATATTACAACAATATTATTTTGTATATTTCCGATAATACCCATATACTACCATACCACCTATGAATACCACCCATACCACAATAAAACAACCGGTGGTACAAAATTAATCTCAACCGTCGAACCTTACATATAGGTCCTTTTCTATTACATACGAGTCCTTTTCAATCGGTGGTATAGGGTGGTATTGTGTACAAGTAATTGCTCAGCTCCTGATTGATTTCTTCATTAGCAAAGTCAATGGAGTTGCTAGAACTCCTCAAGTGCCAACTGCACAGCCGTATAGGGCAGCAATGCACTCAAGTTGTGCAGGGCAAGCATGCCCAGGTAGTGTCTTGTACATAGCAGCAGTAGGTGTACTATTATTAGGTAGTTGTACTCATTGTAGTTTGTACCTAGAGTTGACATTGGCCTCTACAAAAAGGAGTAGAGCAGCTGCAAAGCAAAGCAGTTCAGCAGCACCAACTATTCTGTGCCTGAAAAACAGAGTGTGTGCGTGTGAGTGTGCTGTGCTCTCTTCCTCTCCCCTTTCTCCTACCTACAGCAGTGAATTTATTTATCATCACACGATTTTATATGCTCCATTTTTTAAATATATAATTTTACTAAACATAATCAGATCATAATTTCTGGTTTTGAATGTCAAATGTGATGTTTTTCATGCAGTAATTGAGATACCTTCAGATGCCAGTCTTGCTGAAACTGTCGAAATATTATCCAAAAACAAAATCTTGAGTGCACCCATAAGAAATGTTGAGGCTCCAGAAGATGCGAGTTGGATGGACAAGTACATCGGTATTGTGGAATTCGCTGGTATTGCCATGTGGCTGCTCAGTCAGGTCTGCAACCATGACACTGGAACATATATAAGTGTTATCAGTTCATAAAGTAGGTAGATTGGCCAGATATGTATAATTAACCTGGTAGTAAGAATATGTTGATCTACTGCAGCTCTCTATGATTTGATGTATTTGTGTTCAGTCCGAATACCATGATTTCAAATATTGGATTATGGGCTAAATTTGAAGAAAATAAATTCAACGTTGGGCTGCATACACGCAACTAAATTAAATATGAGCTACATAAAACTGTCCAAGTCATTCTTTGCAGCTTAGCCATTCTATGGTCTTGTTAATATACTTATTCTAGTTGATATAATCTGGGTCCCCCCTTTCCTTTTCTTGGGTGAAAACAACTTCCTCCCTTTGTGTATTTTTTTATGATAAGCTTTTGAGCTGAAGACCTTGTAAGAATTTGGCTCTGTGCATTTTCTGCAGAGGCCGGATATATTTCCATTTTCTAAAAAAACGTAATTCTGACCATTGGCAAACATCATATGTGTTGAATGAGAACACAGCTCAGTAGTGTAAAAGTAAAACAAATACACTTATGATGGGAGCAGATTTTTTTTAATAATTTCACTATCACCTATGAAAGTATGTAACTGATATTTTATTCGACACTCATCTTTCTGAAATGAGTTGTTTTTTCTGCTTGGCAACAGTCTGATGCCGCAGTTAATGGGACTACTGGTTCTGGAAATGGAATAGGATCACCTGTCTCCAGTCTAGTTTCTAGACTGGGATCTTTCACATTCAGAAGGACATCATCGGGCAGGGTAGAAACTACTACTGATTCAGAATCAGATGAAGCTGCATCCGTTGGTGGAAGCTTTTTCGAAACCCTCACTTCCTCTGAATTCTACAAGAATACAAAGGTGATTTTCTGTTGCATCATATTTAAATAGTTATAACCTGAAAGCGTGGATTAATCCTGGACAAGTTCTGCCATTGTAGGTTGGTGATATCTCAGGGAGCTTTCGGTGGGCACCATTTCTCGCACTGCAGACGTCTGACACATTCCTTACCATGTTGCTGCTTCTGTCCAAGTACAGAATGAAGAGCCTGCCAGTTGTAGAAGTTGGCGGAGATAAGATTGAGAACATCATCACACAATCTTCTGTTATGCACATGCTTGCAGAGTGTGTTGGACTTCCTTGGTTTGAGAGCTGGGGGACTAAGAAACTTTCTGAGCTTGGACTCCCTATCATGAAGCCATCAAAACTTGTCAAGGTGCCTTTGAATCACCTTTGTTTTCAATTCATACAACTGTGATACATCTTGATCTGCTTTTTTCACATTGGAACTGTAATGAAAATTTCCCACTTTCAGTTTCCTTTCTGCGCACTATGAATTTTATTGGAAGTTATCCAAAGCTAAAGGAAGATCAGATTCATAAAATCCATGCTGTGCTAACAAACCTGCCTGCAAACAAGCACGACTCGCGTTTTTGTATGATATGTGTTGTGGACACCATCTTTGGCCAGACATATGGGCGCAGGGCCAAGGCCAAAGCGTCCACAGCAGATTAGTTGCCGGCCAAGGCTTATCCAGGGCCTGGCTGAATAATAGGAGAAGTTTGTTAGGATTTAGTCTATTTAGTTGAGAGTTGAGGAAAGAGTTTGGCAAGCAGAGGAAGAATCTCAACCGTGCTCAGAGCCTCCAGGAGGGCGAGCTGGAAGATCTCTTCCTATCTGCAGTTGTATTCCTCTGTTATTAAGCAATTCCATAACATTTGGTATCAGTCTAGGGTCATCCTCGGCATGGTTTTCATCTAATCCACTTCCCTCCCCCCTGCGCACGCCGCTCACCCCACTGCTCCACCGCTATGGGGGACGACGCTGACACCCCCATCACCAGTGGCGGAGCTGCGGGCCAGGCCACCCAGGCCTGGGCCCTAGTCGCCGGCCCATATTCTGTATACTGTAGCAGCTAATGTAGTAGATTTTGTAGCAAGAATTAGGCCCATTTCTACACTGTCGCTGGGCTGGGCCTTAGTCGCTGGGCTGGGCCAGCTCCGCCACTGCCCATCACCAAGTCCATCCTCGACGACGTTGTCGACAAGCTCGTCCGCATGATCGGCGACAACGGCAAGGAAGCGAAGACGGATGCCCAGGAACTCCGTCAGGAACTCAGGACCCTCTCGGCGTCCATCAAGAATGTCCAGACGCAGCTCCTGGATAAGGCGGGTCGCTTCGACACCGACACGTACTCGTCCTCCAACAAGCCGCCGCCGGCGGCCGGCCACAAGCTCCGCTACCCCAAATACGACGGCTCCGACGATCCGCTCACCTGGCTCCACAAGGGAGAACAGTTCTTCCGCGCCTACGGCACGCCGGAACACCTCAAGGTACCCACGGCGTCCTTCTATCTCGAGGGCGCGGCAGGCCAGTGGTACTACCGCTGGGAGAAGAACGAGGGCGTCCCATCTTGGGACAAGTTCGTCGAGGGTGTCAATCGTCGATTCGGACCCCCGATGCGCAGCAATCCCCTCGGCGAATTGATTCAAGTGCGCCGCACCGGCGCCGTCGACGAGTACCAGGAGCAATTCCTCACCCTCCTGGCGCGCTGCGAGAACGTCACAGAGGCCCAGCAGATCGCAGTCTTCACGGCGGGCCTCCAGCAACCGCTGAGCACCGATGTGGAGCTGCAGAAGCCCGCCACCCTCGAAGAGGCCATGGGCCTCGCGCGGGCATACGAGCGCCACCAGGCCACTCTCCCTGAGGCCGCATCGGGGCTGCGCACTGCGCCTCGATCCGCCGCGTGCCCCCTGTCGCCCGTGCTAAAATCGACGCCGCCCCCCAGCGTGGCGGGATCGACATCAACAACTCCCGCCGCGCCGGTCAAGCCGCCGGCCCCTGACGGTTGTTTCCAGCGGTTGTCCCCGGAGGAGATGGCCCGTCGCCGCCTGGAGGGGCTGTGCTTCAATTGCCCGGAAAAATTTTCCAAGGAGCACGCCAAGAGCTGCACGGGCAAGGGCATCTTCTACCTGGACCTTGGCGACAACCCGGCGGACGACAGCTTGGCGGGCGACGACATCCTCATCTCCACGAATGCCATCACGGGCGTCCGCTCGAGTTCGACTCTGCAACTACACGCCACCGTCCAGGGCGCCGCGGCGACCACCCTGGTCGATTCCGGGTCGACCCATTCCTTCGTCGCCGAATCCGTGGCACGCCGCATTGGCCTCGTATCCGAGCCGCGCCCAGGTCTGACTGTGGGCATGGCGAACGGCGATAGGGTGCCTTGCTCCGGCATCTGCTCAGGGGTCGACATGGTCATTGGAGGCGAGTCCTTTCTGATGGATTTCTACATCATTCCCCTGGACGGCTATGACGTGGTCCTGGGCTGTGAGTGGCTCCGCACCCTAGGACCAATTGTCTGGGATTTCGCCAAGCTCTCCATGACTTGCTGGCTGCATGATCACCGGGTGCACTGGACCGGCATCGGCGGCCACCCCTCGCCACTGCTATCCGCCGTGCAGTGCTCCAACCCGTTGGAAGCGCTTCTGGCAGAGTTTGAGGAGCTGTTCGCCACTCCGTCCGGGTTGCCGCCGCAACGCACCTTCGACCACCGGATCCACCTGCTGCCCAGCACGCCTCCGGTGGCGGTTCGTCCATATCGGTACCCCCAGCTGCTCAAGGATGAGATTGAAGCTCAATGCCAGGCTATGCTAGAGCAAGGCATCATCCGCGCCAGTACATCGCCGTTCTCCGCGCCGGTTCTCCTTGTCCGCAAGCCTGATGACTCGTGGCGTTTCTGCGTCGACTACAGGGCGCTGAACAGCAAGACAGTACGAGACAAGTTCCCCATTCCTGTAGTAGAAGAGCTCCTGGACGAGTTGAAAGACGCTGTTTTCTTCACGAAGCTTGACCTCCGCAGCGGCTACCACCAAGTGCGTATGCATCCCGAGGACGTGGCCAAGACGGCGTTTCGGACACACCACGGCCATTTCGAGTTCTTGGTGATGCCCTTCGGCCTCACCAACGCGCCATCGACGTTTCAAGCACTAATGAACGAGGTCCTGCGCCCCTTCCTCCGCAGATGCGTTTTGGTGTTCTTCGACGACATCCTCATCTTCAGCCGCACTGAGACAGAGCACCTGCAGCATGTCCGAGCAGTGTTCCTCGCCTTGCGCCAGCACGGCCTGGTTCTGAAATGCTCCAAGTGCTCTTTTGGCAAGCGCCGGATCCATTACCTCGGCCATGTCATTGAGAATGGTGTGGTGTCCATGGACATCGACAAGATCAAGGCGGTCCAGGACTGGCCAATGCCACGGTCGATCAAGGCGCTCCGTGGATTTCTGGGGCTCACGGGATATTACAGGCGCTTCATCCACAACTATGGGGTGATTGCAGCACCTCTGCCGGCCCTCCTCAAGCGCGACGCATTCCTATGGGGCGACGTGGCCACGGCAGCATTCCACGACCTCAAGAGGGTGCTCACCTCGTCTCCAGTCTTGCAGTTGCCGGACTTCTCAGCCCCCTTCATGGTTGATTGTGATGCGTCCGGGACGGGATTCGGCGCTGTGCTACACCAAGGTCAAGGACCTATCGCTTTCTTCAGCAAGACCGTGGCACCACAACATGCCAAGCTAGCGGCTTATGAACGAGAGCTCATCGGACTCGTACAGGCTGTGCGCCATTGGCGGCCGTACTTGTGGACAGCAACGTTCATTGTCCGCACAGATCACTGCAGCCTCAAGCACCTCCTGGATCAGCGCCTCTCCACGATTCCTCAACATACTTGGGTGAGTAAACTGTTTGGTTACAGCTTCACAGTGGAGTACAAGCCCGGGAAGCAGAACGCCGCCGCGGATGCTCTGTCCCGCCGCGACGAGAACGAACCTGGCGCCCGGATCGCTGCCCATGCTCTGTCCAGACCAGATTTTCCGCTCTTTGCTGCTTTTCGCCAGGAGGCAGCCACTCTGCCAGAGGTCCTCGCCAAGCAGCAGGAGATTCGTGAGGGCACCGCCGGCGAGGGCTGGACAGAGACAGATGGTTTCGTCCTTCATCAAGGGCGGATTTTTGTGCCAGCTTCTTCAACCTTTTGGCCGCAGATTCTGGAGCATGCTCACAACACGGGCCATGAGGGCGTCCAGAAAACACTAGCTCGTGTTCGGGCGTCTTTCTTCTGCCCACAGGCAGCTCGGTTGGTACGCGACTTCGTTCGAGGGTGCCTGGTGTGCCAGCGGAACAAAACGGAGCACCTCCACCCCGCCGGCCTTCTCCAGCCACTTGACGTTCCCACTACAGTATGGAGCGACATTGCCATGGATTTTGTTGAAGGTTTTCCGCGAGTTGGCGGCAAGTCTGTGGTACTTACGGTGGTGGATCGGTTCTCCAAGATGGCTCATTTCATCCCATTGGGGCACCCCTACACAGCTCTCACCGTGGCACAGGCGTTCTTCGACAACATTGTACGCCTCCATGGTTTCCCATGTTCTATAGTCAGTGACAGGGCTCCGGTTTTCACCAGTACCCTGTGGTCTGAAATGTTCAACCTTGCCGGCGTCAAGCTCCATCTCAGCTCTGCTTTCAGACCACAGACAGATGGACAATCGGAAGTGGCCAACCGTGTGCTTGCTGTCTATCTCCGATGCTTAGCTGGTGATCGCCCCCGCAGTTGGCTGCGCTGGTTACCTTGGGCTGAGTACTGCTTCAACACTTCTTTCCGATCAGCTCTGGGTTCTACCCCATTTGAGGTGGTTTATGGCCGTTCACCACCATCTTTGATGACATATCAGCCAGGGTTGGCCAAGGTGATCGCGGTGGACAAGCAGCTCTAGCGCCGCGACGAGTTCCTGTTGGAGATCAGGGAACGGCTGCTGCAGTCTCAGGATTATATGAAGTCCTCGCATGACAAGCTCCACCGTGATCTGGCGTTCCAGGTGGATGATTGGGTCTGGCTACGCCTCCATCGGCGTTCTGCAGCGGGCATTACTGACAGCTCTGCATCCAAGCTCTCGCCGCGCTTCTATGGGCCTTTCCAGGTGATTGAGAGGGTGGGTTCAGTAGCCTACCGCCTGCGCCTTCCGCCCAAGGCTCGCATACATGATGTCTTTCATGTCGTCTTTCTGAAGAAGTATGAGGGGCCTCCACCAACAAGTCCAGGACAGCTCCCTCCGATTGGCCATGGTCGTGTTCTTCCTGTTCCAGCCAAGGTGATGCGGGCCATGCCCACTGGCGGTTCCTGGCAGTTGCTGATTCAGTGGGAAGGAGGAACTGCTGTTGATGCTACTTGGGAAGCCCTGCCAGATTTCAAGGAACGATATCCAACATTCAAGCTCGAGGACGAGCTTTTTGGTCAGGGGGGAGAAGTGTTGTGGACACCATCTTTGGCCAGACATATGGGCGCAGGGCCAAGGCCAAAGCATCCACAGCAGATTAGTTGCCGGCCAAGGCTTATCCAGGGCCCGGCTGAATAATAGGAGAAGTTTGTTAGGATTTAGTCTATTTAGTTGAGAGTTGAGGAAAGAGTTTGGCAAGCAGAGGAAGAATCTCAACCGTGCTCAGAGCCTCCAGGAGGGCGAGCTGGAAGATCTCTTCCTATCTGCAGTTGTATTCCTCTATTATTAAGCAATTCCATAACATATGAGACCTATAACTGCAGCCTCCTCTTTTACAGGTAAATGAAGATCAACCAGTTCTAAAAGCCTTCCAACTGATGAGGGAAAAGGGAGTTGGTGGTCTACCAGTCATGGACACAAGTGGGGCAAAAGCAATTGGTAACATCAGTATCAGAGATGTCCAGTATCTTCTAACTGCCCCCAAGATATACAAAGAGCACAGGTTTGTAGTTCTGATACATCCTTTGTTGATAGGCCTTGTGTACGATAACCAATACCAAAAAAAGACATCCATCACAGCTGTTATTGCGCACCATGCACATTTCACCTGCATAGTAGGAACTACGAAAACCATTGCAACTGATACCCCTATGAACTGTTGAATGCAACACAGGACAATCACAACAAAGGATTTTCTCACTGCGGTCCGACACCATCTTCAGGAGCAACATGAGGCTTCACCGTTACTGCACGATGTGATCACTTGCAAAAAGGACGACACGATCAAGGACATTATACTGAAGCTGGACTCTCAGAAGATTCACAGGATCTACGTCGTAGATGACAAAGGGAACACCGAGGGGGTCATCACGTTGAGGGACATAATCTCCAAGCTGGTGCATGAGCCGCGCCACTACTTTGGGGATTTCTTCGATGGTGTTGTTCCCCTGCCAGCAAACAGCACTGTATGACGCTGCATCGCGGTCCAGTTGCACTGATATACCTGTGCAAATGTACATTATGAACTGTTCTGGAGGTTCCTTGCCGTGAAGGCCTTTTCAGAACCTCCTCAAGTAACCAGAGTATTACAGACGTACAAAAGACTAAAGCGTTTATGAATGGAAGTGGTGTACCCTGAATAACTAACTAGGGGACTACCTAAGCCTTTTTGTTTTGTTTGTTTCTGTATAATAATCCTGTGTCCACTCTTCTGTTTTGCTAAAGATTCTCACACTTGATTTTCCTTTATCATGCTGCACGCCAAAGCAAAATTCTGTAGGGCAATGTTGGTTTTAGTGCTCTTTTTAACCATTGAGCCAGACACTTCAGTTGTGACATGCTTGGTAACATCTTCATGCTGCTGGTAGGCTCCAGCTTGATCCAAAATAAAAATATCATGTCCATGTTCGCTCCGATATTCAATGCCCATTCCACATATCCACTACACATGATAGTACCAGGATCTACTGAAAACAAACTGTGCTGCACAACATTTTCATTTCTGCTGCCTATGCATTAGAACGAAGTACTTTACAAATTCAGGACTCCAAATAACTCTAAAATTGAAATTCAGTATCAGTATGCAACACTGGAGATTGCGGTTTCAGTTTCACCATCCAAGTTCCTTAGTTTTAGTTTTAGAAAATATTTGGAATGTGAATCCGCACGCCGGAGAGCAAATAATGCAGCACAACAGTACTTCAATATTAAAGAACCAGTGAACCAAGCATTGCGCTGTGTGAAGTTCAGACATTGCTTTGCAACTGGTAGCTAATTCATACTAACCCGAAACAGACTGGCACCATCGATTATTATTACCGACGAAAGATCAGCTCTCTCCACATTTCAGTCCATTGACACGGACATACTAGGCTACAAGTACGCTTCATCAGGCTATCTGAAAAGTTTCAGTCGATGAGGATGGGGGCGGAGGAGGTGTACCCGCCGGCGCGCTCCCGGATGGCCGCGGGGATGTCGGCGCGGAGGACCTGCGCGCTAAACACCACGCCCTCCTCCGCCTTGCCGTCGTCCAACAGTTCCAGGACGCAGCCGTCGCCGAGCCGGAGGCCGCTGTCAAGCGCGAAGCCCCGCCACCCGGCTTCCAGGCGCTGGATCTGCCGGCCCCCCGTGAAGCGCATCTCCCAGGACCGGCCGCGCCACGTCACCGTCGCCGGCACCGTGGCATCCGGCAGGAACGGCGCCAGCGACCTCGGGACCACCTGTGCGTGCGCGCGGACAGTCGTCAGTGGCCATTTCGGCAGAAGGACAATGGCAAATGCAGACAGCACCCCAAAGCTGAGGTCGTCAGCGACCTCGGGACCACCTATGCATGCATTGGACTATGGAGAGCCTCTGTAGATTTATTCAGATCACCATGTTCAATAATCTTGCTCCATCAAGAAATCAAATGCAACACATTAGCCTGGCCACAAGATCCAGCAGCAGAGTAGAAGCAGCATACCACTTGGAATGGCGGGTGGACATGGGACTTGCACATGATGCATGCGAAGTATGGCTTCCCCAGGAGAGGCACGATCCTAGGCTGGATCTCCCCGTCGACGCACGCCGTCTCTGACACCGACTGCGGATCGGCTCTCTTGCCTGCAGAGTTCATCACTACTTTCTTACTGGTTCAACATTTTGAAGCCATGACGAGTAGCCATTTCCTCATTCCTAACCTCCCACCTCCCAGAAATGAAGTTGCATAAACAATCATTTGCGTGGAGCGGTTTAACAATGCATGCTCGGAATTTCACAATACCTGGAACTGCAATGCCGCGGGGTCCCTGAGAGCAAGGGTTTGGAGTGCTATTGTTGCTGGCCATTTGCCTCGCCTGAGTATAAATCGAGGGAAAAAAAGGATGGGGGGAGATTGGGTGATTGGGTCTGGGGATCTTGGACCTTTGCTGAAGCCTCGAGCCTAGAGGAAGAAGGAGCAATGACTAGTACACCTGAACCTGCTGTTGCAGAGTGCCAGCTCGCACGGTCGCAACAACGTAACATTGGCATACGCGCTTCTTTCTTCACGAGATAACAGTCGCACGGGGTCACGACAAACGACAAGGGAAGGAATTCTGCGCAGTTTTCTATGTGTGTAACAGTGCACAGCGGCGAAGTTAGGACTAGAGCTTCCTTTCTTTCCCTCTTCTTCAACATTTTCTTCCTCCTCTTGCCTAGAGGGGCTTCAGTGCCCCCCCCCCACGACCCGCCCCGGTGCTAGATTCACCCCTGACAGTGCATGCACACTAACCACACTAATAAAAAAAGGGGTTCCATATGAAAAATTTTTAGAGTAACCGTCACATCAATCATATTAAATGTGGAATAATTACAAAACTCATTTCATAATTTCTACCTTAATTTTCGAGACGAATCTAACGAGCCTAATAATTTTCTGAAAGATGGAAGGAAGTAAATTCTAAGTCCATCGTCGACTCACGACGGCTTCTTCTTCTCGACCGTCGACTGCCTCCACCACCTCCTCCACCACCCCTAGTCAGCGGCTGTAGCGTCGCCACGCCGCTCACCCGCTCTGCACCGCCGCACGCTATACCCACCATTCCTAATTTGAGGCCGCTCACCCACCTGCCACCACCCACCAGGGGTCCATCCCTCGCTGCTACCTCCTTCTATAAGAGAGGTAGCCATTTGAAGCCCCAAAACCCAAATTGCCTAACCCTGACCCTAAGATCGCCGGACTCGACCACCACCCCGGGCGGCGGTGACCTTGCCGCTGACTGGTCCTCCCTCCCACACGGCTGTGTAGGGCAATTGTGGGCGGTAGCGGCAGGCAACCGAGCATACAAGCCGACCACAACGACGTCAGGGTTGCGGCCGCATGGGGGCTAGGGCCTTGTCAGGGACAGCAAGGTTCGCCGGTGTCGGGTTCAGTTCAACGAGCGCGCTAACATCAAAATGTCAGCGAGTCAGCCTAGTGGAGGAGGAAGGAGACCATGGGATTCACAAAAGTCGTACGAAAACCCTTGTAAATTTAACTCACATCCACATTTTATAAATGATGATCAACAGCTCAAGTTTACTAGTTCAGTTCAGGGATGACCAAATTTGCACTGTTGATACTCAAATCCTCCTCCAATTTCCCTTATAGTAATATGGTGAATGCAAGAGAACTCAACCTCCATCTGTCTTCTTGTTTGGAGTCATGATGCGCTTGAGAACTATGAACAGAAGATAAATGTATTTACTGGTGCGTATTTACATGGAGATTCTAGATTTCTAGTCAAAGTGACAAACCGTGAAGCTGCAATTAACCAAGGAGGCCCTTATTTGGATGGTACAAGCCGACGCTCAACAATTCAACATTGTGTGAAAGAAGAAAACTGAACAGAACTAGGTGTAGGTTACATTTGACAGGCAGTAACTTGCTGGTTTACATTCAACCATCTTGCAGTATATGTTTGACGGAAACACTTGGAGGTATCCAGTGAACTGGTCATCATTTAACTTAACTTTCTTTTGGAAAACTGGTGACGAATTTTCCTGCAGTGAAAGCACTAATATTGTCAACAGTTCAGCTTCCAGCCTTGTCCTTTCAATATTTAGTTCAGAAGCAAAATAAGTTGTAGCATACAATACAATAATTAAAACAGAACAATATGGCTAACATGCATGGAAAAAATGCAAAGAGGACCTGCTGTTGACTCTTTAAATTTAGGCCTAAAGACGCTACCGAGTATGCAGCAAACTGATGAACTTACTGATATCCAAAAAGTCAAAAACCTCTAGTTCTAGTTGAACTTACTAATATTCCAAAACCTCAAGTTCTAGTTGAATTAGAACCTTCTTTTTGCCAGAACAAACTTGTTGATGTTAGGCATGGCTAAAAATAAATATTAGAATTAACAAGAGTACATGAAAATATGGACTAGACATTTTTTTGGCATAGAACATCAGCTCTAACAGTAAAATTAGTCAATTTATAACATTGGCAAACAGCTTTCAATAATTTATCACCATATATATATCACCTAAACCAAATAGTAAAATTTAGCAGACCCATAAGTTGCCAATGGATTCTTGGAACTTAGAAGAATATCAAATGGGGGCACCTTAATGACACAATCATCCAATCCATAAACCTTTGGATGAGGGAATGAATTTTACTTGGTCTTGTCTGCAAAGGCTAAACACTGAGTTCCTGCACATGAGATTTATCTCGGTCAATATACTCAGAAAAGTAAACGGCATAGGAGAGTAATGGTAAGATTGTAAGAACATATGTTATCTTTAATGCAACAGGTTCTTGCAAAATATAAATCCATCTTAGCAGTAAACTTCATTCCTATGGAAGTAATACAGCCTTGCATAATTGGTATAGATTATAATGGGTTTCACTGCAACATGATTTTCGCAATATAATTTGCTAATAAGGGGGTTTCCTAATTTTGGAAGCTCAAATTCATAAAATTCACCATGCTCTCGTTTAGTCAATTTCTACCAGATCAACAACTAATGAACTTCCATTTGGGTCACTGTTGTCGACATTTCTCCAATTGGAACATGGGATATCCTCTGCTGCAGCAGTCAACATTTCTACTCACACATTCATTTAATAGGAGCAGTATAGGTGAACATAAGACCATAAATTTTTTTATATACTGTGGAAATTCAAAAGGACCTGATCAATCCACTTTAGTAAACTGCAAGCTAACTTAGCTGAGGCGAGGGCAAACATAACAAGGAAAACAACAAAAAAGATGAGATGCTGCAAATGTTGTCTGCTCATTTTACATGGCAGTTTCCAACAAAGAAAAAACATTTCGAGCCCAGAGAACAATCAAAATATATAATTTTTTAACCTTCACCTGACTTATGGTAAGAATGTGTATGTTTAATCCTAGTAGCATTGACAAACTAAGAATAGTTATTTTCGTTTTAAATAAAGAAATAGTCTGATGCAGTATGTGGAATGCTCAAATACAGACTTATGAGAAACCTAGCCAACTCTCAGGTTTGCATGATATTGGCACCAGAAACAACTAAGACGACACAACATTTATTCCCTAGCAAGTTCAGGTAGGCAGTAGGCTAGAGATGAAATGCATTAAGAGCACTAAAACTAAACAGATCACAGAGTAAAAAGAGCAAAGAATAAAGTTAGTAGTATCAATAATAGTAGCAGGCTGTTCTGTCTTCCGTAAGGGATAAAATACACTTGTGGGGTTTGGCTGGGGCTCGAGGAATCTCTCATCTCCTCACTCTCATGCCATAGAAGGTCCTTGTGTAGATACATCATCTAGTCAAGTTTGGGTCAGGTCTGGCTAGAAAAGGGAAGTTAGTGTGGTGGTATTCAGAAAAGGAAGTTAGTGTGGTGGTGTTCAGGTTGTCTATAACCTGTGCAAGTCTGTTCAGGTTCTATAATCTATACACTTTTTTTCTTAATATACTGCATGTTCGAGAAGAAAAGATAGTAGCAGGCTAGCTAGCAATAAGGGGACAGATAATCTAGGCCATGGTTCAAGCACCTAGATTGCTGATTTCCATACGATCCTATCTGAAACTCATCTTGGTACTAGAAATAATGGGAAGATATTTATCTGAATGTTGCAAGGGATAGCCAGCCAGCCATGCAGGTGTATGAATTTCATTTCTAAAACTTTCCTGCCTTCATTAACCTTTCCAGAGAGCGATATGACTTGGCAGAGTCTTCAAATTAGATTCGGAAAGCTCATTAAAGCCATAAAGATATGGCCCTAACAGATATTTTTTAATATGATTAAGTGGTATCATCTTTTTTGTTTGTAAACTGTACGGTTAGAATATTATTGCTAAAATTACAAAGTTTGAATATTGAAATGCACGAGCACCTCATAAAAAAGGAAGCGGTATGGTATTAAGAGATTAAAGACCACTATTCCTACATAGTAGCCTGCAGTCCAACCACACTAATATCAGTATCTTGCAAGAGAAGACTTGGAACCCACCTTAAGGCTTTATCATAATAAATAAAAGCAAGTAGATTCAAGCAAGACAAGGTGTTCCACTGAATGCTGTCGTTACTGTAGCACTACAATGAAGTAGATTTAGCAGACCTGTGTCAATTATGCAATCCATAATTTCAAGGGTTTATAGGATTAGGCTGTTTCACTTCATTATTCTAAAGGGGTCTTGCAATCTCAAAATTCTCTTCCTATTTCAGTACTAAGTAATCCTGCTTCTTCTTTTTTTTTTTTTTTGGCAATATGTGAGCCTAGAGGTAGAAGCGCATAACATTTCTGATATACTCTAATCGGCAGTACTTCCTAAATGATGTACAACTAATATAGCTTGGAGCCTTGGAGAAACAAACAAGAAAATATAAGAATATACTGAAGACAAAACATGTACATCCTTTAGTAGTACACATAAACCGATTGGAAACAGAAGGGTCCTGTTCTGAATTACATTGCAGTACATCTAATGGGACAAAACAATTCAGTACATGTTCACTCCAGCATTTGAGCACTATGGTGTCCCTTGTAACGAAAGCGTACCTGTAGCCAAATCCCTTCATAGGAAATTCTCATCGTCTCCTGGAATGGTTGGCAGAACCTAGTGACCCCTCAAATAGATCAGACAAATGATTTTCCAAGTCCTCTGGGGTGTACTTTATGTACTTTCCTGAATTCCTTCCACTATCCACTAGACTGCCGTATCTCCCCGTAAAAGCACGGTAAGCTGGGATCACATTTTCAGATATAGATATCTTGAGTTCTTCTCGGAGCTGAGGGTCTGGTACCTTCCACAGTGTTTGACTCCTGTATATCTCATCAAAGGCCAAGTTGAAGTTCTTAAATTTTTCTTTGATCCTAGAGCTTGAGCTCCCACTGCTGCCGAAACTCCCACTCCCGCTACTGCCATGACCATCGTCCCTCAAATATGATAAAACTCTGGTCCATGAAACCCTGAGGTAGCTCTTTGAATTTTGCCGAATCTTGCCACGGCGCCTCCGGATCCAATGGTCACCCAAAATCCTACCAAGCTCGGAATCCTTCACCTTTTGGACAATATAGAGTGTATTATTCATGGAAAATATGCACTGCAACGCAGGATCCTCATAGAGTTTAGATTTTTCTTCCAGATTCGCCTCCAAGTAAGATATCAGTTTGACCATACGGCGTCCAAGCGGGGTCAAGCTCTTGAGATACTCCTCATCCTCATCAGTGCCATTATGTAAAGGATTATGATCTACATCTCCAGCACCAGTGTCATCCAAAAGTGTGTCAAGTGTATCACTGTAAACGACCAACAACCTAAGATAGTTCATCACATAACGCGTCATTGGGTGGATCTCACCAGCCATCATTGGCCGGCGTGATGACTCCTGCTGTAGGACCTTCCCAAACTCAAGTAGGGTACCCTTCACTGCATCACCAAGCCTCTCAAGAACCCCCGCTAAATCAAGGATGACATCATCACCATAACTCCCGAAGAAGAGCTCCTTCAGTTCAGGGATCACCTCAGCAAGAGCCTCATACATGTCAAGAATCCGGGAAAGCTTCTCTGGCGAGCGAGTGCACACAGCCACCGCATCCCCAAAGTTGCGGATCTGCATAATGCAACCCTTTGTTGACTCAACAAAGCACTCATCCCGGAGCTCATCGGATGCAGCAAGCACCTGGTCACAGAGCCGCCGCTCACCGGTCAGCAGGGAGCGGACGACCGTCTTGACCCCATGGACCCACTTCTTCATCTTGTCATTCAGATGCTTCCACTCGATGCGCTGCACCTCATCGATGCTGAGCCGCTCAACGCCGAGCACATTGAGGCACTCGTCGAGCAGGTCACGGCGGATGGCGCAGTACACCTGTGCGAGCTCGCTGGCGTAACCCGCCCGCACCATCCGGTCCGCGATGGTGCGCAGCTCGTCCACAGCCTCCGGGCGCACAAGGTCGAACACTTGATCGTCGAAAGGGTTGTTCCCCGTGATGCCGGCGCTGCGGGCGGTGTCCGGGCCGGCGCCACCGTCCTGGCTGTGCGGGGTGGCGGGGTCGAACTCGGAGGAGGTGTCAAGGTCGTCCATGGATCCGAGTGAGAGGCGGCGGAGCGAGCAGAAGAGGCCGCTGGCGTCGAGCGGGACGGCGTGGCGGAGCATGAGGTGGCGGAGCTCGTCCTCGAGGCGCGCCATGGCGAGCTGGACGGCGACCCCCGCGCGGCCGGAGACGGCGGGGGAGGAGGGGCAGTCGAGGTGGTCGATGGCGACGTCGACGGCGGCGAGGTAGTGCGCGGCGTCGTCCTCGGGGGCCTCGAAGACGAGCGCCTCCGGGGTGGTGTCCCAGAGGTGGATGAGCTGCTCGGCGGCGTCGAAGGCCGCGAGCGAGGCCGCGGAGTCGGCGGCGGGGGTTTCCTCCTCCTCCTCGCCCGAGGCCTCCTGTGCGGCGGCGGGGGACGGGGACGGGAAGAGGTCGGAGGTGATGGAGGAGAGGCGGTGGTCGAACCCCGAGAGGATGCGGATCATGTCGTCGGCGGCGTTCTTGGACGTGGCGAGCGACTTGACGATGTGCTGCGCCGCCGCCAGGACCTTGTCGTCGCCAACCACGGCGGCGGGCACCGGCACCGGGAGCCCGCCCCCGTCCCCCACCCCCTGCTCCCCATGCGGCGGGGGCGCCGACATCGCCGGCGGCGGCAGGCGGGTTAGGCTAGGGTTTGGGAGCGCCGGCCGGGTAAATAAGGCAGGTGGATGGGGGTGGGCAAGGTGAAGCGAAAGGAATTGCTGGTGGTGGTGGAGTAACTGAGTAATTAACGGCGGCGGCGGACAGATTGAGGCGGAGGCGGCGGCCGGCGGCACGGCAATCGGCAGGCGACAAGAAATGGGGATGGGGGCGAGCTGAGGCTGAGCCTGAGATGTGCCGCGCGGCGTGGTGTCGTTGGAATGCCGGCGGGGGATGATCCGCCTGCCTGTTTGTTGGATGGGAAGAGAGGGCGCCGCCCAGAAAACTAGCGCTGCTGGACTACTGGTCAATGGATAGAGAGAGCCAGCCGCAAAGAGTGGGGGAGTTCTTGCTCCAAGCAACCCCACCTTCTAGAATATTTGGAATTTTTTTAATAGAAATTAACCATTTTTTATGCTTAAGTTCGTACTAGTAGCAAGCATATTGTGTGAGGTCCTTACGTTTCTGAACACATTTTGTGAAGAAAGTCCAAGTGCTGAGATTCATTCAGACTCTCATAAAATTTTTCCATCCATTATATATAATGATGTTGGGACTAATTATATAGATTACCACAACTTTACTATTCATGGTTTGATAATAGGAATAATTGAATCATACCATTGAAAGATCTAAAAGTTAGATATATACTATTGACCCCATATGTCGTTGACCTATGTAAACCCCACATGTCATTAACTTAGCAATGGTATATATCTTACTTTGTGATCTTTTAATGATATAGATCTAAATTTCCCTTGATAATATCATGCTACAGTAAACATGTGTGTCAGATTTGAGGCATGCACAGTCCTATTAAGGGGCTACCCAAGAGGTTGATTGTAGGTAGAAACGGTCATAGGGCTAAGAACGCTAATGGTTATATGAGATGTACACGGAACACGAGGTTTTATTCAGGTTCGACCTCTAGAGAGTAAAACTCTAGGTCCTATTTGGTGGTTTGTATTGCTGTGTGCAGAGATGAGATACCCTCGAGAGAACGTCCTAGGCCGCCTTATATAGCCTGGTGGGTTAGGGTTTACAAGGTCACTTGGCCTTGAGCCGAGGTTAGTTACAATCTGAATCTATCCGGTTCAGATTACAAAGCGGTATCTCGTAATATCCAGATTGGTTGGCGCCACCTTGTGTGTCTTGACTTGCACACCAAGTTATCTTCACGTCCTTACCCCGTGCGCCAGGATGGGTGGGCCCACCATCAGGTCAGCGGGTTTTCTGACAAGTCGGTCCCACTTGTCAGGATTGTCCGGGAGTCTAATCGGTGAGGACCCATGGGTACCTTTTCCCTCAATGCGCTTATACCATATTAATTAGAATTAATAAATTTGTCTCGTGTTTTTCAGACGAGTTATGTAATTAGTATTTAAACATCTCTTTCGACATCTCATAACGAAACATCTTATGGGGTGTTTGAATCTCATAGCTAGTTTTTAGCCCTTCTCACCCAAATAGCTTTAAAAAAGCTAAATAGGTAGGCTATTTGAGAGCTATTTACAAGTAACCCATCTCAAAAAGTTATCCCACCCAACAAATGGTAATTGAAACTATTTCAAAATAGCTTTTTGCCTTTTGGCTACCTCTCCAAACACCTCCTATGTGACACTAAAAAAAACTCATCCCTAAATAAAAAGGGTACGCACATAATTATGTTGGTGATGATGAATGACGTATGGGGGCGCACGGCCTGCAGTTTTATAACGAGGTGGATGACGCCGGCAAAATCTTTTCTACGCAGGCGAGGGCTATTCCATCGGATCGGATCGATTCTTGCAGCGTCACGGAATTGTCCGAGCCGAGCGAGAGGCCCCTCGCCGGATGAGCTCGTCACCTGCTGCTTTTCAATAATCCCAGCTCGTGATTCAAAGTAATCAAGCAATCACAGGGCCTAAATGACTCATTAAAAAGGCACGATGATTAAAATCTCCATGAGATGAGCCCAGTATGATTGATTGCCCGGTCAGATGAGGCATCTCGTGAACTTGGACGGAGACAAAAACAGCCAGTCAGCCAGAGAGCTCAAGGAACACGGTGAGCTGGCACACGCGCATCTCTCGTTCACAAAGGCGAGGCCGTGGTGTTTTCCATGGGAGCAAGTTTCGGATCTTGCAAGTGTCGGTGTTGCAACACATTTTTTGCTGAAACACTGCAACCGAATTCTTTTTTCGGGAAACCGAGATGCACTGCAGGTCTGCGGATGCACACCATCCATGTGCAGCAGCTCAACTGCTCCTTGAGATGATCTTCCGGTCGTCGGCACACACACTAGCTAGTGGTCACACGTAACACGTTTCATTTCAGCATTTTGTTGTTTAAGATAGAGCCTCTCGTCAATTCGTTAGAACACACTCGATGCAGGACCTGGCTGCTGAATCCCCGGCCACAGTCCTGCCCAGAAGAACCGCGTCCCTGTCTAATCTAAAGAAAACAGAGGAGAGGTACCGTATGATCGGTGTTTGTATTTCCTTCTATTTGCAAATCAAATGGTAGCCGATGTACGCACCTAGCTGGGGTGCTTACCTTTTCCTGTTGATTGCAGATCTTATTGTTGTTGCAGTAGCTGGAAGTGGATCAGAGGGTTTTTCACCTGCCCTGAGGAATCAAACAAAAAATGCAGGAGGATCCCTAACCATGCTATTTTCCAAGCATCACAATTAGGGAACACACTTTGAGCACACCTTGGATGCATCACCGTCAGAAAACACACTTTGAGCTAAATTTAAAAGTATACCTTGCCACCTTGGATAGAAGTAGACACATCAGTAACATAGTTTTTGCCAATAACTGGAGCTTCATCACCGAATGGCGACTGATCAGCACCATCCTCAAACAAAACGTGACATTTTACACGCAACGTTAAACCGTGTCAGTAGAGCAATCCATATTACCAGATCAAATAAAGATCACGGGCCACCTATTCATCCTCATGCCTTGGCTGCTACTGTGTAAGAAGTGTTTGAACTCACTGCCCCCCTGCTTCAGCTGGAATGCCATGCAGTTAGATATAATCATCAATTTCTACAATTCGAAATATGTCAGCGTTGCAGATAATGCAGAGAATAAATGACAATCATTTATTCTACAATCCAAATCATCAATTTCTACAATTCAAATACTTACAGTTCGAAGTAAAAGCTGTTTCTTAGGTGATGGTGCATCAGTCACCAGATATCGTCGGCAGAATAGCAGCAAGCGAAGATACATCTGAAGGAGTATATACTGTTTTTGGAATATATGACTCTTTTTTTCCCAAAAAGAAGGCAGAACCGAGTTTAGTTGCAAAGAAACATTTGTCTGAGTCAACTTTTCTGTGTCGCTGAAACGGCCGAAACTAATGCAGCAAACTGAGAAAGAATATATGCAGGAGAAACTTCAGAGCTTCCACTGATCTTGCTCTTATTTGCAGGCTGAAGTAGATATGTGACATGTTTTTCCAACAACTTGTCTGGTTTTTTATCCCAAACAGAACGAATTCAGCGGTACCTGATCCATCAGTTCCAATCAGGCAGCATAACATACAGCCTCCTGAGCATTTGTATTCAGAACCTCAGAGAGTATATGATCTATGACATTTTGTGCAGGAAGAGAACCACCAGGACTAATTTGGACTAATCCTTGATGTAGTGTGCTGTGTGCATAGCCAGAGTTCTGCACAAAAGTAGTCTAAAATACAATGCGTATTTGGTAGTAGGATACTGACGCTAAATTCAAGGACACTTTTCTCCAAAGGCATTTCCGCTGCTCAAGATCCCCTAATTAACAGCAAGAAAAAATTGTTACCAGCAGAATAGGGATACAAAAGCGGATACTGGATACCCATTAGTTCTGAGACATGACTTTAGTTCATGGCTTGTGTGACAAAATTGTGTAGACCTACTAGCAATTAGTTCATGGCTTTAGTTCATGAGACATGACTTTAGTTCATGGCTTGTGTGACAAAATTAGTTCTGAGACATGACTTTAATTGCATACCTACTAGCAAGGGTTGTGTAGACACATAGTTGTGACTTGAGAGGAAGAGGATAATATGCGCCCCAAAAGACAGGCTGGATGTAAACTATTAATACCCGGAGGCACTACTAAAAGACAAGGACAGACACCCCATACATCTCTTTCCATTTCCCTCCACTTCCACATTCAAACACAAAAGGCACACTCCATCAGTATCAGGTCCCCTCAACCAAACTATTCCCAGAGTCAAAACTATCAGCACCACCAGTAGTGTTCACTTACCCATTGACAAGTGGCAATTAGTACATCACCATTCATAGCAAAGTTGTGGACCGTCATCCATTCAGTCGGTACAATGACCGGCTCACAACATCATATGCTCAGTTCAGCACTTGACATTATATTTCCACAATAGTTAGGCAATATAGAACACAACATACAGTGACTAGCCCAAACATACTTTCATCACAATGAACAAATCTCCTTGCTAAAACCGCCAGCTTTTACTACTACCGCCAGCTTTTACTACTAACACAGAAAAGACAGTTTGCTCCTATACCAAGAAGGCACTAGAGAATTCCTCTCCTCAAGAAGCACCAGCACCACCGCCAGGTCCCTCACTAGCTGGTTTGCGGTTCAAGAATCTTATAACGGCGTCCTCGACCCTATTTCATTGTGGAACCAAAATCACCTTGTCAGCGCATGGATACATGATGCTCAAGTAAGGAAAGACCAAGAAAATCACAGGCACTATTAGAGCTTACCATGGTTGGTTGTAGAAGTCTGCGCGTCTCTCCTTTTCAATGTTCCTATTCGCTTCCCCAGCAACCAGCTTCAAATCTTTGCTCTGAGAGGCTATCAGGGCGTTGATAAACTCCACAGGGGATTGACTGAAACCCAGGAAGAATGCCCTCCTCCTGCGGTGCTCATGGATCTTCTTAATCGAGGCGTTGATCACCTCGTCGCAAGCCTCAATGTCCTTGTGCTTCTCTGTGTTGGCGAGGAATGCCATCATCTCCTTCTGCAGCGGGAAGGGTATATCCACCAGCACATCGTAACAAGCACTTCCTGACGCTTCATTCCCTGAGAGCTTAATCTTGTGCTCCAAGTTGATGGGCGGTGGGGCAGACAGATGCTGAGATATCTTCTGCGACAGCATTGCAAACTTCAGCTTATCCTCCCCAAACACCTTTTTCAATTGAGGGTCGCACATGAAGAAGGAAGGGTCATTTGGGTTCTGAAGCTTCTTCGCCTTGATGTACTGCCAGAGGGCAGCAATCACCCGCGCGCGAGTGTCCACCTCAACCCCGAGCACCTCCATCAGCGGCTGTGACAGCTTGAACTTCTCTGGATTGTAATTCATCTCCAGTCGGATGTTAGCAACAAACTCCTTATCCCCTCTCCTCTTCACCTCGAACCCTTCCTGCTGGGCGGCAGACCGCGCATTTTCCCAGACGATCACTGGATTTTCAGGATACAGGGACCGGTCCAGCGCAATGGTCACCCTCTTGAAGAATTGGGAGAATTTGGGGTACACCGGGTTGTGCTTGGGCACAACGCTACCGGGATCTAGCTCGGCGCCGTCCTCCAACACGCGGCCGATGATCTTGAGCGACCAGGTCGGCGGGTCGGCGTTCTGGGGCAGCGGGTTGTTGTTGAACGGCCTCTGGTTGGCGAAGGTGTTGAAGACGTAGATGCGGAGCGTGCGCTGGAGCGAGGGCGGCGTCTTGAGCGCCTCCTGGATGTCCGCCTTCTTCCGCGCCAGCGCCGCGTCCACGCGGGCCTCGAACTCGAGCAGCTGCGTGTAGAGCGCGGACTCCGGGAGCAGCGCGGCGACGCGGTCGGGGAGCTGCTTCTCGGGGAGCTTGCGCTTCTTGTTGCGTCGCGCGGCGGGGGTGAGGTCGACGCCACCGGAACTCGCCACCGCCGCCGCGGCGGCCGCTGCCTTGTACGCTGCTGCCGCCGAAGCCGCCGCGGCAGACCCGGGAGCGGGGGGGCGGACGGGGGGCTTCTGCGGGGGGCGCTTGGCCGATTGCGCCGCCATGGCGGCAGCGGCGGCCATGAGTGGGTTCTGCAGCGAGGGGGAGGCGCCCATCTGGATCTGGAAGGCGGGGTTGTGGGAGGGCGGCGTGTGGAAGAGGCCCTGGAACGGGGAGCCGGCGTGGGACGGCGGGCGGAGGTGGGTCATGGGCGTCGCCGGAGAGCCGCCTGGCGGCGGCTGCTGCTGGGGATGCGGTGGGCGCGGCTGGGGCGGGGCGCCGGTCGGGTTGGGGTTGCCGCCGGAGGCCATGGCGGCGGCGACTGGGCGAGTCCGCGTGGAGTGGGAAGGGCTGAAGGCTGCTGCGAGTGGATCACTGGAGGGAAAGAGGGGGTCCTTGGGCCTTTGTTATGGGCCGGGCTGAGAAGGGGAGCCTTTTTTCATTCTTGTGCCGTTTATATGCTTTGTCTTGTTTTGTTTTTTTTTCAAATTGTTCCTCTAGAGAGATGTGAAAGTATTTGTCCTCAGGGAAATATAAACGGTGGATATTATCATGTAGTGATGCTAGAATGAAGCAAATAGTATTTTTTTTCATTGGTGCAGTTTTATGAGCTGGTTCAAGTTTTGAATAATGTATTTAGGTGGGTTACTTAGGGCTCATTTGTTTCCTACGGATTGGATTCTGACCGGAATTGATAAATATAACAAGAAAATCATGATAGAGATCCGAATTTATTTCGTGTCAGAAATTAATTTACTCATGATATGTACACTAAGAGACCCGGAATTAATACATTAGTTAAGAGGTGTGGAATCAATCTGGCTCTTCGATCTCATTTTGAACCTATCATGATGAGTAAATTAGTTCTCGACCCAGAATAAATCCGGATCTTTGTAGTATCTATCATGATTTTCTTGGTATATCTATCATTTCCGGTTGGATTGAATCCGATGGAAGCTAACAAGACCTTAATGCTATGAAAAAAAATTTATGCTTAGTAATTGTAACTTGTAAGCACAGCTAGTTACACATGAGGCACCAAATTCAGTGAAAGCATATGTAAATTGCTATAGTATTTCGATCCTCTTGGTGTAATCTCAGTGAGTTGACTGAGAACTACACTAATGTTGGATAGTGAGGCTAAATATACAGTTTTTTTCCAAAAAGGTCAGAGACCCTGCTTTGTATTAAAGCAAAGAGTTTTACTGGGGTTGCTAGTTATACAATGACAGAACAGCAAGCTATCACAGATAGCCAGACCTCTACTACTCTCCACTTCAAGCCTCCCGCAAGAAGGAAGAAGGCAGTTTAACAGTACGCACGAGATTACATCTAAAACCTGCTAGTGTAGCCAAGGATTAAAGAGATACAATGCTACTGAGCTACATTAGGCCTTAATGATAACAGTCGGAGCTTCAACTTTTGTATCACCATGTCGATCCATTGTTGTTCCCTCTCCTTGTGCAGAATCCTCCATTTCTGCATGAATGAAATTGCCCGGTATAGCCCAACATCAGGATATGAAATTACAATGTTGTTAAAAACAAAATCATTTCGAATGAGCCATAAGCTCTAGGCTAAACATCCAAAAAGGAAGATAAAGCATTGTTTCTCTCTATTAGTCCCCTCCCTGATTATGTCTACAAAACCCTCAAAACACAGTGGGCAAGCAGGCCACTCAAACACATCCCTACAGATGCACCAGCAAAATTGTGCCACTGCACAACAGAAAAGGATATGGTTTGTTGTTTCAATTTGTCCACAAAGTTTACACTCTATCTCCCCTGGCCAATTTCTTTTCTTCAACTGCTCAGCAGACTGAATCTTATCATAGGCCACTTGCCTGATGAAGATGCGAATTTTGAGAGGAAGTTTTGTTTTTCACATCAACATCAACCATTTATTTGTAAATCTAGAGAAAGTTAACTCATTGTATAGAGATGCTGTAGTGAAGACTCCAGATTTGTCTAAAACCCATCTCACTGTATCATTTACCTCCGCGAGAACTACCCCCTCTAATGTGACGGTGAGTTCCTCCCATTCTGCCCCCTCTACAGTTTTTTCGGGGGAAAAAAGGAGAAGAAGATATCAAACATGTACGTCTTATGCCATTTTCCAACATTGATAAAAACAGTGTACTAGGACCGGGGAAAAGTTTCATTACTCGAATTTTGGCTCTTCTTGCCATGAAGCCACATCGTCTACCTGATCGACTTACAAAATTCTGATATATTGGAATTTTTGTGTTTTAGGTTGACTTACTCGTGCTTTGGAGTTGACATGAAAAAGTTACCATTTACACCCACCAAGTATGATGATAGTTTTCTGGTCAAAACTATGATAATAGTTCGATTTTCAACTTGAGCTAGCATCATGCAATTGTTGAGATCAAACACATTTGGGTCCTATATCCACTTTATTAGCAAAATCTATTTTCTAAAATAATAAAATTATTTTAGTTTAAAAATTCATAACTAAATTATTTTAGACCAAATAAAGACAAAACTGATACCAATTAATTTTTCTTAAAAAATGAAATTACTATTTTATTGCTCATAGCCTCCGCTCATTATTTTGTTTATAATGTTTTTTTGACCAAAGTCGACATGAGAGCCCCTTACCTATTATATATATATATATATATATGGATAATACTTACAAAGGATGAGTCTGAGACTCAAAGAAAAAAGGATTAGATGGATCCATGCCATTACAGTATTTAAGAATGGGAAAATGTGCCATCAGCTGAGTCAGGGTGGCAACCGCCTTAGTCACTGACAATGGCATTTTTCAAATCATTGAAATTTGTAATGGCATACATCAAATTATCCCAACAAAAAAGGTGAAAAGGAAATTACAGACTACTCAGTCAAGCAGAGAGGGACGCTTTTACAGATGGTTTTGCCTTAAGCAACACCATGGAGACTTCCTGAAAGAATAGAACTCTCCAAGCAACCAAGGAGTGAGTTCCATTGTCAAAGATACTCCTGTGACAATGGAACTCACTCCTTGGTTGCTTAAGATCTCTCTGAAGAATATGCTTGCCCCAAAATCACGTCATCCAGTTATTATCAAGTCCAAAGGTGGAAGGTTGAGATCCCAAAGGATATGCAGCAATGCCAACAACCTTTGATTGAAAGGACACTCGAAGAACAAATGCATAATGTTTTTCTCATATCTCGTTGCATAATACACAGTTGTAATCCGGAAGATACATGTTTTTCCTTCGAAGCATATTTCTAGTGTTCATTCGGTCTCTTAATAATAGCCAAAAGAAAAACTAATGTGTTACGCCTGCAAGATGATTTTCACATCCATTTTAAAAAGTGGGGAGCATTGCTGTGGATGTAGGAGGTTAAGATAAGCCTTCTTCGAAGTATAAAAATCTGTCCCCCAAGAGTACATCCAGACATGTTGGCTATCGTCTGATAAAATAATTCCCCCCCCCCAACAACAATTCATTAAGGTCCAGAAGTTGCCCAACAGCAATGCTCAAAAAAGGGAAGTGGAAGTTTCTTTCATTGCTACTGGAGAAAACAGTTTTCACAGAGCAATTAGGCCATTTTGCAAAAGGAGAAGAGCTGAGCAAATTGTAACCTCAAAAGACCTCGATCCCAATGATATTTCCAAAAAATAATGGAGTTGCGAAAGGGCCTATAGCCTAGTGGTTACAAGAGCCTCAATAGCACATCATGTCCTGGCTCGACTCCCTGTGAGAGCGAATTTATCAGGATATAGAGACATTCCCGTTGATAGCGAGGCACATGTGAGTGTCTTCGTTGTTCTGTATCGATCACACTCAAAAAAAATAAGGGAGCCCCCCTCGTGAGCCACTGAAGAGACTAACTCAAGAATTTATCAGCTAGACTCATCAAATCCCTCCACCAAAAGGAGCCGACTTGGCATGAGGTGGGTTTCCACATTTATAGAAATGCTGCCATGTTAGATGCACCCAAGAGAGGTCATCTTTATTATAAAATTAGTGTAGGTATTTGATCAGTAATGTTGAGTTTTGTGTTTTTATATCAATGATGCCAAGCCCTCCCTGATCCTTGGCCTTACAAGCATCTGTCCAAGCCACTAAGCATCCTCATCTCTTAGCCATATCACCACTGTTCCATAAACAATGGTTGCAGTATTTCTCAATCTGATCTATGATTGGGGCTGGAAGCCTGAATGTGCACATGAAAAATGTGGGAAGTGTGCTGAGAAAACTGAGTTGACATGGATATGCTATGTGAATGCATTACTGTTTATGATGCACTTGTATATACTTGTCGTGCCCATAAACATGTACCGCATATTCATAACTCTTTTAAATTGTTGGCAGATCACTTATTTATTTCTAATAGAAAAATATTAGAGAACACTATTCAAGTGTATATAGATGAGCCGCAAACATATCCATAAGATTGAATGATTTCTAAAATACAGTAGTTGTCAACATTCTGCAAATATAAAATGAACACAAGAGTATATAAATCAATATACGACAAGTGGATAAAGCTAGCTTACATGGGAAAAATTGTAATCATCTCCTAATTTCTTATTCCTTTTGGGCTGAGATTGAGAAAACAAAAATATAAATATCAGTGTATGGGTATGTCTGGAGTCCAACATCAAGCATGACACGTTCATGCCAGTTAATGGATCCTTCCAACATGCATGGGAGGCTACAAATATAATAAAAGAAAATAGTGGTCATGCTAAAATGAGAAGCAAATTTTAAAATAGGATAAAAAACCATATTAGTGAGAAATAGTATCATGCTCAAGCTATAAAATATATACTTAGAAGCTCCATATAGGAACATAGATATAGGAGAACATATATATACACCATATACATGGCGATGTGATTCATACGGATAATGGTATGCATTTCATATACTCCATTCTATTGTTCACGTGGTGAACAGTAACTCGAGTAGAGGAGGCGCTTGCGTTAGGAGGCTGGAGAGCTGAAAGGGATTAATCCCTAATTACTTCTTAATTCCAAAAGGTACAATTCCCCTCATCTTAAATAGGGGTGGTAGACTTGACTCCTAAGTAACATGACTTGAATCCTAAGTAATCTATTAGATGAGATCTTTATAGATAGATTCCAATCTAATTACATTTATCATATGAAAAGGAATTTAATTCTAATTATCTTAAGTCGCCACTGACTTTCCTTTCCCTCTCTTATAGTATGTCTTTCCAACCATAACATCTCTCCCCACCTCGCGAAACAACTCATCCTCGAGCTGGAATTCTGGATAGACCTCCCTGACTAATTCGACATCCTCCTATGAAGAATTTGGTGTTGTTTCATTCTTCCATCTGATCAGTACTTGCAATTTACCACAGTATAGTCGTGATTTTGTTGCCTTTTCTGGTTCTGGAGCTGTTCGTCCTTCATGTATAGGCGGCAAGGTTGGTGGTTGATCTGATATTGCTCCATAGAATTGCTTGAGAAGTCCCACATGAAACACGTCATGTATTCTGCGATTAGGTGGTAGTTTGAGTCTATGTGCTACATCTCCAATTTTCTCAATGATCTCATATGGTCCATAGTATTTTGGTGGAAGTTTCCCTTTTGTTGTGGTAGCTATCGATATTGCTGTTTTAGATAGAAGTCGTAGCCATACCCATTGTTCTACCTCAAAATTCCTTGCCGTGTGTTTGTTGTTGTAGAACTTTGTTGCAAACTCCTATGACAGTCTTAACCTTTCTCTTGTGGTTAATAAGAAATAATCCCTTTGAGTTAGCAGATCGTCTATTGTTGGTACTTTTGTTGTCCTGGTGTCAAAGGATCTCAGAGCCGGAGGATCTCTACCATATACTAGATTGAATGTTGTTGTTCTGAGAGATGTGTGGTGAGATGTGTTGTAACAATACTCTGCCCATGGAAGCCATCTAACCCAATCCTTTGCTTTTTCACCTGAGAGGCACCGCAGATACATAACTATAACTTTGCTAACCACCTCTAATTGCCCATCTGACTGTGGGTGGTAAGTCGAGCTCATATTTAGTTTGACACCTAAGAGGTCAAATAGTTCCTTCCAAAATTTGCTTGTGAATACCACATCTCTGTCGCTAACAATAGATCTGGGCAATATTGGGAACATATCAGCATGGACTTCATTGAAGGACTACCAAAATCCTTTCTGAGTAACTGCGTTAATGGTTCTGCAATTGTACCATAATCCTTGATGAATTTCCTATAATATCCTGCTAATCCCAGAAAACCTCGGTGTTCTTGCACTGATGTCGGTTGTGGCCATGATGATATTGCCTCAATTTTAGTAGAATCAACCGCTACTCCTGTAGCTGAAATGACATGTCCCAAGTATGCAACCTCTGAAACTCCAAATAAACACTTTGATTTAGGGCTAGTTTATGTTGTCTAAGTGTTTCTAATACCATGCGCACATGACGAAGGTGTTCTAAACCTAATGGACTATATATGAGGATGTCATCAAAGAAGACCAAAACGAATTTCCGTAGATATGGTCCTAAGATATCGTTCATCAGTGATTGAAAGGTTGAAGGAGCATTTGTTAACCCAAAAGTCATACCAAGAATTCAAAGTGACCGTGATGGGTTCTGAATGCAGTTTTCTCAATATCTGCTATATTCGTGCGCACCTGGTGGTAGCCTGAGCGTAGGTCTAATTTTATGAAGTATTTCTCTCCTTTCAACTCATCCAGCAGTTCGTCGATGACTGGTGTTGAAAATTTGTCCTTTAGTGTGTTGTCATTTAGTGCCTTGTTATCCACACAAAATCTCTAGATTTCATCTGGTTTCTTAACTAAGATGACCAAAGATGAAAAAGTTGTTGTACTATATCAGATAATCCCCTGCTGTAGCATCTCTGCACATTGCCTTTCCAGTTCACTTTTTTTGTATATGTGGATATCTGTAGGGTCATACTGCCACTGCCTCATTGGGATTTTTAAGATGTATGCGGTGGTCATAACACCTTATTGGTGGCAACCCTGTTGGTCGTTCGAATAAATCTGCGAATTCTCGCAATAGTGCATCCATGCGTCCTTCTGTGTTGTTGCCTTCTAATAAACATACTGATGGCGCCAGTTGTCTCCAACCTGTCCATGTTAACTGGCGGCCATGTCTCCAAAATTTCATTGTTAGATTTTCAAAGTCCCATATGATTGGTCCTAGTGAACTTAACCAATTTACCCCAAGTATTAAATCATATACAGTTGCCTAATGGAATTCCATAACAATTAATGATAAAATTTTCCATACCTACTGAGAATTGTAGGTTGCGGCAAATTTGCACATCTGAAATACGATCTCCATTGGCTACCATTACTTTCAAATTTTTGTGTGCCTAATCTGTAGGTAGATTAAGAGATGCTAGTGTGTCCATGTTGATAAAGTTATGAGTAGAGCCCGAGTCAAGTAGAGCCAATAATGACCTGCCATTAATAACTACCTCAATCTGCATTGTTGGGCTAGTCGCAGTTCCTGTTGCTACGTGAATTAACACTGTAATATCCTTATCTGTTGTATCGTTGGTGGTGCTAATGTGGTGTAGTGGTTGTATTGTCAGTTGTACTTCCTAGCCATAGCAATTGCTGCTTCTAATTCCAGCGGTTGGTGAAGTTACAATTCCACCTTTAGGCGATCCGATAGTCCCATCGAGAATAGCATGCCATGTTGTAATTTACTTAGGCCTGTCTTCTGAGATAAGAGGACCATGAATTGATCTATGTAATCCTCAAGTGATCCGCTCTGTTTTAATTGAGATAGGGTGCCCAATATGTTCACCCCTTCCGATTGTCCGAAGTGCTTACAGATTGCCTCAAATTTTTTTTTCCCAAGATGAAGTTTCACCCTTGCCCTCAAATTGGATAAACCAGTTCAATGCCCTATCTGTTAAGTGGAATGAGGCTAGAAGGGTTTTTCTTCTTCTGGTGTTCGTTGGGAGAGAATTTTTTTGGCATCTGTATAGCCAAGTTAACGGATCCTTGCTAGCATCATATTCAGGAAATATCAATTTGTAGGAATTGTGGTTGGAAGAGATTCGTTTCTGAGGTTCGATCAACGGAAGTTCACCTTGATTTTCATCCTTATGCTCCTGATGATGAACGTCCTTGTGCTCCCCCTTCCTCCTTGGTGGTGGCAAATAAACAGGTGGTGCCTATTTGGGTTCTTCCTTTTGGCGCAGGTGTAAGTCTAGAATCAATCTGGCCAATAACTCATCCACGTCATGGCTGATCTTCTGCCACTGAGGAATCTTTGTTTTCCCTTCCTCTGGAAGATCAGGATCTGGAGATTGGCTCTGATACCAATTGTCATGGCCATAGATGGGGATGTGGCCATGGCGTAGGAGACAGAGGGAGCGGTGGCTAATGTTCACGTGGTGAATAGTAACTCGAGGGGAGGGGGTGCCTACGTTAGGAGGCTGGAGAGCTGAAAGGGATTAATCCCTAATTACTTCTTAATTCCAAAAGGTACAATTCCTCTCATCTTAAATAGGGGTGGTTGACTTGACTCCTAAGTAACATATTAGATGGGATCTTTATAGATAGATTCCAATCTAATTACATTTATCCTATGAAAAGGAATTTAATTCTAATTATCTTAACCTGCCACTGACATTCCTTTCCCTCTCTTATAGTATGTCTTTCCAACCATAACAAGGATGCTTTTAGTTGTGATTGAAATACTGCAAATAAGCATCCATTACTTACCCCCATGACAAGGAGTGATAACCAAATAAAGAAACAAATGTAGGCCTGAAAAAATATGTAAAGATAAATGCATTATGTTAAAAGGATAGTTAATACATATTTTTGAAAAGCTGAATTGAAATAAAACTTACAAGGGTAGATCAACAATGTGTTGAATATGTTTAATAGAAACATCATGTTATATGTATTTTAAAATTTATAGAGTCACTTAAATGATAAGCAAACTATTGATTACGCAAGCATGAATTATCACTAAAAGAACTAAACTGACCAAGATGTGCTTCATTACCTAAAAAATTAATAAATAAGCATACATACGACTCTATGAGTATTACAAATTCACATATCAATGAATATATATGGACATTGAGTACATAAGCATTGATAAGCGAAGCATGGATTATCCAAATAATGACTAATGCACATACCAGTTAATTTAGCCTGTCAATAGTTACCTAATCGTTTGTCAGCCTATCATGGCTTATCCAAACTAAATGAACCCTAACATGCAAATTGAGTTGTTGAACTCCCTAACATGACTCAAGGGAAAATGTCATTCTAGAATGGCAATAATGAAAATTAAACCCCATAGCTTGCATTGATAGGGGGTGTCTATTGACTTTGCTTCCTGCGACAACCAAATGCACGAACAGATGGCTCCCTTCCAAGAGACATAATATGAGAGATTACTTCACTGGTTGAAGCAACTTCTAGATTCAATAGAAGACACCACTTTTTGGAACCTAGAACTTCATAATGAAAGCAAAATTAATCAATTAACATCACAGAAAAAAGAAAGTAAAGATCTGACGAACTGAACTTGCATCTGACGATAAATCAAAAGGAAATCAATGAGAAACCAGGAGTAGAAAATGGATCTCTCAACAAATCTGTAGTGAAGCTTGTCGACTGTGGTTACCGATGTAGGAGTCGATCAAATATGCTTGAAGATTGTGCCCACCTTCCCAGGTGGCACCTACGGAAAGAAACAAACCATGGTAATGAGAGAGAAGAGAGGGACTAGACTTGAAAAAAAGTACTTATACCAGAAATGGTTAAAATTGACGAGATGGAATGTTGTCACAAATAAATAATAATAATAATAATAATCATGATGATGATGATGATGATGATGATGATGATGTATTGAATAAGAAAATTAGTACTTCCTCTTTTAAAAAAACTAGTCATACTGGCATAAATTAATAACAAATAATTTTGTTAACATTGTTTAACCAACAAATATATATTCACAGACAATTAGTTGGAAATAATATAGATAATTTTGGTGAATAAATTCCTATAATTAAATATCATGTTTGATATATTATGTGAATAAAAGATGTCAATGTTTTCAACAAATGTTTTATAATTGAGAAACAAATTCTATATAATTTGTGAAAAAATAGTTCTCTTAGGCGAACAAAATGTAAATATCTTAGTTTTAACCCTGAAAAAATGTTTAATGATTGGGAAAAATGTTTTAATCGCATAAAATAATGCAAAACAAGTAATTTACATTTCACGAACAAAATTTGTATACTATAGGAACAAAAAAAATCACAAAGACGAACAAGTTTCTATGATACATGAAAAAGGTACACGTCTGTCTGAACAAATAATTTAATGAGGAGAACAAATACATTTATTCAGCTGATATTAACATAAATCAATTTTGTTGCATTATTTTTAGTATAGTTGCAAGAAATAATATAAATGTTACAAACTCTAGAATTTTGTTAACCCAATAGTGTACAATGGCATAAAAGAGAAGTAAAATGAATGTATAATACTATGCTTTTACAAAATGAGGAGTTGGAAAATTACATTAACATTCAGAAAAATGTTTTAGCAACCCAAACATCTCACAGATGTAACATTCCATAGTACTGAACAAGCCCAGACATATCACAGATGTAACATTCCACAATACTTAGTTTATGTATGTAGTATCATTCCTACACACATGATTGTAAACTTGGTCTAAAATTTTGTAATATCAATGGTATTTAATTCACACTTGATCAATCATGCTACAACAAACCTTTCTGCGCTTTGTAGCTAAATCCTGCAAATGAAATGTTGTATTATGAAATGTTCAATAAATGCATACAACTTGATATTAAATCCATATACAAGGAAATAGATATAGAATAAAATATGAAAATGACATAAAACTTACAGGTTTGAATTGTTTCATAGTCGCACCATAAAAAAAGAGAAGAAGATATCGAACATGTACTGCTTATGCCATTTTTCAGTGTCCAAGGACCGGAGAAAAGTTCCATTACTCTAATTTTGGCTGTTCTCACCATGAAGCTACATCATTTACCAGATCGACTTACATACAAAATATATATATTGGAATTTTTGTGTTCAAGTTGAATTACTCGTGCTTAGGAGTTGAAACAAAAAGGTTCCAATTTGTACCCACCAACTGTGATGATAGTTTTCCATTCAAAACTATGATGATAGTTCAATTTTTCAACTTTATGCTACGAAATTAGACACCAAGCATCAGTAAATTGTTGAAATCAAATAGATTTGGTCCTCTATCTACTTTAAAATTTGTTTTCTGTTTTCTAAAATAATAAGTTTCGTTAAGTTCTGAAATTAACCAAATAAATATTAAACTGGTACCAAATAGGTCTAACATAACTAATTTATTTGGTCTAAAATATAGAACCGTTCCAAATTATAGATGGTTTTAACTTTTCTGAATACATGATTTTCACTATATTGTATAGTTTCATTCTTTTGGAACAATTTTTTATGCTAGAAGGGTAAATTACATTTCTACTACAAGAACTATACAAGTGCGTGCAAACTAGTCATAGTATGATTAATCTGATGTGAGAACTTGTCACTTTGGTGCGTATATGGTCCAAATCTCATATATCATGCATTTATCCAAGGTGGAGTGTGAGGTGTTAGGCTGGTCGTGGCTGCATCCTTAGGTTGTATTTGTTAGAGCTTCCGTGAAGCTTTTCATAGCTAGCTTTCCATATATCCAAAAGTCAGATGTCTCTGAAAAAGTGGAAAGCTGGAAAGCTAATAAAAAGTTGCTTCTGGTTTTCCGCTTTCACAGCTTTCCGACTTTCGAATATATGGATAGCTATCATTGAAAGTTCGCCAGAAGCTGAAACAAACAGAGCCTTAGAAACCCGGCTCGGGCTTAGCTCAGCTTTTGGAAACATGGCTCAGTTCGATGGGATGGTATGGTACATAAATAATTTGGAACAAGATAAAATACATACACCATCCGTCCCAAAATAAGTGCACATTCTACACTTCGAGGAGTCAAACACTTTAAAGTTTGACCAAATATATATTAAAAAATATTAATGATTACGATACTAAATAAACATCATTATATTAATCACGCCATATATTTTCATGGCAAACTTGTTTAGAGACACAAATATTAATATTATTTTTATATATTCAGTCAAACTTATTTTGGGCGGAATAGCCAAATATGTCCTCAAACTATCAACGAAAGCTCAGTTCCGTCCTTGGACTACAAAATCGCCAATTCAGTCCCTGAACTATCCAAATCAGTCCGATTTCATCCCCAGCGGACCACGTGCTTTGGCGGAGGAAGGCGACCGGCCATCCGATTGTGACGTGCGGCACGGGTGGCCGCATCAGGAATAAGAGGCTAAGGAGGTCGGGAAAAGTCGGCACGAGGAGCTGGCCTTGAACAAGGAGAAGCGACGCAGTCGGATTTTGCCCCCAACGGTGTGGCGACAGCACGAGCGCACGACTGGTGAACATCGTGAGTGCGGGGACGAAATCAGACCGATTTAGATAGTTCAGGGACTGAATTGGTCGTTTTTGTAGTTCAAGGACGAAATTGAGCTTTGGCCGATAGTTCGAAGATGTATTTGGCTATTCGGCCCTTATTTTGAGATGGAGGGAGTAGTATCTACTAGATGAGATAGCTCCGTTGGTGTTTATCAATTTTGCATGATATGTATGTGTCTAAAACATTGGCTGGCTCGATGAGATAGACAGACTCGATGGGCCTGTTAGGTGCTGAACTACGGAGCCCAAAACATTGGTAGGACACTTGGCCCACAATCGAAACACGCAATAGACCAAATGCAGCAGTCGGCCCATGAAGATAAACAATACATGGCCCAACATAGAACGGTAAACCCACAAACGAAGTTATGTTGGGGGGGCACGCGTCAATTTCTGAGCGTCTCCCATAGTTCCCATTCTAGGTTGTCATTCTTTTTAAAAAAAAACAGAAAAAACCTTCTCCAACAGTTCTCATTTCAGGTTGCCATTTATCCTAAGTTCGGAAAATAGCCTCCGCGCGCGCATAAACATAATTTTATTTCTGTATCAGGGTTTCTGATGTAAGTTTTCAAAGGTGGAAGGGCATAAACATAATTTTGTCTATCTCTCAGGGTTCCTGATGTATGTTAGATCTGAATTTGACAAGTGAATTATGATAAATTGTTGGAGATGAGCCCTTTCTTTACTTAGCATATCTTTTTAGAGGTTGACAAAACACACGAATTTGGCAAACTCTTGGAGATAAAAGGTATGATTGTTGTCATCCCTCATTTTTCATCCTCTTTACGAGGTTAGTTATTTCAATAGGACACTACACATAGGTGCCGAGTAGATGGACAGTTAAGATCAGGGTTCAAAATTTCGTGAAATTTTGATTTTTCGATGGTATCTAAAATCACTATTTACTCGAAATTTCGTTCGCTTCACAGTTCATATTCCAGTAAAAATTTAGCAAAATTTGGTGTTTTTGATAGAGACTGAAAAATATAGAAAAACAAAATCCTAATCTTTGATCAAGATCACACAAAAAGGGTTGGACCAATCGAGAACACGTGGCACAAAATCAGTTGACACTTAGCTTGATGCCTCGTTCTAAACAGAATAACATGTGTTGATCGGTTTACAAGTGGGTCACAAGGAGATCTCGGCCGTCGCTTCAGACCGGAAGCCCTCCTTGAGCAGAGCCGCCATCACCCAATGCTTCACCGTGCCCTCGCCAATGGTCACGTTCCCTACTTGCTCCGTCACCTGCACGACGCAATAATCCACTTGCTCGTCAATGATCAATCCATGATTAATTAAAGAGGTTCAGTTCTAAGAATTTTATGGAGTTGGATAATATTCCGGTTTCATGGAGCGTTGTTTATGTAAAATCTTTTTGATCCAAATTTCAAGTAATATAAATATTTTTTTGCGAAAGTAATATAAATATAACTATTTAAACTAAATTATTTAGATTTACAAACTCCTAAACCTGACTTGGTGCTTAGAGTTAGAGCTTAATTGTTAATTATCGGAAATGCGCATGATTATTATCATCTACTTGGCGCCTAAAAGACTTCGTGTACAGCAACAATACCTTGAGCGTGAGCGTTGACACGACACGGTCCGTCCCCGACCGGGCGAGGCTGGAGCTCTCCACCCGGAAGCACGCCAGCGACTCGGCGGCGGCGCAGAGCGGCGTCGCCACGCCGTCCCGCCGCTCGCACTCCACCGTGACGAAGAACCGGCCATGGCCGACCTGCACCGCGCCCACGTGCCTCAGCCGCGCGCCGTGGTGGCCGCCGCCCGCCGCGGGGAGGTGGCGGTGGTGTCGGCCAGCAGCAGCCGCCGCCGCAGCGCGTCCGACGACACCGTGCTGCTCGAGCCCGGGCCCGGGCCCGGTGGACGACGGCGACCTCGGGCGCGCCTCGAGCGCCGCGACCTCCTCCCCGAGCTTCCGCGCGTGCGCCTGCAGGTTTCTGACGTACACCACGGCGTCGGCGATGATGGAGGCCTTGTCCATCTTGGTGATGTTGGGGACGAGCGACCGCAGCTCGTAGAGCTTCTCCTTCATCCGGACCCTCCGCGAACGCTCCGACACGATCGTCTTGGACCGGTCCCTCCGCTTCCGCGTCACCACCGGCGACGCGCCGCCGTCCTCGTGGCGGTGCCGCTCGGACCCGAGCTCCCCGAAGGGAGGCAGAGGGCTCCCGTCTCCGCTCGGCGACACGCCCGGCGGCGGCGTGCCGCCCGGGGACCCAGAACCTCCGCTGTCCTCGTCGGCGTACCGCCACAGTTCGTGGCCTCCAGTGCCAGCGACGGCAGCGACGACATCGCTGCCGCCGCCGAACAGCTCGTCACCGAGCTGCATGAGGTCCTCCACCGCCCACCCGCCGTCCTCGATGCCCGTCGCCGCCACGACGCCAACCGGCTCGAGCTCGACGAACCCGCCCGTCTGGAAATGCGCGGAGTATCCGCCGCCCACGGCGAATAAGCCCGCCGCCGGGCCGGCCATGAAGTGCTCCTGCGGCGAGAAGTGCAACAGCTGGTTGAGCTGGTGCTCCATGTCCATGGCTGCCGGTTGCGATGCGATTTGATCCCTCGCTCGGTGGCGTGTGAGTCAAGCCGCAAGATGGTGAGCTTGTTAGTGGATTATATAGATGGAGCCTCTCTCGACGCGAGGTGTGAAACCATTAGGATTCCAATCCATCTCTACGATGTGTGTTGTCAGCAATTAGAATGATGCTGATTGGAGGGATGAGCTAGTACACTTTCGTTGCTATATGCTTTCGAAAGATGCGACATTTTTAAAAGTATAAAATGGTTAAGACCTGGCCGAGTTATGAACCTGTGAACCCTAATAGTTTATTAGAAGAAAAATGTCGCCGGGGATTTGGGTAGTCAGTACTCAGTATGTAGCGGCGGCATGCAATGAGCATTTCCGGTGGGGGCCGGGATGTTAAGTTTGAAATTGAAGTATGATTGTGACTTTGTGAGTGAATCAGCACTACCCGATCAAAAGCTTTTCAACGGCGGGTATACGTAGAAAGAGGTTTGCAGGATCCTTTGGCGCCTGCCCTGTTTTTTCGCAACTAAAAGCTAGTTAAATACTCCATCCAAATTATAAATCATTTTGGTTTTATTAGATTCATAGATGATGTTACATATTTAGATATAAACTATATCTAGATGCATAATAATATCTATGAATTTATAAAACTCAAAATAATTTATAATTTGAAACGGATGGAGCAACTATTTGCATGAGCGACCGTTTGGAAATAATGTTTCAGGGGGCGGATCATGGTTTACAAGTATGGTTCATTCCTTGTACCAGCAACATCTTGTAATCACTTTATTTTTAGATTTAATTAGTGTAGCAATAATCACTCATTAATCTTTCCCTAAACAATCAGTTGTGGACTTTTGCGTTTGGCACAACTTCTTCTCCTGCCGCGGAGGAGGTAGCCGGCACGAGGGAAGGGCCGGTGGCAGGCTTGGCGGAGATGGAAGCCGGCGACGGAGAAGGAGGATTGTGGCACGAGTGTGAGGAGCTGGCTCCGTCGGTGCGGTCGACGCTAGCTCCGTCGGCCCGTGGTGGGCGCAGGGTGGAGCCCGTCGGTGGGGGAGACCTGAAGGTCGGGGGGAGCTAGAGCTGGAGGTGGCCAGCGCTGGCGCTGGGAGCTTGTGGTGGAGTATGCGCCCGTGGTGAATGGATAAGGTGGGAAGGAAAGAAAAGGAGAAAAAGAATAAGAAGGGAGGGGGAAAATAAAAAATAATAAGAAGGAAAAAAGAGAAAAAACAAGAAAAGAGAAAAGGGAGGGGTATTATGGACATTTCATCTTCTAATCTACGTTACATAGCCAAGATAAAATTGTTTCGCCAAACATTTTTTAAAAACGATTATAGCTTTCACCATGGAATTCACTCCACCAGCATAGTTACAAGCGGAGCTGTTTCAACCACAAACACAATTATGCCAAACGCACCCCGTCTAGCCTCCTTTGGATTCTCACCACTTCAAATGATTCTGTGTGCGAGGGGGGTACGGCGGCAAACCCCTATCCTATACTGCTAGTAGTTGCTCCAACAGCTCAAATACACAGTGAACACAAGTTACCCGTTAAAAAACTCAAGGTACCATGCCGTTAGCCAAAAATCTTCCTGCCTAGTGGTTGGTTTTGATAAAAATCTTTAGTGTTCTTTTTGTCGTCGAGGTTATGAGGTTTTCTAAACCCGAATTCAGGCTAATGGACGGTCTATATCACAATAATCCACTCTTGTGCTTGTGATACAGTGCAACTGATCTACGAGCAAGGGGGGATATACCTGATGTTACTGAAGTAACTAATGAATGAACAAACTTAAGCACAATAATTTAGCTGAAAGCAATCAACAATATTTAATTTATTCTTAGAGGAACTCTTGTGAGCGGCAAGTTGGTAGTTCTTGTCGGAGATGTGAACGGGAGTATGAGGTTGGATTCTTATGGGTTATTGGAGGCAGGCACGGTTGACAGGGCCACTGGCCAGTGCGCATCTTATCTGCCACCACCATGAAAAACATACAGAATAATATATAAGATAAGATTTCAATCAATCAAACAAGCAAACGTAACTAACTTTCAAACAAAGTAAGATATGGTAAGTAAGGTGCTGCACTTCAGGTGTGTAGCGAAAATAGCCTTATAAGTCATTTGTTCGAGTTTAATTTTGGTGATTAATGACAACATGATCAATGGGACTAACCATATTGTTGAGCATGTCTTTGTAGACATTTCTAGGTCCAATATGCAAAAATACCACATGCCAAAATGAGAAGATAGTATATATTTTGGGGGTCTAAACCAAAGAAGCAAAGGGAAGAAAAGAGTACCGTCGGATGAACCGATGGTGCCTTAGAAGCAAGCGTCGGTGCAATGGTCGGAGGATTTGGTATGCTGTGTTGAAGACCAAGTCAAATGGGGACCGTCAGATGAACCGACGGTGGGATTTCTAGTTGTACCGGATGATTGACAGAGAAGATGCAACTGTGTCAGAAGCGTCGGATGAACCGACGGACCATGGGAAGTAGCCGTCAGTCTATTCGATGGTTTGAAGATTCAAGACAGAGAGCAACCAATTGCAAGAGCTTCAGCACCGGATGAACCAACAGTGGAAGCGGTGGTTCATCCGACAACCATGAGATAGCTAACGGTAAGGTTTGGTGCGGAACCCTTCAGCACCGGATGAACCGACGGTTAAGTGTGGATCCCGTCGGTGCAAGCGTCGGATGATTTGTGTCAACGGTCATGTGCAGTGAAGGGCAACGGCTAGTAGCACCGGATGAACCGACGCCAATGAAAGGGGAGCATTGGTTCATCCGATGGTACTACTTTCTGCAGCTTTTAGCCAACGGCTCTTTGGACGCCTTGCGCTATTTATACCCCCTCCACTCACCCATTTGAGATTGTTGGATTGTGTGGAAGTGCAGAGGAGTACAAGACACTTAAAAGATCATATCCAATCCATCCAAGTGCTAAATTACTCATCTAAAGACTTGCACATGCTTTGTGTGTGTGCTTAGTACTAGGTTTAGCTTAGAGCTGAGTGAGTGCAAGGTGTGCATACCTTATGAGGTGATTCTTGAGTGAATCAAGTTGTACAAGGTGCGCGCGGAAGCCTTGGGGCCTAAGTTGCTCACCAGTAATCGTCTTCGACCCTCCAGTTTGGTGTGGAGCGGCGAGGACACTTTGTGCGGGGGACGTGGAGACCCCCTTCCTTGGTGGAGAAGCTTCTTAGTGGAGGCGGCATCAAGGTGACCAAGGGAGCTTGGCGAGTGCCTCCGTGGTGAGCCTTTATGGCAAGTCAAGTGGTGCTCTTGGGAGAGACTTGATGACCGGGAACCAATACTCCTGTGTGGAGTGCTTCAACAACGTGGACTAGGGGTGGTTAAGTACCTACCGATACCACGAGATAAATCGTGTGTCAAGAGTTTGCTTCCTCTCATAGCTCCTTAGTGGAGGCGGCATAAAGGTGACCAAGGGAGCTTGGCGAGTGCCTCCGTGGTGAGCCTTTATGGCAAGTCAAGTGGTGCTCTTGGGAGAGACTTGATGACCGGGAACCAATACTCTTGTGTGGAGTGCTTCAACAATGTGGACTAGGGGTGGCTAAGTGCCTACCGATACCACGAGATAAATCGCGTGTCATCGCGTGTCAAGAGTTTGCTTCCTCTCATCCCTCTTTACGTTTCCGCATTACTCTCTTGCTCAAGAGTTTGCTTCCTCTCATCCCTCTTTATGTTTCTGCATTACTCTCTTGCAATCCTTGTGTAACACCCCGCCCACAAAAGCCGCACCGCCCAGCCCTTTTGTAGGGGCGAGCACACGTACACATAGCACCCTGCTTACACTTTCGTCCTCGCTTCGTGTAGAAGGGTTAACCCAAGGGTGTTATGGTTGGTGGACAAAGGCTTATAAGTTGGCTTCACCCTTGCTCAACTAGCAATGTGGCACTAAACACGCGCACATGCACTCATGGGCCACTCATGGGACATCCAAATTGGGCCGGGTGTGACATTCACCCCCCTCAAAGAACCCGACGTCTCGTCGGCCCAACTCACCCGTCCAGTGCCGACCCATACGCCATGTCGTGTGCCCCATCCCAGGCCCACACGCGCATGCATATGTCCGCACACTGACCCGATCAAATGTCCAGGAACCTTCCCTCGTGCACGACTGTACGTCCAGTGCCGACCCATATGCCATGTCGTGTGTCCCATCTCAGGCCCACACGCGCCATGCGTCCTATGCCCGCACACTGACCCGTACACGCAATCGCGAGGGTCGGCTCTGATACCATTTGTAACATCCCGCCCACCAAAGCCGCACTGCCCAGCCCTTCCGTATGGGCGAGCACACGTACACATAGCACCCTGCTTACACTTTCGTCCTCGCTTCGTTTAAAAGGGTTAACCCAAGGGTGTTATGGCTGGTGGACAAAGGCTTATAAGTTGGCTCCACCCTTTCTCAATTAGCAATGTGGCACTAAACACGCGCACATGCGCTCATGGGCCACTCATGGGCCATCCAAATTAGGCCGGGTGTGACTTGTCTTTACTTTCCTAGAGTAGTATGATGTTAGGATTGGCTATAGGTTGCAAAATTTGTTTTGGGGTGAGGATTTCACACTGGATCAACCTTAGATTGCACATCTAGATAGAATTGATCTAGTTTACTTCATGCAAAGTAGTGGAATCATATGTTAAGTTTTTAAGAAGCCTAATTCACTCCTCCCCCTCTTAGGCTACGAGCATACGATTCCTTACAAGGTGCTTGATTGCTTTCCTTCGGGCCACCATCGCACATCTTCGTGACACTGACACAAACGAACCGTGATAGTTCTGTTCTAGCTGAATCAGCCCCCAACCCCCCCCCCTCCATGTGTCGGCCACCTTCCCCAAACTCTCTAGCTACTCGCTCCCAAAATGATGTACTTACTCCGTTTTTAAATATATGACACCATGCGATTAGGCTTGTAGTCCAATGGTAGGACGGTCCTGTGGGACGCTACCCACCAGGGTTCAAATCCTGGTGCTCGCACCTTTTCCTGGATTTTCCAGGATTTACCGGCGTTATGCGTTAAGTGGTAAGCGACGTTCCCGTCGACGACGAGGCACCATTGGTGATTTCGGGAATCTCCAGATCTGCCGGTGCTCAGTCCTTCGGAGGTGCTCATAGGGGTAGGGTTTGCGTACGTGTATTCATAGGGGTGAGTGTGCGTGCGTGTTGTAAGCGTCTGCGTTGTACTGTGTAATTCTCAAAAAAATATATATGACACCGTTGACTTTTTACTTTAACTTTGACCATTAATTTATATTGAAAAAATTAGTTAACTAAAGTAAAAAATATATATTATTATATCTATTATCAAAGATACTTTATATTTTAATTGTTGGTTTATCGATTTGCAAAAATATTTATAGAAAAGACGAATAGTCAAAGGCACGAAAAAAATCAATAGTGTCATATATTTAAGAATGGAGGTAGTATTCGGATCCTATATTAAATGGGACGGTTCAAAAAAAACAAACGAACCGTGAACTGATTACACTTACAATCATTACAATATAATGAACCATGAACGAAATATTACATAGTAGAAGTTAGGATTTTTCTCAATATTTAATTTGCACGGAGGCGTGCAACGCCAACAGGGACCTATCTGTGGCCTCTTACAGCAACTTCAGTGAGGGCCTGCAAATGAGTCTCTACTATAAAATTTGGAGTTTTGATGCAAAAATTCAACTCTAGAAGGACTTATAAATGAGCATGCATTTTACTTGGCCCTCCAAATTTCAGCTACAAACCTCCATTTCTAGAGGGCCTCTAACCCCCCTCCAAACATGGGTCCCACCATTTTTCTTTCCTTTCCCCCTCTCTCTCCTCCTCCCTGTCTCTCTCCCGCAACTGAGGTCCCCTAGGACTCCAGGTGCTCGCGGCCGGCCAGTGGCGCGTGCAGGCAAGACGCGCGACCGGCCAGGAGACAGCTAACAGACCGTGGCCTCCAGCACCTGCGCCACCTCGTTAGCCGTCGGCGAAACCTAGAGCATGCCCCAGCTCACGGGCACGATAACACCCACCTTGTCCACGAGCACTTCACTTCCCTTGTTCATGTTCCCCTCCCAAAGTCTCTGAAAGCCCCTCATCTGCTCTGACCAAATGCGCGATTAGCGCCGCCCAGCCACGAGACCGACGGAGCCACGGAGGGGATGGCGCCAGCCGCCGCCATGCCGTCGGCGCAGAGCGAGCTGGTACCCCCGTGGCTCAGGTCCTTCCCGCTGGCGCCCGAGTTCTGCCCCACCACGGTCGAGTTCGCCGACCCCATCGCCTACCTCCTCAAGATCGAGCCCGCCGCAGCCCTCTTCGGCATCTGCAAGGTCGTGCCGCCGCTCCCTCCGTCGCCCAAGCGGATCACGCTCGGCAACCTATAGGCAAGTATCTATAGGAAACCACGAACCGCCGCGACCCATTTGCGGCCACACTTCCGCCTTCATTGCCGCCACCACCACCCCCACCGTCCTTGTCGTCGTCGCTCAATTTCTCGTCCCCGCTGGCGTTCGACTTCTGTGCCTCCGTGTTGATCCACCTGCTCCTCCGCTACCTCACCCACGCGTCATCGTCGCGGTCACACTTGTCCCCGAGCCTTTTCCCGGAGGCCAGGGCGCGTCGCGCGTCCGACGCGGAGGCAAAGGAGGTGGGGGCGGGGTTGGCGAGAAGGAGCGCCGCTGTGGCGGGGCTAGAGGACGTGCAGGCTGCAGAGGTGGATGAGGAGAAGGTCCCCTGCATGCTGCACCAGCCGCCGCTCTGCGCATTGGCTCCTTGTCGCAGCGGAGCTGGCGTGGACGGGGAGCATCGCACCGGGGAGCGACGCCGCCGGCGGGGGCAGGCGCAGGGGCAGGTCGTCCTCCTTCTGCAGCAACCCCCAAAAACTCGAATGTTGTTAAAAACCATGTTATTTCTACTTAACCAAATTGTCCAACATAAGGCAGAAGCTCCAACCAAAATTTTGTATATAAGTTTCTTATTAATCCCATTTAACCACCTATTAAACATATGAAAGATGCTCACACGGGGTTTAATATTAAAGATACTTGTACAATCCTCCAAATAATTTTAGCCATCTGATAGTCAAATAAAAGATGTTGAATGTTTTCATCCATATTACAGAAACAACACTTTATACCCCCCCGGCACTATCGACGAGTTAGATTATCTTTGGTTAGAACTACTACTTTTTGTAAATACCACTTAAAAATCTTAATTTTTAATGGTAATTCTAACTTTCAAATCAGATTCTTACGAGGTGAAGGTAGACGAGTAATCAAGGTTCTATACATGGACCGAACTATAAAGTGATCATTTTTTGTTAGAGGCCAATATGTAGCGAGCATGGCCCCATTTGCATTTGTTCAAGTTGATTTTGGTGATTCATGCTAACACAAGCAATGGAACTAACAACATTGTCTAGCATGTCCTTGTAGACATATCTAGGTCCCATGGATGCAACCACAATCAAAGAAGCAAAGAAACAAGTCAAAGACGCAAGAAAACAAGCAAAACACACCGTCGGATGAACCGACGGTACCATCAGTGCAAGCGTCGATGTACTTGGTACACTGCGTAGCAGGCCAAACAAAGTTGGCACCGTCGGATGATTCGACGGTCCAGTTTCTAGTTGCGTCAGATGATTGGAAGGAGAAGGGCTGCTGAAGACAGTAGCACCAGATGATCCGACGGTCTAAGTGGGGACACCGTCGGTCTATCCGATGCTTCATTTGAATCAAGATAGAGACGCACCAAGACTAGAGCTTCAGCACCAGATGAACCGATACCTTGGTCAAGGGGAAGCGTCGGTCTATCCGACGGTCCTGAAGAAACCAACAGAGACGTTTTGGCGAGAAGCCCTTCAGCACCGGATGATCCGACGCACCGTCGGTGTATTGCGTCGGAGCAGTTCTGTCAGAGAACCTCAACGGCTAAGTGACGTGGGAGGGGCACCGGATGAACCGATGCGCTTGAAAAGTAAGCGTCAGTTCATCCGACGGTCTACTTTTCAGTGAGCCATTAGCCAATGGCTCTTTGAGTGCCTTGGGCCATTTATACCCACTCCACTAACCCATTTGAGGTCGCTGGATTGTGTGGAAGTGAAGAGGAGTGCAAGACACCTAGAAGATCATATCCAATCCATCCAAGTGCTTAATTGCTCATCCATAGACTTGCATATGCTTAGTGTATGTGCTTAGTGCTAGGCTTAGCTTAGAGCTGAGTGAGTGCAGGGTTGTGCCAACCTTGTGAGGTGATTCTTGAGTGAATCAAGTTGTACAAGGTGCGCCGGAAGCCTTGGGGCCTAAGTGGCTCATCGGCAATCGTCATCGACCCTCCGGCTTGGTGTGGAGAGGCGAGGACACTTTATGCGGGGGACGTGGAGACCCCCTTCCTTGGTGTAGAGCCTCCTTAGTGGAGGCGGCATCAAGGTGACCAAGAGAGCTTGGCGAGTGCCTAAGTGGCGAGCCTTTGTGGCGAGTCTAGTGGTGCTCTTAGGAGAGACTTGGTGACCGGGAAGCAATACTCTTGTATGAGTGCTTCAACAACGTGGACTAGGGGTGGCTTAGTACCTACCGATACCATGGGATAAATCGCGTGTCAAGAGTTTGCTTCCTCTCATCCCTCTTTACGTTTCCGCATTACTCTCTTGCAATCTTTGTTTGCCTTTACTTTCCTAGAGTAGTATCATGCTAGGATTGGCTATAGGTTGCAAACCTTGTTTTGGGATGGGAGTTTCACACTAGAACAACCTTAGTTGCACATCTAGATAGTATGTTCTAGTTTATCTTTATGCAAAAGTAGTGAATCCATAGGTTAAGGTTTTAAGTTGCCTAATTCACCCCCTCCCCCTCTTAGGCTACGAGCATCCGATTCCTTACAAGTGGTATCAGAGCCGAGACTCACTTCCTTCACAAGGAAACGCCAATTCGATTGGTAAATTGTGAAAACCGGCTCATTGGAACGGTTAGGCTTCACCGCCTAGTGAGTTGCTCTATAGAGGTATGAAAGGGGTGGATACCTTAGGTTTGGCTCCACATTTCGATGGCACGGGCTATCCTCGGTGGAAGGTTCTCATGGAGGCCTATCTCCAAGAAAAGGACCTTGATGTTTGGAGAGTCACCGATGAGGGTATGAAAAATAGTACTAAGAAGGAAAAGCAATTTGATGTGATTGCTAAGAGTATCATTTTGTCCTCACTAGATGTAGACGTTTTCAATAGAGTTTTTAATTGTGAAAATGCTCATGAGCTATGGAAAACCATCAAGGAGCAAAATGAGGGTTCGAAAGAAGTTGCTAATGAACGCTACGGTTGTCTCCTTGAGGAATTCAATAGCTTTAAGTAACTTGCAAATGAAAATGCCGAATCTATGTACTCACGCCTAAATGTGCTTGTCAATGAGATCAATGCTTTAGGTTTGAAGAACATCACGGACTTGAACATCAACCGCAAGATCCTTCAAAGTCTCCGGAGGCCCGATTATGACTTGGTGAAAGCTATCATCTATGAGAAGAAGCTCGAAGAATTGAAGCCATCTCACATCTTGAGCAAGATCATGGCATATGAGCTTCAAATCATGCCCAAGTCCAAGAAGGCGCCCCAAGAAAAGTCCCAAGAACCATCTTCTCCAACCATAAGTCATGCTCTCTCAAGCCAACAAGAGAAGGTGATGAGTAGGATGGCTACTCATGGAAGCTCAAGCGAAGATGATGGTGATGATGGTGACGATGAAGATTCCTCAAGTGATGAAGAGGTTGAATCCATGGTGGCCATGTACATGAAGATCTTCAAGTATGTGAAGAAAGTCAACATGTACGGCTACAACGTCCACTTGAGAGAAGGACGTCATCATCAACACATCAAGTTCACCAAGATCGAGCACAAGCCCAAGAAGAAGGTGGTCAAGGAGAGGAGGCCAAAGCAAGAAGCAACTATCACCGTCCGTGAGTGGACAAGTGGTGGAGAATCAAGTTCTTCTAGCTCAAGTGATGAATCAAGAAAGAACTTCACCACCCGCTTCATGCAAGGTCCTTCATCATCACCACACATGTGCCTTATGGCCCGAGGTATGGAGAGCAATGTAAGTGATGATGAATCCGACAACACCTCCCTCGATGATCTTGTTGAGCTTGTCCATGAGCAAAAAGGAATGCTTAAGAAACAAGCTAATGAAATTAAAGAACTCAATGCTCTCAATGATCTTAGTGCAACCCTTGCTACAAATTATGAACATTTGTTGTGCAAATTCAAATTGCTTAGCAAGGAGTGTGATGAGCTAAAATCTAAGCTTGAGAGCAATGAGACTAAAACAAGTAATTCCTTTGAGCCTGATGAATCATCTATCCCTTGTGCAATTCCTATCTCCAAGGTAGATGCTTCAACTTCTTGCATTGATTTAATTAATGAATCTTGCTCACCATCTTGCAATGAGAATGTTGTTGTAGAAACATGTGATTCTCTCATAAGCAAGAAAAATGATGAGCTCAAGCAAGAAGTGAAATGGCTCCGAGAGAGGTTGGCAAGCTTGATGGGCAAGGGCAAGAACAATGAGGAACAAGTGGACATCTCTCAAGACATGAAGAGTAAAGTCCAACCTTCTCAAGATAACTGTGATCCCATGGTGAAGAAGCTTGAGAAGGGTGCAACCGTGACTTGCTACAAGTGTCATGAAGAAGGGCACATGTTCTACAAATGCCCCCAATTTGTCAAGAAGATGGACAAGGGTGAGAAGAAGAAGTTGAACCCCACCATCAAGAGCTCCCTCATCTACACCAAGCCCAACCGCAAGAACAAGACCAAGAGCAACACCTACGTCATCAAGAAGAAGGCTAATGGCAAGGTGGTTGCACACAAGGTTGGGAAGATGAAGCAGGAGCGGGGTTGGAACCAACCCATTTGGGTGCCCAAGGAAGTCATCATCAACATGAAGGGGCCTCAAATGGTGTGGGTTCCTAAGGCCACTTGAAGGCCATAAGCATCGAGGACTTGGGAGGCTTGGCACAAAGAAGATGTGAAGATTCAAGCCAAGAGCCAAGCTTGCTAGTTGGACATGTGTTGCCCAAGATCCCCGGTTGAGGTAATGGAAACTAGAACCTATCTCATGTATCTTTGTAGCTCCATTGCCTTGTCTAGGTTTGCATTTGTTGCTATGCCTAGTTGTTTACATATGGTAGGTTGCTTGTGTCATGTGCTAACCCATGAGCAATCTACATGGTTTGATTAGTGTGTAGGAAAGCTACACTTGTTCTTTCATGGTGCATGTTTTCATATATATCTCTTTGCATCATGAACAAGCTATAGGGTTAGCTTCCCTTTTGTTGTCACAAACAATGTGCATACATTTGGTTGGTGATTCAAACACTAAATGCACACATCTAGGGGGAGCTCAACCTACGGTTTGGTTATGGGACTAACATTGTTTCAAGCTTATTTTGTGTAGTCCCTTGGTGACGCGTTCCGGTGCGGTACTTCATTCTAAGAGAATGCTATTTCACTCTCAATGTGATCTAACATCTCTAAAAGAGTGAATATAGCAATATGAGCTTCATGCTATTGAGTCATGTCCTTGCGAGCTTATGTCACTATATAAGTTCAAATGCAATGTACTCATACATTCCTAATCCTTGTGGTACCCCAAGTGTCTTCTTTGCAAGTTTCTTTCAAGCGGTGTCACCTTCTAGTGATATCATTTCCAAGTGGCTCATCTCAATGTGGTGCCAACAAGGTAGAGAGGATCACCCCCGGAGGTATGCAATGATCAAAAGACTACAAGTGATATCTACAAGTGGTAATGTAACAAAAACCCATTTGTCTTATCTCTTGTCCTTTAAGCTACCTCCTTGCATGATATGCTCTAACCTTCCTTGTCTTACAAGTTTGTAGTTGCGCACTTGATTTCCACACTATCATATTGTGCACACACTTAGGGGGAGCTTAGTTTGTATCATGCTAGTCTCATGAGCTTGTGATCCACCTTAGTTATTCACACATGTGATATCTTCATTGATATCATACCTATGGATCATGGTTCATGCGGCTTTCTCCCTTGTATTTAACATTTCTCTTTGAACTATGTTTACTAGGACTTGCTAAATTTCCTTGGAGACCTTTTGCTTTGGGATCTTTTTGGAAATTTTATTCCAAAGGGGGAGAATGTGGAACTAAAGCAAGCTAGTGTTTCCAAAGTGGGAAGAGGCAAGCTATGTGTGAACATGGGAAGAGAAGATCAAAAAGGGGGAAGATTTGATCTAGGGGGAGTTTGGATGATGGTAAGCTTCCAAGCAAATGTAAGTGGTTCTAATTTTGTCAATTTTTGCAAATTTATACTTGCTTTGCTTTTGTTGTCATAAATCACCAAAAAGAGGGAGATTGTAGCGAACATGGCCCCATTTGCCATTTGTTTGAGTTGATTTTGGTGATTCATGCTAACACAAGCAATGGGACTAACCACATTGTCTAGCATGTCCTTGTAGACATATCTAGGTCCCATGGATGCAACCACAATCAAATAAGCAAAGAAACAAGTCAAAGACGCAAGAAAACAAGCAAAACGCACCGTCGGATGAATCGACGGTACCATCGGTGCAAGCGTCGGTGTACTTGGTACACTACGCAGCAGGCCAAACGAAGTTGGCACCGTCGGATGATCCGACGGTCCAGTTTCTAGTTGCGTCGGATGATTGGAAGGAGAAGGGCTGCTGAAGACAGTAGCACCAGATGATCCGACGGTCTAAGTGGGGACACCGTCGGTCTATCCGATGCTTTATTTGAATCAAGACAGAGACGCGCCAAGACTAGAGCTTCAGCACCGGATGAACCGACGCCTTGGTCAAGGGGAAGCGTCGATCTATCCGACAGTCTCGAAGAAACCAACAGAGACGTTTTGGCGAGAAGCCCTTCAGCACCGGATGATCCGACGCACCGTCGGTGTATTGCGTCGGAGCAGTTCTGTCAGAGAACCTCAATGGCTAAGTGACGTGGGAGGGGCACCGGATGAACCGATGCTCCTGAAAAGTAAGCGTCGGTTCATCCGACGGTCTACTTTTCAGTAAGCTGTTAGCCAACGGCTCTTTGAGTGTCTTGGGCTATTTATACCCCCTCCACTCACCCATTTGAGGTTGCTGGATTGTGTGGAAGTGCAGAGGAGTGCAAGACACCTAGATGATCATATCCAATCCATCCAAGTGCTTAATTGCTCATCCATAGACTTGCATATGCTTAGTGTATGTGTTTAGTGCTAGGCTTAGCTTAGAGCTGAGTGAGTGCTGGGTTGTGCCAACCTTGTGAGGTGATTCTTGAGTGAACAAGTTGTACAAGGTACGCCGGAAGCCTTGGGGCCTAAGTGGCTCACCGGCAATCGTCATCGACCCTCCGGCTTAGTGTGGAGAGGCGAGGACACTTTGTGCGGGGGGCGTGGAGACCCCCTTCCTTGGTGGAGAAGCTCCTTAGTGGAGGCGGCATCAAGGTGACCAAGGGAGCTTGGCGAGTGCCTAAGTGGCGAGCCTTTGTGGCGAGTCAAGTGGTGCTCTTGGGAGAGACTTGGTGACCGGGAAGCAATACTCTTGTGTGAGTGCTTCAACAACGTGGACTAGGGGTGGCTTAGTGCCTACCGATACCACGGGATAAATCGCGTGTCAAGAGTTTGCTTCCTCTCATCCCTCTTTACATTTCCGCATTACTCTCTTGCAATCTTTGTTTGCCTTTACTTTCCTAGAGTAGTATCATGCTAGGATTGGCTATAGGTTGCAAACCTTGTTTTGGGATGGGAGTTTCACACTAGAACAACCTTAGTTGCACATCTAGATAGTATGTTCTAGTTTATCTTTATGCAAAAGTAGTGAATCCATAGGTTAAGGTTTTAAGTTGCCTAATTCACCCCCTCCCCCTCTTAGGCTACGAGCATCCGATTCCTTACACAATAGAAGGTATCTTAGTTTTGGCAACGAAATTGTGCCAAGCTTGTAAATTATTACCAACTAAAGATCTAGAAAACCCCACATTGAACGGATTCCATCGAAGAATCATTGCTACCGTCGCACTCTTCTTCCGCATAATGTTATACAGGGATGTGTATTGATTTTTTTAAAAGGGTGTTATCTAGCCAAACATCCATCTAGTTTGTGATCATCACCCACTATGAATTTGCCCATCCTCAATAGATCATTTTTAGCCTTCATAAGACCCGACCAGAACTGAGAATCACCAGTCATGTGTTCGGCTTGTGTGATGGTTTTGTACCTCAAATACTTGTTTTGTTTCTATGGTGTATTTGCCAAATGCCATCCTCATTGAGGATGAAATAGGTCTAAAATAATCTAAGTTTTCTGTGCATGAATCATAACTTTCACTTGATGCTGCTATGATTTTAATTATATCACACGAATCAATTGCTGGTGACTTCAAAAAACCAAATAATTATATGTAGTGGTGATCATGAATTAGGCCAGGTCACCTTCTAACCTCTTTTGAATGAATACAGACAAGAATTGGGCGGAATCCAGGTCAGTACCCCCGGCCGTGTTAAAGGATAATAAACTTTCAAATTAAGGAACCCAACTGCCGTCGTCCATCTCTTCTCCGTTGCTGTTCTATATATAGTCTCTGCATGTGTTTCTCCGGGTCCACAACAGTTGTAGTACTTCAGAGTAGTGGAGCCACATGGTGAGCAAATGCAATGCAAGTATGCAACATATGGTTGTACTATGTATATACCTTTACAACGAGAAAGTGGTGAGGGTGAGGCACATAAGGTAGGATGATGATATGATCTAGTAACAGAGAACGGGTGCTGAGCAATAAAAAGAACAGGTATAAATACAACTTTGAAATAATGTTTCTCTATTATTTATGTCCCTAAAAAATTAGGATTTATATGTTAAGTGACTTAGCTCAGTTATTTGGTTAGGGATTTTTTTATGATGCACAATACTACCAGATGGTAAATTGTATAACCGGTTTTTTTATATATAATTTGCATGAACTATATCATTTGAATTTTTTTAAGATGAAGTAGAAATGAAGGGATGAGGAGTATAAGGAATGCAGGTAGTATAATTAAGAACGATTTGAAATATTTCAACAATGCCATTTTACATATTTTCAATCTTACCCATATACTACTCATTTATACTATCTAGTATACTACAACTTAAGGCTTTAGTAGTATAAAAATAATCTAAATTGTCTGGTTATTCCATACGAGTCCTGTTCGAACGAGTATAAATATAATATTGTGCACCATAAAAGTCCTCTTGGTTATTAGGTTCTTTGTGGTGGAATAATCCATCCCATCACCTAAGTTCTATTGATTTGTTAATGAATCATGCATGTTTTTGATTATGTGGCATTGAGAAATTACATAATAATAAACTTACCGAGCTGGGTACGAATCATGGTTGCTTGAGTGATGCGGTAAGCAACAGCATCAACCTATTGGTTTCGTTGTCACTACTAGTGATTTGAAATACTTATTAAGTTACCTCTTCGATCCAATTCAACCTCGTACGTTTCTTCCAAGGAAGAAGAAGGACCTCGTTTGACTAGACCGGAATTCGATCGGTGAAGGACGAACAATGGTTTTATAAACTAATAATAACCAACGTAGACATCAACTGATTATTTAGTTACCTAGCTACTATACGTACCGCTACCGGTGAAAACGAACGGAAGGGGTAATATACTACTGTAATATATTCATCTCTCCCTGTGCTTTCCATGCATGCCACTTCCCTTCGTGGAAAACAGTTCGAGCTCGAGCCATCAAAAACACAACAATGACGTGCTCACAAAGCCAGCGCTGCTTTGACATGCTTCTCTGCCACTATTCCAACACAGATGTACAGTACTATATATCCGGCTGTTTCTTGATCCGATACTAATGTAAGAGCAGCGGCAGTTGCAAGAATGATACACAAACAAGTGGACGCATGGTATGATACGGAGTACAAGTGGATCATGAGATCTCGACTGCCGCTTCGGGTCGGAAGCCCTCCTTGAGCAGAGCCGCCATGACCAAGAGCTTCACCACCGAGCCCTCGCACACCGCCGCATCCCCTACTCGCTCCTTCTTCACCTGCAGGATAGATAGATATGATCATCCACATGGACGATGGAATCATCAGCAACCTACTACTTACTATATTTGCACAAACAATGTAAATTAATTATCTGATCCACAACAACTAGCTCAAGTTAATTAACTACGATCGATTATTAGTTGTCCAAAGGCTAAATTAAGCATTCGTGTTATCGTGTAGCAGCTAGAGCTAGCTAGCAGTACCTTGAGCGTGAGCGTTGACACGACACGGTCGGTCCCGGACCGGACGAGGCTGGAGGTCTCTACCCGGAAGCACGCCAGCGACTCCACGGCGGCGCAGAGCGGCGCCGCCACGCCGTCCCGCCGCTCGCACTCCACCGTCACGAAGAACCGCCCCTCACCGACCTGCGCCGCGCCCACGTGCGTAACCCGCGCGCCGGAGGCGCCGGCCGTGCCGTTGTTGTTATCCTCGTCGCGTTCCTGGCGGCGCCGGCCGGCCGTCGCCGCCGCCGCCGCGCGCCAGTTGTGCTGCTGCCTGCTGCCGCCGGGTGACCTCGGCCGCGCCTCGAGCGCGGAGACCTCCTCCTTGAGGTTCCTGGCGTGCGCCTGCAGGTTCTTCACGTACACCACCGCGTCGGCGATGATGGAGGCCTTGTCCATCTGCACATGAATTGAATTTGTTTGCAAATCAGGGAGCGAGTTTTCAGAAAATTAATTCCAAATTCCTTACAATTTTCCCGAACAAAAGGAGAAATTTGCAAACACCGTACAGACAGTACCTTTGTGATGTTGGGGACGAGGGATCTGAGCTCGTAGAGCTTCTCCTTCATGCGGACCCTCCGCTTCCGCTCCGACACGATGGTCTTGGACCGGTCCCTCCGTTTCCTCGTCACCGGCGACGCGCCGTCTCTGCCGTCGTCGTCGCGGTTCGGATCGGAAGCGAGCTCCCCGGCGCCTTCTTGCTCCACGGAAGGAGGGCTCCCTTCGCCACCGTCCAAGGACATGCTCGGCGGCGGGTCGTCGGAAGATCCGACGTTCCATTGCCACGGCTGCCGGTTGCCCTCGTCCGCGCCGGCGGCATTGTTATCGTCGTCGCAGCCGGCGGCAGCGCCGGCGCCGCCGAACAGCTCGTCGCCGAGCTGCATGAGGTCCTCCACCCAGCTGCAGTCATCGTCGGCGAGGCCCGGCGGGGCGGCGGCGACCACCGTGCCGGCAAACCCGCCGCCACTGCCCGGGAAATGCGCGTCGCCGTGGACGTTGAAGAAGCCCGCACTGACCGTGAACTGATCCTGCTGGCCCAGCTCATGGGGCGGCAGATGCAGCATCTGGAGTAACTCGTGCTCCATGACCGACGAGTTGGTGCCTGCTTGGTGGCAACTTGCTGGCTTCCTCCTGCTGCTGCTGCTGCTGCTGGTGGTGGTCCTCCGAGAGCAACGGTGGCAAGTAGAGAGCTATTTATATAGCTCGGCGAAGACGAATCGGGGGGAAGCAATATTTTTTGAAAAAAAGAATCTATTTTAGTCTACCATTTTATAACGAGCCCAAGCTAAATGACTTTTTAAAAAACAACCCTTTTGGCCGAGCCAATCGTCATGGTTAATTTTAAAGTATATTAGATAAAAATGATTTTTAAAACTCGCGTCCACATCTCGTCTGCCACCACTGGAAGAGATAAGAGTAGAGCTTAAGTTAATACATTAACTTACAACTAATCATCACTAATAAAGGAAACTTTGATTAGTAGAGGCTTTATCATAAGATATTCATAAAATATAGTACGACTATACTTGTTGGAAACTACATTTCTAACGAATCTATGCCCCCAATTTTCAAGTATCCAACCGCAACATATTAAAAGTAAATTTATATACCACGTCATTAGATGAACGATATGAGGCTGTTGCCAATTGCACTCTTGTTGCTTTAACTGGAGTTTGAATATATTGAAAGTAAACAGGGTACCTAAAGTACTTTGAACTTATAAGGTCCTTGCCATTTCTTTTACCTATGATGTGAAAGATATTAGAGCATCTCCAAGAGCTTTGCTAAATTTTACTTGACAAATCTAGTGATTTGTAAACTCCTAAAAATATATGGCAAGTAAAAAAAACAGTCCCTCTCCAATAATTTTGCAAATTTGACGTAGCAAACTATTCTTTCTCTCTTGTACTTTTGCATCAGGAATGTTTATGTTTTTTTATTCTTTTTTTCACCCTCCCACCGGGTTTGCACGCGTCGATGCCAAGCGGAGTCATGGCGCGAATTTTTACGTGTGGGGAGGGGTAGGATTTCAAGTTCTTATTGATGTCAAGTTGATTTGCCAAACTATTGGAGGTCAATTTTTTTTGTTTTGCTAAAATTATTTAGATGGATGCCAAGTTGATTTATTAAACTGCTAGAGATGCTATAGAGACATTTCCTTTTGCCATTCGAATATGCCATATATCCTGACAATTGTTAATTAAATTCTATCGATTACATAGAAATTAAGGTCAGGGTGCTACTCTATCTCTCTCTCTCTCTCTCTCACGCATTGCAAGAACCAACAGATAGTCCTACGTATTTTGCCCCTGTACATTATTCTCACAAGGTTGTAACGTGCCTTTATTTTGATCCCTTCCTTTTAGTGTTCTTGTTTATTGCTTTGTCCTAGTTAACAAGGAAACATATATGCAGCTAAAACTGGTTTAAACTTTCAAACGGTACCCCCACGTATTTCACCATATACCGGTTCATGCTATTTACGTACTCCCTCCGTCCCATAATAAGTGTAATTCTAGTTTTTGTTAGGACAAATTAGTGGTGGAATGAAAAGACTCTAATACCCTCGTTTGTTTGCCAAATGCAGTAAGTTTTGCCATACAAATCAGATCTGACCACTTAATTTGGAAGGTAATTAGATCTATTTTCTAAGATTGCATTTTTTGTGGGATTTTTTTCAAAAGTTAGAATTGCACTTACTATGAGACGGAGGGAGTATATACTTATTGCAATGTTTTGGATCCCATCCTTACATCAATGATTTGAATGCAGTTAAACTTATTGTTAATTTGTCTTTAGATATTACTCCCTCAGTCTATATATCATATATATAGCGTTTAGAACAAGCTAATCGATATATATATATATATATATATATATATATATATATATATATATATATATATATATATATATATATATATATATATATGGACGAAGGTAGTAGTTAATTCTTTCTTGCCCACTGTACCTGCATATGGCTTAACAGGATTTGCGGTTTGTATTTTCCATCCAATATTCTCCTTCATTAAAGAATTCCTACTGGCATTGATTTGGTTTATTTATTTCCCTTCATAATAAATTGTATTTTTATTAATTATTGTAGTAAGCATTTTCATGAGAAAATAACTATATTTTTCCGTACCCCCTGAGTCCGCGAAGGATTTCATGTATTTTGCATGTTGGACAAAATTCTTTGAGTTGAACCAACAATCTCCTAGACCATGTTGTGGTGATAGGCTTTGCCGCTTCGTAATAAGACAAGACATGTCACAATTCATCATAGTTAATAACTATATATGGTGATCCTTTATTGGGAATTTTTCGAACGTGTGTGTGCTTAATTGGGTGTGTGCACTGGTAGAAAACGAGGTTTTGGTACGCCCCTTTAGTCCCGGTTCAACTTTGGAGCCGGGACTAAAGGGGTTTCATCGACGTGGCCACTAATGTCATGAGGGCTCACCCCTTTTAGTCCGGGTTGATAACACCAACCGTGACAAAAGACCCCCCTTTAGTCTAGGTTCGTGTTACGAACCGTGACAAAAGGGGGGGGGCTTTAGTCTCGGTTCGTGTTACGGGTCGTGTTACGGGTCATCCCCCTTTAATCTAGGTTCGTGTTACGAACCGAGACTAAAGGCCCCCCCCTTTTGTCACGGTTCGTAACACGAACCTAGACTAAAGGGGGTGACCCTTTTGTCACGGTTGGTAACACGAATCTAGACTAAAGGGGGGCCTTTTGTCACGGGTCGTGTTACCAATCGGGACTAAAGGGTCTCCCACGAGTTACTATAAAAGGATAGCATCCTCTACTCAGTCAGATGTGCTGTGTAGGTGAGATGGTGAGGAAGCTACGCGCGAGGCTGGAGGTCACGAGTTCGAATCCCCGCACCCGCACACGCGTATATTTCGCGTGAAAAATCGCATGACTTTGTCTCTCATCATTAGTCCCGATTGGGACTTGAGGGACCTATACCCCTTACCAACCGGGACTGAAGGTCCTCTCTACCAGTGGTGCGTGTGTGTGGGGTGGGGGTGGGGAGCTTGAGACCTCGATCCTCATCCACCACTCATGCAGGTTGTTTGACCAAAACATGAGTTTAGATGTGTTTGTCTTAAATAAGTTATTAGACAGGAGGGTCAAGAATCTAGTTCTAGAGGAAACATAGGAAGATGAGTGCAGTCGTGCTGGGTTGGTTTGAAGTGTTTTTTTTTCTTTGGGATTGAGAACTAGGAGTGTGTCAACAATATTGGTACAATCTAGTATTTAGATAGATCTAACAACATAGTGCCAGGTGAAATTGGCGCAGTTTGTAGTTTGATTACTGTAGTGGACAACTTAAAAAAAAAGTAGGAACCATCCAAAATAACTCAGAGTGGATTCATTTTGATAATATTAACATAATCCACGAGCGGATAAAATCAATAAAGAAATATAATACTTAAGGACAGGTATATTGGTGTTGTTTAATAGGCAGTCTTATGTATTAACACGTAATTTTTTTTAGACAACTCAACACAACATGTACAATGAGTTGTCTTTTGAAGTTATCTTTTGTGTACAAAGACCTTTAAGCATTCCCCATTGGCTCTCTTAGTGAGGTCTTCATCAAACTATAAGACTTTTACTACATTGCTAAAAAAAATTACTTAATGTACAGTACATGTAAAACAACTATCAGTTAACCATATATTCATAACAGTATTAACGTACTAGCAGTACAAGTAATATAAAGCACCACTTGATAATCTAATATACTAAATTTAATTACTTTGATCCAGTCATTTTTTTTAACCAACATGTCCTGATTTCTTATGAGAACATAGCAGGTGCTCTCTTTTCGTTCAAACGCACGATGGCATGCATGAAAGCAGCGCAAAAAACCATAAAATTTCTGAAAAAAATCATGACATTTCTAAAGCGTGTATTTCTTCTCCACGGAACTACAAGACAAGAAAGATAAATCAGGCCCAAAACGAAGTAAAGTGAGTGTCAACTTTTCAGTAAGTGAGCAATTTTTGGATGTTTATGCATGTCAGATGCTGATTCAAGGAAGCCAAACTCGCTTTTAAATGGTTTTGCTTCATTTTTTATCCAATTTTTTAGTGAGAAGATTAATTATTATGAAAGAACTAAGCTTGCTAGCAATCCTTTTGTCCGACCCAAACAAAAATTGAGTGGACTTGACATCTTTCATCTAAAAATGTTGCATGAAACATGTTGCGGTGAGAATCTTCTTCGTAAAATCGGTTGCAACAAATCAACAATAAGCCAAAGCTTTTGATAGTTTTTCTCGAAAGTGACTTAGCCTTATGGTAAGAGTGGAACCAGAAGAAGATGTGCGAAAAGAGGCCGTAATAAAGTAAATTACTCGTTGCACGGATCGGAGCTGCAGCTGCGTGACAGTTAGTTTAAAAGGAAGCAAAGTGAACGGATAAAAAAGGCCAAAGGGCTAAGAGATGACAGTCGATCACTTGTATATATACATGTTAAAGACCAGTGATTTGGTAAGTGATCTCACAAGCTAGGTAGCTATAGTTTGACCACTCTGACCTAGTTCTATGCTAATAAGTGTGACCTGACGAGAAGAATAACAACGCTCTCTGACCTCGATCGATCGACTGGGCCATTTCATCTCCAGCTAGCAAGAAGCAGTGTACCAGGACAGGAAATGAAAGAGATTAGACAATATAATGCATGTCACCGTCGCCACTACGTTGGTCATGAATATAAAACACTCTCAGCACCAACCCGAGGGAATCTTTGGCTTAATTGCTTACCAAAATTTTATTGTCCTTTCCCTCGTACTATTAAGTCAGTAATTAACTTGTGGGCACAAGTGTGTAACAATAACAATGGCTGTGTTGCCCAGATCTGCGTAGACAGACTCTGTTGAGCAACTCCAAGAGTTTGCCAAATTTTACTTGGCAAATCTTGTGTTTGACAACTTGTAAAAAAGATATGCCAAGTCAAAAAAGAGTCAATCTCCAACAGTTTGTCATAATCCACTTGTCAAATCCAGATCTAACTTACATCAGGAACCCTGAGAGAGAAACAAAATTATGTTTCTACCCTTCCACCTCTTGAAAACTTAAATCAGGAATCCTGAGAAAAAACAAAATTATTTTTATACCCTTCCACCTCTTCTAATACCGGAGGATGCGCCGCGGATCGCTACGCGCATGTATGCGCGCGCGGAGTCGATTTTTCCTAACTTGGGATAAATGACAACCTGAGATGGAGAACTGTTGGAGAAGATTTTTTCTGTTTTTGCCAAAAAAAAATAACAATGGCAAACATTATAGTGCTACCTCTCCTGTTATTTGTCAAAATCTCTTGAATTGGAGAAAACACTAAGAAAGACATATATATGCATATATAGTCGTCCTTGTGGCAGTATGTAGTTATGCGATTTACATACTAAGAAAAACATACCGCTCATCCTAATAATTTTTGTATACATCCGTTTGCATTGGCATTAAGACAAGATTAAACACCATTTAACAGTTCTTACACGAGCCTGGTGCCCACTAGGAACACAGTGAACAACTAGGCCTTCCATCACTAAACACCAATCTTCACATGAGCCTCGGTTGGCTGATGGTTGTGCTGATTTGTTGTGAGAGAAAAGTAATACTGACGGGTGCTGATAAGGCCAGCCTCTCAACATTCTTGTCACCTGATGCAGGAAGAGCTCACACAAGCTCTTCCACCTGCCATTTTGAAAACAAATATGGTTTCTCATTTTCCAAGTGCTCCACATAATATCTGAGGTAAACATGTTCAAAACAGTATGTTTTTTTGTAGCTAACCCAAAATTTAGCTACTGATTCAAAATCATCCACTACCCCTATACCTGTAATAATAATCTAGATAGGCTGTGTTTGGGACAAATACCACGAGATAGATTATTTGTCTGATGTATATAACAGTTCTTGCTTAGGAGAGAGAACAGACGATCCTAAAAACCATTTTTAAAGAAGGATATGTAGTAACCCATTTCCACAAGTGTTTTTTAGCCATCTGCACCTGTGAACTAAAGTAGATGGAATCGACGCTTTTCACATGCACAAAGCATCCAGTTGGCAAGCAATTTTTAGATTATAGATTTTACTAGATACATGATATGTTCCTCCATATAAAATTTTATTAACAAACTCAACCTAATTAAAAAGATAAAAATAAGAAAACTTTACCTTTTTATTTTCACTAGTTCTAAAACTTTGCAAACCATTTTATAGTTTTTACTAGATACTAGGAGTAGACTGATACATCCCTCCATAAATTTATATCCCAACTCAATGTAATTAAGATGATACAAAAAGGATTTTTTAGAGTAAATTATTACGTCCACCATACAACAACTTGTAATATGCTCAATTGAGTATAGTAACTTGTCAGGTGGGTGCGGATTGGTACAACTTATAACATGATCAATATAAAACAATAATTTGATAGGTGGGTGCAAATTGGTCCAAGAACTAATAAAATGCTTAACTTAGTGTCCAAATCAATGCATTTGCAGTCTAAATGTCATCACAAACAATATATTTTCTATTATCGAACTAGACTATATTTGCGCCGGAACAAGTTATTCGTGTCGTGATGGTAACATATTCGGTAAGGAATAGAACCTTTGGTGTAAATTATCATTACGTCTTCGTTAATTATTTTTATACAAATATTAAATATTGATCAATAATATTTCTAATTGTATATTTAATATCGATTGCAAGTTTTATTATATGCATTTTTGTTCAACTAAAAATTCAAATATGATAATACGTACTACCAACTTAATACCTTTTAGTCTCTTATAGACTTTAGTCTCTCCTAATCTATTGTACCTTTAGTCTCTTATAGACTTTAGTTTCTCATAATCTAATGGCGCAATTCTAAAATTTAATCCAATTTTAACTAATGAACAAATAAGTAATGTACACAGTTGATTCACGATTATCAACTTCGACCAACAAAAAATTATTGATTGGAAGAAAATTTGAATGCTATCTGATTTGTCTAAATCATGTCATTTGTAAATTACTAAATTTGGACTATATGTGCACCAATTTACCAAGTTATTACACTAAATTGAGCATTTTACACAATTTCTTGACCAATATGCACCCACCTCTAATGATTTTGGACCAATTTGCACGCACCTAACAAGTTATTGGACTAAATTAAGCACATTACAACTTGTTGGACCAATCCACACCCACCTGACGAGTTACTGTAGTTGATTGAGCATATTATAAGTTGTTTGACCAATCTGCACCCACTTGACAAGTTGTTGTACGGTGGTTGCAATTTCCTCTTTTTTTATGATTTTCAAATGAGGTTCCCTTTTTGCATTTCCACAAGAGGCTCAAGATGAGGGCCTCCATGAACTTCTCAGTGCCTCTAAATTTTGTTCAGTAATGCAAATAAAAATAGGTGGGTAATTGTGAAAATCGTTCCTTAGCAGTTGATCGAAGGTACTTTCTAATCGTTCATATAAGTGGTTCTCAACGGATAGATAAGTTGAATTTGCTCTCTCCACTATTTTATTCAGTAATATGGACCAACGACACGATAATTTTCTTGAGAAAGAACTGAGTTCTAACCACTAATTGCATGAGTTTACATAAATTTATTTTCTAATTCAACATAATTAAGAAGATACAAAATGGTTTTTTTACCATTTCCAAATGAGGTTCCCTTTTTGCATTGGTTTTTTTTTACAATGCACAATACTACCATATACTATTGTTCGAGAAGGACTCGTATGAAAGGATCCAACGGTTGAGATTAATTATTATACACTACTAATGAGTAAATTGCACCCATCATACAACAACTTGTCAGGTGGGTACAGATTGGTCTAATAACTTGTAATATTCTCAATCTACTATAGTAATTTTTTAGGTGGGTGCAGTTGATCCAACAAGATGTAAAGTGCTAAATTTAGAAGTGGTTGCAAATTGGTCCAAAACCATGTAAAGTAATCAATTTAGTACAACAATTTTATAGGTGGGTGCATATTCTTGTGTACCTTTGTTCATGTATTCAACAAACTTTAGATAAGCATGTTGGTTTCCGTTATTTAGGCTTATTTTTTGTTTAAACTAGTACATGGGACTTTAAAAATAGTTATGTTAATTGTTAGTACGTATTACCATATTCAACATTTTAGCTGGATAAAAATGCATATAATCAAACTTGAAATCAATATTGGATATGAAATTAAAAATACTCATAATCAAAATTTAATTCTTGTATAAAAATAGTTAACAAAGACATAACAATAATTTTCTAATGTTACCATCATGACACCAATATCAATTGTCAAATAATGCACAATACTTGTTCCCACAACGAATATACTTTAGTCCAATATTAGAAAATATATTTGTTGATAACATTTGGATTGCAGATGCATCATTTTGGACACTAAGTTAAGCATTTTATAAGTTCTTGGACCAGTTTGCACCCACCTATCAAGTTATTATAATAGATTGATCATTTTATAAGTTATTTGACCAATCTGCACTCACCTAACAAGTTATTTTACTAGATTGATCATGTTACAAATTATTTGGCTAATCTACACCCACTTGACAAGTTGTTGTATGATGAGCGCAATTTACTCTGAGTATTATGCATGAGTAGTACGGGTAGTATATGGTATAATAAGAAATATTAAAATAACATCGTTAAAATTTAGAGTAAATTGCACCCATCATACAATAACTTGCCAGATGGATGCAAAATAATCCAACAGGTTGTAAAATGCTCAATGTATAGTACTGGTCCAACAATTTGTAAAATGTTTAATCTAGTACAATAACTTGATAGGGGGGGGTGCAAATTGGTCTGTGAACTTGTATAATGCTCAATTTAGTAAATTTTCAAATGGGTGCATCTGCAATTTAAACTTTACAAAAAATAATATATTGACTAGAGTATATTCACATAAAAAAAGTTATTATTGAGTATTATTTTACTATTGATATTCATATCACGATGTTAACACATTTGACCCGGACTAGAATCTTCAGTGTTTAAGACAATATTGTTATGTCTTCATATTAACTATTTTTTATACAAATTTAATTTTGATTAGGAATATTTAACTTCATATTCAGTATTGACTTCACCCTCACTATTTTTACATATTTGATTATATGCATATTTGTTCAGCTAAAAAACATGGTATGTCAATATGTACTAACAATACCTTTTAGAAGTTTGTCAAAATCATTTTTAGCCACATGTACTTTTTTACCGAAGTTAGCACGGAAACCTAGCCTTTTTTCTATTCCAACCCTGTTTAATTTGTTCCTATGAAGAGTGGAACCCAAGTCTCGTGGATGCTACTTTAGGTCTGTTTAATTTGATTAAATTTTAAGTAATGAACTTAATTTCAAGTTATGTACACCATTGGGTTACAATCAATGAATTTTACTGACTAAAAAGGAATTATCAAGTGGAAAATTTTTTGAATGTCCATCTACTTTTATTAATATGTTGTTGTTGTAAAGTTTGGATTGTATGTGCACCATTTTGTCAAATTATTACATTATTAAATTCGAAATTTATACAAGTTCTTGGACCAATACGCACCCACCTGTCAAATTATTGTATTAAATCGATTATTTTACAAGTTGTTAAACTAGTTTGCACCCACCTGACGAGTTATTGTACTAGATTAAGCACTTTACAAGTTGTTGGATTAATTTGCACCCACTTGACAAGTTCTTGTATGGTGGATGCAATTTACTCTAAAATTTATCAATTCTTCCTTAATTGAGCAGGTGAGAGAAAGGAAGAAAAAAATTCAAATAATGTAATTCATGCAAATTACAATTTTATCTTATAAAAAGGTTATACTCCATACTATGGTAGTATTGTGCATTTCCACAAGAGGCTCAAGATGAGGGCCTCCAGGTGCCTCTAAATTTTATTCAGTAGTGGAAAAAAACAGGTGGGTAATTGGGAAAATCGTTCCTAGTAGTGAAAAAAAGGTGGGTAACTGGGAAAATTGTTCCTTAGTAGTTGACCGAAGGTACTTTCTAAGCCCTTCATATAAGTGGTTCTGAACTGATAGATAAGTTGAATTCACTCTCTCCACTATATTATTCAGTGACATGGACCAACAGCACGATCATTTCTTGAGAGGGAACTGAATTCTAACCACTAATTGCATGAGCTTACTTAATTTGGTTGGTTCATACATTTTTCTCATATTTTTTCTCCCTTTTAAATTGTCTTGGATGGCACTATATGAGGTAACCACATTTAGTATAGACTAACATATAACTTCAGGTGCATTGCATATATATGCTGCACTATATGCAGCCATCTCTAGTTGCCACCACAACCAAACCGCGAAATCTGCTTGACACCCACTGACCCACACCCTGTTTGTTAGGGCGTTCCTATCAAGGGACACCTTGTTATTCAAATTTTAAAAGGTGAGACGACCTAGCTTTGCTTGGATTATGAAATCTTGCAATGACGGGGCATTATCATTTAGTGGCCTGGCGCTGCGCCTTGTCGTCCTTGCACTATTCAAAGGTCATACAATTAGGTATCCCTTATAAAATCTTGCAAAGTTTTGTCTCGTATACAAAACTGATTAGACATTAATTGCAATGCTGACTCACTGTTTCAATATCTTGTGGCTCTGCTTAATCCTCTCATACTAAAAGTAGAGCGCCTTTGGCTATGAAAGAGTTTGCGGTGCTGAGTCAGTTCACATATCTTTGTGGCTCTGCATTTTCTGATGATTTGCCTACGACACTGCAGCGTGTTATTGGTACTACCATTCGTGCTGCATTGTGATACATCACGCTCATATTCTGTACATATGGTGGAAGTGATGGCTCACAACGCCGATTAGTATGGGAGCATGCGTCTGATCATACTTTACTTAATCATGATGTTTTATTTACATATATATGGTCCCCCAAAAAACGAGGATGAGCACCTTGAAAATTTCCAGGCTATTACATTTCAACCTCTATATTTGGTTGTAATAATATTTGCAATAATATAACCTAACTAAAAGAAGTATATACTTGTAGAACATTTTTTTTGGCAAAATATTATACATTGGCTTTTTACTATTGACACTGGCTGCACTGCTTGTGATTAACTGGAGGGCTAGGACTAGCTCGGAGGGTTGAAAAAGATTCATCCGCGGTACGGTGAAGAGCTGAACATCGAGCTCCACTTTCCGCATCCCTTTCTCAAGAGCTGCCACCGTGCCACGTGGATACGGATGGTCATGGGAAGCAGTCACCGTCCTACCATGTTATACTCTCTGGCCCTTCCTATACATTCTTACGCTCTTCCGTTCCTTCGTTCTTTGCTCAAATGACTCAACGCCAGATGTTTCAAAACTAGAGCACAGCCACTTCAAAAACGACATGTACATGTCAGGTTCGTTTGTGTGACATCGGGGGAAGGTAGAGACCAATCTTGTGATGACCAGAAGAAGCTTCCGGAATTAACAGTCCCCGGTGCGGCGCACATCGCACTGCGACCGTGCTAGTTTAAGCTTTTGTATACAAAGCTGATGAAACGATTGAAATAAAAAGATGCGCGAGCTCACCCACCTTATTGTTGATTAAGTAGAGTCAGCTGACGAACACAGCCGGAAGGCCAACTTTGAACCACAAAGATTAGAGCTGTCGCTGTGCCAACAAATTAATCGCACATAGATCAGTATATGTACTATTGCAATAAAAAAAAAAGGAAATAGCCAAGAAGAGGAGCACAGGATGGGATGGCATCACCGGGTTGGCCGGATGGAAACAGGGCCGGATGCAGTGGGTCGTCAGGGTGGCTTTTGTTTAAACTGTGCCCCCATGAAAGCGATGTGCTCGTGCCGCTGCGCCCAGGGCGCGTGCCTTCACGGGCAGGCCGCGGGCGCGTCCGCGGCGGCCGCCGGGAGGGTTGACCCTGCGGGACACGCGGCCGGCCAGGGGAGGCACCACCTGGCTCCGCAGCCGCAATTCTTTTTCTTCCCATTCCGACGGCAGAGAGGCCAAGCAGTGGGTAAAGCTGGTGGCGGCCGGCAATCAAACAGATAGCGGGCTGTCAAGATCACCGGGGTGTTACACTGTCACGCAAGAGCTTACACTGTTTTATTTACTCTGTATACCTGAACTCTGCTGAGGGCCGGACTCGGGCAGGTCCTGACTCGAGCAGGCCAATACTTTGTATAGATAAGGCATAAGGGGAATGAACCTGGCACAGTAGCACGCTCGATTCAAGCCGTCATAAGGCGGGGGATTTGTTTTCGTACTATGTTTGCGTGTACACAGAAACGAATATTCATAGAAGCTGCTGGATTCGATCCAGTAGGTTCCAAGCGGTACCTGACATTATTTGAGCACCTTCACCTCCAGCATGGGTTATATTAAATCCTCCACGCATCAAAGGAGTCGTGTAAAGCCTTCCGCTTCGTTACCTTACCTGCTCCAGAATTTCCTTGCCTTTGCGTGGGAGTGTGGGACCGTAGACTCTGCGGACAAATACAGGAGAACCTTTATTGTTTGTAAAAGCTAAATTTCACCGATCAGTTCAGTTTCTTGGTTTGTACTCACCGGAGCTGCACAACTGACAAATTGTTACACTCAGTTCCTTGGTCTGGCAAGCAAATTACTTTACTGGTTCTTTGCTACGCTCATGGCCAATCTCTTCCAATAGCAGTAAAGCGACTCTCCCAGTGAATCGATCATATTCACATGGCTAATGCCTGTCAGTAGGTGTCGTGATGCAGACACAAATCCCTCAACCAGTTCACCAGACTGATGATGACATAGTGCTACTGGAGACATGAAACCATGCGCCTTCGTAACTTTCCGTTCCACTGTCTTGCCGCGATGAAGTCGACAAGCAGCAACATCAATCAGGTGCACCCGTCTGCTGCATAGGTAACCTGCCAATGCACTTCAACTTCCAGGGGATCAGCTGAGCTGTACAAGGACCTGGTATAAAACCAACATACAGCACCCATATGTTAGTCGTCAGGTCATTTCCTAGAACGTTGCTAGACATCGAACCAGTAGTCATCATCAAGGTCATCAATGCCATCTTCCATCTCATTGAGAATCGATTGGTCAATCTTCATTCTAGACACAATCTTCTTTGTAGACACCATCCTCTGCTCCGCTAATTGCTTCATGCCCATAATACCAATTTTCTACCTGAACCAAGATGTATGTGTTTTGATGTTAGGAACTTCAAAATTAGCATCCATCTTGGCACATGCACTAAAATTGTATTTCTGAATAAAAGGATATTAACAAACACTCCCTCAGTTTCAAATTGTAGGTCGTTTTAGCTCCTCTAGGTTTGTATGCATCTAGACATACACTATATTTAGCTGCATACAAACATGTATATTTAGATGCATACAAACACCTATGAACCTAGAAAAGACAAAACAACCTAACAATTTGGAACTATCATATGCAATTTAAGAAAATATTTCATCATTTAGTCCAATAATCTTATGCCACTGATAGTTGCATAGTTAAGGCTAAAAGATACAATATATTCAATTTAAGTAAATAAACGACCACATGAGTAGATGACAATCGGTTAATCAGATGTGTATTGGGAAAATAACCTTACTCTTAACAAACATATTTGTCATATTTGTCAACAGAATCATCAAAAAGCAAAACCCTACAGTAGTGTTCCCTCCTTTTCAAAATGTAAGGTGCCGTCTGACCCGGTATGGTCTCCAACGACATAATTTCATCGTAATTTTATAAACTATAATGCTCAAGAGTCAAGACCATGAAATTGGCATACGAAAGTGTGTTCAAATATGAATCAAAAAATTCCTAACTTGTAATCTACAAATTAATACTCCATACATCTTGAACTATAGGTCGTTTTGGCTTTTTCAAGGCACATACTTTTGCCATGCACCTAAATACTCCCTTCGTTTTATTTGTAAGACGCACACACATATCAATATTCAGACTTTACAATCTTTGACCAAGAATTTAACTATCATTTTTATTTTTTTAACGTAAACTTGTATGACTGGATTCGAAATCAAATAGACTCTACAATGATCATAAGATAAATAAATAGTCAAAATGTAATTTGGAAGACCGTTCCAAGTCACACCATACTTTATAAACATAAACAGAGGGACTATACACTGTCTAAATACATAGTAAAAGCAATATATGTAGAAAGCCAAAATGATCTATGGAATGGAAGAAGTATATTAGAAGATTTAAATCTTGGGTTGCTTGTGCGCCTTAAAAAGAGAAAGAAAAGGAGTACCATATAATTCAGCTAGTGGCCATCATTGTCACGGGCATCACCTGAGGATAGTATCATATTGTAAACCCATTGAGCCTGAGCAAATTAAATAATAGCTCAAATAGAGAACACAAAAGACTCAGCAGACCATTTTCTTGCTTTCCTCAGTTCACTGTCAACCCCAGAAAGAACCTACCAACCCGTGCTTACTAAAAATATCATTTGTTTGATAGGCTGTACAAGGGCAAATTGTCAAGTACTGTAACAGTGGACAATGCTTTTGTTTTTTTAGGACACAGTGCACAATGCTTTCTTAAGTTAAGAAAAGCTTTGTCACTTACCAAAATATCTGACATTTCCTTATGGGAAGTAAACTTTCAATCAAAAACATAAAAATGTAATTTTCAAAAATCCTCAAATCCTCATCTAGTGTCTAGATGTCTAGAATACAGTATAGTGCTTCTAAGCAGCATCTTGATAGCATACCTGATATCACCTCCTTTTGTTCAAATGTTTGTAGCGGGATAATCTTGATCTGATCAAGCATCTGCAGATAGTATGGTACCTTTCAGATTCACCTTTCACAACACATTCATACTCACCAAGTTGGTGTTTGTGTGTGTGTGTGTGTCCTTGTGGAGTCTTTCTGTGTGGCTCCTTTTTCCTTCTATTAATACAACGACTCCTGCGTATTTGAGAAAAAAAATACTCACCAAGTTGAACAGTAATTACTCATTAAATAGGCACTTGGAGGGCTCATTTTCCGGGAGCATCTTTCCTATCTGGACTACCAAATGAAACTACAGGTAAGCAAAAGGCATAACAAACTGAAATGCCGCATTAAGAGCAATGTTGTGCACGGGCAGATGTTAAAAATGAGTCCACTCTCCTATTTTCATGGGCACATTAGGATTTGAAACAGTCTTCAAACTATGCGTTTACCATTAATTTCTGTGACAATATACCATCAATTGCTATCAAATCAATATTCATGCTAAAAGGTTTGTGAAACATGAATCTATCTATTAATACAAGATTTTGTCTTGTAAAAAGGTGACTTTTTACAAACCCTAAAACACCCTGTAAAAGGACAAATAGGGTGTAGTTACTAAACAGAACACATTTAAAAATGGTGCCTGACAAATGTTTCTGCAAGGAGAGTATCTGTTTGGTCACTTTCAGCAGCCTAGGCTGGTTAAATCGAGGAGTATCAGCAAGGAAGACTCCACCAGCTGTAGGAAGCAGCGATACTTGGCATGTCGTGTGCTTTCCTTTGCCGCATTCCTTGGACATAGTTCCAAAGCATTTCTCACCAAACCATTTACTATTCTGGAGAGCTATGTGCACGACCAAAGACTTCAGTGTCATCATCGGTACAGATATTAGCAATTTGGAATTTGCTGCAACAAATTTCTGAAACTTTGTGATGGAAGCAGTGAGACGCGGCGTGACGTGTGCTTTCCTTGGGCAGAGTTCCAACGCATTGCTCACCAAACCATTTACTATTCTGGAAAGCGATGCGCATGGCCAATGACTTCAGTATCGCCATCGATGCGGATATTAGCAATTTGGAATTTACTGCAACAAACTTGTGAAACCTCATGATAGTGACAAGATTTCTCGACGAGATCGAGAACAAAAAGTACAAAATATGTGACGTGCTTTGAAAGAAGACAAGCACGTGCATATCAGGACCTAAAAGACCAGACTGCCCTTTTTTCACTTTTAAAAGAGGTGGGAGCACTGCAAATCACATTCAGAAGGAAACAGTGTTTCAACATGTTGATTACCAGCAAGTGCACTGGATTAAGCACAAAAGCAAGACAACTAAACAAAACTCAAAAGACAAATTGACCAGACCAAAACTCTACAGTAGTGCTCCCTCCTTTTCAAAATGTAAGGCACGGTGTGACCCAGTGTGTTCTCCAATGACACAGATACATCGCAATCTTATATATTATAATGCTCAAGACCATGAAATTGACATCATATGAAAGTTTCTTCAAATATGAATCCAACGATTCCTAACTTGTAATCTAATCCCTCCGTTCCACGCAAAGAGTGTCCACTTAGACCATTCTCGGTGGGAGTTTCATAGGCATTAAATAGACTGCCATGTCAGCATTTTGGATGATGTGGTAGTGTATTAATGAAGAGAGAGGTGATCAGGTGAAATGAGTTTCATGGGGATCAAACCTATGTACACAGTTACCTAGACAGCTTGTCTTGCATGTAACCTAGAAAACAACAATAGATAAAACTATGCATTGAGGGGAGGCGTTTCATACTAGTTTCAACCGTTTTTAGAAGATGTGTCACTCTAGGTAATCGTGTCCATGAAACTTCCACTGAGCATGGCCTTAGGTTTCTTCGAAGTCAAAGTTTGACCAAGTTTACAATGAAGAGAATCAATATTTACAACAAATGATATACTATGAAAATATATTTCATAATGAATCTAATGAAACTTGTTAGACATCAAAAGCATTGATATATTTTTATATACACTTGGTCAAACATAAGATGATTTGACTTAGGACAAAACCAAAGGGACACTCTTTACGGAACCAAAGGAGTACAAACTAGTACTCTATCTGTCCCAAAATCTAGGTTGTTATGGCTTTTCGAGGTACATAGCTTTTGACATGCACTAAATATACGCATGTCCAGATACATAACAAAAAAATATGTATCTAGAAGCCAAAATGATTTATAATTTGAAACGGGGGAGTATATTAGAAGATTGGAATCTTAGGCTGCATGCGTGCCTTACAAAAAAAAGGAGGTAGTACAGTATAACCCAGCAAGTGGCCTTCATTGCCACAGGCATCCGCCCTGTTCATTTGGCTTATCAGCCACCAGCCAGCAGTACTTTTCTCTCAGAAAAAATCAGCCACCAGCAACCAGCCAGCAGTACTTTTCTCTCAGAACAAATCAGCACCAGCCACCAGCCACCAGCCAAACGAACAGGCTGATCACCTAAGAGCCCGAGCAAATTAAATAATAGCTCAAACAGAGAACACAAAAGACTCGGCAGACCATTTTCTTGCCTTCCTCAGTTCACTGTGTCAACCTAGAAAGAACCTTCCAACCCGTGCTTACTAAAATATCATTTGTTTGATAGGGTGTACAAGGACTAATTGTTTGTTTAACAAAATCATGTAAAGTAACAGTGCACAATTCTTTACTGAGTTAGGAAAAGCTTTCTCACTTAGAAAAACATCTGGCATTTCCTTATGGGAAGCTTTTAAAAATGTAAACATGTAATTTTCAATATGGAACTACAAGACAGAAATCCTCAACTCCACATCTAGTCTCTAGATGTCTAGAATATAATATATTGCTTGTAAGGGGCATCTTGATAGCATACCTTACATCACTTTCTTTTTGTTCCATATGTTTGTAGCTGGATTGATTCTCTGATCTTGATCTGTTCAAGCATCTGCAGATAGTATGAGTACCTTGCCCAGTTACCTTTCACCACACATCCATGCAACATTACTGTTAGTGTATATATGTGTGAGTGGCCCATATGGCCTGTGTAGCCCAAAGAGGCCCATGTATAGCTAACTCTATATACCCACCCTTCTAGGGTTGGACGAATGCACAGGAAATTATTCTCCAAACATGGTATCAGCTAGGGTTTCCTCTCCTTCCTCTCTCCTCCATCCCTGAGCTCCTGCCGCCGCCCTTCCCTGTGCTCCTGGCGCCGCCCCTGCCATGGATGGCCGGCTGCCCCTCTCCTCCCTCCCTCCTCTCTCCGATCCGGCTGACGACGCTCCTGCCCATGGGCACGTTGCCCTGCACGAGCAGCCGCAGCCACAGCTCCCATCCTCCTCTGCTCCGGGGTCGGATGGCACCTCTACTCCCGCCGACGACCTCGCCCCCGACGCGTCTGCCGCCACCAACGCCGACGCCCCCAACCCCGACCCTGCTGCCGCCGCCGCCGCCCTGCGCGCGGTGCTCCTGAGCGCGGGTCCCGGCGGAATCGAGGCCCTGGCGGCCGCCGGCCTGGGCTCGGGCGGCCTCGGCGCGGGCCTCCTGGGCGCCGCAAGCCTCGGCGCGGCCGGCCTGGACGCCCTGGGCGTGGGCGGCCTCTGCCCGGCTGGCCTGGGCGCCGCTGGCCTCGGCACGGCTGGCCAGCGCGCGGGCGGCCTGGGCGCGCGCGTCTAGGGCACGGGCGGCCTCTGCCCGGCCGGCCTGGGCGCCGCTGGCCAGCACGCGGCCGGCCTGGACACCGGCGGCCTGGACGCAGGTGGCCTGGGTGTGGCCAACCTGGGCGCGGCTGGCCTGGGCACGGCCGTCTCCAGCGCGGGCGCCGCATCCCTGAGTGCGGCCGCGGCCGCGGACCTCCATGCGCTGGCTGTTGTCCCGGGTCTCTCTCCGGCCACGGCGGCTGCCATAGCCGCGGCCGGACCCGACGCCGTGGCGACCGCCCTCCGCGTCCTGGGTGCCAGTACGGGTGTGGGCGACCCTTCCGCCACCACCTCGGCCTCCGCCGGTGACACTGGGGTGACCAGGGACACGAGTGGTACCTTGCTGCTCGGATCTGCGCTGGGCCTCGGCATCCCTCTCCTCCCGGGCCGTCCCTTCTCCGCCACCACCTTCCTCCGCGGGCTGCCTACGCGTCCTACCTCCGTCGCCGCCGCCGACAGCGCTCTCGCTGCGGCCCTGGCGAGCGCCAAGACCGCGGCCGCCGCCGCCGAGGAGCGCGTGCGTGTGGCTGCCCTCGCTTGGGAGCACGAGCGTACCACGGCTGACGCTCTTGCTCGCCAGGTCGCCGAGGCGGAGCACTTCCTCCACGCCTCTGCGGGGGAGCGTGTCGCCTCCTCTCCGCAGCTTTCGCCTACTTTGCCCACGCCGAGTGCTGGACCCCCAGGTGGCACGGACGACCCCATGGTCACCTACCTCCACCTTCAGGCCGCCGGGGTCCCGCACATCAAGAACCTGGTCACCGTCCTCCTCGACTCCACCTCCACTTCCTACGCTCGATGGAGGGACCAGATTCTTCTCGTTCTCCGCCGCTACGCTCTCGACGGCCACGTCCTCTCTGACACTCCTGCCCGTGCTCGCGACCCGGCGTGGAGACGCCGCGACAGCATCGCCATGTCCTGGATCTCTGGGACCATCTCCCCGGATTTCCAGGACATCGTGCGGACTCCGGATCCTACCGCGCGTGTGATGTGACTTTCCCTCGAGACTCAGTTTCTCGGGAATGCTCAGACACGCGCCCTCCAGCTCGACGCCGAGCTTCGCACGCTCGAGCAGGGTGACCTGTCCGTGGGAGACTACTGCCGGAAAATGAAGAGCACGGCGGATGGACTTCGCGACCTCGGGTACACGGTCCCGGAGCACGTCTTGGTCCTCAACGTTCTGCGGGGCCTTCCCAGCAGCTACGAGGCCGTGCGGACGCTGCTCACGCACCAGCGGCCGCCGCCCACCTTCCTGGAGGTCCATGATGCCCTCACCCTGGAGGAGCTCACCCGGGGCCTCCACACACCTGCCTCGACGACGTCTTCGTCCTCCACCTCTCGCGCACTCGTCGCTGTCCCACCACCGTCCTCCGTCTCGCCGCCTGCCTCTCTCCTTGGTGCTCCTCCCCCCGGGCCGAGCGGGGGTGGGGGGGGGGCGTGGGGGCCGCCAAGGCCGCCGAGGACGCGGTGGTGGGGGTCGTGGGGGTCGTGGGACGCCCACCCAGGCTCCGACCCCTCCTCTCGCTCCTCTTCTCGGAGGTGCGCCCTGGCCGACCTTCTCCAACCCGTGGTCAGGGCGTATCTCCATGTGGCCCCACCAGGGTCAGGGAGGGGGGCCTCGTCACCCGCACCAGCCGGCGGCCATGGTCACGAGTGCTGCCTCCTACGCCTCACCTCCTCCACCCAGCTCGTCGTGGCCGGGGGGTGGGATCAGGCTGCCTTGGCGCAGTCCTTCAGCACTGTGGGGCTGACCCCGCCCGTTGGCACCGAGTGGATCGCCGACTCGGGTGCCTCTTACCACACCACTCCAGATGCGGGTATCCTTTCTTCTGTCCGACCTCCTCACCCCTCGTGTCCTTCTTCCATCATGGTCGGTAATAGCTCTTGTCTTCCGGTCACTTCTGTGGGTTCTGCTCATGGTCCTTTTCGTCTCTCTGATGTCTTTGTTGCTCCTCAGATGGTTCACAATCTTCTTTCTATTCGTCAATTTACAGCTGACAATTCTTGTTCTGTGGAGTATGACACTTCTGGTCTTTCTGTGAAGGATTTGGCTACCGGGCGTCCACTCCTCCGATGTGACAGCACCGGGCCCCTTTACACCCTTCGGCTTCCTGTCTCCGCTGCCTCTACTTCACCTTCGTCTTCCTCGTCAGCTGCTCTCGCCGTGACACCGTCTTCCACCACCTGGCACCGCCGCCTCGGTCATCCCGGCCGAGATGTTTTGGCTCAGATTAGTCGTAGTGGAGATATCCCTTGCACTAGGACTACTGCAGAGCACCTCTGTCAGGCTTGCCAGCTTGGTCGTCATGTTCGGCTTCCTTTTTCTTCTTCTTCGCATGCTTCGCATGCTTTTGATCTTATCCACTGTGATGTGTGGACTTCTCCTGTACTCAGTATTTCTGGTTATAAGTATTATCTAGTGATCATTGATGATTTCTCTCACTACTCCTGGACCTTCCCTTTGCGTGCCAAGTCTGACACCTTCCCCACCCTTCTTCACTTCTTTGCCTGGGTGTCCACTCAGTTCGGCCTCACCGTTAAGGCCGTCCAGTGCGACAACGGTCGTGAGTTCGATAACTCCACCTCTCGCTCCTTCTTTCTCACCTGAGGTGTTCAGTTACGTATGTCTTGTCCGTATACTTCACCACAGAACGGCAAGGCCGAGCGCATGATTCGGACCACGAACGATGTCATGCGCACTCTTCTGATCCAGGCCTCTCTGCCCCCGCGCTTCTGGGCAGAGAGCCTTCACACCGCCACCTACCTTCTCAACCGTCTTCCTTCCACCGCTTCTCCCGCTCCGACTCCTCACCACGCTCTTTTCGGTACCCCTCCCACTTACACTCACATTCGTGTCTTCGGGTGCGCTTGCTACCCGAATCTTGCTGCCACTGCTCCTCATAAGCTCGCCCCTCGCTCGACACGTTGTGTGTTCCTTGGTTACTCCCCTGACCATAAGGGGTACCGCTGCTACAATCTCGCCTCTCGTCGGGTTCTTATCTCCCGACATGTTGTGTTTGACGAGTCGGACTTCCCCTTTTCCTCCTCCATACCCACTCCGGATCCTGACATTGAGTCCATGTTTTCTGACCCGGTGGTGCAGCTGCCTGTTTCTGTTTTTCCTTTTCCAGCAGGTCCTTCTGGTACACCACCGGCTCTGGCTCCTACGGCGGCGCCTGAGCTTCCTCTTGCACCACCCGCGGTTCCGGTGCCATTCGTCGCACCTGACGTGGGCTTGGTGCCTTCGGCCGCGCCACGCGCGGCCCCGGTGCCCCGGGCGCCCCTCACCGCGCCACACGCGGATCCGGCGCCTCCTCCCGCGCCACGCGCGGCCCCGCCACCACCTGCACGCTACACCGAGCCCGTGCAGGTGTACCAGCGCCGTCCGGTGCCTCCACCGCCGCTACCTTCTCCGGCTCCTCCACCAGCGGTGCCCGTAGACTATGTGCCTCCTGTGCGCCATGTCTATGGGCGCCGCTCCACGGCTCCGCCTCCTCCACCACCGTCACCGGAGCCGTCTCCGCCTCCTCCACCGGCGCCCACGCCGCCTCCGCCGCCGCCACTGCCGCCTCCACCACATCGCTCTCGGGTGGAGTCGGCCGTGTACCACCCGCCGGTCATCCATCGGGATCCTCGCCACACCCATCCCATGGTGACCCGGCAGGCGGCCGGGGTTCTTCGGCCGCGGGCTCTCCGCCACCGAGGGGGAGCCGCGGCTTTCTCCGATCCCGACGTCGGTTCGTGAGGCTCTGGCCGATCCGAACTGGCGTCGTGCGATGGAAGAGGAGTACGGAGCTCTACTTGCCAACCAGACTTGGGACCTTGTGCCACGTCCCTCGGGTTGCAATGTGGTGACCGGCAAGTGGATTTGGACAATCAAGCACCGTGCTGATGGTACTTTGGAGCGCTACAAGGCACGTTGGGTCCTTCGGGGGTTCACTCAGCGTCCCGGTGTGGACTATGACAAGACTTTCAGTCCAGTGGTGAAGCCTGCTACAGTGCGCACTGTTCTCTCTTTGGCTCTCTCTCGGTCTTGGTCCGTGCACCAACTCAATGTCAAGAATGCATTTCTTCATGGCACTCTGACCGAGACAGTCTACTGCAGCCAGCCAGCAGGGTTTGTGGACTCCAGTTGTCCGGATTTGGTCTGCCGATTGAACAAGTCTCTCTATGGTTTGAAGCAGGCCCCTCGGGCATGGTACTCTCGGTTTGCCACCTTCTTGCTGACACTGGGGTTTGTTGAGGCCAAGTCAGATACTTCGCTGTTCATATATCACCATGCTGATGGGGTTGCCTACCTCCTCCTCTACGTTGATGACATTGTTCTGACTGCCTCCAGTCCACAGCTGCTTCAGCGGATTATAACATCACTTCAGCAGGAGTTTGCCATGAAGGATCTGGGTCAGCTTCACCACTTCTTGGGCGTGACGGTTGAGCCCCGTCAGACTGGTCTTCTTCTTCACCAGCGCCAGTACGCCCTGGATATCCTGGAGCGGGCCGGGATGACTGATTGCAAGCCTTGCTCCACTCCTGTTGACACTCAGGCGAAGCTGTCTGCTACTCTGGGTGATCCTGTGGCTGATCCTACTGCTTATCGGAGTCTTGTTGGAGCCTTACAGTACCTCACTTTCACCAGGCCGGATCTCACCTACGCTGTCCAGCAGATCTGCCTCCATATGCATGATCCACGGGAGTCACACCTTGCTGCGCTGAAGCGCCTTCTTCGCTACGTCCGAGGCACTGTTGACTTTGGCTTGGTCCTCCACCGGTCTCCGTCTGCTGAGCTGGTCGTCTACACTGACGCTGACTGGGCGGGCTGCCCGGACACGCGCCGCTCTACCTCAGGTTATGCCATCTTCCTCGGCGGCAACCTGATCTCCTAGTCGTCCAAGCGACAGCCGGTTGTCTCTCGCTCGAGTGCTGAGGCGGAGTACCGGGCTGTTGCTAACGGCGTGGCTGAGGCGTCCTGGCTCCGACAGCTCTTGGCTGAGCTTCACAGCCCGCTCGCCAAGAGCACGCTCGTCTACTGCGACAACGTCAGCGCCGTGTACCTCTCCACCAACCCGGTTCAGCATCAGCGGACGAAGCATGTGGAGATTGACTTGCACTTCGTTCGTGACCGGGTGGCTATCGGAGATGTTCGGGTTCTCCATGTACCGACAACCTCCCAGTTCGCTGACATCTTCACTAAGGGTCTTCCTTCCTCGACCTTCTCGAAGTTCCGGTCCAGCCTCAACGTAGCCAGTGGCTAGTTGTGGCTGCGGGGGCCTTGTGTGTGAGTTTCTTTCTTTGTTGGCCAGTCTTGTACACTGCTGCGCCGGTAGTCCAGACTGCGGGGGGATGTTAGTGTATATATGTGTGAGTGGCCCATATGGCCTGTGTAGCCCATAGAGGCCCATGTATAGCTAACTCTATATACCCACCCTTCTAGGGTTGGAAGAATACACAGGAAATTATTCCCCAAACAATTACAAGCGAGCAATATGCATAATAAAATAACAACCTGAATTGCAGCCAGAGTCTTTAAAAGTATGCTTTTACATTATTTTCTGACGATATACCATCAATTGCTACTAAATCAATATTCATACTTGATTTGTGAAACATGAATATTTCTATTGATACAAATTTTGCTCACTTGCAAACCATAGTAAAAGGAAAAGTAAGGAGTAGTTACTAAACAAACACAATTAAAAACGGTGCTGACAAACCTTTTACAATGTTTCTGCAAGGATCTGTTTGGTCACTTTCAGCATGGTGGGCTGGTCAAATCCAGAAGCATCAGCAAGGAAGCCTCCACCAGCTGTAAGAAGCAACGAGACATGGCATGTCATGTGCTTTCCTTTGCCGCTTTTCGTTGACACAGTTCCAACACGCTGCTCACCAAACCATTTACTATTCTGGAAAGGAATGTGCACGACCAAAGACTTCATTACCATCATTGATACAGATATTAGCAATTTGGAATTTACTGCAACAAACTTGTGAAACCTCATGACAGTGATAGGAGTTGTCGACTAGATCAAGCACAAAAGGCACATAATAGTGACGTGCTATGAAAGAGGTGACAGACACGTGCATGTCAGGTCCTAGCAGACACTGGTGGAGCTTAGTTCAGACCAAAGGGGGCCATGGCCACCCCTGGTTCAACCTAATCTCCATTTGTTTGTCAAGTTCAGCCAATTTTAATAGACCAGACTGCCCTTTTTCGCTTTTGAAAGAGGCAGGAGCTTTGCAAATCACATTTAGGAGGAAAGAGTGTTTCAACATGTTGATTATCAGCCAGGGCACTGTATTAAGCACAAAAGCAAGACGCCGAAACAAAACTCAAAGACAAATACAGTATCATACTTAATTCTACCTCCTCCCTGATCCTGTGGAAAACTCGAGCAAACCCTAAGTACTTGCTTAAAGATTCAGAAGGCTACAGTACAGATCCCAAAGGTAAACTTTTGATCTTGAAAATAGATTTAGTCATCAGTTCCACATGATACACCAGTTCAACATACTATTAAAAAATCCATATACCATAGGATCAAAATGGAAAAGGGACAATTCTATAGGAAAGCTAATAAAACCACATAACTAAGAAAACGACAGCTAAGTAGCTGGCAAGAATACCTTTGACAGATGTTCACACACAAAAAAAAGAATACCTTTGACAGAAAACACCAAGAAACAAAGGAGTCCTCTGCTGTTGTGCTCCCACTCTCAAATGTATATACTCCCTGATCCTGTAGAAAACTTGGTCACACCCAAAGTATTGGTTATCAACGGATTCACTTTCTTTCACAGCATTATCCACCAGTTCTTCAAGCCAAACCAAAATTGCAACTACAGTACAAATCCTGAATTATAGCTTTCGTATCTTGTAAATCCGAAATATTCCTCAGTCCCACAAGACACTAATGTAATATACAATTAACTGAAAAATTCATATATCAAGCATCAATAATGAAAAGGTGGGACAATTTTATAGGGACACTAACAGATCACAAAACTGAAAAACTTGGGATACAGATCTGGATGCTAATTAAAAGTCCAGATTCCAGAAAAATGGAATCATGCAAAGAGGCACAAATTATATATTTGATTAAATCACCTGCACAAGCAGCTTATGTATTGGATCTTCTGAAATGTTCTGGCTGTGTTCCAACGCATTGATTAGACTGGGCTTCCCAATGCCACTTGGACCAACAGTCCTAACATCTCTTCAAGAGCAGCAAATCCAGATTGCTGATCAACACTTAAAAGGAGTGGGTCATAACCCCAACTCTTCAAACATCTCTCCAGTACGTTATGGTCTGTAGGAGAACGAGTAAAAGCTATCACTGAACCATATAAACAAAGAATGAGGAAAATGTAAATATGATACAAATGATTGTACAAATTTACATTAAAAGATATGCATATGAAGCTAAGAAAGGATGGATGACTGACCATCATTTTGCTTTAACAGCCTCTTGAAAGCTCGAAATGCATGCCATCATCCTTGATGATGATTTTCTGAAACATATGTGTAGTATTATGCACCAGTTTTTTTTCTGAGAGTACATGTGCTTGTATTTGTATGTTTTACCCATGACAGAACTGAAGCTAATTCTTAGACCTTATCACAACGACCATATGAGTAGAAGGCAGATGCTCTTTTGCAAATCCAAAGGGAATGGTCCAAGGATATTCACACATTATACTGTAGGACGATAATTTAGTTGTCTGCAATAGGGCAACTGTTCCCAATTCATGCACCATTAGTGGTGTTATCGACCACTTAATTGACAACAGTGCCTCAAGTAACAGCTTCAGATTGGAATCCTTATTAGTTCAGAGAGATCTTTCCCTCAAAAGAATTTGTTCTTGAAAAGGGATGCTCAATGCTGGTACTTGATACTGATAGAAACACTGCTGTGGAGGTGGAGGATAGGTTAGCCCTGCTAGTTATACTGTATTTTTCCTGATACCCTTACTGAATTCGAAATTCGTTCATAACCTTCCCCCCTTCACTAAACACATGTCATCGAATCGTCAATTGAGCTTTAAAGAACCTTATCCACAGACAGTGGCGGAAGCAGGAATGAAATGAAGCCTGGGCGGAATTAAAAAATTATCTTTCTATCTTCAACATAAGAGGACTGCAACCATACAAAAAGCGGGTTTGGACACTGACCACTCTAGCATCAATGGCACTGGAGCCTGGGCAGGTGCCCAGGCTTGCTCACACTTGGGTCCGCCAGTGTCCACAGACCAATTCGTATTCCCAGTGAAATGGGTAATGTGTTACACTAGAATGTACAATCTATGCAATCGAACTGGAATGAAAAGAATATACACACCTGTTCGTCGACAAGCTTGATCTTGTTGAAGAAGAGCACGAAGGGGAATCCCGTGGACTGTGCCTGGACAAAGCAACTTCAAGAATATGTTTTGAATTTTTCTATCAATGAGTGTCAACTTTATACAGTAAAACATCTGTGTTGGCATTTTGTTTTTGATTTGTTCATGCACACATCAGTGCCATCCATTCATCCAAACTTACAAGCAAATATATTCTTTCCATGTACAACCACTGTGTGCCATTTTAATGGAGTAAACCACACACGCACAGCACATATCACCATCATAAGGTGGGTACAATTAGGTTAAAGGCTACACCATGAAACCAATTCGTGGGAGATAAGTTAACTAAATTTTGGTCTTACTGCTCTGCCACGGGCCAGGAAGCAAAGCACTCAACATCAAAGGTCAGCTGCTCTACTGTTTCCCCACTAGACTGCTGGTGCGCAACTATTTACAGTGATCAGCTCAACCACTCAAGGGCAAGTATAGCACTGCAAAACAAACTATGTACAGGACCCATAGAGTCCTCATTCCTCCATGCCAATGATTAGACTTGTGTAGTCATTAGATCATCAGATGACTAATGACAATTATCGTTTCCTAGAATGCTGCTTGACAGACTGGTAGTCATCATCGAGGTCATCAATGTCATCCTCAATTTCATCAAGGATCGATTGGTTAATCTTCTTTCTAGACACCCTCCTGTGCTTCTTGAGTTCAAGACGAGGCTCCGCTTGCTTCACTCCCATGACACCTGTTTTGTACCTGAATCAAGATGGATACACTATAGTGTTAGTTACAGAAAGAACCAACAGACACCTATTACCTACGGTTTTATTGTATCAGAGCTGGCTGTTTATTTACCATAATTCAGTCTTAGTGTTCACCAGTTTGATAAGTAAAAGAAAGCAACATCTGCTACAATGCTGCCAGCATATTTGCTTATGGGAGTAAACTTTCTAGGAAACTGACTTTCCACAGGTACGAAGTTAACAACTATGCAACTTTGCAGAGAGGGCTATACCATAGAAGATAATGCTCACAGTGACATCTTTGTAGCATACCTGACATCACCTTCTCTTTTTGTTCCAAATGTCCTTAGTTGGATTTCTTCTCTGATTTTGATCTCATCAAGCATCTGGAGATAGTATGGATACCTTTCCCAGTCACCTTTCACAACACATCCATGCTCACCAAGGTGAACACAATCATTAAATAAGCATTTTGACTGCTCGTTCTCTTTCAGCATCTTCCTTATCTGGATTACCCAATGAATATTAGTTGTAAGAAAAGGACATAACAAACAGAAATATTGCCTTCACAACGCCATACAGTGAGCATGCAGAGGCTGCAATTGAGAATTTATTAAACAGAACAAAATTAAGAACATTGCAAAACAAACCTCAGGAAATGTTTCCGCAAGGCTCTTTTTGGTCACTTTCATCAGGCTAGGCTGGTTAAATCCAGGAGTATCAGCAAGGAAGCCTCCACCAGGTATAGGGAGCAATGAGACATGGCGTGTTGTGTGTTTTCCTTTACCACTTTTCTTGGACACAGTTCCAACACGTTGTTCACCAAACCATTTACTATTCTGGAGAATGATGCACACAACAAAAAGAAATCAGTATCCTAATCAACACAGATTCTATATTTTACTGGCACTACGTTGTGAAGCTTTGTAACAATGAAAAGAGAAGAGATGAAACACAAGCAATATCCAGATTGCAAAGTGCTTTTCGAAAAACAAAGAACATGTCTATATCAAGTAACAGAGCACATTGCACATCTTTGGCAAGTCTCGTCCCACCAGTTCTTCAAACCAAAATAAATTGCAAATACAGGCCAATCACAAATGCTGTCTTGATAAGTGAGAATTAGCACTTGATTCCACATAACATGTACTAGGACAATGCAATGTTAACTTAATAAGCCGTTGACCATCCAGTGCTAAGAAGTTATGTGATGAAAGAGGGCCATTTTATATAATAAAATCACAAAACAAATCAAAGTTTCAGAAAATGGTAAAAAAAAGTAATCATGCAAATGGTGTAAATGATGAAATGACCATATCACCTGCTCAAGGAGTTTATGTATTGGATCTTCTTCTGATATGTTCTGGTTGCACCTCAAAGCATTGATAAGACTGGACTTCCCAACGCCACTTGGACCAACAACTACAGTTGTTTGTCCTTCCAACATCTCTTCAAGAGCAGTAAATCCAGATCGCTTATCAACACTTAGAAAGAGTGGATCATAACCCCAACTCTTTAACCTATCTCTCCAGTAAGCTATTGTCTGCAGCAAAAAAACAAAAGAATGTCAATCAACAATATAATATAGAAAACAGAACACATAAAGAGCGCATGCAATGAATGCAATAGTCTACATATCTTATTACACATTTACACGTGAAGAACACTGGAAGTCGATTGAGCAACTGCAGATGCAGACATGTTATTTGTCCAGATTAGAATAATGGACAAGGAAAACAAAATTATGAATGCATAAGTAGATTAGCCCTTGCTTTGCTTTACTAGCTCCAAATACAGGACACCAACCTCGACGATGGGGTTTCTAAACGATACATATATCTTCGGATACGTATTGTGTACCAAATCTCTGATAGTTGATTCTTTGATAAAGGGTTATGTGCTTGAATTTGTAAGTCTTTACCAGATTGAAGCTGGAGAATATTGCCAGCATTTAGCATTACTGCATATACAGTACAGGTGACCTCTTCTGTATCTAAAGGAGCATGTCTCCAAACATATTTACAGTTTACATGGTAGACCAACTGAATGACATGTATGGAGGTCTAATATGTGCACCATTAGTGGCATTCCTGACTATTTGATTGACAAAGGAGCCACCAATAACACCTTCGAGCAGGAATGATGATCACTATTATCGGCACTAGCGGGAGCCAAGTGTTGGCCAACAGGGGCCATGGTCCTCCCTTGCTATGTGCCAATGTTTCACTAAGTAGCAATCACCGAGTAGTAATTCAAAGCAATCAGCATGCAGCAACAGACTCGAAGTAGCACAACAGCAATTGTTGGCACACGGCCAAATCTTGTCCCAAAATATACTAATCTACTTGTTTAGCTTCCAATGTATTTATAGTCTATGTTAAAATTAGTTCATGAAGCAATAATTGTCGGTGTTTATTTTGAAATCACCCAAAAATGAAGATTGGAGTATCTTCACTATTTGAAAACAGCTATTTTGTCATATCATCTTTATAGGATCTTTTTTCATAGTAGATCAAACAATGTTAATCTTTGTGCTACAAATACTTAATGTATGTATGCATAGTTAAAAATCGATGACAATACGATTATTTTCAGTCTTTCTGATTCTTGACACAAGTCTGTTTGGTTTCTTACATAAGCCCCTTCTTGCACATTATTGTTTTGGCTTCTTACACAATATTTTTCTCTCTGACTGATCAACCGTACATATCAGCAAAAACTGTTTCAGACTTGCCGAACTTATTTCGGCCCCTCCTTGACTCAATTCCTAGCTCCGCCACTGTTATCGGGGTTGCAATTTTGTTGGCGTCCCTTTTTTTTTACAAAACCATTTTCCCCGGTTCCCACTTGAGAGTACATCACAACAAATTCTCGAATGAACACTTGAGAGTACATCACAGCAAATTGTCGAATGAACTAGGGAAATCCTTATCCACAGCCCGCAATTCGTATCTCCAATGCAATGTGCTACGGTAAGGGCCAGCCAATCCGATCCACAGCCAGTTGAGCAACTAATTGGAGTCGGGCGTGCTAAAATGGTACCTGTTCGTCGACGAGCTCGACCTTGTTGAAGACGAGCACGAAAGGGATCCCCGTGGACTCGGCCTCGACGAGGAACCTGGTGAGCGTGGCGGGCTCGGGCCTTGGCTGGTCGAGCGAGAAGAGCACGACGAGGCGGTCGACGTTGGCGACGGGCGGGTCGGCGACCTCGGACCTCCGCTCGAAGACGTCCTCGATCATCCCGCGGCGGTCGTTCCAGTCGACGGCACCCACGAGGACGCGGTCCCCGACGAGAACGCGGCGGCGGATCTTCTTAAGCAGGGCGCGGACGACGCAGAGGAGGTCAGAGCCGCGGTGGTGGTCCAACCCGGGGGCCGCGGCGTCGACAATGACGCGCATGAAATTGGCCTGCGACGCCGCAACGAGCCCCGTGGCCTGTGAGGGGAGCAGCTCCTCGGGGGGCGGGGGCGGGAGGGCCGCCGCCAGCGGGAGGAGGCGCGGGTGCGGGGAGGGGTGGTGGTGGCGGCGGAGGGGCGCGAGGGGGTGGGGGCATTGGTGGTGGCGGCGGGGCGCGAGAGGCGGGAGAGGGGGAGGCAGCAGCGGGAGGCGGAGGCGGAGCCGGGGCAGCGCCGCCGCCGCGGTGGAGGGGAAGGGTGGCATCTCGAAGAGGGGTAGGGGGAGTGGAGCAGGAGCGCAGTTGGCAGCGGATAGACTGGCCGAAGGGCAAGCGCCAGTGCGGTGGACACGCGGCAGAGGGGGGAGGAGGCTGCGGGAGGTTTCTGGAGCGTGGAGACCCAGTTTTTCTCTTCGGAAGACGGATTTGCACGAGATTTGTTGTGTGAGAATAATAATTATGCAGAATAAGTTGAGAAATTTATTGTGTGATGAAAGTACGGTAGAATAAGGTACGAATATGACCTGATGAACGTTGTCACGGTTGTCAAAGTGAAAATTCTCATAACCTTATGTAACATCAAACATCATCTAATGTAACATCTCAATTTCAAGGTTGGATCTTTCCGAATCAGAAACAAAATCACCATTAGATACGCAACATAAAAATAGTATTGTTGCAACAACTGGAGTTGAGTATTGTAACATCAAAAATAAAAAAAATAAAATTGAGCATTTCAAAATAGATCTTGCAACATCAGCGAACATTACACAAAACATCTCAAAACACACAATGCAACATCTTCGAATCATTCTTCTCTACTTCTAGTTTATGGCGTGCTGATGACTGAGCCTCTTCTTCATAGAAGCGGGGAAGACGGGAGGAGGCAGCTGCGCCTCTTCACCAGGGGGAGGTGTTGCGCCTGTTTGTCATGGCAGTTGGGGAGGCCGGGAGGAGGCGACTGCAGCCTATGATTCCAGCCAAAATCTTATGACCGCGACGATGGAGAGGAAGGGGAGACAGGAACTATAGCACCTAGGGCCCACCAAGATTCTGTTTCGTAGGCTGGTTGGGGAAGAGGTGACCGGGATGGGGTGCTTACCGGCGGCACTCGAGCTCGGGCTGGTGTCAATGGCGGGGCGAGATTTCTTCAATCCCCCTGCTAAATGGGCCATGGCCGACAACGAAGGAGGTGGAGGGGGTAAAGGAAAGTGGGAGGAAGGTTCGATTGACGCTATATGGGCAATGGTGGTCGGAGTAGGGATTTGATTGGCATTCATCGGCGTCGGGAGACGATAAGAGAGGAACAGGCGGATACATTGGAACGAATGGATAAGATGGAGAGGAAGTAGCAGTTACTACGGTGAAGTTTTTTTTATTTTGGCTGGGCCTGTGGGCCAGTAGCGTCCGACGGATTGGAGGTCTACTTCCTAGTATTACCGAATAAAAAAACTTCACCATAGCATTACTATATGCATTGCCCCGCTACGAGAGAACGCCCGTGGGCTAATCAAAACCCATCAATCCGTGGCCTCTGCCGCGGCCAGGGACGCCCGCTACGTCGCTCTGAATTCGCGACCGTCCGATCGCCCGGATCCGGCGGCCCAGGAATCGCCAGCGGTACGTCGGAATTTGCAAAAAAGCCCTCCGGTTTCCATCTAATCCGTTTCGGATCCAGCAAAGTCCCTCTGCTACAGGAAACACGTGCGTTTTTCTTGCATGAAAACCCCTGAGTTCCAAAATATTCCACTACCAAGAAGACGAAATTCCGATTTCGTGACGCTTTTGCATTTAGCCGCCCGCCGCTACATTTGCAAAACGACCCCCCCACCGCCCGCCCGCCGCCCGCCCCATTCTTATCCCCTCCCCTTCCCCCTATCCCATCTCGCGCCGCCGGGACGCTGCGGCGTGCGTCGCTGTCGGTGCCGCGCTGTGCCGCTGCCCACCCCCTCCCTCTTCCACACCGGCGATGCCCGCCCTCGACGCACGCCTGCGGCCCGACTCGCCTTCTCCCCTCCCCTTCCCCTCTTTCTCTCGCGCGCTCTCCTTTTTCGTTAGGGTTCATATGGCGGCAGCGTCGACGGTGACCTGGTCGGCATCTGCTACTCCGGCGTCAACCTCGATTCGGACAACTGTGGCTCCTCCAGGTGCGTATCTCCCTCTTCCCTCTTCTCATCATTGATATGTCCTTGTTAGATTAAATCCCATGCTGCTGTGCTATCCTAGATCTGCGAGGGGAAGCTTTCTCTGATTTCTAATCCACAGCGGCGAACGCCCTCTACTCCACGAGGGTTTCTCACCAAACTGGGGATGTCAAGAGGTTGCAGTGGCAGTGATCTCTCTTTTCTTTCCCCTAAATTATTTTTATTACTTTTGCCTACTTTCTTTGTTATTCTGGAATTGGATTCGAGCAGTGCCTTCTTTGGTGCTTCCTCTGCTCGGAAGCTACTCTGGGTGGAATGGTGCCTGGTTCATTTTTATCGATCTAGTGCGGTTGCTGCCCCTTCAAGACTGGTTGGATTCCATTCCTTTCTTGGCTAATGGTAAGAGCAGCTTGTAAATTAGATCGAATCTTTTCAAGAAAGGAAATAGGATAGAGCGCAAAGTTGAAAGTTTGGATTCTTCGCTGATCGTTTCCTTTGATTTGATAGGAGTAACCGGTTCTCTCCCGACACTGTCGATTCCCCCCTTCATTTTGTTCTTGATCTTACTGCGCACTTGATAGGAGTGTTTGCCCGCCTTGGAAGGGGGGCAAGTTGCCGAGAAACAAATTCTCATTAATGCTCTGATATTTAACACAAGAACCTTGCGCTCCATATTCTTCCCGTCCGGCCGCCCCCCCCCCCCCCCCCTCACTTGCATTTATGATCAATGTTGATTGATTTTTTGAGCTACCGACAAGCTTGAGTTTGCGCTGATAAAAAAACTGTACGTTTTGCTGTACAACCTTCTTCCGTTGCCAGTGCAAATTTGCAGTGTGCTGATCTTACTTTGAGACAGCCTTCCTTGCCTTCTTCCGTGAAGTGCTACGCTAACATCACATTGCCGATGCTGGTGTGTAGGTTGCTGAGGAATAAAGATGACGACAGGCGAAATCCTGAGGGCAGAGTTATCTTCCAGGACGCCACCGTTTGGACTGAGGCTATGGATTGTGATTGGCATCTGTATTTGGGCGGTAATCTTTTTTATCCTAGGTTTCATGTGCTTCTGGTTCATATATCGGAGGAAGCCGAAGAAGTCTTTTGATAACATCCCAGTATCTCAAATTCCGGATGTCTCCAAGGAGATTGCAGTAGATGAAGTGCGCGAGCATGCTATTGTTCAAAATTTTCATGTGCAAGAAAGCCATGCGCTGGCAGTGCAGGAAAAACCTTATGAAAAAGATTCTGGAAAAATGCTGGCCCACTTGGTTAGGAGCAAATCGAGTGATGCTGATAATTTGAGCCAATGCAGCTCCGCGTACCAATGTGAAAGGGCTGGCAGTTCATATTCTGGCGACGAAGGCAGCTCAGGCAATGCTAGGAGGCAGTATTCTCAATACGCAACTGTCTCTGCATCACCATTGGTTGGTCTCCCAGAGTTTTCACATCTAGGCTGGGGTCATTGGTTTACCTTGAGAGATTTGGAGCACGCGACAAATCGTTTTTCTAAGGAAAATGTCATTGGAGAAGGTGGATATGGAATAGTTTACCGTGGTCGCCTCATAAATGGGACTGATGTTGCAATAAAAAAGCTTCTCAATAACATGTAAGAAGCTCTCAATTTTATTTATACTTTGAAGGACAACTCCCATATAGAGCTTAAAATATTATTCAGCCCTCTTTGATGGTTTCACGTCTCAGCATATTGATACCGTTTTGGATGTCACCACAGGGGCCAGGCAGAAAAGGAGTTCAGGGTTGAAGTTGAGGCAATTGGACATGTCAGGCATAAAAATCTTGTCCGCCTTCTAGGGTATTGTGTTGAGGGAATCCATAGGTGAAGCTATTTCTCCCAATCAAATGCATTGACTGATGGCTAGATTTTTCTCTGCTATCATATATATGTAATTGCATAGGATGACAACTGATTCACGTCTAATTGCTTTCTTGGTTTATGATATGATCTCAAATTTAAACTATTTGAAAACCACTTACTTGATTAAACTTTGAGAATGCACAAGCCAACGTATGTTAGTACATCGATTCAGCCATTCCATTTCAGCTCTTGAAACCTTTCTCCATTAGATTATCATCATAATCGTTATTATGAAAAAGGAAACACCATTGAGTCCTCAGTTGAGCATCTCAATATTTGTCTGTTTTATTGATAGTTGATACTGATACCATATTCAATAGGTTATGAAAAAAACCTTGTAAGTTAGGACCCAGTAGAAGTGTACATGTTTATTGGTCCATCCTGCCTTAGTGAGCTGCTTACTGAAAATGTGCTTCGGTTTTCACTAATTTATGAATGTTCTTTACATATCTCTTGATGCATTTATGGTGCAAACTTGTATGACTCGTTATAGTTTTAGGCAGCAAGGTGTTAATCAACATTCTTTTACTGGATGGAGTCAATATATGGAATGAACCACTGAAATCCCACAATGTCTTGTGTCCCATTCTTCTCTTGGATATATCATCACCTTTGCTGCTTTTGCATGAATACAAAGGGCTTCCAAATGGATTCAGAAGCATTGTAGGTCTAGCCATGGACTATGTCCATATGAATAAGTGCCGCAAAGTATAGTAGTCAATCAAACAATCCTTAACCAGAAAGTAAGCAGCTTCCAATCACCAAGCTCTTAGCATCATCATATATACATATACTGCAGCAATGCTGTCTTATATAAGGCGTAGGGCAATTGTGTACTATGTGGTATTAAGATTTAAAATCAACCAATGGTGACTAAAATACTCATCAAAGGTAGTCAAGTTGCATTGAAATATTCTGAGATCTTAGGAATTTAAAATCTCTAATTTATCCAATTAACAACATAAATAAGTTTCCTGAAGACAAACTGTGTCTACTTTAGGATTTGTGCCTGACTACCTCTTTTAGCTTGATCTTCTAGAAGTTTAATTGTGGCTCTGCTACCACATCTTATATGGATTGTCTCAACTAAAGCTGTGATATTCTCAGTTAGCATTTTGGATGTGTTTTCACCTTTTAGTTTGAGCTATCAGACTAAATAAATGCATAAAATCGTCCCAACTTCTACAAAAGAAAATATATTAACGGTACTGATCTGAGAATCATTGCTGTAATTAACAGCAGTGTGTTATTGCATTCAGCTCAGGTTTCCTTTGGGTTTCATCTCTAGCCTACCCCAACTTGCTTGGGACAAAAGGCTTTGCTGTTGTTGTTGTTGTTGTTGTTGTTGTGTTATTGCATTCAGCTCAGGTGAAAATTTGAAGATATCTGAGACTTGTCCCTCAGTTTTAGCGTTCTATATCTTTATGAGAACACTTGATTCTGGATGAAATAAAAAAAAATGTTGCTGTTAATGTTTGCTTTTGCTTTTTTAATCTAGGCTCAGCTCTTTAATCACTTTTGATTTGTAATCTATTTGAGCATTCTCCTCACCATTTATCTTGCAATTCCAGGATACTTGTGTATGAGTACGTGAATAATGGGAACTTAGAACAGTGGATTCATGGTGCCATGCGGCAACATGGTGTTCTTACTTGGGAAGCCCGGATGAAAGTCATTCTTGGAATTGCTAAAGCGTAAGAAACGAACCATTCATCATTTTGCCTCTTCTTTTCTTATGCATATTGTTTGCTGTATAAGATGATTTTGGAACTGAACAATATACAGGCTTGCTTATTTGCAAGAAGCCATAGAACCAAAAGTTGTGCACCGTGATATTAAATCGAGCAATATTTTAATTGATGAAGAATTCAATGGCAAGCTTTCTGATTTTGGACTGGCTAGGTTGAACTCTTGCAAAAGCTTCCCCCCAAATTCAGCGATGAAGAGACAATTTCAAGGTAATTCTAATCTTGCCATTTTGGTATCTTCTAGATTTGACTTAATGTTTACCATTTCCAAATTTCTGCGCTCCCATTATGGATAGGTCTGCTGAGAGCAATATCTTCCTGTGAAGTGAATGTAATATTTCACATAATGTCAATAAAAATAATAGGTATAGATGACTTTCTTCCACCATGTTGTCTGCATATTCTCTCTGCCATCTTTTGCATATGTTGCGATGAAAATTCGTTTTTTATATTGTTATAATCTTGGAAAAAGTCTACTTCACCCCCCAATCTATGAGGGGTGGAACACATCACCCCCTAACCTATGAAAATGGATTTTTGACCCCTGAACTTTCTAAAACAGGACAAATCACCCCCTAAAGCAGTTTTGAAAAATCATAGTAAATCACAGAAAAATCATAAAATGAAAAATCCAATTGTGTTGGGGGGTGAAGTAGACTTCCTTATAATCTTCAAAGACTTGCTGATACTTGGTATTGCAGTATTAATGTAAGAATTTGCGGCCTTTGGATTCTATTCAAGGTTTTTATCTTCTCTTAGTTATATGATAAGAAGACAATCAGTGAAGGTTAATCTATTTTGCAGTTTAGTCTTTACTAATTATAGTGTTGATACTGTAGCATATAGTTTTTAGTTAAGCTAAATCCTGCTAAGGGCAGTATCTTTTGCTTGCAGGAGTTGTATGCAAGTTTGGTCATTGCCTCTAGGGTGCATAGGTCAATAGTTTTTATGTTGTACACAAGTTTATGTACATATAATTGAGTTATGTCCTTGCAGCTGGTGTAAATCATGTAGATTGTACATACTGAGTAATATAAATATTGAACTATAATGAAAATTAGCTGTTGTACCATTTACGTAATTGGACAAGATACAAAACTTGGATAGCATACATTTCTGTAGTTCATTCAGATATGATACGTCTCAGGGAAATACATTTATTGAGTTTACTTATATATGGTATGTTCAGGGAAATACACAATTACATAGACAATGTTTCTTGTAGGAACTGTTATAGTATTTTACTCTTCAAACGAAGGTTGAGCTGAACATGGTCATTGTCACCATGGGAAGGTCAATTCTTGGTTGCTCTTCCTTTGTAATTTTGTCAGGTTTCGAGTAAGCTATGGCTGCATTAGGTCGAGTATCTTAGAAGTTTCTGTCCTTGTTACAATCCAGTAGTTAGTTTTTGTTGGAATAGTGCAGGTCTCCCCCGCTCCAAATATTCCAACTGTCATCATCGATTTTAGGTTTGATTTGCAACTTTTGCATGTTGAGGTCAGGACTCAGGAGATGCAGTGAATCAGAAAGAACAACTAAGGTTAGAGCATAGCTTCAGATTCTAACCATGCCATGTTTTTTTAGGACAACCTGCAAGGTTGATGGTACCTAGCACTGATATTAATTAATTTTCTTGAAAGAATGCAATCACAGATTTGCAAATTGCAGTGGTCAAGCGGAGCATGTCTAAGTTGGTTGGGGACTGCAGTTTTTGTCCATAGCAATCATAGCTTGCAAATTGAGTTGTTGTTTCCAGCATCATTTCACAACTGAATTGTTGAAGCTGGCATCCAATGCTTAGCGTACAAAGGACTAATCCTTCTTCAACCTTGTTAGGGTGGCATTGCTTGATATCTTGTGTTTATAGCGTCAATACCGAAGAACCCAAAGGCATCGGTTGAACAGTAGGATTCACTTAAATTTTATTTGGTTACACTCTGTAAATATGGGTTCTACTTGGTCAGACCAAAATTTTTCTTACGCTATGTAAACATGGGTCCTGCTGCTCTCAATTTTGTAACTTATGTAACTTATAAATTTATTCATATAATAGTTCTTTCTTTAAAAAAATATCTATATTCTCTATAAAAAATGTTGTATGAAAAAAGGCTTATGGTTCATAATTTGAATTATAAGCTTCCTAGATTATTTCAGCAATTTCTTAAGGCTGTTGCTATCGGGATCTCCACCATATTGGCTCATCGTTATCTTCTACATCGTGTTGGAAGATAGGCAGTCACAGTGAAATCATCAGTCACAAAGGAACGCATGCCCCTAAAATTTTTCTACATCATCCAGTATTGCACTGGGTCATTGGGATGCAAGAGTGGCACGCCGGAGGCGTGCCCCAGACTCTAGTCTCTTTTCCCACTAGCAATAGCCCAAAATGCCCAATCGGCCTATGATTATTTTTCTCGGAGGCCAGTTCAATGGTTCAACCGTTGGGAACCGGTTGGACCGCCGGTACGATAACTATGTACCGTTGCTATGAACCGGCGACAAAATGTATGAACCAGTACCGTATACACTTATACAAACTAGGTGATATCCCGCGCGTTGCTGCGGAAATTTCTACAAATTTTGAATAAAATTTCAAAGTAGAAACACTAAAGTGATTGCATCGCAACATTCTACTGCAAACAACACACTGCATACATGGATGCTATTAGCCTTAGAAAATCGGTCGAAGAAATAAATTGATCATTTTAGTGGATGGTGATGTGGACAACTTGCATGTTGAGAGAAGACATAGTGGATGGTGACGTGGCACGCTGAGGGCTAAGAGAAATCCTAAGTGGGGTGCTTTTATATAGTTTTGTATGATTGATATTATCAATGTATAGTTGACAGAAATAACAGTCACAATAGCTCCATTCAAATTCCAAGTTGACATGAATATTGTCTTTCTTCAGAGTGCATATAAAGCACTAGAGTATCAAAGCTAGAGTTTCTCAAAGCTAATAACAAAATTCCATCTTGCAAGATCCTACTTGACCTAGACTCGAATGTCCAATCTACACAGGCAGCCCAACAAGATCCAAATGGAATCATTTGAGTATGAACTCCGATTCTCTGAATACTAACCTTTGCCCTCTCCACGTACTGGTGAAGAACGGGAACAAAATATGTCAATCTGCATGCACGTTTGCAGCTGGGGCTACCTAGTACCTACTCCCTCCGTCTCTAAAAGATGGTCGCTGTTGGTTTTCGTGCCACAAGTTTAACCGAATTTGTAGAAAATACGTGAAATATTTGCATCTCTAAATAAATTTGTTAAAAAACTAGATTCAAATATCTATCTACTAATATTAATTTTGTACCATAAATATTAATATATATTTTATACATTTAATCAAATTTGTTTCTCGAGAAGCGAAAACGATAGTCTTTCAGAGACGGAGGGAGTACCTTACATCTCCTCGAAATAGTGTGTTGCTAACTAATCATGTTAATTAACTTATTTTATCGGCAGCCTCTGCATCAGGATCAGGGACGACGGACGACTGCTGGCGATGGACGAGTAGGGCCGCAATCGGCGAAGAACGGGTAGGCCGTACAGCATTCGGAAGGAGAAACGCCACCTCGTTGTGATGCACTACCAGCCTGCCGCCCTGCTAGCAAATCGTGATGTTTCGCGCGCCGCCGCCGCCATCGTGGAGTGGCGGAGCCGAACTGCTGAGAGATGCGTGGGACTTATTGGGCCAACGTGGGAGATGATAGATAAGCAAATTCAAGACAAAAGCAAAAATCGTGTGGTTCGCACAGATCCGCCTGCTTCGCCGGTTCGACGAAAAATCGGCTTTTACATGTCTTTTTAAGTGAACCAGACCGCTGTAGGTTGTGGTCGGTCTTTTATCCGGTCCAACCGCTGGTCCGGTCTTAATAACTATGACGGAGGGAGACCGCATGATCTCCATCCTCTCTCATCACCTCATCTCTCAATCACTCGTCGCATCGCCTGCCCGTGACTATATTTTGTTGTTGTGACAATTTTGCAACTCATCGCGCCGCATCACCCCGCGTATGCAGGTATGTTTTTTCTTCTTTTCATTTTTTATATCTCTTTCTATTTTTATTCTTTCCTTCTCTCTTCCTTTCTTTTTTATTTCTTCTCTAATTTCCTTCTTTATTTATTTCTTTCTACTTTTTTATTTTTCTTGTGTCTCCTTCATATTCTTTTCCACTTCATTTTTACTAAGTTTTACTTTCTATTTTCGTTGTTTATTATTTTATTTGTTTTTTCTTGTCTTTTTATTTATTTTTCAATTATTTTCTTTTATATTTTCCCTTCCGTTTTCGTTTCTTTTCTTCCCTTGTGTTATTTTTCTTTCATATTATTTTCTTCTATATTTACAATTTACAACGTTTATTTTTTCTTCTCTTCTTTCTCTTTGGTTACTTCAACCTTATTGCTTTTTTCCTTCCATTCATTACGCTTCCTTTTTATTTTTGGTGTTATTTTTCTTCCATGTTATGTTCTATATTCATGATATTCTTTCGTTACTCTATGTTTATTGTTTTTCATTTTGTTTTCCTACACTATCTATTTTTATTTTATTATCTTATCTTTATCATTTAATTCATTTGCCACATCATGATTCATTTTTATTTGTATATTCATTCATTCATTGTGCACATTTGTTTGTCCTTTGTGCATTTGTATAATTTATTACACACGTATGTTCAATTTATTTTGTAATTGCAACTATATAATTTTTTTGTACATATCACTATTTTGTTCTACAAGTATACATTTTTTGTTCGGTTAGTTCATATAATTTGTTCTCTATGTATAAATATTTTGTTCTGTAAGTTTATAGAATTTATTTCACAGGTATATGTCGTCACAGAAATTATACAATCTTGATTAAAAAATGTGATTAGAAACATTCATAAGTATATATAAATTTATTCTCTATAAATATTTGTTCGATAAGTTTGTATAATTTGTTCCATATATATGTCTGTTTTGTTCTATATGTATATATAATTTGTTTGGTACGTGTCCCTGTTTTGTTCTACAAGTATATTTGTGTGTGTGTATATATATATATATATATATATATATATATATATATATATATATATATATATATATATATATATATATATATATATATATATATATATATATATATATATATATATATATATATATATATATATATATATATATATATAAGTTGCCCTTTGTAGATATTTGTTTCATGGATTTATATAATTTGTTCTATTGTATGTTTGTCATATTTTGTAAGTATATATAATTTGTTTAGTACGTGTTGCTATTTTATTCTACAAGTATACATATTTGTTCCGTCAGTTCACATAATTTGTTTAGTGTATACAAATATTTTGTTCCGTGAGTTTGTAAAATTTATTCCATGATATATGTTGTACAAAAAATTATACAACATTGATTAAAATTATGAATAAAATTTTTTATCAAAATATAGTCAAGTGAGATCTTGTTGTGAAGTTTTTATTATTAGAAATGCAATGGTGCAATCAGAATTAAATTTTGATACTCCGTTTAAGATTTATATTTTTTTAATTCGAAACAAGTTGCATGTGGATGACATCATCTCTTTTATCTCTATTCACATGCATGCAAATAAGTCCACCGACCCACCCGCGCCCTTTGGTGACAGATTCTTTTTGTCGTCACGGCGATGCATAGGGTGCACCGGGGTCTGAGGTAGGGCCTGTTTGGAGCACACTGGAGCCAAAAAAAAACTCTACTCCACCAACTCCATAAATCTTATTGCCAAACACATCCAGCTTCATGGACTCAAGCTTCAGAAAAAAAAAGTGGAGCAGAGGGTAGATTCGTGGATTTCCTGGAGTACCTTAAGTGGTGCTCAGGAAACCCGATTTCAAACTCACTCATGGAGTTAGGGGTAATTACCACCATTGCCACCAGTTACACAACATACAGGTTGGTTTCAACAAAACAGAAAACACTCGTCGCCCCCTCTCCCTTGCATCCTGTCGTGCCTCCCACGAAACCTGTCGCATTTTGAGGTTAGGGGGAGAAGGGGAGCCGAGAAGCGGGATGAGAGGTGGGTAGGGGCCGGTGGTAGGGACGTTGAAGCTAGCACCGACAAGTGATGGGTAGCGAAATTAGGATTAGAGTTTGGGATTACCCATACGGGGCTAGGTATATGATGGTCTAGGGGTAGGGGTATCAAGATTGATGTTGGTGGGTGCGGGGGTAGAAGGCAGCCGTGGGATGCCGCAGGGATGAGTGGAGTGGAGAATGACGAGTGTAGCAGAGATCAGACAGAGACAAGTCTGTTCGACTTCTCTTTTTTTTTTTGCTTCTCGGACAATATTTTTCTCTCAAAACATATCAACCGTACAAATCAGCATACAATATTTTTCTTTCAGAATAAATTAGTCGTACAAATTAGCAAAAGATCTGGCGCACAGACTAAAATGAGTAAAAAGAGGGAGAAGTTGCAGGCCAGTGAGCGCGGGAAGCAAAGCCAACACTAGAGACGATGGAGGAAAATGATGCTGACTAGATGAGAAAAATAATGGTGTGGACCTATGGAGCTTTAAAATAAGTTTCTTATCAACTTACGATAGATAAATAGGAGCTATCTTCAGATCTGCCAGGTGCTCAGTCCTTCGGAGGTGCTCATAGGAGTAGGGTTTGCGTAAGTGTGTTTACAGGGGTGAGGGTGTGTGCGTGTTGTGAGCGTGTGCGTTGTACTGTGTAATTCTCAAAAAAGATAAATAGGAGCTCATATTTTTTTCATGATATTTTTTTTTACGTTTTCTTTTGTTTCGTTTCCTTCTTGTTTCGTTTCCTTCTTCTTTTTTCGGCTGCCATGACGAGGTTTGTTTCTTTTTCTTTTTTTATCATATTTTCTTAGCCATGTGCACTGTTAGATATATAGTGTTGTATATGGTCTTGTATTGTATTACTTGTACTCCAAGCCGTATCCGGCCTATATAATGAAAGGTCACCCCTCGATCCTGGGTGTGTGGTGTTTGCCTAATATTCTACATGGTATAGAGCCTAACCCTAGGCCTGTTTTTTTTCCTCCCTACCCCCACCTCGAGTTAACCGCGTCCCAACCCTAGCATGCGCCGCCTCTTCCCTGGCTGCGCACCCCTCCTCTCTTCCGCTGCCCAGCACGCCACCATCTTGGCCGTGCGTCTCCACCACACCACCAGGCGCCGCCACCTCCCTGGCCGTGCCCCTACCTTGCGCCGCTGCCACCTCCCTGGCTGGTCGCAGCACCTCACAGATTGCATCTGTGAATGTCCTGTGTCACCCACGTGGATTCCTTTTCCTCCGGTGACTCCGATTCCGACTCCTTTGTCGGTTTCTCCCTCCTTTTCGGCGACGACCTCGACAACTCCATGGCGTTTCAGTATGCCACGATCAACATCCAGTTCCACGTCCCCATCAAGCTGGAGCTTCGTTCCCCCAACTACACCAAGTGGAAGGCCTTCTTCGAGTCGCTGTGCGGGAAGTTCGGTCTTCTCGCACACATCGACGGCACGACTCCTCCCGACCCGCGCACCGACGACTGGAACAAGGCCGACTTCTGCGTCCGCAGTTGGCTGTACGGCTCCGTTGCTGATGCCATCCTGAACTTCACCATGGCGCCAGATCAGACTGCTTGTGACCTCTGGGCGGCCATAGAGACTCACTTCCAGGTGAACCAGGCTCCCCGCGCCATCTTCCTCAGTCATACCTTCCATACCATGACTTAGAGCGATCGCTCCATTGAGGACTACGGGAACGCAATGAAGAAGGCTGCTGATGCCCTCCGTGACGTCGGGCAGGCTGTGTCGCCATCAACCCTCCTCCTCAACCTGCTCCGTGGTGTCAACTCGCGTTTCAGTACCACCGCCGACATCATCGCCGGCATCGCCGGCATGACGTTCTCCACCGCCCTTGACCAGCTCAAGTTGAAGGAGCTTCGCCTAGAGAAGGAGGCCAAGGACGAGGCCGCCAACGCTCTCGTCGCCTCATCCTCCTCCGGCTGCAGCGGCACTAACTGCCGCTCCTCGCCGCCACAGAAGCCCCAGCAGCCTCCGCCTCCATAGCAGCAGGCCAACGGCGGCAACAACGGCGGCGGCGGACAGCAGCGGTGCAAGAAAAACAACGGCAGGAGGAATAATGGCAGCGGACAGCAGCAGTCCCGCACCCCCTACTCGGCTGGCCCGTGGATTTGCATCAATCCGCAGGCTCTCCAGGGGGCACAGGGTACTGGTGGTGGCAGCAGCGGACCGCGGCGTGGCGGACAAGGGCTGCTCGGCCCTCCTCCGCAGGCCAACACCGCCCTCGGCTCCTTCCCTCAAGCGTCGGCCCAATCCCCTTCGTGGGAGACAGCTGGACTGGTGGCTGCGATCCAGCAGCTCGCTCTTCAGGGCAACGCATGGGTGATGGACACCGGCGCCTCCGCGCATATGCACTCCTCGGATGGTATACTTCTCTCCCACCTTCCTGCTGTTCATTCTTCGATTACTGTAGGCAATGGTGCACATATTCCTGTCACATCTAGAGGTTCCTCGATTCTTCAAACCGATACGTCTAATTTCCTATTGAACAACGTCCTTATCGCTCCATCCATCATCCACAATTTACTTTTAGTCTGTCAGTTTCCTCGCGACAATAGTTGTTCCGTTGAATTTGACGTCTTTGGTTTTTCTGTTAAGGAACCCAAGACGGGGCGCGTGATTCTTCGCTGCAATAGTGCTGGCGACCTCTACACCATCCTCTCAGCCACCCCTGCAGCCCCCCCCCCACGCCATGCTCGCCGCACCCACCTCCCTGTGGCATCGTCGTCTCGGTCATCCTGGTCCAGCAGTCATCACATTGCTTAGGAAAAACTCTTTGATTTCGTGTAATAAAGAAGATCACTCGCTTTGCCATGCCTGTCAGCTTGGCAAGCATGTGCATCTCCCATTTAGTACCTCTACATCTAAAACTATTTCACCCTTTGAGATTATTCACTGTGATGTCTGGACATCTCCGGTTCCTAGTTTATCTGGTTGCAAATATTACTTGGTTTTGCTGGATGATTTTACGCACTATTGTTGGACGTACCCGCTCAAGAGCAAGTCTGAGGTGCATCAACACATTATTGATTTCATTGCTTTTGCTCGTACTCAGTTCAGTCTACTCGTTAAATGCCTTCAGGCTGATAATGGCACCGAGTTTGTTAACAACACCATGCATAGTACCCTTGCTGCACACGACATAGTTCTTCACCTCTCCTGCCCATACACCTCTGCACAAAACGGCAAGGCTGAACGTGTTCTTCGCACGCTCAACAACTCCGTGCGCACTCTCCTCATCCAAGCCTCTATGCCGCCAGCCTATTGGGCAGAGGTGCTGTCTGCAGCCACCTATCTTATGAACCGACGACCATCCTCCTCCATTAATCACGAGCTTCCTTACTACCGTCTTTACGGTTCCCCGCCAGCTTATGAGCATCTACGTGTGTTTGGCTGTTTGTGTTATCCTAACCTGCAGGCCACGCCACAGCATAAGCTTGCGCCTCGATCGGCAGCCTGCATGTTTCTAGGCTACCCCTCTTCGCATAAGGGGTATCGATGCCTCGACATTGCTACGCGACGGATTATCATCTCGCGACATGTCATCTTCGACGAGTCGGTTTTTCCGTTTGCCAGCGCAACCCCTGCTCCCTCCACCAGCTCCTTTGATTTTCTCCTAGGTGACGACATGGATATTGCACCTTGTTCTACTAATCATGCAGCTGGTGGCTCTCCTGCGGCTGCTCCATCCACAATGGACGTTGAGCGACCGCGTTCAGATCCTGGTGGGCGTGGCTTCCTCCCAGACCTTCGGCGTCTTCTAGTACGGGCGGGAGTGCGCCGCCGCCCGCGTCGGCGTCCGCGCCCTCGCCTGCGTCGGCGTCCTCGTCCACGCCCGCGCCCTCGCCCGAGCCCGAGCCGGCACCCTCCGCGCCCGCGTCGGTGACCTCGCCTGCGCCCTCGCCGGCGACCTCGTCCGCGTCTACTTCGGCACCTGCGCCCGCGCCGGCGTCCTCGCCTGCGCCCGCCCTAGCGCCGACGCTTCCTGTGCCACCACCTGCTGCCGCTCCTCTGTTTGGGTGTTTTGGTCAAGTCTATGGCTGTCGTCCCGTGCACATTCACGGCTCTCAGCGTGGTCCTACGCGGTTTGGTGGTTCATCTGGTGGTGGCTCGGTCTCCTTGCCTCCTCCACCGCCTCCTGTTCGACCTATGACCAGCACAGATCCGCCTCCTGCAGCTCTACGCCGTCTGACACCTCTTCAGTCCGGGAATCTCACTGCTACTTCTACAGTTGCCTCTCTTGTTCCAAGTAATTATCGCAGTGCGCTTGCTGATCCCAACTGGCGCGCGGCGATGGCTGATGAGTTCCAGGCACTGGTCGACAATGGTACCTGGCGCCTTGTGCCTCATCCTCCTAGTGTCAATGTTGTGACTGGGCGATGGCTTTGGAAAGTTAAGTATAATTCTGATGGCACTCTTTCCAAGCATAAGGCTCGTTGGGTTGCTCGGGGATTTAATCAAAAGCCTGGTGTTGATTATGATGAGACCTTTAGCCCAGTTGTTAAACAGGGTACGATTCGGACCGTGCTGAGTATTACAGTTTCTCGTCAGTGGCCCATTCATCAGTTGGATGTGAAGAATGCTTTCCTTCATGGGTATCTCGAGGAAACAGTCTACTATGAGCAGCCTCCAGGTTTTGTTGATCCCGCACATCCTGATTATGTCTGTCTCCTTCAGAAGTCTTTGTACGGATTGAAGCAGGCTTCTCGTGCTTGGAAGAAGCGGTTTGCGACATATCTTCGATCACTGGGTTTTGTCCCATCAGCTATGGATACTTCATTGTTTGTCTATTGGCATGGTGATGATATGGCCTATATTCTTCTTTATGTGGATGATATTGTCCTCACTGCTTCTTCTGATGTTCTGCTTCAGCTCATTATTGACCGTCTGCACAGTGAGTTTGCTATGACAGATCTGGGGGATCTTCATGATTTCTTACACATGATTGTGACTCGTTCTTCAGATGGGTTGTTTATCTCTCAGCGCCAGTATGCCTTGGAGATCCTTCGTCGTGCCGGCATGAGTGATTGCCACTCTACGACGACGCTTGTTGATACCAAGGCTAAGCTGTCTGCTTCTGATGGTGCGCCAGTTGCTGATGCGTCTGCTTACCAGAGTCTGACTGGTGCTCTTCAGTATCTCACTCTGACACGTCCGGATCTTGCTTATTCTGTTCAACAGGTCTGTTTGTTCATGCATGATCCTCGGGAGTCTCATCTGGCTTTCCTCAAGCGCATTCTGTGCTATGTGAAGGGTACCCTGTCCTTTGGTCTTCGGATTGGCACCGGTCCGATTGACTCTCTTACAGCGTACTCTGATGCTGATTGGGCTGGCTGCCCTGATTCTCGGCGTTCTACCTCTAGGTATTGTGTCTTCCTCGGCGATACACTGGTTTCATGGTCGTCGAAGCGTCAGACTACAGTTTCCCGTTCCAGTGCAGAGGCAGAATATCGGGCTGTTGCTCATGCTGTTGCTGAGTGCTGCTGGCTGCGACAGCTTCTTCAAGAGCTTCATGTTCCTCTCTCAAAGGCTACGCTCGTCTTTTGTGATAATGTCAGTGCAGTTTATATGACTGCCAATCCAGTTCATCATCGACGAACGAAGCATATTGAGATTGATATTTACTTCGTCCGCGAGAAGGTGGCTTTAGTCCAAGTTCGTGTTCTCCATGTTCCTTCGTCGCGCCAGTTTGCTGACATTATGACTAAGGGTTTTCCTGTACAGTTATTTATTGATTTTAGGTCCAGTTTAGGTGTTTGTCAGGATCCACCTGCGACTACGGGCGGGTGTTAGATATATAGTGTTGTATATGGTCTTGTATTGTATTACTTGTACTCCAAGCCGTATCTGGCCTATATAATGAAAGGTCACCCCCATCCTGGGTGTGTGGTGTTTGCCCAATATTCTACATGCACAATAATAATATTTACTTCATCTCCATCCGCAAGGTTTGATGGTGTTCTTTCACTTTATTACTTGTGTTCTTCGATTCACTTGTAAGGAAAAAGATTTCGTGGTGATATTAATTGAGTTGTGCTTGGTTGACAACTAACGAAGTAGATCAGGTCAGTGTTACATCAAAATCTCAAAATTCACTAAAAGTGTGGGCATATCCGCAGAGGGCAAATTTATATTCTTTCTGGGTATTTGTTGATACAACTATATATGTATGTGTGATCACGGAGTAGGGGCAAACATATGGTTCATTTTCAAAAAGTCGAGGTAAAATCACCTGCCTCGCGGATGTGCGTGGCTCGTCGCCACCACTTTGGACCTAGACGACCGCCCTTTAAAAGTTTATGGACCTAGATGACCGCTTATTTAGTTGGCGGACTTAGATGAGACCTCGGAAAAAGTTTATGGACCTGGATGATCATTTTTTTAGTATGCGAACCTAGATGAGATCTCAGAAAAAATTCGTGGACCTACAACGAAATTCACTCTATTTATTAAGGGTAAAATAAACACGCAGATATGTAGATAGATAGATACTGTAGATAGATTGTGGATAGATAGATAGATAGATAGATAGATAGAGTAGATACCGCCGTAGATGTCTATCTCGGTGGATGGATGGATACAACATCACTCTATCATTTTCTATGATTATGTGATAAGGGCAAATACGTATGTACTCCTTTCATATTAAAATATTTATCGTTATTAACTTTTTTACAACTTTGATCATTCGTCTTATTTAAAAAAAATCAACACCATACTTTTTATATAACTTCGTATTAATTAGAAAACATTTTTTTTAAAAAAAATCCCAAACGTTCATATCATAGCATTACCGATTACAAAGAGATCGAAAAGCGGAATATTGACACCGTTCTCTGAAATCTGCTTGGGCGTGGATAGGAGGCGGCGGTCAGGCGGATTGTCGTATAAGTACGTTCGATCAGCAGCCATAGCATGAAGCGCACATCACAAAGCAGACGAGCAGTCGAGCCGATGGTTTGATGACAGATCGAGGCGCACACACATTTCGAGTGACACAAGATGACAGTCACGGCCATGCACGAACATCATCATAAATATGAAACAGTCACGAAAAATATTTTTAATCCATACGACGCGTCACTGATACAGCAATTATCACTATAGATATTTCATTACGTGATAACACGGTCACGTCGCTTTTATTTTATTCCTCCTCGATCGATCTCATATGGCGCTCAAAAGAAGGTGCAGTAATTACGGCTTATTGCACACAAAGCATAAGCAAGTGCTCATGAACCCGCCCTGGCAATGTCCGCCTCGGTGCCGCTTCAAGAAGCAAGCCGCGGCGCAGATCACATCGATGCACGGCCCGTTGTACAAGGGTTCCTCATTGCAGACGCTCTCGGGAGACACCTCCGCCCCACCGCCGGCGGCGGCGCCGTTTCCGGCGAGCTCTTCATGCCCTTCGCTCCTGACGAGCTGCTGCTGGCATTGGACGTGATCTGCGGTACGTCGAAAGGTTATGACAAGAGCAGAACATTATTAAGAAGGGATTGTACATGTACATATGCAAAGACTAGTCTCTGTCAGTATTTTGTAACACAAATCTGTACCTGCAAAGACGAGCGAAACCACGAGAAGGATTGCGAGCGCGGCAGTCTTTGGAGCCATTGGTTGGACACTGAAATGATTTTTAGTTTTATTTTTGTGAAAGAAAGAATTGCGATGAATTGAACATGATTGGTTGCAGGGATGGGTGCACTTTTTATAGGCGCTTGGGCAAGGCTTCAGGATACAAGATGATACTATAATAAATGCTTGCTGCATGCTCTCAAGGATTCTCAGTGGGAACAAATTAAATCTATAGAATATGAAACACGTACATCACCCTTGGATATATATGTTTATAAAACTATTGGTATCCAGCTCAAGATATCCTAATTACTACAATGCACCTATCGTTAATTGTTATTTTGAATTCTTGAAGAAATTAAAAAGTCACTCTGCGTGATTACAATTTTGAATTGTAAGATAAGTGTTTTTCTAGCTTTTGGATAGCTACTCGGGGCCAATATAGCACTAATTCTACCTCAGTTAGATAAGTGTATATTTTTTGGGAACTACTCCAATCATATGACCAGTACTCCCAATCCAAGATACTACCAGGGGCGCGGATAGAGGCCTAGGGCCACGTAGGTGTCGGCCCACGATTTGCACACTGTAGCACTACTGTAGCATAGGGCCCAAACCTATTTCTCGAAGCCGGTCCATATAGTGGCCTTAGGCCTTGGGCTGAGAGCGGTCCGCCACTGGATACTACTGATAGTTTCCATAGCATCCACATCATCAAAAAACTATTACTAGGCACTATGTCTCCAATGCAAACACTACTATTACTTACTAAGCTGAATTTAATACTGCTCTTCTCTCTCTTGGATATTGTATGAAACCATGTCTGCTTCTCTTCCTTCGTTTAATTGCTTGGCACATCATCTTTTAACCTATGTGATGGATCTTTTTATCTTATGAACACCGTCCTAGTTGTTGGGTTGGGAATAGCCTAAGAACAATATATGATTATTTACCTCTAATGTGTCTAAAATTTTTTAGAGTGACTTGAGTTTTTTAATAGAGGGAGTATGTATTTACTAAGTTAGGTACTTGCGTGCTTTCTCCATGTGCATGCCCTCTCTCACCATGCCATCTAGTTCGCCATGTAAGTATGCAACCTTGCAGTGGTGAAGCTAGGAATGGCTAGGAATGGCCGATATGAGGGGCTCCTTTTCCTCTTCTCCCCCCTCTAGCCCTTCCTTCCCTCTTCTTCCTTCTCAAATTTCTTAGATGGGCTTAGGGGGAGCTTTCATGGCGTTGCCAGCGGTAGGAGGGGTTGAAGCCCCCTTGACCCAGCGCTGCCTTCGCCGCCGCAACCTTGCACTATATGTATAGGTACCTAAGCCGCGTTAAGTGCTGCTACCACCTTTATTTGCTTTGTGGCCATGAAGCCTCAATGGTGGAAGAGGTCGTTACTGGGTGAAGAGGCGATCCGGTGGCGTGAGTGTGCCACTACACATTGATTGTTGCGCGGTGTATAACAGGGAAGGATGCCGGCCAGAGGCGGCACGACCATGGACCAACTTCTGGCTGGAGGTGGAGGGAAGAAGTTGACAGGTGGGACCGTGATGTCAGCGAGTGAGAGGAAGAGGGAGGCCTCAACTGGGCCGCGTGGATGGAGGAGGTAGCAGGCCGAGCGAGAAAGGTGGGCTGGCGAAACAAAAAGAGAGGACGACTGGGCTGAAAGAGGAAGAGAGAGGAAGGAATATATTTATCTTCTGGAAGATAGTATGAATTGAAACTATAACCTATTAATAGCTCAATAGTAGCCCACATAGCCCAACAATAGTAAACTCTAGCCCATCTTCCTTCCACCTCCCTCCCACCTCCTGCCCGCCGCTGCCGCCCGTGGGAGGTCGTGCCATCCCCACATCCTTCCCATCGCTGCCATCATGGGAGGCCGCGTGCGTCTCGCCTCATGCCTGCCGCCACCGTTGTGGGAGGCCGTGCCGTCCCCATCGTCGGTCCCGCCCCGTCGCTGTCGTAGCCATGCGCCAGTCTCGCGCCTGCCCCCAGCGACGGCACGCTGCCGGGGATGGCCGATGTGCCTCCCCTGCGTCGCCGCCACCCTCACCCTCGCTGATGGTCGACGCCGATGCTGCGCCTCCCCTGCGCCGCTGAAGGTCATGCCACAACCCCCGCATCGGTGTGCCTCCGGGAACGGCCGGCGTGCCTTCGAGGCCGACCGCCAGAGCGCCGCCGACATTGACCACCAGAGTCGAGGAAGATGGTTCAACATTTTTTATTTTTAACCATTTTTGAAACAATGTTGACCAAACATTTTCTGAAAAATGTTGAAACATTGTTGAAATGTTGTGATGGGAACTGGGTGGCCTGACCTTCAATCAGGTAAGGATAACTTTCGATTTGGTCGGAGAGTGACACACCGATCCGACTTCAGATCCAAAGACCCGAACCCTACAACCTTAGCATCACGTCTCCTCTGGTTATCAACCGTGTCACAAGCCGGTTGACCTCGCCAAGAAGGCTAATCCCTGCTGCAAATCGATGAACACAAGTGAGAACAAAGTAAAATGCAATTCAATTGAAGTAACAATTACAGATGTATGATTAAGATCTCAACGTGGGGTTTCACAAACCGATAACGGTGACTGTTCAAAGACAGATAACTCTAAAGCAAAACCCAAACCCTAACGAGGGTGTGGCGGCTGATAATAAAGTCCCTAGGGTCGTGCAAGACCCCCTGGACGCGCTCCTATTGGGCTCCAACACGATACAAGGCCCAAAGACCAAAAAACATCGTCGCAGCGCCGGGACAGATTTTGAACGTCAACTTGTTTGGATGATTCCCATTGACTCCGAATGTATTTAGGCCTGAGACCGGTGCCATTGGAAGCGTAATGAAATTATCTTTCAAACATAGAAAGAACGCAGAAAACCGAGGTCATATGCGACTTGGGCGTCCGTTTTAGTGAACGCTGCTCCTGTAGTCCGAGACGGACTCGAAACCGACTTGATTGGGCCTCCAACTTGGTTTGGACGCCCTTGCTGTCCTTCTAAGGTGGTGGCCAAGGTGGAGGACGTCTTGCACCATTCTTAAAGTGTTCTCCACGTCCTTGATGCATGCTCCATCTTGGACCGGGGTCCCAAGGGTGAATATCATGCACATGATGACGACGTCGCTTCCGAATGTAGGACTTTGATGAGCTTGCACTTCGAAACACACCTTCAATCAAATAAAGACATGTACATGTGGAACCAAGTGAGTTGTACCAAGAGTTACTATGCAAATATTGAAACGAGCTCACCATATAATCAATGGTCGTATCCGAAGATGTCATGTCCTCATCATGTTGGTTCAAAATTTTCTGAAAAATTTTGGTCTACCATTTTCTAGAAAAATGTTGAAAAATTATTGGTTCAACATTTTAGAAAAATGTTGATTTAGAAAATATCAGTCAATGTTTTTTGAAAAATGTTGATAACATTGGTGAAAAAATATTAATCCAACATTTACCAAAAAATGTTGGTCCTGTTGGTCAACATTTTTAATCGGTTGAAAATGTTGAATGAATTATTACTGGCTGGATATTATTAATGTGCTGGTAGTTTTGGTAGGCGGTCTTTAGCAGGTTAAGTGGGGTTATAGTTTCAATGCTTATCCACCTTTCGGTAGATATATGGGACCCCCCAAGGAAGGAAGAGGTTTAGAGATTTCGGGTTTTGAATTTTTGTATGATTTTAAGAACCACACATCAAACAAAATTAATGCAAACCAAATATGAATGCAACATTCACTTGTTGATTCTAAATTATTTCAAATGTTGTTTAGATTTTTAATGACCAAATCTGTTTCATAATTTATTAACCCTTAGAAAAAAATCTAAATCATGTTGCTTACATTATTTTTAGGTGATGGAATTTTGGGTGTTACAAGCTCCATGGTGCTACAACATGCTGATCTACCAATGTCAATCAATGGACAGAATGAGCATGCTGGCGTTTTCCTACTTAGTGTAGTTCAGGCTGCAAAAATTTAAGGGTGCCTAATTCAGCTACTCCCTCCATTCTAAATTGCAGGCATTTTGTGTTTTCTAGAGTATCAAATGATGATAGAAATGTACTAATAATAAGTATACAAATAATTATAAATTACTTGATTGTTGGAGATATATAGTCAATATAAAGAAACACAATCGAATGTTGAAGATGATTATTATGGATGCCTTGATTGGGTGATTGATTGATAATCTCAAGTCTCAACCAATCCAATCTTTACTTGTGTGCAGGCCCCATCTCCATGGCGAGGTTCCGCAGCACGTATTTCTGGATCTTGCCGGTGGAGGTCTTGGGCAGCTCCGCGCGGAAGACAACCGTTCTGGGCACCATGTACTGCGGCAAGCGCTCCCGGCACCACGCCATGACGTCGGCCGCGGTCACCGCCCCCGCCGCGTCCTCCTTGAGGCTGACGAACGCGCACGGCGTCTCGCCCCGTAACTCGTCGGGCCGCGCCACCACCGCCGCCTCGTTCACCGCCGGATGCGCGTAGAGCACCGACTCGACCTCCACGCTGCTGATGTTCTCTCCGGCGTTGATGATCACGTCCTTGGAACGGTCGCGGATCTCCAGGTAGCCGTCCGGGTGCACGACGCCGACGTCCCCCGTGTAGAACCACCCGTCGTCGCGTATCGCCGCCCCGGTCGCCTCGTCGTCGTTCAGGTACCCGAGCATGACGCAGCCGCCGCGGAGCACGATCTCGCCCATCGTGGACCCGTCGTGGGGCACGCTGCGGCCGGTCTCTCCGTCGACGACGTCGACCTCCTCCATGCCAGGCAAGCGCACACCCTGCCTCGCCTTGAGCCGTGCGCGCTCCGGCGCGGGGAGTTTGTCCCACTCACGCTTCCAGGTGCAGGACACCGGCAGCCCCGCCGTCTCGGTCAGCCCGTACCCGTGGCTGACCTCGAAGCCGATTGCTTCCGTGCGCTGAAGCACGGCCGCGGGCGGTGGCGCGCCGGCCGTGAGGACGCGCACCTTTCCCGGGAGTGGCCGTCGCACGCCCTCGGGGGCGTTGGCCAGCATGTTGAGCACGACAGGCGCGCAGCAGAGGTGGGTGACCCCGAGGTCCGCGATGGCGGCGTACACCGCGGCGGCATTGATGCGGCGGAGGCAGACGTTGGCGCCGCCCACCGCGGCCATCCCCCACGGGAAGCTCCAGCCGTTGGCGTGGAACATGGGCAGCGTCCACAGGTACGTCGGCCGCGGCGGGACGGTCCATTCCACGAGCCAGTCAAGTGCGATGAGGAAGAGCCCGCGGTGGCAGTGCACGACGCCCTTGGGCGCCGACGTCGTGCCGGAGGTGTAGTTCAGGACCATCGGGTCCCACTCGCTGGCCGGCCGCACCCACGCGAACTCCGGGTCACCCTTCTCGAGGAGCGTCTCGTACGTCAAGGTTCCGGGCGGGGCGGGCGGGAGCTCCTCCTCGTGGGGGTCCTCGACGGGGACGACGCGCGGCGCCGGGTGCCCGGGCGGGAGCTGATTCAGCGCGTCGCGGATGAGCGGGAGCGACGCCGGGTCGACGAAGATGAGCTTGGAGCCGGAGTGGCGGAGCAGGACGGCGACCGTGCGCGCGTCAAGGCGCGTGTTGATGGTGTTGAGCACGGCGCCGCTCATGGGCACGCCGAAGTGCACCTCGTACATGGCCGGCACATTGGGCAGCAGCACGGAGACCTGATCGATCAGCAGATATATACGTGTAGATGAACAAGAGGAATTATATATTGTGCGAGGAAAATATATGGTCGTCGGTGGCTTACGATGTCGCCGGGGGAGATGCCGAGGGAGACGAGCGCGGAGGCGAGGCGGAGGCATCGGCGGTGTGTCTGTGACCAGGTGAACACGGTGTCGTGGTAGATGACGGAGGGGCAGTCGCCGAACACGGTCGCTGCGCGTTCCAGGAAGCCGAGCGGCGTGAGCGGGCACGAGTTAGCCGGATTGGCGCCGAGATTGCCCGTGCCAGTGCCGTGGGGTGGCCGGAGGCGGCTTCGCTCGGCCTTGCATTGTTGAAACGGTGATGTCGTCTCCACTTGCCTAGACCGTGATGGTTGGTTTGCCACGGTGGCATTGTCCCCCTTTGCATGCTTAGGATTACAAAAGGATACTCCTCTCTTCAGTGTCAACTTCGGGCTGAACCAAAAATAGCATGGAGAAACGAAAAACATTGAACTATCTGAAAGTGTTTTTCGGTGGAACATTGGAGTGGCATTATTCTATATTGTCATTTCTGAATCATTTTTTACTCTCAAACTGTTGATGTACAGGAGCTTCCAAAATGGTTTCAGATAGTGACCTTATTATGCACGAAATAAATTGAACGACTTCAATTTTGGAATCGGTTCCAAGTTTGAACATTAAAAAAAAGATCCTTGCAGCAGTTAAAAAGATCCTAGCAGTAGTTTGAAACCTCTCTCCTAGTTAAAAAAACGCCTGAAACTTAATTGCCAACTGAAAATTCGAACTATATATATCAAGGAAGAAATTAACCAATTACTGCAGCTTGTGAGCTTAATCATAATAATCTCAGCGTTTTTTGATTGCATAAAGTAAAGGCTGACGTGCGCACCTAATAACTTGCGACCGGGACGAGAGCGAAGACCACGAGGCAGTAGTAGTGCTTTGCATGGCGCGCGGGCTCGTGTGGGTTCAGTTCGTGGCGTGGTGGCTGAAGAACCAGCAGGAAGCTCGGTCGAGGATGATGGTGTGCGCGATGCGCTATATGCCTATATATGCAGACTGTACAGTTGACAAGCTAGCGTAGCGTGTTTCCCTTTTGCCACCCCCAGCCGACCAGTGGTGAATATAGGATTTTAGCCTAGAGTATGCCACCCAAAAAGATTCATACACAATTCAATAAATTTATTTTACAAATTCGATAATAATAATAAAATTGATAATATAATTCGGTATATATGCACTGACTACTAAGTAACACAACTCAACTTCAGGTAATCAGTTGTGAAGCAGTAGCACATTCGTATGTTTTCTTTAAAAAATACACATATATACTTGTATTGACCGGAATTACAGAGTATGCCGTTACATACCTGGCGTACCCCTTAGCTCCGCCACTGCAGCCAACAGACCACTGCATGTCTGTACTGTATTCAACGAGTCCATGTCTGCGTCTCGGCTCTCGCTCTCGCTCTCGCATTATATTCCCTTTGCATGCATGCCCACAAGTTGGAGACTCGCGTGGCTTATCAGCTAGCGATACTTTTTTTCACAATAAATCTGAATCAACTATCAACTACCGGTAGCTAATAATATTTTTTCACAATAAATCTGAATCAACTAGCAACTACCGGTAGCTAATAAATCAGCACCAGCCATCAACCAACTAAACGACCACGACCATAGGAAGCTATGGCATCACCGTCTTTAAACAAAAAGTTTTTTTTTTGACAACGGCAAACTTTATATATTAAACAGCCAAATTACAGAAAGGTCCTCGAAAGAGTATGATATTACAACAAGGTCCAAAGACCGGATAAGCACGTTGACGATGATGAACACGCCAGCGAGGGGCCGCAGGGGCGCCAATGGCGCTTGCACCCAGGTGGAGGGACCGCGCACCGCAACGACGGTTGAAGACGGGACGACAGAGCCGGTAGGGAAGCTTGTTCCGGACGACTGAAAGATGAGTAGATCGCCATCGCCAGAGGTAGCAGATGCTGCTCGGAGTCAAGTCCATGGTGATGGCGGAGTCGTCGATGTAGCGTCGGATGACGAAGTGCTTGATCTTAGGAGCTTGGATCTGTAAAAGAAATGACTGCTTTGTGGTAGGCGGGGCGGGAGGATCAGCGGTGGAGGCGGATTAGGGAAAACCAGATCTCGAAGGCGGTGCGGAAAGGAGCGGTGCGGGTGGAACAGGGACGAGATCCGCGAGGTGGTGGAGGGGTAGATCTTATTTAGGCATACGTGGGCATCTTCGTCGTCGACGGCAACAGGGGCTACTGCAGCAGCGATGGTGACGGCGGCGAAGAAGACGACTAGGGGAGCTCCCGTCATGGGCCTCCTAGGCGGGGTTGTACAGCGAAAAGAAAAGGGGGCCCTCTCCCTCCTCGCTGCGGCGCGAGCGCTGGAGCAAGGAGGGAAGGGGCCGGTGGAGGTGTGAATCAGCGGCGGCAGCGATGAGATCGGAAGGGGATCGAGTGGAGGAAGGGGACGAAAGGTGGGGAACAATACTAACCTACTACACGGCTTTCGCGAGAGCCCGGGGGCCGGGGACAACGAATGGGGATCCAACTTAAAAAAAAAGAAAGTTAAGCTAGCAGCAGGAGACTATAATCAATGAGGAAGTGTGGGCGCTGACACGTACTGATATCTACGGAGTATGTGCATATATAAAAGATGAAGTGGACACGTACCGTACGTCCATGCAATGTGATTGAGATGTACAGTACCTTCATGATGAAGCTGGCCAGCTCGAGGATGCAAATGGAGCGGTTACGTGGAAGCGTATGCTACATACATTATTCAAGAACAGAATGTTCTGCTACAGTATACAGCAGTAGCGTGCATGTGCGGAGCTGCATGTGTGTTTGTAGTGTTGAATCACAAACCATGAGTCTGCGATTCACTAGACGTAGGCGGAATATGACGTAGGCGGAATATGATGTGTTCGGTTAGCTAGTGGTTGGTGACTAGTGCTAATTTGTTACGAGAGTGAAATATTATTGGTTGGCTGGTGCTGATTTATTGTGACAGAAAAGTATTGCCGTTGACTGGTGGTGGCTAATAAGCCAAGCGAGCAAGGCGATTTCATTAAGAAGGAGGAACATTCTTCCGACTTCGAAAATTCCTGACCTAAGTCGGTGGGGAAAGACCGCTCCACAGGTTTTCATTAAGACGAAGTGGCTGATAAGCTAGGTGAATAAAACGTTTCATTAAGAAGGAACTTTCTTCCGACCTAAGTTAGTAGGGAAAGACCGCCCACGAGTTTTCATTAACAATAAGAACCTTTTTCCGACCTAGAAATCTCCGAACTTCGACTTCACTAATGAGATTTTTTTAAATGAGTCTAAAAAATTTCCTCCCATGAGGATTCGAACTCTACTCTACCAATTGCATGCAACTATACATCAACTCCTCTAATCAACTAGGCTAAAGGATCTTTGATTACCCATAGCCTTTATTAGCTCGTCTGCTTTACACTCTCGTGTAGTAGCAGCCCTGCTAAATGTGTTGGAAAATATGGCCCAACATAGTTGTTGGTTCAGCCATTAGGCTGCAATTCACTAGGTCACTATTTCATGTAGGAAAGTCAATATGGTGTGGAAGGAATGCAAGGGAGGTTTAGGGTGTGTTTGGTTGGGATGTGGCTTTTGCAAAAGATGTTGTGGGCTGTGACTTTGAAAAAAGCAGCTGTGAGAAACATGTTGTGGGAAAAACAGAAGACCGTTTGGTGCAGTAGTTGTGGCTTTTGAGACAAATGTTGAACGGTCCCCACATGTCATCCATAGCTCAGATCTCTCACTCTTTCCCTCTTTCACTGACGTGTGGGCCCCGCTTGTCAGCTTCTTCCTCATCTTGTTCCAGGTGCGTGCATGGGGAGGCAGGTCGCCGTCTGGCGGGGCTGGCCGCGCTGCTCTCAGGGCTGGCCGCGCCGCCCGTCGGGGCTGGCCTCGCTGCCCTCAAGACAAGCCGTGCCGCCTGTCGAGGTAGGCTGCACCGCCCTCGGGGAAGGTCGCGCCACCCGCCGGCGGCGGAGCCCCACACCAGATCATGAAGCTCACCCCCCTCTCGTCGCACGGCGGAGCTCGAGCGCCGGCGGTGCTCGCTCACGCCTGGCGCCGGATCTGTCGTATGGACCTCCCTGGGCCCACTACCTCGGTGGGTACCAGGACCGACTACTCGGTGGGCCCCTGGGACTACTCGACTTGCGCTGCACGGCACCTGATGGTGTGAAGCACAAGGGCTATAGAGGAGAAGTACCCGGATAGGAAGCTGTACATGTCCCGCACTGTATAGAGGACTCCTAGACGTACTCGACTAGTACTCTCTCCCTGAACCGACTTGTAACCCTGCCTCCCGGACTATATAAGGCGAGGCAGGGACCCCCCTCTCTCTCACGGCTTAAGATTGCATCATCTTGTAATCGCACCCAATCAATCCAGAGCCACGCAGCATACAGGACGTAGGGTATTTCGCACCCCGCGGTCCGAACCTGTCTAAATTGTGTGCCACGTGTCTCTTCCTTCGAGTTACCGATCTCGGCGAGGCCACATTCATCTACTTCGGGTACTCCCCTTAGTAGGTTGCCGGTCTAAAACACCGACAGCTGGCGCGCCAGGTAGGGGCTCTCGCCGAAGATCTCATGGCGAACTCGACGGCTTCCGTCTACATCAAGCCAACCGTCGCCTTCAACCGCGGCGACACCTTCGTCTTCGGTGCCTGGGTCTGCACTGCTGACGGCGCCGGATCTTTCCAACGCCGCCTCACCATGCCGCCCAACCCGGAGACCGGCCTCGTGACACTTCCCGGAGTAGTCACGGGCGAACTCGCCGGCAAATTCGGCGAAATTTCGCTTTTCGACCAACACGCCGACTTCGAGCTTGGATCCGCCTCCAACTCGGGCTCGACGTCCCCGTGGGCTATCGTATGCGAGCCGGCAACTCAGCCATCGCATGTGGACTCCCCACCCCGCGAGCACTTCACGCGTGGCCCCCGCAACGTCAGCAGGGCCCACACGAAGGCTCCCACTACACGCCGGGCCGGCAAGGAGCCCGTACCCGAGTACGACTCGGACTCCGACACCGCTCCCGGCCACGCCTCGGACTCCAACCCCCTTTTCGGCTTCTACTCGGACTCCGCGTACGAGTTCGACTTCGGGTCGGACCCTGAGGATCCCGAGTCCGAGAACAACTCCACAGAGCAAACCCTGTCAGGACCCGCCACCGGCTTGGTCATAACATCTACACCCGCCGGAAGATTTGTCTACTGGCCAGACCGCAAGCCCGCTGACCTGACGAACGGGAACTCACGCTACGTCGCCTACCTCGACTCGCTTCCCTTCCAGGAGGGAACGCCACTCGCTCGAGCTGAGGAGTACACCCCAACGGAGGTGGCGAGTTCTGACTCCAGTCTTGGCAACCCCGACCGCCAAGTCTTCATGGCTGCCGGCGACACGCCAGGACCCTCAGGGACAGCAAGCGACCGATACCTCGAAGACATCTCCGCAGACGAGCTGTCTGCCGACGCACCCGCGGATGAGACTGACGCCAACAGGGACGCTCGACGTGAGCGTAACAGAAAGCGGAACGAACGACGCCGGCGTCTTCGAGACAACCTCCCCATCCGCAACCTCGCAGAGGCTCTCGACCAAGTCGAGAGTAGGGTACACACTACCCCGGAGCAATGCCTCATGTCGATCACAGCGATCGCACGCCAAGCTCAGGGGATGCGTGTAGGAGAAGTCATCGCCAAGCTTGCAGAAGACGCTTACTTCATGCGAGTTGACAACAGGGTCGCTCAGCCGCCCCCCGCCAGGAATCGCGATAACGAAGCCACAAGTCGCAGCGCGGACCTCGGTCGTAACCGTACTCGAGCTGAGCTGCCGGCCAATCCCAACCGTACTCGTGCAACGGCCGGCGGACCCTCTCAAGGTGGCAACAGCGCTGCAGCTGCTGGCGGCGATCGTGAGATCGTCCCTCATCGCGACCCTGGCGGCGGAGGCAGCGACGGCGGAAGCTCCAACCATGGGGCCAATAGAAGGGCCGGTGGCGGAGGCGACCGCGGCGGCCGACGCCATGCGAATAGCCACGCCTCCGGAGCCTCTCAGGGCGGCTTCGACGCCTGCCAGAAGATTGAAGAACTACGACGCAAGAAGGCTTCCACGTCAGGCGACAACGACGGCTTCCCTGCCTTCTCTGCGCGACTTCGCAACCTCCTCCTCCCAGAGAAATTCAAGCCTCTGGGAATCACCAAGTACGACGCGAAGCAAGATCCTGTGCAGTGGCTCAGATGCTACGCCCTCTCCATCGAGAACGCTGGTGGCAACAACGACACCAAGTGCCTATATTTCCCCTTCTGTCTGGACCAGGCACCGCTTACATGGCTCGAGTCACTTGAGAAGTACTCGATCGACAAGTGGGACCAGCTGAAGGAGCAGTTCACCAGCAACTTCGCGGGCGCTATGGGCCGCTCGGGTACTCGCATGGACCTAGCTATGGTGAAGCAGGAACAAGGCGAGACCCTTCGCAAGTACATGCGGCGTTTCTTCGACAAGCGCGCCACAGTAGTCGATGTCTCTGACAAAGAAGTCATCGACCTCTTCCAAGACGGTCTCTACCACCGTCGCACTTTTGAAGACTTCGGCCGTCGCCGCCCAAGCTCCATCACCCACCTCAAGGACATGATCACGTCCTGGGCCGATGAAGAAGACAAGGCCAACGCCAAGTACGACGCCATCCGTGGCAAGAGCAAGCAGAACACGGGCGGCGGCAGCAGCAACAACGGGAACCAAGGCGGTCGCAACAACAACAACTACTCGGGTCCCAACCGCAAGCGCAAGCCAGACAACACTGTCGCGGCTATCCAGCGCCCTACGAAGGAGAACTCGAAGAAGACCTCCGGCGGCTTCAAAGACTTGCTGAAGGAGAAGTGCCCATGGCATCTGGACGGCAACCACACCACCGAGCAGTGCTACCAACTCAGGCGAGCACTCAAGGATACTCCGGAGCCACGGCACCCTCATGACAAGAAAGGCAAGAAGAAGAACGACGAAGGCAATGGCGACTTCCAGGAACCCGACAAGACGGTGAACGTCCTCTTCGGCGGGCTACCCAGCAGACGGGTCCAAAAGGCTACCCGTCGAGATGTCATGAGCATTGAACCAGCGGTCCCGACCCCCCTCAGGTGGTCGGAGGTACCCATTACCTTCTCCCGCGCGGATCAATGGACTAGCTTCTCCGAACCAGGGCGGTAACCACTCGTCCTGAAGCCGGTGGTCGCGGGCTCCAAGCTCAACAAGGTCCTCATCGACGGTGGAAGCGGGCTTAACGTCCTTTTCACCAAGACCTTGAAGAAGATGAAGCTCGACATCACCCACATGCTCACCGAGAGCACCTCGCCCTTCTACGGCATCGTCCCCGGAAACGCGGCTATTCCACTGGGCTCAGTGGTCCTGCCAGTTACCTTTGGGGAATCTCGGGACAACTATCGTACCGAGTACATCAAGTTCGAAGTCGCGAACTTCGAGACGTCCTACCATGCCATCCTCGGCAGACCGGCCATCGCCAAGTTCATGGCGGTACCCCACTACACCTACCTAGTACTCAAGATGCCGAGTCCAGCAGGTGTACTCTCGCTGCAGGGGGACTTGAGGATATCGCACGACTGCGACACGGAAGCTGTGGAGATCGCCTCCACAAATCAAGTACCCAATGCAATGATGGAGATCTACGCTGCGTCGAAGAAGCTTGCCCCAAGCGAACTCGACATCCCAGAGAAGTCGGATAAAGCTAACAAGCCTCAGCCAGCCGAGGAGGTTCTGGTCAAGACAATTGACCTCGGGACAGGCGACAGCAGCAAGACCACCACCATCGGGGCGGGCCTCGACCCTAAATAGGAAGACGCGCTCATCAACTTCCTCCGGGCTAACCGCGACATCTTCGCGTGGAAACCAGCGGACATGCCAGGGGTGCCCAGGGAGTTGATTGAGCATTCACTCAACGTCGATCCTAAAGCTACCCCGAAGCGACAACACCTCCGCCGCTTCGCCGACGACAGACGGGACGCCATCAAGAAGGAACTCGCCAAACTACTCGCGGCTGGCTTCATCAGAGAAGTTTTCCATCCTGAGTGGCTCGCCAACCCCGTCCTCGTCCGCAAGAAGAACTCGAACGAGTGGAGGATGTGCGTCGACTACACCGACCTCAACAAGCACTGCCCCAAGGACCCCTTCGGGTTGCCGCGGATTGACCAAGTCATCGACTCCACGGCGGGCTGCGACCTGCTCTGCTTCCTCGACTGCTACTCCGGGTACCACCAGATCGCGATCAAGGAAGAAGACCAGGAGAAGACCGCGTTCATCACCCCGTTTAGCGCGTACTGCTACACGACCATGTCCTTCGGGTTGAAGAACGCCGGCGCTACATACCAACGAGCTATCCAGGCCTGCTTCAAGAGGCAACTCAACAAGAACATCGAAGCCTACGTGGATGACGTGGTCGTCAAGACCAGAAACTCCAGCACGCTCATCGACGATCTTGAAGAGACTTTCGCATCCCTGCGCGAGTACCGCTGGAAGCTCAACCCGAACAAGTGCGTCTTCGGCGTGCCGTCGGGCAAACTACTCGGCTTCATCATCAGCCATCGCGGCATCGAAGCCAATCCCGAGAAGATCTCCGCCATCACCAGCATGAAAGCTCCCACATGCATCAAAGACGTGCAGAAGCTGACCGGGTGCATGGCGGCCTTGAACAGATTCATCTCGAAGCTTGGAGAACGGGGGCTCCCCTTCTTCAAATTACTCAAACACCAAGAGATGTTCGTGTGGACTCCAGAGGCGGACCAAGCCCTTGCCTAGCTCAAGGACTTCCTATCGAAGCCACCAGTCCTCACAGCTCCTCGTAAAGGCGAGCATCTACTGCTCTACCTCGCTGCGACTACTCACGTGGTCAGTACTGCCATCATCGTCGAGCGGCAGGAAGACGACCACGCCTATCCAGTCCAGCGTCCAGTCTACTTCGTCAGCGAGATCCTATCAGAATCCAAAGCACGCTACCAGCCAGTACAGAAGCTTCTGTACGCAGTGCTCATCACCTTGCGGAAGCTACGACACTACTTCCAGGAGTACTCGATCTTCGTCGTCACCGACTACCCGCTCGGTGACATCCTGCGGAACCAAGATGCTACTGGAAGAATCTCCAAATGGGCAGTCGAACTCGGCGCCCTCAACATCGACTTCAAGCCACGCACAGCCATCAAGTCGCAGGCACTAGTCGACTTCATGGCGGAGTGGCGGGAGAATCAGCTACCTACTCCAACCAAGCGCCCAGAGCACTGGGTGATGTACTTCGACGGCTCACTCAACCTCGAGGGCGCAGGTGCAGGAGTACTCTTGATCTCTCCAACGGGCGAACAACTCAAGTACGTCCTGCAGATCTTCTGGAAGGTCTCAAACAACGAAGCCGAGTACGAAGCTCTGCTACACGGGCTCCGCCTCGCGGCTTCACAGGGCATCAAGCGGCTACTAGTCTATGGCGACTCCGCAGTGGTCATCAACCAAGTCAACAAGTCCTGGGACCGCAACAAGGAGAACATGGACGCCTACTGCCTAGAAGTCCGCAAGCTCGAGAACAAGTTCTATGGTCTCGAGTTCCACCACGTCGTCCGCGACAACAACGTTGCAGCGGACGTCCTGTCGAAGCTTGGTTCTACTCGCGCTCAAGTACCAGCGGGTGTCTTCGTCCACGAGCTTCACGCGCCATCCATCCCGGAGCCGGCGCCACCGACCATTGACCCAGCGCATCCCCCGGCTGGCCAGGAGGTCATGATGATCGACGTGGACTGGAGGCAGCCCTTCATCGACTACCTCAGCGAGCAGAAGGTTCCCTCGGACAAGAACTTGGCCGAGCAACTCATCCGCCGTGCCAAGTCCTACGTTCTCGTCGGAGACAAGCTCTACAGGCGGGGCGCATCTTCCGGAGTACTCATGAAGTGCGTTCCCAGACAAGAAGGCAAGGACATCTTGGAGGAGATCCATAAAGGCGTCTGCGGCAACCACGCGTCCTCACGCACGCTTGTCAGCAAGGCCTTCCGACGGGCTTTCTATTGGCCCACAGCTCTGGGCGACGCTGAAGAACTCGTCAGAAGGTGCCAAGGGTGCCAATACTTCGCCAAGCAACAACACGTCCCGGCCTACAAGCTAGTCACCATACCGCCAACCTGGCCTTTCGCCTGCTGGGGGCTCGACATGATTGGGCCACTTCCAACTGCGCCAGGTGGATTCAACCGAGTATTGGTGGCCATCAACAAGTTCACCAAGTGGATCGAGGTCAAGCCGGTTACGTGCCCCAAGGCCGACAGAGTACTCGACTTCCTGGATGAACTCGTGCATCGCTACGGACTACCCCACCGCATCATCACAGACCTGGGCTCCAACTTCAACTATCACCAGTTCTGGGAGTACTGCGAGAACAGCGGGATCGACGTCCGATATGTCTCAGTTGCCCATCCTCGGGCCAATGGACAAGTCGAGCGCGCCAATGGGATGGTGCTCGACGCTCTCAAAAAGCGGCTACACGACGCTGCCAACTCCAAAGGAGTCAAGTGGATCAAGGAACTACCCAATGCTCTCTGGGGGCTGCGTACTCAACCTTCCAAGCCAACGGGACAATCCCCGTACTTCCTGGTCTACGGCTCCGAAGCAATCCTCCCTGCTGATGTCATGTGGGATTCACCAGCAGTGGAGCAATACGACGAAGGCATCTCTGAAGACAGCAGACGAGTTGACATCGACGGACTCGAAGAAGCTCGCTGTGCCGCCCTCGTCCAATCAGCAAGGTACCTAGAGGGTATCCGACGCTACCACGATCGCAACGTTAAGGAACGCTCCTTCAACGTTGGTGATCTTGTCCTCCGCCGCATCCAGAACACGGAAGGACTACACAAGCTCAGCTCGCCCTGGGAAGGTCCCTTCACAATTGCAAAGGTGACCGGACCGGGCTCCTACCGCCTCCAGACGCTTGAAGGCGAAGACGTCAACAACTCGTGGAACATCGACCAACTCTGTCGATTCTACGCCTAGTCTACACCGGGGGCTCCAGTCTATACGACTACTCAAAGACCCCTTCGCCGTAAGCGGCCTCCAGGTCCAGGCCCTAGTCTCCGGACTACTCCTCTCCAGGATCCAGCCCACGCGGCTACTAACGGATCTTGGGCTGCGATGAGCGACAAAGGACTCCAGCAGCGGTCTACTAAGAGACCAAGCACTCCTAGATCCAGCCCATGCGGCTACTAACGGATCTACTGCTATAAGCGGCCATACGCCCTAGCACTACTTAGCCGTAGGCGGCCTCCGGGTCCTGGCGACTACTCTGTAACAACGGCCCTGGCCATCCAGGCGTACTTCTTCAGTAATAAAGTTTGATTACCTATCAACTGCTTTACTGTCCCTTTTCCTCAACGGGACCACTGGCGAGTATGATTACTCGCGACGACTCCATGATGGGACTCCGCACTCACAGATCGCGATAACGAGTACTCATTTATGGAAGTTTCCTTCATTCATACTTAAACAAGTTCATTACAACTTTGTTTATACACAACTACTGCTACGAGCTAACCCTACAGGACTACTGGAGGTTGACCTTCTCGGCGACTTGTTCGGCAATGGGCGCCATCTGCTCCAGCAGCTCTGCGTACTGCTCGTCCGTGCAGTTGGCGGCTAGTCCGCCGGCGACTACGTCAACGGGAGCTTTTGGGAAGTACGACTTCATATACGCCAGGACCTGGTTGGGGATCGACTTCACCAGGTGCTTCACGTACGTCGCCAGGCGGCTCGGGGCTTCCTTCAGCCGGTCCACCAATGGGGCTATCTTCGGTCCCCCGGGGTGAGGCACCAGTAGCCTCGCGATGGGAAGCGCGGCCTCCTCGAGTTCCTTCAGCTGGGCCCGCAGCTTCTCGCAGTCCTCGTTCAGCTTCTGCAAAGATTTGTAGCAGTTGACGAGGTCACGATCCGACGCAATGCGAAGCTCCATGTGCTTGTCGCACTCGTAAGCAAGCTGCTTATAATCATACTCCAGTACCTCGCAGGCCTCTTGCTCTCGGTAGAAGAGGTTCTTCAGGTCGGTCTCTGAAGCCTTCAGCTGGTCGACACGGGTCTCAAGCTCTGCAATCAACAAGGCAAAGCGGGTCAGACTCCTCCAAGACACTACCAATGGGTACTCAGCATGGCAACGACGTACCTTTATTCTTGTTGCGGAGAGACTTGTTCTTCCGCACCAGCTCGTCGCTCTTCGCCTGCATATCTTGGATTTCGTTGTGATACTGGGCGAAGGCGGTGTCCAGCTTCGACTGCATCGCGGCGGCGTGCTTCCGGGCCTTCACGAGCTGTTCTTCTAAGGCCTCGGCCCGGAGCACCGTGTCGCCGTACCCTTGAAGCATGTCAGACTTCTGCCGAGACCGCTCTGCGACGTCCTGCCACAGACAACACATGTCAAATGGGTACTCAACACTAAAGGATTGACTACTCAAGGGTGTCGACTACTCACCTTCATCCATTGCTCGGCCTGGCGCATTGCCTCCATGTGCCGAGCTACCGTCGCTGGATCGACTAGGTCATCCGCCAGCAGCTCGATCCCGCCACGACTACTCGTCGCGGTTTCGGACATTGGCGCCGAGCGGATTGGCTCCGCGTCCTGGATCTCTGGCAAGCGAACGACTACTTCCAGAGCCGGTTCTGGATGCACGTCGTTGCGCCCCCCTCCAGCTGTCGCGGTGGCTTCTTCAACCGCCACCTCCATTTGCTCGGGGGCTCCTTCGGCAGCTCCCTGGGTCTCTGGTGCCAAATCTTCAACGGGCACCGCCGACGGGATAGCACTTCCCTCGGCTTCGGCACCTGTCAATAAAAGGACAACTGGATCAGTCATACATGGAGGTTACGACTACTCTTCAGGATTACTTGCACTTGAGCAAAGTACTCACCCTCTACGATGCTGGCCTCAGGCAAGGTAGCTTCCACGGCCGGCGCCCCGGATTCTGCCTGAGGGGCGGGAGCGGACTCCTCAGCGGGCGGCGCTGTTTCCTCTCCAGCCACCGCTGTGGTGGGTTCATCTCCCTCCCAGGTCAAGTCCGTCGATTTCCTGCAGAGTGCACAAGCTGGTTGTCAACCCAGTACGACTACCAAATCTAATGTACTACTCGGGAAGGATCACCACTTACAAATTCGACCGGACTACCGTCACGGTTGGGGCACCGAGGATGCTGGCAATATCTACCAGTCCAGCTTCGGTAGGCGTTTCCTCTTGCGCCTCAGTAGCCGCCGCTTCTTCAACAATAGCAGCGGCCGGTTCTCTGCTCCCCTCAGCAACTGGGGGCTGGCGCGACAACTGCGCCAAGAGCTCCTCTACGTTGGGGGCTGGGCTACGACTACCCCCAGCTGGCTCCTCCACCGTATCCCAGTTGCCTTCGTCCCCCTGCTCTATGGGGTCGGAAGGCGGCATCTCCTGCAAGCAAGGGAATTTCGTCGTCAATGTACAACATCGAGACATAAGTACTCGACTACCCTATTCAAGACGGCTTACCTCCTGGGACGTGGTCTCCGTGACCTTCAACTTCTTGGCCACGCGCTTGCAGGCCACGTTGCGCGGCCTCCTTGGCGGCGCGGGCAAACTAGCCTCCAGGCTAGTCGGCGGATCCTGAACGAGAGGAATATGAGACAATCCAGGGCGGCTGAATCTCGACCGCAGCTGGAAGCGCTCCTGCAGCGTCTCCTCATCGTCGTCCTCTTCGGACGTGTCTTCGACGACTACTGTGTCGTCTCCCTCACCAACCTCGCGCCGCTCCTTGGCCTTGGCTTTCCCTTCCTCTGGGACCTCGACAAGTTGAGGAGGCGACGCCGGCTCGGAGACGAACTTCACCAAGTCATCCTGCAAGAAGCATAATACGTCAGCACGACTACTCTTACGTAATGAGTACTCGACAATGGGTACGGCTACCGACCTCATTTGGCGGGCGCGCGGCGGAGTACTCGGGCACAGGGCACGGTGTGTACGCCGGCATGTCTTTGAAGATCCTGCCCAGCCTATCAACGATGTCATCGTCGTCGACTTCATCACCGGGCATGCGCGACGTGTCGTCGTCGCCAGTGTACTGGTACCCTAGGGTGTCGCGGGCCATCAGCGGCTGCACCCTTCGCTTCATGAAGCTGAAGGCCACATGTTCGGCCCTCAGCCCGGCTTCTCTCAAAGCCTTGATTTTCGCCAGCAGCTCGGGCAACTGGATACCTTCCTGCATTGTTGGCTCCGAGTTCCACCATGGCCGGTGCTTCGGCTGCTTCCCGCTTGGCTTCGGCAGCTCCGAGTGGTGGTTGGTGATGTAAAACCATTTCGACTTCCAATCTTGGTTGGAGTCGATAAGCTTGTACGAGAGGTACTGCTCCGCGGCGTCTTCTCGCATCTGGATGCCGGCTCCCCCCACTACTCGAGGATTGTTGGCGCTGGGCTGGGGCTTGACTCGGAAGAATTTTCGGAAAAGGATCCAATGGGGCTTGATCCCCAAGAAAGCTTCGCAGAAGTGTACGAAGACTGAGGTGTGGAAGATACCGTTGGGGTTGAGGTTGAGGTACTCGATGCCGTAGTACCCCAGCAGCCCCTTGAAGAAGTCGCTGGCCGGGAGAGACAGCCCTCGCTCCGCGAACCGGGTGAACATAGGGATCTCGTCCGGGCTTTTCTCCATGGGGTACGGATCCCCTGCAGCGGCTCTCCACATGTCAACCTCCTTCTCCCGCAAGAATCCACTGTTGAGAAGCGCCAGCAGATCTTCGGTCTTGGCCTTGGATTTCTTCCATTCTTGATTCGGATTTGGTCGCGGCGGAGACACCGGCGGCGATGTCCCCGCGGCGGATCCGGCGGCCTCCTCGCGAGCCCTTTTCTTCCCACCAGCAGCCTTCGAGGTCTTCGATGGTGAGGGCTTCATTCTCCAAGTGCACGGTGTCTTCACTCGCATTCGCTCGGGGGCTACGGCGGTGGCTTTCTACGGCGGCGCGTTCGGATCTACAATCCTCTCAACGGCGGCAGTGCGCACTAGCGGTGATTTCTGGCTCGATCTGCTAGGAATGGCTGCGAATGCGTGGGGTGAAAAACCCTAAGGGTTTTGGCTTCTATTTATAAGTCAACAGCGGCCCCTCCAACGGCCGGATGGATAAGTCTGTACACGGCTGACTCAGCGGCGGTGCTTGACTCTTCAACTTCTACTAGTCGACACGCCTCGTCTCGGGGGCTCGGCTACTTCTACTCAACTTCCTGGGTAGCGACAAGATTCAAGAGCAACTCAGGACACATTCTACAAGATGACCCTTCAATTCGAGAGGAAGTACTCGACTCAAGGCTCGGGGGCTCCGTGCCACGTGTCCTTCGGTTTTTTTCTCCGGATTTCACGGGATATTCTTGCCAAAACTTCAGATGGACCCTCAGCCAGAGTCTGCAACTCAACCTAAGGCTCGGGGGCTACTCCATATGGAGTGCGATTTTGCAATCGCACTTCCATATCAGTTTCGGCTTCAAGACAACACGGGCATTGTTGAAGACCTTCAAGAGCAGCACTCGAGGACGCTGGGGACTACTCGAGAAGACTTCAGGATTGCTCAAATATCAGCTGGAGTACATTCCAGCCTCGGGATGCTTCGACTACTCTTGAGGACTTTTGACTTGTAGCGCTCAGGGACGCTTGAGGACTACTCGTTAAGGCCGTCAAGACTACTCGAAGCTATCCTTCTCGACTACAAAGTACTCGGGGGCTTGTCGTATGGACCTCCCTGGGCCCACTACCTCGGTGGGTACCAGGACCGACTACTCGGTGGGCCCCTGGGACTACTCGACTTGCGCTGCACGGCACCTGATGGCGTGAAGCACAAGGGCTACAGAGGAGAAGTACCCGGATAGGAAGCTGTACATGTCCCGCACTGTATAGAGGACTCCTAGACGTACTCGACTAGTACTCTCTCCCTGAACCGACTTGTAACCCTGCCTCCCGGACTATATAAGGCGAGGCAGGGACCCCCCTCTCTCTCACGACTTAAGATTGCATCATCTTGTAATCGCACACAATCAATCCAGAGCCACGCAGCATACAGGACGTAGGGTATTTCGCACCCCGCGGCCCGAACCTGTCTAAATTGTGTGCCACGTGTCTCTTCCTTCGAGTTACCGATCTCGGCGAGGCCACATTCATCTACTTCGGGTACTCCCCTTAGTAGGTTGCCGGTCTAAAACACCGACAGGATCCGAAGGGGAAGAGGAGGGGGAGAGCGCCGGCCGGGACGCAGAGAGCCGCAGGTCAGGGAAGAGGAGCCACGGCCGGGGAGCTGAAGGGGCACCGAGGTTAGGGGCGTGCCCACCGCCGGTCACTGTGGCCGGACTGCTCCCACCACCACATCTCCCTCGCGCCGTGGCAGGGCCACACCTAGGGTGGGGTTGCGCACCACCGCCGCCCAATAGTCGCTGCCCAAGCCTGCGCCACGGTCCCCCCTACCTCAACCACCGCTCAGTCCTCGACATCGTCGCTCCTCAGGCGGGAATCGAGCTCGCGACCACCATTACTGCTGCTCGTGAGATACTACATGTGGTCGCCCTCGTCGCCGAGCACCACCTCAAACCGAACCAAGGGGAGGGGGCTATGCTCGCCGGCGGCAGAGCTCGGGACGGCGGCGGTGGCGTGAGGTGTGTGTGGGGGTGGGAGATTGGAGAGAAAGAAAAGAACAAACCGGTACCTACATAACCAGTGGTAGGTGGGTAATTTTGTGACCCAAAAGTAGCTGAAAGCAGGGGGAGACCTGCTTTCAAGTTTGTACTACACAAAAGCTGCTTTTGGCTATGGCTTTGAGTGACAGCCAACCCCTTTGGTTGGGCTGTTGGCTTTTGGCAAAAGCAAAATCAGCTAAAAGCCCAACCAAAGACACCCTTAGTGCCACCTTGAAATTCTATGGAGATGATGACCAACATATAAGGGAGGCTCTTGTAGAGTACTCCAAGTGATTGAGTATGAACTAGAGAACACACACGCACGCGCGCGCGTATCGCGTATTTTCACGTGATTTATCACGTGACTTGTGATTCTCCTTTTCTTGTTGTTTTGTTTTGGTCCACGTCGCCAACACCTAGACTGCCACGCCTGCCCTCGGAGCGGGATAAGCACGTCCTCGAACATACGTGCGGCGGCTTCGTGGGTGGACGTCGAGAGATACCAGGGGGCGGTTCCTGGATATCTGGCAGATCGAAACATGGGCGGTTCTGTGCCTTCTCTACAAAAGGAGACGTCCAGTTGACGGGGAAGACATACGCAACAACTCGCCATTCTCATCAACTTTGCTGCGCACTGACACCTGAGCTACTGCGGTTCCTCCGTCCGTCGTGCAGCGGATCGAGGGAGAGCGATGTCTCCGAACCAACGCCGGTGATCTGAAGGCCTACACGGGTGCCGGCGATCAGGTTTCTGGGAAGCGTACTCGCGATCGCTCGTCACTGCTTCCTCTACTCCGACATATCCTATGCCTACATCGACTTCATCTACATCCTTGCCGACCTCGTCATCCAGCCGTCTTCAATCTCGCGGGTGTTGCACTGTAAGTATACCAATTGCATCTCTTCCTGCACATGCCGTGATGGATGTTTGGATCTGTTCCTTCTTTGTATTCCTAGCATGTGTAGAGTTTGTTGATCCCTCTTGTGTTTTTGGAGTACTAGCGTATCTGTTTCTTATTGCTAGTAGTTTTTCGAGAATCAAATTAATCTTAAACCATGTTAATTTTGTAACAAAATGGTACTACACGGGAGTGGGAAGCAGACGAGCTAACAGTTGACCATTAGTTGGCCAACCTGCTCGTAACGATCTGCTGCCTCTCTTTGGAGTAGTTGCCACCAGTGGCGGAGCCAGGATAAAAATATAGCTATGGCGAACTAATTATTATTAATTTGTAAAAAAACTCACACGTGCTATAAGAGCTTCAAATGCAATAACCATAGGTATATATCAAACTGCAAGTCACAATCATTTGAAAATTCTAAACATTGATATGTGGACTTGTATTGTTCTTCCACATCAGCATTAGACTTAGATTGTTCTTGCCCAGAAACAGGGTTAAAAAAACTCTTGATGCTTACAACTGACAAGTATTATACCAAACACATGTATCAAAATTGTGCAAATACAGATTAATTAATCAATTACTTAAACAAGCTTTCTCAATTTCTCACCTTTTAATTTTTTTTTCCAACTTCACTAGCATTTGAAATGGATTGCCGTCGACGGATTGCAGCATGGTCTTGGGGAGTAGGATTGGTGGAAGATCGATCAGGCGGCTGCACACTGTTGGTTCCTTGTTGCTGGTCTTGATTTCCCTCTCCATCGGCATCTGGCGCCACCACGATTCACGCCGGTCACTACGGCTCTGCGTCGTCTGGCACGGCGTAGGGCGACCGGCGACGCCAATAGGAACAAGCGCGGCGCGTGGGGGGATCGATCGGTTTGTGCTTGTGCCTGTCAAGTGCCGATCCAACATCATGGTCATAGGCTGTTACATTTCGTATGGGCGGATGGGCCAAAACTCCAGAATGCAAAGGTCAAAGGGATTAAACAAAAAAAGCCCACAGGCCACAACCCAGTCCGGCAGCACTGTGCTTCTTCTCCGCCGGTTCTCCCTGGAAGAAATCGATGGCCTCGCAATCGCAGCCTGGGTGCGCCGTTGGGGCCCGGAGGTTCCTTTGCCGGTGGCAGGTATGGCGGCCGCCAGACCTCGCCATAGTGGTGGCTCCGCCACTGGTTGCCACTAATTCTAGAGCGGATCTGGGCACAAGCTGGGTGTGGGGGTAGCCGGGCTGGGCTGAGCCCGGGAGAAATAATTAATAAAACATTTACTCCTCTTTAAATAACAAATTCTTGGTTTAAAATAAGTGCTGAGAAATGAAAAGAGGAGTATTGAAGCCGTTATCAGAGTGACTCCAAAAGATAGGCTAAAACGTTTTGCATAAGTAAAAAAAGAAAACCGGCAACAAATATCGAGAGTCGCCATCTGCGCTGCCTCAGTTTTGCTCAGCATCGGCTCCAATCTGCTCGGCAAAAATGTCAAGGGATTCTTCTCGCCATCTTCCTCCAGCGCACTCCCGCCCTCCCTTTTGCCCGATGCAGGTGCCTTTTCCTCTTCCAGAACTGGGTAGCAAACTGGCTCGAGAAGGGAGAGGAACGGTAAGGACATGCAGGAAGGGGTCGGGCTGCGGACCACGAGGCTGAGGTACTCCGTGGGGCTGTGCCGCCAGCCAGGAGAGCTCTTCCCGAGATTGAGTCGCGCCGAGGGGAGATCCCCTGTTGCGGCCAGTCTCAATGGGAGGGTCATAAACATTAAATAGGGTGCCACATATGCAAATAAGATGACATGTCATGATATTTAATAGGAGAGAGAGGAAACCAGGGTCATCCTCATGACCCTGGGTCGGCGCGAAGTCCTAGGAATGACACCCTCATGACCCTTCCATTGAGACAAGTTGACACAATTTTTAAGCACAATTGACCAATCAACATGCAGCAATTAAATATGTACAGGAACCTATGAAACTGTGCTATGACCCTGTGCATTGAGAGAGGGTAGGTCATCCCGCAAACCAATACAGTAAAGATGATGTGTCATTCTTGAAAATTCCCCCGTGACCCCTTCCACTGAGACTGACCCAAGGCGGGGGCAGGGGCAAGCAGAGCTACGACCAGGGGCGGGCGGGGCCGGGGCTAGGGATGGGCCGACAAGGGTGGATTATAGCGGTGTTAGGGGCAGGGGCGGCAGAAAAGACACGTGGGTCCCGTTGGAATTTGCAGAGTGAGAGATGTAGTCTGTTGGAGTAACTTAGAGAGTGTGTGTGTGGAGGGGGAATCGAAGGAGTCGTTGGAATGTGCAGAGTGGGAGATGTAGAGTCTGCTGGAATAACTCAGTATGAAGAGAATTTTTTTTAAAGAATGGAATGGAGAGCAAATAGAGAGCCAAATTTATCTATTCACTACCGGAAAAGTTGTGAGCCCACAGTTTTGAATTTTGCCGACGGCCAAAGGTAAAACTCACGGCAAATAGACCGGCTCACGAAAAAAGGATTTGCCGAGAGCAGCTTACGGCAAAAAGCAATTTGCCGCCTTTTGTGGCCGACGGCAAAACGCTATTTTGCCGAGAGGATCTCACGGTAAAGAGCACTTTTGCGATGACTCTTTTTTCTAGCCGACGGGAAAATGATATTTGCCTTAAATTGAAATGAAATTTTGAAGTACTACCTCCGGTTTTTTATATATGACGCCGGCGCCTGCAAAGTTAAGCTAAATAACACTACCGTGGCTGTCGGAAACGTCACTTCAACATTACTTCTAAAGATGTATAACTTTTATTAGGGTAATTTCTTCATTTGACAAAGTTGTAATAATTTTGTTCACAAAACCTATATCTCTTATATAGTTTCATGAAACTATATGAGAAATGTATAGGATTTGTGAAGAATGTTACTACCATAATACCAGATGATCAAATGACCAAAATAAAAGTTGTCAGTATTGAGAATTTATGAAACTTTGTAGTTGAACCATTTCTAATTTGAATTACTTTCGTCAACAAAAAGTGCGTCTGAATTTCTCGAATTTGAAATTTTGAATTTTTGAAACGATCTCAAATAGAGAAACATTGCAAATAAAAGTTGTAGATCTTGACAAAGTATGAAATTTTATTGTTTGCAACTTTTGAATGTCAATGAAAATATTATCAAAGAAAAACTAAGTTGAATGTCTTAAATTTGAAATTCAAATTTTGTAAATGACCTCGAATGGAGAAACTCGCAATATGAAAGTTGTGTATCCAAAAAAATTATGAAACTTTGTTTTTGACAACTTTTTCATTTGAAATCATTTGCTATATTTCACTAATTAAATGTATTAGATGTATTTATTTTTAAAAATCCTTTTTCTGTGGGCCGAAAAATTGACTCGCGACAAAGAGGTAATAGGGTCGGCCGGCCCAATTAACCCACCAGCCTCTCCCCTCCCTAACCGTAGCCTATATAAGCCCCTCCCCCTACTCCTCCCTCCTCCCGCACTCCTCCCCCACGCCGCCGCCGAGCCCCAAACCCTACCCCCTGCCCTACCTCCCTCCTGCCACCTCCCGCACCCTCCGTCGCCGGCCACCTCCTCCTCTCCTCCGGCCACCACCACCTCCTCCTCTCCTCCACAGCCGCCTACTCGCTCCTCTCTCCCGACGCCGCCGTCCCCTTCCCCTCGCCTCCCCCTCCACTAGCCCCTCACCGACGGTGAAGAGAAGTGGCGGGGCGAGGTGTGGCGGCGGTGAATGAGGAGCTCGGACTCCTCTCCCCCGGTGTCAGCGGGGTGCTGATGGCCTCCACGGCGGTGGGCGCGAACAGATCTACGGCAGGTGCGAACGGATCTGTGGCGAGCTTCTTCACCGACTCCAAGATCTACGGTGGCATCCTCTTTACCTCCGCCAGCGCATCGACCTCGACATCCTCTCCATCCGCGATGGCTGAGTGTGCATGGCAGCAGTGGCAGACAGGCCCTCAGATTCGCCGCCCACCTCTCCATTCGGCGGCCGTGGCATCGAGGTTTTCTCCCCATCCTCTGTCTCTGTCAATCTCATCTCCCTCCTCCCTATTTTTTCCAAGTGGTGGCAGCGACGGTAGTGTGGTGGTGGTGGAGCTCCTCTACAGGAGCTGGCGTGCGGCGCGGCGGCGACGGTGGTGGAGCTAGTGGTGGTCAGGAGCGCCTGGTGGTGGTGGCGGCGGCGTGCGGGGCGAGGCGCGGCGGCGACGGTGGTGGGGCTGGTGGTGGTCAAGGGGAGCGCCTGGTGGTGGTGGCGGTGGCGTGCGGGGCGAGGCGCAGCGGGGATGGTGGTGGAGCCCATCTCCGGGAAGGGGACAGCCGGGACCGACCAGTGGGCACTGGTAGAGAACGAGGCTTTGGTACGCCCCTTTAGTCCCGGTTCAACTTTGGAGCCGGGACTAAAGGCCTTTCGTCGACGTGGCCCGAAACGCTTGCGGGAGGCACCCCCCTTTAGTCCCGGTTGGTATAACCAACCGTGATAAAAGGGTTGCCTCCCAACGTCTTTTTCCAGCATTGATTGACGCGGGCTTTTAGCACCGGGTGGGGTTACCAACTGATACTAAAGGGTGCCCCTTTAGTCTCGGTTGGTTACTCCACCCGGTGCTAATGCTTTAGTCCTGGGTGGAATTACCAACCGAGACTAAAGGGTTCCCTTTAGTCTCGGTTGGTAATTCCACCCGGGACTAAAAGCCCGCGCCCTATAAATCTAGCTTCTTCTTCCTCTTTCTCTTGCCCGAGCCATTCTTCACCTAGAGCTCAAGCTCCTCCTCCATGGCGCCTCAACCTTAGAGAGGTGTTGCTGAATTTTTTCTTCATCTATTTGTGAAGATTTCTCTCCTCTAAAGTGTTGCCAAGGTTTGATTCTTCTTCCTCCCTTCATTTGTTGTGATTAATTTTTTTTTATATTTTAGAGATGGAGAAAATAGAAATCTTAAATCCTAGGTGGGAGGAGCTAATAAGAGATGAGGTTATTTATATACTATAGATTTAGAAAAAAGTGGTTGGCTAAACACTAGCATTCTCTTGTTATCTTTTAAATTGATGTAGAGAAAATTGAATTTTACTTTTTGATATAATGATACATAGAACTAATTATAATTTTACATTTAGCTAATTTTTTAGAAGTTAGTTTATAAAAAATATGGTCATTAAAAATGGAGATTAAAAAATATCCATCAGGTGACCTCTGTATGCAATTGTGCACAACAAATGGCCAGATGTATGTAGTTCACATAGGATCCAATGATTGTCGTGTTTGTGGTACAATGACATACATGCAGAGGTCACCTGATGGCTATTACAAGGCACAACATCAATAGCAATGAGTACAAGTCCCAAGCTGAAACTAGTCAGTTTCTAACTTTTGAACCTCTGCTTGAAACACATTTATGAATTCACGTATTGTGTTGAAATGATCAACATGCTCAGGAAGAATGTAGGTAGGCCTCCAGTTCTCATCATCCAGTTCATAACGGAATACATCATCAAACTCACCCTTCTTCATCTTTGTCTTTGTTTACTTTTTGATATAATGATACATAGAACTAATTATTAATTTTGCATTTAGCTAATTTTTTAGAAGTTAGTTTATAAAAAATATGGTCATTAAAAATGGAGATAAAAAATATGGTCAATAAAAATGGAGATAAAAAATAGCCATCAGGTGACCTCTGTATGTCATTGTATCACAACAAATGGGCAGATGTATGTAGTTCACATAGGATCCAATGATTATCGCGGTTGTGGTACAATGACATACATACAGAGGTTACCTGATGGCTATTACAAGGCACGACATCAATAGCAATGAGTACAAGTCCCAAGCTGAAACTAGTCAGCTTCTAGCTTTTGAACCTCTGCTTGAAACACATTTATGAATTCACGTATTGTGTTGAAATGATCAACATGCTCAGGAAGAATGTAGGTAGGCCTCCAGTTCTCATCATCCAGTTCATAACGAAATACATCATCAAACTCACACTTCTTCATCTCTGTCTTTGTTTACTTTTTGATATAATGATACATAGAACTAATTATTAATTTTGCATTTAGCTAATTTTTTAGAAGTTAGTTTATAAAAAATATGGTGATTAAAAATGGAGATAAAAAAATAGCCATCAGGTGACCTCTGTATGTCATTGTATCACAACAAATGGCCAGATGTATGTAGTTCACATAGGATCCAATGATGGCTATTACAAGGCATGACATCAATAGCAATGAGTACAAATCCCAAGCTGAAACTAGTCAGCTTCTAACTTTTGTACCTCTGCTTCAAACACATTTATGAATTCACGTATTGTGTTGAAATGATCAACATGTTCAGGAAGAATGTAGGTAGGCCTCCAGTTCTCATCATCCAGTTCATAATGGAATACATCATCAAACTCACCCTTCTTCATCTTTGTCTTTGTTATTCTGATTTAAAGGAAATAATTTTTGGACGTAATATGATGCAGATGAACCGGCAATGGATGAACGCCGACAGACGATCCCGGGAGTACATTGCTGGCATGCATACTTTTCTCGAAGTGGCCAAAGCCAACAAGAACCCAAAGGGATTCATGTGTTGTCCATGCTCTGTGTGCAGAAACGACAAAGACTACTCTGACTGGGGGACTCTTCACCTCCACTTGATTAAAAACAGATTCATGGCGAACTATGTGCTTTGGACCAGGCACGGTGAAAGAGGGGTTGTGATGGAAGACAACGAAGAAGAGGAGGATGATGATTGGGCCGCGGGGCAAGCTTTTGCGGATACTTTAATGGAAGATGTTGACGAAGAAGAGATACTAGAAGACGGCCATGTTGATGATCTTGGTCAGGTTCTAAAAGATGCACAAAGGGACTGCGAAAATGATAATGAAAAGGAAAAGTTGCAGCGTATGATAGAAGATCACAGAAAACTATTGTACGCAGATTGCAAACAGGGTCACAAAAAGCTTGGTACTACACTTGAAATGTTGCAATGGAAGGCAAAATATGGTGTGTCTGATAAAGCATTTGAGGGGATGCTAAAAATTGTGAAGGATAAGCTTCCCAAGAACAATGAATTACCGTCAACAACATATGAAGCGAAAGAGACTGTGTGCCCTCTGGGGTTGGAGGTTCAGAAGAACCATGCCTGCCCTAATGATTGCTTCCTATATCGAGGTAAGGAACACGAGAATTTGGAAGCTTGTCCTGTGTGCAAAGCGCTACGTTATAAGATCTGGAGAGATGATGATCCTGGTGCTCTCGAGGGGACACCTCCCAAGACGACGAAAGTACCGGCGAAGGTTATGTGGTATTTTCCTATAATACCACGTTTGAAGCGTATGTTTAGGAACAAAGAACATGCTAAGTTGATGACATGGCACAAAAAGGATCGTAAGCAAGACCACATGCTGAGACATCCGGCAGATGGGTCTCAATGGAGAAAGATTGATAGACAATACAAAGATTTTGCTGGGGAAGCAAGAAACATAAGATTTGGTTTAAGCACAGATGGTTTCAATCCATTTGGTGAGTTTAGCAGTGGTTATAGCACTTGGCATGTGACCCTATGCATGTTCAACCTTCCTGGTTGGATGTTGTTGACAGTGTATTTTGGTGCACCAAACATATTCATTACACTTTGGTTTGAGCTTGATTATGGAACTAACCCGCCACTAGGCACACTAATGATATAACAAGTTCATCTTTGTATGTGCACTTGGAAGTGTTGTGTTTTTGCAGGAAAATATGGACTAAAGGGACGGAGTCACAACAAGTTCAAAGGAGCAAATGAGGAGTCCCGTTCGTGTTCAAGTGCATGATGAGATCACTTCCAAAGGTGGTAAGGACCGAAGTGTTACAAAGGAACATCCCCGAGGATTGAAGCATAAAAGACCGGACTTCATGTGAGAAGACCCTCTATCTTGGATGCGAGGAAGACGTCGTCAAAATGATGCAATTGAAGGGGGTAAAGTGCAAAATGTCAAGAGAACCCACGGAAGCGAAGGGGCGACCGAACCGGGCCAGGATGGGCCTGGGCCGACCGGCCCAGGCCGGCCGGCCTGGCCCATTGCCGAGGCGGTTCGGTCCCCCATTTCTTGAGAGTGAAGATGATGCAACCCTAAGTCCGTGTGGGCGCCGCCATTCGCAGGGAGAGAGCCATTCGCCCGAGAGGCCGTCCACAAGCTAGAGAGGAAGGAGAGGAGAGAGATCATTCGCGAGAAGGATCGCTTGAGTCCAAGGAAGCAACCACAAGTGGAGAAGGACGTCGAGGCCCTGCCACGACACCCCCGGAGGAGAAGGAAGACACCGTCGGAAGCGTCACCATGATCAACGGCGCCATGTTTAGCGCCTTGATGGGGTAATCTTCTCATTTGTCTATGTTTTGTAATCGATCTTGAGATGTAATCGCTACTTTTATGGTTTCAATCTATCATCTAGTTTTGAAGATGTTTTCATGTTTAAGGTTAGCTACTGTGCCTTTTCGGGAGTATAGATCTCACTTCTCCCTTAGAACCCTTCAATACGCCGTGATCATCATAGGTCTAGTCACAAATACCTCTGCGTAGTGACAGTACGGGGGGAGGGAAAGCGCGAAACCGTGGTCACAACCCCCGGTAGATTAGATCGGTTTTTATATCTCTAAGCGGTTGCATGTTCAAGTATTGTAGACCCTTGGGCAAGTGTCTTTTATATACCTTGTGAGTCTCACAACCCTCTATAGTGTAGCATAGTGTTCTTTAGATTAGTCTTTAGTTAGGGTTTGGTTAGTTAACTAGGTAGTGCTAGATCAAACGCTTGTAATCCCCTTGCTCCGCGGATTGACAAGAACCTAGGGAATCCCCGTGGTGAAAAAGGTGCAGGTCCGTACGCTTGCGGATCGTAGGTGGACACGAGTTTTATCCATCAACAAGCCCCTTTTTCTGGCGCCGTTGCCGGGGAGCAAGCCAGTTTACATCGTTTGATTTTGCATTTATTTTCATTTATTGTTTATTGCTAACATCTAACCCCTATTACCTAGAAAACCACTTTGTTTTGTTTTTGTTTTTCTATTTTGTTGTCAAGATGGCGTTCGCCGACCACCCTATGGAAGAACCGGAGAGATCGTTAAGGGATTACACTAGCCCTCGATGTGAAGACATTAGAGTACAAGAGTCGGATTCGAAGCTCGAAGCGACCAAGTATGAAATCAAGGATAGGATCATCGAGATGGCGGTGGTAACCCCATTTAGAGGGATGGAGACAGAGAACCCGTATAGACACATAAAGCATTTCACGACGCTATGCAACACGGTGCGTCAAGGAGTTCCCGATGAATGGTTCAAGTGGAATCTCTTCCCCTACTCACTTGCTGGCGAAGCAAAGACATGGTACTTGTTTGCGTCCTTTGAAGTTGAAGGGAATTGGAACAAGTTGACAAAGAAATTTTGCGAGAAGTTTTTTCCAATAAGCAAGGTTCAACATCTAAGGAGGCAAGTGATCACCTTCATGCAAGGCGAAGAGGAAGGGATAGACCAAGCTTGGAATAGATTTAATGAGTTGATTGAACAAGGACCAAGACTCGGCTTCTCCGGTGACGTACTTTTGCATACATTTTTCTTTTCCCTAACCCCTAGTTGCATGGAACATGTTCAAATGTGTGCAGGTGGGGATCTGATGGAGAAAACACTCACGGATGCCGCTCAACTTTTACAAAAGATTAGCAAAGCGGCGGCCATGCGAAGAGATTGGGAAACACGAATTTCGGGAGAGCCGGGGCACGATTCAAACATGAAGACGCATGCTGAAATTTCCAAAAAGGCAGCCCCGGAAGACAAGAAGGAGGAGCCAATCCCAGAAAAGCTTGAAGAAGTACACATCGAGACAAGAACTACCCCAAGCGTTGACTTCGCCAAGTCAAATGAAACGAACAAGAGGAGTATGTCAAGCGCGAAGCCATTAAGGGAGTTTGAGCAAATGGATTGGGTTCCAATTGATTATGGAGAAGTATTCGACAAGAGAAGACCGTTCCCTAACTAAAAGGGGATGGCAAGAGCATTAGAAGTGGATTTCCCACCGGAAAAGCAAGCGGAAAATTCGTACGATCTTGAAACCACCGGGGAGATATTTCGAAAGCTCTTTAGTGATGATGAAGTGGATCCGGATCACATAGCCGAGGTGAAGAGAATCATGGGGATCAAGCCCGAAGCATCGCCATACGCTCGCCTCGCTGAAGTTTATGCAATAGGATCCGATCAAGAGGAGAAGACGACACCCCACTTGAGTTGCGAGATCAATGGAATTCAATGCAAGGCTTTATGTGACATCGGAACTCAAGTAAGTGTCCTACCTCCAAGATTTACGATAAAGTTCAAGACCATAACCTAGACTCAGTTCCAACTTCAACAAAATTAATTATGGGAGGTGGTAGAACTATTAAACCTCTAGGTATTGCTTGCAACATTAATGTAATCATCTTTGGAAAGTGCATACCAACCGACTTCTTTGTTATAGATGCCTATTATGATAATCATGATCACATAATCCTAGGTAGGCCTTTCCTTAAGTTGGTTGATGTCGTGTTGGATGCCGGAGAAGGCAAAGTAACAATAAATCTTAATGGAGATAAGTACACATATAATTTTCTTCGCGCTTCTAGTCATGCTTCACCTTTTCCTCCCGAGGATGAAGAAGAAGAGGAGGTAGGTAGTCTTTGTTTAGTTGAAACCCTTAGAGACCCGCTGCAAAGAGCGATGGAGAACCAACCCAATGATCAACAAGACGAGGAATTAGAGGAAGCAACGAAAGGATTAGAACCACAAGATGGAAGTGTGGAGGAAGAAAAATTCGAAGACATAGGAGACACTAAACCCGAAGAACCACAAGTGCCCGAGGTGGATCTCAAACCTTTGCCCAAGGGATTGAAGTACGGATTTTTGGGCCCAGACAAGACTTATCCAGTCATTGTGAGCGACGAGTTGAGTCCCGAAGAAAATGAGAAGTTGCTGAATTTATTGAAAAAGCACAAGAAGGTGATCGGATATTCAATCAATGATCTCAAAGGACTCAGCCCAGCCTTTTGCACTCATCGTATACCAATGGAAGACCAATGTAAGCCTGTAGTGGACCATCAAAGGAGGCTAACCCATGCCATGCGAGAGGTAGTGAAGAAGGAGGTTATCAAGTTACTTGATGCTAGAATCATCTACCCGGTGCCACATAGCGAGTGGATGAGCCCCGTACATTGTGTGCCGAAGAAAGGAGATTTGACCGTGGTGAAGAATGAGAAGGACGAATTAATACCGCAAAGAACCATGACCAGATGGCGGATGTGTATCGATTATCGAAAGCTAAACAAAGCAACAAAGAAAGATCACTTCCCCCTACCGTTCGTTGACGAGATGCTCGAGAGGTTAGCAAACCACACATATTTTTGCTTTCTCGATGGATACTCGTGGTTCACGCAAATTCCTATTCACCCGGATGATCAACACAAGACAACCTTTACTTGCCCTTATGGAACGTTTGCATATAGAAGGATGCCCTTCGGTTTATGCAATGCTCCGGCCTCTTTTCAACGTTGCATGATGGTGGTATTCTCGGAATTTATCGAGGAAATTGTCGAGGTGTTCATGGATGATTTTTCCGTTTATGGGAATACATTCGTGGATTGCTTGGAGAACTTAGACAAGGTTCTCACGAGGTGTGCGGAGGTCGACCTAGTGCTAAATTAGGAAAAGTGCCACTTCATGGTAAAGCAAGGCATAGTGCTCGGACACATTATATCCGAGGGAGGAATTGAAGTGGATAAAGCCAAAGTGGAGACGGTTGAGCAACTCCCACCTCCAACAGATGTAAAGTCTTTGAGAAGCTTTCTAGGTCATGCCAGATTCTGTAGAAGATTCATTAAGGACTTCTCAAAGATCACTAAGCCTTTAACTCAACTTCTTCAAAAAGATATGGCTTTTGACTTTGATGAGAAGTGCTTAGCGGCATTCCGGACCTTGAAAAATGCTTTAGTAAGTGCCCCTATCATTCAACCTCCGGATTGGAGTCAACCTTTCGAGATCATGTGCGACGCAAGTGACTACGCCGTAGGAGCAGTTTTAGGGCAAAGAAAGGAAGGCCGAGTTCATGCCGTATACTACGCTAGTAAAACTCTTAACGAGGCACAATTGAATTATGCCACTACGGAAAAAGAGTTGGTAGCGGTGGTGTTTGCTTTCGAAAAATTCAGATCTTACATCGTGAACTCGAAAGTCACTGTCTACACCGATGAAGGACCGATTAGGTGACCAGAGAGGGGGGAGTGAATGGGAGCTGATAAAAATTCTTCCCGAAGGATGAACTCGGCCTATGCCCCAAATTCACAACCAAGGATTCCCACACGAGCTTGCCAAGGTCGCGTAGTCATAACGGACCTACCGACCCTAGGAACAAGTCTCAAACAAACCCAGAGCGAAAGCGCAACTCAAGAAGCAAAGGACTTAGCCAATCTGCGAGGCTCGGGGCGGACTGTCCGCACGGACTGGGCGGACCGTCCGCGAGGCCTAGGCGGACCGTCCGCGGGTCTGTGGCGGACCGTCTGTAAATAGCCCCCAAACCACCAGTACTGCACCTCGAAAAACGGACTGTCCGTGCCCTTCCTACGGACCGTCCGCGGCGAAGAGACTGTCCGCACTTTCCTCGCGGACCGTCCGCCAAACTTCGAGCAACCAAAAACACTAGACCAAACGGATCGAAACATGAGCTCGCAAGAATACGCGAAGAACACGATGAATACCAGATCTGCCGGCTCCTCGCGGACCATCCACGACCCCCTGGCGGACTGTCCGCCAGGCACGGAAACAACAGCCCGAGCCCGACCCTCCAAAGGTCAACACCTCCTTCCCTTTGCCCGATCTCCTAAATCAACCAAGGGATTGCTACCAAATCATAGGTGAAGATGAAACATCTCTAGGAGATGCTATACCTACGAATTTGTAGCCTCAAACCCACTGAATCGAGAGGAATCGAGATTCTACCGAGCTCACACAAAGAGCTAGGGTTCCAACCGAAATCCTTCAATCGAAGGCCAAATCCGTAGTTTGAGGGGTCAAGATCAAGCACAATGATGCACAAGACATCTATCCATGATCCCCACAAACAAATCTGAACCCAAACACCTCAGAATCGAAGGAACAAAGCGCTCACGAAAATCCAACGAAAATAGCCCGAAAAAGACACAAAAATCACTCGAGCCACAAGAAGGAAATCGACGCAACCATGAATGCTTCCATACACTCGGAGGTCATATTCTCTACAAAACGGTGAAGAAAATGCACGCCTATGGAGCAGAGAAATGAGAAGCAGTCCGGATGGATGGTTTGCCCAGAAACCCTAGAGCTATATATATGGAGTTCCTCTGGGATGGGCAAATGACTAAGCTACCCCTAGAACTTGAAATGAGATACACACCCCTCAGGGGCAACATGGTCAAGTAGCATTCCTCTTCATCACACGACCACGCCGTTGCTGTAGTCCGCGTCCTCCCGACGCAAGCCCTGCGATCCTGCCACGTGTCCGCCGACATCGAAGCTTCTCGGTGCGCCCGGATCCCGTCTCTGCCCGCCGAGCCTCCGGTCTTGGTTTTGTGGCTCAACCAAGTAACCCGACGGTTTTGTGGTGAACCGCCGCAAACCCCGCGTGCAGACTCCGGTCGTGAACCGCTACCCTGCACCGGCTCCTATCCACGACTTCGTCTCGCTTTTCTTGCCACCATGCGGCCCGCACTTGACCCCGCTGGCCACCGGGTCCCTCGAGCCGAGCCTACTTGTCTCTCCACTCCTCGGAGTCCCCGCAAGGCAAAGACCTTTCGTGCCCGCTCTTCACCTACACCAACGCAAATCAAGCCGCAATCTGCACCTGCAATACTCGGCCAAGAGTCAGTCCACACCACGTTGTCAATCACTCATCACAGCCAGGAGCGACCATCCACCGGTCCTCGGACGCTCCAATCCTCAATCTCCCCCTTGATGAGTGCATTGACAACACACACATAGTAACCAATTCAGAGAAAAAGAAAAGAATCGAATGAAAAACTCAAACATGTGATCAAAAGCCAAACAAAAGCCAAAACAAGATCACTTGAGAGAGAAAAATCTCGGTCCCCTAAGGCAAGGGCAACGGCTTGACATAACCGAGATAAAATGCTCCAAAGTTGCCGACTCCTCAAGGTGAGGCAAAAGGACTCGACACCATCGGCAAAAGAGCACAACTAAAATCAGGCGACAAAGAGCTCCCAAATGCATATGAATGCAAGCTCCCCCTGAACAAAGCATTTCTCCCAATTTTTCTCCCCCTTGATGCACAACTTCCCCTAGAAACATGAATTGGGTACTTTTCTCCCCCTTGTTGGTAATGCATGAATCAAGTCTACAATTGCAAGCCTGTACTTCTCAAATAGACAAAGAGCACTACAACATGCTAAACAGAGACATAGACAAGCAAGATAGCCACAAATTTAGTACAAGCATCGCCAACAAGATAGATAAGGACATATAAGCATGTGACATAGCCATCATCAAAAAGAAGCATTTTTCACAAAGAAATTCCCTCTCATGAGCATAAGACCTAAACATGGCCAAAATGAGCACAAACAACATATAGCCCACAAACTTCATGCAAGGTCACAAATTCTCATCACAAGATCATCACAAACTCCTACAAGTTATCTCATGTCATGTCAAAGCCACCGAGCCATGTGTCCACTTCTAGATATGAGACTTCTCATTGGTGAACATCATGCAATGGTTTAGCACCCAAGATAAGAAATTTAAAGCATAAAAGACATAGAAGCATATTTTTCAAGCACAAGCATTTCATATACAAATTTCATGATTTACAAATTAAGCATGGTACATGAAGTGCCTTTGTGGCAAAAAGAAGCTTAGGCTTCTCCACAAGGTAGCATGTAGGCTAAACATTCATGATGACAGATGGGTCTTTGACCCCAAATGGAAAGAACATGGTTCCAAGCACAAATTAAGCAAGATATAGCCATAAGCGCACAATTTGAACATGAGAGGCATTCAACTCACAAGAGAGGATCATATATAGCATTTTCACAAAAGTAAGCCATCCACAAGCATAGACATCCCAAAGCTACCAAGAGCATAGCTATACATTACATGAGCATCACTAGCAAAGTCATAAGCTTATATCCAGCATATCATGGTGATCAGAGTATATTGGAGAAGCACATCTCTAAAGCATATGATACAAATGCAGTCTATGATATAAAGATGCAAACATGATATGATACATAAATGAAAATGCAACATGCATATGTACATCAACCCCCAACCGAAGCTCAAAAAGGAAAAACAACACCAAGCTCCCCTCGTAAACGCGCAAATGTAGCTTGGTCCAAAGGCTTTGTTAGGATATCGACGAGCTATTTTTCGGTTGGCACATGGATGAGGTCTATGTTTCCCTTCTCAACATTGTCTCTCAGGAAGTGGTACCTCACCTCTATATGTTTGGTTCTGGAGTGGAGCACAGGGTTTTTGGCAACACTAATGGCACTCGTGCTATCACACATGAGAGGTACATGGGAACACTCCTCACCAAAGTCACTCAGCGTGTATGTGATCCAGAGTAGCTGGGAGCAACCACTAGCGGCAGCAACATATTCGGCTTCTGTGGTAGACTGAGCTACACTAGATTTTGCGAGAAGACCAAGAAACAAGCGAAGAACCCAAAAACTGGCACGTCCCAGAAGTCGACTTCCTATCGACTCGACACCCCGCAAAGTCGGCATCCGAAAAACCAAGAAGTGAAAGGGAAGAGGACGCCGAGTACCAAAGACCAAGCTCAGGAGTGTATCGAAGATACCTGAAGATCTGCTTGACGGCCTGCCGATATGAAGTCCTCGGCGATGCCTGAAAACGAGCGCACAGACACACAGAAAACTAGATGTCTGGCCTCGTCGCTGTCAAGTACAAGAGAGAGCCGATCATGCTCTGGTACTCCTTCTAGTCCACGGGTTCTCCATCCTCATCCGCGTCCAGCACTGTAGTCATACTCATCGGTGTCGACAGGGGCTTCGAGTCATCCATCTTGAACTTCTTGAGGTGTCAGGAGGTGAGACCTAGACAGATCCACAAGGGGGCGACCCAAGCGGTTGTAGGTTAATGGAGGAATCAGGGAACTAAGAGCGTAGATGGTTGCACTTAGGATGAGCACGGAAATCCCAGCGAGACACAAGGAACACGGCGATTTATACTGGTTCGGGCCTCCGGAGAGTAAAACCCTACGTCCAGTTTGGTAGTGGAATTATGCGAGAGCGATCTACCCCTGAGGAGGGAGCCGTCGTCGTCGTGCCCTTGAGGGGCGCCCCAGGCCGTCTTATATTGGCTAGTGTGCCTTGGGTTACAAGTTGGTTTCCATCTATCCTAGTTGGTTACAACAGGGAAAGCTTATCCGAGCTGGACTGTCTTGTCTTGCACTCCAAGCTGACTTTATGTCCTTGGGCCCATATGTCAGGTCGGCGGGGCCCACTAATAGGTCGGCGAGTCTTCTGGTAGGTCGGGCCCGCCTGTCGGGGACGGCTGAGACCCTGGTCGGTGGGGACCCATGTCTCTCAAGCCCCCGATCGACGTGTAGGCGTAGCGGTCGAGACGAGGTCATGTCGAAGCGAAGCGAAGGTATGGCACCGTTGAGGTCGCGTGGGGTACACGGTGATCCAAAAAAAAAGAAAAAGATGTCTTCTGTCTTGAGCAAAGTCGAACATCGAGCTCCTGGAATGGAAGTCCAGAAGGTCGAAGTGAAGGCGAGATGTAGAACCGCCGACCTGACCTGGATCAGGTGACACAAAGTACCTCCCGCGACCTTTAGAAAGGCCGCAATGCCAACCGTAGGTAGGTCGAGTAGAGGAGTAGTGGAAGTAGGCTTCCAGTAGGTCGAGGCGACGTAGAGGAAGAGGGCGTCGCAAGACGCACTCATGGAGTAGCCCTCGAGCAGTAAAGCGATCAGTATGATCGGTTTGATGGTCCAAAGAAGAACCTACGACCTTCTGCTATCAGCATGATGCCCTGACCGACTGAGTAATAGGCCAAAACACCTGGAATCTTCGGGAAGACGCCAAACGTCGAAAGCTGCCATGACCAATTGCCAGAGCTGCAGTGATGTCCGCCGGCCTGAAGTAAGCGACGACTGAGACGCCGGGAGGTCTGGCGACCTGAAGTGGACGACGACGGAGACGTCGGGAGGTCTGTAGACCTACAGAGGGCGACGACGGAGCCACCGAGAGGTTCGAAGACCTACAGAAGGGCGATGACGAAGCCGCCGCGAGGTCCGAAGACCTACAGAAGGCGACGAGGAGGCGCCGGGAGGTCCGTAGACCTACGGAGGGCGACAACGGAGTTGCCGCGAGGTCCGTGGACCTACGACGGTCGACGACGGAGCCGCCGGGAGGTCCGTAGACCTACGGAGGTCGACGACGGAGCCGTTGGGAGGTCTGTATACCTACAGAAGGCGACGAGGGAGGCGCCGGGAGGTCCGTAGTGCTACGAAGGGCGACAACGGAGTTGTCGGGAGGTCCGTAGGCCTACGACGGTCGACGACGGAGCCGCCGGGAGGTCCGTAGACCTACGGAGGTCGACGACGCAGCCACCGGGAGGTCCGTAGACCTGCGAAGGTCGACGACGGAGCCACCGGGAGGTCCGTAGACCTACAGAAGGCGACGACAGAGGCGCCGTGAGGTCCGTAGACCTACAGAAGGCGACGGGCCCCCGAGTGTGGAAGCTGGATGAGTCGTGGAAGTGCCGAATCGCCTCCCGCCGCAAGCCAGAGAGGTCCGCTAGGCAACAGGAGACACGTCCAGAGGTCAGAAGTACTCCGGAAGCTGGACAAGGAGCTGGCCCTGTGAAACAAAGTAGATGCAAAGATGGTGTACTAATCTACACAAATGTGATGAAAATTTGGCCTGGGCCTAAGACATGCTTGCAATATGTTTTGTTTGAGAAAGCGTTCCCCTCATCGTGCCAGGTGCAAATTATGCGAACTCAAATGCTATGAAGCTGCAAAACGTGTCCCCTCCGCTCACCCAACTCAGTGGAGGAACGACTTACCGACTGCACGGCTCAGCGTGGAGGCTTAGGTGCAGCCGGCGCGCGGAGGGGGGCCTTGGACCCAAGGTCTCGCAACCACACGACTTAAGAATGCGCATAATAAGTAAAAGACATTTAAAGGGAGAACGCACAGAAGTAAATTCAAAATCCCTCAGGTCTAACGACCCTTAGATTGGCAAAGACAAGCCCCCGAGCGTATCGAGGTCGGCTACGCCAAGCCCCCAAGCGTGTCGAAGGAGAGGGAAAATGAAGCAGGAAAAAAGCATGTAAAGCAGGTCAGTGAAAGTCACAGAGACTATCGATGAAACATACGGAAGCCGTAAGAATATTAATTGCAAATAACACTTAGCTTGTGCGTGTAGCCGAGGTCGAAAGATCATCGTGGTTGGCGACTCTAGCAGGAGCCGTCGAAGAGGTCGTTGGTGTACCGCAGCAGGTCGGGGTAGCAGCCGTGGCAGGTCGAAGTCACGCCGAGCTACGGGGGAATCGAAACGAAGTCGCAGGCGCGAGGTGGAGCCGAGTCGATCTTGTTGAGGTAGCGGGCAAACACTAACTGGATCAGTGGTCGCATTGCCACCGAGCTACATGGGTGGCCGTGGAAGGTCTGCGGTTTGTTCTTGACAAAGCTAACAGGTCGTAGGCGAAGCCACTAATGACGTGTTGACGACGTGGACTGCGTGAGCAACGACGTGGTGCTGTCACCGCCGAAGCTGCCGCCAGTGCCAAGGGCACACACCCAACCCATACGATCTTTCATCAGATGCCTGGTACATGGCGCATTGCCATACGGAAAACCCCACATGCATTACGAAATAGCATATTAGAATAATAGTGGGCCAACTAAACAATACTCGAGATCAGATTGGAAGAAAAAAATAAATAAAGAAATTATTCCATGTTTTCTTGTCCATCTAGTAGATGGAGTCCTGCATGCACGCGTGATGCGCGGCCGGGGCCGGTTGCTGACACGCCCAACTGCTGCTGCTGAGGTCTCGGGACGCACGTGCTCGGGCGATCAGATCGCCCTTGCCAGAGCCGGGACGATACATGTAGATGACGTCGTGTCGCGTCTAGGGCGCCGCACCCTAAGGTCGGCCCATAGTAGATTGAACCTTGTCGACGTAGACGGCGACGCGACCTGAGTCGTGCCGATGTTGTAGTGGTTGTCGCGTTGCTGAACGCGGTCGGCGAGTGGCCACGGAAGGTCGACGAAGCTAGCTGACGAGGACAGAGTGGACGCTGCCACCGGGAGCAATTGTGCGAGACATCGATCTTCGGTGTAGCAAGTCGGGCGGGACCTGCCACAACGCTCGGATTGATTTTCTGTGGCCGCACGGAAAGGTCGTCGGGGTAGTTAGCGACGTGATCACCGTCTTTGTGATCGGCGGGCTGCAGGTGACGAGGTGGTCGGCACCACTAGCTGCAAGAGCAACTGTGCGCTCCTTTTTTGATCGGCGGTTTGACCATGTGGATGCATGCATCATGTAAGAGAAATAGCAGATTAGCAGAAATCATGCCGGCCAAAACATACTCGAGATTGGATTGGAAAGAGATTGAAAAGAGAGAGAAAAAAAAGAAGGAAATATTCCCTGTTACGTGAACGTCTTGTAGATGGATTTGGCCTTGAGCACGTGCACATGGTGAACTCGTAAGCTACTGATAAGAGCGTACGGTGCTCCAGGCTGCCGCCGACCTTGATCGTGTACCTTCGCAGATGTATTTTTCTTTGCTGCATGGAAACAGGTTCCATACGCACGCCTTCGGCCCCACTCCGCCTCTCGCAGGTGAAAAGCCATGGATGATGTTGCGCATGACGTCGGGTGGGTGGGTCGGCACCGAAAAATTTCTGGCGCGCCGCCGACCTCGCGAATAGATCGAAGGGTGGCAGCGAGCAGGTCGCCGCGGAGATATCCTTCGTGCCGTCACCGATGATCATCGCCGGAGCGATCTGCCATCACGCTGCACGAAGAGCTCCCGATCACCCCTACTTGGCATGCCAACTGTCAGGGGGTGAGACCTGGACAGATCCGCAAGGGGGCGACCCAAGCGGTTGTAGGTTAATGGAGGGATCAGGGAACTAAGAGCGTAGATGGTTGCATGTAGGACGAGCACGGAAATCCCGGCGAGACACAAGGAACACGGCGATTTATACTGGTTCGGGCCTCCGGAGAGTAAAACCCTACGTCCAGTTTGGTAGTGGAATTATGCGAGAGCGATTTGCCCCTGAGGAGGGAGCCGTCGTCGTCGTGCCCTTGAGGGGCGCCCCAGGCTGCCTTATATTGGCTGGCGTGCCTTGGGTTACAAGTTGGTTTCCATCTATCCTAGTTGGTTACAACAGGGAAAGCTTATCCGAGCTGGACTGTCTTGTCTTGCACTCCAAGCTGACTTTATGTCCTTGGGCCCATATGTCAGGTCGGCGGGGCCCACTAATAGGTCGGCGGGGCCCACTAAAGGTCGGCGAGTCTTCTGGTAGGTCGGGCCCACCTATCGGGGACGGCTGAGACCCTGGTCGGTGGGGACCCATGGGTACCCATGTCTCTCATGAGGATGTCCTTCGTGTACTTGGCTTGATGCACAATGGTTCCCTCCTTAGCCTACTTGATCTGAAGCCCGAGAAAGAACTGCAACACTCCCATCATGGACATTTCGAATTCTTTGCTCATGTCCTCTGCAAACCTTGCAACCAAAGAGTGTGACGAGCCGCCAAAGACAATATCATCCAGGTACACCTGAACAATTAGGATATCAACACCCTGTTTGAGGAGAAAAAGAGTCTTATCAACGTTACCCATCTCAAACCCCTTGCTGAACAAGAACCCCCTCAACCTGCCATACCATGGTCTGGGAGCTTGTTTCAGCCCATACAAGGCCTTCCTCAGCTTATACACTCAGTGGGGAAACTCAACACTCTCAAACCCTGGTGGTTGCCTCACATAAACTTCCTCCTCCAAAAACCCATTCAGGAAGGCGCTCTTCACATCCATTTGGTACAACCTGAATCCTTTAGCCACAGAAAAGGCTAGAAGAATCCTGATTGCCTCCAAATGGGCTACAGAAGCAAATGTCTCCTCATAGTCTATCCCCTCCTTCTGGCTATAACCCTGAGCAACCAACCTCGATTTGTTCCTCACCACCTCATCATTCTCACCCTCTTTGTTTTTCCACACCCATTTTGTCCCAATAGGTTTGCAGTTTGGTGGTGGCTCCACTAACTCCCACACCTGGTTTCTCTCAAAATTCTCCAACTCCTCATGCATGCCGTTCACCCAATTAGGATCAGATAGCGCGTGTCCAATGTCTTTCGGCTCAAAGGTAGCAACAAAAGCCGAATGAGTAAAGTGAGAAGCATTTCTGGACCTCGACCGTGTCGTACGCTCATTGATGTCGCTGATGATTCTTGAGGGCGGATGATCAACTTGAACGCGCCTCGGTGCCTCTCGCCTGGAGACAACCTCCCCCTCAGCAGCTGCTTCCACTTGATCTTGTTGGATCGTAGTCGGTGTAGGGGATGGACCATCCTGCACCGTAGTCATCGTAGTGGAAGTAGAGGGTATGCGTGGCTGGAGCTTCACCATCATCACCATCATCCTCTCCAGCATCATCCTCCTCGTCCTCAAAGATCTTCTTGCCAACTTCGTCGTCACCTGCACACTCAAAGACAGATGAGCTGCATGGCTGGGTCTCGTCAAAGGTAACCTCGCAAGTTTCCATGACTAGGTTAGTATCAAGGTCGAGCACACGATATGCTTGAGAATGATTAGCATAACCCAGGAAAATTCCATCAGAGGACGTCGACTCAAACTTATCAAGCCTACCCTTCTTGAGAATAAAGCACCGACAACCAAAAGCCCTGAAATGGCTCACTCTAGGTGCTCGCCCATGCATGAGCTCATAGCACGTCTTGTTCAAGAAAGCTCAAAGAAAAATCTGATTCCCAACATGGCACGCGGTATTCACCGCCTCAGCCCAATATCTCCTCGAAGTCCTATGCTCGTCGAGCATCGTCCGAGCCATCTCACAAAGGGAACAATTTTTCCTCTCAACTACACCATTCTGACAAGCCACATAGGGAGAAGAAAATTGATGTTCGAGACCCAAATCACGACAAAAGGTTTCGAAGCGAGAGTTTTTAAATTCAGTGCCATTGTCGCTACGAATAGCTCGAACAACATCTCCATTCCTCTCATTCTTCAACCTCAAGATTAGATCCCGGACAAAACCAAACGTCTCTCCCTTGTCAGCCAAAAAGAAGACCCAATCATAGCGAGAATAGTCGTCCACTATCACAAGGACATACCATTTCCCACCCGCCGAGCACACACGAGCTGGACCAACCAAGTCCATATGGAATAGCTCTCATGGCCTCTCTGTCATAACGGATGTCAGAGGGGGGTGAGAGGCAGCGACCATTTTACCATGCCTACATGGAGCACATACCAAATCCTTTTGGTACTTCAACTTTGGCAATCCTCGGACCAAACCTAGCCTACTCAAGCGTGACAACAAGTCAAAACTCAAGTGACCTAGTCTCCTATGCCATTTCCAAAGCTCCGCCAAAACACCAGGAACTAAACAACGAGAAGAGCCGACACACTGAGAAAAATCAGCTCTGGAAATCTGACCCTCGGGGATGATCGTGCACACAAGATCACCTCGAGAATCCAAAACACGCGAAGTGCCCGTTTTGAAACGGACTTCAAAACCCTCATGAAGAAGCTGGGAAACCGAAAGAAGATTAAACCCCAAAGACTTGACAAGAGCAACACGCCTAAGAGTCACAGACTCGCTCACCTTCACCGTGCCCACTGAAAGCACTCTACCTTTCCCATTGTCCCTAAAAGTGATGTACTCTTTGGTCATCACCGGGGTGAGGCTGGAGAACCACCTTCAATCTCCGGTCATGTGTCGAGAGCAACCAGAGTCGATCAACTAAAATCCCTCCATGCCTCCCACCTGCAAAATCAAAAACGAGAGTGAGAGTGAGCAAACAACTCAGCACTGGGGTTATTACAAAACGAATCAAACCAGTGCCGTGCCATTTGCTCAAAAGTGGGGTTAGCAAAATCCATCCTATCTCTCCTAGGTGGAACACCCACACGTCCCCTTGGAGGACTACGCGTATCATGAAGTGGAGACCGTGGCCCATAGCTCCTCTAGGACCAAAAACTGCGATCGTTCCCCCCATACTCGTATTGGCCACGAGCGAAGGAACGTCCAGCAAACTCACCACGCCCAAACCCAACACGCCTACTGAGAGCCATGTATGGTTCGAGGACCGGTGGATGGTCGCTTCCTGGTGTGATGAGTGATTGACAACGTGGTGTGGACTGATTCTTGGCTAAGTATTGCAGGTGCAGGTTGCGACTTGACTGGTGTTGGTGCAGGTGAAGAACAAGCGTGAAAGGTCATTGCCGGTGAGGCCTCCAGGTGTGGAGAAGACAAGTAGGCTTGGTTCGAGGGACCCGGTGGCCAGCGGGGTCAAGTGCGGGCCGCATGATGGCAAGAATAGCAAGATGAAGTCACGGACGGTTTCTTGGTTGAGCCTCAAAACCAAGGTCGAGCCGGGACTACGTGGGAGCCGAGTCATGAGTGGTGATTGGCGGAGGCTACACCGAGTTCGTGAGGTTTCCGGTGGTTCACCAGAAAACCACTGGGTTCCTTGGTTGATCCACAAAGCCAAGAGCGAAGAACCGAAGACGGAGGTGCAGCAGCTCCAGACCGGTCTGACCGGTGAGGAGCACCGGTCTGATCGGTGTGCGACGACGCAGTCTGGAATCTTCGAAGCGGAGGACACGCGTCGGGATCGCAAGGCTTGCGTCGAGGCTAAGCAAGTTTGCGGTCGCTGGGCATCCGTCCGATGGAGTGAAGACAAAGATTTCCGAATTCGCCCTTGAGGGACATGTATCCCTAGTTAGCTAGTAAGGGTATTTTCGTCTTTCGGTTGCCTCCATATAACCCAAGTGGTGAGCGGATGGCAGCCATCTCTTGGAACCCTAGCTCATTTGGTTTTCCTATTTTCTCTTCCTATTTTCCTTAGGATTTTCGTAGGACTAGATTGAGAGCTTCATGGTGAGATCTTGTGAGAGGGAAGGATGATCGGGCGGCAAGCTAGACCTTGTATGAACCTCTTTGGTGTGTATAGATGATTCGACGTGGTTCCTCAAGCTTGGATGTGTCTTTCCCGTTTCTCCTTTTTGGTGCTTTTTGGAGGCTTTTCTTGGCGAATTTCTTGTGGCGGTTTTGAGACCTTTCTCTTTGGGATTTGGTGGGGGATGTATGCATGAACCCCTCGTGGTTCTTTTCCCTTTGATTCCCCTCCCAAATCCGTGAGTAAAGGGGCTCAATTTTGGGGTTTTCGTGGTTCTAGGGTTCGTGTTGTTCTTGGCGGAAATCCTTCGATTTCTCTTGATTCAACAAGTTTTGGTGGACCAAATCTTGGCTATGGAGTGCCCATGAGGTGTTCCTACTATCCCCAAAGTCTTGTGCGAATCTGTGGAGCGAATCGGGAGATCGGGAGTTGGATTTAGGGGAGTTGACCCACGGGCGCTGTTCATCCCGAGCTGCTGAGGCGTGACCGGTCTGACCGGTGCTCTTGACCGGTCTGACCGGTGCGAGCCCCTGGTGGGTTTTGTCTCGGGGAACTGTTGTGTTCGTGTGGTTTTGCCCCATGGTCCTGCTGTCCAGTTCTTGGCCCGTTTGGAGCTGTCTTGCTAGGCTTTGTGAGGGGTTTTCCTTCTTGGCAGATTGTTCTTTGGTGGTGGTTTTTGTTCCAGGGCCTAGAGGAGTCACTGAGGCTTCCTGGAACTTTGCTGTGCATCTGCTGTTTGCCACCGGTCTGACCGGCAGAGTCCACCGGTCTGACCGGTGCCATCGGTCTGACCGACAGGAGCCATCGATCTGACCGGTGTGGCACAGACAGCAGGCTGCTCTGTTTTCCGCTGTGCGTTTGGGGTGTTTGGTTCGGTTGGTTGAGTTGTTGGTTCCTAGGACCAGTAGCACTCTAGTGGCTACGTGGTCTTGGCCAACTTGGGTAGTTGAGTCGGAGAAGTGTGTTGGAAGCCGTGTTCATCTTGTTGGAGTCTCTATCTCCTTCGAGAAGAATTTTTATCGGCTCCCATTCACTCCCCCCCTCTCTGGTTTGCCTAATCGGTCCTTCAATTGGTATCAGAGCCGGTTCGGGTCTTCATTGACTCTTACCATTCTAAGATCCAAAGATGGCGTACCAGGAACGGGGTTCGGGTCCTCCGCACTTCGATGGGAAGAACTACCAGATGTGGCAGAGGCGGATGGCAGTGTTCCTCCGCGGAAAGGGTCAGATCCTTTGGGACGTTACGGTGAACACAACTTATGTTCATCCGATGAACTTCCTTGCTCCAGGATCGAGGGATATGTTCGACGCCAACAACAAGGCGGTCGACTACTTGTTTCGTGCTCTGTGTCAGCCCGAATTCGATCGGGTTCAGACAAAGGACTTAGCTTGTAGGATTTGGGAGCAGTTGAAGGATGCTCATGTTGGGAATGCTCAGGTTCAGGCTCGGATATACGCGACTTACCGGAGAGAGTATGAGAACTTCACTCATCTCCTCGGCGAGTCCGTCGATTCTCTTTTCCAGCGTTTTACAGTCGTGGTGAACAACATGAGAGCCAATGTGGCCGTGCTTTCATACGATGATCATGATAGAGCCGTGAAGCTCTTGCACTCGTTGGATCGTACCGTATGGGACGGAAAGGTCGAGGCTATCCTTGAGTCCGAGAAGTATGACACCCTGACTGTGAACGAGTTGTTTTCGAAGCTCAAGTCAGCTGAGTTGGACCGCGGTATGACAGCTAAGATCGAGAGCCCGACTGATTCTCATAGTCTTGCTCTCATTGGTGGCAAAGGAGCTAAGTCTAACGCTAACGCATCCTCCAGGATGTACTCTCTGTCTTCTTTGATGTCTTTGCCCGACGAGGAGTTTGACGTGCTTGGAGAGGACGAGCAGGCGTTGCTGACCAGGCGGTTCGAGAGGCTGCACGAGAACCGGGTGAACACGAGGAGGACAGCACGGACATGTTTTCAGTGTGGCAAGTCGGGACACTTCGTCGCCGACTGCCCGGAGAAGACGGAGTACAAGGACGGCTACAAGCACCGGTCGAGCAAGGACCCCAAGTACCGATCGAGGCGCGATCACAAGCACAAGAACAAGCACAAGGATGAGCGATGGTCAAGGAAGAAGGATAGCCGTGGCAGGAAGGCCCGAGCGATGGTCGGAGCGAGCGACGTCGACTCCAGCTCCACCTACTCTTCCTCGAGCTCGAGTAGTAGTGAAGACGAAGGTGATCGGCGCAAGAACAAGAAGTCATTCAAGAACTTGAGCGGGCTGAGTTGCTTCGCACGAGATGGCTTCTGCGGCATGGCTCGTAGCTTCGGCAGCAAGAAGAGTTACCAGAGCGACTCGGACTCCGACTCCGAGGATGAGGTACGTGACGAGCTTCCCTTCTTGCGTGAGGAGAACGAGCGTCTTGGCAAGTTGTTTGATAATCGTGATGACATGCTTAGAGAGGCCAAGAAGATGAGGAAAGAGCTTAGGGCCTCACTAGAAGATGCTAGGAACCGTGTGGCTGAGCTAGAAACCCAGAACCTAGATGCTAAGCTTGAGGTTGATTTGCTTAAGGCTTCTCCTGTGGTTTCTGATGAGATTGATTGCTGTGATTACTCTATGTACCTAGCTGATCTTACAGCTCTTAAGGATAAGCATGCTTCTACTTGTGATGAACTAGATGTGCTTAGAGTTGAAGTAGCTGAGCTTAAGTCTAGACCTGCTTTGCTAGGTGCTTGCACTTCTTGCCCTGTTTTGCATGGAAAGATTGATGAGATGCATGCTTACACTGTTTCGCTTGTGGCTAAGTTGAAAGAGCCTATTCCCACTTCTTGCTCTACTTGTGAATTGCATGCGGTTAAAAATTTGGAGCTTGCGCATTATGTTGATCGCTTGCAGGATGAGAATGATGAGCTGAGGAAATGTATGAGTTGGTTGTCAGGTCAGGAGCCTCAGCTTGGTATCATGATAGCGGTTTTCAAACGCTATGATGGTCAGGCACTTGGGGCTGACAAGCTTGGAGAGAACAGTGGTGAGGGAGTTGAGAGAGTTGGAGAGATCCCTATCCCACCACCAAACAGACACAAGAACAAGTTTGAGCCCAAGCCTAACCATCTCAGAAACAAACTTGACACTACTCCAGATCCACCCATATTCCCTCACCCAACAAATGATTTCCAAAAACTGGTGAAGTTTGTGAGCCCAAAGGGAGGTGAGGAAGGAGAGAAGAAGGGTAAGAAACCGAGTGAGCAGCCCCAACCCAAGCCTAAGTCTAAGCCACAGCCCTTGAAGTTCCATTGTGGGTATTGTGGGAGAGATGGTCACAAGGATGAGTTTTGCTTCAAGAGGAAGCATGAGGAGAGAATGGCTAGAGAGTGGGCTAACAAGGACAAGTACCACCCCTCTAATGGTGTACCTGAGCCTCGTATGCAGATGCCTAGGGCCAAGGCGATTGTGAGGACGGTTCCGGCTTGGGGAGACCGGAAGGTAGCAGGTGGTGCTACTGGCCGAGCTACACCGGTCAGACCGGTGCACTACACCGGTCAGACCGGTGCAGGTCTGGACAGACAGCGGTCTGGTTTTCGTGCTCGTGAGGATGCTCGGTTTGGTTCAGGTGGTCGTAGTTCTGGTGGTTGGTTTGGAAAGTCTACAGGTGGTCAGTTTGCTAGACGTTCTCCACCTCGTGCTCAATACGGGGGTGGGAGGAGTCGTAGCTTTGAGATGGAGAGGAGGAACGGTCCACGGTTTTCCTTTCGTGGCTTTCGTTCTCCTCCAGCTAGAGAGGGTTGGTTCCCTCGTAGTGGTTACCGCGGTGGTGTTCGTGGTGGTAGCTTTGATAGGCGTGATGATATGGTTTGTGCTAACCCCACTTTGGAGCAAATGGCTCGGCACTGGTTTTACTCTTTTAGTACTAACCCCAGTGCTGAGTCGTTTGTTCACTCACGTGCTCGCTTTTGAATTTCAGGTGGGAGACTTGAGGAACGTTTGGTTGATTGACTCCGGTTTCTCGAGGCATATGACCGGAGACAAGGGGTGGTTCTCAAGTCTCGTCCCGTTGGTGTCCAAGACATACATCACCTTTGGGGACAATGGGTGAGGGCGTGTGCTTTCAGAAGGTGAGATTAAGGTAAGTGACAAGGTCACTCTCAGGCGTGTTGCTCTTGTTCAATCGCTGGGGTTCAATTTGCTTTCCGTGTCCCAGTTGTTGGATGAGGGCTTTGAGGTGTTGTTTCGGCCTGGTGGTTCTCGGATTTTAGATTCTCGAGGGGACCTTGTTTGCATGGTCATTCCCGAGGGTCAAGTGTTCCGAGCTGATTTCTCTCAGTCTTCTGGTGTGGAGCGTTGCTTTTTGGTTGGTTCTTCGAGTGAGTTGTGGAAGTGGCATAGGAAGTTGGGTCACTTGAGCTTTGACCTTTTGTCTCGCTTGAGTAAACTCAATTTGGTCCGAGGATTGCCACGGTTGAGGTTTGAGAAAGAGTTAGTTTGTGCGCCGTGTAGGCATGCCAAGATGGTAGCCTCTTCTCACCCGCCTCTCACCAATGTGATGACTGAGCGTCCATGCGAGCTGCTCCATATGGACCTTGTTGGCCCAGCTCGTGTGCGATCTGCGGGTGGGAAGTGGTATGTCCTTGTTGTGGTGGATGACTACTCTCGGTATGCGTGGGTATTCTTTCTTGAGGAGAAAGGGGAGACGTTTGGTTTTGTTCGAGATCTTGTCTTGAGGTTAAGAAACGAGAGGCACGGAGATGCCATACGAGCGATCCGCAGTGACAATGGCTCGGAATTCAAAAACTCTCGCTTCGAAACCTTTTGCCATGACTTGGGTCTTGAACACCAGTTTTCGAGTTCGTATACGCCTCCCCAGAATGGCGTGGTGGAAAGGAAAAACAGGACCTTGTGCGAGATGGCTCGGACGATGCTCCACGAGCATAGGACTCCGAGAAGGTTCTGGGCTGAGGCGGTCAACACCGCATGCTATGTATCGAACAGGATCTACCTCAGGGTTCACAAGAAGAAAACCTATTACGAGTTGATGCACGGTCGCACACCCAAGGTGCGTCACTTCCATGTCTTTGGTTGTAAATGCTTCATTCTGAAGAAAGGGAAGAAGTTGGACAAGTTCGAGGCTAGGTCTGCCGATGGCATTTTCTTTGGTTATGCATCTCATTCTAGAGCATTTCGTGTGCTCAATCTTGAAACTAACCAAATCGTGGAGACTTGCGAGGTAACCTTCGATGAGACACAGCCACGTAGTCAGCTTGTTTTTGAGTGTGCAGGTGACGACGAACTTGGCGAGAAGATCTTTCAAGAGGAGGAGCATGAACATGGAGATGATGAAGATGGCGGTGTGGTGCCCGCGGCTGAACATGTACCTACTACTTCGACGACGATCGAGAACGGGCCCTCTCCCACACCTACAACGACAAACCCAGATCAAGGCGAAGCTGCTGTTGAGGGGGAGGTAGCATCAAGGCGAGAACCTCCCCGGCGAGTGCAAGTGGATCACCCAGCTTCGAGAATCATCGGCGACATGAATGAGCGTACTACACGGTCGAGGGTTCGGAACAATTCTCATTTCGCTCATGCTGCTTTTGTTGCCACCTTTGAGCCCTAAAACATTGGACACACGCTATCTGATCATAATTGGGTTAATTCGATGCATGAGGAGTCAGAGAATTTTGAGAGGAACCAAGTTTGGGTGTTGGTTGACCCTCCCCCAGGGTGTAAGCCGATTGGGACAAAATGGGTGTGGAAGAACAAAGAGGGAGAGAAAGGAGAAGTGGTGAGGAACAAGTCAAGACTTGTTGCTCAGGGGTACTCACAGAAAGAAGGGATCGACTACGAGGAGACCTTTGCTCCCGTAGCTCGTTTGGAGGCGATCAGGATCCTTCTAGCCTTTTCCGTGGCTAAAGGGTTCAAGTTATACCAGATGGATGTGAAGAGTGCTTTCCTGAATGGTGTGTTGGAGGAAGAGGTGTATGTGAGGCAACCACCGGGGTTTGAGAGTGAGAAGTACCCCCACCGGGTTTACAAGTTGAGGAAGGCGCTGTATGGGTTGAAGCAGGCGCCTAGAGCTTGGTATGGTAGGCTGAGGGGGTTCCTGTTTGAGAGAGGGTTTGAGATGGGGAAGGTCGATCAGACCTTGTTTCTCCTCAGGCAGGGCAAAGATATCCTGATTGTGCAGGTATACGTGGATGGTATTGTCTTTGGTGGCTCGTCTAACTCTCTTGTTGCAAGGTTTGCAGAAGACATGAGCAGGGAATTTGAGATGAGCATGATGGGTGAGTTGCAGTTCTTCCTCGGGCTACAAATCAAGCAATCAAAGGAAGGAACATTTGTGCACTAAGCTAAGTACACCAAGGACATTGTGAGGAAGTTCAAGATGGAGGATTCCAAGGCCATGGCGACGCCTATGAGTACGACTACAGCTCTTGATGCGGACGAGGAAGGTGAACACGTGGACTAGAAGGAGTACCGGAGCATGATCGGATCACTCCTGTACTTGACGGCGATGAGGCCGGACATCCAGTTCTCGGTATGTCTGTGCGCTTGTTTTCAAGCGTCTCCAAGGACTTCGCATCGGCAAGCAGTCAAGCGCATTTTCAGGTATTTGCGTCATACTCCTGACTTCGGCCTTTGGTACTCCGCGTCCTCTTCTTTGGCTCTTCATGGATTTTCGGACGCGGATTTTGCCGAGTGTTGGTTGGATAGAAAGTCCACTTCTGGGACTTGCCAGTTTTTGGGTTCTTCTTTGGTGTCTTGGTCTTCCCGCAAACAGTCTAGTGTTGCTCAATCCACTACCGAGGCAGAGTATGTGGCCGCAGCTAGTTGTTGCTCTCAGCTCCTTTGGATCACATACACCATGAGTGACTTTGGTGAGGAGTATACCCATGTCCCACTTCAATGTGATAGCACCAGTGCCATAAGCGTTGCAAAGAACCCAGTGCTCCATTCCAAAACCAAGCACATAGAAGTGAGGTATCATTTCCTGAGAGACAATGTAGAGAAAGGGAAGATAGCCTTGATCCATGTACCCACACATGACCAGCTAGCCGATATTTTCACCGAACCCCTAGATCCAGCAACTTTCACTCGTTTGCGGGGGGAGCTTGGTGTGTGTTTGATTTCTTGAGTTGGTGTGTGGGAGCTTCTTTGTAGCATATGTATAGCTTTCCTTTGTGCATTTCTTGCATTTAGCATGGCATATGTAACATGATGTATATGCATCTTTGTATCTTAGGTTGCATGCATTTTGTATCATATGCATTGTTTAGGAAAAGCTTCTCCTATATACATTGTTCACCATGGAATGATATATATGTCTTTGTGAGCTAGTTTGGTAAGCTATGGTTAGTTTGGCTTAGCTCTTGATAATCTTGGTTTATATCCATGGTTGATGGCTATGTTTTTGAAAAATGTCATATGTATGCTCTCTTCTGAGTAAATGCCTTTATATGATCTTGACATGTTTTAGTGGCTTGGCTATGCTTAATTTGTGGTTGGATAGCTTATTTTGATCATATGGGGCCAAAGGCTCATTTGCCATCATGAATGTTTAGCCCCCATGCTTGATCTTGTGGAGGGGCATAAGTTCCTTTTTGTCGCAAAGACATTTCATGTACCAATTTCAAATCTGAAAATGAAATGTAAATTGCTTGGAAAATGTGCTCCCATGTCATAAGTGCTAATTTTAATTTGTTTTGGGTGCTAAACCGTTGCATGATGCCTACCAATGAGAAGTCTCATATATAGAAGTAGGCACATGGCTCGGTGGCTTTGACGTGACATGAGGTGCTTGTGGGTGTTTATGATGGTCTTATGCTTAGAATGGTTGTCCTAGCATGAAGTTTGTGTGGCTTTGCTATTTTGACATGTTTTGCTCATGTTTAGGACTTTGCTCATGAGAGGGTAAATTTTCGCAAAATTGCTCAATTCTATCTTAGCTTTGTCCAATGGTTGTGAAACTTGGTGATCATGAAGTTGATGTCATTACGAAGCTATAGAGTATCTAACTTGCTCATTTGGACATGTGTAGCATCCTATGTTGAATTTTGTCTATTTGAGAAGCTCTAGGTTGCATTTTTTTTACATTTTTGGCTTGATTCATGCATTGTCAACAAGGGGGAGAAGTTTGAGCATGTTTTGGCCTACTGAATGCATCTAGAAGGTTTTCAGGTGGTTTCGAGCCATTTCTGGGCTCTGTTGTGCACCGGTCTGACCGGTTGAGGTCACCGGTCTGACCGGTCAGAGTGCTGGTCTGTTCACATGTTGAGCACCGGTCTGACCGGTGGTGTCGACCGGTCTGACTGGTCAGAGCTGAGCTGTTACAGCTGCTCTGTTTCATGAAGTGGTTCGCATGCATTCGTCTAGGGGGAGTTGCATTGGTTCAGGGGGAGCTTGCATGTGTGCAGGGGGAGCTCTTTGTGGTTTTCGAGCTTTGGTTTGATGGTTTGTGCTCTTTGCTTGAGCATGCTTTGTCTCGGATGTGTCGAGTCGTTGCCCTTGCCTAAGGGGTCCGAGACTTGTCTTCTTCAAGTGATCTTGCTCTTTGCCTTTCTTTGGCTTTCGATCGCTTGTTGGAGTTTCTTTTAGTCGTTTCTTTTCTTTTCCTTTTCTATTTGGTTACCAAAACGTGTGTGTTGTCAATGCACTCATCAAGGGGGAGATTGAGAGCCATGTGTGGTTCGAGGACCGGTGGATGGTCGCTTCCTGGTGTGATGAGTGATTGACAACGTGGTGTGTACTGATTCTTGGCTAAGTATTGTAGGTGCAGGTTGCGGCTTGACTGGTGTTGGTGCAGGTGAAGAACAAGCGCGAAAGGTCGTTGCCGGTGAGGCCTCCAGGTGTGGAGAAGACAAGTAGGCTTGGTTCGAGGGACCCGGTGGCCAGCGGGGTCAAGTGCGGGCCGCATGGTGGCAAGAACAGCAAGATGAAGTCACGGACGGTTTCTTGGTTGAGCCTCAAAACCAAGGTCGAGCCGGGACTACGTGGGAGCCGAGTCATGAGTGGTGATTGGCGGAGGCTACACCGAGTTCGCGGGGTTTCCAGTGGTTCACCAGAAAACCACTGGGTTCCTTGGTTGATCCACAAAGCCAAGACCGAAGAACCGAAGACGGAGGTGCAGCAGCTCCAGACCGGTCTGACCGGTGGGTACCGGTCTGACCGGTGGGTACCGGTCTGACCGGTGAGGAGCACCGGTCTGTCCGGTGTGCGACGACGCAGTCCGGAATCTTCGAAGCGGAGGATACGTGTCGGGATCGCAAGGCTTGCGTCAAGGCTAAGCAAGTTTGCGGTCGCTGGGCATCCGTCCGATGGAGCGAAGACAAAGATTTCCGAATTCGCCCTTGAGGGGAATGTATCCCTAGTTAGCTAGTAAGGGTATTTTCGTCTTTCGGTTGCCTCCATATAACCCAAGTGGTGAGAGGATGGCAGCCATCTCTTGGAACCCTATCTCATTTGGTTTTCCTATTTTCTCTTCCTATTTTCCTTAGGATTTTCGTAGGACTAGCTTGAGAGCTTCATGGTGAGATCTTGTGAGAGGGAAGGATGATCGGGCGGCAAGCTAGACCTTGTATGAACCTCTTTGGTGTGTATAGATGATTCGGCGTGGTTCCTCAAGGCTTGGATGTGTCTTTCCCGTTTCTCCTTTTTGGTGATTTTTGGAGGCTTTTCTTGGCGAATTTCTTGTGGCGGTTTTGAGACCTTTCTCTTTGGGATTTGTTGGGGGATGTATGCATGAACCCCTCGTGGTTCTTTTCCCTTTGATTCCCCTCAGAAATCCGTGAGTAAAGGGGCTCAATTTTGGGGTTTTCGTGGTTCTAGGGTTCGTGGTGTTCTTGGCGGAAATCCTTCGATTCCTCTTGATTCAACAAGTTTTGGTGGACCAAATCTTGGCTATGGAGTGCCCATGAGGTGTTCCTACTATCCCCAAAGTCTTGTGCGAATCCGTGGAGCGAATCGGGAGATCGGGAGTTGGATTTGGGGGAGTTGACCCGCGGGCGCTGTTCATCCCGAGCTGCCCAGGTGTGACCGGTCTGACCGGTGCTCTTGACCGGTCTGACCGGTGCGAGCCCCTGGTGGGTTTTGTCTCGGGGAACTGCTGTGTTCGTGTGGTTTTGTCCCGTGGTCCTGCTGTCCAGTTCTTGGCCCGTTTGGAGCTGTCTTGCTAGGCTTTGTGAGGGGTTTTCCTTCTTGGCAGATTGTTCTTTGGTGGTGGTTTTTGTTCCAGGGCCTAGAGGAGTCACTGAGGCTTCCTGGAACTTTGCTGTGCATCTGCTGTTCGCCACTGGCCTGACCGGCAGAGTCCACCGGTCTGACCGGTGCCATCGGTCTGACCGGCAGGAGCCATCAGTCTGACCGGTGTGGCACAGACAGCAGGCTGCTCAGTTTTCCGCTGTGCGTTTGGGGTGTTTGGTTCGGTTGGTTGAGTTGTTAGTTCCTAGGACCAGTAGCACTCTAGTGGCTACGTGGTCTTGGCCAACTTGGGTAGTTGAGTCGGAGACGTGTGTTGGAAGCCGTGTTCATCTTGTTGGAGTCTCTATCTCCTTCGAGAAGAATTTTTATCGGCTCTCATTCACTCCCCCCTCTTTGGTTCGCCTAATCGGTCCTTCACCTACCACCATCTCTCTGGGGTGGCTCACCTCGAGGCACAAACTCACGCCACTCTCGAGGGTAAATGGTATGCACCACACTCTCACCTCTCAGCACCATACGAGGCTCAGGCACACCACGAGAAGGGCGGTACCTGTCCTTGTTTGCCATCTCCCTAGCAAACCTCTCCTCACGCTTCCTCCTAAAGCAAAACTCAGCAAGATGCCCATCCCTCCCACAATGCTCACAATCGAAGGGGATCGGTTTTGGTTTTGGCTTTGGGCTCTATTTGGGCTGTGGCTTCTCCTCACTCGGTTTCTCTCCCTTCTTCCCAAAGAACTCGTTCCCTAAGTCACTCTTGAACTTGATGGGTTTCTGGAAGTTATCGGTGTGTGGAGGAAACACGGGTGGAGTTGGGGTTGTGTCTAGTCGGTTCCTAAGTGGGTTTGGCTTAGGAGCATATGCATTCTTGTGGTGGGTTTTTGGTGGTTCCGGGATATCACCGATCTTCCCCTCACCACTGCTCTCCCCAATCTTTTCCGACCCAAGCGCTTGCCCATCATAGCGCTTGTATGCCTCGATCATCATCTTGAGATGAAGCTCATGACCAGACAACCAACCCATCATCTTTCTCAACTCATCATTCTCATCCTGCAAACGATCCACATAGTGTGCAAGCTCCAAATTCTTCATAGCATGTATTTCACAAGTAGAGCATGATGTAGGAATAGGAGCTTTCAAAGCAGCTTCTAGGGATCTAGCATAAACAACAGACACATCTAGTTACTCATGCAAAACATGACAAGAAGTGCAAGCACCAAGCAAGGAGGGCCTAGATTTCATCTCATCTAGCTCAACCCTAAGTACATCTAGTTTCTCAACCTTGGAGGCATACTTTTCCTTAAGCACAGTCAAATCACTAAGGAAAACAGAACAATCAGTGCATTCAGGTTCATTGGTCACAATAGGAGCAGACTTCAGAGAATCTATTTGAGCCCTAGCATCAACAAGCAAAGACTCTAGCTCAACCACCTTCTCCTTAGCCTCTCCAAGCAAAGACCTATACTCCCTCTTTTCCTTGTTGGTCTTTCTAAGCACATCATCACGATTGTCAAGCAATTCATTCAACCTAGCATTCTCCGCTACCAAGAAGGCAGGATCATTGTTTACCTCATCCTCGGAGTCGGAGTCCGTGTCATCCTTGTTGCTCTTCTTGCTTGCGGAGCTATGTGCCATGCCGCAAAAGCCTTGGGCGGCGAAGCACAGGCCGTTGATGTTCTTGCTTGACTGCTTGCCCTTATGCCGGTTCTAATCTTCATCACTTGAGCTCGATGAAGAGTAGCAGGAGCTCGAGTCGATGTCGCTCGCTCCGGCAACCATCGCACGCTCCTTCTTCTTGTGACCGCCACTCTTCCTCGGCCTCTGCTCGGACTTGTTCTTGCCCTTGTGGTCGTCCCTCGAGCAGTGCTTGTGGTCGGTCCTTAGATGGTGCTTGTGCTCAGACTTGACCTCCATGGCTTCGGGGCACTCAGCGATAAAGTGCTCGTGCTTCCCGCACCGGTAGCACATGCCCGAGCTTCTCCGAGTGTTCTTCCAGTTCGTGTACATGCACTCGAACCGCCTGCTCAGCAACGCAAGATCCTCCTCGTTCAGTACCTCGAACTCCTCATCTGGCTTGGACACAAGACAAGAAAAAGAGAACTGTCTTGAAGACATGTTAGCGTTAGTCCTTGGTCCAGAAACGAGAGCCAGACTATGAGGGTCAGTCAGGTTCTCGATCCTTGCTCGCACCCCACGGTCCACCTCAGACGACTTGAGCTTGGAAAACAGCTCGTCCACCATGAGGGTCTCATACTTCTCTGACTCAAGAATGGCCTCGACCTTCTCACTCCACACTGTACGATCCAGAGAGTGCAGGAGCTTCACAGTCCTGTCATGATCATCGTACGGGAGCGCGGCCACATTAGCCCGCATGTTGTTCACAATTACAGTGAACCGCTGGAACATGGAATCGATGGACTCACCGGGGAGATGAGTGAAGTTCTCATACTCTCTCCGGTAGGTCACGAACAATCGAGCCTGAACCTGAGCGTTCCCAGCGTGAGCGTTCTTCAACTGCTCCCAAATCCTACAAGCCAAGTCCTTTGTCTGAACCCGATCGAATTCGGATTGACACAAAGCACGAAACAAGTAGTCGACCGCCTTGTTGTTGGCGTCATGCATTTCCCTCGATCCTGGAGCTAGGAAGTTAATCAGATGAACATAAGCTGTGTTCACCGTAACATCCCAAAGGATCTGACCCTTGCCGTGGAGGAAAGCAGCCATCCGCCTCTGCCACATCTGGTAGTTCTTACCATCAAAGTGTGGAGGACCCGAACCCCGTTCCTGGTATGCCATCTTTGGATCTTAGACTGGTTAGAATCACGAAGATCCGTAACCGGATCTGATACCAATTGAAGGACCGATTAGGCGACCAGAGAGGGGGGGGGGGAGTGAATGGGAGCCGATAAAAATTCTTCCCGAAGGATGAACTCGACCTATGCCCCAAATTCACAACCAAGGATTCCGACACGAGCTTGCCAATGTCGCGTAGTCACAACGGACCTACCAACCCTAGGAACAAGTCTCAAACAAACCCCAAGCGAAAGCGCAACTCAAGAAGCAAAGGACTTAGCCAATCTGCGAGGCTCGGGGCGGACTGTCTGCACGGACCGGGCGGACCGTCCGCGAGGCCTAGGTGGACCGTCCGCGGGTCTGCGGCGGACTGTCTGTAAATAGCCCCCGAACCACCAGTAGTGCACCTCGAAAAACAGACTGTCCGTGCCCTTCTTGCGGATCGTCCGCGGCGAAGAGACTGTCCGCATTCTCCTCGCGGACCGTCCGCCAAACTTCGAGCAACCAAAAACACTAGACCAAACAGATCGAAACACGAGCTCACAAGAACACGCGAAGAACACAAAGAATACCAGATCTGCCGGCTCCTCGCGGACCATCCGCGACCCCCTGGCGGACTGTCCGCCAGGCACGGAAACAGCAGCCCGAGCCCGACCCTCCAAAGGTCAACACCTCCTTCCCTTTGCCCGATCTCCCAAATCAACCAAGTGATTGCTACCAAATCATAGGTGAAGATGAAGTGTCTCTAGGAGATGCTATACCTATGAATTTGTAGCCTCAAACCCACTGAATTGAGAGGAATCGCGATTCTACCGAGCTCACACAAAGAGCTAGGGTTCCAACCGAAATCCTTCAATCGGAGGCCAAATCCGTAGTTTGAGGGGTCAAGATCAAGCACAAAGATGCACAAGACATCTATCCTTGATCCTCACAAACAAATCTGAACCCAAACACCTCAGAATCGAAGGAACAAAGCGCGCACAAAAATCCAATGAAAATAGCCCAAAAAGACACGAAAATCACTCGAGCCACAAGAAGGAAATCGACGCAACCATGAATGCTTCCATACACTCAGAGGTCAGATTCTCTACAAAACGGTGAAGAAAATCTACGCCTATGGAGCAGAGAAATGAGAAGCAGTCCGGATGGATGGTTTGCCCAGAAACCCTAGAGCTATATATATGGAGTTCCTCTGGGATGGGCAAATGACTAAGCTACCCCTAGAACTTGAAATGAGATACACACCCCTCAGGGGCAACATGGTCAAGTAGCACTCCTCTTCGTCAGACGGCCACACCTTTGCTGCAGTCTGCGTCCTCCTGATGCAAGCCCTGCGATCCCGCCACGTGTCCGCCGGCATCGAAGCTTCTCGGCGCGCTCGGATCCCGTCTCCGCCCGCCGAGCCTCCGGTCTTGGTTTTGTGGCTCAACCAAGTAACCCGACAGTTTTGTGGTGAACCGCCGCAAACCCCGCGTGCAGACTCCGGTCGTGAGCCACTACCCTGCACCGACTCCTATCCACGACTTCGTCTCGCTTTTCTTGCCACCATGCGGCCCGTACTTGACCCCGCTGGCCACCGGGTCCCTCGAGCCGAGCCTACTTGTCTCTCCACTCCTCGGAGGCCCCGCAAGGCAAAGACCTTTCGCGCCCGCTCTTCACCTGCACCAACGCAAAAAAGCCACAATCTGCACCTGCAATAGTCGGCCAAGAGTCAGTCTACACCACGTTGTCAATCACTCATCACAGCCAGGCGTGACCATCCACCAGTCCTCAGACGCTCCGGTCCTCAACCGATCACGCGGCAATCAAGTATCTTTTGGCTAAGAAGGATGCTAAACCAAGATTGATTCGTTGGATCCTTCTTCTCCATGAGTTCGATGTTGAAATTCGTGATAAAAAAGGGGTGGAAAATGTGGTGGCCAATCATTTGTCTAGGATGAACCGTGGACACGATGACAAAGAGCCCATAGAGGATAAGATGAGAGATGACCACCTCTACCGAAAAATCGACAAGGATACTTGGATGATTGATATCATTCGAGCAATTCGGAGAATGGCTCTCGATCACCTAGATAAAAACACTCAAAGGAGGATAATCTCCGAAAGTCGGAAATATTTTTGGGATTCACCTTACCTCTTTAAACTTGGGAATGATGGAGTAATGAGAAGATGTGTACCAAGAGAAGAGAGGTAAGGAATTTTGAGGAAGTGTCATTCGGTGGAGTACGGTGGACACTATAGTCATTTTCGAACCCAAGCAAAAGTATGGTCCAGCGGATTCTTTTGGCCGGAGATGCATGAAGATACTAAAAGATATGTTGCATCATGCCCCGAATGCCAAAGGATCGGAAACATATCTCAAAGGAATGTTATGCCCTTGAATTACAATCTACAAATCGATTTATTCGATGTTTGGGGAATTGACTTCATGGGGCCTTTCAAAAACTCACATGGATTTGAGCACATCCTAGTTATGGTTGATTATGTATCCAAGTGGGTAGAGGCCATCCCATGTCATAAAGCTTCCATGGAAGAATCCATCGCAATGATTAAGAGTGTGATTTTCCCTCGCTTCGGTACCCTGAGAATTTTGATAAATGATGGAGGAACTCACTTCACCGGGAAGAACTTTAAGAAGTGCTTGTCCAAGTTGGGGATCGAACATAGAGTGTCTACGGCTTATCACCCACAAACCAACGGACAAGCGGAAACATCGAATAGGCAACTAAAGAGCATCCTAAACAAGACCATAGAGAAAGGAGGCAAAGATTGGTCAAAGAAATTGGATGGAGCATTGTGGGCATATCGAACGGCGTTCAAGACACCGATAGGTATGACCCCATATCAATTTGTTTATGGCAAGGCTTGTCACCTTCCGGTTGAGCTAGAACACAAGGCATATTGGGCAATAAAAGAGATGAACCTCGATCTAGACGCCGCTGGAATTAAACGAAGGATCCAAATTAGCGAGCTAGAGGAGATGAGATTGAGAGCTTATGAAAATGCAAACATCTACAAAGAAAGAATCAAAAGATGGTATGACAAAAGACTTAAAAAGAAGGAGTTTAAAGAAGGAGATAAGGTCCTCCTCTACAATTCAAGATTCAAAACTTTCGGAAAAGGGAAGTTGCAAAGCAAGTGGGATGGACCTTATGTTGTTCATTCGGTGCTCTCTTATGGAGCGGTTACCATCATGGATATGAAAGGAGATCAATTCATGGTGAATGGTCAATGACTTAAGGTGTATTTCGAGCCCGATGTCGTGCCCATTCACCATATTGATATTTTCATCATGGAGGAGGAGCCTAGGACGTAAAACAAGGTGAGCAATTTGTAAATATCTCTTATTTTATTTTTCTGGAGTTTTCGCGAAGTTTTACCAGGCCAATTTCTCTACACGGGCTAACAATCAAAAAATAGTGGAGCATGCGAAAAACCGGACCGAACCGGCCCGCGAACCAGGGCAGGCCGGCCGGCCCGGTCCGATCGGCCCAGAGGGCCCGAGTGGCGGTTCGCCCCCATTTTTCTTTGGGACGTGCCTTTTCGACTTCCATGTTTTGTCAGAAAATTTTAGGGAAGTCAAGAAAAGGAAAAGGTAGGTTCTAGGGCATTCCTTCTCGGACTATTTAAAGGAACGAGATTGGAGCTCGGGAATCCATCCCAATTCACATCCTTTTGCCCCCAAGCAGCAGCCATGACATCCCCAAGGAGCGAGGAGATCAAGCTAGGTGCCGAGAAGCCTTTGAAGCCGGAGGAGGTGAAGCGATGCGAGCTCAAGCCTACAATGGAGATCAAGAGGACCGCCCGCATCCATTGCGGAGGGCGTGTCCCGACCGGGCCAATCGCATCTTGCCACCATGTCAAGGAGGAGAAGGCCTCAACTCCCGTCCGAAGATCGGAGCGACTCCGGGGCATGAAGAGGAAAGACTACAAGGAGGAGTCGCCTGAGCCGAAGGACTACGGGGGGAGCAATTACTCTGATGACCGCAGCCCGAGCTCGTGGGCAGCCGCCGGAAGGGACGACAATGACCTCTTTTATTGGGAGGAGGTCCCTAAAGAGCCAACTCCCAAAGGTCCAAACAGCGGCGGTGATCCTGACGACGACAGCGACGGCGACAACGGTGACGACCCCGGCGATGACGACCCATTTGGAATGCACCCGTTATGTTGTGCGGCTTGCCGTCACTCCATATTGGACCTCTACGCGTCGATCGAGGAGTGCTTCCAAGCTATGGAGGTGATGAGGCAGAGAATGGAGGATTTGGAGCGTGTAGTCGATGACGACTACAAGTTCCTTAGTCGGAACATGAGGAAGCTATTCGGGATGGTCGGCAACATGAAGAAAAAGTGGTGCAAGGATTGCGGGAAGTTCCACAAGATAGTTAGGGTTTTTCCCCCTTAGGATTTTTGTAAAATACGATGAGGATGTCATATGATTTTAGCGTGGGAGCGAGCTAGCTAGCTAGATTTAAAAATTTTGAGCCTTAGTAAGTTTAGTTTGGTTTGGTTTAGAGTTTGCGAGTTAAACTTTTAGGTGTGTTTTTCAATTTTTTAGCTTGAAGTGTGTTAATTTAGTGTTCGAGTCGAAAAATCAAATAAAAAGTGTCTTTTAATTTTTGTCTCATGCAATGCTTTTTCTTTCTTTACTCGTATGTTTTTCTTTAATTTTTGATATATGAGCATGAGCGATTGGTTTGAAAAGTTTACGTGGTGCTTAGTGGAGTTTTCACCTCTAAAAGTGCCCGCACTATACTTTGATCTAGAACCTTGTTTCGGTTATGCTAAGTTTGATGCTAATGTTGGAGGAGTTTAGTTCTGAAAATTATATGAAAAATCCTTGTAATAAATGTTAGCAAACTCTCTTTTTCCAAGTTGAGAGACAAAGAAAAATCCTATACAAGGCCAACTCAATATCCGCTCCACCATAAGTGCGGTTAGCACAATGAGTTGGGCTAGGATCCTTCTCTCTTGGAAGTTTTAATTTCGAGCAATGATCATGTCCTTGTCTTATGTATCTTTTATTGCTAGCCTTGTCATGTATTCGGTAACGAGACTCTCACATCGAAAGTCCCGTACATCGCCGAATTCCATACCCAACCCATAATATCTCTTTTGTACATCGTATTCCTTGAACACAACCTATGTTCGAAGTTTCATCTCGTTCCTAGCATGGTTTTTATTTAAAATTCAGATTGTATTTATGCTAGAAGAGATGAGCAAAGAGCTTTGGAAAAGAGGTAAAGATGTCAAGAGAGAGAGAGAAAAGTAAAGAAAAGAAATATGTGTATGGAAAAGAAAAGAAAAAAAAGAGAGAAAGAGAAAAAGAAAAGAAAAGAAAAAGAGAGAGAGAGAGAGAGAAAGAAAGAGGAAAGGCAAGAAAGGTATGAAGAGGGATGAATCAAGTGAAGATTAAATGAAGTGTAAGGAAGGATGCCACGTTGCTGTTAAGAGACGAATCTTCCATTTTTCCAACCATGTGCAATCCGACAACGAGGACGTCATCGGTGCCTTGTAGTCTTATTTTATTTTGCCCTTGCACATGTCCACCATTCTATATCTTCTTATCCTTGACATCCCCACATCATGGTTTAATTCTCGTGATCATTGGCTCGAAAGGTAAACAACCATTAGAGGAATTTCTTAGTTTGACAATATTTGTGTTGATCTCACTAGCCATACCTATAGCTCCACCTTACATGATAATATGAGAGACTTGTGGGAGGTAAGAGTTTATGGATTGTTTAGGATAACCACTTCAAATGAGCGACATGTGAGAACTTGGAGAAAGGATTTTGTCTAATACTTGTTGCAGGAATTTTATTTCGAAAAATCATGAAAACCCTCCGATGGAAGCAAAGAAATAAGCATGGCTGGAATTGAGGACCTCGAGTGAAAGGTATGAGTTGTGGGGTAAATCTCAATTTGGTAAAAATTCTAAACGCTCATGTTTATGTATCATGATCATTGCTTTATGTTTATTATATTAAAGATAAAGGATTGACTAACTTGTGAAGGAAGAATTAGCGGAGTATATTTTCAACACCATGGACAAAAGTTTTCTTTTACGAGGGACTTGTTCGAGGACGAGCAAGATCTAAGCGCGGGGGAGATGTTGACGGTGTATTTTGGTGTACCAAACATGTTCATTACACTTTGGTTTGAACTTGATTATGGAACTAACCCGCCACTAGGCACACTAATGATATAACAAGTTCATCTTTGTATGTGCATTTGGAAGTGTTGTGTTTTTGCAGGAAAACATAGACTAAAGGATGGAGTCACAACAAATTCAAAGGAGCAAATGAGGAGTCCCGTTCGTATTCAAGTGCATGATGAAATCACTTCCAAAGGTGGCAAGGACCAAAGTGTTACAAAGGAACATCCCCGAGGATTGAAGCGTTGTTGACGGTGAATTTCCATCAACCTAGCCATGAGTTTACCTTCAATGTTGGTATTGATTTAATATCCAAACTAACGATCTTAACCCTCATCATATATCAAGTTCGCACTCGCATGTGGTATTTGGGGGTTTATTGTTTACACAGGGATTAAGCACCTAAATGAGGACTTCCGGGTAGAGTTCATCGAGCACTTTGCGAGAAGGTCATGAAGCCCGACACAAGTCAAGACACGAGGTGAACATGACTCCAAGAGGCCCAAGGACCAATCCGTGAAGGTAGAAAACTCCGAGGATCTGGACAGAAAATGCTGAAGCATGCACGACAAGGAGCCCTATCCAAACCGCGGAGAAACCGACGTCAAGGACCCACATGCACTTGGGAGAAAGTTCTAGAAGACACGAGAAGCGACGGGAAGAAAACCGGGGCCGAACTGGGCCAAAATGGGCCCAGGCCGGTCGGCCCAACCCATTTTGACGTCGGTTTGGCGCCCCCTTTGACCTAGATGACCCTCGGGCTATTTATAGTCCCCCTGCCAAGAGCCACCCATCAATTCATTCGTCATCCGTCGCCGAGGAGCAGAGAAGCTAGAGGGACACCATCTCGGAGAGGAGGGTTGTGCTAGTTGTCTAGGGTTTCCCTAGCCGACATGGGAACCTTGCATGGAAGACCACGTCGGAGCTCCGGAGCAAGGATCAAGATCGAGGTAGGATCCCGTTGGTGATCTTGTTCATGTAATCATTCATGGTGAAGTCTTTAAGTGAATCCGATTTCTAGCGATCAAGTGCCTTCTCTATGATTTTGTTCTCCCTTGGTTTTGCTTCTTCCCCAATCTATACTTAAGATAGATTGCACAGGGTGCTCTTGTAGCCGCGGTGGCTAGAGGTGCATATCGGACCGACTAAGTGTTTTGAACTTGTTCTTCTTGAACTCGCCCTAGGCTAACCCGCACGAATAGGAGTGCGTTGTGATAGGACGGTGGCTCCAAAAGGCGGGCGTCTTCGGAATCGGAACGGAGGCCACGGTTTAAAGATGCTTTTTATGAGATTCGCTTTTCTATCTTCATCTATCTTGTTTGGAGCTACAACATAAGCATGATCTAGACTCTCTAGATCGGTTATCTCTTTGCTTTCTCTTGCTACCTCTTGTGTTTAGTAGATTAGATTAGATTAGATGTGTTTTCTTGATGATCTCTTAGATTAGATGCATCTTGGTTCTTCAAAAGAAGGAGTTTCCTTGCCTTACTAGATTGAATCCTTGCGTTGCAAATTGTTCCACGGATTCGATACCTTGGGTTCTCACACTTAAGGGAAGAAGGGTCCCTTGACTACGACGGGGGATTTGTCCGCTTGCAAATCCAAACGAACTTTGATACGACAATCAACCATCAACAAGCCCCTTTTTCTGGCGCTGTTGCCGGGGAACAAGCAATCAAGATCCAATCTAGTATCGCTTTTTGTGAATATTTTCAGTTTTTCTTTCGATTTTTCTTTTGCATCTCTTAATTTTGATCATCCTCAAAAAGAAAAAAAATCAATCTAATCTAGTTTTTGACTAACCCTAATTTTTCTTTTTAGATTTTTGTTTTTTTCGCTAACCCTAACCGGAGATGGACGGCTACCTCTCCAAGAAACCCAAACTTTCTTTTGTGGATGATCCAGGAAAACTTTACAGGCAAAGGATACATGCAACACAAGCAAAAGTACTGGAAACCCTAGATCCAAAAGCCGAGGTCGAAGGACTGTCGGAATCTCCAAGGGAATCACCACCTCCACGTCCAAAAGAAGATCAACATCAACCACCACCGATGGGAGAACAACCGCAGCCGAAGTACAAGATTGGGGAGCTATGCACCCCAGACGTCGTTGATCTACCCATCATAAATCTTCAAGATGCCGGAAGGCCATTCAAGATCAAGGTCTCAACTATCCGCATGGTGCAACACTCGCCTTTCACCGGTAAAGAGGATCCGAACCTTCACCTCCAAGCATTCGTTCAACTATGTCAAACTTTCGATGTGGATGGGGTGACTCAAGATCAAGTGAGGGCAAGGCTTTTTCCGTTCTCACTACTTGGAAAAGCTTTGCGTTGGTTTCACACTCTACCGGCGGAGTCGAAACAAGATTGGGAAGCGTTGATGCGGAACTTTATGAAGGAATTTTATTCACCGGCCAAGACTCATGGTTTGCACAACAAGATCGATACGTTTGTTCAATTTCCCATGGAGACAATTGCGGAAGCTTTGGAGTGTTTCAATAAATACATGCAAGCCGAACTCCTTGAAGGGAAGGTCAACTTACTCATGAGGAGGTTGGAGAAGATGGAGATAGAGAGAGAAGTTCAAGACCTAAAGGCTGCCAAGGCAAGATCCACATGTGAGGAGTGTGAGGAGTACGGCCATGTCCAAGGAGATTGTCTGGAGGAAGCAATGGTGCTCGACTACATGAAAGGAGATTTGCCAAACTTCCGCTACGGGCAAGGTAAACCCCGATTTAATGCAAGTTCTTCCATTCAAAATTTGGTTCCGCTTTGTATACAATTGAAGGACTTCACGAATGAGCAAGCTAAGATCAACAAGGATACCGTCACTAAGTTCGAGGCTATGGAGAAAGTATTGGAGAATATAGATGGCAAGGTGACGGAGGTCGGAAGCTCTATCCATCAAGTGTTCAACATGATGAAGATGCTAGAGACGCAAGTGGAGCAACTTGTCGGGCGCCCGATGGTTAATGAAGGAAGATTGTCGGGACAACCCTAAGGTCCCGAGATAGCGAAGGCAATTCAAACTCATTCGGGAGAGATGGAGGATCACACTAAGGAGACCATGGAGATCGCAACTGAAGGACCGGAGTTTGAGATGCCGAGCCAAGACATGATGATGCCTCCACGCTACTTCCGAGACATGCTTGCCAACAAGCACGAGATGACATTATGCGACCTTGGAGCAAGTGTGGGAGTCATGCCAAGAGACGTGTCCGAGAAGCTACGCCTACCGCTCGAGCCTATGGCCATGTGTCTAGAGTTGGGAGAAAACTCTATTCGCTATCCTGTGGGAATCGCCGAAGATGCACCCGTAAAAGTTGGAGAGATCAAGTTCCACATCTACGGCGAGGGAAGTGCATTCAAGTTTCAACCACATCTTGAGGTATGCAACACGTTCAATGTTAAATATGTTCCACCTCATCGTCGCTTTATCAAGGAAGAGACAAAGAAGAAGGAAGAGCCGGAGAAGAAGGAAACAAAGATCAAAGAAGTTGTTGCATCCGTCAAGACCAAAGAACAAAGCTAGCCCGTGAAGACCAAAAAAATGACTAAGCCGAAGAATAAGCCCGCTCCCAAGATGGTGTGGAAGTGGGTACCCAAGATTGCAACACCCACAAAGAGCGTTGATCCGAAGTGAAGAAGAGAAGAAGTCTAGCTATAGACTATAAACGAAGCGCTTTGCGGGAGGCAACCCGTTCGTCGAGTCAAGAATAAGCTACCGAGAGGACAACCCGATCAAGAATAAAAGCTACCGGGAGGGCAACCCGAAAAATTTCCGAATTCCAAGTAAGTTGGTCATAGAATTTGCTACACAAGACATTTTATTAACTCTTAAGTGGTTGAACAAGTTTATAGAGAACCTTTTATTTGCTCGGTCGTTATATTTGAATTTGTCTATCTTAAACCGATGACATGAGCCATCCCATGTTTTATTTGCCTCTTATCGAGAAACTAGAACCAAAAATTCAGATCCTATTTGAGCCTTCCATCCTCTCCATGATGGTAGGTTCAATTTTGTTTGCATGATAAAAACATGTGAGTAGAGCCTTGCTATGTTCCTTAATGTTTTTAAATCTTTGGACGCATGCTAGACTCATGTGAACCTAGGGAATTCGATTTTTGGTTTGATTTCACTTAACATCTACCGGTTTCTCTAGAGCTAGAGTTTTTCCAAGCCCCCTTTGTTTTTATTTATTCAAAATCTCTCTCTCATGTTTGGCCAAATTTAGAACCTAAACCCATACCCCACGGACAAGCCGGAGGAGCTTGCTATCAATTAATGAAAGCAAACGGTCTCGGTGCAACCAAAATAAAGGTAGTCGGAAAGTTTTCGACTTACAAATTGTTTTTGATGTTTAAAAACTCCTCTAGTAATATATTTTGACTCATTGCTAGCTCTGAGTTAATTTTTAATTTATAAAATTTAGAGAAGTGTTTAACATCTAAACATGATCAAGGGAAGGTTTTGAGGTTTATTTAACACCTTGTGCTCGATGATGCATCACGGGAAGGCTTTATCATTAAAACATCTTGGGCACATGTAAAGGACAAGCATGGGGGAGGGCAACATGACTTTGTTTTGCAGGAAATAAGTGAAAGCACATGTACCATGGAAGACAAGAAGTGACACAAAGTTAAGGAGGGAGGCATTGATCTCATCATTCAAAACAAAGGAGTGGCCGAGGGAGTTTGGCCGATGGATTCTCGTGGAGCATGAGAACACAAGGCAACAAGGGAGCAAGGAGCATCTCAGGGAAAGATCAAGGCAAATGGGGCAGCAAAGACCCCAGGCCGGCCGGCCTGGTCCGGTCAGCCTGGCCTCTTTTTGTGGCCCCCGATGCCCGTCTTCCTCCGGTAAGCCTCTCATTCATTTTTAAGTTCATGCTCCCGATTTCATAGTCCAGAGACCTTACGAACCACTCAGAAAAATTCATGCATCACTTCCTTCTCTAAAAATCCCTGAAAATTTGTTGCAATTCTTGCCTTTCCATATATGTTTTTGTGCATTTTTCTACCGGAGAGAAACCCTCGGGAGAGTTGTTTGTGAATTTATGCAGCAAGGCACGATGAGAAAATCCATGAACATCATCCTCGAAAGGAAGACACGATCATTGTCGGAGGCGCTATCTAACTCTTCGCGGAAGCATTCTATTTCCGAGTCCCTGCGCTGCCCCTTGGTGGCATGAGGAGTACACGAAGCTCGTCCATGTGGTACAACCGCAAGGACACACGGAGGAGCCACCTATTCCACCATGACACTCAACTCGTTCATCCGCTCCACCACCATACCCTCCGAGGCATTTCAAGATTGTTTCATCATGAAGATGGAGGAGGAGGAGAGGCTTGTTCATCTTGAGAAGAGAATTGTTGAAGAAGGATTATCCTCCGCAGCCCAAGATGAAAGAGGGGCCGCACATCAAGTTAATGAACAACCACATGGAGGGATCCCGATGCCACCACCTTATGGAGGAATACCAATACCTCCACCATATTATGAAGTGCAAGCATGGGGGAGTGGGGAAGACATGTCGCCACTTCCTCCACCATACATGGCGCCTAACGAAGCTTTCAAGGCGCCTCATCCAAATCAATGCAAGACAAATGGAAAAAGAGACCGGCGCAATCATACTACGAGCAAGGATACACCGTGCAAGACCATCAATATCAACCACCGGAGAATGAAGAATGAAGAGTGAAGGAAGGAACAAGAAATAATGCTTCTATCTAGTTTGATTTTTCTTTCTCCTTTTCTTTATTTTTTAGTTATGTGCCAATTTGTGTGTGCGAGCATTTTCTATTTTATTTTCAGCATGTGTGTGGTAGTAGTAGTTTTTTGTTTTCCATCACCATGAATAATTTCACCATCTTTTTATAATCTTTAATATGGATGGAAAATTGTGCCAAGTTGATATATGATGGCCGTTGCCTATTTGCTTACCTTTGTACTTGTTTTATGCATGATTAAGCTAATGCTCTCTTTAATGCAAATCTAAAATTAATTTAAATGCTAGCTTAATCCCTTGCGGAGGTTATGATAAAGATAAGACCCATAGTTTTCTTTCCATGCTCTCAACTTTTAGATGGGTTAAATATGATTTATTTTTTGTTCTTAAAAATAATGCTAACCTTGTCATTAATACCTCTTGCATATTGCTCTACCTATCCAAAGCCTTATATTTATTTGAGTGCAAAAACATAGTATACAAGATTTATTTTTGGGTGAATTAATTCAGGGCTTGATTTCTCTGGCCCGAGACTAAGAAGCTGGTCATTCCGTTTTTACGTATCTATCTTAATGCTAGCCTTTTCTATCCGTGCATTGTAAGTTTCCACATCGGAAATTTTGCAAACCTCGCCGGATATCCACCCAAAAACCCAATACATCTTTTTGTGTTTATCTCCTTGACCACAACCCAACATTTGAGTATGGACGAATATTTCGAGGAAGATCACAAGAATGAAGGTGCCAAGGATTGAAGTATAATTTTGGGAGACCTCCAAGACAACGTGGTTGCGTGAAGGATCCCTAGAAGATTTCAAGTGTTTCTTTCCAGGAAAACATAGAACTTTTAGTACCTACCTTGGCACAAAAATTTTACCACCTCTTTGCCCGAGGATGTGAAATCGTCTAAGCATGGGGGGAGCTGCCAAGGAGGTACAATGTAATCTAGAGTTGAAGGGGAGTATATAAAAGAAAGAAAAAAAGTATGAAAGAAAGAAAGAAAGAAAAAGGAGAAAAAAAGTGTATATATATATATAAAAGAGAGAAAGAAAAAGTAATAAAAAATAATAAATAAAGCTCCCCGGCTCTCTAGATGCATTAGGAGTTTCAAGAGGATTCAAGATCAAGACCCATACTCATCTTTCCAACCATGTGCAATCCGATAACGAGGACTTTGTTTGTGCCTCGGGATCACTCTTTGCCCTTTGCACATGTCCACTTATCTCAAAAAGTGTGTGTTCATCTCTCCCCCCTCCTTGTAACATTATTTTTCCAATGACCTTTTTGACGAGTCTCGGTAAGTCCATGAGAAGCTTGTCTTGTTTTGATAATATCTCAATTATAATATCTTGGTAGGACTAAACTTTTCCCAAAGCTCCAGATAAAGCCTTACACTTATATATATGTTGAGAGGGGAAAGGAGTAGAACAAATAGGCTTGAGAGACAAGATGAGATGAGAGTTCATGAGCAAGATGCAAGGTGGTTTAAATTTTTGAACTTGGTTTAGCACTTTTTATTCATCTTGCTCTACAGTTCAAAATTTCTGAGATTCATTTGAAATTTGGGAGCATGACTAATTACTTGTGCGAAGAGCTTAAGTGATATCCACCTTCCGTAGGGACGAAGGCTAGTACACTATGGAACTTTAACAAATATAAATTTAGAGAGCATTATGTTTTCTCGTGTATGATCAAGTGCAGGGTATGAACAATGAAAGGCAACGCTGATATCCATTGAAGGCTTACTCAAGGACGAGCAAGGTTTAAGCATGGGGGAGCTGTTGACAGTGAATTTCCGTCAACCTAGCCATGAGTTTACCTTCAATGTTGGTATTGATTTAATATCCAAACTAACGATCCTAACCCTCATCATATATCAAGTTCGCACTCGCATGTGGTATTTGGGGTTTATTGTTTACGCAGGGATTAAGAACCTAAATGAGGACTTCTGGGTAGAGTTCATCGAGCACTTTGCGAGAAGGTCATGAAGCCCGGCACAAGTCAAGACACGAGGTGAACATGACTCCAAGAGGCCCAAGGACCAATCCGTGAAGGCAGAAAACTCCGAGGACCTAGACAGAAAATGCTGGAGCTTGCACAACAAGGAGCCCTATCCAAACCGCGGAGAAACTGACGTCAAGGACCCACATGCAGTTGGGAGAAAGTTCTAGAAGACACGAGAAGCGACGGGAAGAAAACCGGGGCCGAACCGGGCCAAAATGGGCCCAGGCCGGTCGGCCCAGCCCATTTTGACGTCGGTTCAGTGCCCCCTTTGACCTAGATGACCCTTGGGCTATTTATAGTCCCACTACCAAGAGTCACGCATCAATTCATTCGTCATCCACCGCCGAGGAGCAAAGAAGCTAGAGGGACACCATCTCGGAGAGGAGGGTCGTGCTAGTTGTCTAGGGTTTCCCTAGCCGACATGGGAACCTTGCATGGAAGACCACGTCGGAGCTCTGGAGCAAGGATGAAGATCGAGGTAGGATCCTGGTGGTGATCTTGTTCATGTAATCATTCATGGTGAAGTCTTTAAGTGAATCCGATTTCTAGCAACCAAGTGCCTTCTCTATGATTTTGTTCTCCCTTGGTTTTGCTTCTTCCCCAATCTATACTTAAGATAGATTGCATAGGGTGCTCTTGTAGCCGCGGTGGCTAGAGGTGCATACCGGACCGACCAAGTGTTTTGAACTTGTTCTTCTTGAACTCGCCCTAGGCTAACCCGCACGAATAGGAGTGCGTTGTGACAGGACGGTGGCTCAAAAAGGCGGGCATCTTCGGAATCGGAACGGAGGCCACGGTTTAAAGATGCTTTTTATGAGATTTGCTTTTCTATCTTCATCTATCTTGTTTGGAGCTACAACATAAGCATGATCTAGACTCTCTAGATCGGTTATCTCTTTTCTTTCTCTTGCTACCTCTTGTGTTTAGTAGATTAGATTAGATTAGATGTGTTTTCTTGATGATCTCTTGGATTAGATGCATCTTGGTTCTTCAAAAGAAGGAGTTTCCTTGCCTTACTAGATTGAATCCTTACGTTGCACATTGTTCCACAGATTCAATACCTTGGGTTCTCACACTTAAGGGAAGAAGGGTCCCTTCACTACGACAGGGGATTTGTCCGTTTGCAAATCCAAACGAACTTTGATACGACAATCAACCGTCAACAAGCGTAAAAGACCGGACTTCATGCGAGAAGACTCTCTATCTTGGATGCGAGGATAACGTCGTCAAAATGATGCAATTGAAGGGGGCAAAGTGCAAACTGTCAAGAGGACCCACGGGAGCGAAGGGGTGACCGAACCGGGCCGGGAAGGGCCTGGGCCGGTCGGCCCAGGCCGGCCAGTCTGGCCCATTCCTGAGGCGGTTCGGTCCCCCATTTCTTGAGCGTGAAGATGATGCAACCCTAAGCCCGTGTGGGCACCGCCATTCGCAGGGAGAGAGCCATTCGCCTGAGAGGCCGTCCACAAGCTAGAGAGGAAGGAGAGGAGAGAGATCATTCGCGAGAAGGATCGCTTGAGTCCAAGGAATCAATCACAAGTGGAGGAGGATGTCGAGGCCCTGCCATGACACCCCCGGAGGTGAAGGAAGACACCGTCGGAAGCGTCCCCATGATCAACGGCGCCATGTTTAGCGCCTTGATGGGGTAATCTTCTCATTTGTCCATGGGTTGTAAACGATCTTAAGATGTAATCGCTACTTTTATGGTTTCAATCTATCATCTAGTTTTGAAGATGCTTTCATGTTTAAGGTTAGCTATCGTGCCTTTTCGGGAGTATAGATCTCACTTCTCCCTTAGAACCCTTCAATATGCCGTGATCATCATAGGTCTAGTCACGAATACCTCTGTGTAGTGATAGTACGGGGGGAGGGAAAGGGCGAAATCGTGGTCACAACCCCCGGTAGATTAGATCGGTTTTCATATCTCTAAGCGGTTGCATGTTCAAGTATCGTAGACCCTTGGGCAAGTGTCTTTTATATACCTTGTGAGTCTCACAACCCTTTCTAGTGTAGCATAGTGTTCTTTAGATTAGTCTTTAGTTAGGGTTTGGTTAGTTAACTAGGTAGTGCTAGATCAAACGCTTGTAATCCCCTTGCTCCGCGGATTGACAAGAACCTAGGGAATCCCCGTGGTGAAAAAGGTGCAGGTCCATACGCTTGCGGATCGTAGGTGGATACGAGTTTTATCCGTCAACAGATGTGCATGAAGCGAAAGTTTATTATGATGCCGGTGCTAATCCAAGGTCCAAAACAACCTGGCAACGACATTGATGTGTATCTAAGACCATTGGTCGATGAACTATTACTGCTATGGAAGAAAGAAGATGTACGTGTGTGGGGTGAGGATAAGCAAGAGAACTTCAACCTACGAGCATTATTGTTCATTACTATCAACAATTCGCTTGCTTTAAGTAACCTATCAGGGCACTCAAACAAGGGATATCGGGCCTGCACCCACTGTTTACATAAAACAGACGGTATTCATCTGAAAAATTGTAAAAAGGTTGTGTTTACCGTCGCTTTCTTCCTGAGAAGCATCCCTTAAGGAAGAAAGGTATGCATTGGAAAGGAAAGGCTGATCATCGTACAAAGCCCCCCCATTTTAAAGGAGAGAAGATATTTGAGATGGTAAAGGATCTAAGGGTAGTCTTTGGAAAGGGTGACTGTAGTGAACGACCTGTTGCACAGGATGCTAACGGGCGTGCACCAATGTGGAAGAAGAAATCTATATTTTGGGAGTTACCTTATTAGGAAATTCTTGAGGTCCGGAACACAATTGATGTGATGCACTTGACGAAGAATCTTTGTTTGAATGTGCTAGGCTTCTTGGGTTGTTACGGTAACTCTAAGGATACATTCGAAGCACGACGGGACCTGAAAGATATCCATAGGAATGAAGCACCTCCGAAAGAGGTTGATGAAGAAGCAGATCCTGAAGAGGTTGAGGAGGAAGAACAAGATTACTTAGGTCCTGCTAGTTACACCCTGAGCAAGAAAGAGAAGGACATCATGTTTGATTGCCTAAACAGTATAAGGTTCCATCTGGCTACTGGTGGAATATAAAAGGGATCATAAATATGAAAGATAAGAAGTTCACAAATCTAAAGGCCCACGACTGCCACATGTTGATGACACAGTTACTTCCAGTTGCGTTGAGGGGTGTTCTACCAGAGAAAGTACGATTAGCGCTCGTAAAGTTTTGTGCATTTCTCAATGCAATTTCACAGAAGGCAATCGATCCAAGGAACCTAGTGAAGCTGCAAAATGATGTTGTGCAATGTCTTTTCAGCTTTGAGTTGGCATTTCCACCTTCATTCTTCAATATTATGACTCACCTCCTGGTGCACCTTGTGAAAGAGATTACTATTCTTGGTCTAGTATTCCTGCACAACATGTGGCCTTTTTAGAGGTTCATGTCAGTCCTCAAGAAATATGTTCTTAACCGCGCACGTCCGGAAGGAAGCATCGCCAAAGGATATGTAACTGAGGAGGTCATTGAGTTTTGTGTTGACTTTGTCGACTCAATTGACTTGATTGGGGTTCCAGTATCACGACACGAGGGGAGGCTACTAGGAAAGGGCACCATTGGAAGGAAAGCATGTTTGAGCAATGATACTGATTTGTTCAATAAAGCACACCTAGCTGTTCTGCAACAATAAACCTTGGTGACTCCGTATATAGAGGAACACAAGTAGATTATTTCTTCTCAAAATCCAACCAAAACCGAAGCATGGGTTATATGCCAACACTTGGAAAAATTTCCCTCATGGTTGAGTGAACAAGTTATTGTTGATTCCACGATTCACCCACAACTCGCTTTGTTAGCTAGGGGACCTTCTAGCACAATTGTGAAATTCCAAGCTTACGATATAAATGGCTATACTTTTTACACAAGAGACCAAGATCGGAAAACTGCACACCAAAATAGTGGTGTCCATATAGACGCCATGGACAACAACAATAACAAGAACTCCTATTATGGTGTCATAGAAGAGATATGGGAGCTTGAGCACGGGGCGCTTAACATCCCTCTGTTTCTTTGCCAATGGGTAAAACTAACTGGAGGTGGCATAAGGAAAGATCAATATGGAATGACAATAGTAGACCTGACCAAGATTGGTTTCAAAGATGAACCATTCATCCTTGCCAAAAATGTGCATCAAATTTTCTATGTCAAGGATATGACTAGCAAACTGAAGAATACAAATCCCCAAGAAGGACCACCAGAGCCAAAGCGTCACATTGTTCTTCCAGGTAAAATAGTAATCGTGGGAGTTGAGGACAGAACAGACAAATCGGATGACTATGATTAGTTCGATGGCATGCCTCCATTCGCTGTCGAAGTTGACCCAAGCATATCGCTTGGAAATGAAGAGACACCGTACTTACGTCACGACCATGACCAAGGAACTTCCGTCAAGAAAAAGAACTTCAATGTTGTAATGTAATGATTAATGTTCAAATCATTTGTGTAATGTTGTATGAGTGTATTCCTTTATGTATTTGAACTAAAACTTGTTAAAGGCTTTCAGATGCCCTGTGGGAAGTAACCACAAAGTTTGAGATTTTTCTGAATTAGTTGAGCATTTTTTCAATTTGATTGAATTTCCACCACTAAAAAATATGGAATGGTGCCAAATTTTGCCACATTGTCTCTTATGTCTTAGGACAAATATTGTCGAGTCCGATGTATAATTATTGTTTTTAAAATTTATATGAAATGAAAGTAGCATTTTTATCACTAAAAATTGGGAAAAGGTAGATATAAATGGAAAAGTAGAAGTAATTATTTCAACTATTAAATTAATTTTTATATAGGAAAGTGAAGGTTGTTAATTCTTAACGCAAAATAATTTTGCATCGTTAAAATATTAAACTTACCATTTTTAAAAAATGTTGCAAAGAGAAAGAATGAGAAAATGAGGAGGGAAAATGGGGGAAAAAAAATCAAAGTCTCGCGCAAAATAGCCCTTTAGTCCCAAGTGGTGTTACCACCCGAGACAAAAGGACCCGGGACTAAAGAGAGAAATTTTCCCTTTTGGGGGCTCCCGCGCGAAATCACCCTTTAGTCCTGGGTTGTGTAGCCAACTGTGACAAAAGGCCATCTTTTGTCACGGTTGGTTACACGACCCGGGACTAAAGGGGGGCGTATATATAAAATAGTGACCCTCCCCCTCCAACACTTAGCCACTTTTTTCATCCACGATCCGCCGCCATCGTCGTGTCCTCCTCCTCCGCCGCCGCCGTCATCCTCCCCGACCGCCGCATCCCGTGTCGTCCCCCGTCCTCGGCCCCGTGGAATTCGCCACCGCCGTCAGCCTCCCGAAATTTGCCGTCTACCGACCCGACCCTTCTCCGCCGATGCCGCCGTCGGCCCCCGCCACGCCGGTCCGCCGCCGTCGGCCCCCGGAACGCGGCGGCATCCTCCCCGACCGTCGCATCCCGCGGCCTGCCCTGGCCTCCGGGGCTCCTCCGCGCGTCGGCCTCCTCCCCATCCTCCTCCTCCGTGCCCTCCTCCCCGACCTCCGGGGCTCCGCCGCCGCCGCGCGCCGCCCGACCGGCCGGCCCGTCGCCTCCGCCCGCGCATCAATATCATCTGTCCCACTCCTCCGTCGCCTCGTTCTGCTGCGCTCTACCTTCATCCTCACGGTCGTCATCCCCAACGCCGGTAGGGGCGCAGCCTTCCCCCCGGCCGCCGGCCTACACCGGCCTGCCCCAAATTTTGGGGGTTTTGGGACTTGCTGACGCAAACAAATGAATTGTTTGCGTCAACAATTTTTTTAATTTGAATTGAAGATTTAAATTTAAGTATAAAATTGTACTAAATATGTGTATAATAGTTCTAATTAAATATGTCTCTCCCCAGCACCGCCGACCGCCGTCTCTCCCCGGCTCCCCGCCGCCTCCCTCGACGCACCCAGGATCCCACCGCCGTCTCGCCCTGGCTCCTCGCCGACTCCGGTAGGCGCCACTACCGATAAAATCGTGGTTATTTTAGAAATTGATAGAAATTAATATGAATTATTGTAGAAAATTAGTGGCCTTATTCTTGTTTATTCCAGAAATAGATAGAAATTATTGTATATTCTCATAAATTCGTGTCGATTCATAGAAAATTAGTGTTTATTCTTGTTGATTCTAGAAATAGATAGAAATTATTGTATATTCTCATAAATTTGTGTCGATTCATAGAAAATTAGTGTTTAATCTTGTTGATTCTAGAAATAGATAGAAACTATTGTATATTCTCATAAATTTGTGTCGATTCATAGAAAATTAGTGTTTATTCTTGTTGATTCTAGAAATAGATAGAAATTATTGTATATTCTCATAATTTCGTGTCGATTCATAGAAAATTAGTGTTTATTCTTGTTTATTCTAAAAATAGATGGAAATTATTGTATATTCTCATAAATTTGTGTCGATTCATAGAAAATTACTGTTTATTCTAGATGATAATAGTGACAATGATGAAAGGATTATGGAGGACATTATTGCTCGTGGTGAAAATACCGTTGCAACCTACACGGACGAGGAGTGTAGCCAGGCAGACAGGTTCCTCAACATAAATATGATCGGTGAAGGAGGCGTCGCCGCCGAGGACTTTGAAAATTACGAGGACGACATAGCCGCTGACTCAGAAAATAATGAGGACCTTGAGGATGCTAACGCAGAAAGTTCCAATGAGGTATACATATCATGCATTAAGTTCATTAGTATTAATTCGATAACCCCATTTCTTACATAAATAAATAACGAATATGGTACTTGTAGGCTTCTGGATCGACGACGAAAAAGGCTAAGAGAGGCCGTACACAACTAATCATCGGCGATGTGATGTATCGTATCACGGAGGTGTCAGACTTGGCCAGCCTTGTGCTCCAAAAAAAATCAAGTATAGAGAATGGAAGGTAAAATCAGGTAATCCATACGTGGTTCCGGACTCAGTAAAAGACCAACTGTGGAATGATGTGCTAAAACACTTCACACTTCCTGAAGGCGTCGACGCAAACCTTGTTAAGGGTTGGACTCTAGCGAAGATGGCAACTCAATTTCAGAATTTCAAGAAGAAGTTGACTAGAGATTTTATCAAGAACAACCGAACTCCAAATTGGGATGAATATCCGAAGATAAAAGATCACTGGAAGTCCTTTGTTGAATACAAGAAAACTGAAATTTTTGCCCAAAAAAGTGCACAAGGGATTAAAAGTACCAGTAAGAAATGGGAGTACAACCATCGTCTTGGTCGAGGTGGTTACGCGGTAGCATTTCCAAGTGGCGGAAGATGGAACAAGACCTTATCGCGAAAGGTATCATATCAGCGGTCTTTCACTAGCCCGATCGATCGAAGAATTGGTATATGCGCATGGAGGCAGATTGAACTCGGATGATGGTACCCTTGAATTCCCACCCATGTTACGAGAGAAGGCACTTGAGATAATGAAAAAAATAGAAGATGTCAGAGCTGGTAGATTGAAGGTTGACAGAGAAATGGATGAGCTCACTATGGCGCTCGGGAATCCAGAACACCCAGGACATTGCAGGGGCTACGGGGTGGTGCCGAGGAAGTATGCTTTCAAGGGAAACCTCGACAGCTATAAAAGTCGCAGAAGAAGAAGAGAGCACGAAGAGGAGCATTGGCGTCAAATGATGGAGCAAAGACTTAAACAACAAGAAGAAAAGATGCAGGCAGAGATTGAACGACGAGTGGCCGTAACGATATCTCAGATAGCCCAATCTGGAGCACTGCCCGAAGTACTGCTGGATCCCGTCATTAGCCCTTCCGCTTGCAAAAGCAGTTGTGCTTCTACCGAGGTTGCAGCAAGTGCTTGCATAGAGGTCGCACCAGGTGCTTGCACAGAGGGCCCTGAAGAGCCGAGGGCAATCGAAGTTGTTCCAGTGGATGACAAGCAACAATACCCTGTGGATTTTCTCTGTCGGTGCACCCCATGTGAGCTGCACAAGTCATTCGGCAACATCACAATGCAGGTATATATAAATATAATTATTACATGCAATTAGCTCAACTTTTGATGCATCACTTAGAAAATTTAATAAATTCCTTATTTCTCTACATATATAGGTGGTGTACGGAAGTGCTTTTGCGCATTTTCTAGGACAAACTAGCCACGGCATGCTGATTCCACCCGGCTACGCCTCGGTTGCTGTGGAGGAGATTTGTCAGCCACAATTTGAAGATCTAGAGCTAGACATCCCAGGAGGTGACGGGGAAAGGACACTCAAGGATGCGGTTCACGGTATCATATTGTGGCCCAAACGTTACATTATAATCCCCCAGACGGAGGGATCAATCCCTCCTACAGATCACCCGCAACCACGACCATCTTCATCTCCGAGGCCGTCCTCACGACCTTCAATATCACCTCACTCACTGTCTACACAAGAACCATTATTCAATTCCAGATGTGCGAGCTCCAGCCACGATAATGACATCAATCCCGAATCACCTCCAAAAAAGCAGAAAAAACCAATGGCGGCAAAGTAAGCGCCATCAAAAGCAGAAAAAACCACCAAAGCACCACAGAAAAAACCGCCCAGCCACCAAAGCACATCAGAAAAAACCGTGAAAGCACCGCAAAAAAAACCACCTAGCCACGAAAGCACAACCGAAAAAATCGCCAGAGCACAGTCTTCCAACCCAATGCAACCACCAAAGCAGAAAAAACCATCAAGCCACGAGAGCACAACCGAAACCCCCCCCCGGAGCACAGTCTTCCAACCCAATGCAACCACCAAAGCAGAAAAAACCACCAATGATAAAGAAAATGGTTGAGCCCATCAGCAAAAGGAAGCTAGCATGGGAGACGACAGAAGAAGAAGGAAAAACGACGATCGGTGCCCAACATGTGCATGAATTTTTCAACAATCTGAATACAAAACAGCAACGGATGGAGCTCGAGAAGACCAAAAATTAGATCTGGGAAAACTTGGGTTTTTCAAACTAATGAGTGAAAACAGCAAGAAAATGATGCCCATAATGGCGTCGACGTCCTCTTAAGAAGATACTCGTGCAAAGAAGCTGGAGCAGAAAACAGATGCGTCGATGAGCAAACAGACTTACGTTGCCTCCGGCCTCAATGCACATGAATGAGCTCTAGCAGAAATTCCTACACAACAAGTAGTGCAGGTCCTTGATTTCATGGAACAATCAAGGATGCCTATAAGTGTTGCACTCGGCCATGAAGAACCACCCCGGGATCCAAGTTTCGAGTATAGATGGCCCTTTCAGTTAGGAAAACCTCTTATCCGGACAGAACTGGTACTTAAGCTCTCACCTAAGATGTACAAATTTCATGAGTGGTACATGTGGCAATGAACGAAAGGTGTAGATACCATAGGTATACTTGCTAGACCGGAAGATTTTGCCAGTGAAGGCAACAAGGGGGTCTGGCTGGACTTCAAAGATATTTATGAAGTTTACCATCTAGACGCCCTGAATACCGATCTTATCGTCGCTTGGTGTCTGTAAGTGGTGTATTTTTTATGTTTATTAATAAATTTATTACGTATGTGGTTCTACTAATTAACTTTGTATTTCATTTTTGTAGCCTGCAAAAACAAGAGATGCAAAAAAAGAATATTGCCAACAGAATTGGTTTCATAGACCCATCAAAAGTCAACGAGTTTGAGGTCAAGCATCAACCATACACAACGATTGCGACAATCTATAGGACCTTGTCTAAGTTTCATGACAAGGATCTCATACTACTGTTGACGTGAAAATAGGACGTCACCTCCGCGCGCAGCACACGTGACTCCTCGGTCTGTAGCGAGGCGTGCCAGCCAATCTGACCTGTTGATTGACAATGGAAAATATTAAGGATTGGCTAGAGAACCGATGGCCTTTTAGCGACACGTGTATCAGCCTATCGGCCGATACAAATAAAAGCGGATCGGCCGGCTCAAAGGCGACCGAAGCGCGGGTAAGAGTAGATAGATCGGCTGGGACCAGCCGATCGTGACGTCAGCACTCGAAACAGGTCAGAATCGGCTGTTATGTCAGAAGCTGATAGGATCTAGATCGAGTGGGGTAAATTGGTGATAATAGCTAAAACCACAAGAATTGGTACGAAAACTTGCAGATCTAGCTAATATCGGTAAAGGGTGAATAAAGAACTAGACGAAACCTCAGCGATGCGCCCGGAGGTTAAAGCCTAGGGTTATTCGGTAAAACGGTACTCACAAGCTTGCCGGAGGTCAGTTGATGCAGCCCGACGAACTTGAAGAACGGTGTTGTAGAAAGAGGAAAAACGCAATGGCGAAGTCGCCGAAAAGTAGATGCTATAAAGTAGATGCTGAAAAGTAGATGCTGTAAATTGTAAAGGGTTTACCCGGAGGCAGTTTGTTTGATATTGGTGTGTACACTTTTTCCCGACCACACAGGGTCGCTATTTATGTCCTGAGGACAAACCCGACTCCTAGCCGATTACGACACTGTTTACTTGTATCTAAAGAAAATAAATACTACTAAAAATAGAAAAGGACTCTCACAGGAGTTAAAACTTCCTAAAAACCGACTCTTTGACCCGTTGTCAATCGTGGACTGACCCGCCTCCACCGTGCTTTCCTTCTGGCGTATCTCCTTGATTACCGCCTTCTTTCTCTCCATCGGCCGATTCTTCATTTGACCATCGGCCGATTGCATTGACCTGCTAGCCTCTTGACAGGGTCGAACTCCTCTGACCATCGGCGAGTTCTGTTGACCACTCTTTTCTCTTTCTCCAATCGGCCGATTTCACCCTGTTTTCATCGGATGTTTCTCCTTATCTCTTTTGACCCTTTTTCCAAAAAATGGTGTCAACACATGCCCCCCAGTTTCGGAGTAAATAATCTTTTGCTCCAAAATTTCCTCGAATCCGTTATCTTCCTTGATTCGAAGTCAGCTGAAGAATCCAAACAAATCTTCGGGGCCATAAATACAACTACCTCAGCTTTCTTTTCCCCCAAATTTCGTTAGTTCAACAGTTCGAGCTTCCGGACGACGAACCCTAATCCGCTGAGCTCTTGTTGATTCATGGCGTCTTCAAGCTCCGCCAAAGATTCTCACTCCGCCCCTGCTCCTCCGAAGGCGTCCCTTACTTCAATTCCCCCGGTATTTCTTCTGTCCTTTCGCTTTTATTTGCTCCCAAATGCCGCCGCTTTGTTTTGTCGGAAGCCTAGATTTTTTCCTTTATTTATTTCTCCTGGAGCTTAGATCTAATCTTATCATCCCAGTTGATGACAAACATGGACTTGCCTTTCTCGGCCCAATGGGTGATGCTGATCCCATTGAAATGATTAATTTTGAAACCGGCCGAATCCCCTTCAAGCATGCCTCTTTGAATCTAGCCAATTGGGACAGTTGCTTCAGGTCTTGGATAGGTTATACCAAAGGACGGAGAGATTGGTACCGTAGAGTCTCTGCAAAGAACAGGGAATCCTGGGAGCAATATAAAATCAGTCAGTGCATCACCCTATCTTTATCTGAGATGCCCCGGAACGAATCTCTTTTGATAGCTGCTTCTTATTTTTGGTCTGATGCACTTAATGCTTTCTTGTTTGGCCATGGGCCGATGGCTCTGTTGATAGGTGAAACTCGTATGAAGTTTCGATCCGCAAGCGTACGGATCTCCTTTGCCCTTCTTCACCTACGAGAGATCCCAAGGTTCTTGTCAACCCAAGGAGCAAGGTTCCATCTACTTAACACCGAAGAAAGGGGGGCCCGAACCGCCGCTAGAAGGGGCTGGGCCGGCCGGCCTGGGCCTTTCCTGGCCCGGTTTCGGCCCATCTTGTGACACGCTTCGTCTTTTGCATTTTTGATCATGGGCCCCTTCAATTGTGGGCTTTGGACGTCGTTATCTCCGCGACCAAGTTGAGGGATCTTTATGCATGAACTTCTGGTCCTTTCATCTTGGTCCTCGGGAGTTCTCCATTCAAGCACATTGGTCCTTGCCACCTTTGGAGGCAAGTTCGCACATGGTCGGAGCTCCTTGATTGACTTGCAAAACGTTCTCCAAACTAGTTGCATCTTCCCTCATTTAATACATGAATTCCTGCAAAATCACTATACTCCAAAATGCACATCCAACGGTGAACTTGTTATATCATTAGTATGTCTAGTGGCAGGTTAGTTCCAAAATGAAGTTCAAACCATAACATAACAAGTGTTCTTGGTTGACGGAAATCGACCGCCAACATCCCCCCACGCTTAGATCTTGCTCGTCCTCGAGCAAGTTGCTCTCAAGTTGTTCATCCAAGGAGTTGAAACATGCTTCGTCAAATCCTTCCTTACAAGTTAGTCAGTCATTCATCTTTAATATAAGAGACATGAAACAAAGATCATACCGTAAACATGGGTGTTTAGAAATTTACCAACTCAAGACTTACCCCACAACTCATACCTTTCACTAAAGATCCTCATCTCCAACCACACTTTCTTTCTTACTTCCATCGGAGGGTTTTCACAAGCTTTTAGAAATAAAATTCCTGCATAAAGTATTAGACAAAGTCCTTCTCCAAGTTCTCACATGTCACTCATTTAGAATGGCTATCCTAGATAATTTCATAAACTCTCACCTCCCATAAGTCTCTCATTTATAATGTAAGGTGGAGCTTTAGGTATGGCTAGTGAAGTTAGCACAAGTATTATCAAGCTAAGAAAATCCTCTAGTGGTCGTTCACGTTCCAAGCCAATGATCATGAGAGTTAAACCATATGTAAGGGTATCAAGGATGAGAAGATTTAGAATGGTGGACATGTGCAAAGGGAAAAAGAATAATGACTTCAAGGCACTAAGGATGTTCTCGATGTCGGATTGCACATGGTATGGAATATCGAAGATTCGTTCTCAACATCATCGCATCCTTCCTCGCACTTCTCTTGATCTTCACTTGACTTATCATCCCTCATTATATCCTTCTTGCCTTGCCTTGGATCTTTCTCTCTTTTTCTTTTTCTCTCTTCTCTTTTCTTTTTCTTTTCTTTCTTCTCTCTTTCTCTCTTTTCTCTTTCTTTTCTTTCTTCTCTCTTTCTCTTTTTTTTTCTTGTGTGTGCACACACATATACATATATATATATTTTTTTTCTTTCCTCCACATCTTTATCTTCTATTCCGAAGCCTTTCACCCATCTTTTTGCTATGAATACCAATCTGAATTTTAAATAAAACCTTACCTAAAAATTGAACGAATCTTCGGACATGGGTTGTGTTCAAGGAATAAGATGATAAAAAGATGTTTATGGTTTTGGGTATGGAATCCGGTGATGTATGGGGCATTCAATGTGAAATTCCCATTACCGAATATATGACGAGGCTAACAATAAAAGATATAACATCAAGGACATGATCATTGCTTGAAATTAGACCTCCCAAGAGAGTAAAGTCCTAACCCAATTCATCATGCTAAACAACACTTATGGTGGAGTATATATATATAGTTTAGGCTTTGTATAGGATAGACTTGCCTCTCAACTTGGAGAAAGAAATCGCTAACCTTCATTGCAAGGGGTTCTTCATAATTTTCAGAAATAAACACCTCCAAAATTAGTATTACTCAAAGCATAGCCAAAGTAAGGTCCTAGATCAAAGTTGAGCATGGATACTTTCAAAGGTAAACTTCCACTAAGCACCATGGTAAACAATTATTCACAATGCTCATGCTCAAATAATAAGGACAAAAGAAAGACATAACAAGTAAAAGAAACAAAAGACTAACACGACACGAAATGTATAAGACTCTCTTTATTTCTTTTTCTTGACTCAACGCTAATTTAGGACACATCACGAGCTAAAAATTTTTAAAACAAGACTCAAACTTGACTTGACTTTAAGACTCTACCTTCCACCACTTGAGCAAAAATTTTTTAAAAGAGCAAGCTCCCCCCCCCCACGCTTAGATCTTACGACATCCTCGTCGTAATTTTACAAGGAGTACAAGAGGAAAGCTAACTACTACACCTAATGAAACTTGCCCACAAGAAGAGCACCACTCCTTTGGGAAAAACTCGGCCTAAACCCTACCCTTCCTAATTTTGTAGTTGCTAAAAAGGTCGGCAAAGATAGGAAATAAACCGAGCCGTTTCCCAGAGAAAAACGGGCAAGAACCGATCCACAGGGGTGCTGGGCCGGTCGGCATGGGCCGGCCGGCCTACCCCCTGGTTTTGGGCCCCCGTGGCCCATCTTCTGTAGGTCTCTGTGTTTCGTGCATACTAGCCTGTGGTGAAAAGGTCTTGCTAAAAATCGCGAAAAGCACTCAATAAAAATAAGAAAAGAAAATGAAAATTTATTTACAGAAAAGTTACCTTGTTTTACGTCTTAGGCTTGACGCTCAGACCCGTCCTCCATGGTGTATATGTCAATGTAGTTGATGGGCACGACATCGGGCTCAAGAAAAACCTTCAATCGTTGTCCATTAACCACATATTGGTCTCCTTTTATATCCATAATCGTTACCGCTCCGCTTGGCGAGACCGAGTGGACGACATACGGTCCATCCCATTTGCTTTTCAATTTGCCTTTCCCGAATATCTTGAACTTTGAGTTAAAGAGGAGGACCTTGTCGCCTTCTTTGAATTCCTTCGCTTGAAGTCTTTTATCATACCATCGCTTCATTCTTTCCTTGTAGATGGTTGCACTCTCATAAGCTTTAAGCCTCATCTCTTCTAATTCACTTATTTGAATTCTCCATTTGATTCTCGCGGCATCCACATCAAGATTCATCTCCTTGATCGCCCAATGTGCTTTATGCTCTAATTCCAAAGGCAAATGACAAGATTTACCATAAACGAATTGATATGGTGTCATACCTATTGGTGTCTTATGTGCCGTCCGATATGCCCATAGTGCTCCGTCCAACTTTTTCGACCAATCTTTACCTCCCTTCTCAACGGTCTTGTTTAAGAATACTCTTGAGTTGCCTATTTGAAGTTTCCGCTTGACCATTGGTTTGTGGATGGTAAGCCGTGGCCACTCTATGCTCGATCCCCAACTTGGACAAGCACTTTCTAAAACTATTTCCCGTGAAGTGTGTTCCTCCATCACTTATCAAAACTCGCGGGACTCCATAGCGTGGGAATATAACATTCTTGATCATTAATATAGATTCCTCTGTTGAAGCTCTTCGACAAGGGATGGCCTCTACCCACTTGGATACATAATCAACCATTACTAATATATGCTCATATCCATTTGAATTAGTGAAAGGCCCCATGAAGTCAATTCCCCATACGTCGAATATATCAATTTGCAAGTTATAATTTAAAGGCATAGCATTCCTTTGAGATATATTCCCCGTTCTTTGACATTCCAGACAAGAAGCGACGTACCTTTTTGAATCTTGATGCATCTCCGGCCAATAGAACCCACTAGCCCATACCTTTGCTTGAGTCCTAAAATGTCCATAGTGTCCTCCATACTCGCCCGAGTGACACTTCCTTAATATTTCGACTCTTTCTTCCCTTGGTACGCACCTTCGCAAGACTCCATCTGCTCCAAGTCTAAAGAGATAAGGTGCATCCCAATAATATTTTTGGCTCTCGGCCATCACCCTTCTTTGAGCATTCTTATCTAAGTGATCAAGTGGCATCTTTCGTATGGCTCGAATAATGTTGATCATCCAAGTGTCTTTGTCAAGGATGCGATATAGATGATCGTCTCTCATCTTGTCTTCGATGGGCTCTTTATCATCCTCACGATTCATTCTTGATAGATGGTCGGCCACAACATTTTCCGACCCCTTTTTATCCCGAATCTCCACATCGAACTCTTGCAAGAGAAGGATCCACCTAATCAACCTTGGCTTGGCATCCTTTTTAGACAAGAGATACTTGATTGCCGCATGATCGGTGTAGACAATTACTTTAGAATTCACAATATAGGATCTGAATTTTTCAAAGGCAAATACTACCGCAAGCAATTCCTTCTCCATTGTTGCATAACTCAATTGAGCTCCATTAAGGGTTTTGCTAGCATAATATATAGCATGTACCTTGCCTTCTTTTCGTTGTCCCAACACCGCTCCAACGGCATAGTCGCTAGCATCGCACATGATCTCAAATGGTTGACTCCAATCGGGCGGTTGAATGATAGGTGCGGTTATGAGAACTCTCTTTAGTGTTTAGAACGCCACCAAGCACTTCTCATCAAAATTGAATGGCACATCTTTTTGGAGAAGATTAGTTAACGGCTTTGTAATCTTTGAGAAGTCCTTGATGAATCTCCTATAATATCCCGCATGGCCTAAGAACCTCCTCAAAGATTTGATATCCGTCGGTGGTGGAAGCTTTTCAACCGCTTCAACCTTAGCCTTGTCCACCTCGATCCCCCTCTCGGATATCACGTGTCCCAACAATATTCCTTGTTTCACCATGAAGTGACATTTCTCCCAATTTAGCACCAAGTCAACCTCCCCACACCTTGTAAGAACTTTATCCAAATTTGCCAAACAATCCGCAAAAGTTTTACCATAAACGGAGAAGTCATCCATAAATACTTCAACAATTTCCTCGATGAACTCCGAAAATACCGCCATCATGCATCGTTGAAAAGAGGCTGGAGCATTACATAAACCAAAGGGCATCCTTCTATATGCAAATGTTCCATAAGGGCAAGTGAATGTTGTCTTGTGTTGATCATCCGGGTGAATGGGAATTTACATGAACCCCGAGTATCCATCAAGAAAGCAAAAATATGCATGGTTTGCTAACCTCTCAAGCATCTCGTCGATGAACGGTAGGGGGAAGTGATCCTTCTTTGTTGCTTTGTTCAATTTATGATAATCAATACACATCCTCCATCCGGTCACGGTTCTTTGCGATATTAGTTCATTTTTCTCATTCTTCACCACGGTCAAACCTCCTTTCTTCGGCACACAATGTACGGGGCTCACCCATTCGCTATGCGGCACAAGGTAGATGATTCCGGCGTCCAACAACTTGATAACCTCCTTCTTCACCACCTCTCGTATGGCATGGGTTAACCTCCTTTGATGGTCCACAACAGGCTTGCATTGATCCTCCATAGGTATGTGGTGAGTGCAAAACGCTGGGCTAAGTCCTTTAAGGTCATTTATCAAATATCCGATCACTTTCTTGTGCTTTTTCAATAAATTCAGCAACATGTCATTCTCCTCGGGACTCAATTCGTCGCTCACGATCACGGGATAAGTCTTGTTCGGCCCCAAAAATTCATATTTTAATCCTTTGGGCAATAGCTTAAGATCCACCTCCGGTACTTGTGGTTCCTCATATTTAATTTCTCCAATGTCTTCAAATTTATCTTCCTCTAAGCTTCCGTCTTGTGGTTCTAGTCCTTTAGTTACTTCCACTAATTCTCCATCTAGCTCATTATTAGATTCATTCTCTATTGCTCTTGGCAAAAGGATCCCTAAAGGTTTCAACAAAACGAAGGCTCTCTACCTCTTCGTCATCAAGAGGTAGGGGTGAGGCAATTCTAGAAGCAGGAAGAAAATTATATGTGTGATTATCCCCATCAAGGTTAATAGTTACTTTTCCTTTTCCGGCATCTAAAACGGCATTAACCAACTTGAGAAACGGTCTACCAAGAATTACATGATCATTTTTATCATAGTAGACATCAACAATGAAGAAATTGGTTGGAATGCAATTTTCGGAAATTAAAACTTCTAGATTTCGGGCAATTCCAATAGGTTTAACAATTCTACCATCTCCCATGATTAATTTAGTAGTGGTTGGAACTAGGTCAATGGTATGATCATGAATTTCATCAAAAATTTTAGAAGACAAGACACTTACTTGTGCTCCAATGTCGCATAACGCTTTGCAATCAATGTTGTTGACCTTGCAATCTATACGCGGTGATGTCTTCTCTTCTTCATCGGATCCTATGGCATAAATTTCAGCGAGGCGAGCGAATGGTGATGCCTCGGGCTTGATTCCCATAATCCTCTTTGCTTCGGCCACATGGTCCGGATCCACTTCTTCTTCGCTAAAGAGTTTTTGAAGGACCTCCCCGGTTGTCTCTAGGTTGTATGGTTGTTCCACATGTTTCTCCGGCGGAAAGTCCATCTCCACGGCTCTCGCCATCCCCTTTTGATTAGGGAACGGTCTTCTCTTGTCAAAGATATCTCCAAAATCAATTGGGATCCAATCCATTTGCTCGAACTCCCTTAGTGGCTTCGCGCTTGATATAGTCCTTTCACTTGCTTTGCTTGTCTCGGTATGATCACTCTCCGGGATAGTTCTAGTTTCCGCATGTTTAATTTCTTCAACCTTTTTCGGGATTGGCTCCTCTTTCTTCTCTTCCGGGACCGTATTTCTGAAAATTCCAGCAAGTGGTCTCACACTTGTATCACGTTCCGGCTTCCCCGAAAGTCGTGTTTCCCAATCTCTTCGCATGGCCGCCACTTTGCTTATTTTTTGTAGAAGTTGGGCAGCTTCCGTGAGTGTTTTCTCCATCAGATCCCCTCCTGCACACATTTGAACGTATTCCATGCAACTTGGGGTTAGGGAAAAGAAAAATGTATACAAAAGTACATCACCGGGAAATCCGAGTCTTGGCCCTTGTTCAACTAGCTCGTTGAATCGATTCCACGCTTGATCAATCCCTTCTTCTTCTCCTTGCTTAAAGTTAATCACTTGCATCCTTATATGTTGAATCTTGCTTATAGAGAAAAACTTGGCACAAAATTTCTTTATCAATTGATTCCAATTTCCCTCGACTTTGAAGGACGCGAATGAATACCACTTCATTGCTTCATTGGCAAGTGAGTAGGGGAAGAGATTCCATTTAAACCAATCATCAGGGACTCCCTCTTGTTGTACCGTATTGCATAGTGTCGTGAAGCGTTGGATATGTCTATATGGGTTGTTTGTCTCCACCCCTCGGAACGGATTAGTTGCTGCCATCTCAATGATTCGAGGCTTGATTTCATACCTTGTCGCTTGGAGAACCAAGTCCGATTCTTGTACCTTGATGTCCTCACATCGAGGGCTAGCATAGTCTCTTAGTGATTTTTCCGGTTCCTCCAAGGGATTTCGAACGAACGCCATCTAGACAATCAAAAGAAAACAAAAACAAAAAAGAGTGTTTTTCTAAAACAAAGGGGTTAGATGTTAGTAATCAACAAAATCAATGGAAGATTAAACGAAGTAAACTAGCTTGCTCCCCGGTAACGGCACTAGAAAAAGGGGCTTGTTGATAGGTGAAACTCATATGAAGTTTCGATCCGCAAGCATACGGATCTCCTATGCCCTTCTTCACCTACGGGAGATCCTAAGGTTCTTGTCAACCCAAGGAGTAAGGGGATTACTAGCATTTAACCTAACACTAATCTAGTTGATTGAAGACTTATGATAGAAAGATTAATCTATAAAGTAAAGACAAACTAACCCTAGATTACGTTAAAGAGAGATGAAAGGTGCACAAGTATGAAGAACGTATGCCCATGGAGTCTAGGCACTTGAAGACGCAATCACCCAAAACATTATAAACCCCCGATCCAATCTATCTAGGTGTGTGATCAAGGATTAGACTTTTCCCTTCCCTCGTACATGTCACTACGCGAAGGTAATCGGTACTAACCCTAATGAACACGGTATGTTGACGCGATCTACGGGAGCAACCCCGAAAGCACGGTAGCTAACCTTAAACATTAAGCATCATCAACAAGAGGTATGATAGACATATGATCCAAACAAGATATATAGGTGACTACACTTCAAGTTCCGTTACAACTCCATGGACAAACGAAAGACTTTACCCCATCATGGTGCTAGGCATGGCACCGTTGAGATGGTGGATGCCTCCGATGAAGATGGATCCTCGTTGTCCTTCAACTCCGGCGGCACCGAGGCAAGCTCTCGGCGTCCTCCTTCCTCGTGGCGACCTCCCTTGGGCTTGGCAATGATCTCTCCCGAGTGTCCTCCCCCAAGGGTCTCTCTCGTAGTCGATCTTCTCTTCCTTGGCAGCTCTGAGGAACTAGATGGCGTCTCTGACGAATGGCGGCTTGCCCACGCGATTAGGGTTCCATCTACTTAACACCGAAGAAAGGGGGGCCCGAACCGCCGCTAGAAGGGGCTGGGCCGGCCGGCCTGGGCCTTTCCTGGCCCGGTTTCGGCCCATCTTGTGACACGCTTCGTCTTTTGCATTTTTGATCATGGGCCCCTTCAATTGTGGGCTTTGGACGTCGTTATCTCCGCGACCAAGTTGAGGGATCTTTATGCATGAACTTCTGGTCCTTTCATCTTGGTCCTCGGGAGTTCTCCATTCAAGCACATTGGTCCTTGCCACCTTTGGAGGCAAGTTCGCACATGGTCGGAGCTCCTTGATTGACTTGCAAAACGTTCTCCAAACTAGTTGCATCTTCTCTCATTTAATACATGAATTCCTGCAAAATCACTATACTCCAAAATGCACATCCAACGGTGAACTTGTTATATCATTAGTATGCCTAGTGGCGGGTTAGTTCCAAAATGAAGTTCAAACCATAACATAACAAGTGTTCTTGGTTGACGGAAATCGACCGCCAACAGGCTCCAACTTTGGCTGATGTTCTTCTGCTAACCGGCCTGGATGTCTCTTCTCTAGACGTTCTCTTTAGCCATCAGAATGATAAACTTTTTCACCAGCTGAAAACCAAGAATATTGGTGGATGGTCTGGTTATATCGCTGAGCACAAGAAAGAGGGAACTGTGGGCCACAGGGAACATGTTGCTTTTCTGAATATGTGGCTTGAGAAATTAGTCTTCTGTGGCAAAACTTTTGGTCCTACAGCCAATTATCAGATAGTGGCTAAACGGCTGGCCGACGGCAATTGCATTCCCCTTGGAAAATATCTCTTAGGTGCAGTTTATAACCTCCTTCATCAAGTGGCGGTTAGCTTATCAACCAATTCCCCAATAGGCACCCCGGGAGGTCCCTGGTGGTTTATCAACATGTGGCTAAACCTCCATCTTCGAGACAGATTGGAGCAGAATATTTTTGCCGTGACCTTCCCGGGAGACCAACCAGATGGCGTTCCAATTGTGAGGCGTCAATGTATGAACTTTGGAGAGGTCGTTTCTGTTTTTCCAGGGCACAAGAGAACTCCTTCTCGCATAGTAGAGCACTTCAGAAGCTTCTATCTCGGCTTCAATCCAGAATCCATTATCTGGTTTGCATATAGGGATGATGATACTTATTCTGAGACCACATTTAGCTTTGATGACATCCACAAGGATGATGAAGATAGAATTGCTTTTGTGGAAATTATTAAGCCAGGGTTCCTCCCTTCTTGTGTCTTTGGAAAGGACCAATCGGCCACCTACGAATTTTATAACCCTTCAGTGTGTGCCCGTCAGCTGGGGTTTGGCCAGTTGCCAATTGGCCTTTACTTCTCTGACTTGATTAAACCACAGGAGATTATTACTAGTGGTACTTATTATCAACGTCTCCTGGATCAGGTCCCTGATTCTGCTACCATTGACCTTGCTTCCTGGAGATTTTCCAGCTTTACTTCTTCCCTCTTTAACATCTGGTGGGTGGAATGGTGTGATCACCTCTTCTGCGTCTCTCCAAGAATCTATTATGAGAAGTTGGACTCTGCGTATCATGCATCGGCTGATGAGGTAATCTCCCTTTGATCAATTTATGCATTTGCTTGACTGCGCCCAGATTGCTACATCTTTTTCCTTTTCAGCCTGAAACTACAGAGCCTCCTGCTGTCAGTAGAAGTGGCAAACCGATTCAATATTGGCCACCAAGGCGGGTACCGTATATCGGCCACAAGGCCCCTTCAATTTCCTCAGTCATGCAGGGTCCTAAGATCAATCCTGTTTCAGATAATCTACCTTTGTCGACCCTCAAGAGGAAAGGAGGGACTAGCAAGATCCTTTCTCATAGAACAAAGAAGAAAATTGACACCAAGGTTGTCAATGTTTCAGATATGGCCGGAGTACTGGCAAGTGCCTTCGAGGTATCAACCATCTTTCAACCCTTCTTTTTCTTTTATCATTTTCTAACCTGCTTTTTGTGTAGTCTTCGGGGTTGACTGGTCGATCAGGACAGGCCACTACTGCTGCTCTTGGTCAAGACAAGACCCTGGAATCGATCCAAGAAAACCCGGCTGATGATGTTTTGACAAATGATCAACCTGAGGTTCATCAAAGGGCTGATGTCTCAGATGCTTCTGTTGGTCAACCTCAGCGCTCTCCTGAACGTGTCGATGAACAACCAATTGAGGTAAATCCTTTATTCAGCTGATTTTTTGTTCTTTCTGTCTTTAACCTCTCGCCCTCGTTCCAGGATGTTGCTAAAACACCAATTGAGATTCATGACAAGTCTTTGGATAACCTTCAGCAGGACACTGGTGATCAATTACAATTGCCAATCATTGAGGTTCCTGAATCAGAATCAGCTGAAAATCCGATTATTGAAGTGCAGACAACTCCTGCTGCAGAGGTAAATTTCTTGATCTCCTCATATTTCTGCTTCAATTCTTCTCGCTTATCCTTACTTTCTCTGCAGGTTCCACTAAACTTGCCTCCCATTGTTCAGAGTATATCAGCGGCAACTACTCTTCCAGATGATGTGAAGGTTAAACTGACTGAGGTGCTTCCACTACTGAACCAAGACATTGGCCAACTAGTGCAAGATGTTGAGCCGATCAGGGTTATCTTCAAGCAGATTCAAAGCCAGTTGCCTAAAGATCTCAGGGCAAAGATGCTCCAGGTTGCTTTTATTGAGAATCGGCAGCTTGTAGTCCAGGAGGCTCAAGATCGGCTGGATGAAAGGAAGCGCTAGGAGCAACTTACTCAGGACAGGGAGAGCCTGGACAGCAATATGGCCGATCTTGACAACAGGATTGAATTTCTGACTTCTTCTCGCTCTGACATTGTCAACAGTATTGACCGTTTGAAGAGGCGTCGCGCTGAATTGATGAAAGAACTTGGTCAAGTTGATCAGGACTTAACAGCTGAAGAGCAGAAGCTCGCAGATCTTCCAGGTACCATGCCATGCGAGAACAAAGGGATTCTGCTGCACGCCAAGCCCAAGTTCTTCGTGAACAAGAGCAGCCGATCCCTGGTTCGGCCGACGCCGATCGTCATGAGATAGAAGCGGTTGATCAGCTGCGTCTGGACCTCATCAATGACATCCATCTTTTAGGCATAGTTTGAATTTTATTTGTAATTTTCTGAACTGTGATTGGCCATTACTGGCCAACTTCCAACGCTCTGTACTAATTGCTTTGACAGAACGTCTCAATCGGCCTTTATATATCGCAAGATTTCTTTTGCCCTTCGATCTGTTACTTCTTTCTTTTGCGATGGCTTCCTCTTCTTCCTCTTCCTCTTTGAATCAGGTTGGTTTCTTCTTTCATTTTCTTCTTTCTCATGATCCCTTCCCTGATGACCTCTATTTTCTCAATCTCCAAATCGTGATACCGTGGAAAGAATCATGTCAAGCATCAATGCCCTTGGTGCAAATCGGCCAACCCAACCATCTAGACAAGAACGCGGCCTCCGTCTGGTGATTGCAAACAACGAGAAGAAGCTGGAAGTTCTTGAAGCCAGGAGGATAGCTCTTCTTCAAGAACTGGATCGTGTAGGCGAAGAAATAGTCCAGGTTAAGGCAGAGTTAGACAAAGCAAAGAGTCTTCTTTAATCCCTGATGTACTATCAGCCGATGCAATCGGCCTTTTTATGAATAAAATCACCACCCCTTGATTGGCATTGATGGATTCAACGTACTATTTCCCGGCAATGAATTTCCACCCATGCTTGTAGGTGCTCTTTTATGATTTGGTTCAACTTCCTTGCTATAAGGATGCAGCTTACTCTTCATGTAGTATCACAATCCTTTGCCTATGAACCAAATCGGCCTTCTGTTAGGAATGAGAGGTATGCTCCTCCGAGAGAGTTTTCAGGAAAGCATAATTATCCCCACTCCTTGACAAGTTTCTTCTTGAAGCGTCCTTGCAACCAGATAACACATTGAAGCTTGTCGTTGTTATTGGAAATGTTGAAGGAGAGGAATCCTGATAGCCTCTTCTTCTGGAGTACAGAGTGGGGCCACATATTGTTATTCAATCCATCTTCAAAGTGAGCCCCTGATTTTCAGGAAGTGTATCACTGCATGACTGTCCATTGCTCAGTCTGAGACTTTCACGGGGAAACTGTTCTTGCTTTGACTGCATCGGATGCCCTTCATTTCCCCTTTTTTAATTCCCTCTTGTAGTTATCCCTTCTGCCATCCGGGCTATAAATAGTCCTGAAGCTCGATGGAGAAAATTCACATTCATTGGCTATGGCGCAACCAATCCTGATAGATCATAGGCTTTTGTTGTATTATCGTTCTTCTTTCTTCTTTTCCTTTATGGCCAGAAGAATTCTTGTGAAGTAGTGTAGTGACCCCTCTTCTTCTTTGCCTCCTTTTGAAAATCCAGGAGGCATTATAGCTAGAAGAATCCTTGTGAGGATCTGGCTTTAGGAGAAGGAAACAAGTAGGGTATCTTGCTACACATTTATCAGAGGAAGAGCGTGCCAAAGGAACAGCCATCTTGGTCATCAACTCGGGCTCCTCTCGGTGGAAGATTACAGAATCGGGTGAAGATTTTAGTCTTCCATTTCCTCTTCGCGATGTCCTTCTCTTTATTCATCGATTCAATATCCTCATCACACTAGAGATAGGACAAAGCACTCCTTGTAATTTCTTTGAGGACGCATGTAATCTTCAGATCTGAGTTGTATTACCATTACTGTAATCCAAAACAGAAGATATAAAAATGCATTCATTTTGTTCTAAGGGCGATATTCGTATCGGCCACAACCGAATATATTGATTGGTATATCGGTTTTACATTTTTTGTACTAAAGGCGATTCTTTACAGATATCGGCTATCCTACTAGAAACGATTACATTTGCAATCGGCTATAGCTCGAAAATCCAATCGACCGATAGGCTCGATATGGCAATCGGCTTATACAACTGTTGATATACTTGGGCGACTAATCCATCAGCTGTTGTGACTCCTTGCCCAAGTTCCCTTCATCTTTAATGAACTGATCCATTAAATCTTGTCATCAGAGCCGACTGCTTGAACCAGCTTTAGTCCAAAATCGGACACTTTGAGATACTTGGTATCCCACGCTTTTCCAGATATGCAGCTTACTTGATCATAGGTCCACCCTTGTGCTTCTGTAGCTGCCACTGTCAAAGAGGTTTCTCCTTGGACCACCTCCACTGAATCTCCAATCCATTGGATGATGCATTGGTGCATTGTAGACGGTATGCAGCAGTTGGCGTGTATCCAATCCCGACCCAGCAGTAGATTATAAGATCCCCTCCCTTTAATGACAAAGAAAGCGGTTGGAAGGGTCTTACTGCCGATGGTGAGCTCCACGCAGATTGCTCCTTGAGCCGAAGAGACGTTGCCTTCGAAGTCCACCAGCATCATGTCGGTTTGGGTTAAATCTTCTTCAGACTTCCCAATCTTGCGCAGCATGGTGTATGGCATCAGATTGACTGCAACTCCTCCATCTACTAGCATCCTGGTAACTGGCTTCCCGTTGACAAAGCCTTTGAGAAACAATGCCTTCAAATGTTGTCTCTTCTCATCTTCTGGCTTCTCAAAGATGGCTTGTGTAGGTTCCAGTGTTAATTGAGCCATGCTAAGTCCTTCATCGGATACTTCCGAATCAACTGGAGCCATGAACTCTTTTGGCAGGAGGACAACCATGTTTATATCAGCTTGTGGTTTGTCATCCTTTCCATCATCGGCCTTAGGCTTCGGGTGCCAAACCTTAGACCGAACCTTCTTCTTGTCCATCACTTGTCTCTCTGCTTCTTCTTGCTGCTCCAGCTGGCGTAGGCGCTGGACTCTTCTTTTCTGGGATTTGGTCAAGCCGTCTGGACACCATTGGAGATTGGGCTTCTTACGTGTTTGGCTTAACCCTTCATCATCCAGTTGTAGCGTGCGTCGACGTTTAGGAGCTCGGCACATGATATCTTCATCAGGGACCAGAGAATCGGCCATCTCTTCCAGCTAATTGTTTGACTCCTCATTGACTCGGCCTCCCAGCCGATCATGAATGCTGGCCTTGTCCCCCAGTCGATCGTAGACATTGGCCTTGCCCCCCCAGCCGATCGTGGACTGAGATCCGTTGATTGCTGAATTCACGGTGATCTCCAGCTGCAAGTCTTCTGTCATTGAAGCAAACTCTCTTAGATGAGCTGCTATTGTTGTAAGCCCCATTGCACTCTGGACAATTCTCTGCCGTTGGTAGCTTGATCCCTTCTTCCCAGCAGTACTTAAAGAACGGACATCTCCAATGTCCCTCATTGCGCCGTGCCCACTCTTCTCTTCCCTTTGCTCTCTCCTGTCGGCGCTGGAACTTGTTGATCAGCATCTGGGACGTGACAGATCGGTGTGGCTTTAAGTCCTTTTCTTCAAGTAGCAACCCTTTTCCTTTGACATCGGCAGCGGTTGCTTGTACTTTGGGATCAACGACTCCTTTATTTTGAGCCGATTCAGACGTCAGCAACTTAACTCGTGATGTGTCTTTGCTAGACACCTCAACTGTATTAGTAGGGAAGGGGTGCTGATCAATCTTCATCGGCTTTTCAGCTTTGGTAGGGGTTTCAAACTTAAGCCTCCCTTGCTCAATAGCTGATTGGATCTGTTGTCTGAAGATCTTGCAATCATTGGTGTCGTGCGATGTTGCATTGTGCCATTTGCAATACTTCATTCTCTTCAGCTCCTCTGCAAACGGTATGGTGTGGAACTGGGAGAGCTTGATCTGTCCTTGCTGAACAACAGATCAAATATTTTATCAGCTTTAGTGATATCAAAGCTGAATTTTTCTGGTTCTTTCTTGCCAAAGGGACAGGACACTGTCTTCTTCCCTTTGACCCACTCTGCAAGTCCTATCATATTGTCTTCATCTTCTGAGTCAGAGTAATCCACATAAGAAACCTTCTTTTGGAAGTTCCTTCTAGGCCCATAGGACTTTGCAGTTTCCTGACTCATCCGACTGACCAGCTGGCTGAGGCTTTCGAAATCATGTGATGCGTATTTCTCTCTCAAGGTTGGCAAGAGACCTTGGAAAGCTAACTCAGCCAGTTGTTTATCTCCCAGGTTCAGACTATAGCATTTGTTTCTGACCTCTTTGAATCTCTGAACGAATCCAGCAACTGTTTCATCGTTCCTTTGCTTGAGCCTGGTCAGATCAGTAATCTTCATCTCATGAATGCCAGAGAAGAAATAATTGTGGAACTACTGTTCCAAATCGGATCACTTGATAATGGAATTAGCTGGCAACGAGGTAAACCATGAGAATGCTGGTCCTAATAGAGATGAAGAGAACAATCATATCCTGAGTGCATCAACGTTCCCTGCTTCTCCACACTGTATGATGAATCGAGTGATATGCTCCATTGTGGATGTTTCATCTTGCTCAGAGAACTTAGTGAAGTCTGGCACCTTGAATCTTGGAGGGAACGGTATCTGATCGTAGCCAGATGGATACAGTGTCCTGTACATGTAGGACTGCTGCTTGGGTTTTATCCCATATTGCTTCTGCGGCATCTCTGAGAAGTGGTCGATCAACTCCTGCTTCACGTGAGACTTCAACTCAGCAGATACTTGTTCAATTGCTTACATCTCAACTGATGGAGTCTCTGGAGGTTGATCTTCTGAGGTTCTTGGTTGTAGATTTGGTGCTATTGATGTTCCCGCTCTAGAAAAACCCTGTGTGTTTGACTGACCTTTCACAGGTGGGGTCTGTCCGATCGGCTGACTAGCCGCTGGGCTGGCTGATGCAAATTCAACTAGCCCGAGATAGCCAATTGATTTAAGAGCACTTGCAACACCTATGTAGGATCCACCTGTGGAATTGCTGGCTGTCCTGTCACTCCTTGGTTGATCGGCTGCTGAGGCGATGATCTTGTATGAGCCACTGTATTAGCCGGGGTTAAGACAGGCTGCATAGGCGTTGACTGTTGTAGTGGGGCAGTCTGCACAGGCATCCCTAGCATCGGCTGCTGAGCCGATTTCTGAGGTTGAACAGGAGTTGGTTTCTGAGGTGAAACAGGAGCCTTTCTTTCTGTTGGTATGACCATGTGAGCATGAGCTGGACTGATTTTGATTCTCTCAAAAGCCTTACTCCCATGATTGAAGTAGACAAACTCTACTCCATCCCTGTTCATGTGCACAGTCCCTGGAGTACCTCCAAACATAGCTTGATAAGACTGCGGGTATTTCACCTCTGGAATTTCCTCAGGCCGAGGTTCGAAGAAATTTGAGATGTTAGTCTCAAAATGATTATGAGGTAAGTCCCATCCTGCAAGCTTTCCGTCTTGATCTCTTATTGTAGGATACTTCTGATGATGGTTCTGCACTGAGAACGTCTGATCTTGGACGTTGGACTGTGTAGAGTGAGTCTGAACCACTGGCATTGTGACAGCAGGATCTTTGGACTTATCTCCAACACTCTGAGTCTGAATCGGTTGGGAATCCGATGAAGAGCCAGGAGCAGTTGCATTGACCTGTGGAGATGGTAAAACCCCTACTGTTGGATCATCAATCGGCGGGGAAGCCGATTGGTTATGTTGGAACACTGGAGGAGTTCGATTTGGTTGGAAATACGCAGGTCCCAGGTATCCTCCTTTTGCTCCTTTCTTGAGTGCTTCAGTCAGACAATTCTGAATGGTGTTGGCGAAAACCTTAGATTGATCAATCATCGTTTGATGCATCACCTTAGTCATCATGTCTTGAAGCCCTTCAGGATCGGCTGAGAAGGTGACTTGCTTAGGTGTTGGTAAAGGATTCTTCTTGAAGACTCCACCTTTAGTCTGACCGTATGATGCCAGGCAAACCTCTTCATAATGCTTCATGTGAGCTTCGAAACTCAGCTTTGTCTGCATCTTTCAGCTGATCCTTGGTGATTGTTTGGACGTTGTCCGGGTCAACTTCGAAAGTACCACTCTTCGAGTTCTTCGTCATTGTTGACTTCTTCGTGTCCCACTAGGCGTGCCAAAAGTGTGTTGACACGAAAATAGGACGTCACCTCCGCGCGCAGCACACGTGACTCCCCGGTCTGTAGCGAGGCGTGCCAGCCAATCTGACCTGTTGATTGACAATGGAAAATATTAAGGATCGGCTAGAGAACCGATGGCCTTTTAGCGACACGTGTATCAGCCTATCGGCTGATACAAATAAAAGTGGGATTGGCTGGCTCGAAGGCGACCGAAGCGCGGGTAAGAGTAGATAGATCGGCTGGGACCAGCCGATCGTGACGTCAGCACTCGAAACAGGTCGTAATCGGCTGTTATGTCAAAAGCCGATAGGATCAAGATCGAGTGGGGTAAATTGGTGATAATAGCTAAAACCACAAGAATTGGTACGAAAACTTGCAGATCTAGCTAATATCGGTAAAGGGTGAATAAAGAACTAGACGAAACCTCAGCGATGCGCCCGGAGGTTAAAGCCTAGGGTTATTCGATAAAACGGTACTCACAAGCTTGCCGGAGGTCAGTTGATGCAGCCCGACGAACTTGAAGAACGACGTTGTAGAAAGAGGAAAAATGCAATGGCGAAGTCGCCAAAAAGTAGATGCTGTAAAGTAGATGCTGAAAAGTAGATGCTGTAAATTGTAAAGGGTTTGCCCGAAGGCGGTTTGTTTGACATTGGTGTGTACACTTTTTCCCGACCACGCAGGGTCGCTATTTATGTCCTGAGGACAAACCCTACTCCTAGCCGATTACGACACTGTTTACTTGTATCTAAAGAAAACAAATACTACTAAAAATAGAAAATGACTCTCGCAGGAGTTAAAACTTCCTAAAAACCGACTCTTTGACCCGTTGTCAATCGTGGACTGACCCGCCTCCACCGTGCTTTCCTTCTGGCGTATCTCCTTGATTACCGCCTTCTTTCTCTCCATCGGCCGATTCTTCATTTGACCATTGGCCGATTGCTTTGACCTGCTGGCCTCTTGATAGGGTCGAACTCCTCTGACTATCGGCAAGTTCTGTTGACCACTCTTTTCTCTTTCTCCAATCGGCCGATTACACCCTGTTTTCATCGGCTGTTTCTCCTTATCTCTTTTGACCTGTTTTTCCAAAAAACGGTGTCAACACAGCTGCAAGTATGTGCGATTGCCATCTAATTGTCCTTGCTAATTCTATTTAGTTCTAATTTGTATGAGTATTATGACCATGTATATACAGTTTCCACTGGATTCTTATGATAATTCAAGTCGACAATAGCAGCGTCATGGTGTGGGATTCATTGAGAAAAAACCCCGCAGGTTACCAAGACCTTCAAAATCTGTTTCAAGAGTAATAATTATATCTAAGATGTTCTTTTTAATTATATATATATATATATATATTGCTTTTACTAACACACTATCTTTCATTAATTTTCCTCAGAACTTGGGAAAAATTCATTGCAGAGAAAGAAGGTCAATTTAAACCAACAATTACATTCTATACTGATTATCCAGTACGTAATCCAAATAACAACTTCAGACTGAGAAAATTTAAATTTTATCACATTTATATTTCATAACATTTTCTCCTATCCACTTTAGTGTTTGAGACAGGAACAAGAAAATAATTTATGTAGATACTATGTCTGTGAGAACATACGATGTTTGGCAAGTGCAAACTCCGGAAATTATAATGTAAGTTAATTAAATAAACCTATTAATAATACATCATTTCCTAACCGCTTTTATATTTAATTGTTGGGTGTAATATATTAACATATTTGCACATTACAGATGGATATGGTTAAGGACGAGGTCATTCAGAAGGATCGTCTTTTGGCGATTCAAGAAAGTCTCTTGGGATTCCTCTTGGAGGAGGTGGTTAATCCAGCAGGAAAACATCATTATGATGTATCTAAAAAATCCAATAGAGACTAGAAATTTGAAGTAAACGATATTTTAATGTATAAATACTATCTATTTTGATGTGTATATTTCTAAGTTTATATATGTAGATATATAAGTTTATATATAAGTCTAAGTGCGTATATGGTATATATATAGACAGGTAGACATAGATGTTAAGTGGAAATACTTATACGTACATATACGGGTAAGACAACAATTAGAATATACGCTCAAATCGAAAAAAAAGTAGAGACGAGACCTTTTAGTCACGGTTGGTATTACCAACCGAGACTAAAGGGGGTGGGCGCAGGCGTGCCCCCCGTTAGTCTCGGTTCGTAATACGAACCGGGACTAAAAGACCCCTTTAGTCCAGGTTGGTTCACCCGGGACTAAAGGGGGGTCTTTTGTCTCTCATCATTAGTCCCGGTTGGACTTGAGAGACCTATACCCTTTACCAACCGGGACTAAAGCCCCTCTCCCTACCAGTGGGGGCAGCTGACGGATTTGTTTGATTTTCTTTATTCTTTCCAAAAATTGTTTGCCGAGAGTCAAATATTACACACGGTAAATGTTTGCCGTGAGCCCGAGGAATGGCTCACGGCAAAGAGCCCTTTGCCGGCAGAATTTTACCGTGAGTGCTTTGCCGGCGGTTACTAACGGCAAAGCTATTGCCGTGAGTGAACCGGGCTTTGCCGTGAGGAACCGGCTCACGGTAAAGAAACCATTTCCGGTAGTGATTTAGAGATACTCTCATATAATTATTAGTAAAGATGTTCATTACACGACTATATATGGTCATATCGCTTCTATTCTTCCTCTTTATATCACAAATTAAAGTAAAGATGTTAACGTGACCATAGGGTTACACCGCTTTTATTCTTCCTCTCTTTATATATGTTGCACATGAAAGAAGGCGCCATCAGTGGCACACGAAGCACAAGCACTTGCCCAAGGACCCACCCTTTGCAGTGTCCGCCTCGGTTCTTCTGCAAGAGGCAAGCCGACGCGCAGATCAAATCGATGCATGGCCCATGGTATAAGGCTCCCTCATTGCAGTCGCCCTTGGGAGACACACCTCGCCGTCGCCGCTACCGTTTCCGGTGGACTCATCATGCCCTTCGCTTCTGCCCAACTGCTGGCATTTGACGTGATATGTGATCGAAACATGCAAAATTTGAAAAGGTTTTTTTATGGTACATAATACTACCCATATGATAGTATAACCGATCTTTTATATTATTAGGATTTTTTCCTCTGCTGCCCATTCACCCGTGACGCAACCGTGCCCATTCCCCGCACCGCCGCCGGGGTATCCTCTAATCCCGCGCCGCCACTGCCAGGGCATACTCCAATCCCGCGACGCCGCCGGGGCATCCTCCAATCCCCGCGCCACCGCCAGGGCATCCTCCTCCATTCCCGTGCCGCCGCCGCCGCCGTCACCACCGGCGCATCCTCCCTGTCCATTTGGCCACTCGTGCCGCCGCCGCAACCTCCTACTCCTCCGATTCCCGCATACTGGCGCCGCCGCATACTCATCGTTGCCGTGGCCGGCCACCGCTCCCTTTTGCATGGCAGCCCACTGCATTCTGCAGGGTTGACTGCTTATATTTGCAGGCTTTGCGAGACCATGATTTCCCTGTTCCAACTTCCAACTGCTGTGGATCGGAATCGACATTGTGTGATCATGTCGCTTGTACAGGGATATCCTCTGTAAGCATATGTTTATCATCCGTGGATTCTTATATCAGTTTAATAAGAGTATGTTCTGTCACACAGCCTGATACAGGTTGCCTTATTGTATGGTGTTCAAGTGAAAGAGTTACAGAATCCAGATGATGTTTTGACACAATTCTTGGTCTTATATATCGTTCGTTCGGCAGAGCATGGGCTGATACATTGTGACTTTAATGAGTTTAATATCATGGTATTCCTTCCTTTTCCTCTCCCAGTTGTGTTCATTTATAAATTTTAAATCCTTGACTATTCATATATAGAAGTATAAGCTTATGTGGATAAGATACTATGGAACATTTTTTTTGTGTGTGTGGCAAATACATGAACTGGATGCATCATTTTGAATAATTGCTAAATGTGGTATTCAATAATTTTAAGAAATAATTAAATTATCCTAATTAGGTATTGAGTAAAATAGTGAATTTTCTATTGAGATTTCTTTTCTTCCTGTTAGGTTTAATCTTAAGTCAGAGATAAATGAAGAACAAGATGGATCTGATGAATTTTTTGAACGAACGGCGCATGACGTGTGCGTTTCCATTGATATAGCAGAAAATACAAGAATATGACTTGGGAGGCCATAATCAGGAAAAACAAAAAGAAACTAAAAAACAACTAACAACCAGCGGGTCGGATTGGGACATCGACACCGCACCACACAGACAACTCCAGAAGGTTTGGTTGGGGCAGCATACCACTGGAACAGCACCGCATCACCCAAGCTCAAGTAAGCTCCAGAAACACACCACCATCACCAGGGCAAAAGGCTCACAGAGGAAGTCCATCCTCACTGCTAGCGCCGTTATTGTCAACGATGTCCCACACCGAACTAGCCACTGTTACACAGGGCTAACCGCCATGGCCCGCTGCAAGCTGTGTAGCTACCACGTCATCGAGTCCGCAAGTGCCTCCTCACGAAGATGCCCTACACTGGACCAACACCCGCCAAGCAGGGCTGGCCGCCGTAGGTCGCTGCAAGCCGTCAAAACGATACATGAATAGCTGCCTCTGGCCTTCCATCTACCACATATCACCACCGAGATTAGATGGAACACTTTGGAGCCCAAGCAACCCAAGTCATCTCGTCGAAGAAACAGAAAGTCACACAAGGCCTCCGGCAATCGAAGACCATCACCGCACAATCTCCTCAGCAAAGGCACCTCCGCCGGCTACCTCCTAAGTCCTACCACGCCGGCCTCTGCCAACTTCGTGGTCTCCTCCGACGCATGGTCCGGCCAAACCGTCGCCCTCAAACGCCAAGCAGATCAGGTCCTGCCATCTCAGCAATGCGGCAATCACCTCTTGTTTGCCCTCCGCCACCGTGCACACTCGCCCAACAAGTCCATGACATGAATTCCACCGGCTGTACCACTAGTCTCCGATCACCAAGGTTGAGATCCAACACCAACACGACTGACACTATGCGTGGCCAGTCACCGCCAAACCCACGGTTGAAGGCTCCAGCACATTGCCAAGAAGGGGAACTCCAAAAGCGGTGTCTTCAGGAAGAACATGACGCTGAGTCGCGCCAACACCGCGGCAAGGTTTTCACCCGGAGAAACCACCATCTAAGCGAGGAGGGTGCTTTGACAATCCTCAGCGGGAGAACGACGCCCAAAGCGTCGCCGCTGTCTGCTCAGCGTACCGCCGAGCGGGATTTCTCCCAGCACCCATCTGCCTGCAGCCGCCACATGCACAGCTCACCGCCCACCTTGGTAATCACCACCACCAACCTCGCCTTTGGGACGCCTGTCGCCGCCAAACCTCCACAACATGCCCGTGGTCTGACCGTCGTCACCGCAGCTTCTCTAGTCCCGCGCAAGACCAATATCCAGTCCTCGCCGCCTCCACCCGCGGCCGCCGCTGCCGCTTCACCCAGGCCCGGGCATCCAGCCGGCCCGCCACGCATGCCGATGGCTGCCGCTCGCACCTCCATTGCCCGCCGCCACCTCAAGGATGATGCCGGGCCGATGCAGCAGCAGTCGGCCGTCCGCACGCATCCACCGCCGTTGCTGCCGTAGCCACCGTCGCAGCATGTAGATTCGGCCGCGGAGGCACCGAATCCGACCTCGCCGGTGCCACCATGGCCTACCCCATGGTGGGTCCTCCGATGCTTGTAGCAGTCGCGCCTGTTAGGCGAGAGGAGAAGAGGTTGCCCCGCCGCCACCGTCCTTGTGAGCCGCGCAGGCTTCTGGAGGCTGGCTCCGGCGGCGGCGCGGCAATGGGAGGGGCGCGAAAGGGGTGGTGGCGGCGGCGGCGAGTGGCGTCCGCCCGTGTCACCCTGCGCGGGGATGACGCGGGGGCGTTTACTTACGATGACGCTGATCTGATGAAATTGATGGTGAAGGAACAAGCAGGCCATCCTTTTTGTCCGTGAAAAAGTTTGTTGGTTCCTTGGACAAGGAACTAACTGCAAGTGGATTTACCATGAAGGAACAAGTGGAAATGGAGAAGGTAGGGCAGATGTTTGTGCAATTTTTTTTTCCCGCATATGCTTATAGCTTGTATTCCAGCTTAGTTTTCTGATGCTTCTTTTTTGCTAACTTGCTTGCAGTACATTGAGTAAGATGCTGAAGGACAGGAATCTAGCTCAGATGATGATGAGGAGGTTTGTGATGCCGTGTCTCTACTCTCTATTGATTCCTTGAAGAGGTATGCCTATAACAAGCTAATGTGAATGTGAAAATTGGGCCTGTAGTCACTATGAGTTTAGTTTAGAAGTCACTGTTGTTCAAGTGTATTTTGGTGGTGCTTCTCAGGACCCTTCCGATGTGCCTGATTGTAATCTTACCTCAAGAAATTTAGGAAACCACTTGAATCGTCAGAGGGCAAGGTGTTTTCCCAGTAAGATGACGACAAGGATGATGAGGCCGACGACGATGATGAGGAAGACGCGGAGCTCACAAAAAAAAAGCAAAGGAAAAAGGCTATCGCCAGCTGCCATGGGTGGAGAAGGCACGTGTCCTCCAGGAATGCCTACGTCATGCACCACGAACTCCAAAATCCAGAGGCAGACGTGCAAGTGGTGATGGTTGAAGCTGAACACATGCATTGCTTCATACTGCAATGCTAAAAGATTAGATCAAGCATACGGATGTCAGGATGTGTATGGCTTGTAGAGCTGAGGGCCTCCCTGTTGTAGAATCAACTCTGGCGTACATAGTTTCGATGATATCAGCTGTATGATGCTTCTGTTTACCTACTGAATGAGGATGAGACATGTTTAACCTCGTCAATATTTTGGCATTTCCTTTTCCTGTGAAATACTCAGTAGAACCCAACAGCATTTGTTCCTTTTCAGAAGCATTCCAGACGTACAACGGGACGCTCTCCGCCGCAGTGTTGCGACAGGTCCACAAGTCCACAACGCTACACAGAAAAGCACCCCACTCGTTTGGCTAGTGGCTGAGTTGATTTGTTCCAAGAGAAAAGTACTTCTAGCTGGTTGCTGGTGACTGGTTTGTTCTGAGAGAAAAGTACTGCTGGCTGGTGCGACTTTTGCCTCCGGTCAATCCAAAGCATACAAACACAACACCCGTTCTGGCTGACACACACACACACTACTAATCAAGCAAGCACTTGCATCTCTCCCAGGCCTTCTGCTACTATGGCTCTGAGAGTTTCTGGATGCTGGATGGCACTAGACTTCACTGCCATGGCCGCCTGTGGTGCTGCCTTCTTCAAGAGCGGCAACCCGCCTCATCAGTTCCAGCCTCACCGGCGGACGTGCTGCCGTCGACGCCATTGTTCTTGAGTGCTTTCGCCCACGAGGCTCTGCTGCACGTGCTCACCCCAGAACCAGAAGGCCTCGCACTGGCCGTTGGCGCATGCTCACCTTGCTGGAGCACTGCCCCAATACGGAAGCACTGCCACCGCCCCCCTGCAAGGACCCACCCTGCCGGCAGGCAGCAGATCCTCGCGAGGGAGCCACGCCGATGAGGTAGGGAGACAGGGCAGGTCGTCCACCAACGCCGATGCGGGATGAAAGACGGGCCAGCGTGGCCTCCATTGTCGCCGATGCGCGGGTCCTGGCCGTTGTCATGTGGAGCGTGGATCTCGCCGTCAACCCTGCCACGCCGCCGATTCGGATTTTAGACAGGGCGGGGTTCGTCGCCTCCACCGGCGCCGATGCAGGGGGCGTGGCCGTCCCTGCCGCGGGCTGCGAATCCCCTGTCGATCCATCCAGCGCAGTCGCCGGCCCCCGCGCCGCCGCCGCCAGTACGAGTGGAGAGTTAAGAGTTGAGATGTCGTCGCTGCTGCGGGGCGCCAATCCCTGAGTCAATCCCTGCCATGCCGTCGCAATTTTTTTAGCAGGGATAAGGGAGAGGGATTTGAAATTTGATGAGTTTCCACCTATTTTTATGTTTTTGATGAAGTCTGTAGCGAACATGATCTCATTTGCCATTTGTTCGAGTTGATTTTGGTGATTCATGCTAATACAAGTAATGAGACTAACCACATTGTCTAGCATGTCTTTGTAGGCATTCCTAGGTCCCATAGATATTACCACGAGTTAACATATCATGCCCAAGTTAACATATCATACCACAAGTTAACATGTTCATAGCAAAAATGAGGACTAAGTGATGGCATGTTAACTAAGTGATGGTATGTTAAGTAAGTGATGGTATGTTAAGTAATGAGAAGTTGAAGACGCAAAGAATACAGCAAAAGTCACCGTCGGATGATCCGACGGTCCAATTTCTACATGCGTCAGATGATTGGGAGAAGCAAAGCAGCAGAAGATAGTAGCACTGGATGAACCGACGCTCTGGTTGGTTCGACCGTCGATCTATCTGATGACTAGTTTTGAACAAGACAGAGACGCGTCAAGACAGGAACATTAGCACCGGATGAACTGACGAGGAGGCAACGGTTCATCTGACGGCCCAACAGAGAGCAGCCAGCCGCGGAGTCTTAAACACCGGATGAACCGATGGTCAAAAGGTTTCAAGCAGCGGTTCATCTGACGCTCACGAAATACAAGACAGTAAGGTTTTAGCCGCGGAGTCTTCAACACCGGATGAACCGACGGTGCGTCGGATGATTTGTGTCAACGGTCATGTGCGGTGGAAGGCAACGGCTAGTAGCACCGGATGAACTGACACCCAGAAAAAGCATAGCGTCGGTTCATCCGATGGTATTACTTTCAGCAGCTTTTAGCAAACGGCTCTTTGGACGCATTGGGCTATTTATACCCCTTCCACCCCACCATTTGAGGTGGCTGGATTGTGTGGAAGTGCAGAGGAGTGTGAGACACATACAAGATCATATTCAAGCCATATTTCTCATCCATAGACTTGCATATGCTTTGTGTGTGTGCTTAGTGCTAGGCTTAGCTTAGAGCTGAGTGAGTGCAAGGTGTGTCAACCTTGTGAGGTGATTCTTGAGTGAATCAAGTTGTACAAGGTACGCCGGAAGCCTTAAGGCCTAAGCGGCTCACCGGTAATCGTCTTCGACCCTCCGGCTTGGTGTGGAGTGGCGAGGACACTTTGTGCGGGAGACGTGGAGACCCCCTTCCTAAGTGTAGAAGCTCCTTAGTGGAGGCGGCATCAAGGTGACCAAGGGAGCTTGGCGAGTGCCTAAGTGGCGAGCCTTTGTGGCGAGTCAAGTGGTGCTCTTGGGAGAGCTTGGTGACGGGAAGTAATACTCTTGTGTGAGTGCTTCAATAACGTGGACTAGGGGTGGCTTAGTACCTACCGATACCACGGGATAAATCGTGTGTCAAGAGCTTGCTTCCTCTCATCCCTCTTTGCCTTTCTGCATTACTCTCTTGCAATCCTTGCTTTCCTTTACTTTCCTAGAGTAGTATCATGTTAGGATTGGTTATAGGTTGCAAAACCTGTTTTGGGATGAGGGTTTCACACTATATCAACCTTAGATTGCACATCGAGATAGATAGATTTGATCTAGTTTACTTCATGCAAAGTATTGAAAGCCTTAGAATAAGTTTTTAAATTGACTAATTCACCCCCTCTCCCTCTTAGACTACGAGCATCCGATTCCTTACAAAGTCTTTCTCGTGTAACCTGCTAAGACTAGTCTCAATTGTATTTGTAACAAAAATATATCCGTGCAAAGATTAGCGAAACCACTAGTCCGTGCAAAGATTAGCGAAACCACTAGAAGGATAGCGAGCGTGGCAGTCTTTGGAGCCATTGGTTGAACTGCAATGAGTTGAAGATGGGTTGCAGGGAGGGTGCAATTTTATAGGCACTTTAATATGAAATGCTTGCTGCAGGTTTGGATGCTATCAAGGATTCTTTACAGCAGTATTGATTATTCTCAGGGGAAATAAATGGAACAAAATTGGATACCCAGTTCAGGATATCCAAAATTGGATACCCAGTATAGATTATACCCTCAGTTATATATGCAGATATGCTACTAGTGCTATTGGTATCCAGTTCAGGATATAATTACTGTAATTGCATCGATTACTAATTACTCTCTCCGTCTCATGAAAAGTGCAAATCTAATTTTTCTAGAACAGATTATTAGTGGTGGCGCGAAAAGACTCTAGTACTCCTATTTTTTTAGGCACATGCAGTAAATTTTCATTCAGATCAGATCTTATTCCTTAATTAGACATGTAATTAGATCTATTTTCTATGATTGCACTCTTTGTAAGATTTTTTTTTCAAATATTAGGATTGCATTCTTCACGAAGAGAGTGTTATTTTTAGTTCTTAAAAAAGTCAATCTACAATTTAAAAATTAACTCGTAGATATGTTTCCCTTCACAGCTTTTGGATAGTGGGGCCCAACATCATTAATTTCACCCCATTAATTGCCTTACTTGCACAGGTAAAACAGCCCCAAAAATCTTTTAGTATTGGTATTACCAACCAAATAATTGGGACTAATCAAGACTAAAGAATTTTGGACCAAAATATAATAGAAAATATGTGTGTGCGCAAGGTTGGGAATTGAACTCACGGAATCCATCCTTATTACACAACACATCTAAAGAAAGAGGATGTTATTCTTCCACGTGGGACCCTTTAGTCCCAGTTTGCTGTAAATATCAACCGAAACTAAAGCTCAAAACGAAGTTTTAAGGAGTAGTTGAAATTTGCGTGAGAGATGGACAGTATGTTGAAGTGAGTAACTCCGTATGAAGAGCAATTTTTATAGGGAATGGAATGAAGAGTCAAATAGAGAGCCAATTTTAACCGTAAATGTTGGCGACGACCCCATACAATTATTAGTAACATGTTCCGATCCATCACACGACCATATACGGTTACATGGCTTTCATTCTCCTTCTTCATCTTTATATCGCACATGTGCACATAAAAGTAAATATGTTAACGTGACCATACGGTTACACCGCTTCTTTTCGTCCTCTTTATGTTCCACATGAAAGAAGGCGCCATCAGTGGCACACGAAGCATAAGCACGCGCCCAGGAACCCGCCCTTGCAATGTCCGCCTCGGTTCTTCTTCAAGAGACAAGCCACCGCGCAGACCATCTCGACGCACGGCCCATGGTACAAGGCTCCCTCGTTGCAGTCGCTCTCGGGAGACACCTCGCCACTGCCGCCAATGCCATTGCCGCTACCGTTTCCGGCGAGCTCATCATGCCCTTCGCTTCTGCCCAGCTGCTGGCATTTGACGTGATCTGTGGTCGAAACATGCAAACATTTGAATCGTCAACACAAAGTTTTAGCAGGGGGGGTAAGGGAAGAGAGATTGTGACGAGAACAAAACGGTATTAAGAAGGGATTTGAAATTTGGTGAGTTTCCACCTATTTTTATGTTTTTGATGAAGCCTTCCTCGTGTACTTGCTAAGCTAATAAGACTAGTCTCAATTATATTTTTAACAATTCTCAAAAATAAAAATATTTGTAACCAATTTACGTACCTGCAAAGATGAGCGAAACCAATAGAAGGATTGCGAGCGCGGCAGTCTTTGGAGCCATTGGTTGAACACTTGAACTGTAATGAGTTGAAGATGGGTTGCAGGGGTGGGTGCACTTTTTATAGGCGCTGCATTGGACAAGGCCGCAGGATACGACATGTATTATATGAAATGTTTGCTGCACGTTTGGTCTCAAGGATTTTTTACAGCAGTATTAATTATTCTCAGAGAAAATAAGTGGAACAAAATTGCATTGGATACGCAAGACCCTCGGTCATATATGCTAGTAGTACGTGCTATTGGTATCCAGTTCAGGATATCCTTACTATAATTGCATCTGTTACTAATTATTATTATTATTATGTTCTTAAAAAACAAGTCACTCTACAATATAAAATTTGTCACATAGATATATTTTTTCAAAGCTTTTGGATAGCTAGTGGGGGCCAACATCATTAATTGCATGTCAATAATTTTTGTGGTGTTCGGACATGAGACTAAAAATGGACCTTTTATCCCGGGTGAGGAAACCACCCGAGACAATAGCCCTCCCCACCTACCGCTAGCCCACATCCTCCCCTCTCACCTATCTATTTTCTCTCCCCTTCTTCTCCACCACTGACCGCACAACACTCTGCATCTTATCTTCTTCTCTCTAACTCCCCTCTCCAGTCTCGATCTCCTCCCTCACCAGCCTCGATCTCCTCTTCTCCAACCATGGGGAGCATGGACGGGAGAGGGCCATCGGGCGCACAGGCACTTGCGGCCTGCACGGGCAGTGCTGGCGGTCGGTCGACCTTGAGCAGCAGCGGGACGGTCAGCGCGGGCGGGCGCCCTGTCCCTGCACGACGCGCGACGCAACCTACCCCGTTCATACAGCACTGGCGGGCGCCCTGCACGGCACGACGCAGCTGCAGCGCCATGGTGCGGTGGATGGCTGCGAAGCAAGATTTTTAATTTTTTGCGTTTGTGATTGGTGAGTGATTCATTTGTCGATGGAGGTCATGGTTGTGATGTGCAAATAGATTTTGTGAATTTGTGGGATGTTGAACTTGTGTGATGTTTTGTGAGATGAACTTGTGAGGAATTTGTTGATGAACATTTGATGAATTTGTTGATGAATTTGTGAGACGAACTTATGTGATGTGAGATGAACTTGGATGAACTCGTGTTGAACTTGCGTGATGTCCCTTCCATATGTGTGTGGTGGAGTGGAGCTCGAGGTGGGTGGTGGTGCCGCAGGCAGCAGTAGGAGCCGGAAGGAGGCTGCTTTTTTTGTTTTTTTTCCCAAAAACTCTTTAGTCCCGGTTGAATGACCCCGGACTAAAGTGGAGGCTTTTGTCTCTCCGCATTATTAGTCTCAGTTGGTTTGTAGGTTCCTATAGCCCTTACCAACCAGGACTACTCCACCAGTGCTCACCAAGTTGCTCACCTCCACTACCTTCATTTCCCCTTCTACCTATGCGCTTCAACCCCCGAGAAGGCCCGAACCACCTCAACCCATTGATCTCCTCCTCTAGGCAAGGGCGTATCGAGCAGCGGGCTAGCCCCTACCCCATGCAACCTATAGAACCTCAGAGCCCAACCTTATATAAGCCCTCTAAAAATTTCTAGCTAGGTGAAACAATTGAGATTGATTGATTCTATAGGACATGGAAGTTGAAGTCAACCTGTTGGTCATGAAGCAACTCGGCGTGTCCAATGGTGCCCCCAACAGATAGTGCTCACAGCAAATGTCATCGAGCACTACAACTAATTGTACTTGTACGTACATGATAGTGATGTGCCTCTTCTAAGCCCTATGATCCCTAACTACAATAACTTGGGAAAAGATCTTCAATACTAGGTATTGACCCCCTTTAATACATGTTATGCAACCGGTACTACCAATTCGATACTAAAGGCCCACTCTTTAGTACTGGTCAAATAACAGGCACTAATTAAAGAAGAGTCTTTAGTATCATTTGGTCACCAATCGGTGCAGATTTGCTTGCCACATCACACATATGAATCCTTTTTTCTCTGTTTTCTTCTTATGTTTCGCTTCTCATTTCCTCAATCAAATAATCACAGATCACATAATCACACAAATACACCCCACAATCATAAGAAAACACACAATCTTGCAATCACATATGACATGAATACATCTCACAATCACAAAAAGTCACACCATCTTACAATCACATATATGATTCGCAATAATCACAACACAAGCCAAAGATACATTTTTGAAGCATAAATCACAACACACAAATCACAAGCTAGCCAGACGTGCCACACCACATGCCGCTCTTCGGGGAGATCACACCCTATGTCGGTGCCCCTGTGGAGGCTGTGACTGTCACAAGTCACGGAAATTTCACACGTAACTGCGCATGCGCGATTAGTGGGATTTGAACCCACGACCTCAAGCATCGCACGACCCGCTTTACCATCTCACCTACACAGCACATTTGACAAAGATAGATATGCTTTCCTTTTGAAGTAACTCACGGTGTGTCATTTAGTACCGGGCGGTGACTGGTACTAAATGCCACAATTTAGTTTTGGTCAGTGTTATTGACCTGTATTAAATGGTCTCGTCCATTTAGTGTCGGTCAGTGTTATTGACCGGTACTAAATGATCTTCGCGAATGAAAATTTTCTGCCTGGTACTAATTTCGCGCGTTAGCACCAATCTAAAATGCAATTGGTACTAACATAATGGACGAATGCTCCTTTTTCCGGTAGTGAGAGGAGGCGGATTGTCGGATAGGTACATCCAACAGCCATGGCACAAAGCGCACATCACAAGATCGATGAGCAATAATCGAGCCGATGGTTTGATTACGGAACGAGGCACGCAGTGTGAGTGACACAAGATGACAGTCACGGCCATGCACGAACATCATATATAAAAGTCACGAAAGTTTTTTATCGATCCATACAACACGTCACTGATACGGTAATTATTAGTAAAGATATTTATTACGTGATCACACACGGTCACATCGCTTTTATTCCTGATTTCCTCATCCATCTCACATCTCACATAGCTAGCACACAAATTAAAGAAGGTGCAATTAGTGGCACACAAAGCATAAGCAAGTGCTGATGAGCCTGCCCTTGCAATGTCCGCCTCGGTGCCGCTTCGTGAAGCAAGCCGCGGCGCAGATCATATCGATGCACGGCCCGTCGTATAAAGTTTCCTCATTGCAGACGCTCTTGGGAGACACATCCTCCCCACCGCCACCGCCGGCGCCGTTTCCGGCGAGCTTATCGCGCCCTTCTCTCCTGACCGGCTGCTGGCATTGGACGTGATCTGTGGTATACGTCAAAAGATTATGACAAGAGAGCAGAACAGTATTAAGAAGGGATTGTACATATACAACATATGCAAAGACTAGTCTCTGTCATATTTTGCAACACAAATCTGTACCTGCAAATACGAGCGAAACCACGAGAAGGATTGCGAGCGCGGCAGTCTTTGAAGCCATTGGTTCGACTGCAATGAATTTTATTTTATTTTTTTGAAAGAATGAATTGAGCATGATGGGTTGCAGGGATGGGTGCACTTTTTATAGGCGCTTGGGCAAGGCTGCAGGATACAATATGATATTATATTAAATGTTTGCTGCATGTTTGCATGCTCTCAAGGATTCTCACAAGGAAACAAATTAAATCTATAGAAATATGAAGCACATCACCCTTGTTGGATATATATGTGTTTATAGTACTATTGGTATCCAGTTCCAGATATCCATACTATAATTGCATATATCATTAATTGTTATTTTGAGTTCCTGAAAAAAAAAAGCCACTATGTGATTAAAAATTTGTATAGAAGATAAGTGTTTTCTAGCTTTAAGATAGGTACTTGGGGCCAATAGCACTAATTCCACCCCGGATACGTGTATCTTTTTTGTGAGAACTACTCCAATCATTACTCCCAATCCAAGACAATAATACTCATAGTTTCCATAGCTTCACATCGTCAAGAAACTATTACTAGACACTACATCGTCAGTGCAAACACTACTAGGGAAACAGGTTTGAGTACCGGGCCTCAACCCCTTTAGTACCGGCTGTTGAATCAGTATTGCCACGTTGGTACTAAAGGGGAGGCCTTTAGTACCGGGTGATTGACCCAGTACTAAAAGGCCCTTTAGTACCGGGTGATAATGAGACCCCGACACCCTGTACTAAATCACCTAGCACCATCAACACCTCCTCTCCTTTCTTTTTTTTCTTTTCTTTTATTTTTCTCCTTTGTAATAATTTCATCCAGATTTCATCATAACACAGAGGCTACCAATCAACTTCAACACAACACAACATTTTTTTCTCAAGATTTCATCACAAATTTCACATTCACAAGAACTACAAAGTTTCGTAACTTTCTGAGCCAAGGCTTTGCCGTGAGCCGCTCGGCAAAGGGCTTTGCCGTTAGCCCTTTGCTGAGAGCCGGCCCGTGGGGATCACAACAAACATTTGCTGTGAGCCAAGGACAGCTCATGGCAAATAAAAGGTGCGTCATCCAGAAAAAACTCAAGATAAATAGCAAAAAAAATCCTGCCAACAAACAACCCTTTGTGGGGAGCCGCCCGTGGGGCTCAGGACGGCTCACGGCAAAATGAAGATTGATCGTCCAAAAAAATCTCAAAATAAATAGAAAAAAATTAGAGGAAACCCCACCGGCCATCCACCCACCCGTCCCCGTAATTTTTCGCACAAAGTCGCGACCCTACGCGGTTGGCGAGGTTCAAACCCGCGACCTCCCCCTCACGCGTAGCCACCTTTACCACAACACCACACACTCACATGCATCCATATCCAGCTTTCATTCTACTCATATTATACTACACTGATTGTGAATAGCTTCTTTGAGGCTCTAAACGTATTCAAATTAAAAGGTTGTAAATTTAAACTACAAAGTTTTGTAACTTTCTGAGATCTACAACTTTCAATTTGAGAGTTTCTCCATTCGAGGTCATTTACAAAATTTGAATTTCAAATTTGAGAGATTCAAACTTAGTTATTCACAAGCAACTATGCCCGTGCATTGCAACAGTAGAACATTTTTCACCTCATAGTCATCCGTCCCTGGTTGTGTCAGCTGCTGCCCTCACACCTCCCCGACCTTGCCATCATCATTGTCGTACCCACGCCATCCTAACCTCACCCACTATTGTCCAGACATCCCAAAAATCTCGCATTGTCTGGCACGGCTTCGCTGTTGTCGGGCCAACATTGCTCCTTCCCCAACCACACCTTCGTTCCCATCACACATGCGCTATCCGAACTCGCCTGCTATTGTCGGTGCCTCCCCATCCTCGCCATCATCCACCCCGACCGAGCCGTCATCCCTGCCTCACCAACCTCTATGACGCGTGCACCATTCTAACCTTATGAAGGACCGATTAGGCGACCAGAGAGGGGGGTAGGGGAGTGAATGGGAGCCGATAAAAATTTCTCCGAGAGAGAACCGGCTAAGTCCCAAAATCACAACCTAGGATTCCCACACGAGCTTGCCAAGGTCACGTAATCACAATGGACCTACCAACCCTAGGAACAAGTCTCAACTCAAACCAAAGCGAAAGCACAACTCAAAGAGCGAAGAACTTAGGCAATCTGCGAAGCACTGGGTGGACCGTCCGCAGGAGGGGGGCAGACTGTCCGCGTGACCCAGGCGGACCGTCCGCAAGCACAGGGCAAACTGTCCGAAAATGCAACCCGAACCTCCAATAGCGCACCGAGAAAAATAGACCGTTCGTCACGGACCCGCGGACCGTCCACCTCATCACGTACCGTCCGCGAACTCCTTGCACCAAAAACCAACCAACTCAATGGATCAAACCACGAGCTCCGAAAAACGAACGACGAACTCGAAGAACAGCTGACGAACTGGCTCCTCGCGAACCGTTCGTGGTGACCAGGTGGACCGTCTGCCAGGTGCGGAAACAGGGGCCCGAGCCTGACCTTCTCCTCCTTCCCTTCACCCGATCTCTCGATTCAACCAATGGATTGCAACCAAATCATAGGGGAAGATGAAGCGTCTCAAGGAGATGCTATCCCTACGAATTTGTAGCCTCAAACCAACTGAAACGAGAGGAATCGAGATTCTACCGTGCTCAAGCAAAAGCCTAGGGTTCCAACCGAAATCCATGAATCGGAGGCCAAATCCGGCGTTTGAGGGGTCAAGATCATACACAAAGATGCACAAGACATCCACCCATGACCCCCTCAAAGAAATCCGAATAGAAACGCCTCCAAAACGACGAATCAAGCGATGCATGAAAATCCCCAAAAAAACTCAAAAAAGACACGAAAATCACACGAGTTAAGAGAAGGAAATCGACGCAACCATGAATGCTTCCATACAACCAGAGGTCAGATTCTCTACAAAATCATGAAGAAAATCTAGCATATAGAGCAAAGGAATTAGGAAGCAGTCCGGATGGATGAGTTGCCATCCAACCCTAGAGTTATATATATGAAGTCTCTCCGGGTAGGGCAAATGACAAAGCTACCCCTACAACTTAAAAGAAAATACACACCCCTCAGGGGCAATATGGTCAAACTTGGTATTTCTCATCGGGCGGCCATGCCTTCGCCGCAGTTCGCGTCCTTCCCACACAAGCCCGGCGATCCCGCCGCGTGTTCCACGACATCAAAGCTTCTCGACGCGCTCGGATCCCGTCTCCACCTGTCGAGCCTCTGGTATTGGTTTTGTGACTCAACCAAGTAACTCGACGATTTTGTGGTGAACCGCCGCAAACCCTGTGTGCAGACTCCGGTGTGAGCCGCTACCCTGCACCGGCTCATGTTCACGACTTCGTCTTGCTTTTCTTGCCACCATGCGGCCCGCACTTGATCCCGTTCGGCCACCGGGTCCATCGAGCCAAGCCTACTTGTCTCTCCACTCCTCGGAGGCCCCGCAAGGCTAAGACCTTTCGTGCCCGCTCTTCACCTGCACCAACGCAAATCAAGTCACAACCTGCACTTACAATACTCGGCCAAGAGTCAGTCCACACCACATTGTCAATCACTCATCACACCAAGGAGCGACCATCCACCGGTCCTCAATCTCCCCCTTGATGAGTGCATTGACAACACACATAGTCACCAATTCAGAAAAGAAAGAAAAAAGAAATGAACAAAAACCTCAAACAAGTGATCAAAAGCCAAAAACAAGATCACTTGAAAGAGCAAGTCTCAGTCCCCATAAGGCAAGGGCAACGGCTCAACACAACCGAGACAAAATGCTCAAAATGCTGACTCCTCGAGGGGAGGCAAAAGGGCTCAACACCATCGACAAAAGAGCAAAGCACAAAGCACGACTCAGGCGACAAAGAGCTCCCCATGCATGAATGCAAGCTCCCCCTGCACAAATGCGTGCAAAACTCAAGTTCTCCCTCTGAACTGAGTATCCATCTCCTAAAAAGGTTTTCTCCCCCTTGATGCAAAACTCTCCCCTTGTTATGCAAACTGAATTGGATGCACATTTCCCCCCTTGTTGGTAATGCATGAATCAAGTCTACAAATGCAAGCATGAGCTTCTCAAATAGACAATGATCACTACAAGATGCTAGGAATGAGACATAGAACAAGCAAGATAGCACAAAATTCCATACAAGCATCGCCAACAAGATAGAAAGGACATATATACATGTGACATAGCCATAATCAAGTTTAAGCAATTTTCATCAAAAATTCCCTCTCATGAGCATAGGACCTCAACATGACCAAACTGAGCACAAACAACATACATCCTACAAACTTCATGCAAGGTCACAAGTTCTCATCACAAGGTCATCACAAACACCTACAAGCTATCTCATGTCATGTCAAAACCATCGAGCCATGCGTCTACTTCCAGATATGCGACTTCTCATTGGTAGACATCATGCAATGGTTTAGCACCCAAGATAAGAAATTTAAAGCATGATTGACATGATACACATGAAAGCATAGACATTTCATAGACACCAAATTCATTTTCAAGATTAAGCATGGTACATGAAATACCTTTGTGGCCAAAAGGAACTTAGCTCCTCCACAAGGTAAAATGTAGGCTAAACATTCATGATGACAACAAGGTCTTTGACCCCAAATGAAAAGAGCTTGATTCTCAAACATGAATTAAGCAAGACATAGCCATTTGAGCACAAAATGAGCATGTAAGGGATTCTACTCACAAGAGAGGATCAATTTAGCATTTCACAAAAATATAGCATTTCACATGCATACACATCCCAAGCTACCAAGAGCATAGCTATACATCACAAGAGCTCAACAAGCATGATCATAGGCTGACATCCAACATATCACAATGATCAATGTATATGAGAGAAACACATCCTCTAAAGCATATGATACAAATGCAGCCTATGATACAAAGATGCTGAAAAAGATATGTTACACAAAAGAAAGATGCAAGATGCATATGTACATGGGATCCCAACCCAAGCTCAAAATGGGTACACCACACCAAGTTCACCTTGCAAACGAGGAAAGGTAACTTGGTCCAAAGGTTTTGTGAGAATATCTGCAAGCTGTTTCTGGGTTGGCACATGTATCAAATCTATGTTCCCTTTCTCCACATTATCTCTCAAAAAGTGATATCGCACCTCTATGTGTTTGGTTCTGGAATGAAGCACTGTATTTTTGGCAACGCTTATGACACTAATGCTATCACACATGAGAGGGACGTGGGTGCACTCCTCACCAAAATCACTCAAGGTATAGGTGATCCAAAGCAACTGGGAATAGCAACTAGCAACAGCTACATACTCGGCCTCGGTGGTAGATTGGGCTACACTTGACTGTTTGCGAGATGACTAAGAAACCAACGAGGAACCCAAAAACTGACAAGTACCTGAAGTGGACTTCCTATCCACACGACACCCAGCAAAATCGACATCCGAAAAACCATGAAGTGCAAGAGAAGAGGACGCCGAGTACCAAAGCCCAAGCTCAGGAGTGTATCGAAGATACCTGAAGATCCTCTTGACGGCTTGTTGATGTGAAGTCCTCGGCCACATCCGAAAACGAGCGCACAAACACACACTGAACTGTATATCTGGCCTCGTCGCCGTCAGGTAGAGGAGGGAGCCGATCATGCTTCGGTACTCCTTCTGGTCCACGGGCTCTCCGTCCTCGTTCGTGTCCAACGTTGTAGTCATACTCATCGGTGTTGAGAGTGGCTTGGAGTCGTCCATCTTGAACTTCTTGATGATATCCTTCGTGTACTTGGCTTGATGCAAAATGTTCCCTCCTTAGCCTGCTTGATCTGAAGCCCGAGAAAGAACTACAATTCTCCCATCATAGACATCTCGAATTCTCTGCTCATGTCCTCTACAAACCTTCCAACCAAAGAGTGAGACGAGCCACCAAAGATAATATCATCCACATACACCTGAACAATCAGGATGTCATCGCCCTGCCAGAGGAGAAAGAGCGTCTTGTCTACCTTACCCATCTCGAACCCCTTGCTAAACAAGAACCTCCTCAATCTACCATACCGTGCCATGGGAGCTTGTTTCAGCCCATAGAGAGCCTTCCTCGACTTGTACACTCGATGTGGGAACTCTACACTCTCAATGCCTGGGGGTTGCCTCACATACACTTCTTCCTCCAACACTACATTCAAAAAGCCACTCTTCACATCCATTGGGTACAATTTGAATCCTTTAGCCACGGAAAAGTCTAGAAGGATCCTAATCGGCTCCAAACAGGCCACTGGAGAAAATGTCTCCTCGTAGTCTATCCCCTCTTTCTGGCTAAAACCCTGAGCCACCAATCTCACCTTGTTTCTCACCACTTCTCTATTTTTTCCCTCTTTGTTTTTCCACACCCATTTTGTCCCTATAGGTTTGCAATATGGTGGAGGCTCCACTAACTCCCAAACTTGGTTTCTCTCAAAGTTCTCTAACTCCTCATACATTGCATTCACCCAATTAGAATCAGAGAGTGCGTGTCCAATGTCTTTGGACTCGAAAGAAGCAACAAAAGTTGAATGAGCAAAGTGAGAGATTTTCTAGGACCTCGACCGTGTAGTGCGTTCATTGATGTCGCCGATGATTCTTGAGGGGGAATGATCAACTTGAGCGTGCCTAGGTGCCTCTCGCCTGGAGGCAACCTCCCCCTCAGCAGCAGCTTCCACTTATTATTGCTGGATCGTAGTCGGTGTAGGGGATGGACCATCCTGAACCGTAGTCGTAGTAGTGGAAGTAGAGGGTACATGTGTGGCTGGAGCTTCACCATCATCCTCCTCAACATCATCCTCCTCATCCTTAAAGATCTTCTTGCCAACTTCATCGTCACCTACACACTCAAAGACAGAAGAGCTACATGGTTGTGTCTCGTCGAACGTTACCTCGCAAGTCTCCATGATTTGGTTAGTGTCAAGGTTGAGCACATGATATGCTCTAGAATGATTAGCATAACCAAGGAAAATACCATTGGAAGACCTTGCCTCAAACTTATCAAGCTTACCCTTCTTGAGAATAAAGCACCGGCAACCAAAAGCCCGAAAATGGCTCACTCTAGGTGCTCGCCCATGCATGAGATCATAGCACATCTTCTTCAATAAAGCTCAAAGAAAAATCTGATTCCCCACATGGCAAGCGGTATTCACCGTCTCAGCCCAATATCTTCTCAGAGTCCTATGCTCATTGAGCATCGTCCAAGCCATCTCACAAAGGGAGCGATCTTTCCTCTCTACCACACCATTCTGACAAGTGGCATAGGACGAGGAAAACTTATGCTCGAGACCTAGATCACGACAAAAGGTTTCAAATCGAGAGTTTTTAAATTTTGTGCCATTGTCGCTACGAATAGCTCGAACAATATCTCCATGCCTCTCATTTTTCAACCTCAAGATCAGATCCCGGACAAAACCAAACGTCTCTCCCTTGTCAGCCAAAAAGAACACCCAAGCATAGCGAGAATAGTCGTCCACTAACACCAGGACATATCATTTCCCACCCGCCGAGCACACACGAGTTGGACCAACCAAGTCCATATGCAACAACTCGCATGGATGCTCTGTCATGACAGCGGTCAGGGGCGGATGGGAGGTGGCTACCATCTTGCCGTGCCGACATGGCACACACACAAAATCCTTCTGGAACTTCAACCTGGGCAATCCTCGAACCAAGTCGAGCCCACTCAAGCGTGACAACAAGTCAAAACTCAAGTGACCCAACCTCATTTGCCACTTCACCAAATCAGCCGACACACCCACAACAAAGCAACGAGAAGAGCCACTCGACTGGGAAAATCAGCTCGGAAAATCTGACCCTCAGGGATGATCGTGCATACAAGACACCTCGAGAGTCCAACACACAAGAAGCACCTACCTTGAAACGGATATCAAAACCCTCACCAAGAAGCTAGGAAACTAAAAGCAAATTAAACCCGAGTGACTTGACAAGAGCAACACACCTGAGAGTCACACTATCACTTACCTTCACCGTGCCCTCTAAAAGCACTCGATCTCGTCTATTGTCCCCAAAAGTGATGTACTCCTTGGACACCACTGGGGTGAGGCTGGAGAACCACCTTCGATCTTCGGTCATATGTCGAGAGCAACCGGAGTCGATCAGCCAAAAGCTCTCCAGGCCTCCCACCCAAAATTCAGAAACGAGAACGAGAGTGAGCAAACCGCTCAACACTGGGGTTAGCACAAAAAGAAGTGAACCAATGCTGAGCCATTTGCTCAAAAGTGGGGTTAGCAAAATCCATCCTATCACTCCTAGATGGAACACCCTCACATCTCCATGGAGGACTATGAGTGCCACGAGGTGGAGACCGTGGTCCGTAGCTCCTCTGAGACCTAAAATTGTGATTGTTCCCCCCATACTCGTATTGGCCACGAGTGAAGGAACGTCCAGCAAACTCACCACGCCCAAACCCAACACGCCTACCACTATCTCTCTGAGGAGGAACACCCCGTGTACGAAACTCACGTCTCTACCGAGTAGGGATGGTATGCACCACACCCTCACCCCTAGGCACAACACAAAGCTCAGGCACACCACAAAAAGGGCGATACTTGTCCTTGTTTGCCATATCCCTAGCAAACCTCTCCTCCCTTCTCCTAAAGCAAAACTCCTATTTGTGCCCATCCCTCCCACAATGGTCACAATGGAATGGGATTGACTTTAGCTTTGGCTTTGGCTTTGGCTTTAGCTTTGGGTTCTCTTTGGGTTGTGGCTTCTCACTTGGTTTCTCTCCCTTCTTCCCAAAGAACTCATTACCCATGTCACTCTTGAACTTGATGGGTTTCTGGAAATCATTTGTCTGGGGAGGAAACACTGGTGGATCTGGCAAAGACCTCATCTTCCCCCTCTCGACTCTCACTTGTGGGAGGTCCTAATCCCGAGCTCTCATCTGGTCATAGCCCAACCACCGACGTTCTCGTGCCTCCACGGAGCTTTCTCTGCGCCATCCATGGAGGGAGAGAGAGGAGAAAGTACTAGATCGGAGGGACTGGGAGAGAAGAGGGTGGGATTGGGAGAGAGAGGGGTTCGTACCTTGTAGATCGGCACATGTCGCAGCCGCCCCGTCCCGTCTCATTCGTGCGCATAAAGGGAGGTGGTGGCGCGCCGCGGCCGCGCCCGTGGGGGCCGAGGGCGCCCCGCTCTGGAGGCCGCGCCCATGGGGATCAGCGGCGCCATGCCCCGGAGGCCGCGCTTGTGGGGGCGACTTGACGACTCCTACCTCGCAGGTGCTCCCGTGACGGCCGGTGGTGTTCCGCCTTGGAGGGCGCGCCCATGGGGGCCGGCGTCGCTCTGCCCCGGAGGTCGGCTCATGGGGGCCGACGGCTCCACGCCTCGCGGTGGTATGCGGGGGATTGGGGAGGGAGGGTGGCCCGGTGGGGTAAAAATGCTCGCTGACATGTGGGCCCATGTGTAAGGAGGAGAATAAAAAATGAAGTTGGTTATAAGTAAGGGGATATATGAGAGTTCGGGTCGAGTTAGAAGGAGAATGGAAGTCTCAAATTCAGATGAGATATTCTTATATGGGTGGATAAGGGTTGAAATTTAAGAGCCACCCTTCGGGGTGCGCTGCCCGTGGCCTAGCCACCCTGTGCTGCCAAAGGAGCCCTGAGCGTTCATGTTGGCCACCTGCACGGCTTTAGATCTCTCTACCGACCTGGCACATATGTAGTACGTACTCCCTCCGTCTTATCAAAAGTGCAATTCTGACATTTCAAAAAATTCTCACAAAAAATGCAATCCTAGAAAATAGATTTAATTATTTGCCTAATTAAGTGATCAGATTTGATTTGCGTGCAAACTTACTGCATCTGGCTAATAAATGAGGGTATTAAAGTCTTTTCGTGTCACTACTAAGGGCACTCCCAACGCCAATAAATACATCGTTTCCATCTGCATTTAAGAGGCCTCCACATAAGCAAAAAGGGGGAAAGTAATGAAGAGAGAGAGCGTCTAGGGAAGAAATCGTTTCTTCTCTACGAAACGAAGTCCACCCTCGCACCGAGGCAGCAGGAAACGATCGATTTCGCGTTGGGGAGAAACTACCAGCGTCTATGCATTGATTGCACAGCCCCTCGCCGTGCCGTACATGACCATGTCGCCGCCCGCTCGCTCACGCCAGTCGCGCTCGGCCGTGAGCTCGCCCGCCGCGCGCTAGCCCGCGCCGTCGCGGCCATCTCTGTGTCCGCCCTGCTGGCCCGCAGCGCGCGGAGTTGGACCGCGGCGCTGGCGTGCGGAGCAGAGGCCGACGGAGCAGGGGTCGGCGGCTCGCGGAGCAGGGGTCGTGGCGCCATGTCGAGCAGGTTCGCCGCCTTCTCTCCGGGCGCCCATCCCTCCGACCCCAAGCAAGCTCGCCGGCTTAATTCGCCACCGTCGGTCCGCGCACGAGGTCGCCAGCGCCACGCGCACGTCAGCGTCGAAGCTCCTCGCGCTCGCTCGGAGGCCGGAGCAGGGGAGGAGCAGGGCGCCGCTGCGGGACCTCGCGGTTGTCGCCGCAGGAGCTCACGCACGCGCAGCCTAGGGAGCTCGCGCAGGCGCCGTTGCCACGGGATCTCGCGCGCGCCCGCCCTGCTCGCTCACGCCGGCCGCGCTCACCGCCCGTCCGCGCCGCGCTGGCCCCGCTCGCGCCGCTCCGTCCGTGCGCTCGTCGGCCCCTGCGCCCGCCCGCGGGCTCGCCGGACCGTCGCGCCGTGCTGGCCGCGCCGACCCTGCTCGCACGCCGGCCGCTGCGCCCGCCCGCCTTGCTCCGCCGGCGTGCTCGCCCTGCGCCGCCATCTCGCGAAGTTGTGAGAGAACGGTGGGATGATAGGTGGGAGAGATGCAGAGCAAGAAAGAGGATACAATAAGTGTGATATTTATTAGGGAAAGAAACTTCCATTGGGCAGAGTAGTTTCTATACTAAAATTTTTGCTGAGGTGGCTCTGTTGAACTTCGCGCATGATTTCTAACATAGGAACTGCCCTAATCTGTCTAAAAACTAAAATTGCACTCTTCATGATACGGAGGGAGTATGTGTGGAAGCAGAAAAAACATTGCCCGACTCGGCAACCGCATTCGGCAGCCGCGGCACGACACGATCGAAGCGCGCGACTGCACGTCACGAGATCCGCTACTGGTTACATCACGGATCGAGGCACACATCGGTGTTGCACAAGGTGGCAAATAATGATCACCTTGCAATTGCATGAACATATATTATGAAACAACGGTCACAAAATCGTACACAACGCGTCACTGTCTCACTGATATGTGGTAATTACATATACGGTTATCACACGACCATACACGGTTATTAGGGTAGTTCCAACGGAGGAAATTGACACGGTTTCCACGACCATACACGGTTATTAGGGTAGTTCCAACGGAGGAAATTGACACGGTTTCCATAGTATGAAATCATCTATAAAAATTATACTTCATAGTGGTAGTGTCTTCAAGTAATAATTGTTAATTTTTTCTTTCTCTCTCCCAATTTGACTAATGGGGAGCGTTGCATTAATCCTATAGAAACTAGTGGTTTCTTCCTAATGGCAAATTCAAGGTTTCTTGTGCATTTGATCAAGAGTAGACATGGTTTCTCCATGAGGAAACCATTTTGGTGCTCTCTTTCTTCATTAATTAGGCTGTCACATCACCATTTACTTAGTTAGTAAGATAATTAATAGACATAGAAACCACCATAAATGTCCCATTGGGACTGCCCTTACATCACTTTTATTCTTCCTCTTTATTACATTACACATAATTGTAAAGACCATTGCATCACTTTTTATTCTTCCTCTCTTAATCTCTTACTAGCAACTATGCATGTGCGTTGTAACGGGAGAAAATATTGTTCGCCTCGTTAACAAGTTACCATGCCGCCCCTGCAACTCTCCAACCTCGTTGTCATTCTTGTTGCCCTTGTGTTCCCTTACCTTGTCAACCATCGTGCACGCCTCCCGAAACACACTGTTGTCTGCCATGGTCTCCCCATCATCTACCCAACTTCGCCTTTCCTGACTATGTCGTCCATTCCATCGCACATAAGCTATTCCGACCTCGCTCGTTGTCGTTCGTATTGCCTAGCCTTGCCGTCATCTGCTCTGATCGTGTCGTCGTTCCTGCCTTCCCATCCTTATCATCGTACTTGTAGCATCCAAACCTCGCCCCACTGTCGTTCATCTTGACCACGCAGTCACCTCACCGCCCAACACCTCCTCGACTTCACCACTGTCCCAATCGCACTCGCACTACCCTGTTGTCGTTGTCGATGCATCCCAGACATCGTCGTCGTCTTCCCGACCTCACTTATTTCCTAGACATGTTGTGGTTCCTATCGCACACGTGCAAAATTACACCAACCTCATCCATCATTGTCCACCCTGGCCACACCGTCATCCCCGACCTCACCTTCATGTCCGCACCACTCAATCCCGCCAGCTGTCGTCCACACCGACCTCGCTATCCCTGACAGCTCATCATCCCTAGTTCCCTACTGCCCACGCCCATCCCCAACATAGACGGATTAATGGATCGATATAACTTTACCTATAAATGGCATATGACACATCAAATGTTAATATATTGTTGCTTGTAAATCCACCTATCTATGGCTTGCATGTTGATTATGAAAAAATGTGAGAGGCTTTTTAAAACAACAACGATGGTACTTTAATATTTGTAGCAAGGTGCCCGTGCATTGCTACAGTGAAATATTATTGTAATTTCTAGACTTTAGCTATATCGCTCATATACAAATTGAATTTCAAATTCTAATAAATATTTTATCATCTGAATCTTTTTCCACATAAAAAGAATTAAATATGGACTCTTGCTCAAATCCTTTTACCCTACATCAATTTCAGGTGCTCTATAAAGAAACAAAAATTCACATCCTTTTCATTGCATCGAAAATCATTTCCATTGATTTTATGCTATTATATTTTCCAACTCCATAAACAAATTTTATTATTTTCTAGTTTGTTTGTAAATCAATACGTATTGATTTTATCTTGCATGTTACATTTATCCAGCCTCTAGCTTAGTCATCTAATTATATCAAATCTGAATCTGAATTCTATGTATATTACTAAGACACATGAAGATGCATATGCATGATGTCATGATAACACGAGTCATGCAACGTGTTCCTGATAAGAATATGAGCTTATTTAAGTTCAGTGAGCTGACGAACTGTATGCACCTAGTTAGTTTTTTTTTTGAAATAAAGGGCAATGCATATAATTATTTTCCTGCTAGAGAGATATTCGAAAAACAGGGACGTTCATTTTCGAGACTGTGAGAGCAGCCCGTGTCCATGTTTTTCTTGGCCCGTGAAGCTAGCTACCCGCATGCATGGTCTGGCCCAACTGAACGCCAACGTGCTTGCGCGAGGCCCGCATGGCAGCGCGTAGGACGTGGGAGGCCGGGACTCCGTGTGTATGTGTGGTCCGCCTGATTTCTTCCTGCGGTCGAGTTTCCGATTTTCACGCAGGTGTACGTGTTTTTACCCTTTTTTCCCTCCGTTCTGACGGTTTTGATCGAGATAGTTACTGTCTCGGATCAGATCACGACGGACGAAAGAAAGGGCAGAAACAATCCTTGCTTTAATATTAGGTAGAGATATGGCACGTGAAAGAAAAGGTGTCATCAGTGACACACGAAGCATAAGCACCTGCCTAAGATCCCGCCCTTGCAATGTCCGCCTCGGTTCATCTGCAACAGGCAAGCCACCGCGCAGACCATCTCGACGCACGGCCCATGGTACAAGGATTTCTCGTTGCAGTCGCTCTTGGGAGACACATCGTCACTGCCGCCATTGCCGCTACCATTTCCGGCGAGCTCATCTTGCCCTTCGCTTCTACCCGCCAGCTGCTGGCATTTGACGTGATCTGTGGTCGAAACATGCAAAGTTTGAATCATTAACGCAAACTTTTAGCAGGGGTAAGGGAAGAAAGATTGTGACAAGAACAAAACGGTGTTGAGAGGGAGTTTGAAATTTGGTGAGTTTCCACCTATTTTTATGTGTTTTATGAAGTCTTTCTTATGTGTATACCTGCTACTAACACTAGTCTCAATTATATTTGTAACAAAAACTTGTACCTGCAAAGACGAGGGAAACCAATAGAAGGATTGCGAGCGCGGCAGTCTTATTTGGAGGCATTGGTTGAACACTTGAACTGCAATGAGTTGAAGATGGGTTGCAGGGGAGGGGGTGTACTTTTATATGCGCTTGGGCAGGCTGCAGGATACAATATGATAGTATATATATGAAATGCTTGCTCCACGTTTAATTTGGATGCTCTCAAGGATTCTTTACAGCAGTATTGATAATTCTTAGAAGAAATAAATAATGGAACAAAATTGGATACACAACACCCTCGGTCATATATATGCTAGTAGTCCTATTGGTATCCAGTTCAGGATATCCTTACTGTAATTGCATCGATTACTAATTATTATTTTTAATTCTTAAAAAACAAGTCACTCTACAATTTAAAAGTGTCTCATAGATATGTTTTTTCACAGCTTTTGGATATAGCTAGTGGGGGCCAAGATCATTAATCCCACCCCCATTATCTGCATGTACCTTACTTGCACTGGTTGAAAACACGGTGTTAGTCTTAGTTGGAAAACCACAAAAATCTTATTCTCCCAACCGGAACTAAGTATTTCAGTACTAACCGGTTGGTAATATCAACTAAGACTAAAAATTTTCTGAAAAATGAAATTAAAGGGTGTTACGTTAAAATATAATAAAATTCTGGAGAGGCTCCCACACATGTGCAAGTGGCACAATTTTTCACGCGAAAATATGAGTGTGCGCGGTGCATGAGATTTGAACTCACAAACAACCTCTTGCCTCACGCGATCCATCCTTATCATCTCACCTACATAGCACATCTCGCTAAGTAGAGGATGATATCCTTTTGTAGCCATCCGAGGGAGACCCTTATGCACTTGTAGAGAAAGAGCCTTTGGTACGCCCCTTTGGTCCCGGTTCAACTTTGGATCCGGGACTAAAGAGGTTTCATCGACGTGGCCACTAATGCCATGAGTGCTCACCCCTTTTAGTCTAGGTTCGTGTTACGAACCGAGACTAAAGGCCCCACTTTTGTCACGGTTCGTAACACGAATCTAGACTAAAGGGAGGTGACCCTTTTGTCACGGTTGGTAACACCAACCCAGACTAAAGGTGGGCTTTTTGTCACGGGTGGTGTTACCAACCGGGACTAAAGGGTCTCCCACGAGTTACTATATATAAGAGGATAGCAACCTCTACTCAGTCAGATGTGTTGTGTAGGTGAGATGGTGAGGAAGCTACGCGCGAGGCTGGAGGTCACGAGTTCGAATCCCCGCACCGTGCACGCGTATATTTCGCGTGAAAAATCGCGTGACTTGTGTCCCGGTTTGTTCACCCGAGACTAAAGGACCCCCCTTTTTGTCTCTCATCATTAGTCCCGGTTGGAACTTTAGGTTCCTATACCCCTTACCAACCGGGACTAAAAGGTCCTCTCTCTACCAGTGATGTCCCGATTAGAATACCAACCGTGATTAAAGGTTCCCCTTTAGTCCCGATTCGTTCACCCGGGACTAAAGGACCCCCTTTTGTCTCTCATCCATAGTTATTAGGACCGGACCGGTAATCGAACCGGTAGGACCTTCGGTTCAATGGTTCCCTGGTTCAACCGTTGAGAACCGGTTGAACCGCTGGTTCGATAAGTTTGGACCGGAGAAGTGAACCGGCCGAAGAATCCTTTGAACCGGTCTAATATATCAACCATAATTAAGGTTCATATACGCAATTATATAACTATAGTAGTAGCAAAGATTCCAAGTTCAAGTATACAACTAATTAAGGTACATATACACAATTCAGAAGTTTACTAAAGCATGGAAATGATATTCACTTAGGATTTGCTGTTCGGCTGTTCCATAACCTTTTCAGTAGCAAATGATCAGTTCAGTTGCAATTTCAATCACAAGCATTTAATTTACCGTTCATCTTATGCACTTCCATCACAATTAACTGATAGAAAGGAAACGGCATTTGCATCTGTACTTCCACATCTACGTATAGTCGTATACAATCTAAGCATCTAGCAACAGCAAATTGGCTACCAATTAAGTAGCAGCAACACCAAACACCGATTCCAGAACAAGAATTTGCCTCGGCAGGCGTGAGTGCTACCGGACAAGAAAGAAACCGAGGCAGAAGCTCACCGGGGCGGCGGGGCATGCTCCGCCTGCCGCGCCATTCTTCGCATCTGACAGAGCTCCCAGCGACGGCTGCCATCGCCACAGATCGAGGAAACATGAATTACCTCCCAGCAGCAAAAGTCGACCCTACACCACCGTGCACTTCCTCGCTGCTGGCGCAAGCAGCAGCCCGCCCCGGCGGCCTCGCCGCCTTGCTCACAAATCTGGATGCGCCTCACCCGCCAGCAACTTTGAGTCAGTAGAAATGGCCCTTTGTGCTGGCGGGTGCCCCGGTTGGAACTTTAGATTCCTATACCCTTTACCAACCGGGACTAAAGGTCCCCTCTCTACCAGTGATGTCCCGATTAGTTGGAAATACCAACCGAGACTAAAGCCCCGAGGAGCTTTAGTCCTGATCTGGTTGGTAATACCAACCAACCGGCACTAAAGGTGACTCTTTAGTCTCGGTAGGTGTCAAGATTGATGGGGTCTCCACGAACTACAAAATTTAGACCCGGAACTAAAGGAGGTCTTTTGCGGTGCACAATACTACCATATATCACCGTATGAAAAGGACTCGTATATAAAAAAAGGTCCTATTTTGAACGATCCGGCGGTTGAAATTAATTCTATACTACTAGTTTTTTTAGCAGTAGTATGAGTAGTATTCGTAGGTAGTATGAGTAGTATAGGGGTATGATTGGAACTATGGAAAATATTATTGTAGTAATATATGAAATCAAACATATGAAAATTTTTGTGTAATCTCATCTCACGCTAGTTAATATATTTTGAGCAAATTACCATTTTATATTTTGAGTAAATTTCCATTTTACCCATATAAAAAATCGGATATACTATCATACTACCATTGGGTAGTCTTGTTCACCGTAAAAGACCTCAACTAAAGAGACCTAAAGTCTCTTCAGTCCCGAGTCCAATTCATTCCGACACTACTGTCCAAGAATCGAAAATCGAAAGTCGTTTCTCTACTAGTGTTGTATGATCCAATGAGATGATCATATCAATTATCCAAGCACAACATATTTTTCGTGGGGGAACTACTCAATAAATAATAACCTCCGTTCACAAATATATGACATTTAGGACAAGCAATTTAGTTCAAAAATGAACTATATTATTTGTCCTAAACATCATATATTTTAGGACGGAGGGAGTATAAGGTTATTTTACCTCTTACCAATGTGTCTAAAAATTTCTACATTGACTTAACACTAGGTCAGAAATGATTTGTCCTGGCGGTTAAAACCGGTCTTTGCTAGCGGGCGCATCACCCGTCAGCAACTTTGAGCAAGTAGAAATGGCCCTTTGTGCTGGCAGGTGCCCCGCCCGCCAGCACAGAGGCCTTTGTGCTGGCGGGTGGCTTAAACGCCCGCCAGCACAAAGGGCCATCAGTGCTGGCGGTTACTTAAGCGGCACGCCAGCACAAAGGCTTTCTGTGCTGGCGGTTGCTTAGGCCGCCCGCCAGAGAAAGCATTTTTCCCATTTTCCTATATAATTCCCCACAATCGTTTATTATTTGTATGTAATTTGTCATTTTCGTTTATTATTTGTATTTGGCCGCTATATTCGCCCGTATATTTTTCATATTTGCATTTGTAGGCCAAATTCATTTTAATTTATTGTAATTTGTATTTAACCGCCAAATCCAAACTAAAATATAAAAATGTATACATAAGTCACATTAAAAAACATCGTACATAATAGATAACCCTAGGACACCCATCTACGTAACCTTTCCGCATCGTCTAAAGTCAAGACTCCTTCTTTATCGAAGAATTCTCCATCCTCGTGGCAAATCTCACATAGGATGAATCTCGCCATGTCTGCACAAATGTTGGTGATTTCACTGTCATGAAGTTGCCCCCACGACCCGTCGATGGTAGGCATCTGCACGTAAACACAATAAATAAAGATTGTTATGCATTACCATTAAGACCATAATTAGCACATGCATGGTTGTGTACAAACAAGAGGCTTACGTCTTCAGGATTCGTCCGATACCTCCCATTATTTCTAAAAAACCTCTCATACATAATATCCACATAGCACACTGCCAGGAGGTTGTTTGTAGCACTACAAACAAATAAAAAATGATCTGTACTTATTAACATAAGTGTACAACTCTGATAAAAATGATCGGTACTTATTAACAGAAGTGTTCTTACCCATTTGGCATGTCGTACCACCAATTTTTTCTTATTTGGAGGGTGCTGCCCACCACTGAGTGTGTATAGCCTATACACACTATAAGGATACAAAGACATATGTTAGTAATACAATTTGAACTATAGCCGATACACGTAATAGTGATTATATATCGCACTGAGTTGTCTTACTTTCTTATAATCTCAATGATTTTCCGGTAAGAAGCCTCTGAAAAGTGTAATGAGTCGTAGACCCCCATAGTTTCAAACTTCGGACACATGTGAAAGCAAATGAAATGGTCGCTGCATAAAATTAAAATAATTAATATAAATAGACTCAAAATTGAAAGCAAATGAAATAGTTATTTAAAGGATCTTACTCAAAATTGTAAGCACACTTGATAGAATCCTTATGTTGGTTTTTCTTCATTACCCTTGCAATGTATACAGCCACCTCATGAAGTTGAGCTTTCTCGTAACTCTTTGTTAATTCATCTTTCTCATGTGGTGTCTTTGCTTGTTCATCTATTTTCTTTCTTAGTTCAGCCGACATTATGAACGTGTGTTGCGGCTTGCTTACTTGTTGCGGGTCCAGATATGCTACCTTCCACCTCCCGTTTGTCTTCCTTTCATCCAACGCTTGCATCCTGTAAAATTTTTTACTTAGGATGGAAATAACAATACATATGTATTTGAATAGATTTGTATGTGGTATAGGGATGTTGACTTACATGGACCAAACGGTGACGAGATTGATGTCGAGTTTGTCACGGCGGTACATCGCATGCAAATCGGGGAAATCGATTGCAAACTTCCGTTCTAAAGTGCTACTGAACACCCATGTCGGGCCATTCGCGGTGATAGTGTGAATGCCTTGCTTCATGGCGTGCATGATCCATCCATGCAGCCTCGTCAATTCTAACGGCCCTTCGTTCAGTTGCCACCAAAAACAGAATGGTTTGCCATGCTCATACTTGTCAGGCACCTCATCCGATGAAAACATATTTATTTGCTCCTCCTTTTGTTTTTGAAAAGAGGTGCGGGTTAAAGATTTTTCATCTGGTACCTTCTTGAGTACTTGAACATCAGATGATTCTTTACCAGATGCTGGAGCCTGTTTAGGTTTATTCTTCAGTACTTTCAAGAACAAGTCAACATCAGATGATTTCGTCTTTGGTTCATATGAGTTTATCATCCGGTGTATTGCTGGCGTCTTGGTTGGTGGACATGGCGGAGGAGATGGTGGTCTTGGAACAGATTTCGGTGTTGATGCCCCTTCATCGAGAGTTTGTTGGACGGGTGATTTGTTCTCATTGTTACCTCCCTGCTCCCCACCCATCGTAGGTTGTTCAATGTTCTCGGCGACTGCAACATCTTGGAGGGGTGTTTGTGGCATGTTCTCATTGTTAACTCCCTTCTCCCCACCCATCATAGGTTGTTCTGTGTTCTCCACGACTGCAACATCTTGGAGGGGTGATAGTGGCATGTTGTTCTCATTGTTACCTCCATGCTCCCCACCCATTGTAGGTTGTTCCGTGTACTCGACCACTGCAACATTTGAATCTTGGAGGGTACTCTTTCTTGGCTAGGCTGTAAGGGATTTGGTCATGCATTAAGAATGATATCTCGATGATGCCACAATATGTATTGGTTCCTCGCATCACCGAGAAGCTCGATCCCATCCTCAGTAGAGATATCAATCTCACACGACTCATCAGACACCGAAACAACTTGAACCCATGCGTACTCTGGCGGTGGCGGATTCGGAAACACATGACCCGTTAGTGCCATGGCTGTCCCAACTTCTCGAAACTTATCTTGTTTTCTTCCTGAAGGACCGAAACTGGCGACCAGAGAGGGGGGAGTGAATGGGAGCCGATAAAAATTCTTCTCGAAGGAGATGGAAACTCCAACAAGACGAAGACGACTTCCAAAACACGTCTCCGACTCAACTACCCAAGTTGGCCAATACCACGCAGCCACTGGAGTGCTACTGGTCCTAGGAACCAACAACCACCAAAGCCTACCCGAGAACGCAGCGGAAAAACCAACTCGAGCAGCTACTGATCAGCACCGGTCAGACCGGTCACTTGCACCGGTCAGACCGGTCCCTGTCGGGTCTTCCGGACTAAGCCGCCGGAGCACCCGACACCCTCCAGAAACGCACCGGGTCACCCCGGACTTTGAGTCGGGTCACCCGAGCAAGACTTGGCAATTCCCACAGAAAAGCCCCTGCACCGGTCAGGCCGGTGCAGCTCACCGGTCTGAGCTTGGAAATCCCAAATCTGCCAACATGACCTCCCGAGCACCAAATTGAACCAAACTCGAAACAGCAGCAACACGAGACAACAGGGAACTCACCAAGATGTTCACCCGAGCAAAACTCAACCAAGAGTCTGCACCGGTCAGACCGGTGTGACCTGAGCTCTTGGGATGAACAGCGCCCGCGGGTCAACACCCCCAAATCCAACTCCCGATCTCCCGAATCGCTCCACGGATTTGCACAAGACTTTGGGGATAGTAGGAACACCTCATGGGCACTCCATAGCCCAGTTGGTCCACCAAAACTTGCTAAATCAAGAGGAATCGAAGAAATCCCACCAAGAACGCCTCTAACCCTAGAGAGGAGAAAACCCCAAAATCGAGCCCCTTTGCTCACGGATTTGGGAGGGGAATCAAAGGGAAAAGAACCACGAAGGGTTCAAGCATACATCCCCCACCAAATCCCAAAGAGAAAGGCCTCGAGTCCGCCACAAGAAAATCGCCAAGAAAGGGCTCCGAAAATCACCAAAAAGGAGAAACGGGAAAGACACATCCAAGCCTTGAGGAACCACGCCGAATCATCTATACATACCAAAGAGGTTCATACAAGGTCTAGCTTCCGCCCGATCATCCTTCCCTCTCACAAGATCTCACTGTGAAGCTCTCAAGCTAGTCCTAGAAATTCCAAAGGAAAAAGGAAGAGGAAAATAGCAAAACAAAATGAGCTAGGGTTCCAAGAGATGGCTGCCATCCTCTCACCACTTGGGTTATATGGAGGCTAGCTGAAAGACTAAATTACCCCTAAGGCCTAATACTAGGATACATACCCCCGAGGGACACTTTGGGAATCTTTGTCTTCGCATCATCGGACGGATGCCCAGCGACCGCAAACTTGCTTAGCCTCGACGCAAGCCTTGCGATCCCGACGCGTGTCCTCCGCTTCGAAGTCTCCGGACTGCGTCGTCGCACACCGGTCAGACCGGTCAGACCCACCGGTCTGATGCTGCTGCACCTCCGTCTTCGGTCTTCGGTCTTGGCTTTGTGGATCAACCAAGGAACCCAGTGGTTTTCTGGTGAACTACTGGAAACCCCGCGAACTCGGTGTAGCCTCCGCCAATCACCACTCATGACTCGGCTCCCACGTAGTCCCGGCTAGACTTTGGTTTTGAGGCTCTACCAAGAAACCGTCCATGACTTCATCTTGCCGTTCTTGCCACCATGCGGCCCGCACTTGACTCCGCTGGCCACTGGGTCCCTCGAATCAAGCCTACTTGTCTTCTCCACACCTGGAGGCCTCACCGGCAACGACCTTTCACGCTTGTTCTTCACCTGCACCAACACCAGTCAAGCCGCAACCTGCACCTACAATACTTAGCCAAGAATCAGTCCACACAATATTTTTTTGAGCAAAAGTCCACACAACGTTGTCAATCTCTCATCACACCAGGAAGCGACCATCCACCGGTCCTCGAACCACACATGGCTCTCAATCTCCCCCTTGATGAGTGCATTGACAACACACACGTTTTGGTAACCAAAGAGAAAAGGAAAAGAAAAGAAACGACTAAAAGAAACTCCAACAAGCGATCGAAAGCCAAAAGAAAGGCAAAGAGCAAGATCACTTGAAGAAGACAAGTCTTGGACCCCTTAGGCAAGGGCAAGGGCAACGGCTTGACATATCCGAGACAAAAATATGCTCAAGCAAAGAGCACAAACCACCAATCCAAATCCAAAGCTCGAAAACCACAAAGAGCTCCCCCTGCACACATGCAAGCTTCCCCTGAACCAATGCAACTCCCCCTGGACGAATGCATGCAAACCACTTCACGAAACAGAGCAGCTGTCTCAGCCTTGCTCTGACCGGTCAGACTGGTCCTCCTCACCGGTCAGACCGGTGGACAAGATCGTCCAGCACCTGACACTCACACCGGTCAGACCGGTGAGCAGCACCGGTCAGGCCGATGACCACCTGGGAAAAACTGGGAACTGCACGAGCTCAAAACTAGCTCAAAACCACTTGGAAACCTTCTAAAAGCATGCAGCAAGCCAAAACATACTCAAACTTCTCCCCCTTGTTGACAATGCATGAATCAAGCCAAAAATGCAAAAAATGCAACCTAGAGCTTCTCAAATAGACAAAATTCAACATAGCATGCTACACATCTCCAAATGAGCAAGTTAGATACTCTATAGTTTCTTATGGACAAAACCTACAAGATCACCAAGTTTCACAACCATTGGGCGAAGCTAAGATAGAAATGACCATTTTTGCGAAAAAATTCCCTCTCATGAGCAAAGTCCTAAACATGAGCAAAACATGTCAAAATGGTAAAGCCACACAAACTTCATGCTAGGACAACCATTCTAAGCATAAGACCATCATAAACACCCACAAGCATCTCATGTCAGGTCAAAGCATACCGAGCCATGTGCTTACTTCTATGTATGAGACTTCTCATTGGTAAGCAACATGCAACGGTTTAGCACCCAAAAGCAAGTAAATTAAGCACATATGACATGAGACCACATTTTCCAAGCAATTTACATTTCATTTTCAGATTTGTAATAGGTACATGAAATGTCTTTGCGACAAAAAGGAACTTATGCCCCTCCACAAGATAAAGCATGTGGGATAAACATTCATGATGGCAAATGAGCCTTTGGCCCCATATGATCAAAATAAGCTATCCAACCACAAATTAAGCATAGCCAAGCTACAAAAACATGTCAAGATCATATAAAGACATTTACTCACAAGAGAGCATACATATGACATTTTTGAAAAACATAGCTATCAACCATGGATATAAACCAAGATCATCAAGAGCTAAGCCAAACTAACCATAGCTTACCAAACTAGCTCACAAGGACATATATATCATACCATGGTGAACAATGTATATAGGAGAAGCTTTTCCTACACAATGCATATTATACAAAATTCATGCAACCTATCATACAAAGATGACTATACATCATGATACAAATGCAATGCAAAATGCAAGAAAGCATAAATGGAAAGCTATACATATGCTACAAAAGAGCTCCCACACACCAACTCAAGAAATCAAACAAACACCAAGCTCCCCCCGCAAACGAGTGAAAGTTGCTTGATCTAGGGGTTTGGTGAAAATACCGGCTAGCTGGTCATGTGTGGGTACATGGATCAAAGAGATTTTCCCTTTCTCAACGTTGTTTCTCAGGAAATGATACCTCACTTCTATGTGCTTAGTTTTGGAATGGAGCACTGGGTTCTTTGCAACACTTATGGCACTCGTGCTATCACATTGAAGTGGGACATGGGTATACTCCTCACCAAAGTCACTCATGGTGTATGTGATCCAAAGGAGCTGAGAGCAACAACTGGTTGCGGCAACGTACTCTGCCTCGGTAGTGGATTGAGCAACACTCGATTGTTTGCGGGAAGACCAAGACACCAAAGAAGAACCCAAGAACTGGCAAGTCCCAGAAGTAGACTTCTTATCCAACCGACACCCGGCAAAATCCGCGTCTGAAAAACCATGAAGAGCCAAAGAAGAAGACGCGGAGTACCAAAGGTCGAAGTCGGGAGTATGTCGCAAATACCTGAATATGCGCTTGACTGCTTGCCGATGCGAAGTCCTCGGAGACGCTTGAAAACGAGCGCACAGACATACTGAGAATTGGATGTCCGGCCTCGTCGCCGTCAAGTACAGGAGTGACCCGATCATGCTTCGGTACTCCTTCTGGTCCACGTGCTCACCATCCTCGTCCGCATCAAGAGCTGTAGTCATACTCATAGGCGTCGCCATGGTCTTGGAGTCCTTCATCTTGAACTTCCTCACAATGTCCTTTGTGTACTTGGCTTGGTGCACGAATGTTCCTTCCTTTGATTGCTTGATCTGGAGGCCGAGGAAGAACTGCAACTCACCCATCATAATCATCTCAAATTCCCTGCTCATGTCTTCTGCAAACCTTGCAACCAAAGAGTTAGACGAGCCACCAAAGACAATATCATCCACGTATACCTGCACAATCAGGATATCTTTGCCCTGCCTGAGGAGAAACAAGATCTGATCTACCTTCCCTATTTCAAACCCTCTCTCAAACAGGAACCCCCTCAACCTACCGTACCAAGCTCTAGGCGCCTGCTTCAACCCATACAGCGCCTTCCTCAACTTCTACACCCGGTGGGGGTACTTCTCACTCTCAAACCCCGGTGGTTACCTCACATACACTACTTCCTCCAAAACACCATTTAGGAAGGCACTCTTCACATCCATTTGGTACAATTTGAACCCTTTAGCCACGGAAAAGGCAAGAAGGATCCTAATCGCATCCAAACGGGCTACGGGAGCAAAGGTCTCCTCGTAGTCGATCCCCTCTTTCTGACTATACTCTTGCGCCACCAACCTCGACTTGTTTCTCACCACCTCTCCTTTCTCTCCTTCTTTATTTTTCCACACCCATTTTGTCCCAATCGGCTTACACCCCGGTGGAGGATCCACCAACTCCCAAACTTGGTTCCTCTCAAAATTCTCCAACTCCTCATGCATCGAATTAACCCAATTATGATCAGATAGCGCGTGTCCAATGTCTTTGGGCTCAAAAGTAGCAACAAAAGTAGCATGAGCAAAGTGAGAGTTGTTTCGAACCCTCGACCGTGTAGTACGTTCATTGATGTCGCTGATGATTCTCGAAGCTGGGTGATCCACTTGAACTCGCCGGGGAGGTTCTCGCCTTGATGCTACATCCCGCTCAACAGCAGCTTCGCCTTGATCTGGGTTTGTCGTCGTAGGTGTGGGACAAGGACCGTCCACCATCGTAGTCGAAGTAGTAGGTACATGCTGAGCCGCGGGCACCACACCGCCATCTTCATCATCTCCATGTTCATGTTCCTCCTCCTGAAAAATCTCCACGCCAAGTTCCTCGTCACCTGCACACTCAAAAACAAGCTGACTATGTGGCTGTGTCTCGTCGAAGGTTACCTCGCAAGTCGCCACGATTTGGTTAGTTTCAAGATTTAGCACTCGAAAGGCTCTAGAATGAGACGCGTAACCAAAGAAAATGCCATCGACAGACCTAGCCTCGAACGTGTCCAACTTCTTACCTTTCTTCAGGATAAAGCATTTGCACCCAAACACATGAAAGTGACTCACCATGGGGGTTCTACCATGCATCAACTCGCACCCTGAGGTTAATCTTGTTCGACACATAGCACGCGGTATTCACCGCCTCAGCCCAGAACCTTCTCGGAGTCCCATGCTCATCGAGCATCGTCCGAGCCATCTCGCACAAGGTTCTGTTTTTCCTTTCAACCACGCCGTTCTGGGGAGGCGTATACGGACTCGAAAACTGGTGTTCAAGACCCAAGTCATGGCAAAAGGTTTCGAAGCGAGAGTTTTTAAATTCCGAGCCATTGTCACTGCGGATCGCTCGTATGGCATCTCCGTGCCTCTCGTTTCTCAACCTCAAGACAAGATCTCGAACAAAACCAAATGTCTCCCCTTTCTCCTCAAGAAAGAAAACCCACTCATACCGAGAGTAGTCGTCCACCACAACCAGGACGTACCACTTCCCACCCACAGATCTCACACGAGCTGGGCCAACAAGGTCCATATGGAGCAGCTCGCATGGACGCTCCGTCATCACATCGGTGAGGGGTGGATGGGAAGAAGCTACCATCTTAGCATGCCGACACGGCGCACAAACTAACTCTTTCTCAAACCTCAACCGTGGCAATCCTCGGACCAAATTGAGTTTACTCAAGCGAGACAAAAGATCAAAGCTTAAGTGACCCAACTTCCTATGCCACTTCCACAACTCACTCGAAGAACCAACCAAAAAGTAACGAGCCACACCAGAAGACTGAGAAAAATCCGCTCGGAACACTTGACCCTCGGGAACGACCATGCAAACTAGGTCCCCTCGAGAATCCAAAATCCGAGAACCACCAGGCCGAAACAACACCTCAAAACCCTCATCCAAAAGCTGGGACACCGAAAGCAAATTGAACCCGAGCGATTGAACAAGAGCAACACGCCTGAGAGTGACCTTCTCACTTACCTTAATCTCACCTTCTGAAAGCACACGCCCTCGCCCATTATCCCCAAAGGTGATGTATGTCTTGGACACCACCGGGACGAGACTTGAGAACCACCCCTTGTCTCCGGACATATGCCTCGAGCAACCGGAGTCAATCAACCAAACGTTCCTCAAGTCTTCCACCTGAAATTCAAAAGCGAGCACGTGAGTGAACAAACGACTCAGCACTGGGGTTAGTACTAAAAGAGTAAAACCAGTGCTGAGCCATTTGCTCCAAAGTGGGGTTAGCACAAACCATATCATCACGCCTATCAAAGCTACCACCACGAAAACCACCACGAGGGAACCACCCCTGTCTAGCTGGAGGAGAACGAAAACCACGAAAAGAAGACCATGGACCGTTCCTCCTCTCCATCTCAAAGCTACGACTCCTCCTACCCTTGTTTTGAGCACGAGGTGGAGAACGTCTAGCAAACTGACCACCTGCAAACTCTCCAAGCCAACCACCAGAACCACGACCACCAGAACCGAACCGAGCATCCGTATGAGCACGAAAACCGAACTGCTGTCTGTCCAGACCAGCACCGGTCTGACCGGTGGAGTGCACCGGTCTGATCGGTGGTGCTCGGCCAGCAGCACCACCTGCCACCTTTAGATCTCCCCAAGCCGGAAACATCCTCACAATCGTCTTGGCCCTGGGCATCTGCATACGAGGCTCAAGTACACCATTTGAAGGGTGGTACCTGTCCTTGTTAGCCCACTCCTTAGCCATTCTCTCCTCACGCTTCCTCTTGAAGCAAAACTCACCCTTGTGACCATCTCTCCCACAATAGTCACAATGAAACCGTATGAGCTTAGGTTTTGTCTTGGGTTTGGGCTGCTCACTTGGTTTCTCCTCACTCGGCTTCTCACCCTTCTTCTCTCCAACCTCACTCTCCTTGGAGCTCACAAACTTCACCGGTTTTTGGAAATCATTTGTTGGGCGAGGAAATATGGGAGGATCTGGGGTTGTGTCAAGTTTGTTTCTCAGTGGGTTGGGCTTAGGTGCATAGGCATTTTTGTGGAAGGTTTTTGGTGGAGCTAGGATATCACCAATCTTCTCTCCTCCCTCACCACTACACTCTCCAACCTTCTCCGAACCAAGCGCTTGCCCATCATAGCGCTTGTATGCCTCTATCATCATCCAAAGTTGTGGTTCATGGCCCGACAACCAACCTATCATTTTCCTCAACTCATCATTCTCATCCTACAAGCGATCCACATAATGTGCAAGTTCCAGATTTTTCAAAGCATGCACTTCACAAGTAGAGCAAGAAGTGGGAACAGGTTCTTTCAACTTGGCCTCAAGAGAAACAGTGTAAGCATGCATCTCATCAATCTTTCCATGCAAAATAGGGCAAGAAGTGCAAGCACCTAGCAAAGCAAGTCTAGACTTAAGCTCAGCCACTTCAACCCTAAGCACATCTAGTTCATCACAAGTAGAAGCATGCTTATCCTTAAGAGCAGTAAGATCAGCTAGGTATACAGAGCAATCACAACAATCAATCTCATCAGAAACCACAGGTGAAGCCTTAAGCGAATCTATCTCAAGTTTAGCATCAAGGTTCTGGGTTTCTAGCTCAGCTACTCGGTTCCTAGCATCTTCTAGTGAGGCCCTAAGCTCTTTCCTCATCTTCTTTGCCTCTCTAAGCATGTCATCACGATTATCAAGCAACTTGCCAAGACGCTCATTCTCCTCACGCAAGAAGGGAAGCTCGTCACGTACCTCATCCTCGGAGTCAGAGTCCGAGTCGCTCTGGTGACTCTTCTTGCTGCCGGAGCTACGAGCCATGCCGCAGAAGCCATCTCTCGCGTAGCAGCTCAACCCGCTCAAGTTCTTGGATGACTTCTTATTCTTGCGCCGATCACCTTCAAATTCACTGCTGCTCGAGCTCGAGGAAGAGTAGGTGGAGCTGGAGTCGACGTCGCTCGCCCCGACCATCGCTCGGGCCTTCCTGCCGCGACCGTCCTTCTTCCTCGATCGTCGCTCGTCCTTGTGCTTGTTCTTGTGCTTGTGATCGCGCCTTGATCGGTACTTGTCGTCCTTGTTCGACCGGTGCTTGTAGCCGTCCTTGTTCTCCATCTTCTCCGGACAATCGGCGACGAAGTGTCCTGGCTTGCCGCACTGAAAGCATGTCCGTGGATTCCTCCTTGTGTTCACCCGGTTCTCATGCAACCTCTCGAACCGCCTGGTCAGCAACGCCAGCTCGTCCTCTCCAAGCACGTCGAACTCCTCGTCTGGCAAAGACATCAAAGAAGACAGAGAGTACATCCTGGAAGATGCGTTAGCGTTAGACTTAGCCCTTTTGCCACCAACGAGAGCAAGACTATGAGAGTCAGTCGGGCTCTCGATCTTGGCTGTCATACCACGGTCCAACTCAGCTGACTTGAGCTTCGAGAACAGCTCGTTCACGGTCAGGGTGTCATACTTCTCGGACTCAAGAATAGCCTCAACCTTTCCGTCCCATACGGTGCGATCCAACGAGTGCAAGAGCTTCACGGCTCTATCATGATCATCGTATGGGAGCACGGCCACATTGGCTCTCATGTTGTTCACCACAACCGTAAACCGCTGGAAAAGGGCATCGACGGACTCGCCGGGGAGATGAGTGAAGTTCTCGTACTCTCTCCGGTAAGTCGCGTAGATCCGAGCCTGAACTTGAGCATTCCCAACATGAGCATCCTTCAACTGCTCCCAAATCCTACAAGCTAAGTCCTCTGTCTGAACCCGATCGAATTCGGACTGACACAGAGCACGAAATAAGTAGTCGACCGCCTTGTTGTTGGCGTCGAACATGTCCCTCGATCCCGGAGCAAGGAAGTTAATCGGATGAACATAAGCTGTGTTCACTATAACGTCCCAAAGGATCTGACCCTTACCGCGGAGGAAAGCCGCCATCCGCCTCTGCCACATCTGGTAGTTTTTGCCACCGAAGTGCGAAGGACCCAAACCCCGTTCCTGGTACGCCATCCTTGGATCTTAGGCTGGTTAGAATCCGAAGATCCGTAACCTGCTCTGATACCACTTGAAGGACCAAAACTGGCGACCAGAGAGGGGGTAAGTGAATGGGAGCCGATAAAAATTCTTCTCGAAGGAGATGGAAACTCCAACAAGACGAACACGGCTTCCAAAACACGTCTCTGACTCAACTACCCAAGTTGGCCATGACCACGCAGCCACTGGAGTGCTACTGGTCCTAGGAACCAACAACCACCAAAGCATACCCGAGAACGCAGCAGAAAAACCAACTCGAGTAGCTATTGATCAGCACCGGTCAGACTGGTCACCTGCACCGGTCAGACCGGTCCCTGTCGGATCTTCCGGACTGAGCCGCCGGAGCACCCGACACCCTCCAGAGACGCACTGGGTCACCCTGGACCTTGAGCCGGGTCACCCGAGCAAGACTTGGCAATTCCCACAAAAAAGCCCCTGCACCGGTCAGGCCGGTGCAGCTCACCGGTCAGACCGGTCTGAGCCTGGAAATCCCAAATCTGCCAACCTGACCTCCCGAGCTCCAAACTGAACCAAACTCGAAACAGCAGCAACACAAGACAACAGGGAACTCACCAAGACGTTCACTGAGCAAAACTCAACCAAGAGTCTGCACCGGTCAGACCGGTGAGAGGCACCGGTCAGACCGGTGTGACCTGAGCTCTCGGGATGAACAGCGCCCGCGGGTCAACACCCCCAAATCCAAGTCCCGATCTCCCGAATCGCTCCACGGATTTGCACAAGACTTTGGGGATAGTAGGAACACCTCATGGGCACTCCATAGCCAAGATTTGGTCCACCAAAACTTGCTAAATCGAGAGGAATCGAAGAAATCCCACCAAGAACGCCTCTAACCCTAGAGAGGAGAAAACCCCAAAATCGAGCCCCTTTGCTCACGGATTTGGGAGGGGAATCACAAGGAAAATAACCACGAAGGGTTCAAGCATACATCCCCCACCAAATTCCAAAGAGAAAGGCCTCGAATCCGCCACAAGAAAATCGCCAAGAAAAGGCTCCGAAAATCACCAAAAAGGAGAAACGGGAAAGACACATCCAAGCCTTGAGGAACCATGCCGAATCATCTATACATACCAAAGAGGTTCATACAAGGTCTAGCTTCCGCCCGATCATCCTTCCCTCTCACAAGATCTCACCATGAAGCTCTCAAGCTAGTCCTAGAAATTCCAAAGGAAAAAGGAAGAGGAAAATAGCAAAACAAAATGAGCTAGGGTTCCAAGAGATGGCGGTCATCCTCTCACCACTTGGGTTATACGGAGGCTAGCCGAAAGACTAAATTACCCCTAAGGCCTAATACTAGGATACATACCCCCAAGGGGCACTTTGGGAATCTTTGTCTCTGCACCATCAGACGGATGCCCAGCGACCGCAAACTTGCTTAGCCTCGACGCAAGCCTTGCGATCCCGACGCGTGTCCTCCGCTTCGAAGTCTCCGGACTGTGTCGTCGCACACCGGTCAGACCGGTCAGACCCACCGGTCAGACCGGTCTGATGCTGCTGCACCTCCGTCTTCGGTCTTGGCTTTGTGGATCAACCAAGGAACCTAGTGGTTTTCTGGTGAACCACTGGAAACCCCGCGAACTCGGTGTAGCCTCCGCCAATCACCACTCATGACTCGGCTCCCACGTACTCCCGGCTTGACCTTGGTTTTGAGGCTCTACCAAGAAACTGTCCATGACTTCATCTTGCCGTTCTTGCCACCATGCGGCCCGCACTTGACTCCGCTGGCCACTGGGTCCCTCGAACCAAGCCTACTTGTCTTCTCCACACCTGGAGGCCTCACCGGTAACGACCTTTCGCGCTTGTTCTTCACCTGCACCAACACCAGTCAAGCCGCGACCTGCACCTGCAATACTTAGCCAAGAATCAGTCCACACAACGTTGTCAATCACTCATCACACAAGGAAGCGACCATCGACCAGTCCTCGAACCACACATGGCTCTCACTTCCATATGGAATAACCAAATTGCATGGTGTATCCTCTACAATGTCATCTACAAGATGCTTGGCGTTAGCAATAGAACCAGCACTACTTGGAGTCAGGATGGTTCCGATCTGGGCAAGCAGCAAGTTTGGAAGGACCTGTCCAGAACCACCAGATATTGCATTCTCTGCACTAGGCCCAACAGAAACTTGTTGTTGTTGTATGAATAAGCCTATCAACTCTTGCTTGGCGATTTCTCTCATCTTGTCTTCAAGGTGCTTCTTATAACGGTCCCACTTCTTATAACTTGCTCGGTGTTCACGAAATGCTTTACCCCAGGGCAAGGTAGATGAAATCCCTCGAACACGGCCAGAGTGCTCAGGCGTTCTGATCGCGGCGGTTAGCATATCTTTCTCCCTGTCGGGCATGAAAAGACCATTCTTTTGCATTTCCGCAAGTCCTTCTAGCTTCTTATAAATTAGTTCTGTTGTGGGCTTCTAGAATTTAACCTTGCCGTCAGGTGCTATTGAAGGACCGATTAGGCGACCAGAGAGGGGGGGGAGTGAATGGGAGCCGATAAAAATTCTTCCCGAAGGATGAACTCAGCCTATGCCCCAAAATCACAACCGAGGATTTCCACACGAGCTTACCAAGGTCGCGTAGTCACAACGGACCTACCAACCCTAGGAACAAGTCCAAACAAGTTGCAACGCTGAAGCACAACTCAAGAAGAAAAGGACTTAGGCCATCTGGGAAGCACCAGGCGGACTGTCCGCAGTGTCCGGGTGGACTGTCCGCGAGGAGGGCGCGGACTGTCCGCGGGTAGGGGGCGGACCGTCCGAAAATGCTACCCGAACCTCCAGTAGTGCACCGAGAAAAATGGACCGTCCGTGATGGACCCGCAGACCGTCCGCCTCGTCACGGACCATCCGGCACTCTAGTACGGACCGTCCGCAAACTTCATGCACCAAAAACCCACCGACAAAATGGATCGAAAGAAAGGCGCTCAAGAACTCGCACGAACACGAAGAACAGCCGGGCTGTCAGGCACCTCACGGACGGTCCGTGGTGACCTCGCAGACGGTCTGCGGCTACCTCGCGGACGATCTGCGGTGACCTCACGGACGGTCCACCAGGTGCGAATCAGCACAGCCGAGAAACCCGAGAAACAACCTCCAACTTGCGATCGATGGATCTCCCAAACCACTTGGAGTCTTGAGACGAAATTTTCGAGAGATGATGAGCACCCTAAAGGGAAGATATGCCCCAAAAATTTTAGCCTCTAACTCCCTACACCTCCCGGAATTGCAAATCTCGTGCCTCTACCTCAAGAACACGAAGAACTCGAAAACCACCAAAATCGAAGGCCTTCCTACAGGATTTGAGAGGCAAGATCATCAAGAAAAGAGGCACATCAACCTCATGTGTGATTCCCAATACAAATCCCGCAAAGAAACACCTCCAAAAGCTTCTCACGAAAATCCCAAGAAAGAGCTCCGAAAATCACCAAAAAGGGAAAACGGGAGAGACAACAAATAGCCTTGAGGAATCACGCCGAATCTTCTATACATGCGAAGAAAGATTCATACAAGGTCTAGCTTGCCTCCCGATCATCCATCCCTCTCTAAAGATCTCACCATGAAGCTCTCAAGCTAGTCCTATGGAAAATCCTAAGGAAAATAGGAAGGGAAAATGAGAAAGCAAATGAGCTAGGGTTCCAAGAGGTGGCTACCATCCTCTCTCCTCTAAGTTTATATGGAGGCAACCGAAAGACGAAACTACCCCTACTACATGAAAGTAAGATACACGCCCCCAAAGGGCATTTTGGGAATTCTCGTCGTAGCACCATCGGACGGATGCCCGGCGACCGCACACCGCTTAGCCTCGACGCAAGCCTTGCGATCCCGACGCGTGTCCTCCGCTTCGAAGTCTCTCGGCGCACCCGGATCCCGTCTCCGCCCGTCGAGTCTCCGGTCTTGGCTTTGTGGCTCAACCAAGGAACCCGACGGTTTTGTGGTGAACCGCCGCAAACCCCGCGGACTAGGTGCAGCCTCCACGCCATCCCACTCATGACTTGGCCGCCACAGTCGTCCCGGCTCGGTGTTGGTTTTGTGGAGTAAACCAACCAAACCCCGTGTGCAGACTCTGGTTGTGAGCCGCTACCCTGCACCGGCTCCTGTCCACGACTTCGTCTTGCTTTTCTTGCCAGCATGCGGCCCGCACTTGATCTCCGGAGGTCACACAGGTTAAGACCTTTCGCGCCCGCTCTTCACCTGCACCAACGCAAATAAGCCGCAACCTGCACCTGCAATACTCGGCCAAGAGTCAGTCCACACCACATTGTCAAACACTCATCACACCAAGGAGCGACCATCCACCGGTCCTCGGACACTTAGGTCCTCAATCTCCCCCTTGATGAGTGCATTGACAACACACATAGTCACCAATTCATAAAATAAAGAAAAAGAAAAGAAACGAACAAAGAACTCAAACAAGTGATCAAAAGCTAAACAAAAGCCAAAACAAGATCACTTGAGAGAGCAAGTCTCGGTCCCCTAAGGCAAGGGCAACGGCTCAACATAACCGAGACAAAATGCTCTGAAATTGCCGACTCCTCAAGGTGAGGCAAAAGGGCTCGACACCATCAGCAAAAGAGCACAAAGCAAATTCAGGCGACACAAAGAGCTCCGCCTGCATGAATGCGAGCTCCCCCTGAACAAATGCATACAAACTCAAGTTCTCCCCCTGAATTGAGTATCCCTCTTTTTCTCCCTCATGATGCAAAACTCTCCCCCTTGTTGAACAAAGTGCATCTCTCCCCATGTTATGAATTGGAGACACAATTCTCCCCCTTGTTGGTAATGCATGAATCAAGGCTACAAATGCAAGCATGTGCTTCTCAAATAGACAAAGAGCACTACAACATGCTAAAAATGAGACATAGACAAGCAAGATAGCCACAAATTAAGTACAAGCATCGCCAACAAGGTAGATAGGGACATGTAAGCATGTGACATAGCCATGAAATGAAGCATTTTTCAACACAAATTTCCCTCTCATGAGCATAGGACCTAAACATGGTCAAAATGATCACAAACAACATATAACTCACAAACTTCATGCAAGGTCACAAATTCTCATCACAAGATCATCACAAACACCTACAAGCTATCTCATGTCATGTCAAAGCCACCGAGCCATGTGTCCACTTCTAAATATGAGACTTCTCATTGGTGAACATCATGCAACGGTTTAGCACCCAAGATAAGAAATTTAAAGCATACATGACATGGAAGCATATTTTTCAAGCATGAGCATTTCATATACCAATTTCAAGATTTACAAATTAAGCATGGTACATGAAGTGCCTTTGCGGCAAAAAGAAGCTTAGGCTTCTCCACAAGGTAGCATGTAGGCTAAACATTCATGATGATAGATGGGTCTTTGACCCCAAATGAAAAGAACATGGTTCCAAGCACAAATTAAGCAAGCTATAGCCATAAGTGCACAAATTTAACATGAAAGGCATTCAACTCATAAGAGAGGATCATATATAGCATTTTTACAAAAGAAAGCCATTCACAAGCACATACATCCCAAAGCTATCTAGAGCATCGCTATCCATCATATGAGCATCACTAGCAAAGTCACAATCTCATATCCAACACATCATGGTGATCCAAGTATATAGGAGAAGCACATCTCATATGATACATATGTAGTCTATGATACAAAGGTGCAAACATGATATGAAAATGCAACATGCATATGTACATGAGATGCCCAACCCAAACTCAAAAAGGCAAAAGAGCACAAAACTCACAAGCTCCCCCTAAACACATGCACTAGGGCCAAGGAGCATACAAAGCTCATCCTAAGTACATGCAATAGGGCAAAGAGCAAAAGAGACCAAGTGGCTTAACAAGAGCCACACAACTCAATGTCTCCAAACTACTTACCTTGATCATTCGCTCTCGTCCATCGTCCCTGAAAATGATGTTCTCCTTTGACACTATCGGGATGAGGCTTGAGGACCACCTTCGATCTCCGTTCGCCATCCTCGAGAGTCGATCCACCAAAAGTCCTCCAAGCCTCCCGCTTGCACAATCAAAACCAAGAGCGAGAACGTGCACTCGACTCAACACTGGGGTTAGCACAAAAAGAGTTAAACCAGTGCCGAGCCATCTGCTCAAAAGTTGGGTTAGCAAAATTCATCCTACCAAAGCTATGACCACCACGGAAGATCACCTCACGTCTCGCTGGAGGAGTACGAGCACCACGATGGGGAAAACGTGGTCCGTAACCCCTCTGAGACTCAAAGCTGCGACCTCTCCCAAACTCGTATTGATCACGAGGTGGAGAACATCCAGCAAACATGCCACCACCAGACTCAACATACCCATCACCTGCATCACGACCAAAGGAACCAAACTGATCAACACCACGACCCCGAAAGAGGAGACTCTCAGCACCTCAGGTAGGAAAGCCCCGATCCCTCCAAGATGGGACCGTACGCACAACACCCTTACTCCGAGGCACACCACGAGGCTCAGGCACACCACGAGACGGGTGGTACCTATCCTTGTTTGCCATCTCCATAGTAGACCTCTGCTCACGCTTCCTCTTGAAGCAAAACTCTCTCTTGTGACCATCCCTCCCACAGTGCTCACAATGGAAGCGGACTGGTTTTGCTTTAGGTGTTGGTTGTGGTTTCTTCTCAGCCTTTTTTCTTTGCTCACTCGGCTTCTCACTTGGTTTTTCTCTCGGCTTATGCGTCTGGTTTGGCTTGGGGGCAAACTGGTTCTTGGGTTTAGTGTGTGGTGGAACTGGAGTTTTCCCAAATTTCCCTTCTCCCTCACCACTACACTCCCCTACCTTATCCGACCCAAGCGCCTGACCATCAAAGCGCTTAAACGCCGCAATCATCATACCAAGTTGAGGCTCTTGACTAGACAACCAACTCAACAAGTTTCGCAAATCATCATTCTCAGTCTGCAAGCGATCAACACATTGCCCAAGTTCCAAATTCTTCACAGCATGCAATTCACAAGTAGAGCAGGAAGTAGGAATAGGAACTTTTAAATCAGCCTCAAGCGAAACAATGCGAGAGCGAAACTCAGCAATCTTTTCATGCAAAGCAGGGCAAGAAGTGCATGCACCAAGCAAAGTGGGCCTAGATTGCAGCTCGGCCAATTCAACCCTAAGCACATCTAGTTCCTCACACTTGGAGGCATGCTTTTCCTTAAGAGCAGTCAAATCAACTAGGAAGACAGAGCAATCACCACAATCAACCTCATCAGAAACAACAGGATTGGCCTTAAGTGAATCTATCTCAAGCTTGGCCTCAAGGTTTTGGGTTTCTAGCTCCGCTACTCTACTCCTAGCATCTTCAAACGAAGCCCTAAGCTCTTTCCTAAGCCTCTTTGCCTCTCTAAGCATGTGATCGCGGTTATCAAGCAAGTCAACCAACTCCTCATTCTCCTTGCGCAAGGAAGAGAGCTCATCACATACCTCATCCTCGGAATCAGAGTCCGAGGCGTCCTTCTGGCTTCTCTTGCTGCTGGAGCTGTGAGCCATGCCGCAGAAATTGTCCTTGGAGCTTAGGCCCATCACACAAAGGCCGTTGAGGTACTTGCTGAGGTTCTTCTTCTTCTTCTTCTTGTCGCCCTCTTCTTCTTCATCACTCGAGCTTGATGACGTGTCCTCGGAGTCGGATTCGACGTTGCTCGACTTCTTCATCTTTTCTCAAGACCGTGCCTTCCTCCCATGTCCATGATTCTTCTTCTCGGACTTCCTCCTCTTGTCCTTGGACTTGTGCTTGTTGTAGTCGTTCAACTTCAGACACTCGGCGAAAAAGTGTCCGGCCTTGCCGCACTTGAAGCACGTCCTCGAGTTCCTCCTTGAGCTCACCCGGTTCTCATGCATCCTCTCGAATCTTCTCGACAGCAGTGCTAGGTCATCCTCGCCCAACACGTCAAAATCCTCATCTGGCAAGGACACAAGAGAAGACAAGGAGTACATCCTGGAGGATGGGTTAGTGTTAGTCCTTGAACCGGAAACGAGAGCCAGACTATGAGGGTCAGTCGGGTTCTCGATCCTTGCTCGCACCCCACAGTCCACCTCGGACGAATTGAGCTTGGAAAATAGCTCGTCCACCGTGAGGGTCTCATACTTCTCCGACTCAAGAATGGCCTCGACCTTCTCACTCCACATGGTACGATCTAGAGAGTGCAGGAGCTTCACAGCCCTGTCATGATCATCGTACGGGAGCACAGCCACATTAGCCCTCATGTTGTTCACAATCACAGTGAACCACTGGAACATGGTGTCTATGGACTCACCGGGGAGATGAGTGAAGTTCTCGAACTCTCTCCGGTAGGTCGCGAACAACCGAGCCTGAACCTGAGCGTTCCCAGCGTGAGCATTCTTCAGCTGCTCCCAAATTCTACAAGCCAAGTCCTCTGTCTGAACCCGATCGAATTCGGATTGACACAGAGCACGAAACAAGTAGTCGACCGCCTTGTTGTTGGCGTCGTGCATATCCCTCGATCCTGGAGCTAGGAAGTTAATCGGATGAACATAAGCTGTGTTCACTGTAACATCCCAAAGGATCTGACCCTTGCCACGGAGGAAAACAGTCATCCGCCTCTGCCACATCTGGTAGTTCTTACCATCAAAGTGTGGAGGACCCGAACCCCGTTCCTGGTACGCCATCTTTGGATCTTAGACTGGTTAGAATCACAAAGATCTGTAACCGGCTTTGATACCAATTGAAGGACCGATTAGGCGACCAGAGAGGGGGGGAGTGAATGGGAGCTGATAAAAATTCTTCCCGAAGGATGAACTCAGCCTATGCCCCAAAATCACAACCGAGGATTCCCACACGAGCTTACCAAGGTCGCGTAGTCACAACGGACCTACCAACCCTAGGAACAAGTCCAAACAAGTTGCAACGCGGAAGCACAACTCAAGAAGAAAAGGACTTAGGCCATCTGGGAAGCACCAGGCAGACTGTCCGCAGTGTCCGGGTGGACTGTCCGCGAGGAGGGCGCGGACTGTCCGCGGGTAGGGGGCGGACCGTCCGAAAATGCTACCCGAACCTCCAGTAGTGCACCAAGAAAAACGAACCGTCCGTGATAGACCCGCGGACCGTCCGCCTTGTCACGGACCGTCCGGCACTCTAGTACGGACCGTCCGCAAACTTCATGCACCAAAAACCCACTGACAAAATGGATCGAAAGAAAGGCGCTCAAGAACTCGCACGAACACGAAGAACAGCCGGGCTGTCAGGCACCTCGCGGACGGTCCGTGGTGACCTCGCGGACGGTCCGCGGCTACCTCGCGGACGATCCGCGGTGACCTTGCGGACGGTCCACCAGGTGCGAATCAGCACAGCCGAGAAACCCGAGAAACAACCTCCAACTTGCGATCGATGGATCTCCCAAACCACTTGGAGTCTTGAGACGAAATTTTCGGGAGATGATGAGCACCCTAAAGGGAAGATATGCCCCCAAAAATTTCGGCCTCTAACTCCCTACACCTTCCGGAATTACAAATCTCGTGCCTCTACCTCAAGAACTCGAAAACCACCAAAATCGAAGGCCTTCCTACGGGATTTGAGAGGCAAGATCACCAAGAAAAGAGGCACGCCAACCTCATGTGTGATTCCCAACACAAATCCCACAAAGAAACACCTCCAAAAGCTTCTCATGAAAATCCCAAGAAAGAGCTCCGAAAATCACCAAAAAGAGAAAACGGGAGAGACAACAAATAGCCTTGAGGAATCACACCGAATCTTCTATACATGCGAAGAAAGATTCATACAAGGTCTAGCTTGCCTCCCGATCATCCATCTCTCTCTAAAGATCTCACCATGAAGCTCTCAAGCTAGTCCTATGGAAAATTCTAAGGAAAATAGGAAGGGAAAATGAGAAAGCAAATGAGCTAGGGTTCCAAGAGGTGGCTGCCATCCTCTCTCCTCTAAGTTTATATGGAGGCAACCGAAAGACGAAACTACCCCTATTATATGAAAGTAAGATACACACCCCCAAAGGGCATTTTGGGAATTCTCGTCGTAGCACCATCGGACGGATGCCCGGCGACCGCACACCGCTTAGCCTCGACGCAAGCCTTGCGATCCCGACGCGTGTCCTCCGCTTCGAAGTCTCTCGGCGCACCCGGATCCCGTCTCCGCCCGCCGAGTCTCCGGTCTTGGCTTTGTGGCTCAACCAAGGAACCCGACGGTTTTGTGGTGAACCGCCGCAAACCCCGCGGACTAGGTGCAGCCTCCACGCCAATCCCACTCATGACTTGGCCGCCACGGTCGTCCCGGCTCGGTGTTGGTTTTGTGGAGTAAACCAACCAAACCCCGTGTGCAGACTCCGGTTGTGAGCCGCTACCCTGCACCGGCTCCTGTCCACGACTTCGTCTTGCTTTTCTTGCCACCATGCGGCCCGCACTTGATCTCGTTCGGCCACCGGGTCCATCGAGCCGAGCCTACTTGTCTCTCCACTCCTCGGAGGCCACACAGGCTAAGACCTTTCGCGCCCGCTCTTCACCTGCACCAACGCAATCAAGCCACAACCTGCACCTGCAATACTCGGCCAAGAGTCAGTCCACACCACATTGTTAATCACTCATCACACCAAGGAGCGACCATCCACCGGTCCTCGGACACTCCGGTTCTCAGCTAAAGCCGAAACTCGAGCAAGGCACCAATTCCTGCTACGCTCATCCATGCCTTCAAACAAAGCTGGTAAACCAGCTACCCTCCTTTCTTCTTCCTCCTGCCTCCATTTTGCCATTTTGGCAGCATATCCTCCCGAACCCAAGTGATGGGGGTTCTCAGCAGCTTTCACAGCCTTCTCCTTTTGTTGGACACTCAGAGCTACTGCTTCTGCCGTCTTCTTCTGTTCTACGAATTCTTCCCACACTGCTAGCGGAATGTTACCACACACATCCCTAGCAACCTTGCCTTTCTGGACAAATTCAGTATTAAGTCTAGACCTCCAATTCCTAAGAGCTCTTCCACAGAGGCCCTCAGCAAAAGTTCTACCTGCATTTTCTGTTCCTTCCGGTAAGCAAACTTTTCTTTCACTTTGGCCCATAATACATCCTTCGTAGCCTTAGGCACATTCTTCCAATTAGTAGTTGTGATCCAAGACCCCAATTGGTCTCTGACAATTGCACCAACGATGTTCCAAAACCTAGCAGCTATCCCCTTAGGTTCGACGGGCTCACCTTTGTCACCCAACTGTTCTATCACAAGTTGTCCTCTTTCAGCGATCTGGTTTCTTCTTCTATGACCACGTTTCCTTTTCAGGTTACTAGAAGTAGTAGTACCCGAAGGTTGTGGTGCTGAAATAACTTCTGCCTCTTGGGCAACAATGTTAGATGCTCTATGACGTCATGGCGGGGATCGCTCATCGTTCTACACATAAAACATTATTTAAAGTATATCTTAATTTGAAAAACAAACATTATTTTGAGTGAATGTGCATGCAGACCTCATTATCGCTTGGTTCATAATCAACATCATCGTCATCGGGACGCCTACGAGGTCGTGGTTCGCTTGGTTCGTACTCAGATGGAGTTTCATAGTCTCCAATTATATCACTATCACCGGAATCCTCCACACCGGATTTTTCACTGTTAACAATTGATCATAGATAATTTACAATTCCTCCATCCATACATTTTTTTACAATTGATCATAGGTAATTGTTTTTTACAATAAAACTATTTAAATAATCCATAGTCCTATGATATAATTTACAATTCATCCATAGTCCATATTTGAATAACTATAGCACACAGTTCATAGTCCATATTTACACAATAAAACTATTTAAATTAAATCTATAGTCCATATATATACACTTTAATCCATAATCCATGGTCCTTATTTGAATAGTACACAATCCATATTTATACAATAAAACTATTTAAATTAAATCCATGGTCCATATAGTACACAATTTTATCCATAATCCATAGTCCATATTTTCTTAATTATAGGTAATTGCATTTTGAAAAAGAAAAAAGAAAAAAACACAAACTGAGCCTCCTCACGGGGGAGGGGTCGTCGCGGCACCGCCGGCCCCGTCCCCGGCCTCGATGCGTCCTGAGGAGACGAGGGGAGGTGACGGCGTTCGCCTAGAAAAGGAGCCGGCGGCGGCGACCGGAGGAGCCATCGGCGGCGGTTGGTGGGCGGCCGGGGATTCGTTGGTGGCGGTTGGGGAAGCGGGCGACGGGGAGGACGTCATCCTGCTAGGGGAAGAGGGGCGGCGGTGCTCGGGGAGGAGATCGGCGGGGCGCCCGCGGACGACGGCGGCGGTCGCACGGGGAGAAGGGGCGGGGCGCTCGCGGACAATGGCGGGGCGCTTGTGGAGGTCGGCTGCGGTCATCGCGGCCTCGTGGAGAACGGCGGGGCGCTCGTGGAGGACGGCGTGGTGGTCAGAGGGGCGGCGGCGCTCGGGGAGGACGGCGGCGGCGCTCGGGGCGAAATTTTAGCAGCCTTACGGCGTCGTTTCGTATTCGCGCTAGGACTTAGAAAATTTTCATACTTTGGCTACTATATATATAAGGAAAGCAACACTGGCGGACCACATTACCCACCCGCCAGCGGTGTGCCTCAAGTTCCTCGACGGACGTCGAGATCCATAAGCGCCGCATGGCGAGCAGCTCCGCGCCGAACCTTAGCCAGTTCGTGCCTCTCCCCTGGTGGAATGCAAGTACTGCCGGATCCGGGTGGTTTGGTTCAAGAGCAAGGCAAATAACATCATCTACAAGTGCCCGAACAACCACCAGGTTTGATTTCATATCCTGCCCTAATTCAACCCGCCAGCACTGCCCTAATAGCTAGAAGAAACCATGTTGATTCGGTTGATATTATATTAGTAGTCACCTTAGGATTTGTTGATTATTGGTGATTCGGTTGATATAATATTAGTGATTCGGTTGATATAATATTAGTGATTCGGTTGATTCGGTTTATGTCTAGATAATTATCCACTATTTTATTGATGGCAGCCACCTTAGGATTTGTTGATTATTCTTGTAGATGATGTTACTCCTAAATCAATCTTGCCATAGTTGCATTTGTTACTGCCCTAATAACATAGTTGCATTTGTTGATTATTCTTGTAGGACGACCCTAATTCATGTCCGGAAGTTTGGTGGGAAGCTCAATACCTCCAGCATTTGAGATCAAATTACCCAAATTTGGTGCCGGCAAACTATCAGATGTACACCAGTGTTGCTGCACCACAAGTGGCATCACAACCGGGTGGTGCTGGCCATGCACAGTCTAGTGTAGTGTATCCGCCGGGGCAGGTGCAACCCGTGGTTGAAATTATGGAGCAATTGAATCAGCTAAAGCTTGTCTTTTCTGATTTGAAGATGGGGTTTAGTGATATGAAGATGTCGCAAAATGAAACGAGGATGGACCTTGCAGATCTACGAGGGCAGTTTACTGAACATTTGACGAAGAATGGTTGTGGGAAGAAGAAGCCCAAGAAAAATAAAGGATTATGCATGCAGGGCACCATCCTCGCTTTTGTGATCTTGATAATAGGTGTAGTGCTTGGTGGTTATATCACTGGCGGACTGTCTAGGAATTGAGTGAAGCAAGTTGTAGTTCTGACTTGTGAGTGAGGCCCCTATTGTAATGTACTTTAATTTGTGTTGGTTAACTTTGTGCTTTGAAACATTTCCGATCATGTTGTTTTTGTGAAATAAACCTTTCTAAGGTGTTGTTTGTGTTGATATTTCAGTTTGAATTTGACTTGTTGGTGAATCAATTTGACTTGTTGGTGCTGTCCATGTTAAACTATTAGTGACAGAAGTAACATGCTCTATTTGTAACTTCTTACAGATTCACTGTGCTAGCGGGCGCTTATGCCAGCCGCCAGTACTAAAGGTCAATGCTGGCGGGCGACATAAGCCAACCGCCAACAGAACTGGGACCATTTGTGCTGGCGGGTGGCTTATGTCGCCCGCCAGCACTAAGCCTTCAATACTGGCGGTTGCTGGCCTAGCGCCCCCACGCACCACTGTGCTGGCGGGTGCCAATTACACCCACCAGCACGCTAATTTGCTTGTGCCAGGACAAATCGTTTCTGGCCTAGTGTAAGTTTTTTATTAAGAGAGGGAGAATGTATTTACTCAATTTTGTTTCTCGTGTACTCCACGAACACGATATGCCCTTGCCCTGTCTAGTTCGCGCCCGTGCAACCCCGCGCTACCGCACATGGCACATTGCCGATATCGCAACATTAATGGCGTGAGTTGGAGCTCGCTAGCCTTAGGGCACTCCCAACCCAGACTCTATGGTAGAGTCTATAGTCAATAAATACATTGCCATGTAAGCAATTTGCTGATGTGGCACAACATTTATTGAAGAAAGAGAGAGCAAAATGAAGGCTTCGTTTCCAATCTAGACTCCAAGTCTTCGTGAGCACCGAGGCCGTAGACTTCACAAAGACTCGCGTTGGGGGAGGGCATCATCGATTCCATGGATCCCGTGCTCCCTCGGCCGGCCGCCGCCGCAATTCCTCCCATCCGCGCGCGTGCTCGTCTCTCCCGATCCATCTTCTTCATGCGCGCGCCTTCTCCCGCGCTCCCGCGTCGCCAGGTCTCTCTCGCGCGCAGTCTAATCGGGCGGCAACGGCGGTGGCGTGAACCGCTCCGGCGAGCGATCTCCCGAATCAGGAAGCCGGACGGGATCAGATTTCCCTAGCAGCGCCCAACGGCGGTCACGGGCGGAGAAGATTCGCACCGGCAATGCGTCACCAGCCGACCGCCGTGCAGACCCGGCGCGTCCCTGGATAGGGCGCCTTCACGTGGGCTTGCGGCGTCGCCGTCGCCGAGCCGATGCGGAGCGGGAAGTTGAGCGCGTGGGAGCCGCGCATGAGGTAGGCGGCGCGGTCGTAGGCGAGCGCGGCGTCCTCAGCGGTGTCGTAGGTGCCGAACCACACGCGCGCGTCGTTCTTGGCAAGGTCCCTGATCTCCGTGACGAACTTGCCCCACGACCGCTGCCGCACGCTCAGGTAGTGCTTGCCCCTCGCCGCGCCCACCGCGGCCTCCTCCCTGTCCTTCTTGAGCATCGTCGCGTCGCAGCTGCTCGCCAGCCGCACACCCCGGTCGTAGTAGTAGACTAGTAGCAGCACTGCAGCAGCCAGCAGGAGGAGTCCGGGTATGGAAACGAGCCGCTCCACTGGTCCGCCACCAGGCTCTCGAAGCTCTCGGTCCAGGGCCACGCCGGCGGCTCCTCCACGAGCCGGTGTGCAGCACCAGCGCCTCCGATGGCTCCCGTTCCTGAAGTGCTTTCAGATGGTGTTGAGCACTGAGCAGCATCTCGGCGCCCTCTGTTGCTCTCTGTTTTTTTTTACTTCGTCCTATGTTGAATCTGATGGTGTAGAGTGGACCACAATGTTTATGTCACAGTTGATCACTTATTTTTGTGTTGAATAATAAATGTCTTTATACTTAGAATCTACAATTACAAATTCTGCATTGGGAGTCATAGTTTCTTGTGTTAGAGTCTTCAACTTATGGACTCTACTGGTGGAGTCTGGGTTGTGAGTGCCCTTACTCACAAGATGGCCATGGCAGCATGAATAGGGCTCTTGATAGTATGTGCAAACTTAGGACCCCAAAACGCGGAGCTGCTGACTTGCGTGGTGAGCTCATATAAGATCGGCCGGGCCAAGGCCTGCTGGAGGATTCAATAAAAAAACATTCTTTTCTACGTTTTTTATGAAAATGGTTTGGTGTTTGAATTATGGTAATGTGATTTATGTGGTATGCTTATAGGTCCCAGAACATTTGAAGCATCAGTGCATCACTGTATGCTAGAAGGAAAACGAGGAGGAAGATGGTGACATGGTTTTCTGCATAACATTGTGAGCTTTTGCGTATGGATCGGATGAGAGAGGAGGAGAACCGAATTTTTTTATTTATATTGTTTTCATCATTTTTCAAAAATAAATGTCAAAATCATAAAATTTCAAAAGTACATCACCGCCACCGCGGTTGGCTCTCTATCCGCCGTTGTCAATGGCGGTAAAAAATCAGCCGCCATTTCAAACGGCTGTTAGAGCCGAAGCTCGGCAGCTGGATGCCTGGGCCGGCGGTTGGCTGGCAGGCCCCAACCGTCGTTGGCAACGACGGCTGAGGAGGTTGCAACCACCGTTTAAAGCAGGATCTGGAACAACCGCCGTTTCAAACGACGGCTAAAGATTTTTTAATTTTTTTTTATTTTTGATGCATTTACCATTTTTTAATTAAAAATAGATTAAACTCTAAGCGAAAAAAGATAATACAAATACAAATATGAATATCGTTAGAACAGAAGTGGTTTATACACCAATAAAATAATTTTCAACAAACATAACTAAATACGACCGCACTTCGATGGTCGCGGCGGTCCCCTAGCCAGCTTCCATGCTGCCTGCTGTGCTGCCCTCGTGTGGAGGCTGGGGTATGTGAGGGGTTCTCGTGGTGCCTAGCGGCATCATGCAACATCCGGATTGGGGGCGGTGTCGCTAAGGATGCTCCTAACCCGGACGACACCGCCTCCACTCCGAACGACTCCTCTGGCACCACCACCCCCCCTCCCCCGCGCGTCTGCTGACACATCCAACCCCACTGCCATCGCGGCTGCCATCTCCTCGAACCCCACAGCCACCGCGGGCTGCTCCTCCTGCGTTAGCTGGGTCCCGACAAGTGGTGCCCCTCCTAACTGCATAGCTCCAAGCACCTTCGGTTTTTGCTCCATGTTCTCTTGCGGCCCCATGTCATCCACGAAGAACTCATCCATGGAGCACGACAATTGGTCTGCTGCAGAGTTAGGTGTGGTGCCGATAGTGTAAACTACATTGAATAGAATTTAGTAAGCACGTTTGCTTTTAAGAGCGTACCGGTTTCGAGATAGAATGAGGGTTGTCACCTAAGGTGGCTTGCTGAACTAGTGCCCAAAAAGTCTAGTGGAAAACAGGTGGTAGAGTATGTGTCGGTGAAGGGCCTGTACGTGAGGGAGCAGCTTACGCTCCCATACCACCATTGCAGTCTTCACACCCTTCCTCGACTACCTATGACAAATACAGTGAATCTGTCAGCAATTGAAGTTACTTATGTGAACAAAAACTTAAAGAATTAACAATTTTATAAAATTTCAAAACTATTTTCTCAAATTTCTAAACTATTTTCCAAATATTGTAAAGAATAACTAGTATTTCTAAATTATTTCCCAGAATTTCTAAACTAATTTCTACAATTCTATTTTCTAGAATTACTAAACTATTTTCCAAAATTTGTAAAGAATAGTATTTCTAAAATGTTTTCCAGAATTTCTAAAAAAAACTAAAATTTCTAAACTAATTTCTATAATTTCTAAACTATTTTCTAGTATTTCTAACCTATTTTGTAGAATTTCTTAACTTATTTCTACATTTTGTAAAGAATTTTCTAGAATTTATAATCTAATTTCTACCATTTCTAAACTATTTTATAGTATGTTTAAACTATTTTATAGAATTGCTAACTAACCTCTACTATTTTTAACCTATTTTTAAATTTTCTATACTATTTTTTAGAATTTCTAAGCTAATTTCTAAATTTTCTAAATTATTTTCTAATATGGTGGTGTACTTTTGAAAATTTGTCATTCGTCGTTTATTTTTGAAAAATGATGAACAATATATATATAATCAGGAGAACCAGGAGGAAGACCCAAACGCAGCCCAATTTAATTCGAGGGACCTAGGCCTAAATCTAATTTCGGCTCGGCCCATACAAGGAAAGTAAGAGCTAGGGGCCCGACCCATATTCCGCGAAACCCTAGCACCGCTATATAACTTCCCTCGTGCATCCACCACGACCCTTCCCGCACCCGCTCCACCGCCGCCGCCGCCCCCGCTACAGCCGCGCGCCTCGCTTCCTCTCCCGTCGCCGAGATGGTACGCTGCCTCTCCTCTTCCTCCCGTTCTCCCCGTGCCGAGGATTTTTAGCTTCTTCCTCCCGCTCACCTCGTTCCGAAGATCTAGTCCTGGGCGATTGTTAGGATGTGTCGCGAGAGATCCTAGTGTTCAGTTTGTATTTCAGCTGCAATTTTGTATGCGCTCGGCTAGGCTCTATAGTTTGGTTTTCGGTACAGGGGCGTGGTTGGATTTGCGCGTCCAGTGATCATCCTTTGGAGCACTCGTGGTTTATCATTCCTCTTGGATCTTGCAGATCTTTGTGTGTCTAAATAGGCCTGTAGTCTGTCGGAGTATAGGAACTATTCGATGTCTTTGTGCGAGTCTTTAAAGATTTTTTTTTCTGTTACCGTATTTGTTGTAAAAGTATGGATGCTTATGGTGTTACCAACTTAGATGCATATAAATATTTTACTCGGTACATTAGAAAATGGACGTAATAGTTTAGCAGTTTACTCAAATGTGTGGTTTTCAGCCTGGTTGCTTGTGCAAGATGCACCCAATTGGAAAAAAAATACATTTTTAGTTGTGTAAGCTTAAGTCAGTGTGCTGCAGCGTGAAAGCAGCATCCAGGGCTAAGCCTTTGCATCCCTTGGGCTGATTTGAGTTGTCATCCCTGCATTAGTTGAACATGTAGCTTGTGTTTTTTCTGCAGACATTTCTGAGTATATAGCTGTTAGTTTGAAATTTAACTTGAACTTTGGAGACATGGTATATTTTTCTGTTCGAGTGGCATTTCAATAGTTACTAGTCCTAACTTTATGATATTAAAGTGGGTACAACCTGTAATCATATCTTGTTATTGTTGTGTCAACCTACCTGAGTGTGTGCTACCCATTATATTATTGATACCAATTGTCCAAATATTACTCTTGAAACTGCATTAGTACTTAGGCTTCATGCTTGTACCAGTAACATTGCATTGAACAATTTTAGTAAGCAGCTTTATGATTTGTTAATTTGCAATGCCTTTGCAGACGAAGCGCACAAAGAAGGCCGGAATTGTTGGCAAATATGGTACGTTCTTAAAAATGTCATATTTCCCAATTTGTGTGCCTTGGAGTTGACCTTGCAAATTACAATGTTTTAGGAACTAGGTATGGTGCTAGCTTGCGTAAGCAAATCAAGAAGATGGAGGTGTCTCAGCACTCCAAGTACTTCTGCGAGTTTTGCGGGAAGGTAGATCTTCTATTGATTTGCCTGCACTAAAGTTTGTCGTTTTTGGTCAATGTTCACTGCAAAATGTTGTTTCATTCATCACTACATGTCATAAACTATATACTGTACTGATTATAAATGAGCACATGAAAGCATCTAGTCTTAAATGTATTCCTTCGAAAATATTGTTTGTTTATTATTATCATATATTTGACTTGTTTATAAGGATGTTTGAGCCTGTTGAGCTATTTGCCAAGATTGGATGTAAAGAATGACTTTTTGCCCTAATACCAATGTTGCTGTGTTTCTTTCCAGTTTGCTGTGAAGAGGAAGGCGGTTGGGATTTGGGGATGCAAGGACTGTGGCAAGGTCAAGGCTGGTGGTGCTTATACCATGAAGTAATTCTTTGCTGACTCATCTCACATCCAAAGCCATAAATTGTTAAAAGATTACTAATAATTTTGTTATGTCTGTTTGCAGCACTGCTAGTGCAGTCACTGTCAGGAGCACAATCCGTCGTTTGAGGGAGCAGACTGAAGCGTGATCATAGCTCTACCTATCAGGCATCCTGGGGATCTCTAGATGAATCACTGTAGGCTGTTTGGCCGAGAACATGCTCCAGTTTTTTTGGTGTATCCTTTAGGATCCTAAAATTGTGGTGCTAAGATTTTGTACTTGGTATTATGACTTCAGACAAATGATCTCTGATCTTATGCCATCTTAATGCTGTCAAATTCTCACTTCTAATTTTTTGTCAGCTGCTTTGATTGTTTGATATTCCTCTGCCTCCGTTCTCAAGCCTGTCATGGTGTCAAAAATCAAAACTGTATCCATTGTGCTGTGTTTTCAGTCACGTTCATCTGGTGGTTCTTTTATATCTTGTAACGAAGTACGCCTCTTTGTTCGGCAGGGTTCCATTGCAACCACTGATTGCTGACTATGAAACGATCTGTTTGGTCCCGAGCACTATTTCAATTGCGCATAACCTTTGGTGTTCGCAGCTTGGCCAGCCGAGACCTACACCAGTTGAGCTACCACGGTTCTGCATTCTGACGCTACGCTTTTCGCCCACCTCACCAACTAAGCGCGTCTAAGTCAATATTGGAGAACGCTTATGTCATGAGCGTTTAGAGGCACTAAGAGCAACTAAAAGAGCCTAGTTAAATTTTGCTATCTATATTTCAATTTAGCTATCTATTTAACTAAGATTCCCTCTCCATATTTTGATACACTGTTAAATCAAACTCTGCATATGCTTTTAAAATACTATTCAATTTTTTTTTTATTTTTTTGCTTTGTCCATTGGCAACAACACCTCGCTCCCGGTCGCAGAAACCGTCGAACACCTTGCGGTCGTGATTGAGCTTGTTGGCGAAACCTATTGCTGCTCGCCGATCGGCCGATGTTCGTTGGCTACTTGCAAAACAACAAGCGAGCGCGCACACACAACAATCAGCTTGCTAATGCTGCTCCCGTGCTCCGTAGCTGTGTATGGCCGGCGGGGACCCGGCATATCGAGCTCCTCGCTAGCCACTGGTGACCGCAGGTGCCCGGCCTCGAAATAGCCACCCGTGCCGCAGGTACAACTGCACATAGCGAGTGGAGGGGCTCAGGAAATATGGCTAGCGGGGGGTAAGGGATACCGAGGCGGATTGCTAGCTGAGGTAGACAGAGACATTTTGTTTGTCTCGCTTATCAGCCATCAGCCAACAGCATTCTGTCAGAACAAACCAGCCACCGGTACTTTTCTCTCACAACAAATCAGCACCAACCACCAGTCAAACGAACAAGCCCAAAGTCTGTTGGATGAAGGTTTTTTTTGCTATTTTTTATTTTTAGCTAACAAAAATAGATTTAACTAGGGGTTGGAGTTGCTCTAACAATGAAAGGATAAAAATCTAATTAATTCCAATTGAACTATAATAATGGAAGCAATTTCCGAGCACTAATACAAACTCCCTACCAACATATGTCCAACAAAAAGAATCAGGCTACAAAGTATCGAAAACAACTGTTGGACTGAAAAATAGCTCAGTCATGGCTTGAGTTTCTCCAACCACGTCAAGATTATTTCAGCTCCTTTCTCCCACGAGCAATCTAACATCATATCGTGGGCTACACCTTCCACACATACTGGTTGAACACCATAGAATCTTGATGTTTCAGAAAGTCCTTCAGAATCCTAATTTAAGGAAACAAAGTTATTAATGATTGGATGGAACAAGTTGCTTCTCCTTTATGCTAAAATAGTCTGTGAAACATTCAAGTCACTGATGATCAAAAGAAATAGGTGTATGAACTTGTGCATTGTATGTTGGAGGCAAGTCAATAGAAGGATTAGTTACATGGTAAAACTTGTTGCTGCAGTACTAAAAAGTTCCTTCTTTAGCAAATTCACAATGTGGATACTTTGTAGGAACCAGTGCTCTTTCAAACAATACTATTGTTAACTTTTCTTTATATAAGCAAAACTGCGGGAAAATGTAAATGATATTGCAAAATCCTAGGCATTTGTCAGTGTATAGTTGATTAGTTGTATGTGTATACTTGTATATCTCACAGACCACAATAATATGTATAGTTGTTGGTTTGTTGATATTGCAAAATCCTATGCATTTGTCTGTGTAATGCAGTTATGTGGATCCTATTATTAAAACAAGGTCTGTAAAAATGCTACAGAAATGAAGATTAGAAGCAAGATATTGCATTATAATATGCAAAGAGGTGGAGGAAGGTTCACTCACAACAATAAAATCATTGCTTGCGCCCATGACAAGAATCTCTGTTGTATTATCTGGTATAGAAGGTACAGGTAGTGATGCATTTAGCTTCCTTAAGTCAAACAGTGGCAATTTTGAGCTCTCCTTCATTAGTGCTTGGTACCTTCAAGATGTGATGCAAATATTATGTTGTGAATTGTGATTGAAAAAAAACAACTCAAACCATAAATGTGTCACGAGTTCTCCATGCCCAATTCTTCAAAATGATGACCTCATATAAACATCTTTGATTTGGGGAAGCTTTGATGAAAGAGGATGACAGAAGGTGAAGCACATGCAACTTCCAATCAGAGTGAAGAGAAAATAAAAAATGTGAGCACCACATTACTACTATTACCATTACTACTATAACTGTTACTCTGAAAAAGCATGAATTGCTATCTAAAAAAAAAAAAGCCTGAATTGATGTCAACAAAAATATCTTATGGGTTACAAAGTTGGCTCGTCCCTATCAGATATTGGCTCAAGGAAGCACCTATACCGGAGAATGTTGTATAGTGACATCATGAACTTGGCACCAATGGTGCCTTAGAACTTTCTGTTTCCGAATCTATTAGAGCCAAAGGAACTGTCATAACCCCATTACCTTAACACAAGCTCATCATCCATATGTGGGGAGAAAAATGTTTCTTTACAGAGGGACAATGAATTTGCATATGCTTTTGCAGCCAAGCTGAGTGTCACCTGATATATTGAAAAATCTAAAGATAGTCACCAATTACATAAATAAGTTGATACAAAAGATATTAATAGAAACCTCGCAAAAATACATAATAAGAGAAACAAGATGCTTTCTATTATGGTACATTGTGCATTAACCATCATATCATGTACGCAGTTCAGTTCATAGTGATGTCAGTAGCAATCTGTTGTCTATCAACAAAACAATTATCAACATGGACATGCAAAATAGTGAGGCATAAGGAAATAATATCACCAATATATGGTTGGATAATTCAGAAAAGTTAAAGAACAACTCAAGATAAAAAGGAGAAAATCCAAGGAAGATGACTTGCTTTTAGATTGGTAAATAAATGAGCACTTCTTTATAATGGAGATTGATGGTGCATTTGGGGTCTAAAACACAGAATAGATGTTCAAACAATTTGTTGATACTAGACAAAACTAGGTTAGCTCAACAGATTCCAACACATCCAAGTGAATAGTGATAAATCTCAACAGAAAGTGTAATAATGCAGATCCATTTACCTTGACCGCAGCAACTGGTTTAGTCAAAAGGTAACGCCATACCAACCCACTGTATACGTAAGGTAGAAATGAATGCATACTGATAAGTAAATAAAGATTGTAAATATGCAATAGATGACTTGGGATATACCTGTTTCCAGAGGGAGGCACAGAACATACAAGGACAGCACCAGCGAGTTTTGGATGAAGTTCTGAACCTAGAATCAAGAAAGTTTACTAGGATATACTTTGAAAGCAAGGGATCATCATTTATACTTTGGTTTTCAGATATTCTGAATTTAAGTGATACACTTAACAGTTGATAAGAAGTAAAATAAATTCTACACCTCTACCTAACTATATCAATGGACAATTATAATTGTGAAACAGGGCACTTATTAATATGTGTTACGTTTCATAGGCACCGAGCCTAGAATTTAAACACATATTAAGAGTCAAGACAAGTCATTATGTTGGGATATTGACATAATGTGAAAGAGGGCTAAAAAGGATTTCTAGAAATGCTTAAGGAAGTATCTGATTTTATCCTGTTTGAACTCTCTTGATATGTAGGGAGAATTGACAGATGTGCAATTAGTGTACAATCGTATATGTGTTACATTTGTATAATTGTAATATTGTAGAACCTCTGGGTTACAAATTCTCATACCTAATTGGAGTACCTATCAATAACTATGATTCGGTGATTCCTATTCAGCTTAGCATGGGTAAAATATATCAAATGACCATTTAGACAAAACAACACAGACTCATATGTAAAAAGGTAAAACTAGGCAAACAGAAGCGTGAGCTCCACTGGAAAATCAATCTAGTTGTTGTCTCCCTATTACAAGATAAAATCTGCCAAGTATGCTGAAGTGTTTCCAATTAGCTTTCTGTTTTTGCTCCCAATGTAAGTACGCAAGAAATCCATTTGGAGAAAAGATTTAAATGTAGCCTTAGCATGTCTATGTAGCTGAAACTTGTAAGCTTGTTAGTGATACAAAATCAGTGAAGATGGAACAGAAACATCCAAAGAATTGAATAGCAACTAGAAAAATGAATGTGAGTTTGAAGGAGCATACCTTGCAAGCATGATATATATTGCTGCACAATCAAGCCTCCAAATGAATGTCCAATTAGTACAGGTGGTGAGGGGATTTCCTTCTGGATGAAATCAGCAATATCACCAGTATGCGTCTACTGCAAGTCAATCACATATTGGCTTAACTCTAGTGAGACAATGAACTGGTCAGTTCTACAGCACGAAGTAAAGTATTGTGGTGAAAATTTTGGCTTAAACATATTAATTTCTCATGTGACTGCACTTGAAACTTTGATCATGGCACATGTTTGATATCTCTCAGTGTATTACTTCAAACAAAACATTTTAAAGTGTTCAATAGGTAAAGGCATACTAAATATATTGCATGTAACATTACTCCGTCGTACATTTGTCACTTTGTCAGACATTAACAGTAAAACGAGTAGCAGTAAGAATGGACCGATAGAAGAACATCAACTCATCAAGTAACCTAGAACAGTGCTTTGAATGTACTCCAGTTCTGCTTAGACTAATTACCTCGAGTGTGCCTGCTACTGCCTCCTGGGGAACACCACTTTCACCCTGCAAAAGTCCCAACCTAAGTCACCGATGCTGTTAATGTCAAATGCTCTACAAACAGGCAATGCAACAACCAACTCTACAGTTGAAGTGTACTGAATCATACATCTAAGATGAAATGTTAGACATGCAGACCCATCCACAAGTTGGAATTTGTAGCCATTGCATTGTCCTGAATCATCAGCGACATTCACAGTGACACCACCTACTGAAGCATTTCGACAAACATTGAGCACGACTCCGTACCTGCGCGCGGAGGCTGAGGGCGTAGCAGGGGAACCCGGCCCGCGAGAAGAAGGGCAGCCAGTGCTCGGCCCAGCACCAGGCCGCGTGGAAGCTCCCATGCACGAACACCAGCGGCGGGCGCTCTCTGGGCGCCGGCGGGGGCTGGGAGATGACCTCGAGGTCGAGGCCACACGGCAGGCGGTGGAAGCGGTGGGACTGGCCCTCCTGGAGCGCGTAGGCGCACGCGACGCGGAGGAAGGTCCTCGTCATCCTCCTCCTAGTCCTCGTCCGCGCCGGCGCCGAGGAGGGGAGGAAAGGCGGAGCGGCGAGGGTGGCGGTGGCCATGCGTGGCCGTTGCCCGTTGGGGATAGGATGGCCGGAGGGATGGATGCGAGCGTGACTACGTGACGGCCTCGTGGAGCTTTTCATTAACATCGGATAGTACTTACTCCCTACTGTCCTTTTGGATTTTCCAAATACTCGCTGATTAGGGATGGATGCGAGCGTCATACTAAAACGTTGTAAATATACATCTAGTGCATATAATAAAAAATCATTTATAGAAAACTAAAACGATAAGTAAAATTTGGGACGGAGGGAGTATAATATAATGTATAGGATAATATCCTCGGAAAAAAAATTCATGATAGGTGTTTACGGTAAATCTGTCGAATAAATGACTCGTTTGTAAAAAAAGAGGAAATTGTCTTTTCAAGTTGAAATTTTATCGCACAAAAGTACATTTATTGTTTTAGACTAGTATAACAGGATCCACATTCAACTTAAGGTAACGAAAAGGGGTTAAACTTACACAAAAGAGCAAAGAGAAATGAAAATCTAACCCCTCAAAAAAGACTGGTATGTTTCTTCAAGTTGCCACTTGGTTCTTATTATGGCCTCTAGATCCTCATGGTTTTACCTTTTTTATATGATGGAGCACGCGTTCGGGTTCTCATCACTGAAAGTCTGTGGTGCCATCATCTGGTGGTGGGGCACATATGCATTGTATGATGGTGCTGGGTAAACTGCCTGCTGGTAGATGTACCCAGGCTGTAGCAGTGTTGGGGGCGAGTTGTACCCGCCAGCGAATACAAACTGCGGGTAGTACATGTACAGGTTGGTTGCGGTAATGGCTGTCACGTCCATCTCATTATACACGTGCTTGTTCCTCTCCTCACCACCGGTGTTTCCATCACCCTCCTTCTCCTCCTCAACACCTTCCACCTTCTTCTCCTCATTGGCCATGTCATCACCACCAGTGCTCTCCGGCGGGGCAACCGGCTCATACTTGATGATGGACACGTGCTTGCCAATGCGGTTGTACACATACTTGGCTAGTTTGGCCACTTCTAACACACCCTTCACTGTCACCTCTAATGCTTTTAGGTCTACCTCTGCAGATTGCACCCCTGCACAACCATAAACCAAATTATTATATTGTAAATAGAGAAACTATTAAATTAACAGTACATCTTTTAGTAAGCTAAATAAATTTGTTGATATTTGGTCAGACAGGTAGGCCAAGGGAGTAGATCTAGCCATGTTGATTGTGCTAATTGCTTCTAGCAAGCTTGTTAAACCAGATAGGCCATAGAAATAATATGGGTAGCATGACTAGTACTGGAAATTCAATTGAAGAACAACTAGTAAGCACCTTTCATCTTGAGGATCCTCATTCTGATCCATTGAGCACAAACCTCGCAATGAATGTGCACCTTCAACACCACCTGGATCACCGACGACTTAAAAGACAAAATGAATGGAATAAGTAAACATTCTAATAGCCTATGATGCAAGAAAATTATTATAAAAATACTAAAATGTGAAGCAGCAAGGGGCATTGCAGGATGAATGTTGCAAGATGTTTGTACGAGAGTTATCTTATTCACCTCATCCTTCTCCTCTGGCTTGGGTGGCGCAGGCCCCTCTTTCCTTTCCTCTTCTTTCTTCTCCTCCAGTGGAGGCGGTATCGGTGTGAGGAGCTCCACCTTAAGGCCGGTCTTTTTCTGGACATACTCCACCACCTTTGCTGGGTCCGCGGCCACCTTCTTCCCCTTCACCACCACCTTGTGCGTCTTGGAGTCAGCAATCACGTCCTCCACTCCTACAATACCGACACACATTTTCATTTAAGGTACCATCAAGATATAATCTTTGAGCTAAAGAATCCTATCTTTCCTTTGATAACAATTATAAATACATGGAGAGTATGAAACATGGATGGAACATTTGAGGATTTCAAGGAGGATAGGGAATCCACTTCACTTTTGAGTTCTGAACGACATATGGCGAAGACTATCATTCTCTTGGGATATATCGACTTTTTCTAGAGCTAAAACTCACTCAATATCTAGTTAGTCATTCTCCCACCATTAATCAACAAGACTTATTTAGCAATAAATACATTATCATAACATTTTTCATGTTAGTTTTAAAAAAACTTGATGTCATAAATATTGGGTTTATGGACTTAGTCGAAGTTAGATAAGTTCAAAACGTAAGTAGTAACTGATGAGGTTAATCATTTAATTAAAGTGTCGGCCATCTACCCCGCTCCAAATCCTACCAGAAATCACAACAATCCTTTTAAGAATAACCATTGAAATATCCCAAATTTTTACCCTCCTAATCACAATCGAAAGAAAATAAATAAATTTTGTGAAATAAATAAGATTATTGCACTAAAAATGATCTAAAAAAGAAATCTTGTCAAGACTAAGAGACTCAATGATCCAGCAAATGAAGGATAGGAAGAGAATAGGCCGCCTGGCCGGATATGGTAACATTACCGTTGAAGCGCTTGAGGATCTTCTTGACCTTCAAGGTGCGTCCCTTGCAATGCATGTAGACTTGCATCTCAACCTTCTCTGGCAGCAGCAGTGGAGCCTCCTTCTTTTCCTCCCCAGCCTTGGGCTTCTTCACCACCTACAACGAAATACAAAGTTATTAAGATGTCGCCTTTCCTAACGCTGATGGAGGGCATGTGAAGGCTTAGCACAACTGGCCTCACTCACCCCACCCATGTCCTCCTTCCCCTGTCGTGCCATGGAGTTCTATCCTCCGACGCACACCTCTACCGTTCCTCTATGAGCAGGCAATGCCCGGCTCTTTATTGAATGTGTTTGTGACGGCAGTAGAGAGGGGGAGGGTTCACCTTATATAGCGGGTGGGCACCGCCTTGGTCTGCGAGATCCGCATGAAAATGATTTTGGCATATCTTTCTTTCTCTCTCCTCTTCCCTCTTGGTTTTTCGGTCCATCTCTTGGAACTTAGGGGGCAGCACATTGATTGGATTTTCCTCTTCTTTTGCGCCGAAAGTGAAAGAAATCAATAGCAATAAAGATGGATCTATTTATTTAGTGAAATAAAATATATTTATTATATTTATGTGCAATGCTCTGATTGTGGTGTGAAGATCTACTTACCGACTCGAGAGGGAACATACATTTTCGGCCGCCGATTGAATCAACCTCCGGTTATTGAGGCCACTGAAACTCTACAAACAAAGATGGCCTGCAATTTCCTATCCCTACCAAAAAAATTACAACAAAGCTGGTACTGTGTTTATAGGATATGTTGATAATTTAAGCTTAGATTTGCATCATGACCATTGGATAAATATGCAGCCATCATCCACCACAAAACTACCATTTTTTTTGAAGGAAAAAGTCTATTTTAACCATCTAGCTCTTGCCTCAGTTTGGTTTTGGTCATCGAACTCCAAAAACGGGCATCTTTGGCCATCCAACTATCAAAACCGTTCATTTTTGTCCATCAAGTTGTTTTGATGGGTGATTTTAATTTTTTAATTTACAGTTTAGTCCTTAGATCTTAAAATGATTCTTACTTTTTGCTCGTACCTCCGATTTAGGTGATTCTTGTGGTCACACGTTCATAATGGTGATCTTTATCTTTTAAAATGTTCTTTATACTATTTTTATCACTACTTGTTAGATTATTCATATGTTGTTATGTAAAAACCACAATATAAGAAAATAAAATAATCAGTTATAAAATAATATGAACAACATTTTAAAAGATAAATTTCATCGTTATAAACACATGATTAAAAGAATCACTTAAATCGGAGATATGAGAAAAAAATAGTATCATTTTAAGATCGAATGACTTAAATAATCACTTAAATGTTGAAAATAGTCCTTAGATATTAAAATGATTAATTTTTTTCTCGTATCTCCGATTTAAGTGATTCTTGTGGTCATGCATTCATAACGATGAACTTTATCTTTTAAAATGTTGTTCATATTATTTTGTAACTGTTTATTTTACTTTTGTTATATTGTTATTTTTACACAACAACATAAGAATAATATAACAAATAAAGATAAAATAGTATAAAGAACATTTTAAAAGATAAAGCTCACTATTATAAACGTGTGACCACAAAAATCACCTAATTCGGAGGTACAGACAAAAAGTAATAATCATTTAAGTTATAAGGACTAAATTATAAATAAAAAATTTAAACCACCCATCAAAACAACCTGATAGATAAATTTGAACGGTTTTGATAGTCGGATGGCCAAAAATACCCGATTTTGAAGTTCGATGGCTAAAATCAAATTGAGAAAAGAGTTAGATGGTCAAAAATGAACTCTTTTTTTAATAAAAGGTTTTTTTAGGGCTTGAGATAGGGACTCCCTATTGCCTGCCATGTCCGTGCGGCCGTCTTCTAAAAGTGCATTTGCGTTTCCTTTTCCTTGAGAGGTTTTGATTGAGTAGCCATAAAGCTTCAGTTTCTTTCTTTGGGCTAAACCAGCAGGCCAATGCGTAAGCAATGACTCATAGACAATTAGACACATATCTAACCAGCTGTCCGGCATGCATCACGCAGCCAAGAAATTAAGGAGATATAGATAGATAGCACACTGGTTTGCAGGCTTGCAGAATTGCATGCAGCCCCCCTGCTGGGCTGGCATAGCCTTTGGCCGCTGTTGGGTTTGGTCACTTGTGCCTCTCTTTTCCACACAAGCATATGGCACCGTCAGGGTTCATGTATGTAGCTCACATCCAGCCATGCATGGATACACTTTGTCTGGTGCTTGGAGCTTGCAGTTTCCTGTTTCTCGCCCCCCTTTGTATCTCTTTAATTTTGTCTCGGTATTAGCATGGCAACAAGGAGGGAGGATGGAGACGTCAAGTAAGGGAAAAGGGGGAAGGTTAAAAGAAACCTCTACTCCATCTTAAGCAAGAAATTTCGAGGCCTTTCGAGAAGGGGACAAAACCAAAAAGGAAAAGTTAGGTGGGCTCAATCGGTTGAATGATTTGATCGATTGGATACCTCAATCGGCCGTGGCCCTTTATATTTATAGGGTGGGAGGTCTTGCCTCGCAAGGAAATCCTTTTACAAGACTAAATCTATCAAGACTCATTGTTTCGGTTCGGACAGGGGGCACCGGTCAGACCGGTCAGGTGCACCGATCAGACCGGTGTGCTCGGCGTGCAGATCTTGTATAAGTCATATCTCCCTCATCCGGACTCCGATTTGGACGTTTCACTTATGAATCTTGATCTACTCGACAAGACTGTTGGGGGTCCGAAAATCGGATGGGATCCCCGAACACAAGATTCCAGAACAAATGTAAGAACGTACGAAAGGGATGGGGGGACAAGGAATCCCCGAAAGTCTTTACTCGCCTCAAAAGTTGTGAACCCCTTTACACGTGCCCTCGAACCCCCTTTTATAGGGAGGCGAAGGGACTTTTACATTCCGAAATTACCCTCGAATCTAAAGAATATTCCAAGTGTGAACATGTACAAGAATGTCTTTTACATCCCGTGATTTGCGGAGCTAATTTCACATATTTACAAATCGGCCATCAGTTCACACCTCGAACCCGGACTTTTGAGGCAACGCCTTTGACCTGGTCTTCTCTTGACCTTCGATCCTTCATTCACGAAAATCGTCAATCACCAAGATCCCCGAATCGAGTTTCAGCATCCTCAGCCGAAGCGAAGTTCTTTAAGATCTCCGAAGTTCCCACCTTCATAATTTCCCGAACTCGCCAAGTTTCTGCCGTCTTGAAACAAGAAACAGACCTACGATCCAGTGTTCGTTCGGCGATTGTTTCGTACAACCTTAAGGGGTTAGTGAATCATGTAAAAATATTGAAACGCCTTCACGAACCATTTCACGCCGCGATACAGGGCAGCGACCCGGTGACTCATTTCCGAATATTCTCACGAATTCACCAAAGTCCTGGTCACTCCGAAGTTCCGAGGATGAAAGGTTTTTACCCAATTCCCCAACACTAGCCCCTCGGGGAAGCGGGTTGACTCTGACGATCCGTTTCCACGAACAATTCTCAGAATTTCGGTAAAAAACGTCACCCTCGGAACGTCGGAGTGCACACGCGTCCCCCCTAAAACGCGCAACGGTCATCTCGAGATAGTTTCTTAAAACTACCCCCCCTCGCCCTATAAATAGAGGCCAGGGCGCGGTAACTTTATTTAACTGCTCTGTCGCATTCCTCGATCTTCTGAGGTATTCGCAGCGCAAAGTTCTCAAGACGACCGAAGTTCGTCGACCCCTTTGGTTATTCGAAGGTACTCTATTCTTCTTTCTTATATTTTTTCGGTCATTAGCCAACTGTTTCGTAGATTTTTGTTTCTTGTAGATTGATACACATTTCACGTTTATTTTTCTTTTGAAAAGGTGGCTCGTACTAAAAGTACTGCTAGACCGATGACTTCTGAGGAATTGGCTGCCGCTGGTGTTCCATCGACCGGGGAAAACGCTCCTCCTAGTACAAATGATCCAGTTGCCGAAGCCATTCGCGATTCTGGCAGTCGTGAAGATGGAGAGATAAGATCTGAAAATAAATCTGGCGGTGATGAAGATCTCTCCAATGTTGAAGTTGACTTGAGTGAACTCGTTGCTGCTAAGGCTACATCTTATCCTCCAGCTTTTGTCTTTGGCAAGTCGAAAGTTACAGCCGAAATCATTAGAGAGAATTCCTCCTATGACACTACAAGATAAAACTATTCTCTGTGTGACACCCGAAGTCTTATTCTTCCTTACGTGACATCGATTCCAAAATTTCATGCCTCTTGTGACACTCCCGTTAGATTCACAAGCGGCACCATCGGTAATTGACCGTCGGGTCCCACATGTCAGCGGCCAAGACGACGCTCGGGTCCACTTGTCATCATTGCCACGGTGACCTCACTGTCCCGCGCGGTGGCTCTGCGGTCGTCGGAGCGCGAGAGGGAGAGCTCGGACCCCTTGCTCGTCTCCGACATGATGCTGTCCTCGGAGTGCTGTTGCTGCTGCTTGACCTTGTTGCCGGTAGCATCCGCGTCGGTTGGCCCGGGGAGGGCGGTCGGGTCAAGCTCCGGGAGCTTGTTGATGGCGTTAGAGGCGGCGTTGATGAGCCACTCGATGGCCTTGGTGGGCTGGTCGAAGCCAAGGTGGTCCTGCAAGTCGTAGAACTGGATGGCGGTGGGCACCGACAGGCGCACGCGGCGGTCGCGGATTCCCTTGGCCGTGTACACATTGTTGTGGTGGTCCTTGCCCCTTGTTGGCCCGCACGCGGTAGATCTGCGAGCCCGCCCCGGGTCCTTGCAGCGGCAGCGCCAACGGCTGGCCCCACGCCGCCGCCACCTCGGCCTCGCTCCCCCTCACGCCGCGGACGCGGCCGCGCTTGGCGCCCTGCTGCTGCTGCTGCTGCTGCTGGGACCGGCCCCACGTCGCCCTGTCCGACGCCCCTTCTCGCGCCCCCCTGGAGCTCCGGCACAACGGCGTCCCGGCCTTTGGCGACGGGAGAAGCAGAGGAGGGTCGCTCGGGTCCGGCCTCCCTCACTCGCCCTCCCTCCCCCGGATCCCTCTGGCCGCCGGCAGAAGCTGAGGTCTAGAGATGGGCCAGAGGGTGGCAACGTCTATGTAGAGGAGAAGGAGGAAGGAAAGTGGGTTGGAGGTAGGAGATGAAGCTGATTGGTGGGACCCGTCTGGCAGTGAGACAGAGTGGAGGCAGTGGGAGCTGGCGCTAGGCTGCAGTGGGCTCGGCCCAAGAAGGAGAAGTGCGGGAGGGACGTTGTTGGGTCAGAGTAACGGTGTCACTTGTGAATTAACGGTAGTGTCACAAAAGGCATGAAAATTTGAATCCGATGTCACATAAGGAAGAATGAGATTTCGAGTGTCACATAGAGAATAGGTCTATCTTCTAGTGTCATAGGAGGAATTCTCTCAAATCATTAAAGAATATGAAGAGGCCGGATTTTTCCCTGCTGGCGATGGACGCCCTCCTTCCGGTGAAGAGGTCCCTGCTCCTGAAGCCAATGAAGTCGTTGTTTTCAGGGATTTCTTTACCTGTGGACTTAGATTCCCTTGTGACCCTCATCTTCCTTCTATCCTTGAGAAGTTTTCCGTGAAAATGCATCAACTGACACCGAACTCTTTCCTGGAACTTTCGAAGTTCTTCTGGATCGTGAAAACTTTCAAGTGTACTGCTGGTGCTGACGTGTTCGCGCGTTTATTCGAGCTTGTGACCGAGAAGGATATTCTTAAGCTTGATGATGGGAAATACTATGAAGCTCACTATGCATGATGCACCTTCAACACCCGAAGGAAGAATACGCATCAAGGCCTCACCCGCATCCAGCTTGCACCTTGTAGCAAGACCAACTTCTCCGAAGATTGGAGTTCGTTTTGGTTCTATGTGAAGGTTGATATGTCCAAGGTTTCTGGTTACACTGGGCCAGCTTATCCATTCTATTCACCAATGGCACCTGTGACCGCTATCAACACTGCTTCGTATAACGGCCGGGCCCTTGGCTTCAAGAATTGCGAGAATGCTTTCTTCCTGGCTAGAACTATTCTTGGTGGCCGCGACGCTATTGAAGAATTCGTTGCTGCTCAAGTTTGGCCCTTATCGGATGGTTGGAAGTCTTCAGATGTTGTCTTTCTTGATGTGGATTGGGCTTCTCAGAAAGTGCCGTTTCCACGATTCAATTTGCGATTAAAGGATGGTCAGAGCCTTGAAGACTTCATTCTCGAAGTTGAACAGAAAGTTAATGAAATGGTTGGCGAATCTACTCTAAACGAGTATAAAGCTTACAAGAGCATCGTGAAGCATAAGAAAAGAGTGAATCGTGTGTTTTCAGAGCTCAGTGCCGAGACTGCTCTCCGATCTCGCCCGCCGGGCATGGACAAAAAGATTTTGGTCGTTGCTGTAGCAGTTTGTTCGGCTGCCTCTCCTAAGGCTCAAAGAGGGAGGGCTTCAAAGAAGGAAAAGGCTAAAAGCAGTGCGGTCGACACTTCTTCTCCTGCCGTTCGCCCGGGGAAGACTAAGTCTTTAGAATCCAGCAAGAGGAAAAGGAAAGCTTCCGAAGACATTTCCGATGCTGAGATTCAAGCAGCTTCAAGTCTTGCGCAGTTAGGCAAGAAAAAATCTAAGAAAGCTGTGAAGAAGGTTGCTGCTGCTGTTGTCCAACGTGTTCCTCTAACTTTTTCTGATGACGAGATAACTGATGAACCTCGCCAAACAGGTTTCTCTTCTTGCTTGAGCTGTGCATTAAGATTCGGAGTCCGTCTTGCCTGTATTCCAGGTTCTGAGAATGAATTTGTTGATGTTGAAACTTTTTTAGACATTGTCCCCGAAGCTCGGGGAACTCCTGACTCTGCGGTTGCTGCTGAAGCTGAAGCTGGTTGTTCCCAAGCTCTTGTTACTAACGATGAGGCTTCTCCAAAGTTTGCTAAAGACTTGGAGCGCACAGTGAGCAAAGGCGGTGACTTGGTTGAAGATCCGTCTTTGATTGGTAATCGTGAAGAAATTCCCGAAGATCAAGATCCCGCCCCTTCAGTCATAGCTTACAATGAGAGCTTTGGTACGTCTTTTAGAGGTGAACTGTTGAGTGTTAGCGGTGAAGTGGTTGATGCAGATGGTGGTGTTCCTAAGTTTTCTTTGCTATGGAAATCCCCTAAATTTATGGGTGAAACAGGAGGAGATGCTCCGAAGAAGAAACTTCGATTGACTGGCAAAACAATCTCTGCTACTAAGAAGCAAACTTCTTCTTCCCTCCAAAAATCTTTGACGATTTCAGACTCTACAGTCCAGGTTCCTCTAGGGACACTTAATAGAAAAGGTTCGTATGTTACTTTCATCTTTATATTCTGTTGATCTTCTTGTTTTCTTATGTACTTTGCTGTTGTATCCCTTCTGGTTTTCGCAGGTTTTGAAGAGGCTGTTCGAAAACTTTCATCATCAGACCTTTCTAGCTTCATCAAAACCTATGACTTGAAGGCATCTATTGTCGGCAAAGTTGTTTCTGAACGGCTCCTCGAGAAAGAGGAACTTGTCGAAAAGCTTACCGATGAGTCTCGCAAGCTGAAACGTGACTTAAACAAGGCTCAGGCTTCAGGCCTTGATCTGGAGAAGCGGATCGCAGAGCTGGCAGATTCTTTGAAGAAATGCCAAGACGAGAAATGTCTTGCTGAAGCCGCTCTTCGCGATTCAAAGAAGGATCTTGACAAACTCAACAAGGCTCGTGAAGATGACCTGAGGGTGATTGAAAATTTTCACAAGGAAGCTGACAAGAACACAAGAACTATCGACGAGCTTCGTAGTACTAATGCTGAGCTTTCATCGAAGAATTCTGATCTCGTGAAGACTTTGAGCACAAAAGAACAAACGATTCAAGGTCTCGAGAAGGCTCTGTCTGAGCGTGGTGAGACTTCGAACAAGGATATTGATGAGATTAAGCAAAACCTAAGGCTTCTGTTTGAAGAGTACAAGGAAGCTCTGAAGGAGTTCGGGTCCTAGCCCACCTCCTGAAAGTGATGAAATTTCTGACTTGCTGGACTGGATGTTGAAAGAATTTCAGGCTCTTCCAAATGTTATCTCGGGAGCTAGCGATTTCGCTGCTCTTTTTTCAGTGGAAAGCCTTCTTAAACTCCTCTACGATTTTGATTGTGTTGATCTCCCGAAATTCCGTGGGGCACTCTCGCGATTTCCAGATGCTGCGGGCACTTCATCTATCCGTCCTAATGAAGATGTCTGTGCTGTAAAGATTAGATTCGCGAAGGAATTCTGGTTTGTAAGCGGAAAGGAATTCGCGAAGAAGATTGCCCGCGACAAACTTGAGAAGGTTGCTATTCTAGACTTTGTTGAAATTCTAGTGCCTCACGGGCATCCCTTTCTTGATTCTTATCAATTTCTTTTGTCCTTTTTCAGATGATTGAGAAGGAGACGCGCGCCAAGGCCGAGGAAAGCCAAGAACCAACTTCTGAATCTGAGGAGAATGAAGATACTGACAACGGAGAGGAAGATTCGGGGAGCGAGGGTAGCGGCGACAGCAGTAGCAGCGATGGCCAAGATGGCGGAGGGGAAGAAAGCTCCGATCGTCAAGCTAGTTCCCCGAAGGTTGATATTGTTGGATGTTGCTACACTTGTCCGAACCTTTGCTTTTGATGTTGGAGGATAGAGATTTGTATATTTGCGGGCTGCGGCCCCTTCTAAACTTTTGTCTTGTAAATTTTAACCTGCGCAGGTCCTGCAAGGTGGGCCTATGCAGGACATCATACCTTTGTGAATTCATCGGCAGGACCAGATAGTTAGTGGCGAAGCTTAGCGTTTGTACAAAGAATCCCATCCTGATTGCAAGTTTTCTGACTTCTGGACTTACTGTTGTCAGTACTTCTCGATGCGTAGCTTTCAATTGAGTTGGTTTTTTCTTCAACGGGACGGCTATGCTCTTACCAGTGAAGTTTCAAGTTCGCGTTCTTTCGTGAAGACGGAGCCCATTAGCCCTATTTCTGGCGACTGCAATTTTGCTTATGCTAGTGACACTGTCGAAGAGAGGGGTCGTAAATCGGGCCGTATCGTTGAACTTCCTTTCTGAAATCTCAGCTCTTCGAAGTTGTGTAACTTTACTTTTATGAAATTTTGTATGAAACTAAGGCAATAAACTCGTTTTTTAAGAAAAAACGTCACCCTTCCCACCTTGCCGTTTTCATGCAAAATTTCATGGACTTCTGAAGACTGATGACTCTCTCTGTTTTGCTCTTGTTTTTCCTTCATCACGTGATGATTCGTGTTTCCTTGCAATGTAAGTCGACAAAATTTGTTTAACGAATTTTGTGGACTTGCGTCTTTCTGGCATACTTGCCTAGGTTGATATCGCAACCCTCAGTTGCTTCAACCGTAATGTGCGATTGTTATTTTTTCGAAGATAACTGAGCCCCTTGGCACTTGGAACAACATTCTCGGCTAAAGAAATTTTCCTGAGAAACTTCATAGAGTTTTTCATGTATGTTCGTGTTGACACATCTTATCCTATATATTTATAAGTCAACTAAACATGAGAAAAGGGCATAAATGTTAATATCAACTTAGAATAGGGTGCCACTAACAGTTTTTCTGGAGATTTGGTAAATTATATAAATCCAGGAACCATTCGGGAAAAGTGCTAAAAGAATCAAATCTAGAAGACTCCAGAAGGCTCCGGAACTCAACGAGACTTGGCACCCAAGAAAGAAGTATCTAGAAGAAGCGACGAACCACCTGGCCGAAGTGGGCCCCGAGGGGGGCCCACCCCAGCCTGATCGGCCTGGTGGTGGGGCCGGTCGGCCTCCCCCGGGTGCCACCTCAGCCCTACTTCCAGAAGGTTCTTCCACCGCCTATGAGGATCAATCTAAACCACTCATTAGGTCGGTTTGATCAAACGGCGCACGTCTACCCCTCAGGGCTATATAAGCAGCCCCCCTGCCCCCTGGCAGAGGCATCTGGAAACCTGAGTTTGCATACACCAGATCAAGTCATCAAGTCAGAGATACTACGCCCTAGAAACACCATATAGCAGAGTAGCTAGCTAGTCTAGATCTAGGAGTAGGCAAGGCGTCTACTTGGCTCCTGATCGTCTAGAGGCTGATCGAGATACTGATCTAGCTTCGCTCTTGTAAGTTCTTATCTAGTTCCTTACATTTGTTATACAGACATATGTTCTTATCAATGATTATATTCGACATTATATGCTTTGGTGTTTATTATGATTACATGTTTAGCATAGTTGATTTGCCTTTATATTCATGTATGGAGTCGTATAGCCCTCACCTAGATCATTTGTTAACATGGGTGAACGGTAAAGACAGTGTAAGCGTGGTGCTTATATTGTATTTATCTGCGATTGCACCCTATATGCCGGGTCGTGTGGTAGATCGTGGTGGTGACAGCACTATTGAGTCCTTCGCAGTCCACCCCCTGTGTATAGGACTAGTGGAACCTTATACTGTTTGGGTTGTTTCAAGTTTCAGCCTTGATCCTCCTGGATAGTCTCCCCATGCAATAATATAATAGTTCTTCTTCTATGATTGTTAAATGTTTGCACTAATCATAGTTTGCATTGACATATAGTTTAGAGTTACCGAGGAGTATCATCTCTAACTAGACTTTGCTATGTTTCTCTTGCTATAATGACACTTTCTAGCTGCTCATGATGTTATGACTTGAACAATGCTATCAATATCTTTATCTTTATGTGACTTACCCCTGTTTATAGCAATTGATATATTTTGGCCACTCTACATTATAAAACTGAGAGATGAGCATGTATTAGCTATTATGGATTAGAAAGACTTCTTTCCCTGTGGTAGAATATAAATACGATACCTGGTTTTACTCCTGGTTAAAATGCTACAATGGTATATTCATATCTGTGCGCTTGCGGATTCCCAGTTTATATATATCTTCTTTTCTAGAGATCCAAGGCATATGTAAGAGTACCATATCCATGCGTTTTCTGGCACACCTGTCAGGGCTGACAACCTATATCGAGTTGTGCTATGAATCGTGTCGGAGTTCACCTTTTAGTTTAATCTGAAAGCAACATCTGATATACACTTAGCATCATGTTAAGATATACCTTTGCATTTCTGGTGCCGTCGATAGAGATGGATCTTATATCCGTTTCTAGTCGATGACGTTAGCAATGTCAACAGTTCGCTACTATGCTAATTTGTTCTTGCAATCGAAAATAAAAAACATTAATTTCTAATTCATAATTTTTCGTATGAAAAATCTTGAGCCAAGACATTTACATTTTCCGGGCCACAACCTTCAGTTGTTCCCGCACTTTTGGTAGGATGTCCCTTCAAGGTGGGATCTAGGCCACAACTTGTTGTTGTCTCAGGCCTTTCGGTAGGATGTCCCTTTAAGGTGGGATCTAGGCCACAACTTGTTGTTGTCTCAGGCCTTTCGGTAGGATGTCCCTTTAAGGTGGGATCTAAGCTTTCACGGAGCCTTCGGCTATCAAGGAGCCTTCTCTTAAAACTTCTCTTTCACATGATGGAATTTCGGCTGTCACAAAGCCTTTCACGAACTTTTTCTTTCCCAAGATGGAATTTCGGCTATCACGGAGCCCTTCACACACTTTTCTTTCTCGATATAGAATTTCGGCTATCACGGAGCTCTTCACACACTTTTCTTTCTCAAGATGGAATTTCGGCTATAACGGAGCCTTTCACGAACATTTCTTTCTCAAGATGGAATTTAGGCTATAACGGAGCTTTTCACGAACTTTTCTTTCTCAGGGTGGAACTTAGGCTATAACGGAGCCTTTTCACGAACTTTTCTTTCTCAGGATGGAACTTAGGCTATAACGGAGCCTTTTCACGAACTTTTCTTTCTCAGGGTGGAACTTAGGCTATAACGGAGCCTTTTCACAAACTTTTCTTTCTCAGGATGGAACTTAGGCTATAACGGAGCCTTTTCACGAACATTTCTTTCTTTCTCAGGATGGAACTTCGCAAGACACATAATTTGGGGGAAGACTCTTTTCATATATATCACAAAGAGTATTTACATAGGATCTGCCTCGTTAAAAACCTTGCCCCTTGATTTAGGGCCCCCTTTGCAAGGAAAAGAGACGGTTCTTTTTATTCTAAGTAAAAGATGAAAATTAAATATTTTTGTTCCCGAAACCACTTATAGTTCCGTGGTTCGGGTTTTTACAATTTCATGGAATCTAAATTTGTGAAAAGAAATGCTGAATAATAAATCTAGCTACTTTCCATGATTTTCAAGGGTAGTACCTCTTTAGGCTGTCTGCATTCCACGAATGCGGCAGCTCTTCGCCGGTTTGGTCTATTAAGCGGAAAGCTCCTGGCATGCTAGTTTCTTTTGCTATGTAGGGTCCTTCCCAAGATTCTTGAAGTTTCCCGGGATTCTCCCAGTTTTTCTTTCTTTTTAGCACTAAGTCACCATTCTTGATATCTTTCCTGACTACTTTCTTATCCTTCCATGCTTTGGTTTCCCTTTGGTATTTTTCAATGTTATCTGAGGCTTAGAGGATTGTTAGCTCGATCATGTCTTTTTCTACCTTCATGTCAACTTCTTCGATTTCTTTTGCTTTCTGTACTCTCAAGCTTTCATTCCTGATTTCTTCCGGTGACATTGCTTCAGTGCCGAATAGTAAGCGGAATGGCGTGAAACCTGTTGCTCTTGACACTGTTGTATTGTGAGACCAGATTACTTTCGGCAGTTCATCTATCCACTTGCCTTTCTTCTGATCATATAGATACTTCTTGATTCCCGAAAAGATTAGCCCATTTGCTCTTTCAACAGCCCCATTAGACTGCGGATGATAAACTGAGGAGAACTTCACATGAGTGCCCAGAGTTTTGCAATATTCCTTGAAAGAATAACAGTCGAATTGTTTTCCGTTGTCAACAGTTAACTCTCTTGGTACTCAGAATCTGCAGATTATGTTTTGCCAGAAGAATTTCTGAATTGTGGGTGCTGTGATATTCACCAATGCCTTTGCCTCCACCCACTTGGTGAAGTAATCAACTGCCACTGCTGCGAACTTGCAGTTTCCTTGAGCTGTTGGTAGTGGGCCGACCAGATCCATTCCCCACCTTTGCAGAGGCCATGATGGTGGGATTAGATGAACTGGCATAGATGGTAGGTTTTGTTGATTCGCTGTTTTCTGGCATGCTTCACATTCCTGAACTAGCTTCTTTGCATCAAAGTTTATGGAAGGCCAAAAGAATCCTTGCTTTATTGCTTTGCCCGCTAGTGCTCTTGTACCTATATGTGCACCACAAAATCCACTATGGATTTCTTTGAGAAGTTCTACACCCTTTTCGGAGGTTATGCACCTTAGCCATGGTTCGGTTACTCCGGACTTGTAAAGTTCCCCATTCACTATAGTGTATCCTCTTGCTCTTTGCCTTAGCCTTTTTTCCTCCAACTCATCTTGTGGTTCATAGTGACCCCTCAAGTATGCCATGATTTCGGCTCTCCAATCGTGAGTTTCTACGATGTTCACAGTTTTTGGATTTGGATCTTTGATGGATGGTTCTTTGATGATTTCGAAGAACACGTCCGGAGGCATTGCCTGATTCTGAGCTGCTGCTTTCGCCAGTTTGTCTGCTTCGTTATTGTCATTTCTTGGTATATGCTGAACTGAATAGCCCTTGAAATGCCTCTCTATCTCTCTGACTTTCTCAAGATACTTCACTAGAATAGGATTTCTTGCTTCGCTCTCTTTCTCAATGTGTTCCTGAATGACTTTGGAATCTGTCTTGATGATAAAGGTTTGCTGACCCAAAGCTTTCATCTTTCTCAAGGATAGAAGCAAAGCCTTGTATTCAGTTGTGTTGTTCGTAGAGTGTACATCATCTGCGAAATCAAGCCGAGCAGCGTATCTTATCACGATTCCTGCTGGAGATGTTACAATTGCTGAAATTCCAATTCCTCTATCACACCAAGCCCCATCACAGTGTACCACCCATGGTGTGACTATATCTTCGCCAAGATTATGAGTTGGCGATGTCCAGTCCACGACGAAATCTGCCAAGACTTGCGATTTGATTGCATTTCTTCTCTCGAAGTCAACTATATATTCTGATAGTTCAGCAGCCCACTTGATGATTCGGGTCGATGTCTCTTTATTTGTGAACAAATCATTCAGCGGTTGATTCATGATAACTCCTATTCTGTGACCCTCGAAGTAATGCCTTAATTTTCTTGCTGCCATAATGACTGCATATGCTATCTTCTCTAATTCAGAGTAAAAGAGCATGGATCCCGAAAGAGCTTCCGAAGCGAAGTAAACTGGAATTTGTTTCAATTTTCCTTCTTCCTCTCTCTCTTGTACTAGTACAGCACTGACGGCTGAATTAGAAGCAGACAGGTACAGTAGGAGTGGAGATTTTGACTCTGGAGGGCATAGCTTGGTCATGTTTGACAAGTAGTCTTTGAGTTCTTGGAAGGCTTGCTTCTGAGATTCGGACCACTGGAAATTCTTGGAACTTCGGAGAACTTGGAAGAAGGGCAAGCTTCTCTCTGCAGCTCTGGGGATGAATCTGTTAAGGGCGGCCACTATTCCTGTCAGTTTTTGTACATCTTTCACTGAAACAGGATCTTGCATCTCAACTAGAGCCTTGATTTTGTCAGGATTTGCCTCAATACCCTTTGTCGAAACCAAGCACCCCAAAACTTTTCCCTTGTGAATGCCGAAAACGCACTTCTCAGGATTCAGCTTAAGATTTGCTGCTCTGAGGTTCGCAAAGGTTTCTGCTAAATCACTGATGTGGTCTCTTCTGTGAATGCTTTTGATGACTATATCGTCGACATATGCTAGAATATTTCTCCGAAGCTGTGAATGAAGCACTATTGCTATCATTCTTGAAAATGTGCATCCTGCATTCTTTAGACCCTCTGGCATTCTGACGAAGCAAAAGGTTCCGAAAGGAGTGATGAAACTTGTTTTCTCCTCGTCTTCTCTTCGCACCCTTATTTGATGATATCCTGAAAACATGTCCAGGAGTGATAGCATTTCGCTATTTGTGGCGTCATCAATGACCTTGTCCACCCTTTCTAAGGGGAAGTCATCTTTCTTGCAAGCTTTATTCAAATCTGTGAAGTCCACACACATTCTCCATTTCCCATTCTTCTTCTTTACTGGTACAGTGTTAGCCAGCCAAACAGGATACATGACTTCTCTGATCACCTTGGCATCCTGAAGCCTCTGTACTTCAGCCTCTACTGCTTTAACTTTTTCTTCAGACATCTTCCTGAGTTTTTGCTTCTTTGGAGTTATTTTCTCATCTGTGTCCAGGGCATGCTCAATGATATCCCTATCGACACCTTGCAAGTCTTTGGCTGACCAAGCGAAGACATCTTTGTTCTTGTTCAGGAATTGGGTAAGATCTTTCTCTTCTTCGGGACTGAGATGAGCTCCTATTACGACTGCTCTGTCTGGCATATCATCTAAGTATACTTTCTTTGTTTCGCCGTCAGCAGCTATCTCAATTTTTTCTTTATCTCTCTTAGCCTCAATATATGGCTCCTTCTTTTCTTCGGTAGAATTCAGGTGATGCACGTTGGTTTGACCTGGTGTGTGGCCTTTCTCAATATTTCGGGCCTCTTGCTGATCACCGAACACAGTGATGATTCCTTTTGGTGCCGGGATTTTCATGCATAGGAACTGTTGCCTTATCACAGCATCGAACTTATTAATGAATCCTCTACCGAAAATTGCGAGGTATGGATGATACATGTCAACCACGTTGAAAATGAGAGTTTCGGTCCTGGCATTGTCAAGATCTCCAAAGGATATGGGCAAAGCTATCTTTCCAGCTGGCTTGATTGGCTTTCCTCCGAAACCCAGTAGCGGGTACTTTGGTGGCTGCAACATGTGAGGGCTTAAGCTCATTTTCTCGAAGGTTTTCATGAATAAAATATCTGCCGAACTTCCATTATGCACCAAAATTTTTCCGATGACCCATACGGCTATGTTCACTTCGATGACCATGGCATCGTTGTGGTCTGTTGACTTTAATCTGAAATCTTGTTCAGTGAATGTTATTGGCACTTTGGCCCACTCTGGTCGCGCTGCTGGACCGTCATTGATGGCTGTGTTCACAGATCTGAAGTAGTTGTTTCTTTGCCTCTTTGTTTCGAACTCCATGGCTGAGCCTCCTGTGATAGGCATGATAGTTCCGAAGGAAGGCAATGCTTTCAGATTGTGGCCTCTCGAACTCGACTCTGGCCTTGATGAATTATCTGGTGGCGGAGGCAACATTTCTTGAATTGGTTGCGGCTGCTGAATGGTTTGAATTGCTTGAGACTGAGGATAAAACTATTGCGAAGGCTGCCAGGACGACTGTGCCTGTTGAAATTTCTGAATTGGGATTGGGCTTGGTTGAGGACCCATGAGCTGTGGTTGCCAGAAGTTTGGACGGAATTGGTTCGGCATCGTGGAGGCAATGCTCATCATGGTTTTATCTTGTTAAATTCTTGCTATGTTCTTTTTGGTTTCTGGGCACGCTTCGGTGCTGTGGCCTCTTCCATGATATCGGCAATAGAAGTATGGATCTCTTGGATCATGGTTCTGAACTTTTGGGGGTCCTCTTCCCCTTCCTCTTCCTCTCGACGCAAAACCTCCTCTTGTGCTCGGTCTGCTGTCCTGGTTGAACTGAGGATTTTCCACATTGTTGATGTTGAGAATGAGGTCTCCATGCTATTCCTCTATTGCCTTGCCTTGCCTGATTTCGCTCAGCAACTCTTCTTCGATGATCTTCGTCGGACTTGATGTATTGTTCCAGTTCGTCAAAGAGTTCGTCAATACTCTTAGGCTCTTTTCGGGTCAAGTGCGAAGCTGTCGGTCCCGGAGTCAGACCTTTGATCAGTGCTTGTATTGTTGTCTTGTCATCTGCTCTCGGGATCTGAGATCTTTGTTGCATGAATCTTCTTACGAAGTTCTGCAATGACTCTCTATCTCTTTGCTTGCAATTGTACAGGTCTGATGATTTTGCCGCAGTTTCATGGAATATCTGGAAAGCTTGGATGAACTTTGTCTTGAGGTCAATCCAACTGCAGATTGAGTGTGGTGGTAACAGAGAGTACCAGTTGAGGACTGGGCCTTCACAAGCAATGATGAAGGATTTAGCTAGTGCCACATCATCTCCTCTTGCTGAATTCACGGCTGCTTCATAGCTCATGAGGAACTGTCTAGAGTTTCCATATCCATTGTACTTCGGGAGAGAGACTGGTTTGAACTTTGGTGGCCATGGTGCTATTTGCAATCCAAGTGAGAGTGGTGAATCTGGATCTGCGAACTGCGAGATTCCGTTACCCGCGAAGAAGTTTTCTCTTGAAGCTCTTTTGTTCTGACCAGAGTTCTGAAGTGGCGAATCGCGCCATAGTGAGCTATTTTCTTGCTCTTTCATTTCATCAATGTCTTTTTGCATTCTTTCTATTTGTTCTTTTGCCTGGTTGAGCTTCTCCAGTTTCTCCGAAGCTCTTCTTTTTGCTTCCAGCTGATTCGCTAATCTTTCTTTCTCTTTCTGAAGCAACAGTACTTTCTGGTGCACTCTTTCTAGTTCTCTGTCAACAGCCTGGTCATCTTCCTCATCAGCTTCTTCTTTAGTAAATGGTTCCAGAGTGTGTGCCGTTTTCTCAGCTCATGCCTTCTGGAGAGCTTCGAGTTTTGCCCTCCTCTCTTGGTCTGAGATCTGCGAAGGTTCTGCAGTGAGAGAGTTTCCATTGTCTTCTTCGGTGTGATGATCTTCCTGGTTAGCTTCGGTAGGTGTGTTCTTCTTGGACTTCTTCTGTGGAGGTATCGTGAGTTGTTTGTCGGCTGAGACCACGGTGGGCGCCAATGTTGGGGGGTCTGAAAATCGGATGGGATCCCCGAACACAAGATTCCAGAACAAATGTAAGAACGTACGAAAGGGAGGGGGGACAAGGAATCCCCGAAAGTCTGTACTCGCTTCAAAAGTTGTGAACCAGGAAGGCGAAGGCGAAGGGACTTTTACATTTCGAACCCCCTTTTATAGGAAGGCGAAGGGACTTTTACATTTCGAAATTACCCTCGAATCTAAAGAATATTCCAAGTGTGAACATGTACAAGAATGTCTTTTACATCCCATGATTTGCGGAGCTAATTTCACATATTTACAAATCGGCCATCAGTTCACACCTCGAACCCGGACTTTTGAGGCAATGAAAATCGTCAATCACCAAGATCCCTGAATCGAGTTTTAGCATCCTCAGCCGAAGCGAAGTTCTTTAAGATCTCCGAAGTTCCCACCTCCATAATTTCCCGAACTCGCCAAGTTTCTGCCGTCCTGAAACAAGAAACAGACCTACGATCCAGTGTTCGTTTGGCGATTGTTTCGTACAACCTTAAGGGGTTAGTGAATCATGTAAAAATATTGAAACGCCTTCATGAACCATTTCACGCCGCGATACAGGGCAGAGACCCCGTGACTCATTTTCGAATATTCTCACGAATTCACCAAAGTCCTGGTCACTCCGAAGTTCCGAGGATGAAAGGTTTTTACCCAATTCCCCAACAGAGACCTATCCAATGGTGAAGTCCAAATTGTATTTTGTGGTCTTTGACCACACCGGTCTGACTGGTGGGACCCACAGGTCTGACCGGTCAGACAAGACGTGCCAATTTTGGGTGCGAACATATGCCCCCCTGTTTTCTGGTAAAGCTTGCGTGCCAGAAAACATTCACAAAGATCAAAATTGGCTAAAGACGATGATCAACAATGCATCGCCCATATTTTGCTCCTAAGGGCGATAATCGCTTTATCGGCCATAAACTTGCTCTCAACTCATGGAACAACTTGTTTCGGTCTCCATACCTGCTTAGTAGTGGCTGACCTTGCTGGTATCACTGCTGCTCGTTGCTCCATTGATCCTTGCTTCCGCATCCGTTGCAATCTTCTTTTTTGTGTATGTGTTAAGCCTGAGGGACACCACCTCGGCTTTGAGTATTTTGATTCATTGCTATCCTTATGACCTCCTTTAGAGTTAATGGATGCACTTGCGACCAGATTATTATCAAGAACAATCGGTCTTTGCATTGAACCATGATTTACATATGTAGGAGGATATTGAATCATATATGAACGCATATGTAAATTAGCATAATCCAAAGGTGAATAATAGCAAGGATATGACTAGGACCATGATGAGGTCGGTCCAGCATATGAATAAGGTGCAGCAACATAATTTTCTTGAGATTTGCAAGAACAAGGTATATTTTGATTTTTTGTTGAAAGTTTCGAATTTTTACCTTTACTTGGCCGACTCCCTTGCTTTTGGCTTGCTCCCTTCTTCTTGTACTTGGCCAAAAGCTCCTCGAAGGTCGGCTTCACCTTTTTCTTGACCATGGGACATCTCTGGGGGCACCGGTCAGACTGGTCGACGTGCTGCCAGTCTTCTTCGTCTTGCCTTGCCCCCCGGCGTTGAAGCCTTCGCTGCAACCTTGTGGGTATCCTCCAGTAGCTTGTCCTGCACCTTTATTTCAGACCTTTGCTCACCAATGATTACATTTTTTCCTTTAGCTTTTTCGGCTTGATCCGGCCGAATTAGCACTTTTGGATTGTGTAACTCAAGAGTATTCATCGGAAAGGGATTATGATCGACTTGCATAGCATGAAAAGTCAAACGACCTTCATTAATAGCCGATTGCACTTGCCGACGAAATACATTGCAATCATTAGTTGCATGAGAATAAGAATTATGAAATTTACAATAAGCACGTCTCTTTAATTCTTCTAGTGGAGGTATAGTATGAGTTATTTTAATTTTCTCAGCTTTCAATAACTCATCAAAAATCCTATCGCACTTGGCTACATCAAAAGTAAACTTAACTTCTTCTTGCCGATTCTTACGGACCGGCTCTAAAGACTCACAATTGCTAGGTTTATCTTTATTTGACCATACAAATTCAGCAGTTAAAACATCATTGCCTTCATCGTTCGAATAATCAGATGCATAATAAATAGGATGATTAGACTTTTCATTGGTTTTTTGTGAACTCTTAGATTCCTTAAGTCAGTTTTCATTAGCTAAAGCTTTTTGCAACAACCGACTAACATCTAAGAAATCTTGACCATCTAGCTTCCCTTTATGAATATCAAGCAAACCAGAATAAGCAAGATCAGCTAGATCTCTATCAGAAATTGTCAAACTATAGCATCGGTTTCTAGTGTCTCTAAATCTTCTAATGTACTCAGAAACAGATTCATTAGATTTTTGCCTAACCGATACAAGATGTGACAATTTCAACTCAGTTTCACCAGTAAAGAAATAATCGTGAAATTTATTTTATATATCAGAAAAAGTGTAAACTAAGTTGGGTGGCAAAGAAATAAACCAAGTAAATGCATCACCCGATAGAGATAAAGGAAACAATCTCATTTTACAAATATCATTAGAAGCAGCTGCACCACATTGTATAGTAAATTGGCCTATATACTCTAATGTACTTCTACCATCATCCCCACTAAATTTAGTAAACTCTGGTATTTTAAATCCCTGTGGGTACGGGATATACTCATAATTCTCAGGATACGGTCTTTGATACGACCGACTCTTAGTTTTAGGCTCTGTACCAAAAGTTTGTCTAAATATCTCGAGCATCTCTTCTCTAAATCCCTCCATCCCCAAAGCAGTTCTAGGTCTAGCCGATCCAGTATGTGGTGCTCGATTTATAGTAGGTTGTGGTGTGCTATATGTTGATGTTTGGTTCGGCAATGTGTTAGGAACATGCTGCAATGAACTATTAGGAACATATGCACTTGGCTCGCTATATACAACCGTATGCGGCATCATTGCATTAGTAGCGGCCATTGTACTCCCTCCACCAGCCGAAGCACCAATAGTGGTCCGGCTATGTATGTGGTGGATTGGAGGTACACCAATGGGGACTTTAGGTATATGCAAGTCTGAAAAATCATCTAGAGTGCTATCTTTAGAATTTTCGGTATTAGAAGTAGATGCATTAATATCATTACCAGAAAATTGTTTACCAAATTTGGCCTCTATACAATCTAAACGAGAATTAATCGTAGATTCAAACTTTTCACTCACGGCAACAAATTTGTTATTCAAGCTAGCACTAACAACCCCATCAATCATATTAGCAATATCTGAATTAGCTTCGAGGGGTTTACTCACAGTGGGTGTTACCTTTGGTTGGTGAAAAGGAGGAAACTCAAATTCTTGAACCTCCACCACTTTTCCATCGCGAGTCTTCCGAAAACCCGATATGAAGTCCTTCCACTCAGCTTCCCTTCGAGCTTTCTGATACTCCTCAAAGGCTTGGCGCTTCACATCCAGAACGTCACCATCAGTCATGTCGATGATGTTCTTGGGGTCAAGATCGCAAAGAGCTCCTTAGTCATCGGCCATGGTAGCCGACAAATCTTTCTTCTTCTTGGAGTCGTCAATTTGTTGGCACAAGTGTTCGGCCAACAACAACGCGGAGGGGCTCGGTGCAGCACCTCTGCGTAGGCACCGGTCAGACCGGTGCCTACGCAGAGGTGCTGCACCGAGCCCCTCCGCGTTGTTGTTGGCCGAACACTTGTGCCAACACTGGGCCTGCTACCTCTCTCACAATTGGCCTGTGTTGCCCGGTCATGGCCAACCACCAACCTGCTACCACCGTCATCACTTGACGTATTAACTCTATGTTTTCTTGATTGTCTCTGTTATCTCCATATATATTACTTCTATAACTCTTTCACACCTTCATTCCATGCATGAAGATAGACACGAGGCTAATTGTTTTGGACAGTGCCCTCCTTGGTGTTAAGAGTTCCAAAAGAACAATACCAAGGCTGTAAACGTCGCTCTTATCAGTAAGCTCAAAGTTCAAAAGGTACCATGGGGAGCACCCAAATTCAGAAACTTTTGCTGAGAGATCGTGGCCTAGAAGAATGTTGACGGAGGACTGGACATCTCCATGAAAGATACGGTGGCTAATAACTAGCTAAGAGAATGTAGGTATGCAAGTGCTGCAGCAATCTTAAGACGGACCTCCATCATCTTGTGTATGGATAAGATGTGTTGTGTAGAGTTTGATTTGGCACATATTAGTATGTATGCTAGAACTGGAGCTTCAAACTGCAAGCTGTAAACTAGAAGCTGGACGATGTTTTCACGTTTGACTCGGCAAAGTATATAAGAAGTTCCTTACCAAATTCCATTCTCCAAGTCTCATCAAATCCCTTGCAGATCTTGATAGCAACAGGATTATTTTCTAAATCCAACAAATTATGTTGAGCTTTTGTCAAAGTTATTGGAGGCCAACTCAATTTCTTCTCGGTTATACAACCTAAATGTTTTGTTGCTCTCTACTTTCATCATGTCCATTAGCAATTGCCTTCCATTCAACTTATTGAGTTATTTGCACCAACCAGTTCAACCCAAAAGCTTAACCTGATGAGGAAAGGTGGACAATTCACTTATACTCCAACACCCCCCTCATGTGCAGGCTCCCCAAGGCCGCATACGTGGATACTGCAGTGGGCTGTAATTATTTTAATTAACGTGCTCGACTGGACTCGAACTCGAGATCTCAGTCTCTGATACCATATTGAGTTACTTGCACCAACCAGTTCAACCCAAAATTTTAAGCTGGCGAGGAAAGGTGGGCAATTCATTTATACTCCAACACAACTGAAAGCATTCATCAGTCTTCCTTGTGTCTTCTTGCATTATTATTTGCCATTTGTGCTTGATCCATTCTTTACCAAGATAAAGTAATAGACCAAGCAAACCATAGGTGAAAATAAGTGCAGGTGAGATGTGTATCTAACTCTTAAAATGGTAAAAAGATAAAAATAATTTTTGAAAGTACAATATGGTTGGTTTATATCAGTGACGAAGTTAGGATGGAGAGCACGGGTTTCCATGTGAACTGGGGTGGTGGTGGAGTTCGACCCACCCCCTCCCCTCCCCCGCCGCTAGTTTATTTACTGTGTCAATTAAATACAATATTCAGTCATTTCATAAATCTGACACCATGATGACATTGGGCATATTTAATTTGTTTACTATTGGAAAATAATTGGGTGCGTACCGGGCGCACGTGCGCCCGGTACGCACCCCCGCGGGATGTCGTCCGTGTGGCGTCCGACGTACAATCGCGCGGCTTCCATTCCTGGGTGATCGACCCCGCGCGCGCTCGGCTCTGTCTCGCTCGCGCTCGGCTTCTCCCAGGCCCCCCTCGCATTCGGCTCCCGCGTCGCGCTCGGCTCGGCCCATAGGGATCCACCCCATCTGCGGCCCCTTCACCTTCACGGTGGCCACCTCGCCGTCCGCCGCCACGATGGTGATTAGCACACGCAGGAAGTGTTAGCAAACTAAGCAATTTCCACATTATTTTAATCCAGAAAATTGATGGCTTAAACATGATGACATATATATAATTAATCATGATGAAAAGAACAATTTCTGAACATGCATATAAAACGGAACCATAAAGAACAGACAGGAAGAACAACACATAAATAAAGATGAGAGATAGAAACAGATACCTAGGATTGCTGATAGCGTTGGAGGAACCCGGATCAACCATGTTGTTTTCGTCGTAGCAGAGTAGTCGCTGTAGGCAGTCTGGAGTCGTCGTCGTCGTAGAAGTAGGCAGTCGCACGAACGCTCCCCAAAAACCAAATTGTTGTACACCCCGAGCAGAGTTCATGTACGGCGTCGGTTTCGGAGGCACCTACCCTCCAGCGATCCCGTGCGCGCAGGAGCACCGGACGGAGATACCCGAGTAACAACAGAGTTTGTGATTTTATTTGAAGAGTATTTTTCACACTAACCGGAGGAAGTAGAGAACTCTACGTTTTATAGAGCCAGACCCGGGAAGTGAAGAGGTACGGCACCGGACATCAGGAGTCACGAACTGTAGATTTGCCATCAAAGCCCTGGCCGCTCGCCGCCTGCATGCATGCCTGCCTGCCTGCCCGGCCGTCCGCTTGCCGCTGCATGCATGCCTGCTCGCATGCACGCAAGTGCTCCCTGTAATTGCTCTTTCTAAACAACCAAGTGCTCTTGCTAAACACTTAAGAATTCTTTAATTAATTAGATAAAATCCAACTATTAAACCAAGTTGGAATTCCCATCCGGTATTATTGTTATTCCCATGCAAATATTACGTATCATAGAGTTGAATTTAATTTAAATGGGTCATGCTCAATTTAAAATTTCAACAATCCCCACCAAACTCTGGGGTAAGTAATAAAGTATGAAAAAATCACAACTCTTTGATACATCAGTGTTTCGATGGAGACTGTTAAGTTGAACATCCATCTAGAACCAGAATTTTACTCAATCACAACTATACAATGGACTAAGCCTTGAATTAACAGTTTTGTGTAAAATGAGGTCCATTCAAGTCCTTTACTAGTACTAGACTGCAAAAAAGCATCCCCTCTGTTTGAAGCATATAAGTCATACTTCTTTACCTTTTCATGAGAATTTAGAGATTGCCCAAGTCTCATAGACTGTGACCAGCAGTCTGTCTCATATATATTTCTCAACATATGTTCTGTAGGACAACATCCCATTTGAAATACATTAAGATAAAAATCATCCTGCCTTACAGAAAGGAAAGATGTGCACCAGAGTTGAGTTCAAAAGGGATCTTTCCTCACAATTACTACTAGCTTGTTTCACTATCCTAATTAGGGCTGGACCGTGAGCCAGAAACTCGTGAGCTGGCTCGACTCGTTCATAGCTTGACTCGACTCGGCTCAGCTCGATCAATTTTTTAAACGAGCCGAGCAACTGGTTTTGCTCATTTTGTTAGCGAGTTGACTCGAGCCAGCTCGCAAGCTACTCGCGAGCCAAATGAGTCAGAAAGTTCTAATTTCAACGTAGAAAACCGAGCTATCAAAGTTGAGTCGAGCCATTGAAGCTATGCTAAACTTTCCTGAGTGCTCAATGTGTGACTAATTTTATCATTTACAACTTTATAATTATTATTTTTAAAATTTTTACATATGCTCAGATGTTAATTTTAAATTTACATACAGCTTGCAAGCCTAACGAGCTAGCTCGATCTACTAACGAGCCAAGCCGAGCCAACCTTTTTGCTCGTTTTGTTAACAAGCCGAACCGAGCTGGCTCGTTACCTTAACGAGCTAGACCAAGTCGAGCCAAGCCGAGCCGAGCTGGCTCGGCGTCCAACCCTAATCCTAATTCATGGGATCTCCGATCACATAGAACAGGTTACCACTAAAGCAGATTTCAAGTGGTCTCATACCCATCTCTCTCAATGCACTCTCTAAGATCATGGATCTCTGACCATGATTCAGCTCTGTGGAGTTTCCCTGCTTTACGGAAACAAGCTTATATTATTGTAATGAGCTGCTAAACTTATCTATATTGCGGCAGCAACCTAGACTCGCTAATGTAATTATAGTTCTGATTGCTCATCATGGCAAGAAGAACGTATGTCTGTACTAAGTGGTACTCATCGAACTTGGCATGTAATGGGCGTCATTCAGACATATGAATGGCGTTTCCTGCTACTATCTGGATCATTATTATTATTGCTACTAGTTGAAAACCCCGAGCGTTGCTGCGGGAACTTCAAAAAGAAACGATGTTTACTCCTTAAGAATATCAAAATCAAAACATATGTTTAACTTACGGCCATCGCCTTGAGATGTTATTTGAAAAGAAGAAAATTATATTAAGATTTGTTGAGACAATGAAAAGACAAAATTCATGGCATAGCTAAAGAAGAATCATATTTATGAAGTTAAGGGGACTCAAGAGGATGCCACTAGATGCCTGCTATTTGGTAGCAGTACACTGAGCTGTAATCAAGACTGCATCTCTGTGCAAAATATGGAGCTGAGCATAGTGTACTTTGAACAGTTACATCAGTGACTGGGGTACTGAAAAGCAAAAGTTATAGCTGAGGGGGCAACTAACTTAGCTCCAGAACTTGTGTAACTTACGTACTTGAACCCAAGGAAAATGAAAACGGCTAATTAATACCCATTTAGACTTTGTATTTTAAGGGGAAAACAGTAGAAATAAAAGTCATGTTATAATGTTGCCACTACCTGAGAAACCTCAAGGTTTCATAAATTTCAAGGCATGTTTGTATTATATGGAATGCCTGGAAACAACCTTCATAGGACAAATTGATATTGTACATAAACCAATAAGAAGACAATATTAGGAACTATACTTGACGACATGAACTACATGGATGTATGGAGGCTGCTAATCCATCTTAGTAAAACTGCAAAAATCTTTTATCTAAGGTGATTAACAATTGACTTGGCAGTTGGGTCCGGGTGGGCGGGCAATGATTATCTTTTTATATTGGCTGCTGACGTGTGGGTCTGTCACTATTTTTTTTTAATGAAACTTGCTTCTCTAAAATATTAGAGCCCATAAAACAACACCTAAAAAATCATAAAAATACGAACAATTCATATTTGAACATTTAGTATTTGAATAAAATATCAACAGTCACACTTGTGTGCCCAAAATTCTTATAATTCGTTTTTACATCCCATGTTAATGATATAATAATTCTAATAACATCTAATGTGCTCTAAAAAATCTACAATTGACTTGTCAATATAATTTGGGTACCTAAACTTGTCTTCAAAATTTCAAATGGTTTCGATGAAGGAAGAATATACTTGTGTACAAATGTCTACATCTCTCACATAGTTTCCTAGAATGTTGCTTGAACATTAAAGTTTTCCACACTTTGCAACATGTTCAAACTCATATGAATTTGAAAAATTAACAAAACCTTGTGTTCACCAAGCTTACGAAATGCAAAGTTTCATCACTAATGGTTGTGTAAAATAAATATTATTTATATGTTGTTGTACTTAAAAAGAACAAAATAAGCATATAAACATTATTCAAGAAACGAAATATACACTAAACAATAAAATTAATGAAAAGATGGTGATTTTAGAAAAAAATAGAAAAAATAATCAAATTTGGACTAATTAAGACGAAGAAATACATGTTACAACATTTGATTGCAGATTAAAAGGAGAAATGCGAACTGTTCTTCATTCGAATAGAACTGGGCCGCACAGTCACTGGCGACACGGGACGGATAGTCCGCGTCGGCTTTGCTGCTCTTCCAAAAATTTACACAGATAATATGAGCAACATACAAAAGCTAATCCACTACTGATTTCCTATTCCAATACTCCGTTTAAACTTCACCATTTTGCAGCGGAGCCTATAGGCTTCGCTGCAAAACAGAGAAATTCCAAGTCATCCTTTATCCACGCTGCAGCCGCCGCCGTTGCCTGCGCACGGCTGATTGCCGCGCACCTGTGCCGGAGGCGGCAGCGGTTCACTCCAAATGCGCCACGTCGAGGAGTGCATCGCACGCGCGATCACGTCAAAGATATGGGACGTGGCAAGCGAGGAAATTCTGACCTCATTTCTATGATGGGCAATTCAGGCTAACTGCACACAATTGCAGGACACATGCATGTCTCTCTTAGAGCAAATCTTTCCTCACGGAATACTCACATATCATTGGGCGGTCGTATGCACTGATCATCCCGAATTTATGCACGATCTCTGTAGAAGATTACCTGAAGGGTTGTACCAGGGTCCCCTGTAGTTTGTAGTCTTAATGTTTTATTTAAGTGTGTTTAGTCATGTAATAAACAGTTGAAACAGTACATTAATTTGTTGCAGTGAGTACATTTGTAATGCAATAATCGGTCATCCGTCGAACGTGAATATGAGTAGAGTATAGTACTGTGTGTGCTTGTCAATTCCATGATCCACGGTGGCACGGACAACCCTGTCAACAACTTGCCTCTCTGTGTATGGTCACTGACGTTTGGGTCCGACACCCAAGTGGTCCAACGTGTCAGTGACGAAGTCCTGGCTGCGATTTCCAAAGTCTTTCGTTTCCCGCTCTGGAGCAAAAAAGCGGGACTTGAAATTTTGAATTCCCCGCTCCTCCTCCTAGCCCTCCCCGTTATATATAAAACAAAAAGGGAAACCAGGCCTCCAAAGTCCCTCCTGGTAATTTTCCAAAATCAGGGGATCTTCTCCTCTACCACCGAAGAGACCTAGTAGATCTGCGGCACAAGTAGCAAGGGCGACCTCATTACCGATAACGCCTTCCTCTGCTAGAAGTGGTCGGCTTCCTCTGCTACGAGCGGTGACCTTCCTCTGCTATGAGCGACGGCCTTTCTCGATAACGTCCTTGAAGCTGCAAGATGGTTCAAACTTGTTGCTCCGTCGTCTCCCCCGAGGCTCACCCTGGCGGCCGCAGATCTGCAACAGTTGCGAAGAACATCATGTTCAAAGCGCAAGTTTAGGCTGCTAAATCGAGATGGCATTCGACACCTTCTTCCCTTCCTATTTGTCAGGTATGTGGTCTACTCCCTATATTGATCAATTCAATTAGATTGCTTCCCCATGCTCTTTGGCATTCTATAATGTTGTTTCATGTTTGGGTGATTGTGGATCTACTATACCCTATCGCAAGAGTTTGTTCGAAGTCATTTTATATGAGGTTTGTAGAAATTTATAGATGAAATTATTAGACTACTTCCCCATGCTCTTTGCCTTTAAATATTGTTGTTGCATGCTTGGGTGATTGTGGATATTCTGTTCCCTATTGCAAGAGATTGTTTCAAGTCAACTTATTTGAGGTTTGTAGAAATTAGGATGAAATTACTATATTTTTTACCCATGCTCTTTGGCCTTCCATATTTTTTTGCATGCTTGGGTGATTATGGATTGAGTGTGATCATTCATGTACCACATTGAACTTAATAGATGAAATTGCTTCCAATTGTGAATGATATCAACCTTTATCTCTTGTTCTTGTACTTATTTCAGCAGGCCAAAGGGTCAACATTTGTAGTCATTCCTGTTCAGATCAGAATTGTTCTTAAAGATTAGAATTGAAATGAAATGAATTAATATTGATGCATGGCTAATTAATTTTATGTTGGCCTTCAGTGGGCATAGCCCACTTTTACTTGGGCCAAAAGTCAATTTTATTCAAATTAACGTGACATATAAGGCCACAAACAATGTGCGTAATTGTTGGACTCGACCCAACAAAAATAGTCCAACCAGAATCAAATTTGTGCTGAAAAAACAACCAATGAGACCAACAAAATCTTTTTTGAGCTATCTGAACAACGCGACCTACAGGAATAGTGTTGGGCTCAACCAGGACCGTCCCGGATAAATCCGAGGCCTTGTACCAAACTAATAAATGAGGCCTACTAGCTTGAAGAAAATAGAATGAAAATAAAATGTACGATACAATATATTACATTGCAGTGAGCCCTTGTTAAGAATTGTACCTATGTTGCATAATCTTTACTTGAATAGCTTCATTCTTTTAGTGTTTTTTGAAATGAAATCTTCAATAATATGCTCATAATCAATCTTCTACAATATTCTACTCTCAAGTGCTATTATAGCTAAATCATTAAGTCCTTCTTGTGTCGTTGTAGAACGCAAATAGGTCTTCAACAGCTTCAATTTTGAAAAGCTTCGCTCCGCTGATGCAGAGTCACGGGAATGGTTAATAGAACTCTATATGCAATACTTGGCTTGCATAAATGGGCAATGACGTTATTGATAATAGGCCAACCAGACTGCTTCTTTTTCTTAATACTTGCGGGCTGCAGCTTAGCTATATACGTATATACTTATATGTGTAATGAACTACTACATATTTGGAGGCCTATACGATTTGGAGTCCTTGATCGATCACTCACCCTGCACACCCTCAGGGACGGTCCTGGCTCAACCCAGCTACAAACGGGCCAAATTCGTTTTATGACACAAACGATTCGTCACAATTGGCATGCCTCATCAGATTATGTCCAGCGTGACAAAGCTGCAGGAACGAAGTTACGACAATTTGTAATGACGATTTTGTAGGCGTCATTAAACTCGTGACGCCGCGAATAAGGTCTCGTCATTAATCACGATTTGTGACACTCGATTAATGACGGGGGTTTTCTCAACAACCGGCGTCATAAATCACGGTTTATGACAAGAAATGCCCTTTTTTGTCACTAGTCGGCACATTCCTTGTAGTGGACGAAGATGTCGCCTTGTTGGAAAGCGACGGTAGGATTGATGATGACTTGGGTCTGTTTGTTTGGCTGGTGGTTAGTGCTGGTTTGTTCTGAGAGAAAAATACTGATGGCTGGTAGCTGGTGGCTGGTTTGTTATGAGGGAAAAGTAATGTTGGCTGGTGGCTGATAAGCCAGACGAACAGGGCGAATGTTTCAGATCAACAAATTTGCTTACTTCTAGTTCAAAAATTTAGCCTGAAACGTCATTATATTATGAAACGGAGGGAGTGCATTTCTAAATGTGGCCACAAAGAACGAATTAATTAAAACCCAATGCAAAAACCTGATCAGAATATTTCTCTTTTCTCTCCCTTATTAGCTCAAAAGAAAACCTGGACCCGGGACGACGACCTGCTCTCTTGCATACGTCGTCAAACAAATCTTCTGCGGTGTACTGTGTGTTGCCGTTTCAACGGAACGCGTTGCATACCATCCAACTGTTTGCATCCTATCCGTCCAACGCAACAAGGATCGGATAAGCTCGCTCGTCGATCATGTGAAAAGGCTAGCTCGTTCTTCGGCCGTCTCGGTTCGAGGGTGTACACACGGTCGGTTCCTAGCTGCGGGTCTTCTTCCTTGATCCATCGCATGATGGCCGGAGCCAATGGCGGCCGGCAAGGTAGCTAGGAAATAAATAAAGTAGCAGGAACTGTGACCTGTAGGGGCGGCGGCACTGTACGTAGATTCGAGGCGATGTCTACCCGTAGCAGACGTGACTGATGGAATCGAGCTGCGCGTCCGGAGCCACACCCCACGCATCCCATTTGCGCCATGTGCGCCAAAAGATCAGATGATGTTGATTGGGGGGAAAACGAGTTAAGGTAGCTACGCAAAAGTTACTGTTTCGATCTTGCACGCACTTTGGTGAATAGTATGCCTTGTCGAATATATTACTTTTAGACCCACCACCCTGAGGTAGTAAGATAGCGTTTCTTTTTTAGACACATGAGACTGAGAGAGACCGATTCGGAGATGTGCATGACAAATTCATCCACGCTCCGAGAGAATTGAAGAATCCTCGGTGAGTGGTGGTGTGTGTGCGCGCTGCCGCCGCTGCACCACCTATTGTTACAGTGGAGCTGAGAAACGGTATGGTGGCCGGCCCTGACCTTCCCACGACTCACAGATTCGATCAAGGGGAAAAAGTATGTGCATGTGCTAAATATTTAGGGTTGTTATTACTTGGCCCAACGCTTCCGCACTACTCCACAACCCTTCATGTATATATCAATGCTGATTTTGGATCTGTCGTATAGAAGATGGCAGTGATGGGAACAACCTATCTATCACCACCAGGCCTAGGACATAACCTCGAGATAAGAAGGAAGAGAGAGCGGCTGATGGGAACTGGATCCTCTAACATTCAACCTCTGCCATTGAGTCACATACATGCGGGACCCACAGCCCCTGGGCCCACATGGCGGTCACTCAATGGCAGGGGGAGCAATGTTAGAGGATCTCATTCCGGCTGGTGGGAGCGAGAGAGTGAGGGGAAGTGACGGAAGGGGAGGGGGTCACAACAGGAAACTGTGGCTTCGCCAACAGCCTAGATCTTTCCCAACAGCCAAGACCAGAGCTGTTGGCAAAGAAACTCTTTCCCAACAGGAAAACTCTACTGTCGGGAAAGAAATCTTCGCCAACAGCCCAAAATCCAAGGACTCATGGCAAAGATTGGCTGTTGGCGAAGGGTTTCTTTCCCAACAGGAATGCTGTTGGGAAAGAAAAGCTGTTGGCGAAGCCCCGTCGTGCCCAAACGGTGCCGACGCCGTCCGCTTCGCCAACAGCTTCGCCGTTAGCTGTTGGCAAAGGGAGCAACCCTTCACCAACAGGGCTACCACGCTGTTGACGAAGAGCCTTCTTTCCCAACAGCCTTATAGTGCTGTTGGCGAAGATTGCTCTTTGCCAACAGCATGTGCATGCTGTTGGCAAAGAATTTTCATTTTTTTCGAATTTTAAGTTCAAACTTTTTTGGTAGCCTTGCTACATTGTTTACAAGCACATGGTTAAATGTGGGCCCTTTTTGCAACATTTAGCTATATTTCGTTAATTATTTTCGTTCACTTGAATTTTCCGGCATAATCCAAATTTGAACTGCAGGTGCGTGAATTAATAAAACTTAGGCGTTCGAAAAATGATATTCATGATGGGGAGTGTGTTTTGAGGCCGTGTCCCAAAGCTCACCCAAAATTTCGAAGTCCTTGTCCACGTAACACGACGGTCCAGGCGTGGTACAACTGTTTTTTAATTATATAAAATCCAAACGAAGTCGAAAAATCACGAAACTTGTCGGGGTGTCTTGTTATCGCATGTGGAGGCTACGATAAACATTTGAGAAAGTTTGGAGCAAGTTACCCAGTCGGATGCTCAAAACCTAGACATCTCCACATGTGCTCACAAGTGATCACATGGTGGAGATGTCTAGGTTTTGAGCATTTGACGCGGCAACTTGCTCCAAACTTTCTCAAATGTTTATCGTAGCCTCCACATGCGATAGCAAGACACCCCGACAAGTTTCGTGATTTTTCGACTTCGTTTGGATTTTATATAATTAAAAAACAGTTGTACCACGCCTGGACCGTCGTGTTACGTGGACAAGGACTTCGAAATTTCGGGTGAGCTTTGGGACACGGCCTCAAAACACACTCCCCATCATGAATATCATTTTTCGAACGCCTAAGTTTCATTAATTCACGCACCCGCAGTTCAAACTTGGATTATGCCGGAAAATTCAAGTGAACGAAAATAATTAACGAAATATAGCTAAATAACTCAAAACATCCCCAAGTTTTGAAGTTGAGATGTAGTTATAGTAGGAAGGACCCACAAAAAAGTTGAAAGGAAAAAAAACAAAAATGCAAAAATTCTTTCCCAACAGCTTTGTAATGCTGTTGGCAAAGGTGTCTTCGCCAACAGCTTCAATACCGCAACTGTTGGCGAAGGCTGGTGCAAAGAACATTAACCCTAAAACCATCGGCCCCTCCCTCCCCACCACACTAGACGCCCCCCCCCCCCGCCCAACCCGCGCGCCGCCGCCCACCCCGCGCGCCGCCGCCGGCGGCGGATCCGCTCCGCCCGCCGGCCCCGCCGGCCGGCCCCGCCCCGCCCCGCCCGCCGGCCCCGCCCCGGCCCCGCCCCGCCGGCCGGCCCCGCCCCACCCCGCCCGCTGGCCCCGCCCGGCCACCACGCCGCCGCTGCTCCTCCTCCCCGCGCGGCCCCCCGGCTCGGCGTCCTCCTCCCCGCCGACCCCCCCACCTCTCTTCTCGGCTGCTTCCAAGCAAGGTGAGTCATCCCCTCTGCTCCCGACCTCCCCTGCTCTGTTTTAGTTGCGATGTATGCATGGCTGACTGGCTACAGCTGCTATCGCCATTGCTTGGTTGTTTGCATGAGCATTAGGTGACTGAAACGGTGGTAAGTGCAGTAGCTTTGGGTACTGCTATCTTCTGGAGCATCTATGTTTCTGTGCATGCTTTGCTTGCTGTAACATTTTTTTTATGACTGTCAAAATATAGAGGAGCAAAGTCTCACATCACAAATGCTTTCTTTCTTTTACTCTTGTTTTGTGGAGAAACTTCCATTAAACCAAATTTCTTGGTAAACCTTTTGTTTTCTGACAAGATTACAACCTTTTCAAGCAATCTATTACAGCAAAAAAAGCTGAAAATTTGATGCTAGCATAATATACAATAATGTATAGGAGGCTTCATTATTGAACATTTCTAATATCACCATCTAATTCGCTTGCTATAGCATTCCATGCTAATAATGCTGCACCAACTGCTGGCTCCACCTGCAGTACAATCAGATTTGAGTTCATGAATATTAATTTAGAAAATTTAGTAGTAGGATCTGAAGATGTGTCAGATTCTAAACTGTGTTTATTCTATATTTTCAAGCGTATAGCCATACAAACAGCTACTTTTTTTCCTCGTGCCAGTAAAATCTAATCCTACATATTTGATATCTGCTTCCAGTGTTCGCACTTAGTTGTTGAAGATGGCATAATCTGAAGAATGTTTCTTAGATTCTGCTCACCTTGGGGTGTATTGGATAGGCACCTGGGTAATTCTAAACTGTGTTTGCCTCAAGGACTTTACCAACCATAACAAGTGGAAATGGGTGTCTGCCATCTGCGAAGGAGAAACATATTAAGAAATTATTCCATGAAGTAGTCTCATAAATGACTAAATGCAAGTTAGTTTTATATATGACCACTGCTTTCTTTCCCAAAAGTCACTTTTTTGTACCTGCGATAAATCTATGTATGTAAATTGTACATGTATTCAGGAACAAATCAGAGAGGACTGGTGTGTTACCTTCACCGCCAAGTTCAAGCCTTTGCACTACAGCCTTGACACTGGAAGCTAGTTCACCAACTGAATTATGTAGGATCTTATTTGCCACCTCATCACCACTCTCAGCAGATTCTACCACAACCGGAAGAAGGTCGGCAATGCGGGCCCACGATTGGTCTTCGTATGTCCATCTGTTATTGGAAGAATTAAAAGGTGAGTCAAAGTTGTCATTTATGCTTTGTAACACAGATGCTAAGTTTTGTTGACTTGACCAAACATAAAGCTACTGAACCACCTCACTTGTTTATGAATATGCTCCTTTACCTAAAGTAGTTAGGACCAGTAAGTAGTCAAAATAAATTAACCTATCAATTCATCTTTTGAAACCACCCCATAGATAGCTGATGTAATTCAGGCAGGGTTTAGGTTTGTTATCTGAACTGTTGCAAATTTCTTTAGTTTAAGTTGACCCATGCCATTTTACTGAACAAATTATTATGGTGATGAAGTGTGCTCTTTATACATAAAACTGATAAATCCACTGAGCAGAATTGGATTACCCTATCAATTCGTCTGGTGATGCCATGGTGGACTCAGGCGCAGCCACAGCCACAACCTCAGTCAGGGTGGTGTGCGTTGGAGCAAGGTGGGGGCGCTGGGACCTCTGGGGACGGCGCCGGGACCCCTGGGGACGGCGCCACGAGCTACGTACCTGTGACTACCTCTTATGGACTAGTAGCGATGCATGTTAGACCCCTGGACATGTATGTTGGACTTGTCGGACATTTTGGACATGTATGTTGGACATCCTGGTGTATGTTGGACATGTATGCACTCGTTTCGTGACTTTATGTGTATTATGGACATGTATCAAAGGATTTGATGTGTGGATTCATGTTGAGATCGAAACCGATGCCGAAATGTGGTTCATATGCTATATTGTTGATATATATGTGGTATTCTGGTTCATATGCTGATGTGTGGATTTGATGTGTGAATTAAATGCTAGAAAAAAGCAAAAGAAAAGGGGGAAAAAATTCCCAGCTTTGCCAACAGCATGGGCCAAAGCTGTTGGCAAAGCTGGGCTTCCCCCCGAAGCGCGCGTCGGCTTTGCCAACAGCTTCGGCCCATGCTGTTGGCAAAGCAAGCTGTTGGCAAAGCTGTCGTTCCCTTTGCCAACCGGACTTTGCCAACAGTCGTCGCTTCCCTGTTGGCGAAGGTAACGGCAGCCGAGCTGACGGCGTCCCCCCTTCGCCAACGGTACACGTGGCTGTTGGCGAAGCTTTCCCAACAGGGCCAGCGTTCCTGTTGGCGAAGAGCTCTTTCCCATCACTTAAAACGCCAACGGTTCTTTCCCAACAGGAACTCGGAAACCCTGTTGGGAAAGCCTTCGCCAACAGGGTTGGAGTCTTCGCCAACAGCTTAGCGCTGTTGGCGAAGCGCGCGTTTCCTGTAGTGGGTATTGCGAAACAGACTTGAAACAGATTTAAGTAGAATGAGCTATTTTTCTTATTTGCATACCCCACCATTGCCGGCTCATAATACAAACCCATGGTGATATAATATTATCACCACCAATTGTAGTTTTCACTAATAGAATCTTCATTTTGGTTACAATGATTCACCTGCTAGCTAGGCTTCCCTTTGATTGTGGATTAAAGTTTTCTCCATTATATTCTCTAAAAGTCCATTGCCTTCATCTAAAAGTTTTATTTCGTTGATGGCCTTGATTTCTTGACTGGGGTGTCTTTTTGTTTGAAATCATTTGGAACCCTGGATGATGTTGAAAGGTGGCTGTTGTGGTCAACAGCACCAATTGGATGAAGTCGTCATGGAAACCTTGCAAGTAGGATGGGTTAGTGTAGAAGGATGATGCTTGCTTTATGCCCCAACAAAAAAAATTGACCACACTGGGAGAAGATGTCCCCTAACCTTGTCCTAAGGGAGAGGAGTATTGATCCTGTTTAGAAGGTACTCACAAAGAGGCATCACACCCGGGTTCAAACCCCCTATGGTCGTCCTCTCAAGTTGGGTTTTCCCTATACATGTGCCCTAATCATCAAATGGACAATGAATTGTACATAGATTTTGATAATATAACCATTTGAAACATTCTAACCTAAATGGAAAACATACTTAATGCAGAAGCCATGCAATCTGAACAAAGGCAAGGGCGGTAGCCAGTGCAAATCATTATGCATGGTCGTCACTGTCTCTGTTTGTTTTTGGCATCCAATAACGGCCAAATTCACACAGGGCACAAAAGAAATTAATTGGTAAGGCACAGACCTGGGGCAGCAAATCAATACGCGTCCCAAATTCAACCATTCATGTACCCTATCAACTGACCAGTCAATATTTATGTTTTGACGACCTTAAATCTATATATATATAAGATCTTTTTCCTTAATATGTTTTGTGTATTACAAATGCAGCGAAAATTCAACGTTAGGTTCCAATTGCAAGGAGAATATTTTGATCACCGCCCATCAAAGCGGAGAATATCCAGCAATCTTCAAGCTTTAGTTTGGTCAAAATATTCCAAGCCAGTAGTTTTCTCGTGGTATGTTGACCCTCACTAGCTCACTCACTCTATAAATATCACGAACACCACGCTTTCAGCTTGTACCTACAAGGCCCACTACAATACTCCAAGTTCAACCTGTTCATATATAGTTCAAGCAATAATACTTGAAATGGCAGCTAACGATTCCTTGATTACAGCTCGTGTCATAGGAGATGTCTTGGACCCCTTCAACACCACAGTTGATATGATGGTCCTATTTAGTGGTGCTCCTATTGTCACTGGCATGGAGTTGCGCTCTCCAGCAGTGTCTGATAGGCCAACTGTCGAGATTGGAGGGGATGATTATCGAGTTGCATATACCCTGGTAAACTCATGCCTCTTGTTGATTAACTAATTGTTACATTTTGACGCTAGTGTTATCGATTATCGTGGATGAGTACCTGCACTTTGTTGTGGTTGATATATATTTGATCAATTTACATGTTTGTGGTAACTTTTGAAAAATATTATTACAATAGGTGATGGTCGATCCTGATGCTCCTAACCCAAGCAACCCAACATTGAGGGAGTACCTGCACTGGTGAGAACAAGCTCTCAGATCATATTGTTCGCTTGTTATGCCCACAAGCATTATCATATTGTACTCTACATGCAGATGTTCTTCCCATAATCTCGGAAAAGCACATGTATTAGGCCGGGTTTGAGTTTCTTTCGTTTGTTTCTGGGTGAAAACACCAATTTCCAGCAAAATGAACAAGTAGGAAGACATGCCAAAACTACTTTATATGCAGGCATTTCTGGATGAAAACACCAAATTCTAGATCAAATTTCTACAATATTGTCGAGTATTTTAGTGATCATGGCTATATCCATGAAACGAGTAGGAAGACATGAGATAACCTAATAAAATGAAAATATCAGTCTAGAATAGACTGGCTGCAACAAAGCACAAAGGCAAACGTAACAGTGGATTTGGGTTTGTATTATTTCCTTCCCTACAGAAAACAGCAGAGTTCATGAAATTTGGCCCAGTTTTGAAACTTATGTATTACATGCACGTGTCAAGACAAGACATACACCATAAGTTGGTGATCGATGGAAAATTGTTTGTTTTTGTTTTTATCAGAACTTTTAATTCATTGTATGATCAAGTTCTAGTTAATAACTTTCAACCAATTCATGTTTTCCGCGCAGGATGGTGACTGACATCCCAGCATCAACTGACAATACATATGGTTAGTACACCTGCTTGCATTCCCAGTTTTGAATATAAAATGTGGCATATGTCTACTTCGATTCTATGATTTATATGTGCATGAATGGGTGACTATATATTTTATTTGATATTCCGAGTGCATAAAATAATACCCCCTTCACTCATTTTTGGTAAGCGTACATATTAGTCCATAGGAAGAAGTATGTTTTGGTCATATGTTTTTTCCTACAATAATATATCAACAGTTGCTATATAATCAATGTCACACTAATAAACGATCTTGGTACTTCCATCTAGGTACTTCCTCGTATTTTCACAGTTAGTAGATTTCGCCAGAGGACAAATGTCATTAATTTCAAACACTTACATTTCTCAACAAACATATATTAATATATTCATATAGATTTTACATAGCATGCATCTAACTTTTTGTTTGGGGTTAGCATGCATATATAACTTGGCTAATTGTTGATCGACATTTACTCTTACTAAAAATGAATGGATCGGATCATTGGAGTAGTCATGAGTATTTGGTTTTGTATGAATTATTGCATATATGCAACAGCAACCGGCCGGTACCACCTATACGTATCTTTCTCTAGCTTAATTACTTGCACAGTGTCCTAAGCATTATACCTGGTCCGCCATCTTGATTTTAGTTTAGCATAGCCACGCGATCTGCTTGGCCTCTTGATTACCATGATGTCGTCTTTGATTTGTTAATGCCTAGTATTTTCTAATTCTTGCACGGCCGTTCTACCTATTTTTTGTCTTATCAAGGCATTGATCAATGGTTGCAACTGCAATAATTTCTTATAAGACTATATATGTGCATACACACAAATGCTGATTAATTATAGTCACCCCATTATATATAAAAAAAACTCGACCTGCGAGGGGCAGCCGCCCCCCCGGCATTACATGTAAGAAGAAGGCCTTCTCACGCAGGCCAAGAAAATCCCCGAACCCCGGCCCCGCCCTGACACTGGGAAACGTAACCCGTGAGACTCCTGCCTGGGCCACACACGGTCCTCAGGCCGACCTGGACCGTCTCTTAACCAGTGCTTTGGCACACGGGACCGACGAGGGTTTTTTTCCACAAATTGTGCAGCACCCAGGGATTGAACCCTGGGTGGGAGCTCCCCAGCCACACCGTGAGCCCCTTTGCGTCACCCCATTATATTGAATTGGATTTCTTATTTTCCATTAATTTAGGATGTATTTGTTTTTAAAACAGTACACAAAAATTATATCAACATGTACATATCATAAAACTTTTAGGATGATGAGGAGGCTGAATTTGTGGGAGTTTTACATTAGTACATTACATTATATTTTAAGAGAAAATAAATTTATTCCTCTAATTGTTGTTGGTATCCTAATTAATTGTTTTCAGTTTTATTATTTGTTTATTTAAAAGTGGATAATCAACTAGGCAAATAAATTTGGGTGGGTGACATAGCATCCATTAACATGGTGAATATGTTATGTGTCACCCACATTTTTGCTCTCAACCAAAAACTTCGAGAAGGGCTATATATATACAGCAGTTCTAATTTAGTATTTGATAGTAGTTTTGTTGATCGATTTGTATTTTTTAAAAAGAACAATATATAGAAAATTATTAGCTTGGTCCCTTTTTTATAAATAGGCATGCTACTTCATTTTTTTTGTGTGTCAACTAAGCTACGGATCATTTTAGAGCAGATCTGCACGCATATATGTAAGTACATATTTATACATATGTGTATATGTACCACACTGATGGTGGGTTACTTGATTCGCAGGCCGTGAGCTGATGTGCTACGAGCCCCCTGCCCCGGCGACGGGCATCCACCGCATGGTGCTGGTGCTATTCCAGCAGCTCGGCCGGGAGACGGTGTTCGCACCGTCGAGGCGCCACAACTTCAGCACCCGTGGCTTCGCCCGGCGCTACAACCTCGGCGCGCCCGTCGCCGCCATGTTCTTCAACTGCCAGCGCCAGACGGGCTCCGGCGGCCCGAGGTTCACCGGGGCCTACACCAGCCGCCGCCGTGCAGCCTGATCCAGCATTTTGATCATGTCCGTCGTCGTCGTGCTTGTTGCACACGTAGCATGTCACATGTCGTCTTCGTCTACACACGTAAACACACAAATGGAATGTAAAAGAATAAACGTATATATATGATGCATGCATGCATATATATAAATACGCACCCGTGTAGCCACTTACATGCGTACATCAGTTAGAATAAGTTGTTGCTTGAACATCCCTAACACCATGATCAGGATGCGTAGAAAAAAGATTGGTATGCAGGCTTGCCAAGTGCAAGTAGCAAAAGGAATGAAATACTTTTGTGTAATATTAATGCATTTACCCGGCTCACTAGCTAGCCGCACACAGTGATTGCATGTACTGAATAATACATTAAAAAGTTGGTTCTCCGTTAATACAGGAAGTATACAAGGAACTGCAATGAGATCTTGATTATTCTACTTCTGAAACTATTGAAAACATCTACTCCCTCTGTCCCTTTTTGATGGTGCACTACCGTAAATGGCATAGTTGCCGTGAGCCGGTTCCTCACGGCAAACAACGGTCTACTCACTGCAAAGAGTTTGCCGTGAGTAGCCGCCGGCATAGAGCTCACGGCAGAGTTTTGCCGGCAAAGAGCTCTATGCCGTGAGCCGAAGCTCGGACTCACCACTACTACACAAAACATTTGTAGGAGCCAGACCTTTTTTTCTAAGAGCGGGCGAATTTGCCGTCCGACTAAAAAATCCACGTGACACCGTAGCAACTAAATCCGCACCTAGAAATAATTTTTCGGAGCGGGTGATGTCATCACCCGCACCTAAAAATCATTTTTAGGTGCGGATGACCCCATCACCCGCTCCTGAAAATATACTCATTTCTAGGAGCGGGTGATGACGTCACCCACACCTAGAAATCATTTTTAGGTGCGGGTGATGCCATCACCCGCTCCTATAAATGGTCTCGTGAAAAAAAAATCATAACTTTTGCATATGATCTCGGATGAAGACAAATTTTATATGAAAATTGTATAGTTCGACGAGACCTAAAACTTTGTAGGTGACAACTTTTTCATTTGAGATTGTTTAAAATTTCAAAATATTCATTTAAGTTCTATGATATTGTTCACATAACATATATCTCTTATATAGTTTCATGGAACTATATGAGAGGTATATAAGATTTGTGAAGAATGTTACTACCACTATATCGAATGAGCAAATGATCAATATAAAAGTTGTACATCTTGAGAAGTTATGAAGCTTAGTAGTTGAAAGTTTTTAAATTTGAATAACTTTTGTCAACGAAAAGTACGTCTGAATTTTTGAAATTTGAAAATTTAAAATTTTCAAATGACCTCAAATGGAGAAACATTCAAAATAAAAGTTGTAGATCTTGAAAATTTATGAAATTTTGTAGTTTACAACTTTTTTATTTGAAATCATATTGACTACGAAAAACAGAGTTTGAATCTTTCAAATTTGAAATTCAAATTTTGTAAACGACCTCAAATGGAGAAACTGCAAACATGAAAGTTGTGTGTCTCGAAAAGCTATGAAACTTTGTAGTTTACAACTTTTTCATTTGATGCCGTTTAGAGCCTTAACAAAGCAATTTACACTCGGTTAGGTATAATATGAGGAGAAAAGAAACTGACTATGCACGCATGTGACCGTGTAGTGCACTGGCAAGGAAAGCTTCGCGCGAAGGCAGAGGTCGGGGGTTCGAACCCCACGGAGCGCGTAGAGTCGCGACTTTGCGCGAAAAATGCTGCGACTTGTGGCTGGCCAGTGGGTCCTCCCCTAAAAATAATTTTTTTTGCTATTTATTTCGATCGTTTTAACGCAGTTTTCAAACTTTCTTTTTAATCGATTTCTAGGTGCGGACCACCCCGTCACCCACACCTAGAAATCGATTTCTAGGTGCGGACCACCCCGTCAACCGCACCTGGAAATGCGTTTCCAGGTGCGGGACGATTAACCGCTCCTAGCAATCTCTATTTCTAAAAGCGACATCTAGGAGCGGGTTTGGCGCCCGCACCTGGAAATGCAGTTCCGCCCGGTGCTAAAAACGTTTTGTGTAGTAGTGCACGGAGTGCGTAGCGTCGCGACTTTGCACGAAAAATGCCGCGACTTGCGACTTGTGGCTGGCCAGTGGGTCCTCCCCTAGAAATAAATTTTTTTGCTATTTATTTCGATTGTTTTAACGTAGTTTTCAAAATTTCTTTTTAATCGATTTCTAGGTGCGGACCACCCCGTCACCCGCACCTAGAAATCGATTTCTAGGTGTGGACCACCCCGTCAACCGCACCTAGAAATGTGTTTCCAGGTGCGGGACGATTAACCGCTCCTAGCAATCGCTATTTCTAAAAGTGACAGCTAGGAGAGGATTTGACGCAGCACCTAGAAATGCAATTCCGCCTGGTGCTAAAAACGTTTTGTGTAGTAGTGCACGACAGTGGTGTGCCATGAGTACCATTAGACTCTCGGCAAAGTGTTTTTGAAAAGAATAAAAAAACAAAAAGCCCACAGGCCAGGCCCACTGCCACCGCCGCCCGCTGCCACCGCCGTCCAACCACCACCAGCACCACCACCCGGCCGCCCACTACCACTGCTGTCCGACCACCACCAGCACCACCACCCCGGCTGCCGAGACAGGAGGAGGCCACGCGTGGGAGGAAGGCGTGCTGCGCCGCACCGAGGAGGAGGCCACACCGCGCCACACCGTGGAGGAGGCCGCACTGCGCCGCACCGGGGAGGAGGCCGCGCCGCGCCGCGCCGTGGAGGAGGTCGCATCGCGTTGTGGAAGCCGGGGCGCCGAGGAGGAAGCCGGGGAGCCGAGGAGGAGGCCGGGTCGTCATTGTAGATTTCGCCGCCGCCGTAGATCCTGCCACGACCTGCTCCTCGAGATGCGCCACCACCGCACCTCACCACCCCACCCCTGCACACTCAACTATCACAGATGGAGAGGATGTCGAGGCCGATGCGCTGTCCGCCACCGTCGCCGCAGATCCGTTCGCGCCCGCCGCCGTGGAGGCCGAGCTCCTCCTTATGCGCCGCCGCCGCACCTCGCCCCGCCGCTGCTCCTCACTGTCGGTGAGGGGCGAACGGAGGGGGAGGGGAGGCAGGAGGGCCCGACGTGCCTAACTAGTGAGGGAGGGGGAGGAGGAGGAAGAGGAGGAGGAGGAGGAGCGAGCAAGGGAGGCCGGAGACGGAGGGAGTAGCCGGCGGATCTGAGCGCGGGGGAGGGAGGAAGAGGAGTGGGCGGCGGAGGGTGGGACGAAGGAGGCAGGGAGGGGAGGGGGGTTATATAGGTAGGGTTTCGGTGGAGAGTGGGCTGTCGGATTAAATGGGCCAGAAGGCCCAATTAGGCTTTGCTGTGAGCCCAAGTTCAGGCCCACAGCAAAGAGATTTTTTTAAATACATCAAAATGCTTTTAAGTATTTAAATATAGCAAACGGCTTCAAATGAAAAGTTGTCAAATACAAAGGTTCATAACTTCTTGAGATACACAACTCTCATATTGCGAGTTTCTCCATTCGAGAACATTTACAAAATTTGAATTTTCAAATTCAAAAAAATCAAACATACATTCAAACTTAGTTTTTCTTTTGCAACATGATTTCAAATGAAAAGGTGCTAAACAACAAAGTTTCACAACTTTTCAAGATGTACAACTTTTATTTATATAATGTCTCTCCATTCCGAATGTCATTTCAAAAATTCAAAATTTCAAATTCGAAAAATTCATACTCCTTTTCGTTGATGATAGTAATTAAAATTAGAAATGGTTCAACTACGAAGTTTAATAAATTTTCAATACCGACAACTTTTATTTTTGTCATTTGATCATCCGGTATTGTTGTAGTAATAATGTTCACAAATCCTATTCATCTCTCATATAGGTTTTGTGAACAAATTAGTACAACTTTGTCAAATGAATAAATGATCCTAATAAAAATTGTACATTTTGAGAAGTAATGAAACTTTGTAATTGAATTTTTTTTATTTGAATTAATTTATTGCTTCAAAATTTGTTTTCAATTTACGATGAAAAGATCATTTTCCCCGTAGGTCAGAAAATCTCGGCAAAAGAGCATTTCCGTCGGCCACAAAAGGCTCACGGCAAAATTTCTCTTTGCCGTGAGCCACTCTTGGCAAATTCCTTTTTGCCGTGAGCCGCTCCATTTGCCGTGAGGTTTTCTGTTGGCCGTTGGGAAAAAGGTATTTTGCTGTGAGCCCGACTTTTGGCTCACGGCAAAATACCTGGCTCACGGCAGCCATACGATTTCCGGTAGTGGTTGTTGGTTTCCGTGCCGAAAGTTTGTTTTGATTTGTAAAAAATACATGCACTCCCAATATAAATTTTTAAAAAAACTAGATTCAAATGTCTATGTAATGGTATTAATATTATACCATAATATTCATATTTTTATATAGTATGTAGTCAGAATTGTTTCTCGAGAAATGAAATGAAACTAAGCGTAGCTCATGTGATTAATTTCCTTGTGGAGAACCTGTCTTTTCGGGGTTCAAGTTCTTGACTCCTCAGTACGTGTGCTTATATTTTTATAGATTTATTTTAGAAATTAACAACAATATTATTTGTGTGGTGCTAAAAAAATATTGATTGCCGAATTCGACCTGCAGAGATAAAACCACCTCACAGATATTGTATTAAGAAGAAAACACCTTCTCACACAAAATCCCCAAATCCCCACTCCACACATACACAGCGGCACCGCACAGCTCATGTGAGACTAGACCGGCCACGGACATGTGTTTTGGTGCGAGACAAGTTTGGATATCTGATAGCCGTATCGGAGTACAAGGTACCACTGCACTTAGAATAGTTCAAGCATAGACATGTTGAAACCTGAACAAGAAATTCAACTTTTGCCATTCTAGCCTACTCAATGTTGCCGAAAGGGCGTTTAGGGTACTCAAAGGAAGGTGACGTAACTTTAAGGGAGTACCAAATTATGAGAGGGACGGACGAGCAAACGAACATATATATGGCTATCAGATTGTTGGGTGGTGACCGCAAATGCATATGGTGATATGGCAAAGATGCCGCAGGTGGATCGCTGCTGGACTTTGCTTGAAGTACTGAACCGGTATGATAGGTTTCCTCTGTTGGAAGGGGTACTACTTTGCATTCATCCTATCTTCCGTCTTTATCGTAATTGATAATTAAAATGGGTATGTGCAGGTGGGGATTTCAAATCATTTTGTGGATTCGCGTAACCGCAGAAGAGGATGGAATTAACAAGGCAATCAGTTGTGTGCTGCGCCTACCATGTTCTTGTTATAAAAGATTGCGTAAAATCGACAAAAGCAAAGAAATCAAAACTGCAAGGAGGCATGAGATTGAATGTGGAAAACCCTCCCAACACGAGAGGGAAAAACCACAAGCACCAGCCAGCAATAACTTCACTATGATCGGAGTCCGGTTACAAATGCCAACGGCGGCGGCTTACAATAAATCGAGAGAACTCCGCTTCGCTCCAGCCCTGCCTTCGGTTTTAAGCGGGCCTCCGCTTCGCTCCGTTAGAAGTTAGCCTTTATTTTGTGCACATAATTAATTTGGACCATCATTCAATAGTTGTATGTCATGTATTGAATTGTGTTGATGAAACTGTTGACTGTTGCAAGCAATTGTTGTATAGAAGTGTGTTGGAATGTGATGTGAGGTTACTTTGATTGGCTGGGATCTGTTGGCGCCATAATTTGAATGGATATAAGTGATTGCCGCCACATATTTGAATGGAGGCAACTCGGAGAGGTCTCTCCATTTGGGTTTAAATGGAGAGCTCTCACAGGTTACTTGCCGTGACACAAAATTACTTCTCTCAACAGAAAGCACATAGGAGGAAGTAACTTTTAGTCATACGTGGAGAGCCCTCCTAGGTTACTTCATGCGGCACAAAATTACTTCCCTCAACAGAAAGAAGCACACAAGAGGAAGTAACTTTGTGTCGCAGGAAGTAACTTTGTGTCAAAGCAACTAACATTGTGTCACAGGAAGTAACTTTGTGTCGTAGGAAGTAACTTTTGTGTCGTCGGAAGTAACCTGGTAGGGCTCTCCATTTAAGCATAAATGGAGAGGCCTCTCCGTTTAGATTTTGCGTACTTGAAAATTTTATCCTTTGTGACTGTTGGATGGTTTGCCAGCCATCTGTGTTCAAGTATGCAGATGATGAACGCATTGAAAGAAAGCTAAGAACCTTTGTTCAATGGCTTCAATCCATGCGTCATGCGACTTGCTAATCTAGGTCTTTGTCAGCTGCTGATCGCATTCGTTTGCAAAGATTAACCGTGTGAGCACTAAGAGCAACTCCAAGAGACTAGTCAAATCTCGCTTTCTATATTCTCATTTAGCTATCCATTTAGCTAGGGATTACCCTCTATATTTCAGTACATTCCAACAGATTAGTCAAATTAGACTCTTTGTAATTCTGAAACGTAGGACCTCTTAGTTGGATCATTCTTTTTTCACCCAATCCCATCGTAACCTCTTCCTTTTCCTCTCTCCAGGTGGGGCTGGACCATGGCTGCAAGGCCAACCGGCGGTCGCCGGACGCCACTGGCGGGTACGGCGGCGGATGTTGCTGGGGCTGGCACCACCGCGAAAAGGAGGGGAGCGCGAACCTGGAGGGGTCCTCAGCGGGTGTAGGTGAGCGGCGGAGGTAGGAGCGCGGCGTTGGGAATGGCAGCAACCGCCATGGCCGCCGGCGAGGAGCTGCAGCAACGCGCTGTGGCGGGACGACGGAGTCGTACGGACATCTCAGGGCCCACTACCCAGGAGGGTACTATTTCTGACTACTACGTGGGCCCCCGGGACTACCCGACTTGTGGGCCACAGTGCAAGACGGCGTGGGGCTTAAGGCAATAGAGGTCTAGTACTCGGTTAGGAAAACTAGGCATGTCCGAACCCATGTAGAGTACTCTGCCTGTGTACGGCTAGAACTCTCTACCCAAACCAACTTGTAACCCTGCCTCCCGGTGAATATAAGGCGAGGCAGGGACCCCTATCTATATATTCACATCATCTTGTAAACAACACCCCATCAATCAAAAGCTACGCAACATACATGATGTAGGGTATTACGCACATTGCGGTCCGAACCTGTCTAAATTGTGTGTCACGTGTCTCTCCTTTGAGTTTCCGATCTCGGTGAGGCCGCGATCATCTACCTCGAGTAACCCCCTTAGTAGGTTGCCGGTCTAAAACACCGACAGCTGGCGCGCCAGGTAGGGGATCTCACCGAAGATCTCATGGCAAACTCGACGGCTTCCATCACCATCAAGCCAACTGCCGCCTTCAACCGCGGCGACACCTTCATCTTCGGCTCCTGGGTCTGCACCGCTGACGGCGCTGGTTCCTTTCAGCGCTACCTCACCATGAACCCGGACCCGGAGACCGAGTTCGTGACGCTTCGCGAAGCCGCCACAGACTTGCTCGTCAAAAAATTCGACGAAATTTCACTCTGCAACAATGTCGCCGACTTCGAGTTTGGATTGGCCTCCAACTAGAACTCGATGACTACCTGGGTTGAGCCACGCGAGCTGGCACCTGAGCCATCATGTGGCCCAATCCTCCCCCACGAGCAATATTGAGATCGTCTCCGAGTACTCCTCGGACTCCAGCACCATCCTCGACTACAACTCGGACTCCTCCTAAGAGCTCGACTTCGGATTGGATCCGATCGAGCCTGACTTCGACTCGGGTTCCTGCGCTGAGAAGACGTTGTCAGGTTCTGTTGCTAGCTTGGTCATCAAGTCTACTCCAGCCAGTAGATTCGTCTACTGGCCCGACCAAAAGCCCACAGACCTGGCTACAGACGACAACTCACGCTTCATCGCCTACCTCAAGACACTTCCCTTCCAAGAGGGAACTCCGTTGTCTCCATCACAGAAGAGCACACTCCAACCGAGGTGGCTACCCCAAGCTCCGGCCGCTACTCACCTGACTACTAGGTCTTTGTAGCCGAAACTGGCGAAGCCTCCCGCAATCGTGAAGATCAGTTCCTGGATGACATCTCCAACGACGAGTTGTTAGCTGACGCTCCCCAGAACGAGACAGAAGAAGCCTAGACCGCCCGACGTAATCGCAACGCAAGGCGAGCAGACCGACGTCGTCGACTCCTGGAGAACCTACCAGTCCACGACCTCAACGCTACACTTGACGAAGTCGCCGCTCGGCCTCATGAGACACCTGAGTAGTGCCTCATGTCTATCAACAGGATAGGGCGAGCTACACTAGGTAGTCGTGCGGCCGAAGTCATAACCCAGCTTGCGGAGAAGGCCTACTTCATGCGCGCTGACGAACGGCGGAACCGAGTACAAGATCAAGAAGCTAGCAATCGTAGCCACGCTAGCTTCAGATCAACCAGTCAACCACGGTCCCAACCGTACTCACCCCATACAACAACCAACCCCCAATCGCTTGAGGAAAATGGGCGGTGGCCCTGGCGGGGGTCACGACGGTGGTGATGGAGACGGCGGCGGCGGCGGTAGTGGCAGCTCTTCGCACAGCGGCGGCCACCCCGGAGGCTGAGGCCATGGGGACAGCCACGCCAGCGGCAACAGACGTGGCGGCTTCGACGCCCACCACAGGATTGAGGAGATACGTCACGCCAAGGGCACATCCAACCTTAACGACAACGATGGGTTCCCCGCCTACTCAGCTCGACTACGTGATCTCCTACTACCCAAGAAGTTCAAACCTCTTGGGATCTCCAAGTACGACGCAAAGCAAGACCCACTTCAGTGGCTATAGTGCTACGCCCTAGCCATTGAAAACGCTGGTGGCGACAACAACACGAAGTGCATCTACTTCCCCTTCTGCCTGGACCAAGCCCTACTTACATGGCTCGAGTCGCCCGACAAGAAATCCATCATCAAGTGGGAACAGCTGAAGGCACAGCTCACCAGCAACTTCGCGGGCGCCATGGGGTGCTCGGGTACTCGCATGGACCTAGCGCAAGTCAAGCAAGAGCCAGGCGAGACGCTTCGCCAGAACATGCGGTGCTTTTTTGATAAGCGCACGACCATCGTCGATGTCACCGACAAAGAAGTCATTGACTATTTCCAAGACAGCCTCTACCACCGTCATACCTTCGAAGACTTTAGTCGCCGCCGCCCGAGTTTGATCTCAAAGCTCAAAGACATGATCACCTCATGGGCCGACAAGGAAGACAAGGCTATCGCCAAGTACGAGCCCAATCGCGGCAAGGGCAAGAACAACACGGGCGGCAACAACAAGGACCAGAGTAGTCGCAATAACAACAACTACTCAGGCCCCAATCGTAAGCGCAAGCCTAACAACACCGTCGCGGCAGTACCGCGCCTTACGAAAGACAACAACAAGAAGACCTCGGGTAGCTTCAAAGACCTACTCAAGGAGAAGTGTCCATGGCATCCGGACAAGAACCACACCACCGAGCAGTGCTTCCAGCTACACCGAGCCCTTAAGGAAACGCCAGAACCACACAACTCGCATGACCGCAAGGGCAAGGAAAAGGTACCCGAAGGCAACGATGACTACCAACATCCTGACAAGACTGTCAACGTCATCTTCGGTGGTGTACCTACCAAGCGAGCGTAGAAGCTAACACTGCGTGAGATCATGTCCATCGAGCCCACGACACCGATGCCTCTTAGGTGGTTGGAGGTACCCATCACCTTCTCACGCGCGGATCGGTGGACAAGCTTCTCTGAGCCAGGACGCTTCCCCCTCGTCCTAGACCCAGTAGTCACAGGCTGCAGGCTTACCAAGGTCCTCATCAACAGCGGCAACGGTCTCAATGTCCTCTTCGCCAAGACCTTGAAGAAGATGGGCCTCGACGTCACCGACATGCTCACCAAGAGCACGTCACCCTTCTACGGCATCATCCCAGGGAATGCGGCTGTACCGCTTGGCTTAGTGGTTTTGCCAGTTACCTTCGGGACACGGGAGAACTACTGCACCAAGTACATCAAAAGTTTGAGGTCGCGGACTTCAAAACATCTTACCACGCCATCCTTGGCAGACCAGCTCTGGACAAGTTCATGGTGATCCCACACTATGTGTACTTGGTACTCAAGATGCCAGGTCCCAATGAAGTACCCACGCTGCAAGGGGACTTGAAGCGAGCCTACGACTGTGACACCGAAGCCGTGGAATTCGCTGCTACTACTCAAGTACCCAATGCTATGATGGAGATCTTCGCTGCATCCAAGAAGCTCACCCAGAGCGAACTTGAGATACCAGAGAAGATAGACTCCGCCAACAAGCCCCAGCCGACAGAGGAAGTCCAGCTGAAAGCCATCGACCTCGGAACTGGCGACTGCAGCAAGACGACCATGATCGGCGATGGGCTCGACCCTAAATAGGAAGACACGCTTGTCAGCTTCCTCCGGGCTAACCGAGACATCTTAGCGTGGAAGCCAGCAGACATACTAGGAGTGCCCAGGAGGCTGATCGAGCATTCACTCAACGTCAACCCTAAAGCTACCCCCAAGCGACAACACCTCCACCGCTTTGCTGACGACTGACGAGAAGCCATCAAGAAAGAACTCGCGAAATTACTCGCGGCGGGCTTCATCGGAGAAGTCTTCCATCCTGAGTAGGGCCAAGGATCCCCTGACCACCGCGCCACTGTCCACCGCTGCCCAGCACCCCCTGTAGGGCCTGTGGATTAATGAAAATCCACGGGCCAGCAGGTTGGGGGGTGCGGAACTGCGGGCCGTTGCCGCCACCGTTGCGCCTGCCGCCATTGCTCTTGCCGCCATTGCCCTTCTTGCGGCGCTGCTGACCGCCGCCGCTGTTGCCACCGCTGTCGTTGCCCTGCTGCGGCTGCTGCTGAAGCTGCTGCTGTGGCAGCTAAGGAGGCTTGGATGACGAGGAGCGGCAGTCGGAGCCGCTACAGCCAGAAGAAGAGGAGGAGGCGACGAGGACGTTGGTGGCCTCGACCTTGACCTCGTTCTCGAGGTGCAACTCTTTCAGTTTGAGATGATCGAGGGCGGTTGATAAGGTCATGCCGGCAGTGCCAGCAATGATTGCGGCGGCGGTGCTGTAGTGCAAGTTGACATCGCGGAGGAGGTTGAGAAGCATGGTGGGTGCGTCGACAGGCATGCCAACATCACGAAGCGCGTCGGCAACCTTCTTCATTTTCTTCCCATAGTCTTCAACGGAGAGATCTCCCTGAGTCATGGTGTGGAAGGAGTGACTCAGGAAGATGGCACGAGGTGCCTGGTTCGCCGTGAAGTGGTCCTTGATGGCCGCCCAGAGTTTATGGGTGGTCTGGTCAGGCTCCATGGTGAAGTTGAGGACGGCGGAATCGACGGAGCCATACAGGCAACTGCGAACGCAGGAATCAGCCTGCAGCCATGTGTCAGTGAGCGGGTCAGGCGCCGCCGTGCCGTTGATGTGCGCGAGAAGACCGAACTTCCCGCACAGCGACTCGAAGAAGGACTTCCACTGGGTGTAGTTGGAGGAACGGAGCTCCAGCTTCACGGGAACATGGGAGGAGACATTGATGGTGGCGTAGTTCGTCGCCATCGGAGCATCGGGCGCCGCCGGAGGAGGCTGCGCAGGAGGAGGGCCGAGGTAGGAGGCTGGTTCGTCACCGTCAGAGGAAGAGTCGTCGTTGGTGATAGACGACATCAACAGATGGGATCTGCTGGGTTATGCGGCCGGCCAGGGAGGCTGGGCGCAAGGGAGCGGCAGCGGCCAGGGAGGCGGCAGCGGCTCCTGGTAGTGTGGTGGAGGCGCACGACCAGGAAGATTGCGGTGCGCTGGGCAACGGAAGAGAGGAGGGGCGCGCAGCCAGGGAAGAGGCGGTGCGCGCTAGGGTTGGGGCGCGTGAACAGTAACTCGAGGTGGTGGTGGGGAGGAAAAACAGGCCTAGGGTTAGGCTCTATGCCATGTAGAATATTGTGCAAACACCACACACCCAAGATGGGGGGTGACCTTTCTTTATATAGGCCGGATACGGCTTGGAGTACAAGTAATACAATACAAGACCATATACAACACTATATGTCTAACAACAACATCAGTTCCTGAGCTTGGGTCAGGCTCTACTCGCGCCTCTTCCCTGAGCTCGGGGGCTGCAGCTGTGGTTTCCGCCTCCATTGGCTCGATAGCAATAGGATCAGGGAGTACCCTCTCCTTAGTTTCGGCTTCAGGCCCTATCAACAAACGATCAAGTGAACTAAGGGGCTACAACAATCATCAGCAACACATAGTACTCAAAGCACCAGTATTATACCTTGTGAAGTGTCGGCTTCTGTGGCTGCCGCCTCCACTTCATCTTCCTCTTGGCAAGGTGGCATGGGTTTTCGAGGCTCTACCGAGCGGTCTTCTCCATTGGCAGGGGTACTCGTCTCGGCCCCATCCCAAGACAAGTTAGTGGATTTCCTTCGCACAGAGTACTATGTTAACAACAATTATAACAAGCTACTCTATCTACTCGATTGGGCGAGTACTTACAGTGTAGACCGCACCAAGGTGACGGTCGGGGCACCTAAGAGACTCGAGATGTCCACGATAACAGGTGGTACCTCGAGTACATTCTCCCCGGTGGACGCTCCAACAGCAGGTAGTTGCTGCTCCTGTGTCTGCACCTCCGGTTGCTCTTCAGCCGCGGCTGGAGGAGGATCTTGAGTCTCGGCTTCCACCGGCTGCGGGTTTACAGCTTCAACCTCCGTAGCCGCCGGCTGCTCTTGTGCCTCCAATGGCATGCCAACTTCAACAGTGGGCGGCGAGCTGGTATTGTCCTTAAATTAGCTGGCGCTCCCACAGTATCAAATTCTTCTTCACGGGCAGTCTTCTCGACTTGCTCCGTGGAAGGAATATCCTGCAGCACATGACAATAACAAGTTGTTAACTACAAGCAGCTGATGAAGAGTACTCGACTACTGCATTGGAAAAGTACTCACCTCCGGCCTGGTGTCAGCTGACAACTTGATCTTCTTTACGGCCCGCTTCCGCGCCGTGTTACGGGGCTTCCTCGGTGGGCGCGGGATGGCGTCTTCAAGACTAGCCGCTGGCTCCTTCACTGGCACAGACGGCATCCTAGCTCGGCTGAACCGCGAAACGCAGCTGGAATCACTACTAGAACATCTCTTCTTCATCATCATCAGATGATGCGTCCTCGACAATGATGACGTCGTCACGATCGCCTACTACTCTCCGCTCCTTGACCTTTGCCTCTACCCTTTCCCCGGATTGATCTTGTAGCTCGGGTAGTGGGGGCATAGACACATATTTGTCGACGTCCTCCTACAACAAGTAACAACAAGTGTCAGTTTGACTACTTCATCATCGGGTACTCAGGGGCATGGAGTGACAGGGGCATATCTTTGAAGATTTTGCCCAATCTCTCGATGATCAGCCCGTCGCTGATCACTTCTTCATGCAGTCGTGAGGGATCATCCTCCCCGGTGTACTCGTACCCGAGGTGATCGCGCCTCATAAGCGGCTGGACTCTTCTCTTCATAAAGCTAAAGACCACATGTTCGGCCCTCAGTCCCGCCGTCCTCAATGCGGCGACCTTCTCCAACAGGGCAGGCAATTGAAGGCCTTCCTACATGGTGGGCTCCGTGTTCCACCAGGGTTGGTGCTTCAGCGGGTTCCCACTTGGCTTCGGCAACCCGGGGTGGTGGTTGTTCACATAGAACCACCGCTACTTCCAGTCTTGGTTGGAGTCAATCAGCTTATATGGCAGATACTGCGCGGCAGCGTCTTCGCACATTTGGATTCCGGCGCCGCCAACAACTCTGGTTTCATCTGCGCTGGAATCTGGCTTCAATCGGAAGAACTTCTGGAAAAGCCCCTAGTGCGACTTGATCCCTTGAATGCCTCACAGAAATGGACAAACATTGAGGTGTGGAAGATACCAAGGGGTTCAAGTAGACGTGCTCGACTCTGTAGTACTCAAGTAGCCCACGGAAGAAGTCGCTAGAGGGAAGCGCCAGCCCGCGCTCGCAGAAGTGGGAGAACATCGGGATCTCTTCTAGATTCGTCTCCATCGGATACGCATCTTCGACGGCGGCATTCCATCCATCGATGGCCTTCTCCCTTAGGAAGTCGCTGCTTACCAACGTGAGGATGTCCTCCATCTTCAGTTTGGACTTCTTCCATGCCTTGGATGGGTTCGGCGGAGCGGGGTGGTAAGATGACTACCTGGCATCTCCCTGTTCCTCCCGGCCTCTCTTCTTCGACATCTGGGATTTCGACGGTGACGCCTTCATTCTCCCCGTCACGAGCGTCTTCACTCGCATTCGCTCGGGGGCTATCAGGTGGCGGCTACGGCGGTGGAGCTAGCAGATCTACTACGCTAGCGGCGTCGGCAGCGGCTATGGAAGACCTAGAAGATCTATTCGCAAAATTCTAAGGCAGTTGCTGGTGGAAAACCCTAAGGGGTTGCCCTCTTATTTATAACCGCGCGACTAGTTCAGTGCGGCTAACTCAGTTCGGGCGAGCGGACCATTCAACTTCCAGTATCGACGCTCTTCATCTCGGGGGGCTTAACTTCAATCTCTGGACTTTGGAGGATTTCAACACATCAAGGATCAACAATGGACACATTCTACAGTCAAGATGACCCTTCAATTCGAGAGAAGTACTCGATTCAAGGCTCGGGGGCTCCGTGCCACGTGTCCTTCGATTTTTTCTCCAGATTTTTCAGGATAAGATTGACAGAACTTGAGTTTGACCCTCAGCTTGAATCTACAATTCGAAGTAAGGCTCGGGGGCTACATTCCATAGGGAATGCGATTCTTTGAATCGCATTTTCCATATGGTTTTTCATCACAAGCTATCATGACATCATGAGTACTATTGGAGACCTTCGAGAGAAGCACTCGGGGACGCTTGGGGACTACTCAAGAAGACTTTAAGACTACTCAAGATTAGCTTAAGTACCTTCCAGCCTCGGGATGCTTCAAGGAACCTTGAGAACTTCCTGCTTGTAGGACTTGAGGACGCTCAAGGACTACTCACAGAGGCCATCAAGGCTACTCGAAGCCATCTCACTCGACTACAAAGTACTTGGGGGCTTGTCGTACGGACATCCTAGGGCCCACTACCTAGGCGGGTACTGGTTCCAACTATTACGTGGGCCCCTAGGACTACCCGACTTGTGGGCCATGGTGCAAGACGCCGTGGGGCGCAAGACAACAAAGGACTTGTACTCGGTTAGAAAAACTAGGCTTGTCCGAACCCATGTAGAGTACTCCTGCCTGTGTACGGCTAGAACTCTGTACCAAACCGACTTGTAACCCTGCCTCCCGGTGAATATAAGGCGAGGCAGGGACCCCTCTCTATCTATCTGCATCATCTTGTAAGCAACACCCCATCAATCAAGAGCTACATGTTGATGTTGAATTTTGGTACACCAAACATGTTCGTTACACTTTGGTTTGAGCTTGATTATGGAACTAACCCGCCACTAGGCACACTAATGATATGACAAGTTCAACTTTGTATGTGCATTTGGAAGTGTCATGTTTTTGCAGGAAAACATGGACTAAAGGGACGGAGTCACAACAAGTTCGAAGGAGCAAATGAGGAGTCCCGTTTGTGTTCAAGTGCATTGTGAAATCACTCCCAAAGGTGGCAAGGACCAAGGTGTTACAAAGGAACATCCCTGAGGATTAAAGCGTAAAGACCGGACTTCGTGCAAGAAGACCCCCTATCTTGGACGTGAGGATGACGTCGCCAAAATGATGCAATTAAAGGGGTCCAAGTGCAAAATGGCAAGAGGACCCACGTCGAGGAAGGGGCGACCGAACCGGGCCGAAATGGGCCTGGGCCGGTCGGCCTAGACCGGCCGGCCCAGCCTGTTCTGACGTCGATTCGGCCCCCCATTTGTTGAGCATGAAGAAGATGCAACCCTAAGCACATGTGGGCGCCACCATTCACAGAGGGAGAGCCATTCGCCCGAGAGGTTGTCCACTAGGGAGAGAGGTTGGTGAAGAGAGAGATCATTCGCGAGAAGGATCGATCGAGTTCAAGGAGGCAACCACAAGTGGAGGAGGACGTCGAGGCCCTGCCACGACACCCTCAGAGGAGAAGGAAGACACCGTCGGAAGCATCACCATGATCAACGGTGCCATGCTTAGCGCCTTGATGGGGTAAACTTCTCATTTGTCCATAGGGTTGTAAACAATCTTGCTATGTAATCGCTACTCTTTATGGTTTCAATCTATCAATCTAGTGTTGAAGTTACTTTGATGTTTAAGGTTAGCTATCGTGCTTTTCGGGAGTATAGATCTCACTACTCCCTTAGAACCCTTCAATACGCCGTGATCATCATAGGTCTAGTCATGAATACCTCCGTGTAGTGACAGTATGAGGGGAGGGAAAGGGCGAAACTATGGTCACACCCCCCGATAGATTAGATCGGTTTTGTATCTTTTAGCGGTTGCATGATCAAGTATCGTAGACCCTATGGGCAATTGTCTTTATATCTTGTGAGTCTCACAACCCTCTTTGGTGTAGAGTAGTTAGCCCTTAGCTTAGTCTTTAGTTTAAGGTTTGTTTAGTTAACTAGGTTAGTGCTAGATCAAACGCTTGTAATCCCCTTGCTCTGCGGATTGACAAGAACCTAGGGAATCCCCGTGGTGAAAAAGGTGTAGGTCCGTACGCTTGCGGATCGTAGGTGGATACGTGTTTTAATCATCAACAAGCCCCTTTTTCTGGCGCCATTGCCGGGGAGCAAGCCAGTTTACATCGTTTGATTTTGCGTTGATTTTGTTAATTGCTAACATCTAACCCTTATTACATAGAAAACCCCTTTGTCTTGTTTTTGTTCTTTTTATTTTTGTTGTCTAGATGGCGTTCGCCAACCACCCTTTGGAAGAACCGGAGAAATCACTATGGGATTACGCAAGCCTGCGATGTGAAGACATCAAAGTACAAGAGTCGGATTCGAAGCTCGAAGCGACAAAGTATGAAATCAAAGCTAGGATCATCGAGATGGCGGCGGCAACCCCATTTAGAGGGATGGAGACGAAGAACCTGTATAGACACATAAAGCATTTCACGATGCTATGCAACACGGTGCGTCAAGAAGGAGTTCCCGATGAATGGTTCAAGTGGAATCTCTTCCCCTACTCACTTGCCGGCGAAGCAAAGACATGGTACTCGTTTGCTTCTTTCGAAGTTGGAGGAAATTGGAACAAGTTGACAAAGAAATTTTGCGAGAAGTTTTTTCCAATAAGCAAAGTCCAACACCTAAGGAGGCAAGTGATCAACTTAATGCAAGGAGAAAAGGAAGGGATAGATCAAGCTTGGAATAGATTCAACGAGATGATTGAACAAGGACCAAGACTCAGCTTCTCTGGTGACGTACTTTTGCATACATTTTTCTTTTCCCTAACCCCTAGTTGCATGGAACATGTTCATATGTGTGCAGGTGGGGATCTCATGGAAAAACACTCACGGAAGCTGCTCAACTTTTACAAAAGATTAGCAAAGCGGCAGCCATGCGAAGAGATTGGGAAGCACGACTTTCGGGAGGGCCGGAACACGATTCAAGCATGAAGACATGTGCTGAAATTTCCAAAAAGGCAGCCTCGGAAGACAAGAAAGAGGATCCAATCCCGAAAAAGCTTGAAGAAGTACACACCGAGACAAGAACTACCCCAAGCGTTGACTTCGCCAAGTGAAATGAAACAAACAAAAGGAGTATGTCATTAAGGGAGTTCGAGCAAATGGATTGGTGCCAATTGATTATTATGGAGAGGTATTCGACAAGAGAAGACCATGCCCTAACCAAAAGGGGATGGCAAGAGCATTGGAAGTGGACTTCCCACTGGAAAAGCAAGCGGAAAATCTATATGATCTTGAAACTACCGGTGAGATCTTTTGAAAGCTCTTTAGTGAAGATGAAGTGGATCCGGATCACATAGCCGAGGTGAAAAGAATCATGGGAATCAAACCTGAAGCATCGCCATACGCTCACCTCGCCGAAGTTTATGCAATAGGATCCGATCAAGAGGAGAAGATGACCCCACACTTGAGTTGCAAGATTAATGGAATTCAATGCAAAACTTTGTGCGACATCGGAGCTCAAGTAAGTGTTCTATCCTCCAAGATTTATGATAAAGTTCAAGACCATAACCTAGACTTAGTCCCAACTTCAACAAAATTAATTATGGGGGATGGTAGAACTATTAAACCTCTAGGTATTGCTTGCAACATTTATGTAATTGTTGATGGTTGTTAAGTACCTAATTTAAGGCCGCCAATCCCTGCATTTCATCATGAGAATCATGCATCTACAGTAGAATAGGGGTTTAAACTGATGATTTCCACAAGTGGCTGTATGAAGATGAATGTAGGTGTTTAGCATAAGAAATGAAGAGAAAGCACACCTCTATGATCCTAGCACTTCAGGCTCAGCCAATGAGGGGCTGCCATGCAAGCATCCCCTGGATCAATGACATCACCAATCCATGAGAGAGAGCCTCGGCGAATCAGAGACCGCCACGCATGCATCACATGGATCCTATGGCCCACCAGAGCGACTAAACCGCCTCCAACACATGTGTACACTGGGAACCGACCTTAGGACCCACCAAGCAGCCACTCAGAGAAAGCACAGGCTGAGAGGGCCCACCTGGGGGTCGGCCGACCCCAGGATCGGCCGAACCGACCTTGGGTCAGTTGATCCCGGCCTTCCACGTGTTAGCTCCTGGTTGGCTCCTGGTCACATTCCGGGGGTGCACGGGGTGTCCTCTCGCCGATGCCTTGGCCTATAGAAGAGGAGGGGGGTAAGAAGAGGACAACACACTTGAAGGCAACTTCTCACCTTAGCCTCTTTCTCTTCTTCTCATTCCCTCTTGGTGGAGGTGAAACCTCATCCCACCATGAGTGTGAGTGTGAGGAGGATCTAGCTTAGGTGGTGCTAGGTAGAGAGGGGAGTGTGTGGAAGAGTAGAGGTGGGGTGTGATGATCCGTTCTTCATCCACCATCGCTTTGTATCTCGTGAGTGACGCCGTTCTTCATTTAGACTAAAGTGAGTATTTCATTATATTCCAATTAGACTAAAGTCGCATTCATACATGGGTGATATGTTCTAGTGTTCTTCGTTCGTTCTTGATCATAGGCTTTATGTTCTAGTAGCACAACCCCGTTTGATCTTGCGGAGGAGTTACATAGTAGGCTAATCCATTTGTGTGACTGCCTGTCAATTCGAATATAGTGAGTCTCCTGCATATCTGAATTAGATCAAAGTGTCATTCATATCTCTTAGTATCGTCTCGATTCCATGATGGGCAAGGTCAAGCCGTACTCGCGGGTTCGTCGCTTCGTATTTATACGGAGTGCTATAGTGTTGCTACGAGACGTCAGACGTAGCCGTGCTATAGTAGTAGTCGGTAGTGTAGACGTGGTGTCTGGACTACAGGTTATCCTTTGATTGCCCAATATCCCACGGTTTGTCTTGGGGTAGGCCGTGGTAGTGACAGCCGTTGGACCCTTTCGGAATTCCCCACGTTCAGATATAGGTGTAGGTAACCATTTGCCGTGAACCGACTGTTATAGCCAGGAGGGTCCGGTGTCCGAAGCGAGATCCTTTGCAGCTTGTACCCCCTAGAACCGAGTACCTACAAGAGATTCCATACCTCTCACCTACCTCAGCAGAGATCCTGTGTCCTTGGATAAGTTGCTCATAGATTACCCCATCTGTTCCTAGGTTACGATACCCTTTGGAATACTCCCGAGGGAGAAGTGCTACAACGGTGTATCCGTGCGCTTGCAGACTCATTCGCACCCGTCAATATACCCGGGTGATTCTTACACACTCACGCTATCCCGGTGCCATAGTGGTGAGGATAAGAAATACCAACAAGCATTTTGGCGCCGTTGCCGGGGAACGGTTGTCGAGAATCTACGAACCCAACTATCCTCATATCTTTTGTTTTTCCTTTTTCTTTCTACCTCTACCCCCGTTATCCCAGGAAGGTTATACTTGTACACACTTTCCGCCCGCTATGAGTGAACTAATGGAATCATCCTTACGGAGGTGACCCACCTCTTTGACACCTTGTACGGTTCACCCATCCCTCATGAAGCTAGTTGAGAACAATTCCTTCTCGGGGAAAAGTCATGAAAATCCCTACTTCCATGTGAGAGACTTTGAACAATTGTGTTCCACCTAGGGTAAGACCGGGGCAACACAAGATGTTCTTAGGAGGAACTTGTTCCCATTATCCCTTTCTGGAGGAGCGAGAACTTGGTACTGTTGTTATGGTCATGATCACCTCAACTGAGAAGCATTGAGAGCAGCTTTCTACACCCGATTCTTTCCTTTGAGGCGTATCATTTCCTTAAGAATGACGATCCTTAGTTTCAAACAAAGGGAGAAGGAATCCCTAGGCATGGCATGGCATCGCTTTGCCTCTATGGCTGTGTCATGCCCAGTCCTTGATCTACCAGACCTGGTGCTCCTGCAGCACTTCCGGCTTGGTTTGCTAGAGGATAGTGGCATGATGCTTGATGTCATTTCGGGAGGTGCCTTTGTGTTCTTAGATCTGGAACGAGGAAAGGAAATTCTAGGAGAACTCCGAGATTTCAGCTCCCCGCCCGTCTTGAGCAACGAGGTAGCCAACCGTGGTAATGTAGAGTTGCCTAGATCCATCTTCGAGAGAGCCCGAGCTTACATACCAACCTTCTCTACGCTCTGGTCGAAGATGTCATTCTTGACTAGCAGGAATCTATGGGAAAGAGCACCTAGCGTGAGTTCTACCCTTAGGTTCTCCTATCGTTTCTTCTCTTAAAAACCTGACCTTCGAGACTTAGTCTCGAAGGGAGGAGGAAAGGAGTGGTTAAAGAAGGGTAGTTGTTCCTGGCGAGAACGATTATCTCGACTTCGACCACAACTTTCCGGGAGAGGTTACGATGAATGTTTCGTGCTTCATGTCAAGGCTCAATCCGAGGTGCCGCCACACCAAAGGTCAGGACAAGACACTGGCCCCAGGCTCACAAATCTCTATACTTTTGGCCTTGGAAAGCACAATTTTATACCGATCTAGTTGAGCAACCTATCTCGTCATCATGAGCTCAGCCAGGACCGATGCCGATCAAGTTAAGCAAGCATAAATCCCATTCTTACAACTTGACTTGATCGATGCCCCGCGGGAGTATGGTTGCATCTCTATCTTTTGCACTTCCGTTGGAACCTTGGGTTGACTTACGTGTCATCCTCACACTAGTGAGGGTGAGAACCTTTGGCAACCTAAGGAGAGAATGAACTTGCAAGTTTGTTACTCTTGATTTACAGCTCGAATGTTCTTTTGACCCATGGAGTCTCACTCACTAGATCTGGGGTCCGAGCATTCTTGAGCCATGCTTCCAGAGGTGAAAGCTTCATTCTCAGAGCACTTTTGGCTACAGGACAAATCTTGTGCTCATCTTCATCACCTCTATCATCTCTCATTCGTAGTGCTATAACCTTGCTAGCTGCACGACCTTCCTAAGGTTACCCATCATAGTTCCCTTAGGATGGTTGCGAAGACTATCACCGTGACATCCTGAGCACAACTTGCAGTGTATATATGCACTAGCCATGCAGGAAGGAAACATGCTCCATCATAAGAAACCCGCGGGGGGAACCATGAGTTAGAGTAAGGTGGTACCTTGGAAAAGGGGGATGATCTAGCAAGAAGGGGCAACAACATCTTTCTACTTGGGTATGAGTCCAGGTGAACCCCCTATGTTGCGCTGTTAATGCGAGAAGAGGTTTAAGCCAAAACCTTATCCTAGCCATTACTGGAGCCTCCGACCTCAAAATCTGTAGGCCACCTGGCCCTGAGACCTTGAGCCCTACTAGAACCCACAGGCCAAAGGGGAGGCCCAACGGGGCCCATATGGGCTCGACCGACCCATTAGGTCGGCCGACTCAATAAGGGAGCCGCCGCCTCTCCCCTTTCGCGTGTGCCTCCCTTCGTCCTCCAGAGACCTCCTCCTCGCTGCGTGACAAATTTTGAGCCGCGCAGAAGCTCCATCTCCCCTGCTCCTTCCTCCTCACAGCCACCGCACCAACGGTCATGAGTAGCCGGGATGCGCAGCCACGTCGGATGAAGGTCCCGTCCGCTTTCGGAGGGGAGAAGTCTTTCTTCTTCAGCGACCTAGGGAGCGACAAGCTGCATCAATAGGACGGATCTTAGGATGATACGATGACTCCGGAATGGGGGAGGAGGATGAGAAGCCCAACTGGAGACTCGATAGAGCCCCCAGCTAGGCGCGGCTCATCTTCACCCCCCACTTTCGCTGGTCATTGTTCCCGATTTACCGCCCTAGGGAAGAAACCAGCCCCTGGTTCAAGCAGGAAGGTGCTCTACGATGACTGGCCAGGCCCACCGTTGAAGCCCGGAGAGCGCTACGCAAGATCGCTCTTTAGCAAAGATGGTGAGCCTTTCTGCCACAAGTATGAGCAGGATGTTTGGAATGAGTTTCCGCAGCCACAGACCAGGTTTGGTATCTTTGGGGTGAGGACCCCGAAGGACAGCTGTGGAGTGCCAAAGCCATACCCACCGCGCTGGGAGACAGAACTTGAGGATATCTTGGCTTCGTTACCCAACAGAAGGATTCTCCAAACAAGCAAGGTGGCAGACAGATTGGCAGATGTGTAACTCAAGTACGAGGCCTTGGTAAAGGTTGTGAAGAAGCAGCGGGAAGAGTATCGGCAGCTCAAGCGTCTACTTCTCGAGACCAGCGAGGAGATGGATGCTATGCTACAGCGTCTGATCAAGGTAGAGGGTTTGGAAGCGCTCTTCGCAGAGTAGAGGGCTACGCCCACTTTTCATTTTCCATAGGCGCTTAGTTAGGTTTAGTTTATTTCCTTCCATATTTATTTCCCTTTGAATTTTTATTTCCATCATGTGTGTAAGCGCCTATTTCATTATGAACTTGAATAAAATAATCTGGCTCCACCGGTCATATAACCCGGTCGAGTCACATGTGTGTTAGTTGTTTTTGTTTTTGTTTGTCTTGAAGAACCGCACCCAGGTACAAGATAGTGTGGGGGAGAGCCGCACTCTCCAAATGCGAACACGATGAATATTTTTACCCATGCTACACTCGCACAGCGCGTACGACCACTCATGCTTAGAGAACCTGAACGGAGAAGCATTCTTGCACATCACAAAAACCCCGTCCGGTCTGCACCAACAACCTACGTTGGTTTGCATCTCTACCTCATTTAACCATGATTCCTGAGTTCGTTATGCTCTTTTTATAAAATCCTTTATAAACAAACTGAAGAAATCCATGGTGATGCTTACTCTGTACCCGTGGTTGACATGCATAAGTTTATTCCTCGTTTATACTCTTGAGGCTTGTGAACCATATCTTCATAAGGACAACATGTTCATCTATGTAGTTGACAAGTGAGATATGGCTTGATGACATGATCTTAGCTCTGAAGGTTTTAGTTCTTGGGTTTATTTAAAAAAATGCTCTTGCAAGCTCCTCTGTGATATGTTCCAGTCCTACCAAAGCCATATGATGCTATTAGTTGAAAACCTTATACTCATATGCTGCTTGTTTTTGCATTGAGCTTTGTCAAACCCTGTGACCCTAGTGAGAATTCTTTTCATGCTTTCATGATCAAGATCCGTGTGCACTCCGTTTCCCCTTGCTATGCTTCTACACTGGAAGTTAGCATTGTACCGTCCATTCATTCCATAAAAATAAAGCTTCATGTGTGGTGTGACCTCTCTCTCCAAAAGTATTCTTGAAAAATAGACATGGGCTATGAAAAAAAATGCCTAAGGTGTGAAAAAAAGAAGGATAGCCCATGTCCAAAATAAAGAAGGAAAAGGAGAGAGATGCGATCACACAAAAAGGAGTTCCAATAAATTTGATGGTAATAACTGGCACCCGCTCCGGGCCTAGTGTCCACCTTACCATATCCACCACCTTCATACACGTGCACCTCTTGATCTGATCGTATGACTTGATTTACTCTTTGGATCCAGTTTTTGACTTTGCAATATATGTAATATAATACGAGTATGCTCTTCTATTCATATCCTACCCTGAGCTCCACATAAGCTTGTTAGAAGTAGGATGAAAGAAGTAGGATGAGTTTAAGGCAGTCATGCCTAGGTGAGGACATACACACATTGAGCGATCCGAGAGAATCAAGGAAGGAGGCAGAGTGTGATTTTCTTTAAAATCATTTAAAAACCCCAAGTGCTTACCATCAGATGTCTAAGGGATTAGATTCATGGCCGTTCTTCTTATCAACTACCCAAGATGGCATGGTAGGCACTCCACAAAGTTCACAAGAGCAAGGTATGATCTGGAAAAAATCTTATGTTTGTTTCATACCTTTGGTTTAACCCGCTTGATCTCTTCCCTATTGCTCGGGATGAGCAAAGGTAAAGTGTGGGGGAGTTGTTGACGGCTGTTAAGTACCTAATTTAAGGCCGTCAATCCCTGCATTTCATCATGAGAATCATGCATCCACAGTAGAATAGGGGTTTAAACTGATGATTTCCACAAGTGGCTGTATGAAGATGAATGCAGGTGTTTAGCACAAGAAATGAAGAGAAAGCACACCACTATGATCCTAGCACTTCAGGCTCAGCCAATGAGGGGCTGCCATGCAAGCATCCCCTGGATCAATGACATCACCAATCCAAGAGAGAGAGCCTCAGCGAATCAGAGACCACCACGCGTGCATCACATGGATCCTATGGCCCACCAGAGTGACTAAACCACCTCCAACACATGTGTACACCGGGAACCGACCTTATGACCCACCAAGCAGCCACTCAGAGAAAGCATGGGTCGAGGGGGCCCACCTGGGGTGGGCTGACCCCAGGATCGGCCGAACCAACCTTGGGTCGGTTGATCCCGGCCTTCCACGTGTTGGCTCCTGGTTGGCTCCTGGTCACATTCCGGGGGTGCACGGGGTGTCCTCTCGCCGACGCCTTGGCCTATAAATAGAAGAGGAGGGGGTAAGAAGAGGACAACACACTTGAAGGCAACTTCTCACCTTAGCCTCTTTCTCTTCTTCTCATTCCCTCTTGGTGGAGGTGAAACCTCATCCCACCATGAGTGTGAGTGTGAGGAGGATCTAGCTTAGGTGGTGCTAGGTAGAGAGGGGAGTGTGTGAAAGAGTAGAGGTGGGGTGTGATGATCCGTTCTTCATCCACCATCGCTTTGTATCTCGTGAGTGACGCCGTTCTTCATTTAGACTAAAGTGAGTATTTCATTATATTCCAATTAGACTAAAGTCGCATTCATACATGGGTGATATGTTCTAGTGTTCTTCGTCCGTTCTTGATCGTAGGCTTTATGTTCTAGTAGCATAACCCCGTTTGATCTTGCAGAGGAGTTACATAGTAGGCTTATCCGTTTGTGTGACTGCCTGTCAATTCGAATATAGTGAGTCTCCTGCATATCTGAATTAGATCAAAGTGTCATTCATATCTCTTAGTATCGTCTCGATTCCATGATGGGCAAGGTCTAGCCGTACTTGCGGGTTCGTCACTCCGTATTTATACGGAGTGCTATACTGTTACTACGGGATGTCAGACGTAGCCATGCTAAAGTAGTAGTCGGTAGTGTAGACGTGGTGTCTGGACTACAGGTTATCCTTCGATTGCCCTATATCCCACGGTTTGTCTTTGTCACACCTGATTTCCGAGGAGAAACCAAATGCATCTCATATGTGCTCCAGGATCAAGTTACACACATACGATAGACAAATAAGTGTAATATCATAAATAGTATTTAAAACGTAACATGGAGTTTAACATCTTATTACACTCATTCGGAAGACACGAAGGTCTTAACATCGAATAACGATAACTACAGGAAGAGTCTTCGTCTTTCGCTTCCACAGGCACTTGACTGGGGGATCGCATGCCTCAGAACTCCTTAAAGTCGTCGTAGTACTCTTCACCATTGTTCTCTTCTGAACAGCGGTAAGCAAGGATGAGTACGCTTATGGTTGGTACTCAGCAAGTGGGGGGAAAATGCAAGGCTTCAAAGGATAGGCTAAGGTTTTGCATCGGTGAGCATTTTATTGTTGGTCAAGTTTTAATTAAAGAACGCCTAGTTTACTAGATGTAAGTTTATACCAACCCACTTAAGAAAATTTATAAACAACTCATCTCAAAACCCATCGTACCACAATTTAATTCCATCTTTGAGTTTAATTATCATGTGAGGGTCCAAGCCGCTCATAACCGTGAGCACGGCTGATCGATCAGTTTTACACTCTGCAGAGGTTTGCACACTTTACCCACAGCTCGCGTAAAAGCTCCGAAGAACTTTAAACCCAACCATGCGATGCTAGCCAAGCATCATACCACACTTCCGAGGTGTGATCGCATAGGGACGCTACGAAGCCTTTACAAAGGCATGCAAAAGACTAACGACCCGCATAGTTACGGATCAGGGCGGACCATAACCCTCCCTAGTGGTCAGCACCTTAGCAAAGGCTGCTACCCCAAGAGGACCGGGCTATACCCCTGCAACCCAGATCCCCCTCTGCTCCTTTCGGAAAAGGGCCATCAAATCCATCGCACACCTAATTAATTGGCTAAGGTCAGAGCCATATGACACTGTGGTTGCACATGTTTTCTTGGGTGGTTCTCCATGTTCGGATTAAATCATATGATCTTGTATTAACCCAAAGCCACGATCATTAAGCATAAAGCCTTTACCAGGAAAACCATTTTATCCAACCCAAGTTGAGCCACTAGCATAATCTACCCAAAAAAGATTTATTAAACCGGGTTGATCCAAGGGGTGTGGGTAAAAATCTAGGTACGTCCTTAAAAGGTGTTCCCGTCAATTTAATGCAATATCAGAATAAATATAAACTTAATTATCATGCAGTTACATAGGATAAAATAGAATCATGCAGGCGGAGAAGACCACTTGCCTTCCTCGCCTACAAACAAATCTTCTTCTTCTTCAAAAAGCTGCTCCTGATCGACTCCAACGGGCTGCTCAGTCGAAACAGGCACGATATCTACGAGCACACAAATAAAGCATACAACAAATAAAACAATTCATCAAACAGGTCTAAAGGCTACGAACACACCACTAAAGCAACGGGCTCGCTGAGACGATCGCATAGACACCTAAAACGCTAAAAACGGATCTATATCGACCAAGATACGCTAAAAACAGGGTTCAGGGGCTAAACAGCGAAGAAACTAGGCTTCAAGGGACCTAACTGCAAGAAACCGAGGACCTATACCTAATTATGCGTAAAAACAGAAGGTCTAAAGCGTAAAAGAACCTATACAGGACCTCGGGCGCTAAATCTAACAAGAGCAGGAGCTAAAACATAAAAGAAAGGACCTGAATGCAAGGATTTATATAGGTGGAAGGACCGGCTTGCGAAACTAATAAAACCAGGGGTCTCTTTTGCAAAATTGCCTCTGTTGACCGGTATGAAGCCCTTTTGACTCGGGGGCTGGGGAGATCTGGGCCGCCCACGCCGGATCGGGCGGCGGGCGACGCACGCAAGCGGCCAGGCGGCGGCGGACGCGCCGGAGACGGCGGCGCGCGGCGGCGAGGTCACCGACGTATCTCGGAAATGGGCTCCCGGCCACGATTTTGGACGCGGTTTGATCCTACGTGAAGCTAAGACGATGGCGAAGCTAACCAAAGGCACGTGGAGGTGATTTGGGTGATGGCTAGGGCACCACGTCCATGGGGGCGGACGGCGTACGGCCGGCGAGCGGCGGGATGTGCTGCGACTCACAAATGCATGGGAAAAAAGGCGGGGAAGGTTCACTCACCACACAGCGACGCATTAGTGAAGGAATGGGCGGCGGGGATGCGGCGGTGAGGGAGATCGACACCGGCGGCCGGAGCTTGAAGACGACGGCGGTGGTGCTCGGATGAAGGGGATGGAGACCCTGTGACACGAATTGGAGCTTGAATGAGTGACAGGCGTGAAGAAGAAGAAAGAAGAGGGGGCAGGGACACTTCACCGACGGCGGGAGAGCTCGGGCGGCCGGCAATGGTGCGGCGGCCGGAAATCCCCAACGGTGATGGCGTGCGCGCGAGCGTGAAGGAGTGCGGGAGCTCGATTGAGTGCAAAGGGAGTGTGGCTGGGGCTCTGGCCGTGCTTAAATAGAGTCGGGAGGGGAGGGGGAGCGGCGCCCGGCGAGCTACGGCCATCAATGGCCATGGCCTTGATTGCAATCAAGGGGGTCAATTGATTAGGGGAAACTGCAAGGGATTGAAGGCGGAGAGTGACGGCCGAGCTTCATTGCGGTTTGATTGAAAGGTTTGAAGGCGGGGGCGCGGTTGACGCGGGAGTAACGGCCGGCGGCCATCAAAGGAGGCGCAGCTCTACCGCTGCTAGAGGTAGGGGGTGGTGCTGACAGCCGGGCCCCACTAGTCAGCGAGCGGGAGAGGGAAGGAGGGGGAAAAGGAGCCTGGGCCGCGCGGGCTGCCTGCTTGGGCCGCGTGAGCGCCAGCTGGGATGCGCGCGGGGGAAGGGAAAAGAGGCCGGCGGGTTTGGAGAAAAAAGAAAAAGGCCGGTGGGCTGAGATAAAATGTATGGGCCGGCTGGGTTGGGTTGGAAAGGAGAGGAAGGAAAAGATTAGGGTGGGTTTTTAGACTTTATGATTTTAAAAACCACACACATCAAACAAAAACCATGCAACCGAATATGATGCACAAACACTTGTTGCTTCTAAAATTATTTCAATGATATTTAAATATTTTTAAGGCCAAATTTAACTGATAATTTATTTAAGTCCTTAGAGAAAATAAATCTAATCACCATGTTGCCTATATTATTTTAGTGAAGGAATTTTAGGGTGTTACAAATCCTACCCCCTTAAAGAGAATCTCGTCCCGAGATTCAGGAAGATTAGAGAACAACTGAGGGAATTCTTCCATAAGCTCATCCTCTCTTTCCCAAGTAGCCTCATCCTCTGAGTGGTGACTCCACTGTACTTTGCACTTTCTAATGACTTTGCTGCGAGTGGCTCTCTCTGAGGTGTCTAAAATTTTGATTGGGTATTCTTTATAAGTCAGATCATCTTTCACATCAAGGTCTTCCAATGGTAGATGTTCCACTCTAATCTCACTCGAACACTTTTTCAGTTGTGATACATGAAACACATCAGGAACACCTGCCAAGCGATCGGGTAATTCCAATCGATATGCCACTTCTCCTCGTCTTTCCAAGATTTGAAAGGGTCCGATAAAACGAGGTGATAACTTCCCTCTAATACTGAACCTTCGAAGGCCTCGGATAGGTGATACTCTAAGATATGCATAATCTCCAACTTCGAATACCACCTCTCTCCTTTTAGGATCAGCATAACTCTTTTGCCTTGATTGGGCGGTTTTGAGATTCTCCCGAATTATCTCAACTTGCCTTTCAGCCTCTTTTATAATCTCTGGACCAAAAAGTTGACTTTCTCCTGTCTTATTCCAGTACAACGGTGTCCTGCACTTTCTTCTGTATAATGCTTCAAAAGGAGCCATTTTAAGACTACTCTGATAGCTGTTGTTATAAGCGAACTCTGCATATGGCAAACTCTTATCCCAGCTTCCTCCATGCTTTAAAGCACATGCCCTTAACATATCTTCTAGAATCTGATTTGTCCTCTCAGTTTGACCATCTGTCTGAGGGTGATATGCTGAACTAAAATTCAACTTTGTATCCATCGACTCATGTAACTTCTGCCAAAAACGTGATGTGAACTGGGTGCCTCGATCTGAAACTATTTTCTTTGGAACCCCATGCAGACACACTATCCTTGATATGTATAACTCTGCCAACTTTGCTCCAGTGTATGTTGTCTTGACTGGTATAAAATGAGCAACCTTGGTTAATCTGTCCACGATAACCCATATGGAATCATAACCATCACGAGTGCGAGGTAATCCCACAATGAAATCCATGCCAATTTCTTCCCACTTCCACTCGGGTACCTTTAACGGTTGTAGCAATCCTGCTGGTCTTTGGTGCTCTGCCTTTACCCTCTGGCATACATCACACAGTGCAACGTGTGCTACAACATCCTTCTTCATTCCATACCACTAGTATTTCTGTTTCAAATCTTGATACATTTTGGTATTACCCGGGTGAATAGAGAACGCTGAATCATGTGCTTCTTTCAGTATAGTCTCACGGAGGTGTTTGATTTTAGGCACACAAATCCTATTTTTAAACCAGATAGTTCCTTGTTCATCTTCTCTGAATTCTGGAACCTTGCCCAACTCAATCAACTTCTTGTGTTCCTTAATCTTTTCATCATTCAGTTGCCCCTTCCTAATCTCTTGTTCAAGCGTTGACTCAATTTCCAAAGTCATGGTTTCATTTTGTGCAGCTATCCCCAAGTTAAGTTGTGCCATTTCCCAACACAGTTCTTGAGGCATCAAACGAGCTACTAACATATTTGCTTGACTTTTCCGACTGAGAGCATCTGCTACAACATTTGCTTTTCGAGGATGGTACTGAATATCCAGGTCATAATCCTTGATTAATTCTAACCATCTTCGTTGTCTAAGATTGAGATCTCTTTGTGTGAAGATATACTTCAAACTTTTGTGATCAGTGAATATCTGACACTTATTTCCAATCATATAATGTCTCCAAATCTTTAGTGCGTGCACAATGGCAGCTAACTCTAGATCATGGGTAGGATAGTTTTGTTCATGTTTCCTCAACTGCCTAGAAGCATAAGCTACTACTTTTCCTTCTTGCATCAATACGCAACCAAGACCTTGTCGTGATGCGTCACAATACACATCAAACCCTTTGTGAATATCTGGCCTTATCAACACTGGGGCTGTGGTTAATTTCTTTTTCAATTCCTCAAAACTAGCTTGACATTTGTCATCCCATTTAAATTCTTTCCCTTTTTCCAACAAAGATGTGAGAGGTTTTACAATTTTTGAGAAGCCTTCAATAAACCGGCGATAGTAACCTGCCAATCCAAGAAAACTTTTGATCTCTGGCACATTCTTAGGTGGATTCTAGTTTAACACATCCTAAACTTTACTCGGGTCTACTGCAATTCCTCCATCAGTGATAATATGTCCAAGGAAAGAGACTTCTTTTAACCAAAAGTCGCACTTACTAAACTTGGCATACAACTGATGTTCCCGAAGCTTCTGCAACACCAGTCTCAAGTGTTCCTCATGCCCTTCCTCATTCCGAGAGAACACCAAGATGTCATCAATGAACACTACTACAAACTTGTCAAGATACTCCATAAAAACCTTGTTCATCAAATACATAAAGTATGCTGGAGCATTGGTCAATCCAAAGGACATCACCATGAACTCATACAAGCCATATCTGAATGTGAAAGCTGTCTTAGGAATGTCTTCTAGTCGAATCTTCAACTAATGGTAACCTGATCGTAGATCTATCTTAGAGAAAACTTTCGCTCCTCTCATTTGATCAAACAGATCTTCGATCCGGGGTAAAGGGTATTTATTTTTGATTGTGACCTCATTAAGGGATCGATAATCTACACACATCCTCCTAGATCCATCCTTTTTATCTACAAAGAGAGTGGGGGCTCCCCAAGGTGATGAGCTAGGACGGATAAACCCTTTACTTAACAATTCCTCTATTTGTTTCTTTAATTCAGCCAGATCCTTAACATCCATTCTATATGGTCTTTTAGATATAGGGGCGGTGCCAGGTAAAAGTTCAATACTGAATTCAATATCACGGTCAGGTGGCATACCTGGTAAATCATCTGGAAACACATCTGGGTACTCATTTACTATTTTGATATCCTCCAAAACTTTTCCCTTCATTGAATTTACCATCTCCTTTCCAGTGGGTGATGGGGTAGCAACAAACTCAATTCTGTCTCCTTGTGGACTAGTTAAGAGGATTGACTTCTCTCGGCACTGAATAATCCCATCATATTTCCTTAAATAATCCATTCCTAAGATCACATCTATGCCCCATGATTTTAGGATCACTAAATTAGCTGGGAAGTCTACCCCCATGATTTTAAGATTTACTTGCGAGCACAAATGACTGGCTTTCATTTCACCGCCTGGGGAACTAACAAGCAAAGGTTTCTTCATAGGACTCATAGGCATACCATGCTTTGCTACGAACTGATCAGTTATAAACGAATGTGAAGCTCCAGAATCAAATAGAACTGTTGCAGGTACAGAGTTGATGAAAAACGTACCCAGCACAACTCCGGTAGCATCTTGGGCTTGTTCAAACGTCACATTGTTCATTCTGCCACGCACATAATTCTGTTGAGCTTTGTTGCCTGGAGTGTTTGAATTTTCAGTGTGAACCTGTGATGACGGCTGACCGGGTTTCTGACCATTGCCTTTTTGTGGAGTCAGCATTCCACGCTTAGGACAATTGTTGGCATAGTGCCCCAGTTCTCCACACTTGAAACAACCATTAGGCTGGACCGGAGTAGTGTTTCTCACTGGTGCGCCTGGGGTATTGGTTGAGCAGTTTTGTTGGGGGTTAGGAGTGCGGGGTGTTTGCTGGTTAAAGCGCTGGGGTTGCTGGAATGAGCGCTGCAGCTGCAAGTTCTGAGGATATCTTCCACTCTGTCCACCAGAGCGGAACTGAGAATTCTGTGGGAAGCTGTAGCGAGGGCGAGTGTTGCTGCTAGATTGCCCATGAGATTGGAACTTGTGCTTCTGCTCACCAAGTTCCTTTCGTTTGTTCTCCAGGCCTATAGCCTTGTTCAGCAATGTAGCGAAGTCTGGGAAGGTGTGACTCTGTAGCTGATAATTGAGTGGCCCTATCAGACCATCCAGGAAGTGTTCTTGCCTCTTTGGATCAGTATTCATCCGGGGCATAGCGTGACAGCTGAGTGAACTTATCCAAATATTCATTCACGGTCATGTTGCCCTGTTTCAGAGCAAGAAACTCCCTCTGCTTGAGCTTTATCACCCCAGAAGGAATGTGGTGTGCACGGAAGCTATCCCTGAACTCCTACCAGGTGATAGTGTTAGGTGCAGCATGAGCGACAGTGTATGCATCCCACCAATCTGCTGCTAAACCTTCTAGATGGCCTGCAGCATATAAGACCATTTCACGGTCATTGCACTGGGCCATCTCCAGCTTCTTAGTGACGGCCTTCAACCAATCATCAGCATCTAATGGATCGGTTGAGTGGGAGTATGTGGGAGGGTGGTGGCTCATGAATTCCTTATGCTTGTCCCTGGGTGCTGGTGGTGCTGCTGGTGGTGGTTGATTTTGCTAAGCTTGCATATTTTGCACGGTGGCGGTAAGATTCTGGATCAGCTGCATATGAGCGGTAAAGAATTGCTGCATTGCGGGATCCATTGCCGGATTAGGTGGGGGAGGTGGCACTTGATTTTGTTGGTTGGCAATGTGTGCATGAACAACAGGTGGAACGTACCTCCTCCTGACCTGGTGTTTACCATCTGATTGTTAGAGAAAGGTATTTCAGACAAGAATATTGAACTGATGCATAAAGAGGTAAACTTGAAAAGAGAAATCAGCATGACTTTATCACTGTAACAGATTCGGTTGATCCCGGTAAATCAGATGTAACTCTCAGTATCTTTTCCCAAAAATTGTGAAATTTTACCAGGGTATGAAGAACAAAATTACAAAACTAATCCCACTGGAATCACCTCAATCGGAGGTCTACAACTTGAGATATAATTTGAACAATGCAACTGTGTCAGCAAGGTTTTACAGATTCTGTTATCCTCATTGTTTTGTTCATAACTCTTTGTATACGAACTCTATGGTGCTGAATTTTTGACAGAAATTTATCCACAAAATTTGTGAACTAACCCAACTGGATTTAAGTCAACCGGAGTTCTGTAACTCGAGATATGAATAAAACAATACTGCCCTGTCAGAGAGCTGCGCGAACAGATTTTGTGCGAACAGATTGGTATGACAGATAAGATAAAAGGTAACTTAGATTTAGACCCCAACTAATTCATTAACTTAACAAAGTTTTCTTGTTGCATTTGTGGCCATCACTCCACAATACAACTCACACAAGCAAAACTCCAAAACAAACATGGTTCAAGCAACAACTTTATTACATCGATCGTCTTCACAGGAACGTCTAGCGAAAACATGTAAAGGGGTGGATGACTTAAACTCCTAGCCTAACCAAGACGAGTGGTTGCTTCTGGAGCGCCGTAGCGGAGTCTCTTGCGTGGAGGTGAGGCAGAAGGGAAGGATGGTTCTGCTTCCTCTGGTGGCTGCTGTCCTGCAAGCTGAGCCTCCAGTTGTGCTATCCTGGCCTGTGCATTCTGAAGCTCCTCATGTGTCCTGTCCAATTCAGCTGTAGCACCCTCCAGGTCTGTATTGAGTGCCGCAGTCACCCTGGCAAGGATATCAACACGAGTATCACGGTTATCTCCCACTGGTACCACTGTTTCCACAGTACCACTGATGCGGCTAGGAACAAAGCGGAAATCGGTGTCATGTATCTGCCCACGGAAGGAGTTACTGATGGACCATAACGCTCTCCTAGTAGCATCATTAATAGCAGCAGCCTCTGAAGAAAAATGTGCAGTGCTAGAGTGCACCGTGCGACTCCTCCATCTTCCAACCTGTCCCGTAACCACCCGAATGTGAACCTCAGTGGTGTAGTAGTCTCTCATGCCAGGCTCCACATAGTGCTTAGTAACATAGAGAGGCCTCACAGTATGGTCTAACTCCTGTAACAACTCCTCTAGTAAATCACAGAACTGACCATCCGGAGCAATATAAGTGTGCATGTGGTATTCCGCTCTATGATACCGATTTGCATTACCCTGATCTTCATCATTGTCATTGCCATTGTCATTGTTGTTATTGTTGTTGTTGTCCCCATTGTTGGCCACCACACTGTTGTCATCTTCCATCCCTTCAATGTCTACATCTTCATCTTCCTCATCATTTCCATTTTCATCCTCATCACCACTGGAGTCATCCTCATCACTGCTAGAATCATCCCCAGAATCATCTGGCTCATCCTCAGCAGCATCTGGTACGGGTGCATCATCATCAACGGGATCAGCTAGCGGGGTAGGGGGTGCATCAACAGCGGCTGGTGGAATCACCATGTCCCCATCAGCATCTACCTCCAGAAGAACTCCATCATATAGCTGTGGCTGCTCTTCTGGTTCCTCCTCAACCTCAAACTGCACCTCCTCCGGATCCTCCTCTATCTCCACCTCTGGCTGGGCCTCCTCATGATGCTCCTCTACCATATTCTCTGGCTGTACCTCCTCTGGGTGCTCCAAAACCTCTGGCTGGTGACGGGGAGAATCTGCCCATAACGGAAACATCCTCCGGTACTCTTGCGAGCAGTCTGGTAAGTCCTGGCCATCTGATGAGACAAAACTGAACTCAGTATAGAATAAATCAAATGATGCAATTTTTCAACAAAGAACAAGGTATAAATTAGATTTTTATGCGTAAATATGACAATTTTGAAAGATGACATGGCTTTCTAGAACATGAATCCTTAATTTTCGACCATTTCTAACTAAGGCTGCGTTCCTACAGTCAACACTGCTCTGATACCACTTTGTCACACCTGATTTCCGAGGAGAAACCAAATGCATCTCATATGTGCGCCAGGATCAAGTTACACACATACAATAGACAAATAAGTGTAATATCATAAACAGTATTTAAACGTAACATGGAGTTTAACATCTTATTACACTCATTCGGAAGACACGAAGGTCTTAACATCGAATAATGATAACTACACGAAGAGTCTTCGTCTTCCGCTTCCACAGGCACTTGACTGAGGGATCGCATGCCTCAGAACTCCTCAAAGTCGTCGTAGTACTCTTCACCATTGTTCTCTTCTGAACAGCGGTAAGCAAGGATGAGTACGCTTATGGTTGGTACTCAGCAAGTGGGGGAAAAAATGCAAGGCTTCCAAGGATAGGCTAAGGTTTTGCAGCGGTGAGCATTTTATTGTTGGTCAAGTTTTAATTAAAGAACACCTAGTTTACTAGATGTAAGTTTATACCAACCCACTTAAGAAAATTTATAAACAACTCATCTCAAAACCCATCGTACCACAATTTAATTCCATCTTTGAGTTTAATTATCATGTGAGGGTCCAAGCCGCTCATAACCGTGAGCACGGCTGATCGATCAGTTTTACACTGCAGAGGTTTGCACATTTTACCCACAGCTCCGAAGAACTTTAAACCCAACCATGCAATGCTGGCCAAGCATCATACCACACTTCCGAGGTGTGATCGCATAGGGACGCTACGAAGCCTTTACAAAGGCATGCAAAAGACTAACGACTCGCATAGTTACGGATCAGGGCGGACCATAACCCTCCCTAGTGGTCAGCACCTTAGCAAAGGCTGCTACCCCAAGAGGACCGGGCTATACCCCTGCAATCCAGATCCCCCTCTACTCCTTTCGGAAAAGGGCCATCAGATCCATCGCACACCTAATTAATTGGGTAAGGTCAGAGCCATATGACACTGTGGTTGCACACGTTTTCTTGGGTGGTTCTCCATGTTCCGATTAAATCATATGATCTTGTATTAACCCAAAGTCATGATCATTAAGCATAAAGCCTTTACCAGGAAAACCATTTTATCCAACCCAAGTTGAGCCACTAGCATAATCTACCCAAAAAACATTTATTAAACCGGGTTGATCCAAGGGGTGTGGGTAAAAATCTAGGTATGTCCTTAAAAGGTGTTCCCGTCAATTTATTGCAATATCAGAATAAATATAAACTTAATTATCATGCAATTACATAGGATAAAATAGAATCATGCAGGGGGAGAAGACCACTTGCCTTCCTCGCCTACAAACAAATCTTCTTCTTCTTCAAAAAGCTGCTCCTGATCGACTCCAACAGGCTGCTCAGTCGAAACAGGCACGATATCTACGAGCACACAAATAAAGCATACAATAAATAAAACAATTCATCAAACAGGTCTAAAGGCTACAAACACACAACTAAAGCAACGGGCTCACTGAGACGATCGCATAGACACCTAAAACGCTAAAAATGGATCTATATCGACCAAGATACGCTAAAAACAGGGTTCAGGGGCTAAACTACGAAGAAACTAGGCTTCCAGGGACCTAACTGCAAGAAACCGAGGACCTATACCTAATTATGCGTAAAAACAGAAGGTCTAAAGCATAAAAGAACCTATACAGGACCTTGGGCGCTAAATCTAACAAGAGCAGGGGCTAAAACATAAAAGAAAGGACCTGAATGCAAGGATTTATATAGGTGGAAGGACCAGCTTGCGAAACTAATAAAACCAGGGGTCTCTTTTGCAAAATTGCCTCTGTTGACTAGTATGAAGCCCTTTTGACTCAGGGGCCGGGGAGATCTGGGCCGCCCACGCCGGATCGGACGGCGGGCGACGCACGCAAGCGGCCAAGCGGCGGCAGACGAGCCGGAGACGGCGGCGAGGTCGCCGGCGTAGCTCGGAAATGGGCTCCCGGCCACGATTTTGGACACGGTTTGATCCTACGTGAAGCTAAGACGATGGCAAAGCTAACCAAAGGCACGTGGAGGTGATTTGGGTGATGGCTAGGGCACCACGTCCATGGGGGCGGACGGCGTACGGCCGGCGAGCGGCGGGATGTGTTGCGACTCACAAATGCAAGGGGGAAAAGGCGGGGAAGGTTCGCTCACCACACAGCGACACATTGGTGAAGGAATGGGCAGCGGGGATGCGGCGGTGAGGGAGATCGACACCGGCGGCCGGAGCTTGAAGACGACGGCGACGGTGCTCGGATGAAGGGGATGGAGACCCTGTGACATGAATTGGAGCTTGAATGAGTGACAGGTGCGAAGAAGAAGAAAGAAGAGGGGGGTAGGGACACTTCACCGACGGCGGGAGAGCTCGGGCGGCCGGCAATGGTGCGGCGGCCGGACATCCCCAACGGTGATGCCGTGCGTGCGAGCGTGAAGGAGTGCGGGAGCTCGATTGAGTGCAAAGGGAGAGTGGCCGGGGCTCTGGCCGTGCTTAAATAGAGCCGGGAGGGGAGGGGGAGTGGTGCCCGGCGAGCTACGGCCATCAATGGCCATGGCCTTGATTGCAATCAAGGGGGTCGATTGATTAGGGGAAACTGCAAGGGATTGAAGGTGGGGAGTGAGGGCCGAGCTTCATTGTGGTTTGATTGAAAGGTTTGAAGGCGGGGGTGCGGTTGACGCGGGAGTAACTGCCGGCGGCCATCAAAGGAGGCGCGGCTCTGCCGCTGCTGGAGGTAGGGGGTGGTGCTGACAGTCGGGCCCCACTAGTCAGCGAGCGGGAGAGGGAAGGAGGGGGAAAAGGAGCTTGGGCCGCGCGGGCTGCCTGCTTGGGCCGCGCGAGCACCAGCTGGGCCGCGCGCGGGGGAAGGGAAAAGAGGCCGGCGGGTTTGGAGAAAAAAGAAAAAGGCCGGTGGGCTGAGATAAAAGGTATGGGCCGGCTGGGTTGGGTTGGAAAGGAGAGGAAGGAAAAGATTAGGGTGGGTTTTTAGACTTTATGATTTTAAAAACCACACACATCAAACAAAATCCATGCAACCGAATATGATGCACAAACACTTGTTGCTTCTAAAATTATTTCAATGATATTTAAATATTTTTAAGGCCAAATTTAACTGATAATTTATTTAAGTCCTTAGAGAAAATAAATCTAATCACCATGTTTCCTATATTATTTTAGTGATGGAATTTTAGGGTGTTACAGTCTTGAGGTAGGCCACGGTAGTGACAGCCGTTGGACCCTTTCGGAATTCCCCACGTTCAGATACAGGTGTAGGCAACCATTTGCCTTGAACCGACTGTTATAGCCAGGAGGGTCCGGTGTCCGAAGCGAGATCCTTTGCAGCTTGTACCCCCTAGAACCGAGTACCTACAAGAGATTCCATACCTCTCACCTACCTCAGCAGAGATCCTGTGTCCTTGGATAAGTTACTCATAGATTACCCCATCTGTTCCTAGGTTACTGTACCGTTTGGAATACTCCCGAGGGAGAAGTGCTACAACGGTGTATCTATGCGCTTGCAGACTCATTCACACCCGTCAATATACCCGGGTGATTCTTACACACTCACGCTATCCCAGTGCCATAGTGGTGAGGTTAAGAAATACCAACAAGCATTTTTGGCGCCATTGTCGGGGAACGGTTGTCGAGAATCTACGAAGCCGACTATCCTCGTATCTTTTGTTTTTCCTTTTTGTTTCTACCTCTACCCCTGTTATCCCAGGAAGGTTATCCTTGGACACACTTTCCGCCCGCTATGAGTGAACTAATGGTATCATCCTTACGGAGGCGACCCGCCTCTTTGACACCTTGTACGGTTCACCCATCCCTCATGAAGCTAGTTGAGAACAATTCCTTCTCGGGGAAAAGTCATGAAAATCCCTACTTCCATGTGAGAGACTTTGAACAATTGTGTTCCACCTAGGGTAAGACCGGGGCGACACAAGATGTTCTTAGGAGGAACTTGTTCCCGTTCTCCCTTTCTGGAGGAGAGAGAACTTGGTACTATTGTTATGATCATGATCACCTCAACTGAGAAGCATTGAGAGCAGCTTTCTGCACCCGATTCTTTCCTTTGAGGCGTATCAGTTCCTTAAGAATGACGATCCTTAGTTTCAAACAAAGAGAGAAGGAATCCCTAGGCATGGCATGGCATCGCTTTGCCTCTATGGCTGTGTCATGCCCAGTCCTTGATCTACCAGACCTGGTGCTCCTGCAGCACTTCCGGCTTGGTTTGCTAGAGCATAGTGGCATGATGCTTGATGCCATTTCGGGAGGTGTCTTTGTGTTCTTAGAGCTGGAACGAGGAAAGGAAATTCTAGGATATGATAGATTACCCTATCCGTTCCTAGGATATGATACCCTTTGGAATACTCTCGAGGGAGAAGTGCTACAATGGTATATCCGTGCGCTTGCGGACTCGTTCGCACCCGTCAGTATACCTGGGTGATTCTTACACGCTCACGCTATCCCGACGCCATAGTGGTGAGGTTAAGAAATACCAACAGTAATCATCTCTGAAAAGTGCATACCAACCGACTTCTTTGTTATAGATGCCTATTATGATAATCATGATCACATAATCTTAGGTAGGCCTTTACTTAAGTTGGTTGATGCCGTTTTAGATGCCGGAGAAGGCAAAGTAACTATAAATCTTAATGGAGACAAGTACACATATGATTTTCTTCGCGCTTCTAGTTTTGCTTCACCCTTTCCTCCCGAGGATGAAGAAGAAGAGGAGGTAGGTAGCCTTTGTTTTGTTGAAACTCTTAGAGACCCGCTGCAAAGAGCGATAGAGAACCAACCTAATGATCAACAAGACGAGGAATTAGAAGAAGCAACGAAAGGACTCGAACCACAAGATGGAAGCGTGGAGGAAGAGAAGTTCGAAGACATAGGAGACACTAGACCCAAAGAACCACAAGTGCCTGAGGTGGTTCTCAAACCTTTGCCCAAGGGATTGAAGTATGAATTTCTGGGCTCGGACAAGACTTATCCTGTCATTGTGAGCGACGATTTGAGTCCCGAAGAAAATGAGAAGTTGCTGAATTTATTGAAAAGGCACAAGAAAGTGATCGGATATTCAATTAATGATCTCAAAGGACTTAGCCCATCCTTTTGCACTCATCGTATACCAATGGAAGACCAATGCAAGCCCGTGGTGGACCATCAAAGGAGGCTAACCCATGCCATGCGAGAGGTAGTGAAGAAGGATGTTATCAAGCTACTAGATGCCGGAATCATCTACCCGGTGTCGCAAAGCGAGTGGGTGAGCCCCATACATTGTGTGCCGACGAAAGGAAGTTTGACCGTGGTGAAGAATGAGAAGAATGAGTTAATACCGCAAAGAACCGTGACGGGATGGCGGATGTGTATCGACTACCGAAAATTGAACAAAGCAACGAACAAAGATCACTTCCCCTTGCCGTTGTTGACGGATAAAACTCATATCCTCCTACGATCCGCAAGCGTACGGACCTACACCTTTTTCACCACGGGGATTCCCTAGGTTCTTGTCAATCCGCGGAGCAAGAGGATTATAAGCGTTTGATCTAGCACTACCTAGTTAACTAACCAAACCCTAACTAAAGACTAATCTAAAGAACACTACGCTACACTAGAGAGGGTTGTAAGACTCACAAGATATATAAAAGACACTTGCCCAAAGTTCTACGATACTTGAACATGCAACCGCTTAGAGATAAGAAAACCGATCTAATCTACCGGGGGTTGTGACCACGGTTTCGCCCTTTCCCTCCCCCCGTACTGTCACTACGCGGAGGTATTCGTGACTAGACCTATGATGATCACGACGTATTGAAGGGTTCTAAGGGAGAAGTGAGATCTATACTCCCGACTAGGCATGGTAGCTAACCTTAAACATGAAAGTATTTTCAACACTAGATGATAGATTGAAACCATAAAAGTAGCGATTACATCTCAAGATCGATTATAGCCCATGGACAAGTGAGAAGATTACCCCATCAAGGCGCTAAACATGGCGCCGTTGATCATGGTGACGCTTTCAACGGTGTCTTCCTTCTCCTTCGGGGGTGTCGTGGCAGGGCCTCGACATCCTCCTCCACTTGTGGTTGCTTCCTTGGACTCGAGCGATCCTCCTTGCGAATGATCTCTCTCCTCTCCCTCTCTAGCTTGTAGACGGCCTCTCGGGCGAATGGCTCTCTCCCTGCGAATGGCGGCGCCCACACCGACTTAGGGTTGCATCATCTTCACGCTCAAGAAATGGGGGAGCGAACCACCTTGGGAATGGGCCAGGCTGGCCAGCCTGGGCCGACCGGCTCAGGTCCATCCCGGCCTGGTTCGGTCGCCCCTTCACTCCCGTGGGTCCTCTTGACATTTTGCACTTTGCTCCCATCAATTGCATCATTTTGACGACGTCATCCTCGCGTCCAAGATAGAGGGTCTTCTCGCATGAAGTCCGGTCTTTTACGCTTCAATCCTCGGGGATGTTCCTTTGTAACACTTCAGTCCTTGCCACCATTGGGAGTGATTTCATCATGCACTTGAACACGAATGGGACTCCTCATTTGCTCCTTTGAACTTGTTGTGACTCAGTCCCTTTAGTCCATGTTTTCCTGCAAAAACACAACACTTCCAAATGCGCATACAAAGATGAACTTGTTATATCATTAGTGTGCCTAGTGGCGGGTTAGTTCCATAATCAACCTCAAACCAAAGTGTAATGAACTTGTTTGGTGCATCAAAATACACCGTCAACATCTCCCCCACACTTAGATCTTGCTCGTCCTCGAGCAAGTTCCTCCTAAAAGAACTTTTGTCCATGGTGTTGAAAACATGCTCCGCTATTTCTTCCTTCACAAGTTAGTCAATCCTTTATCTTTAATGTAATAAACATAAAGCAATGATCATGATACATAAACATGGGCGTTTAGAATTTTTACCAAATTGAGATTTACCCCACAACTCATACCTTTCACTCGAGGTCCTCAATTCCAGCCATGCTTACTTCTTTGCTTCCATCAGAGGGTTTTCATGATTTTTCAAAAATAAAATTTCTGCAACAAGTATTAGACAAAAACCTTTCTCCAAGTTCTCACAAGTCGCTCATTTGAAGTGGCTATCCTAAACAATTCATAAACTCTTACCTCCCACAAGTCTCTCATATTATCATGTAAGGTGGAGCTATAGGTATGACTAGTGAGATCAACACAAATATTGTCAAGCTAAGAAATTCCTCTAATGGTTGTTTACCTTTCGAGCCAATGATCATGAGAATTAAATCATGATGTGGGGATGTCAAGGATAAGAAGATATAGAATGGTGGACATGTGCAAGGGCAAAAGAAAATAAGACTACGAGGCACCGATGACGTCCTCGTTGTCGGATTGCACATGGTTGGAAAAATGGAAGATTCGTCTCTTAACAACAACGTGGCATCCTTCCTTACACTTCATTTAATCTTCACTTGATTCATCCCTCTTCATACCTTTCTTGCCTTTCCTCTTTCTTTCTTTCTTTCTCCTTTTTTTCTTTTCTTTTTCTCTTTCTCTTTCTCTCTTTTTTTTCTTTTCTTTTCCATACACATATTTCTTTTCTTTACTTTTCTCTCTCTCTCTTGACATCTTTACCTCTTTTCTGAAGCTCTTTGCTAATCTCTTCTTGCATAAATACAATCTGAATTTTAAATAAAAACCATGCTAGGAACGAGACCAAACTTCGAACATATGTTGTGTTCAAGGAATACGATGTACAAAAGAGATATAATGGGTTGGGTATGGAATCCGGTGATGTACGGGACTTTCGATGTGAGAGTCTCGTTACCAAATGCATGACGAGGCTAGCAATAAAAGATACATAAGTCAAGGACATGATCATTGCTCGAAATTAAAACTTCCAAGAGAGAAGGATCCTAGCCCAACTCATTGTGCTAACCGCACTTATGGTGGAGCGGATATTGAGTTGGCCTTGTATAGGATTTTTTTGTCTCAACTTGGAAAAAGAGAGTTTGCTAACCTTTATTACAAGGGTTTTTCATATAATTTTCAGAATTAAACTCCTTCCAACATTAGCGTCAAACTTAGCATAACCGAAACAAGGTTCTAGATCAAAGTATTGTGCGGGCACTTTTAGAGGTGAAAACTCCACTAAGCACCACGTAAATTTTTCAAACCAATCGCTCATGCTCATATATCAAAAATTAAAGAAAAACATACGAGTAAAGAAAGAAAAAGCATTGCATGAGACAAAAATTAAAGACACTTTTTATTTGATTTTTTCGATTCGAACAATAGATTAACACACTTCAAGCTAAAAAAATTAAAACACACCTAAAAGTTTAACTCACAAACTCTAAATCAAACCAAACTAAACTTACTAAGGCTCAAAAATTTTAAATCTAGCTAGCTAGCTCTCCTCCACGCTAAAATCATACGACATCCTCGTCGTATTTTACAAAAATCCTAAGGGGGAAAAACCCTAACTATCTAGTGGAACTTCCCACAGTCCTTGCACCACTTTTTCTTCATGTTGCCACCATCCCGAATAGCTTCCTCAAGTTCTGATTAAGGAACTTGTAGTCGTCGTCGACTACATGCTCCAAATCCTCCATTCTCTGCCTCATCGCCTCCATAGCTTGGAAGCACTCCTCAACCGACGCGTAGAGGTCCGATATGGAGTGACAGCAAGCCGCACAACATAACGGGTGCATTCCAAACGGGTCATCGTCGCTGGGGTCGTCGCCGTTGTCGCCGTCGCCGCTGTCGTCGGGATCACCACCGCCGTTTAGACCTTCGGGAGTCGGCTCTTTAGGGACCTCCTCCCAATAAAAGAGGTCATTGTCGTCCCTTCCGGCGGCTGCCCACGAGCTCGAGCTACGGTCATCGGAGTAATCACTCCCCCTGTAGTCCTTCGGTTCGGGTGACTCCTCCTTGTAGTCTTTCCTCTCCATGCCCCGGAGACGCTTCGATCTTCAGACGGGAGTTGGAACCTTCTCCTCCTTCATGTGGCGACGGGATGCGATCGGCCCGGTTGGGACACGCCCTCCGCAACGGATGCGAGTGGTCCTCTTGATCTCCATTGTAGGCTTGAGCTCGCATCGCTTCACCTCCTCTGGCTTCAAAGGCTTCTCGGTGCCTAGCTTGATCTCCTCGCTCCTTGGGGATGTCATGGCTGCTGCTTGGGGGCAAAAGGATGTGAATTGGGATGGATTCCCAAGCTCCAATCTCGTTCCTTTAAATAGTCCAAGAAAGAATGCCCTAGAACCCATCTTTTCCTTTTCTTGACTTCCCTAAAATTTTCTAACCAAACATGGAAGTCGAAAACGCGCGTCCCAGAGAAAAATGGGGGCGAACCGCCGCCCGGGCCCTCTGGGCCGATCGGACCGGGCCGGCCGGCCTGCCCTGGTTCGCGGGCCGGTTCGGTCTGGGTTTTTGCGTGCTCCACTATTTTTTGATTGTTAGCCCGTGTAGAGAAATTGGTCTGGTAAAACTTCGCGAGAAACTCCAGAAAAATAAAATAAGAGCTATTTACAAATTGCCCACCTTGTTTTACGTACTAGGCTTGACGTTCGGGCTCATCCTCCATGATGAAACTATCAATATGGTGAAGGGGCACGACATCGGGCTCGAAATACACCTTAAGTCGTTGACCATTCACCATGAATTGATCTCCTTTCATATCCATGATGGTAACCGCTCCATTGGAGAGCACCAAATGAACAACATAAGGTCCATCCCACTTGCTTTGCAACTTCCCTTTTCTGAAAGTTTTGAATCTTGAATTGTAGAGGAGGACCTTATCTCCTTCTTTAAACTCCTTCTTTTTAAGTCTTTTGTCATACATCTTTTGATTCTCTCTTTGTAGATGCTTGTGTTTTCATAAGCTTTGAATCTCATCTCCTCTAGCTCGCTAATTTGGATCCTTCATTTAATTCCAGCGGCGTCTAGATCGAGGTTCATCTCTTTTATTGCCCAATATGCCTTGTGTTCTAGATCAACCGGAAGGTGACAAGCCTTGCCATAAACAAATTGCTATGGAGTCATACCTATCGGTGTCTTGAACGCCGTTCGATATGCCCATAATGATCCATCCAATTTCTTTGACCAATCCTTGCCTCCTTTCTCTATGGTCTTGTTTAGGATGCTCTTTAGTTGCCTATTCGATGTTTCCGGTTGTCCGTTGGTTTGTGGGTGATAAGTCGTAGACACTCTATGTTCGATCCCCAACTTGGACAAGCACTTCTTAAAGTTCTTCCCGGTGAAGTGAATTCCTCCATCGCTTATCAAAATTCTCGGGGTACCGAAGCGAGGGAAAATCACACTCTTAATCATCACGATGGATTCTTCCGTGGAAGCTTTACGACATGGGATGGCCTCTACCCACTTGGATACATAATCAACCATAACAAGGATGTGCTCAAATCCATGTGAGTTTTTGAAAGGCCCCATGAAGTCAATTCCCCAAACATCGAATAAATTGATTTGCAGATTGTAATTCAAGGGCATAGCATTCCTTTGAGATATGTTTCCGGTCCTTTGGCATTCGGGGCATGATGCAACATACCTCCTAGTATCTTCATGCATCTCCGGCCAAAAGAATCTGTTGGACCATACTTTTGCTTGGGTTCGAAAATGACTATAGTGTCCACCGTACTCCGCTGAATGACACTTCCTCAAAATTTCTTGCCATTCTTCTCTTGGTACACATCTTCTCATTACTCTATCATTCCCAAGTTTAAAGAGGTAAGGTGAATCCCAAAAATATTTTCGACTTTCAGATATTATCCTCCTTTGAGTGTTTTTATCTAGGTGATCAAGAGGCATTCTCCGAATTGCTCGAATGATATCGATCATCCAAGTATCCTGGTTGATTATTTGGTAGAGGTGGTCATCTCTCATCTTATCCTCTATGGGCTCCTTGTCATCTTGTCCGCGGTTCATCCTAGACAAATGATCGGCCACAACATTTTCCACCCCCTTTTTATCACGAATTTCAACATCGAACTCTTGGAGAAGAAGGATCCAACGAATAAATCTTGGTTTAGCGTCCTTCTTAGCCAAAAGATACTTGATTGCCGCGTGATCGGTGTAGACAATGACTTTCGAGTTCACGATGTAAGATCTGAATTTTTCAAAAGCAAACACCACCGCTAACAACTCTTTTTCCGTAGTGGCATAATTTAATTGTGCCTCATTAAGAGTTTTACTAGCGTAGTAAACGACGTGAACTCAGCCTTCCTTTCTTTGCCCTAAAACTGCTCCTACGGTGTAGTCCCTTGCGTCGCACATGATCTCGAAAGGTTGACTCCAATCCGGAGGTTGAATGATAGGGGAACTTACTAAAGCATTTTTCAAGGTCCGGAATGCCGCTAAGCACTTCTCATCAAAGTCAAAAGCCACATCTTTTTGAAGAAGTTGAGTTAAAGGCTTAGTGATCTTTGAGAAGTCCTTAATGAATCTTCTATAGAATCCGGCATGACCTAGAAAGCTTCTCAATGACTTTACATCCATTGGAGGTGGGAGTTGCTCAACCGTCTCCACTTTGGCTTTATCCACTTCAATTCCTCTCTCGGATATAACGTGTCCGAGCACTATGCCTTGCTTTACCATGAAGTGGCACTTTTCCTAATTTAGCACTAGGTCGACCTCCGCACACCTCGTGAGAACCTTGTCTAAGTTTGCCAAGCAATCCACGAATGTCTTCCCATAAATGAAAAAAATCATCCATGAACAACTCGACAATTTCCTCGATAAATTCTGAGAATACCGCCATCATGCAATGTTGAAAAGAGGCCGGAGCGTTGCATATATGCAAACGTTCCATAAGGGCAAGTAAAGGTTGACTTGTGTTGATCATCCGGGTGAATAGGAATTTGCATGAACCCCGAGTATCCATCGAGAAAGCAAAAATATGCGTGATTTGCTAACCTTTCGAGCATCTAGTCAATGAACGGCAAGGGGAAGTGATCTTTCTTTGTTGCTTTGTTCAACTTTCGATAATCGATACACATCCCCCATCCAGTCACGGTTCTTTGTGGTATTAATTCGTCCTTTTCATTCTTCACCACGGTCAAACCTCCTTTCTTCGGCACACAATGTACGGGGCTCACCCACTCGCTATGCGGCACCGGGTAGATGATTCCGGCATCAAGTAACTTGATAACCTCCTTCTTCACTACCTCTCACATGGCATGGGTTAGCCTCCTTTGATGGTCCACTACGGGCTTACATTGGTCTTCCATTGGTATACGATGAGTGCAAAAGGTTGGGCTGAGTCCTTTGAGATCATTGATTGAATATCCGATCACCTTCTTCTGCTTTTTCAATAAATTCAGTAACTTCTCATTTTCTTCGGGACTCAACTCGTTGCTCACAATGACTGGATAAGTCTTGTCTGGGCCCAAAAATTCATACTTCAATCCCTTAGGCAAAGGTTTGAGATCCTCCTCGGGCACTTGTGGTTCTTCGGGTTTAGTGTCTCCTATGTCTTTGAATTTTTTTCGTCCACGCTTCTATCTTGTGGTTCTAATCCTTTCGTTGCTTCCTCTAATTCCTCATCTTGTTGATCATTGGGTTGGTTCTCCATCGCTCTTTGCAGTGGGTCTCTAAGGGTTTCAACAAAACAAAGACTACCTACCTCCTCTTCTTCTTCATCCTCGGGAGGAAAAGGTGAAGCAGGACTAGAAGCGCGAAGAAAATTATATGTGTACTTATCTCCATTAAGATTTATTGTTACCTTGCCTTCTCCGGCATCCAACACGGCATCAACCAACTTAAGGAAAGGCCTACCTAGGATTATGTGATCATGATTATCATAATAGGCATCTATAACAAAGAAGTCGGTTGGTATGCACTTTCCAGAGATGGTTACATTAATGTTGCAAGCAATACCTAGAGGTTTAATAGTTCTACCATCTCCCATAATTAACTTTGTTGAAGTTGGAGCTAAGTCTAGGTTAAGGTCTTGAACTTTATCGTAAATCTTGGAGGATAGGACACTTACTTGAGCTCTGATGTCGCATAAAGCCTTGCATTGAATTCCATTGATCTCGCAACTCAAGTGGGGTGTCATCTTCTCCTCTTGATCGGATCCTATTGAATAAACTTCGGCGAGGCGAGCGTATGGTGATGCTTCGGGCTTGATCCCCATGATTCTTTTCACCTTGGCTATGTGATCTGGATCGTACGAATTTTCCGCTTGCTTTTCTGGTGGGTAATCCACTTCTAATGCTCTTGCCATCCCCTTTTAGTTAGGGAACGGTCTTCTCTTGTCGAATACTTCTCCATAATCAATTGGAACCCAATCCATTTGCTCGAACTCCCTTAATGGCTTCACGCTTGACATACTCCTTTCGTTTGTTTCATTTGACTTGGCGAAGTCAACGCTTGGGGTAATTCTTGTCTCGGTGTGTACTTCTTCAAGCTTTTCCGAGATTGGCTCCTCCTTGTCTTCCGGGGCTGCCTTCTTGGAAATTTCAGCATGCGTCTTCATGTTCGAATCGTGTCCCGGCTCTCCCGAAAGTCATGTTTTCCAATCTCTTCGCATGGCCGCCGCTTTGCTAATCTTTTGTAAAAGTTGAGCGGCTTCCGTGAGTGATTTCTCCATGAGATCCCCACCTGCACACATTTCAACATGTTCCATGCAACTAGGGGTTAGGGAAAAGAAAAATGTATGCAAATGTACGTCACCGGAGAAGCCGAGTCTTGGTCCTTGTTCAATCAACTCATTAAACCTATTCCAAGCTTGGTCTATCCCTCCTCTTCTCCTTGCGTGAAGGTGATCACTTGCCTCTTTAGATGTTGAACCTTGCTTATTGGAAAAAACTTCTTGCAAAATGTTCTTCGTTAACCCATTCCAATTTCCTTCAACTTCAAAGGACACAAACGAGTACCATGTCTTTGCTTTGTCGGCAAGTGAGTAGGGAAAGAGATTCCACTTGAACCATTCGTCGGGAACTCCTTCTTGACGCACCGTGTTGCATAGCATCGTGAAATGTTTTATGTGTCAATACGGGTTCTCTGTCTCCATCCCTCTAAATGGGGTTGCCACCGTCATCTCGATGATCCTAGCTTTGATTTCATACTTGGTCGCTTCGAGCTTCGAATCCGACTCTTGTACTTTGATGTCTTCACATCGAGGGCTAGCGTAATCCCATAACGATTTCTATGGCTCTTCCAAAGGGTGGTTGGTGAACGCCATCTAGACAACAAAATAGAAAAACAAAAACAAAACAAAGTGGTTTTCTAGGTAATAGGGGTTAGATGTTAGCAATAAATGATAAATGAAAATAAATGCAAAACTAAACGATGTAAACTGGCTTATTCCCCGGCAACGGCGCCAGAAAAAGGGGCTTGTTGATACATAAAACTCGTATCCACCTACGATCCGCAAGTGTACGGACCTACACCTTTTTCACCACGGGGATTCCCTAGGTTCTTGTCAATCTGCGGAGCAAGGGGATTACAAGCGTTTGATCTAGCACTACCTAGTTAACTAACCAAACCCTAACTAAAGACTAATCTAAAGAACACTACGCTACACTAGAGAGGGCTGTAAGACTCACAAGATATATAAAAGACACTTGCCCAAGGGTCTACGATACTTGAACATGCAACCGCTTAGAGATAAGAAAACCGATCTAATCTACCGGGGGTTGTGACCGTGGTTTCGCCCTTTCCCTCCCCCCGTACTGTCACTACGTAGAGGTATTCGTGACTAGACCTATGATGATCACGGCGTATTGAAGGGTTCTAAGGGAGAAGTGAGATCTATACTCCCAACTAGGCATGGTAGCTAACCTTAAACATGAAAGCATCTTCAACACTAGATGATAGATTGAAACCATAAAAGTTGCGATTACATCTCAAGATCAATTGCAACCCATGGACAAATGATAAGATTACCCCATCAAGGCGCTAAACATGGCGCCGTTGATCATGGTGACGCTTCCGACGGTGTCTTCCTTCTCCTCCGGGGGTGTCGTGGCAGGGCCTCGACGTCCTCCTCCACTTGTGGTTGCTTCCTTGGACTCGAGCGATCCTCCTTGCGAATGATCTCTCTCCTCTCCTTCCTCTCTAGCTTGTGGACGGCCCCTCGGGCGAATGGCTCTATCCCTGCGAATGGCGGCGCCCACACCGACTTAGGGTTGCATCATCTTCACGCTCAAGAAATGGGGGACCAAACCGCCTCGGGAATGGGCCAGGCCGGCCGGCCTGGGCCGACCGGCCCAGGTCCATCCCGGCCCGGTTCGGTCTCCCCTTCGCTCTCGTGGGTCCTCTTGACATTTTGCACTTTGCCCCCTTCAATTTCATCATTTTGACGACGTCATCCTCGCGTCCAAGATAGAGGGTCTTCTCGCATGAAGTCTGGTCTTTTACGCTTCAATCCTCGAGGATGTTCCTTTGTAACACTTCGGTCCTTGCCACCTTTGGGAGTGATTTCATCATGCACTTGAACACGAAAGGAACTCCTCATTTGCTCCTTTGAACTTGTTGTGACTCCGTCCCTTTAGTCCATGTTTTCCTGCAAAAACACAACACTTCCAAATGCACATACAAAGATGAACTTGTTATATCATTAGTGTGCCTAGTGGTGGGTTAGTTCCATAATCAAGCTCAAACCAAAGTGTAATGAACATGTTTGGTGCACCAAAATACACCGTCAACAATTGTTCATTGACGAGATGCTCGAGAGGTTAGCAAATCACACCTATTTTTGCTTTCTCGATGGATACTCGGGGTTCATGCAAATTCCTATTCTCCCAGATGATCAACACAAGATAACTTTTACTTGCCCTTATGGAACGTTTGCATATAGAAGGATGCCCTTAGGTTTATGCAACGCTCCGGCCTCTTTTCAACGTTGCATGATGGCGGTGTTCTCGGAATTCATCGAGGAAATTGTCGAGGTATTCATGGATGATTTTTCCGTCTACGGAAAAACTTTTGTGGATTGCTTGGCAAACTTGGACAAGGTTCTCACAAGGTCTGCGGAGGTCGATTTAGTGCTAAATTGGGAAAAATATCACTTCATGGTAAAGCAAGGTATAGTGTTGGGACACGTTATATCCGAAAGAGGGATTGAAGTGGATAAGGCTAAAGTGGAGACGGTTGAGCAACTCCCACCACCTACGGATGTAAAGTATTTGAGAAGCTTTTTAAGCCATGCGGATTCTATCGAAGATTCATCAATGTTGACGGTGAATTTTCGTAAACCTAGCCATGAGTTTACATTTAATGTTGGCATTGATTTATTATTCTAACCACTGGAACTAACCCCCCGTATATAACAAGTTCACTCTTGCATGTCGATTTTGGAGTTTATTGTTTACGCAGGAAATCTACGCTAAAGAGGAGACTTTCGGGATAAGTTCATCAAGCACTTTGGAAGAAGATCATGAAGCCCGACAAGAGTCAAGACACGCGATGAACATGACTCCAAATGACCCGAGGACCAAAGCGTCAACATACAAATCTTCAGGGACTCAACCAGAAAACAGCGAAGCTTGGATGGCAAGCATTCAAGCCTTAACCGCGAAGGAAATGACGTCAAAGGCCCACATGCAAGTGCACACAAATGGGGAATCGCGCGAGAAGCTTCGGGACAAAAGATGGCAGCGAAACGGGCTGAAATGGGCCCAGGCCGGTCGGCCCAGGCCGGCCGGCCCAGCCCATTCCGGGCCCAGTTCGGCGCCCCCTTTGACCTAGCCGCCCTTCGGACTATTTATAGTCCCCCTGCCAAGAGCCACGTAGAAATACATTGGTCATCCGCCGCTGAGGAGCAGAGAAGAGAAGGACACCATTCCAGAGAGGAGAGGGTCGAGATGGTTGACTAGGGTTCCCCTAGCTAGCGTGGGAACCTTGCATGGAAGACCACGTCGGAGTTCCAGGAGCTAGGATCAAGATCGAGGTAGGATCCCGGTGGTGATCTTGTCCATGTATTGCTTTTATGTTGAATTAGTAGATTGAATCCGATTCTTAGCATCAAGTGCTTTCGTTGTGATTTTGTCTTCGTTTGGGTGTTTTCCTTCCCAATCTATCCCGCGGGTAGATTGCATAGGATGTTCTTGTAGCCATGGTGGCTAGAGGTGCATACCCGATCTACCAAACTTTTTCAACTTGTTCTTCTTGAACCCGCCGAGTAGTACCAACCCTTAAGATTATCCCCCGTAGTGACAGTACGGTAAAGGAGAAAAACGGGAGTCCTCGGAGTCGGAACGGGAGCCATGCTTTTAATGAGATTCGTTTTGCTACATTCTTCTTTGCTTTGGAACTTCAACAAAAGACCCGATCCAATCTCTAGATTGGTTCTCCCCACTTTCTCTTGCTACCTCCGGTGTGCGGTAGACTAGATGAGTTTTGATGATGATCTAGTAGATTAGATGCAAAAACAACCTCTTGAGATCAAAGCTTTTCCGCTTATTAGATTGGATCTTGCGTTACAAATTGTTCCACAGATTCGATACCTTGGGTTCACACTTAAGGGAAGAAGGGTCCCTTGGCTACGACGGAGGACTTGTCCGCTTGCAAGTCCAAACGAACTTTGATACGACAATCAACCGTCAACAAGCCCCTTTTTCTTGCGCCGTTGCCGGGGAACAATTAATCAAGATTGAATCTAGTATTGCGTTTGTGAATATTTTCAGTTTTTTTCTTGATTTTTCTTTCTTTTGCATCTCTTGATTTCGACCATCCTCGAAAAAAAATCAATCTAATCTAGGGTTTTGTAAACCCTAGTTTTCTTTTTAGTTTTCTTTATATTTGCTAACCCTAACCGGAGATGGACGGCTACATCTCCAACAAAAAAAACATATATTTTGTGGATGGTCTAGAAAAAATTTTGCAGGCAAAGGTGACATGCAACACAAGATCTGAAAGCGGAGGGCCGAACATCGTCGGAATCTCCAAGAGAAACTCTACCTCCAAGATCGAGAGGAGATCAACCTCATCGCCACTCATCCTAGGGAGATCGTTCCTCAAGACCGTCGGAACAATCGACGTCGGCAAGGGGGAGGTCATGTTCGACATCGATGGCGTGAGGAGTGCATTCAGGTCAACCATGATTCGAGGTATGTAACACGATTCATGTTAAACACATTCTACCTCATCGTCGCATCGGAAGGGATGAGTCAAGGGAGAATGAAGCGAAGAAGACACAAAAGTTATTGCATCCATCAAGACCAAGAATCAACGCCCGCCTGCGAAGACCAAAAAGATGACTAAGCCGAAGAATAAACCTACACCAAAGCCATGGATGGTGTAGAAGTGAGGTCCCCAAGATTGCAACGCCCGCAAAGAGCGTTGATCCGGAGCGAAGAGAAGAAGTCTAGCTATAGACTATAAATGAAGCGCTTGCGGGAGGCAACCCGATCGTCGAGTCATGAATAAGCTACCGGGAGGACGACCCGTTGAAGAGTCAAGCTACCGGGAGGGCAACCCTAAGAATTTTTCGAGTTTTTCAAGTAAGTTGGTCTTAGAATTTGCTATGCATTACATATTATAAATTCCTATGTGGTTGAATAATTTTTAGAGACATTATAATTGCTCGGTTATTTTACTTGAATTTTATATTGATCATAAACCAATGACTTGAGCCATCCGAAGTTTTGTTTGCTTCTTTTTGAGAAACCAAGACCAAAAATTCAGAACCTACCCCAACCTTTCATCCTCTCCATGATGTTTAGGTTGGCTTGTTTCACATGTTAAAAACACACGGGTAGAGCCTTGCTATGTTCTTTAATGTTTTTAATCTATGATGCATGGTAGGACTCGTGTGAACCTAAGCAACTTTATTTTTGGTTTCATTCAACTTGACATCCACCGGTTTCTCTAGATTTAGATTTTTTTTCTAAGCCCCATTGACTTTACTTTTTTTTCAAAATCTCTCTCTCATGTTCGGCCAAAATTAAAACCTAAACCTATGCCCCCACGGTCAAGCTGGAGGAGCTTGCTATCAATTAATGAAAGCAATCGATCCCGGAGTAACCAAAATAAATTTTATAATTGTTTTTGATGCCTAAAAGCTCCTCTAATGATATATTTGGACTCATCGCTAGCGCTGAGTTAATTTTTTTAAATTTTCAAAATTAGAGGAGGGATTAGCATCTAAACTTGATTAAGGGGAGGTTTTTGAGCTTGATTAACATATAGTGCCCCATGATGCATCGCGGGAAGCCTCCATCTTTTGGCATCTCAAGCACATGTAAAGGACAAGCATTGGGGAAGCAAGTGCTTTGTTTTGCAAGAAATTAGTGGAAGCACAAGAGGCAAGGAAAAAAAGGAGTGATACAAAGCAAAACAATGGAGGTGGAAGATTAATCACGCAAGCAAAGGAGTGGTTGTGAACGGTTCAGGCAATGGAATCTCGTGGATCACGCGGACACAAGGCAAGAAGGGAGCAAGAAGCATCTCGGAGAAAGATCAAAGCGAAATGAGCAGGAGGTCCCCTAGGCCGATCGGCCTAGGCCGGCCGGCCTGGCATCCTCTCATGGCCCCCGGTGCTCCCCTTTGCCTGGTAAGTAATTTATGCATTTGTTAATTTGTGTTCTTGAGTTCATAGCCCATAAGTTTCAGAAACAACTTAGAAAAATTTGAGTTCCATGGTGTTGTAGGATCTTGTCATGTAATCACCGAATCTTTTGTTTCATTCATGTTGATAATGCTTTGATGCCTAAGGTTAGCCACCATGCTTTTTGGGAGTATAGGTTTCACTACTCCCGTAGATCCCATCAACATATCTTTTGTAAGTTTAGCTAAAGTAGCCTCATGTTCACACCTTAATAAATTAGTTTAGCTTCACCTTGATATGCGGTTGCTTGATCAAATATCCATAAACCCTATGGGCTAATATCCATCCAAACTTGTGCACCTCACTCACCACCCTCCAACAATAATAATAAAGAAAATTCACCTTAATTTCCATCTCCATATACCTCCCTTGTGTGTTTTTCCCACCGGCAAGCAACCCCCGGTGCACTCGTTGTGAGTTAGTGCAGCAACAATGTGGAAGAAAGCCACCATTGTCTTCACTAAGAAGACACGATCGTCGGAGCCATCATCAAGCTCTTCGAGGAGGCACTAGGTCTCTGAGTCTCCCCGAAGCATGGAGGAATATGTGGCACCACCGAGGAGCGACACGCTGCCCCTCGGTGGCATGAGGAGTACACTAAGCTCGTCCGTGCGGCACACCGAACCGCAAGGACACACGAAGGAGCCACTCGTTCCACCACGACGCTCAACACGTTCATCCTCTCCACCACCATACACTCCGAGGCGTCCCAATGGATTCATCATAAAGATGGAGGAGGAGGGGGATAGGCTTGTTTGTCTTGAGAAGAGGCTCGAGCCAAATGTTGATTTCGATGACGCCCTCCAAGTGTTGGATTCTACTCGGATATCAAATCTTGAGCAACCTTGGATGGGTGCGATTCTTTATGGAGTTGGTGTGAATACTCACAAGGAGCTTGATTTGGAAGTTCTTATGACATTAGCACCGGTCATTAATGAAGGAGTGTCGTGCCTCTCATTCCACCTTGAAGATGAAGAGCAACTAGTTCCTTATGGATATATTGGAGAACTACTCGGTTACAAGAAGGAAGCCCGGAGCAAGTTGATGTCCAAGAAAAAATGTTAGAAGGATTTTTGGGGAATGATTTCGAGAGAAGATTACAAGGAACCCAAAATTTTTCCTTGTCGGGATTTCTTTAGGATCGAGTACATGAAGCAAGGAAAGTGGAGATGAGAGGAGAAGGTTCAAGTTGACGAAGGTTAATATTCCTCTTCCCAATGAGAGGCTGAGTTCATTTGAAGACAAAATTGGTTAGAGGAAGGATTTATTGTACCGAAAAAAAGAGATTAAAAAGGAAAATTGTGTAAGAGGGATCATCCTTCGTAGCCCAAGACGAAGGAGGGGCTGCACATCAAGCTAATAAACAATCACATGGAGGGATCCCGATGCCACCACCTTATGGATGAATACCAACGCCTCCACCATATTATGAAGTGTGCCGATGCAAGCATGGGGGAGTGGGGCAGCCATGCCGCCACCTCCTCCACCATACATGGTTCCTCATCCAAACCAGTGCAAGTCGAATGGAAGAAGGGACCGGCGCAATCACATTACAAGCAAGGATACACCACACAAGACCACCATTATCAACCACCGGAAGATGAAGAATGGAGAAGGAGGAAGAAGAAAAAAATAATAATGATGCCTTCAACTTTGGTTCGATTTCCTCTTTTCTCATTTCTTTATTTTCAGCTTTTGTGCAAGTTATATATGTGTACCATTTTCTGTTTTTATTTATTTTTAGCATGTGTGATAATAGTAGAGTTAGTTTAAGATCACCATGAATAAAGTTTCCCACCTTGATCAACCTTTGGTAAAAATATTAAGTTGATGCCATGATAATATATGATGAAAAGTTGCCACTTTGCTCAACTTTTGTACTTATTTTATGCATGATTAAGCTAATGCTCTCTTTAATATGAATCTGAAATTAATTAAATGCTAGCTTAATCTTTTGTGGAGGTTATGATAAAAATAAGACCCATAGTGTTATTTGCATGCTCTCAATTTTGGATGAGTTAAAGATGATTTGTTCTTAAAAATATATATGCTAACCTTGTCATTAATGCTACTTGCATTTTGCTCTACCTATCCAAAACCATATATATATATATATATATATATATATATTTGAGTGCAAAAACTTAGTATACAAGGTTTCTTTTTGGGTGAGTTATCTTAGGCCTAGATTTCTCTGGCCCGAGACTAAGAAGCTGGTCATTCCGTTTTTGCGTATCTATCTTTTTGCTAGCCTTTCTATCCGTGCATTGTGTATCCCCACATCGGAGATTTCACAAACCTCGCCGGATATCCACCCTTAAAACCAAAAATATCATCTTTTGTGTTTACCTCCTTGACCACAACCTATCATATGAGTATGGATCGTCAATTCAAGGAAGATCGCAAGATGGTGCCAAAATTGAAGATTTCAAGTATCTCTCCAAAGGAAATATATTTCTAGTACCTACCTTATCTCTATCACCTCTTTGCCCGAGGACGAGCAACGTCTAAGCATGGGGGAGGAGGTAGGTACAATGCAATTTAGAGTTTATGGGGAGCAAATGGGGAGCAAATAAAAAATGATGAAAGAAAGAAAGAAAGAGAAGAAAAAAATGAGTATAAAGAAAAAAAAGATAAAGAAAAATATGTATGAGAAAAGAAAAAAATATGAGTTTATAAAAATAAAATAAAGTGAACTCCCCGGTTCTCTAAAGTGCATTAGGAATCTCAAAAGCTTCAAGTTTTAAGATCCAAACTCATCTTTCCAACCATGTGCAATCCGATAACGAGGACTTCCTTTGTGCCTCGGGATCACTCTTTGCCATTTGCACATGTCCACCTATCTCAAAGTGTGTGTATTTTTCTCTCCCCCTCCTTGATATAACATTATTTTCCAATGACCTTTTTGACGAGTCTCGGTAAGACCATGAGAATCTTGTCTTGTTTTGACAACATCTCATTTATAATATCTTGGTAGGACTAAACTTTCCCAAGAAGCTCCACATAAAGCCTTCCACTATATATATTGAGAGGGGAAAGGAGTAGAATGAATAGGCTTTGAGAGACAAGATAAGATGAGAGTACATGAGGAAGATGCAAGGAAGTTTATTTTTGAACTTGGTTTAGCTCTTTTTCTTCATCTCGCTCTTAATTTCAAAATTTCTAAGATTCATTTGAAATTTGGGAGCATGAGGTAATTACTTGTGGGAAGTGCTTAAATTAATATCTACCCTCCATAAGGATGAAGGCTAGTACATTATGGAACTTTAATGATTAAATCCTTGAGAGCATTATGTTTTCTCGTGTATGATCAAGTGCAGGGTATAAGCAATGAAAGGCAACGCTGATAGTCATTAAAGGCTTACTCGAGGACGAGCAAGGTTTAAGCATGGGGGAGATGTTGACGGTGAATTTCCGTCAACCTAGCCATGAGTTTACCTTTAATGTTGGCATTGATTTATTATTCTAACCACTGGAACTAACCCCCCGTATATAACAAGTTCACTCTTGCATGTCGATTTTGGAGTTTATTGTTTACGCAGGAAATCTACGCTAAAGAGGAGACTTTCGGGATAAGTTCATCAAGCACTTTGGAAAAAGATCATGAAGCCCAACAAGAGTCAAGACACACGATGAACATGACTCCAAATGACCCGAGGACCAAAGCGTCAACATGCAAATCTTCAGGGACTCAACCAGAAAACAGCGAAGCTTGGATGGCAAGCATTCAAGCCTTAACCGCGAAGGAAACGACGTCAAAGGCCCACATGCAAGTGCACACAAATGGGGAATCACGCGAGAAGCTTCGGGACAAAAGACGGCGGCGAAACAGGCTGAAATGGGCCCAGGCCGGCCGACCCAGCCAATTCCGGGCCCGGTTCGGCGCCCCCTTTGACCTAGCCACCCTTCGGACTATTTATAGTCCCCCTGCCAAGAGCCACGTAGAAATACATTCGTCATCCGCCGTTGAGGAGCAGAGAAGAGAAGGACACCATTCCGGAGAGGAGGGGGTCGAGATGGTTGACTAGGGTTCCCCTAGCCGGTGTGGGAACCTTGCATGGAAGACCACGTCGGAGTTCCAGGAGCTAGGATCAAGATCGAGGTAGGATCCCGGTGGTGATCTTGTCCATGTATTGCTTTTATGTTGAATTAGTAGATTGAATCCGATTCTTAGCATCAAGTGCTTTCGTTGTGATTTTGTCTTCGTTTGGGTGTTTTCCTTCCCGATCTATCCCGCGGGTAGATTGCATAGGATGTTCTTGTAGCCATGGTGGCTAGAGGTGCATACCCGATCTACCAAACGTTTTCAACTTGTTCTTCTTGAACCCGCCGAGTAGTACCAACCCGTAAGATTATCCCCCGTAGTGACAGTACGGTAAAGGAGAAAAACGGGAGTCCTCGGAGTCGGAACGGGAGCCATGCTTTTAATGAGATTCGTTTTGCTACATTCTTCTTTGCTTTGGAACTTCAACAAAAGACCCGATCCAATCTCTAGATTGGTTCTCCCCTCTCTTTCTCTTGCTACCTCCGGTGTGCGGTAGACTAGATGAGTTTTGATGATGATCTAGTAGATTAGATGCAAAAACAACCTCTTGAGATCAAAACTTTTCCGCTTATTAGATTGGATCTTGCATTACACATTGTTCCACGGATTCGATACCTTGGGTTCACACTTAAGGGAACAAGGGTCCCTTGGCTACGACGGAGGACTTGTCCGCTTGCAAGTCCAAACGAACTTTGATACGACAATCAACCATCAACAATCAAGGATTTCTCAAAGATGACTATGCCTTTGACTCAACTTCTTCAAAAAGATGTGGCATTTGATTTACTTGCCCCTATCATTCAACCTCCAGATTGGAGTCAACCCTTCGAGATCATGTGCGATGCAAGTGACTATGTCGTAGGGGCAGTTTTAGGGAAAAGAAAGGAAGGTCGAGTTCATGCTATATACTATGCTAGTAAAACTCTTAATGAGGCTCAATTAAATTATGCCACAACTGATAAAAGTTGTTAGAGGTAGTTTTTTCCTTCGAAAAATTCAGATCTTACATCGTGAACTCAAAAGTCATCGTCTACACCGATCACGTGGCAATCAAGCATCTTTTGGCTAAGAAGGATGCTAAACCAAGATTGATTCCTTGGATCCTTCTTCTCCCAGAGTTTGATGTTGAAATCCGAGATTAAAAGGGGGTGGAAAACGTTGTGGCCGATCATTTGTCAAGGATGAACCATAGACAAGATGACAAGGAGCTTGTAGAGTATAAAATGAGAGATGACCACCTCTATCGAATAATCGACAAGGATATTTGCATGATCGATATCATTCGGGCAATTCGGAGAATGCCTCTTGATCACCTAGATAAAAACACTCAAAGGAGTATAATATCCGAAAGTCGGAAATATTTTTGGGATTCACCTTACCTCTTTAAGCTTGGGAACGATGGAGTAACGACAAGATGTCTACCAAGAGAAGAGAGGCAAGAGATTTTGAGAAAGTGTTATTCGGCGGAATACGATGGACATTATAGTCATTTTTGAACACAAGCAAAAGTATGGTCTAGCGGATTTTATTGGCCGGAGATGCATGAAGATGCTAAAAGGTATGTTGCCTCATGCCCCGAATGCCAAAGAACCGAAAACATATCTCAAAGGAATGTTATGCCCTTGAATTACAATCTACAAATCGATTTATTCGATGTTTGGGGGATTGACTTCATGGGGCCTTTCAAAAACTCACATGGATATGAGCACATCCTAGTCATGGTTGATTATGTATCCAAGTGGGTAGAAGCTATCCCATGTCATAAACCTTCCACGGAAGAATCCATCACGATGATTAAGAGTGTGATTTTCCCTCGCTTCGGTACCCCAAGAATCTTGATAAGCGATGGAGGAACTCACTTCACCGGGAAGAACTTTAAAAAGTGCTTGTCCAAGTTAGGGATTGAACATAGAGTGGCTACGGCATATCACCCACAAACCAATGGATAAGCGCAAACATCGAATAGGCAACTAAAGAGCATCCTTAATAAGACTATAGAAAAAGGAGGCAAGGATTGGTCAAAGAAATTGGATGGAGCATTATGGGCATATCAGACGGCGTTCAAGACACCAATAGGTGTGACTCCATATCAATTTGTTTATGGCAAAGCTTGTCATCTTCTGGTTGAGCTAGAACACAAGGCATATTGGGCAATAAAAGAGATGAACCTTGATTTAGACGCCGCAAGGATAAAACGAAGGATCCAAATTAGCGAGCTAGAGGAGATGAGGTTGAAAGCCTACGAAAATGCAAGCATTTACAAAGAGAGAATCAAGAGATGGTACGATAAGAGACTTAAGAAGAAGGAACTCAAGGAAGAAGATAAGGTCCTCCTCTACAATTTAAGATTTAAAACTTTCGGAAAAGGAAAGTTGCAAAGCAAATGGGACGAACCTTATGTTGTTCATTCGGTGCTATCCAATGGAGCAGTTATAATCATGGATGCGAAAGGAGATCAATTCATGGTGAATGGTCAGCGGCTCAAGGTGTATCTCGAACCTGATGTCGTGCCCCTTCACTTTGTTGATATCTTTATCATGGAGGATGAGCCCGAGCGTCAAGCCTAGGACATAAAACAAGGTGAGCAACCTGTAAATAGCTCTTATTTTTATCTTTCTAAAGTTTTTCGCAAGGTTTTACCAGGCCAACTTTTCTACACGGGCTAATAATTAGAAAATAGTGGGTAAGCCAAAAATTGGACCGAACCGCCTGCAAAACAAGGCAGGTCAGCCGGCCCGGTCCGATCGGCCCAGAGGCCCAGGGCGGCGGATCGCACCCATTTTTCTCTAGGACACGTGTTTTCGACTTCCAAGTTTGGTCCGACAATTTTTGGGAAGTCAAGAATAGGAAAGATTGGGTTCTAGGGCATTCTTTCTCGGGCTACTTAAAGGAACGAGATGGGAGCTCGGGAATCCATCCCAAGTTGCATTCTTTTGCCCCCACATTAGCTAGAGCAGCAGCCATGACATCCCCAAGGAGCGAGGAGGTGAAGCTAGGAGTCAAGAAGCCTTTGGAGCCAGAGGAGGTGCGGCGGTGCGAGCTCAAGCCCAAGTTGGAGATCAAGAGGACCGCCCGCATCCGTTGCGGAGGCCGTGTCCCGACCGGGCAAATCGCAAGCCGTCACCACATCAAGGAAGAGAAGATAGCAACTCCCGTCCGGAGATCGAAGCGTCTTCGGGGGATGAAAAGAAAGAACTACAAAGAGAAGATGCCCGAGCCGAAGGATTATGGAGATAGCGACTACTCCGACGACCGCAGCCCGAGTTCGTGGGCAGCCGCCGGGAGGGATGATAACGATCTTTACTACTGGGAGGAGGTCCCTAAGGAACCAACTCCCGAAGGTCCCAATGGCGGTGGTGATCCCGACGACGGCGACGACGGCGGCGACAATGGTGGCGACCCCAGCGACGACGACCCTTTTGGAGAGCACCCGATGTGTTGTGCGGCATGCCGCCATGCTATATCGGATCTCTTCACGTCCGTCGACGAGTGCTTTCTAGCCATGGAAGCAATGCGGCAAAGGATGGAAGACTTGGAGCGCATAGTCGACGATGACTACAAGTTCCTTAACCGAAACGTACAGAAGCTCATTGGGATGGTCGGAAACATCAAGAAGAAGTGGTGCTCGTCATGTGGAAAATTCCACCAAGTAGTTAGGATTCTTCCCCTCTATGGTTTTTGTAAAATATGACGAGGACGTCGTATGATCTAAGCATGGGGGAGAGCTAGCTAGATAGTTTTTAAAATATTTGCCTTAGTAGACTGGTTTGGTTTGGTTTAAAGCTTGCTAGTTTAATTTTTGGTGTGTTTTTAAATTTTTTAGCTTGAAAGTGTGTTAAATTAGTGTTTGAGTCAAAAAATCAAATAAAAAGAGTCTTTTACTTTTTGTCTCATGTGATGTTACTTCTTTCATTACTAGTATGTCTTTCTTTCATCTTTGATTTATGAGCACGAGCAATTGATTTGGAAAGTTTATCGTGGTGCTTAGTGGAGTTTACACCTCTAAAAGTACCCGCGCTATACTTTGATCTAGAACCTTGTTTTGGTTATGCTAAGTTTGATGATAATATTGGAGGAGTTTAATTCTGAAAATTATAAGAAAACCCTCATAATAAAGGTTAGCAAAATCTCTTTTTCCAAGTTGAGAGACAAAGAAAAATCCTATACAAGGCTGACTCAATATCCGCTCCACCATAAGTGCGGTTAGCATAATAAGTTGGGCTAGGATCCTTCTCTCTTGGAAGTTTTAAGTTCAAGCAATGATCATGTCCTTGTCTTATATCTTTTATTGATAGCCTCGTCATGTATTCGGTAACGAGACTCGAGCATCGAAAGTCCCGTACATCGCCGAATTCCATACCCAAACCACAATATCTCTTTTATACATCCTATTCCTTGAACACAACCTATGTTCGAAGATTCGTCTCGTTCCTAGCATGGTTTTTATTTAAAATTTAGTTTGTGTTTATGCAAAGGAGATGAGTGAAAGGCTTCGAAAAAGAGGTAGAGATGTCAAATAAAGAGAGAAAGAGAGAAGAAAAAATGTGTGTATGTGTATGGAAAAGAAAAGAAAAAAAGAAAAAGAAGAAAAAGAAAAAGAAAAGGTAAAGGAAAGAGGAAAAGCAAGAAAGGTATGAGGAGGGATGATTCAAGTGAAGATCAAATGAAGTGCAAGGACGGATGCCACATTGTTAAGAGACGAATCTTCTATTCTTCCAACCATGTGCAATCCGACAATGAGGACATCATCGGTGCCTTAGAGTCTTATTTTCTTTTGCCCTTGCACATGTCCACCATTCTATATCTTCTTATCCTTGATACCCTCACATCATAGTTTAATTCTCATGATCATTGGCTTGAAAGGTAAATGACCATTAGAGGAATTTCTTCGCTTGACAATATTTGTGTTGATCTCACTAGCCATACCCATAGCTCCACCTTACATGATATATGAGAGATTTGTGGGAGGTATTTATGAATTGTTTAGGATAGCCACTTCAATGAGTGACATGTGAGGACTTGGAGGAAGGTTTTTGTCTAATACTTCTTGCAGGAATTTTATTTTTGAAAAATCATGAAAACCCTCCGATGGAAGCAAAGAAGTAAGCATGACTGGAGTTGAGGACCTCTAGTGAAAGGTATGAGTTGTGGGGTAAATCTTGATTTGGTAAAAATTCTAAACGCCCATGTTTATGTATCATGATCATTGCTTTCATGTTTATTATATTAAAGATAAAGGATTGACTAACTTGTAAAGGAAGATTTAGCGGAACATGTTTTCAACACCATGGACAAAAGTTCTTTTGTAAGGAACTTGCTCGAGGACGAGCAAGATCTAAGCGTGGGGGAGATGTTGACTGTGAATTTTGTTACACCAAACATGTTCGTTACACTTTGATTTGAGCTTGATTATGGAACTAACCCGCCACTAGGCACACTAATGATATGACAAGTTCAACTTTGTATGTGCATTTGGAAGTGTTATGTTTTTGCAGGAAAACAAGGACTAAAGGGACGTCACAACAAGTTCGAAGGAGCAAATGAGGAGTCCCATTCGTGTTCAAGTGCATTGTGAAATCACTCCCAAAGGTGGCAAGGACCAAGGTGTTACAAAGGAACAACCCCGAGGATTAAAGCGTAAAGACCGGACTTCGTGCGAGAAGACCCCCTATCTTGGACGCGAGGATGACGTCGCCAAAATGATGCAATTAAAGGGGTCCAAGTGCAAAATGGCAAGAGGACCCACGTGGAGGAAGGGGCGACCGAACCGGGCCGAAATGGGCCTGGGCCGGTCGGCCCAGGCCTGCCAGCCCAGCCTGTTCGGATGTCAGTTTGGCCCCCCATTTCTTGAGCGTGAAGAAGATGCAACCCTAAGCACGTGTGGGTGAGAGACATGGGTACCCATGGGTCCCCACTGTTGACGGCTGTTAAGTGCTTACTTTAGCCGTCAATTTACTCATGAATAAAGGAGTAAGAGGCATTTCTTACATGCATTTTAGTTAAGAATAATGTAGTTCCACTTATCCTTGGAGATTATGTGATTGCAGGAAAATAAGCATAAAGAAGTGGCAAACTCACCTTATATGATTCATGCCAGTCACCTCAGCCAAGGAGTGGCTGCCACCTCAGGTGCCATGCATGCAAGCCATGTCACCAATCCAAGGGAGGCAAGCCCCGACGAATCAGAGCGTGACATGTGGACTTCACATGGATCCATGGGCCCACCAGAGCGCCTAAACTGCCTCAAGAGCACATGGACCTAAGGGCCCACAAGACAGCCACCCAGAGAAAGCACACCCCGAGGGGGCCCACCTGGGGGTCGGCCGACCCTAGGATCGGCCGAACCGACCTTGGGTCGGCTGATCCTGGGCTTCCACGTGGTGCTTGCCCATTGGTCCTAGAGGCCATCCCCGGGGTGTTGCGCTCCACTTGACGCTGGTGCTCGGGCCTATAAATAGAAGGGGAGGGGGTTCATTTCTTACCAACACACTTTACTCCTCCTCTCTCACTTTTGGTTTCTAAGGCTAGGAGGTAGGCTAGAGTAGTTCTACTTCAGGTTCCAATTATACTTTGGGATCTAGGTATGAGTTCTCTTGTATCTTTATTTTATTGTATGACTTTGATCTACTTCAGCTATTCAGCTATTTCATATAAAGTTGTGCTTGTATACATGGGTGATTTGTTCATGTGTTCTTTGCTTGTTCATCATTTAGAGGCTCATGTTCTTGATGAACAAGTAAGGCCTTTCGATCCAGTTGACAAGTGACTTACTCATGTTTTCGGTGTTTGTTCATAAGTTAGAGGCTCGTGTTCTTCACGAACATGACCCTTTGATCTTGTTGAATAGACATAGGAAAGCACAAATCCGTTTGTGTACCTAGCCTAGTTTGATCTAGTTAGATCCCATGTTTGTGTTGTATGCAGTTCGTGCTCAAGCTACGGTACTCGGTGTAATTGGCCGGTTTATCTGGTGGCTCTGACCTGGGTCACAATAGCCCGGGCTGGTCAAGTCCTGCTAACAACGTAAGCGTCGTGCTTGGGTTGCATAGCTACGTTACTTATGAGTGTATCCCACAGTTTGTCTTGGGGTAGGCCGCGGTAGTGACAGCCGTTGGACCCTTCTGGAATCCCCCACGTTCGGATACACTGTAGGAGTCTAAAGTCTAACAACCGGAGTCGTGCGTAAGCGACACGAGAGGTTAGCTCCCCGTTTGTACCTGGGTGCTTGAGCCAGCAGTCATGCAATGCTAGTGTGTATCTAACTCGTCTCACTAACTTTGTGTGTGTAGTACCTTAGAACCTAGAACTAACTCGTATGTTGCCTCCTAAGCCTAGGACCTTTAGAGAGAGTGTGTTTGTGTGTTCACACTACCAACTTATCTATCATATCTTACCCCTGTACTTGAGTGTCTGGTTTGTTTTCGTCTTTGATTTATACTCATTGCAATAGTGTTGAACTTGTTAATCCGCCCAGCCTTCCTTGGATTCGATACCCTTTGGAATACTCCTTTGGGGAAATGCTACAATGGTACTTCCGTGCGCTTGCAGACTCTTGTAATCGTTAGGATTACCATTTGGTTATTTCTGGCATCGTTGCTAGGAACTCATAACTTAGCATCGAGGATAAGAAATACCAACAAGCATTTCTGGCGTCGTTGCCGGGGAAGGCTAAGGATAACATGTCAACACTTTGCAAATGTTTATAATCATGACAGGGATGAAACAGTTCTCAATGCAGGCTAACCTTGATTGTCTTCTTTGTCTATTGATGATGAAGACAGGTAGTGTATGACTGGTTTTGACTTACCGCCGAATTTCACTGAAGATCCTGAGTCACTCGTGAGGAGAGCTAGAACTCATTTCGGTTCTCCCCAGCGTGTACATACAGAAGTCGACCCAGCTTCCTTTCTGCCATCTACATCAACTCCTATGGCCAACCAAGAGAAGACTCTTTGCAAGTACTCTGCTCCCTCTGCTGATCAGGTGCCCACCAGCCCCGACATCAACACCGGGAACAAAAACTTCGAGATCAAGACTGGCCTCATTACGATGGTACAGGCTAGCCCATTCTGTGGCAAGCCTAATGAAGACGCAAGCGCCCACTTGCAACAGTTCCTAGAGCTGTGCAGTACCTTCATTATACGAGGAGTGGAGGAAGATGCCATCCATCTGCGGCTGCTTCCATTCTCACTTCTGGGAAAGGCGAAGCAGTGGTTCTATGTGAACCGTGTAGATATTGACACCTGGGCAAAATGCTTAGCAGCGTTCCTCGTGAAGTTCTTTCCATTGGGCAGAACCAATGCCCTCCGGGGGAGAATTTCAAGCTTTCAGCAAGCAACAAGTGAAACCATTCCAGAAGCTGGGAGAGGCTTCAGGAGTACATCCTGGCTTGTCCCCATCATGGGATGGACAACTGGCTTATTCTTCAGAGTTTCTATAATGGGCTGACTCCGACAGCCCGAGGTCATATCGATGTTGCTGCTGGAGGGGCTTTCTTCTCTCTTACTATCGCTAACGCAACTAAACATTTTGAGAATACGGTCTCCAACCAAGGGTGGAGTGATGATCGACTCCAGCCACGTCAGTGGGGTACACATACCGTCAAGGAAGCGGATATGTTGCACGCCAAGATGGACCTACTTATGAAAAGAATGGATGATCTAACCAGCGAGAAGGCTGCCATGGCCGTCACTACTCAAGCTATGGATTCTCGCATGACTTGCGAAGTCTGTGGTGACACTGGGCGCTCAGGGAATTACTACCCTACTACCCAGGAGGATGTGATGTACATGAACGGCAACAACAATGGTTATCATCCACAAGGAGGTCAAATGTGGAACCAATCACGCCCTTATTATCAGGGCGGTTATCAAGATAATTCTTTTAACTCAAACCAACCTTCCCTGAGAGATCTGGTTTTCGGGCAAGCTAAGATCAACGATGGTTTTAATAAGAAAATAGCTACCTATGATAAGGCTTTGGAAAGCCATAATGTTAAAATTGATAGCCTTTCTTCTGCTCTTAAGAACCAGCTGAGCTTTAATAAAATGATAGAAACCCAATTGGCTCAGTTAGCTTCTTTGGTTCCCTCTGCTGAAGACGGGAAGATTCCGGGGCAACCCATGTCTTCTTGTGAGAATGTTTGTGCAGTGTCCACCAGATGGGGTAAGCCATCTGGGCAGGCACGAGCTGCTGACTATGCAGGGAGACCCATACAGCAGGTTCTTGATCCATGGAAATCTTCAGCAATTGTGCACAGAAGAGACCCTGGTTATCCGGCTATCACTTGCATGATATACTACCAGAGAATTAGGAATGCTCTCTGTGATCTTGGCACGAGTGTCAACCTCATGTCCAAGGCTATGTTCGAAAGTTTGGGATATCCTGCTCTTACTCCAACCTCGAGGACAGTTCAACTTGCTGATGCATCGATCCGATATCCGAAGGGGATTGTGGAGAGTCTACTGGTATTTGTCCAGGGTTCTTGCATCTTCACGGATTTCGTGGTCCTTGATATGTAGGGTGATGCGGAAATGCCACTCATCCTTGGGAGGCCGTTCCTAAGTGACGCAAGGGCAAGGAAAATTTGTGGAAAATGGGACCGTCCGTTTCCGCATTGGGAAGAAGAACTTGATGTTCCGATTTCGACCAACTGAAGAGCAATGCTATTCAGTGCAAGGAAATGATGAGCAAACTGGGTAATGGACGGAGCCACAACCCTAGCTCAAGCAACCTTTGACCGCACCAAGAAAGTCAAAAAAACACGGAAGGTGTGGCGGGAGGTACGGAAATCACACCCCTCTACTTCTCGGGAGTGGGGTGACGAGTGGAACTAATCACCGAGAAAAGTCTCGCTCTCGGACTTAAAATGATGAGTCCTTTCGCCAGAAGGTAAAATTGGTAGTTATCCCATATTTCCCTTTTCAAAATTTTATTTGATTTTTCCTAATGCATATTTGAATTTTCCATTCTTGCATCTGCATGCTAGAATTTTTCTAGCCAATTTCCCTTTTCGAATAAAAATTTCTAAAAATATAATTTTGAGTTGGAAAATCCTTAAAAATTCTTTTGAGCAAGTTTTTGGGCAAGATTGGACCGGGACACCTAGGCAGGCAACCACATGACCGTTAGAGAGCCGTTGTAAAAATCTGGAGGTGAGCGGACCCGAGGTGGGTTCGGCCGACCCCACAGGTCGGCCGACCCAGCCCAACGGCTACCTCGGCCCTCCTTCCTCCAACAGCTCCTAGCCGTTACACACGGCCCATGTCTCGGTGCCCGGCTCCATTGCCTATAAATACCAGGGGGTTTGAGGGGTGTCTTCACCCATTTCCATCATTCTCTCCCTCTCTTGTTCTTGCTCTTTGGTTTTCTTGGATTTCTTGCTCGAGATTGAGGTGTCAAGTATTCTCTCCAAGTGTTGCTGAAATATTGATCATTGGTGGAGCAACCTCGTAAGAATTTCATTCGGTTTCACTAACCCATCACCGAGTTGCTCGTGTTGTCCGATTGTTGTGCAAGATGAGTTGGGCCTCCGGCACACTCTGGAAGTTGACTCACTCATGCCATTCACGTGACGGGGGGAGCTCGTCTCGTCATTCCGAAGCTGCACCAAGCCCAATGTCAACCGACCGAGAAGAAGAGGAAGAGGAAGAGCTACGCACGCCACAAGCCGAAGAAGTGTACGCCGTCGACGCCGCCTTCATCGACTTGAGGAATGATCGTGAGAGACAGGCCTACGCTCTCATAAAGGACCGAGTCTCCGCCAACACCAAGGAGTTCGACCCGGGCCTTCTCGAGAAAACAGGTATGGACTCCGAGTTCGATTCCATTTGGCAAGCTCTAGGATGGGAAGGTTTTGTCTCGGTTCAGGAGGTTGGTTCTAGACCTACCACCATCCAGTTTCTCTGCACTCTTCAAGAGGATGCATCCGGTATTTCATTTTGATTTCATGGAGTTTCATGTCGAGTTTCATGGAAAGATCTTAGTCGCACCCTCGGTTTTCATCGTCGCTGTGCTCTTTCTCTTGAGCAAGCTTGCACCGGTTTTAATCGTGAAAGTTTTTGGGAAGAGCTCTCTGGTCGGCCTGTTCGCAGCAAGTTAGCACCTCGGTGCAACGATATCTTGCATCCCACTCTCTGACTGTGGCACAAGTGGCTCGCCATCACTCTCTTTCCAAGGGATGATGTACGACCCGTGCGCACTGACGAGATGATGATCCTATATGCCGCGGTCAGACGAATCAAGATCTCCCCTGTGTAAGCTATGATTCAGCAGTGGTTGACGAATTTTAAGATGACGGGTTCTATTGAGTTTACGTCTTTGATTTCCCGCATCGTCCCGACCGACCTTGCCTTCAGCGCACCTCGCATCCAGCACTACGAAGAGGGCGCGGAGGAAGAGACGCACAAGGTCGACCTCGACAGCCTCGAGGAGCACCGTGTGGCCGCGCTCATGCGGCACACCCGCCACAAGCAGCAGATACATCGCTACCACAACCGCAGCGTGCGGGAACGATCCTTCAACGTCGGCGACCTGGTCTTGCGACGCATCCAAAACACCAAGGACATGCACAAGCTCTCCGCACCTTGGGAAGGCCCGTTCATAGTCAAGGAAGTCATTGGACCAGCGACCTACCGCCTCCAGTGGGCTGATAGTCAGGGCGTCCCAAACGTCTGGAACATCAAGCACTTACGTCGCTTCTATCCTTAGAAGATCTGTACCAAAATAAAAAGCTATGTACTCTTCCCTCTTGTAATTTACAGTTAATAAAGATGAGATTCCCTTCGGCAGGCTTCCTGTCGACCTACACCTGGGTCTCCCTTTTACTTTCTGTTCACCCTTCCCCCCGAAGTGCTCGGGGGCTTGGTCTAAGTTAGGCCCGACACACTCGGGGGCTTGGCTTCGCCAACCTAAGGGTCTCGCGACCTGAAGGGGTTCTTTATGTTTTCCTGGTTTTTAATGCGTCACCTCTTAGCGTAGCTCTTACTCTTTTTATGCACGTTCCTAAGTTGTGCGATTGCGAGACCTAGGGTCAAGACCCTCCTCCGCGCGCCGGCTGCACCTAACCCTCCATGCTGAGCCGTGCAGTCGGTAAGCCGTTCCTCCACTGAGTTGGGTTAGCGAAGGGAACACTTTGCAATCTCGCTACTCTTGAACTTTCATAACAAGCGTTTTTGCTATTCAAGGGGGTTGTGCGCTTTAAATAAAATTGCTTCCTTTTCATTAATGCAAGGTCTTTTACATTGATAAGATAGGTCACAGGCCTAACCTACATCTACTCCCTGATGCATCCTAAGCCTTGATTTTTAGAGGTCGGCCTTCTTGATGATCTCCCCCGCGGCGGCCTGGACGTCTTCGCTGCTCACCAGCTCGGCCAAGTCGACGTCCTCCGCGACCTTCTGCAGGTCGAATGATGGCTTGTGGAACTTCACCGTCGCCATGGCTGCGGCCGCAGCGAGCTTGCTGGTGTCCAGCAGCAACGTCTTCATCCGACCCTCGGCCTCGTCCAGGCGGTCAATGAGCTCCTTTGGCTCCGCCCCTTCAAAAAAGGCTCAATTACATCCTCGACACAACGCCAGCAAAGCTCTTCAAGGGAACCGTCGCTCACCTTCCCGGAGCTCCTTGGTCCTCTCCTTGAGGACCTGCACTTGGTCCTACGTCTCCGACAGCTCATTCTTCAGGGCCTCCTCCATCTCCTTGGCGCCTGGATGTGTCAAAAGGTAGAAACTGAGAAAAGACCTAACCGTAAGAAATCAGGACTCAAAGGACGATCAAACGTACCATCAACAACGGCCTGTAGGTCGTCCACGGCATCCTTTGCCTTCTGCTGGGCAGCCTCCAGCTCCTTCTTCAAGGAGGTCACCTCCTTCTCCGCCTGGCGGGCCATAAAGGTCTTCACACGCTGGACCTCCTGTGCGGCCTCGATCTTGGCTTGCAGCAAAGCCTCTTGAGCCGCGGCTGCCTCTGCGTAGGTGTTGGCAGCCTCCCTCACCAGGCGCGCCCGGGCTTGCGCTCGCTCGGCGAGAGACTGGAACACAAAAAGCCCATCTGACGTCAGGACCTTGGAACGATCAAAGCAGAAGCTGAAAATTAGCAGGATTGAGGATGGGAATTTACCGAGAGCGTCCGCGCGATTGTCCACTGCACCACCTTGAATTCATCAACGTCGTGGTGGTCAGCGATGATGTCGTCCTCCCACGGAGTCCCGACGTACAGCACCTGTCGTCCTCTTCTCCATCCCAGGTCGGCCTGCCTCCGCAGCTTGTTGGTCCTACACAGGTGGCGGGGCGGACATGCATAGGTCGCTCTGGAGACCTTCAACCTGCTGAGCGCCGCCGGCGGCGACCTTCTCCACCTCTGATGCCGCTGCCCCTCCGGCCCTAAGGGTCTGGCTCGAAACATCTGCGGCTGAGGCCGTCGACGACTGCTCCACCGGCGCCCTCTCTCCTTTGTGCCCGAACGCCTCCTGGCCTGAGGCATTCTTGGCACTCTCCGACGTTGCCGGCGTCGACCCGCACACATGCGATGACCTTCAACAACAAAGAAAACTAGACCCTCAACACAAAAGCGAGGCAGGCATGGATCCGGTGACTTACTTGCCGGCGGACCTCTACCCAAGCTTGATGGGCTTAGGCGGATCCTTCCTCGCCTGCTTCTGCGACCCCGTGTCGCCCGGCACATCCGCGCCCGACCTCGAGCGCTCCTCTCCCCCTGCGACCTTGCGGGGTGTCTGTGTCGCCTGCCCGGTCAACGCGTCGGGCGACTTTGCGTCGTCCTCCTCTTCGACGTCGATCGTCTCGACGTCGGTGTTGGCCGTCGCTGTATCCGCTGACACAGCGGGGCCTGCCCTCTTCCTCTTCTTCTTCGACTCCGCCACCTGGGTAGCGGCGATCGTCGCTGCGGCCTTGGATGCGGGTATCTTGCCCGCAGTCTGCCGCGTGCGTCACGGCGGTGGTGCGGCGACCTTCGCCGGTGCCCTCCTCGCGGTGGGTTCCTCATCATCGCTACCCACCGACGAGTCAGAGAGGTAGTCCTCGATGCACTGCTGCGGAGGGGCCTGAACATCCCCGCAGCCCGGACCTTGAAGCTCCGGTCTTCTTCGTTGCGCAGCGGAGCCGGGCACCTGTACATGCCCTCACGACTCTAAAATCAGAAGACCAATGTGAAAATCATTCACAAACTTAGACAACAGAAATCAAGGTCGATTCAGAGCTTGAGGACTTACAGCTTCGGTGGGCAGGTACACGCTAAGCGCCTTGGGGCACGTCCGGTTGCGGATGCGCTCGGCGAATATGCTCTTCACCCGCGCCACCATCTCCTCCTTGGAGACCTTGCGTCGCACGACCCGGGTGGGGTCGGTCTGACCCAAGTACTTGTAGGCCGGGTGTACCCGGTCCTGGATGGGCTGCAGCAATCGCCGGCTGAAGCTGATCGCCACAGCGCCGCCCATCAGCCCATCTGTCTTCAACCTCTCAAGGTCGTCCAGCAGTGGCTGCAGGTCGTCAGTCTCCCACGATGTGAGCTGGTTGGACCACTCGGTCCTAGGCACGGGCGCGTACCCAGACCTGGTGGGGAGTGCCGGCGCCAGGTTGTCGAGGTAGGACCACCCCTGCTTCCAACCCGTGGTGTTGTCAGGCAGCACCAGGTCGATGTACACCGACTTCATATACCGGCGCAACATGAACCCAACGCTGCCAACAACGTCGGACTTCCCCGTCTTCTTCAGCTCGAAGAAGTGCCACCACAGGTGGAAGTGCGGCGGTATCCCCAAATACGCTTCACAAAGGTGGATGAAAGAAGAAACGATCGTAATCACATTGGGGACGAGGTGTACCAAGTTGATCTTGTAGAAGTACAGGAGCTCGTGGAAGAAGTCCCCGGTAGGGACCCCAAATCCGCGCTCGATGTGCGCAAGGAAGACGACGGTCTCGCCGGTCCCCTCGGTGGGGAACGCCTCGCCGACCGCAGGCCTCCAGGCCACCTCCGCCTTGGGCTTCAGCAGCCCGCAGGTCGCCAGGGCCTGGATCTGCTCCTCCGTCACCACGGACGGCTCCCAGATGGTCTCCGGCGCCAGCGCAAGTTGGGGCTCCATATCCTCCTCCTCTACTCTGATGGATCTTGCTCTGAACACCACGAGCGATTTCGTGCGCATGCGAGGGTGCACGGCACGACGGACCTAAGCGCAGCGGCACCACTGATTTCGCTGGAGCGTTCGAAGCGGTGGCGGAACCCTAAGCTCTGAGCGGAAATGAAAGCATGTGGGGGTCCTGGCCCGCCGCTCGGCCTTATATAGCTGGGACCCAGTGGCGCTATGGGCCGCCACGTTCAACATCTCTCCAGCGGACTTTGCGGCAACCTAACGGATCCTTGCCCAACAGATCTCTTTGCCAACAGCTCTTTCGGCCTAAGCAATACAGGCAGTAACGGCTAGTTCCATACGGGAATCTGCGTCCGTCGAGTTTTGGTCAACGTCTAGACGGTCGTGGACTCGTCATGCCCCACGTCTAAGCCCTCAAACCCCGATACTTTTGATATTAACTTCAAGGTCGTCATGCCTCACAGATGACCTATGGACCCACTACACCGCTTCTACAAGGTCGACAAGGACCTGGCAGCTTCCTAGGTCGCCTCGGTCTACAAACGGCGGGTTCACACCACGTCTCCTAAGCCCAGCTGCCTTCATGCCTTCTAGGTCGCCTCGACCTACAGCGGTGGAAACTACCAACAGCCCCATGCTTAAAGGCTCTACTGCCTGTTGGCAACCTCCTGGTCTTGACTACAGCTCCTTGCTGAGCCCCTGCCGCCTTCTAGATCGATTGGATCTACAGCTCTCAGGTTGACGCCCTGCGTTGTGCCACTACACAGCGGCCGTGTTGACTCCGGTCGACACGGGACCTTCGTCGATATACAAGGCCTCCTGAAGGTCGGTGTGCTGTTACAGCCCCGCCGGGACCTTGACCATGTCATTGCCGCCCGGGCGCCTCTACACACACTCAAGATGCTCTGTTTGTCATGCAAACATGTGTATAAAAGCTTCGTAAGCTACAAAGCACTTTGGCCCACGACCAATTACAAATATGCAAACATATTCAAGGTCCCGAACTACCTTACATAATGACTGCGACGCAACCTAGACTGATGAAGCACGTCGCAAGCTTTCTTCTAGCTTCAGGACCTACTTGGAGACCTCCACCGCCGCCGTTGTCGCAGCTGCCACACAGCCACCTCTACTCGAGCTCCAGAAGGTTTCCTGTGGTACCCACACTTACGTCTGGGCTCTCCCACAAGATTCCAAATGGAACCAGCGTCACCTCGGGCCTTCCCCGGTATAGCACAGTGACCTCCAGCATCACCTCGGGCCTCCGCTCACAAGGTCCGTCAAGGCATGTACTGCCCCATGCTGCACCTGGATTCCTCGCTGGGCGCGGGTGAAGCGGCTGATGGAGTTCTCTCAACTTCGCAAGCATTCTTCTAGCTCCTGTTATTGATGGCCTAGCTCTATGCTCTGGTGGATGGAGACAAGCCCAAGGCATGGCAAAATTACTACACAGCTTCGCCATGGTTCACTCGGCTGGCTCAAGTGATGAGCTTAGCGGTGCGGTCACCTATTTATAGCCGCAGCACAGGGCCTTGGATCCCACCTACAACTCAGCTGGCGTGGCGTCCTTATCCGGTCGCTGTTACCGCGTGAAGCACGAGGTCCTTGTTCACTCGTGGGAGCATCAACGCGCCTATCCCCTACCTAACAACGTCCTGGCGATTCTTGTCTTTTGCGGGCGGACAGCGACTACAGCTTCGTTTGGAGGCAGGCCCTGTAATCGTATAGTGCGCTCATGACTTAGGACGCGACAACCTTCGGTGTTTGCCGCTTTCCTCAAGATTCCATGTGTTTTGTCGTATTCCAACCGGTCGACAGAGCATTAGATGGAAGCAGAAGGCCGCAGGTTCTCTTTTTCTTCATTTTTGGAGCATCAAACCGGCCATTTTGGTCGCTTTACTGCTCGGGGGCTACTCCACGAGTGCGTCTTACGACACCCTCTTTCTTCAGCGTCGCATCGACCTACCAGAAGCCCACTTCCGCTACTCCTCTGCTCGACCTACCTACGGTTGGCAGCGCGACCTTCCTGAAGGTCGCAGAAGCCCCTTCGTGCTACCTGACCTAGGTCTGGTCGGCGGTTCTTCAAGATCGATGCCTTGTCTTCACTTCGACCTTCTGTACCTATGTTCCAGAAGCTTGATGTTCGACTTTGTGCGTGCTGGAGGGGTTCTTTTTCTTTGGATCCCCGTGCACCCTACATGACCTTGGTGACGCCATGACTTCTCCAAGCCTCAACATGACTTCACCTCGGCCGCTACGCCTACACGTCGATCGGGGGCTTGAGAGACATGGGTACCCATGGGTCCCCACCGACCAGGGTCCCAGAGGTCCCTGTCAAGTGGACCCGACCTGTCAGAAGCCCGGCCGACCTGCAAGTGGGTCCGAAGACCTTATCCACAACCCCGACGACCTTGGAAGACTCCAGAAGACCTTATCCAGATCCCGGAGGATCCGCAGGACTTGGAGCGCAAGGCGAGCTACCAGACTTCGGCCCGGTGCCGCCAGTAGGTCCGCAGATCGCGGGATACTCCCTGTAATCAAGGCAGATGGCCTTCCCATTTTGTAACCGACCCCGATGAGGGCCCATCAACCTCGAATGGAAGCCCTAGCCCATTAAGCATATAAGGCGGCCTAGAGCTCCATTCGAGGAGACTTCCCTTCTTCGCATAATTCCATCCCATACTGGACGTAGGGTTTGTCACACCCTGAAATTTCTGAATTTCAGGATGTGAATAGGAAAGAAAATTAACCAATGATTTTCTCTTAATATTAAAATTTTCCCAACATTTATTTTCTTTACAGGAAATATAGTATAGGTAAAAAAACCTTGCTTGATTTTCTGAATTAAATAAATGGTTATGTGAGTATTGCATTCATACCGATGCATCATGGTGTTTCTTGAGTGCAAAATGTTTTAAAGTTGCGTTTAGGCGCTGACCAAATCCTTCTGAGAATTTTCTAGACTTTTCTAGAATTTATTCTCACTTTCCTCGAGCTAAGTGTTCTTCCCACCATAATATCAAACGCTACTCCAATTCCTTGCAATATAAAATTCATTGCCAATCTAGCTTAACTAATTATCATACTCTGCATGGCGTATGCATTGGGCATGCTGCTTTCTTCCATGTAATGCAAGCTTTCCACAATTTAAATGCTCACGAGGCCACCCTCGTGTTCACTAGCACCTCAACATATCTGCTAGCCTTTTCTTTTTATCTTGTCGTAGCATACGAAATATCTTTCTTGGGCCAAAATGAAGCTGCAATTGGTTGGCCTGCACATGAACGGAAAGGCACACAGACCACTCCGTTTTCTGTTTCAGCTTTGCCGTTTCCTATTCCGTCTCTGTCTCGTTGCAAGGCTTGTTCCTCTCGCCTCTCGTAGCTGCAGCGAACATGAGTTCAATCCTGACCGTCGAGTTTGTTTCCAACCAGAATCAGGGTCGGATATATCTGCAGCACGCACTTTGCGAGTCCTTTAAGCAGCAAGCTAGATACATCTTTTTCCATCTATTGCTGTTTCGGCCATCTACCCTAGGTGGCTAGGTCCTTGGCAAGCTGCCTCCGCCGCCGCCAACCTCGTCGAAGAGTCAAGACCTAGCGCCGCACCGCGGTCTCACTCCGCAAGGCCTTCGCCAGGAGTTCCGCCTCGCCGGACCGCACATATGCCGCCTCTTCTCGTCGCTGGCCGTCTGCCGGAACGTCACCGACCGTGTGAAGACCGTGCCGACCGCCGCCCTCACCGTTCACTGATCAATCCTGACGACGCGATCGATCATCGATCACCGTCAACTCCGACGGCCATCACGAGGTCGCCGTCGCCGAGTTGCTGCTGGAGGAACACGTATACGTACGTCCAGGCTGAAGGCCGAACTCTGAACATCAACCGTCATCCTCATCGAGTTCGTGTTTGGTCTCGAGTTCACGACCTGAGAACATCAGCACTTGTTTCCTGTCATGGAGAGCTACCTGTGATCTGCTCACCGCTGCATGCCAACGCCATGCTCACATCACCTGCGTTGCCGAGCCAGCGTCGAGCCCGGCCGTCGTCGTCGCTCTGACATCGCAAGCCATCAGGAACTAGCTATAGACAGAAGGTCACGTTCTTGTACAGAAGCAAAAGCCATGCATCGTTCATACTTGCTCTTGCCGGTGATGACATCATGGTGGCATCATGCTTATGTGGTAATTAGGACTTTTCCTTTACCAAATAATCAGCAATTTTCCTACACTTCTTTGTGAAACTTCATTGATCATTAGGCCTTACAAATCTTTGATCTATGGAATAATTATTTATTCATCTGTAAAATTTTTGCTCACGCCAGCCAATCTATCTGTCATTTAATTTCTTTTCTTGATTATTTTTCATGGTGACCCTAATATTCAATCAGTTATCCTTTTATTGCTATTAAAATTCATATCTTATTCAATTCAATTCCGATCTGAGTAATTCTTTCACTGACATGTTCATCCTAACGCGTAGATTAGTTTTGTACCGCTTTTCAGTACGTTTTATGACGACTGGTGTACTGTTTTTAATTTAGATTGTTTGATTGCTAGAATATGTGTGCTCTGAATGTTTTGATCGAGCCGATGATTGATGCGAGTAGAATGAGCGTGGTTCGAGAAGCTTTGAAGAGTAAGAGGCTGAAGATATTCTGAGCAACTATTCTCTGGTTAAAGGCAAGTGTGTCCTTGATCTTTTGTCCTAATAATGTGTTTAATCACTCATTGCATATGCTTGCATTAATATTGATGGGTCCTATTAAGGTTCATCCTAGTCTTTATGATCATTCCTTGTCAACCTGGGTTTACATTTATGTTGGGTAGCTCTTGCTTAGCTGCTATATCTTTGGGTTATGGTGGTTATAATGAACAATAATGATGAAACATGCTTTATCTTTTATGTTATATCTCTGGTTGCTTAATACAAGACCACATGAATAATCGGAACATGGAGCGACCACCCAGGAAAACCGTACAACCACACGACATATGGCTCTGTCTTGGCTGAATAATTAGAGACTTTGATGTTGTAGCAACCCTACCTGAAAGGGGCCAATGGGGAGGCGTTGTCAGAGTATAGACCTACTCTAGCGGGGAATTGGGCTTTTCTAAGACACGGTACCCGCTAGGGAGCTTTATGCCCTGCTTCGTCCTGAAACCTAGTGGGTTGCTGCACATTAGGGAATCTTTGTAAAGGCCTCGTAGCGTCCCTATGCAATCACACCTCGGTAGTGTGGTATGATGCTTGGCCAGCATCACATGGTTGGGTCCAAAACTCTTCGGAGTTTTTACGCGACTTGTGGTGAAAGTGTACAACCTCTACAGAGTGGAAAACTAATCGATTAGCCGTGCTCACGGTCAAGAGCGGTCTGGACCCTCACATGATAATTGAACTTGAAGATGGACTTAAATCATGCTCTCTGGCTATGCTTGCCATGTTATTATGGTGTACCTCTTACCTTATGCTTAATGTGGGTTGGTATAAACTTATACTTTATTAGTAATCAGGTGCTAATAAAATTTGACCAATTAAAATGCTAAATGCTTAAAGCCTAGTCCACTATAAAGCCTTTGCATTCATACTTTCCCACACTTGCTGAGTACGACAAGTGCTCACCCTTGCTATAAACAATGTTGCTCAGAAGGTGGAAGCCGATATGAAGATGTTGCTGGTGCTAGGCGTACGCAACCCCCAGTCGACTGCCTGTGATGTTTGGAGCCTTCGTTTCCAGGATTAAGCGTAAATCTCTGATAATCTCCCTTTTTCTTACGTGATACTGTTTCTGTATTCACTTATATGTCACTATATGCATGAAACTTGATCCTGGCATGCATATAGATTTGCACTTGGTTTTCTTTGGAAAAACAGGTGTGACAGAGTGGTATCAGAGCTGTATCGACTGTAGGACGTAAGCCTAGTTAGCAATGGTTGTTCCTAAAGCTTTCCTATGATCTAAAATTCATCACTACCTTTCCCTTGAGCTTTGTGATGAATATTCCCACTCCTTGACCAACTTTGCTTTCCTATCCACTTTAAAAATATCTGTCAATTCCTATCCATCCATCCTCATCTTTGAACTTCCGTTCCTCAAACAATGCTGCTTTGGATTCTCCCCTTGACCTTTGATTCCAAAGTGTCCTTTCTGATTCAACATCCTTAGATGATCAATGGTCGGTGAAGCTATGCCCATGCTTAGGAGGATACCCTATGACTATTAACAACGTGTAGCTTCGTTCCTTTGTCTGTGTCTTGATTGGTGGAATTCAGTGCTTGCATGATGATGCTTGTCTTTATGACCTTGATTGATTCGTTTCTTTGCAGTGAGTGTTGGTGTATTGTGGGTCTTAAATCTGCAATAACATCAGTTGTCTAGTTGGGTTCTTCTTTTGTGCCTCCCAAATCCTTGTTATCTCTCTTTTTATCTACTTGATCAATGAAGGACTCCAGAAGAAGAAAAATGAAGCCCGCACCAATGCCAACAAACAAATGCTACCACCACCATCGTCATTTAGAAGTGAGCAAGTTGAAGAAAAGAAGACCTCACTCTACCTTTCTTCCCATCTTGTGCTTGCTGTTATCCCATCTAACTCACTCCAAAGAAGACTCCAACAACCAAGAAAGATGAATACTCAAGATCCTACACACAGATGACAAAAGGAGGATGATCGTCTACCCACCTCAACAGTAATGTTCTTTTGTCTCCCTCCTCCTTGCCTCTTCTTTCTTCGAATCTCGGGAAGAGATTCCGTTTAAGGGGGTAGATTTGTCACACCCTGAAATTTCTGCATTTCAGGATGTGAATAGGAAAGAAAATTAACCAATGATTTTCTCTTAATATTAAAATTTTCACAACATTTATTTTCTTTACAGGAAATATAGTATAGGTAAAAAAACATTGCTTGATTTTCTGAATTAAATAAATAGTTATGTGAGTGTTGCATTCATGCTGATGCATCATGGTATTTCTTGAGTGCAAAATGTTTTAAAGTTGCGTTTAGGCGCTGACCAAATCCTTCTGAGAATTTTCTAGACTTTTCTAGAATTTATTCTCACTTTCCTCGAGCTAATTGTTCTTCCCACCATAATATCAAACGCTACTCCAATTCCTTGCAATATAAAATTCATTGCCAATCTCCAATTCCGAGCTTAACTAATTATCATACTCTGCATGGCGTATGCATTGGGCATGCTGCTTTCTTCCATGTAATGCAAGCTTTCCACAATTTAAATGCTCACGAGGCCACCCTCGTGTTCACTAGCACCTCAACATATCTGCTAGCCTTTTCTTTTCATCTTGTCGTAGCATACGAAATATCTTTCTTGGGCCAAAATGAAGCTGCAATTGGTTGGCCTGCACATGAACGGAAAGGCACACAGACCACTCCGTTTTCTGTTTCAGCTTTGCCGTTTCCTATTCCGTCTCTGTCTCGTTGCAAGGCTTGTTCCTCTCGCCTCTCGTAGCTGCAGCGAACATGAGTTCAATCCTGACCGTCGAGTTTGTTTCCAACCAGAATCAGGGTCGGATATATCTGCAGCACGCACTATAGATGGCCATTTGGCCCGAGGCCCATGGGCCAGCCCGTAGCACGATTTTTTGGCACGACACGAGCACGGACCCAGCACGAAAGTTTCGGGCTCGGGCCGGCACGAGCACGACGTCGGGCTAGTGCTGGGCTGCAATCTCAGCCCACCGTGCCAGCCCAGCACGTCACGAAATTGGCTGGCCCGACGCGGCACGTGGGCTGGCACGACGGCCCACGGCCCAACTGGCCCATTTGGCCCACATATAAACTCCCGGTGCCTCTCACCAAACCCTAACAGCCTCCCTGCCCTTTCTCCTATGCCGCCGCCGCCTACTCTGGCAAGTCCGGCGTCGTCCCCTCCTCCTCCACCACCGCCCCCTACTCCGGCGCCGTCCCCTCCTCCTCCACCGCATCCTTCGCCGCGGCCGCCCTCTACTCCGTCGCCATCCCCTCCTCGGCGCTGCGCATGGAGGTGCCATGGCGAGTAGCCGCGGCCGGATCCGTGCGTGGTGGTGGCCGGTGGGGGTGCAGCCGGCGTTGGGGGAGCTCCATGACGCGGCGGCGGGAAGCTCCGGGCGCGGCGGCGGGAAGCTCCAAGCGCGGCGGTATGGCCAGCGGTGGGGAGCTCCGGCCTCCCTGGCGCCATGGGGATCAACCCAGCACTCCGGGCGCGGCAGAGCTGGAGCAGAGCGCGGCCTAGCTTCGCGACCCGACGACCTTCTCTTCCTCCCCTCCGGTGCGGCGGCCGTCGACCTTCTCTTCCTTCCTCCCATTCAGCACGGCGGGCTGGCACGGGCACGACGGCACGCTGGGCTGTCGTCGTGCCATCGTGCCGTGCCGGCACGTAAATTCTCCTTCGTGCTCGTGCTGTGCTTGACGGCCAGCCCGTAGTGCCGCCCAGCACGGCACGAAGTGCCCTTCGTGCCGCGTCGTGCCGTGCCGACGTCGTGCCCGTGCCGTGCTATGCTGCGCGGGCCATATGGCCATCTATAGCACGCACTTTGCGAGTCCTTTAAGCAGCAAGCTAGATACATCTTTTTCCATCTATTGCTGTTTCGGCCATCTACCCTAGGTGGCTAGGTCCTTGGCAAGCTGCCTCCGCTGCCGCCAACCTCGTCGAAGAGTCAAGACCTAGCGCCGCACCGCGGTCTCACTCCGCATGGCCTTCGCCAGGAGTTCTGCCTCGCCGGACCGCACATATGCCGCCTCTTCTCGTCGCTGGCCGTCTGCCGGAACGTCACCGACCGTGTGAAGACCGTGCCGACCGCCGCCCTCATCGTTCAGTGATCAATCCTGACGACGCGATCGATCATCGATCACCGTCAACTCCGACGGCCATCACGAGGTCGCCGTCGCCGAGTTGCTGCTGGAGGAACACGTATACGTACGTCCAGGCTGAAGGCCGAACTCTGAACATCAACCGTCATCCTCATCGAGTTCGTGTTTGGTCTCGAGTTCACGACCTGAGAACATCAGCACTTGTTTCCTGTCATGGAGAGCTACCTGTGATCTGCTCACCGCTGCATGCCAACGCCATGCTCACATCACCTGCGTTGCCGAGCCAGCGTCGAGCCCGGCCGTCGTCGCCGCTCTGACATCGCAAGCCATCAGGAACTAGCTATAGACAGAAGGTCACGTTCTTGTACAGAAGCAAAAGCCATGCATCGTTCATACTTGCTCTTGCCGGTGATGACATCACTACTACAGAAAACGTCTTTAGCAGCGGGCGAAATGGCATTTCTAGGTGCGGGCGGCAAACCCGCTCCTAGCTGTCGCTTTTAGAAATAGCGATTGCTAGGAGCGGGTAAACGAACCGCACCTGAAAAAGATTTGTAGGTGCGGGTGACGCTGTCACCCGCACCTACAAATGCCATTTCCAGGTGCGGACGACAAGGTCATCCGCACCTGGAAAACACATTTTCAGGTGCGGACGACAAGGTCATCCGCACCTGGAAATGTGTTTTCCAGGTGCGGATGACCTTGTCGTCCGCACCTGAAAATGTGTTTTCCAGGTGCGGATGACATTGTCGTCCGCACCTGGAAATTGATTTCCAGCTGCTTTGAAATTCAAATTTTGAATGTTTGAAATTCCCGCCAAAATTTGGAACGTTTGAAATTCAAATTTTATGAAAGCAACATGAGATCTAAAGTAAGCATAAGCACAATAATATGAAAAGAAATTCATATACATATCGATCTATATCATTACATCCCATTGATAATAAGGTTTTTTCCACTGACAAAGTTTAGACATCACATCATGGCTCGCGGTATTCTTGACTCTCCCACTCACGTAGGCTAGCAAATTTGTCTTCTTCCGCTAATACATGTTCAGGGTGATAATATTGACCTCTAGGATTTATCACTTCATGCATAAGGTAACGGCAGAAATCCGCAGTTACTTTGAGAAGGTGTCTCTCATGGAGTGTTACGTCACGAGGTCCGATGTCAATCTACAATACACAAACAATATAACAATTGTTAGATCATGCAAAACACATATGTATAGTGTATATACATCCTGAGACATGAAAGGTAGTAGGTCCTTACTCGTTCAGGATCACCCTTATATCTCCTAAGACACCTCATCATTTCCATCAGGTAAAACCCGCAGTATACACTGCCAGGTGGTTGCTTGTGGCATGGAAAGTTTGTGCGAATATTCATTTTTTCTGGGTAGGCAGGATTAAATTTCCCTCCTTTCTTAATGTAGTGTTGGTAAGCCCTGTTTAGAAAAAAAACATAGAAGTTATTAGTTGCCAATCGATGTTTAGAATATAAGTCTGACAACAGAAATACACTAACTTTTGAAGGATATCTATGAATTCCTTGTACATGTCTCTACGCCAATCCAGTGAGTCAAATACTACCACCCGTCCCAACTTGGGGTCTATAAGAAATAAAATCCAGTGATTCCTGCATACATGTTATATAGAATTTTTAATCTTTTGAGGCATTGATGAGAAATTTTACATATATATTTTTATAAGTGGTAGAAATGTAAACTAACCCGATGTGGTAGGGCGCCCATATGTAATCTCTATCTTGCCACTTCAAGAACATATGTGTCATGTAGGATGCAAGACGCTTCATAGCGTTTATATGTCCAATTCTTCGCTTCTTGTTTCTTTCCGTAGTTGTCTTCAAATCTTTTAGTTCATCATGATTGTCTTCCCATCGGGTGGGGTGCATATGCCTCTCTTCAGCAATAACAAAAGGATCCAAAAATTTAATTTTCTCCTTTGAAAGATGCATTTCTTGTTCTTGCATCCTATACAGCAAAGCTCAGATAATTAGTTATGCAAACCGTAAGCCTTACACACACACAAGATATTAGCATGGATATGAGACACTTACATGCACCACAATCTGATGACTTGTACATCTATCATTTGTAGGTGGAACAAATCATGGAGGTCATGAAAATCTAAGTTGATTTCTTTTGCTTGTGGAAGAAGTGTAGGTCCGAACACATCCAATGGGTATCGTGCCTGGAGGCCTCTGAGCCCAAGAGAACAAGCCCTCATATACCAAGCATGCATCCGTCTCATCTCCCATGGAACTTCTGCGAGTGCCCAGTCGGGTAATAATGGCATACCCCATTCATATCTTAAAGGGCAACTACCAGGTATGTCTGGTATTTCATCGACTCCAATAGTCTTCTCGAAGTTTGTGTCAGTGCGGGGTACCGAATATCCTGGTTGTTGGATCATTGGCATATTGACAGACGGTGTGGTCGTCGTGTCCTGTTGCTTGTTCTTTGATTTGGTATTACTCTTATGCCACCGTGCAGCGATTTCTGATCCTTCTGGATCCTTCGCATAAGCCCGTATCATTCTAGGCACCATTTGTCCTTGTGATGCCTCTTTTCCTACAGATCCCGAAGCTGCTCGTGGTGTGGGCATACGAGGTGGAGAATCTTGAGCAGCTGGTGTGGACAAATGTTGCGGAGATCTTTCAGGAGGTGGTGTGGGCACACGCTGCGGAGATCTTTTAGGAGGTGGTATGGGCACACGCTGCGGAGATCTTTCAGGAGGTGGGGTGGACACACGTTGTGGAGATCTTTCAGGTGGTGGTGTGGGCATAAGAGGTGGGGATCCTTGTATGGCTGGTGGTGTGGAAACACGTTGTGGAGGAGATGGTGGTGCACTTGCCAACGGTTGCTCCATAGATTGCAGATGTTGTGTTGGAGGCAGAATGATATCTCGTTTATGCCACAATATTGTACTGTTGAGGCTTTGACCGAGAACACAGATACCCTCTGCTGTTGGTATGTCTATGTCATGATCTTCAAAGTTTGGATTAACTTCAAGCACTTGTACGTGTGCATAATGATGTGGGATTTCTTTACCGTCAAACAATCCACCACCGGGAATCGCAAGTCCCGAGGCAACCTGCTTTGTCTTGCCAGCTCTGCCAACCGGAATGTGCAATGTGCAAGGAGTAGTGATGCATATTGAATCAACTGGGTATGGTTGTGCCGTCGTGGAGGCAACACTGCTTGGAGAGAATGGTGAATTATTATCTCCTTGAGATAATTGCAACGGAGCGAATGGTGTACCGCTTGCTTGCTGCATATGAACCGCCGCATTAAAATAAGTCTGAAATTTGTCCATGAAAACTTTCTCTGTTGCCGCTTGGAGATCCTCCTTGAAACGGCAGTGGCTCCTGTAGGTAGCTCTATCCCTCTCAAACCCATCCCTGATGCTCAACTTTGAGGAAACCGCTCTAACGCGACCCCCATGCTCTCTCGTCCCAAGGGCTGTACTTAGGACGTCTCTATCCCTGTTGGCTACAAAGTCTCCTTTCCTCTGAGCCTCGGAAAGGTTCGTTATCTTTTCACACACCACATTGGTTGCTTCCTTTGCAAAATGAAGTTTACCATCAATAATTTTAGGCTCCCTCGCTAGGAGCCACTGATAGCCACGCTCATCTAAGCCTTCAAAAGGGTTGGGTTGTCCGGCGGCTAATAATACATCCCTAGTCCGCCGCCACTTTTCCTGCTTCCCTAGGTACCCACCCGGTCCGAGACGAGGTCTATGTACGTTTCTCTGCGAAAGTTCACTCTGTCTCTGGCTCAGGGCTAAAGCTTCTGGAGTAGTCTTTTGCCTGACAAACTCATTCCATTGGGCTTCGGTGACCATTCCATATGTCTTTTTTACTTCATCATATGTTGCACCCTTCTTAACAAAGTCCCTATTCAACCCACCCTTCCATCGGCGGAAACTTTCGCCGAGTGCCTTCCTAGCATAATGACGTATCTTTTCTCTGGTTGTTTTGGACTGAGGCAGCAGAAAAGTTTGCTTCAACTTTGCCCACATTTCGCCCTTTAGCCCCTCGGGAACTTGGAACCAATCAAGGATGGTTGGATCCACGGCATACTCTGTTCGTATTAATTCTCCTATGGCATTCCGGAACTTCGTACGAACCAAAGGAGGATCCACGGGCTCTCCGGATGGGCTAATACCCTCGACTGACCACTAGCCTTTGGGGTATTTGTTTCTTCCTCGTTCACCTCGCTTTCTTTTATCTTGACTCTCAGAGGTCGTCGTCATCGCAATTTCAGGACCTGAGGTGCCACAATCTTCAATTTCTTCTTCTGGGGGGGTACGAGGTCGGCGGCGCTGCTTCCTCGTGCTAGGTTGAGGCATCTATATGAACCATAGGTAAAGCAATTCAAGATTATTTCAAATAATATGAATAGACCTCACTGACACTGCAAATGGTTTAGCATTACCTCTGGAACGTAATCAGGATCAGTGTCCGTCCGTGGTCTCGGGGGCACGGGATGTGGATCTATTGGATCTTGCCAAACACCATCTACGAATGCCCCGAGTCCTACCTGCGGTCCATCCTCACCACTCGCGTCATCTTCATTTTCATCTTCAAAGACCATCTGGTCTGCAATATTGTTTACTTTTTCACATTGGGACAAGATATACTCGTCTTCGTTCATAGTGTCCCTTTCGTGTATAAATGGCGAACCACTACGACGATCCATCTAATTAACCAAATCATAAGCTAAGTTTAAATCTAAATCTAAATTGAAATTGAAATTCAAATCTAAATGTAAATTGCATTGCACTCTAAATTCAAATTCAAATCTAAATCTAAATTTAAATTGCATTGCACTCTAAATTGAAATGTACATAGAAGTTCAAATTCAAATTTATGATGGCATTGCATTGCACTCTAAATTGAAATGTACATAGAAGTTCAAATTGAAATTTGTGCTGGCATTGCATTGCACTCTAAATTCAAATGTACATAGAAGTTTAAATTCAAATTTGTGATGGCATTGCATTGCACTCTAAATTCAAATTTACATAGAAGTTCAAATTCAAATTTGTGATGGCATTGCATTGCACTCTAAATTCAAACTCAAATTTAAATTCAAATTTAAATCTAAATTGAAATCTAAATTGCACTCTAAATTGAGATCTAAATTGCAATCTAAATTGAAATTCATATTCAAATTTAAAACTAAATTGAAATCTAAATTGAAATTCATATTCAAATTTAAATCTAAATTGAGATCTAAATTGCAATCTAAATTTAAATCTAAATTGAAATCTAAATTGAAATTCATATTCAAATTTAAAACTAAATTGAAATTCATATTCAAATTTAAATCTAAATTGAGATCTAAATTGCAATCTAAATTTAAATCTAAATTGAAATCTAAATTGAAATTCATATTCAAATTTAAAACTAAATAAAAAAAAGCTGACGTCAGCCATTTGATGGATGACGTCAGCTCGTCTTCGAACCGGTGCCTGCGCGGGGGAGGTGTCGCCGGGGAGGGGGCGGGGCCAGGGGGCCGCGCCGGGGCGGGCGCGCGGCGGGGAGGGCGAGCGCCGGGGGAGGCCGCGCCGGCGGGGAGAGCGCGCGGCGGGGAGGGCCGCACCGGGGTTGGCCGGGACGGCGAAGAGGGGGCGGCGTCGGGGGAGGCCGCTCCGGGGAGGGACGGGACAACGGAGAGGGGGCGGCGCGCGGCGTAGAGGAGGCCGCTCCGCGTCGGGGAGGCAGCGCGCGGCGGCGGCGGAGTCGACGGCGGAAGGTGCGTTGGTAGAGACGACGGCAGACGGGGCGGCGGCGGAGTCAGCGGCGGCGGAGTCGACGGCGGACGGGGCGGCGGAATCGACGGCGGAGAGGCGCGGCGGCGGCGGTGAATTTCGGTAGCCTAACGGCGTCGTCCTCGCGCGAACTCGTGAAATTTGGCTAAGTCTTCTTCTCCGGTGAATATATAGGGCACCATTTGTAGGTGCGGGCGGCTTCGTGGCCCGCACCTAGAAATGATTTCCAGGTGCGGGTGGCCATGGGGCCCGCACCTGGAAAAGGTTTTCCAGGTGCGGGCCACATGGCCACCCGCACCTAGAAATCATTTCTAGGTGCGGGTGTATAGGCGGCCCGCACCTACAAAGTTTTTCTCATTTTCTGAATTTTTTGTTCTAATTAATATTTAACGTATTAAATGACCTCAAATGAAAATTTCGTGAACTACAAAGTTTTATGTCTTGTTACCATCTACAAGTTTGGTATATATTTTGTATTCATCTGAGATGCATGTCAAAAATTTGTGTTCAAATAGTACGTCCACAAATGTAGTAACAATTCATTACACGTGTCTCACTTTTACTGAAAGAACCACTAAAGTCATTCTATTTTTAATAAAACCAATAAAGCTATTGTATTTTTAATAATTCCACTAAATCCATTGTATTTTTAATGCATCTTATTTTTAATCCATTGTATTTATATTTGATTTATTAAGAAATCCACTAAATGCATCTTATTCACTAAGAAATTCAGTAAGTAGCTGCATGACATGAGAAGCACAAACTAAAAGTACTTTAATACATCAATACTTAAAAGGATAACAACAACGCATGATTAATACATCAATACTTTAGTCTTAGCAAAAACTAAAAGTTCAAATCCATACAATTAAAAGGGTACAAATTTCATACTTAATTAAAATCTAGGATCGTTCACATCACGACCGTGAATCATCGTGAGGTACAAAGTATGATTAATATCGATGATGTTGATTCCTAAGAACCTATCAACATAATCCAGCGCATATATGTATGCACTATCTCTGGCCATGTAGGGCGTCATGAATATCTCTCCAAATATTTGCACCGAATTCGTAGATGATGATAGGGTAATGCCAGCTTGCCAACCGCGACGTACTGGACGTGGGTGCGGTGTTGTGAATGTCCATCCAATGTTATCCAATACTTGACGTAAGACCTCATGCATACCTTGATCAGCGTGCATGAAACTGTTATACAATGCGTCCTGATTCAATTGGCAAGCAAAACATAACGTGTAAGTACAAGGTTCTTAAAAAACAAATTCCAAAAATAAAGAGTAAGTTTTAGTTACATACAATAGACGATGCATACGATGGTGATATCCGTTTAGGCATTTCAGTGACGGCCATGTTGTTATGTTCTAAGGCTTTAATCTTGAAGTAACTATAGTCTGGGAATACATGTCTTGTTTGAGCTTCTATTTCGATAAGTGCCTTCCTCACGGCATCAGAAGCGGCAACATGTGGTTGTATTGCAGCAAAAGAATTGACATGGATAATAACTGTATCACCAAGTGTTTGCTCTCGCATGCCCGCAACATTAATTGATAGAGAAACAATAAACCTTCCTCATGATGAAGTCGTTTGTTCATGACTCACCATTGGAGCTTGTCTAGTCACAGAATATATAACTCGTTCCAACCATTGCATTGGTGAAACCAACTTCATAATTAACAATGCAAATAATACACATTATTATCATTGTAAAAATAATACCAAATTCAAAGAATTGAATATCTAAGTACATACCACATTTTGACGTAACTCGCGTTGGGTAATGGGCATGGGTTCTTGACCGACAGGGAAGGAAGCACCAACAGGTTGCCCTGGGGGTGGTGGCGGTGGGTCTGGGACTGGAGGGCCACTGCGAAAAGGACGACAACCACATCCACGGCCGCCATCACGATTAAAAAAGGCAAACCGATCCATTGTTATCCCTAAAATATATAAGATATTTTATTTAAAATTTTCTACACAAACTTAAATCTACCAAATAAATGCTACACAATCTATTTCGAAATTGTACTCCCTTCTATATAATTTTAAAATGCACTAATCTAAGCTAACAATTTTTTTTTAAAAAATCACTTACGGAGGTCGCCGCGCCAGGGAGGTGGCCGCGGGCGACGCCTGGGAGGGCGGCCGGGGACGGCGGAGATGGGGCGGCGCGTGGCGGGGAGGAGGCCGCGCCGGCGCCGGGGACTCGCGCGTCGGGGAGGGGGCGGCGGTGGCGGGGCGGCGAATTTCGGCAGCCTAACGGCCCTCCTGTGCGTCGAGCTCGGTTAAATTGGCTAAGTGGTCGTCCTCATTGCATATATAGGTAGGCATTTCTAGGTGCGGGTGGGCGCGTGGACCGCACCTAGAAATCATTTACAGGTGCGGGTGGCCTTGTGGCCCGCACCTGAAAACGTTTTCTAGGTGCGGGTGGCCTTGCTACCCGCACCTAGAAAACGTTTTCCAGGTGCGGGTGATAAGGCCGCCCGCACCTAGAAAACATTTTCCAGGTGCGGGCCGCAAGGCCACCCGCACCTACAAAGATTTTCTCATTTTCTGAATTTTTTGTTCTAATTAATCTTTAACGTATTAAATGACCTCAAATGAAAATTTAGTGAACTACAAAGTTTTATGTCTTGTTACCATCTACAAGTTTGGTATATATTTTGTATTCATCTGAGATGCATGTCAAAATTTTGTGTTCAAATAGTACGTTCACAAATGTAATAACAATTCATTACGCATGTCTCGCTTTTACTGAAAGAACCACTAAAGCCATTTTATTTTTAATAAAACCAATAAAGTCATTGTATTTTTAATAATTCCACTAAATCCATTGTATTTTTAATAATTCCACTAAATAATTTATATTTGATTTATTAAGAAATCCACTAAATGCATCTTATTCACTAAGAAATCTAGTAAGTAGCTGCATGACATTAGTTCAAATGCAAATTACAAAATCCAATTAATTTAACTAGCTATATTATTATGCAGTAACAATTCTTGATTCTCCATCCTTCCGTGACCAGGGCTTTTCATCTTTCTTTATAGTAGCTTCTAGTCTCAACATCTTCTGAGGTAGATCAGTGAAAAGGCTCATGTCATTGCACTCATTATTGTACTCTTCAATGTCTTCGACTCCATCAACCCCTATCACTTCTTGTTTTCCAGGCACTACAACATGATGTGTTTTTTTGCAGGGTCAACAACATACATGACTTGCCCAACCTGTGAACCAAGTACCCATGGGTCATCTTTGTGACCAACATTATTGAGATCGACAATTGTGAAGCCATAGCTGTCCACTTGAACACCTTTTGGGTGTTTAACCCAACGACACCGAAAAACAGGGAGTATAATATTGGATCCATAGTGCAGTTCCCATATATCATCTATGACACCATAATATGTAGTGCTTACCCCTTTGGAGTCAAAGCCATTGTTACAAACACCGTTGTTCTGAGACACAGTCTTCTTGTCCTTCGCGGAAGTATAGAAAAGATATCCATTAATATCATACCCTTGCCAGGAGGTGACCCGTGAAGAAGGGCCAGATGCCAATATTTTGATCGTTTGCTCTTCCACGGTGCCCCCATCTGCAAGATTTAGGTCCTTCAACCATGTTGTCAAATGACGCGTGTGCTCCCTCAAAATCCAATCTTCCGACCGGCCATTGCTTAGATCACGAATCAATTTCAAGTGTTGACTGACTAAAGGTGACATTATTGTTAGGTTTCGCATCGCACATCCATGGGCTTGTTTCACAGCTTCAAAGTCGGAATCAATGAAGGTTTTCCTCCCAGCAGTGCCGATCCCTTGCAACTTGCCCGCAAATCGCGGTACCGGCAAACCAATTCGTACTTTATCCTTTAGGTAACCTAGGCAAGACTCGATGATTTCCTCTGTGTTGTATCCCTCTACCATGGATGCCTCGGGATAAGCACGATTCATAACAAACTGGTTGAGAATTGACATGAAACGCTCATAGGTCCACATTTTGTGTAGGTAAAGTGGACCCAAAGCGCGTATCTGATCGACCATGTGAATCATGAGATGTTCTGTAATATCGAAAAATCCTGGAGGGAAGCACATCTCCATCTGCACCATAGTCTCTGCAATAAATTCTTGGATATAGTTCAACTCATCTTCATCGATAACCTTTTGAGAAATTTTGCTGAAGAAGTAACATAACCGAGTGATTAACATCTTCACATATACCGGTTTAATCGCTCTAATTGCAATTGCCAGGAAGATAGTAAGCATCATATGAGCATCATGACAGTTCCAACCTGATAGCGAGAGATCTTTCATTGAGACTAGTTTTCTAATGTTCGATGAGAATCGACTTGGTACCTTAATCCCCCGTAACGATTCACAAACTGCCTTCTTCTCAGCTAGTGTCAAATTATAGCTCGCCGGTGGTAGTTCGTATCTTCCATTACCCTTATCGATAGGGTGAAGATCTTCTCTGATATCCATTGCTACAAAATCTTGTCGTGACTTTAAGGTATCCTTTGTGTTGGCTGATGTTTCGAGCAGGAAACCAATTGTGTTACCAAACACATTCTTCTTCAGGTGCATACCATCGATGGCATGACGGACCTCGAGGTCCGGCCAGTACGGCAAGTACTTGTAGAAGACCGACATCTTCTTGAATGGCACACCTTCAATAGGTGCCTTATCTCTGTTCCTCTTCTTTCCTTGTTTTGTCATCTTCCCATAAGGCACTTGGATGGCCCTGACCATGTTCAAAATTTGGTGTCCATCTTTTTTTGCAGCCACAGATCCTATGTTGGCCTTGTCACTAAAATAGTTATAGAACTTTTTACTTCGAAATCTGTGCCCTTCCACCAAGAAGTGCCTATACCCAAGGTAACCTACCTTTCTAGAACCATCTAGGAAAGTCCATACGGTGTCACCAATGCAAACCGCGCATCCCGTCTTACCCTTCACCTGTCCCGACAACACAAACAATGCTTGATAATCGTTGATGGTGACAAAGATAATGGCTCTTAGAGTAAATTCCTTCCTTATGAAACCGTCCATGATTTTAATACCCTGCTTCCATAAAGTTTCCATCTCTTGCATCAAAGGCTCAAGGAAAACATCGATATCAATACCAGGAGCCTTTGGTCCTTGGATCATGGTGGATAGCAAAAGGTACTTTCTCTTTTGGCACAACCATGTTGGCAAGTTATATATTGTCAAAATCACTGGCCATGTGCTATGAATGCTGGTCCTTTCACCGAACGAATTCATTCCGTCAGTACTTAGCCCAAATCGAACGTTTCTTGGTTCCTCTCCTAATTCTGGATACTTCTGATCGAGCTTCTTCCACTGCTTAGCATCAGATGGATGTCGAAGCTTCCCGTCACCCTTCTTGCGCTTATCTGAAGCCCACCATGTCATCAGTTCAGCGTCCTTCGGGTTTGAGAACAAACGCCTAAGGCGATCCGCAACAGGGAGGTACCACATGACCAAGGTAGGAATTTTGCCAGTTTTTTCAGAACCGCCTATAGTCGTGTCTTCTTGCTCAGCAGCATCATTAATTGATGCACCCTTCCTGCTCCTTTTACTCCCGACAGTTATGCCATCTTCAGCACATGACCTGGTATTCTTTTTGTATCGACTAGCTGAACAAACAGGACATTTGTCCAAATCTTTGAAAGTATCCCCGCGGTACAAGATACAATGGTTTGGACATACATGAATTCTTTCGACGCCCATCGTGAAAGGACTCACAAGCTTCTTTGCTCGATATGTGTCGGTGGGCACTTTATTCGGCTTTGGAAGCAACCAACCCAGCACACGTAGCAGATCATTGAAACTCACATCGGACCAGCCGTGCTTGGGCTTCAGAATCAACATCTCAAGTACGAAACGAAGTACGGTCCAATGTTTTGGGCATCCCTTTGAACGCGGGTACACATTCTCCTCAGCTGCTTTCTTCACTATCTCGAACTTTTCTAACCCCTTTGCACTGCCAACCAATATTTCTTCCTTGGTGTTACGCAACAACTGCGTCAGGTAGTCACTATCATCCAATTCATCATCCTCGGTACTATCGTAACCGTCATCATCATTGCCACCATCACCATCATCATCAAAACCAATATCATTAATACCATCAGAGCATTGACCATGATCACCATCATCATCGCCGCTACCCTCACCATAAATATCATCAAACATGGCCCCAAAGTCACTATCATGCATGATTTCTTCGAGCGGATTCAGAGAAGGTGGTGCATTATTATTCCTTTTCTCACCATGAGATGTCCATATCATATAGTTTTCAACGAAACCATTCATCAGCACATGCGACCTTATCGAAATTGTTTCATTGATATTGAATACCCTTATGTTTTTGCATTTTTTGCATGGACAAACCACCACCTTTTTCTTCTCAACCGCAGCATTAATCTCCGCGGCCTTAATAAACTTGTTAAGTTCTTCACGAAAATGTACGCTCGTTCTTCGGGCTTCGTACATCCATGTCCTGTCCATGTCTCTGGAAAGAATCAGAGGACACGAGAAAATTAAATCCAGATTTCATAAACATAAAAGTTCATTTGATAATAATAATCTTATTATTCTCGTACCTAATAATAAATATCTAAGTCAATATATAATCACACTTGTTGTATTTAATAAAAACATACGAAATATAGATTTTTGCAAATTCATGAAACATACCATTCTTGTGGCATTATAGAAAAAAAAACAAATTGTCTTCTCTCTCCTCATATGAACCTAGGAAAATTCATCCTTCATGTATGATGGCTAAACAAAAAGTTGAACTCAAATTGACTAGATAATCTTGCTCTCCTACCTAAATAGCACAATTTGACCCAAGAGTTTGAGCTAAATGAGGTCCAAAAGCTCTAATCCACACCTATGGAGTTCTAGACCTAAATGCATCTCTATTGAGCCAAAAAACAATGAATAAAGCTTCAAAGAGACAAAGAAATGAGAATAACTAACCTCCTTTAGGCTCCAAGTCCAAGGAAAATTTTTTGAAACTCTCCCCCCCTCCTTTTTGTATTTTTGGCGATTTTCGGACAGCACCTCGAGGTATACTGTTCGGGCGCTGTTGCTGTCGGGAGGAAGAAGACATCCTCGAGATTCCTTTTCTCGATTTTTTTCGGGTGCGGGTGGCCACATGAACCGCTCCTGAAAATGGTTTCCAGGAGCGGTTCACGGCGCAAGCCGCACCTGAAAATCCTTTTCAGGTGCGGGTGACCACGTCGTCCGCACCTGAAGATTGGTGGCATTTTCAGGTGCGGACGACCGTGTCACCCGCACCTGAAAATGGTTCACCATTTTCAGGTGCGGGTGACACCGTGGCCCGCACCTGAAAACGTGTTAATAGATGCGGGTTCGTTTGCTACAGTGTCGCGACCATTTGTTGGAGCGGACGGCAATTCGACCCGCTCTTAAAAAAAATGGAGGCGCTCTTACAAATGTTTTCTGTAGTAGTGCATCATGGTGGCATCATGCTTATGTGGTAATTAGGACTTTTCCTTTACCAAATAATCAGCAATTTTCCTACACTTCTTTGTGAAACTTCATTGATCATTTGGCCTTACAAATCTTTGATCTATGGAATAATTATTTATTCATCTGTAAAATTTTTGCTCACGCCAGTCAATCTATCTGTCATTTAATTTCTTTTCTTGATTATTTTTCATGGTGACCCTAATATTCAATCAGTTATCCTTTTATTGCTATTAAAATTCATATCTTATTCAATTCAATTCCGATCTTAGTAATTCTTTCACTGACATGTTCATCCTAACGCGTAGATTAGTTTTGTACCTCTTTTCAGTACGTTTTATGACGACTGGTGTACTGTTTTTAATTTAGATTGTTTGATTGCTAGAATATGTGTGCTCTGAATGTTTTGATCGAGCCGATGATTGATGCGAGTAGAATGAGCGTGGTTCGAGAAGCTTTGAAGAGTAAGAGGCTGAAGATATTCTGAGCAACTATTCTCTGGTTAAAGGCAAGTGTGTCCTTGATCTTTTGTCCTAATAATGTGTTTAATCACTCATTGCATATGCTTGCATTAATATTGACGGGTCCTATTAAGGTTCATCCTAGTCTTTATGATCATTCCTTGTCAACCTGGGTTTACATTTATGTTGGGTAGCTCTTGCTTAGCTGCTATATCTTTGGGTTATGGTGGTTATAATGAACAATAATGATGAAACATGCTTTATCTTTTATGTTATATCTCTGGTTGCTTAATACAAGACCACATGAATAATCGGAACATGGAGCGACCACCCAGGAAAACCGTACAACCACACGACATATGGCTCTGTCTTGGCTGAATAATTAGAGACTTTGATGTTGTAGCAACCCTACCTGAAAGGGGCCAATGGGGAGGCGTTGTCAGAGTATAGACCTACTCTAGCGGGGAGTTGGGCTTTTCTAAGACACGGTACCCGCTAGGGAGCTTTATGCCCTGCTTCGTCCTGAAACCTAGTGGGTTGCTACACATTAGGGAATCTTTGTAAAGGCCTCGTAGCGTCCCTATGCAATCACACCTCGGTAGTGTGGTATGATGCTTGGCCAGCATCACATGGTTGGGTCCAAAACTCTTCGGAGTTTTTACGCGACTTATGGTGAAAGTGTACAACCTCTACAGAGTGGAAAACTAATCGATTAGCCGTGCTCACGGTCAAGAGCGGTCTGGACCCTCACATGATAATTGAACTTGAAGATGGACTTAAATCATGCTCTCTGGCTATGCTTGCCATGTTATTATGGTGTACCTCTTACCTTATGCTTAATGTGGGTTGGTATAAACTTATACTTTATTAGTAATCAGGTGCTAATAAAATTTGACCAATTAAAATGCTAAATGCTTAAAGCCTAGTCCACTATAAAGCCTTTGCATTCATACTTTCCCACACTTGCTGAGTACGACAAGTGCTCACCCTTGCTATAAACAATGTTGCTCAGAAGGTGGAAGCCGATATGAAGATGTTGCTGGTGCTAGGCGTACGCAACCCCCAGTCGACTGCCTGTGATGTTTGGAGCCTTCGTTTCCAGGATTAAGCGTAAATCTCTGATAATCTCCCTTTTTCTTACGTGATACTGTTTCTGTATTCACTTATATGTCACTATATGCATGAAACTTGATCCTGGCATGCATATAGATTTGCACTTGGTTTTCTTTGGAAAAACAGGTGTGACAGAGTGGTATCAGAGCTGTATCGACTGTAGGACGTAAGCCTAGTTAGCAATGGTTGTTCCTAAAGCTTTCCTATGATCTAAAATTCATCACTACCTTTCCCTTGAGCTTTGTGATGAATATTCCCACTCCTTGACCAACTTTGCTTTCCTATCCACTTTAAAAATATCTGTCAATTCCTATCCATCCATCCTCATCTTTGAACTTCCGTTCCTCAAACAATGCTGCTTTGGATTCTCCCCTTGACCTTTGATTCCAAAGTGTCCTTTCTGATTCAACATCCTTAGATGATCAATGGTCGGTGAAGCTATGCCCATGCTTAGGAGGATACCCTATGACTATTAACAACGTGTAGCTTCGTTCCTTTGTCTGTGTCTTGATTGGTGGAATTCAGTGCTTGCATGATGATGCTTGTCTTTATGACCTTGATTGATTCGTTTCTTTGCAGTGAGTGTTGGTGTATTGTGGGTCTTAAATCTGCAATAACATCAGTTGTCTAGTTGGGTTCTTCTTTTGTGCCTCCCAAATCCTTGTTATCTCTCTTTTTATCTACTTGATCAATGAAGGACTCCAGAAGAAGAAAAATGAAGCCCGCACCAATGCCAACAAACAAATGCTACCACCACCATCGTCATTTAGAAGTGAGCAAGTTGAAGAAAAGAAGACCTCACTCTACCTTTCTTCCCATCTTGTGCTTGCTGTTATCCCATCTAACTCACTCCAAAGAAGACTCCAACAACCAAGAAAGATGAATACTCAAGATCCTACACACAGATGACAAAAGGAGGATGATCGTCTACCCACCTCAACAGTAATGTTCTTTTGTCTCCCTCCTCCTTGCCTCTTCTTTCTTCGAATCTCGGGAAGAGATTCCGTTTAAGGGGGTAGATTTGTCACACCCTGAAATTTCTGCATTTCAGGATGTGAATAGGAAAGAAAATTAACCAATGATTTTCTCTTAATATTAAAATTTTCACAACATTTATTTTCTTTACAGGAAATATAGTATAGGTAAAAAAACATTGCTTGATTTTCTGAATTAAATAAATAGTTATGTGAGTGTTGCATTCATGCTGATGCATCATGGTATTTCTTGAGTGCAAAATGTTTTAAAGTTGCGTTTAGGCGCTGACCAAATCCTTCTGAGAATTTTCTAGACTTTTCTAGAATTTATTCTCACTTTCCTCGAGCTAATTGTTCTTCCCACCATAATATCAAACGCTACTCCAATTCCTTGCAATATAAAATTCATTGCCAATCTCCAATTCCGAGCTTAACTAATTATCATACTCTGCATGGCGTATGCATTGGGCATGCTGCTTTCTTCCATGTAATGCAAGCTTTCCACAATTTAAATGCTCACGAGGCCACCCTCGTGTTCACTAGCACCTCAACATATCTGCTAGCCTTTTCTTTTCATCTTGTCGTAGCATACGAAATATCTTTCTTGGGCCAAAATGAAGCTGCAATTGGTTGGCCTGCACATGAACGGAAAGGCACACAGACCACTCCGTTTTCTGTTTCAGCTTTGCCGTTTCCTATTCCGTCTCTGTCTCGTTGCAAGGCTTGTTCCTCTCGCCTCTCGTAGCTGCAGCGAACATGAGTTCAATCCTGACCGTCGAGTTTGTTTCCAACCAGAATCAGGGTCGGATATATCTGCAGCACGCACTATAGATGGCCATTTGGCCCGAGGCCCATGGGCCAGCCCGTAGCACGATTTTTTGGCACGACACGAGCACGGGCCCAGCACGAAAGTTTCGGGCTCGGGCCGGCACGAGCACGACGTCGGGCTAGTGCTGGGCTGCAATCTCAGCCCACCGTGCCAGCCCAGCACGTCACGAAATTGGCTGGCCCGACGCGGCACGTGGGCTGGCACGACGGCCCACGGCCCAACTGGCCCATTTGGCCCGCATATAAACTCCCGGTGCCTCTCACCAAACCCTAACAGCCTCCCTGCCCTTTCTCCTATGCCGCCGCCGCCTACTCTGGCAAGTCCGGCGTCGTCCCCTCCTCCTCCACCACCGCCCCCTACTCCGGCGCCGTCCCCTCCTCCTCCACCGCATCCTTCGCCGCGGCCGCCCTCTACTCCGTCGCCATCCCCTCCTCGGCGCTGCGCATGGAGGTGCCATGGCGAGTAGCCGCGGCCGGATCCGTGCGTGGTGGTGGCCGGTGGGGGTGCAGCCGGCGTTGGGGGAGCTCCATGACGCGGCGGCGGGAAGCTCCGGGCGCGGCGGCGGGAAGCTCCAAGCGCGGCGGTATGGCCAGCGGTGGGGAGCTCCGGCCTCCCTGGCGCCATGGGGATCAACCCGGCACTCCGGGCGCGGCACAGCTGGAGCAGAGCGCGGCCTAGCTTCGCGACCCGACGACCTTCTCTTCCTCCCCTCCGGTGCGGCGGCCGTCGACCTTCTCTTCCTTCCTCCCATTCAGCGCGGCGGGCTGGCACGGGCACGACGGCACGCTGGGCCGTCGTCGTGCCATCGTGCCGTGCCGGCACGTAAATTCTCCTTCGTGCTCGTGCTGTGCTTGACGGCCAGCCCGTAGTGCCGCCCAGCACGGCACGAAGTGCCCTTCGTGCCGCGTCGTGCCGTGCCGACGTCGTGCCCGTGCCGTGCTATGCTGCGCGGGCCATATGGCCATCTATAGCACGCACTTTGCGAGTCCTTTAAGCAGCAAGCTAGATACATCTTTTTCCATCTATTGCTGTTTCGGCCATCTACCCTAGGTGGCTAGGTCCTTGGCAAGCTGCCTCCGCCGCCGCCAACCTCGTCGAAGAGTCAAGACCTAGCGCCGCACCGCGGTCTCACTCCGCAAGGCCTTCGCCAGGAGTTCCGCCTCGCCGGACCGCACATATGCCGCCTCTTCTCGTCGCTGGCCGTCTGCCGGAACGTCACCGACCGTGTGAAGACCGTGCCGACCGCCGCCCTCACCGTTCACTGATCAATCCTGACGACGCGATCGATCATCGATCACCGTCAACTCCGACGGCCATCACGAGGTCGCCGTCGCCGAGTTGCTGCTGGAGGAACACGTATACGTACGTCTAGGCTGAAGGCCGAACTCTGAACATCAACCGTCATCCTCATCGAGTTCGTGTTTGGTCTCGAGTTCACGACCTGAGAACATCAGCACTTGTTTCCTGTCATGGAGAGCTACCTGTGATCTGCTCACCGCTGCATGCCAACGCCATGCTCACATCACCTGCGTTGCCGAGCCAGCGTCGAGCCCGGCCGTCGTCGTCGCTCTGACATCGCAAGCCATCAGGAACTAGCTATAGACAGAAGGTCACGTTCTTGTACAGAAGCAAAAGCCATGCATCGTTCATACTTCCATGTTTGGTCAGAAAATTTTAGGGAAGTCAAGAAAAGGAAAACATGGGTTCTAGGGCATTCTTTCTCAGACTATTTAAAGGAACGAGATTGGAACTCGGGAATCCATCCCAATTCACATCCTTTTGCCCCCAAGCAGTAGCCATGACATCCCAAGGAGCGAGGAGATCAAGCTAGGCGCCGAGAAGCCTTTGAAGCTGGAGGAGGTGAAGCGATGCGAGCTCAAGCCTACAATGGAGATCAAGAGGACCGCCCGCATCCGTTGCGGAGGGCGTGTCCCGACCGGGCCGATCGCATCCCGTCACCACGTGAACGAGGAGAAGGTTCCAACTCCTGTTCGAAGATCGGAGCGTCTCCGGGGCATGAAGAGGAAAGACTACAAGGAGGAGTCGCCCGAGCTGAAGGACTACGGGGGGAGCGATTACTCTGACGACCGCAGCCCGAGCTCGTAGGCAACCGCCAAAAGGGACGACAATGACCTCTTCTATTGGGAGGAGGTGCCTAAAGAGCTGACTCCCGAAGATCCAAGCGGCGGTGGTGATCCCGACGATAGTGGCGACGGCAACAACGGCGACGACCCCGACGACAACGACCCGTTTGGAATGCACCCGTTATGTTGTGCGGCTTGTCGTCACTCCATATCGTACCTCTACGAGTCGCTCGAGGAGTGCTTCCAAGCTATGGAGGCGATGAGGCAGAGAATGGAGGATTTGGAGCGTGTAGTCGACGACGACTACAAGTTCCTTAATCGGAACATGAGGAAGCTATTCGGGATGGTCGGCAACATGAAGAAAAAGTGGTGCAAGGACTGTGGGAAGTTCCACTAGATAGTTAGGGTTTTTCCCCCTTAGGATTTTTGTAAAATACGACGAGGACGTCGTATGATTTTAGCGTGGGGAAGAGCTAGCTAGCTAGATTTAAAAATTTTGAGCCTTAGTAAGTTTAGTTTGGTTTGGTTTAGAGTTTGCGAGTTAAACTTTTAGGTGTGTTTTAATTATTTTTTTTAGCTTGAAGTGTGTTAATTTAGTGTTCGAGTCGAAAAAAATCAAATAAAAAGTGTCTTTAATTTTTGTCTCAAACAATGCTTTTTCTTTCTTTACTCATATGTTTTTCTTTAATTTTTTATATATGAGCATGAGCATTTGGTTTGAAAAGTTTACGGTGGTGCTTAGTGGAGTTTTCACCTCTAAAAGTGCCCGCACTATACTTCGATCTAGAACCTTGTTTCGGTTATGCTAAGTTTGATGCTAATGTTGGAGGAGTTTAATTCTGAAAATTATATGAAAACCCTTGTAATAAAGGTTAGCAAACTCTCTTTTTTCCAAGTTGAGAGACAAAGAAAAATCCTATACAAGGCCGACTCAATATCTGCTCCACTATAAGTGCGGTTAGCATGATGAGTTGGGCTAGGATCCTTCTCTCTTGAAAGTTTTAATTTCGAGCAATGATCATGTCCTTGACTTATGTATGTTTTATTGCTAGCCTCGTCATGCATTCGGTAACGAGACTCTCACATCGAAAGTCCCGTACATCGCCGAATTCCAAACCCAACCCATTATATCTCTTTTGTACATCGTATTCCTTGAACGCAACCTATGTTCGAAGTTTTGTCTCGTTTCTAGCATGGTTTTTATTTAAAATTCAGATTGTATTTATGCAAGAAGAGATTAGCAAAGAGCTTCGGAAAAGAGGTAAAGATGTCAAGAGAGAGAGAAAAGTAAAGAAAAGAAATATGTGTATGGAAAAGAAAAGAAAAAAAGAGAGAAAGAGAAAGAAAAAAAGAAAAGAAAAAAAGGGAGAAAGAAAGAAAGAAAGAGGAAATGCAAGAAAGGTACGAAGAGGGATGAATCAAGTGAAGATTAAATGAAGTGTAAGGAAGGATGCCACATTGTTGTTAAGAGACGAATCTTCTATTTTTCCAACCATGTGCAATCCGATAACGAGGACGTCATCGGTGCCTCGTAGTCTTATTTTCTTTTGCCCTTTCACATGTCCACCATTCTATATCTTCTTATCCTTGACATCCCCACATCATGGTTTAATTATCATGATCATTGGCTCGAAAGGTAAACAACCATTAGAGGAATTTCTTAGCTTGACAATATTTGTGTTGATCTCACTAGCCATACCTATAGCTCCACCATACATGATATTATGAGAGACTTGTGGGAGGTAAGAGTTTATGAATTGTTTAGGATAGCCACTTCAAATGAGTGACATGTGAGAACTTGGATAAAGGTTTTTGTCTAATACTTATTGCAGGAATTTTATTTTTGAAAAATCATGAAAACCCTCTGATGGAAGCAAAGAAGTAAGCATGGCTGGAATTTAGGACCTCGAGTGAAAGGTATGAGTTGTGGGGTAAATCTCGATTTGGTAAAAATACTAAACGCCCATGTTTATGTATCATGATCATTGCTTCATGTTTATTATATTAAAGATAAAGGATTGACTAACTTGTGAAGGAAGAAATAGCGGAGCATGTTTTCAACACCATGGACAAAAGTTCTTTTACGAGGAACTTGCTCGAGGACGAGCAAGATCTAAGCGTGGGGGAGATGTTGACAGTGTATTTTGGTGCACCAAACATGTTCATTACACTTTGGTTTGAGCTTGATTATGGAACTAACCCGCCACTAGGCACACTAATGATATAACAAGTTCATCTTTGTATGTGCATTTGGAAGTGTTGTGTTTTTGCAAGAAAACATGGACTAAAGGGACGGACTCACAACAAGTTCAAAGGAGCAAATGAGGAGTCCCGTTCGTGTTCAAGTGCATGATGAAATCACTCGCAAAGGTGGCAAGGACCGAAGTGTTACAAAGGAACATCCCCGAGGATTGAAGCGTAAAAGACCAGACTTCATGCGAGAAGACCCTCTATCTTGGATGCGAGGATGACGTCGTCAAAATGATGCAATTGAAGGGGGCAAAGTGCAAAATGTCAAAAGGACCCACGGGAGCGAAGGGGCGACCGAACCGGGCCAGGATGGGCCTGGGCCGGTCGGCCCAGGCCGACCGACCTGGCCCATTCCCGAGGCGGTTCGGTCCCCCATTTCTTGAGCGTGAAGATGATGCAACCCTAAGTCGGTGTGGCCGTCCACAAGCTAGAGAGGGAGGAGAGGAGAGAGATCATTCGCAAGGAGGATCGCTTGAGTCCAAGGAAGCAACCACAAGTGGAGGAGGACGTCGAGGCCCTGCCATGACACCCCCGGAGGAGAAGGAAGACACCGTCGGAAGCGTCACCATGATCACGGCGCCATGTTTAGCGCCTTGACGGGGTAATCTTCTCATTTGTCCATGGGTTGTAATCGATCTTGAGATGTAATCGCTACTTTTATGGTTTCAATCTATCATCTAGTGTTGAAGATGCTTTCATGTTTAAGGTTAGCTTCCATGCCTAGTCGGGAGTATAGATCTCACTACTCCCTTAGAACCCTTCAATACGCCGTGATCATCATAGGTCTAGTCATGAATACCTCCGCGTAGTGACAGTACGAGGGGAGGGAAAGGGCGAAACCGTGGTCACACCCCCCGATAGATTAGATCGGTTTTGTATCTTTTAGCGGTTGCATGATCAAGTATCGTAGACCCTATGGGCAAGTGTCTCTATATCTTGTGAGTCTCACAACCCTCTCTAGTGTAGAGTAGTTAGCCCTTAGCTTAGTATTTAGTTTAATGTTTGTTTAGTTAACTAGGTTAGTGCTAGATCAAACGCTTGTAATCCCCTTGCTCCGCGGATTGACAGGAACCTAGGAAATCCCTGTGGTGAAAAAGGTGTAGGTCCGTACGCTTGCGGATCGTATGTGGATACGTGTTTTAACCATCAACACTACACAGCATACAGGACGTAGGGTATTACATCTCGGATTCAAGTTTTCGCATCATCTTGTAAACAACACCCCATCAATCCCTATCTAAATTGTGTGCCACGTGTCTCTCCTTCGAGTTTTCGATCTCGGCGAGGCCACAATCATCTACCTCGGGTAACTCCCCTTGGTAGATGTTGACGGTCGATTTTGGTACACCTAGCTATGAGTTTACCGTCAACATTTGCACGTATTTGATATCCAAACTAATGGTACTAACCCCCTTGATATGACAAGTTCACAATCGCATGTGGTTTTTAGAGTATGTTGTTTACGCAGGATTTAAGCGCTTAAAGGAGTACTTTCGGGTAAAGTTCACCAAGCACTTTATAAGAAGATCATGAAGCCCGTCACAAGTCAAGACACGAAGTGAACAAGACTCCAAACAACCCAAGGACCAAAGCATAAAGATGTAAATCTCCAGGGACCTGAACAGAAGATGCTGGAGCTTGGACGACAAGTATCCCTATCTAAACCGTGGAGAAGACGACGTCAAGGGCCCACATGCAGAAGGGAGCAAGTCAACAATTGACCGAGAAGCGTCGGGGAGCGAGACGGGGCCGAAATGGGCCTGGGCCGGTCGGCCCAGGCCGGCCGACCGGCCTGGCCTGTTCTGAGCCCGGTTCACGCTCCCCTTTGACCTAGGTGCTCCTTGATAAATTGTCTCTGCCTCCGACGGCCGCCACATCCATCCATTCATCAGAGAGCCACCAACACGAAGGAGAAGCATCGGGGGGAAGCCGACGGCCGCCGCAAGTCCTCGAGTCGCCTAGGAGATGGCCTAGGCCATGCCCTAGCCACCATGGTTGGCCCTGCGTGGTGAAGCCATGGTGGAGTTCCGGAGCCCATGCCTTGGTTCCATCAAGGCAATTGTACACTCTACATTCGATGGTGATTTAAATCATGTCTCTTCCTTACTTTGAGTTACTTCGATGTGTGCCTCATTCATATGTGTAGCTAGAATATGCCCTTAGTAGGAATAGAATAATCATGGTGGTTAGTCTATCTCTTGCGGATACATCATAGTAGTGCACGGACCGAGGTTTATCATTCGGTGATGAATATCCTCGCGTAGTGACAGTACAGGGCAGGAGAAAGCGGCGAGCGAACGTGTAATGTTGAGTCGATGACTCATTCCCATATTGTAGGATTAGATTGGTTTGTCACCTTGGCCGGAGCGGCAACAAGAAGACGATAGGCTAGGGTTACCTTTGGATGTTTTCCTTTATGGCTAGGTGGATGTGATCCATACATCCTTTCATGTATGTTTAACCTTTATGCAATCAACGCTTCACATAGGGTTAGACCGGTAGGTTAGATAGAGAGCCTTAGCAGTTTGCTTCCGATCCTTGGATTGACAAACCTTGGGGACCCTCCTTGGTGAAAAAGGCACCAAGTCACCCATACGCTTGCGGTGAACTTCAACACGGTTTTGAACCGTCAACAAGCCCTTTTTCTGGCACCGTTGCCGGGGATCGGCAACTCGAACCCTAGGGCGATCTATCTTTCCTTTTTAACTAACCCTAATTTTATTATTTCATATACCCTGTGTTTCTTGTTTGTGTCCTTGAATGCAGGTAAAACCCTAGACACAAAGCGATCGAGAAGTTTTCGACATTCGGACTTCAACAAGTCCAACCTCGCTCAACCAAGTTGATGGCTACGCAAAGATTTGCTCTTTAGTGGTAGGTGCTAACCTTGGTTAGTGGCCCAACATCCGCTATCGAGCCCCCACCCAAAGCAAACAAAGATGAACAAGGTATGCCTATGTGTCGATTAAGTTTTTAGACTAATGTCTTTTGGAGGTTTGCTTGTTCGAGCTATAGGTTTCGGAAACGACCATGTCAAGCACGATGGAGAAGAATTCCATTACCATCATGCTCATGCAGCAATGGTAATCACTTTTGAAGCCAAGGGGTGCGTGACATGGTGCCCTAAAAGAGTACAAGATGAAGACCACACGTACATCTCTGGGTCGATGGACAAAGGGATAATGGTGTCATCAAGATGCCTTGCACAACCTCAGCAGAAAACAATTGGATATATCTGAATTTTCAGAAGCCCCATGAAGTCTATGTTCCAACGAATCAAGCGGCAAGGCAATCGGAGGTTCCTACAAGTGGATATGGCCGAATCACCGAAGGTTGCACATGCTGAAATTCTGGACAGCAAGCAATGCTGAAGTGAAACAGCCATAGCTCCCTCATTCGGACTCCGATTAAGACGAATGAGTACCCGTTGGAAAGGTAATTTTATACATTTTTCAATAGAACTATATTTTGGTATATGTTATGTTCTGGATGCAAGGGTAAATCCATGAATAAGAGGCAGTAACAAGGTGATGACGACAAGATAGAGGAGATGGACATGGTGTCAATAAAGAGAAGATGAGGCAACGGTTCCACAACGCGTACATGATGAAATTCAGGAGCTAAGGACAGAAACAAAACCCTCTGGAGCATGGATGAATGAAGACACAAGAGGCACCACTCAACACATGATGATGTTGGAAGCGAACCACGACCGATTTCATAAGGCAACATCAAGCTGCATGGCTACTTTGGATTCTCGCACAAAGAACCATGGCTTCACAGCAATAAAAAGGTACGTGAGAAAGTCGAGCTCTGTGACTTAAAAAGAAGCGCTTTGCGGGAGGCAACCCGATCTTTTTACAAATCTATATAAACTATGACAGTCTACATTGTGCCCTTTCTTTTAAAACTTTGTCGACGGTGTATTTTGGTGCACCAAACATGTTCATTACACTTTGGTTTGAGCTTGATTATGGAACTAACCCGCCACTAGGCACACTAATGATATAACAAGTTCATCTTTGTATGTGCATGTCGAAGTGTTGTGTTTTTGCAGGAAAACATGGACTAAAGGGACGGAGTCAACACAAGTTCAATGGAGCAAATGAGGAGTCCCGTTCGTGTTCAAGTGCATGATGAAATCACTCCCAAAGGTGGCAAGGACCGAAGTGTTACAAATGAACATCCCCGAGGAAGCGTAAAAGAACAGACTTCATGCGACAAGACCCTCCATCTTGGATGCGAGGATGACATCATCAAAATGATGCAATTGAAGGGGCAAAGTGCAAAATGTCAAGAGGACCCACGAGAGCGAAGGGGCGACCGAGCCGGGCCAGGATGGGCCTGGGCCGGCCGGCCTGGCCCATTCCCGAGGCGGTTCGGTCCCCCATTTCTTGAGCGTGAAGATGATGCAACCCTAAGTCGGTGTGGGCGCCGCCATTCGCAGAGAGAGAGCCATTCGCCTGAGAGGCTATCCACAAGCTAGAGAGGAAGGAGAGGAGAGAGATCATTCGCAAGGAGGATCGCTCGAGTCCAAGGAAGCAACCACAAGTGGAGGAGGACGTCGAGGCCCTACCACGACACCCCCAGAGGAGAAGGAAGACACCGTCGGAAGCGTCACCATGATCAACAGCGCCATGTTTAGCGCCTTGATGGGGTAATCTTCTCATTTGTCCATGGGTTGTAATCGATCTTGAGATGTAATCGCTACTTTTATGGTTTCAATCTATCATCTAGTGTTGAAGATGCTTTCATGTTTAAGGTTAGCTACCATGCCTAGTCGGGAGTATAGATCTCACTTCTCCCTTAGAACCCTTCAATACGTCGTGATCATCATAGGTCTAGTCACGAATACCTCCGCGTAGTGACAGTACGGGGGGAGGGAAAGGGTGAAACCGTGGTCACAACCCCCGGTAGATTAGATCGGTTTTATATCTCTAAGCGGTTGCATGTTCAAGTATCGTAGACTCTTGGGCAAGTGTCTTTTATATATCTTGTGAGTCTCACAACCCTCTCTAGTGTAGCGTAGTAGTTCTTTAGATTGATCTTTAGTTAGGGTTTGGTTAGTTAATTAAGTAGTATTAGATCAAACGCTTGTAATCCCCTTGCTCCGCGGATTGACAAGAACCTAGGGAATCCCCGTGGTGAAAAAGGTGTAGGTCCGTACGCTTGCAGATCGTACGTGGATACGAGTTTATCTGTCAACAAGCCCTTTTTCTAGCGCCGTTGCCGGGGAGCAAGCCAGTTTACATTGTTTGGTTTTGCATTTATTTTTGTTTATCGTTTATTGCTAACATCTAACCCCTATTACCTAGAAAACCACTTTGTTTTGTTTTTGTTTTTCTATTTTGTTGTCTAGATGGCGTTCACCAACCACCCTTTGGAAGAGCCAGAGAAATCGTTACGGGATTACGCTAGCCCTCGATGTGAAGACATCAAAGTACAAGAGTCGGATTCGAAGCTCGAAGTGACCAAGTATGAAATCAAGGCTAGGATCATCGAGATGGCGGCGGCAACCCCATTTAGAGGGATGGAGACGGAGAACCCGTATAGACATATAAAGCATTTCACGATACTATGCAACACGGTGCGTCAAGAAGAAGTTCCCGATGAATGGTTCAAGTGGAATCTCTTTCCCTACTCACTTGCCGGCGAAGCAAAGACATGGTACTCGTTTGCGTCCTTTGAAGTTGAAGGAAATTGGAACAAGTTAATGAAGAAATTTTGTGAGAAGTTTTTTCCAATAAGCAAGGTTCAACATCTAAGGAGGCAAGTGATCACCTTCACGCAAGGAGAAGAGGAAGGGATAGACCAAGCTTGGAATAGATTTAATGAGTTGATTGAACAAGGACCAAGACTCGGCTTCCCCGGTGACGTACTTTTGCATACATTTTTCTTTTCCCTAACCCCTAGTTGCATGGAACATGTTCAAATGTGTGTAGGTGGGGATCTCATGGAGAAAACACTCACGGAAGCCGCTCAACTTTTACAAAAGATTAGCAAAGCGGCGGCCATGCGAAGAGATTGGGAAACACGACTTTCGGGAGAGCCGGGACACGATTCAAACATGAAGACGCATGCTGAAATTTCCAAGAAGGCAGCCCCGGAAGACAAGAAGGAGGAGCCAATCTCGAAAAAGCTTGAAGAAGTACACACCGAGACAAGAATTACCCCAAGCGTTGACTTCGCCAAGTCAAATGAAACAAACAAAAGGAGTATGTCAAGCGCGAAGCCATAAAGCGAGTTCAAGCAAATGGATTGGGTTCCAATTGATTATGGAATAGTATTCGACAAGAGAAGACCGTTCCCTAACCAAAAGGGGACGGCAAGAGCATTAGAAGTGGATTTCCCACCGGAAAAGCGAGCTGAAAATCTATATGATCTTGAAACCACCGGTGAGATCTTTCGAAAGCTCTTTAGTGATGATGAAGTGGATCCGGATCACATAGCCAAGGTGAAAAGAATCATGGGGATCAAACCCGAATCATCGCCATATGCTCGCCTCGCCAAAGTTTATTCAATAGGATCCGATCAAGAGGAGAAGACGACACCACACTTGAGTTGCGAGATCAATGGAATTCAATGCAAGGCTTTATGCGACATCGGAGCTCAAGTAAGTGTCCTATCCTCCAAGATTTACGATAAAGTTCAAGACCATAACCTAGACTTAGTTCCAACTTCAACAAAATTAATTATGGGAGATGGTAGAACTATTAAACCTCTAGGTATTGCTTGCAACATTAATGTAATCATCTCTGGAAAGTGCAACCAACCAACTTCTTTGTTATAGATGCCTATTATGATAATCATGATCACATAATCTTAGGTAGGCCTTTCCTTAAGTTGGTTGATGCCGTGTTGGATGCCGGAGAAGGCAAAGTAACAATAAACCTTAATGGAGATAAGTACACATAATTTTCTTCGCGCTTCTAGTCATGCTTCATCTTTTCCTCCCGAGGATGAAGAAGAAGAGGAGGTAGGTAGTCTTTGTTTTGTTGAAACACTTAGAGACCCGCTGCAAAGAGCGATGGAGAACCAACCTAATGATCAACAAGACGAGGAATTAGAGGAAGCAACGAAAGGATTAGAACCACAAGATGGAAGCGTGGAGGAAGAAAAATTCGAAAACATAGGAGACACTAAACCCAAAGAACCACAAGTGCCCGAGGTGGATCTCAAACCTTTGCCCAAGGGATTGAAGTACGAATTTTTGGGCCCAGACAAGACTTATCCAGTCATTGTGAGCGACGAGTTGAGTCCCGAAGAAAATGAGAAGTTGCTGAATTTATTGAAAAAGCACAAGAAGATGATCGGATATTCAATCAATGATCTCAAAGGACTCAGCCCAGCCTTTTGCACTCATCGTATACCAATGGAAGACCAATGTAAGCCCGTAGTGGACCATCAAAGGAGGCTAACCCATGCCATGAGAGAGGTAGTGAAGAAGGAGATTATCAAGTTACTTGATGCCGGAATCATCGACCCGGTGCCGCATAGCGAGTGGGTGAGCCTCGTACATTGTGTGCCGAAGAAAGAAGGTTTGACCGTGGTGAAGAATGAGAAGGACGAATTAATACCGCAAAGAACCGTGACCGGATGACGGATGTGTATCGATTATCGAAAGTTGAACAAAGCAACAAAGAAAGATCACTTCCCCTTGCCATTCATTGACGCGATGCTCGAAAGGTTAGCAAATCACACATATTTTTGCTTTCTCGATGGATACTCGGGGTTCATGCAAATTCCTATTCACCCGGATGATCAACACAAGACAACCTTTACTTGCCCTGGAACGTTTGCATATAGAAGGATGCGCTTCGGTTTATGCAACGCTCTGGCCTCTTTTCAACGTTGCATGATGGCGGTATTCTCGGAATTTATCGAGGAAATTGTCGAGGTGTTCATGGATGATTTTTAAGTTTATGGGAAGACATTCGTGGATTGCTTGGCGAACTTAGACATGGTTCTCATGAGGTGTGCGGAGGTCAACCTAGTGCTAAATTGGGAAAAGTGCCACTTCATGGTAAAGCAAAGCATAGTGCTCGGACACGTTATATCCGAGAGAGGAATTGAAGTGGATAAAGCCAAAGTGGAGACGAATGAGCAACTCCCACCTCCAACGAATGTAGAGTCTTTGAGAAGCTTTCTAGGTCATGCCGGATTCTATAGAAGATTCATTAAGGACTTCTCAAAGATCACTAAGCCTTTAACTCAACTTCTTCAAAAAGATGTGGCTTTTGACTTTGATGAAAAGTTCTTAGCGGCATTCCGGACCTTGAAAAATGCTTTAGTAAGTGCCCCTATCATTCAACCTCCGAATTGGAGTCAACCATTCGAGATCATGTGCGACACAAGTGACTACGCCCTAGGAGCAGTTTTAGGGCAAAGAAAGGAAGGCTGAGTTCACGCCGTATACTACGCTAGTAAAACACTTAATGAGGCACAATTGAATTATGCCACTACGGAAAAAGAGTTGTTAGCGGTGGTGTTTGCTTTCAAAAAATTCAGATCTTACATCATGAACTTGAAAGTCATTGTCTACACCGATCACGCGGCAATCAAGTATCTTTTGGCTAAGAAGGATGCTAAACCAAGATTGATTCGTTGGATCCTTCTTCTCCAAGAGTTCGATGTTGAAATTCGTGATAAAAAAAGGGGTGGAAATGTGGTGGCCGATCATTTGTCTAGGATGAACCGCGGACAAGATGACAAGGAGCCCATAGAGGATAAGATGAGAGATGACCACCTCTACCGAATAATCAACAAGGATACTTGGATGATCAATATCATTCGAGCAATTCGGAGAATGCCTCTTGATCACCTAGATAAAAACACTCAAAGGAGGATAATATCCGAAAGTCGAAAATATTTTTGGGATTCACCTTACCTCTTTAAACTTGGGAATGATGGAGTAATGAGAAGATGTGTACCAAGAGAAGAGAGGCAAGAAATTTTGAGGAAGTGTCATTCGGCGGAGTACGGTGGACACTATAGTCATTTTCGAACCCAAGCAAAAGTATGGTCCAGCAGATTCTTTTGGCCGGAGATGCATGAAGATACTAGGAGGTATGTTGCATCATGCCCCGAATGCCAAAGGACCGGAAACATATCTAAAAGGAATGCTATGCCCTTGAATTACAATCTACAAATCGATTTATTCGATGTTTGGGAATTGACTTCATGGGGCCTTTCAAAAACTCACATGGATTTGAGCACATCCTAGTTATGGTTGATTATGTATCCAAGTGGGTAGAGGCTATCCCATGTCGCAAAGCTTCCACGGAAGAATCCATCGCGATGACTAAGAGTGTGATTTTCCCTCGCTTCGGTACCCCGAGAATCTTGATAAGCGATGGAGGAACTCACTTACCGGGAAGAAATTTAAGAAGTGCTTGTCCAAATTAGGGATTGAACATAGAGTGGCTACGGCTTATCACCCACAAACCAATGGACAAGCGGAAACATCGAATAGGCAACTAAAGAGCATCCTCAACAAGACTATAGAGAAAGGAGACAAGGATTGGTCAAAGAAATTGGATGGAGCATTGTGGGCATATCGAACGGCGTTCAAGACACCCATAGGTATGACTCCATACCAATTTGTTTATGGCAAGTCTTGTCACCTTCCGGTTGAGCTAGAACACAAGGCATATTGGGCAATAAAAGAGATGAACCTCAATCTAGACGCCGCTGGAATTAAACGAAGGGTCCAAATTAGCGAGCTAGAGGAGATGAGATTGAAAGCTTATGAAAACGCAAGCATCTACAAAGAGAGAATCAAAAGATGGTATGACAAAAGACTTAAAAAGAAGGAGTTTAAAGAAGGAGATAAGGTCCTCCTCTACAATTCAAGATTCAAAACTTTCGGAAAAGGGAAGTTGCAAAGCAAGTGGGATGGACCTTATGTTGTTCATTCAGTGCTCTCCAATGGAGCGGTTACCATCATGGATATGAAAGGAGATCAATTCATGGTGAATGGTCAACGTCTTAAGGTGTATTTCGAGCCCGATGTCGTGCCCCTTCACCATATTGATATTTTCATCATGGAGGATGAGCCCGAACGTCAAGCCCAGGACGTAAAACAAGGTGAGCAATTTGTAAATAGCTCTTATTTTATTTTTTTGGTGTTTCTCGCGAAGTTTTACCAGGCCAATTTATCTACACGGGCTAACAATCAAAAAATAGTGGAGCATGCGAAAAACCGGACCGAACCGGCCCGCGAACCAGGGCAGGTCGGCCGGCCCGGTCCGATCGGCTCAGTGGGCCCGGGCGGCGGTTCGCCCCCATTTTTCTCTGGGACGCGCGTTTTCGACTTCCATGTTTGGTCAGAAAATTTTAGGGAAGTCAAGAAAAGGAAAACATGGGTTCTAGGGCATTCTTTCTCAGACTATTTAAAGGAACGAGATTGGAACTCGGGAATCCATCCCAATTCACATCCTTTTGCCCCCAAGCAGTAGCCATGACATCCCAAGGAGCGAGGAGATCAAGCTAGGCGCCGAGAAGCCTTTGAAGCTGGAGGAGGTGAAGCGATGCGAGCTCAAGCCTACAATGGAGATCAAGAGGACCGCCCGCATCCGTTGCGGAGGGCGTGTCCCGACCGGGCCGATCGCATCCCGTCACCACGTGAACGAGGAGAAGGTTCCAACTCCTGTTCGAAGATCGGAGCGTCTCCGGGGCATGAAGAGGAAAGACTACAAGGAGGAGTCGCCCGAGCTGAAGGACTACGGGGGGAGCGATTACTCTGACGACCGCAGCCCGAGCTCGTAGGCAACCGCCAAAAGGGACGACAATGACCTCTTCTATTGGGAGGAGGTGCCTAAAGAGCTGACTCCCGAAGATCCAAGCGGCGGTGGTGATCCCGACGATAGTGGCGACGGCGACAACGGCGACGACCCCGACGACAACGACCCGTTTGGAATGCACCCGTTATGTTGTGCGGCTTGTCGTCACTCCATATCGTACCTCTACGAGTCGCTCGAGGAGTGCTTCCAAGCTATGGAGGCGATGAGGCAGAGAATGGAGGATTTGGAGCGTGTAGTCGACGACGACTACAAGTTCCTTAATCGGAACATGAGGAAGCTATTCGGGATGGTCGGCAACATGAAGAAAAAGTGGTGCAAGGACTGTGGGAAGTTCCACTAGATAGTTAGGGTTTTTCCCCCTTAGGATTTTTGTAAAATACGACGAGGACGTCGTATGATTTTAGCGTGGGGAAGAGCTAGCTAGCTAGATTTAAAAATTTTGAGCCTTAGTAAGTTTAGTTTGGTTTGGTTTAGAGTTTGCGAGTTAAACTTTTAGGTGTGTTTTAATTATTTTTTTTAGCTTGAAGTGTGTTAATTTAGTGTTCGAGTCGAAAAAAATCAAATAAAAAGTGTCTTTAATTTTTGTCTCAAACAATGCTTTTTCTTTCTTTACTCATATGTTTTTCTTTAATTTTTTATATATGAGCATGAGCATTTGGTTTGAAAACTTTACGGTGGTGCTTAGTGGAGTTTTCACCTCTAAAAGTGCCCGCACTATACTTCGATCTAGAACCTTGTTTCGGTTATGCTAAGTTTGATGCTAATGTTGGAGGAGTTTAATTCTGAAAATTATATGAAAACCCTTGTAATAAAGGTTAGCAAACTCTCTTTTTTCCAAGTTGAGAGACAAAGAAAAATCCTATACAAGGCCGACTCAATATCTGCTCCACTATAAGTGCGGTTAGCATGATGAGTTGGGCTAGGATCCTTCTCTCTTGAAAGTTTTAATTTCGAGCAATGATCATGTCCTTGACTTATGTATGTTTTATTGCTAGCCTCGTCATGCATTCGGTAACGAGACTCTCACATCGAAAGTCCCGTACATCGCCGAATTCCAAACCCAACCCATTATATCTCTTTTGTACATCGTATTCCTTGAACGCAACCTATGTTCGAAGTTTTGTCTCGTTTCTAGCATGGTTTTTATTTAAAATTCAGATTGTATTTATGCAAGAAGAGATTAGCAAAGAGCTTCGGAAAAGAGGTAAAGATGTCAAGAGAGAGAGAAAAGTAAAGAAAAGAAATATGTGTATGGAAAAGAAAAGAAAAAAGAGAGAAAGAGAAAGAAAAAAAGAAAAGAAAAAAAGGGAGAAAGAAAGAAAGAAAGAGGAAATGCAAGAAAGGTACGAAGAGGGATGAATCAAGTGAAGATTAAATGAAGTGTAAGGAAGGATGCCACATTGTTGTTAAGAGACGAATCTTCTATTTTTCCAACCATGTGCAATCCGATAACGAGGACGTCATCGGTGCCTCGTAGTCTTATTTTCTTTTGCCCTTTCACATGTCCACCATTCTATATCTTCTTATCCTTGACATCCCCACATCATGGTTTAATTATCATGATCATTGGCTCGAAAGGTAAACAACCATTAGAGGAATTTCTTAGCTTGACAATATTTGTGTTGATCTCACTAGCCATACCTATAGCTCCACCATACATGATATTATGAGAGACTTGTGGGAGGTAAGAGTTTATGAATTGTTTAGGATAGCCACTTCAAATGAGTGACATGTGAGAACTTGGATAAAGGTTTTTGTCTAATACTTATTGCAGGAATTTTATTTTTGAAAAATCATGAAAACCCTCTGATGGAAGCAAAGAAGTAAGCATGGCTGGAATTTAGGACCTCGAGTGAAAGGTATGAGTTGTGGGGTAAATCTCGATTTGGTAAAAATACTAAACGCCCATGTTTATGTATCATGATCATTGCTTCATGTTTATTATATTAAAGATAAAGGATTGACTAACTTGTGAAGGAAGAAATAGCGGAGCATGTTTTCAACACCATGGACAAAAGTTCTTTTACGAGGAACTTGCTCGAGGACGAGCAAGATCTAAGCGTGGGGGAGATGTTGACAGTGTATTTTGGTGCACCAAACATGTTCATTACACTTTGGTTTGAGCTTGATTATGGAACTAACCCGCCACTAGGCACACTAATGATATAACAAGTTCATCTTTGTATGTGCATTTGGAAGTGTTGTGTTTTTGCAAGAAAACATGGACTAAAGGGACGGACTCACAACAAGTTCAAAGGAGCAAATGAGGAGTCCCGTTCGTGTTCAAGTGCATGATGAAATCACTCGCAAAGGTGGCAAGGACCGAAGTGTTACAAAGGAACATCCCCGAGGATTGAAGCGTAAAAGACCAGACTTCATGCGAGAAGACCCTCTATCTTGGATGCGAGGATGACGTCGTCAAAATGATGCAATTGAAGGGGGCAAAGTGCAAAATGTCAAAAGGACCCACGGGAGCGAAGGGGCGACCGAACCGGGCCAGGATGGGCCTGGGCCGGTCGGCCCAGGCCGACCGACCTGGCCCATTCCCGAGGCGGTTCGGTCCCCCATTTCTTGAGCGTGAAGATGATGCAACCCTAAGTCGGTGTGGCCGTCCACAAGCTAGAGAGGGAGGAGAGGAGAGAGATCATTCGCAAGGAGGATCGCTTGAGTCCAAGGAAGCAACCACAAGTGGAGGAGGACGTCGAGGCCCTGCCATGACACCCCCGGAGGAGAAGGAAGACACCGTCGGAAGCGTCACCATGATCACGGCGCCATGTTTAGCGCCTTGACGGGGTAATCTTCTCATTTGTCCATGGGTTGTAATCGATCTTGAGATGTAATCGCTACTTTTATGGTTTCAATCTATCATCTAGTGTTGAAGATGCTTTCATGTTTAAGGTTAGCTTCCATGCCTAGTCGGGAGTATAGATCTCACTTCTCCCTTAGAACCCTTCAATACGTCGTGATCATCATAGGTCTAGTCACGAATACCTCCGCGTAGTGACAGTACGGGGGAAGGGAAAGGGTGAAACTGTGGTCACAACCCCCGGTAGATTAGATCGGTTTTATATCTCTAAGCGGTTGCATGTTCAAGTATCGTAGACCCTTGGGCAAGTGTCTTTTATATATCTTGTGAGTCTCACAACCCTCTCTAGTGTAGTGTAGTAGTTCTTTAGATTCATCTTTAGTTAGGGTTTGGTTAGTTAGTTAGGTAGTATTAGATCAAACGCTTGTAATCCCCTTGCTCTGCGGATTGACAAGAACCTAGGGAATCCCCATGGTGAAAAAGGTGTAGGTCCGTACGCTTGCGGATCGTAGGTGGATACGAGTTTTATCCGTCAACAAACTTCAAGTAACATTGTACCATTGCTCTAATAAATGTCACAACCACATTATGTATGCTTTAATAGATATTGACTGAGCACTTGGCTACTTGATTTTTGGGAAGCATGTAGACCACTTATTTTTGTGTGCTTATTAGTGTTTAGAGTTTTTTTGTCTTTTTAGAGAGAAATATGAAGTATGGTCCCTTTTGATTCTAAACTTGTGTCTAGTTAACTTAGGCTAACTTTTGCTTTTGGTTTAGATCACCACCATATCATGTCATGTCATTTTGTTCATTCATAATCATGTTGCACTTCATTCCACTTTGTTCTCCACCTTTGCATTGTGTTGCATGTTGCATCTCATCTTTTATAACCCATCTCCTTAAAAGAAAAAAAACATCTTTGCCTAAGCCTTCCTATCAAACCACACCTATAACCCAAGCCTACAAAAGGGGGGATCGACTTATGTCATGTCGACAAAGTCTATCTCTATTCCTTTCTAATTAAAATTTTGACTAGCCTCGTCCTAAACCCTTAGGGAAAACCTCTCATACCTTTAGTGATCCTAAAACCGTAGGTTTACTTTGCATCCAAAAATCTAACCCTTGTTTTCTTTTCTTCTCTTCCAAAACCACCTTAGATAGAATTTCTTCACCTGACTTATCTTTTCAAAATTCTTATCTTAAGCCAAAAATATAGGATACCCACAAGCCTTACCTTAAAACCTTGTTAGCATGTTTTAGGTCTTTTGATAAAAGATTTTGTTGACAAGACTTTACCTCTCATAAAGTGACTTGCTTGTCATTATTGAGGAACAACATCGAAAGGAATTTTTTTTATTTTTTAACCCTTTTTAATCTAAAATTTTAAAACTAACCCCTCCCCAACTAAAATTGCAAGAAGTAGCCCTTTTGGTCGCGCCAAGCCTCGTGGCGCGACTAATACTTGAGTCACGCCACATGATGTGGCGCGACTAATGTCCACGGTGGCGTTGGAAAAAGTCGCATCTGACGTGGCGGAGGGAGTCACGCCACACTGCGTGGCGCGACTCGTACGTGAGTCACGCCATGCACCGTGGCGTGACCGGATCGGTCCGCTGCTTGAACTGGGAGTTCCTGGTCTCATTTAGCTGTGTTTACTTATTCCTTTTAATTAGCAAATGAGCTCCTAAATTTGTGAAACTCGAGGTGTAAAATCTATAGAGTGCATACGTTCCATTTTAACTATGTGCACTACAAACCATGGTGTATAAAATGAGAAATCTAATTTTGAAATAGCCTAAGTGTTATTAAATCAACACATGAAAAATACTAAGTCTGAAAATAGAGTTAACTAGTCAACTTTGGGCATGCTTTTTGAGAAATTTTACACTAAGATCTTAAATACTTTTGGGTTACAAGTGAACTTGGATGTTCATAGGTAAGTTTGGACAAGTTTTTGGTAAAATATAACAAAAAATTCATAATTTAAGGAAGGCTTAAAGTTGGAAAGTTGTGTTGTTTAAGGTCTTAGTGTAAAACAACACAACTTTCCAACTTTAAACCTCCCTTAAATTATGAATTATTTGTTATATTTGACCAAAAACTTGTCCAAACTTTCCTATGAACATCCAAATTCACTTGTAGCCCAAAAGTATTTAAGATCTTATTGTAAAATTTCTTAAAAAGTGTGCCCAAAGTTGACTAGTTGACTCTATTTTCAGACTTAGCAATTTTCATGTGTTGATTTAATAACACTTAGGCTATTTCAAAATTAGATTTCTCATTTTATACACTATGGTTTGTAGTGCGCATAGTTAAAATGGAACATATGCACTCTATAGATCATACACCTCGAGTTTCACAAATTTAGGAGCTCATTTGTTAATTAAAAGGAAAAAGTAAACACAGCTAAATGAGACTTGGAACTCCCAACCCAGGCAGCTGAACGATCCGGTCACGCCACGGTGCGTGGCGTGACTCACGTACGAGTCGCGCCACGCAGTGCGGCGCGACTCCCTCCGCCACGTCAGATGCGACTTTTTCCAACGCCACCGTGGACATTAGTCGCGCCACATCATGTGGTGTGACTCAAGTATTAGTCGCGCCACGAGACTTGACGCGACCAAAAGGGCTACTTCTTGCAATTTTAGTTGGGGAGGGGTTAGTTTTAAAATTTTAGATTAAAAAGGGTTAAAAAATAAAAAAAAATTCCATCGAAAGCCTTTTTCAAACATTGCTGACCCTTTTTACTAACCCCTTTTTGCATTTGCATTGTGCATCAACCCCTTTGTTCTATCATGCATAGGTTAGCTTGGTTTCTTTGCAAAACTTTTTGATGAATGCTTTATTTCCATGTTAATGCTTCATATGGGCATTTTCCTTAGCAATCTTGTGTAAACGTGGTGTTTAAACTTGCTTGCAGACCATCATCATTTAGTTCAATAGACCTTGCTAATTTACATAAGTGCATTAGTTGGTATATAAACTTTGCATTGAGCTTTATTTTTCTTGTGCTATAAGAATTATTAATCTTGGGATAGACATGGTGTTTTAACCTTAGATAAATAAACCTTTATGGCTATGGAGGAATTCGGCAACCTAGTTGTAACCATGGTGTTTAGAACTAGGTGTAAACATTGTCTTTGTTTGTATGCTTTCCTCTCATTTGCATTTTTTCACCTACACGCACGTACACTCATTAGGTTCTCTTTTCTTTTTACTAGGTAAGCTATGCCACAAGTTAAGATCTTAGGGATGTATTTGGTTTGTTGGCAATTGTTTCTACTCTCAACCATCACCCCGGGGTTAGAATGTGCATTTTATTTGTTTTGCAGGCATGACGAAGTGTTCCCATGAGTTCTTGACCAATTGCAATCAAGATCGTTAGTCATTTACAAGGCTTGAGAGGGAAGTCGTTGTTTCCATTAAGTTTGAGCACGTGTTCAGAGATGTACAACGGAAGAAAAGTAATTTTCAGAAGCTCCTTCAAACTCTCTTTCCAACGCATCAAGGATCATCAATTTTGAAGACCCGTACAAGGAGATATGGCAGAACCATTGAGCATTGCGCGGTCTGAAATCAGCTTTGGACAGATTGCATTACCGGAGTAAAATAGGCACAACTCTCTTGTTCGGAACCCGTTTCATGCGAATGATAGCTCGTTGGAAAGATAATTTCATGACCTTCAACTTGGAGGGGTGTTTCAGCATATGTTCTGTTCAGTAAGTAAAAGAAAATCTGTGGAAGATGAGGCAGCAACAAGGACGGGATGGAAGTCGGTGATGACGATATGATGAAGGATTGGAACCATGGCTTGATGATAATAAGAAGAAGTTGAAGGACAACTGAGGTATCAAAAGCAAGTAAATGAAGATGATTCTCAAACACATGTCAATAGGGGATTACGAGCGATTCAAGTTCTTCCACACTTAGCAACATGCTAAGCATGGGGGAGGATTTGAAGGACGAAAGGGAAAAAGGCCACATGGAGTTCAAGGATTACCTTCACCACAAGATGATCATCATTCTTTTTCCATGCTAAGCACAATGCTTAAGCATTGGGGAGGCCACGCTGCACTTCACTACGAGCATCGAAAAGGACGGTAACTCACCCTTAACTTTATCTTTGTTCATCTCCTTCTAAATGCTTGCACATATATGCTTTCGACCATAAACAACCTTTGTATTTATCTCTCGATCAATAACTTGGCTACTAGAAGGACAACCTGGGTTTGTTAGTTTTATTTTTCAATAAATGAATCACCATCTCTTTTGAGCTTACCACGATGATATCATTTGTATGCCTTGCTTATGGAAAAATGATGAAAGTTGCCGCTTTGCTTTACTTGCATGATGTTTTATATGACATGACTTTTTACTCTCTATTAAAAGGAACTTAATTTGATTAAATACCAGCTCTTTTCATTTGTGGAAGTTAAATGACTAATTTTTAAGACCCACATACTTTATGTTGCTCTTTGATTTAAGTTTACCGATGACCTATGCCTTGCTCTTATTTTATTTAAAACCACTATGCTATCTACATTTGTGAATCTCTTGCAAGGCTCTACCTACCAAAGCCTATACTCATACAAGTACTTTCATGATGTAATCTTTAGTTTGCAAACTTATATCTTGATGAGTTGGATTAGGATTGATTTCTGTGGTACGAGACTAAGAAGCTGGTCATTCCTTTTGCGTATCTTTTTCATGCTAGCCATTTTTGTTCATGCATTGTGAGTTTCTACATTGGAAATTTCACAAACTTCACTGGGCATCCACCCTAAACCCAAAACATCTTTTTGTGATTACCTCCTTGACCACAACCCAAATTGAGTATGGATGATCTTTCGACGGATTTTCTGAAGATTTTCTGGCAAAGATTTCAAGATATATAACATATGGAGGGACTCATCAATATGCGGAGTTTCGACATGGAGAATGCCCCTAAAGATTTCAAAAGATTTATAAAGGAATACAAGGATTTTGTACTTCTTTAGCAGCCATAGGTCCCCTCACTTCTATGCTCGAGGACGAGCAATCATTTAAGCATGGGGGAGGACTGCCATAGCAAGTACTATGTTGCTTAAAAGTTCGGAGGAGCATAAAAAATGATGAATAAAAAAAGAGAGAAGAAAAAATGAATGAAGAAAAAAAGAAGGAAAAAAGAAGAAGAAAGAAAAAAATAAGAAAAGAAAAAACAAAAAAGAGAAAAATAAAAATGCTCCTCGGCTCTTTTTCGCTTTCATTAAAATCTTAGAGAGCTTTGAAGACAAGTCCATACTCAATCTTTTCCAACCATGTGCAATCCGATAACGAGAACTTCATTCGTGTCTCGGGATCACCCATTTGCCACTTGCACATGTCCACCTTCCTAAATGCGTGTGTTCCATCTCTCTCTCTCTTTCCAACATTTATTTTCCATGGCTTTTTTGACTAGTCTCGGTATTTCCAATAGATCTCTCTCTTAGTTTGATAATATTTCAAGTATAATGTTTTGCTAGGATTATTTTTACCTACCAAGCTCCACATAAGCTTTCCACTTTCATATATGAGTAGAATAGGTTGAGAATAATCTAGTGTAGGCCTGAGTGACTTGACGAGATGAGTGTTTTCATGAGCTTTTGCAAGAGAACCTCACTTATGTTAGATGTGCAACTTTTTGAAAACTCTTCACGATGCAACAAGGTAAAGGTTTGAAGTTTGCTTAAGTTTGAGGGCACTATATTTGTTTTATTGTGACATGTTCTTTAATGATAGTCCATCTTCCATGATGAATTAGCCGGTCAAAACTTGAACCTTAAATACTAAATACTTGAGAGAGCAATATGTCTTGTTGTGTATAACTAAGTGCAGGAAAGACATTGAAGGGCAACGCTGATTTCCAAGTTAAGCAAAGATCTTGGACTTGCTCGAGGACGAGTGTGACGCCCCAGGTTTTTAATTAGCATCATTAGTGCTAATGACCGAATCAACCGAGTCAAACACTGTTGACATTGGTCGAACCTTGGTCAACCTGGGTCATCACCTCGAAAACCTCGCCAACAATCGCTAATGACCCCTTGATCAAGTCAACACACCCCTTTAAGTCAAACCTTGGTCAAAGATGTGGTCAAACCCTAGTCAAACCCCTATGTCTTTGAACCTGCTCTAGAACTTTTGCCGCGTTCTCCAATTTTCACCTAAACACTTCAAAATCTCCCAAAATAAAAGTTGTCCAGTTTTTTGAGGGACACAACTTTGCTTTTGGGTGGCATTTCAAATTTTGAGTGGAAAAGGGTGAAAAACTTGGTCAACTGTAGCTTTTACTATTCATCGGCGCCATGAAAAATTGGAACTTTGCCTGCAGTTTATGCTCAAACCATTGAGCAAAACATAGGACAGCCTTTGTAAAAGTTGTAGAGGGATCATTGCTCTACAACTTTTCTATTTACAACTTGTAGCACTTGTGTAGCGAAATCTCGAGCAATCGGTGGTCAAAGGCAGCTAAATGAAACACCAAAGCGGACGACGCCGCGCCAGAGCGCGCCGCGTGGCGCCCCGCCGCCTTTCGACGTCCGGGCCCCGGCCAAGCCGCGCGCCCCGAGGCTGTGCTTGTTGAGGCCGCGCTCGCATCGAGGCGCCTTGGAGCCCACGCCCGCCCCGTGCCACGTCCCCGCCGCGCAGCGCCGGACCCCACCCGTGCCGACCGCCGGCCGCCGTCCTGCGCGCCTGCGTGCTTCCGGTCCCCCCTTGACGCGCGCCTGGTCTTCAAAGTGAAGCGGGAGCCGCCTATTTAAGACCCCCAGCCTCGTTCCTCGCGCGCGCGCCACACCTTTGCCACACACCGTGCTCCGCCGCCAGCGCCATTGCCGCCGCCGAGCCGAACCGCCTCTCCGCTTGCAACCACGACCGCCCAACTACTCAAACGCCTTCCCTAGGACCCGTTGGAGCTCGAGCCGTCGCACGTTGCCCGGAATTTCCTCGCCGTCGCCGGAATTGCAGCCCGCAGCGGCCGCCGCCGCCGCGCGCCGCCGAGCACCCACGCCGGAGCTCTCCCCGACACCACCGCCGCCTCCAATCGCCTCTAGGTGAGTGCCTAGGGGGTCCCGTGCCATTTGTTGGCCAGGTCCGGCCGGCTATCGCCGCCGGCAAGCTCACCCGGCGGCGGGAGGGTAGATGTGTGAGGATTGAATTCTTTGCGAGGGCCTAGATGTGATGTAGGGGCATATCTGTGAGACTTTAAAACTGTCCAGGGACCTGCCTGCAAGTTGCATCTTGAATAGTGTAGGCTTTATGCTGATTCTTGTAAAATGCATAGAAAATTGTAGAAAAATCAGAAAAATACAAACTCAATTTTGTTGGATTCCTTGTGAAGAGCCCTACAACTTTTGTAAAGCATGACCATAGTTTTACCTGATAGTGTTTGCATGAAAAATAGAAGACTGTTAAACCTAGATCTATTGTAGTTCAAAATACACAAGTGATCCTGAGCTGAATTTTGGATATGTTATGTGTTATGCCATGTCTAATTTCTGTACCAAAAATTTCACAAAGTTATGCTGTAGATCTTTTATTAGGAATTGTTTTGTATTTATGCTGAATCTGTCTAAATGATTTTTTTAGCTAACAATAATTATATTTTTTTGTTCAACTTCTGCATGTGATCTTTTTATGCCTAAATGCATCTCTAGTGAATTAATCACAATTTTATATCTGTCAGAAATAATTATTCTTGAAATATGCTTGATTTTTAATGTAAATGCATAGCTCAAGATCTATAGTAGTTCTAGGTGTTTATGTTGCATACCTAGCTTAGTTTTGGACCAGAGGACATGTGTGAGAAAGTTGGGATCAATTCAATGCTTATTTATTTTTCATATGCATTTATCATGTTTTGATAGCTAGCTTTTGTTATTTTCGGTATATTTAATTTCCTAGCTCTCCTAAGTGTGCATGTGTATGCAGTGGCTTTGTATAGACTTGTAGTGCTTCATAAAACACCCCACTGAATTTTATTAATTTATTTTGTGAATAAAAGCAATGGTAGCCTTTTTAAGCTTAATATTAAAGTTAAATTGGAAAATCATCGCATCCACACTAAATGACCCTATGTGTGTGATGTAAGTCTTTCTAAAAAGATTAAGACCACCCTTGCTGTTTTGTGAAATTTAAATTAATTTATTTACATAAATATGTACACAGTCGCTATTAAAAAGGATAATTAATAAAGAACCGCATATTGTTCCTTTATTGGAAAAGTATGCTGAGTGTTGTTTATCTAGGTGAATGTGGTCAACCATGCACCCCATGGTTGTCATTTGTTGTTTGTAATTAATTAAATTAAAAACCATCAATTAAATCTTGCATTTGCATCCTCGTGTAGATCTTCCCGACGGTAGATATACGCTCGTGCCGGAAGGAGGAGACGAAGGTGCTGACGGTGAGCTGCAGTACGTGGACGTAGCTCAAGACCTGGACCAAAGTCCAGAAGGGCCCAAGGCCAACCTTGCCAGCGAAGGCAAGCCCCGGATCATTAACCCCTTTTTTTAAAAATTATGCAATTATCTTTGCTATGATTGTGCATTTACGTTTCAGGAGTTGGATTGAAATCCTAGATGCATGATCTCTAGGTACCTATGTTCTTTTACTAGTATGCTAGGTCGATAGCTGCTATGCTATAGGGCCGGTACAAGTCGAGTGATGTTCGTCACTCGCGAGAATAGGTTCTTATGTTGGAATCATAAGATCTTTATAAATGGATTGCTCATGTGGTAAGAGCATGGGATTGGGCTCCGGTCTAGTGGCTTTCGTGGGCTAAGCTTTTGAACGTACTAAGCACTTGTCGGGAATGGGACCGGTAAGCCTAGTACCTTAATGAGACGGTGCGGGAACTTACTATTACTAATCTCGAGTAATCACCTGCCCGGCTAGCTACCGGGAGAGGGGGGTACATGTGTGAAGCTGGGTGCCTTGCGGGGTATGCCAGATAGCCTTGTACCCGGGACAGTAAGATTCGATCCCAAGCCGAGGACTTTTGGGAACCGCCTGGTGGTTGTCCATGTGAGGGCACCCTACCGTGTGTTTAGGTTTACCTTGCAAGGTTATAAATCAATCGATTGTCGGCCTCTCACCGTTATCTGAGACTGCTTAATCAACTGGCCATGAAATCCCTTAATGATGGAACTTGGTGAATATTACTACTCGAATTAATTGTATTGTACAATTCTTGATTGAATTAGTTGGCACACTTAGAAATGGTAATTAACTAGAATTTGAGCTAAAATCTTGAAAGTAAGGACATACTCTTTGTTGCTTTTCAGCAAAAGAACTCCACCGGCCAAAAAGCCTCTCATGTCTAGAGTTTGGTGATGTAGTTATCACCCGACGGTTAAGTCTTGCTGAGTATTAGTATACTCAGCCTTGCTTTAAAAATGTTGTTGCAGGTGTTGTTTGACCTGGTGAGATTCCACCCGGCTGGGAGCTGGAATGGGTGGATGACGACGAGGGATGGCATCACGGACGGCCTCCTGTGATGTTGATCGTGCGCTAGTTTATTTTATTCCGCTGTTTTCAAACTCTGAACCTTTACTCCTGTCATGAACAATGGTTTGTAATAATTAAACCCTTAGGGGTAATTTGGATTCAATTTGTGTTTGTACTCTGGAGTCGCCTTCGTGTGAGTTTTAATGCATATGTTCGATCCTCTGTGTGAATTCCAAGTGATTTACCGGGTGTTAACCCAGCAACTAACGACAGGATGATACTTTACTGTCGCTTAATGGCCAACGTGGATGGTTTAGGCGATAGTACGGTATTTTCCTGGGCGGGTTGTCACAACGAGCAAGGTTTAAGCATGGGGGTATGTTGACGGTCGATTTTGGTACACCTAGCTATGATTTTACTGTCAACATTTGCACGTATTTGGTATCCTAACTAATGGTACTAACCCCTTGATATGACAATTTCACACTCGCATGTGGTTTTTGGATTATGTTGTTTACGCAAGATTTAAGCGCTTAAAGGAGTACTTTCGGGTAAAGTTCACCAAGCACTTTATAAGAAGATCATGAAGCCCGTCACAAGTCAAGACACGAAGTGAACAGGACTCCAAACAACCCAAGGACCAAAGCATAAAGATGTAAATCTCCAGGGACCTGAACAGAAGATGTTGGAGCTTGGACGACAAGTATCCCTATCTAAACCATGGAGAAGACGACGTCAAGGGCCCACATGCAAAAGGGAGCAAGTCAACAATTGACCGAGAAGCGTCAGGGAGCGAGACGGGGCCGAACCGGGCCGAAACGGGCCCGGTTCGCACTCCCCTTTGACCTAGGTGCTCCTTGATAAATTGTCTCTGCCTCAAACGGCCGCCACATCCATCCATTCATCAAGAGAGCCGCCAACACGAAGGAGAAGCATTGGGAGGAAGCCAATGGCCGCTGCAAGTCCTCGAGTCGCCTAGGAGATGGCCTAGGCCATGCCCTAGCCGCCATGGTTGGCCCTGCGTGGTGAAGCCATGGTGGACTTCCGGAGCCCATGCCTTGGTTCCATCAAGGCAATTGTACACTCTACATTCGATGGTGATTTAAATCATGTCTCTTCCTTACTTTGAGTTACTTCGATGCGTGCCTCATTCATATGTGTAGCTAGCATATGCCCTTAGTAGGAATAGAGTAATCGTGGTGGTTAGTCTATCTCTTGCGGATACATCGTAGTAGTGCACGGACCGAGGTTTATCGTTCGGTGATGAATATCCTCGCGTAGTGACAGTACGGGGGAGGAGAAAGCGGCGAGCGATGTGTAATGTTGAGTCGATGACTCATTCTCATGTTGTAGGATTAGATTGGTTTGTCACCTTGGCCGGAGCGGCAACAAGAAGATGATAGGCTAGGGTTACCTTTGGATGTTTTCCTTTATGGCTAGGTGGATGTGATCCATACATCCTTTTATGTATGTTTAACCTTTATGCAATCAACGCTTCACATAGGGTTAGACCGGTAGGTTAGATAGAGAGCCTTAGCGGTTAGCTTCCGATCCTTGGATTGACAAACCTTGGGGACCCTCCTTGGTGAAAAATGCACCAAGTCACCCGTACGCTTGCGGTGAACTTCAACACGGTTATGAACCGTCAACAGTATATTACCGGTCTAAAACACCTACAGGCGGTGACACAGGAGATCCAAAGTGAAAGAGACAACGTTCCTCAGCAACATTACCACTGGCCCCTCACCCGCGTCCTGCTCGTCGTGCCCCGGATCCTCAAGCGTTGCTACAAGGTCGTCCACTTGAGCATCGGTCATGTGCGAGGGCGAGCTTGCCCTGGGCGGCCACGCGTGGCGGTTCCCCACGGGGGAGATGCCGGACGCCACCGAGGACAAGGCAAGCTAGTGCGACGCCACCAGCGGGCCAATCCACACCGCGTGTGTGGGGCTCACGGAGCGCAGCCGCGCCTCGATGCCTGCATCTGAGCCACGCCCGACAACGGCGTCAGAGTCGTGGCGTACCTGGAGAGGCTCACCTAAGGCGGAAGCCTCCCGCGTGACCGGGGCAAGTTCCTGCGGGCGTGCGCCGATCTCAGGGTGTGGGGCCAGTGGACAGTGGTGACAAGCCTTCGCTCGTGGAGTCATGGACACCAGAGGTGTGTAGCGAACATGGCCTTATATGCCATTAGTTCGAGTTTTATTTTGGTGATTAATGACAACATGATCAATGGGACTAACCATATTGTTGAGCATGTCTTTGTAGACACTCCTAGGTCCCATAGATGCAAAAATACCACATGCCAAAATGAGAAGATAATATATTTTTCAAGGATCAAAACCGAGAAAGGAAAGGAAAAGAAAAGACACCGTCGGATGAACCGATGGTACCTAGAAGAGAGCGTTGATGTATGCGTCGAAGTACTTAGTACACTGCGTGAAGACTCAAGTCAGCTGGCACCGTCGGATGAACCGACGGTCCAATTCCTACATGCACCGAATGAACTCAAAAGGAGAAGCAATGTTAGCTCGCAGAAGATAGTAGCACCGGATGAACCGATGGTCTAGGCAGCGGTTCATCAGATGGTCACGAAGAAGCTAACAGAAAGGTTTTGGCAAGGAACTCTTAAGCACCGGATGAACCGACGGTCAAAGGGAGTCAAGCAGCGGTTCATCCGACGGCCTCGAGGAAGCTAACAGTAAGGTTTTGGTCGCGAAGTCTTCAGCATCGGATGAACCGACGGTGCGTCAGTTGAAGCATCGGATGATTTGTGTCAACGGTCATGTGCAGTGGAGAGCAACGGCTAGTAGCACCGGATGAACCGACACCTGGAAAAGCATAGCGTCGGATCATCCGATGGTACTACTTTCTGCAGCTTTTAGCCAACGGCTCTTTGGACGCCTGGGCTATTTATACCCCCTCCACTTACTCATTTGAGGTTGTTGGATTGTGTGGAAGTGCATAAGAGTGCAAGACACTTATAAGATCATATCCAAGCCATCCAAGTGCTAAATTGCTCATCCATAGACTTGCACATGCTTTGTGTGTGTGCTTAGTGCTAGGCTTAGCTTAGAGCTGAGTGAGTGCAAGGTGTGCCAACCTTGTGAGGTGATTCTTGAGTGAATCAAGTTGTACAAGGTGCGCCGGAAGCCTTGGGGCCTAAGTGGCTCACCGGCAATCGTCTTCGACCCTCCGGTTTAGTGTGGAGTGGCGAGGACATTTTGTGCGGGGGACGTGGAGACCCCCTTCCTAAGTGGAGAAGCTCCTTAGTGGAGGCGGCATCAAGGTGACCAAGGGAGCTTGGCAAGTGCCTAAGTGGCGAGCCTTTGTGGCGAGTCAAGTGGTGCTCTTGGGAGAGAATTGATGATCGGGAAGCAATGCTCTTGTGTGAGTGCTTCAACAACGTGGACTAGGGGTGGCCAAGTGTCTACTGATACCACGGGATAAATCGCGTGTCAAGAGTTTGCTTCCTCTCATCTCTCTCTACGTTTCCGCACTACTCTCTTGCAATCATTGCTTGCCTTTACTTTCCTAGAGTAGTATCATGTTAGGATTGGCTATAGGTTGCTAAACTTGTTTTGGGATGAGGGTTTCACACTAGATGAACCTTAGATTGCACATCTAGATAGATTTGATCTAGTTTACTTTATACAAAGTAGTGAAGCCATATGTTAAGGTTTTAAATTGCATAATTCACCCCCTCCCCTCTTAGGCTACGAGCATCCGATTCCTAACAAGGTGGGACCCGGAGCGTTCGAGAGGAGATAGCGAGGCCAACCGGCTCGGGAAAGATGCCGAGCGGAGGAAGGGATATTGCGAGCCGGATACCGAACCGAGACGGATAGAGAGACTGTTGGATCGTGGTTTGACCTCTGATTTTTTATTTTTAACTAACTAATTGTATTTAGCTAGTGTCTTGGAGTTACTCTAAGAGCATCTCCAGTAGTGCTTCTAAACTTGGGGACCTAAAAATGGTTTTGGGTCCTGGAAAGTGAAAAATTTAGGTACCACAAAGTGGACTTCTTCAGCAGTGTTGCTAAAACTAGAGACCTATATTCCATTCGGGGACTAATTTGTGAAGAAATCATTTTCTCAGGGTCCAATTTGAAAATTGACGCAACCTTATCCTCTTCCTCCTCCATTTTCTTCCCCCACGAGCCGGACCGCCGCTCGCCTCCCCTATTCGATTCAAGTCCACATCTCATCCACCACGAGCTCACCGACATTTCCCTCCTCCAACCGCTCCTCCTCCGGTGGTGGCACGTGGTGCACCAAGCCTCATACGAGAGCGCATGGCAGAGCGCCGCGACGGCCGACTGGTGCTCACGGAGCCTTCCCTCGCACAGCCTTCAACGGCCGCGACGGGGCAGTAGAGAGGGCGGCCGATGGCATCGGGTGTAAGGGAGAGGCCGGCCGGCGGCGTCGGGTGGCTGCCTCGCTTGGCCTCTCGAGGGGGCGCGGCGTGCCCTGAGAGCTCTCCCAGCCGGGCCACGAGGTGGAGGACGGTGCGGCCAGGGCTGCGGCGGCGACCTCCTCCACACGCTTGGGCTGCGGCGGGGGAAGGAAGGCTGGCGATGGCGCCTGTACGCGGTAGGGAGATTTCCCTGAGCAGGCGGTTGGAGTTCCCGCCGCAGGCTGTGAGTTTTAGCAACTCAGACTTCAGTGTCTATGTTTTGGTCCTGGAGGGTGAGTTTTAGGTCCGGACTAAAATAACAACCCATATAGGTCATCTGCAGTTGGTTTTTGGGCTGTTTTTGGATCCTCTAGCAGTTTTTAGTATAGCAACTCGGTTTAGGTGATCTGCTCGAGATGCCGTTGAGGCGAGATGTGGCGCCATATGCCAAATGAAAAAAAAAATAGCAGCATGAATAAGTAAAAAAAATGAGAAAAGAAAAGGGTAGAGGTAAGGCCCAGCCCACCAACCATCTCATGACTGATCATCTCAGCCCATCTGACCTGAACCCGAAGCAGCGCCGGCGCTCCTTCCCCGCCGCCGTTCCTCTCCCGCAGCAGCGCCGCCGCTCCTCCTGCCGCCCCCATACCCCTCTCTCTTCCTCCATCCAAGCACCTCCGCAGACCATGAATTGACCTCTTCCCCCTAGTAAAACGGAGTCCCACTGCCACCCCGCAGCTGAGCAGATGCAGATTCCGCCAGCAATTGCGCTGGAATCAGCGGGTGGAGCTGTGCCAGCCATGGCGCACGAACTAGGCGACGCCTAACTAGCCACAGCTGCTGCTTTCTTCCTCCACACTCCCCCGCTCCGCCCGCCTCCCCGAGATGGATCCCGCCGCTCCGGCGACCCCGCGCTGGAACCTAGAGAGACCGTACCTCACTGGTTGCTTCCACCAGGTATGCTCCTTATCTCATCCTACCAGGTACCAGCATTACGTCTCGACCTCCCCTCTCATGTCCCTCTCGCCCTCTGGCAGGAGGCCAAGGCAGCTGCGGCGGCGCAGGCGCCCGGATCCAAGCCGTTCTCCCTCGACTCCGTCAAGTAGGTACTAATTATGGCCTAATCAGGGTGGTCTAGGCGTGATAATCTGCTTGGTTTCGTTATCCCCTGTGGTATCTGACGCCTGGAAAATCTTTGAACCTACAGCCGCGGCTCTGGCGCCAGTTCCGGGAGTGTAATTGGATCGTACGCAGTTTCGGTGCAGGTAAAAGGGTTGTGGTTCGACTAGCGTAGTTGAGCTTCAAAGGACTGTATTTAGTGAACTGGCAAACGGGAGCTATGGTTTAGGTTCCAGTTATGGGCTTTGAATTTGAGCTTGGTGATTTGGAGACTTAGCTACGGTGGATTTCATTCGTTTTTAACTTGATCTTAGTTTGCATCTGTTGCTGTTGTGATGGAAATGCTATTGGGGTATTGTTTTGAGATTGTCTACCTCCTGGAGCTCAGCAGATATATGTCTCTATTTTAATAGTGTAGCCATGCTTGATTTGACTTTGCTTCGGTGTCTTGAGCCAAGTAGTCATTGCTTGCGAGTCAGATAATAGTTTTAGACCCGGTTCATGTTACAACTATGTGATTTTTGTTCGAGTGTCAATCCTACTAACAATGTGAAAATTGGCATTTGGAGCCCAAGGGTTAGCCGGTTGGTGCTAGTTGTCAAAATATTGGTCTAAATCTGACATTGTAAAATATGTAACTAAATAACCAGCTTTCTGCTCTTCAGCATGGTTTAATATCAGCCTAATTTTTACTATTGTTAGAATAGCTGAACTTATGTAGCTTTCACAGAACAACTATAAAAATGAGTTTACAAATGTTGCTAGTATAATTGGAATGCAGGAGCTTTTGGTTATAGATGATTTGCTATCAGCTCTGGTGGGTATTGAGGGACGATATATTTCTATTAAGAGAGTTTGTGGAAAGGAGGGCTATGTTGTCTTCCAGATTGATTCTTCAATGGACCTTGCCCTCCAGGTAAACCCTAAGTGTACAGCCCATTGGATCATGTATCCAGAAAAGATATTGGTTGGCGCTTGATGATCTTGCTCTTGCAGGAATTGACTCGCCGAATCTTCCCTTTGTGTGAGGACTATGTGCTAGTAAGCCAATTTGTGGAGTCCAGGTCACATTTCAAGAATGGTTTGGTCAACCATGCTCTGGCTGCAGCTCTAAGAGCATTCCTACTGGTACAGCCCCTATCTGTAGAAAGAAAATTTGAATAGTGCTTCTATGCTCTCGTGAGAGCTAAGTTGTCTAGATGTTGGAGCAGTATTCTTCTACTCTTGGTAGGAGAGCGTTAATCAAGCCCTCAATCTGCTTTAACATTTGTGATTTTCACTTTTTGAGGAGAGAATTGAAGCACCTTTAAAAACTGTAGTTTGCTGTATATGACAAAACGAGAAAGAATGTGAAAATAGCTGTATCATGTGATAGAGTTCAATTGTTCTATCCTGACATGGATTTTATTTCCCATTAGTTGTATCCTCGCTGAGATAATCTTATTGATGAGACATTGACTTCCTCAAGTCACTATATATTGTCCTCAGGGATGGTCTATGTCATTATTGCTGTATTGGTGTTTGTCTGTAAATTTTTGCACTTTGCACAGTCATTTACTAAGAAAAAAATATGACCAGGATTATCAGGCGATGGTTGCTCAACTGGAGCACCAGTTCCGCCTTGGAAGGCTTTCTGTTCAGGGATTATGGTTCTTTTGTCAGGTATGTTTTCTTTACTGCATTTGCCTTACTTTGATTTGTTGTCTTGGGATTAAAAATTATATTTCTATTTGGCAGAGGATGATGAGTTCATTGAATGCACTGGCAGTTCTAGTGGAGAAGGCTACTTCCAACAATACCAGTGGTTCTGCAACACTTAATCTACTTCATAGCCAGGTACTCTTTCCCAAGGAGTTTATGCTCCTGAGATTGCACACTGCTCGTTTCGTGCCTCCTCCTTCCCTTTTCTCTGTCTGCCTACTTAAATCTAATCTAAATGGATCTGGCCAGCTAGTTTTCTTTCTTCAATATGATTTGTTTCTTTCTTACTTCACATTTTTAATTTTTTCGCATAGCTTAGTTCTCCTTGGTTCACATGATTTCTTATTTAAAACATTGAATGCACGTATCATATCCTTGAACTCAGGCAAAGGCGATGGGTGGTGATAGTGCTGTTCGGTCTTTACTGGAGAAGATGACAGAATATGCAAGTGCAGCATACCTCAGGATGCTAGAAAGGTTTGTAATTGTTCATAGCATATTTCCTTGTTGGTCTTAGGAGTGATGCAGATTTTCAACAGTTTGCTAGCTCTCATGTTTAAACTGAACTCAATACACATCTTCTAATTGCCGGCTTGTGTTGTTTGGAGTGTTATTGTTTGGATGGAAAATAAATGTTCAGTTAGCTTGCTTGCTTTTTTACAATAACTGCATCTTATAATTGCTTTCATATAGGTGGGTGTATGAGGGACTTATTGATGACCCCTATGGTGAATTCTTCATTGCTGAAAACAAATCTCTTCAGAAGGTACCTTTTGATTTTTAAAAAATTTTGGACCTTATCATTCTGTCGTTTGCATCATATCAAGCCTAACATGTTGAGCCTAGTGTCATCTTATTTTAACCAGGTGCTTGCTTTATTTCCTTTCTTTTTGGTTTGTCTAGGAGAGCCTCACTCAAGATTATGATGCCAAATATTGGCAGCAGCGATACAGCCTAAAAGAAGGAATTCCTAGTTTCCTTACTAATGTTGCCGCAATGATTTTGACAACAGGAAAGTACCTTAATGTTATGAGAGAATGTGGACACAATGTTCAGGTATAAATGATCCATTTTGTTCTCCTGAAGTCAAATCATTAAATGCCATATTAGTAGTATGTCTTTATGACTTGCAATAACACAATTGGTTTGAATATTTTATTTAGGTTTCCTTCTCAGAAAATTCTAAGCTTACGAGCTTTGGTTCAAACCACCAATACCTTGAATGCATCAAATCTGCGTATGATTTTGCAAGTGGTGAATTGTTAACTCTGATGAAAGATAAGGTATAACTGTTTATAGTAAACCTAGAGTTACATTTTGTTTGTTTGTAAGCTAGGCTACTAATTTCATCACATTAAATGTGCAGTATGATCTCATTGGGAAACTGCGATCCCAGAAGCGCTATCTACTCCTTGACCAAGTATGTTCTGTTTATTACTTCATATATATGCTTGTGGTATATGCTCTGGCATAATTTGTACAGAGGGTATATTAAAATACAGAAAATAATCTCTATATTATGTTATATGAAATTATGAGTGTGTTCTTTACATTGTCCTTGATAATGAATGTCATGTTTTTCCAATTTAATTTTGACCATACATGTTGACTTTCCTTGCACTTATCTGTTTTCTCTAGTTTACAGGGTGACTTTTTAGTTCATTTTATGGATATTGCTGAGAGGAGCTTATGAAGAAACCAGAAGAAATATCTGGAGAAAAGCTTCAGGTTTGTCTTGTACATGTTTTCTGTTTGTTTGTGCCATGGTAAAAACAGATTTTTGGCAATTTTATTTATGAAAAACTGACTTAACTTTACTTTGCATTGGCTGTCTTTATTGATTTTTCCATTTCAGTCTCTGCTTGACATTGCCTTGCGGAGTACTGCTGCTGCTTCTGATCCAACTCATGAAGAACTAATTTGCTGTGTGGTAAATATTATCTAGGTCTCGTCATACTACACTGTGTTTTCTATTGCCATATTTGTTTACATCTATGTTCAACAGGAACGAAGTTCCCTCCTTAAGAAACTGGCCACTCTGAAAGATTTGGATTGTGATTGCCCTGCAGATAAGATTGCTGCAGCAGATGTTGATCAGTCAATGCAATTAAACATTACGGGTTTGGAAACATTCTGCCTTAGTAACAAGGTTTTGCTTGTTCATTTTAAAACCTTCCTCATTTGCGTTTGTCTTGTGATAGAGAAATGATATACCTTGTACGCTGCAGGTCCAGTGGCCGCTATCTCTTGTAATTTCAAGGAAGGCTTTGACAAAATACCAATTGATCTTTCGTCTGTTGTTCCACTGCAAGTATGTTAGTCGCCAGCTATGTGCAGCATGGCAAATACAACAAGTATGAATGAACCCTTTATATCCCGTAAAATCAGTTAAATTAATTTTATGTATGCCAACATTGACAGGATATTAAACTCTTAAACAGGTATTCCGTTCTGTCAAGATTCTAGGAACACCAATGTTGCGGTCATCAATTCTCTGTCGCAGCATGCTCAAGTTTGTAAACAGCCTTTTGCATTATCTAACATTCGAGGTAAACCATACTTATCACCATGCTAACTATTCTTTTGGTCATGCTAAACCATAGGTACCACCATGCATCATCTAATGTTCGAGGTGACCATACATGTTGGGGAAGTGCTAAGATATCTTTTTGCTCCCCAGGTTCTTGAACCAAATTGGCACTTGATGCATGATCGTCTTCAAACTGCAAGGAGCATAGATGAGGTTTTAACGGAACCTTTACAATTGATACTTTAGGGGGATATTTTTACAGTTGAAATTGATTTGCAATGTTGAATCTGCAAAGTGCATTACCTTTGATGTTACTACTGCTTGCAGGTCATCCAGATCCATGATTTCTTCCTCCAGAAATGTCTAAAAGAATGCTTACTATTGTCTCCAGAACTCCTTGTGGTGTGTCCTTTTCTTTTCCTCAAAAACAAAAGAAAAGAAGATAAAACAATAACTTTTGGTTGATAATTTCTTAGTTAATATAAAATTCAAGACTTCTGAAAGGTCCAATCCTTATTATTCATTGATTTGCATGTGCAGAAAGTTGAGAAGCTGAAAGCTTTATGCCTTCAGTATGCCACTTCCATCAAGCTCTTAATGCCATCCATCGAAGTTGTTAACTCTGAGAATACATCGAAATCTGGGAAGTCAAGATCAAGGACAAACAAATCGCAGGAGAGGGAGCTGAAACTAGCATCAGAGAATGTTGTCATGTCAGAGTCAATCCTGTATGTATCATGCATCTACGCCTATCTTGCTATCTGTAAAACAGCAAAAGTGCTTATGTTAAAATCCCACAGGAAATTCCACAGCATAATATAACGTCATGTTAGTCTTTGCCGCAGGAAATTTGAAGCGGCATTCAATTCAGAGCTCCAGGGCCTTGCTCCTACACTAAGCAGCAGTTCACATGCGGAGCCATACCTGACCCATCTGGCACAGTGCATCCTGGGTGTGCGAATGGACCAATGAATTGCCTGATGCGCACCCGTTTTCACTGGACTCGGTAGTCGTGTCGGTACAAGGCCGTGTGCCCCTGTAGCGTGGTACTTGACCGGCCGGATGAAGTTCTGTGTATGTTGTACTTGTGAATGAATGGATTATCCCGACTGGCCGACTGCACGTTGCTTCTGCGCTGTGATAGATTGTAGATAGGCCAGTAGGATCTGGTGAGCCACGGATGGTGCCTTTGTTACTTTCTTAGTGTGGGTATATCAGCCGTTTGATTTTCTTGGTGTGTTCATTCAGCTGTTTCATCGCTCGTGCCGTTCTTGTTGGATGATTTTTCATGTGTGTTCTGTTGTCCGTCTCACCAAAATATCGTGTACTTTGCTACAGGCATGGAATAGGTCAATGAGTAATCTTCAATCTACATCTCGAGTGGAAGCCTATGTTGTCACCGTCGATGACAAAGGGCAAAGAAAAGAGACGTGGCACTAGAGACGTGGCACTGGTAGTGATTGTGTTCTTCAGCTCGGGAGGATAGACTTATTCTCACAAGCTTTTCATCGTGGTGGGATCTAACCACGACAAAACGGAGTAATGACCGGAGAAATTATTCTGTGATGAGGGCACCATCCCTAGTTCCCCACCTCAATGTCCCTATTCGGAAATCTAATTCTTGGTGTCGTCGCCCCAAGAAAGTTGTTGACGCCGTAGGTACCACCGCCTCCTTCATCGAAGCCGTCATAGAGAGACCCAAACCACTATATCTCTTCGCCATTGTCGGAGAGGAGAAAACAAATCTCTCATACCACGAAACACGGCATGGAGAAATTATAATTCCTAACCCTAAGTCCCTAACCTAAACTCGATCTATTAGAGACCATTGGAAGAGAATAGGGATGGCAGCGGGTCGGGTAAGGTGCGGGTAAGGCGTTTACCCGCACGACAGCATATCCACACTTTGGCTTTTTGTCCGCCTGACAACCTGCCCGCGGGTAAAAAATCCTGCTCGTATTCACGCTCGACGGATATCCACAGGTATCGGGCAAACCTGTCAGCCGCCACCCACCGTAGATGCACCGCCAGGTGTCGGCTGTCTACAGTTGCAGCTGCCTACCCCCCGCCACCCACAGGTATTCACGCTCGACGGATATCCACAGGCATCGGGCAAACCTGTCACCCGCCACCCACCATAGATGCACCGCCAGGTGTCGGCCGTCTGCAGTTGCAGCTGCCTACCCCGCGCCTTATCCACCGGAGCAACCTACTCTGCGCCTCCTGCCTCCGGAGTCGAGCCAGCACAGCAGGCGGCCATGGCTCCGTCCACCTCCACCACGTCGCTGTTGTCCTACCTCCTCCTCAGCCTCCCGAAGCCCTACGCCGCGAGGCACCCCCGCCCGGCTCTGTACTCGGACGCGGCGTGCGGCGCCAAGAGCCCCAGCGTCGCCTCGTCCTCCGCCGGCGCGAGGTCGCGACAGCCGTGCTGTCCACAGCCATGCTCTCCCGCTTCCTCCTCATCCCCGCGACGAAGGGCGCGGAGAGCGGCGGGGAGTGCCCGCTCGAGGTGGCACCGTCGGGGCTTGCCTTTTGCGTTTGCGTCCTCAGCACCGGCGCCGCAGCCCTGGAGGGGCAAGTCACAACTCACAAGTGCGGTCGGTGGTGGTTTTTGTGGGCTCGGGGCGAATGACCGATGTTGGACCTAGCTTAGAGCAACTCCAACAGTTTGGCAAACCAACTTGGCATCCATCTAATTTTGGCAAAACAAGGAAAATTGGTCTCCAACAGTTTGGCAAACCAACTTGGCAAGAATAGAAACTTGGCAAAACTCACCTCCTCACACGCATATATGCACGCGGATCGTGGTTGCCATCGTCGTTTCCCTGTAGGTGGGGGTGAAAAAAGAAATAAAGAATAGAGAGGGATTCCTGATATAAGTTTTCAAGAGGTGGAAGGGCATAAACATAATTTTGTTTCTCTCAAAATCCTGATGTAAGTTAGATCTGGGTTTGGCAAGTGAATTATGTCAAATTGTTGGAGATGAACTCTTTTTTTACTTGACATATCTTTTTAGAAGTTGGCAAAACACAAAATTTGCCAAGTAAAATTTGGCAAACTCTCGGAGATGCTCTTAGACTACTTGTACCGGTGAACGAGATACCAAATAGGAGGAGGTGAATGGCATAAAATGCCCTGCAACGGTCTGCTGTAAAGGTTGAGATTTTCATGTTTCATCTTTTTTAAAAAAAAATAAAAGCAGAAGCATTGCTATATTATTTACGAAGAAGAAGCATTGATACATAACACACCTAAGCAGACACCACCACACGAAAACCCCCAAACACGAACAAACACACCTGACACAGCGCACCACCACCCCCACCACTTGGGAGAGGAGTTCGAAACAAGTCGTCGACACCTGCGCCGTTGTCACCTACGTTGTGCCACACCGAAGCCGTAGCCCGCTGCAAACCCAAACGACCCCCTGAGCTCCTCCACCATGGGACTCTCAACCTCAAGCCGCACACACATGATCGTCGATCCCTCAGGTCCAGCGAAACTTCAGCAGAACACTCCCATCTCAGCACCAAGGAAAACCACTGATTCGGGCCACTCTGCGTGGGGTCTCACCTCTCTCACCACCTCACACTCCTCTGCCAGGGACTCAGATATCTGAGATTGCTATGAGAGTATCTCCTCCGCCTAGCTGACACCGAGTTAACCACTGTACCTTGTGCGGTGGCTCAATCCCTTTAGCACCCATGGACCCTCTGCACCTCCAGGCAACACGAACCATGCGTGCATCCCGCAGCACCAGACGACCTCCACCACCACTACCACAAGCCGGGACTCCAAATACGACGCCTCCAAGGAGGGCATCACACCAAGGCACCGCCATGGCACATCCATAGATGAAAGAGGTCTTCACTTGAGAGCCCCGCGCGGCAGAGAGCATGGTGCCTCACCATGATGCCCCCAATGGGGAAACCGATGCCCCAAAGGCGCCACCATCATGCCCACCGACAGATGCGTCAGTGAAGGCTTTCGCCCAATTCGCACCATGTCTGTCGCATGCTTGTGGCCAAGGCATTAGCCGGCTCCCCGTCCCATCTGCATCACCTCCACCGGAAGAGGCCCGGCGCAGCCCCAAACACCACCACAAGTTTGCACTAGCCTACCCCCTGACCCTACCACTATGGCGATGCCAAACCAGCTTCGCCAACGAGGAGAGAATAATGGAGTAGCCTTTGCCTGTCGTGGCCGGCCTTGGCCTGGGCTGGCCGCAGCCGAAGGCCTGCACCGACCGTAGACACCCTCGCCCGCCGCCCCGCTAGCCACCTAGTCGCCGCTGATAGCATCCTACACAGGCCACCGACGCCGTCATTGGTATCCCGTACAGGCCGTCGTTGTGGCCGCTGTCGATGCCAACCTGTGCACCCCCGCACGGGTTGCCATCGTCCCCACTGCGCACCAGCCCGCATGCACCACCGTCGCCATCCCTCGCACCTCCACATCAGCAGAACCAACTGCCATACCACACACCAAACCGCGTCCCGAGCTCGCGGCCATCACATCCGGACGGGGGCATCTCAGATCTATGACCCTAGCCCCCGTCGTTGTCGGTGTTTTAGACCGGTAAACCTACCAAGGGGGTACCCGACGTAGTTGATTATGCGGTGGAGGATCGTGATCGGGAGATCGAGAACTCGAAGGTATGCACAAGGACACGGGACACAAGATTTATACAGGTTCGGGCCACCAAGGTGGCGAACCCTACGTCCTGTTTGGGGGATCAAGTATGGCGCCCTGCGCTTGGCGTTGGGTTGTTTCAGATGTCCTCCTAGGTACCCGACCCTCCTTTATATAGTCCAGGGGGCGGGTTCTTAGTCGGTTACAAGGCAGGAGTCCTAGTAGGATTACACGGTACAAGTCCTAGTAGGATTACAGGGGAATTCTAGTAGGAGTCCGTCTTCATCCTTCCTTGTATGAGTACCCGGGGTGTATGCCCGACAAGCCCCCGAGCACGTTGGAGTCGAGAGTAGTAGTTCGAGTAGTCTTGAAGCCTCTTCGAGTAGTTCTTGAGCGTCCTCGAGTACTGCTTGGAGAAGTCTTCAATAGTACTTGAACTGCCACGAGGCTGGAAGGTGGTCCAGCTCATCAGTCTTGAAGTCGAGAGTATATGGAAGTGCGATTGCAAAATCGCACTCCATATGGAGTAGCCCCCGAGCCTTAGGTTGAGTCGCAGACTCAAGCTGAGGGTCAATCTTGATTCTGAATCTTCCGTCTTGAAAATTTTGAATGATGGGTGTAGCATAGCAGCCCCCGAGCCTTGAAATGATTAGGTAATCAATCCAAGGGTCTTCATTGTTCGCGAAAGCCATCATCTGAGTACTCTTGCAGCGTCAGCCCCCGAGATTAGAGAGTCGTATGAGCCACGTCGAGTAGGTGTTGTTGTAGAGCCCCCGAGCTTGAGAGCAAGCGAAGTCTGCTAGAGTTGTTCTCTAGTAGTAATTTGAATGCAGCCCCCGAGCTGGAGAGTTTTCGAGTAGTAATTTGGCGTCGAGCCCTGGAGCTTGAGAATTAGTCGTGCCGTAAGAGCGGACTTTAGGTGCGACCAAAGTCGACTTTGAGATGCCGGCAGAGCGGACTTTAGAATGCGACTTGAAAACCGAAGTCGACTTTGTGCCTCGTGGAGCGGACTTTGAGATGCGACTTGAAAACCGAAGTCGACTTTGAGATTGCCGCGTTAGAGCGGACTTTGGGATGCGACTGAAGAAGTCGACTTTAGATTGCCGCATGGAGCGGACTTTAGATGCGACTACAGTAGTCGACTTTGTGCCACGCGGGGTGGACTTAAGATGCAAAAAAACGAAAAGCACTTCTGGAAGGCAAAAGCGAATGAAAAAATCAGAGAAAACGAGTAGTTTTGCCGCCGGAGCAGGCTTAAGATTGCGACTGTTGAAGTCGACTTGAGATTGCGACTATAGAAGTCGACTTTTGCTACCGGAGTGTGCTTTGGTGCGACCGGTAGCGTCGACTTTTGCCACCGGAGTGGGCTTTGGTGCGACCGTTAGCGTCGACTTGAGTACTTAGTGTACTAGGACCCATGGTACGAAGCGTGAGTACTTAGGGTACTTGGACCCATGGTAAAAAGCGCGAGTACTTAGGGTATGAAACCCATGGTACGGTTGCCGCCAGAGCGGGCTTGAGATTGCCTCCTTGGGATACAGCCATTGTGACCTCTGAAACTCAGTACACCCAAAGCCGTGGCGAGAGCCCCCGGGATGTAATGTACCGAACTCGTGGTGAAGCCTCCGAAACTTAGTGTACCAAACTCGTGGCCGGAGCCCCCGAGATTCAGTGTAGTAAGCTCGTGGCGGTTTGGTCGATATATCCCAAGAGTAGTCGGCAGGGTGTAGCTCTCGTGAAAACCCGCCGAGAAGCGTACACAGATGAGTAGTCGCTAGGACCCGTAGGCCGCTTACAGCTGAGTAGTCGCTTGGACCCATAGGCTGCTTACAGCTGAGTAGTCGCTAGGACCCGTAGGCCGCTTATAGCTAAGGATCCGTTAGGTAGCCGTAAAAGCTGGACCCTGGAGTACTTAGGGTACTTGGACCCATAGTACGGTGCGCGAGTACTTAGGGTACGAAACCCATGGTACAGAGTGTGAAGACCACATGCAGCTAGGTACCATCGTTGCCAGGACGCGAGGACCACTTACAGCTAGGTTCCATCGAAGCTTGCACACGCAGTATGCCGCCGAAGCAGGCAAAGGTGCGACTGGAGTCGACTTTAAGTTGCCGCGCGGAGCGGACTTTAGAATGCGACTTTATAAGTCGTCTTTAGATTGCCGCGCGGAGCGGACTTTAGAAGCCGCCTCCTTGGGATAGCCCCCGAGTTGATGAAGTAGGCTCGTGGTGACTTGATCGATATACCCCAAGAGTAGTCAGCAGAGTGTAGCTCTCGTGAGAACCCGCCGAGGAGCGTACACGAATGATAGTCATCGTGTTGTCCTGCATGATGAGGAAAACAAGCCAAGAAAAAAAGAAATAATCATTTAAATAAATGACTTAGCTTTTGCTACCTGGGCAGACTGTTGATGAAGCCGTGGCGGTCGGCGATTGAGCCGCGACGACGAAACTAGCTGAGACGAGTAGCCAAAGTAGAGCCGGTGCAGCCGCAGGACGATGTCGCGGCGACGCACGGCCTAGTTGAAGTGGAGTTGTTACGGCCACAAGACAATGTCGCGGCGGCGCGCACGGCCGGGTGATGAGTCAAGCGGCGTAACCGTGCAACTGGATGATGAGTAGTCGAGCGGCGAGAAGGCGCGTCCGGATGCACGACATAGGCACAGTAGAGTCGGTGCAATTGGGCGACGAGTAGTCGAGCCGCGAGATGGAGTGACCGGGCGCACGGTGAGAGCTAGTGCGACCGACCGACGAGAAGTCGAGCAGCGAGACGGTGCGTCCGGATGCACGGCATAGGCGCAGTAGAGCTGGTGCAACCGGGCGATGAGTAGTCGAGCCGCAAGACGGAGTGACTGGGCGCACGGTGAGAGCTAGTGCGACGAACGACGAGAAGTCGAGCGGCGAGACGGCACGTCCGGATGCACGGCATAGGCGCAGTAGAGCCGGTGCAACTGGGCGACGAGTAGTCGAGCCGCGAGACGGGGTGACCGGGCGCAGTAGAGCCGGTGCAACCGAGCGACGAGTAGTCGAGCCGCGAGACGCAGTGACCGGGCGCACGGCGAGAGCCAGTGCGACCGACCGGCGAGAAGTCGAGCGGCGAGACGGCGCGTCCGGATGCACGGCATAAGCGTGGTAGAGCCGGTGCAACTGGGCGACGAGTAATCGAGCCGCGAGACATAGTGACCGGGCGCACGGCGAGAGCCAGTGCGACCGACCGAGGAGAAGTCGAGCGGCGAAGACAGCGCGTCCGGATGCACGGCATAAGCACGGTAGAGCCAGTGCAATCAGGAGATGAGTAGTTGTGCCGCACAGCGTAGTTGATGTAGAGCTCGTGCGATTGGAGGATGTAGTCGTGGCGCACGACATGATTGAAGTAGAGTCAGTGGGGACGGAGGTGACGTAGCCGACGCGGCCGGAGGCAAGTCGAGCGGCAATGTAATTGTACTGGAGTAGTTGAAGTAGTCCAAAAAAGTTGGTGTCGAGCACCACGGTGTTGCGGAGCACTTGTGCGATGGCAGCAATCTGCAACTTTCCTAGTGGCTCTGTGTGAGTGCATGTAGCCATATTCACCAACATTGATTTTTAGCAGGTGGAGTCGTGGAGACACGGTTTGGAACAGTCTGCTAGCTTTGATGCTTTTTATCCTGTGGATGGCAGGAGCATGATCTGACGAGCCATGCAGCAGATCAATCTCGCGTGCTCACAGGGAAACTCGACGAGGTCGAGTAGGTCTTGGACTCGAGTACAATTCCATGTAAAGACTCGCCGCGCGCCGCCCTGATCGCTGTGGACAGCAACAATTGAACTGTTTTTTTTGGGACTTGAGTCCAACCCAAAATTGTTTCACGTCAATCTTGGATTTCCTTCGGAGGATCTCGCCGAGTCGCCGAGTTGGTGGAGACGAGAAAACGTCGCCTCTGCTTCGGAACAGAGAGCCTATCTCGCACTCGCATAGAACGATGTTGACGACCTGATGGCCGTGTGTAGATTGATTTTGCTGGAGAAGGTCCTTCGAATTCGCGCGGTGTTGATGATCACCCCTACCTGGCGCGTCAGCTGTCGGTGTTTTAGACCGGCAAACCTACCAAGGGGGTACCCGAGGTAGTTGATTATGCAGTGCAGGATCGTGATCAGGAGACCGAGAACTCGAAGGTATGCGCAAGGACATGGGACACAAGATTTATACAGATTCGGGCCGCCAAGGTGGCGAACCCTACGTCCTGTTTGGGGGATCAAGTATGGCGCCCTGCGCTTGGTGTTGGGTTGGTTCAGATGTCCTCCTAGGTACCCGACCCTCCTTTATATAGTCCAGGGGGCAGGTTCCTAGTCGGTTACAAGGCAGGAGTCCTAGTAGGATTACACGGTACAAGTCCTAGTAGGATTACAGGGGAATTCTAGTAGGAGTCCGTCTTCATCCTTCATTGTATGAGTACCCAGGGTGTATGCTCGACAGCCGTCGCCGCCATGACCGTCGTTGATGACGAGCTTGAAAGGACCTTGATGTCGCCTAGAGGGGGGTGAATAGGCAAGAAGACCGATTCAAACTTTTCTTCCCCGAAAACTTGAACTGTCAGTGTCCACCGGTCAGACCGATGGGCCTCACCGGTCAGACCGGTGTAGCACTTCACTTCATAGGAGACACCGGTCAGACTGTTGCCTTGCACCGGTCCTACCGGTGTAGCACAGAGCACCTGCAAAAACAACTTCAAGCTCCTCTTGACTTCTAGCACGAACCAAACTTGGTCAGTGGCCTTTGTAGATGATCACAAGTAGGGTAATGAGCCCTGCACACATAAGTAGCACACCCAAGTAGATCGAAGCGGAAGCAAATCAAATATGCTAGAAAACAACTTAGAGAGGCAAACCACACAAAGAAGCAAGGAATTGTTTCCCGAAGTTCACCGCCCACTAAGGAACGGCTACGTCTCCGTTGAGGAGCTTGTAAGGGACAATTCTCACAACAAGCCGGGTCTCTTTCAACCACTTTCCTCCTTTCTACTAAGCGGATCTTTTCCACGAAGAGGCAAGATCGCAGCCCTCACAAACTTCCCGCTACTCACCACAACCTTGGGAGCTAGCCGGCGACGCCTAGCCCTCTAGGAGGCAAACCTCCAAGAGTAACAAATGCTTCAAAGCTTGTAGACGCGAAACCGAAGTGCTCAAGCTATGGGAATGCTCTTGTTAGCTCACAAAGACGCTCTTGAGCTCACTCGCTCAACCCAACACAAAGGATGTGGCTTGAATCCACAAATCTCACAAAGAGATGGTTGGGGAGAGCCACTAAGGCTTAGGGCTTGCAAGAAATGGCTTAGGACCTCAGCAACACCACTAGAATCAGCAGCCTTCAACTGAAGAAGGCTTGGGGTATTTATACCCCTCAAAGGAGAAAACTAGCCGTTAGCCTTCGGGCGGCACCGGTCAGACTGGTGCCTCACACCGGTCAGACCGGTGTTTGAAAAACTAGCCGTTGGGGCTAGCGGCACCGGTCAGACCGGTCAGGCCCGAGTCACCCCCATGTGACAGAACCGCCCAAAATAATTCCGTATTATCGCCTAAGCCTGTCCACGTGGCCATTAAGCGATAATAAAGAACTATTCTGTCGCCTCTGCCGGGGCATGCCCGGTAAATCACTTACACAGGATCGATTTATGCGCTAAGCCCACACGAAGGCGGGACCAGAGTACAACATTACATTACATAAAAGTTCATAAGTACTTAAAATTTCAAATCAGGTTTTGAGTACATAAAAGTAAAGGTGGTTCAGAGTTTTAGACAGCGGAAATTAAACTAGACGCATGATACACACAGGAGGCCATCCATGCATATCACTCCTCATCATCGTTCTCCCATTCAAGTTCCCAACCATCTGGGATGGAACCAGGCCAGATGGGATTACCTTAAAACAACAACAAAAGCAAGGCTGAGTATACTAATACTCAGCAAGACTTACCCGACAAAATAAAAGACACAGCTAGACATGCAAGTCTTTTTGGCTGGTGGGTTTGTTTTGCCAAAAGCAACTAAGAGTTGATCCTTAATTTCAAATTTTAGCTCAAGTTCTAGTATGTTAACCATTCTAGGTAAGCACCTAGCTAAGCAAGCATGGTTGTACAAACAAGATTAATCATCCAACAATATTAATCCGAAATGTTCCATAATTAAACATGGGGTAGCCAGTGGTCAAGCCGACTCAGATAACGGCGAGTGACCGACGATCGATCGATTTATATCCTTGCAAGGTAAACCCAAGATACACGGAGGAAGGTAGACCCCAAAGAATCCAAAGAAAAACAAATGCGGAGTCTACCCCGACCAGGCGGTTCCCGTCACTCCCCAGATTAGGAAAAGATGCCACAGTTCTAAGTACAAGGTTACTGGGACGCCCTCACACGGCACACCCATACTCACACTTGCACTACCGGAATCAAACCGGGAGACGAATCTCAAAATTAGTAGCGATAAAATTCCCGCACTGGTTCATTAGGTACTAGGCTTACCGGTCCCATTCCCGACAAGCACTTGGTACGTTCAATAGCTTAGACCAGCACCATGCTACTCGGTCGAGACCGAACCCATTGCTCTTACCACATGAGCGAGTCAATTTAACCAACTTATGATTCCAACATAAGTATCCTATATCTCGCGAGCAATGAGTCATTACTCGACTTCTACCGTATCCTTAGAGCATGACACTAGCGTTCCTAACATACTAGTAAAAGAGCATAGGAGTCCTAAGGATCATGCATCTAGGTTTCAAAGCAACTCCTGAAACTTAAATGCACAAAGTAACATTAATTGCTGAAAAGTAAAAGAGCATGAGTTTTAATCAAAAAGTTATATGTAACTCCGGTGCTTGCCTTCTTCTACACTAGCAACAGCCTTGGGCTCTTCCGGACTTTGGTCCAGGTCTTGATGAACTCCCAACTCGTTCACTTCACCCTCTATAGCCCCGTCTCCTTCCTGGGTCAACGTGTAAGTACTGTCCGACAAATCTACACGCCACATGCATATGCATTAGATTAAGGTGAACTTTGGTGGTGATTGTGTACACATCTAAGCAAATTAAAGTATTTAACTTCACCAAAACAGCAAGGGAGTGTGATTGAAAATTCAAAAACAGAACCATAACATGTTTTCTCAATTCAACACTTTAATTTCCATTTCTTTATTTAATTACATAAAACAAGCATTGCAACCATAAATCCATATTAAATCAAAAACACTTCAAATAAATCTAAGCTTCTGCACACATCATCATATACCTATTCTAAGATCACACACCAAAATTTACATTAAGAACATTTATAAATTAATTTATACGAAAAAGACAAATTTCAGCCTAGTAAATCACCATTAATTCATATAAAAAGATTTACTAAACTTTTTGATCTCAACTTTCTCCTACAAGTCATACATGTTAAAACTAAGCCTCTGGCCAAAGCTTAGGTGCAGATTCAAACTATTTTTCAAAATTTGAATTTAAACTCCTACACAAGATTAATTCCAAAACACATGTCAAAACATATCATAAAATCACATCCATTCTACCAGAGGCTCTATTCATCAAGACAAAGCCCTAGGGTGCACTGGTTCTTAAAGAAAAGTTTATTAAAGGGGCTATAAAAAGCATCAAGATTAATCTAGCATAGAGCTTACATAAATCATAACTGAAAATCTACACATCAAAATCATGTCAACTTTGGTCACAAAACTAAACATGTCATACAGAGCAACATATCCAAAATTCACATCCATAGCATGTGTATATTTTAAACTACACTAAAAACACCTCAAACTGAGTTTGAATTTTCATTCAAAAATTACACAGAATAACCCTATACATGCTATCTAGAAAAGATAGGTTACTTCACCAGGAATCCAACAAAGTTGGATTTGAATTTTTCCGATTTTTCTACAATTTTCTATGAATTTTTGAAGTTCCAGCTGAAAACCCTAACACACATTTACACAGGGACCCTCAACTTAAATCTCAGGTTCACGAATCGGTCCCTGCTTTACACAAAACACCCTGCATAAAACCCAATCCTTGCAATGCGACCCCCGGGACGGACTGGTCCTCACCGGCGGCCGGAATTCCGGCCGGCGATCACCGGACTTGGCCGGAGGAGACCACCCGGGGCTGCTACTGACCTTGGCCGGGCTGGAGAGGGCGGCGCCGGCGGCCTGCAGCGGAATGCCCCCGCGTGTCCGCTGCGGCACGTCGCCGGCCGGCGAGGGAGCGGCCTGGGGGTCTGGCGGTGGTGCGGCTGTGTAGAGGAGACCCAGGGGAAGGAGTGGGAGCGGCCGGCGGCGCTTGCTCAGGTGCAGGAGGGTTGGCTCGGCGGCGGCGCAGCAATGCACAGCGGCGGCGGCTCTGCCTCGTTTCGGAACCAGCGCCGCGCGGCTGCGTCTTCCTGTGCGCGCGCGAGACGACTCGGACGAGGTACTGCGGCCGGCCTTAAGACCTTGTGGGCCAGCTGGCTGCGTGCATGCGCAAGGGGGCGCTGCGACGCTGCTCACGCGGCGCGTGGCCGTTTAGGCCTGCGGCCAAGCCGCGACGGGCTCCTGGGCGCGGCGTACGATTGGAAGCGAGGCGGAGACCCCACGGTCGAGGCACGGGTTCACAGCGACCTCTCCACGGTATCCGTACACCGGAGCAACGCGAGGACGGCACGTGGCCAACGTTGTCCGGGGTGCGCGCACGACGCTCTAGAGCGCGGCACAGCGATGTCGGCGACTCAAATCGTTTCGCGGTACCGGTTTCAAAATTCTGTAACTCCATAAACTGCCAACTAAGTTGGAAATCTCAAAAACTAAAAGTTGTAGAGGAGCTATAAACCTACAACTTTTACAAAGGGCGACATATGTTTTTCTCAACAGATTTGTGTGAAAAACGTGTTGAACTTCGGGAAAAACTCGGCCCGGAATTACTGTGCACAACGCGTTCCTCTCGAGTTTACGCGGCTTTGCCCTCAAAATTGGAATGTCCGCCAATTACGAAAAATGTGTCCCCGGAAATAACGAAGAACTTTTATATTGGCTGATTTTGAACTTCTATAGCAAAATTTGGAGAACGCGGAAGAAAACCAAATCAGCTCTTTAGAATCAAAAGGGGTTTGACCGGGAATTTGTAACTTTGACCAAGGTCATTTGTGCAAAAGTGTAACAAATCATGTCAAACATGCTTAAGAGGTAATTAACCTTGATTAACATAGCTAAGTAATGTCATTAGCACACTTAAACATCAGGGATGTTACACCCCAAAACCCTTTCTATGATTCTAACACTTCACCAATGAGATGAAATGGCTCAGGTTAGGTTAGGAGGGTTTGTTAGCACACTCTAAGGCTCTCAAGGCTAGATCTCACTTAGGTCAACTAATGAGCACTTTGACTTGGTCAACTCGCTAATGTTGCATCCCTCTTGATAGTACGGCATACCTATACTCAAGAATAAATAAAAACACCTTGTTGATCTCTTGAGCTTGAATGTCTCAAATCTTGCCATACTTGAGCAATATTCACTTGAGGGCTTTCAACTTAGCCTTTGACTTGAGCACGTCCATACTTGAGCTAATGATTTAGGATCTTTCCATCTAGCATAGGAATGCACACTTGGATCCATAAGTCACTCCATATTGCCAATCATACCATGTTGATGAGTTGCATTGCTTCCCTCGATTAAGGTTTGGATATGATACTTGGAGACCCCACGGATGCTAGAGCTTCACCTTAGCAAAACACTAATGGCGGCTTAGCTACGGCCCCAAAGATTGCTTAGTCCCTCACCCTAAACATCTCGGTTGATCTCTTCATCACTTATCCAATCCACTTTTGAGTTCCACTTTGCTTCATACATAATTAACCTTCACTTGAAAACCCGCTTCAAATGCTTGATCTTGATTGACAACGAATGTGCAAGCTTCCAAATTAGAACCATAATGTGTACACTCATCCTTGTGTCCTTTTTCAATCAACACATGAAGCCTTGCACTTGACTTAGAGAATTACCATCTTCTCTTTTGTGATCCTTGTAATTTTAATCAAGCTATGTCTAGTTATGGGAGACCATGAATTGACCTTCTCAAAATGCCCCAATATTTATCTTTCTTTATTGCTTGATATTTGTCACATATGCATTAGGATCATCCATATATTTGTCTTTTCCGATGTGAGCCATATAATATTCAACCACAAATAAATACTTCAACAATTGCTCAGGAATATCTAAATAAACTTGCTCACAATCTTAGACAAATACATTAGTCCTTTAATCGCTTTGTCATTCAATTCACCAAAATCCACTTAGGGGCCTAGATGCACTTTCAACCTCCCCCTTTTTGGTGATTGATGACAACTCGATTAAAGCTTACAAATAAAACATTAAAGCGCATCTAGATTCTTAGATATAGCTAGAGCTCCCCCTTAATTTGTGTTTTGAGTTGAATTTCAAAAATTTGGCCTCAAATGCCAATAGCACAAATTTGGGAGAAAGCGCGTGTGAGCTCCCCCTATATCTTAGAATCAGTGGAGTGCAACATGTGTAAGTGACAAAAAATCCGTGATGCGTATGACAAGATATGCACAAAGCAACGATCATGTGTACTGACTGGGCAGCACCGGTCAGACCGGTGCCCCTGACTGGTCAGACCGGTCAGGTCCAGCCACTACACAAACTGGGCGGCACCGGTCAGACCGGTGCCCCTGACCGGTCAGACCGGTCAGGTCCAGTCAGAGCACAAAGCAAATGTGTGTGTGCTATTTGGTCCAAACTGATCAGGCCAGGGTTGCAAGCTGGCTTAGATTAGTTTGCTCTATTTAGCCAACACAAACAATACATCAAACAACACATGCATCACAGACTAGCAATAAAGTCGCTTAATTATTACAATAAAGGTTCAAACACTCAGTAGTACTCACACAAATGTTCTCAAGTCCACTAAGATAGAGTTCTAGCTTATTACAAGGCTGCTCTCTTCAGCCGACAGGCACCGGTCAGACCGGTGCAGGGCACCGGTCAGACCGGTGCAACACAGACAGACAGGGCAGATAATGCTGAAGCTTTAATCCTTTCTTCTCCCCCTTTGTCATCAAGCATCAATAAAGGCCTGGAGAGAAGATGTTGATGCCTGTCACTGGCCCTGTCACGAGTCCCACCCCGGACCACCGCCAGGGTGCGAGCTCCCTCCTATGCAAGAATAAGGAAATGAGACCAAGTATAGGAGAGATACGCTAGATATGGTGAAAAGAAAGATAAGAACATGAAGATCATCATCCATACCACTATATGTAGGAGGATAGCCTGACCAACCGAAGATCTCTGTAGAGAAGCGCCCTGCCCAGTCCGGAGGAGCCTCTGTCTCCTCTGCATCATCCGAAGGTGGAGGTGGGGCAACGGGAGCGCCGAAAGGAGGAGGGTACACTGCTGGTCCCTGTGGAGCGACAAAGTGCTGAGGGGCCTCCTCTGAACCAGGTGGAGGAGGAGGTACAGCTGAGGAGGAGCTACCCTCGCCGGACTCGAAGAACATACTGCCATACTCGTTGATCATGTTTGAGTTTATCATGGTTCTCACCCTCTGATCAAACGACGGGATCTCAACCTCAGGAGGAGTGGGAGAGATGGGTGAACGGGGCGGCTGGAATCCAAAGTGATTATGGAGCTGCTTCATGGTGTCCCGTTCCTTCTTCCTTTCTATTCCCGTCCGCTGCTGCTCCACCTCTATGTCATACTGGCTCTTAAACATGCCAAAGATCAAATTCAGAAATCGGTGGAGCGGAGAGGTGGACTTTTTCTGTCGGCCATACTGTCCAGGCCCCCACCGATCAGACCGGTGAGTGGCGCCGGTCAGACTGGTGTCGGCCTGGGCAGCAGACCATTGCTGAAACTGCTGCCAATCAACTTCCGCCTCTTCTCCTTCTTCCGCTCGAATTTCCGGCTCACGCTCAGGAGAAGGAACACTAGGATTCTTCACTGGATTGGGCCTTAGAGGCTTATGGGTGACGTCCTTTGGAAATTCAACTCTAGTCACCTTCTCGATCATATACATGATGTACGGGCTGTAGCTGCAGATCTTCTTAGGATCCTCTGATAAGTACTTGATCTCCTACCAAATATAATCCCCCACACTAAATGGAGGTGCCCCCGGTCTCAAAGCAATCATCAGGTTCTTCATGAACCTAGAAATATCAGAGGGATTTCCATCCCTAGTCGCAATGGACACCCGAAGCAACCTGTTGAGCACTGAGTAGTAAGTGTAGAGTCCCTTCACGTGTCCAACATTAGCCCTCTGATCACTAGGATACATGAAATATAATGCCTCTGGCTCAAGTAGACCACCATCATGCAACTTAGGATAATCCTTATCCTCCGGCCCTAATCCAAAGAGAGACAAAAACCGGGAAAAGCGAATAGCATGCTTGTTCCTATTAGTCATCCACGTCATAGCTCTCTCTTCCTCCATGTGGCCAAAGTGAACAGTGGCGTAGAACTGAGCAATAATTTCCCTGTTCCAATCCTGCCTAAAACCCATGAGCTCCTTCACCCGCTGGTGTCCACACACAGTGCTGAGCTCAGTAAAGATAGGGTCATTCTTGCTCTCCATGTAGGTCCAATCCACGTACTGTGCCAGGTGGGTGATCTTGGGCTTCTTTATGATCACGGTGGCGTAGTAGTCCTGCTGGAATGTAGCCCAAAACCTCCTGTCTGTGGCTGTCCTCTCGCTGGCATAGGGATTTTTATCCCTCAACTTCTGCAGCTTCTTTGTCATCCCTGTGCCATGATAGTTCACTACCTTGTGTGGAAACATGTAAATAGGTTTGACAACTTTCAGCCTGCATGCACCATCATCCTCATCCATAGGATCTTCATCCTCATCCCCTTCCTGACCACCTAGGTCCTCTTCCTCATCCTCATCATCACTCTCATCTGTGGTTGGCCCCTTTCCATGACGCCTCACATGAAAAGCACGGGGATCAACATAATTTTCATCTTCCACATCATCATCACTGCTAATCCCCGTGTCACCACCCAACTCATCCTGTTCCTCATTTCTTCTTTTAGGTGCACGGTCTCTTAGGTTCCAACCAGCTGCACTGCCGCTGCCACCTGCCTCATGATCATGCGGGAGCTCTCTAGGAGTTAATCTTGATTTCTTGCCCCCGGACTGTTTCATCCGTGGCATGGCCGCTGTCCTGAGTCACAAATGATGTAACAAGATTGTGTAAGACACCAGGAATGAGATTTGAATTGAATAGAAATTGAAACTCACAATTTGGGACAATTGGGTCGGTTCTGTGCGTCACCGGTCAGACCGGTGAGGGGCATCGGTCAGACCGGTGCCGTCCAGAACCGAGTCAATGGCCTCAAATGCTAATCTCAGCAGCTGGAATGACAAGATATAAATATTGATGATCTAGAAGCATTCCTACACAGATATATGTCGAAAACATGAAGAAAACAGGACTTAGGGTTGGGCGGCCGCCACCGGTCAGACCGGTGGGTGACACCGGTCTGACCGGCGCAAGCCATCCGAGCCCAAATCTTGAGCTCTCACAATGTGTCCAACGAAACGCTATGGATCTATAGGTATGTCTTCTAGGGGTTCTCAGGTGATGTTCTACCAAAGGGAATTCAAATCTTTTCACCAAGTAAAGAGATCGGGCAAAACGAAGATTTGAGTACCTTTGGAGAGAAGAACTTGAGAGGAACTCCAAGAACTTGATGGGCAATCAATAGAGGGTCCTTGGAAGAGGGGTTTCCATCCAATTTCGAGCCTTCTCCTTGGTTGAGTCCTTAGAGATCCATGGAGATAGAGAGGGGTGAAAGGAGGGAAAGGGAGGAGCCTCCACGGGCTAGAGGTAGAAGGAGAACTGGTGAATAATAGAGGGGAGAGAAGATGGAGGGGTAAAGAGATAGATTCTTTTACTGTGGCCCCACGGGTTGCTCCCGGGCGACACCGGTCAGACCGGTGAGGGGCACCGGTCAGACCGGTGACCCCTAAGGTCCAGCCAGTGACGCTTTATCGGTAGTTCCGGCTTGGGATCGGTAAAACCGAAGATTTTGATAATTCCAACAGAGAAACCATATCGGTAGAACCGACCAAGCCTCGGAAGTTCCGATCCTTCTCTTCCATTTTGAGATTTTGCTCCTTAAACCTTCACCAGATATTTTATAAAGAAATTTCCTTCCACTTAGACCTCAGGAAAAAGAAAATGTGACTTAGGGTTGCCACCGGTCAGACCAGTGAGCCACACCGGTCAGATCGGTGCGCCCCTGAGACACACTTTGAACAAATTTTGCTCCTTACTCCTTTTCAAAGACTGGATAAAAGATGTAAAAGAGATATTGATCCATATTTTGCCATATCTTGAAAGAATGGAGGAAAAACCAATTTAAACGATAATTCTTGATTCTTCCAAGAGAGAGAGAGAGAGAGATTAAGATAGATTTTATGGACTTGAGAAAATCTTCTTAGTTGTGACTAGTCAACAATCAAACAAGGGTAACTATAGTCACAACTAAGTTGATTATGTCACAAAAACCAAGAATCAAATATTTTTCAAAAGAGCACACTTCCTACACATGCTAGTTGATTTTTGGAAATTCTATCCTATGTCACAAAGTGCATGCATCCACTTCAACCAAATAGCTTTTCAAGTATATTTAGCTCATACCATCAACCACAAGACACAAAGTCGAGTGAACGCAAAGGTATCAACCAAATATCTAGAGAAGCACACAAAAATTCACTTGAAGCAATTACATGCAAAGGATGGCACACTAGCATGATATTATGGCCTAGATGCTTTATGGTATTCAATGAGGTTCATGAAAACATACCTTTGCCTTAGGACCATTTTGTTTGTGCATATATTAAATTTTGAAAATTGCTAGCTCTTACTTGTTCTTTTGAGAGTTCTACTTATCAAGAGCTTGCTTAGTGATGCACAAATGAGTAAGACTACAAGATCACTAGGAGAAATTGTTAGTCCTACAAGTGACACAAGTGTTGTAATGAGCTCCCCTTAAATAGTGCTAGAGATATTTGAATTTCTCGAACAAAGCACTTTATTCAATTAAGAATATGGTGAGGCTCATTCCAAACTTGGTCAAGACACATAAATGATTTGTCAATTGAAATGTGTCGAGTATCTCATTACCTATGATGCCAAATCACCACTTTTCACGAAAAACGGTTCACTCCCGGGTCACCCGGCCATAGGGATCGGGTCACCTGACAGCAGACAGAGGCGTACCGGGTCACCTGGACACAGGGGCCGGGTCACCCGGCCACCTGCCTAACGGGTTAGCACCGGTCAGACCGGTGCCTGTCACCGGTCAAACCGGTGACCGCCAGTGCCCACTTCTTTGGTGTTTTTGCTCTTCTTGTCCCTTGATTGTGTGAACATATCACTAATTTAAGTTCTGCAATAGAGACAAGACAATGCTCTACTAGAGAGCCATTAAAAGCATCGAATGGCATGAGAGAGTAAATTTTCATATGAATGTCAAAGTCACTACCTCATGTTTCACTAGTACGAGCTAAGTGTCACATGAGTGTTCACTAAGAACCAAGAGTGACTAAGACTCAACAAAGAGCACTAGTTACCGAGATGTCATTGAATTCGAGATTTATATAGATTTGCCCTTCACATGGCCAATTGATCAAAAGTGATTTCCAATTCTTCTAGCCATGAGTTCAATGCATCTCTTTCAACCTGCAAGCTCAGCAAGCATCTCTTTAGGAATGTTACCATTTGGGTAATCTCTGCCCATGTGACCCTTTTGACGGCATTCATAGCAAATGCAGCTTTTGTTCTTGTTGGTCACACCATTACTAGTAAATTCTTATCCATGCTTGCTTCTGAGCCTTGTTCTTGGTGAAGGAGTCTTCTTTGCCTTGTTTGCTTGAGGTGGGGCTGCCCTGGCCGGCACCGGTCTGACCGGTGGCATGCACCGGTCTGACCGGTCACGGTCAGTGCCACCGCCCATCGTTGCACTTGGGCAAGCGTCGGCAAAGTGACCCTTCTCTCTGCACTTGTAGCACACTCTCCACTTGTTTGATCTTCTAGGCTTCTTGGAGAGTGATTCTTGTGCCTTGTGCTCGGTTGGGCGATGTTGTGACTTGTTGTGCCCAATCTTGCTCTTTTCTTGAATCTTGTGCTTGTGGATCTTTGTATGTTGTTGAGGAGTTGAGCTAGCGATGGTTGATCCCTTCTCAAGCTTCTTCACCATGTCATCACGGTGATCTTGAGAAGGTTGCACTTTCCTCTTCTCCTTCAACACATACAAGTCTTTTTGGAGCTTTTCAACCTCTTGCTTGAGTTCCTCATTTTCTTTAGCAATGAGGTCATCACAAGATTCTACAAGTACATGCTCAATGCTAGATTGGCTTGCTTGAGACAAACAATCATTAGCGCAAGATAAATCAATTTGAACTTGTGAGCATGTGCATATGTGAGATAGAGGTCACATAAATTTTACCGATGAAAGCACAACCTCATGGGCTATCTCTAGTGTTGCATAAGAATCTACAAGCTTTTCATAGGAACACTCAAGTCCCTTGTGATCGGCTTGTAGAGCCATATGCTCGCTAGTGAGCTTCGCTAGCTGAGCTTCCAGCACGTCATTGGCTTCTTCTTCTACTACCTTAGCTCTATATGAAAAGGATTTGATATCATGATCATATTTGTTAGCCAATGATTCATACTTACAAACCAAGGATGCGAGCTCGAATTTGAGAAGTTCAAGTTCTCTTGTTGGAGAGCTTGAGGCTTCAATCTTTTGGCTCTTCGCTCCCTTGGTCTGCCTCTTCTTATTGCTCTTATTTTCCTTCTTGGCCATCAAGCAAGTTGTTGTGCCCCTGCTGGCACCGGTCTGACCGGTGGGTGTCACCGGTCTGATCGGTCCCTCCAGAGGGACAGTGTCTTCGCTTCTTTGATCTTCTCCTTGCTTGAGAGTTGATGCTTGATGATCAGTGGATATTGTAGAGGTTGTGGGACATATCTCCACTGGTTCATCTTCTTCATCACTCTCAACTTCATCCCATTTGGTGTGAACTATCTCAAATAGCAATTCCCAAATGAGATGAGCATCTTCACTAATTTCTTTGCTCTTTAGGATGAGATGCTTTAGTTCTCTACATACACAACTACACAAAAAGGTTAGTAATAATGGCATTGAGTCGCTTATTCTCCAATTCCTTTGGGAAGACACAAGTCTCATCCTCCGAAAGGATACTCGCAACCATAATGCCATCAGCGGTGGGACCCAAAACCTTAAGTGCAATGAGAACATTGGAGCGCCAAGAAGAGTAGTTTGAGCCATCTAGAGCTAGAGGCTCAAACGGTACCTCACAAGTTGTCGACATCGAAGAACTCCAAGCGGTTAAGCTCGAATCGGAGCACCAAGCTCTGATACCAATTGAAAGGACCTTGATGTCGCCTAGAGGGGGTTAATAGGCGAGAAGACCGATTTAAACATTTCTTCCCCAAAAACTTGAACTGTCAGTGTCCACCGGTCAGACCAATGGGCCTCACCGGTCAGACCGGTGTAGCACTTCACTTCACAGGAGACACCGGTCAGACCGTTGCCTTGCACCGGTCAGACCGGTGTAGCACAGAACACCTGCAAAAACAATTTCAAGCTCCTCTTGACTTCTAGCACGAACCAAACTTGGTCAGTGGCCTTTGTAGATGATCACAAGCAGGGTAATGAGCCCTGCACACATAAGTAGCACACCCAAGTAGATCGAAGCGGAAGCAAATCAAATATGCTAGAAAACAACTTAGAGAGGCAAACCACACAAAGAAGCAAGGATTTGTTTCCCGAAGTTCACCGCCCACTAAGGAACGGCTACGACTCCGTTGAGGAGCTTGTAATGGACAATTCCCACAACAAGCCGGGTCTATTTCAACCACTTTCCTCCTTTCCACTAAGGGGATCTTTTTCACGAAGAGGCAAGATCGCAGCCCTCACAAACTTCTCGGTGCTCACCACAACCTTGGGAGCTAGCCGGCGACGCCTAGCCGTCTAGGAGGCAAACCTCCAAGAGTAACAAATGCTTCAAAGCTTGTAGACGCGAAACCGAAGTGCTCAAGCTATGGGAATGCTCTTGTTAGCTCACAAAGACGCTCTTGAGCTCACTCGCTCAACCCAACACAAAGGATGTGGCTTGAATCCACAAATCTCACAAAGAGATGGTTGGGGAGAGCCACTAAGGCTTAGGGCTTGCAAGAAATGGCTTAGGACCTCAGCAACACCACTAGAATCAGCAGCCTTCAACTGAAGAAGGCTTGGGGTATTTATACCCCTCAAAGGAGAAAACTAGCCGTTAGCCTTCGGGCGGCACCGGTCAGACCGGTGCCTCACACCGGTCAGACCGGTGTTTGAAAAACTAGCCGTTGGGGCTAGCGGCACCGGTCAGACCGGTCAGGCCCGAGTCACCCCCAAAACCCTTTCTATGATTCTAACACTTCACCAATGAGATGAAGTGGCTCAGGTTAGGTTAGGAGGGTTTGTTAGCACACTCTAAGGCTCTCAAGGCTAGATCTCACTTAGGTCAACTAATGAGCACTTTGACTTGGTCAACTCGCTAATGTTGCATCCCTCTTGATAGTACGGCATACCTATACTCAAGAATAAATAAAAACACCTTGTTGATCTCTTGAGCTTGAATGTTTCAAATCTTGCCATACTTGAGCAATATTCACTTGAGGGCTTTCAACTTAGCCTTTGACTTGAGCACGTCCATACTTGAGCTAATGACTTAGGATCTTTCCATCTAGTATAGGAATGCACACTTGGATCCATAAGTCACTCCATATTGCCAATCATACCATGTTGATGAGTTGCATTGCTTCCCTCGATTAAGGTTTGGATATGATACTTGGAGACCCCACGGATGCTAGAGCTTCACCTTAGCAAAACACTAATGGCGGCTTAGCTACGGCCCCAAAGATTGCTTAGTCCCTCACCCTAAACATCTCGGTTGATCTCTTCATCACTTATCCAATCCACTTTTGAGTTCCACTTTGCTTCATACATAATTAACCTTCACTTGAAAACCCGCTTCAAATGCTTGATCTTGATTGACAATGAATGTGCAAGCTTCCAAATTAGAACCATAATGTGTACACTCATCCTTGTGTCCTTTTTCAATCAACACATGAAGCCTTGCACTTGACTTAGAGAATTACCATCTTCTCTTTTGTGATCCTTGTAATTTTAATCAAGCTATGTCTAGTTATGGGAGACCATGAATTGACCTTCTCAAAATGCCCCAATATTTATCTTTCTTTATTGCTTGATATTTGTCACATATGCATTAGGATCATCCATATATTTGTCTTTTCCGATGTGAGCCATATAATATTCAACCACAAATAAATACTTCAACAATTGCTCATGAATATCTAAATAAACATGCTCACAATCTTAGACAAATACATCAGTCCTTTAATCGCTTTGTCATTCAATTCTCCAAAATCCACTTAGGGGCCTAGATGCACTTTCAGAGCTCCAAGAGGGGCCACGACGCCCGCGCTCGCCGCAGGGCCTGCTGGAAGGGGGAAAGGCCACGCTGCCGCCTTCCTTGGGGGCCTCACAATTTCGGAGGCCCCCTCGGGCAGCGGTGCGATGGTGGGAGGCGGCAGCGCTAGAGTTTCCCGCCGCCCAGGTCACCTATGCGGGGGGTGACGCGAGCAGGTTCGAGTCCGCACCTAAAATTCTATTACGCATCGTTTCCCGTTTCATCCTAGTTCCACTATTTCCAGCGGAGTGCTGTCGTCTTGCTATCGACGACGTGGCGCGAGGCCTGCGAGAGGTTGGTTCCTTTGCGCCGGTAGCAGGAAGGGGGAGAGAAGAGGAGTCATCGCAGGGAGCTGTAAGTGCAATCAAGCCCTAAGTAGGTTTTGATGAGTTGAATGACAACTTGATTAAGTGGCTAATATTCTTGTCAAGCATATGAGCAGGTGCGAACTCTTTGATGAATAATTCTTTGTGAGAAAGATTAAACTAATGGCTCATATTATGAAGTTGAAAAGTATAAATCATGACATGGTACATGGAAAGTTAGCGAGGGTATTGAAAATGAATGTCATGATGAGTTAGATGTACATTTCCATTGTGCATAAATGAAACAAAGATTAAACTAATGGCTCATATTATGAAGTTGACAAGTATAAATCATGACATGGTACATGGAAAGTTAGCAAGGGTATTAAAAATGAATGTCATGATGAGTTAGATGTACATTTCCATTGTGCATAAATGAAACATACGACAAGCAAATGAAAGCAAAGAAAGAGGCATAAGTATATTGGATTTATAGATGGTCTCTAGTTGCAAAGTAAAGATTGTTGTGAATAAATGGACATTTGTGTCAAAAAGAAGATATGATCACAAGTGGTTTTCATTCTGGATTATTATAAGAAGATGGTCATTCTTACAAGAGGATTTTGTGAGACTTCAAGAAGAGCTTTGTGAAAGGTCATGTGGATTATCTCCAAGATGATGGACCTACAAATGGAAGCTCACAAATCATGGACATACTTTTGTCAATCAAGAACGAGTAATTGAGTAGTATCTCAAAAGGGAATTCAAGTTGATGATGCAAAGCTAGAACTCAATATGGCAAGGGTAAGTGAAGAAGAAATCAAGATGACTAGAACGAGGAACCAAGCAAAAACTATGGATAGCGAATATGAGCGAGTTGCTAGTATACGGGGATTTCGAAGAATCATATTTAAGCCTACCGAGGGAAGCATTGAAATGCATCTACTTGTTAAGGTTGACAAAATGGAGTGACTCAACGATTCAAGTGTTCACAGTTATACTCTATGGAAGAACCGTAAGTCACTCGCTCAAGATGGATCTGCTCTGTTTATATATTCAACATATGCGCTCGGTTGGTATGAAATGTTGGAAGCCCTCAAATTGTTGAAGATCAAGTACCGACATGATTCTTTGTCAAGCAAGCTCAAGTGGATTAATTTGTTTTTTTGTCTTTTGTCTTGAGTATTAGGCATGTCGTACTATTAAGAGGGATGCAACATTAGTTGGACAACATATATCAAAAAGTGCTCAAGTACACCCCACAAGAGATTAACTGTGTGAGGTAAATCTCTGGCTCAAACCGGTCTGACCGGTTTCCCGACCGGTTTTTGAGCGTTGACAGGTCTAAGGCTAGTTGGTTTGAAAACCACTCTGGCTGGTTTGGCAAACCGGTTAGACTGGTTTTGTTTGACAGACTAACGACTAATTTTGTGAGAGTTGGGTATTTATACCCTTGAGCTCCTCTTGGAGGGGCTGCTGGTTCTCCACACAGTCTACACCTTCCTGACCCCAGCTGACCTCTCCCCAACCTCTCTTAGTGAGATTCAAGCCTCTAGTGCCTTATCCTTGGGTTGGGTTGAGAAAGTGAGTTGTGTGCAAGCTTTGTGAGCAATCCTATACTCCCCATCATTGTGTGGCAGCTCCAAGAAGTTTGTAACTGTAGATCGGAGATAGGGGAACCCTCCATCTATCGCTTTTGATGATAGGTGTGTGAGAGAGGAGAGGATTGAAAGAGATCCCAAAGCCTTTGTGGCTTAACTCAACAACGTGGACGTAGGCCAGCTTTTGTGGCGAGCTGAACCACAAGATAAATCCTGTGTCTCTTGTGCATTTACTTCTTTCATATCTTGCATTCTTTACTCTGTGTTATCTAGCATATTCCTTGTGCTTCCGCTTCGATCTACTTTGGTGTGCTTGTTCTGTGTGTAGGGACTTCATTGATACTCTTGGAAACACCTGTGGAAGTCTCACACCAAGTTTGGTTTGTGCTAGAACTCTTAGAGGGGATTTTACTTACTATCAGTTTTCTCTGTGGCAAACTGGTCTAACCGGTTTGTGAAACCGGTTCGACCGATTTTGGTACTGACAGTGACTTGAAGTTTTTAATAAGTGCATATTTGTCTATTCACCCCCTCTAGACGACATCAAGATCCTTTTAGAAGCAGGAAGAGGATCCGCAGTCGGAGCTCTGCTCGCCCCCAGATCGACGCGACACTGCCAGAGCTCCTCCTCTTCTCCTCAGCTGGCGCAAAGGGTCTGCTCCTTCCCTGAGCTCCGAAGATCCCACCGTCGTAGAGGAAGGAAGCCGGGGGATCTGGCGTCGACGCAGGAGAAGGAGCCGCAGTGCCACCGCCACCGGCTGCTCCTCTTTCCCTGCTTCGGGTCCCCTACCGCTACGCTGGCCCACCCAGTCTGCTCGATCCGCTCCGGCCAAGATGGAGAGAGCCACTGCACGCACGGATATCTGATGGCTTGGTCCACGATGGTCGCCGCGCGTGAGTAGGGTAAGGAGCGAGAGGGGTGGAGAGGAGCTCGACCGACAGGAGGGGTGGCGGAGGCAGGGATGCGCCAGCGAGGCACCTCTATTCTGCTCCTCTACAGGCACCCATGCTCTCACGCTGTCGCAGCACAGGCCCCTAGGCCGTTGATTGCGCTGCACGGTCGAAGAGGGAGGGAGCTCCTTCGCGACCACCCGTGCCCTCCCGTCATCACCGCACAGGCTCGTTGGGAGGGAGGGCAAGGGGAGGGGTCGGAGTCCGCCTCGAGCTCGAGGCCGCCACAGCGATCCGACCGCGCGAGGTGGTGTTTCTCCGCGGGCACCCTAGGGTGGGCGTATCCGTCGGCCGTTGGAGAGCTCGAGGCCCCTGCTCGCAGTGGAGAGGAATGGGAGGGCGAAGGAGTAGAGGAGGCACAATGGAGAAGAGGAGGCGGAGGAGCCAAGGGAGGGCGCAGAGAGGAGAGATGGAGGGAGGGCGTTGGGGAGTAAAAAAAAGAAGGGGGACTGACGCGTTGAGCCACCATGGGTTGTTGGGACAGAGGAAGAGTGATGGGTGTGGGAGAAATAGATATAAAAGAAAGAATCTCGCTGATGAGGACGAAATATTTAATTTTAAAGAAAGATATAAAGGTCCACGAATGCGGATAGTCTTAGATAGTTGGTATTTTGTGGGGCCTTGATGGTTTTACAGGTAACAGGCAGTATCCGCGGACGAGATTTCATACCCGTAGCGTGTGCGTGGGCAAGATTGGGTGCATGTACTCTTGCATATCGGGTATGATACTCGCTGATATCCGTGCCTGCGGGCAAGATTGCCACCCCTCAAAGAGATTTTTTTTTGAAAGCATCATTCTCGTTCTTTATTCAGGCAACAGAGGATAGATCACGACCCACTAGAGTTTGTACAAATCCAGGGAGGGGATCACTCCAAACAACTGGAGTATCCGGGTCCCGAACTAACCCAGAACAAGCTAATTCATGTGCACACCGGTTACAAAAACGCGCTACATGAATCACACCCAAAACATTGAAATGTAACACAAGAACGTCACGAATATCTCTAAAGATGGCTCCTCCTGGCGCTTGATCCACTCCTCAAAGAGATGGATCTCCACAAACAGAGTAAAATGCCTCGGCAGCTTATTTTTAACTCCTCCCGAAATTCAAATTTTGGAAATGGGGAGCTTCCTCGCCGTTTCGCTGCCGCCGACCGGTACTTCACACCAAGCAAGCTCACACCAAAAAGAAAATAAAAAAACAAAAGAAGAAAAACCCCGCAATCATCCATTCCGAAAACCCTACTCTGACGGCGGCGATGGCGACGTCGGAGGCGGCGGCGGAGGCCGCACTGGAGACTGTGGGGCAGGCGGTGATCCCGCTAGTTAACAGCCTACAGGATATCATCGCGCGGCTGGACGGCGATGCCGCCGCCGGCCTGGAGCTGCCGCAGGTAGCGGCGATCGGCGGGCAGAGCAGCGGCAAGTCCAGCGTGCTGGAGGCGCTCGTCGGCCGCGACTTCCTCCCGCGGGGGCCCGACATCTGCACGCGCCGCCCCCTCGTGCTCCAGCTCGTGCGCCATTCCGCCCCCCAGGAATGGGGGGAGTTCCTCCACGCCCCCGGCCGCCGGTTCCACGATTTCGAACAGATTAAGCGCGAGATCCAGGTCAGTGCCGTGCTGCCGTAGTTGCTGCTGCTTCGCTTTTCTGCTGCGTTTAGGCGATTGCGATTTATCCGGTCTAGTGTTTGAGTTGCGAAGAAATCTGTTTAGCTGAGAGAAGATTTTTTTTTTTGGTACGATTGCAGCAATTCTGAACTTGTAGTTAGTATAATGTGCTGCTGTGTGCTGATTTGGTGCGTTAGTATATTGGTATTCCAATATTATTAGTAAAATCTAACTACAGGACATTTTGGCTAAATTTGGTGGGTTCATGTCCTCTTCTCTTAGTACTACCTTAATATGAAGACTTGTATGAACTGTGCACGTTTTGCAGTAGTTATAGTTAACCCTTGTGCATTTGTCTTTATCTGTATAGTGGAAGAGATGATGACCGTGTCAAAACTTGACAGCAACATTTTTTTGTTTTTCACTTGAATGTTTTTTTTAGGGAATTTTTCACTTGAATGTTATGTCACCAAAACTGAAAGAATATACTAGATTAGTACCGATATTGTCCATTGCATTTTGAACTAGTTTTATATGTGCGTGAGCGTGATGCTTTAAGTTTTTGATAGTCACTGCAACAAACACTCAAACAGTTAAATCCTAACATTTTACTTCATTCCTACTATTTTGTTGATTTACTCTTACAGTTACTGGACACTGTTATTGAACACTATGTTATATTATATATTTATCATATTCTACTCTTCCCACTGGCACCACATGTGAAACAATTCTTCAAACATTTCTTGTATGCCTACCTATGTTCTCACTTGATGAAAAAATTGAATGCTTTCAGCTTGAAACGGACAAAGAAGCTGGAGATAATAAAGGGGTTTCCGAGAAACAAATTCGCTTAAAAATATTTTCACCAAATGTCTTAGACATTACCTTGGTTGACCTCCCTGGAATAACACGGGTGCCAGTTGGAGACCAGCCCAGTGATATTGAGTCAAGAATAAGAACAATGATCATGCAATACATTAAGCATCCAAGTTGTATTATCTTGGCTGTCTCTCCAGCAAATGCAGATTTGGCTAATTCTGATGCACTTCAACTTGCAAGGCTTGCTGATCCTGATGGTACTTAATCAATTTAAATAATGTATTTCATTGCTAGATCCTTTGTAGAGTGTAAACCTTTAATTGCTTGCTATTTTACTGCCAGGGTCTCGTACAATTGGTGTTATCACCAAGGTACTAATTTATTCACTTTACACAATTAATGATGTATAGTCCTTTGATTGCTTTATAGTCACTTTGATAACCTCGTTTCATTGTCTTTAGTTAGATATCATGGACAGGGGCACTGATGCTCGTAACTTCTTGCTGGGAAATGTGATCCCACTCAGGCTTGGTTATGTAGGTGTTGTAAATCGCAGCCAAGAGGTATATTCTTTGCCAAACCACAGGCCTTGATGTATTTGATTCTGATTTTGTATTTTCCCATGATTGTAGTTATTTCTATAGCTTTACGCCAGCTTGATTTGGATAAACAGCTTTGTTGTTATTGTAGTTGGTTATATGTCCTGTTACATAGTGCTTGATATATCATCCTGCAATCACAATGAAAAATTATGTGTAAATCATGCAACTTATTGAGTAATTTAGTTTTAAGTATCTGTATGCTACAACTATTGAACTATAACATTTTTTCCCCAGTTTATGATCATGATTGTGATCTTAGAAGCAGGGTTTTGGTACCTGCTTAATTGTTCCACTGAAGTTTTATATTCTTTTAACTAGTTGATTACAACAGGATATCAACTTTAACCGAAGCGTCAAAGATGCAATTGGGTTCGAGGAGAAGTTCTTCTCAACTCTACCTGTATGTCAAGGAATTTAATTTTATCCCTGCAATGTTTTCTATTGTGAATGGGGCATATTTCCTTAAAAAATGTTCCGTCTTTTTGTGCTTAACAGGCTTACCATGGTCTTGCACATTGTTGTGGTGTTCCTCAATTGGCCAAGAAGCTAAATATGGTATTGCTGTTAAATATCTACTCACTATACCCTGCCTTTGTATACCATGTTTTTTACCACCCTGGATTTTAACTGTTAATACCCTGAACAAGAATTAAAACCATAGTTTTCTTCAAAAATCTTTCGCAATCTCTACTTTGATGAATGAATCAGTTTGAAAACTCTAAAGTAATATGCTCATGCTTAAATTGAAATGTTTAATGCTGTATGTCATACTCAGGCTATCAAATACAATAAAAATACCCTAAAAATAAAATCCTTAAAGCCTATATTAGTATATTGATTATCATCAGATAACATATGAATTTATTATGATGCTTGGTGTTTTACTTCATGATTTAAGGCCTCAGTACTGCAAATAATGTTACTATGTTTATTTATGCAAATAATGATATTTTTGTACAACTGATCTGATTTATCATGGCCCTTTTATGTAGATTCTACTAAAGCACATCACAAATATGCTTCCAGGCTTGAAAACTCGCATAAATGCTCAGTTGGTAGCAGTTGCGAAGGAGCATGCTGCCTATGGTGATACTGTAGAATCAACGGTAATTACATTGTCGGATGCCTCCATACTTCTAAATCTGCAATACATGCATCATGATGGATTGACATGGAGCACTGAAGATGTATTAACTATAATACCTTCACTAGATGTCTTGACAATAGAATTATGTCATGTGTCTCATGTGCTCTGTTCTGTCAAAATCACTTAAATGGCTCGCATGTATGTGATTTCTTTCATTACCAAAGTCTTTTGTTGTTTCTTGGTCTTCTAACTCGTTTGATGCACATGTTGCCCTGTGTTGTACTTTTTGAGTAAACACTTCACAAATATACTATAAATAATAAAAAGATCACACCTGTTCTCATATGTCTGCTGGGTCTGACAGGGAAGACTCAACACAGATTATTTGGTTGCACTGCATTTTTTCCATTGTCAGTTGTCACTGAGGTCATGCCACTATGGTTGATGAGGCAATCTGTGTGGCGATTCATATGACTCTTTTATAAGTGGGATGTTACAGCCATATGGAAGCACATAACAAAAGGACCTTAACAGAGTAGCTTATAATATGAAATTAGAGAATTTTCATGAAATGGTTTTATTATAATATTTAGCACATTTGTGTAATCTTTTGAAATTTACTGCATTTGCATCATTAAAAATCTTATAGATTAATCTTGATGAATGCAGGCTGGTCATGGAGTCAAACTGTTGAATATATTGAGAAAATATTGTGAAGGTGAGAGAATAATTTGTTTTACCTTCATAAAAACCTTAATTGCAACATTTTATTTTCTTTGCCACCTTATTTTGAAATTAGAAGTGCATGTTTCTGTTACTGATGATGTGGTATTCACTGGTGTAACAAACATTTGTAGCCCCGTTCAGTTTTAAAGAACTACAAGTTCTTATGTTCTTCTGGTTGCAAAAAGTAGTCATCTGTTTGTTTTTGCTTATTCTGTAACACTTTAGATTGCATGACATTGCAAAGGGCCTCTAGCCTCTATTGGTTAGAACACCTGAGTAGCATCCAGAAAGCTTGGGTTCCTCCCCGTGGGAGTGGATTAAACAGTGTTGTTATTAAAAAAAAGGTCCCTCGTCGGCTGTTCTGAGTTACACATGTAACCACTACGGTTGCCTTCAGCTAGATGCACACGACCCACGTGTCTTGGGCTCCCTGTGGCGCGACCCGACTGCCAGCCTTTGGGTCCTTTTCTCAACCAGGCCAGTTGGCCAGGAAGAGAGAATTGCAAAGCTGTGGGGTCGGTCTTTCCCCCATCAGTTGAGTATTTTTGTTTAGATTGCATCGCATTAAAATTTGAGGTACTTTATTTTGTAAGATCATTGCATATGCAATGTGATGTCTTCTTTCTATCTTCCAAGTTTAAATTCTCTTGAAGCTATATTATTCTAACATTTTGTTTCCCTATTCTCAGCTTTCTCTTCAATGGTGGAAGGAAAAAATAGAGTGTCAACAGATAAACTTTCTGGTGGAGCAAGGATTCACTACATTTTTCAGTCAATATTTGTCAAGAGTTTGGAGGTTTGTAAAAACAACAGTTTTAAATATTTAGGTAGCAGGCATGTGTGAGGATGACTCAGTGATCACTAAAATAACGGGTGAGAAATGTACACTGAAGCAGCAATGCAGCATACTAATTTTGAATAAGACAAAGTCATAGTAGATGACAACCTTTATCCTTTGTTATTTTAATTTATGATGCAGTCTTACCCTTTTATTTTAATTAGACTAAGTTAGGGCTTTTAACTGAATATTACCAACAAAATAGATACAATGAGATGTGCACCTTTAGATACCAGCTCTAGCTGAGAAAGTTTTCTGCACCCCTGGTACCGAATACTTCTCTCATTAGGTTGCATCATGTATTAAGTATCAAAGAGCAGCTAAGCCTGACTTTAATACATTCCCATATTAACATGCTCAGGTATTAAAAATGTTTGTGCAATGTATTGTGTTGTAGAATGATACATTCCTACAATCCTGTTGTAAAAGGTCCAAGTCTATTTCTAGGTTACTATCAGTGTTACAAAAAGCAGTGCTAGGCGCCAGCTTCCACGCGCTGAAGTGCTCAGCGGAGATGGAGCGCTGTGCTTTGGGCCTAACCGGTGCTCTAGGCATCGAGGTGAGTGAATATGGGCATGCTTGGATCTTTTGACGGACCTTGCATTGCCTAGCCTGGCAAGGAGAGCTGAGCATCCATGCATTTGGATACCTCATTTGCTGCCTCAATTTCTGTGAAAAGCAAGCTTTTTCTTGCTTGCTCAGGCTAATTCCTCACTATATTAGGATGCCTTGCTACAATACAAAACACTTAGAAACACTTAAGAACACCTAAGCATGCTTAAGCTCTAGGCGGCGGGTCACTGTTCGCCTTGCGCCTAGCACTTTTTGTAACCGGTTAATATGATACTTTTGTGTGGTCATAGTGTGTCTAGCTTGAAGTAGATTAGGTGGGCTATGTTATTCAGTACCTCTCGTCTCTTCATGTAATTTGCAGCAAACTTCTGGAATTTCCATTTATCTGAAATGGAAGGGTCGAGCCTCATCTCGGAAAATACTTTGGGCAGTCACATTATTTATATACCTCACTGTATGACATCACAAACTAATTTACACTTTGTATGGGTTGCTTTGGATATGCCTTTTGATGTGTGGGAAAATGAACCTTTTTCCTATCAATCTGAATTGATTTGGTCTTATGCCTTCCATCCAAAAGAACATTATTAGTTTCCACCATTTAATTATGTAGGTTGTGAATCGTCATTCTGCTTTATCTGGAGTTTGGGTAGTTTGCAGCTGTTAATTACCTACTCATGTCAGCAGGAAGTTGACCCTTGCAAGAGTATTACTGATGAAGATATCCGCACAACCATCCAAAATTATGGCGGCCCAAAAGGGGCCATGTTTCTGCCCGAGGTTTGTGTCTGGCTAGATTATGTATGGTGTTTTTAATCTGTGTTCTTTTTACGTAATTCCTTGTATTTTTTCTTTGGAGTTTTAGGTGCCATTTGAGATTCTTGTGCGAAAGCAAATAGGTCGTCTACTCGATCCAAGTCTTCAGTGTGCACAGTTTATCTATGATGAATTAATCAAAGTATGTGTTATAACTCTGTTGTTTGCTTTTACTGTGAACTTTTACTTCAACTGTTTGAAATAATCCTAATTGATGCAGATTAGCCATGGTTGCTTAACCAGTGAGCTTCAGAAATTTCCAATTCTTAAAAAGCGGATGAGCGAAGTCGTTAGCAGTTTCTTGAGAGACGGTCTTCGACCGGCAGAAACAATGATAACCCATATCATTGAAATGGAGGCAAGTGCCTACTTTCCTAAGTTCTGAACTTCCAATAATACACAACCATTAGATGGCTCCCACAAAAAAAAAGTCTTGTCATTACAACAACAACAACATAGCCTTTTGTCCCAACCAAGTTGGGGTAGGCTTGTCATTTATTGGAAATATTTTAGCATCAAACATTTATATATTCTATTGCGTGCTATTGGATATCTGCATCCTTTTCAAAGTAGTATTAGGTGGGAGATGCTTCTGTTACCAATATTGCTTAAATTTTGTTGAGTCACAAAGAATTTGTGTTCTTTTGATAGTATTTTGGAAGCTTTCCATTTGCCACTGTTGGAGTATAAGTGAATTGCCCACCTTTCCCTATCAGCTTAAGCTAGAGGTCTCGAGTTCGAATCCTGGTGGGCGCGTTAATTAAAATAATTACAGCCCCACTCCAATATCCACGTACGCGGCCTGGGGGAGCCTGCACGTGAGGGGGAGTGTTGGAGTATAAGTGAATTGCCCACCTTTCCCTATCAGCTTAAGCTTTTGGGTTGAACTGGTTGGTGCATGCAACTCAATAGCCACTTCCAAATAGTTAAGTTTTTGAGATCAGAATCTGTCATGTGCAGACTATCTCTCCATCCAATGCCGTTAAATTTCCTATGTCCTTACTGTCAACCAATTGTTCTACTAAGTTAGATGTTTGATTAGCTTCCTAGTCCTATAGTGAACATTTTTTTTTTGTATTGAATTTGGGATCGCTATAAATTGCATGTACATGCTAATATGGAATCCATTGAATTAACCTGTATTTGTGCTGTTGTGCATGTACCTACTTAATATCTATATTCTTTATTTTCATATGTTTTGTGAGCACTGACAAATTTTGTACACCTGTCTTAGATGGATTACATAAATACTTCACATCCAAGCTTTGTTGGGGGCACCAAGGTTGTTGAGCTTGCTAAGCATGAAGGTTTGCCTCCCAAAACATCAGCTTCACTATCGAGTCGTAAGGTGCTTCCTCCACCTCATATCTTGTAATGTAGCATCTAATTATCAAAGGGACTAAAGGGAAAATCTGATGGGCCTGAATGCTGTTATGCTGGCTTTGTACCTTTGTGACCAAAATTTTGCACTTTGTTTTTCATTTCTCCTGTACCTGAATGTTTGTGCTGCTCTGCTACAAAAGTTAGTTTTTTTAAGGTAAAATGTGCCAGGCTCTGTAAACTTTTCTCATGGTGTGATCTAGCTCCCTAAACTGTTAAATGATGCAGATCTAGGTCCCTAAAGTAAGTCTGCCGCTTGATCTTCAAATCTCCCTAAATAGTGTACAACTGTCCTGAGGGGAGGTGGCACTGTTGTCAATGGCGGGCTATCTGTTTAAAGCAGGGGAGAGATAGCAAGGCAGATGACAATTGGCATGCCATGTACAATTACACACTGATTAGGGAGATTGGACCTTCAATAGCACATTTATTAAGTTTACGGATCTAGATCTTTTTTTTTTAGAAAACGCAGGAGAACTGCGCTTCATTGCATTAGAGAGAGAAAAGAGGCCCCCTACACTCCTATCTCTCATACGGGGACCAAATATGAGAGCAGGTAACACAACACCAAGACTAACCTGAAAAGACAAAAAGGACCTGACCAATACGGATCTAGATCTGTGTTTTAATTTACGACCTAAATTATATATAGCCCTGGAAAAGTTCTGGGACTGCTTGCGTACTTTCTCTATTTCTAAAAAAAATTACAATTTCTTGTATTTTCTGTTCAGTTTAACAATTTCACGGTACACTGGTGCGTGTAATGAAGAACTGATTAATTTAAAAAAGTTTTATTTTGCATGATTACCCTGAAACCTATGCGGGTTACTGGATTAATATGGTGTTGGTTGGGTAGGGTCCAAGGACCAAGCAGAATGCATTTACCCTCACCTGAGGGCTGAGGCTGCCTCAAGGCATACACCATGTATACGAAATATATTACTTATTCGCCATTTTTTTTACTCTGGCCATGAAATCATTGCTGCTTGCCATTTGGCTTTGTAACTGTAGGATGGTACTATTACTGGTTCTGAGATACAATTTGCAACTGAAAGAGGCCAAAAGTCACGTGCTGTTTTTGCAAGGGATACTAACAGAAGAGCTACATCTGAACAGGCCAGCAGAGTTCAAAATACTATTATTTATTATTTTATTATTTAAGGCTTTTTTTGTGCATGAAGGTATTAATAAATCTTTTTTGCATGACTTCTTTGTCTGTCCTCTGCTTGATTATTGGGATTGCAGGCTAATACGGATGAAGGTAAATTCTTCACCTGTAATTGTCTAATCACATTCATTTTCTTTGTGGATTTTGTTATTTTGTATTTCTGGGCAAGCACAATGTTAATTTTGGAAATGTAACTGATTTTTATTTTTCACTAGACATGCCAGCTTTTCGAGTGTTGTGTTCTTTGAAAGTATTATTGTTTGCCCTGGAGCCACTTTTGTACTAATTTAGATGTTATCATATTTTAGGTCAGGGTCAGTTGACTAAATATTGTTTCAGTAACTCAGCACTATGTTCACTGGTTACGTACTGTATGAGGGTTTGAGTTTCCATTTCTCGGTGGTTTTGCTATTTTGTCCTAGAATGTTCAGTCACACTACGTCTGAATGTTGACATTCAACCTTGGAATTGGGAATTGGTATTGACCAACTCCACTATGGCAATACCTACTATTTGGATGGTTTGGAATTCATAATTGGAATTCAAACCCAATACCCCCATCTAGCAGTTACATGTACATCCCAACAATTGTACATGTATTGATTGCTTAGATGGTATTGGGTTTGAATTCCAATTCCAAATTTGAAACCATGCAAACTGTTGGAGTATAAGTGAATTGCCCATCTTTCCTCATCATCTTAAGCTTTTGGGTTGAACTGGTTAGTGCATGCAACTCAATATGGTATCAGAGCCAGAGGTCTCGAGTTCGAATCCTGGCGGGCGCGTTAATTAAAATAATTACAGCCCCACTCCAATTTCCACGTATGCGGCCTGAGGGAGCCTACACGTGAGGGGGAGCGTTGGAGTATAAGTGAATTGCCCATCTTTCCTCATCAGCTTAAGCTTTTGGGTTGAACTGGTTGGTGCATGCAACTCAATACAAACAGTAGCGGCTGCCCGGTGGAGAGAAGATAGTCAATGCAAATTCTATCGTATGCACATCCAAACAAGAATTGGTATTTGAAGCCTTCTTGAATTCCATGTAGCAATTACATGTACATGCCAACAATTATTTTGGTATTGTGAACCATTTCCAAAACTAGGCTGCATTGGTATTGGACCCCATTTAATACCAAGCCCTCCAATATCAACATCCAAATGGAGGGTGAATTGTTTTCTGGCTGAAAATAAACTAAACTTGATAGAGCTAGTCTTCTGAATGACCATATATGGGCAAATCTAGTCTTACCATACTGGAAATCAGTATAGCTGTTACTAGGTACTAACCAATCAACTTCCTTATTTTTTCTATTTTCATAGTTTCTGAAGAAAACAGCCAATTGCTTGTAAACCATGTTTCTGTACCAAGAAGCGTAAACTGTCTAAAGCCCTATTTTGGTTTAAAATGAGTTTCAATCAATTACAGTGGTACCTGGAAGCAGTAGTTGTTTAATCTCTTATCCTTTATTCTCCCAATCAATAGTCTTTTATCTATCCTTAAGGTTTGGCTCGGTTGAAAGTACATGTCATGAATACACTTTGTCTGAGAAATTTAATTTGTTCGTTTTAATAAGTGATGAGATTAGATTGGAGTATTGGACATACAATTTTCTAATTCTTAAACAATACCCTAAAAATGCACTTTGACTTACATCATGATGATAGTATTAGTATATAAAAAAAACTACATTCCTCTCTTTTGGTGCCACCAAAGTTGCATAGGCCCATAGATCTGTGATACTAAGTACGTTCTATTCGGAAGTACCTTGTTGTCCTCTTCAACATGCAATTACAGCGTATAAATTAATTTGAATGTTGCTCTAGATTAAGATATCGTCTTTTGTGCTATCATCTATCGTTGAAAATACATGGACAAATCTGACAGGTGGAAGTCAGATGGGTAATTCTCAGGTTGCTGGGAGTTCATCAAGCAAATTACCCTCTACCATTCATCTAAAAGAGGTAAGAATTTATTGTCACAAGTGAACATAGGGAGTTAGAATTTATCTAGCTATAATATTCAACATCTGATTATTTTCCATGTTTGTACTAGCCACCCATCACATTGAAGCCGTCAGAAACTGAGCAGGATGCAACTGAGGTAGCAATTGTGAAACTATTGATCAAATCATACTATGACATTGTCAGAAAAAGTATTGAGGATGCAATCCCAAAGGCTGTAATGCACTTTCTGGTATGTTTCCCTTCCTCAATGCTGTGGTTCTATAAATTTCAGGCTTTCTCATGCAGTATTTCGACTGTAATGATATATAGTCTCCTTTGCCAAAGGTCCAATTAAATCTCTAGTACCTGTCGTTGAAGCTACGCTACTTAAGAGGATTTTTATACATCTAGTACATAGAATTTCTGTCTAATGTGGATGTAAATATGAGAATTTTAAGCTTAAAAATTAGACAGAATAATGTCATAGTTAAAATTGGTTAAATTTCATGCCAAAAGCACCTTCTATTGTATTTGAATATAGTTAATACATTTTTAAAAGTGTGAAAGAATATGAACTCAGGGTCAAGGGAAATATGGTCCGATAATTTTCTAGTATGTCCATGAAAGTTGGTGTTATACAACTGATATTGTATATCAATGAAATATGGTTTATTGGTGTACCATATGTATCTTAAATTGAAAATAATCCATTTTATAATTTTGTACAAAAATATTTTCCTTAACATGAGTTAATATCATGAAGTGAGAATGGGAAAAAACATGAAGGGTAGTGCCAGCTACAAGGTGTTTGACAGTGTTAGTGTACATGTGTGGGGCATGTGTATAAGGTCCATCTAGAGGCCCATGTACAGGTACCTATATTGCCGGTAGTCCAGACTGCCGGGGGGGGGGGGCTTAGTGTATATGTGTGTGGCCCATAGGGCATGTGTATAAGGCCCATGTACAGCTAACTATATTGCCCACCCTTTTAGGGTTGGAGGAATACACTGAGTCTATTTCATGGCAGTAGCTACGTGTGACATGTTTTTTTTTTTGTACTTTTGGTGCAGTGTTGCTTTTGAGGTCTCAAAATGATCATTTGTTGATCCTTGTTCAACTGGATGTAATCTTGGGTTATTGTGTTTTGGTGAAACTGCTGTTTGACAGTTTTGTTTTTGTCCAGGTGAACCATACAAAGAGGGATCTACACAATTTTTTAATCCGCAAGCTATACAGGTGCACTGAGTCACTTATGCACAGTTCCCATTAAGCGTTCTGATTACAGCTTTTTACATACGAATTTGTTCTGAAAAGATGATATGTTGTGCAGAGAAAACCTGCTCAATGAATTGATGAAGGAAACTGATGAAGTACTTATCAGACGGCAGCATATTCAAGAAACGCTTGAAGTTCTTGAGCAAGCACATAGGGTATTAACAGTTTCTTCAGTGGTCACATTTTTATCATTCCTGCAGTGTTTTAACATTTGTATTTTGTAGACACTTGAGGAATTTCCCCTTGAAGCTGAAAAGATTGAGAAGGGCTATGACCTTGCTGACCATGCAACTGGGCTACCAATAATCCACGGACTCAGTGAGGATGGCCCCAATGGCATTTTCACATCTTCCCCTACTCGCTATGGTGCACATCAAGCATCTCATATGGTCATGTAAATCAGCGTGCATCAATGGTATTATATTTATATCTGGGCGCCAATAGCATGGCTTCCCCAATGGTCCTGAATTCCTGATTCTGTCATGGACCTGTGCAACACGCTTGTGTTTAGACCTGTAAATTCCATTTTTTTGCTAGCAAGCTGTTCAACTAGCCCTGATATCAATTTTGTATCATCTCTGAGAACTAGAACGTCTACTGTAACTCAGAGTTTGAGACCTATGACTTGCAATTGCAAAGTTGCTGAACTGTATGTATACACTTGTAAACAAGCACATGCAACATGTAAGGGGATATTACTGTTAGAATTCATTTGATCACGTACGGTTGGTCACCCAGTCCCCAATTAGATACAATTTCAACTTTGTTGTCAGTTTTGAAGTCATGGTCAGAGCTTGAAAAGTTTGGACCCTGTTGCTAATTTGGGGCCAGTTTAGTTCCCAAAATTTTCACTAACAACCTGTCACATCAATCTTCTTTCCACTAATTTGGAGTATTAAATGTAGATTAATGACAAAACCCATTCCACGACCCCTATCCTAATTTTCGAGACGAATCTAACGAGTCTAATTATGTCATGATTAGACAACATCATACTACAGTAACCAATCTCTAATGACGGATTAATTAGACTTAATGGATTCGTCTCGCAATTTCCCGTCTATTCGTGTAATTATTTTTGTAAATAATCTACGTTTAATATTCTTAATAGACCTTAAAAGAGGATCCAAAAGTTTCACTTTGCGAACGGCCCCTTGATTCTGCTGTGGCATTCACCTTTCCACTACCGTAGTCTTCCCTTTTCCTGCTGGAAGGCATGACCTGGCATTCACCTTTCCACAACCATTCATTTTTTCAAGTCATAGTCAGAAATTGAAATGTTTTTACTGCCTGTACATGCCTTCCCTTTTCCTGCTGCCATTGGTCTTCTCCTCCCTCTTCTTCTAGCACCCTTGCGAACAGCAGCAGCAGCATGGCTACCAAACAAAACCGGTCCAATCCTGGCGGTGGTAGTCAAGCTCAAGCAGCAGCGGCGAATGGGCTTGTAGTATAATGGTACGACGGTCCAGTGGGACGCTACCCACCAGAGTTCAAATCCTGGTGCTCGCACTTTTTCCTGGATTTATTCCGGGATTTTCCGACGTTATGCTTTAAGTGGTAAGCGACGTTCCCGTCGACGACGAGGCGCCAATGGTGACTTCGAGAATCTCCAGATCTGCCGGTGCTCAGTCCTTCGGAGGTGCTCATAGAGATAGGGTTTGCGTACGTGTATTCATAGGGGTGAGTGTGCGTGCGTGTTGTGAGCGTCTGCGTTGTACTGTGTAATTAAAAAAAAAAAGCTCAAGCAGCAGCGCACCCCGACCAAGACCGGACAGCGTAGATGTCGTCAGAGATGACCTATATATTAGGACGAGATGCGGTCGCTGCCGGCCGATCGGGAACGACAACCCCGGAGTTAACTTTGTTCCAGCCTCGCGCTCGCTTTCTCGATCTCATGCCCGATCCGATCTCATCATCCCTATCCCTGTGTGGCTGTGTCCCCCTGCAGCAGATAGGGGCCTTGCTCCTGTGCTGTGCCTGCCATGCGTTGATCGTTCGGGCGGCGCCGCATGCAGACGCATCGATCGATCACGGCATCGTCGTCGCCCATGCATGCATCCACGCTCCACAGCGGCGGCCGTCCGGGATCTCGATCGGGTGGTGGCGCGCGCGCGAGCGCGACTGCCAGGACGTCGATCGACGCCGTCGTCGTCGCCGTAGCGTCTACTAGCTAGCTAGTAGCTAGTACTGGAGACAAGGCAGGCTAGAGGTAGCTACGCATATACGGCGTGACGCGGCCCGCCCCGGCGTTTGTCGCCTTCGTTCGTAACCGTCAGTCGCGGTCGCGGGGGGGCTAAAAAAAGAATATATACTACGATCAGCCAGTCACCGGTGAACGAATGAGCGGGTGGCTCTCGATCTGCCCCTCGGGGCTCGGGCACTCCGGCGGCGAGCGACTGCCACAGAATAGTTCCGCCGCGTTCGAGGCCACTCCGGGCCATGCCAGGCCTTTGGAGAAGGGACCGATCGATCGAGGACGTTCCAGGAAGAAGCTGCCGAATCGAGGTCGATCGGACGACGTCGATCACTCGCAGCCGCCACCGCATCGTCGATCGATCCTCCGCCGCCCACAAAGTACGCGAGCCGTGGCAAAGCGACGAACGACGACGAAGCCGTCGTCGGACCGGATATACGATACGAATCGGTGCTCGACAGCGGCTCGGCTCGGCTCCCAGACCAAGGGAACGAACGAGAGGTTCTCTTGGACTCTCCAGCGCTCCTGCAATCCGGCCGGGCAGCGGGCAACCTACGCATGCATGCGCGGCTTTATGTGTTTGTCCTTGCATTGACGACGATGGAGACACAGTCATGCGGCTTTACGTGTTTGTCTTCATCAGATCGATACTGACTTGATTTTACGAAAATACTATGTTTTTTTCCCGAGTTACACACTACATCGGAGACACTCACAACACACACATTCATCGAGGGGAACACGTATTTGTCTTCATCAAATCGATGCTGACTTGATTTTACGAAAACACTATACCTTTTTTCCGAATTACACGGTACATCGGAGACACTCACAACACACACATTCATCCGAGGGGAACGTCGTCACTTACCACTGAAAGCATAAACGCCGTTAAATTCTGAGAAATTCGGAAAAATTCTGAGCAAACGCCGTTACATTCTGAGATCGAGGGGAACGCGTGTTTGTCTTCATCAGATCGATGCTGACTTGATTTTACGAAAACACTATACCTTTTTTCCGAATTACACGGTACATCGGAGACACTCACAACACACACATTCATCCGAGGGGAACGTCGTCCCTTACCACTGAAAGCACAAACACCGTTAAATTCTGAGAAATTCAGAAAAAATCTGAGCAAACGTCGTTAAATTCTGAGAAATTCGGAAAAATTCTGAGACGCTTTTTTTCGAATTACACGGTACATCGGAGACACTCACAACACACACATTCATCTGAGGGGAACGTCATCACTTACCACTGAAAGCACAAATGTCGTTAAATTCTGAGAAATTCGCTCGCATGGGGATTCGAACCCAGGACTTATGGTGCTACCGGGACTCTTGCAACCACTAGGCTACAAGCCCTTTCGCAAAACATAAAATCCTCACAAACATGTACGTTCGTGGCGAACCTAAAAAACATAAAATTGATTTTCATTGGAGTATATATGAACAGCATGTTTCGAAGTAGTTATTGTCGTTGTTCATGGCGAACCTAAAAACATAATGTCGATTTTTCATAAAGTGCATCAAGCAGTGTTGTCCTAATAATGCGCACTTTGAGAGTTTACGGTCTTACACGAGAATTCTAGAAAAAAAAGTTTGAACGTCTTAGGTGCACAATTAATTTATATCTATCTATATATCTATCTATCTATAATAAATATATAAGTGAGATCCACTACAAGTTATGGATAGATTTCTCTCAACATGCAAACATTCTACGTTACTCTCCACTATACGTCATGTTACTATCCATTACACGATCCACTAGATCATATATTTATGTATTTAACTGATTTTCTGTGGTAGCATGCTACAAAATTCCCGTAGTAGAGAAAAATGTAGGATCAATAATTTAGAATGGTTCTTTCTTAACAAATTATCATGCTTCCATGTATAATGTTGTTTACAAAAGAATGTTGTTATGAAATCACTTTGCTGTTCCTACTTTCACATCACATCTTAAAATTTTGTTTAAAAAATTTCCGCAGCATCGCACGGGTATCACCTAGTTACATATATAGATGCACCCCACTAATACGCATTGATTATTAATTCTCTCGCATGTGGTGCAGCCACATCACCTTAATTGTTTGTACCGTTTGATCTGAAAAGCTTCTTCACATAGTCTTCAAGCCACTAATCATTCGTAATTACTTACTTTTCATTAGTGTCATAAACAATTTTTTTCTAATAGAAAAACAAGAAATAGTACATATACAATTCTTCATCCATTAATTAATTAAAGTTGAACTAAAAAGTCTATGACTTTTATCAAGTGCTCGCTCACATACTTTTTAACCTTGTAACATAATTAATCGTTACAAATACACCATTTATACGAGCAATTAGACAACCATTTTGGTTTATAGTTCTCATAAAAAACGCTCTCAAATTCCACAACGTGCAGGAAATCACCTTGCCCTTAGCAAATTAATGGAAAACATAAAATATTTGAGATGCTATCGTAATGTGAGAGGCAAAGCAAGATGCAGACATGCATCAGCGGGCAGAATCGAGGTGAAGTTCCACCAAATAACCTTTTAGAGAAAAAAATGATTTTAAAAACTCGGCTGGTTGGGGAAAAATTGCCCCCACAGCATTACATTAATTAAACCAATAAGAGCTCAATTGGAGCTCCATACGGGGATGCCGCTCCCTATAGTTCAGGCCTTGACTCGTGCTTTGAGGTCCAACCCTCGACCAACCCCTTACACGAGGGCTCGTCCATTATAGGTCGGTTCACCCATGTTGACCAAGGGAACAGGCAAGTGACTTTTTTTAAAAAAAATCTTAGTCTGAAATTCGCGCCCACAAGGAGTCGGATCAGGACAGTGCTAGTGAGGACAGCTAACCAATCCGGCTAAGCACCCTTTCGAAAAAAAAAATGATTCTCTCCATGGTTCTGTGAAGTATTTATCTGAAATTAATTAATTAAGAGTCTCAAAGCTGAAAAACTAGCTTTTCCTAATTCCCTTCTGTCTTAGAAATCCTATCTCCAAAAGAGCTAGTCATGTAGAATCATAAAGAATTATTTTCAGCCACAGAATCATATCTCCAAAAATGAGCTGCCACCGAGAATCTGAGCAGGTAGAGCTCTACAAAACAGGCATATATAGAAGCACCCCCGCTAGCTGGTTCTGTGTTTGCTTTGTGGTTCTCGCATTGCGACTGCGGAGTGACCAAGTCTGGTGATCTGGTCGACGCACAGCCATGGCCAGCGCCACGAATCTGCGGCTGCAGGAGAGGGTCCCGCTCCCGCGCACGGCGTGGAAGCTGGCCGACCTCGCCGTGCTCCTCCTGCTCCTGGCCCTCCTCGCCCTCCGTGCTTCCTCGCTGCTGTCCTTGGCGGCGCCGCCGCGCGCGTGGTGCTGGCTCGCCGCGCTCGTCTGCGAGGCGTGGTTCACGGTCTTATGGCTCCTCAACGTGAACGGCAAGTGGAGCCCCGCCCGGTTCGACACCCACCCCGAACGCCTCGACGGAAGGGCCGAGGAGCTGCCGGCGGTGGACATGTTCGTGACGACGGCGGACCCGAAGCTGGAACCTCCGGCGGTGACGGTGAACACGGTGCTGTCGCTGCTAGCGCTGGACTACCCGGCGGGCAAGCTGGCGTGCTACGTCTCCGACGACGGCTGCTCCCCGGTGACGTGCTTTGCGCTGCGCGAGGCCGCGGCGTTCGCCAGGCTCTGGGTGCCCTTCTGCAAGAAGCACGGCGTCGGCGTCCGGGCCCCCTTCGTCTACTTCTCCTCCTCTTCCGGCGGCGGCCCACCGCCAGAGCGCAACGGCGGCGATGCGGCAGACGACGAGTTCCACCGCGATTGGACAGCCATGAAGGTCAGGACGTCGTGGGACTCGTGGCACGTTTAATGCTTCAGTTTGCACAGTGCCTGTCTGACTCGGCCGTACGTTTCCCTGTCGCGGATGCAGAGCGAGTACGAGAAGCTGGTCAGCCGGATCGAGAACGCCGACGAGGAATCTCTACTCCGGCGCAGCGACGGCGAGTTCGCCGAGTTCGTCGGCACCGCCCGCCGGGACCATCCGACCATAATCAAGGTCCTGTGGGAGAACGCCGCCAAGGAAGGGGACGGCGCCGGCGACGGAATCCCAAGCCTCATCTACATCTCCCGGGAGAAGAGCCCCAGGCAGCACCACCACTTCAAGGCCGGGGCCATGAACGTCCTGGTACGTCCATCCATTCCTGTCTACCTTGCTTGTACATCTCATACAGTCACTACTGATGGGTGATTGGTAACCTGACCAGTGACCATTTTGGGTGTGCAGACGAGGGTGTCCGCTGTGCTGACGAACGCGCCCATCATGCTGAACGTGGACTGCGACATGTTCGCCAACAACCCGCAGGTTGCCCTCCACGCCATGTGCCTACTTCTGGGCACCGACGGCGAGCTCCACAGCGGCTTCGCGCAGGCGCCGCAGAAGTTCTATGGCGCCCTCAAGGACGACCCCTTCGGCAACCAGATGGAGGTTCTGTACGAGGTAATCTCTAATCTCTACGCATTTGTTGGCACAAGTGTACGGCCAACAACAACGTGGAGGGACTCGCTGCAGCACCTCTGCGTAGCCACCGGTAAGACTGGTGCGGGTCACTGGTCAGACCTTTGCCCACAGGTGAGACTGGTGAAGGTCACCGGTCAGATCTTTAATTTGCTGGGGTGAACCGGCAAAAGACCTCCAAACGTCGCCCGGGCAGGATCCCGTCGGGGCGACGCACGTAGGGTTGCTCTAAGGTTGGCAATGCCACCTAGAACGCCCTCAATCGACATAGACACGAAGGAGGAACAACAAGTAGTAGATTTGGAAAAGTTTAGGGCAAAGAAAAAAGGTAAAAAGATAAACAAAAGTGTTTTTGATCGATTGGATATCTCAATCGGCATTGACCCTTTATATTTATATGGTGGGGAGGTCTTGCCCCGCAAAGAAATCCTTTTACAAGCCTAAATCTATCATGACTCCTCGTTTCGGTTCGGACAGGGGGCACCAGTCAGACCGGTCTGGGGCATTGGTCAGACTGGTGCACTCGACGTGCAGATCTTGTATAAGTCATATCTCCCTCATCCGGACTCCGATTTAGACATTCCACATATGAATCTTGATCTACTCGACGAGATCTATCCAATGGTGAAGTCCAAATTGTATTTTATGATCTTTGACCACACTGGTCTGACCGGTGGGACCCACAGGTCTGACCGGTCGGACCAGACCTGCCAATTTTGGGTGCGAACAACATGTATGATATCAGCTCACCATCATAGCATTAGAAATAGTAGCATTTCTCAATCTTCTCTGGAATTGGTGTAAGTTGACATCCACACTTTTGTTTTGTCTGTGTGATTGCTGAGTTATTTAGAAGCTTGGATTCGGGATCGCTGGGCTTCAGGGCATGTTCTATGGCGGCACGGGTTGCTTTCACCGCCGGAAAGTCATTTACGGTGTGCCACCGGAGTCCGCCGCGGGTGTCCGTCAACAAACAAGGATGACAGGTGAAATCTTGTGGTCAACTTCTAGCTGATGTTTTCTGTAGGTAAAAGAAATAAAAATTTGAAGATGTTCACACCCCAACCGGCCTCAATTTGTACCCTGCCAGGCTCACCATCTTACAAGGAGTTGCAGAAGATGTTTGGCAGCTCAAAAGAACTGATTGAATCTGCGAGGAGCACCATTGCTGGAGAGATGTTCGCCGCCGCAACGACCATTGATCTAGTCAGCCACATCGATGCGGCGAAACAAGTTTCTGCCTGCAGCTACGAGGCTGGCACACGTTGGGGTCAGGAGGTATTTTACCACACTGATGTCCTTCACAAACATTTTGCAGGTTTTGCTACAGGTCTTGGTCGTGTTGCAGGTTTCGCTACAGTGCCTCTCACCATGTAATTGCTTGCATTGCAGGTCGGCTGGGTCTACGGGTCGATGACGGAGGACATCCTGACGGGGCAGAGGATCCACGCTGCTGGCTGGAGATCGGTGCTTCTGAATCCGGACCCGCCGGCGTTCCTCGGCGGCGCGCCGACCGGAGGACCGGCTAGCCTCACGCAGTACAAGAGATGGGCAACGGGCCTGCTGGAGATCGTCCTCAGCCGGAACAACCCCATTCTTCTCTATATCTCCAAGCACCTCGAGTTCCGGCAATGCCTGGCTTACCTAGTCATTGACGTGTGGCCGCTCCGGGCGCCTTTCGAGCTGTGCTACGCGCTGCTGGGACCCTACTGCCTCCTCGCAAACCAATCCTTCTTGCCAAAGGTAATTAACCCTCTGTCATCAACGATTTCTCGGTGATAAAAAAAAACTAGAATCAACCGAGAAACGTGTTTATCGGATTTCTCGTATTTTTTGGCCGACAATTTCCCCCATGAACTTGTGTTTGTTCCTGCTGCAGGCATCAGAACCTGGTTTCGCCATCCCTGTAGCCCTGTTCGTGGCCTGCAACGTGTACGGCTTGGCGGAGTACATGGAGTGCCGGCTCTCGGCGCGGGCCTGGTGGAACAACCTCCGGATGCAGCGGATCGTGTCGTCCTCCGCCTGGCTGCTCGCGTTCCTCACCGTGATGCTCAAGACCCTGGGCCTCTCCGAGACGGTGTTCGAGGTCACCCGCAAGGAGCAGCAGGGCGAAGCCGGTGACGGCGCCGACGACGCCGACCCGGGGCGGTTCACCTTCGACTCGTCGCCGGTGTTCGTCCCGCCGACGGCGCTCACGATCCTGGCCGTCGTCGCGATCGCCGTCGGGGCGTGGAGGGCGGTCGTCGGCGGCGCGGAGGCGGGACTAGGCCCCGGCGTCGGGGAGTTCGCGTGCTGCGGCTGGCTGGTGCTCTGCTTCCTGCCGTTCGTTAGGGGGCTCGTGGGCAAGGGGAGCTACGGCATCCCGTGGAGCGTCAAGATGAAGGCCGGCCTTCTCGTGGCCGCGTTGGTGCACTTGTGCACCAGGAATTAATCCATCGATGATCACCGAAGAAGAATCTGGAGTCAAATGCTTCCGAGTGAAAAACCAGAGATTATTAGTTACTTTCTAAGTAAATTGGATGCGTGTCTTGTCTACGGTTACAGGCCAAATCATCCGGGTAACAAATTTAATCCTGCTTAACGAGCTAGCTAGGCAAGCATTTGCTGATGAAGTAAAAGAAGATTACCGGACAAAGCAACACTGAAATTAAAATCATGAGGAGACGTGTGTAGTGCCGAATCCAGGGATAAAAATTCGGTTGAATTTTCGGTTTTTCGTCAAGACCGAAATCGATGTTCATTCAAAATATATTTAATATAGCTTTGTTCACCGAAAGATCTTCCTTTTTCACTGAAATTTTACGAATTCCGGTCATTTCAGTGGGGGCCGAAAAATTGCTGAAAGCGAAATCTAAAACCTCTGGTGCCGATGGATATGTGTTGCCACCGGCCGCGTTCAGAGGATTAAAAGCAAATAAAAATTTAACGGAAATGGGCTCTATCGATCTGCTGCCTCAAAAGCCCAGTGGCGCCTGCCTGTAGAGTGAGTAAAGCCCACACCGGACTGTCACGCCAGCACGGCCGAGCTGAAATGGGGAATTTTTTTATATATTTTTTCTTCGATTTTACGAAAATAAATAGTCGGATTTAACATTAGCAGAATTAGCCTCGAACCGCCGTTTGAAATGGCGGTTGGGTTCCTACCGCCGTTTGAAGAGGCGGTAGGGACCTACCGCCACGGCAAACGGCGGTAAGTGCCCGCTAACCGCCATTTCAAACGGCGGTTTGAAGCTCCCCTACGTGGCCCGCTCGACAGACACCTACCGCCACGGCCAAGGGCGGCAGGCGGCCAACCGCCGTTTGAAATGGCGGTTGACCGACTGTTGCCGACCTACCGCCAGTTCACACGGCGGCAGGACCGCGCCTATATAAGGGTCGCAGCCCTATCGTCAGGCGGCTGCCCCCCTCCCCCCGCGCGCCTCCTCTTCCTTCCTCCTCCGTGGCCTTCTTTGGTGTCCACATCAGGTATGTCTCCAATATTTTCCTCGTATAGTTAGTTTAAATATGCTATAAATAGTTTAGAAATTCTAGAAATAGTTTAGAAATACAAGAAATAGTTTAGAAAAATTCTAGAAATACTTTAGAAATTCGTAGAAATACTTTAGAAATTGTAGAAATACTTTGGAAATTCATCGAAATACTTTAGAAATTCTAGAAATACTTTGGAAATTGTAGAAATACTTTGGAAATTCCTAGAAATACTTTAGAAATTGTAGAAATACTTTGGAAATTCGTAGAAATACTTTAGAAATTGTAGAAATACTTTGGAAATTCGTAGAAATACTTTGAAAATTGTAGAAATACTTTAGAAATTGTAGAAATACTTTGGAAATTCCTAGAAATACTTTAGAAATTGTAGAAATACTTTAGAAATTCGTAGAAATACTTTGGAAAATGTAGAAATACTTTAGAGATTGTAGAAATGCTTTGGAAATTCCTAGAAATACTTTAGAAATTATGTGTGACTTTATATTTCAATTTTTTTTGCAGCTATGGCTCAGCAGCAGGTGCTGCCGCTTCCGCAGCCGCCTGTTGGTGGTGTTCGTCCTCCTCGGGAGCCACTGCCGTACGTGCTGCCCGAGCTCTTCGACGAGACCACAGACAGGGCGCACCGGTCCTACCACTCCGCGATCTGCGGGGCAGAGCTAGGCACCATGCGTTTTAGAGGCCCGGGGCACTACATGCCGCTTCACCCCGGTTGGTGTCCGAAGTATGTAATACGATACTTTGGTTTCTTTGTATTTCCTCATTTAATTTCGTAATTAATATTTATTTTCGTTTTGTGGTGCAGGCTACGCACAGCAGGGCTTCTCCCCCTAGCGCGTTTGGTTAATGGGGACCTCATGCGGGCCGCTTTGCGCCCGGCGGAGCGCTGATCGCGCTTTGGGTTCGACTACCAGCTGGTCTGTGCGCTCCTGGACCGGTGGCACCCCAAGACGCACAGCTTCCATTTCCCCTGGGGGAGATGACGGTGACTTTGGAGGACGTGGCCCTCCTCTTCGGACTACCGTGCTCAGGGGAGCCCATGGGGGCTGTTGACCCCCCGACGCGTGGCGCGACGATATCCTCGCGAGGTTCGCCGGAGTGGTGCGCCGTCCCGACACGCCAGAGGTGCCTGACTTCACCAACTCCCACGACCCCATGAGCGCTTGGTTACGCAAGTACAATGTACGTACCTCTATTTATCGTTTTTCTTAGTATCGTTTTTCAGCCTCTGACTGAATTTTGAATTTTTGCAGGCCTCGTACATGAGAGACGACGCCGATGAGCCGACGAGCAACAGGCACTTGGAGACGTACCTGTTGCGGCTGTTCGGCTACGTGATGTTCTGTGGGTACCAGGGGGCGTGGTGTCGAGGTTCCTGATCCCCCACGCGCCGAGGATCGCTGACGCCACCGTGGAGGAGATGCCCCAAATCAACTGGGGCGCTGCAGTTTTGGCCGCGACGTACAGGGGCCTGTGCGCCGGGTGCACCAAGACGGGCACCCAGTCGATCCTCCTCGGATGCCCGCTTCTGCTGCACCTGTGGAGCTACGAGCAGCTTCCCGTCGGTCGGCCATCGGTCGACCGATCGCCGTACCGGGCGCTGGAGGAGGGGCACGACCCAGCAGATAGGCCGACCATGGGGTCGATGTGGTGCCGCCGCCAGGTCGTACTTCGAGCTAACTTCGTTCGTTAGCTATCAGAAAGTAATGCAATTCGTCGAGCTAACTTATTCTCTTGTTTGCAGCTCTCTTGGACGGAGCAGACCAGGAGGTTGTACCTGGACTTCGGCGGCCAAATCGACAACCCCACGGACCGTGAGGTTATCTGGCAGTCGTTCACCGACGCCTTGGTCGCCGCGCGTGCACCGTAGGGTCTCTCGTCCCTGTGCTTTCAGGACCGTGACTTCTGGATGACGAAGACGCCGCTCGTCCATGACATGTACGTCGAGGAGTACCACGTCGAGCGCGTGATGAGGTAGTTCGGCCTCTACCAGGCTTCGCCTGTGCCCGTCGCACACACCGTCAACCCGTCCGTGCACCAGTAAGTTCATTGCAAACTTCATTAGTTTCTGTTGACGAGTGACGAAAGTTAGTTTGCTAACCAATTGGCTATTTCTTGTTGTAGGTGGACGAGGAAGGGGTCGAAGACTTCGGCCCCTTTTTTGGTGAAGCTGCAGCAGTACCTGGACGTGTGGGCGGCCGCCGCGGAGCACGTCGTCGTCGAGCCGCGCTTACACAACGACGACGCCTGGAGAGCGTACCTGCAGTGGTACACGGCGAGGACCCGGATGCGCGTGACGTACGTCCCCCCGAACCCTCGCCTCGACCTCGTGCCGGCGTCGACGTATCCCTACCGACGGGATCAGACCCACAGCATCTTAGTAAGTTCTTTTGCATTAAATCAAATTAAGTCATTTGCTAAAGTTTCGTTGTACTAATAATCCGTCTGATCTTGACAGTACGACACAGCTCGAGATATGTACCTGCTGGCCCAGCACGTGGGCACGACGATAGACCACATGACGTTGGACGGGATACGGACAGAAATGCAGAAGATGGTGGGCCTGAGCCGACGGTTGATGCACGCGGTGAACTTTCGTGGCGACGAGGGGTACCTCCTTCCACGGCACCCCTCGTCCTCCAGCAGCTGTGCCTCCACCTCAGCTTCGTATCTGTAACGCTCGCGTTTTTAACCCCTAATAAATCACCTGCTAAATCACGCGTGTTGTCAAAATCTTTCCGCTGAGCTCGATCGTCTCCCCAAAACCCCGATCATCTCTCCTTCCCTCGGCGCGTGTGCCGCGAATCCCGCCGGCACCGCCCATCCCGCCCGCCATCACTCGAGCCACCGCCGCCCTCCGCGTCGTGTCGCACAGCACCGCTGCAGCGCCGCTGTCAGCCACCTCGCCGGGAATCCCGAGCCCGCCATGATCCCGCCAGCCGGCCTGCTCCGCTGCCGACACCGCACCAGCCCGCGGAGTGCTCGAACCCGGGAGATTTCCGCCGAAAAATCTTTTCTTTCCCTCTCCTAATTTTCCTAGGATTTCTTCCAATTTTCTAAACCCTTTTTCTTTTTTTTCCTTTTTCCTTCCTTTCTCTTTTTCCCTTTTCCTTTTCCTTTTCTTTTTTCCTTTCTCTTTTTTTTCTTTTCCTTCTTTCTCCTTCCTTCGGCCGGCACCTCTGCCCCGGCCCCGCTCCTCTGCTACGGCACGACGCACACCCGGCCTTCGCCCCGCAGCTCGCCCCCGCGCCGCTGTTCCGACCTCCTCCGCCCCTCCCTACTCGCCGCGCCAAGTCACTGGCAGGCCTCACCGCACCGCGCGCGGCCCGACGCACGCACGCGTGCGCACCGCGCCAGGACGCCGACCGCGCCAGCCCCTGCCGCGCCACGACGCTGATGCACCGCTGCCGCGCCGGTCCTTCGCCACGGACCGCGTGGCCGCCGCGTCGCTCGCCTGCCGCTGCCGTCGCGTCGCCGACCCCGCGGCCGCGGACCACCGGACACCACCGCCGCGCCTGCACGACGCGTCGCGTCGTCGGCCCCGCACCGCTGCACGAGCCATTGCATCACCGCTGCCGCGCCGACCCCACGAGTTGACCACGCGCTGCTGCTCGACGCCACGGCGGGCATTCACTCCGCCTGCCCGAGCCGTCGCCTCCGAGCACCATCGCCACCGCAATCCGCCGCTCGCCTCGCGACACCGTCCGAGCCTGTCGCCGCCCAGTCCGCGCGCCACTGCGTGCGTCGCTGCTCGCCACGTCGTGTCCACAGCGCTGCCTTAACTCTACCTGCCCGCCTCGTCTCCTCCACGCACCAGCGCCGCCGCCTGCCCCGCACCAGCGCCGCCGCCTACCCCGCACCGGCCAGCCACAGGCCACCGCTTCGCTGCACGACACATCATCTCCACAGCGCTGCATTCACTCACCTGACGCGAATCTCGGGTGAGGCCTCGCCGGACGAGCCGCCGTCGTGACGCCGAGATCTTTTCCCGAACCGCCTTCGCCACCGGCCGCACGTGGTGCGCGTGCTCGGCTCCCGACCGAGCCACCGCCTTCCCGCGCCTATAAAGGGGCCTGCGCAGCTCCTTACCCTGCCTCGCACCGCCACAGCAGCCTCCCTCTCTCTCTTCCGAGCCCACACCGCACTGCCGCCGCTCACCTTCGCCACCGCGAGCCGCCGCCCGCGAAGCCGCCTCCACAAGCCACCACCCCACAAGGTGAGCACGGGGTTGAGACCCCCTCACCCTCCTCTCCACTTTGCCCCACCTCCCGGCCGTCGCCGCGCGCTGGGCCGCTGGCGAGCGCCGCCCCTCCACCGGCCGGCCGCCGGTCAACCCTCCCTCGTCTGTTCTGTTCGAGAGGGAGGGGATGGCCATTTAACCGAAGACCCCCTGTCTTTTTCCTTTATACCGAGCCCCCCATTCCTCTATTCCCTCTCTCTATTTCTTCTTTCAAAATAAACCCTATCCAATAAACCAATTCACGAACCAGCCCCTGCTATTCCAAAGTCCATAACCAATAGGTCCTTAGGCCATTCTATTTAAACCTCACCTTATTTATATATTGCAATTGAGTCCCTTTTCTATTAAACCTATTTACAACTAAGTCCTTAATCCTTCCTAATGACACCTTTAACGCGTCATGTTCATATTTTCGCCCGTTTAATCCTAGCTCTTGCCCCGGCCCTTCACCTATTTTTTCCGCCCAGCTATATACCCCTAAATAATATTTACTCCCTCATCATCTATTTATTTAATTATGTTTCCCCTCGAGCTCAGCCGGTAAAACTTGTGTGCTTGTTTTAATTGCATGCTTGTTTATGTGTGCGCTATAGCCGACGGAGTAAACGAGGAGGAGTACCGCGAGCCGGAGCTTGGAGCTGAGTACTACGAGCAGGAGACCGAGGTCCCGAACCGCGAGCAGGAACTCCCCGAGGACTTCGAAGACGGCAAGTTCAATCTCATCCTTTGATGCATGCTTTGGTCCCGGTTTTATAAACACAACCCTATGACATGTTTTATAAACTGCATATTGTTTTACTGTTAAAACCCGGTAGGATAGCCACCCTTGATTGCCATGATTGAACTTTGTTTGGCCTAAATGAATGCTTTAAAAATGTGTGAGTGCTTTAAAAACGAATGGGATATTTTGGAAAATGAGTAAAGAACTGGTAGACGGGATGGACGCGTGTGTCAGGAGTATGGGTGAGCTCGTACCTTTGTGGTTGAGCGTGTTGGAGATGTCCATCTTGTCGTTAAGGACCGGGTTGCGTGACATCTCACCTGACCCAATTATCGTACTACCACTCGATCGTTGTATGTGGCAACGGCTTAGCATAAATCCCACTAGCTAATCTACTTGCCATCAGGAGTGCGGGTGAGCAGCGGGAGATCAAGGAGTAGGGGTACGATCTGTGTGAGGTACGCCCTGGTTACGTGAGATAACCCCTTGGTTGCTCCCGTGGTGGCTCGTAGGGTTAGCTAAGGTGGGTAATGGCTTTGATAGGATCCGCGCCGACACTAAGGTGTTCGTGTGGCGGTACCCTACTTGTGGGTAAAGATGTACAACGTCTGCAGAGTGTAAAACCTATTCGAATAGCCGTGTCCACGGTATTGGACGAGTCACGGTGGGGTCACAAAACTAGTGTTTGGGTTTGGGATGATTTCCATGGCGTGAGTTGATTTCTGGAAAAGTGTGTGGCTGTGTGCCTGGGCTACTGCGGACGGGGAGTCCGGTAGTCCGCATTTGGTTTTCACAAAACAACTGAGTTACTTGAGTTATGAAAACTGTTTGCGAAAACCTTTTCGAAAACAAACCCTTGCATGAGTGAGTGCGTTTGTAAAATAAACCTTATCCTGATTCTTGATATATCCTGTGCATGATTGCTTATTAGCCCCTCCGTGGGTGGGGTTGAACTTGTTGAGTACGTATGTACTCACCCTTGCTTGATTAACTGTTTTTCAGAGGAGGATCCCGACTTCGTACCCGAGGACGTCGAGTAGGTTGCTGTCCTGCACCCAACCCGTGCCTGTGGATTCAGGGTCTCCACAGGAAGCTTCCATGGTGCAAGACTCTGAAGATATCTTAGATGCTGTTGCTATCGTAGTTTGGTCTGTAGTTCTTATGTTGCTTCTCGTGGCAGTGGCGCTCCCATGCCCATAGGCCCGACGTGATGTACGGCAATGAACCATCTGATGTAATAAATGTGTTACCAGCCTCCTGGGACTGGTATTTATATCACATTTAGTCACCTCTGATGAGGGGACGCTTCAGTATCAGGCACCCTCGTCCTCGACACGTGCACCGTCCGCGCCCTCGTCCTCGACACGTCTACCGTTCGCGCCCACTGCATCCGCTCCGTACCTGCTGCGGCAGAGTGCTTTCTACGCCATAGGTACATGTTTTTTCTTCCTAGTTTTCACGACATATTTTTTTGGTCCATGCCTGACTTATATTTTTATAGAGAGACCACCGATACCTACGGGACCGGGGTCTTCGTCGTGGGCAACAGCTTCACCTATTCAGCAGCCGGTTTTTGAGCCACCTACTTCGGAGGACTACAACATTGGCGACACACTAACACTAGAGTTTCAGTTGGACGACTTGTTCCGCGACACCGCCGACGAGATCAGTGGTACACAGTTGACAGGAGCCCCGCCCGTCGGGACCCAGCCGACGCAGGAGCAGCAGCACACGATGATGGCAGACTTCCACGACTCGGCACAGCGTGCAGGCGAGGCGTTGGCGGCGGCAGCGTCGGTGGTCGACCGGAGGGCGGCCCGTCCCATGTGGATCGGCTACTCCAGAGGCCGCGACCGGAGGGGGGCCCGTCCGGTGTGGATCGGCTACTCCACAGGCAGCGACCTGAGGGGGGGCGTCCCATCGGGCTCAGGTGCTCCTTTAGCGACACCACCCCCTCGAGCGGCGGCCGGAGGACGCGATCGCCATCCACGAGACCCCCTCATGTACCCCACCCACCACACGAGGGCTGCACAGAGGGCGGCGGCAGCGGCGAAGAGGAAGGAGCACCAGAGCCCGCCACGACCGACGAAGCGCGGTCGTATTTAGACTTGTTTTTTTTTGACACTTGTCGTGTACACTACTTTTGTTTGCTCTAATTAAATTATGTATTTTCGTATTCAGTTCCCTGTTATTTCGCATTTATAGTATTGATAAAAAACAAAAAACAAAAAAACAAAAAACAAAAAAACCAAAAAGAAAAAAGAAAAAACCAAAAACACCTACCGCCTTTTGAAGCGGCAAAGAACGCACAGTTATGGGAGAGATGTTGCCGTGCGCAACACTGGAAAACGCACGGCAATCTGAGACGCACGACAAACAATTGTACGCTTCGGGCCGAGCTGAAATGGGTGGCCGAATGCGGGCTAGGAGTGCTGGCACACTTGGAGCGCGATGACGTAGCTCCTGTGCTGGTGGCACCCAACGTATCAAACTTTGGAAGTCAATACAATAGCCACCAGGCCCGTATACTAAGCGCGTGACTTTGTGTGCTGGGCAATCTTTTTTTCTTTTTTCGGATGCGAGCTCCATGATTGCGCGATGTCACGACTCAACTTGCTTAACTTTGTACATAACTAGGTAATACCCTGCGTGTTGCTGCGGGAATTTCTACAAATTTTCAAGATAAAATTTGAAAGTAGAAACACTAAAGATTGCATCGCAACATTCTACTGCAAACAACACATTGCATACACAGATGCTATTAGCCATAGAAAATCGGTAAAAGAAATAAATTGATGATTTTAGTGGAGGTGGTGATGTGGATAGCTTACATGTTGAGAGAAGACATAGTGGAGGGTGACGCGGCACGCTGGGGGTTGAGGAAAATCGTAAGTGGGGTGCTTCTGTATAGTTTTGTATGATTCTTGCAGGAAAATAGTAAAGCAGAGATGAGTTACCCCTCAAAGCTGGTAATTGACCTCAGAGGCGAGTGGATCGCAGGTTATGCAGAAGCATTCATCTCGTTTATCCAGCTATAGCAGCAAGGGAGCAGCAAGCAATACCAACTTCAGAGATCTCTGGGGCTCCTATCAATATCTTGTTGTTCTTCACCCTTCTCCCTGCTCTTTCCATGGGACCCAGGGCTATAGGGGCTCAACCCCACCCCACCACCCCACCCCCCGCGCTATTTTGAAAAAACTTTGGACAAATATTTTTCAAAATAAGCTGGACAAACAATTTGGAAAACAAATTTGACTATCATTTGGTAAAAAAGTTGAATCAACATTTTTGAAAAAGTTACACAAACATTTTTCAAGGAAACGCAGATTAACATTTTAAAAAAATCAACATTTCCCTTGTTTCGGTTCCGGTGGCTCGGGACGGTGCACAGACGCGTTGCCAGCCCCGACGAGTCAGCCCCTGGTGGTCAGGTCCGTCCCTAGGGGGCGGGCAGCAGGTGCGATGCCCATGGGCCCATGAGGTATCAAGTGCATAGACGGAGTATTCACGTATAGTAGATAGTTCACACGCACGTGGTAGATCCTTCTCCAAATTGAATTTATTAAAAAATTGTTTGAGGTCAACTATGCTACATAAAAGATTAAATGGCTTGGCTATGTGCTGCATTGAGAAAGATATTTTAGATACAATTGATCTTGAAAGTATTCTGGAAGATTTTGAATCAAGCAATGCTCAAAGACGCTTTTTTTTAAAAAACACTAAAGCATTGTACTTTGAGTTAATAAGTGATCCACCAGACTGAATGAAACAGGCAAAAGCCCAGCGGCCAGCGGTAGTGACATTCACGAGAAAAACATCACGATTTTTTATGCAAATATATGCTCGTGCGCTCTACTACATTCTTAATAGTTGTTTGTGGCTGAGTTTTGCTAGTAGTTTGACATATTTATAGAACAAACTCTATCTAATGGGGTTGGGGAATGCGACGGGGCTTGCCTTCCGTTGGCTGTTTGCCATTGAGTCATTGCCGTGTGGGGCTGGGGCCACGTGATAGTGACTCAAAGGCAGAGGGACTAACGGCAGAGAATATGCTTCCGGGGAATGGCCCCTGCTAGGTTCCCAGACCTAGACATCACATCTGATTGTATATGAAATACTTTCTTTTTAAAGTGACCCATGGAACCTTTTAATATTGAATTGTAACACTAACCTACATTAAAGGGGTGATTGGTTGCCCTGACTGGGCTATCCCAAGGCTCATCCGGGATGATATGGTGCATTTGGCCAGTGATTGGTTGCCCTCCTCGCATCATCACTTACCTGCATCACCTCGTTCCTCTGCCCCCGCCATCCCGAACGAGGCCATCTCCTCGCCTCGAGTTTCCCTCACGAGCCGGGACAGGATGGTGCTTGGCGGGAAGATTAGGGGCGAGCATGGGACATAGCACCGTCCAGGGGATTAGGCACGCGCGACTTGGGTTACCGCCCCCACTTCCACGCCACTCTCCACTACGTTGCTCTGGTGCACCCTCTCCTCTTCCTCCTCTTCTTCAACTTCGGTTCCCACTAACTCGAGGTTCTCCGGCGGCCAACTCTTGGGCCTCTAGTGCTGCAATGGCACATCTCTCTCCTCCTCTTTGATTCTTCCTCCACCTCTAGTTATGCTTATCTGATGATTTGTTAGTCGATTTTTGCTTTCTGATGATGAATCCTAAGGTTAGAGTTCTTATATTGTCAGATCTATACGACTCTAATATTGTTCTGTTTCTTGGTCACATGAACTTTGATTTGTGCTTCTCATATCTGGTTCTTGGGATAAGTTAATTACTAGTTCTTGTTCACATGTGGTGTTTTGGGTTAATTACTGAGCTAAGTGTATGGATTGATGATGATTCCTTGCTGCTGGAGGAGCACCCTCGGGTGTGGTGGTCGTGGCTTGGATAACGGATTAGTTCAAAATGTTTGCTTGCTGTGCCTATTTTCAATCATTTTTTGGAGCTTGTCAGGTACAAAATATTATTTCTTCATGTGTTGTTCCTGTTGTTATTTTTTCATGTATTGTTGTTCTTGATGTTGTTTCTTTATTGCTAATTTCTTTGCTTGGACAATAGTTCTGTGGTGCTCTGAGCTCAAGGTCACTGAGAGATGCAAAACTATCCGAGACTAATCTTATCTCTTATAGTCACATTTCATCATTTGATTTTTTTTGTCATTCGCAACATTGGTAGTAACCTCACCAAAATGGTTCTGAGGTGTTATTACTCGCCCCCATGCGCCACACCAAACAACAGCAGTTGGATAAACTCATACATGCACCTCCTCCATCATCTTCAACCAATCACGAGATCATCTCATCCTGAACGGTAGCAAAATGCAACCAAACATAAACACCTGCATTATCTCATCCCACCTCCCTCCACCCTATACCGGCCCTCCATCCCGGATCCCTCGGCTCGGAGCAACCAATCACACCTTAATGGAAGACTATTAGTCCCGGTTGGTCTTAGGAGATGGCTCCTGCTAGGTTACCAACCACTACTAGAGAATCGCACATATATCCCAGGCCTGATTTTTCATTTGTACCGGGTATTTTGCCCACCGGTACAAATGAGGACATTTGTACCGGTTGGAGGCACCAACCGGTACAAATGTCCTCTCACAGAGGCTTGGCGGGGCATGATCCAACCCAACCGGTACAAATGCCTCACATTTGTACCGGTTGGTGGCTCCGACCGGTACAAATGTGAGGCCATCACATTTGTACCGGGGCATAAGAAGGCCCGGTACAAATGTAAAGACATTTATACCGGGTGAAAAAAAACCCAGTAAAAATGTGCCACGCGCCCCAACGCTGTTGCCATGCTGATTTTTTCCCGTCTGCCCCTACCTTGCATCCTTGCCTTTTTATCTACCTGTCGTCTCCATCCTTATCCTCCTCATTCCTATCTCTTTTCTTCTTCTCTCCCTCCTCTAACTCCACATCTCACTCTCGCTCTCTTCCCGGAGGCAGCAGGGGCCGGCGGCAGGGGAGCCACCACCGGGTGCGGCTGGAGGCCGGCGAGCCATGCGCGGGCGCGCCTGGAGGCTGGCCTAGAGGCATGCCCGACCTCGGGCCGCGACCTCTGGTGGGAGGAGCGGAGGACCGTCGGGAGCGGCTGCCGCCGGCCGAGTCGCAGGTGCCGGGAGCGGACTTGGCCGCTGTCTTGTGATTTTTTTTTTTGATTTGTGAAATCTGAATCTTAGATGTTGTTGTGTATAATCTCAATCTTAGATTTGGTTGTGTTCTTGTGATTTGATTTTTGATATGTGAAATTTGAGATGTGAAACCTGATATGTATGTGATTGTGAAATGTATATATATATGAGATGAATCTGAATCTTAGATTTGGTTGACTTGAGAGGATGAGAAAAGAAAAAGGAAAGAAAAATGATTGAGAAAAGAAAACCAAAAAGAAAAAAAGAGACGGACGGTGGCGAACGGACTTGTGACGGCAAATCACATTTGTACCGGGTGTGTGAGCATTATTTCACATTTGTACCGAAAGGTTTGTACCGGCTCAATAACCGGTAAAAATGAGGGTTACGAGCCGGTACAAAAGGCCGTTTTTCCAGTAGTGAACCGGGACTAAATATACAGGCATATAGCAGTTGGACCTCTGGTACTCATGCTTCGTAGTTTTGTTTACTGTAGCTCGTATATACTCATTGCAAGCAGGATTACATGACCTCCTTGCAACCACTTCTTCTCAGATGCCTCCAATTCCCTAATCGTAAAACCATTTCATTCCCTTTTTCTTTTCTGCATAGTGCGAGACTAATTAACTATTGATACAGAACTGGATGTATGTGTCTCGTGGCACAAGTGCGTGAATATATATAGAAGCTAGATGGTACTAGTATACTGGTATATATGCGGGGATGATAGTTTTTTTTTTTTGAGATGGGGGATAATAGCTATGGTGGTTGGTGGTAGTATAAGCTACATCACGATAGTATCAAGAAGGTATATCGATGCTGAAGATTCAGAACATAATATCTTACTAATTGAAAACTCTTTTTGAAGCCTCTAGGTGAAGCTACATAGGATCCTAGGTAGACACTCTAAAAATATCTTAGAAATTCTCACAAAAAAGAAAAACATATGACCGTCAATATGTACAAATCATCACAACCATTGGATCTATTACATTTTCTAAAATATTACCCACCTTATGCTATTATGAAAATAGTCTAAAGTAACCCGCTAAACCTAATATCTAAGTTACCCACCCTGTCATTACATAAAATAAACTAAAGTAACCCCTAATCTTTATCAAAATTGCCTACTTCTATCTGCCATTATAAAAAATAATTTAATATAACCTCCTAAATTTGTAAATAAATTACCCAACACTAATACTTAAAAGGGAACGTATCAAGTAGAAACCAACCCCTCCGTGCAAACTATGAAAACTTCAATCTGAGCCACACGATGTTGATCCAAAGGAGGGCTCATGGGAGGTGGGAGGGGTGATTTGCAAAAGTGCATTTGCAAATCATCCCTCCCACCTCTCATGAGTTTTGCACATCACCCCTTCCACCTTCCATAAGTCTTCCATTGGATCAACATCCTGTGGCTCAGATTGAAGTTTCCATAGTTTGCACGTTGGTTTCCACCTGATATGTTCATAACTTAAAAGAACCTTTTAATTTTGCACCAAAATAACATGAGGTAACCTTAAATTTGAATCCAAATGACCTATATTAAAAATATATATCAAAATATGATTCTAAAATGATCTTCTATCCCCTAAATTATGATATAATAATTAAGATATACACAAATAGTGTTTGTTATAATTTATAAAAATATAGCATGTGCGAGGGACTAGTTATCATATAATTACTTAGTACGATATAATTACCTGATACGATACGAGAGTTTTTGGCTTCATCCTCATTATGTGAAGGTGCCGTCTTATCTATTGAGAACCTGACAGTGTCTTATAGTTACTTAGCACGAGAGTTTGGCTCCGGCTTCATTATGATGTTCGAACCTCATTATGTGAAGATGCCGTCTTTTCTACTCTCTTTCAAATTATACGTCATTTGATTTTTTTACTCCAAGTTTGACCACCTTTTTATTCAAAAAATTGTTCAAAATATTAAATTTTTTGTTGTGACTTGATTTACTATTAATAGTTGTTTAATAATGACTTAATGTTTGCATAAAATTTTTGAATAAGACAAACAGTTAAATTTGGGGTTAAAAAAGTCAAACGGCTTATAATTTGAAACAAATGGAGTATTTATTTTCCCTCTATTGAAGATACATTTTAGCAATACAGTAAAGATTCAAATTCGTGATACAGACTTTCAGTCTGGGAAAGTAAGAGGACACATGCATGCTACCCAATTAGCTAGTTCTCTAGAGAGTATGCGGAGATTTTGTTTTTACTGGAACAAATTGAAGTGTGATCTCAGAGGCTGCACAGTCAACCACTACTCCTAACTATTCTGATGAATGCTCTCTGCAGGTTGTTTATTGCCTGAGTGCAGTGTTGTTGGATACCTCCGAGTCCACATGATACAAACTAATTGTTACTATATATGCATATGCGTACTCTGGGTGTCATTTCCTTACAAACAGCCTCAATTTGCTAGTCTTGTTTTAATTACCTGTCACAGACCCACAGTTCACTTTGATAGTCTACACAAAAGACAATAGGTGCCAAGTTCTCACATGCTACAGTGATGAATGTCGCTATGAACTCGGTTGGTTGGACCTCTTGGAATATGTAAGCTCTCCACAGAATACTAGCGAAATCGTAAGGTGTAATTTATTCCCATGTGGTATATACAGGTTATAGAACCTTTTCACCTTCCTCGTCCGTAGAATTTGTAATGACAACAATTGTAAGAAACTACGAAATCCCTTGTAGAATGGAGCATGCACCTAAAGCTTCGAACCGCTGAGGTTTTCCCTGTTTCTTCCCTGATGTCTTACTATTCCCAAATTAAATGTTTTCACAATATTTGTGAATGCTTCGTAGTCTCCATAGAAGGACAGCTTATGAAATGATCCTATGGGGTGAATGAAGATAATGGCTGCATATATAGTATAACCAATTGGTAGGACATATTTTCACACAAACCTAGAATGGAGCATTGAAATTCGAAGCCATCATCTTGTGGGTACTCTGGTTCATCTTCCTGTGCATGTAGCGAGAGGGACAGCAACAAGGGTTGAAAAGAAAAATTAATGGTGTGTACATCAAAATTTACACTGCAGGCGTGGAAAATTATTATAACATGAGGCCTGATCAAGAATAAGCTCAGTGGTTTAAAATACGCTTTCGAAGCAAACCTTACTTTTCCATTAATTATCACCTTAAATTAGCACTATTATTACTAGTTGTGAAATTATCAACACAATGGAATCATATATATCCAACCTCGAACGAAATCCATCTGAGCCACTAACCACCAAGCTCCACTAACCACAAAGAAGTCTCTGGTGATATAACCACTATCCATCCGCTCGGTTTATCCTACTTAGATTCGGTAAATCAAGCTTTATCCTGGATGGCATATCATCCTTCACGTACGTCTTTTTTGTGTTCCAATCCAGAAGGATCTGTTTAACACCTGTCTACCATGGTCAGGAGACATTGCGCCATGTTCACATGGCTGGCCCTAGGTAGGTGCAAACAGTAACTATGAACATTAGAGTTATATAAAATGGACTAGGACACCTCCAAAAAAAATTGATAGAACAAGAGATCAGAAATACTGACATACTACAAACTTTTCATAGTAATTTTATAAATTCGGAGTACCTTTCCCAACAAATGTGAAATGTGTCACGTGGTCATAATACTAAAAGATCCAGAGCAAATAGACTACATGAGATTGTATTTAGGAAACTAGTTCTGTGAAAAAATTAGTCACATGTAAGGGCAAGCCTATCTAAAACGCCGCCACTGTGCAGAATGCTGATTTAAATTGTTAGACATGACACAATAGAGAAGGAACATAGGTTTATACATATAGTGAAATATGATGTAGAAAATATTATTACTGCCACATGTACGTAGGTCTTATCCACGAAGAGCAGCTGGTAGCGGCAGTAAGGCAGCACTTGAGGCAAGAATGAGTCTGGTAGCATTGCCACAAGCCCATGGGTCCGCAGCTCTTTGTGGTTTGGATATGTTTTCTTTTCCTTGTGTGCTAGCACTAAAATCTTGCAAGTTCTGTTTTCTATGTATGAGGTATGTATGTTCTGCCGAGAATGCCAAGTAATAATGCATCGGGGCTCTTTTATGGATTTCTTTGTGTTGCCCACACACTCTTACACTCAATACCATTAATGCCTTTTCCTTCTTCCTCGATCAGTTTCCCCGCAAGTTTCAATTTATTTCAAGAACTAGTGGTTGCTCGATCCCGTACACCAGAGAACACTACTTTGCGATAGTCAGACTTCCAAACTTGGTTATTGAGTATTGACAGCAGGCACAATACAACTCAACAGTAGTACAGTGGTATTATCGGTTTTGTACTATGGGTAAAATGGTAATTTGCTCAATGTATATGTACAGTAAAACATTACCTTGTTGTAAAATCAAACTAAAAAAATTACCTATCTTAAATTTCATATATTACAACAATACCATTTTATATTTCCGATAGAGTAAAGTGCAGTATCGGTCCATATACTTTTCATGGTGTGTCATCCCGGTCTATAGACTTAAAGTGTGTCATTACTATCTTTAAACACTTTTCGGGTCTCTAATCCACCTCTTAACGGGTCTCTAAACACAAGCCCCCTGTTTTCACCGACGGGACATCTAAATGCGGCGGCGGACGCGCGCGGCCGAGGTCGTCCTCGCGGACGGCGTGCAGGAGGCGGCTGAGGAGGTGGCTGAGGTTGTCCTCGCGGCCGGCGCGCAAGAGGCGGCGGACGGGTCCTCATGGCAGCGCGCAGGAGGTGGCAGACCTTGTCCTCAAGGTGGCGCGCAGAAGGCGGCGGAAGGAGCTCGTCCAATGATAATGATCGATGGCGAGGTCAATCCGGGTTCCCTGAAGCTGAAGCTGAAGCTGAGTTTGTAGCTGCAGGTTCCAAGCACGAACACGGAATTGCTTTGCCATCAAAGATGAATGACCTAGTGTTGATTCGGTTGCATTAGAACTACTGTACACTGATAACGGACCCTCTCAACTGTACGGATAGCTGGAACTGCCTTCTCTTTCACATCAGCATGACGGTGGCTCATCAAACCGGAGACAGAAGCACAGTTCAGAGAAGCAAATGTTGAGACGGAAGCACAGACTCGTATAGCTTAGCTAGCAGTTTACAGGACATCACAACAATGAACAGTAACTTGGAGAAGAGCTCACAGTAAACCGGGGGAGGTTGGCCTTTGCGCCGCAATCACGCTGCCATCACAAGCTCTTCGCGTCGCCCCTTTGCGCTCGCCCCTCGCGCTCCGTCGCCGGCCGCCATGGGCAGGAAGACGCGCCACCGTGGAGAAGACGCGGGGTCGTGGTTCGCAGTCGCGCGAGGAAAACGAGGAGGAAAGGAACTGAATCGACGAAGGGAAACTGAATCAACACCTAACGGGTGCGTGATGCGGGTCAGACCCGTTAAGGGGTGGATTAGAGACCCGAAAAGAGTTTAAGGATAGTAATGACACACTTTAGAAGTCTATGGACTGGGATGACACATCATGAAAACTTCATGGACCGGTACTGCACTTTACTCTTTCCGATAGTACCCTCGTACTACCCATACGACCTATGAATACTACTGTACCTCAGCTAAAAACACCGGTCGTGCAGAATTAATCTGAACCGTTGGATCCTTACATTTATATCCTTTTTTATTACATATGTTTTTCAACCGGTCGTACAGGTCGTATTGTCTATAAAAAAAACCTCGACAGAAGAGCTGTAGGTCCTTTGGCTCATCAACACTCAGCGACGACGAGAGGTTTCAGTACCACGGATGTACAACACGCAACACGGATGATTTTCTAGCAAGTGCAGTTGAGTTTATTAGAGGCTTCGTTCTGTACCATCCATGGTCAAGTTTAACCCTGCCTTGTCCTGCTGTGGTGGACACATTGCTTCTCAGCGATGAATATCAGAGCAGAAGGCAGCACCTTGTTGAATACCAATGACGGCACCAAGGATATATGACAAGTCCCGAATCTGAACTCGTCAGTTACTGGCAGGTTAGGGGCATGTGGCTCTGCAGCGAGCCAAGCTAGGATGGTGTAACGCCATGCTGCTCTTATTTTCAGGTTTCTCACCATGACACAGGACTCACGCACTCATCTCTTTCCTGTTGCCTCATATTCCTACTCCCAAGTCCTAGACATATACTCCCTCCATCCATTAATACATGACGCTGAACTGCTCAATTTAGAGCTAACCGGCGTCATATATAAACGATCGGAGGTAGTATCTTTTTGATGTTTTCCAATGCTCAACTTCCTCCTTTATCTTTTTGAGTATATATAGCAGCAAGCAAGTGGAACTAATTGACTAGTGAGGTGATATATAAAGGTACGGGTCCACAGTCATATACCATTTGGGTGGAAACAGAGGAAATGATTCTGGTGCTGCGGGAGCTAGCTGCAGCTTTTGTTAATATAATTTGCAACTACGTAATACCCACTCAAAATTCAAAAGAAAAAAAAAGAACAGCTAACTACTAGTTGTTGCCATATCTAACTCTGCTGCCACAACCAATATGAGATTAATTCTGAAAAATCTCCCTCGGAAATCTTGGTGACTCATCTTTAACTCAACCAAACAATCGGGCACGTAAACTTCGAACCTATCAGCTCCAAGTTCTCCGCTCTCTGGAGGCGGCTCGGGCGGTGATCCTCACTCCGCCGCCGGAGACCCCTCCTGACGCTCTTTCCCTCGCCGCTGCTAGAGTCTCCTGCAGGTAAACCATCCCATGCGGTGACGATGAATGTGGCGGCGGGGTCATCCTCTTTTGGCGGGATCATATTCTTCAGGCGTCTGTCTTCCAGATCCAGTGGCCATGTCCTGCTCGCGGTGCGACATCGTGGCACCGGGTGTTGGGCCCTCCTCACCCCTCGCGGCGGCCTGCGAGGCTGAATGGAAGTCCGACGGCCGCGGAGCATCTTCATCGTGATGGTCCAGGGGAGATCTCGATGGCACCGGCGAGCCCGGACTTTGACGGGTGACGCTCGGTGGTCGGCCTTCGCATCTGGATGCATCCACATCAGCACGGATCCATGGTCTTCGTCGTCGTGTTTGGATTTGCTTTATCTTTTCTGGCGCAACTACTTCTCGTGGCGATTTCTTCATACACAGTCAGTCCCTCTATACAAATCCATGGACCTTAACTTTGATTCACGGTATCGCCTACTCTAACATAGTTCCTACAAACTTTATGCATGTGCCTTCTAGCACTCCGTGATAAGGTTATTGTAGGATGGTAGGAGTTTACGACCGATTGGAACCGGTTAAGATTGGGTGTTATGGTTGGATTGATCGGAAAGGAGGAGGACGACATCTGAGTGTCTTCGTTTTGGGTGCTGGTTTCTTGATTCTAGGGAGAAATCCCTAGGTTTGACCTTAATTGGTTGTGCCTAACAGTTGCTTTGTTGAAGGTATTGTTTGGAGTCGATGAATTGATCTCTAAGGTGAAAATCGATGGTCTGACTTTTACTAGTTGGACTATGGCAACGATGTGTGCACGTGCATCTCAACTTTGGTGCGCGTTTGCATATTATTTTCTTGTTGAAGACGTTGCTTTTAGAGAGCCTTTTTTCGTAGCCCAGGTGTTGCTAGGGTAATGTCCGATTTTGAAGATTAAGCTGTGTGGTGTAGTTCGCTAAGTGTCATGTCATGTTTTTTTTTCCTTTTTTCAACAGGCTGTGTGCATCTTAGCTATGCAGAGGCCGGGAATGGTCTTATCAGTCCTATTGTATCACTTTGATGTAATTGTCTAAGATTAATAAAGCTTTCACTTATAGGAAAAACACAATCGGGCACGTATGCAACATGTTCCATTTACTTGATCCGGGATAACCGAGTTTGTGTAGCATGTCACTTTTGTACTAAACCTATATAGAGGAGTCTTTAATGACCACCAACATCATTACCAAGACATATATACTTGATGGAAACTTTATTTCTTTGTTATCCACTACTAGGGAAGTACCTTCGGCTAGTACTGGTTCTTCAACCGGTAGTGCTAAGACCATACTAAAGGGAATCCTTTAGTACCGGGTCAAATAACTCATACTAAGGGGGGATTTAGTATCGGTTGGTCTCCAACACGTACTAATTTACTCATTTTCTTTTCCTTTTCCTTTTTCTTTCCTTTTCTATTATCATTTTTTAATTTTCTTTTCCCACAAATTCCCCACAACCACAAAATTCACATCAACGTCATCACCTAAACAAATATTACATAAAATTTGACATCATTCACAAAAAATACATAATAATTCACATGAAAATTCGTCAATCCCCTGCAATGCTCCCGCCGGCCCGCGCCGTCGGGGCTCGTGCTCCCACTAGGGCCAGTTGTGCCTACCGCTGGACAACAGAGGAGATATGATTTGAGAGGGAGGTCACATTGGTGGAAGCATATAATAATCGGAGTGTGGGAGGTGGTGGACATTAGTATCGGATGGACAGTTCACCCAACACTAATGGTCCAATTTCAGTACCGTGTGAAGCTCCCACTTGGTACTAAAAGCTCTAATGCACATTAGCACTGGTTGTAGGCTTCATCTGACACTAATGGTCAACCTTTAGTACTGCTTGAGGCCTACACCCGACATTAAAGGGGTCTCCTCGAGGCCTATCCATTGGTTCCGGTACTAATACTAACATTAGTACCAGGTCAAAATATAACTGGTAGTATGGTTAGATATGAAATGCCATTTTTCTTGTAATGATCCCATGTTTGTCTTTTTACTAAGCCTAAAGGCAATTGAGACTTGTAAAAATTGACATCAAAGATAGTCTTCGTAAGCTCTATGCTAGGATAGTTTAGGCGGGTTAGGCCAAGTCTTACCCCACAGCACCTAGTCCATTTTGGTTAGCTGCATGCTTTCACAAAGGTGCGGTTGTATTTTGTTGATCAAAGAAAGAGATTTCCGCTACAATTGAGGACAGGATGACCCGTGCCTTGGCATTTAGGGCTCATCCTTGCACGTTATTTATTGGCATCTGCATCCTACTCGCTAGGACACATAACTCAAACTGAAAAATGGAACAATATTGTGCATATGGCGTTTCTTTGCGAGTGAAATTGATTATATATATTGGGAGTTTCTTCCTACCAAGCTGCCTATAGAGTGCGAAAGAATTTAATGTGAATGTCCTCTGTACCAATTGCACATTACCACATCTATTGATCGAAAAAAAGCGTATATTGTAAAGAGGACTTTGAGCAAACTGGAGTAACCATAAGAAAATTTTAATTTGTGCAAATCCTGTACAAACCTGCTTCGTGTGACACGGTAGCTATTTGTGCAAATAAAGTAGACTTAACATCCTGAAATTATCAATTAGAGTCTTAGAGAGCAATCCTCTGTTTCCTTTGTTTCCATCAGCTTTCCGTTGCTCAATGGGAGTCCACTGCCTGCATTTTCCTATTATTACTGTTGATCCAGCTAAGAACTGAAGAACAAGAACACAATTTTCATGTTAATTTGAATCATTCACAGCAACCGAAAGCTACATGAGCAGACTACACAATCATGAAATTTGCTTGCCCAACATCAGCTGACTAGGCATGGTTTGCTGTTGGTAGTCATGTTGTTGATCTTGCTGCGGCTGAAAAGCCTGACCAACTCGAGTTGTGGCGAAGACCCAGTAAAACATAAATCATGCGGAAGCACGAAGAACTAAGAAGGTAGCTGGAGGCGAATGGTACAACCACTTGGTTGGCAGGATTGGAGCCAACACATAATGCCTCTGTTGCGAGATTATGATGACATATCACCGCACAGCGCATCAAAATGCACCGATCCCATATATATCATCATATTCCATATCGCACGCTGAATCATGTTGTATTTCAGCAGGGCTACGTTCCGCGGATGCAACCACTTCTTCTCTGTGTAGCGAACATGGCCTCATATGCCATTAGTTCGAGTTTGATTTTGGTGATTCATGACAACATGATCATTGGGACTAACCCTATTGTTTTAGCATGTCTTTGTAGACACTTCTAGGTCCCAAGGATGCAAGAAAACCATATGCCAAATTGAGAAGATAGTGTATTTTTCAAGGGTCAAAACCGAGCAAGAAAAGGAAAAGAAAAGACACCGTCGGATGAACCGACGGTCCCTCAAATACAAGCGTCGGTGCAATCGTCGGACGAGTTGGTACACAGAGTCAAACCCTAGGTACCGTCGGATGAACCGACGGTCCATTATTTAGTAGCGTCGGACGAGTTGCAGAGGAAGAGCAAGGAAGTCAGTAGCACCGGATGATCCGACGGTCTGAGTGGGGACCCCGTCGGTCTATCCGACGCTCAGTTTGAATTCATACAGAGACGCGCCAAGACGAAGCCTTCAGCACCGGATGATCCGACGCCTGGGACAAGGAGAAGCGTCGGTCTATCCGACGGTCGATTGGAAGCTAACAGAGGCGACTTGAGCGCGGAGTCTTCAGCACCGGATGATCCGACGCACCGTCGGTGCATAGCGTCGGAGCAGTTGTGTCAGAGAACCTCAACGGCTAAGTGACGTGGGAGGGGCACCGGATGAACCGACGCCCTGGAAAATATAGCGTCGGATCATCCGACGGTACCTTTTTCAGTGGACGTTAGCCAACGGCTAGTTTGATGCCTTGGGCTATTTATACCCCCTCCACTCACCCATTTGAGCGAGCTGGATAGTGTGGAAGTGCAGGAGAGTTCAAGACACCTAGAAGATCATATCCAATCCATCCAAGTGCTTAATTGCTCATCCATAGACTTGCATATGCTTAGTGTATGTGCTTAGTGCTAGGCTTAGTTTAGAGCTGAGTGAGTGCAAGGTTGTGCCAACCTTGTGAGGTGATTCTTGAGTGAATCCAGTTGTACAAGGTTCGCCGGAAGCCTTGGGGCCTAAGTGGCTCACCGGCAATCGTCATCGACCCTCCGGCTTGGTGTGGAGCGGCGAGGACACTTTGTGCGGGGGACGTGGAGACCCCCTTCCTTGGTGGAGAAGCTCCTTAGTGGAGGCGGCATCAAGGTGACCAAGGGAGCTTGACAAGTGCCTAAGTGGTTAGCCTTTGTGGCAAGTCAAGTTGGTGCTCTTGGGAGAGACTTGGTGACCGGGAAGCAATACTCTTGTGTGAGTGCTTCAACAACGTGGACTAGGGGTTGCTTAGTGCCTACCGATACCACGGGATAAATCGCGTGTCAAGAGTTTGCTTCCTCTCATCCCCTTTACGTTTCCGCATTTACTCTATTGCAATCTTTGCTTGCCTTTACTTTCCTAGAGTAGTATCTTGCTAGGAATGGCTATAGGTTGCAAACCTTGTTTTGGGATGGGAGTTTCACACTAGAACAACCGTAGTTGCACATATAGATAGTATGTTCTAGTTTACTTTTGTGTAAAATTTAGTGAGCCATAGGTTAAGGTTTTAAGTTGCCTAATTCACCCCCTCCCCCTCTTAGGCTAACGGGCATCCGATTCCTTACAAGTGGTATCAGAGCCGGGACTCACTTCCTTCACAAGGAAACACCAATTCGATTGGTATATTGTGAAAACCGGCTCATTGGAACGGTTAGGCTTCACCGCCTAGTGAGTTGCTCTTTAGAGGAATGAAAGGGGTGGATACCTTAGGTTTGGCTCCACATTTCGATGGCACGGGCTATCCTCGATGGAAGGTTCTCATGGAGGCCTATCTCCAAGCAAGGGACCTTGACGTTTGGAGAGTCACCGATGAGGGCATGAAAAATGGTACTAGAAAGGAAAAACAATTTGATGTGATTGCTAAGAGTATCATTTTGTCCTCACTAGATGTAGGTGTTTTCAATAGAGTTTTTACTTGTGAAAATGCTCATGAGCTATGGAAAACCATCAAGGAGCAAAATGAGGGTTCAAAAGAAGTTGCTAATGAACGCTATGGTTGTCTCCTTGAGGAATTCAATAGCTTCAAGCAACTTGCTAATGAAAATGCCGATTCTATGTACTCACGCCTAAATGTGCTTGTCAATAGAATCAATGCTTTAGGTGTGAAGAACATCACGGACTTGAACATCAACCGCAAGATCCTTCAAAGTCTCCGGAAGCCCGACTATGACTTGGTGAAGGCTATCATCTATGAGAGAAAGCTCGAAGAATTGAAGCCATCTCAAATCTTGAGCAAGATCATGGCACATGAGCTTCAAATCATGCCCGAGTCCAAGAAGGCGTCCCAAGAAAAGCCTCAAGAACCATCTTCTCCAAGCACAAGCCATGCCCTCTCAAGCCAACAAGAGAAGGTGTTGAGTAGGATGGCTACTCATGGAAGCTCAAGCGAAGATGATGGTGATGATGGTGACGATGAAGATTCCTCAAGTGATGAAGAGGTTGAATCTATGGTGGCCGAGTACGTGGAGAAGATCTTCAAGTATGTGAAGAAAGTCAACATGTACGGCTACAACGTCCACTTGAGAGAAGGTCGTTATCATCAACACATCAAGTTCACCAAGATCGAGCACAAGCCCAAGAAGAAGGTGGTCAAGGAGAGGAGGCCAAAGCAAGAAGCAACTATCGCCGTTTGTGAGTGGACAAGTGGTGGAGAATCAAGTTCTTCTAGCTCAAGTGATGAATCAAGAAAGAACTTCACCACCCGCTTCATGCATGGCTCTTCATCATCACCACACATGTGCCTTATGGCCCGAGGTATGGAGAACAATGTAAGTGATGATGAATCCGACACCACCTCTCTTGATGATCTTGTTGAGCTAGTAAATGAGCAAAAAGGGATGCTAGAAAAACAAGCCAATGAAATTAAAGAACTTAATGCTCTCAATGATCTTAGTGCTACCCTTGCTACAAATTATGAACATTTGTTGTGCAAATTCAAATTGCTTAGCAAGGAGAATAAAGAGCTAAAATCTAAGCTAGAGAGCATTGAGATTAAAACTAGTGATTCCCTTGTGCTTAATGAACCATCTATCCCATGTGCAATTCCTATCTCTAAGGTAGATGCTTCAACTTCTTGCACTGATTTAATTGATGAATCTTGCTCACCATCTTGCAATGAGAATGTTGTTGTAGAAACATGTGATTGTCTCATAGGCAAGAAGAATGATGAGCTCAAGCAAGAAGTAAAATGGCTCCGAGAGAGGTTGGCAAACTTGATGGGCAAGGGCAAGAATGATGAAGAACAAGTGGACATCTCTCAAGACATGAAGAGTAAAGTCCAACCTTCTCAAGATAACCGTGATCCCATGGTGAAGAAGCTTGAGAAGGGTGCAACCGTGACTTGCTACAAGTGTCATGGAGAAGGGCACAAGTTCTACAAATGCCCCCAATTTGTCAAGAAGATGGACAAGGGCGCAAAGAAGAAATTGAAGCCCACAATCAAGAGCTCCCTCATCTACACCAAGCCCAACCGCAAGAACAAGACAAATAGCAACACCTACGTCATCAAGAAGAAAGCAAATGGCAAGGTGGTTGCACACAAGGTTGGGAAGATGAAGGAAGAGCGGGGTAGGAACCAACCCATTTGGGTGCCCAAGGAACTCATCACCAACATGAAGGGGCCTCAAATGGTTTGGGTTCCAAAGGCCACTTGAAGGCCTTGAGTGCGGGGACTTGGGAGGCTTGGCACAATCAAGATGAGAAGATTCAAGCCTATAAGCCAAGCTTGCAAATTGGACAATGTGTTGCCCAAGTTCCCCGGTTGAGGTAATGGAAACTAGTACCTATCTCTTGCATCATTGTAGCTCCATTGCCTTGTTTAGGTTGCATTTGTTGCAATGTTTACATATGGTAGGTTGCTTGTGTCATGTGCTAACCCATGAGCAATCTACATGGTTTGATTAGTGTGTAGGAAAACTACACTTGTTCTTTCATGGTGCATGTATTCATATATATCTCTTTGCATCATGAGCAAGCTATAGGGTAAGCTTCCCGTTGTTGTCATAAACAATGTGCATACATTTGGTTGGTGATTCAAACACTAAATGCACACATTTAGGGGGAGCTCATCCCATGGTTTGGTTATGGGACTAATTTTGTTTCAAGCTTATCTTATGTAGTCCCCTAGCGACGCGTTCCGGTGTGGTGTTTCATTCTAAGAGAATGCTATTTCACTCTCAATGTGATCTAACATCTCTAATAGAGTGAATATAGCAATATGAGCTTCATTCTATTGAGTCATGTCCTTGCGAGCTTATGTCTATATAAGTTCAAAGGCAATGTACTCATACATTCCTAATCCTTGTGGTACCCCAAGTGTCTTCTATGCAAGCTTCTTTCAAGTGGTGTCACCTAGTGATATCATTTTCAAGTGGCTCATCTCAATGTGGTGCCAACAAGGTAGAGAGGATCAATCCCCTGGAGGTATGCAATGATCAAAAGACTACAAGTGATATCTACAAGTGGTAATGTAACAAGAACCCATTTGTCTTATCTCTTGTCCTTTAAGCTACATCTTTGCATGATATGCTCTAAGCTACCTCTTTGCATGATATGCTCTAAGCTTCCTTGTTTTACAAGTTTGTAGTTGTGCACTTGTCTCTCACTACCCTTGTCTTGCAAGTGGTATTCTTTTTATGCACACACTTAGGGGGAGCTTAGTTTGTATCATGCTAGTCTCATGAGCATGTGATCCACCTTAGTTATTCTCACATGTGGTATCTTCATCGATATCATACATATGGATCATGGTTCATGCGGCTTTCTCCCTTGCATTTAACATCTCTCCTTTGAGCTATGGTTGCTAGATCTTGCTAGTTTCCTTGGACCTGTTTGCTTTGGACTTTTTGGAGATTTTATTCCAAAGGGGGAGAATGTGAGACCAAAGCAAGCGTGTGGCTTAAGCTTACAAGTGGGCTCAAGGATGCTTACAAGTGGTTTCAAGGATATGAGACCAAAGGGGGAGAATGTGAACATGAAGATCAAAAAGGGGGAAGTTTGATCTAGGAGGAGTTTGGATGATGGTAAGCATCCAAGCCAGTGTAAGTGGTTCTAATTCTGTCAATTCTTGCAAATTTATGCTTGCTTTGGTTGTGTTGTCATAAATCACCAAAAAGGGGGAGATTGTAGCGAACATGGCCTCATATGCCATTAGTTCGAGTTTGATTTTGGTGATTCATGACAACATGATCATTGGGACTAACCCTATTGTTTTAGCATGTCTTTGTAGACACTTCTAGGTCCCAAGGATGCAAGAAAACCATATGCCAAATTGAGAAGATAGTGTATTTTTCAAGGGTCAAAACCGAGCAAGAAAAGGAAAAGAAAAGACACCGTCGGATGAACCGACGGTCCCTCAAATACAAGCGTCGGTGCAATCGTCGGACGAGTTGGTACACAGAGTCAAACCCTAGGTACCGTCGGATGAACCGACGGTCCATTATTTAGTAGCGTCGGACGAGTTGCAGAGGAAGAGCAAGGAAGTCAGTAGCACCGGATGATCCGACGGTCTGAGTGGGGACCCCGTCGGTCTATCCGACGCTCAGTTTGAATTCATACAGAGACGCGCCAAGACGAAGCCTTCAGCACCGGATGATCCGACGCCTGGGACAAGGAGAAGCGTCGGTCTATCCGACGGTCGATTGGAAGCTAACAGAGGCGACTTGAGCGCGGAGTCTTCAGCACCGGATGATCCGACGCACCGTCGGTGCATAGCGTCGGAGCAGTTGTGTCAGAGAACCTCAACGGCTAAGTGACGTGGGAGGGGCACCGGATGAACCGACGCCCTGGAAAATATAGCGTCGGATCATCCGACGGTACCTTTTTCAGTGGACGTTAGCCAACGGCTAGTTTGATGCCTTGGGCTATTTATACCCCCTCCACTCACCCATTTGAGCGAGCTGGATAGTGTGGAAGTGCAGGAGAGTTCAAGACACCTAGAAGATCATATCCAATCCATCCAAGTGCTTAATTGCTCATCCATAGACTTGCATATGCTTAGTGTATGTGCTTAGTGCTAGGCTTAGCTTAGAGCTGAGTGAGTGCAAGGTTGTGCCAACCTTGTGAGGTGATTCTTGAGTGAATCCAGTTGTACAAGGTTCGCCGGAAGCCTTGGGGCCTAAGTGGCTCACCGGCAATCGTCATCGACCCTCCGGCTTGGTGTGGAGCGGCGAGGACACTTTGTGCGGGGGACGTGGAGACCCCCTTCCTTGGTGGAGAAGCTCCTTAGTGGAGGCGGCATCAAGGTGACCAAGGGAGCTTGACAAGTGCCTAAGTGGCTAGCCTTTGTGGCAAGTCAAGTTGGTGCTCTTGGGAGAGACTTGGTGACCGGGAAGCAATACTCTTGTGTGAGTGCTTCAACAACGTGGACTAGGGGTGGCTTAGTGCCTACCGATACCACGGGATAAATCGCGTGTCAAGAGTTTGCTTCCTCTTATCCCCTTTACGTTTCCGCATTTACTCTATTGCAATCTTTGCTTGCCTTTACTTTCCTAGAGTAGTATCTTGCTAGGAATGGCTATAGGTTGCAAACCTTGTTTTGGGATGGGAGTTTCACACTAGAACAACCGTAGTTGCACATATAGATAGTATGTTCTAGTTTACTTTTGTGTAAAATTTAGTGAGCCATAGGTTAAGGTTTTAAGTTGCCTAATTCACCCCCTCCCCCTCTTAGGCTAACGGGCATCCGATTCCTTACACTCTGATGTCTCCAATTCCTACTCGTAAAACTCCATTTCATTCCCTTTTTCTTATCTGCATAGTACGCTAGTGGCTAACTTTTGATACCGAACTGGATGCATGTGTCTCATTGCACAAGTGACTGAATATATCGATGCTAGCTAGATGGTACTAGTATATTGGTATCCAGTAGATATACAGGGATAGTTATAGTGATTGGTGGCAGTACGATGGTATCAAGAAGATATATTGATGCTGAAGATTCAGAACCAGGCCTGATAGTGTCTTATAATTACTTAGTACGAGAGTTTGACTTCGGTCTCATTATTTTCTTCGTGAGGTTGCTGTACCACCACACATCTTTATTGTGGTAATTTCGTGCCCCCGCCCCCCCCCCCCCCCCCAAACCTCACACTCCTATAGGATGAAATCAATATTTACTTGTACTTCTACAACGTTTGACTTGCTACCATCCTCTTTTCCCCATAAATACCCACTGAGCTAGCTTGTGTTAAGCTTAAATAAAACATCGCTATACATGTTCACGGAAAATTACTTGTTAACCAAAACAATCTTAATTTCCTTAATCTATGAACCATCAGTATTTACTGGAATGTCATTATAAATGTTCAAGGAAATTAAAGCTAGCAAGTGTCAAGTTTAATCAGCTCAATTTTTGTTTGCACTGTGACTTCTGGCTGGTTTGTGCTTGAGATGTGTAGGATTACAGCGAGCATCCTACCCAACTAACATAATAAAAACTAAAGCTGCTGCATACAAAATGTTCGGATATGGTTGCGCTTGTGCTAGCACTAAAATCTTGCCCAGAAGGCCAAAAGTAATGCATCGGGGCTCTGTTTCAGTTGATGACCTAGCTAGTCAGTTCAATATGGTTTGCATCTGGTTAAGAATTGCAACTGAGACAGCTGATCAGATTGTTCATCATCAACACTCAACCGTGATTAAGCCAATACCATGTTTCCCAGGACGACCTGCAGCACAGAATAGTAATGATATCAAAGGTTTTCTGTACCATCCATGATCAAGTTTAACCCCGCACGCCTTGTTCTGCTGTGGCGTGGACACCTTGCTGCTCGTCGACACGAAAATCAGAGTAGAAGGCAGCTCCTTGCTGAATACCAATGACGACACCATTGATTTGGCATGTCCCGAATCAGCCCTCGTCAGTTACTCGCAGGATGGTGTACGTAACACCAGGGTGCTTCCAGTTGAACTAATCCCATGCTGCAACTATTTTCAGGTGTCTCATCGTCGCAGGATAGACGTGTACTGTCGTACTCATCTCTTTCCTGTTGCCTCAGATTGCTACTTCAAGTCCTAGACATAACTTTCTGGTGTTTTCCTGTGCTCGATCAGCTTCCTCGTTTGTCTTTCTGAGTAGACACAGTGAGCAACTGCAACTAGTTAATTGACCAGTGATGACTAGTGAGGCGTTCTGTGTGTATGTAGTGAGGCATTATATACGGCAAAATGTTTCAATGAAATTAATGCACTACGTAAACATAAAGGTGCAGGCCAGCGTCATATATAATTTGTTGAAAACAGTCGAAATGATTTTGATGCTGCGGAAGCTGTAGCTTTTCGAAATATATATAATTTGCAACTACAGATACCCCCTCGAGATGAACAGCCAACTGATCATTTGCAAAAAAAGAAAAAAAGAAAAAAAAAGAAAGAACAGCTACTAATTATATATCTCACTATATGGTGACTCTAGCTACTACTACAATGTATAACTCACTATATATAATAACTATATATTACCAATAACTAATTAACTAAGAACTAATTAATAGTACCTAGGTAGTAGCTAATTAATTTTGCTAGATGTGGAGGAAGTCCTGGATGGGTCCTCGCAGCTGATCCATGACTGTGCTCCATCCGGACTGCGTCGGGTGCAGGTAATCCCAGTAGAAGTAGTTGGCCGGGTTGGCGCAGACGCTGTACTGAGCTCTGCCGGCGGCGTCGTCCTGTCCGCAGTAGGTGTCGGGGTCCGAGGTGTCGCAGCAGGGCGTGGAGCCGGACCTGGATTGGGCGGCGCTGCTGAAGGCGGCGTAGAGGTCGAGCAGGAGCACGTCGTCTAGGTCACCCAGCTTCTGCCTGAGGAGGTCGTTGTGTGCGGCGGCGATTTCGTTGCCCCGGTTGTCACATCGGGCGTACCTGGTGAGCCTGGTGCGCCACGGCGTGCAGCCGATAGGAGGCAGCGTGTTGACCAGAACCTTGGACACGCCAAGGTCCAGCAGCCGCTGCACGGCGTCGGCGATAGCGTCGGTCACGTCCCTGGTGTAGGCCTTCATCTGCTCGGGGGTGGTGCTGTCGCTGACGTGCGAGTAGTCGTGCCCGCTGGACACGGAGACGAGGGCCACGGATTCCTCCAGGTCCACGTCTTCGATGGTCCGACGGTTGACGAGGCGCCTCAGCTGGTCCACCTGGCCGCCCAGCGATAGCTCCTCCTGCGGGCCGTTGAGGGCGCCGGAGAAGGGCAGGGCGAAGTTGACGCCGGACCCGTCAACCTCGTTGGGACTGTACGCCGGAGGGGACTCGTCGTTCCCCAGTATCCTTGCTGCATGCAAAAATCGATCGATCGATCGATCGAGATATAGGTTAGCATCAGTATAATTACCATCTAGCTAGGTTCTGATCGAAGCAGACGATGGATCTGATCTAGACGACGACATCGATCACGCAACGTCGTACCGAGGAAATCGGACTGGACGAGACCGTCGGAGAGGCGGCCAGTTGCAGCGTTGTGGTGAGCAGAGTCGGAGCTGCCGTAGGGGTAGTACCACCCACGCGATGTCCTGCTCTTGGCTGACCTCGGCTGGTTGCCGGTGTCCACGAAGGAGTCGCCCAAGACGAAGAGCATGTAGTCCTTGCGACGGCGCTCGCGGTGCCGACGGGCCTCCACACCATCACCACCTGCGCATATAACATTATTGGATTACAGCACATCATGGATGAAACAGTTGGATACATGAACATCTAACAAAACCACTGAAGGACCGAGCTTAAATGCATTGCATACCATTGATATAAATGGAACTCACTATAAGTCATGGATAGATTTCTCTCAACATACAAGCATTTCACATCACCATCCACTATACGCCATGTCTCATCATCCACTAGATCATATATTCGTGTCTTCAACCGATTTTTTGTGATTAATATCATGTATTTGTGAGTAACATGCCACAAAATTCGCGTAGTAAAAAATGTAAGATCAATAATTTAGAATGGTACTCTCTCAACAAAATTATTATGCTTCCATGTATAAAATTGTTTACAAAAAGATATTGTCGTGCAGTCACTTTGGTGTTCTTACTTTCACACTACACCTTAAAATTTTGTTTAAAAAATTCCCGCAGCAACGCGCGGGGTATCACCTAGTATATATGGTTTTCCTCTTCATCCCCTCCCGTCTGCATCAAATTAAATCCACACACAAAAAAAGTTTGTACTGTGTGGTTCGAAATATAGGTTATATATGCAGCCGGTATTAGTATTATCTATACTATAAGAAGCGAAGACAATTGAAAATTTTTCTCACCCAATTCGGGCCCGCCTTACCCCTCACGCTAGACCCACCCGTCAGGTTGCATGATGACCAAAAAGGTGGAACGACTATAAAAATCGCAATTTGGGGAGCGTTTCTGCCAAAAACATAATGTTTTTCTCCCCCACCTCGTTCCTACCCGCCCATGTTACCCGTTTTGAGCCCACTAAATTTCCCTTACCCGTATCCACCCTTCTTTTCCATCGCCGATCAAAGATGCGGCTCCGATCCAGGCCTGCGACGTCCTCCACCCGGCCACGCCGTCATCGCAACGGCGGATGCGGATCCACCTCTGGCGGCGACTTCGATGAGGCGGCGCTGGAGGATCGTCTACGCCTCAAGCGTAAGTCTCCCGTCGAGCCTCTCAATTCTGCATGTAAGTTTCATCAGGGGAGCATGATCTACATTATTCTAGATTTATTTGTCGCTTGTTCTTATGAACCACGTGTTTACTGTCTTCCTCTAGCCAATTCCCATCGGGTTCCTCTTATGACTAGAAATAGATCGACCGATTGACTGCTTTGCACGTGTTAAGGATGACTGCTTCGTGTTGCCTTTGATGGCCGTGAGTCAAGCGCCCATAGCTTGCCTGCCCAGCAGAGAGAGGCTTATCTAGAGCACAATTTTTCTCTGTGATCCGCACATAAGCTGGCTTATTTGATCTGAACATTTGAGATTAGACTAGGTTGCAGTATTGCAGCCAGATGGACAACCAACAAATAGTTGTGGCTTTGAATGATAAGTTCTGCAAATATAATAGCAGTGCTATAGATTGCTAGAATTCTGTGGTTCTTGAATTGTTATTAAAGGTATGATCCTGAATTGTTTAATTAGCATTTCTCTTTGGTTTATTTTCTGGTGGCTATTTGATCCTTCTAAGCATCGAGGATATTATAGTCATCCATTGTGCAATGTTCTTAGGAAGTATTACTTAAGCATGCAGTTCAAAGACTGTATCATCCTCCTAATCATAAAGAGTATTGGAGTCATTTAGAGTTTGCATCTGATTTTTTTTGTTTTACTGCAGATAAAAAACAAAGACACGCCAATTGAGTTTGAAACCAGAAAGTATATTAGAGGAACCTACAAGGAACATATTTGCATGTGATTAAATACTTGCATGATAAGACAAATACTTCTTTTTGTAGGTTGAGATAAATAACTTTCAGTGCATATTGCTTACACTACTATTGCTCACCGCAGTGTGATTTATCATAATCGTATCAGACCATGTTGTGTATCGTGTTGTGCCATTAGTCGCATGATTACTTTTCTATCAAAAAAATACCGGTATAATAGGTAGAATATATCTTTATGTGAAGTCACACCTGTCCGGGCACCAAATGTACTCATCTATACTATTTCTAAAGTATTTTTGTCATCAATATATATTTTGTTTCAGACTCATTCTATTGTTTAGATACAGACAGAGTAGAATGTGATCTGGCTGTCATGTACATGCTGATGCTGTATGATAACTGCAAAATAATCCTTGACTTAATAAAGAGTTTGCCTTTTTGTCAATGTTGGTTTGTTGAGTTGCATCATTTTCTGTTGTGTTCTCTACAGTGATAGGCATACGAGCGGGGAGGCAAGGTGACGGTGATACCGCTGGTCAAGGCATAAAAGATTGTCGGTTGGGTAGCGTATGGTTAGAGCAACCATACTAAGAAAGATTAGCGTGCTCGAGAGGGAGGTGGAGTGGTGGCGGATTTGGCGGCGGATAGCCGCCAAAGACGCGGGGAGGAAGACGGAGGGGGATGTACACAACAGCTTGACTGCAAGTGAAAGACGAGGGTCATTTGAGTTGTCTTGTTCGTGGGCTGCGCCACCGCGAGATTGTTGATGGGACTTCGTGTTCTCTTGACGATGGGATTGTTGCCTATTGTATTGTTTTATGGGATTAGATTTCATTGTTATCCGCCTTGTTTGATTGGCTGGTGTTGATTTATTGTGAAAGAAAAATATCGTTGGTTGGTTGGTGCTAGGTGACTGGTGTAGTGGTGTTGAATTGTTGTGAGAGAAAAATATTGCTAACTGGTGGCTGATAAGACATGCGAACAAGACAGAAGATGTACTCATGTAGCTTCATTTTAAAATGTATCTTTTTATTTATTTTGTGTTTTAAAATATTTTACTATATAAGTAAAATTTTTAATTACTATGATTTTTTACACGTATGTGTCGCACGTGCATTTTACTAGTCAGGTCAAATATATAAATAAGGTTGGTCTCCAATTAATACTAACTAGAAATTGTGCCCATGAGTTGCACGGGAGAAAACATTAATCACCCCGCCACCAGCCAAACGAACAGGCTAATTATTGCTCCACCTTGTTGTTGTCCGCCCCTGTCGCGTCATCACCCCGCCGCTCCCTCCAGCTCCCTGATTCTTGCCGTCATCACACCATCATCTGCCATGTCGTCTTCCTGATCATGCAGCCATTTCCTTCACCGCTTGGTGCCTCATTGCCTCCCTCGTTAGATCGGGTAGAGGGATGTGGTGACCTCGTTCGGCGGGGCTCCCCAAGGAACACACCAACGTGTCGGACCTATTCATTGCCTTCCATAGCGGGAATTATATGTGTCGCTTCAGCGACAATTTCGCCGAGCGTCTCGCCGCGGGCCGCAGGCGCGGGGCCAGGGGCGAGGGATTTGTTGGTTTTCATTTTTTTCTTTTCGTTTTTTCCTTCGTTTTTTTTCTCTTTTCGTTTTTTTTCCTTCGGTTGGTATTTTGTTTTTCTCTTTTTGTTTTTTCCTTCGGTTTTTTTCTCTTTTCATTTTTTCCTTCTGGCTCACGGTTTCCGTTTCTTTCCTTTCGGCTCGCGGTTTCTTTTTTTCCTTCTTAGTCCTATACGAAGTTAAAATAGAAAAAAATTTCATCAATCACAAATTTTGAACCTCGGGCCTTCAACTAAACAAGATAGTTAGCAACCATTGCACAACACAACACTTCGTGCTTACATAGAGTTACAGATCATTTTATGCTAATTTTTCGTTCTTTTGTCTCTTTCTATTTTTTCCTTAGTTTATTTATTTATTCTGACACTCTATTTATTTGTTCAAGATGGCATACAAACTTGTTCTAACTATAATATTACCTTGTTCTGTTGTTATTTGCTTTGACACTTTATTTTGCTTGTTCGAGATGACATACAAACTTGTTCTGGCTATAATAATAAGTTGTTCTAGCTATAATAATAACTTGTTCTGACTCTTGTTCTGATTTGTTCTGACACTACATTTTTTTTGTTCGGGATGACATACAAACTTGTTCCGACTATAATAGGATCTTGTTCTGATAGTTGTTCTCGTTTGTTCTGACATTTCATTTTTTTTGTTCCGGCTACAATAGAATATATAACCTTAATTTAAATATAAATTAAAAAAGTTTGTCAAAATATAGTCAAGTGGGATCTTGTTTCGAAGTTTTTATTATTAGAAATTTAATGGTGCAATCGGAATTTAATTTTGATACTCGGTTTATGATTTGTAGATTTTTAAATTTCAAACAACTTGCATGCAAATGTGACATCAACACTTTGTTCGACACATATACATATTTGTTCCGGCAGTACGTACAAATGTCTTGTTCTGATAGTTTGTAAATTTTGTTCTGCGGTTATGTATTGCACATAATATATAATCTTAATTAAAAAATACAAATTTAATTTTTTTTTCAAAATATAGGCAAGTGGGATCTTGTTTCGAAGTATTTATTCTCAGAAATTCAATGGTGTGGAATTTAATTTTGATGTTTGGTTCGTGATTTATAGATTTTTTAATTTGAAATCCTACACTCACGTCATCACTAGCGGGAAGGAAAAAAAGACCCACGTGGACCACGTATGCACAGAGCCTTTAGCGACAAGTTGTCTTTTTGTCGCTGAAGTGACCCATAGAAGCATCCCTTCCATAGCAGCTTCGACCTCTGGCCACGTGAAACGTCTTGTCGTGATGAGGCTGCGGCGGAGCAGCAGACGCGCGCTCGACAATCCCCATTTTGTTGCGACTCTCGTGTTCGTGTGGCAGAAAGAAACATTATACCACAACCACAATTTAACGACGAACGTGGGTCGCTATATAAGTAGTGGATTGCCGAGGTACTATCCGTCATTACTTCAGCTATGCTTTTTGTCGGTATATATGTATATGGTACGTTGCTGGCTGCAACCTGCCACTCCACGGACACCCCCGCCACAGACTATGGTGGACGTTCCCAGCGCCACAACCCACAACCTGCCACACCCTCTACGGTTTACCGTAGCATGGCGGGACTATAGCATGGCGCAGGTCACTATGCGGTGCGAGGTGAGTCTGGCAACCAAACAACCCCATCGATTTCACGTTTTAACGCTCCGTCAGCAAGAGAGCAGCCCACTTGCACTAAACTGGCCCATTAATTCACGCCCCGAGTAATCTGAGCAGCCCACCGGCGGTCGAGCATCTATTCTACCGTGAATATACCCTAATTGGCTAGTCCAGTTCCTCCCGCCGCCGCCGCCCCTTCTCCGATTCGTCCCGCTGCGCTCCTTCTCTGCTTCTCTCTCCGCCAATCCTCCCCAAATCACTTGTGCACGCTCGTTGTCTTGCAAAAATGGCAACTGCGCCCTTGTCCTCCTTCTGAAATCGCCGCACCGCGCGCCTAGTCCAATCCGCCCCCGCTTCTTCACCCATTTCAGCGCCCATTGCCGTGGACGGCCAATCTCCGCTTACACCCCTCACCTCCTCCACTCGTAGGCCTCGCTCTATACCGATGCCAAGGACCCATGGTGGTCGTCGGTATAAGTCTATGGTCCGTCAGTACAATTGGCTTATATATATATTCTACACACAGAGTGTTGAATATTATTCACAATCCTAACAGAACATCAACCTTCTGTTCCAAGCCGTTAAAATCTCATAACCGTAATTAGTTCCAACATTTTACTCCTTTGGGCAACCACATGTATGTAATTCATTGGAATGGAATTAATTATCTCAATTACCTATGCATGCATGGTTCTAAAATTGATGAGGAATTCAAATTGCTGCACACCGTACTAGCTATAAAGGTACAGAAAATGCATGTCTTTCGTTCATTTGTCTATCTTCCTCTTGCTCCAACTTTCTTCTCTCACGTTGAACATTCTAGCTGGTGGTTTAACACGAAATTAAAATCTCCATACTTTAATCATCTCCCTCTCATTTATCTCCTACTTTTCTCTCACATCTATATCCCAGGGAGCTAGAGAGGCAACAACCGCTAACGGCAACGGTGGCCAGCAGCTTCAGTGGAGGGGCTCCCACAAAGCTGCAACCCGATGGCGGAGGCTCGAATTGATGGGGAGCAGCAGCCGGCGTGAGCTGTTCATCATAACGTAATAATTTGGATCCAGTTTTTCTGTTGGAAAATTTTGCTTTTACCGTGGATCTGTTGGAAGGTAATAAATTTTGCTTTTTCTGTCATCCTCGCACCATGTCATCGTTTGTCGGCAACTCTTCCCCAGTCATCGACATCCCACGAATGGCGCGACCGTGCTTCGATTTGACAGGTCGGGGCGGCATATCCATGCATACCTCTCCGTTGTACCCGTGAGCGCAGCTCAACATTTAATTATACGGATCTAGTCCCTCAAATCTCAACACATCTGGCCATGCATAATCCTTTTTTTCCACCTTGTATGCAGATTGTAAACTCACAAATAAGAGGAATTGGTATGTTACTAGAATTTCTTTTCATTCATTAGATTGATATACAAATATTTCCTTGATGTTCTAATTTGTCATGTGGGAATCGTGATATGATTGTGCTTGATGTTCTAATTTTTGCATTACAGCTTTGGAATTTAACTCCAAGAAAAGAGTTAGCTAATTTATTTTCATGGATTCCTTTTTCAAATCTTTGACGATATTGATATTTACTCTCTGGGAACAAAACTGAGTATTTATGATCGTAGCTCTGTTGAGGGGTTGTGGCCACCACACGGCGAAGGTGATGCCGAGAAGGATGATAGTGTAATAATGGCTAGAAAACTAATCCTTGTTCATTTGACTAATTAAGTACTTCTACGAAAATAAATAAATACATGGAAAATTACTCCATTGCAAAAACCACTCGGTACTCTGGTTACTACTTTCATATGCATATGTCCATGTTTACTACTTGTTTCTATGTAAATTTACTCCATATGGGTAAACAAAGAGAATATAAAATTACTTTCCTTTGCATGCAAATTACATGTTTCGGGACTTAATTACTCTGTTTTCTTCGTTGATTTCTTTCACAAAACAATAATATGCATCGTCTCTGTATAATGGTCTCTTGTTTCTAACGTACTAATTATTCTGATTGAATGCACTTGAGTAAAATAATAGTCTTCAATGTGAACAGCACCATTCAAAAATTGAATTGCGTGCTTGAGCTAAGGACCATAACAACAATTAAATAAGGACAATGAATCAAATTTCTTATTAGATTTGAAAGCTGCTCCTCAAGATTGAAAAAATACTCCATGTATCACCATTAGTTGGGAAGTGCCCGTGTTGTAAACTAGAAAAAAAAACTCCTGTTGTGGATTAAATACCAATCTTGTCGATACTTCATTTGATCAATTGCAAATTAGTCCTTACAAGCGAAAATCATTTTCTTGGAAAAAGTTTCTAAGAAATGAAAAGAATACTCCTAGTTTATTTAAAAATACGCCTGATAACTTTTAAAAAATATTCATAACATTGGAAAATCACTCTCCAAGTTGGAGAAAGGGTCAACCTCCCTGAAATCTCCCCCTCTCTATGCATAATACACCTGTTAATTCTCTCATGCTTAAAATTGGTCAACCTTGCATGCATGCAAGAAAGTAAGCAAGTTTTATCTGTTCACCGATATAGCGCTATTATGATTGAATGCACATGATTAAAAATAGTCTTCAACGCGAACAACACCACTCAAAAAAATCTTCTTCCATATTCGCCGGAGGACAAGACCTCCGTCGGGAGGCTAGGATGCCACCAGGCTATAATCAAGGGAGAATTAAGATTCAGAAAAAACACATGCATGCAAAACGGGTGAAGGAATAACTGTGCTATTGATTTTTACTACCATAGAATGAAATGAAAATATAAAAAAGGACACAACATAACAATACGGATCAGTTACTTCTCACGTTCGAAAAGGAGAAAACCATCATCAATCAGGGATGATGTCCATAAATTAGAAGTAAATTTAGTTCACGGGACCGAAAGGAATAAATTGAAGCCATCTAGGGATGAAATCCACGAAGCACATAAGAATATAATGGCTCACAGAAATTACTCATCAAGTTCAATCCATACACATGGACAAGCCTTGCATGTAGCACAAAGAGACTATTACTTCCTTTTGTACGCACATGCATGTATTAACTCAAATCTCTCATACTAAATATCGGTCAATACTACATATATGCAATGCATATGTAAGAAAGTCATCAAGGTTCGTGACATGCGTGCTGCCACTCCGCCATGCAGGATGGCTTGGCTCTAATCTGAAGGACAACATATGGGTGCTGCACTTCGATGGGTGTTGCCGCGTCTTGGCCTTACTCCCCTTGTAAAATAAGGAGTAATTTAGAAATGAAAAGTAAAAAATGTCAAAAGAGAACTTTGTACATTTAAAGAGTAATTTTGCCGATAAATATTTGGCCATGGGTGGAAGGAGTAATTTTTCTGGAACAAATATGTAATCAAATAAAAAACAATTCTGTAGACTCCTCTCAGCATAATCTACAATCTCAGCATAATTACAATCCACAATCTCAGCATAATTACACATTTACATGTCGAGCTAATGCATTTGGATAATCTGTGATGCAATGCAATCTCAACATAACTATTTCTCCTCTAAGACAATGGAGTGGCTGATGCTTGCATGCGTACTGTTGAAGACTTGAAGGAGATGCGTGTGTCCAGCTATCACACATTGACAGTAAAGCTAAAACATAAATGGGCCACGGGTAATGTCCATCAAGAAATAATAAAAATTATCTCCAATGTAGTTATTAGCTGGTCCTAGCCAAGCATCGTCCTAGCTTTTAATGTGGGCAATCAAAACGGAGTGGCTTTTAACGGGTAATCAGCATGCAAGGCTGTCGTAGCTCTGGGTAGGTTGCCGCGTGATTGAAGCTACATGTATTAGGCGTGTCTGGTGTAATTGCACACCTCGATCCCGTTTGAATAATGCATGCATGCAATCCTTGTTCACTGGAATCTTCCTGAAATCTCGCCTGTAACTCCTCTCTCGCTGCAATTTTATGTTAACTAAATTATAGTTTGAATTTTAAAGGTTGACAACTTGCATCAAGGCTTAATAACACATTAATGGTGAAAAAATATGTAAAAATGGACCACATATTCTAGTTGTACGCCTGTACATAGTATTTTTGTACCTTTTTTTACAGCATATGGGTCACAAAACAAAATTATGGAGTAATTCAAAATATGAACACACGTACAAATTAAAGAACCAGAGTTATTAGCTTCTTGTCCTCTACTCAGGCCATGGGAGACCAAACTTTGGAGAGCTTCTTCGTGCTCGCTGCACAGCTGTAGGCATGGTGCCTGGTGCAACACGTTATCGTCGCACAATCGCTCGCGTCACGCCGCCGCGCTTGTCATGCCTCGGCCACAAAATTACAACAATTTTGGAGCAGCTTGACGCCGCTGCCCTCTGCACTGCGAGATTTTGGTGCCATCCTCATCCAACTTCCGGCAAAGAAACTGAGATCGACTAGGTCGCTGCACATGCACACAAGCTTCAACGAAAGATTAAAACAAAAAAGATTTTTACGGCTGTCGAGGCTCGCCGAACGTGCAGCAAGGAGCACCGGTGGTGCATATTCTGGTTCACCGGCCCACATGAAAGCAAAAAAGAGAAGCTAAATGGAAGCCAACTTACATTTCACAATCACTTTTACTACTCAAAAGTGAAAAGGAGTAACCTCATAATTTCCAAGGTTGGCAGAGCTCCGTCTATGGCAAACGGCACGCGCTGAATTATATTCACCACACAGCGTGGTGAATATCCATGTCCTATATATATATATTGTGTTTTCTTTGCTTGCACTACTAAGGTCTAAGGGATTGCACACGTGACACGTGAAAATAGAAGTGACGAACGATACTACAGCCTGTTTAACTCTTGGGACCGCGGATTGCTCATGAAAAAATTGAGCTTTTTTAAGAGTTTTACTTGTATGTCAAGTTACTCCGGATATGTGTGTCATTAGAAAGTTCGTTCGCTCCCTGGTGTCATTCAACTCAAGTTTTGTGTCCTCCGTGCCATTCTGTTCATGTTCCATCTAATTCCAACTGTTTGACAGCTCTGACATGTGTGACCGAGCTGAAGAAATGTCCATCTTACCTTTGAGTCACTATGAAGTGGGCCCACCTGTCTTTGGTTTACAATATTTTTTCTTTCTTCACCTCCTCCGTGCTGTACTTTGTCTCCTCCCACGTCTCGCCGCACTCGTACAACACACGCACCACAAATCCCTTCCCGCCGGCCGCGCGCACGGGGCGGAGCAGCTCCACCTACGGGAAGCCGCGCAAGCTCGCCGTCCCGGGGCCAGCAGGTCCTCGTCGGCGCGGGCGACGGGTGTGTGTTCCTGGTGTCCCCGAGCGCTCGGTGCGTTCCAGTCTTGTCGCTGGTGTGCGTGAGGCCCAGCGGCGACGCGGCCGCCAGAGCGCCCCAGTTCGGCTGCAAGATGTGGGTGGAGGTCGAGGCCAACAAGGAGAACCTGACGCTGGCCACGCCGCAGTCGAAGCTCCCCGAGAGGCGGCAGTGATGGCGAGATGGAACAATTAGGCATCAATTAGCTTGGTTTCCTCCCTTGATCTTTTGCATCTGTATTTGCAGTCAGAACTTAGAGCTTCAGTATGGCATAGCAGTTGCTGGATCGGCAAGGATTGGCACTTTGATGTTAAATTTCTGTGGATTAATGACCTGACAAATATGTACTCATTTGGAATCTGCAAAATTTTTCCGGTTGCAAGTTTGTTTTTGTGTTCTTCACGTGGCCCGTGCTCCTGCCGCGGAGGCCGCCTGTCCTGTAGTAGTAGTAGTCTAGGGTACACCTCGTGCAGAGGTCTCTGGTCTCCGCCGTCTCAAACATGAGGACCACGCGCCGCCCATGGCAGGGACGCCGTGCACCCGCCGCACGGCGCCGCCGGTATCTCCGCCATCATCACGGCATGCGAGGAGGGAGAGATCGAGGACTTGCGACGCGCTAGGCGAAATCAGGATAGGGAGCTGATCTTGAGCAGTTAGTTCATATTTGGGACCGTGGCTGAGTTCCGTGCTCAATTTGAGTTCGGGATCCGAACGGCTTTGAAGCTCAGGCTGTGCCTTTCCCAATGCCTCCTAGCCCTGTTCATAGTCCGGTCTCAACCCAATTAAATAGTGAAACCAAACCAGAGCAAACCATGTGTTGACGCTTTTACTGGTCAACACACACGAGCGCTAGATCGTGCGGAACGTCGAAACGCTGAACTCGTCGAGCTCCTGCCCGGACCGGTCTGACCGGTCAGGGGCACCGGTCTGACCGGTGGCTGCAGAGGCACGGTGAAAACCTAAGATCGCCACCTCGGGAGGGACCCCGTCGGAGGTGGCGCGCCTAGGGTTGCTCTGAGGTCGGCAAGGCCACTCAGAACGTCCCTGATCGTCGTCGAGACAAACAAGGAAAGCACAAGGTTGGAAAAGTTAGGGTTTGAGAGATAAAAGTTGTAGAAAGTAATGTACGATTGAGTGAATCCACCTCAAACGGCTGTGTCCCTTTATATTTATAGGGTGGGGAGGTCTTCCCCCGCAAGGAATCCTTTTACAAGTCGAAATTCGCTAGGACTCCTCAATTCTGCTCGGACTCGGGGTCCACCGGTCAGACCGGATCGGCTACAGGACGCCTGACCGGTCAGACCGTCGATGGACACCGGTGTGACCGGTGGCGTCAGCCTGATCGGCTTTGTGCCAATTTTGGGTGCGAACATATGCCCCCCTGTTTTTTTAGTAAAGCTTGCTGTCTAAAAAATAATTCTAAGGTCGATGTGACACTTCACCGGTCATTTTTTGGTCTAAGGGTGATTTTTGCTTTAAATCGGCCATATCCTATCAAGCATCTTGCCAGACACTTGGATGAAATTTCTTCAAGTATTTCCCGTTATGTAAGAAGTCGCTGTCCTTGCAAAGTCTCCATTATGTAAGAATTTCCAGAACAAACCTTGACAACCTTGTATGGACCTTCCCAACTTGGAGACCACTTGCCGAACTCGTTACTCTTAGATCCAATAGGTAAAATCGTCTTCCAAACCAAGTCACCTACCTGAAAAGATTTGGCTTTTACCTTCTTGTTGTATGCTCTAGCAACTCTCCTCTTGTCCTTTTCAATTTCCTCCAAAGCTTCCATACGCTTGTCGGTCACTTCATCAATATTGTCCATCATCAAAGCATAATATGACTCAATATCAAGATTATTCTGCTTTGCAAGTCTATATGCGCCTAGATTCACCTCAACGGGCAAAACGGTCTCTTAACCATACACAAGCTCAAAAGGAGTAACCTTAGTAGCACCATGTCTAGAAATACGATGAGCCCATAAAGATTCAGATAATACCTCATGCCATCTTCTAGGATTGTCCTCTATCTTCTTCTTAATGAGCTTCACTATTGTCTTGTTGCTAGACTCGGCTTGACCATTGGCTTGAGCATAATATGGAGATGAATTGAGCAATTTAATACCATAGGAATCAACAAATTCACGCACCTCTTTGGATATGAATGAAGTCCCTTGATCCGTAGTCAAAGTCTGTGAAATGCCAAACCTATGTATGATATGCCCAGTAATAAACTCAATCACCTCTCTATGTGTCATATTCTTCAAAGGAATAGCTTCAGTACACTTAGTGAAGTAATCAGTAGCCACGATCACAAAACAATGCCCCTTCGACGACGAAGGATGAATCTTGCCAATAAAATCCAAACCCCATCCTCTAAAGGGCCAAGGCTTGATAATCGGATGCATCAACATAGCAGGCACCAACTGAACATCTCCATGTTTTTGACACTCTTCACACCCTTTGTAGTACTTAAAACAATCAGCTATCATGGTAGGCCAATAAAAGCAAGCTCGCCTGAGGAGCCACTTCATCTTGGGCGCCGATTAATGAGTACCACAAATACCTTCATGAACCTCTGCCATAGCCAACCTAGCTTGATCAGGACCCAAGCATTTTAAAAGCAAATCATCCGCGGTCCGACGATACAATTCACCATCATCAACAACAAACTTAAGAGCCCATCGTCGGACTTTTCTATCAACTGAACTGCTAGGATTTTGCAAATAATCAACCAGAGGCTTTCTCCAATCCTCCACCTCATCTTTGTCATGAAAAACCGAGGAGGAACTTTTACCAGGGGACCGGTCAGAACGGTCATGGGCATCGGTCAGACCGGTGCCGTTAGCCGACCTAGAACCAGGGGACCGGTCAGACCGGTCGGTGACATCGGTCAGACCGGTGTCACCGGTTAGACCGATCGGCTGTGTCGGCCTGACCGGTGCCTCCAGAGCAAAACACTTGGCTGTAAGCAATAGTTTGTGTTCTTGAAAATTTCTTTTTCGAACATTATAACCAGATGCTTGCTGGGCCAGAGCATTAGCTCTAGGATTTTCCTCTCGTGGCACATGATAGATAACAAATTCATCCATACAAGATATGATGTCTAAACATTTATCAAGATAAGCATTTAAAAAGCCATTTAAACATTGACATACCTTGGATACTTGCTGCACCACCAATAAAGAATCTCCATATGCTTCCACATGTTTTACTCCCATGTCATGCAAAATTTCCAATCCAAATAGAAGAGCCTCATATTCGGTTTGGTTGTTAGTACAATCATGATCCAATCGGTTAAGAGCTTCAAAAACAGCCCACTTGGCGAAATAATGATAATTCCAACACCACAACCATCTTTGCAAACCGATCCATCAAAATGCAATTTCTATGGAGTAAAAGTAACATAACCGACATTCAAATCAAGTTATTTATCTACTCTATGTCCAACAATAAAGTCGGTAACAATTTGACCTTTCATGGAGCTTAATGGTTCACAATGCAAATCATACTCAACTAAAGCATAAGCCCCATTTGCCGACTCTACTACTTAAAATTGGTTTATGCAACATGTATTTGATTATGTCGGTTTGACATGCTACTATGCATGTACTAGGTAATAAATAATGCCTCAACTTGGTACAAGTATGATATAGTGATAAACACAACTTTTCAATAAAAGTGTACCTTGTTTCGGCGTCCAATAATCTTCTACTCTCATATGCAACAATGTACTCCTTGCCTTCGGTTTCTTGAGTCAAAACACCTCCAATGACATCCTTCTCAGCCGCTACATACAACTTGAAAGGAATACCACTCTTGGGCGCTTGAAGAACGGGTGGCGAAGTCAAATAGCTCTTAATCTCATCAAATGCCTCTTGTTGCTTTGCCCCCCAAGTGAAGTCAACATCATTTTTTAACCGAAGTAAAGGAGTAAAAGCATTCACCTTCCCGGACAAATTGCAAATGAACCTCCTTAAGTAATTTACCTTGCCCAAGAACTTTTGCAAATCCTTTTTACAAGTAGGTGCTTTAACATTCCGGATTGCCTCAATCTTTTTAGGATCTATCTCTATGCCTTTCTCATGCACAATGAAGTCCAAAAACTTCCCAGCTGATACACCAAAAGCACATTTGAGTGGGTTCATCTTTAATTTATACCGACGCATTTTTTCAAATGCAAGTCTTAAATCAGCTAAATGAGAATCATCTCCAGCTGATTTGACAACAATATCATCGATATAAACCTCTACTATGACGCCAAGCAAATCATGAAAGATTAAATTCATAGCTCTTTGATAAGTAGCACCCGCATTTTTCAATCCAAAAGTCATAACAACCCACTCAAACAAGCCAACAAAACCCGGACATATGAAAGCCGTTTTGGATATATCCTCATCGGCCATAAAGATTTGATTGTAACCAGCATTACCATCAAGAAAACTAAGAATTCTATGTCCGGATGCAGCATTAACAAGAAAATCAGCTATAGGCATAGGATATTCATCTTTAGGAGTAGCTCTATTAAGATCTCTAAAATCAATGCAAACACGAAGCTTTTTTGTTCCTTTTTTCTCAACAGGCACAATATTAGAGATCCAATCAGCATAACGACAATGCCTAATAAACTTTGCATCAAGTAACCGATTGACTTCCTCTTTCACTCGGTCATTAATATCAGGATTAAAGTTTCTACGAGGTTGTTTATAAGGCCTAAAACCAGATTTAATAGGTAAACGATGCTCAACTAGATCATGACTTAAACCAGGCATTTCATTGTAGTTCCATGCAAAGCAATCAACATACTCTTTTAACAGCTTTATTAACTCAGATTTAAACAAATGATCAAGATTCTTGTTTACAAATGTCAGCCTAGGTATAGTGCCATCACCAATATCAACCTCCTCTAAAGGATCAGCCGACGTAAACCCTTGTCCTAACTTGCTCAAATCATCAAAGTCTTCGATGGCCTCACACATATCGTTCTTATGCGCCCGATAGTGCTCTCGCCTTTGTTGCAACCACTCCAAATTTGCATCCATCAAATCGACAGAGAGGTTCTAGCCTGATCAACGATCGGCTTCATGATAACAGTGGCAAAGCCATCTTTGGTAGAATCAATAAGCCTCAAATTAGATAAATCCAAACCAGTTAAGCACTTAAGATTCTCATGATTATCCATAGTAGGACTATCGGCCACTGCAACACAAGCCGATGTATCACCATGAACAATCTCTACCTCGTCGCCTACCCATTGGATTAAGAATTGATGCAAAGTAGAAGGCACACACTGATTTGCATGAATCCAATCACGACCAAGGATGAGACTGAAGTTACCTTGTGTCTCAGCGACGAAGAATGCCGTAGCCAACGTCTTGCTCCCAACGGTGAGCTCCATAGAGACGACGCCTTTAGCTCCCATCGGCTCGCCTCCTCCCACACCGCTGACGGTCATGTTGGTCTTGATCAGCTCATCATCTGAACCTCCCAGCTTCTTGAACAAAGAATACGGCATCAAGTTGACGATCGCTCCTCCGTCCACCAGCATGCGAGAGATAGGCTTCCCATTGATGTGTCCCTTCATGTACAAAGCCTTCAGATGATTTTTAGTAACTTTAGGCTTCTGGAAAATAGCTTCCTTTGGCCCAAAATCGAGATGTGCAACGTCTTCCTCCGAGAGCACATAACCATCCATAGACATATGGATCACGTTGATGTCCAAATTCATGCGCTCGGGCGAAGAACTATAATCAACAAGCTCCTCATCATCTTCTGGTGCAGGATCCGATGCGGATTTGTCATCACAAACCATGGGAACCGAAGAAGAGAAATCGGGCGGCGTCTCTGGGTCATCGGTCTGACCGTCGACATCCACCGGTCTGACCGGTGTGACCGGTCTGACCGACCCCTCCACCGGTCTGACCGGTGTTGGCTGGGAGCTGGTCTTGACTCTCCACTCTTTCCCCTGAGGTACCATGGGCCTGTACTGGTTGAAAGCTTCGTCTCTTTGCTTCTCTAGCTCCTTCTCCCTCTTCTCTTGAAACCTCAGGCGTTGAAGCTTCCTCCTTTGTGTACGAGTCAATTCGGGAGGACACCACCTTGGCAAGAAGTATTTGGAGTTGGAACCACTCCCACTGGCCTCATGGTCATTGGTAGCAGCAAACACCACTGGAGTTGATGTCACAACCTTATTGTTTGGAACAATCGGTCTTTTGCCATCCTCTCCAATGTGAACATCCATTGATCTAATCTGAATAATGTCTTGACTCGTAGTCTTCTCTGGATCAACTTCCATCTTCTGCACCTCCTCCTTCTGCTTCGGCTTGTAAACTTGCTTCACGGGATGTGGCACGACTTTTTTGGCCGCACCGGTCTGACCGGTGGTAGCGACCGGTCTGACCGGTCGGGTCTGGTGACCCTGACCAGAACAGCGAGAAGCCAATCGGTCTTGGATAGGTCTGGAGATCCTGTCGAACGCTGATTTCTGTCCTCCCCATCCAGGATGAAAGGCTTGTTGATATGGCACCCACATCACTCCATTGTCATCATATATCAGGCGTGGTGCATTTGAACTTGATGACGCCCATGGTGGAGTAAAGCGTTGCCCTTGCTGTGATGATTCACCCTTGAGTCTTGTAGCAGCCCTTGGAGGTGAAGATGACCCTCCTTGGTGTGCAGGTGACCTCATCCTTTTTTTTAACGGCCGATCACGTGTAACGGCCTTTTGCTTGGAATACTTGTCAAATAGCATGTCGAAAGTGACCTTTGGCTTAGGACCACTCCCCTGATTTTTTGCTACATTAAGTTTCCAGTTTCCAATCTCCGGACGGCTTGGTTTGATCATCCTCGGACGGCCTGGGGGTGCACCGGTCTGACCGGTCACCTCCACCGGTCTGACCGGTCTGGCCAGAGACGGCTCAGACAGTCGTTGATCAGCGGGTGTGGACGACCCTTGCCCCCCATGTCCAGAGGCACTTACTGTAACCTTGAAGGTCTCTTTACCATCAGGAGTCTTCTCATACTCAACTTTGCGAACTAGCTCTTTTCCTCTCAAATCGGGCTTAGCCTTCCCGATTACCACGTTCTTGCCTTTAGTTGCTTCAGCTTGATGTGGCCGAACCAGTACCTTAGGCTGCTGTAAATCCATGGTGTTGATTGGAAAAGGAGCTTTGTCCACTTGCATCTCATGAAAAGTCAAACGACCTTCATTTATGGCCGATTGAACCTGTCGACGAAACACATTGCAATCATTAATAGCATGAGAAAATGAATTATGAAATTTGCAATACGCACGTCTTTTCAACTCTTCAAGTGGAGGAATAGTATGAGTTAACTTGATATTTCCAGATTTAAGCAATTCATTAAATATACGATCACATTTGGAAACATCAAAAGTAAATTTAATTCTTCTTGCCGACCTTTACTAGCCGGCTTAAGAGATGAACAAGAATAAGATTTTTCTTTAGAGGGCCAAACAAACTCAGCAGCATAAACTTCTTTATCACTATCATCTGAACTATCAGAATCATAATCAATAACATGAACATTAGAACGACGTGATTTAAAATTATCTTTCTCTTTATTCATTCGGTTTTCAACAACTAAAGCTCTAATTTGAACTTGTGCAACCGAAAGAAAGTCAGTGCCCTCTATCTTATCTCTAATAGATGATCTTAAACCTTTCAGACAAATGTCTGCAAGGTCCATATCAGTGATTGACAAATTAAAGCACCGGTTTTTAGTTTCTTTAAACCTTTTAATGTAGGCAGAGACAGTCTCATCTCTTCCTTGCCTAACCGATGTTAAGTCTGTCAATTTTAATTGTATGCTCCCACTATAAAAGTGATCATGAAACTTACGTTCTAACATATCCCAAGATATAATAGAACCGAGAGCAAGCGAAGAAAACCAAGCAAAAGCGGTGCCAGTCAAAGATAAAGAAAATAAGCGTACTTTCAAAGCATTATAGACACCAGCTTCACCTAGTTGTGCAGTGTATTGACTAATATGCTCCCATGGGGTCCGGTCATCATCACCACTAAATTTAATCAAGTCAGGCATACGACAACCACGTGGGAGAGGAAATCTATCAAACTCGGGATCATATGATTTTTGATACAAATTAGTGTTACCAATATCAACACCAAGTTTGGTTTTTACCACATTAGCCAAATCTTCCTTAAATCTATTAAATTCCGCCCAATTAGGATTATTTGGCTGTTGTGGTTGAGGATTCTCCAAATTCATCTTATTTAAATAGGGAGCTATCTTAGCTTGAGCTAGCCTGTAACTTTCAAACACATCGTCCGGAATAATGTTTTTAGAGGCCGATGTATTCACTGTCGTACTATAATGAGGTCCAACATTACTGATTGTATTAGAAAAAGTAGGGACCATCTGATTTGGCATGACAGAAATTGGCAAAGGCTGGTCGGGCACCAACTCCATAGCACCGGTCTGACCGGTACCCTGCATCGGTTCGACCGGTGCGGCCATGTTTGGCCTGTGCGGTTGAAACTGAGGGTACTGACCAGATGCTGGATTTGGTGTCAAACCATATGCATGATTACCATTATTTATAGGCAAAGGCGCTAAGCTAGGATGAGACCCTTGAGGATTATCTTTAGGAGTACTACTATTAGTTTCATTATTATTAAAACCTAAACTCCTATCTTTTTCAAGATCCTCTAACCGTTCTAAACGAGCAATGTAAGAAGCAAGCAATGCATCACTTTCCACTGTAGATTCTGTAGGAGAAGTTTCAGACGGGGGTTTCTTACTTACAGTAGGAATTACCTCAATATTGCTATCGTTTAGCCTGATCGCCGGCAGCTCGAACTCTTTCAATCTTGCCACCTTGCCGGATCGATCCTTCTTGACGCCAGCTAGGAATTGTACTTGCATGTACTCTTGTAGCGCCTTGAACTTCTGCTGCTCCTCTGGAGGGAGATCTTCCAGTGACGCGGTGACAATGTTGTTCATGTCAAGTTCACACCGAGCACCCATCTGGCTGAGGTTAGATTGAACGGTTTTAGCAACCTGATCTTTGTTCCCCAGCGGAGTCGTCAAAAGTGTGTTGACGCTTTTACTGGTCAACACACACGAGCGCTAGATCGCGCGGAACGTCAAAACGCTGAACTCGTCGAGCTCCTGCCCGGACCGGTCTGACCGGTCAGGGGCACCGGTCTGACCGGTGGCTGCAGAGTCACGGTGAAAACCTAAGATCGCCGCCTCGGGAGGGACCCCGTCGGAGGTGGCGCGCCTAGGGTTGCTCTGAGGTCGGCAAGCCCACTCAGAACGTCCCTGATCGTCGTCGAGACAAACAAGGAAAGCACAAAGTTGGAAAAGCTAGGGTTTGAGAGATAAAAGTTGTAGAAAGTAATGTACGATTGGGTGAATCCACCTCAAACGGCTGTGGCCCTTTATATTTATAGGGTGGGGAGGTCTTGCCCCGCAAGAAATCCTTTTACAAGTCGAAATTCGCTAGGACTCCTCAATTCTGCTCGGACTCGGGGTCCACCGGTCAGACCGGTCAGGCCCACCGGTCAGACCGGTGTGGCCGCTGCCGGATCGGCTACAGGACGCCTGACCGGTCAGACCGTCGATGGACACCGGTCTGACCGGTGGCATCAGCCTGATCGGCTTTGTGCCAATTTTGGGTGCGAACACCATGTGAGGTGGGTTCACACGGGTTGGCTTGAGGCGGTTCTAAACCAGCTAAACCGTAGTACCGAGGGGGCTCGCCGGCCTACAACTCCAGCTGTGTTGAGCACGCCGTCTCCACAGGCAGCTGTGGCTGTGGGAACCCGAGCACCAATGTCAGCTCGCCTTCGCGGGGCGCAGTCCATCGTCGGGTACATACTGTCGAGAGATGCTCGAAGGCAGTGGCCACTGGCCATGAACTCCGACTCCATGGAAGGAGCCTCAGCTGATCAGACTCCGGAGGCGGCGGCACAGCCAAGGTGCTCGACGAAGTGCGCCCCGGACCCCGCGATGAGGCGTTGGAGCCGCAGCACCGGCCGTGGGCAGACCTCCCGGGTCCCGGCGGACATCCTCGGCGTCGTGGTCGCTCGCCTCGCCCTCGTCGAGGACCGCGCCAGGCTGCGCTCGCTCTGCCACGCGTGGCGCGCCGTGGCGCGCCTCCACCACCGGCCGCCGCCGCTGCTGCCCCTTCTCGTGCTGTCCGACTTCTCGTTCTCCAGCTTCAGCGCGGAAGGGACGGCCTTGACGGGCGCTGACGAACACATCACAACTCTCCCCATCTCCATTAACAACGCCTCTGGTATGCAGATGAATTGCACGATCAACGTCGCGCAGTGCGTCATGTCTAAACCGTGAACCGTCGAACCCAGCGGTTTCCTAACCGCTAATGGGACCCCTCACCGGTTTGGGTTGGTTTCTAACCAGAAACCTGTAAACCCGGACCATGTACAGGGTTAATGCCTCCCATTCTCGGCATTTCTTAAGCCATCATCATATACAACTATATAATCGGCACCCACTAACGATTTCTCTTGCCTCTCAACGTGCCACGTCATAACCCACTACACGCCATGTCACTATCCACTATAAGCCATGTCAACATCCAACAAGCCATGTCAACATCCACCAAACCATATATTTATGTCTTCGTCGATTTTCTGTGACTAATAGCATGTTGTATTTGCGAGTAGCACGTCATAAAATTCTCGCTATTGAAATACATGTAGGATCAATCATTTAAGAATGGCTCTCTCTCAACAAAATTAACATGTTTTCATATATCGCCATGTAATCTCTTTAGTGTTTCTACTCTCACATTTCACCTTAAAATTTTGTTTAAAAATTCCCGTAGCAACGCGCGGGGTATCACCTAGTTAGAAATAGTTTCATTGTTTTCCCGTACTACTACCAGCCTACCGGTGGTGTGACTGGAAAAGCTTGTGTGTTGTGAGCCTACTACGACTATCGAGTGGCAATGAGGCTGCACCTGGATGCTATATGTATATATAGTCACAACTCTTTTTTTTTTTGAGAATATATATAGTCACAACTCACAAATGGGTTTCATTACTTGGTAACATAAAGCATCAAACCTACTCCACCACACCAATATAAATATATCCCATAATAAGGAATATGTTTGTGTAAAATATATTTTGATGTCCGAAGAGGCCATATGCCTGAATGACTTCATTCTATTGTCTTGGAGACTATAAATGGGCATGCTGTTGTTATTGTTTACTTCGTCGTATGGGTTGAAGCTGGTTTCTACGAGATGTTGTGTATGATGGTAGGCGAGTAACTGCTTGAAAAGTTATACAAGAACTATTGAACCACAATTAATTAAGGTAATATTTTGTGCTTGGACTACTACAGAATCCGACATCACCAATGGTTTTGTAAAAAGCGTTGGTGATGTGGTATCACCGTCGGTTCTATTAAAACTGTTGGTGATGAGAACCCATCACCAACGGCTCGTGTAAAACACCGTTGGTGATGATATCACAAACGGTTTTTTGCATGAGCCATTGGTGATAGATCCCTGTCATCAACGGTTTGTAAATAGAACCGATTGTGATGAGAAAACCACGGGCCCAAAAAATTTATCAACCAGAGTTGATCGCGCGTCCGTCCCTCCTGTCCACCTTATTATCCCCTCCCCTGTCCGGCCTCTCCCACGGCCTCACGCCATTCTCTTCCTCCCACCTCCCACCCACGCCCCTCTAGCCCTCTCTTCCTCCTCAATCCATCAGCACCCGCCCTCTCCCTCCCTCTTGCCGGACGAAGGTGCTGCCCCTCCCCTATCCCCTCTGCTAGCTTCTTCACTAGCGGTGAGGAGCGGCGACGGGGCAAGGTGGGGAGGTAGTCGCACGGCAGCAGCGCGGGCCAGACATAATGGAGGGCGCGGGCCAGGCACGGTGACAGCGCAGGCCACACATGGTGGTGATGTAGGCCAAGCATGGCAGCGGCGGGTAGATGCAGTCCTCTGGTACACCACCTCAATCCCTCACCCTCCCTCCATCTCCGGTCTCCATGAATGACGGCAGCGCCGCCCGAGGGGTCCTCTATCTCTCTACGTGCTGGATCTGGTTGGTTGTGGCATCGATGGGTGATGCGGCTGCGGCGACCAGATCTAGCGGTGTAGGTAGCCAGCGGGTGGCGGGGCTACGGTAGCCGGATCCGGGCTGCTGTGGCAAGGGAGTGGTGTTGGCGGCGGCGAGGGGCAACAGACGACAGGGCGGCGTGGTGGCGGCGGGGCGGGGATGCGTGGTGGTGGCGGCTCGGAGGCGCAGCCTGCACAGGAAAGGTGTGACGGCGGGGCTCTTAGACGCCGCCAGCGGGATGCGGCCGGGAGAGGGGCGGCAGAGATTTATTTTATTTCTGAAAATGATCATCACTGCCGGTTGCAAAAAAACCTCATCGCCTCTGGTTCTCTCATCACCACCATCTGTGAGGGAACGGTTTCGAAAACAGTTGGGTGATGAGCCTTTAAAATTGGGTCTGATAGCCCGATCTGTAATAGTGTTGGAAAAAATGACAGGCGTTCATCCAGTGAAATCAAACAGTAGAAACAAAAAAGTATCGTACCTAATGGTGAGGATCAAGACCAAAATAGTGATAACTTACTATGATGCACTTCCAATTTTAAAATCTTTTTTTATAAAAATCATAAGAACGAAAGGTACCTACAAGTACTTATGGGTTGAAGCTGGTTTATTATCTCTAAAATCGATGTTGCTTCGAGGCTGATTTTATTATCGCGCTCCCCCGCCCATCTCGTCTTTGGGGCATCAAGTCAAGCAATCAACTTACACGCAGGCCCAGAAAATCATGGATCACCAATACTCCCTGGCATATATGGCAAGTATGCTTGGCATTTTTCTAATCCAAACACAGATATTGGTTCCGTGCAGTACGAGATGTCAGATAGTGTGGTGAACAGGTGACACAAATTCAGGTCCAGCAGGTATGGAGTTACTTATTTCGGCCTTCTTTTGATACTCCTTCCGTTCTTAAATATATGACATCGTTGACTTTTTACTCCAATTTTGACTACTAATATATATTAAATAAATTAGTTAACTAAAGTAAAATGTATATCATTACATCTATTATCCAATGTATTTTTAGATTTACCTTGTTGGTTTATCGATTTGCTAAAATATTTGTAGAAAAAACGAATAGTCAAATGAACGAAAAAAGTCAATGGTGTTATATATTTAAAAACGGAGGTAGGACAAACCAAGAAACACTCAAGACGACACGCCAGAAACACAAAATGGATCATTTCCTCTCAGCTGATGATTTGCTTATTGCATCAAGCGTTGTGCAATGCACCTGAAAACCAAAATCCTTGGAACAGGGCAAATATACAAATTACTTTGACCTATGCATAATACTATGTACCGTGGAGGCAGGAACATTCAATTTACGATTATTGTATTATCTAAAAAAAATGTGTGATACTTGTTGCCCAGCATATGCGCACGTACACCCTGCTTCACAGATTTTACAGATGTAGCTACAAGATTCTTTGGGGTGATGTCATTGCTATTTTCCCGATACCTCCGATTCCCTAATTTTCTTCCCACCTCTTGCCTGTATCATCTCCAACAGATCAATATCCTAAAAGATAACTACTACTATAGCAAAGGTGGCAGGGGCGTCAAAGTCGACATATATCTATGCCTTAGTGTGAGATATTTATATTTATAAGCCTCAATACTAGGCATGGTTTATAGCGAAATGTTAGTTAAAAAATCTAATAAATACATTACTGACTTGGTAATTGTTTCTCCATCTATAAATGGATCGAAAATTTACAGGTCAAATTAGTGCTCCATCTGACTTGTTATCATTTCATGAAGTAACATTATAGCTCATGGAGATGGCCATTTAATTTTTTGTACTATTGAAAACTGCAACTCAAGGTACTAGTAATTCACATTGTTCCGTTTCAATGCACCATCATCTGAACGAGTGGTTTTAAACTCAAAGAATTGACCCCCTGGCCCCTTTGATCCTGATCAGTCGCAGCATTTCTTCTAAGTATGTAGGTATATATACCTAGTAGTATCCGCTAAGGACATGCATTTGACAAATTCACTTGCTTCTTTATCGCCACATCAATGTGAAAACAGTGAACTGTCCAGTACAAGAAGCCCGGTCCCCACCAGAGATTCTCTCATCCAGAGGCTTCAGGACTCCTAAGCTCAGGGCTGTGCCTTTCCAAATGTCTTCCATTCCTAAACTTTTTCTTGAGCCACATTGGCAATAGTTTCCTTGTTTTCTTGTGCTCCTACCAACAGCCTACCGGTGGTGTGTGATGGAAAAGCCGTGTGTTGTGAGCCTAAGACTAGCAAGTGGTGATGAAGCTGCACTTGGATGCTATAGGGCATATATATATAGTCCGACTTGGTGAAATCTAGACCACCACGCGAATTGAATACATCTAATAAATAAAATTTTGTGTAAATTGTACTGTAGTGTTCGAAGTGAATGCCTTAATTTTCTATTGGTTAGAGGCTACTGCTGTTTACTTTGCCGCATTCGTTGCAGCTGATTAATTTTCTACAACACATTGTTTGTACGAAACGACAGGTGATCGCAAGAAAGCAATGTGAGACAAAAAAAAAAAACATCAAAAATATTGAACCACTGTTAGTGTTGTTCCTATCAAAAAGAAAGTAATGCGGAAACGTAAAGATGTAAAGAGGGATGATAGAAAGCAAACTCTTGACATGCGATTTATCAGGTGGTATCGGTAGGCACTAAGCCACCACTATTCCACGTTGTTGAAGCACTCCACACAAGAGTATTGCTTCCTGATCACCAAGTCTCTCCCCAGAGCACCACTTGACTTACCACAAATTAAAGGTACTCACCAAGCTCCCTTGGTCACCTTGATGCTGTCTCCACTAAGGAGCTTCTCCAACAAAGGGTCTTCACGTCCCCCACACAAAGTGTCTTCGCCGCACCACACCAAGTCGCAGGGTCGAAGACGTACGCCGGAGAGCCAAGGCACCGGCTCACCTAGTACATCTTGATTCACTTGAGATTCACCTCATCACAAGGTTAGCACACCTTGCACTCACTCAGATGTAAGCTAAGCCTAGCTCTAAGCACAAACAAAGCATGTGCAAGCCTTTTGATGAGCACATAAGCACCAGGATGGCATCGATGTGATCTCTAATGTGTCTTGCACTCCTCTAGACTTCAGCTCACTCCAGCAACCTCAAATGATGGGGGTGGAAGGGGTATAAATAGCCCTACAATCCAATAGAGCCGTTGGGCATCGACTAGCAAACTTATACCGTCGGATCAACCGTCGCTCTATAGGGGCACCGTCGGTTCATCCAGTGCTATTAACCGTTGCGCACTTCCACACACAAAACTGACTTTTCTGTCTCCGTCGTAGGGCGTCGGATGATCCGACGCCAAGACGGTTGACCAATAGTTCATCTGGTGCTACACTCTAAAATTGATTTTTGATTTTTGTCATGTTAATTTAATTTTGGTAGGCTAACATAAAATTAACTAATTGTGCCTCAATATTAATTGATTTCATTTTATTTACAATCCAATTGGCAAAATAATAAACAACACATATTCATTTACATAGTAAAACAAATTGTTATTTCCCATCAAGCAGTATCATATTGTTCATCCTCTACCGGAACCTGGGGAGTGTCCTTCATTAGCACCTCTGCTCCCTCGCTGCACTCCTTGTTGGTGTTGCCATCATAACTAATAATAATGTCGGGTGTTTCCATCGCTCCACCATTCCCCCTCAGGGTTTCCTCCCCCTGGGCGACGTTGGATGGTGGTAGGCGTTGGAGCCCGGATGTGCGGCGAAAGGTGTCATCACCAACTATAAGGAAGATTGTCGTGTCTGGTTAAGCTTTGGCTCGCGCATCTTTCACCACTCTTAGTCCTCATTCCGTTGGGTGGCCCTCAGTTGCAGGGTACCATCGGAGCGGCGCAGCTACGAGGGGTGGTGTGGAGTTGTAATGGTCTTGGTTTGTACCTATTAATGAAATGTTCAAGCGGGCTCCTTGCCCGCCCGCGGTAGCCTCTAAAAAAAAGAGATAGCTCTTCAGCTTTAGAAAAAAAGTTACCCCATTGGGCTACAACTCTATTAGAATGCATAAACAGCTTGGGCCACATTTATTCCAACTTTAAACCCATACAAACAAAAGTCGTCGACAAAAACAATGGTCTCAAAAAAGAAAAAAAAAAGACAAGGAGTACACACATCTAAAAAAAAGACAACAACCACACAGCCCATAAACCCTCCCATACTCGTCCATGTGCATTTGACCATGTAACTAACTCTCACCACATTCCCCGCGTGTCTGTTGTTGGCTGTTGTGCCATGGATGGATCACTCTCTATGCAGCTGGTACGCAATGTACGGCGGGAGGTAGCGCAGCGGTGCGGCCCGCTTGACATCGAAACCCTCGAGCTCCACTTGTGCCCGCGCCACCAGCTCATGGGCATACGCGCGCGCCCCCTCCACACCCATGAGCCTCACGTACGTGCACTTTCCGGCGGCTGCGTCCTTCCCGGTGACCTGTCCGAGCAGCTCCGTCGTGCCAATCACGTCCAGCACGTCGTTCACCACCTGGAACAATAGCCCCACGGTACGCGCGTACCGCCGCAAGTGCTCCACCTCGGCGCCGTCGCTGCCCCCGCCCACGACAGCACCCAACGCAGCAGCGGCCTCGAGCAGCCGCGCCGTCTTGTGCATGGCGATGTACTCCATCGCGGACGGACTGATCGCACGATCCGCCGTTCCCTCATTCTCCATGTCCGCAACCTGGCCCGCCGCGATGACCCCCACGCCAGTCGCGTGCGCGAGCTCAGCGACGACGCGGAGCTTGAGGTCGGTGGGGATGCCACCACAGCAAGCGACATGCTCGAACGCGAGGGCGATGAGCGCGACACCGGCCTGCAGCGCCACTGCCTCGCCGAAGACCACGTGGCACGAGGGGACGCCGCGGCGGAGCGCGGCGTCGTCCATGCATGGCATGTCGTCGTGGATGAGCGAGGCCGTCAAGATCATCTCGAGGGCGCAGGCCAGGGGTAGGACGGCTGACGCGGTGCCACCCACGAGCTTGCAGCAGGCGACAGCCACCATGGAGCATTGGCGCCTGCCGCCGGCGAGCACGTAGTGGCGCATGGCGTCGCTGAGGCGTTCTGGGCAGGGCAGGGACGTCAGAGCTGCGTCGAGCTCCTTGTTCATGTCCTGGGTGTGGGCCGATAGGTAACGCTTGAAGTCAAAGCTGCTGACGCCATCGTCGCAATGCAGATTCACGTGGCGACATGCAGCGGTCTCGACGACCCTAATGCCTTTGGCAGCTGTGCCGCCGTAAGGGACTTCAGAGACGCATCGCCTGCCAAATTTTTGAATGTGAAGTGGTAAAGTCAACCTGTGTTGAAGAGTGGAGAGCTTGAAGCTCTTAGACGTTGCTCCATGTCGAAGCAAGCAGGATGCTAACGTGTCCATGCCCTTGATTTTGAGTGGTGAATGACTACGTGGATGAGTAAGGGCCTCTTTGGGAGGGCTCTAGCTCCGGCTCCTCCACCGACTCCTGCTGGAGCCCTGCCAAACGCCCCGACGGACGACAGCTCCGGCGGAGAAGCCCCGCAAAACCCGCTGACTGGAGCGGTTTGGGCGAGGCGGAGCCACAAAACACTAGCTTCGTCCGGCTCCGCCTCGCCTTTTCCAGCCTCGCCCCTGGGTAGGGCCCGTCAGAGGAGCACACGGCCGGAGCGGGGAGGAGGCCGAGGACGAGGTCGGGGCAAGGAGGACGCGGTGGCGGGGCGGGACGGAAGCGCCGGCGGGGCAGGAGCTCGCCGTCGGGGCGGGGATCCGGCGCGGCGGGACGAGACGCGGCGGGGCGGGCGGGAGCTCGAACGCGGGGCGGGGAGCCGGCGCGGCGGGGCGGGCGGGAGCTCGCCGGCGTGCGGGGCGGGGCGCCGGCGCGGCGGCGAGCGGGGCGGGTCGCTCGGGAGGGAGCTGCGCTGCTGCCTGCTGCGGTGAATGGCGGATGGAGATGATTGGATAAGGAAAGGAGGGGGAAAAAGAGAGGTAAAGAAAAGAAGAGGAAAAAGGAGAAAAAAAAGAAAAGGGAAAAAAGAAAAAAATAGGAAGGGCAATTTAGACATTTTACAACTTCAATCCAACAGGTGAAGCCGTTTTGCCAAACGTTCTCAAAAACGGCTTCAGCTCCATTAAAAAAGCCGCTCCACCGAAGGAGTCAGAGCCGAAGCTGTTTTTGGAGGAGCCGAAGCCCTGCCAAACAGGCCCTAAGTCTATACGAGAATTGAATAAGCAGATGAGGTGATGTAGTACACTTTAAATAGGCATACTAGACACTGGCAGACTGAATCTGGAACTATCCATTTTTTTATTCAGTCATGACGTTGCTCCATGGCCACTGCCAGTGTACTTTAAACAGTGTCTCCTCTAATTTTCGTGAGCTTCCGCTCATCGCCCAAACCTCGTGGAGACCCTCTTCCTCCCCCAAACTTGAGAGAGGTATATAGAGGATACTGCTGCAGCAAAAAGAAATTTAGGGGATCAAATTATTCAAAGAACCCTCCAAATATTGGTTTAGATGATGGTTTTTAGAGCACACTATTACATATAGCCTCAGTCATCAGCACTGGCTACATCATACCGTCATCCTGTGTTCTATATTTTATTTTGATGCTATCAGATGATGTTTATTTAACGTGCTTTAATATATGTCATATATTTGGTTGATTAGTTTAATACTTTTTATCTATTGGCTATAACATGATGTGTAATACTACTCTACTTTATTTGGCCCTTTGGGTATGCTAGTACATGTAATTTTTAGAACCTTAGCTTGTGTATTTTGAGCATATGCTTTATAGGCGTTCATGCATGATGGGTCGTGTCACCATGCCAGTGATTCGGATCACTTATCACCATCAATATTATTGTGTGGATTGTCGCCATGTCACTGTATTAGACCCCTTGGTTGCATTATTGTGTGGGTTGCATTCTGCTTAAAGAAACAACACGCACGCCTATGGCGTGATCGCAAAATAAATGTTGTGTTGGTTGTTGCCATGTCACGCCTCACCGATCATCATTCGGTCTGATTACATATCACCATCAAAATGCATCGGGGTCCATCAATTTGTATGGAGATGTTACTTAGGTCCATCAACTTCGAAAGTGCATTTCTGGGTCTATAAACTTGTTGAGTCGTTCACCACAGGTTCATAATTGTCCACATATACTTCTAGTCCTGACATGACATTATGACTTTGCTCTAAGAAGCATCTCCTAGTAGAGACATTTCATCGAGACTATGAAAGGGATCACGAATGCATTCGAGAACCATAGTAAACTCAACCACTCAAATATAGGCTCACTACCAGAAAATGCACTACAAGAAAAACATATTAGTGACGCAACCTTATTTTAGCGTCATTGTTTTATCATGTTCCTGGCTGATATTGTCATACAATTTCACTTCTAAGCAAATTTAGTGACAAAAAAACCGAACATCATAAAGGTTGCTATTGTAGTCACGCCTTTCATGTTATATGTTGGTTTTGTGATGCTATAAGCTCCGAAAAACGTCATAAACCAACATTGATCTCACATGTAAGTTCAAGCAGCAATATCCCAACCACTAGTGCCTTGTCGAAATGTTGCAAAAAAATAATTTACCATCACGAGTGTTCGAACCTAAGACCTACAGGAATAACACAACACTATATTTACCACCACACCACTTCTTGGTTGTGTTACTTTTTGTGAAACTATATGATTATGTTCGATATTTTCTCTCGAAATATACTATATCCCGCTCACACCGTCCCACGCTAGCTCACCATCATCCTCCCACGCCAGCTCACCGGACATGTCAGCCCTAACCATTCCGGTAAGTTGGCGGCAGAAAAGCCCGTGCTGTAGTCAAAAAATAGTTTTCCCGCAGCCTGCAGCCCCGAAAGGGGAAAAATGAGAACGCAGAGGCGACCAGAACGATTCCAACAGAGATTTGCACCTTCCAACAGTGGCTCACTCCTACAGGCGCTCAAATATTATTTTTCCTATAGCAGCGCGTCAATCTGGTAAGTAATTTTTTGTTAAATCCACCAAATTTCATATCGCAAAATGGTCTTTTCGATTTCTTCTGTGGTCAGTAATTTTAAGTTGGATTCGCAAAATAATTTCCAGATGGATATACGTTGGATAACCAGTTGTACTAGTTTTTCCGCCGAGCTTGAGAAAGGGAATGATGATTTCAAGGCATGTCTTAAGAGTAGATACGCTGAGGACGAACAAATACGATGCCCGTGTCGTCGATGTCTCAATATCTCTATAGGGACTATGGAGAGAATTGGCATTCACTTACTTGTGAATGGGATGGCAACCACTTACACAAGGTGGATCCATCATGGAGAAGCTTTGGAGGATATGGTTGACGAAGATGCAAATATCCAGGATAATGGGGGTTCAGAAAAATGCAATTCTGCAGGATGATGGGGTTGAGGAAATTGCAATATTGTCGGATGCAGAGAGGGCTGCGGAAAATACAGCTCCACAAGATGGTGGTGATTAGGAAACCTTCCAGGAAAAGCAGTATATATCGGGTCTCGAGGAGGATGAAGGCTCTAAAGATGGAATGTCTAAATTGATCGCTGACATGTGCAAGGGTGAAGTGCTAGGAGAGAACCTGTTTGAATTTGTAAAGGAATATCTAGACCGTAAGGTGTCACCGATGTTGGCGTTTCGTACTGTCGACTAGTAACATTGTGGATTGCGCGTCATGCCTCATATGGAAGTACAAAGAGGGAACACAAGGATTTATACTGGTTCGGGCATCCGGAGAGTAATACCCTTCATCCAATTCGTGTTTCTCGTGTTATTTGCACATGTTTGTAGTAGACGGATACAAATGGGCGAGAAAAGGAGGGGAGGTCCCAAGTCTCTGGTATGTATTCGAGCCTAGTTCGGCGACCAGCTGGAGGAAGAAGAAGGTCGAGAGAGAGAAAGAATGGTCCTCGGGAGAGGAGAAAAGAGTCGATTGCTCCTCGTAGGAGGCCGAGACTCCCCTTTTATATCTCAAGAGGAGAAAAGAGTCGATTGAAAAGGGGGAGATGGAGAACGGGTAGATGACAACACGAGTAGAGATATACAAGATTTTGAAATTAAAGCATATAAACTCTACAACTAATGCATGAAACAAGATATAAACAACAACACACATGCATTAAGGGAGACAAGCACCACAAACATGATTAGACATGTAAAACAACAATATGCACAAGATCCAAATACATGTCTCATCATGAAACTCCACAAAAGCGAGAGAGGCTACAAAAACTCGAACTCCTAGCACTCTCCCCTAGCTCCCCCTATCTATCTCCCCCTTTGGCAACGAGCACCAAAAAGAGATCTAATCCTGCTAAGGTGGAGGGGTGGGGTTCGGCGGCGAGGTAGAGATGGCCTTCGAAGGATCGATCACAAAAGCAGAAGAGTCCTCCTCGTCAGACTCGAAACCGGACCACTTCGGAGAAGCAGAAGCTGGATCTGTCGGTGGTGGAGGAGGTGGAGTAGGACCCGTCCCGGTGCCTGAGGTAGGAGCTGGAGCGGCCTCGGGACCCTGAACTACTGGATCGGTGGCGATCGCTGTGGAGATCTGCTCGGTTACGGTGTGGAGGTACTGATCATCCTGATCCAAACCCTCAGTCCGCGGAGTAGCAAAGATTGGAAGAGGTGAAGACGCTCGTGGACTAGGTTGCATAGCATGTGCCGGCGTCTCGAAGACAAGTGGCCCTGTAGTGAGCGGAGATACCAGCTGAGTCGACGTCGGAGTAGTCATCTGATCGAACTGACCCCGCTGGAGCTGCTCAAGAAAGGTAGTAGCTGCCACTGTCTGAGGTGTCGTCGTCTGAGGTACCGTGAACATCACCGTTTGAAGAAGTGGTGACTGTGGGAAAGACGCAATGGGAATGTTCACGAACCCACCGGCTGCTGGTAGAGGGGCTCTCGGGTCGGCCTGGAGCTGCTGAGTGGTAGGAAGCGGAGGAAGCTGCAACCCTGACTGCTGAAAAAGCTGACCGAGGCAACCAGACATAAATGTGTACATCTGTGTGGTCATCATCTGGTGCTGGAGCATCTGCTGCCTCTATGCCTCCTGCTGCTGTCGGATCCCCTCAAGGATCACCTGCTGGGCCTCCTAGTGCTGCTGGAACTGGGCCTGCATCTGCTGCTAGACCTAGAAGGTGTCCTGTGTCTGAGCGGCTAGGGTCTGAATCAGTGAGGTGAACTGGTCCGGCTGAGTCACCTGAGCAGTAGTAATCTGAGGAATCGGTGACTCGGGCTCTCGCTGTCCTGGCAAAGCAGAACCCCCGGACTCGTCGTCGTGTGTGCAACGAACTCGAAACACGGGCTCAGGGGTAGGCACAAATTCGTCATCCTCACTGGAGTCCTCATCATCTGTCGCTAAGTACACTGGCAAAGGTGCCTCAGCAGCTGCAAGTGTAGCATCCTTTCGTGCAGCCTCATCCATCACTGCCTCTGCTGCTGCACGAGCCTGTAGGGTCTCCTCGGCCCGTCTCTGACCCCTCGGACCCCGCCTCCTGTCACCTGGCATCGGAGGCCGGTAGGTCGGAAAGACGTACTTGGACTGCTCCAAAGTACTCACGTAGCGCTGGGCCTCGAGACGTGACAGCATCCAACTGATCCAGTGAGCAAACGGCTGCTGTCGAGTCATCCCCATACCATCCATAATAGCGTCCTCGACCTCGCTGATCAGGATATCAACAATATCGAACGGGCGCTTCACCATAACGTACATGAGGAGCCACTGCTGCACGCCGGTGATCGACTCGGCGTTCCCCATCCTGTAGAGCACGAACCTCCGGAGCGCGTAGTGTACCACGTATGCCTCACGAGTCAGGCGATCCGGAGTCCTGGGTGTACCGGGGAGGAACGGCTGCTGGAAGAGAAAGCTGATCTCGTCGTCCGAAGGTAGAACGGGTGAGTGAGCACGACGAGGAGCCTCGACGTCAAGGTAGGCCAAGTAGTGGATCGAGTCGTCCTCGAGCCGTACCCCAAGCAACTCTGCTATTCCCTCTCTAGTGAGCCTCTGCTGCTGACCCATGAACATGAAGTGAATTGAGAGCCGGTTAGCCTCAACGTAGACGGTCGCGTAGAACACCCGGACCCACTCGAGGACGTACCGGGACCTTTGGCTCACTAAAGATGCCAAGCCGGGAAGGTAGTCGAAGTACGAGAGGATCGACTCCCCGGCTGCTGCTGCTCTGAGTGCTGTGAACTGGAGCATCCTGTGCTGACTCAACTGTGAACCCTTGCGGACGTAGGAGGTGTAGAAGCTCTCCTGGAGGATCGTCCAGAAGCGCGGGTCACAGTCCTCTCGCCCACGAGGGAACCACTCGTCCTCGGGCACGCTCCTCAACCTCCTGATCTTCGGTCCAGGCAAGTTCCGCAGATCGCGGATGTACACACTGAAGGCCTTTGTCCGCGGACCCCTGGGAAGCTCTGGCCCGTGTACTAGCTGTGCCTGCTGCTCGAGCTCTACCATCTCCTCAGCTGCTACTCTCCTCTGCCTCGGTGTCGGCTGAGTGTGACCACCACAAGTCCGAGGACCGGTACGTGGGGCAGAAGGAGGTGTCTCTGTCTACTCTCCCTGTTGACCACGGCCTGAGCGCCGTAACTGCTGCTGCTGTGGCTGCTCACCCTAGGGTAGCTCCCCCTGACCCTTCCGTATGCCCCGCTGGGGCTGGGTCTGCGGATCTGGCACTCTGAGCACACGCTCCCACTCCTTCTCCTGCCGGGTCTTCATCTTCTTCGGCTCGGCGGCCGCCTTACCCTTCCTCTTGTCTCCCGCCATCTGTCAAAGAAAAGGTGGATGATTATAGAATGGCGAGATAAGAATAAACAAGATAATTAACTAAGGATAAGGGGCCCTTAAGCATAGCAATAGAATAGATATGAGCCTAAACTTGAAAACCTAGTAGATGAAATCTGCCCAAAGGATAAAGGAATGGTGGAGAACTAGGCAGTCCTTAGGTGAACAGAAAGATGTGTTGTGTGTGCAACTTAAGGATATGTCATTGGTAAGGATGAACAAGCACAACACAGTGACATGAGGTACTTAGTTTCAAAGGAAATAGCAAAAACTATATGAAATTGAGTACAAATTCCATGATCATGAGCAAGGATATGTAAGTGAACACTAGATACTCATAATCACAGAGCAATCCACAAAAGCTAATCCACAAAATCAACCTAATTTGCAGCAGAACAGTGCACAAAGGGGGGAATCGTGGAAGAAGCTCACCACAGCGCGGGATTGAGCACGAGGAGCGGCTGTGGAGGTGGAAGAGACGTTTGCGTGCCTTCAAGTGAACGCCGGCGAGCCGCGGAGGCGCCACCAGGCCGGAATCGAGGCGGTGGCGGAAACCCTAGCACGGGCAGCCACAACGCACGCGCTCAAAATCTATCTGGCGCGGCGGCGGAGATGGCCGTCGGCGAGCACGAGTGGCTGGAGGAGGTGCGCGGGAAGGTGCTCGTGCGAGGTGGTGGCCGGAGGCGGCGAGAACGGCGGCGCACAGGCGGCGGAACGGCGGCGGCGCGATTAGGGTTAGAAAGAAGAAGATGACGCCGACCAACCGTTATGACGAGTGGGACCATGCTGCAGACAAGCGTCGGATGAACCGACGGTCGGGTCAAAGGCAGCGTCGGTCGAATCGTCGGATAGACTCTGCTCCGCAGTGAAACAGCGCACTGGATGAACCGATGCCCCCTTGGCTAGATGCGTCGGAGCAGTTACGTGCAGGGCTATGAAAGAGCTAACTTTCCTTTAGCACCGGATGAACCGCTGCGTTGAAACAAGACAACGTCGGTTCATGCGACGGTAGGAAAATTGCTACCAGAGACGAACTGAGCGCACAGACCCTAGCACCAGATGAACCGACGCCGGAACCTACTAGGTAGTGGTTCATCCGACGGTGAGATTTTTGAAATGCTGATCTATTTCTCATTTTTGATCCAAAAGATGTCACACACAAACCAACACAAGCACATTTTTGGATCAATTCTGAGTGACAACCTCACCCCTCAAGCACTCCTTTGTAAAATACATATAGATACACAATTAGCTCCCTAAAAAGGGATAAACCATAGATAAAATAGGCAATTTAAGAACCAAAGGAGAGGAGGGAACTCCAAAAAGGGAATGTATGAGTTAATTGCTTTTGAACTTAGAGATAGACACCTTAAGCTCGTTAGGACTTAACTCAATAGGCATTAAGCACAATCATTTGTCTCATCACACCTTAGAAGTCGTTGATTTGCATTGAACGCTAAGCAAATTTCTCATAGTGTGATTTTCCTTTGTGACTTCTCTCATGCAATGCTATGCAAGAACAAATGCATGAAATTAAACATGAGTGCAACCTACATGACAAGCATACATGCAAAGCGGAAAGATAAACTATCTTGTCAAGTTTGAACCCTTGATAAGCTTATTCATGGTGAGCCTTCCAACATGTCTTGAGCGAAACAAGAGAACCACCGGCTCAAGCAAGACCCATACTCACCACTATCTCATCAAGGTTAGACAAGCCCCTAATCATGTACATATGCAAATGCAAACTATATGACAAGCATTACATGATGTTGGACGCATCAAGCACATTTAATTCACTCCGAAGCCTACAAAAGGTGTTTTCATCAAGAGGCTTAGTGAATATATCCGTCAATTGCTCCTCGGAGCGAACACCACAAAGGACAATGTCCCCTTTTGCAACATGGTCTCGCAAGAAGTGATGACGGATATCAATGTGCTTGGTGCGCGAATGTTGAACCGGGTTGTTAGCAATTTTTACGGCACTTTCATTGTCACAAAGGCGGGGAACCCTATCTAGAACCACACCATAATCCAAGAGGCTTTGCTTCATATAGAGGATTTGAGCACAACAAGCCCCCGCGGAAATGTATTCCGTCTCCGCAGTGGATAAGGCCACAGAGTTTTGCTTCTTAGAGGACCAAGCAACCAAAGATCGACCTAGCAAATGGCACCCACCCGAAGTGCTCTTACGGTCTACTCGACATCCGGCAAAGTCCGAATCCGAATAACCCAAGAGCTCAAAACAAGCACCATGGGGGTATCACAAGCCAATGTTAGGTGTGTATTTTAAGTATCTAAGGATCCTTTTTAAAGCACTTAGGTGAGATTCTTTAGGGTTGGCTTGAAACCGAGCACACATACAAACACTAAACATGATATCGGGCCTAGATGCGGTAAGATAAAGAAGAGAACCGATCATGGAACGGTAAAGCTTTTGGTCAACCGGTTTACCTCCCTCATCTAGGTCAAGATGTCCATTGGTAGGTATTGGAGTCTTGATCGGCTTACAATCATCCATCTTGAACTTTTTGAGAATATCATTAGTGTACTTCTCTTGATGAATGAAAGTCCCTTCCTTCAATTGCTTGATTTGAAACCCAAGGAAGAAGTTGAGCTCTCCGATCATTGACATCTCGAATTCCCTAGTCATGAGATCACTAAAGTCCTTGCACACTTTGAGGTTAGTAGAGCCAAAGATAATATCATCAACATAAATTTGACAAATGAAAAGCTCTTTGTTGATGATCTTTGTGAATAGCGTGTTGTCCACTCTACCAATCTTGAATCCCGCTTCAATGAGAAAGTCCCGGAGCCTCTCATACCATGCCCTAGGAGCTTGCTTGAGTCCATACAAAGCCTTGCACAACCTATAGACATGGTTAGGATATGTAGCATCCTCAAAACTGGGAGGTTGCTCCACATAGAATTCTTCATTGATGAAGTCATTCAAGAAAGCACTTTTAACATCCATTTGAAATAATTTCATTTTATGACTAGATGCATATGCAAGGAGGATACAGATAGCTTCAAGACGTGCCACCGGAGCGAATGTCTCTCCATAGTCCAAGCCTTCAACTTGAGAGTACCCTTTGGCGACAAGTCTTGCCTTGTTCTTCACCACAATACCATGTTCATCTTGCTTGTTCCGGTAGACCCACTTAGTGCCAATCACATTCTTGTTCTTGGGGCGCTCTACCAACTCCCACACTTGATTTCTTGTGAAGTTGTTGAGCTCATCTTGCATAGCCAAGATCCGATCCGGGTCCCCAAGAGCTTCATCTATAGTTGTGGGTTCTATAAAAGAGACAAAAGCATGATGTTTGCAAAATGAGGCATATTGCTTGCGGCGAGTCCTTGTACCACCCTTGGGATCACCCAAGACAAGATCAATGGGATGGTTTGTTGAAGTCCTTGTACGCCTTCCAAATGTTGTAGAGGTGGGATCATCTTGAGATTGAACTTCATCTAGTTCCTCTACTTGATCTTGAGTGTCTTGTGATGTAGGAGGTGGTTCTTGTGAGGAAGATGGACTATCTTGTCTTGTGGGGGATGATGTTGCACGCCTTGGATGATCATCATGGTTATCATCATCGGAGGAGGAGTCTTCATGGATGGAGTGAGAGTCATCATCCTCCTTTGGCTTGATGTCCCCAATAGCCATCTTCTTCATTGCTTCTCGGAGAGGTTCCTTTCCTACATCATCACAACAAAAACCTTCCCCTTGGGAGCCATTAGATTCATCAAACTCCACGTCACATGTTTCTTCAATTACTCGTGTAGAGTTATTGAATACTCTATATGCCTTGGAGTTAGATGCATAACTAACAAACATGACCTCATCTACCCTACTCTCAAACTTCCCTAGATGCTTCCTCTTCTTGAATATGAAACACTTACAACCAAACACCCGAAAGTAGGATATGTTGGGCTTTCTCCCAATGAGAAGCTCATATGGTGTCTTCATCAATAGCCGATGGAGATACACTCTATTTGAAGCATGACACACCGTGTTGATAGCTTCCGCCCAAAACCTTTGAGAAACCCCATAGTCATCCAACATAGTTCTAGCAAGAGTGATGAGTGTCTTGTTCTTTCTCTCTACCACACCATTTTGTTGCGGTGTGTAGGTTGAAGAGAATTCATGCTTTATGCCTTCACCATCACAATACTCTTCCACTCTTGTGTTCCGGAATTCCGACCCATTGTCACTTCTAATCTTCACCATAGATGACCCAAACTCATTTTGGGCCCTTGTAGCAAATTTCTTGAAGATGTCAAATGTCTTGCCCTTGTCCTCCAAAAAGAAAGTCCAAGTATAGCATGAGTAATCATCAACAATGACAAGATAATAGAGATTATCACCAAGACTCTTGTAAGTAGTAGGGCCGAAGAGGTCCATGTGCATGAGCTCCAATGGTCTTGTGGTAGATACATAAGCCTTCATAGGATGATGACTTGCAATTTGCTTGCCGGCTTGACATGCACTACATAACTTGTCCTTCTCAAATGTGACATCCTTCACACCAAGTACCATACCCTTCTTGAAAGCCTTCTTGAGTTGACTCATGCCTATATGTGCAATGCGGCGATGCCATAGCCAACCCTTGGATGTCTTGGAGATAAGGCTAGTCAAGTTTGCTTCATGGGATGCAAAGTCTGCAAGATAAAGATTGCCATAGCGAAATCCCTTGAAAACAACTTCATTAGTTTTCTTGTTAGTAATTGTGACCCCCTCATCATCAAAGGTGCATGAAAGACCAAGGTCACAAAATTGAGCAATGGAAAGCAAGTTATAACTAAAGGAATCCACAAAGAGAACATTGGAAAGGGATAGATCATTTGTTAGAGAGATTTCACCCAATTCGGAGATCCTTCCTTTAGAATTATCACCAAATGATACTTGTTCATGATCTCCCGCATCATCCACTAGTGAGGTAAACATTTTTACTTGGCCAGTCATGTGTTGAGTACAACCACTATCAAGTATCCAATGACTCCCTCCGGCCTTGTAGTTCACCTACACACAAGAAATTAGGATTGAGATTTAGGAACCCAAGCTAGTTTGGGCCCCTTGATGTGAGTGACAAGAACTTTCGGAATCCATAAGCTCCTAGGTGGCTTGACTTTGGGTTTGGCACCAATAAACTTGACCGCAACCTTGCCATTCTTTTGCTTCATCAACAAGAAATGGTTATCATTGTACATAGACTTGAAATTGTTAGGCAAGGTGGGCAAAAGGCAAGTAGGTATTGGGCACTCCCTTGTGTGATGGCCGGTGACCTTGCAATGTTGGCAATAAGACCCAACTTCCTTGTTGAAACACCCATATAGCTCCTTGGACTTAGGAGTTTCCTTGATAGGATTAGGGAAAGAACCAAGTCCCTTTGTCCCATAATCTCTTACATTGTAGTAGAGGATCTCCTTGTGTAACTCCTCACCCTTGGCTAAAGTCTTCACACAAGACCTTAGGCTTCTCACTTCTTCTTCAAGAGCTTTCACCCTAGCATGGTTAGTCTTGGAAGAGGGTGCAACATTTTCATCATTAAGCAAGACCTTAGGTTCTTCAATTAGATCATCACATGAGGTGGAAACATTGGTTTTAGTGACTTCTCTAGCATCTTCATGCCCACTAGAACCAATGGCCTCATATGCAAGCTCAAGCTCTTGATATTTCATCTCTAAGATCACATGATCTTTCTTAAGCTTCTTATGATTTGACTCAAGGGACTTGTTAAGCACGGTTATGTCATCATGCTTGACGATTAGCTCATTGTGCTTATCAAGCAACTTGTTATGGTCATCTCTAAGTGACTTGTTGGACACTACCAAAGCATCACGCTCTTTGCTAAGGTCATTGCGCTTCACAAGTAACTCATCATTTGATAGCTTAAGTTTCTCATGGGTCTCTTCAAGTGCCTTAAGCTTACTCTTTTGTTTCTTAATCATGGAAGTATATTCATCAAGAAGACCCTTAAGAGCATTTGGTTAGAGATCATCATCACTACTAGAAGAGTCACTACTATCGCTATCGCTCACCTTGGAATGCTTTGCCATGAAGCACATAGGTGGAGGTGGAAGCGAAGGCTCTTCATCATCCTTGATAGCAATACCGGCGATCTTCTTGTTCTTTTCTTCTTCACTTTCACTTGATTCACTTGAAATTTCACCACCGGTAATCCACTCATTGGCCAAGAGAGAACGATGTTCGCCCTTCTTCTTGTGGTAGGGCTTGTTTGATGATTTCTTCTTGGATGAGCTCTTCTTGTAGTACTTGGCATCTATCTCATCCTCATCGTTCTTCTTGCTTGAGCTTGATACACGCTTGTCGGGCTTAGGGCAATCATAGGATAAGTGATCATGGCTTCCACAATTGTAGCACTTCCTATTGCTTCCTTCGCCGCTTCTTCTTGATGCCTAAAACTTTTGCTTCTTGGGATCATAGTTGTAGCTCTTCTTGCCAATCTTGGAAAGCATCTTGGTAGTCCTCTTCATGAGAAGAGCTAGCTTTGCATCATCGCTTTCCACATCACTTGAGTCACTCTTGTCTTCGCTTTCACTTGAGGATGATTGAGGCTTTGCTTTGGTCTTCCTCTTTGGCTTGACCTTCTCACTTGCCTTGAGTGCAAGATCCTTCTTGAAGCTTGAGTTGGAAGTAGATGATTCCACTTCATCCATCATGAACATCTCATGGGAGCGGATCTTGTTCATAACCTCGGTGATGGTGAGGGTAGAGAAGTCCTTTTCAAAGAGAAGTGCCTTGACGATGTTGTACTTGGGCTTGGGGAGCGTTTCAAGGATTTTTTGGATGATTTCCTGCTCGGTAAGGTTAGCAACATCGAGAACATTGATATTTTGAATAAGCACACCCATCCTAGAATACATTTGCTCTACACCCTCATCATCATGCATTTTGAACTCATTGAGCTCCACCTTGAGCAACTCATATTTTTCCTCACGGATCTTCTTGTTGCCCACATGGATGTCTTTGAGTTGCATCCACACCTCATGGGCGGTCTCCAAAGAATAGACCCGATCAAACAATTACTCATCTAGTGCCTTAAAGATATGATTTCTAGCACGCGAGTTCCACTTGGCCTCACTCTTGGTGGGAACCCTAGGCAAAGGATACATGGTGGTGAGCCATGCATCGTGGTGTTGTGCTTGAAGGTAGCTAGCCATTCTATGTGCCCAAAAGCTGAACCGTTTCCCCGCCAACTTGGGAGGGCCATTGCCACTACCTTTCCCCATCTCTCTAGGTGGTTAAGCCAAGCAAATAGAGAGCCTAGCTTTGATACCACTTGTAGGATCAATGGCCCGTAGAAGGGGGGTTGAATATGGGCCTTCTTTTCAATTTCTAAAGCAAGAAGTAAACCTTAGCCTATCAACTAGTGTTGCCCATCTAAAAAGGTTTTTCTCTACTACTAAGCACACTAACATGAGTTTCCTTAGCAAATATCACACTAAGAGATATGAACCACCCTAGTCAAGATAAGAGGCAAACAAGCAACTTAAAGAGGACTAGAGCAAGGAAACTTAAGTGCGGAAATTAGGTGCTGAAAATAAATGCAAGAAGGTAGAGAGAGGCACAAGAGACAACCGGATTTTTTTCCCGTGGTATCGAGAAGTTGACGCTCCCCCCTAATCCACGTTGGAGCACTCACTAAGAGTATTGCTCCCCCTCAAGTCACCAAGACTCAAGTGCTCACTAATAGTACCCGTTCTCATCTCCGGAACGGTGGGTCTCGAACCGTGTACACCAAGCTTTCTTGAGGCTCCCACAATCTCCAAGAGCTCACCAAGAACCCCCAAAGCACCAAGACCGTCTAGGAGTCGTCAATCTCCAAGAGTAACAAGCCCACACACCTTCACTTGACCTGAGCACTCAGCTAAGCCATGTATGCACCTTGAAACCCTTGATCACTAAGAAAAAGCTCCTCAAACAAGAGGAAGAGAATCCCAAAAGAGCAAGAACACAATCTCCTTCTCTCCTTGGCTGCTGTAGATCTTCAGAGTGGCAAAGGCAGCTCAAGAGATGCAGGGGGTCATATATATAGGCCTAGAAAGGGTGGCTAGCCGTTGGAAAAGTTTCCCTGAAAAGTAGTACCGTCGGATGAACCGACGGTTCCCCCTGCGCGAGCGTCGGATCATCCGGTCACTCACAAGTCCCTGAAATAGCCGTTGAACCAAGTGACCCAGTCAATGCACCGATGCTATCATCCGACGCACCGTCGGTCTATCCGGTGCTGAAGAGCACCCACTCGGTGCGGTACTGTATGGTTTAAACACAGGCGTCGGATGAACCGCTGAGGTGTCCACGAAGCGTCGGTTCATCTAGTGCTGAAGACGAAATCTTGGCGCGTCTCTGTATGATTTGAATGAGGGCGTCGGATGAACCGCTGGTCAAGACGTCGGATCATCCGGTGCTGAAGCGTCTGAACTCCAAACCTTACTATTACCAAACCCTAAGGCACCGGATGAACCGATGCTAGGGCCGTCGGTTCATCCGACGGTCACTTTTGAAAATTCCAGCCGCAGAACTCATCCGACGAATGTAGAATGGAGGGCGTCAGATCATCCGACGCTGAGACTTTGATTTTAACTCGTCCAATTCAAGCGCCTTTGAGTTTTCCGTCGATTCTTTTGCTTCCAATGTGTTTCCATGAGTACTTTGAGCTGTATAGTATCCAAGGAACTTGAGTGTGCATATTTTCATGGCTTTTGGTGCATGGTCAAGCACTAGTGCATGAACCCCTCTTAATAGTATGGTCAAACACTACAAACTAGCAATCCAAGTGTCCTTCATCTCCTTGTGACACTTGGAACTAACAAAGTCCTTAGCCTTGTAGTATTTGTCCATTGATCGTCCATAAAATCAAATTGAGGGGTATCTTTTCATTCAATACTTATGACAACAACCCAAGATATTATCCGCTACAAAACAAAGGTTAGTCACAAGTATATGGTTGTCATTTATTGTCAGATATTTAGATCTGGACAGCCCACAGGGGGGTTGATCCCGGTGGTTTAGTTGTTCGGCGAGGGGGAATCTAAGGCTAAGAACTCGAAGGTTGCGCACGAGCACATGGAACACAGAGAACACGGCGAGTTTATATTGGTTCGGGCCTCCAGAGAGTAAAACCCTACGTCCAGTTGTTGGTGTAGATTCCTTGAGGATTGCGTGATTGTACAAGGGTCACCTTGCCCGCCTTATATTGGCCAGCAGACAAGGTCGGTTCCCAGATTCCTGGTCGGTTACGACCAGGAGACCTAAGTCTAGCTGATTACAACACTTGCCATATCCGTCGATCTGCTTGGTCGGAATCCACCGATGTCTTGTCTTGCACGCCAAGTCGTGTGGTCGTTCCGGATAAGGTCCTCTGGGGAATCTTCTAGAAGGTCTTCAAGAGGTCGTGTGGACCACAAACTTGGTCGTTTGGGCCCACTAACAGGTCGGCGGGTCTTCTGGTAGGCCGGACCCACTTGTCGGGGACGGTCGTGAGCCTGGTCGGTGGGGACCCAGGGGTACCCATGTCTCACAAGCCCCCGAGCGAGGTGTAGGCGCAGCGACCTTAGAAAGGTCATGAAGAAGTCGTAGAGCTATCGACAGGTCGAATAGCATGCACGTCGGTCAAAAGAAAAGAACAAATCGACTTTGCAACCGACCTTCTTATAGTCTTGCCGAACGCAGCAAGGTCGAGTGACGACCTATAGGAAGCAGGCTTCCAATAGATCGAAACGACGATGAAAAAATTCAGAGGGCGTCAAGGACGCACTCATAGAGTAGTATCTGAGCATCGTGGCGGGCAGGATGGCCGGTATGATGATCCAAAAAAGAAAAAGAAGTAGAAATAGATCGAGTACCGACTTGATGAGAAATAGGTTTCCCAACAGGTCAGTATGATGAAGAAAACAAGAGGGCGTCAAAGACGTTCTCGTAGAGTAGTCCCCGAGCATTGAAGCAGGCAGCATGGCTGGTTTGATGCTCAAAAAAGAGAAGAAAACGGAGTCATGGTCTTGATCGAACGGAGTGTAGAGACACCCAGATCTCCTAGCATAGCTGCAAGGAGTCTGGTAGGGCCGACCTCGAGGAGGCCTTGTAGGCGTGCCGACCTCAAAAGAGGCCTCAAATCGATGATGTCTAGTATTCGAGGATACCCAGCAGGATGTTGAAAGGCGTGTCGCACGAAGAGGTCTTCTGTAGTAGTCGAAACGGTCAACGAGGAGGCTGGAGAAAACTGTTGATCTTGAATGAATGGAGTGTAGAGACACCCAGATATCCTGCATAGCTGCAAAGAGTCTGGCAGAGCCACCCTAGGCATGCCGACCTCAAGAAGGTCTCAAATCAAAAAGCGCCCAAGCATCCAGAGATACTTGGCAGGGCCACTAGGCGCGCACCCCACGGAGAGGCCTTCATTCCTAACGTAAAATCTTGGGTGTCCAGAGCAGGCTGGCAGGGCTACAAGAGCACACCGACCTCAGGAAAGTCATGCATCTAGGACGCCCAACTAGGTTGGCAGAGCCGTAGACATACCAAGGTATTGCAAGACCTAGGCATTTGGGGCACGCCGACCTCAAGGAGGTCATTTTGGTGTCCAGACGACCAACATAGCTGCTGATCATCCAGCGGAGCCATGGCACTAAGGTATTGACGATATCAGCGATAGGCACACCGACCACAGGGGCCCGACGAAATCGTAGACGTGAAGCTTCTGATCTCCAGGCGCCCAGACGGATCTGGCAGAGCAGCGAGGCACGCCTACCCCAGAAGGTCTTCAATCGAACCTACGACCATTCTGCTCAGGAAATAGAAATATAGGCTGATTGGAGTAGGTCTATTTATGTGCAGAGCCATAGCGGGTGCACCAGGACGCAGAGCCTAGCGGGTGCAATGAAGTCGTCAAGTCGTAAAAAGGGTGCATGTAATCGTCGTCGTCGTCGTTGTCTGTAGATGTAATGAGGCGCAGGGCCCTCTGACGCAGAGTCAGGCTTGTCGTTTATCGTAGATTGCGGGGTCACGGGTCAACAGTGGTCGGAGATTCTCTTGCCACCCAGAAAATGACAAACTGCCCACGAATCAAGGAGTGCACTGTAGACATGTGATTCTGCGGCGGGCTCAGGCATCATTGATGCACTAGCGACAAAAACGTCGCGAGACAGGGTAAAGTCATCGCCTTTAATCACGCACATGTCTGCAGGCCCTCCGGACTACGTGGTGTCAGTGTCATCACTTTGCCAGCTGCCCGAGGCCCGGCTTTGGCTATAAATAGCACCGTGAGGCTGAAGGAGGCAAGCACCGAGCATTGTTGAGCTATGAAGCCGCATGGTAGTTTTGAGACCATGCCATGGGCATGTGTCCGTCCACCAGACTGTAGGATGCTTTGTCTGTAGAAGCTTGGAGCTAGAAGAACTCTTGCGAAATGTAGGCAGCACACCCACTCTTTGTACCTTGTCTCAGCAAGGAATCAAGGAGAGTTTGGAGGTGATGCTGTAGAGGCTCGAGGTGCAGCTGCAGGTCCTTGGTGAGCATGAGATGCTCGTCGGAGGTTTGTGGCCCGCGTCGAGGAGCAAGCTCGTGTCTGCATTCCATAGTCCGGCACAGAGCATGCCCTGTTACGTGCGGCGTCGCGCAGCTATTCACCGCAAGGGCACCATCGAGGTCCTGAGGCTAGAAGAATTCTTGCGATGTGCTCGGCTATAGCAGAGTACACCTCAAGGATTGCTCTAGGTGGATCAGGTCTTCGAGTACGTTTGTATGTTTGTGACGGGTTCTGGATCCAATAAGGTCGCATGCGACTTGTGTACCTTCGAAGTTCCCGTGTAATGTTCGCTCTCTTCTGTCTTGTAATGGTCATTTTTGACGAAATTATTCATCAAAGACCTAAAGTGACGCAATTTGGGGGCTTATCGACCTCGTGAGGATAGAAATGTGTTATCAGGACAACCTGATAGCTTTGTTGTATTCACGACCTAGACTCAGGGTATAGGTCGCTGGACTATCCGTTGAGTATATATCCGTTGGCGCAAAATCCGGCGAGATCGACTCGCGAAATTATCGGCACAGAGTCGTTACGGCGAGCTCCTTACTGTGGAAGGAGCCGCAATGGGCGGACCCGGTGGGGCCCGTATAAATAGAGCAGCGGGGACCAGCGTTGACTGCCCCCTTCGTCTTCTTCCTCCTTTCGCCATCACCGCCGAAATCGCCGCACCTTAGCCGCCGCACACTCCACCGCGAAGCGCCGCCCTAGAATCTGCAGTGCGCCGCCGTCTGTTGCAGACTGCGCGCCAGCTCCCCCATCCGCGCGCCGCTCCACTTCGTATGCGAATCAAAACCCTAGTAAACTTTAGATCCAGATCCACTCAAGCTCAAGAAATGGCGGCCGCGGCTCGTCAAATCCCAGACCCGCGGACGGTGTGGGAACCCTCGACGGTAACCGAGGCGAAGATCCAAACGGTGGTGGACCGTGGGCTTCTAAGGTCCAAGGTGGAGGTGGAGTGGAAGGCGCCTACGGGCGAGGCCTTCCCGTCGGAGGACGACAAGGAGCAGGTCGTCTTCGTTTCCTTCTTCGAACGTGGGTTCAACATTCCCGCCGGCGACTTCTTCAGAGGTCTCCTCTTCTACTACAAGCTGGAGCTGGTACATCTCGTCCCCAACTCCATAACCGTAGTTTCATCATTCATCCACTTCTGTGAGGCATACCTGGGGATAGCGCCCCACTTCCTTCTCTGGCGACATCTCTTCAGCGTCAAGTCCACCGGCAAGCACACCAGTGTTGTGGGGGCTGTCATATTCTGCTTGAGGTCGGGTCTCAAGACAGAATGGATTGATACGGACCTGCCAGACAACACTATTGGGTGGAGGTCGGAATGGTTCTACATCGCTGATCAGCGACCGGCGCTCCCGAAGCGTACTGGGCACAAGCCCATGAAGATACCGGAGTGGGACCTGCAGCTGTCCTCGCGCGAGATGGACGATGTCAAAGAGGTTCTTGTACTAGTGCGCGACCTCAAGGAGAGGGGCGTGATGGGAGGCTCGGTGGCGAGGTCATTCTGCCGTCGCCTGATCCAGCCAATCAAGGATCGGGTGCATCCGGCATATGAATATTGGGGGCAATCAGACCCCACTCGCGAGGTCAACCGCAAGGTCTCCCAAGAGGAGATGATGGCCAGGGTGTCGCAAATCTATGCTGGGCGTGCACGAATCAAGAAGTGCCCAAAGGCATTTTCCTTGACCCGACCAGCCGACCCTGTAAGTCCTGGGACTAGTAGGTCGTTTGTTCTGTTCCTTTGTTTACGTCGATCTTACTCTTTTGTACTTATTTGTTGCAGGCTCGGGAGATGCAGTTTTGGTGCCCAGCACCCCTACCTAGAGGCGAGGAGCCTCGTCGGAAACTGAGGTCGGACAAGTACCAACCTCCAGTAGTTGGGCTGCTAGAGAATTATGAATCAGACTCGTCGGTGGAAGCTGATGAAGATACCGACCCGAAGGTCGGTGATGATGTGGTGAACCGCCAAGAGGCGAGCAGCGCCACAAAGCCCAGGCGTAAGACAAGGGTAGCGACGGCAAAGCAGTCAACTACGAGGGCAGCTCCTAAGGTCGAGGCGGCAAAGACCGCCAAACTTGAAGCTGACAAGAAGAAGAGGAAGAGGAGGCCAAGCCCTCCACCGGCGGTCGAGACGCCGATAATTCCCACACCTTCGACCAGGGAGGTCGAAGATGATGAAGATGAAGCCACCGATGACCCACCGGTCGTTGAAGATCGGACGGCGAGGAGGTCGTTGAGTCCCGCGGCCAAGAGGTAGCGGGAGTTAGAGCAGAAGACGACGGAGGACGACCTCCGTCAAATGAGGGAGGCGCAGCGAGCTGCTACTGGTGCACAGGCAAGGATGCCTTTGAAGATAAAAGTACGGCCTTTTAGGCCGAAGCCACGTGCCGTGGCTACTGTGAGGTAGGGTCGTTGCGCTGAAGTTCATTAATTTGCTAGCTGTTGTTGGTTCTTGCATTGTGTTGACGAGGATTTCTGCAGGTCAGATGTCCAACCCCAGAGCGCCTTGGGTGCGCAAGGGTCACCTTCACGGTCAAGGTCGTCCGACCATGAGGCCGGGGCTCGGACTTTGGTTGACGACGTGGTGACGTCGCCTCCACCGCCTGCCGCTGAGGCCGGAGCACAAGGTTCCGTGGGCGATGTCGGGGCTTCAACCTCTCCACCTATCATCGACGTGGACCCCATCAACGCGGTGCCCAGCACATCGGCTCAGGGCCCAACTGCGGACCCGATTTAGATCGAGCGGCCGCAAGAGAACCCAGAAACAACCGGTGTGCAGGCACCGGGTTCGACGTCAATGGGGCCGACGTTGAGGCGTGAAGAGATTGATTGGACTGGAACGCCCTGGCAGGAGGATATCTTCGACGACAATGAGGATATGAGGGCGGTTCGCAATGCGATCTTGACTCTCAACCAGGCTTTTACGGTAAGCCCTTCTCTCGTGCTATCTTTGGCAACTTGTTTTGAGACTGGTCTTGACGACCTGATTTCTTGTTTTTATGAAGCAGTCGCTGGCTGACCGTGCCAAGGGCAGGGCCGACCTGCTGAAGAATGCTGCAGCCATGCAACTGCGGGTGGTCGAGCTTGAGTAGGAGCTCAAGCAGGTCCGTGAGACGGCGGCGGCGGACAAGAAGAAGCTCGAGGATGAGCTGGCTGAAGAGAAGCAGAAGACCCGAGAGGCCAACACGCAGTTCAATGCCGCGAACGTTGGTAAGATCAATTTGCTTACGGGTTTTTTATCATCATTGTCTTGTACTGCTGAGGACCTGACCTCGGAGTGTTGTTTGTATGTTGCAGATTTCCACAGGCGCGAGGACGACCTCAAGAACGAGCTGAAGAACACCAGGGAGAGGGTTCGAAGCTTGGAGGTGAACCTACAGGAGGTCGATGCTGGCGCCCAGGAGCTGAAGCGGGTGATGAAGGAGACCATAGACAGTGAGTTCACTGTATCTCAAAAGCTGGCTTATGAGAAATAGGCTCGACGGGATCTTGAGGTCAGCCTTGAGATAGCTTTGAAGTCGCTGCAGAATGACCAAGTGATCATTGCAGGACAAGAGGTGGAGTTAAACGACCTGAAGAATGCTGCACATTTTGCGATAGACATAATAGCGTCGCAGGTCGAGGGGGAGGAGCCCAAGCCTGCTATCGACCGTCTTATAGCCACACCCGAGAAGCTGCTCGACCTCTTGAAGGCGACGAGCTTGGCGGCGGCTACAGAGGCGTTGGTCCGGGTGAAGTCCCACTACCCCGACGTTGACATGGTCAAGGTCGGAGAGAGCTCAGACCCGACGAAGGATCTGAAGGCCTTGGAGCTTGAAGTGCGTGGCGCCGCTACAACAGTAATGGACGCCCTTGATTATGAAGGCGACGACGGGGAAGAGTAGTCGTAGTCTTGGAGCTGTACCCCCTCCTTCTCTCAGTCATGTAAAATATTACTTCATATCCTTCTTTTGTGGCCTGCATGACGTACTTGTTTTGTGTTTGCGCGAACTTGGTAGTCTTGAAGCGATGTGTCTTGTATCATATGCCGCTGACCACTACTCATGGAGAGGCTGGCTTACCGACCACCACAGCTCAGCGGGGAGGCTTACGTGTGATCGGTGCGCGGGAGGGAGTCTAGGACTCAGGTTTTGCAACCTTTACGACCAAGCAGGCTCGCAACAACACAAAGTAGGTAGTCATGAGGGACGACGTCCTCAGGTCAAACGACCCATATGTTGGCATGAGCCAAGCCCCCGAGCATGTCGAGGGGGAGGAACAGAAATCTTAACCCCCGGTCTCACGACTCATGTATTGGCTTTTGGCCAAGCCCCCGAGCATGTCGAGGGGGAGGGTTTATGACGTGAAAGAGGACGAGGTAGGACTCAAGACACAGCAGATGACTGCTTTAATTAATATTTATTGAAACTGAAAAAGTACAAGGACAAGGAATACATAGCTGTAATAAAAACTATTCTACGGGTAGAATTGTCGTAGATGCTCCACGTTCCAAGGGTTGGGTACACCTTGCCCGTCGCCCCACTGGAGGCGATATGTGGATGGGCTGATGACTTCGGTGACGATGAAGGGTCCTTCCCAAGGGGCAGAAAGCTTGTGCATGACGTCGGTCTTCTGGATACGCCTTAAGACTAGGTCGCCAACGTTAAAGGAGGTCTCCTTGACATTGCGATCATGGTACCGATGGATTTGCTGGTCGTGACAAGCTTGCCTCATAACGGCTGCCATTCTCTGCTCCTCAAGGCTATCGAGGTCGACACGACAAGTCTGCTCAGCGTCGCCCTCTTCGTAGAACTGTATGCGTGGAGCTCCGAAGGTGACGTCGGTGGGTAGGATGGCCTCGGAGCCGTAGACCAAGAAGAAAGGCGAGAAGCCCGTGGCAGAACTAACTTGGGTTCTTAGACCCCAAATCACGTGTGGTAGCTCGGCTAACCACCGGGTAGCGTAGTTTGAAGCGTCATCAAAGATTCGATCTTTGAGAGCTTGAAGAACCATGCCGTTGGCACGTTCGACCTGGCCGTTGCACCTAGGGTGGGCGACCGAGGAGTAGTAGACATCGATCGTGTTATCTTGGCAGAAATCCCAAAAGGCAGACCCTATAAAGGCCGACCCTAGGTCGGTGATGATCCTATTGGGCACACCGAAGCGATGTGTTACGTCTTGCATGAATTTTGCCGCTTCTTCCGACGTGACTTTTGCAACAGGTCAGACTTCAATCCACTTGGTGAATTTGTCGACGGCCACGAGGATATACCTGTAGCCGCCTGGGGCGGTTCGGAATGGACCCACGGAGTCGAGGCCCCACATGGCGAAGGGCCAAGATGGGGGAATTGTGCGCAGGGCCTGAGCTGGCAGGTGCTGCTGTTTGGCAAAGAATTGGCATCCTTTGCACCTCTTTACGAGGTCTTTAGCGTCAGACATGGCCGTGGGCCAGTAGAAGCCGGATCGATATGCCTTGCCGATCAGATTGGTAGAGGCTGCGTGGCAGCCACACTCACCGCCATGAATCTCAGCCAGGAGCTGTAGACCTTCTGATCGCAAGATGCACTTCATCAAGACGCCGGTAGAGGTGGCTTTTCTGTATAGGTCGTTACCTATCACGACGTAGTTGGCACTTCGTCGCGTGACATGCTCTCGCTCAGCCTTGTCTTCTAGGACTCGTTGATCGAGTAGGAAGGCTAAGAAAGGCTTGCGCCAATCATCTTCTTTCTCCGTCATCAGCACGTCGCGGGGAGGTGTTGTGGTTAGGTTGGGCTGTTCTGAGTCTGGGTTGTCCGGGTCCAACAGCTTGATCGACGGCTTGCGTAGGTCTTGGACGAACACACCTGCCAGGACTAGAGCCCTCTTGGAGCCTAGTTTGGAGAGTACGTCGGCGGCCACGTTATTGTTGCGTGGCACGTGCAGAAACTTAATTCCCTCGAAGTGACCTTCGAGCTTGCGAATCTCAGCACAGTAAGCGTCCATTGTGTCTTTGACACAATCCCACTCTTTGTTGACTTGTTCGATGACGACCTTAGAATCGCCATAAGCCAGTAGTCGCTTGATGCCAAGGGACACTGCTATACGGAGCCCATGAATTAGAGCTTCGTACTCTGCTCCATTGTTGGAGGCCTTGTAGTGTATCTGCAGGACGTACTTGAGTTGTTCTCCCTGTGGAGAGATGAGTAATACACCTGCTCCTGCGCCTTCGAGGTTGAGGGCGCCGTCGAAGTACATTATCCAGTGTTCAGGCCTCTCCTTGGGAGGGGGCATCTGGATGTCCGTCCACTCTGACACAAAGTCAGCTAGGATCTGTGACTTGATCGCCTGCCGAGGGCAGAACTCGATGTCGAACTCTCCAAGCTCAACCGACCACTTGACGATGCGACCGTTAGCGTCGCGGTTGCGGATGATCTCTCCCAGCGGAAACGATGATGGCACTGTGATCTTGTGAGCTTGGAAGTAGTGGCGAAGCTTTCTCGACGTGATTAGGAGTGCATAGAGCAACTTCTGAGGCTGTGAATACCGTATTTTAGCGTCGGCCAGGACCTCGCTCACATAATACACAGGTCGTTGAACAGGGTAGGCCTGCCCTTCTTCTTGTTCTGCGACGAGGACCGTGCTGACCACATGATTGGTGGCAGAGATGTAGAGTAGAAGGGTTTCCCCTGGTATTGGTGGCGTCATGATTGGAGGTGTGGTCAAGGACTCTTTGAGAGCCTCGAACGCCTTCTGTGCTTCTTCATCCCATACAAACTTATCTGCCTTCTTCAATAGCTTTAAGAAAGACAGACCTTTCTCGCCGAGTTTGCTGATGAAATGACCTAGGGCCGCCATCATACCTGTGAGCTTCATGACGTCAAGATGGTTTGGCCATGTTGCGTATTGCGTCGACCTTGATGGGGTTGGCTTCAATGCCTCGGTGTCCGACCATGAAGCCCAGAAGCAATCCGGAGGGTACACCGAAGACGCACTTGGTTGGGTTGAGCTTCCACTGAAATTCTCGCAGGTTGGTGAAGGTCTCCGTAAGGTCGGCGATGAGCTGGTCTTGTTCAGTGGTCTTGACAACCACATCGTCGACGTAGGCTTCTACGTTTTTCCCAATCTGAGAACTTAGGCATTTCTGTATCGCCTTCTGATAGGTCGCACCAGCGTTTTTCAGGCCAAAGGTCATGACCTTGTAGCAGTAGATGCCATTTGGCGTTATGAACACCGTCTTGTCTTCATCGTCGGGGTTCAGGGCTATCTGGTGATACCCAGAGTAGCAGTCGAGGAAGTAGAGTAGGACGCTACCGGCTGTGGAGTCCACGACCTGGTCGATGCGAGGGAGAGGGAAGGGATCTTTCGGGCAGTGCTTGTTAAGGTCGGTGTAATCGATACACATCCTTAATCCTCCAGTCTTCTTGGGTACAAGGACCGGGTTTGCGAGCCAAACCGGGTGTTTACATTCTCAAATAAATCCTGCAGCTAAGAGCTTACAGACTTCTACTTCTATAGCTTGCTTTCTATCTTTTGCAAATCGCCGGAGCTTTTGCTTGATAGGTCGTGCGGTCTTGCTTACTTCAAGGGCGTGCTCAGCCAGCTCCCTGGGGACACCGGGCATGTCAGATGGGCTCCAGGCGAAGATGTTAGCGTTGTCCCGGAGGAAACTGGTGAGCGCGAGTTCCTATTTGGGGTCGAGGTCGGCCCCGATGGTGACTTCCTTGGATGCGTCGGGCAGGCCAAGGCAAACTTTCTTCACAGCAGGACTTGGGTTCGAGGCTGTGGCTGTACGCTTCTGCTCTGGCACCTCCAGAGTGGTTTGGTCAATCTTGGCGGCCTGAGCGACCATGACCGTGGCTGCGGCTTTGTAGGCAGAATCTTTGGCGAGTTCGACGGTGGAGCTCTCACAGTTGTAGGAGACCATGATGTCACCAAGGACGGAAAGGATCCCGTTTGGTGCTGGCATCTTCATGATGAGGTAGGTATGGTATAGCCATGAATTTCCGCCAGCAGATCTGTCCTGACCTGCTGGTTGGAGGTGACCTTTGCCCTCGATGACGAGGCAAGCGGCTGGAGCGGTGGATTCCGCCGGCATAGAGCCGAAGCAGATGTCGACGGGGTTGGCGAGGATGTCCGCCATGCTCTCCAGGAAGATGACATCATTGGTCGAAGCCATCGAGTTGCACGAAGAACCTTAGATCCTGCCCCTACCTGGCGCGCCAACTGTCAGATGGTTAGATCTGGACAGCCCACAGGGGGGTTAATCCCGGTGGTTTAGTTGTTCGGCGAGGGGGAATATAAGGCTAAGAACTCGAAGGTTGCGCACGAGCACACGAAACACAGAGAACACGGCGAGTTTATACTGGTTCGGGCCTCCGGAGAGTAAAACCCTACGTCTAGTTGTTGGTGTAGATTGCTTGAGGATTGCGTGATTGTACAAGGGTCGCCTTGCCCGCCTTATATTGGCCAGCGGACAAGGTCGGTTCCCAGATTCCTGGTCGGTTACGACCAGGAGACCTAAGTCTAGTTGATTACAACACTTGCCATATCCGTCGATCTGCTTGGTCGGAATCCACTGATGTCTTGTCTTGCACGCCAAGTCGTGTGGTCGTTCCGGATAAGGTCGTCTGGAGAATCTTCTAGAAGGTCTTTAAGAGGTCGTGTGGACCACCAACTAGGTCGTTTGGGCCCACTAACAGGTCGGCGGGTCTTCTGGTAGGCCGGACCCACTTGCGGGGACAGCCGTGAGCCTGGTCGGTGGGGACCCAGGGGTACCCATGTCTCACATTTATCACCGAAACACACCCTTACCAAAGGTGCGAAAGGGCCTAGATGGTTACACAGCAGTCGCAGTGAGGAGGGAGCCGTTGTTCCTTTGGTGGGGGCGCGTGAGCGGACCTGCTGGGTGTAGCTCCCGAGCCTGTGAGCGAGTTTGCAGACTTCGTCATGAGGTCAGCATTTTTTTGCTGGAGTCAAGTGTCCATCGTTTTGGTTTTGTTTGCGGGTTCCCTTGCTGGCCAAAAATGCAGCGTCCGTGTGAGCTTATAGCGAGCCAGTTTGAGCAAAGCCTCAACGTCTATGTTCGTCGGGTTTCGAATGGATCATCTGGTGATCAATTTCAGATTCCTGGTGGTGGGATCATCTGGTTATCGAGCCCGTTCGACCGGACCCAGTGGCTCTTGGCCTATCCGTTGGAGGAAAAAAATTCATGATATTACTTTCCTCCAGGACCCGAACGTAGCTCGAGATGCCCATGACGCTCGTGCACCCGAGTGCTGGCCACTGGGGTGCATCCTTCGCCGCCCCTCGCTCAATGAGGTGCCCGGGAGCGGTGTCGAACCCTTCGACGGGCCAACCTTCGAACCCTTGGGTGTTAATGGGCCGTTTAGGCATTTTCAGCCTCGCATCTCGTTTGCCTAGGCGGTTTTCAGCTGACTGAGGCAGAACTCGCCGTGAGGTTGATGAGCTCGGGCCACGCACCCCGCTCTACGGACACATCCCCTCGCGCTAGTCTCGACGACGACCATGGAGGAGTAAATCCCAACTGAAACCACAGAAAATATCGTTTCCGAAAAGGACGGTTAGCTTAAAAATTTTGGGTAGTGTACTAAAAAATTCATGACCACGAACAAACTTTAAGCTGCTTATTCATTTGTACAAAAAGAGTTATCGCCGGCCGACCCTTTCTTAACGTCAAGGTAGCGGAGTTCGAGCTATCAAGCGGAAGAGACCGGGCGCGCGGGTGAGAAAAGGAACCGTAGCCGCTGGGGCATAGGTTTCTCGAATTCCACCAGTTCGACTCGACTCGTTTCGTCGCAACTCAAGTTTCGACCTTGTCATAGGAGAAGGGGTCGGTCGAAAAGGTTTTCACAAGATTGGTGTTGTCCAACCCTTTTTCTCACACCGAGGTGGAGGAATTCGAGCATGTGAACGAAAGAAGCCGACCACACTAGTGGGCGAGGGAGCCGTAGCCACTGGGGCGTAGGTTTCTCACAATACGACCAGTTTAGCTTGACTCCTTATATCACAATTCACTTTTCGGCCTCGCCGTTTGAAGAAGGGTCGGGAGCGACTAATTTTATTCGAAAAAACCTAGCACTCTTGCATAGCGCAAATAAATTAAGGGTATGAGTGACATAGATGATTTGGCGTTTCACGCGTTGGGGACGTTCTCGCTAGCAGTTCAGAGCTCGCAGAAACTCGATCACGACCGCCAAGCCCCGGGTCGGTCGGGACGGCAAAACGAAGATGTGCACCCGATTTCCTGATGATCACAAGAAAAATCGTTTCCCGAAATCAAGAAGGCCATGGTTGCTCGAGGGAGAGCAATTAATTAGACAGTCATGTAATGGTCGGGCCATAATGCCCGAAAGTTCATAACTGTAAAATGAATTTTATCGCTTTCGTTCGTTTTTCGTACGCTCCTCCGACCCTCACCTCATTGTTAAGATAGTACAAAAATGGATTTGACAGCATAGAAGAGACGTAAGACTCTCGCATTCCGACCAGCACGAGATGGTTCTTCCAACTGTTATCCTATTCTCAACCTCAAAATTTGAGCGTGGATCGGATGTGCGGCACGTCAGTTGCGTGAGTGTGTCGTTATCGAGCCCCCGAGTGAGGCCCGGCCCCTAGCCAGTCGCGAGGTCGGGCGCCACTCGGCAGCAAGTGAAAGAAAAAAGAAATTGTAACGTATACAGATTTTATAGGGATGAAAGTAACTTAGCTTTCTAACGTATACACGGTTGCACAAGGTAACGCTTGAAGTCAAAGCTGCTCACGCCATCGTCACAATGCGGATTCACGTGGCGACTTGCAGCGGTGTCGACGACCCTAATGCATTTGACAGCTGTGCCGCCGTAAGGGACTTCAGAGACGGATCGCCTGCCAGGTTTTTGAATGTGAAGTGGTAAAGTCAACCTGTGTTGCAGAGTGGAGAGCTTGAAGCTCTTAGACGTTGCTCCATGTTGAAGCAAGTAGGATGCTAACGTGTCCATGCCCTTGATTTTGAGTGGTGAGTGACCACGTGGATGAGCAAGTCTATATGCTGAGACTTGAATAAGAAGATGAGGTGATGTAGTTACACTTTAAATAGGCATACTGATTCCGAACTATCCATTTTTTATTTAGTCATTATTTACTTGTACAACCATTCGACATGACGGTGGAGAGCGCACTCCGTCCGTTGCTTGATTTTCTTTTTTATTACTTTCATATTTTTCTGCAATGGAGCATATCATACTCAATCACAAGGTCCCGGTCATACGCTGGGTCCTGGGTTGCAGCTGTCCGTCGGCCTACGATTTCCATCCCACTTTGCATGCTTAGTCTCCCCTAAATGGTCCTATACCTTAAAAATAGAGGATATTAGAACCAAAACGAGTCGCAACGATGTTCCGCAAACAACCCCTTAATTTTCGCGGGCTTCCACTCATCCCCTAAACCTCGGGGAGACCCCTTCCTCCCCCAAGCCTGGGAGAGGTATATCGAGGATACTGCTGCAACAAAAAAAATAGACGATCAAATTATTTAAAGAAGATGGTTTTTAGAGGACACTATTACATATAGCCTCAGTCAACAGCACTGGCTACACCGTACCGTCATCCTTTGTTCTATAGGGACAATGGAGAGAATTGACGTTCACTTACTTGTGAATGGGATGATAACCACTTGCACAAGGTGGATCTATCATAGAGAAGTTTTGGATGATATGGTTGACGAAGATGCAAATTTTCAAGATAATGGGGTTCAGGAAAATACAATTCTGCAGGATGATGGGGTTGAGGAAATTGCAATATTACCGGATGCTGAGAGGGTTGTGGATAATGCAGCTCCACGGGATGGTGGTGATCAGGAAACCTTCTAGGAAAAGAAATATATATCGGGTCTGGAGGAGGATGAAGGATCTGAAGATGGAATGTCTAAATTGATTGCTGACATGTGCAAGGGTGAGGCGCTCATAGAGAATATGTTTGAATTTGTAAAAGAACATCTAGACTGTAAGGTGTCAGCGACATCTAGGTATACACAATTTGCAGTTGTTGTGAAGTTACTTCATATAAAGTCTTTTCATCATATCAGCGACGTCGCATTCGATGCATTTGTTTAGAAACCGAAGCATCTCGCAAGGAGTTTCTGAGTGTGGAGAGTCATGTGACTGGGTTTGTAGTCTTAGAAATGTTCAAAATAGATTTTCTCTTCAAAACTTTTTCTCTAGTGAATAGACAACATAGATTGTCTCATGTTAATTTATGGTAATTTTTTGCATCCATTTGATAATTTTAGTATATTAACTATAATTATGGAAATTTCAGAGATAATCTAATTTAAGCCAACTATACTACCAGAGATAGCAAAACCTTTCACATTCAGCTAGAGAAAGAACATAATTGATCTAATGTGTATAGGAGAGGTAATTTAGCTTTATGGTAGCAATCTTATTGATTCATCAGTATGAATACACTGAATTTCAGCTACTTCTTATTTGTTGTAGAGAAAAGTAGTTGTAGAGAATGCATGGTGGATCTTGTTCGTTGTAGAGAAAATGTAGTTGTAGAGAATGGTGGATCTTAGTTGTTGTAGAGAAAAAGTAGCTATAGAGAATGTTGGCACAATATAGTTGTGGAGAATGGTGGATCTTATTTGTTAGTAACATTATTTCTACATAACCTTAATCATGTATAGTTTCTAGTTGTAAATATGGCTGTTGGCCTACCCGGATCTGCCAGTTAACTATGCATTGAAATGGGCTTCGAACCAACATTGCAGAGGGCAATCTACACATATCCAAGCATAGTAAGTTAAACGTAGACCATTCAACCTATACCATGGCTCAAAGAGACACTTCTACATCTTGGGGTCGATCACATTGGTGTTGAAACATTCCGTCTGGAGAATGGACACACACAATGTAAAATTGTTTTCGCTGTTTACGCTAGGGCGGGTAATCAGCACGTTTAGAGTTTATACATCTCTAGGATGGGCAGCGGCAAATATCACTTAATTAGTGCCCAAAAAGATGCTGTGCAAGAATGTTTAAAGGGACTTGATAGGATTGGGTACAATATTCCAACATAGTCCTCCACGAGAATGGGAGCTTTAGAAGTGGGTCTTCACCATGATATTGGCACCTTTTGTGAATATATTGCTGCCAACAACATTAACGATGTGGTCAGTCTCATAACTTATATCTAAACTTAGATTCATTGTTATGTCTATGTATATCTGCAAGGTTCTGACCACCAGATTTTTCTCAACATTGCAGAGGGAAGCGTATGACTTAACATACGCAAGTTGTAGCTTTGGAGTCATTATATAAACCAAGCCCTTCATCAATTGGGTGGTTATAGTTGGCATTTTGGTGAACCTATTTTCACTTCAAAAGGATTCCAGGAAAGAATTGTTGTGACTAGGGGACGTTCTGGATCACTGCTGATGGTAATTAGTAGACCTTATGAACGATCTTGTGAAGCAAAGGAGAGTGCACTAATAAATACATTGATCTACATTAGTGACATTCGTGTGTATGAAATTAATGACCTTCATTTCTCCGAGTCGTACGTGGTACGACATCACGAAGTTCTAGAAATTTAAGTTAGTCTTGGTTGTTGCTTGTATTGAACTATTCCAAGTGTAATGAACTATGTTTGCATGAACTTTTGAGAGCTATTTGGACACATCTTGTGTGTAATGATTTTGTTTAAATTACCACAATTTGTATGTACCTCATGATCAATTGGCGTGATGATCTTTGTAATTGCAAAGAAACAGCGCAAACAAAATAAGAGAAAATACAATTAAAAAAAGACATGGAGCTCTATAGGCTGGTGCCTAATTTAGTACCGGTTCATAAAATGAACCAGGATTAGAAGTCCCTATTTAATCCCAGTTCTCCTGGTTGGCAGAAATGGGACTAAACATGCAACTTTTAATCTCGGTTGGGAAACCGGGACTAAAAGGGTTTCCCAACCGGGATTATAGCCATGTCGTGTACTAGTGGTTTGGGGCCTGTGTGCATATAATTAAAGGAGTTAAATACACCAGTGGCCCATGAACTTGTCTCAATGTGCCACTTAGGTCTATGAACTTGCAAAGTCAAAATCCAGCACCTCAAACTTATTAAGTTGTCTCACTTGGATCCATACCCCCTTCGGTGCTCATGTATATATGCAAAAAGACCCTCGATTTTTTATCTTGTTCTCCGTCCACGTCCTCCTTTTCATCTCTGCCCTCTCTCCTATGCTGGACCACCACCCTCCCTTGCGTCACTAACCACGTGCCAGTTTGAGGCATCTCCGGTAGAGGGGCACGGCGCCCAGGCGAACCTCCCTCCCCCCTCGCCTTCCACCGTCCCCATGCCGATGGTCGTCGGATCCAGCCGCCCCAGGTGATCTCCGGCGGTGGCTCTCCCTCCTCAGCCTCTCCCCTTCCTCCGCCGACCCAACCCATTCCTCCCTATCTGCGCTGGCACCGGATCAGACTGCTCTCCTTCCTCCTCTGTAGCGGGAGCATGGCAGGAAGTAGGGGAACTCCCTCCCTCCCTCCGGCGTGGCGGACTCCCTGGGTCAGTGACAGCCTCAGCCTCCCTCCTCCGGTCCTCCCCGCGGCCCTTCTCCGTGCACATCGAAGAAGCTCCTAGGGCGGCTGCCCAGGGATGTTGCGGACGTCGCGGGGCCGCGGCCTCCGACATCGAGATGTCGGCGCAGGTCGCGGGAGCGCAGCGCAGGGGAGGGCGGCAGCCCAGGGCAGGAGAGAGACAGTGAGGAGGACGTGGATGGAGAAAAAGATAAAAATTAAAATTCTTTTTGCATATATAGATGACCACCGAAAATGTATGGACAGAAGTGGCGCAACATAATAAGTTTAGGGTGCTGGATTTTGACTTTGCAAGTTCGTGAACCTAAATGACACGTTGAGACAAGTTCAAGAACCGCGGGTGTATTTAACTCTAATTAAAGACTTGAGAGGCAAGGATTAGAATTAGGAATCCTGTAACAGACTGAATCAAAACCACACACGTCTAAAAAAAGGAAAAAAAACAAGAACGCCCACGTCTCATCAAAAAACAAAAAAAAAAGAACAAGAACCACACAACCCATAAACCCACACACACTCGTCCGTTTGCATTCCCCACGTGCCAGTTGGTTGTTGCCATCGATCGATCACTCACTCAGTGCTGCCAGTATGCGCCGAGCCGCGCGAGGTAGCGCAGCGGCACGGCCCGGTCAGCATCAAACCCCTCGAGCTCAGCCTCGGCCCATGCCGCCAGCTCGTCGGCGTACGCGCACGCCCCCTCCACGCCCATGAGCGTCACGAACGTGCACTTTCCGGCAGCTGCGTCCTCGCCGGTAGCCTTCCCAAACAGCTCCGTCGTGCCCGTCACGTCTAGCACGTCGTTCCCCACCTGGTACAACAGCCCCGTGGTGCGTCCGTACCGCCGCAAGCGCTCCACCTCGTCGTCACCGGCGCCACCCACGAGGGCACCCAACACAGCAGCGGCCTCCACAGTCCACGTCGTCTTGCGCACGGCGATGTCCTCCAGCGTATACAGGCTGACCGCAATGCCCTTATTCTCCATATCCGCTACCTGGCCCGCCGCGAGGCCCGTCACCCCTATGCCGCGAGCGAGCTCAGCGACGACGCGGAGCGTGGTGTCGGCGGGGATGCCACCAGCTCGAGCGACATGCTCGAACGCGAGGGCGATGAGCGCGACACCGGCCTGCAGCGCCACTGCCTCGCCGAAGACCACGTGGCACGAGGGGACGCCACGGCGGAGCGGGGCGTCGTCCATGCAGGGCAAGTCGTCGAAGATGAACGCGGCGCTGACGATCATCTCGAGGGCGCAGGCCAGGGGGAGGGCGGCCGACGCGGTGCCACCCACGAGCTCACAGCAGGCGATGGCCACAATGGAGCAGGCGCGCTTGCCGCCGGCGAGCACGTAGTGGCGCATGGCGTCGCCGAGGCGCTCCGGGCAGCGCAGGGACGTCAGGGCCGCGTCTAGCTCCTCGTTCACGGCCTGGGTGTGGGTCAAAAGGTAACGTTCGAAGTCGAAGCTGCTGACGACGTCGTCGCAATGCCGCCGGCGGTTCACATGGCGACCTGCAGCAATAGCGGTGTCGACGACGCTAATGCCTTTGGCATCTGGTGGGCCGCTGTAGCCTGTAGGGGACTTCAGAGACGGATTTCCGTCGAGGTTTTGGAATGCGACGTGGCAAAGTCAACCTGTGTTGAAGAGTGGAGAGCTCGAAGCTCTTCGCCGTTGCTCCATGTTGAAGAAAGCGGGATGCCAACATGATGTCGATGCCCTTGATTTTGAGTGGTTGGAGTGCGTTATCATCTTCGTGCAGTGGATGTAAACTAGTACTCTTTAAATAGGCATACTAGACACTGTCAGACTGATGATCCGGAACTATATCAGACCATTTTTTATTTAGTCATTGTTTACTCGACATGACGGTGGAGAGCGCACTCCGTTCTTTCATTTTCTTTTTTTACTTTCTTATTTTTCTGCAATGGAGCATATCATGCTCAATCACAAGGTCCCAGGCATGCACTGGGTTGCAGCCGCCCATCGGGGGGTTGCAAATTTACGGTCGCCCGGACGATTCGTTGCGTCCGGTCGATTACCGACAGCAACACGTGATCCACTACAGGACTGCCACACGCCCCCAACATACCATCCCAAGCACAGTCCACTGTAGCACCACACTACGCGTCCGCGCCGTCCCCTCCTCCCCTCCAGCAACTTTTGTCTAGAAAAAATTTTTTAAAAAAGTTTTGGAAACAAAGATTTCGACAACAGATTTTTGAGAAAAATGTTCGGCATAAAAAAAATGAAAAAACTTCAAATAACGTAACCAAAACTTTGTGGACATACATTTTGGGAGAAAAATTTTCGACATCAGAATTTGTAACAAAAAAATTTGCTCTTAAATTTGTAACGTTACAAAAAAATTTAAGAATTTTGTAACGTTCTGGTACATCATTGTCCATAAGAATTTTTTTGAGAAAACTTTTGGTTGAAATTTAAGAGCAAAACTTTTCAAGAAAAAATCTGGTACAAAACTTATGAACAAAACTTTTGGATGAAACACTTATGGACAATATTAGAAAAAAAATCTGGAAAAAACTTTTAGCTAAAAATTTAAGTGCAAATCTTTTCAAGAAAAAGATTTGGCAGAAATAAACTTATGAACAAAACTTTGGATGAAAACTTATGAACAAAATCATCAGAAAAAATTCTGGGAAAACCTTTTGGATGAAACAGTTGGAACAAAATTATTAGAAAAATTCTGGAGAAAAAAATCATTAAAGAGCGCGCGCGGATCCGGCCTGCCGGCACGGGGACCATGGCCGCCCCTGCCTCCGCCGCGAGCTCTCGCGCGAGGAACTCACCGTGCCCGCCGTAGCTCGCCGCGTGCTCCAGCGCGGGAGCTCGCCGGTCACCTTGCAACTCGTTCTGCGCGGGAAGCTGAGCTCACCGGGCTACCCGCCGTCGCTCACGCGGTCACGCCATCTCGGTCGACGGAGAAGACAGCCGCAGTGTGTGGTAAGTAGAATACGGAGTCAAGAGATAAGGTTGTACTATTTGGGGACCCACCACGTGAATGGAACTATGGAAGAGGAAAGCGAGTTGATCGATCGTGCGGATGGAACGTTCAGGGCGACTGTAAATTCAACATTGCGCGCCCATCGCCCTATGATTTCCATCCCACCTTGCACGCTAAGTCTCCCCTAAATGGTCCTATACCCTTCAAATAGAGGATATTTGATCCAAAACGAGTCGCAACGATGTCCCGTAAACTACTCTCTAATTTTCGTGAGCTCCCACTCATCCCCCAAACCTTGGGGAGACCCCTTCCTCCCCCAAACCTGAGAGGTATGTAGAGGACACTGCTGCAGCATAAAGAAATTTAGGAGATCAAATTGTTTAAAGAACCCTCTAAATATTGGTTTTATAGGATGATTTTTAGAGGACACTATTGCAAATAGCCTCAGTCATCAGCACTAGCTACACCGTACTGTCATCCTTTCTTCTATATTTTATTTTGATGCTATCAGATGATGTTTATTTCACGTGCTTTAATCTATGTCCTATATTTGGTCCATTAGTTTGACAATTTTTTATCTATTATTGGCTATATTGTGTAGCATTAATATTCTCTTTTCTACTCTTTTTTTTGGCTTGCAGGATCAAATGGCACCACGGACCCATAGATCAGTTGCACAAGCGGGCCTTTTTATTCCACCAATGCAATTGCACACAACAGCTAGCTAGCGGACAAGTCACAAGTCCACAAAAGTGCTAAAACATGATGCGTAGTATACTCTACTTTGGCCCTTTGGGTAGGGGCGGATCAAGGATTAGGGAATAGGGGGGTTCATTTTCTTTTTCTTCCTCCTTCCTCCTTCCTCCTCTTCTTTTCTTCTTCTCCTTCCTTCTTTTCTTCTTCCTCTTCTTCTCTCATGACTGAAAATGTTGGAGGGGATTGTGGGGGCTCTCATGAAATGCATGGGGGTAGGGGGGCTCCAGCCCCCCTGCCCCCACGCTGGATTCGCCCCTGCCTTTAGGTATGCTATAGTACATGCAATTTTTAGAACCTTAGCTTGTGTATTTTGAGCATATGATTTATTAGGCGTTCATGCATGATGGGTCGTGTCACCATGCTAGTGATTCCGATCACTTTTTTTTTTTGAGATTACACAGTACAACACAGACGCTCACAACACGCACGCACACTCACCCCTATGAACACACGTACGCAAACCCTACCCCTATGAGCACCTCCGAAGGACTGAGCACCGGCAGATCTGAAGATTCTCGAAGTCACCACTGGCGCCTCGTCGTCGACGGGAACGTCGCTTACCACTTAATGCATAACGCCGGAAATTCCCGGAATAAATCCAGGAAAAGGTGCGAGCACCAGGATTTGAACCCTGGTGGGTAGCGTCCCACTGGACCGTCCTACCATTGGACTACAAGCCCATTCGCAGTGATTCCGATCACTTATCACCATCAATATTATTGTGTGGGTTGTTGCCATGTCACTTTTTGCATTATTGTGTGGGTTGCATTCTGCTTATTAATGAAACAACACGTGCGCTTAAAAAAATAGTTGTGTTGGTTGTTGCCATGTCACACCTCACCGATGATCACATATCACCGTCAAAATAGAGTAAAATGCACTGGGGGCTTATCATCTTGTATGAAGATGTCACTTAGTTCTAATATAGGCTCACTATCGGAAAACGCACTACAAGAAAAACATAGAGTAGTGACATAACCTCATTTTAGCGTCATTGAATTATGGCGTTACCGGCTGATATTGTCATAAAATTTCACTTCCGAGCAAATTTAGTGAAAAAAAATGAACGTCATAAAGGTTGCTACTGTAGCTACGCATTCTGTGTTATATGCTGCTTTTGTGATGCTATAAGCTCCGCAAAAACATCATAAACCAACATTGGTCCCACATGTAAGTTCAAACAGCAGTATGCCAACCACTAGCACCCTTTCGAAATATTGCAAAAAAATAATTTGCCATCACGAGGGTTCGAACCCAAGGCCCGAAGGAACAACACAAAACTATTTACCACTAAAAATAACTGAAAATATAAATAATTGAAAATATGTTGTATTATCATCATTGTGCACTAACCTAGTGGCTTTAACCTTGGAGACAATACAACTCCTCTTCTCTAATCAACTTGGTTAGCCCAGACCGAAGACAACTTTGGTAATCAGCTTCTTGTGGTGATAACAACATGCTTTCTGCTTTCCTATCTAAAAAATCTAATTGGGCCAGCAAAAATGATTGTTTCCTTTTATTTTCATCTACTAAATTCTTTGCCCAACCCCTCAACCACCTACGAACAACCCTAATCTTATTTTGTCGCCGCTACATGGGAGAGTTTCCACTGGAAGCTCTCTGCCACACCTTAGCTACCATATCATGAAAACCATCTCTAGAAAACCATCCAAATTCAAATTTAAATTGGTGAGTGTTGCCCTTTTGTGTTGCATCTCCAGTATTAAGCAAAAGTGGCGTGTGATATGAGAGTTCTCTTATGAGTGCTTCCACTGTTGGAACGGGGAATTTTTGCTCGCAATCTGTACTGACTAGAATTCTATCAAGTTTCTCAAAAGTTGGTACCTCTGCTGAACTAGCCCATGTCAATCATCTCCCAGAAAGTTCCAGCTCTCTTAAATTCAAAGATTCAATGTAAGTGTTAAACAACAAAGGCCACCTACTATCAAAATGATCATTATTCTTTTCATCGGGACTTCTAATAATATTAAAATCACCACCCACCATATGTGGTGTTGACAAACTCTACAAGAAAGCTATCTTTGTGCTCAGGTTGAGCCGCACCATAAACAACCATTAAAACCCAACAAAAGTCATCGCATTTGTTTTTGACAGTGAAATTGACGAAAAAACACCCACTTGAGTGTTCTCTACCACAAAAATAGATAAGTTAACCCCAAGAAAAATACCTCATGATCTGCCTCTAGGCAGACCAAATGCTAAAAAAAACTCTCTACCCCCACAAAAGCCAATCTCTTTTGTGGGTTTCGAGCAAGGCAATGAAATCAAGATCCTTTTCTAAGACCTCTGTTATTCAAAAAAAACACCCTTCACCTTTGGTTTTTGGTTGTCTGTCCTTTACGAGTTGGCGGAAACTTTTTAAACTTCGTCTTTCGATCTACTACTTCATTGTGTATAGTTAAGGAAGCTATTAAATTTTTTTTCTTGCAGATTCCCATTCCATCTCCAAGATTTTGCCAAATATTACTTGACATATCTTGTGTTTTGCCAACTTATAAAATATATGCCAATTAAAAAAATCTCATCTCCAACAATTTGACATAATTCACTTGCCAAATCCAGATCTAACTTACATCAGGAACCCTGAGAGAGAAACAAAATTATGTTTATTCTCCTCCACCTCTTCAAAAATTGCATCAGGAACCCTTCTTTGTTATTTATTCCTTTTTTCACCCTCCCAGCTGTCTAGAAACAATGATGCCAACTGCGAGCTGCGCGCGTATATTTACACGATGGAGGCTAGTTTTTTCTAAGTTGCCAAAAATTGCACGTCTTTTGCCAAACTGTTGGAGGAGTATTTTTAATGTTATTGCCAAAAATCAAAGATAGCAACTCGATTTGGAAAACTGCTAAAGTTGCTCTAAGAGCATCTCTAACAGTTTGCAAAATTTTACTAGGCAAATCTTGTGTTTTGCCAACTTTTAAAAAGATATGACAAGTAAAAAAACAGTCCATCTCCAACAGTTTGGCATAATTCACTTGCCATATCTAAATCTAACTTACATTAGGAACATTGAGAGAGAAACAAAATTATGTTTCTACCCTTCACCTCTTGAAAACTTAAATCAGGAATCCTGAGAAAAAACAAAATTATTTTTATACCCTTCCACCTCTTCTAATACGGAAGGATGCACCACGGATCGTTGCGCGCATATATGCACGCACGGAGTCGGTTTTTCCCAACTTGGGATAAATGGCAATCTGAGATGGGGAACTGTTGGAGAAGGTTTTTTCTGTTTTTGCCAAAAAATTAACAATGATAACTTGGGATGAGGAACTGTTGGAATTGCTCTAAGAGGATTCATTGTCTGGTGCACATACATGTAGACATTTATTATTAAAATCCCGGATGAAAAAGCAAATAGAATTTTTTTTCTGAAAATCAGACTACAATATATATTGAAATAATGGCTGAAATGACACTTAAGCCTATCATCAACGTGGAGCACACTTGTCGTCACCTTGAACTATCACTATTACAGGTTGGTGACAACTAAAAGTTATGCATTAGGTTACTACCACGCCTAGTTGGAAGCAACAATCAGTTGTGAACATCCATCTAAAACAACCGAACATACGGAAGCTATTTGTTGACGCTTTTCTGATCAACACACACGAGCGCTAGATCGCGCGGAACGTCGAAACGGTGAACTTGCCGAACTCCTGCCCGAACCGGTCTGACCGGTCAGGGGCACCGGTCTGACCAGTGGCTACAGAGGCGCGGTGAAAGTCTAAGATCGCCGCCTCGGGAGGGACCCCGTCGGAGGTGGCGCGCCTAGGGTTGCTCTGAGGTCGACAAGGCTACTCAGAACGTCCCTGATCGTCGTCGAAACAAACAAAGAAAGCACAAGGTTGGAAAAGCTAGGGTTTGAGAGATAAAAGTTGTAGAAAGTAATGATCGATTGGGTGATTCCACCTCAAACGGCCATGGCCCTTTATATTTATAGGGTGAGGAGGTCTTGCCCCGCAAGGAAACCCTTTACAAGTCGAAATTCGCTAGGATTCCTCAATTCTACTCGGACTCGGGGTCCACCGGTCAGACCGGTCAGGCCCACCGGTCAGACCGGTGTGGCCGCTGCCAGATCGGCTACAGGACGCCCGACCAGTCAGACCGTTCCGGAACACCGGTATGACCGGTGGCGTCAACCTGTTCGGCTTTGTACCAATTTTGGGTGCGAACATATGCCCCCCTGTTTTTAGTAAAGCTTGCTGTCTAAAAAATAATTCTAATGTCGATGTGACACTTCACCGGCCATTTTTTGGTCTAAGGGCGATTTTTGCTTTAAATCGGCCATATCGTATTAAGCGTCTTGCCAAACACTTGGATGAAATTTCTTCAAGTATCTCCCGTTGAGAGCCCTCGGAAGCCGCTGTCCTTGCAAAGTTTCTACCATGTAAGAATTCCCAGAACAAACCTTGACAACCTTGTACGGACCTTCCCAACTTGGAGACCACTTGCCGAACTTGTTACTCTTAGATCCAATAGGTAAAATTGTCTTCCATACCAAATCACCTACTTGAAAAGATTTGGCTTTTACCTTCTTGTTGTATGCTCTAGCAACTCGCCTCTTGTCCTTTTCAATTTCTTCCAAAGCCTCCATACGCTTGTCGGTCATCTCGTCAATATTATCCATCATCAAAGCATAATATGTCTCAACATCAAGATTATTTTTCTTTGCAAGTCTATATGCGCCTAGATTCACTTCAACGGGCAAAACGGCCTCTTGACCATACACAAGCTCAAAAGGAGTAACTTTAGTAGCACCATGTCTAGAAATGCGATGAGCCCAAAAAAGCTTCAGATAATACCTCATGCCATCTTCTAGGATTGTCTTCTATCTTCTTCTTTATGAGCTTCACTAATGTCTTGTTGCTAGACTCGGCTTGACCATTGGCTTGAGCATAATATGGAGATGAATTGAGCAATTTAATACCATAAGAATCAACAAACTCACGCACCTCTTTAGATATGAATGAAGTCCCTTGATCCATAGTCAAAGTTTGTGAAATGCCAAATCTATGTATAATATGCCCAGTAATAAACTCAATCACCTCTCTATGTGTCATATTCTTCAAAGGAATAGCCTCAGCCCACTTGGTGAAGTAATCAGTAGCCACAATCACAAAATAATGCCCCTTCGACGAAGGAGGGTGAATCTTGCCAATAAAATTCAATCCCCATCCTCTAAAAGGCCAAGGCTTGATAATCGGATGCATCAATGCAGTAGGCACCAACTGAACATCTTCATGTTTTTGACACTCTTCACAACCTTTGTAGTACCTAAAACAATCGGCTATCATGGTAGGCCAATAAAAGCAAGCTCGTCTGAGCAGCCACTTCATCTTGGGAGCCGATTGATGAGTACCACAAATACCTTCATGAACCTCTGCCATAGCCACCCTAGCTTGATCAGGACCCAAGCATTTAAGAAGCAAATCATCCGTAGTCCGACGATATAATTCACCATTATCAACAACAAACTTGAGAGCCCATCGTCGGACTTTTCTATCAACTGAACTGATAGGATTTTGCAAATAATCAACCAGAGGCTTTCTCCAATCCTCCACTTCATTTTTATCACAAAAAACCGAGGAGGATCTTTTACCAGGGGACCGGTCAGACCGGTCGTTGGCATCGGTCAGACCGGTGATGTTAGTCGACCTAGAACCAGGGGACCGGTCAGACCGGTCGGTGACAACGGTCAGACCGGTGTCACCGGTTAGACCGGTCGGCTGCGTCGGCCTGACCGGTGCCTCTAGAGCAAAGCACTCGGCTGTAAGCAACGGTTTGTGTTCTTGAAAATTTCTTTTTCGAACATTATAACCAGATGCTTGCTGAGCCAGAGCGTTAGCTTTAGGATTTTCCTCTCGTGGCACATGATAGATAACAAATTCATCCATACAAGATATGATGTCTAAAAATTTATCAAGATAAGCATTTAAAAAGCCATTTAGACATTGACATACATTGGAGACTTGCTGCACCACTAATAAAGAATCTCCATATGCTTCCACATGTTTTACTCCCATGTCATGCAAAATCTCCAATCCAAATAGAAGAGCCTCATATTCGGTTTGGTTGTTAGTACAATCATGATCCAATTGGTTAAGAGCTTCAAAAACAGCCCCACTTGGCAAAATAATGACAACTCCAACACCACAACCATCTTTGCAAACTGATCCATCAAAATGTAACTTCCATGGAGTAAAAGTAACATAACCGACATGCAAATTAAGTTGCTTATCTACTCTATGTCCAACAATAAAGTCGGCAACAATTTGACCTTTCATTGAACTTAATGGCTCACAATGTAAATCATATTCAACTAAAGCATAAGCCCATTTTCCGACTCTACCACTTAAAATTGGTTTATGCAACATGTATTTGCTTATGTCGGTTTGACATGCTACTATGCAAGTACTTGGTAATAAATAATGCCTCAACTTGGTACAAGTATGATATAGTGATAAACACAACTTTTCAATAAAAGTATACCTTGTTTCGGCGTCCAGCAATCTTCTACTCTCATATGCAACAATGTACTCCTTGCCTTCGGTCTCTTGAGTCAAAACACCTCCAATGACATCCTTCTCAGCTGCTACATACAACTTGAAAGGAATACCACTCTTGGGTGCTTGAAGAATGGGTGGCGAAGTCAAATAGCTCTTAATCTCATCAAATGCCTCTTGTTGCTTTGCCCCCCAAGTGAATTCAACATCATTTTTCAACCGAAGTAAAGGAGTGAAAGCATTCACCTTCCCAGACAAGTTACAAATGAACTTCCTCAAGTAATTTACCTTGCCCAAGAACTTTTGCAAATCCTTTTTACAACTAGGCGCTTTAACACTCCGGATTGCCTCAATCTTTTTAGGATCTATCTCTATGCCTTTCTCATGCACAATGAAGCCCAAAAACTTCCCAGCCGATACACCAAAAGCACATTTGAGTGGGTTCATCTTTAATTTGTACCGATGCATCTTTTCAAATGCAAGTCTTAAATCAGCTAAATGAGAATCATCTCCAGCCGATTTGACAACAATGTCGTCGATATAAACCTCTACTATGATGCCAAGCAAATCATGAAAGATTAAATTCATAGCCCTTTGATAAGTAGCACCCGCATTTTTCAATCCAAAAGTCATAACAACCCACTCAAATAAGCCAACAAAACCCGGACAAATGAAAGCCGTTTTGGATATATCCTCTTCGGCCATAAAGATTTGATTGTAACCAGCATTACCATCAAGAAAGCTAAGAATTATATGTCCGGATGTAGCATTAACAAGAAAATCGGCTATAGGCATAGGATATTCATCTTTAGGAGTAGCTCTATTAAGATCTCTAAAATCAATGCAAACACTATTGACGGTCGATTTTGGTACACCTAGCTATGAGTTTACCGTCAACATTTGAACGTATTTGATATTCTAACTAATGGTACTAACCCCACAGAGGTATCAAGTTCACTCTTGCATGTCGATTTTGGAGTTTGTTGTTTACGTAGGAAACTAGCGCTTAAAGGGAGACTTTCGGGATAAGTTCATCAAGCACTTCAAGAGAAGATCATGAAGCCCGGCACAAGTCAATACACATGATGAACATGACTCCAAATGGCCCAGGGACCGAAGCATGAAGCTGTAAAACTCCAGGGACCTGAACAGAAGATGATGAAGCTTGCGCGACATGGAGCTCTATCTAAACCGTGGAGAAGATGACGTCAAGGACCCACATGCATAAGGGAGCAAGTCAACAATTGACCGAGAAGCGTCAGGGAGCGAACCGGGGCCGAACCGGGCCGAAACGGGCCCAGGACGGTCGGCCCAGGCTGGCCGGCCCAGCCTGTTTTCGTGCTGGTTCGCGACGCCCTTTGACCTAGATGCTCCTCAATAAATTGCCTCTGCCTCCGTCGGCCGCCACATCCATCCATTCATCAGAGAGCCGCCGACACGAAGGAGAAGCACCGGGAGGAAGCCGACGGCCGCCGCAAGTCCTCGAGTTGCTTAGGAGATGGCTTAGGCCATGCCCTAGCCGCCATGGTTGGCCCTGCGTGGTGAAGCCATGTTGGAGTTCCGGAGCCATGCCTTGGATCCATCAAGGCATTTGTACTTTCGACATTCGATGGTGATATAAATGAATCCTTGTCTTTACTTTGATCTACTACGAGTTGTGCTTATTCATATGTGTAGCTACCATATGCTTTTAGTAGGATTAGATCGAATCATGGTGATTAGTCTTGTCTTGCGGATACATCGTTGTAGTGCACGGACCGAGGTTGTCGTTCGGTGATGATTATCCTTGCGTAGTGACAGTACGGTGGAGGAGAAAGCGGCGAATGAACGTGTATCGGACCACTCCATATCGGGTTACTCCATATCGAGTGTACTCCTTATCATAGTATAGGTTTAGATTGGTTTGTCACCTTGGCCGGAACGGCAACAAGAAGACGATAGGCTAGGGTTACCTTTTGGATGCTTACCTTTATGGCTAGGTGGATGTGATCCATACATCCTTTCATGTATGTTTAATCTTTATGCAATCTACGCTTCACATAGGGTTAGACCGGTAGGTTAGATGGATATCCTTAGGAGTTTGCTTCCGATCCTTGGATTGACAAATCTAGGGAGGACCCTCCTTGGTGAAAAAGGCACCAAGTCACCCGTAGGCTTACGGTGAACTTGAGCACGGTTTTGAACCATCAACAAACACGAAGCTTTTTTGTTCCCTTTTTCTCAACAGGCACAATATTAGAGATCCAACCAGCATAACGACAAGGCCTGATAAACTTTGCATTAAGCAACCGATTGACTTCCTCTTTCACTCGGTCATAAATATCAGGATTAAAGTTTCTACGAGGTTGTTTATAAGGCCTAAAACCAGGTTTAATAGGTAAACGATGCTCAACTAAATCACAACTTAAACCAGGTATTTCATTGTAATTCCATGCAAAGCAATCAACATACTCCTTTAACAACTTTATTAACTCAGATTTAAACAAAGGATCAAGATTCTTGTTTACAAATGTCGGCCTAGGTATAGTGCCATGACCAATATCCACCTCCTAACTTGCTCAAATCATCAAAGTCTTCAATGGCCTCACACATATCGTTCTTATGCGCCCGATAGTGCTCTCGCCTTTGTTGCAACCACTCCAAATTTGCATCCATCAAATCGAAAGCGAGGTTTTAGCCTGATCAACGATCGGCTTCATGACAACAGTAGCAAAGCCATCTTTGGTAGAATCAATAAGCCTTAAATTAGATAGATCTAAACCAGTTAAGCACTTAAGATTCTCATGATTATCCATAGTAGAGCTATCGGCCACTGCAACACAAGCCGATGTATCACCATGAACAATCTCTACCTCGTCGCCTACCCATTGGATTAAAAATTGATGCAAGGTAGATGGCACACACTGATTTTCATGAATCCAATCACGACCAAGGATGAGACTGAAGTTACCTTGTGTCTCAGCGACGAAGAACGCCATAGCCAACGTCTTGCTCCCAACAGTGAGCTCCATAGAGACGACGCCTTTAGCTCCCATCGGCTGGCCTCCTCCCACACCACTGACAGTCATGTTGGTCTTGATCAGCTCACCATCTGAACCTCCCAGCTTCTTGAACAAAGAATACGGCATCAAGTTGACGATCGCCCCTCCGTCCACCAACATGCGAGAGATAGGCTTCCCATTGATGTGTCCCTTCATGTACAAAGCCTTCAGATGATTTTCAGTAGCTTTAGGCTTCTAGAAAATAGCTTCCTTTGGCCCAAAGTTGAGATGCACGACGTCCTCCTCCGAGAGCAAATAACCATCCATAGACATATGGATCACGTTGATGTCCAAACTCATGCGCTCGGGCGAAGAACTGTAATCAACAAACTCCTCATCGTCTTCTGGTGCAGGATCCGATGTGGACTTGTCATCACAAACCATAGGAGCCGAAGAAGAGAAACCAGGCGGCGTCTCTGGGTCATCGGTCTGACCGACGACCTCCACCGGTCTGACCGGTGTGACCGGTCTGACCGACTCCTCCACCGGTCTGACCGGTGCTGGCTGGGAGCTGGTCTTGACTCTCCACTCTTTTCCTTGAGGTACCATAGGCTTGTACTGGTTGAAAGCTTCGTCCCTCTGCTTCTCTAGCTCCTTCTCCCTCTTCTTTTGAAACCTCATGCATTGAAGCTTCCTCCTTTGTGTGCGAGTCAAACCGGGAGGACACCATCTTGGTAAGAAGTACTTGGAGTTGGAACCACTTCCACTGGCCTCATGGTCATTAGCAGCAGCAAACACTCCTGGAGTTGATGTCACAACCTTATTGTTTGGAACAATCGGTCTTTTGCCATCTTCTCCAATAGGAACATCCATTGATCCAATCAGAATAATGTCTTGACTTGTAGTCCTCTCTAGATCAATTTTCATCTTCTACACCTCCTCCTTCTACTTCGGCTTGTAAACTTGTTTCACGGGAGGTGGCACGGCTTTCCTGGCCGCACCGGTCTGACCGGTGCCCGCGACCGGTCTGACCGGTCGGGTCTGGTGACCCTGACCAGAACGGTGAGGGGCCAATCGGTCTTGGACAGGCCTGGAGATTCTGTCGAAAGTTGATTTCTGTCCTCCCCATCCAGGATGAAAGGCTTGTTGATAAGGAACCCACATCACTCCATTGTCATCATAAATCGGGTGTGGTGCATGTGAACTTGATGACGCCCAAGGTGGAGTAAAGCATTGCCCTTGCTGTGATGATTCACCCTTGAGTCTTGTAGCAGCCCTTGGAGGTGAAGACGACCCTCCTTGGTGTGTAGGTGACCTCATCCTTTTTTTTAACGGTCGATCACTTGTAACGGCCTTTTGCTTGGAATACTTGTCAAATAGCATATCGAAAGTGACCTTTGGCTTAGGACCACTCCCCTGATTTTTTGCTACATTAAGCTTCCAGTTTCCAATCTCCGGACGGCTTGGCTTGATCATCCCCGAACGGCCTGGGGGCGCACCGGTCTGATCGATCACCTCCACCGGTCTGACCGGTCTGGCCAGAGACGGCTCAGACGGTCACTGATCGGCGGGTGTGGACGACCCTTGCCCCCCATGTCCAGAGGCACTCATAGTAACCTTGAAGGTCTCTTTGCCATCAGGAGTCTTCTCATACTCAACTTTACGAACCAGCTCCTTTCCTCTCAAATCGGGCTTAGCCTCCCCGATTACCACGTTCTTGCCTTTAGTTGCTTCAGCTTGATGCGGCCGAACCAGTACCTTAGGCTACTGTAAATCCATGGTATTGATTGGAAAAGGAGTCTTATCCACTTGCATCTCATGAAAAGTCAAACGACCTTCGTTTATGGCCGATTGAACCTGTCGACGAAACACATTGCAATCATTAGTGGCATGAGAAAACGAATTATAAAACTTGCAATATGCGCGTCTTTTCAACTCATCAAGTGGAGGAATAGTATGAGTTAACTTGATATTTCCATATTTAAGCAATTCATCAAATATACGATCACATTTGGAAACATCAAAAGTAAATTTAATTTCTTTTTGCCGACCTTTACTAGCCGGCTTAAGAGATGAACAAGAATAAGCTTTTTCTTTAGAGGGCCAAACAAATTCAGCAGCATAAATTTCTTTATCACTATCGTTCGAACTATCGGAATCATAATCAATAATATGAACATTAGAATGACGTGACTTAAAATTATCCTTTTCTTTATTCATTCGGTTTTCAACAACTAAAGCTCTTACTTGAACTTGTGCAACCGAAAGAAAATCAGTGCCCTCTATCTTATCCCTAATAGATGACCTTAAACCTTTCAGACAAATGTCTGCAAGGTCCATATCAGTTATTGACAAATTAATGCACCAGTTTTTAGTTTCTTTAAACCTTTTAATGTAGGCAGAGACAGTCTCATCTCTTCCTTGCCTAACCGATGTTAAATCTGTCAATTTTAATTGCATGCTCCCACTATAAAAGTGATCATGAAACTTACGTTCTAACATATCCCAAGATATAATAGAACCGGGAGCAAGCGAATAAAACCAAGCAAAAGCGGTGCCAGTTAAAGATAAAGAAAACAAGCGCACTTTTAAAGCATTATAGACACCAGCTTCACCTAGTTGTGCAGTGTATTGACTAATATGCTCCCATGTGGTTCGGTCATCATCACCACTAAATTTAATTAAATCAGGCATACGCCAACCACGTGGGAGAGGAAATCTATCAAACTCGGGATCATATGGTTTTTTATACAAATTAGTATTACCAATATCAACACCAAGTTTAGTTTTAACCACATTAGCCAAATCTTCCTTAAATTTATTAAATTCCGCCCAATTAGGATTATTTGGCTGTGGTGGCTGAGGATTCTCCAAATTTATCTTATTTAGATAGGGAGCTATCTTAACTTGAGCTAGCCTGTAACTTTCAAACACATCGTCCTGAATAATGTTTTTGGAGGCCGATGTGTTCATTGTCGTACTATAATGAGGTCCAACATTACTGATTGTATTAGAAAAAGTAGGGACCATCTGATTTGGCACGATAGAAATTGGCAAAGGCTGATCGGGCACCAAATCCATGGCACCGGTCTGACCGGTGCCCTGCATCGATTCGACCGGTGCGGCCATGTTTGGCCTGTGCGGTTGAAACTGAGGGTACTGACCAGATGCTGGATTTGGTGTCAAACCATATGCATGATTACCATTATTTACAGGCAAAGGTGCTAAGCTAGGATAGGACCCTTGAGGATTAGCTTTAGGAGTACTACTATTAGTTTCATTATTAGCATAGCCTAAAGCCTTATCTTTTTCAAGATCCTCTAAGCGTTCTAAACGAGCAATGTACGAAGCAAGCAACTCATCACTTTCCACTGTAGATTTCATAGGAGAAGTTTCAGGCGGGGGTTTCTTACTTACAGTGGGAATTACCTCAATGTTGTTGTCATTTAGCTTGATCGCCGGCAGCTCGAACTCTTTCAATCTTGCCACCTTGCCGGATCGATCCTTCTTGACGCCAGTTAGGAATTGTACTTGCATGTACTCTTGCAGCGCCTTGAACTTCTGCTGCTCCTCTGGAGAGAGATCTTCCAGTGATGCGGTGACAATGTTGTTCATGTCGAGTTCACACCGAGCACCCATCTGGCTGAGGTCAGATTGAACGGTTTCAACAACCTGATCTTTCTTCCCTGGCGGAGTCACCAAAAGTATGTTGACGCTTTTCTGGTCAACACACACGAGCGCTATTTCGCACGGAACGTCAAAACGCTGAACTCGCCGAACTCCTGTCTGGACCGGTCTGACCGGTCAGGGGCATCGGTCTGACCGGTGGCTGCAGAGGCGCGGTGAAAGCCTAAGATCGCCGCCTCGGGAGGGACCCCGTCGGAGGTGGCGCGCCTAGGGTTGCTCTGAGGTCGGCAAGGCCACTCAGAACGTCCCTGATCGTCGTCGGGACAAACAAGGAAAGCACGAGGTTGGAAAAGCTAGGGTTTGAGAGATAAAAGTTGTAAAAAGTAATGATCGATTGGGTGATTCCACCTCAAACGGCCGTGGCCCTTTATATTTATAGGGTGGGGAGGTCTTGCCCCACAAGGAAACCCTTTACAAGTCGAAATTCGCTAGGATTCCTCAATTCTACTCGGACCCGGGGTCCACTGGTCAGACCGGTCAGCCCCACCGGTCAGACCGGTGTGGCCGTTGCCAGATCGGCTACAGGACGCCCGACCGGTCAGACCATTCAGGGACACCGGTCTGACCGGTGGCGTCAGCCTGATCGGCTTTGCGCCAATTTTAGGTGCAAACACTATTGTATTTACTTTTTTCCTGCCATAAGCAAAGGATGCACGATCCCTCTTCGGGGACACCTCCTTGGCGCGCTAGGATATGCCAGTCCCACTGGACCCAAAAGCAATCACACCTTCCTTGATATCTCCTATTCCTATGCGAAATTTCAACTTCTACAATACCATGGGCCTGTTTGGATGCAAGGGGTAAATATTTGCCTCAAGGCAAATGTTTTGCCCCTTCCATTTGCCTCTAATAATTTTTTTCCTTGGGTGTTTGGATTGAGAGGTAAATGTGGATGTAGATGGGAGAGAAAGGGATGGGATCCACCACAAATTTGCTCCAATTTGCTACCTTTTAGGGTAAATGGAATTAGGGGGGCAAAACATTTGCCCTACCACATTTACCCCACATGTTTGGCACCTTAGGGGTAAATTTGGGATAAATTTGCCCCATTTACCCCATTTACTCCTCCATCCAAACACCCCCCATAATACCATCCTCATAATATTGTCCTTATATATCTTTTCCTTCTACCGAAATGTTGGTGAGAGGGGAAGTTGTCGAAAATGTGCAAGCACATTTTTGCCTTGAAACACTAGTACCATGGGCCTGTTTGGATGCAAGGGGTAAATGTTTACCCCAAGGCAAATGTTTTGCCCCTTCTATTTGCCTCTTATAATATTTACTCCTTGGGGTGTTTGGATTGAGGGGTAAATGTGGATGTGGATGGGAGAGAGGGCTGGGGTCCACCACAATTTTACTTCAATTTGCTACTTTTTAGAGGTAAATGGAGCTAGGGGCAAAACATTTGTCCCACCACATTTGCCCCACATGTTTGGCACCTTAGGGGTAAATTTGGGGTAAATTTGCCCCATTTACCCCATTTACCCCTCTATCCAAACACACCCCCCCATATACCTATAGACTTATATATGTGTCTTTATAATAAGTAAATGATCTGCAACTTATATGCTTTTGGGTGTGTAGAATTTTGCAACGTACAGCTTGAATTCATATCTGGCGTCCTATCATCATCGTGTAGTTAAGGAAGCTATTGTTTTTCTCTCTCTACAGATCCTCATTCGTTAGGAGAATTCATTGTCTCGTGCACACACGTAGTACAAAGCCTATTTTATAAATTTATTAAAATCCTGGATGAAAACAAAACAAGTAGGTGGGACGACGCATCAGAAAGTGTCCACGTTGTCTATGTACATATCGTCCTGGTGTAAGCGCCCTATACTTCCTATAAGTGCACGTTCCACGCTCACGCCTGTAACTTGCACAGATAATACTGTTGAACACATACAGTTATTCCTGAGCTCTTCCGTGACTTTGTGTTTAGATGGAGTTGAAAAAATTTTCAGCCCCCCTTTGACCGTTAATTAGGAGTATTAAATAAAGTCGGTTTACAAAACTACATACCTTCACAACTAATTCGCGAGATGAATATAACGAGGTCTTCGACCATATGAGTAGAGGACGGTTACTGCAGTATTACTGTAGCGAATCATGGAGTAATTATGATCATTAGAGTCGTCGCGCAAAGTTGCACTCATCTTTGAAAAATTTTTGCAAATAAACTTTATTTAGTACATCATGCATACAAGATTCCTTTTCTCAAAAAAATTGCGAAAGGATCTAAACATTGTCAAAAATTTTAAGTAGATTTGTGGTAAAGCTTAGGTTGTATATTTTTTTGAATAATACAGTACACCGGAGACACTCACAACGCACGCACACTCATCCCTATGAATACACGCACGCAAACTCTACCCCTAGGAGCATCTTCGAAGACTAGGCCGGCAAATCCTCAAGATTGACGAAGTCACCACATACGCCTCGCTATCGACGGGAACGTCGCCTACCACTGAAAGCACAAACGCGGTTAAATCCTAAGAAATTCGCTACCACGGGGAGTCAAACCCAGGACCTGAGGTGCTACCGGGGCTCTTCTAACCACTAGGCTAAATGCCCTTTCGCTTAGGTTGTATATTTGATGGAATAAAACTCATGTGGTTCACAGACACCAGGATCCATGCATCGGTTACAACTTTTGATCGATGCATGAAGTTAAAAAAAATGTTGGTGGCCCCCGCATCATGGACTCAGATTAATTTTGAACAAAAGTATTCTACACTACCAACAAGAAAAAATAGGGATTAACAACAAGGGAAAAGACAAGATAGTGAAAATCAAAGTTGTGAAATATTGGCAAGTAAAGATGACGGCAGAAGGATCTCTTGTTGGTTACAAGCGTGTTTATTATGTACCAGTAGAGTTGGGCTGTCCTGTTCCAGTTCCCCCTCAGCTGCAACTCTGTTTTCTTCTACCAACTCAGATGTGCATCACATTGATTCGTCTTATGATCTTCTCTTCAACGGGAAAAGAATGAATAGTTCTATTCATATCTTTGCTAACCTCTACAATAACAAAACACACCAGGTAGAAGCTAGGTGAGTAAAATAGATGCCCACTACCACAGAACAAGGCATAACTCTTGATACGTCATAACCTATATATCACTCTAAACAGAAGGTTGTTGCACGTACTATCATTCTAAACAGAAGGTTGTCCCAGTGCAATGGTGACACACAACAAGCAGAGAACACTTGCACTGCCTAGAACAGCAATAATTGATGCCTTTGGTAACTAGCACACCTATATAGTTGGAATCAACAACCAGTCCCGCCACACCTATACCCAATACAGCTGGAGAAGAGTGCTATGTTTGCTTAGTTGTACTAGAGAAGGTATGGTCTAATTCATGTGGATTCAAGTTTCATGCTAGTACGTGTTTTCAACGTCTCAACAGAAGGTTTTGTATTTACTTCTTTCCTGCCGCCTCCTAGCCCTACTTCTGGCGCGTCATATTCATTCTACCTTCATCACTACTAGCCCTTGGTCTTGCTTCCCTCATCTTTAATTTTTCCATGCCAGTTTACATGTACCAAACTAGCGAGTGTGTGTGGGAGAACAATGCTTCGGTGCCATGGGGTATATATATTTCACATATTGTATTACTTATGTAGAAGTTAGTTTCCCTCTGCGAAATTAAATTAGAAGGCTTTTATGCATAAATGTAACATTGATGGAATGGGCCACCGGTCGAAATTCAATGACCGGTCGTAATTTTTAGTTGGATGGTTTGTGAGTGTTAGTGTTGAATTTAGTCCCACATCGGAAATTGATGGTGGGGGAGCGCAACATAAAGGTGGGGGCAGTACGTAATCACCCATTAGGCTAGTCTTCTGGGTTGAGTTAGGTCCAAGGCCTTGTTGTTGTAGGCTTTGGTGGACCTAGGCCTAGTGGGGGTGTCAGCTCGTGGGTATAGCGGGCCAGGTCGGATTCCGCTGCGCACTCAGGTATCAGAGCCAACGGTCGGAAAACCTGGTAAAATATCTCTGGGTTCACATGGTGACGGGGACAGAGTGTTGGACTCAGGGGCTTAGATAACATCTTTGGGAGATCGCATGAGTTGTATGTGATGGAAGAGTTGGCCCATTGTGTTGGGTTCACATGGTGATGGGGACGGAGTGTGACTCAGGGGCTTAGATAACATCTTTGGGAGATCGCATGAGTTGTATGTGATGGAAGAGTTGGCTCATTGTGTGACGGAGGAGATTGTTGAGTTTAGTCCCACATGGAAAATTGATGGTCGGGGATTGTTTGGTTTAGTCCCACATGAGAAATTGATGGTCGGGGAGCGCAACATAAAGGTGGGGGCAGTACGTCCTCACCCATTAGGGTAGTTTTTTGGGTTGATTTAGGTCCAAAACCTTGTGGTTGTGGGCTCCGGTGGACCTAGACCTAGTGGGGTGTCGGCTCGTGGGTGTAACGGGTCAAGCCAGATTCCGCTGCGCACTCTAACCGTTAGGCTGGAGGTTGCGGGTTCGAACCCCGCCGACCGCGTAGCGGCGCAACTTTACGGGTGGGTGGGTGGTCGGTGGGGTCCCTCCCCTAAAAAATATTTTTTTACTATTCTGCCCGCCAGCACTGAGACAATTTGTGCTGGCACAAGGTCACTGGCGGGCGGAATAGTAAAAAAATTGATGGTCGGGGATTGTTTGGTTTAGTCCCACATGGAAAATTGATGGTCGGGGAGCGCAACATAAAGGTGGGGGCAGTACGTCCTCACCCATTAGGGTAGTTTTTTGGGTTGATTTAGGTCCAAAACCTTGTTGTTGTGGGCTCCGGTGGACCTAGACCTAGTGGGGTGTCGGCTCGTGGGTGTAACGGGTCAGGTCAGATTCCGCTGCGCACTCTAACCGTTAGGCTAGAGGTTGCGGGTTCGAACCCCGCCGACCGCGTAGCGGCGCGACTTTACGGGTGGGTGGGTGGTCGGTGGGGTCCCTCCCCTAAAAATATTTTTTTACTATTCCGCCCACTAGCACTGAGACGATTTGTGCTGGCACAAGGTCGCTGGCGGGCGCTCCACCCGCCAGCAAAAACCGCTTTTACCCGCCAGTACAAATCGTTTTTGGCGTAGTGACACCACCACACCAGAGGGGTTTGCCCTTTGTGTGTGGCTTGACGTTTTCTCGGATTAAACATTAGAGAAAGCAATCCTAGTCCCCTATGTGGCGTTGCACCTTTCTACACAAATACACTCCTCCTGTCACACTATTCTTATTTTTTTTCTATCAACTAATGCAGGTGAAACTCTTTGCTTTTGTGCACCCGTTCCTTATATGCATGGAGTGATGGAGAGACATATGTATTGTAGATACATGAGGGCAATATATATACTTTTGCGAGCATGGTGTTTTGCAAAATGGCTTCTCAGCCTACGCGATACTACCATTTTCGTGTAGTTAGCCAAGCTGTCAACTTTTGTCTAGCTTCCATCAGTTTCCAATTCATTGGTAGTCTACTAATTTGGGTGATTCACGGAGAGGACTCTATATATAAATAGGAATCAAAATAGATGGTTTTATGTCTCAACCGCAGGCACACCAACCATTATCTTGAGGGGTCCCAGTGTGGAGTCTCTTTGATTGGATCGTGATCTTTCATTCCTAATGTTTGTAATTCCTGCGATTTTTGGTTACACACTTTTGCTCTTCAACCTTCTTCTCTGCTTAATTTTCTTATTCCTACTAGCATGTATCAGCGTGAGGCCTAAGGCGAGTATTATAGAGACCAAAACAGCTGATGAAGATTGCAGCTTGAATACTTTATACACTGACACAATATGAAGATTGCACCTGTGCCAACAACGTGCAGAAAAGGAAACAACGTTGTTTGATGTGCACAGCCCATTCTGCTTTTTAGATAAACCATATCGATAAAAGATAAAAGGACAAAATCCGTCCACTATACCTACATGGTGGATATATATAGTCAAAAGATTGAACAATTCTTAGACTCTAAACCACAAAATCGAGGGATTTATTAAGACAAGAAACAAAGCTCAAAGACAGAAGAAACACTAGAAGAATAAGCTTCAATTTTCCCCATCCATGCTTCAACCTTGCATCCTCTTTATGTAGCACAAATCCATCGCATCTCTCATCTGCTGAGAAATTGGATGTCGGAATGTGTTGTTTGCCAAACCTTGTGGTGGGGCATGTTACTTTTGCCTTACCTAGTACTGGCCAAATTTTTTAGATGTCAATTGGGCTATGGATTACAATAATTTGTGTCGTAGAAGTACATATGGCTTGTAGAAGGCGAAGCAATGGTTCTATGCAAACCACACAAAGATTGATACATGGGAGAAATGATCTGCAGCGTTACTCGAGAAGTTCTTTTTGTTGGGTAAAACCAATACCCTATGCGGGAAAATTTCTAATTTTCAGCAAGCAGCATCAAAATATGTACCAGAGGCTTGGGAATGGCTTCAGGACTACATCCTGGCCTGTCCTCACCATGGGATGAAAGATTGGCTTATCCTTCAGAATTTCTACAACGGGTTGACTCCGACGACCCGTTGACATATTTATAGGCTGCTAGAGGAGCTTTCTTCTAACTCACTATTGATAATGCAAAAGCTCTAATTGAGAGGATGGTTTCTAACCAAGGGTGAAGCGACGATCGACTCCAACCATGTTAGAGGGGTACGCATACTGTCAAGGAAGCTGCCAAAATGGACCTCGTAATGAAGAGATTGGATGATATCACCACTGAGAAGGCTGTCATGACCACCACTACTCATGCTATTGATTCTCGCATTACTTGCGAAGTCTGTGGTATCACTGGACATTCTGGGAGTCATTGCCCTGAAAACCAAGAGGATGTGATGTACATGAACGGCAACAACAATGGTTATCGTCCACAATAAGGAGGCTAACCGTGGAATCAACAACACCCTTACTATCAAGGAGGCAATCAACAACACCCTTACTATCAAGGAGTCATTGGGAATCATAGTTTTTTGTGAAGTCTTCGACGTTTAGGCTCTATGGGTAGAGTTTGCATTGGGAGTTGGAGTGACAGCATGCCAAATTTGGAATAACAATCCATTATTATTCTTCAAACCAAAATGAGTATGTACAATCTCTCTGCATTGACAGTTGACAATGAGTGCAGTGGTGGCGTATGGAGGGGTTGATTTAGAGAAGAAAAACATCCCTGCAACTTTTACAGTGAGATTACAGATAATATGGTTAAATGCTGACACTAAAGTAGGTCCCGATTATAAGCTATGGGATTATTATGTCATCTTCTTTGAAGTACTCAACTCAAGGAAAAGAAATAAAAGACTCAAAAAGACATGTGAAGAAACATTGAAGAGGTTTATTATTCCTTTTCTTTAGATGATGATTTATCACATTCAAATTTTGTAGGTAGCCTTTTGAGCAAACAAAATACATCTTGTTCGCTGCATTATTAGCACTGATAGGTTCGGATATTGTGTTTATTATGTTATAAAAAATGAATATTAAGCATAATTTGTTGAGACAAAAGAACGCCATGCTTTTTTACATGCTCCAAACCAGAATATTGGGGTGCAAAACACAATATGAAGTTACGAACACACTTTGCCATGCCTAAAAACACGCAACCCTACCATGTAAGCACCCCGGAAAGACTAACAGGCAAATCTTAGGATTGATCAAGTCACCACATGCATCTCATGCATTGTCGATAGGCATGTTGTGCCCACCACTGAAATAATGCGAGTACTCATATCAAATTAAGGACTTGACTCCGGGTGGCAAAGTCTACGTACTATAAAAGAACTAATCTATATTGTGTTATATGAACTGCTAGTAAAAAACTTAGGGTTTGCGTTTAGGAACAGTAGGGACCATAAACCAATCTTATTGAAACGCGGGCATAGAGACCAACAATGCACAATAGCGACTCTCAGATCACACAACACACCAATACACAAACTACTACATCCCATGATTGATTGTTCTAGCATCCCACCAGTATATTTGTGGTGGATGAATTATAGATGTTTTCGCTAGTAGTGAAAGTGAGCAGTATCAAACTGACTTGTATCTGTGCCTGAAATTGATACTGTAATTTCTGCCTTCCTGATGCCTCCTATTCCCACCTCCTTTTCATCTTTGTTCTTTCATCTCCATAAAAAAGAGAACTAGTAAGCATTTATAAGCCCACGTAGGCATATTTGATAGCCCACGTAAGCATTTGGCTTGCTGAACTTTTCACCATCTATAAATCCATCAGCAATAATTTTCCGACCCTTTTAATATTTGTGTCAGAGCCTATTCTTGAGATGAACATGAAGGAAACCGGAGGTTCCTTAACTGAACGTGGGGAGGGGTAGTTTTGTAAGAATACAGTATTTCGCACCGCAGGCACGCAATAGATCGGGAAAAAAACTCCACCAGAACCAACCAGTTGAATGAACGAACCAGCGCCGGTGATGAAATGAAATAAGGCAAGAGCGCTAATGTGATGAAGTAATCGTCCGTCAGATCACATCCCGGATCACGACGGATGGAATTGATTGATGTGGTGCTCGGTGCTTGCAGTTTCTGGCTAGAAGAAGTTGACAGTGTTGCTTGCATTCAGAGCCGAGCAAGTACATTGGTACACATCAGCAGTTTCATAGGTCGTCCCATGCAGTGCCACATAGGATTTTTGATGATATGGAGGAGAGAGAGCGAGAAGAGAGAAAGAGGTCGTTGCCTCGCGAAACAACCACCTCATGAGCGAAACAACTGCCTCATGAGACAACCTCACAATCATTGTATGAGTTGTTGTTGCCATACAACTCATAATATTCCTTTTTTATATGCACAAATTAAGGAATTATATAGATCTACCAGACGACTTACCTGACAACTCATTGTACAGGTTGTCTGTTGAGTCGACCCAAGATTACATGTAAATGCATGAGACGGCCTATCAGACGAAACCAATGTACTTGCCCTGAGGTGAATGCATCGGCGGTAGAGGGGCGATACATCGCCGATGGCGGGACATTATACTTGAGCATTTTTAGCCCGGCCCAACTCGGGCTCAGCCCGCCCACAGACCTTACTGGACGGGCCTGGACACAGATCTTGCAGTCCGAGAAAAAAAATCTTGGCCTGAGCCCGACCCGAAATGTTGTTTTTAGCTATTTTACACTACAAAACGCATGGGCGGGAAAATTGAGGCCCGACGTGTCCAGTGGGATGGTCGTGGGTAGGATTTTCTCAGTCCGAAATAACCGGATTTTTTCGGCCCGACCCAGCCCGAAAAATGCTCAGGTATATGGGACATCAAGTCCGTATACCGGTGAATACGGGCCGATCGAACATATGAAGTTATGGGCCGACCAATATGGAGCCGCCACGGACAAAATGGGCCGACTCGTGAGAATACAGAATACCTATATATTGTTTTCTTTATTGGAATTAGCTCTTGGCCCACAATTATTTGGTACTGATCCAAATTTTTCATTTCTTATAATAGGTTCCTTCTACATTTTAACCATCAGATCTAGACCGATGGACAGCTCCTAAAATCTTCAAGCAGTAAAATTGTCTTTTTGTCCTATCATTCTTAGTTGTGTTTAATTTAACATGTAAGCATTTCATCGGAGGTTACATATAGTAGGCGTTATTAGCATGTGGGGCAGGGGTCATTAAATTTTGGAGCCATTGAAAATTGCATCTAAAGTAAAAGATTGTGTTCTGAAAATCCACAGAGGTATAGTGTAACATATAGGTCACAAATTCGTTTCAATTATCCAATATAATGCACCACCACATCTTTTGCTTGGTACCAAATCGGTAAGTAACATTCATACGCATATCCGATACTATGAGCGCATAGCTTGGTACCGAATCTTTAGCTTTTCATCACCAAAATGCTTGTGCGTTGACGTTGAAGCATCGTCCCATCGACTACAAGATGGGGTTCAACAGCTAAGACTCCCAAGATTGGGCTCTGCCTTTCCAAATGCCTTATGTTCCTTAATTTCTTGAGCCATTAGCAAATATAGTTGCACAAATTTGTCGTGCTCCTACCGGTCTACAGGTGGTGTGACGGAAAAGGCGGGTTAATGTGAGCCTATGAATACCAAACGGTGATGATGCTTGGACGTTATATATATATATATATATATATATATATATAGTCACAAATGGGTGTGTCATGATGATTGATGGGCATGTTTGTATATATGGTGTAATAAAGCATCAAATCTACTTTGTGTTCTAGACCCAATATATTGTGTAAATTGCACTTCCTCCTGAGGACCATGTGTGGTTCAAGGACCGGTGGATGGTCGCTTCTTGGTGTGATGAGTGATTGACAACATTGTGTGGACTGATTCTTGGCTAAGTATTGCAGGTGCAGGTTGCGGCTTGACTGGTGTTGGTGCAGGTGAAGAACAAGCGCGAAAGGTCGTTGCCGGTGAGGCCTCCAGGTGTGGAGAAGACAAGTAGGCTTGGTTCGAGGGACCCGGTGGCTAGCGGGGTCAAGTACGGGCCGCATGGTGGCAAGAACAGCAAGATGAAGTCGATGGACGGTTTCTTGGTTGAACCTTAAAACCAAGGTCGAGCCGGGACTTCGTGGGAGCCGAGTCATGAGTGGTGATTGGCGGAGGCTACATCAAGTTCGCGGGGTTTGCAGTGGTTCACCAGAAAACCACTGGGTTACTCGGCTGAGCCACAAAGCCGAGGCCGAAGACCGGGCGTGGCTGTCTGGCCAAAACCGGCCTGACCGGTTTGGGAAACCGGTCTGACCGGTTTGGGGTCGCAGGGCGCCGGAAGCTTCGAAGCGGAGGACACGCGTCGGGATCGCAAGGCTTGCGTCGAGGCTAAGCGAAGTGCGGTCACCGGGCATCCGTCCGATGGTGTTACGAAGACAATTTCCCAAAGTGCCCTTGGTGGGCGTGTATCCTAGTTTATGTAATAGGGGTAGTTTAGTCTTTCGGCTTGCCTCCATATAACCCAAGTGGTGAGAGGATGGCAGCCATCTCTTGGAACCCTAGCTCATTTTCCCTTTGCTATTTTCCTTCCTATTTTCCTTAGGATTTCTAGGACTAGCTTGAGAGCTTCATGGTGAGATCTTGTGAGAGGGAAGGATGATCGGGCGGAAGCTAGACCTTGTATGAACCTTCATGGTATGTATAGATGATTCGGCATGGTTCCTCAAGGCTTTATTGTGTTCTTCCCGTTTTCCCTTTTTGGTGATTTTCGGAGCCTTCTCTTGGATTTTCTGTGGGGAAGTTTTGGGGACGTTTCTTTGAGGGATTCTTGTTGGATGTCACATATGAGGACCTTGTGCCTCTTTGCTTGGTGATCTTGCTCCAACAAACCCTCCGAAACGGCTTCAATTTGGTGGTTTTCGGTGGAGTTCATGGGAAGGTGTTCTTGAGGGTTGACTTCCGATTCCTCTTGATTGAGTAGGTTTTGGGGACCGAGCTTCTAGCCAAAGGTAGCCCACGAGGTACCCCAGCTATCCCCAAAGTCTCACTTGAATCCGTGGAACGAATTGGGAGATCGATCGAGGTGAAGTTGAGGTTTTTCCCGCTGGCTGAGTTCTTCCCGATTGCCTGGGCAAAACCGGCCTGACCGGTTTCCCAAACCGGTCTGACCGGTTTACCCCCGGTGGGCTGTCGAGAGGAGTTTTTGAACAGGAGAGTCTCTTTCAAGCTATGGCTTTTCTTGTTCAAAGGTTGAGGGGTTCTTGAGGTGTTTTGGGTAGGTTTGGTCTCGAAGGTCTTTTAGGGATTTCCTGGACAAAACCGGCCTGACCGGTTTGCCAAACCGGCCTGACCGGTTTCCCCTGCCTGTGAGAGGCTAAGTCCCAGAAGGTCGGTCTGACCGGTTTCAGAAACCGGCCTGACCGGTTTTGGTTGCCAGCAGCAGTTTCGAGTTGTTTTCCGCTGCGTGTTTTGTGTTACTGTTGGTTGGATCTTGCTCCTAGGTCCAGTAGCACTCCAGTGGCTACATGGATTTGGCAAGAGAAGTTTGCGGAGGTGTCCGAGTGATTTTGGGTTCATAGGGCGAATTCTTGAATAGAATTTTTATCGGCTCCCATTCACACCCCCCTCTCTGGTTCGCCGTTCCGGTCCTTCAAGTGGTATCAGAGCCGGTTACGGGTCTTGATTGACTCTAACCAGTCTAAGATCCAAAGATGGCATACCAGGAATGGGGATCGGGTCATCCGCACTTCGATGGAAAGAACTACCAGATGTGGCAGAGACGGATGGCTGCGTTCCTCCGTGGCAAGGGACAGATCCTTTGGGATGTTACGGTGAACACAACTTATGTTCATCCGATTAACTTCCTTGCTCCGGGATCGAGGGACATGTTCGACGCCAACAACAAGGTAGTCGACTACTTGTTTCGTGCTCTGTGTCAATCCGAATTCGATCGGGTTCAGACAAAGGACCTAGCTTGTAGGATTTGGTTGGAGCTGAAGAATGCTCATGCTGGGAATGCTGAGGTTCAAGCACGGTTGTATGCGACCTACCAGAGAGAGTACGAGAACTTCACTCATCTCCCCAGTGAGTCTATTGACGCCTTGTTCTAGCGGTTCACTGTGGTTGTGAACAAAATGAGGGCTAATGTCGACGTCCTCCCGTACGATGACCATGATAGAGCTGTGAAGCTCTTACACGCGCTGGATCGTACCGTGTGGGATGGAAAGGTCGAGGCCATTCTTGAGTCCGAGAAGTACACCACTCTGACGGTGAATGAGCTGTTCTCTAAGCTTAAGTCTGCTGAGGTTGATCGTGGTTTGACAGCCCGTCTTGAGAGCCCGACTGACTCCCATAGTCTTGCTCTCGTCGGCGGCAAAGTGGCTAAGTCTAACGCTAACGCATCTTCCAGGATGTACTCTCTGTCTTCTTTGATGTCTTTGCTAGACGAGGAGTTCGACGTGCTTGGAGAGGACGAGCTGGCGTTGCTGACCAGGCGGTTCGAGAGGCTGCACGAGAACCGGGTGAACACGAGAAGGACGGCACGGACGTGCTTTCAGTGCGGCAAGCCAGGACACTTCATCACCGATTGTCCGGAGAAGATGCAGAACAAGGACGGCTACAAGGACGGCTACAAGCACCGGTCGAGCAAGGATGGCAAGTACCGATCGAGGCGCGATCACAAGCACAAGAACAAGCACAAGGACGAGCGATGGTCGAGGAAGAAGGATGGCCACGGCAGGAAGGCCCGAGCGATGGTCGGAGCGAGCGACGTCGACTCTAGCTCCGCATATTCTTCCTCGAGCTCGAGTAGCTGTGAAGATGAAGGTGATCAGCGCAAGAGCAAGAAGTCATCCAAGAACTTGAGCGGGCTGAGCTGCTTCGCACGAGATGACTTCTGCGGCATGGCTCGTAGCTCTGGCAGCAAGAAGAGTCACCAGAGCGACTCGGACTCTGACTCCGAGGATGAGGTACGTGACGAGCTTCCCTTCTTGCATGAGGAAAATGAGCGTCTTGGCAAGTTGCTTGATAATCGTGATGACATGCTTAGAGAGGCCAAGAAGATGAGGAAAGAGCTTAGGGCCTCACTAGAAGATGCTAGGAACCGAGTAGCTGAGCTAGAAACTCAGAACCTTGATGCCAAGCTTGAGATTGATTCGCTTAAGGCTTCACCTGTGGTTTCTGATGAGATTGATTGTTGTGATTGCTCTGTGTACCTAGCTGATCTTACTGCCCTTAAGGATAAGCATGCTTCTACTTGTGATGAACTAGATGTGCTTAGGGTTGAAGTGGCTGAGCTTAAGTCTAGACCTGCTTTGCTAGGTGCTTGCACTTCTTGCCCTGTCTTGCATGGAAAGATTGATGAGATGCATGCTTATACTGTTTCTCTTGAGGCTAAGTTGAAAGAGCCTATTCCCACTTCTTGCTCTACTTGTGAAGTGCATGCTTTGAAGAATCTGGAACTTGCACATTAAGTTGATCGCTTGCAGGATGAGAATGATGAGTTGAGGAAAATGATAGGTTGGTTGTCGGGTCATGAACCACAGCTTAGGATGATGATAGAGGCATACAAGCGCTATGATGGGCAAGCGCTTGGTTCGGAGAAGGTTGGAGAGTGTAGTGGTGAGGGAGGAGAGAAGATTGGTGATATCCAAGCTCCACCTAAAACCTACCACAAAAATTCCTATGCTCCTAAGCCCAACCCACTGAGAAACAAACTTGACACAACTCCAGATCCACCCATATTCCCTCACCTAACAAATGACTTCCAAAAACCAGTGAAGTTTGTGAGTCCTAAGGGGAAGGTGGTTGGAGAGAAGAAGGGTGAGAAGTCAAGTGAGGAGAAACCGAGTGAGCAACCCCAACCAAAACCAAAGCCAAAACCAATCCGGTTTCATTGTGACTATTGTGGGAGAGATGGTCACAAAGGGGAGTTTTGCTTTAAGAGGAAGCGAGAGGAGAGGATGGCTAAGGAGTGGGCAAACAAGGACAGGTACAACCCATCTCATGGTGTGCCTGAGTCTCGTATGCCATTGCCTAGGGGTAAGGCCATTGTTCGCACTGTTCCGGCTTGGGGAGACAAGAGTGCTTTGGGTGGAAGGGACCCTACTGGAGGAATTAAATCGGTCAGACCGGTTCCAGAACCGGTCAGACCGGTTTGGAGGCAGCAGGGTGACCAGTTTGGTTTTTGTGCTCGGGATGAGGCTCGGTTCAGGTCCTTTGGTCGTGGTCCAGATGTTTGGCATGGTGAGTCTGGTGGTGGTCAGTTTGCTAGACGTTCTCCACCTCGTGCTCAATACGATGGTGGGAGGAGTCGTAGCTTTGAGATGGAGAGGAGGAATAGTCCACGGTCTTCCTTTCGTGGTTTTCGTTCACCTCCAGAGAGACAGGGGTGGTTCCCTAGTGGTGGGTCTCGTGGTGGCTTTCGTGGTGGTAGCTTTGATAGGCGTGATGATTTGGTTTGTGCTAACCCCACTTTGGAGCAAATGGCTCGGCACTGGTTTTACTCTTTTGGTACTAACCCCAGTGTAGAGTCGTTTGTTCACTCACGTGCTCATTTTTGAATTTCAGGTGGGAGACTTGAGGAACGTTTGGTTGATTGACTCCGGTTGCTCGAGGCACATGACCGGAGACAAGGGGTGGTTCTCAAGTCTCGTCCCGGTGGTGTCCAAGACATACATCACCTTTGGGGACAATGGGTGAGGACGTGTGCTTTCAGAAGGTGAGATTAAGGTAAGTGACAAGGTCACTCTCAGGCGTGTTGCTCTTGTTCAATCGCTCGGGTTCAATTTGCTTTCCGTGTCCCAGCTTTTGGATGAGGGCTTTGAGGTGTTGTTTCGGCCTGGTGGTTCTCGGATTTTGGATTCTCGAGGGGACCTAGTGTGCATGGTCGTTCTCGAGGGTCAAGTGTTACAAGCGGATTTCTCTCAATCTTCTGGTGTGGAGCGCTGTTTCTTGGCTGGTTCTTCGAGTGAGTTGTGGAAGTGGCATAGGAAGTTGGGTCACTTAAGCTTTGACCTTTTGTCTCGCTTGAGTAAACTCAATTTGGTCCGAGGATTGCCACAGCTGAGATTTGAGAAAGAGTTCGTTTGTGCGCCGTGTCGGCATGCTAAGATGGTAGCTTCTTCCCATCCACCCCTCACCGATGTGATGACGGAGCATCCATGCGAGCTGCTCCATATGGACCTTGTTGGCCCAGCTCGTGTGCGATCTGTGGGTGGGAAGTGGTACGTCCTAGTTGTGGTGGACGACTACTCTCGGTATGCGTGGGTTTTCTTTTTGGAGGAGAAAGGGGAGATGTTTGGTTTTGTTCGAGATCTTGTCTTGAGGTTGAAGAATGAGAGGCACGGAGATGCCATACGAGCGATCCGTAGTGACAATGGCTCAAAATTTAGAAACTCTCGTTTCGAAACCTTTTGCCATGACTTGGGTCTTGAACACCAGTTCTCTAGTCCGTATACGCCTCCCCAGAACAGCGTGGTTGAAAGGAAAAAACAGAACCTTGTGCGAGATGGCTCGGATGATGCTTGATGAGCATAGGACTCCGAGAAGGTTCTGGGCTGAGGCGGTGAATACCGCGTGCTATGTGTCGAACAGGATTTACCTCAGGGTGCACAAGAAGAAAACATGCTATGAGTTGATGCACGGGCGCACACCCAAGGTGAGTCACTTCCATGTGTTTGGGTGCAAATGCTTTATCCTGAAGAAAGGTAAGAAGTTGGACAAGTTCGAGGCTAGGTCTGTCGATGGCATTTTCTTTGGTTACGCGTCTCATTCTAGAGCCTTTCGGGTGCTCAACCTTGAAACTAACCAAATCGTGGAGACTTGCGAGGTAACCTTCGACGAGACACAGCCACGTAGTCAGCTTGTTTTTGAGTGTGCAGGTGACGAGGAACTTGGCGAGGAGATTTTCCAGGAGGAGGAGCATGAACATGGAGATGATGATGATGATGGCGGTGTGGTGCCCGCGGCTGAGCATGTACCTACTACTTCGACTACGGTGGTGGACGGCCCTTCTCCCACACCTTGAGGACCGGAGCGTCCGAGGACCGGTGGATGGTCGCTCCTGGCTGTGATGAGTGATTGACAACGTGGTGTGGACTGACTCTTGGCCGAGTATTACAGGTGCAGGTTGCGGCTTGATTTGCGTTGGTGCAGGTGAAGAGCGGACGTGAAAGGTCTATGCCTTGCGGGGCCTCCGAGGAGTGGAGAGACAAGTAGGCTCGGCTCGAGGGACCCGGTGGCCAGCGGGGTCAAGTGCGGGCCGCATGGTGGCAAGAAAAACAAGACGAAGTCGTGGACAGGAGCCGGTGCAGGGTAGCGGCTCACGACCGGAGTCTGCACGCGGGGTTAGCGGTGGTTCACCACAAAACCGTCGGGTTACTTGGTTGAGCCACGAAACCAAGACCGGAGGCTCGGCGGGCGGAGACGGGATCCGGGCGTGCCGAGAAGCTTCGATGTCAGCGGACACGTGGCGGGATCGCAGGGCTTGCGTCGGGAGAACGCGAACTGCGGCGAAGGCGTGGCCGTGCGATGAAGAGGAGTGCTACTTGACCTATTTGCCCCTGAGGGGTTTGTATCTCAACTTAAGTGCTAGGGGTAGCTTGGTCATTTGCCCAACCCAGAGGGACTCAAATATATTAGCTCTAGGGTTTCTGGGCAAACCATCCTTCCGGACTACTTCTCATTTCCTTGCTCCATAGGCGTAGATTTTCTTCACCGTTTTGTAGAGAATCTGTCCTCCGAGTGTATGGAAGCTTTCATGGTTGCGTTGATTTCCTTCTTGTAGCTCGTGTGATTTTCGTGTTTTTTCGAGCTATTTTCGTTGGATTTTCGTGCGCGCCTTGTTCCTTCGATTCTGAGGTGTTTGGGTTCGGATTTGTTGGTGGGGATCATGGATAGATGTCTTGTGCATCTTTGTGCTTGATCTTGACCCCCCAATCTCCGGATTTGGCCTCCGATTGAAGGATTTCGGTTGGAACCCTAGCTTTTTGGTAGAGCTCGGTTGCGATTCGATTCCCGGCGATTTAGTTTGTTTGAGGTCTCAAGTTTTGGGGTATAGCATCTCCTAGGGACGCTTCACATCTCCCCCAAATCTTTCCTCAGGAGCTCAAGCCGTTTGGGAGATCCATGGATGGATAGGAGAGGTTGACCTCTCGTTTTCAAGTTCGGGCTGCTGTTCCTGTGCCTGGCGGACAGTCCGCCCGGGGCACGCGGACGGTCCGCGAGGAGTCGGCAGATCGAGTGTTCGTCGTGTTCTTCGCGAGTTCGTGCGTCGGTTCGTTTTGATCCATTTTGTCCGGCACTTTTGGTTGCTAGAAGTTTGCTGGACGGTCCGCGAGGTGAGTGCGGACGGTCTTTTCCGCGCGGACGGTCTGCAGGTAGGGCGCGGACGGTTCGTTATTCGAGGTGCAGTACTGGATGTTCGGGTGGCTTTTTCGGACGGTCCGCCCTGTGTTTGCGGACGGTCCGCCCTGCCCCCGCGGACAGTCCGCCCCCTCCACGCGGACGGTCCGCCCCAGGCTGTGCAGATTGCCTAAGTCCTTTGCTTCTTGAGTTGCGCTTCCGTGTTGCTTTGAGTTGGGGTTTGTTCTTAGGGTTGGTAGGTCTGTTGTGACTACGCGACCTTGGCAAACTCGTGTGGGAATCCTTGGTTATGAATTTGGGGCATAGGCGGAGTTCATCCTTCGAGAAGAATTTTTATTGGCTCCCATTCACTCCCCCCCTCTCTGGTCGCCTAATTGGTCCTTCAATTGGTATCAGAGCCGGTTACGGATCTTCGTGATTCTAACCAGTCTAAGATCCAAAGATGGCGTACCAGGAATGGGGTTCGGGTCCTCCACACTTTGATGGTAAGAATTACCAGATGTGGCAGAGGCGGATGGCTGCTTTCCTCCGCGGCAAGGGTCAGATCCTGTGTGGTGTCACGGTGAACACAGCTTATGTTCATCCTGTGAACTTCCTTGCTCCAGGATCGAGGGACATGTTCGACGCCAACAACAAGGCGATCGACTACCTGTACCGTGCTCTGTGTCAATCCGAATTTGATCGGGTTCAGACAGAGGACTTGGCGTGCAGGATTTGGGAGCAGCTGAAGAATGCTCATGCTGGGAACGCTCAGGTTGAGGCTCGGCTCTTTGCGACCTACCGGAGAGAGTACGAGAACTTCACTCATCTCCCCGGTGAGTCCATAGATGCCATGTTCCAGCGGTTCACGGTGATTGTGAACAACATGAGGGCTAATGTGGCCGTGCTCCCGTACGATGATCATGACAGGGCTATCAAGCTCCTGCACTCTCTGGATCGTACCGTGTGGAGTGAGAAGGTCGAAGCCATTCTTGAGTCGGAGAAGTATGAGACCCTCACATTGGACGAGCTGTTTTCTAAGCTCAAGTCGTCCGAGGTGGACCGTGGGGTGCGTGCAAAGATCGAGAACCCGACTGACCCCCATAGTCTGGCTCTCGTGTCTGGATCAAGGACTAACGCTAACATGTCTTCGAGACATTTTTCTTTGTCTTGTCTTGTGTCCATGCCAGATGAGGAGTTTGACGTGCTGGGCGAGGAGGACCTCGCGTTGCTGAGCAGGCGGTTCGAGCGCATGTACACGAACCAGAAGAACGCTCGGAGGAGCTCGGGCATGTGCTACCGGTGCGGGAAGCACGGGCACTTCATCGCCAAGTGCCCGGAAGCCATGGAGGTCAAGCCCGAGCACAAGCACCGTCCGAGGACCGACCACAAGCACCGCTCGAGGGACGACTACAAGGGCAAGAACAAGTCCGAGCAGAGGCCAAGGAAGAGTGGTGGTCACAAGAAGAAGGAGCGGGCGATGGTTGCCGGTGCAAGCGACATCAACTCAAGCTCCTGCTACTCTTCATCGAGCTCAAGTGATGAAGATGAGAACCGGCACAAGGGCAAGCGGTCAAGCAAGAACATCAACAGCCTGTGCTTCGCCGCCCAAGGTTTTTGCGACATGGCACATAGCTCTGCGAGCAAGAAGAGCAACAAGGATGACTCGGACTCCGACTCCGAGGAAGAGGTAAACAATGATCCATCCTTCTTGGTAGCGGAGAATGCTAGGTTGAATGATTTGCTTGACAACCGTGATGATGTGCTTAGAAAGACCAACAAGGAGAAGAGGGAGTATATGTCTTTGCTTGGAGAGGCTAAGGAGAAGGTGGTTGAGCTAGAATCTTTGCTTGTTGATGCTAGGGCTCAAATAGATTCTCTTAAGTCTGCTCATGTTGTGACCAATGAACCTGAATGCACTGATTGTTCTGTTTTCCTTGATGACTTGACTACACTTAAGGAAAAGTATGCCTCCAAGGTAGAGGAACTAGATGTGCTTAGGGTTGAGCTAGATGAGATGAAATCTAGGCCCTCCTTGCTTGGTGCTTGTACTTCTTGTCCTGTTTTGCATGATAAGCTAGATGTTTCGCTTGTTTATGCTAGATCTCTAGAGGCTCAGCTGAAAGCTCCTATTCCTACATCATGCTCTACTTGTGAAGTAAATGCTGTGAAGAATATCGAGCTTGCACACTATGTGGATCGTTTGCAGGATGATAATGATGAGTTGAGGAAGATGATGGGTTGGTTGTCTGGTCATGAGCCTCAGCTCAGAATGATGATTGAGGCATACAAGCGCTATGATGGGCAAGCGCTTGGGGCAAACAAGGCTGGTGAGGGAAGTGGTGAGAATGAGGGGAAGATCGGAGATATCCCAGAGCCACCAAAAACCCACCACAAAAATGCCTATGCTCCTAAGCCAAATCCTCTTAGGAATCGACTAGACACAACCCCAGCTCCACCCGTGTTTCCTCCACATACCGATGACTTCCAGAAACCCATCAAGTTCAAGAGTGACTTGGGGAATGAGTTCTTTGGGAAGAAGGGAGAGAAACCGAGTGGGGAAAAGCCAGAGCCCAAAGAGAGCCCAAAACCAAAGTCAAAACCAAAACACTTCCATTGTGAGCATTGTGGGAGGGATGGGCACCTTGCTGAGTTTTGCTTCAGGAGGAAGCGTGAGGAGAGGTTGGCTAGGGAGATGGCCAACAAGGACAGGTACCGCCCTTCTCGTGGTGTGCCTGAGCCTAGGTTGGTGCCGAGGGGAGAGGGTATGGTGCGTACCATTTACCCTCGAGAGAGGTGTGAGTTTGTGCCTCGAGGTGAGCCACCACATAGAGAAGGTGGTAGGCGTGTTGGGTTTGGGCGTGGTGAGTTTGCTAGACGTTCCTTCGCTCGTGGCCAATACGAGTATGGGGGGAATGATCGCAGTTTTAGGTCCCAGAGGAGCTACGGGCCACGGTCTCCCCTTCGTGGTACGCGTAGTCCTCCAAGGGGACATGTGGGTGTTCCACCTAGGAGAGATAGGATGGATTTTGCTAACCCCACGTTTGAGCAAATATCACGGCACTGGTTTGATTCGTTTTGTACTAACCCCAGTGCTGAGTCGTTTGCTCACTCTCGCTCTCGTTTTTTATTTTGCAGGTGGGAGGCATGGAGGGCTTTTGGTTGATCGACTCCGGTTGCTCTCGACACATGACCGGAGATCGAAGGTGGTTCTCCAGCCTCACCCCGGTGATGACCAAAGAGTACATCACTTTTGGGGACAATAGGAAAGGTAGAGTGCTTTCAGTGGGCACGGTGAAGGTGAGTGAGTCTGTGACTCTTCGGCGTGTTTCGCTTGTCAAGTCTTTGGGTTACAATCTTCTCTCAGTTTCCCAGCTTCTTGATGAGGGTTTTGAAGTCCGTTTCAAAACGGGCTGTTCTCGTGTTTTGGATTCTCGAGGTGATCTTGTTTGCACGATCGTCCCTGAGGGTCAGATTTTCAGAGCCGATTTTTCTCAGTGTGTTGGCTCTTCTCGTTGCTTGGTTGCTGGTGTTTCGGCGGACCTTTGGAAATGGCATAGGAGACTAGGTCACTTGAGTTTTGACTTGTTGTCACGCTTGAGTGGACTAGGTTTGGTCCGAGGATTGCCAAAGTTGAAATACCAAAAGGATTTGGTATGTGCTTCGTGTAGGCATGGTAAGATGGTCGCCGCCTCTCACCCGCCGCTGACATCCGTTATGACAGAGAGGCCATGCGAGCTGTTCCATATGGACTTGGTTGGTCCAGCTCATGTGTGCTCAGCGGGTGGGAAATGGTATGTCCTTGTGATCGTGGACGACTATTCTCGCTATGCTTGGGTCTTCTTTTTGGCTGACAAGGGGGAGACGTTTGGTTTTGTCCGAGATCTAATCTTGAGGTTGAAGAACGAGAGGAATGGAGATGTTGTTCGAGCTATTCGTATCGACAATGGCAGTGAATTTAAAAACTCTCATTTCGAAACCTTTTGTCGTGATTTGGGTCTCGAACATCAGTTTTCTTCTCCCTATGTGGCTTGTCAGAATGGTGTGGTTGAGAGGAAAAATTGTTCCCTTTGTGAGATGGCTCGGACGATGCTCGACGAGCATAGGACTCCGAGGAGATATTGGGCGGAGGCGGTGAATACCGCTTGCCATGTTGGGAACCGGATTTTTCTCAGGGCCTTCTTAAACAAGACGTGCTATGAGCTCATGCACGGGCGAGCACCTAGAGTGAGCCATTTCAGGGCCTTTGGTTGTCGGTGCTTCATTCTCAAGAAGGGTAGGCTTGATAAGTTTGAGTCGAGGTCCTCGGATGGGATTTTCTTGGGTTATGCTAGTCATTCTCGAGCATTTCGTGTGCTCAATCTTGATACTAACCTAGTCATGGAGACTTGCGAGGTAACCTTCGACGAGACCCAACCATGCAATTTGTCGGTCTTTGAGTGTGCAGGTGACGACGAGGTTGGCAAGAAGATCTTTGAGGACGAGGAGGATGATGCTGGAGAGGATGATGGTGATGATGGTGAAGCTCCAGCCACGCATGTACCCTCTACTTCCACTACGACGACTACGGTGCAGGATGGTCCATCCCCTACGCCGCCTACGATCCAGCAAGATCAAGTGGAAGCAGCTGCTGAGGGGGAGGTTGTCTCCAGGCGAGAGGCACCGAGGCGCGTTCAAGTTGATCATCCGCCCTGAAGAATCATCAGCGACATCAATGAGCGTACGACACGGTCGAGGTCCAGAAATGCTTCTCACTTTGCTCATTCAGCTTTTGTTGCTACCTTTGAGCCGAAAGACATTGGACACACGCTATCTGATCCTAATTGGGTGAATGCCATGCATGAGGAGTTAGAGAATTTTGAGAGAAACCAGGTGTGGGAGTTAGTGGAGCCACCACCAAACTGCAAACCTATTAGGACAAAATGGGTGTGGAAAAACAAAGAGGGTGAGAATGGTGAGGTGGTGAGGAACAAGTCGAGGTTGGTTGCTCAGGGTTATAGCCAGAAGGAGGGGATAGACTATGAGGAGACATTTGCTCCTGTAGCCCGTTTGGAGGCAATCAGGATTCTTCTAGCCTTTTCTGTGGCTAAAGGATTCAGGTTGTACCAAATGGATGTGAAGAGTGCCTTCTTGAATGGGTTTTTGGAGGAGGAAGTTTATGTGAGGCAACCACCTGGGTTTGAGAGTGTTGAGTTTCCCCACCAAGTGTACAAGCTGAGGAAGGCCTTGTATGGGCTGAAACAAGCTCCCAGGGCATGGTATGGTAGGTTGAGGGGGTTCTTGTTCAGCAAGGGGTTTGAGATGGGCAAGGTTGATACGACACTTTTTCTCCTCAGGCAGGGTGACGATATCCTAATTGTTCAGGTGTACGTGGATGATATTGTCTTCGGTGGCTCGTCTCACTCTTTGGTTGCGAGGTTTGCAGAGGATATGAGCAAAGAATTCGAAATGTCCATGATGGGAGAGTTGCAGATCTTTCTCGGGCTTCAGATCAAGCAGGCGAAGGAGGGAACCTTTGTGCATCAAGCCAAGTACACGAAGGACATCCTCAAGAAGTTCAAGATGGACGACTCGAAGCCCCTGTCGACACCGATGAGTACGACTACAGCGCTCGACGCGGACAAGGACGGAGAGCCCGTGGACCAGAAGGAGTATCGAAGCATGATCGGCTCCCTCTTGTACTTGACGGCGACGAGGCCGGACATCCAGTTTTCTGTGTGTCTGTGCGCTCGTTTTCAGGTGTCGCCGAGGACCTCACATCGGCAGGCCGTCAAGCGGATCTTCAGGTATCTTCGATACACTTCTGAGCTTGGTCTTTGGTACTCAGCGTCCTCTTCCCTTTCTCTTCTTGGTTTTTTGGATGCCGACTTTGCGGGGTGTTGAGTCGATAGAAAATCGACTTCGGGTACTTGCGAGTTTCTGGGTTCTTCACTTGTTTCTTGGTCCTCTCGCAAACAATCTAGTGTAGCCCAGTCTACCACAGAAGCTGAGTATGTTGCTGCCGCTAGTTGTTGCTCCCAGCTGCTTTGGATCACATACACGCTGAGTGACTTTGGTGAGGAGTGTTCCCATGTACCTCTCATGTGTGATAGCACGAGTGCCATTAGTGTTGCCAAAAACCCCGTGCTTCACTCCAGAACCAAACATATAGAAGTGAGGTACCACTTCCTGAGAGACAATGTTGAGAAGGGAAACATAGATCTCATCCATGTGCCAACAGAAAAGCAGCTTGCCGATATCCTAACCAAGCCCTTGGACCAAGCTACATTTGCACGTTTGCGAGGAGAGCTTGGAGTCATTTTTCCTTTTTGAGCTTTGGTTGGGAGGGTTGATGTACATATGCATGTTGCATTTTCATTTAATGTATCATATCATGTTTGCATGTTTGCATCTTTGTATCATAGACTGCATTTGTATCGTATTCTATAGAGATGTGCTTCTCTCATATGCATTGATCACCATGATATGCTGGATATGAGGCTATGACTTTGCTAGTGATGCTCATGAGATGTATAGCTGTGCTCTTGGTAGCTTTGGTATATATATGCTTGTGGATGACTTCCTTTTGTAAAAATGCTATATGATCCTCTCTTGTGAGTAGAATGCCTCTCATGTTCAAATTGGGTGCTTATGGCTATATCTTGCTTAATTTGTGCTTGGAACCATGTTCTTTTCATTTGGGGTCAAAGATCCATTTATCATCATGGATGTTTAGCCTACATGCTACCTTGTGGAGAAGCCTAAGCTTGTTTTTGCCGCAAAGGCACTTCATGTACCATGCTAAATTTGTAAATCATGATTTTGGTATGTGAGATGCCTATGCTTGAAAAATTTGCTTCCATGTCATAAATGCTTTAAATTTCTTATCTTGGGTGCTTAACTGTTGCATGATGTTCACCAATGAGAAGTCTCATATCTAGAAGTGGACACATGGCTCAGTGGCTTTGACATGACATGAGATAGCTTGTAGGTGTTTGTGATGATCTTGTGATGAGAATGTGTGACCTTGCATGAAGTTTGTGGGCTATATGTTGTTTGTGCTCATTTTGACCATGTGTAGGTCCTATGCTCATGAGAGGGAATTTTTTGTGAAAAATGCTTCATTTTGATCATGGCTATGTCACATACTTGTATGTCCCTATCTATCGTGTTGGCGATGCTTGTACTCAATGTGTGGCTATCTTGCTTGTCTGTCTCAATTTTAGCATGTTGTAGTGCTCTGTGTATATTTGAGAAGCACATGCTTGCATTTGTAGACTTGATTCATGCATTACCAACAAGGGGGAGGAAAGTACCCAATTCATGTTTCCAGGGGAAGTTGTGCATCAAGGGAAGAAAAATTGGGAGAAATGCATTTGTTCAGGGGGAGCTTGCATTCATGCATTTGGGAGCTCTTTTTCGCCTGAATTTTAGTTGTGCTCTTTTGCCGATGGTGTCGAGCCCTTTTGCCTCACCTTGAGGAGTCAGCAATTTTGGAGCATTTTATCTCGGTTGTGTCGAGCCGTTGCCCTTGCCTTAGGGGACCGAGATTTTTCTCTCTCTCAAGTGATCTCGTTTTGGCTTTTGTTCGGCTTTTGATCACTTGTTAGAGTTTTTCAGTCGTTTCTTTTCTTTCTCTTTCCTCTGAATTGGTTACTTGTGTGTGTTGTCAATGCACTCATCAAGGGGGAGATTGAGGACCGGAGCGTCCGAGGACCGGTGGATGGTCGCTCCTGGTAGTGATGAGTGATTGACAACGTGGTGTGGACTGACTCTTGGCCGAGTATTGCAGGTGCAGGTTGCGGCTTGATTTGCATTGGTGCAGGTGAAGAGCGGGCGCGAAAGGTCTATGCCTTGCGGGGCCTCCGAGGAGTGGAGAGACAAGTAGGCTCGGCTCGAGGGACCCGGTGGCCAGCGGGGTCAAGTGCGGGCCGCATGGTGGCAAGAAAAGGAAGACGAAGTCGTGGACAGGAGCCGGTGCAGGGTAGCGGCTCACGACCCGAGTCTGCACGCGGGGTTTGCGGCGGTTCACCACAAAACCGTCGGGTTACTTGGTTGAGCCACAAAACCAAGACCGGAGGCTCGGCGGGCGGAGACGGGATCCGGGCGCGCCGAGAAGCTTCGATGCCGGCGGACACGTGGCGGGATCGCAGGGCTTGCGTCGGGAGGACGCGGACTGTGGCGAAGGCGTGGCCGTGCGATGAAGAGGAGTGCTACTTGACCTATTTGCCCCTGAGGGGTTTGTATCTCAACTTAAGTGCTAGGGGTAGCTTGGTCATTTGCCCAACCCAGAGGGACTCATACATATTAGCTCTAGGGTTTCTGGGCAAACCATCCTGCCGGACTGCTTCTCATTTCCTCGCTCCATAGGCGTAGATTTTCTTCACCGTTTTGTAGAGAATCTGTCCTCCGAGTGTATGGAAGCTTTCATGGTTGCGTTGATTTCCTTCTTGTAGCTCGTGTGATTTTCGTGTTTTTTCGAGCTATTTTCGTTGGATTTTCGTGCGCGCCTTGTTCCTTCGATTCTGAGGTGTTTGGGTTCGGATTTGTTGGTGGGGATCATAGATAGATGTCTTGTGCATCTTTGTGCTTGATCTTGACCCCCCAATCTCCGGATTTGGCCTCCGATTGAAGGATTTCGGTTGGAACCCTAGCTTTTTGGTAGAGCTCGGTTGCGATTCGATTCCCGGCGATTTAGTTCATTTGAGGTCTCAAGTTTTGGGGTATAGCATCTCCTAGGGACGCTTCACATCTCCCCCAAATCTTTCCTCAGGAGCTCAAGCCGTTTGGGAGATCCATGGATGGATAGGAGAGGTTGACCTCTCGTTTTCAAGTTCGGGCTGCTGTTCCCGTGCCTGGCGGACAGTCCGCCCAGGGCACGCGGACGGTCCGCGAGGAGCCGGCAGATCGAGTGTTCGTCGTGTTCTTCGCGAGTTCGTGCGTCGGTTTGTTTTGATCCGTTTTGTCCGGCACTTTTGGTTGCTAGAAGTTTGCCAGACGGTCCGCGAGGTGAGTGCGGACGGTCTTTTCCGCGCGGACGGTCCGCAGGTAGGGCGCGGACGGTCCGTTATTCGAGGTGCAGTACTGGAAGTTCGGGTGGCTTTTTCGGATGGTCCGCCCTGTGCTTGCGGACGGTCCGCCCCCTCCACGCGAACGGTCCGCCCCAGGCTGTGCAGATTGCCTAAGTCCTTTGCTTCTTGAGTTGCGCTTCCGTGTTGCTTTGAGTTGGGGTTTGTTCATAGGGTTGGTAGGTCTGTTGTGACTACGCGACCTTGGCAAACTCGTGTGGGAATCCTTGGTTGTGAATTTGGGGCATAGGCCGAGTTTAGGGGTGGGCACTTTTTAACCGAAACCGAAAAAAACACCGAACCGAACCGAAATCGAACCGAAATGTCGGTTTTTCGGTTTATTCGGTTCGGCTTCGGTTTTCAGATTTTCGAAGTTCGGTGTTTGGTGTCAGTTTCGGTTTTAAGCTTGCACCGAACCGAACAGACCGAACAACCGAACTTCCTGCGCGAGCGCATGCAGCTCGCATCCCACCACCACACAGCACAGCAGACCGATAGTTTTGGCCCACCTCGGCCCAAGGTCGCAAGCAGATATCAACGCTATCTCTCTGTCCTCCAATCCTACCCTAATCCTTTCATCGGCCTCCCAGTTGCGGCGCCCCGACTGCCAGGCGGAGGCGGCGGCTCCACTGCTCCACGCCTCGACAGCCCGACCGCTCCATGGCTCCACCGCACGAGGCGAGAGGACGGCGTGTGTTTGCGGCGCACACGCAGCCCGACAGGGTGACGGGAGGCAGCGACGCAGCCGGCGTGCAACTGCAAAGGAGCCAGCGGATCTGCGCAAGCCAGCGGGAGACAACCGGCGTTGACCCACTCACCTGTTACAACAGCGGCAATCGAGTGCACCTGAGTATGTCTGGTACTTCTATTCTACTCCTACTTCTCCAATCTCCGATCTATTCCCACACGAAGACTGACGCATCTCAGTTCTTTCATGGACAAGGAGAACGAGCGCACCTGGGTCTTGAAGAAGTACCAATCCTCCTATCTCAACCTCTCCCTGGAATGCGTGGAATGAAACTTCGGTGTTGTTCGGTTCAACCGAAAACACCGAAACCGAACGTGTCGGTTTTTGCTTTTTTACTACACCGATCGGTTGTTGATTCCTGGGAAACCGAAATATTTGTGCACCGAAAAACCGAACCGAACAGTCGGTTTAAACCGAATGCCCACCCCTAGCCGAGTTCATCCTTCGGGAAGAATTTTTATCGGCTCTCATTCACTCCCCCCCCTCTCTGGTCGCCTAATCGGTCCTTCACACCTACAACGACAAACCCAGATCAAGGTGAAGCTGCTGTTGAGGGGAAGGTAGCATCAAGGCGAGAACCTCCCCGATGAGTTCAAGTGCATCATCCAGCTTCGAGGATCATCGGCGACATCAATGAACGCACTACACGGTCGAGGGTTCGAAATAATTCTCACTTTGCTCATGCTGCTTTTGTTGCTACTTTTGAGCCCAAAGACATTGGACACGTGCTATCTGATCACAATTGGGTTAATTCGATGCATGACGAGTTGGAGAACTTTGAGAGAAACCAAGTTTGGGAGTTGGTGGATCCTCCACCGGGGTGTAAGCCGATTGGGACAAAATGGGTGTGGAAAAACAAAGAGGGAGAGAAAGGAGAAGTGGTGAGAAACAAGCCGAGGTTGGTGGCGCAAGGGTATAGTCAGAAAGAGAGGATCGACTACGAGGAGACCTTTGCTCCCGTAGCCTGTTTGGAGGCGATTAGGATCCTTCTAGCCTTTTCCGTGGCTAAAGGGTTCAAATTGTACCAAATAGATGTCAAGAGTGCTTTCCTAAACGGTGTTTTGGAGGAAGTTGTGTATGTGAGGCAACCACCGGGGTTTGAGAGTGAGAAGTACCCCCACCGGGTGTACAAGTTGAGGAAGGTGCTGCATGGGCTGAAGCAGGTGCCTAGAGCTTGGTACGGTAGGTTGAGGGGGTTCTTGTTTCTCCTCAGGCAGGGCAAAGATATCCTGATTGTGCAGGTATACGTGGATGATATTGTCTTTGGTGCCTCGTCTAACTCTCTTGTTGCAAGGTTTGCAGAAGACATGACCAGGGAATTTGAGATGAGCATGATGGGAGAGTTGCAGTTCTTCCTCGGCCTCCAGATCAAGCAATCAAAGGAAGGAACATTCGTGCACCAAGCCAAGTACACCAAGGACATTGTGAGAAAGTTCAAGATGGAGGACTCCAAGGCCATGGCGACGCCTATGAGTACGACTACAGCTCTTGATGCGGACGAGGATGGTGAACACGTGGACCAGAAGGAGTACTGGAGCATGATCGGGTCACTCCTCTACTTGACGGCGATGAGGCCGGACATCCAATTCTCGGTATGTCTGTGCGCTCGTTTTCAAGCGTCTCCGAGGACTTCGCATCGGCAAGCAGTCAAGCGCATATTCAGGTATTTGCGTCATACTCCCGACTTCGGCCTTTGGTACTCCGCGTCTTCTTCTTTGGCTCTTCATGGATTTTCGGGCGCGGATTTTGCCGGATGTCGGTTGGATAGGAAGTCCACTTCTGGGACTTGCCAGTTCTTGGGATCTTCTTTGGTGTCTTGGTCTTCCCGCAAACAGTCGTGTGTTGCTCAATCTACTACCGAGGCAGAGTATGTGACCGCAGCTAGTTGTTGCTATCAGCTCCTTTGGATCACATACACCATGAGTGACTTTGGTGAGGAGTATACCCATGTTCCACTTCAATGTGATAGCACAAGTGCCATAAGTGTTGCAAAGAACCCAGTACTCCATTCCAAAACCAAGCACATAGAAGTGAGGTATCATTTACTGAGAGACAACGTAGAGAAAGGGAAAATCGCTTTGATCCATGTACCCACACATGACCAGCTAGCCGATATTTTCACCAAACCCCTAGATCAAGCAACTTTCACTCGTTTGCGGGGGGAGCTTGGTGTTTGTTTGATTTCTTGAGTTGGTGTGTGGGAGCTCCTTTGTAGCATATGTATAGTTTTCTTTGTGCATTTCTTGCATTTGCATAGCATGTGTAACATGATGTATAGGCATCTTTGTATCTTAGATTGCATGTATTTTGTATCATATGCATTTTGTAAGAAAAGCTTCTCCTATATACATTGTTCACCATGATATGCTATATATGATCTTGAGAGCTAGTTTGGTATGATATGGTTTAGTGTGGCTTAGCTCTTGATGATCTTGGTTTATATCCATGGTTGATAGCTATATTTTTCAAAAATGTCATATATATGCTCTCTTGTGAGTAAATGCCTTTATATGATTTTGACATATTTTTGTGACTTGGCTATGCTTAATTTGTGGTTGGATAGCTTATTTTGATCATATGGGGCCAAAGGCTCATTTGCCATCATGAATGTTTAGCCCCCATGCTTCATCTTGTGGAGGGGCATAAGTTCCTTTTTGTCGCAAAGACATTTCATGTACCAATTTTAAATCTGAAAATGAAATGTAAATTGCTTGGAAAATGTGCTCCCATGTCATATGTGCTTAATTTACTTGTTTTTGGGTGCTAAACCATTGCATGTTGCTTACCAATGAGAAGTCTCATACATAGAAGTAAACACATAGCTCGGTATGCTTTGACATGACATGAGGTGCTTGTGGGTGTTTATGATGGTCTTATACTTAGAATGGTTGTCCTAGCATGAAGTTTGTGTGACTTTGCCATTTTGATATGTTTTGATCATGTTTAGGACTTTGCTCATGAGACGGTGATTTTTCGCAAAAATGATCAATTCTATCTTAGCTTTACCCAATGGTTGTGAAACTTGGTGATCAGGTAGTTGATGTTCATACGATGCTGTAGAGTATCTAACTTGCTCATTTGATCATGTGTAGCATCTTGTGATGAATTTTGTCTATTTGAGAAGCTCTAATTACATCTTTTACAAATTTGAGCCTTGATTCATGCATTGGCAACAAGGGGGAGAAATGTTTGTTGAGAAAAGTTGCATTGCATCCCTAGAACATATCCCAACAGTCAAGGGGGAGCTTGTGCATTTCTTTTGCATTTTTGGCTTTTGGGGGTGAGCTTCTGCCGAGTTAAATCGGTCTGACCAGTTTTAGAATCCGGCCTGACCGGTTTGGTGGAACCGGCCTGACCGGTTTGGGAAACCGGTCTGACCGGTTTGTGCCCAGTGTTGGCACATGTTCAGGGGGAGTATGCATATGTGCAGGGGGAGCTCTTGTATGCTTTGGTGGTTTGTGCTCTTTGCTTGAGCTTGTTTTTGACTCGGTTGTGTCGAGCCGTTGCCCTTGCCTAAGGGGCCGAGTCTTTCCTCTTTCAAGTGATCTTGCTCTTTGCCTTTGTTTGGCTTTCGATCGCTTGTTTGAGTTTCTTTTAGTCGTTTCTTTTCGTTCCCTTTTCTCTCTGGTTACCAAAAGTGTGTGTTGTCAATGCACTCATCAAGGGGGAGATTGAGGATCATGTGTGGTTCAAGGACCGGTGGATGGTCTCTTCCTGGTGTGATGAGTGATTGACAACGTTGTGTGGACTGATTCTTGGCTAAGTATTGCAGGTGCAGGTTGCGGCTTGACTGGTGTTGGTGCAGGTGAAGAACAAGCGCGAAAGGTCGTTGCCGGTGAGGCATGCAGGTGTGGAGAAGACAAGTAGGCTTGGTTCGAGGGACCCGGTGGCCAGCGAGGTCAAGTGCGGGCCGCATGGTGGCAAGAACAGCAAGATGAAGTCGGTGGGCGGTTTCTTGGTTGAATTTTAAAACCAAGGTCGAGCCGGGACTTTGTGGGAGCCGAGTCATGAGTGGTGATTAGCGGAGGCTACATCAAGTTCGCCGGGTTTGTAGTGGTTCACCAGAAAACCACTGGGTTACTCGGCTGAGCCACAAAGCCGAGGCCGAAGACCGGGCGTGGCTGTCTGGCCAAAACCGGCCTGACCGGTTTGGGGTCGCAGGGCGCCGGAAGCTTCGAAGCGGAGGACACGCGTCGGGATCGCAAGGCTTGCGTCGAGGCTAAGCGAAGTGCGGTCGCCGGGCATCCGTCCGATGGTGTTACGAAGACAATTTCCCAAAGTGCCCTTGGTGGGCGTGTATCCTAGTTTATGTAATAGGGGTAGTTTAGTCTTTCGGCTTGCCTCCATATAACCCAAGTGGTGAGAGGATGGCAGTCATCTCTTGGAACCCTAGCTCATTTTCCTTTTGCTATTTTCCTTCCTATTTTCGTTAGGATTTCTAGGACTAGCTTGAGAGCTTCATGGTGAGATCTTGTGAGAGGGAAGGATGATCGGGCGGAAGCTAGACCTTGTATGAACCTTCATGGTATGTATAGATGATTCGGCGTGGTTCATCAAGGCTTTATTGTGTTCTTCCCATTTTCCCTTTTTGGTGATTTTCGGAGTCTTTTCTTGGATTTTCCGTGGGGAAGTTTTGGAGACGTTTCTTTGAGGGATTCTTGTTGGATGTCACATATGAGGACCTTGTGCCTCTTTGCTTGGTGATCTTGCTCCAACAAACCCTCCGAAACGGCTTCAATTTGGTGGTTTTCGGTGGAGTTCATGGGAAGGTGTTCTTGAGGGTTGACTTCCGATTTCTCTTGATTGAGTAGGTTTTGGGGACCGAGCTTGTAGCCAAAGGTAGCCCACGAGGTACCCTAGCTATCCCCAAAGTCTCACTTGAATCCGTGGAACGAATCGGGAGATCGATCGATGTGAAGTTGAGGTTTTTCCCGCAGGCTGAGTTCTTCCTGACTGCCTGGGCAAAACCGGCCTGACCGGTTTCCTAAACCGGTCTGACCGGTTTACCCCCAGTGGGCTGTCGAGAGGAGTTTTTGAACAGGAGAGTCTCTTTCAAGCTATGGCTTTTCTTGTTCAAAGGTTGAGGGGTTCTTGAGGTGTTTTGGGTAGGTTTGGTCTCGAAGGTCTTTTAGGGATTTCCTGGACAAAACCGGCCTGACCGGTTTGCCAAATCGGCCTGACCGGTTTCCCCTGCCTGTGAGAGGCTAAGTCCCAGAAGGTCGGTCTGACCGGTTTCAGAAACCGGCCTGACCGGTTTTGGTTGCCAGCAGCAGCTTCGAGTTGTTTTCCGCTGCGTGTTTTGTGTTGCTGTTGGTTGGATCTTACTCCTAGGTCCAGTAGCACTCCAGTGGCTACGTGAATTTGGCAAGAGAAGTTTGCGGATGTGTCCGAGTGATTTTGGGTTCATAAGCCGAATTCTTGAATAGAATTTTTATCGGCTCCCATTCACACCCCCTCTCTGGTTCGCCGTTCTGGTCCTTCACCTCCTTCCTTTTATATAAGGCTATGACTGGATATACCAATACAAGTATAACTCGCCCAAGTAGAAGGATATGTTTTGTTGTATTGGAGGTTATTGGGATGATACATTTACTTCGTTGCATGGACTGATGGTGTGTTAGCAGTACTGGGCTAGACCCATTCGACACCATAATAATCAACATAGAGCAGGCGGCGTACCTAAAAACACACACGGGCACACGGCCCTTTTCCTTAATGCACGCGACCCAACTTCCTTAGCTTCAGCTTCAAAATCTTTCTTTGTGTACCTCTGGCGTTGAAGCCCACTAGAATGTTTGGGCCTCACGCGTCTGGACCTTACGCGTTGAGCTCTTGTTAATGAGCTGAAAGCCGGCCCAAATCATATGTATCAAAGAAAGACAACTTCAAACCAATGCAATGCAACGAACCAAGTAGTAATCATATGACTTAATCCTTATTTGGCAATCATTTTTACTATTTTGTACAAAAAGCTTGCTTAAGAAAAAGTTCAAGTTCTCAGCTTTATAAAAAAAACAGATGCATCTAGTGGTCGGCAGCACAAAAGGCTTTTTTACGGTGGACCATACCACTAGGTAGTGGTATGCAATATATAACTATTTTTTGTAAGGGTAATAGGTAATTTTTACAATCTTTTAATAAAATTGACAACCTCGGACCGAGATAAAAAATTTGTTACGCCACAAGGAAAATTTGAAATGAAAAAATTTGAAAATTTTCAGTTTTGAAATTTGAATTGAAAATTTTTGTTTTTGAATTTTGAAAAAAAATGGCCATACCACCAGAGGGAAATGGAAAAATTGAAAAAAAATCAATTTTGAAATTTGAATTGAAATTTGAAAAAATTTGGCCATACCACCAGAGGGAAATGAAAAAAATTGAAATATGCCACGAAAATTTGAAATGAAAAAAGTGAAAATCTTCATTTTGAAATTTGAAATAAAAAATTTTGCAAATTTTCAGTTTTTGAAATTTGAAATGAAAATTTCCGTTTGAAATTTGAAAAAAAATTGGCCATATCACCAGAGGGAAATGAAAAAAATTTAAAATAAAGAAATCATATATTTCGTTTATGCCACCGAGATAAAACTTCCAGTATTACCCCTATACCACCTATGTATACCACGTATACCACCATAGGTGCAAATTGTGGTGGTATACAATTAATCTCAACTGTCGGATCATTTCATACTGGTTCTTTTCCAATAGTAGTATAAGGTGGTATGGTCCACCGTAAAGAGCCCGCACAAAAAACATGTTTTAGCAATGTTTTATCCCTTCCAACGGATAAGACTATCAACAACTTAAAAAGTCCAATTATCAAAAAGTCAAATCATAGTGGCCTGAAGGTTCTGCGGAACATTGGCTTGGAACTAGCCTGCTGATCGCGTGCTGACTACGTCTGTCACATCCAGCTGTCATGCAAATCTATGAGACTTAGGCAGGTTTAGTTGCAAAAAAAATTATTGTTGTGCCAACAACCGGGCAACAAGGAAAGTTTATCTGTATACTAGTAAACTTACTGAACATGAACTTACTGATCTGCCTAAGTTCATCTGTTAGGAAGATTTTTTTTTACCCGCAAAAAACATTACTGAACATGAACTAATTTCATCCGTTGTTGCTCAAATTTGGAATTCTTCTATTTACTAATTCACATATTACACCACAGGAAAAAGAAATCACAACCCTTTTCGACGAGGTGTTTCAAAAGTCAAAATCGATGAGAAGGTCAACATATCCGAACACTTGCATGACTTATCAGGTTACCCTCGCCGTACTGCTACGGCTGTACTGCTCACCAGCCATTCAGATAAGCTCGCTTACGGAGAACTGACTACATGTTCTGAAACAAAAAATAGAGCTCATTAGGCCACGCTGATGGGTTTAATGTATTTGATTTTGCGCTTATCGCCCTTTCACCTCCAGGAAGGTATACCGTATACGCATGGCTGTCTGCACGGGACAAAAGTTGACCTTTGCATTCTGTCTCTTCGATCTGTGTAGGGTCTTCTCTTCAAGAAGGTGACATCCTATCTGTGGGCATTTCTTGGCTGATCACTGTTTTTTTTAATCCCATATAAGAATGCACAATGAGCTTCGGTGCCAACCAGAGTAGCAGGTATCTAAGAGTTGTTGTTATTTTTTCATATATTTTTGCTTGTCCCTTGTGTTCATGATCGAGCGGTGGCCTCTACACATTGCACGATGTGTGGGAAAGACCTCCCGCTAATAACCTCTCTCAGACCCCGCACAGTGCGGGAGCCTACGGCACTGGGTACGTTGCCCCTTGTGTTCATGACAGCAATGTTTTGGTTTGAGTTTTTTCTTATATAAGATAAAATGTGCTTTCTTTATTGGAAGAAATAAGATTCAAATAAGTGTGCAAATTCCAGTGAAGATATCTCTATTATTTTCATACATGAACCCTGCCTAAATACTGTCCTGCATTTTCAGAATTGTAATAGATATTGTATGTAAGAGCAAATTGCAGGTGATTGGGCACTTGGTCAGAGCTCTGATCTTCAGGAAGAAAAACGAGTCCTCAACGGGGGGCAACTAAAACGGCAGAGGTCCGAGGACACCAGAGCAGAGACTCTGCATCTCCCACATAAGTACGGCTATATAAAAGGAGACGCGCCAAGAACGAACCCCACCTTTTCGTCTTCCTCCCACCCCCCCGTCCAGAGTTCCGCCATTGCCGTCCTTCGATTACTGCCCTCCATAACTCGGAGCCCCAAGGCAACATTCCCAACGCCAGGTAATCCCTGCTCCTGCTGCCTTGGTCCTGTTCTTGGGAGTTCTTGTCAGGTTCAATGCCTTAACCTGGGGGTATAACTCTGTTCATTAAGGATTTCAGACCTTGTCCCCCCACGCATTTTCCTTGTTATTTCTTCCGGAAGAATTTTTGTTGCTCATGATGCTTGGCAAATCAGTATAGATTACCGAAATAAATCTTTTGACCGAATTAACAGATTCGCTTTGATTGCCTATTATAAACTAATCACGTGAATTTTTTACCAAAATAGAATTTACATCTTTTGTCTTAGTTGGTTTTTCACTAACCGAAATCACCTCTTACAAGTATCAACTCAGCAATATTTGTTAACAACTTCCAGGAAAATTGTTGGATCTATGTCTTATTGCCCTCTGCACTTAGTACTTGCAAAATGATCTTGTTGAACTCCTAGTTCAGGGCTTTTGGAGAAGAGAGATCTGGTGTAATCTAAAAGTAGGACGAAGTTTCAGTTTCCATTCCGACTGAACTGAAGTACTGAACTAAGAGAAACTATATCATGCACTTCTGTATCTGTTGATCATTCCAAAAATCCCATGATTGTTCATGAGCACTTAGTTGGCAGTCTTAGAACTCGTCTATTCTGTTGTAGGCAATTGGCCCTGCTGAAAAATGGAAGGGGCTGGTGGTTAATTGTCTTATTGTCACAAGGCTCTTATAGCCATTGGTGTTATATGTATGTACTCATTGTACACAGTTTTGCCGTTCTACCAACTATTAATATAATGCTCTACTTCCTGTAGATGTTGGGACTATGTATGGTATGGGGTAGGGACCTTCTGCAACAACTTTACTAAGGAGATCAAGGCTGTGTATTCTACTAGAACAAACAACTCCGAGGCCTTTCAGACTATCAGACAGCATTTGATATGGCAAAAATAACAAAGTCAGATAAATATAAGTTGAAGAACCTCATTTCAGTGCCATTCAGACTATTGTCCTTTACAGTTCCCATTGGTGATGGATATCATGAATTTTCTTCTTGCAAAATCGCCACACGTAGCAAATAAGCAACACAGACAACCACAAAAATCACTCCAATTGTTCTTTTTTAACAGGGAGGTAAAGCATTGGCTAGGCAGTAAGCACTTGTTGCTACAATGACAATGCTTGCACTTGCTGCACCAAGTGAACCTTCTGTTCAATCAAAGGCGTGCCTCACTGCTAGAATGCAGCTCAAGTTTTCAGCTGAGCAAAAGTTCCCCTCCAGGACTACGATCCAAGAACAGAGTGATCCATACAGCACGCTGATACCTGGTTTACCAGAAGATCTAGCAAAGATTTGTCTTGCTCTTGTCCCTTGGAGCTATTTCCCTGCCATGGGCTCTGTGTCAAAGAGTTGGATGACATTCATCGGGAGCAAGGAGCTTATCGCTGTCCGAAAGGAGGTCGGGAAGCTCGAGGAGTGGGTTTATGTCCTTACCACTAGAAGCCGTTGGGAGGTGCTGGGGAGGCTGGATCAGAGGAAGAGGATACTTCCTCCTATGCCTGGACCGAACAAAGCTGGCTCCGGTGTGGTGGTTCTTGATGGAAAGCTTTTCGTCATGGCTGGCTATGATGCTGACCATGGGAAAGAATTTGTCTCTGATGAAGTGCACCGCTATGATGCTTGTCTGAACAGGTGAGACTTTCTTTGATTGTAGGTCGTTTTAGCTTTCCTTTTATGTTTATAGATATTTTTCATTTAGATATAATGTATGTTTAGGTGTATAATATACTAGAAAAATCAAAACGACCTACAATTTAGGACCGAGAGAGTAGTGAGTACTGATCCATTTATTCTTTACTTTTTCTACCGAGTTATACACCATTTCTGCATAACTGCAATTGACATTACTTTTTCTACCGAGTTATACACCATTTCTGTATGTTCTAGTTTAATCATTACAGTGTTCTTAACTTTAATTGATGTTGCACTATAAAACATATTCATTCTAATGAATAATATTTTCCGTTCTCAAATTGACAAATCAGAATCGTACCTCATGCCAAAGAGTTGAAATAAAATCTGCAGCAGGATGGCATTAAATTAAAACACTATATGAATTCCTGCCCCCCCTTTTTTCAGAAATTCCTTGGCACTTAGATGGGGATTGTTACTCATTGCCTACTTTACGGTGTTCTCACTTTTTATTCTTCTCATCACTTTAACTAATAGGCAGAGCTATTGCCAAAGAAAAAGGTTGTACTCTGAAGTCTGAACCATTTGTGATTTTTTAAGTAATGTCAATTGCAGTTATGCCAAATTGTGTACCATTGATAAGAGCAGCACCTCTTATCATCCTTTATGTACGAACTGCTTCTAATGAAAAAGCACATCAACATGGATTGCTTTTATATGTTACTGAGATTTTTGATTTTTTATTTCACTTGAATCGTGAAATGCACACCATTAAAAATATGGAAAAATAGGTCTACAAGTTCTCAATGGTTCTTGAAAAAATAGAGATATGGATACTATGTTCTTTGTCCATGAAAATGATTTAATGATACTTCATTTTTGTTTTTTAATCCCTGAAACTTCATTTTTTTTTAAAAATATAAAAGATGTTAGCAAACAGTGCACATACTTACTTTTTATATTTTCCATATATTTTCACCTTAAGTTCAGTTTTCTCTTCAAGTACTTTTAGCTACATAATCTTTCCTCTAATATTCTCTTTTCTTTTTTTTTGGCAGAACAATATGACACTCGAGACCTCCTGTCCTATTTTCTTTTTTTGCAGAAATGAAAAGGAATATATACATGCACCGCCCCTTCATGGCTATATATTAGAAACTTAATTTCTTTTATACAAAATCATAATTCGACGTCATAATGCTAGTTCACTTTATCCTTATGCTCTTTTCTCTTCTTCCTGGAGCTTGTGAAGCTATGCTTCCAAATTAAGCTCGGGAAGCAACCTGACCTTGATGACTTCTTTGATTTCTTTCCTTTGCGAGAAGTCTTCATGTGTTCTTCATCATGAACACCGCCATTCTCCAAGTCACTACTGCCGTCAGTGACACTGTCATCATCTTCATCGTCGTAATGTTGCTTCTCCTGAAGAAGTTCAAGAAGCCTCTGCTTCTTCTGAATCAGAGAAGGCTTGGATCTGTCTACCGGCATCTCCACACTGAAGGATGCAGCTAGTCTTGGATGAACTGGGGTGCTACCTCGTGACGGTGTGAAATCTTCAGAGTCAAGATTAAGAAACAAGTCAAAAGAATGCGAAAATTGTTATCGATTCTGCAAGTGTACATTATAGCTCAGGCTTTACCTCCTCTGACGCTGTAAAAATCATCTTCACTGTCAGAATCTAACCAGGGCCTTGCTTCGAAGAATGACTCATCTTTGCTTCCTAGCATAGTTAACAGATTATGTTAAATTGTGAGCGTAATTGTCTCATAAGTGTGCATATCAAAGCAAAGAACAGCTTCAATTTAAACAGACACAGAGTAATGCTTTCCTTGATCAAAGGAAGAGGTCTTACCGCTATAGGTGACTATGACTCACAACAAGTGTAATGTGGAAATGCAAGGTACTGTTGGTACACGTGGCAACATTGAGAACACAAGAAAATCTATGAAGAGACAAAGAACTAGTTGGCCTTTCTAGACTTTTATAACCAGTTCCACTCCGTCATCAGAATTGAAAAGGACGACATTTTATTTTTGATATATGAAAATTCTATGTCTGTTATTGAATTTCTAAAATTACAAGGTCCATATTGTTTTTCTTCTGGTCGAAAGAAGATTTCTGCTATTGACTATAACTGGAAACAAATATTTTCACATTGATTTTTCTCGTGCATGTATCTCGTCCATTAATTGGTCCTAAATGAGAACGGAAGAAATGAAAAGTATGACATTTTTTTGTGTGTTATGAAAATCTCTATAATATTATTGAATTCATAGCATTACAAGGTCTATATACTATTGTTTCTTTTCACCGGAAAGAAACTTCTGCTATTAACTATATATAATTATGAAATTAAGTAATAGTTTGGACACTGATCTTTCCCTACAGCATAGTAGGCATCTCGCCCCTTTACTGGTCCTAAATATTGGGAAATCCTCAAACATTAAGCCCCCTGTTGCGCCATAAGGCGCATTCATTCATTTAATTTAAAGAAACAAACTTCTCCGTCCTGGAATTGGCAAACAAGGATATGAAATTTTCCACAGGACAGGGCAGCTAGATAGCCATCAATCCTGACAGAAAGCAAACGCTGTCCCCATCGAACCTTCCGATACGTACCTCAACGACAATTAGATCCTGGCCAATGGTGCCGACGAGACGTGCGCTGCATTTTCGCCCGCGACTGATGGCAGGTAGAGCACCAATCAGACAGGTAATCCCGATCGTCAATGGCTCAATGCTGACCACTCACCTCATGGAAAATCAATCCTACCAAACGGAAATGGACGGCATGTACGCGGTCGCCAGATGAAACGAGTAGCCGCCCACAACTAACCCCCAGTGGAGCCTTGCGCGTGTCACTACTCCAGGCGGAAAGATATCAAATTTGTTTGATCGCTTTTCGCATAATTGCGCCGATCGCCTGTAACCACCCCTTACCCACCAGTGTAATAAAGAAAGATTAATTCAAAAGAAGATATTAAAACAAACAAACAAACAACATCGAGAGTTATTTTTCAGAACTCTGACGAGTGGCGAGGAGTGTATGAGGAGCAGTGGCTTGAAAATGCTCTACGGCGGAGGTGGTGGGGAATCTTAGCTAGGCTAGGCATGGCACCAAGATCACGCGAAGATCGTCGTCGTAAACTCGTAACTGTAACCGGTCGGGAGAAAAACCAGGAAAAGAAATTAAAGCAATGGGGGGCGCGCCATGAATCGTGTAGATGGGTTACCGTTCTCCGTGCCGTTCCGGTGATCCGCGGGGCCCGCGGCGGCGCCATCCGCGTCGTCCCTGGTGGCGTCCGGCGCGGCGGCGAAAGCGGCGGGCCGGGCACCGCCGTCCGCTGCAGCCGCCTTGGCGGCGGCGGCTCTCTTGCCGGCGATCCTGAGCTTCATGCCGAATCCCGCCGGAGGGGTGTGGAGGTTGGGTGCAGAGCCGCCACTCCGATCGGCAGTTCGACGATCCACTGCCCTGACGAGGCTGATGGTACGGAGGAGGAAGAGCGCGCGCGGCTCGGCGGCAGCAGATGGGAAGCAGAGGCGAGAATGCGGCGGTCACGGATCGGAGTCGGAGGCGATCGACAGGGGGGGACGCGTCGCGAGCGAAGGAGTTGAAGGATCGGAGCACGGAAGGAATCGGATCGGCAGAGGGGTGGTGCTCTGCGCTGCGCCTCTGCTGTGTAATCGCTACGCACACGGTGGTGATGGGTTTTCAAGAGCGGGGCGTCCGCGTGGGTACGGCGCCGTGTGCCCGCCCGGCCGTGTCCCTCTCGATGTCGATGCCTCGATGGGGGGTGGTGCCGCCGGTGCCGTGTCGTGTCGTGTGGGTCCCATCCCATCCCCTCCCCTCCCGTGGCGGAGCTAGAATTTTGAAGTTGGGTATTCTCATGTGCATAGTAAAAAAAACTTCAAAGTTAAAGCATAAAAAGGTTCACAACATCGATACTTCAAGGTATAATTTCTTTAAATCCTTAGCTTCAAAAATGAAATCATTCTCAGTGAATGTGACCTACCAATCTTTTAAGTATTGAATTGTCATCTTAGTTCTCAATTTGTTCAGCACAAATTCAATATAGGAAAGTACTCTTTTAAACACGACTCGTTGCTACTGGAAAATATTAGCACAAAATTCTAATGTTGTGTACAAGCTTTGAACAGGCACAGTGACTTCTCATTTTTTACAAAGCTCTCACATCAACAAACATCAATGCGGAAGAACTTGAATGACAAGGAAGATGTGCATCTGGTCATCTCTATTCTCTAAGCTTGAGAAATCATTTGGAAAAAAAATCTGAGACTCAACCAAATGTTTTGTATCATCGGTCTTAGGTGGTAAATGGCTAAATGGAACAACAGGATTGAATGATACGATACAATATACCAACCGCGCAAAAAAATTTGAAGTGTAAACATTGATACCTGTTAGTGAGTGAGATCGATACTGCAGAGGCCAGAGAGCAAAACGGGAGTTGAATAGCTGTTGGTTTGTTTGCTGCTCATTTGTGGCCTTAGGGATGGAATTGGAAGCTAAGAAACACCCACTTTGGCTCTCCATAAGTTATATACATCTATAGATCATACACATACTCAATTTTTTGTCAAAATTGTTGGGTATTCCCAGGAATACACATGCATCCATGTAGCTCCGCCCATGCTCCCCTCCCACGCGGGCCACTAATCAAACGGGCAGGCAGGTGGGAATAGTTGTTTGTTTGGTATAGTAGCGCCGCGTGCAGATTTGGTTGGCGCGCTCGAGTTCGTGGCGGATTCAGAATCCATCCAGATGATATGTGATTTCATCCCGTCAACTCTCCTCTTCCAGCAGCTAGCGATTCATTTCTTGGCATCAAAAAAATACACAAGAGAGACCGCCTGCCAAACGTGTATGTTGTGCTCTGCACGACCAAACTACTATACCTTCTGCAACGAACAACGATCGACGCACGCACGCAGCAGCTGTGGATAGTTGCTTCTCACTGCAACGTGTGACGTCTTTTTCGCTTGCCACGATTCAAACACATTTGTCGCGCGGGTCATGGAATGATGCAGCATGCTGATCGAATCGCTGTCGATGTCGTCACGACGATCGAGCAAACTTAGTTCAGCTCGAAAGACACTACACAGCCTTTTTTCGGTAACAACAGGAAACGCATGAACGAAATGAAATGAAACACCGCAAAATATGTTGGCAAAATAGATGGTTGGGGAATGTAAATAAGGAATAGGATGAATTTCGAATGCAGGATTCCAGATGCGAAAGTCGTACTACAAGCAAGAATCTTCATTTCGCATCCATACATTACAAGGTACTACAAAGGCCTCTTCGGACATAAAAAGAAAATTGTTCTTTGGTTGAGTCTATGATTGAAGACATCCCTCAAGTTATCCACGAGGAAAACAAGGCCTTGATTGCTAACTTCACGGAAAAAGAAGTTCATGATGCCATTTTTAAATGAAGCACAACAAATATCTGGGACCCGATGGGTTTCCCCGTTGAATTTTACCAGGTGTTTTGGAGTCTCATCAAGGATAACCCAATGGCCATGTTCCGATATTTACTGGAGCCTCCCTCTTTTCATCGTTAACTTTGGGATCATTTCTCTTATCCCAAAGCTGAAAGAGGTGGAAAAATTCAGCAATATTATCCCATACGCTTAATGTCAGCTTTAAAATTTTTACAAAGGACGTTGCTACGTGGAGAACACCCTCCCATTAGCCTTAACGTGAGACCCCCATGCCCGCACACAGAAGATCTCGCGCGGGCCCCACCAACCCTTGCCTTATCTTCACGCGCGCGGGTCGTCTTCTTTCTCAAGTCGCCGTCTCCCTTCATCCCATCCCACCTTGCGCCCCTCCCCCCTCAACCCCACCATTCCTAACTACTCCTGTCGCTTGCCCCCCGCCGCCGACCCATCCCTCCCCGGCTCCGGCGGCGCCTTCATCGTCAGATCCGCCGCCCACAAGCTCGCCACCGCCGGATCCGTCAACAAAGACCTCCTCGCGTCGGTCCCTTGCCCCCGCCGCCAACCCTACCCAACTGGCCTCCTCCACCACCCCGGCGGGCAGCACCGCTGCCAACCCTACCCAATTAGCATCCTCCACCACCCCGGCGGGCGGCGCCGCCGCCACCCGCCATTCCACCCACACCCCGCCACCACCGCCGGTCCGGCAGCCGCCCCCGACCTCCCTCTAGGTCCGGTGGTCATGGAGGATCCCCAACCCCGAAACCCAAACCCTAACCCGAACCCTAAGGCCACCTCCCTCCGCCGCCGCCCGCGCCCGACGGCGCCCTGCCGTCGGCCGCCCCGCCTACCAACCGCCGGAGTTGGAGAAGATCGCCGAAGGAGCACTGAGTTACTTCCTCGAACTCGTTGTTACTTCTCCTTCCCTCTTTCCCTTTTTGTCATTCGATTCATCCCTCGCTTCCTTGTCCTCTCCAAATCGAGAGGGCTCTCAAGCTAAGCCTAAATCGAGAGCCCTCTCGATTTAGCTTTTGCGTTTTACAAAAGCGATTGCCAATAGATTATCACTTGTTGCAAGAAAGTTAACTAGGCAATCTCATACGGCTTTCATACCAGGACGCTACATCCTTGAGAGAATCATCATTTTGAATGAAACGATACATGAAATCCAGAGGAAAACGCAAAATGGGATTATTCTTAAGCTTGACTTTGATAAAGCATACGACGAGGTTGATTGGTCCTTTTTAGGACAAGTTTTGCGAATAAAAGGATTTTCTTAAAGGTGGATGAGTGTGAGTGTGGAGGTGAATGATGAAAACGCAAAAGCATGGATTGACAAAATTGTTACAGGAGGTAGTGTGAGTGTGGAGGTGAATGATGAAATGGGTCACTTCTTCTAAACTAAGCAAGGATTGAGAAAAAGTGATCCTCTCTCGCCTGTCCTTTTCAACTTGGTTGCAGACATGTTGGCGGTCATAATTAGTAGGGCTACAAATCTTGCTTAGTTCAGGGGCTTAGTGACGGTTCTCAATTCTCCAATATGTCGACGACACGATTCTGTTTTTGGAATGATCTAGACAAAGCTAAAAACTTAAAGTTAGTGCTATGCACTTTTGAAAGGTTATCTAGGCAAAGATCAACTTCCACAAAAGTGAATTATTTTGCTTTGGAGAAGCAAAGGTCAAGGCTAATGATTACGTAAGTTCATTTGGGTGTAAAGAAGGTGTATTTCCTTTCAGGTAAACAAAGATTGTGTGTGGGGGGGGGTCATTGAAGAAAGATTTCAGGAAAAAAAACTAAGCTGTTGGAAGAGTAAGCTTCCGTCAGCAGGTGGGAGACTAGTGCTAATTGGTTTGGTACTTTCAAGCTTACCGATGTTCATGATGTCTTTCTTTAGGATACCTAAGGGTGTTGTTGATGATCCTTATCGACCACTATTAGTCGTTAACATTACTCGGAACAAGAGGGAAACTAGCATCTCATATATTACCTAGTTTTCATTCAATAAGCATTTCAGGGAAGAGAAGCCAGAAAGAGGGAAAAAGTGTGTAGAAGTACAAGACAAACACGAAGAGCGACATGCGGTGTTCTGCACGAGGAAGAATGGTTCAAAACACGAAGCAAAACAAGCCAAATCAAGCGGGGCCCACAAGATAAGGAAGACCCAGGAGCCCACCATCCCACTAGCCAAAGGTGGTGGCCAGATGGGCCAGCCAGGCCTGGTTCGGCCGAACCAGGGGCAAGGTGGTTGGTGCCCAGCTTTCCCGCTAAGAATCTCCCGCGCAATCCTAAGGCGGCTGAGGTGGAGTTGGCGCCAAGGAGCCCCAAAAACCGCTCCACCCCTATATAAGAGGCCTCTACCCCCCTTCACACCACACACCACACAAAGGGCCTCTCTCTCTCCCTCTCTTGTATTCTTTAGTTGTAAGGTAGTGGAGCTTAGGCCAAGAGCTTTCTCGTTAAGTAGTGCTGAGCATCACATCGGGTCGGTTGTCTCCATCCACTGGCCTACAGTATGGCTTGTACTCGACTTGTCTCTTTCATATTTATACATAGCTTGGTATTTATGCTATTCTTATAGTAAGATATACCATCTTATGTGCTTATTCATATGCTATACTAGTATGCTTAGTATAGTTTTACCTTATTGTATCTGTGGAGTGTGCCTTCAGGCTTGCTCTAGCACTATGCATGTGGGTCATCATGGCTCGGATTCCGGAGGTGCTAGTAGTAGTGATCATGGCCCTGGGCGTGGTGCCCGAGTGCCATGGGATCCACAAATCATATTCCATGGTCTGAGGGGTAGGTGTATGGGTGGTGACAACCCCGTATACATCCTACGTATCCCACCACGTGAGTCTATGGTGTCTGAGTTCTGAAAGATATTCTCTCCTGGCAGGCCAGGGGGAGGTATTCTCCTCGATGCAATAGGATTTATTTAGACTAACCATATGATGTACGCTTTTGCTAGTAGATACAAATCTAAGGGCAATTCCAGTGCCTGCTCCTACTAACCTTTAGGTGTTTCTTTTATTCTTGTGTTCTTTATTCCTTATTTGAGATGATGGCCTGTGTGTGTCTCATTACCCCTCATATACATATATTGCTTATCACTCACCCCTGTTATAATGCTTTGGTATGCTTTACATATTCATATTATCCTGGATATGTACCCCATAATTCATATGATGAAATCCCCATGCCATCTTCTGCCCTTGGGAATACTCATGGGTGAAATGCTACAACTTGGTAGAACTCTTATAAAAACATATAAATATGTATTTGTATTCTTGCGGATACACCTTCACCTCACCAATAAGGCTCGTCTCTTGGTAATGTCATCGGGATCCAAACCTGGTGGCAATATCAAGGACACTCACTCACCTTATATTAATAAATGTTGCTTCAGGCACCATCCTAGAGGTGGTTGCACTAAAATTTACCAACAGACATTTCTGGCGTCGTTACCGAGGGTAAAAACTTGGTGATGACGTTAGAAACGCCAACATGTGTTTCAAAGAAACTTGACTACTATAGGTCAAGATTTTTTTTGGCAATGTGATGAGCATAAGAGAAAATACAGACTTGCAAAGTGGTGCATACTTTGTAAGCCTAAAAGCGTTGGGACGGGGGGTTGGGGATTATAAATTTGGACACGCAAAACAAATGACTATTGAGCAAATGGCTTTATAGGCTCTTAAATGAGGAGGGAATTTGGCAAGAGATTCTTAGAAGAATATATCTCTGGAACAAGACATTGTCCCAGATGGAAAATGTATTCATATTTCTGGAGTGGGCTTATGGAGGTTAAAAATGAGTTTCTCGAAAGGGGAAAATTTGTAGTTCACAAGGGCAACCAAAATAGATTTTGGGAGGACCTGTGGATCAGAAATAAACCCTTAATGAAAGAATACCCATCCTTATATAACAGTGTTAGGAAAAGGCATGACATTGTTGCCAAAGTACTAAGTACTTCTCCTTTTAGGCGTCACCACACCACATTTAACTGTGGGAGCTGCGGATGGCTGTGGTGGGCAGAAAGTGCGCCATATCTTGTGATGCGGGCGAGTGTGGCGTGGCCAGCTATGGCTGGAACCAAACAGCCTCGTAGTGTTTTTACCGCAGATAGGAGCGAAGAGGTTGGTTTTGTTTGTATTTGTATATATAGGACCAATGAAAAAGACCACCTAAAGATGTAATATTATGTATCATCCTCAACTTGTTTTGTTTTATTGATATAATAATTGAAAGAAATATCATTACTTTCCCGTTGCGACGCACGTTTGCTAGTTCCTACTTCGCCTGCCGTAGTTTTTCCTTTAAAAAAGCATCCATAGATTATCCTGATTGGCCGGAACTGATGATATAATTTTTATATTCTTCGTGTACCTGCTTAAGCATGTTTTCCGTTAAGATCAGATGCAAAATGAGAGAACCGTATATACAAGCGCCCTGAATCAGTGTATTCCTTTATCTTGAATGCGTTCTACAACCGAGGCAACGGCGTCTGTCCAGATCAGCGAAGCTGTCAAATTATAAAATTATCAACGAATTAAACAAAAGCCTCTCTCTCTCTCCCCTTTGTTTGTCGGCCTCTGGAAATTGGAATCATACCAACTTTGTAAAGGCCGTACGGATTCCATATGATGATAAAATCGGTCCACTTTGTAAACGCCGAGTAATAACGGGGCCTCCTATATAACTACCGGAAGTTATATAAGCGTGTGAACTATAAAGCCCAGTTACTTTGATCCGTTCCGTTACGTTACAGGCTTACATCACGCGTGAAGCAACAATATGATGCTGGAGCCCGGGAAAAAAAAGGGACGCAGACTTTTTTTTGAACAACACATACTTTCTAGCGCCGTTAGACTTTTTGGACTTTTTTTTTGAACTTTTGGACGCGGGAGGAAAAGGCAGATGCAGACTTTTTTGGACTTTTTTTCTTGAACTTTTGGACGCGGGAGAAAAATCAGATGCAGACTTTTTTGACTTTTTTTGAATTTTTTGCTGGGCATGTGGTTGTAAGTGGGATAACTGCGGGTGGGCACTTCAAAGTTGAAGTTTGAAGTTTGAAGTCAAATTTAAAATTGTATTTCGAAGTTGACGCTTATAATATATAATATTTATATGTCAAAAGGAATTATTGAAGGGATCGAAGCATGTAAGCACTTCAAAGTTGAAGTTTAAACTTTGAAGTTGGAAGTCAAACTTAAACTTGTCTTACGAAGTTTAGATTTATATAATATTTATATGTTTGTCGAGAAAACACATGTCAAAAGGAAATTGTTGAAACGATTGGAGTTTGTAAGAAACGCATATTGTACATGCAGATATCATTGATATATGAACCAAAAAGCTTTCCAACAAAAGAAGAATAATTTACAGATCAATGTCATCAAAAACTCTTTTCTTCTACACTGCAGTATCTGATAATAATAAATATAGAGTAACCTTTAGAAGTGTTGAGATGTTGAATTATGTTTTCATACTCTCCAATAATTTTTTCTATATGCATAAATCAACATCTTTATGTTTTTATACTCTCCAATAATTTATTTGACTTGCACAAACATTTATTGTTCTTACAACAACTTTTACTTTACAAAATTCAACATTTTTCGCTCAATAATTTCACAACAATTTCAAATTTTTTCTATTCTGCATCAACTTTTATGCAAGCATACCAATATTTCCTAATCCAATGTTCAACATTTCTGTCTTACACCAACAACTACCTCAGATAATTCAACATTTTTTACCAATAATTTCACAAAAAATTAAATAGTTTAAGTTCTAAGTCAACTTTTATAAACATATAATAACAATTTTTAACCCAATGTTCAACATTTTTGTTTTCCGCAATCGTGAACATTTATAGTTTAATTAAATGAAGACAAAATTTCTCAACACTTATCACATTTTCCGATCATTTATAATTTCTCAATATTTATCATTCGTCAACAATTACCATTTCTCAACACTTATACAACAATAACAACATTTTTTTCATAAACATGAACATTTATAGTTTAACTAAACGAAGCCCAACATTTCTAAATAGTTATCACATTTCCAATATATTAGACAAATATGTAATTTATTACGACAACATTTACTTAAAATAATTCAACATTTTTTCAACAGTTTCACAACAATTTTAAAAAATTTCTATTCTAAATCAACATTTATATAAGGATACCAACAATTTCTAATCCAATTCAAAATTTTGTTCTTCGTAACCAACATTTCCCAACATTTTATTCTTAGGTTCAAATATTCCTATTCTAATTCAACTTTTATGTTGTGAAAGAAAGAGTATTTTCAATATTTTTATCAAAATTACGTGAAACTAACCAATACTTTTCTTTAAACTATTCAATAATCCTTTCATCCACAAAAATTTCTACACATTGTCCAATATTCTATATGCATAATCAACATTTTTTGGTCGATAATTTCACAACTATTTGAAAATATTTCTATTCTAAACCAACTTTTCAATACAGATATCAACAATTTTTAACCCAATGTCTAACATTTTTGTTCTTCATAAATATTTATTTTCTTCCAACAAACTTCACTTGGAAAGTTCAACATCTCAACAATTTCACAACAATTTCGAAACATTTCTATTCTACTTCAACTTTATGCAAGGATACCAATATTTCGTAATACAATGTTCAACATTTCCGTCTTGCACCAACAACTACTTCAAATAATTCAACATTTTTTGTCAACAATTTCACAACAAATTAAACCGTTTATGTTATAAATCAACTTTTCTATACATATAATAACAATTCTTAACACAGTGTCCAACATTTTTGTTTTTCGCAATAATGAAAATTTGTAGTTTAATTAAATAAAGCCAACATTTCCCAACACTTATCACATTTTCTCGATCATTTATCATTTCTCAATATTTATCATTTGTCAACAATTACCATTTCTTAATATCTATACAACCATAACAACAATTTTTAACCCAATGTCTAAATTGTTTTTCATAAACATGAACATTTATAATTTAACTAAATAAATCCCAACAATTCTTAACATTTATCATATTTATAATATATTAGACAAATATGTAATTTATTACAACAATCTTTACTTAAAATAATTCAACATTTTTTGTCAATGGTTTCACAATAATTTTCAAATATTTCTATTCTAAATCAACTTTTATATAAGGATACCAACTTTTCCTAATACAATGTTCGACATTTTTGTTCTTCGTAACCAATATTTCCCAACATTTTATTCTTAAGTTCAAATATTCTTATTCTAATTCAACTTTTATGTTGCGAAAGAAAGAGTATTTTCAATATTTTTATCAACATTACGTGAAACTAACCAATACTTTTCTTTAAACTATTCAATAATCCTTTCATCCACAAAAATTTCTACACATTGTCCAATATTCTATATCCATAAATCAACATTTTTTGGTCGATAATTTCATAACTATTTGAAAATATTTCTATTCTAAACCAACTTTTCAATACAGATATCAACAATTTTTAACCCAATGTCTAACATTTTTGTTCTTCACAAATATTTATTTTCTTCCATCAAACTTTACTTGGAAAGTTCAACATCTCAACAATTTCACAACAACTTCGAAACATTTCTATTCTACATCAACTTTATGCAAGGATATCAATATTTCGTAATCCAATGTTCAACATTTCCGTCTTGCACCAACAACTACTTAAAATAATTCAACATTTTTTGTCAATAATTTCACAACAAATTAAACCGGTTATGTTATAAATCAACTTTTCTATACATATAATAACAATTCTTAACCCAGTGTCCAACATTTTTGTTTTTCGCAATAATGAAAATTTGTAGTTTAATTAAATAAAGTCAACATTACCCAACACTTATCACATTTTCTCGATCATTTATCATTTCTCAATATTTATCATTTCTCAATATCTATACAACCATAACAATAATTTTTAACCCAATGTCCAAATTTTTTTTCATAAACATGAACATTTATAATTCAACTAAATAAATCCCAATAATTCTTAACATTTATCATATTTATAATATATTAGACAAATATGTAATTTATTACAACAATCTTTACTTAAAATAATTCAACATTTTTTGTCAATGGTTTCACAATAATTTTCAAATATTTCTATTCTAAATCAATTTTTATATAAGGATACCAACTTTTTCTAATACAATGTTCAACATTTTTGTTCTTCATAACCAACATTTCCCAACATTTTATTCTTAGGTTCAAACATTCCTATTCTAATTCAACTTTTATGTTGTGAAAGAAAGAGTATTTTCAATATTTTTATCAACATTACGTGAAACTAACCAATACTTTTCTTTAAACTATTCAATAATTCTTTCATCCACAAAAATTTCTACACATTGTCCAATATTCTATATGCATAAATCAACATTTTCTGGTCTATAATTTCACAACTATTTGAAAATATTTCTATTCTAAATCAACTTTTATGTACAGATATCAATAATTTTTAACCTAATGTCCAACATTTTTGTTCTTCACAAATATTTATTTTCTTACAACAATCATTACTTGAAAACTTCAACATTTTTCGCCAAGGAATTACACAACAACGTCCAAATATTTGTATTCTACATCAACTTTTATGTAAGGATACCAATATTTACTAATCCAATGTTCAACATTTACGTTTTACACCAACAACTACTTCAAGTAATTCAACATTTTTTGTCAACAATTTCACAACAACTTAAAAAGTGAATGTAGGGTCATGGCTAAAGAGGAACTTATGGCCTTCTAGATACTAAAACATATTTCTAGAAACAAGGTCTAACTGATTCGAACGGGAGAACTGAAGAATAAATAACAAATTGATCTACTTGCCATTCACAAGGAGTATTTTAGCAACATGATTTTGAAGGCAAATTATGTGATTGCTAAGCACTAAAAATTACATATGATCAGTCACAAATGTGTCAAACTGTGAGCAATGGCACCATTCTCATCAGTTATTTCTGAAAAGTTCTCTTATCAAGATAACTAACTGAAGTTGGAGGATTTGGACAGCTGTTATCATGAAGGGAACAATAATCCTTTTGCAATGAATGTGTAATTTTTCTGCATTAACTCGTTGTGTCAGCATGTCACTGCTTACACCTGTGAATGTACTGTTCTGAAGATTGTGTATACCAACTAATCTAGATAGTCTTAATCAAAATAAATCCAGCATTAACAATCACGAGCATAGTAGAAGCTGATATTACCACCACCTCATCAACAACCTAGGATCTCTTTAAACTCCATAAAAACAATGTGATGGTTCAACTTCATCTACTATACGAACTTCGGCAAACTCTAATATAATTCAGGTGCCATAAACTTTAATGTTGTTCGCGGACACCAAACACTAAACAACTAGGGCTCCAAGCTTGCAAAATTGTGCTAACAATCTATCATAACTCATGGTTACCAATGGCGAAGACATTCAGAAATGCAGAGTTAGAGTTCACTCATGCTTGCCTGATCCATGGCGAGATTGAAGTAGCTGCGCCATGGGGCTTGAATAATATGCCTCCTCGTGACAAGGTAATGCACCTCGGCTACCAACTGGAACCCCGAGTAGGTAAAAGCCACAACGCTCGCCGCAAGTACATACCTACACATTGCCAAAATTCGCCAATATCAGCTTCAAGTCTCCAATCAACACTAACAAGAAACAGCAGATGTGACAAATGAGGAAGGTTTGAGCTGAGCTCAGCGCAACCTGTACTCATTGTAGCGGCGGAAGGAGTCGCCGGACCAGCCCGTGGTGGTATCAGCGGCCATGACGGAGAGTGCAACCAGGCAGAACACGGCGGCTGAGACCCTAAACCCTAGCTCAGCCCTCCTCAGCTCCGTGCGCCGCACCTTCTCCGGGACGCCGCCGGCTAGGAGCCACCTCTTGGACCCCACGCTGCCCCCACCTCCACCAAAGCCGGTAACGGGGGCGGACCTCGCGGTGGAGAAGTAAGGGAGAAGGAGCACGACGACGAGGCCCGCGGCGGAGAGGAGCGGGTAGGCGAGGGGCGTGAGCGCTCACTCCTCCCGCTCGATCACCACCCTCATCGCCGGGGATCCACCTCCTCAGGATCCTTGGCTGCGTCGCGGGAGTCGCGGGGGGGGGGGGGGGGGGGTCGCCTGCGCTGGGGGTGGGGGGTGGGGCCGCGCGGCGGGTAGTGGCCTAGTGGGGCGTCGGCGACGAGATCGACGGGGAAGAAGGAAATGGGAAGGGAGTAGCGTGGCTCTCAGATTGCAACGGAACGGAACGGGGAAAAAGTCTCATACCAGAGTGGGCACCCGCGCTCGGGAGATCTGACGGCTGAGTAATCACGCACCAATCTCAAACATTGGAAGACAAGATGAAAAAAAATCTTCCGGAAGATATATAGGATTTCCGGTAATAACTGGGCCTAATTAAATGGTTAGTGTTGAAAAAGAAGCCCACAAAATGGAGCCAATGTCCGGTCCAGTGGGCAAGGTCCATTTTAATGAAACTATTTTAGGAATATATTTTTATCTTTTATTTGTGATAGTGATACTATACAATACGCTACCTTTTATTTATTTTAATTTTACTTTATTTTATTTTCTTAATTAATAATTATTTATGTCTAACTCATTTTTATTTCTTTTTATTTTTCCCTGTTATTTTCCTTATATTCTATATTCCTTTAATTTTTTACCTTTCCTATGTTATTTTATCTTCGTAAAGGATCTTTTTGCCTCATTCTTTTTTTCTCTTTTGGTTTGTTTTCTATTTATTAGCTTAGTTAGTTATAATGTTTTATATTTTAATTTAGAATGTCTTCTATATATTTTTTCATGTACGTAATTTACATTTCTTTTTTTCTTATTGATTCATTTTCTTTCTCTATTTCCTTTTTACTTCTAGTAACACTAAATGTACTTTTCTTAGTAAAAATTACTTATTCCTTAGTACATTTAGTTGGTCTTTACCACTTCAACTGTGAGCTGTGCGCCCCTTGACTGTTGGGCTAAATTTTAACATGCCAATCACAACTTCTCCAACCCGACATGCAGTGATTAATTTAGATGGTGCATAGATGACAATGGATAGTAGGTGATAAATGTGGATTTGTGAAACCCCTATATGTAGTTAGCTTACTGAATCATATACATGTATGACTACACTATTTTTTGTTGTAGTCCAAGTACGTCTTGTGGTGTAGGAATTTTGAATGCTCGAAATGGGCCGGCCCAATACAACGAAATGCTGGCAAAAGCGTGCACGAGCGCACGCACAGCCGGATTTGGTCATTTGGACCGTGGATGGCACAACGTGACAACACACCCCACCATCCTAAGAAGAGAGAGAGAGAGAGAGCCTCTAGGAAACTTGCTTTCGTCACTGTGTCTGCGGTTGCTTTAACTTCTTTCCATTTCAAATTGTAAATTATTTTAGTAGCTAAGAAAAGATGGAGTAGCTTAATACGTATATTTTTGTTAGATTGAAAGATTTCATGTTCATCCACAACCAACATCCAGCAGGTCTTTACGTATTGACCAATGGTATGCAGGGGCGGGCCCAGGATTTGAGGTTTGGGTATTCAAAATTTTCAAAGCGCAAAAATTTTTTTGGACAGCCTAAAGTTCAAATTGTAGCACATAATTAAGTATCTATCATAACTTGAAATTGTTTAACATGGAGATAATAGATGTACTAAACAAGGTGCCGCGGTTGGATTTGTGCCGGTGCTCTGCCTGCATCGCTGTGATGCTACCCCCACGGCCGGTCACCGGCGTTGCCGGCTCCTAGTCTCCCGCCGTACCGCCGTGTCACTGTCCACAAACCAGGCGGCGCCACCCCAGTGAGATGCGCCCATACGGGCGCTGGTCAGCCACCACTGGTGCTACGTCGCGCCGCTAGGGTTGACGTGTCGCTGGTGCCGGTGCTGTGCCGCCGTCGTTGCGCGAGTCGGGGACGAATCGAAATGAATGACCAAAGGAGTGGTGGGTGGGCTGTGGGGATTTTTAGGTCGACAAGGGGAGGTCGGGATGAGGGAGTAGTGGACCATACTCCCTTCGGTACAATTTTACTAGTCGTCCAGTGCGCCTAGCCGATTGCAAATAAGAAGTTGTTGTGCGTCGCGGGGTTAGTTTTCGCAGCAGTCGGGAGTCGAACAGACGACCTCACACCTAGAGTGCATCGAGACGTGCTAGACAGTCGGCTGAGACGAAGTTGGTGATTTCTGTGCACCCGTCATCTTATTTAATAAGAGCAAATATGGAAAAATTACCTCTAATAAATGACTTCTTGGTATGCGAAATCTGGTCCTAAACGATTTCTAAAGTTGTACCGGAGGGAGTATGAGCCTAATATGCAATATGAGATTGACAAACCTATTTTGTAGTGCCTTCTTCTATTTTTTTGATACATATACGTGTAATGTACTATGTATATAAATTGTTTTGTAAAAAATTTTGGGTATTCAAGTGAATACCCATGCATACACATTAGGCCCGCCACTGATGGTATGGAGACCCATAATCTGCCCGGGAGGGCGGGAGGCGACGTAAACCCACCACCCGCCCCCGGCGGCGACCGAGGATACGTATCAGATCAACCGGACCATAGTCCAACAAGATTGCGCGGCGAAACTTCATGGCAGCCCATGCTTGCAACAATTGTACGTGCATCCATCCGTGCATCCAAATTATATTAATTATATCTGTATGTATATATATTTCCTTTTAGGAGACAAACAATTTGAGGAGGTATTATTGATTCAATCGATTGACGCAAGGACGGCGGAAAAGCAAAGAGGTAATAAGCGTTGAGGGGAGACTTGGCTTATTTATGATTTAGCCCTTGCTATTTTGCAAAAGAATCCATTTTGAAGATAATGCTCAAATAAAGTCCTTTAAATAGGTAAGAGCGCATAAGATAAAATACAAACTTAGTATTAGTCATCATCATAACATTCTATTCTTTTAAACGGCATAAGTTATGTATTCTTCGAAATAGACACAAAATAGCATATAAAGATCAAATGCATATCTGATTATCAACTCAATGGATGAATTAAGTAGCTTGCAGACAGTTAAATAGACAGACTCGGTGTACAAATTATCTTTTTAGCTGTCTGTGTGACATGACATAGTTCGTAGACAGTAGTTGTCTAAATCTTGTACATGCAGAGTGTGATCCAAACTTTGATTATAATTGAGACGAGTAATATGGATTTTTTCCCTAAGATTTTACTATCTAAAAAAATTAGAACTAAACAGCCGTTCAAAACAAGAAAAAATCATGTACGGTATTAGTATATTTATACGACTGATTTTCGCAAGATTTCTTTTGTTTTTAGTTCAATCATCATCTCCTAGGTATCACACGAGGTTTACCTACAGATATTAAAAAGGAAATGATTGATTTACAATGATTTAGAATGGATGTTGGAAGGGGATTTTTCAGTGCTCACTTGAGGAAAGAGGGGGCGGTACATGCAGCAAAAATTAAATGGCAGAAGCACACATCTAAGACTAAGATCAGTGGCGGATCCAGCGGTGGGTCTGGGGGGCTCCAGCCCCCCTACCACCCTGGATCCCATGTAGACCTGAGCATTCCACGGGCCGGGCCGGGTTCGGGCCGGGCCGAAAAAAAATCCGGGTTTTTCGGGCTGAGAAAATCCTGCCCATGACCGTCCCATGGGACGTGTCGGGCCTCAGTTTTCGGGCCGGGCTCGGGCCGGGCCCGGGCTTGGGCGGGCCGCCCGCGCATTTTATAGTGTAAAGTAACTAAAAACAGCATTTCGGGTCGGGCTCGGGCCAAAAAAAATTTTCGCGGGCTTCAAGATCTCTGCCCACGCCCGTCCAGTAAGGTCCGTGGGCGGGCCTGGCGCGGGCCGGGCCCGGGCCGGGCCAGCGGGCCGGGTCGGGCCGGGCCAAAAATGCTCAGGTATAATCCCATGGTAATCACTACAAATTTTCATAAAAATTTTGAGGATAAAGAGGAAGAAAAAGGAGGAAGGAAGAAGAAGAGGAAGAAGAGCCCCCCTACCTCATAATCCTGGATTCGCCACTGACTAAGATGACGTGGCGTGCCAACGTGGGTGGGCACTAGGATGAAGAACAAAACTGAACATAAGTTATATTATTACTACCTTCGTTTTCGAGTTGACGTTATACAGCTCATTTTTTACCTAACCGGCGTCAAATATTAAAAGGAATGAGGGAGTATTAGCTAATTCATCCAATTGAAAAGTTGAAGGGTGAACATATTTTACTCAGTAACGATAGTTGAGGGAACTACGTTCTCCGATTTGCCTTTTCTTTTTCTCGTTTTTCGTTTTCTCTGAACAATATGTTCTTTTTAGCATAGTACCACTGATAAGCTCATGGAAATTCCAGAATTGCGTCCAGTACGAAGGTAGGTCGGCCTTTTTTTTTCGAAAAAGGTAGGTCGGGCCTTAATGTGCTTACTCGACACGGTTCTGGAAGCTTCCTGCTTCCTGTTGCGCTGGAAAGAGCAGGAGGAGAAATGACGAGTGAATGTGCCACCCATTTTTGTTGCAGCAAATAAAAACTGCAGGCTTCTACAGTGCAGGTTTAATGCGTGACGGTTGCATCATTGCGAAAACGGGTCGGTGCATTATGCGTATGGTAGCCGAAGAAATAAACAGCCTGTTCGTTTGGCTGGTGGCTGGTGTTGATTTGTTCTGAGAGAAAAGTACTGCTGGCTGGTTGCTGGTGGATGATTTGTTCTGAGAGAAAAGTACTGCTGGCTGGTGGCTGATAAGCCAAACAAACAGAGCGAAAGCACGGTACGGTACTGTACTCTCTTGACTCAGACACTAGACGAGGGTGTGTTCGGTTGGTTATATGCATGTATTATTTGGATCATGCATGAAATGATTAAAAATAATAATTGTTTGGTTAGGTGAATTATACAAACTTATCTATGATGATATTATTCCATTTAATTAGCTATTCTATTAGTAGACGTGAACCTAGTTGAACTTTTTTTAATTACACAATACTCTTACAACGGAGACACTCCCAACCCACGCACACTCACCCCTATGAACGAACGCGCACAAACCTTACCTCTAAGAGCTTCTTCGAAGCCTAGGCCGGCACATCTTCAAGATTGACGAAGTCACTACACACATCTCGCTGTCGACGGGAACGTCGCCTACTCAAGGGTGGAGCCAGGGGGTGCGTAGGGACCTGGCCCCCCTAATGCTATGGTAATACCACATATATAACCCCATAATTATGTTGCTAAGTACATTGATTAGCATAATGCATATATGAGCTCCCTTAAGACTCACAAAGTCCCAATACATCAATATTAACCCACCGGGCCACGACTGATTGACAAGGAGCATCAAATGACATTTCACTGATTTGCTCTGAGGTTTTTACCTACAAGTCATTGGAAATTTTTCACTTGACCTACAACCCATCGGAAACAGAAAATTTCCTTGAGCACCATTGAAGAAAATTGACATGTGTACCATTTCTAACGGTTTGGAGCACAATGGATAACGACAGCAGGAAATGACCATATTACCCCTACTACCTGAGTTGGCGAGTGATGGTGGAGGCGAACAATGCCAAGGGGTGGCGCGCAGTGCCGGTGTCGTGCGTGGGGTACGTCTGGGCGTACATGTCCCGGGGTAGCACCACCACGACGTCGTCGACGCGGCGGGCCAGGGCGCCGCCTACGCCGCGGCGATGGTGGCCGCCGCTGACGTTGACAGGTGCGACACCTGGGTGTTGGACGTGGATGGGCATGTAGGAGAGGCGGCGCCGTCGGCGCAGGGCGCGCCGTGCTCGGCCGGCGGCCTGGTTGAAACGGAGATGCGCGGGGGAACGGGAGGCGGAGGCAGACGACGAACTGGAGCAAGCGGCTGGTGTTGGCGGCGACGCTGGCGTCGGTGGTTGTTGACGGCTGTTAAGTGCTTACTTTAGCCGTCAATTTACTCATGAATAAAGGAGCAAGAGGCATTTCTTACGTGCATTTTAGTTAAGAATAATGTAGTTCCACTTGTCCTTGGAGATTATGTGATTGCAGGAAAATAAGCATAAAAGAAGTGACAAACTCACCTTCTATGGTCCATGCCACATCACCTCAGCCAAGGAAGGGCTGCCACCTAGGATCCTATGCATTCAAGCCAATCCAAGGGAGGCACACCCTGACGAATCAGAGGGCGACATGTGAACGTCACATGGATTGAAGGGCCCACGGGCACCCAAACCGCCTCAAAATCAAGTGGACACCGAGAACCGACTTGAGGACCCACAGGACAGCCACCTGGAGAAAGCACACCTCGAGTGGGACCCACAGCGGGTCGGCCGACCCCACAGGTCGGCCGAACCGACCTTGTGGCCTCCACTTAGGAGCTTCCACGTGGTGGCTCCTGGTTGGTCCCTCACTCCATCCCGGAGGTGTTTGCAGCCATTCCACGCCGGTGCTCAGGCTTATAAATAGAAGGGGAGGGGGTTCATTTCTTACCAACACACCTTACTACTCCTCTCTCACTTTTGGTTTCTAAGGCTAGGAGGTAGGCTAGAGTAGTTCTACTTCAGGTTCCAAGTCTACTTTGGGATCTAGGTATGAGTTCTCTTGTATCTTTATTTCTTTATATGACTTTGCTCTACTTCAGTTATATAACTATTTCATATAAAGTTGTGTTTGTATACATGGGTGATTTGTTCATGTGTTCTTCACTTGTTCATCATTTAGAGGCTCATGTTCTTGATGAACAAGGCCTTTCGATCCAGTTGACAAGTGACTTACTCATGTTTTCGGTGTTTGTTCATAAGTTAGAGGCTCGTGTTCTTCACGAACACGACCCTTTGATCTTGTTGAATAGACATAGGAAAGCACAAATCCGTTTGTGTACCTAGCCTAGTTTGATCCAGTTAGATTCCATGTTCGTGTTGTATGAAGTTCGTGCTTGAGCTACGGTATTCAGTGTAATTAGCTGATTTATCTGGTGGCCCTGACCTGGGTCACAATAGCCCGGGCCGGTCAGGGTCCTGCTAACAACGTAAGCGTGGTGCTTGGGTTGCGTAGCTACGTTACTTATGAGTGTATCCCACGGTTTGTCTTGGGACAGGCCGCGGTAGTGACAGCCGTTGGACCCTTCTGGAATCCCCCACGTTCGGATACGCTATAGGAGTCTAAAGTCTAACAACCGGAGTCGTGCGTAAGCGACACGGGAGGTTAGCTCCCCGTTTGTACCTGGGTGCTTGAGCCAACAGTCATGCAATGCTAGTGTGTATCTAACTCGTCTTATTGACTTCATGTGTATAGTACCTTATTAGAACATAGAACTAACTCATATGTTGCCTCCTAAGCCTAGGACCTTTAGAGAGAGAGTGTTTGTGTGTTCACACTACCAACTTATCTATCATACCTTACCCCTGCACTTGAGTGCCTGGTTTGTTTCCGTCTATGATTTATATTTATTGCAATAGTGTTGAACTTGTTAATCCGCCCAGCCTTCCTTGGATTCGATACCCTTTGGAATACTCCTTTGGGGAAATGTTACAATGGTACTTCCGTGCGCTTGCGGACTCTTGTAATCGTTAGGATTACCATTTGGTCATTTCTGGCATCGTTGCTAGGAACTCCTAAACTTAGCATCGACGTTAAGAAATACCAACAGTGGTGCTGTTCTGGATCGAGTCCGTAAGGTCACCGCGGCTAGAGATGGAGGGGGGTGAGCACAATTCGCGTCGGCGCGGCCTCGTCTCGCTGATCCGAGAGGTGGTGGGGTCGCCGGCCCAGACGCCCGCCAGGCCGAGCTGCACCACCGCTTCCGACACGGGGAGCGAGGCCTCTTCTCTCTGGACCGCCGACACGATTGATGAGTTTGCCGACGATGATCTGGGCCCCATCAGCCCTAGCAAGAGCAAGGAGAAGAGGAGATCGCTGCTGAACCTTCTCGCTAAGAAGCTGTAGAATGGGAAGAGAGCCAAGGATGGCGATGAGTCTCGCCATGGCAACGAGAGCGGGCACTCGGGGGCCGGCGCCGAGGTAAGCGCCCCTGAGCCCACGGTAGTAGCCACCCCCGGCGAGGAGACGGTGGCGCCACCACCGGAATCGGCCACGGTCACCGACGCGAGCCGCCACCGTCGGCGAGGGGGCATCGCATTGTCGTTTGCCGCGTTTGTGATGGACATCCTCGTCAGCCTCGTGGCCTGGAAGCTCCTAGCAGTGGCGCTCACGGTGCTCTACGTCGTGTTCTTCACCTCAGTGGATCTGGAGAAAATTGGAGGCGAGAGGAGCAGCAGGCCACCTAGGCCGGTCGGCCCAGGCCGGCCGACCTCCCCTTTTTATTCGCCCCCTGGTGCTCGTCTTACTCAGGTAAGTCTCTAGTCCAGTTGCTAGTTCGTGCTCTTGAGCTCTAAGTCCAAAACCTCCAGAAACTTTGCAGAACATTCGAGCTTCAATCCTCCCACCAAAATTTCACTATAAATTCCACCCTTCTATATATATCCATTATGTGCTTTGTTACCGGCTAGAAATCCCGGGTGTATTTGTTGAGAGTGAGTGCAGCAACTATGAGGAAGGCGGTTTCCAACCTCTTCTCCAAGAAATCACGATCAACGTCGTCGAAGGCGCCATCAACAAGTTCTTCGAGGAGGCACTCGGTCTCCAAGTCTCCCCGAAGCATGGAGGAGGACGTGGCGCCGTTGAGGAGCGACACCTTGCTCCTTGGTGGCATGAGGAGCACGCGAAGTTCATCCATGCGGCACACCGAACCACAAGGCCACATGGAGGAGCCGCCCGTCCGACCTCGTCGTTCAACACAATCATCCGCTCCACCTCCATACATCCCGCGGTATTCCAAATATGGTTTCATCATCAAGACGGAGGAGGAGAAGCTTACTCGCCTTGAGAAGAGGCTTGTGGCAAATGTCGACTTCAATGACCAAGCTCTCCAAGTATTGGGTTTTCAAGTGGATATTTATCAATTGTTGGGCAAGCTCGGGTGGGTGCAATTTTCTAATGGAGTTGGGCACACACCCACAAAGAGTTGCCCCTGGAAATTCTCATGACTATGGCACCGGTACTTGATGAAGGAGTGCCAAGCCTCTCATTCCGCTTGGAAGGAGATGACCAAATAGTCTTATATGAGTACATTAGAGAGTTGCTCGGATTTCGGAAGGGAGCCCCGGAGCAAGTTAATGTGCACGAGAATGTATTGGAAAGATTTTGGGGATTAATTGCGGGTGAAGATAATCGACAGAGAAATAGCATCCGGAATCCCATCATCAAAGTGTTTCACTCATGGATGTGCATGAGGATTTTGGGGAGAAATAGAGAAACCAAGATCACCGACATGAAGTTGAATTGGCTTTATTCAGGTTTAATTGTTGGGCAACAAATTGACACCTCATACATTATGATCAATCAGTGGTGTTGTGAAGCAATCTCGGGATTCGGAGATATTAGTTCGGGATGCTACCTCTCTATGTTGGCTATCTCATTAAGGCCGGGAATTACAAGGAACCCGAAACTTCTCCTCGCCGGGACTTCTTTGGAATTGAGTACATGAGACAAGGGAAATACATAAGTGGAGATGAAAAGAGAGGTCATAAGCCTGCCAAAGTTAATCTACCCCTACCGGATATGAGGCTGAAATTATTTATTGAGGGGAGACAAAATTAGTTAGAGGAAGGACTTCTTGTGCCGGCAAGGAAGAACAAAAGAGGAAGAATTATAGAAGAAGGGCCGTCTTCCGCAGCCCAAGAAGAAGAAGAAGAAGAAGGCGCATTTCAAGCTAATGTGCCACCGTATGGAGGAATCCCGATGCCTCCAAGACACTATGGAGGTGTGCCGATACAACATGGGGGAGTGGTGCAGCCATGCCACCACCACCTCGACCGATGGTACCCAACGTAGCCTTCGCGGAGAAATATGCGCACCTTCCTCAACCGCAACAAAGTGTGGCCATTATTGGGGGATACACTGCAAGGAACATGCAAAATGTTGCAGCCATCCAATCCAACGCAAATCAAATGGTTGAAGGGACCGCAAACATCGCTTATGAGCTGGGTCGCCTTCATATAGCACCGCCGGAGCAATTCATAGGAGGACCGGTGCAAACCTACTATGAGCAAGGATATAATAACCAAGACTATCAATACCAACCGCAGACGGAAGAATGAAGAGAGGAGAAGATTAATGCTTTTACTTTGGTTTGATTTTTCCCTTTTCCTTTTCTTTATTTTTCAGTTTGTGTGCGTGTTTATGTATGCGTAGTATTTTCTATTTTCTTTTATTTATTTATTTATTTTCAGTATGTGTGTTAGTAATGTTAGTCTTAAATTATCATGAATAATGTTACCACCATGTTATTACCTTTGGTAAAGATAAAAAGTTTATGCCATGTTGATATATGATGATCGTTGCCGCTTTGCTCATCTTTGTACTTGTTTTATGCATGATTAAGCTAATGCTCTCTTAAAATATAAATCTGAAATTAATCTAAATGCTAGCTTAATCCTTTGCGGAGGTTATGATAAAGATGAGACCCATAGTTTTTCTCATGCTCTCAATTTTTGGATGGGTTAAAGATGATTTATTTTTGTTCTTAAGAGTTATGCTAACCTTGTCATTAATACCACTTGCATGTTGCTCTACCTATCCAGAGCCTTATAATTATGTGAGTGCAAAAACTTAGTATACAAAGTTTATTTTTGGGTGAATTAATTCAGTGCTTGATTTCTCTGGCCCGAGACTAAGAAGCTGGTCATTCCGTTTTTGCCTACCTATCTTGTTGCTAGCCTGTTCTATCCGTGCATTGTGAATCTCCACATCGGAAATTTTGCAAACCTCATCGTATATCCACCCATAAAACCAAAAATATCATCTTTGTGTTCACATGCTTGACCACAACCTATCATTTGACATTGGATCGTCAACTCGAGGAAGATCGCAAGATGGTGCTGTTGACACATTTTATCCTATATATTTATAAGTCAACCAAACATGAGAAAAGGCCATATTTGAGAATACCAACATAGAATAGGGTGTCACTAACAGTTTTCCTGGAGTTTTGGAGAATTCTATGTCTTGCAGGGACTAATCAGAAAAACAGGAAAAGGAACAAGTCTAGAAGGCTCCGGAACACTGTCAGAGGTTAAGATCTAGACAGCCCACAGGGGGGTTAACCCGGTGGTTTATTTGTTCGGCGGGGTGGAATCTAGGGCTAAGAACTCGAAGGTTGCGCACGAGCACACGAAACACAGAGAACACGGCGAGTTTATACTGGTTCGGGCCTCCGGAGAGTAAAACCCTACGTCCAGTTGTTGGTGTAGATTGCTTGGGGATTGCGTGATTGTACAAGGGGTCGCCCTGCCCGCCTTATATTGTCCAGCGGATAAGGTCGGTTCCCAGACTCCTGGTCGATTACGACTAGGAGACCTAAATCTAGTTGATTACAACACTTGCCATATCCGTCGATCTGCTTGGTCGGAATCCACCGATGTCTTGTCTTGCACGCCAAGTCTTGAAGTCGTTCTGGATAAGGTCATCTGGGGAATCTTCTAGAAGGTCGCCAACTAGGTCGGTTGGGCCGCCAACTAGGTCGGTTGGGCCCACTGTCAGGTCGGCGGGTCTTCTGGTAGGCCGGACCCACTTGTCAGGGACGGCCGTGAGCCTGGTCGGTGGGGACCCATGGGTACCCATGTCTCACAAGCTTCCGAGCGATGTGTAGGCGCAGCGACCTTAGAAAGGTCATGACGAAGTCGTAGAGCTATCGACAGGTCGAATAGCATGCACGTCGGTCCAAAAGAAAAGAAAGAAATCAGCTTAGCAGCCGACCTGTTTGTAGACTAGCCGAACGAAGAGAGGTCAAGTGACGACCTATAGGAAGCAGGCTCCCGAACTCAATGTGACTTAGCATACAAGAAAGAAGCATCTAGAAGGGACGAGAAGACACCATGACGAAGCGGACCCCGAGTGGGGCCCACCACAGGCCGATCGGCCCAGTGGTGGGGCCGGTCGGCCCACCACCGAGGCCAATCCAGCCCAGCTTCAGGATCCTTCCTCCACCACCTATGAGAAGCAATCTAAACCATATATTGAGGTCGGTTTGATCATACGGTGATGAGGCACCTCCTTTGGACTATATAAGCAGACCCTAGACCCCCTGGTTCAATAATCAATTCAATATATTCAATACCTATCAAGTCCTCAAGTCAAGATCCCAAACCCTAGAAACACCATATAGCGCAAGTAGCCAACTAGTCTAGATCTAGGAGGAGGCAAGGCGTCTACTTGGCTCCCGATCGTCTAGAAGCTGGTCGGGATACTGATCTAGCTTCGCTCTTGTAAGTTCTTCATTGTAAGTTCTTCTACAATTGTTATAGAGACATTTGATCTATATCTTTGCTTATATTCGACATTATGTGGTTTAGTGTTTATTGTGATTATATATCTAGCATAGTATATCCGTTCTTATATTTATGCATGCAATCGTATAGCGCTCATCTAGATCTTCTGAATTCATGGGTGAGTGGTGAAGACGGTGTAAGCATGGTGCTTAGACCTTATTTGCCTGCATTTGCACCCTACATGTCGGGTCGTGTGGTAGATCGTGGTGGTGACAGCACCATTGAGTCCTTTGTAGTCCATCCCCCGTATGTAGGACTAGTGGAAGCTCAGCTTCTGCGGTTATGTCAGGTTTCGCTCTTGATCTTCCGTAGTAAGTCTTCCCCATGCATAGGTATGATAGCTTTTCCGCCATGATTGTTAGATGTATTGCACTAATCATAGTATGCATTGTGTGACAGAACCGCCCAAAATAATTCCGTATTATCGCCTAAGCCTGTCCACGTGGCCATTAAGCGATAATAAAGAACTATTCTGTCGCCTCTGCCGGGTCATGCCCGGTAAATCACTTACACAGGATCGGATTATGCGCTAAGCCCACACGAAGGCGGGACCAGAGTACAACATTACATTACATAAAAGGTCCATAAGTACTTAAAATTACAAACCAGGTTTTGAGTACATAAAAGTAAACATGGTTCAGAGTTTAAACAGCGGAAAGTAAACTAAACTAAACGCATGATACACACAGGAGGCCATCCATGCATATCACTCCTCATCATCGTTCTCCCATTCAAATTCCCAACCATCTGGAATGGAACCAGGCCAGATGGGATTACCTGAAAACAACAACAAAAGCAAGGCTGAGTATACTAATACTCAGCAAGACTTACCCGACAAAAATAAAAGACACAGCTAGACATGCAAGGCTTTTTGGCTGGTGGGTTTGTTTTGCCAAAAGCAACTAAGAGTTGATCCTTAATTTCAAATTTTAGCTCAAGTTCTAGTATGTTAACCATTCTAGGTAAGCACCTAGCTAAGCAAGCATGGTTGTACAAACAAGATTAATCATCTAACAATATTAATCCGAAATGTTCCATAATTAAACATGGGGTAGCCAGTGGTCAAGCCGACTCAGATAACGGCGAGTGACCGACGATCGATCGATTTATATCCTTGCAAGGTAAACCCAAGATACACGGAGGAAGGTAGACCCCAAAGAATCCAAAGAAAATCAAATGCGGGGTCTACCCCGACCAGGCGGTTCCCGTCACTCCCCAGATTAGGAAAAGATGCCACAGTCCTAAGTACAAGGTTACTGGAACGCCCTCACACGGCACGCCCATACTCACACTTGCACTACCGGAATCAAACCGGGAGACGAATCTCAAGATTAGTAGCGATAAAATTCCCGCACTGGTTCATTAGGTACTAGGCTTACCGGTCCCATTCCCGACAAGCACTTGGTACGTTCAATAGCTTAGACCAGCACCATGCTACTCGGTCGAGACCGAACCCATTGCTCTTACCACATGAGCGAGTCAATTTAACCAACTTATGATTCCAACATAAGCATCCTATATCTCGCGAGCAATGAGTCATTACTCGACTTCTACCGTATCCTTAGAGCATGGCACTAGCGTTCCTAACATACTAGTAAAAGAGCATAGGAGTCCTAAGGATCATGCATCTAGGTTTCAAAGCAACTCCTGAAACTTAAATGCACAAAGTAACATTAATTGCTGAAAAGTAAAAGAGCATGAGTTTTAATCAAAAGGTTATATGTAACTCCGGTGCTTGCCTTCCTCTGACTCAAACACAGCCTTGGGCTCTTCTGGACTTTGGTCCAGGTCTTGCTGCACACAGGTGTAGTTCACTTCGCCGTCCGCTGCACCTTCTCCCTCCTGGACTAGCGTATAGCTACCGCCCGACAGTTCTACACGATATGCATATGCATAAATTTAATTGATCAAAAGGAAATAAATTGCATTTCTGAAAACTAAAATAAACTCTGGGTGTAATGTTAGCCCTATTCACCTTGACAAGAAATTTGCAACACACTTAACCTATAAAAGCACTAGGTGGTTTTGAACAAGATTAAGCACCATTTTGATGGTGATTGTGTACATATTTAAACATAAGTAAATTAAATAACTTCATAACAGCAAGGGGGTGTATTTAAATAAATTATTAAAAACAGGAACAAACATGTTTTCACAAAGTAACACCTTAATTGCCCTTTCTTTAATTAAAAACATAAAACAAGCATTTCAACTATAAATCCATATTAAATCAAAAACACTTCAAATAAATCTAATCTTCTGCACACATCATCATATACCTATTCTAAGATCACACACCAAAATTTACATTAAGAACATTTATAAAATAATTTATACGAAAAAGACAAATTTCAGCCTAGTAAATCACCATTAATTCATATAAAAAGATTTACTAAACTTTTTGATCTCAACTTTCTCCTACAAGTCATTTAGACCAAAAATAAGCCTCTGGCCAAAGCATGATTTCAGATTCAAATTATTTTTGAAAATTTGAATTTAAACTCCTACACAAGATTAAATCCAAAACACATATCAAAACACATCCTAAAATCACATCCATTCTACCAAAGGTACTAATCATCAAGGCAAAGCCCTAGGGTGCACATGTGCTTAAGGAAAAGTTAACTAAAGGGACTATAAAAAGCATCAAGCTTAATCTAGCATAAAGCTTACATAAATCATAACTGAAAATCTACACATCAAAATCATGTCAACTTTGGTCACAAAACTAAACATGTCATACAGAGCAACATATCCAAAATTCAAGTCCATATCATGTATATATTTTAAACTACACTAAAAACACATCAAACTGACTTCGAATTTTCATTCAAAAACTACACAGAAAAACCCTATACATGCTTTCTAGAAAAGGTAGGTTTCTTCACCAGGAAACCTACAAAATTGGATTTGCATTTTTCTGATTTTTATACGATTTTCTATGAATTTCCAAAGTTTCAGCTCAACCCTAAAACAGCTTTTACAGGGGGACCCTTGAAAGAACTTTCGGAAATTACGCAGAGGTCCCTGGTTTATGGAAAACTCCCTGGAAAGATCCGCACCCTTGCAATGTCGTCCCTGGGGCGGACTGCCCGCACCGGCGGCCGGAATTCACGGCCGGCGACGGCCGGACCTCGCCGGGGAAGGTGGCAGGGGCTACCACTAACCTTGCTAGGGTGGTGGTCGGCCTTGGCCGGGCTTGGGAGGGCGGCGCCGGCGGCTTGCAGCGTGGCGCGGCCTGGGCGCCCGCTGCGTCTGCCGGTGGCCGGCGGCGGCTTGGTCCGGCGGGCCGGCAGTGGCGTGGAGGTGTTCAAGGAGGCTCGAGGAAGGAGTAGGAGGGCCGGTCGGGAGTGGCGCAGTTCGAAGCGGAAGAGGAGCTTCACAGCGGCGGCTGCTTGCGCGGGCAAGGCCGGCGGCGGCGCGCTGCAAGGCCGGCGCGGCTCTGTCCGGAGCACGGCGCGCACGAAAACGAGTCAGGGCAAGAGGGCGAGGACGGACGGACTTGTGCACGGCCTCAAGGCCTTTAGCTCCCGACGCGGCCAGGTGGAGGCCCTGCATGCACGGGAGGAGACCGCGGCGCCGGCGCGTGTCCATGCCGGGCCTGCTGGCAGGCCGTCGCGGCTCGGATGGGCGCGGCGTACGACCCTGTGTGAGGGCGACGTCTCCACGGCACTCCCTTGGTCCACCGCGACAATGTCCAGGCACCCGTACACCGGAACAGTGCGGTACGACGCGTGGCAGAGGAAAAACGCCTGCGCGCGCGCGCTCTTGTTCGGCGACCGCGACGTCGTCGTCAGTTCCCATTTCGCGATCACGTCTTCAAAATTCTGTAACTCCGCAAAGTGCCAACATACTCGAAAATCTCCAAAACTAGAAGTTGTAGAGGAGCTATAGACCTACAACTTTTACAAAGGGCGACATATGTTTTGATCAACAGATTTGTGTGAAAAACGTGTTGAACTTCAGGAAAAACTCGGCCCGGAATTACTGTGCACAACGCGTTCCTCTCGAGTTTAAGCGGCTTTGCACTCAAAATTGGAATGTCCGCCAATTACGAAAAATGTGTTCCCGGAAATAACGAACAACTTTCGTATTGGCCGATTTTGAACTTCTATAACAAAATTTGGAGAACGTGCAAGAAAACCAAATCAGCCATTTAGGATCAAAGGGGTTTGACCAAGAAAGGAGGGTTTGACCGGAAATTTGAATTTCGACCAAGGTCATTTGTGCAAATGTGTGTGAGATCAAGCCAAACACGCTTAGGAGCTAATTAACCTTGATTATCAAGATTAATTAGGGTATTTCGCTTAACCAAACACCTGGGGTGTTACAACCTACCCCCCTTAAAAGAAATCTCGTCCCGAGATTTAAGAATTTAAAAGATGATGGTAGGGGTAGAAACTTATGATATCTAGGTTGAAGAAAACCCGGAAGATTTTCACAATTATGAAACTATGGATAACCTTAGAATCTAACAATATTGTGACCGGGTGACTTCGGACAGAAAAAAAATGTACCCGTCAGGACTGGTGCTCCAGCTGGAAGATTCAATACTGTGGTGAAGTTCAGTCTGCCCTGCTTCACCCGAACAGTTTGCTGCTTGTCTTGATTTCCAGACTCGGAACCTTTACCCTGACTCTGCTGATTCTGTTGCCTAGGTCGAGTACACTTGTTGGCATAGTGCCCCAGCTGTCCACAATTAAAGCAACGACGATCCTCATTGTTGCGTGGAGGTGGGGGTGCATTGGGCTTGGGAGCTTGCTGCTGAGAATTGTGAAAGTTGAAATTGCCGGAAGGCTTGTTCTGAGATTGCTTCATCACCCAGCGTCCTGACGAAGATGGCTGGGTGGAACCCTGCACATTCTTCTTCACCAGCTTGAATCTCTTTCCCTGCCCACTGCCCGAGGCCTGATTAAACTTTCTTTTCCTGTCCTGTTGAGCCCTCTTCATGGCATCCTCCTGAGAGATAGCCAAATTAACAAGCTCAGGATAGCTGTCAATCTTGATTAGGTTCAACCTCTCATAAAGTTCACCATCGAGTCCCTCACGGAATCGCTCCATCTTCTTCTTATCAGTATCCACATGATAGTCCCCATATTGACAAAGACTGTTGAACTTTTGAGCATACTAATAGACGGAGTCAGACCCTTGTTTGAGGTGCATCAATTCCCTCATTTTTCTATCAACAAGCCCCTTAGGAATATAATGCTCTTTGAAAGCTTTCTTGAATTCTGCCCAAGTAATCTGGTGACCCTGTGGCTGCATGGATTTGAAATGCTCCCACCAGATTAATGCTTCACCCCTCAGTTGCTGAGCGGCGAAGCCTGCCTTATTTTCTTCTGAGCAGGGCAGTGTAAAGATGGAAAACATGGCCTCTAGGGCCCTGATGAAAGCATCAGCCTCTAGGGGCTCCTCTGCCTTGGTGAAGAGGGGTGGCCTCATTGCCCTGAATTTTTCATAGGACATGACTGCATTAGGCCCATCCTGATTATGGCCTTGATTGTGCACAGGCTGCTGCAATCTTTGAGCAATTTGCTGTTGAGTCTGAAGAATTTGGCGCAACACTTCGGTCTGCGCAGCAATAAAAGCTTCTGCGGGTGTCATGGGTGGAGGTGGAGGAAGAGGAGCATCCCCACTGCCTCCCGCACCCCGAGAGTCATTCTGTGTGTTATCAGACATCTGAAAAGTTGAACTTTCATTAGATACATATTCAAAGCTTGTTTAAAAGAATACAAGAAGAATATGTATACGAAAATTCAGACTTATAGAAATTTTCAGAATTCAGACAGCATCACAGTCCTGAGTAATTAAATCATAACTCTCTGTACAGAATTCAAAAATTCATAAAATTTGGTCAACATGTGTAGAATTTTATAAGCTTCAACTTTGGTATTCAACTCCAGATCAGATTCATCCTTTACAGGGGTCGAAAAATTCAGTTTCCAAAGTTCTGTCTATCAGTTTGGACAGCAGCCAGCAACTTACTAAAATTTCAATATTTCTTAAACTACACATGCAAAAATGCTGAATTTTGGTGAGCATGACCATTATAAAATTTCAAACAACTTTGGTAGTCATTGCAAAATCCAGAAATGACCATAACTTTCTTCATTTCATTTCTTAGGCAGATTGCTGCCGGAAAGGTGTTTTTCCACCATAATTACAAGATTACAAAATTTGGTGGATCACCATTACATAGGGGTCACTATGTAGCTTCTAGCTACACAAAAGAATACTCTAAGTCAGCCTAGCACCAAAATCCAACCAAAAGGGCTAACAAAGAGTACATGTCAAGTTTTCTACTACAACATCTAGGATCTAGGTCCTATGTACAAACTATGGAGAGTTCCCCGCGACAAGTAGAAATAGAGCACCAAGCTCCTCTAGTCGAGTCCGGGAACATCCTGAACCTCCTCTGGGTCCAGCTGGATCTCCATCTGCTCGTCGGGCCCAATGCCCGGTGGGTGGTGTGCCTGCTGAAGCATGCCCACAACACCCTCCAAAGCCTCTATATCGAGCTCGAGGTCCTCAACCTGCTCCTGCAAATCCTGGATGTGCTGAAGGTGCACAAGCCTCTCGGCATCCCTGTCAGCCAGCTGAGCCTGTAGCTCTTGCTGCCCAGCCTGTAAGTCCAGAATCTGCTGCAAGTGGTCGCCACGCTCAATCAGGAATTGGTGTGCCTGACCCTGGAGCTGCTGTAGCTGACCCTGGAGGTCAGCAATAGTCTGCATGGCCTGAGTGTACGCACCGTGCTGCTCTGTGAAGAGACTGACAACCCAGTGGATGTACCAAGTGGCTCCAGTGAGGCGGCTAGCCAAGTCATCCGCGATAACTCGGCGAACGTCTTGGAGAGCGTACAAAGCCCTCAAACACGTGCTCAAAGTCTGCACGGTGTCATACCGTGGCACAATCTCGAGAAGTGTGGCTATATTGGCCATCCGACCTAGCCACAAAGGATCGTTGGGGTCCAAAGCCGGAATCAACCCCAACGGTGTCTGAAGCATCTCCTGCGGTCGGTGGGTAGAGAGGGTGTGGAGCACCATCAAGGCTGCCGACTCCACTGCCTCGAAGGAGCGGTAGCACAGGAGCTCCATGCTCAAGTCCGCCCACTCGGGGTGGCCCGGGTGGGGAAGCACGGTCACCCGTACTCGGCAGCTAGGTACGCCCATCTCCTCGTATTCCACCCCCTCGTAGAACGGAGGGGTGGTGTAACCGACAGCACACAAGGCTCTCCACGCAATGCGTGTGAAGCCCTCCCACTGCAAGCCAGTGGTGGAGAACGTGCCATCAGCGCCCACTGCAACGAAACCAGGGGCAGCCATCTGTAAAAATAATTTACAAGCGCACGTTAGACCCACAAAGATGAGTTTAACACGCATATGGCAAAAACTGGCAGTTTAGAACAAAAATTCATAACTGAAAAACCAGTACCCCAAAAATTCCAAATTTTTGTGAGCAACTTGACAATGTTATAACTCACATTTTTGGTATTCAAAGGTCGAACCAATTCAGATTGGAAAAGGGTGCAAAAGGTCCATTTTCAGAGTGCTGTTGCCCAGAAATTCAGCAGGGCAGAGCTTCACTAAAAAGACCATAACTCAAAAATTGAGTACCCAATTACCATGAGATTTTTACAGCATGATCTAAGCTAGATAATGAACATTTTTGCTATAGATTTTCTGGTTAAAAACATTTAGGAACTATGTGTAAAAATTCGAGTTTCAGACTAACTCAGAATTTCAACAGCATTTCAACATGACCTTGCCTAGCAAAATTAATCCTAACTTCAGTTTTAAGCATCCTAAAATCATGAGAAATTCAAAGAGCATTCTTAACTAGGTGATGAACAATTTCCCTAAAGAGCACCTAGCCAGAAATTTTCTAGATAATCCTTAGAAAAATTTGGACAGCAACTAGTTACAATCTTTGCTTAACACTTCATCAAAGCATCAAACTATCATGATTGGTCCTTAAGAAACACAAATTAAGTAGAGACCAAGCAACACATGATTTAAGTTCAGTTTTGGTTTGATAGCTTTTACATGATGCAAAAAGCGTCCTAAACTTCCTCACAAAGCTTTTAAGCTCAAAAACGAAGTTAGTGCCGGTGGCAAGGCATACATATACGTCTCTCCTTATAATAGCTAGTCGAAAGCTATTCGTTTCTTAAGTACCGTTCCTAACAACCGTGGTTAGTGTACCTGCAGAAAATCACAGATATTCAAGACCTTTTGTGCCAGCACTCACAAAAGCGTCCACATTCATTACCGTTCACTATAGAAACGGTATCCATGCGTAAAGCCGCTGCATGGACAGCGTCCAACCTCGGACACCTCCGTTTGAATGGAGTTGTCCTTTCCGCCTATTGTGGGTTCGCACATGTATGGCAAAACATGGCTAGACACAGACGCGACGTGAGTGCCCATTGGAATAGGCCTCACTCATCCCTCACGGACTTTCCCGTGGTACCATCACGTATGGCAAAACGTGACGAGACGCAGACGCGACGTGGCACCCATTGGAATAGGTCCCACTAGTCCCTCACAGGACTTCCCTGTGGTACCACCACGTATGGCAAAACGTGATGAACTAGTATGGTTGTGCATGAAAGTAAGTTTTGACAGGAATAAAATGTGCTGGAAGTCAGATTAAATACACCATAGAGTACTAGCCACCTGAAAGAACCCAAAAATTCCCTCTAGGGCCTCTCGGACTAGATAAGACATTAACGTCCTACTCACTTAGCAAGATTATTAATCTTGGCAAATTTTATTCCAAAAACAAGTTTGTTAAGTTATTTTAATTACTCTGGTGCATAACTCGCTCTGATACCAGCTGTGACAGAACCGCCCAAAATAATTCCGTATTATCGCCTAAGCCTGTCCACGTGGCCATTAAGCGATAATAAAGAACTATTCTGTCGCCTCTGCCGGGTCATGCCCGGTAAATCACTTACACAGGATCGGATTATGCGCTAAGCCCACACGAAGGCGGGACCAGAGTACAACATTACATTACATAAAAGGTCCATAAGTACTTAAAATTACAAACCAGGTTTTGAGTACATAAAAGTAAACATGGTTCAGAGTTTAAACAGCGGAAAGTAAACTAAACTAAACGCATGATACACACAGGAGGCCATCCATGCATATCACTCCTCATCATCGTTCTCCCATTCAAATTCCCAACCATCTGGAATGGAACCAGGCCAGATGGGATTACCTGAAAACAACAACAAAAGCAAGGCTGAGTATACTAATACTCAGCAAGACTTACCCGACAAAAATAAAAGACACAGCTAGACATGCAAGGCTTTTTGGCTGGTGGGTTTGTTTTGCCAAAAGCAACTAAGAGTTGATCCTTAATTTCAAATTTTAGCTCAAGTTCTAGTATGTTAACCATTCTAGGTAAGCACCTAGCTAAGCAAGCATGGTTGTACAAACAAGATTAATCATCTAACAATATTAATCCGAAATGTTCCATAATTAAACATGGGGTAGCCAGTGGTCAAGCCGACTCAGATAACGGCGAGTGACCGACGATCGATCGATTTATATCCTTGCAAGGTAAACCCAAGATACACGGAGGAAGGTAGACCCCAAAGAATCCAAAGAAAATCAAATGCGGGGTCTACCCCGACCAGGCGGTTCCCGTCACTCCCCAGATTAGGAAAAGATGCCACAGTCCTAAGTACAAGGTTACTGGAACGCCCTCACACGGCACGCCCATACTCACACTTGCACTACCGGAATCAAACCGGGAGACGAATCTCAAGATTAGTAGCGATAAAATTCCCGCACTGGTTCATTAGGTACTAGGCTTACCGGTCCCATTCCCGACAAGCACTTGGTACGTTCAATAGCTTAGACCAGCACCATGCTACTCGGTCGAGACCGAACCCATTGCTCTTACCACATGAGCGAGTCAATTTAACCAACTTATGATTCCAACATAAGCATCCTATATCTCGCGAGCAATGAGTCATTACTCGACTTCTACCGTATCCTTAGAGCATGGCACTAGCGTTCCTAACATACTAGTAAAAGAGCATAGGAGTCCTAAGGATCATGCATCTAGGTTTCAAAGCAACTCCTGAAACTTAAATGCACAAAGTAACATTAATTGCTGAAAAGTAAAAGAGCATGAGTTTTAATCAAAAGGTTATATGTAACTCCGGTGCTTGCCTTCCTCTGACTCAAACACAGCCTTGGGCTCTTCTGGACTTTGGTCCAGGTCTTGCTGCACACAGGTGTAGTTCACTTCGCCGTCCGCTGCACCTTCTCCCTCCTGGACTAGCGTATAGCTACCGCCCGACAGTTCTACACGATATGCATATGCATAAATTTAATTGATCAAAAGGAAATAAATTGCATTTCTGAAAACTAAAATAAACTCTGGGTGTAATGTTAGCCCTATTCACCTTGACAAGAAATTTGCAACACACTTAACCTATAAAAGCACTAGGTGGTTTTGAACAAGATTAAGCACCATTTTGATGGTGATTGTGTACATATTTAAACATAAGTAAATTAAATAACTTCATAACAGCAAGGGGGTGTATTTAAATAAATTATTAAAAACAGGAACAAACATGTTTTCACAAAGTAACACCTTAATTGCCCTTTCTTTAATTAAAAACATAAAACAAGCATTTCAACTATAAATCCATATTAAATCAAAAACACTTCAAATAAATCTAATCTTCTGCACACATCATCATATACCTATTCTAAGATCACACACCAAAATTTACATTAAGAACATTTATAAAATAATTTATACGAAAAAGACAAATTTCAGCCTAGTAAATCACCATTAATTCATATAAAAAGATTTACTAAACTTTTTGATCTCAACTTTCTCCTACAAGTCATTTAGACCAAAAATAAGCCTCTGGCCAAAGCATGATTTCAGATTCAAATTATTTTTGAAAATTTGAATTTAAACTCCTACACAAGATTAAATCCAAAACACATATCAAAACACATCCTAAAATCACATCCATTCTACCAAAGGTACTAATCATCAAGGCAAAGCCCTAGGGTGCACATGTGCTTAAGGAAAAGTTAACTAAAGGGACTATAAAAAGCATCAAGCTTAATCTAGCATAAAGCTTACATAAATCATAACTGAAAATCTACACATCAAAATCATGTCAACTTTTGTTACAAAACTAAACATGTCATACAGAGCAACATATCCAAAATTCAAGTCCATATCATGTATATATTTTAAACTACACTAAAAACACATCAAACTGACTTCGAATTTTCATTCAAAAACTACACAGAAAAACCCTATACATGCTTTCTAGAAAAGGTAGGTTTCTTCACCAGGAAACCTACAAAATTGGATTTGCATTTTTCTGATTTTTATACGATTTTCTATGAATTTCCAAAGTTTCAGCTCAACCCTAAAACAGCTTTTACAGGGGGACCCTTGAAAGAACTTTCGGAAATTACGCAGAGGTCCCTGGTTTATGGAAAACTCCCTGGAAAGATCCGCACCCTTGCAATGTCGTCCCTGGGGCGGACTGCCCGCACCGGCGGCCGGAATTCACGGCCGGCGACGGCCGGACCTCGCCGGGGAAGGTGGCAGGGGCTACCACTAACCTTGCTAGGGTGGTGGTCGGCCTTGGCCGGGCTTGGGAGGGCGGCGCCGGCGGCTTGCAGCGTGGCGCGGCCTGGGCGCCCGCTGCGTCTGCCGGTGGCCGGCGGCGGCTTGGTCCGGCGGGCCGGCAGTGGCGTGGAGGTGTTCAAGGAGGCTCGAGGAAGGAGTAGGAGGGCCGGTCGGGAGTGGCGCAGTTCGAAGCGGAAGAGGAGCTTCACAGCGGCGGCTGCTTGCGCGGGCAAGGCCGGCGGCGGCGCGCTGCAAGGCCGGCGCGGCTCTGTCCGGAGCACGGCGCGCACGAAAACGAGTCAGGGCAAGAGGGCGAGGACGGACGGACTTGTGCACGGCCTCAAGGCCTTTAGCTCCCGACGCGGCCAGGTGGAGGTCCTGCATGCACGGGAGGAGACCGCGGCGCCGGCGCGTGTCCATGCCGGGCCTGCTGGCAGGCCGTCGCGGCTCGGATGGGCGCGGCGTACGACCCTGTGTGAGGGCGACGTCTCCACGGCACTCCCTTGGTCCACCGCGACAATGTCCAGGCACCCGTACACCGGAACAGTGCGGTACGACGCGTGGCAGAGGAAAAACGCCTGCGCGCGCGCGCGCTCTGGTTCGGCGACCGCGACGTCGTCGTCAGTTCCCATTTCGCGATCACGTCTTCAAAATTCCGTAACTCCGCAAAGTGCCAACATACTCGAAAATCTCCAAAACTAGAAGTTGTAGAGGAGCTATAGACCTACAACTTTTACAAAGGGCGACATATGTTTTGATCAACAGATTTGTGTGAAAAACGTGTTGAACTTCAGGAAAAACTCGGCCCGGAATTACTGTGCACAACGCGTTCCTCTCGAGTTTAAGCGGCTTTGCACTCAAAATTGGAATGTCCGCCAATTACGAAAAATGTGTTCCCGGAAATAACGAACAACTTTCGTATTGGCCGATTTTGAACTTCTATAACAAAATTTGGAGAACGTGCAAGAAAACCAAATCAGCCATTTAGGATCAAAGGGGTTTGACCAAGAAAGGAGGGTTTGACCGGAAATTTGAATTTCGACCAAGGTCATTTGTGCAAATGTGTGTGAGATCAAGCCAAACACGCTTAGGAGCTAATTAACCTTGATTATCAAGATTAATTAGGGTATTTCGCTTAACCAAACACCTGGGGTGTTACACATTGACCCGTAGTTTAGAGTTACATAGGAGTATCCTTTCTAACTAGCCTTTGTATGCGCTACTTGCCTATAATGAGACATTCTAGTGGTCCACCATGATCTATGACTTGATAAATGCTACTCATTACTATCTTTATTATGAGACTTGCCTGTTAGAGATTAGCAACAATGGACTTCTCTACATTACACCACTGCAAGAGAGAGAGAGAGATTATTAAACACCTATAGCCTTCCCTTCCCTGTGGTAGAATATAAATACGATACCTGGTTTACTCCTGGTTAAAATGCTACAATGGAATTTCATATCTGTGCGCTTGCGAATATCCATATATATTTTCTTATCAAGAGATCCAAGGCATTAGTACGAGTACCAATCCATGCATTTTAGTGGCATTACTGTCAGGGATGACAACCTAGATCGAGTAGTGCTATGATATGTAGCGGATTTACCCTTGACCATATCGTGGGTGAGATTAATTCCACTCATGGTAATGATATTCGAGCAACATCCGATATACTGATAGTACCATCATTCTCTGGCGCCTTCTTCAGGGTTGGGATTTATTCCACTCTTGATAGATGCGCTATGAAATGTCAACAAGCATTTTTGGCACTGAATAGCCAAACCAAAAACCCATAGGAATTAATGATATATCTCTCTTTGCATCACGTAAAGTATTGAGGACCCATTGTCACTACTCGAACAAGATTACCCTTGTTTTTCTATTAGTGTATCTTATGCAGGGTAATGAATGAATTGAGCGAATCTTCCGGAGCGACCTGCCGGTAAGAAGGAATCCAGGGTTCCTGAACTTTGTGAACCATCAACATTGGAACCCTGCCAAGGTCGTCATCACAAGAATTCAGATCACATCTCAAGTGACGGATAAAAAAGCTGCACAACTCACAAATTATATTTGTGAGCGAAGGTAAGTATGATCGAACATGAGACAGTCTCGCTCATGGACTTTAAACTTTTTGAGTAGTTATCCTTTTGATTTTTTCCATAGCATGCATTCAATCCATCTGTTCATGTTGTCCCCATAGTAAATCCACTGCATGTTTAAATTCTTCGCATTCATACACATCTCTTGCATCTAAAAAGAAAATAAACAAATATTTTCCTCACCATGATCATGCTCCTTCATCTATGTAGTGCTTTCATGCTACCTCTATTTGCTATAGTATGCTTAGGTTTTGAAGTATCTTCATACACCTTGTAGATTAGGCATCGTGCTTAGTTTAAATTGTTTTTCATGGATCGAGTTAAACATGGTGTTTAGTTTGATTCTTGAAACCACAAGGTGTGTTGATCTTGCTTCTAAAGGCTTTTAAATTAAGCGTGGTGCTTAGGTTAAATTGCCTTCCTGAATCGAATTAGATGTGGTGTCTAGGTTGATTTTTGAACTGATAGTATACTTTAGTAGATTCTCGTTATCTATGTTGGACTAACCCCCGCAGAAAATTATCAAATCCAATTTGGGGTAAGAGATTAGCTGACACGAGGCATGTAATGAACTCCAACAACTCTGCGCAAAAGAAGACCCAACTCACTCCTCATGAAAGGACGAATTGTAAGTGCCTAAATATTCACCTTGTCTTTTGTCGCAAGTTACCTTTGCCTTAGCCATGCTAGAGTGCAGCCATATCATAATATATATATATATTTATAAATAAAAATAAAAATAAATATATATTTTTGAAATAATAATAATAATAATAATAAAATAAATAGAACATGATAAAAATATAATATAGTGCTAAGTTTTTAAAGAACCATCGTTTCATCAACACAAATAAAATCAATCATATGGACAATAACCCTTTCTTCAATATTATTGCTATCCTTCGGGTATATGTCCACTAATATGTTGCAGGAAAGAATCTGTGGTGGGCACGTTCATAGTAACATGAACCTACCTGACTACCACTTCCACGACGAAACAAAGGAGTACCAAGCTAGGATGCTGATGAGAAGCAGGATCCATGTCAACCCACATCACCCCATCAAAGACCTGCTTGCTCTCATCACCTGCAAAACAAGATACACACCGGTGAGAACGCACTCCAATCAATGATAGGACACTACAAAGAGAAGTCATAATGATGCCCTGAGACCATGGAGGACAAGGTTGTCACCGAAGAGGCCCCTTCCTTGATCATCAAGACGACCAGTGTGCCATGTACAATCGAGAAGAACACTTCACACCACGTCGTAGAGGACAAAGCCAATCAAGGAAGAACTCAAGTTTACATCTCAAATGAGCACCCCTTCGTCAGCCAGAAGTAAATGAAGAAGAACTGATGAAGGAAGGTCATACAACTGTCGGCATCCTCATCCCTTGGATCGACATTAAAAAACAGAGAGATTAATGCAAGGGAGAGGTCTCAAGTCCGACAGTCACAACACACTCAAGGAGATGATGAACAGTCAAACTTGACTTTAAGTGTCGAGTGACACAGAGTTTGAGCTTGGGGGAGGAGGACCAATTCCACTAGAAGATGATCCAACAAAGCTCTTCCTCTTCTCAAACTCCCACCACTCCGACACAGAAGATCCAAGAGATAACAAGAGAGAGAGAAGACAAGATGCTCGACTGCCACGCATGCCACGAGAGGACCACCGTGAGGTGTTACGATGCCACCATGCCTCGACAATAAAGGTAACACCTTAAGGTAAGTGTCCTGGTCGATAAAGCTTTATGTTAATCATGGCATCCTTATAAATGAAGATCAAACATGTTGGTTTACAACATCACTTGAATTAATTAGCTCAACATGTTATCTCTCAGTTGTTTTTACCCTCTTCTCTCTAATCTTACTTCACAATACTTGAGTCTGCTATAGATGCCATATTCATGCCCGTCGTCTGATCTTATCACCTTTGTCATAAATAAATCAAACACATTATGTTTCCATGTGCTCAAGGTTAGAGTAGAATGGACATAGTTTTGGTTCTGTTGGTGTTTTCCCACTAGCAGAGCCCATGCACTTGATCTCTACCTTGTCTTTGTAAGTAGAACACACTTTGCGCCAATTGTGGAGGAGTCGCCACTTCTCTAAATCTCTACTAGTCAATGTCCTGCCTACAACGTGCACGATGCACAAGGAACATGGGTGACGCCATCCTCTGGATCACGATCCTAGGAGACGCAACTGTCAAGATTAGACGAAGCATTCAAGAAACAAGCCTAAGAAGAACAAGACGCGGAGACGCTACCAGAAATCACAAGCCAAGTTGGATACGGAGCTGATGGACAAGGAATACATTCAGAAGATTGAAGAGAAGTTCAACTAGCTCTCACCAACCAAGCACGCCAACCACCCCAGAAAGGTCTCCTCCAAAGAAGCAAACATGAAGAAAGAAATAAGCATCACCAACCAAAGAGGATTACAAGAGTACACCTTCGGAAGACCTACCACCATCCGCGTCACCAACTGAATAATCAACATCTCCATCGGCTACCTCATCTACGCCACTTGTCGAGATCATTGAAGGCACCATACCAGACATGACATTCCGACGAGGTGCCATCGATGACAGCACGCCATGGGAGGAGAACATTTAAGGAAAACCTGAAGGCAAGCAAGTTCCAAGGACGAATCAAGGACTACTTTAAGATCCAGCTTGGGGGAGAGTACTCCCGGTTACCACAATAAGTATCACTACCTTGTCTTTTAAATATTAGCTAGTTATTATAAATATGTTTGCTTAAATTAATGAGTCTTAGTTGTGTTAGAATCTGAATAAATGCTAGAGTCTGCTAGTTGGCTTTTTGCTTTAATAATGATCTTGATGATATATGCTTGAAAATGATAAATAAGTTGCTCTGCCATAATTCCTCTTAAATACTTAGTTTTCAGACTTAAATTCTCCCAAAGCTTTAAATGCTTATTTTGCTCTAAACCCAAAACCTGTGGGAAGCACATGCTTAAATATGAGTCTAGGCATTAAAGGATAAAGATTCATGAAAAGTTGAGCTGTTGTTTATCGTATTCCTAGAGATACTTGATTCCTGGTTTTACTCTTTGAAAATCATAAAAAAGTTTATATGATAAGTTCCTGTATTTATGACCCTTGAGAGCTTGTAATACACATCAAGATCATCCCACTCCACCAAATATGTTGCTTCTAACACGGAAGTACGCATCCTCCATACTCCATCAAGCCACAAGCCATATTACAAAATAACTCATGCAATTCTTTGATATGTCTCTCAATGTTTTTTGTCAAAATAGATTCTGAAGCTACATTCAAAAAAAGAGAGAAAGAATATATATGAAAGAAAAAGTGAGACGAGAAAGGGAGAGTAAAGGACAAGTGTCATACTAGGTGAGAAGGGCCTACCTCCCTAATAAATTTAGAGATGAATAATGAACACAAGTTCGAGGGTGAGCAGGGCCCACATCTCTAAGGAGAGAGAAAAATGGACAAAAGTCCAGGGTGAGTAGAGCCCACCTCTCCAAGAATGTATAGCCCAGATCTTTAAAGTTTTTAGAAAGAGAGATGTAGTCCAAGAGCTTGAGAAAAGAAAAAGAAAAGATATTAAAAGGCTAAAGGCTTACCACCTTTCACCCTCATCCATCCACCACTATCATCCCACCATACATATCTTACCACGTGTGACTCCACTACTTATATCATTTACTTGAGAGGATCATACACGGGATCTCTGAGTTTTATTTGAAAAATATTGCAAAACCCCAGGATGATAGTTGATCGAAGAACTTGAGACGTAGTGCTTGACTTGATCGCTCTGTCTTTTAATTGCTTAAGATTTATGAAAAAGGCTAAGCACCATGGTTCAGGGTAAGAGAGAGCAATCTTGTTGACAGGAGAATTTATTTTTAAAACTACAATAATTTTGAGGCGTGAAAGCTGTGACGCCCCAGGTTTTCATCCGGGTTCATTAACCCTAATGATCTAGTCAAACACGTTGACTGTGGTCAAACAGTGGTCAACCTGGGCCATCACCTCGAAAACCCAACCAACAACCCCTAATGATCCACCTGGGTTAACTTTGGTCAAGCTTGGTCAAAACCCTAGTCAAAGACCCACTTAAACCCTTTGACCCTCCTAGTCACCCGAGAACTTTTGCCGCGTTCTCAAAATTTCACCTAAACACTTCAAATTATCCCAATGTAAAAGTTGTTCAGTTTGTCGAGGGACACAACTTTCATGTTGAGTGGCATTTGAAATTCGAAGTGGAAATGGGTGAAACAGCTTGGTCAACGCCATCTGTTACTATTCACTAGCACTGAGAAAACTGCAATGTTGGCATGCAGTTCATGCGAAATCCATTGCTCAAAACACCATTCAGCCTTTCTAGAAGTTGTAGAGAGTTGAGTGATCTACAACTTTTGTATAATCGCTTTGGATCACTTCTGTGGCAAAAATTTGAGAAAACAGCAGTCAAACAGTGCCACACCGAAACAGTTTGCACCGGGAACGCGCCCACTGTAACACCCTAGGTGTTTATTAAAGACAAATACCTTAATTAGTTGTGTTAATCATGTTTAATTGGCTCATAAACATGTTTGACATGATCTTGCACTCATTTGCACAAATGACCTTGGTCAAAATTCAAATTCCCGGTCAAACCCCTATAGATCCTAAAGAGCTGATTTGGTTTTCTTCCGCGTTCTACAAATTTTGCTATAGAAGTTCAAAATCGGCCAATATAAAAGTTGTTCCTTATTTCCGGGGACACATTTTTCATAATTGGCAGACATTCCAATTTTGAGTGTAAAGCCGCGTAAACTCGAGGTGAAGTTCCTGTGCACAGTAATTCCGGGCCGAGTTTTGCTGGAACTTCAACATGTTTTTCCCGTCGATCGTTTCAGCAAAACATATGTCGCCCTTTGTGAAAGTTGTAGGTCTATAGCTCGTCTACAACTTTTATTTTTGGAGATTTCCAACTTAGTTGGCATTTTGTGGAGTTTCAGATTGTTGAAGATCGACTCACGAAATAAAAACCCACGCCGGCCGACGCGTCGCAGTGCACCCCCGCGATCTGGCGCGATCGCGCCCGCGCCCGGCCGCTCGGCCACATGGCGTCCCCGCGCCGTTCCGGCGTACGGTCACCCCGGACACATCGCCGTGGACTCGCGCCAGTTTCGTGGACCCTCAGCCGCGTCTCCCTTCATGCGCCGCGCCCACGCCACAGGTCACGCCGGGCCGGGCCACGCGCCGTGTGCCCAAGCGCCCGCGCGCGCGTCGCGCATGCCGCGCGCCACTTGGCCGCCCCACTGGCCTCGCGCGCGCATCCAACCCTCGCGCCTCGCTTCCGTCGCACACGCACGGTTCAAAACCGAGCAGGCCGTCGCCGCTCCTCCTTTTCCTGCCGCACGCGCCACCGCACTCCATTCCCAGCGCCGCCGCTGTCCATTTGCCGCGCCGCCGCCGAGCAGGCCTTCCGCGCCAGTCCAGCACCGTCCGGCTGCTCCTACTCCATCCCCGAGTCTCCATGTGTCATCCATCCGCGCCGCCGCCGCGAATTCAGGTCGCCGGCGCCGGAGCACCGAGCCCCGGCGGGCGCCGCCTCTGCGCACCGCCGAGGGGACCTCGCCGGCGCACCTTCCGGCGAGTTTTCGCCACCAGAGGAAGCAGGTAGGTCTCCTCGTAGGCTCCGGCCACTCACCCGACCGGGGCCGGCCCCACATCGCCGGCCGGCGGCCTCCCCTGTGCCGGCAAGGGCGTAGTTGTGAAGATTGAGATCTTCCTAGGGTTGTTTGTGTAAAGCAGGGGCTCCTTTGTAATTCTGAAATTTCAGACAAGGGCCCAGTTGTAAATGCATGTTAGGGTTTCGGCTGCAACTTCAAAAATTCTTTAAAAATTGTAGAAAAATCGGAAAAATGCAAATCCAATTTTGTTGGGTTCCTTGTGAAGAAACCTACCTTTTCTAGAAAGCATGTATAGGGTTTTTCTATGCAGTTTTTGAATTAAAAATTGAAACTCAGTTTGATGTGTTTTTAGTGTAGTTTAAAATATACACATGATATGGACTTGAATTTTGGATATGTTGTTCTTTATGGCATTTCTAGATTTGTGATCAAAGTTGGCATGAGTTTGCTATGTAGATTTTTAAATATGATTTATGTAAGCTTTATGCTAGTTTAATCTTGATGCTTTTTATAGCCCTTTTAATAAACTTTTCTTTGAGCACAAGTGCACCCTAGGGCCTTGTCTTGTTGAACAGTGCATCTGGTAGAATGGATATGATTTTAGGAATTGTTTAATAGGTGATTTGGATTTAATCTTGTGTAGGAGTTTAAATTCAAAAGTTGAAAAATAATTTGAATCTGCACTTATGCTTTGGTCAGAAGCTTATTTTTGACATGTATGACTTGTAGGAGAAAGTTGAGATCAAAAAGTTTAGTAAATCTTTTTATATGAATTAATGGTGATTTACTAGGCTAAAATTTGTCTTTTTCATATAAATTAATTTATAAATGATCTTAAACCAAATTTTGGTGTGTAAGCTTAGATTAGGTGTATCTTGCTGTGTGCAGAAGCTATGTTTTATTTGATGAGTTTTTAATTTAATTTGAATTTAAGGTTGATAGGCTTGTTTTAATGAATTAATAAAAATAAATGGTAAATAAAGAGTTAAATTGCAAAACCATGCTATGTTTCTGTTTTAAGTTCACAATCACCACCCCTGCTGCTTTTGAAGTTATTTAATTTACTTATGTTTAGATATGTACACAATCACCATCAAAATGGTGCTTAATCTTGTTCAAAACCACCTAGTGCTTTTATAGGTTAAGTGTGTTGCAAATTTCTTGTCAAGGTGAATATGGCTAACATTACACCCAGATTTATTTTAGTTTTCAGAAATGCAATTTATTTCCTTTTGATCAATTAAATTTATGCATATGCAAATCGTGTAGAACTGTCGGGCGGTAGCTATACGCTAGTCCAGGAGGGAGAAGGTGCAGCGGACGGCGAAGTGAACTACACCTGTGTGCACCAAGACCTGGACCAAAGTCCAGAAGAGCCCAAGGCTAGTGTTGAGTCAGAGGAAGGCAAGCACCGGTTTCATCTAACCTTTTTAGGATAAAATCTCCACTTTTACTTTTCAGTATTTATTGTTTATTTTGTGCATTTACGTTTCAGGAGTTGTTTTGAAACCTAGATGCATGATCCTTAGGACCCCTATGCTCTTTTACTAGTATGTTAGGAACGCTAGTGCCATGCTTTAAGGACACGGTACAAGTCGAGTAATGACTCATTGCTCGCGAGATATAGGATGCTTATGTTGGAATCATAAGTTGGATAAATTGACTCGCTCATGTGGTAAGAGCAATGGGTTCGGTCTCGACCGAGTAGCATGGTGCTGGTCTAAGCTATTGAACGTACCAAGTGCTTGTCGGGAATGGGACCGGTAAGCCTAGTACCTAATGAACCAGTGCGGGAATTTTATTGCTACTAATCTTGAGATGCGTCTCCCGGTTCGCTACCGGTAGTGCAAGTGTGATTCTAGACGTGCCATGTTTGGGCGTACCAGTAAACCTTGTACTTCGAACTGTATCATCTTTTCCTAATCTGGGGAATGACGGGAACCGCTTGGTTGGGGTAGACACTGCACTTGGTCTACCTTCTTCCGTGTATCTTGGGTTTACCTTGCAAGGATATAAATCGATCGATCGTCGGTCACTCGCCGTTATCTGAGTCGGCTTGACCACTGGCTACCCCATGTTTATTTATGGAACATTTCGGATTAATATTGTTGGATGATTAATCTTGTTTGTACAACCATGCTTGCTTAGCTAGGTGCTTACCTAGAATGGTTAACATACTAGAACTTGAGCTAAAATTTGAAAATAAGGATCAACTCTTAGTTGCTTTTGGCAAAACAAACCCACCAGCCAAAAAGCCTTGCATGTCTAGCTGTGTCTTTTATTTTGACGGGTCAGTCTTGCTGAGTATTAGTATACTCAGCCTTGCTTTTGTTGTTGTTTTCAGGTAATCCCATCTGGCCTGGTTCTATTCCAGATGGTTGAAAACTTGAATGGGAGAACGATGATGGGGAGTGATATGCATGGATGGCCTCCTGTGTGTATCATGCGTTTAGTTTAAATTCCGCTGTTTATAACTCTGAATCATGTTTACTTTTATGTTCTGAAAAATCTGGTTTGTAATTTTAAGTACTTTTGGACCTTTTATGTAATGTAATGTTGTACTCTGGTCCCGCCTTCGTGTGGGCTTAGCGCATAATTCGATCCTGTGTAAGTGATTTACCGGGCTTTACCCGGCAGAGGCGACAGAATAGTTCTTTATTATTGCTTAATGGCCACGTGGACAGGCTTAGGTGATAATACGGAACTATTTTGGGTGGTTCTGTCACACCCACGCGCGCGACGTCGTGCCGGAACGCCACGTCGGCCCGCCGCCGCCCCGCCGTACACGCATGCCGGGACAGGCCGGCGACCGTCGGTCTGTGAGCTGCGCCCTGGCTCTTGTTCGTGACGTAGGTGTACCCTGGACGGTGCTACGTACCGCGTGCGCATAGGCCCCGCCGCACCGCCCACGCGCCGCCATTGGCCGCGGCTCCGCCGCACGTCGCTGCCCCTCCCTGCCGTACTTGTGCCCATGCCGAGACTCAGCCGTTGCCTTGGCGCCCACGAAGCGCAGTCACCACGATGCGCCCGGCTATAAAAGCCATGTCGGCTTCTCCCCGCGCGAGCACCAGAGTCGCCGCGCCGCCATTGATGTCGCCACGGTGAGCTCCTCTGCCCGCTCGCTCCCGGTGGCAGCCGAACCCCCTAACCTCACCTCTAGCACCCACTCAAGCTTCCCAAGCCGCTCCTTGCCCGGACCGAGCCCCGACCTCACCGGAGACGAGCTTCCAGCGGTCGCCGCCGCCTGGTACCACCGTGCCCCCTCGCCGGCGCCGTCTCGACCCCGATTCCGGCCACCATCAGACCCCGGGTGAGCCCAATTGCGCATTGGTGCCGCTTGTTGCCCCTCCCCGGTCCCACCTCGCCGGCGGCGAGCTTGCCCCGCCGCCGGAGGGCACGTTTGTGAAGGAACTTTCCCCTGAGGGCTTGGTTGTTACAAGTCGAGGGTAGAGTTGTGAAGATCTGAAGTTTCTAGGGACCCGAGTGCAAATGGATTCTTCTTTTCTTTTGTATTTTGGCCAGTGGCTTGTAAAATGCGTAGAAATTCACAGAAATATCAGAAAATTGTGAAACCAATTTTGTTAGTTTCCTTGTGAAGAGTACTACAACTTTTGTAAAGGATTTATATACTTTTGAGTTACAGTTTTTGCATGAAAAATTGAAATCCTTTTAACCTAGATCCGTTGTACTGCAAAATCTGCATGTGTTCATGAGCTGATTTTTGGATATGTTGTGAGTACTGCCATGTTTAGGCTACACACCAAAATTTGCAGAAAGTTTCTGAGTAAATCTTTTATTATGATTTATCTTGTATTAATGCTATTTCTGCCTTAATGATTTTTGTAGCAAAAATTAAATATATTTTTGACCTCAACTTCTGGGAATAGTCATGAAATTCCTAGATACATCTTTTCTGAATTAATCATGATTTTTGGACTGATAGAAATATTTATTCCTGATTTATGCGTGCTTTTATTCATAAATGCTTAGTTCAAGATCTCAAATAGCTATTGATGTATTTGTTGGTTTCCTAGCCTTGTTTTAGATCAGAGGTGGTGTAGGAGAAAGTTTGGCTCCAGAAGTGTTGTATTTATTTTTGTGTGCATTTATCTCTTTTGTACTAGCTAGAAATGTTATTTTTGGTGTATTTATTTTCATAGCTCCAATATGTGTGCTTGCTGTTCAGTGGCTATGATTTAGATCAGTGGGCTCAGTGAGCTTCATCCATGGCTTTTTATAAAGTATTTTGATGAATAAAAGTGGAGAAGCCTTTTTAAGCTTAATAATAAATTAATTGGAAAATCCCCCTTTTTATCTTTTGAGCCCTATGTTGTGTTGTGAGAATTAATTTCAGATTGAAAATCACCTCCTTACTGTTGTGCAAATAAATTAAGTATTTATTTAAGTATGTGCACAATTACTAGAAAGAGAAGAATGAATAAAGCCCTTCATAATAATCTTTAAGGGGAAAAGTGATGATTATTGTTGTCAAGGTGAATATGGTCAACCATATGCTTCTTGTTGACTGTTTGTTGCTGTTTTAATTAAATTAAATTAATTTCACCCCTAATACTTGCATATGCATCCTCCGTGTAGAAGTTCCCGACGGTAGCTATACGCTCGTACCGGCTGACGAGGACGAGGGAGCAGGAGGAGACGTGCACTACGTGTCCGTAGATCAAGACCCGGACCAAAGTCCGGAAGTTTGTTTGACTGCTTGTGCTGACGAAGGCAAGCCCCGGTTTAATCATTAACCTATGTGTTTCATTTAAACTTCTGAATTTTATCATTGATATTTTATGTGCATTTACGTTCAGGAGTTGAATTGAAACCCTAGTTGCATAATCCTTAAGTACCTATGATATTTTACTAGCATGCTAGGTCGCTAGTTGCTATGCTTTAAGGATCCGGTACAAGTCGAGTGATGTTCGTCACTCGCGAGAATAGGATCTCCTTTATGGAATCACCACATTTATAAATGGATTGCTCATGTGGTAAGAGCATGGGATTTGGGCTCCGGTCCAATGGCTTCGTTGGTTAAGTGTTTGAACGTACTAAGCACTTGTCGGAAATGGGCACGGTAAGCCTAGTACCTAAATGAGGTGGTACGGGATTTTACTATCACTAATCTTAGGGTTGCGGCCCCGGGCTCGCCACCTGAGTGCATGCGTGAGGCTGGGTGACCTTAGTGGCGTAGCCCAGATAAACCTTGTACTTAAGACTGTGAGCTATTATTCCCAAACCGAAGAATGATGGGAACCGCCTGGTTGGTGAACTCTTAGTGAGGATACCTCCCGTGTGTTTAGGTCTACCTTGCAAGGTTTAAATCAATTGATTGTCGGCCTCTCACCGTTATCTGAGACTACTTAATCTACTGGCCATGATATCCCTTTATGATGGAACGTTGTGAATATTGTTACTTGATTAATTGTATTGTACAACTTATGATTGCAATAGTTGCTTATCTAGTAAAGATTACTTCTACTAGAACTTGAGCTAAAATGTGAAAGTAAGGATTCACTACTTAGTAGCTTTTTGGCAAACAAACCCACTAGCCAAAAGCCTTGCATGCTTAGAGGTAAAGTCTTTTATTTTTAGACGGGTAAGCCTTGCTGAGTATTAGTATACTCAGCCTTGCTATTTAAATGTTGTTTCCAGGTAATGCATGTGATGTGTGGCCTGGAGAGATTCCACCCGGCTGGGAGCTGGAATGGGTGGATGATGACGAGTGATTGCATCATGGACAGGCCTCCTATGATGTTTATCGTACCGTTTAGTCAATTCCGCTGTTTTAATAAACTCTGAACCATTTACTTTCATGTCAAGAACCATGGTTTGTGATAATGGACCCTACGGGGAAATTTGTTGTTAATTTGTAAGGCACTCTGGACTCTCCTTCATGGGAGTTTTAATGCATACGTTCGATCCTCTCTGTGTGTTTCAAGTGATTTACCGGGCTTTGACCCGGCAACACTCAACGGGATGATTCTTTATTATCGCTTAATGACCAAATGGAGTGGTTTAGGCGATAGTACGGAATTATCTCGGATGGGGTTGTCACAGTTGGCGTCAGAGCATCCGTATGCACCGGAGTGATTAGATTAATACTAATCACATGTTTTACAATAAAACTTGCCAAGATTGATTGGATTTTGGAAATCCGTTGGATCGTTAAGGAATGATCTAGATCGAGAGGCCCTAGAGGGAATTTTGGGTTCTTTAAGGTGGCATAAGAATCTATGGTTTATTTTGCTAACTCCCAGCACTTTACTTTATGTCAGACTTACTTTCTTGCACAACCAAACTAGATGAAGCCACGTGTTTTATACGTGTGCTGTGCCGCATCACGGGAATGCGAGGGTTGATGGAGTGATCTATTCCACGGATCCCATCTTCTCGTCTGGTTGCTCACGTGTCTTATACGTGCGCTTTCCGTATGAGAGTCATACGAAGGATGACATGCTCTATTCAAGATGAACATGTCATGGGTTGTGATGTCGCCACGTTTTGCCATACGTGCGCATTCCGCATGTCGAATATGCGAGGCAAGGATACACTCCATTCAAACGGAGGGTGTCTGAGGTTGGACGCTGTCCATGCAGCGGCTTAACGCATGGATACCGTTTCTATAGTGAACGGTAATGTATATGGACGCTTCCGTGACGTGCTGGCACGGAAGGTTCTTTTCTGCAGGTACACTAACCACGTTAGTGCGATCGCTAAACGACGAGTAGCTCCGACTAGTTATTATAGGGAGAGTCGATTATAAGCTTGCCACCGGCACTAACTACGTCTTTTGAGATCCTTGTGTGAGGTCGTTTAAAGACGTGTGCATCATGTTAAAATCTTGTCGAACCTAAAAATTGTTGTTGCATGTTTGTGCTATGCTTTCTAGGGTGATTGCTTGATCTTAGAAAAGGTTATCCTCTCATTTTGATCTTAGGTAGTTTCTGCCAGAGTTTGTTGCTGTCAGTTCATAATTTTTTTAGAGCCAAATCTATGATGAATCTGACTAGGCACCTTTTATGAAAGTTGTTTCTTATCAAAATTAGCATCTACTGTGAATTTCTCATGATTTTAGGAATTTTCAATCTGGAGTTATGATCAGTTTAGCAAGTCTCTGTCCTGCTGTTTTTCTGGGTAACCTTCCTCTGAAAATGGAATTTTTCGAGCATGTTCCTTCTAATCTAGATCTACCTTTGAATACCAAAAATGTGCATAATTATGTCTCTGAGTTGCTGGTAAAAATTGGGAATTTTTGGGGCTCTGGTTTTTGAGTTATGAATTTTTGTTCAAAACTGCCAGGACTTTACGTCATTTTGTATGTAGGCTCTTTTCGAGTTCTACCATACAATTGTACCTTTGTACACATGACTACCCTAGTTTTTGCCCAACTTGAGAACATAATTTTTTTTGTTTTACCATATCATTTGGGTAATGTCTTGATCTTAGAGTCTCATCTCAAGTTGCAACCTTCTTCCGCCAATGCAAACATGCGATCTCCAATGATATCTATCATTTTTACCTCCTTGTGTTTATGCATCTTGATGCCCTAAGCTATCCTTGCTAGTGACATCCTTATCTCAATCGTATGTGACCTTGCAATCTTGAACGTCTTCATCTGGATCTTGCTCACAACATTATGAACACATAAAACATGAATAGAAGGAGTTAAATTCTGTTGGTATGCTTTGCGCATCATCATGTCATGCATATGTTGCACCCTTAATTTAATAATTCCTGGGCATGGAAATGCATTACATAGCATGTGCATTTGGGAACCTTGGATGGACTAACATGCATACGCACTGAAGGTTTCAATCTTCCTCCTATATCCTCCTTATGGCTGGTGAGGTTGTTGTTCCATAACCAAAGGTGCCGCGACGGAACCTAGTGCATCATGTGTGCTGCAGCCATGTGATTACCCCTAGGGGCGCGCTAGGTATCTTGGTTGGGAGCATGCGACTCACTGCAATTCCATTTTCTTCACTCTATGTTGTCCCCTTTGTCACTAGCTAACTGCATGGGTAAACAAGTCATGCTAACAAGCATCACGAGCATCATATCCCATAAACATGTGCATTCCTCACTATGCATCATGGCAAATGCACCATATGTTCATATGCACAAGCATCATGTGCTCATCTGCATGTGCATCACACTCTATGCACCACAACATGAGCATTACCATGCGCACCACTCCATTGTGCACAAGGTATTCCCTATGCTTTGGCATTCAATCATATGTCTCATTGGTGCATCGCCCATCAAGTTTAAAATTGTGCACCGATAACATAAGGAATGTTGTCACCAAGACTCACCAACTAAATAACATGTGAGCAAATATCTTCTGAAATTGCTGTACCAACCCTTCCTTTCAAATCTTTCACATTGCTATCCGTAAACAACTCCGTGCAACCGCTCCCTATAACCTTGACATCCTTTATTGTTTTTATGGACAACTAACCTTGGACTTCTGATGATGGAACCCTTGATCCATCCTTACACCTTTGTTACTTTTCAAAAACAAATTCAGAAATCTTAGTAAACAAATTTAGCAAATATTTGTTTACTAGCCTTCCTTTTCTTCGTAGAAATCTCTTTTGGTAATCACTTTTCCAACTTGGTCTCCTTCCGCCTAATCTCAAAGTTATCATAGCATCGAATCAAATCAACCGACTAAGTTGAAGAGGTAGGAGCAGAGTTTTTCATGAGCAGTCAAGGTTCTCTAAAAGTCAAGGCATGAGAGTCCTCCATCACTTATCAATCCATGATTCGTTGATCATACCCTCCAAATCCAAGGAATCAAGAAGCGAGCAAACGAAGGATCGGTGGAAATCTTTTGCTAATTTCTCCTCGTTACGATCTCGAGCCTAGAGGGCGGATACCCTGAGCTCCTCTCGTTTTTCCCACCATCACGGTCAGTTCTTCAGACCGTTGGACTCCATCCTTTTCATTGCCACGACTGTACGACGTCGTGGCGTCGCTCTGCCATCTCTTTCCCGCGGCCACGATCACGTCGCCGAGACCTCACGGGCCGACCATTATCGAGCCCCGCGCCGCCACCACCGGATCGCTCCGCCGACCCCTACCTCAGTTGGTTTTGGGATGACCGTTGCGTTTCCGAGGAGGTATAAAAGGGAAGCCCTCCCGCGGTGTCGCCGTTACCAAGTCTCGCCTACCTTTTGAGCTCGACAGCACCATCGCTCTTTGTTTTCCCTCCGGCTAGTTTTTGGCCAACCCGCCACCAGCCCATCTCTATCATCTGCTCCGCTCCTCGCCTAGCGAGCTGTCCCTCCATCTTTGTCGACAACCTCCAGGAGAAGCTCGGAAGAAGACCGAGGGAAGAACCCCAGCCTGCATCGCCAACCAAGGCCCAGTTCTTGGAGGTGTTCGAGTCCCTTCGCTGGACGCTTGCAGGGATGTACCTCTGCATCGCAGGCGAAATCTGTCCGCTCCTAGTTTTTCATGTGCACATTCATTGCCCGCTTCCTCATGAGCTGCGTTGAGGCAATGAGGAGAGCACCATGTATCTGTTATCCTATCTGAATTCTCGCTGACGAGAAGTGTAAGCGAATCTGTTTTCCTCCTTGTAACCTTTGTCTTGTGGAAAGGATTTGCACTAATCTTGTTGTCGAATCTCGGGACGAGATTCCATTTAAGGGGGGTAGGCTGTGACGCCCCAGGTTTTCATCCGGGTTCATTAACCCTAATGATCTAGTCAAACATGTTGACTGTGGTCAAACAGTGGTCAACCTGGGCCATCACCTCGAAAACCCAACCAACAACCCCTAATGATCCACCTGGGTCAACTTTGGTCAAGCTTGGTCAAAACCCTAGTCAAAGACCCACTTAAACCCTTTGACCCTCCTAGTCACCCGAGAACTTTTGCCGCGTTCTCAAAATTTCACCTAAACACTTCAAATTATCCCAATGTAAAAGTTGTTCAGTTTGTCGAGGGACACAACTTTCATGTTGAGTGGCATTTGAAATTCGAAGTGGAAATGGGTGAAAAAGCTTGGTCAACACCATCTGTTACTATTCACTAGCACCGAGAAAACTGCAATGTTGGCATGCAGTTCATGCGAAATCCATTGCTCAAAACACCATACAGCCTTTCTAGAAGTTGTAGAGAGTTGAGTGATCTACAACTTTTGTATAATCGCTTTGGATCACTTCTGTGGCAAAAATTTGAGAAAACAGCAGTCAAACAGTGCCACACCGAAACAGTTTGCACCGGGAACGCGCCCACGCGCGCGACGTCGCGCCGGAACACCACGTCGGCCCGCCGCCGCCCCGCCGTACACGCATGTCGGGACAGGCCGGCGACCGTCGGTCTGTGAGCTGCGCCCTGGCTCCTGTTCGTGACGTAGGTGTACCCTGGACGGTGCTACGTGCCGCGTGCGCACAGGCCCCGCCGCGCCGCCCATGCGCCGCCATTGGCCGCGGCTCCGCCGCACGTTGCTGCCCCTCCCTGCCGTACTCGTGCCCATGCCGAGACTCAGCCGTTGCCTTGGCGCCCACGAAGCGCAGTCACCACGATGCGCCCGGCTATAAAAGCCATGCCGGCTTCTCCCCGCGCGAGCACCAGAGTCGCCGCGCCGCCATTGATGTCGCCACGGTGAGCTCCTCTGCCCGCTCGCTCCCGGTGGCAGCCGAACCCCCTAACCTCACCTCTAGCACCCACTCAAGCTTCCCAAGCCGCTCCTTGCCCGGACCGAGCCCCGACCTCGCCGGAGACGAGCTTCCAGCGGCCGCCGCCGCCTGGTACCACCGTGCCCCCTCGCCGGCGCCGTCCCGACCCCGATTCCGGCCACCATCAGACCCCGGGTGAGCCCAATTACGCATTGGTGCCGCTTGTTGCCCCTCCCCGGTCCCACCTCGCCGGCGGCGAGCTTGCCCCGCCGCCGGAGGGCACGTTTGTGAAGGAACTTTCCCCTGAGGGCTTGGTTGTTACAAGTCGAGGGTAGAGTTGTGAAGATCTGAAGTTTCTAGGGACCCGAGTGCAAATGGATTCTTCTTTTCTTTTGTATTTTGGCCAGTGGCTTGTAAAATGCGTAGAAATTCATAGAAATATCAGAAAATTGTGAAACCAATTTTGTTAGTTTCCTTGTGAAGAGCACTACAACTTTTGTAAAGGATTTATATACTTTTGAGTTACAGTTTTTGCATGAAAAATTGAAATCCTTTTAACCTAGATCTGTTGTACTACAAAATCTGCATGTGTTCATGAGCTGATTTTTGGATATGTTGTGAGTACTGCCATGTTTAGGCTACACACCAAAATTTGCAGAATGTTTCTGAGTAAATCTTTTATTATGATTTATCTTGTATTAATGCTATTTCTGCCTTAATGATTTTTGTAGCAAAAATTAAATATATTTTTGAGCTCAACTTCTGGGAATAGTCATGAAATGCCTAGATACATTTTTCTGAATTAATCATGATTTTTGGACTGATAGAAATATTTATTCCTGATTTATGCTTGCTTTTATTCATAAATGCTTAGTTCAAGATCTAAAATAGCTATTGATGTATTTGTTGGTTTCCTAGCCTTGTTTTAGATCAGAGGTGGTGTAGGATAAAGTTTGGCTCCAGAAGTGTTGTATTTATTTTTGTGTGCATTTATCTCTTTTGTACTAGCTAGAAATGTTATTTTTGGTGTATTTATTTTCATAGCTCCAATATGTGTGCTTGCTGTTCAGTGGCTATGATTTAGATCAGTGGGCTCAGTGAGCTTCATCCATGGCTTTTTATAAAGTATTTTGATGAATAAAAGTGGAGAAGCCTTTTTAAGCTTAATAATAAATTAATTGGAAAATCCCCCTTTTTATCTTTTGAGCCCTATGTTGTGTTGTGAGAATTAATTTCAGATTGAAAATCACCTCCTTGCTGTTGTGCAAATAAATTAAGTATTTATTTAAGTATGTGCACAATTACTAGAAAGAGAAGAATGAATAAAGCCCTTCATAATAATCTTTAAGGGGAAAAGTGATGATTATTGTTGTCAAGGTGAATATGGTCAACCATATGCTTCTTGTTGACTGTTTGTTGCTGTTTTAATTAAATTAAATTAATTTCACCCCTAATACTTGCATATGCATCCTCCGTGTAGAAGTTCCCGACGGTAGCTATACGCTCGTACCGGCTGACGAGGACGAGGGAGCAGGAGGAGACGTGCACTACGTGTCCGTAGATCAAGACCCGGACCAAAGTCCGGAAGTTTGTTTGACTGCTTGTGCTGACGAAGGCAAGCCCCGGTTTAATCATTAACCTATGTGTTTCATTTAAACTTCTGAATTTTATCATTGATATTTTATGTGCATTTACGTTCAGGAGTTGAATTGAAACCCTAGTTGCATAATCCTTAAGTACCTATGATATTTTACTAGCATGCTAGGTCGCTAGTTGCTATGCTTTAAGGATCCGGTACAAGTCGAGTGATGTTCGTCACTCGCGAGAATAGGATCTCCTTTATGGAATCACCACATTTATAAATGGATTGCTCATGTGGTAAGAGCATGGGATTTGGGCTCCGGTCCAATGGCTTCGTTGGTTAAGTGTTTGAACGTACTAAGCACTTGTCGGAAATGGGCACGGTAAGCCTAGTACCTAAATGAGGCGGTACGGGATTTTACTATCACTAATCTTAGGGTTGCGGCCCCGGGCTCGCCACCTGAGTGCATGCGTGAGGCTGGGTGACCTTAGTGGCGTAGCCCAGATAAACCTTGTACTTAAGACTGTGAGCTATTATTCCCAAACCGAAGAATGATGGGAACCGCCTGGTTGGTGAACTCTTAGTGAGGATACCTCCCGTGTGTTTAGGTCTACCTTGCAAGGTTTAAATCAATTGATTGTCGGCCTCTCACCGTTATCTGAGACTACTTAATCTACTGGCCATGATATCCCTTTATGATGGAACGTTGTGAATATTGTTACTTGATTAATTGTATTGTACAACTTATGATTGCAATAGTTGCTTATCTAGTAAAGATTACTTCTACTAGAACTTGAGCTAAAATGTGAAAGTAAGGATTCACTACTTAGTAGCTTTTTGGCAAACAAACCCACTAGCCAAAAGCCTTGCATGCTTAGAGGTAAAGTCTTTTATTTTTAGACGGGTAAGCCTTGCTGAGTATTAGTATACTCAGCCTTGCTATTTAAATGTTGTTTCCAGGTAATGCATGTGATGTGTGGCCTGGAGAGATTCCACCCGGCTGGGAGCTGGAATGGGTGGATGATGATGAGTGATTGCATCATGGACAGGCCTCCTATGATGTTTATCGTACCGTTTAGTCAATTCCGCTGTTTTAATAAACTCTGAACCATTTACTTTCATGTCAAGAACCATGGTTTGTAATAATGGACCCTACGGGGAAATTTGTTGTTAATTTGTAAGGCACTCTGGACTCTCCTTCGTGGGAGTTTTAATGCATACGTTCGATCCTCTCTGTGTGTTTCAAGTGATTTACCGGGCTTTGACCCGGCAACACTCAACGGGATGATTCTTTATTATCGTTTAATGACCAAATGGAGTGGTTTAGGCGATCGTACGGAATTATCTCGGATGGGGTTGTCACAGCGTAGTAGCAACTCCTGATCCAACTATAGCATAGCTTTGCTAGGGACTAGCAAAGGGTAAGCTTGGGGGAGTTTGTTGACACATTTTATATTATATATTTATAAGTCAACCAAACATGAGAAAATGCCATAATTGATAATACCAACATAGAATAGAGTGTCACTAACAGTTTTCCTGGAGTTTTGGAGAATTCTATGTCTTGCAGGGATTAATCAGAAAAACAGGAAAAGGAACAAGTCTAGAAGGCTCCTGAACACTCCCGAACTCAACGTGACTTAGCATACAAGAAAGAAGCATCTAGAAGGGACGAGAAGACACCACGACGAAGCGGACCCCGAGTGGGGACCCATGGGTTCCCATGTCTCACAAGCTCCCGAGCGATGTGTAGGCGCAGCGACCTTAGAAAGGTCATGACGAAGTCGTAGAGCTATCGACAGGTCGAATAGCATGCACATCGGTCCAAAAGAAAAGAAAGAAATTAGCTTAGCAGCCGACCTGTTTGTAGACTAGCCGAACGAAGAGAGGTCAAGTGACGACCTATAGGAAGCAGGCTCCCGAACTCAACGTGACTTAGCATACAAGAAAGAAGCATCTAGAAGGGACGAGAAGACACCATGACGAAGCGGACCCCGAGTGGGGCCCACCACAGGCCAATCGGCCTAGTGGTGGGGCCGGTCGGCCCACCACCGAGGCCAATCCAGCCCAGCTTCTGGAACCTTCCTCCACCGCCTATGAGAAGCAATCTAAACCGTATATTGAGGTCGGTTTGATCCTGTGACGAGGCACCTCCTTCGGACTAGATAAGCAGACCCCAGACCCCCTGGTTCAACAATCAATTCAATATATTCAATACCTATCAAATCGTCAAGTCAAGATCCCAAGCCCTGGAAACACCATATAGCGCAAGTAGCCAACTAGTCTAGATCTAGGAGGAGGCAAGGCGTCTACTTGGCTCCCGATCGTCTAGAAGCTGGTCGAGATACTGATCTAGCTTCGCTCTTGTAAGTTCTTCATTATAAGTTCTTCTACAATTGTTATAAAGACATTTGATCTATATCTTTGCTTATATTCGACATTATGTGGTTTAGTGTTTATTGTGATTATATATCTAGCATAGTAGATTTGTTCATATATTTATGCATGCAATCGTATAGCGCTCATCTAGATTTTCTGAATTCATGGGTGAGTGGTGAAGACGGTGTAAGCATGGTGCTTAGACCTTATTTGCCTGCATTTGCACCCTACATGTCGGGTTGTGTGGTAGATCGTGGTGGTGACAGCACCATTGAGTCCTTTGTAGTCCATCCCCCGTATGTAGGACTAGTGGAAGCTCAGCTTCTGCGGTTATGTCAGGTTTCTCTCTTGATCTTCCATAGTAAGTCTTCCCCATGCATAGGTATGATAGCTTTTCCGCCATGATTGTTAGATGTATTGCACTAATCATAGTATGCATTGACCCGTAGTTTAGAGTTACATAGGAGTATCCTTTCTAACTAGCCTTTGTATGCGCTACATTGCCTATAATGAGACATTTTAGTGGTCCACCATGATCTATGACTTGATAAATGCTACTCATTACTATCTTTATTATGAGACTTGCCTGTTAGAGATTAGAGACAATGGACTTCTCTACATTACACCACTGCAAGAGAGAGATAGATTATTAAACACCTATAGCCTTCCCTTCCCTGTGGTAGAATATATATAAATATGATACCTGGTTTACTCCTAGTTAAAATGCTACAATGGTATTTCATATCTGTGCACTTGCGGATATCCATATATATTTTCTTATCAAGAGATCCAAGGCATTAGTACGAGTACCAATCCATGCATTTTAGTGGCATTACTGTCAGGGATGACAACCTAGATCGAGTAGTGCTATGATATGTAGCGGATTTACCCTTGACCATATCGTGGGTGAGATTAATTCCACTCATGGTAATGATATTCGAGCAACATCCGATATACTGATAGTACCATCATTCTCTGGCGCCTTCTTCAGGATTGGGATTTATTCCACTCTTGATAGATGCGCTATGAAATGTCAACAGGTGCCAAGATTGAAGATTTTAAATATCTCTCCAAAGGAAAATATATTTCCGGTACCTACCTTATCTCAATCACCTTTTTGCTCGAGGACGAGAAAACATCTAAGCATGGGGGAGGAGGTAGGTACAATGCAATTTAGAGTTCAAGGGGAGTAATAAAAAATAAAAAAAGAAAGATATAGAAAAATAAAAGAAAAAAGAGAAAGAAAATATGTATGAGAAAGAAAGAAAAATAATATGTGCATATATAAAAAAATAAAGTGAACTCCCCGGTTCTCTAAATGCATTTGGAATTCCAAAAAGCTTCAAGATCAAGATCCACACTCATCTTTCCAACCATGTTCAATCCGATAACGAGGACTTCCTTTGTGCCTCGGGGTCACTCTTTGCCATTTGCACATGTCCACCTATCTCAAAGTGTGTGTTTTTTATTCTTTCCCCCTCCTTGAAACAACATTATTTTCCAATAACCTTTTTGACGAGTCTCGGTAAGACCATGAGAAGGTTGTCTTATTTTGATAATATCTCAATAATAATATCTTGGTAGGACTAAACTTTTCCCAAAAGCTCCAGATAAAGCCTTCCACTTGTATATATCTTGAGAGGGGAAAGGAGTAGAACAAATAGGCTTGAGAGACAAGATGAGATGAGAGTTCATGAGCAAGATGCAAAGTGGTTTAAATTTTCGAACTTGCTTTAGCTCTTTTCTTCATCTTGTACTTTATTTCAAAATTTCTGAAATTCATTTAAATTTGGGAGCATGATTATTTTCTTGTGGGAAGAGCTTAATTGATGTCTACCCTCCGTAGGGATGAAATCTAATACACTATGGAACTCTAACGAATTAAAATTTTGAGAGCATTATGTTTTCTCGTGTATGATAAAGTGCAGGGTTTGAATAATGAAGGGCAACACTGATATCCATCAAAGGCTTACTCGAGGATGAGCAATGTTTAAGCATGGGGGAGCTGTTGACGGTGAATTTCCGTCAACCTAGCCATGAGTTTACCTTTGGTGTTAGCATTAATTTGATATCTTATCCAATGGTACTAACCCCCTTGATATAACAAGTTCACTCTTGCATGTCATTTTTGGAGTTTATTGTTTATGCAGGATTTTAACGCTAAAAGCAAGACTTCCGGGTAAAGTTCATCAAGCACCTTGTGAGAAGATCACGAAGCCCGACACAAGTCGAGACACGAAGTGAACATGACTCCAGGTGGCTCAAGGACCGAAGCGTGAAGGCAGAAAACTCTGGTGACCTGAACAGAAAATGCTAAAGCTTGCGCGATAAGTACCCCTATCTAAACCGCGGAGAAAATGAAGTTAAGGGCCCACATGCAGAAGGGTGAAAGTTCCAGAAGACACGAGAAGCATCGTGGAGGAAGGAGCGGACGAACTGGGCCGGGATGGGCCCAGGCCGGCCGACCCAGCCCATTCCGGGCCCCATTCGCCGCCCCCTTTTACCTAGCCGACCCTCAGACTATTTATAGTCCCCGTGCGAAGAGCCACACAGAATACCATTCGTCATTCGCCGCCGAGGAGCAAAGAAGAGAGGGACACCATTCCGGAGAGAAGAGGGTCGAGATAGTTGACTAGGGTTTCCCTAGCCGACGTGGGAACCTTGCAAGGAAGACCACGTCGGAGTTCCAGGAGCTAGGATCAAGATCAAGGTAGGATCCCGATGGTGATCTTGTCCATGTATCATTTATCTATGTTGAATTTGCAAGATTGAATCCGATTTCTAGCGATCAAGTGCTTTCACTACGATTTTTTCTTCGTTTGGGTTTTCTTATTCTCCGATCTATTCCAGATAGATCACATAGGACGTTCTTGTAGCCATGGTGGCTAGAGGTGCATATCTGACCTACCAAGCGTTTTCAGCTTGTTCTTCTTGAACTCACCCTAGGCTAACCCGCACGAATAAGGGCCTGTCGCGACAGGGCGGTAGCATCTAAAAGGCAGGCGTCTTCGGAATTGGAATGGAAGCCACGATTTAAAGAGACTTTTTATGAGATTCATTTTGCTATTTTCATCTTTGTTTGGAACTTCAACAATAGCTCGATCAAATCTCTCTAGATTGGTTTTAACCCCCCCCCCTCTCTTGCTACCTCCGGTGCTTTATAGATTAGATGATGTTTTCTTGGATTAGATGCAAAAAACAACTTCTTAAAGATCAATATTTTCGGCTTTATTAGACTGAATCTTGTGTTGCACATTGTTCCATGGATTCGATAACCTTGGGTATTACTCGAGGAAAAAAGGACTACGATGGGGATCTGTACGCTTGCGGATCCAAGCGGACTTTTATACAATAATTAATCGTCAACACCATCGCAGAGGGGTCCGCCATGGCGCGGGGAGGGACGAGGGGAGATCGAGGCCGCACCGGAGCTCCGCTCGTCGTCGCGCTGGAGCCTCTGCGCCGCCGTCCCCAGGCGCCCTCGAGGCCGTCTCTGCTGCGAGGAGGGAGAATCGGCGCCGGGAGATGTTGGGCATCGGGCACCGGAGTTGAGGGATTGAGCAGGCGGGCAGGGAGGGGAGAGAAGAGGAGAGAAGAGTGGTAACTTCACCTATAGGAAATTCAAGGTCATCTTATCATTTTGTGCAGCCAATCAAACATGAACATAGCTAACCAGATTATCTCTAGCCACCCTACCAAACACGAGTAGTTTACATTGATTTAGCCTGATCAAGACTGACCTGGCTTAGAGTTAGCATGGTTAGAAACTAGTGCAGCCTGCCAAACACCCCCTAAGTGCAGGAAAGGTGCGATCGAGGTGGACACGTCACACGTTTATCATCATCTTACCATGTAACGTCATATTGATGCATGGCTGAAGAGCAACTTTTAGTTACCGTTCGTTTTGCATTTTCTAGAAGGAAGAATTTCATTAACTATCAAACACCGAGTGAATTTAATTTAACTATCAAAATCATTCACGTTTGATTATGTTACTGTTCTTTTTCAAAACAAATCATGTAACTGTTCTATGTCGTACTCGTACACATATGTAATAGGAATCATGCGCGTTTAAAAATTTCACGAGCTACAGGACCGGTGTGTGTACATTTTACGAGTCTTTTAGCTGTATGCCAATAAGAAAGTTGCTTGAAACCTGTGTGCCACTACAAAGTTCGGCACTTCTTTATCCTCTACGTCATTCCGTCCATTTCTACAACTAACTACAACTAACTGTGTCAAATAGATAGGTGAATTGACCATTTTACCCTCGGTGGGGCCCACCAATCTCCTCCTTCCTCTGCTTCTCCTGCTCTGCTCCACCCGAGTCGTGCGTTCCACACGAACGACGCGGCCTCCGACGCGGGGGAGCCCTGCCCTGGCGCGGGCGGGTACCTAGGCGAGCTCTGCCCCGGCCGTTGCGGGCGCGGGCGCGGTGTGGGGGAGCTTTGCACCCGTCGCCACCAGGGCACAGACTCCATGACCGCGACGCCGTCCGTCTCCCTCACTACCGGGAGCAGCAACACGGTGGAGGCCTCGGCGACCTCACCGCACTAGAGCCCCACAACATTGACGCTGGGTCGTGAGGTGATGTCGCCGCCGCCCTCCTCCACATGCTCGTCGGCGGCCTTCTTCCTCGCCGCGTACGCCAGCGCCTCCCGGTCCCGGTGCCGCCCACCGCAAGGTCAATCTGCGTCCAAGGTGCGCGTCTACGCAGCGCTGGCGCTCGTCCTCGAGGTCCCAAGCCGCGCTCGCCGTAGAGCTCCGAGCCGGAGGACGTCGATTGAACGGAGCCGGAGATCAAGTTGACAAGGGATGAGCTCGATTTGATGGATGGAGGTTGGAGGTGCTCGATTTGATGAACATTGACCTTGATTTGGCGTATGTCCGGCTGGCGTAGCCCATCTCGGAGCGCGAGCCCCGGCTGTTGGCCTCCCGCACCACGCTGGTCGGGCTGCAGGCCCCGTCGCTCGCCGTGCCGTTCCCCTACGCCGCGCCGTGCTGAAGGACCGAAACTGGCGACCAGAGATGGGGGGAGTGAATGGGAGCCGATAAAAATTGTTCTCGAAGGAGATTGAAACTCCAACAAGACGAACACGGCAACCAAGCACGTCTCCGACTCAACTACCCAAGTTGGTCAAGACCACGTAGCCACTGGAGTTCTACTGGTCCTAGGAACCAACACACAGCCTTCCGAACCAAAACTCACCAACACACACAGCGGAAACTTGCATGGCTTGCTGCCTGTGCTACACCGGTCAGACCGATGGCCTGCGCCGGTCAGACCGGTGACACTGGTCAGACCGGTGGACAGCGCCGATCGGGCCGGTGGCTACAGCAGCCGCACAGCAAACGTTCCAGAAAGCCTCAGTGACTCCTCTAGGCCCTGGAACAAAAACCACCTCCAAAACATAACTGCAAGGAAGAAGAACCCTTCACAAAGCCTAGCAAAGTAACTCCAAACAAGCCAAGAACTGACCAGTAGCACCACGGGACAAAACCACACGAACAAGGCAGTTCCCCGAGACAAATCCCACCAAGGGCTCGCACTGGTCAGACTGGTCAAGAGCACCGGTCAGACCGGTCACGCCTGGGCAGCTCGGGATGAACAGCGCCCGCGGGTCAACTCCCCCAAATCCAACTCCCGATCTCCCGATTCGCTCCACGGATTCACACAAGACTTTGGGGATAATAGGAACACCTCACGGGCACTCCATAGCCAAGTTATGGTCCACCAAAACTCGTTGAATCAAGAGGAATCGAAGGATTTCCGCCAAGAACACCACGAACCCTAGGACAACGAAAACCCCAAAATTGAGCCCCTTTACTAACGGATTTGGGAGGGGAATCAAAGGGAAAAGAACCACGAAGGGTTCATGCATACATCCCCCACCAAATCCCAAAGAGAAAAGTCTCAAAACCGCCACAAGAAATTTGCCAAGAAAAGGCTCCGAAAATCACCAAAAAGGAAAAACGAGAAGAACACAATCAAGCCTTGACGAACCACGCTGAATCATCTATACATACCATGAAGGTTCATACAAGGTCTAGCTTCCGCTCGATCATCCTTCCCTCTCACAAGATCTCACCATGAAGCTCTCAAGCTAGTCCTAGAAATTCCAAAGGAAAAATGGAAGGGGAAGATAGCAAAACAAAATGAGCTAGGATTCCAAGAGATGGCTGCCATCCTCTCACCACTTGGGTTATATGGAGGCAAGCCGAAAGACTAAAATACCCCTAAGGCCTAAACTAGGATACACACCCCCGAGGGGCACTTTGGGAATCTTTGTCTTCGCACCATCAGACGGATGCCCAGCGACCGCAAACTTGCTTAGACTCGACGCAAGCCTTGCGATCCCGACGCGTGTCCTCCGCTTCGAAGTCTCCGGACTACGTCGCCGCACACCGGTCAGACCGGTCAGACCCACCGGTCAAACCGGTCCGATGCTGCTGCACCTCCGTCTTCGGTCTTCGGTCTTGGCTCTGTGGATCAACCAAGGAACCCAGTGGTGTTCTGGTGAACCACCGGAAACCCCGCGAACTCGGTGTAGCCTCCGCCAATCACCACTCATGACTCGGCTCCCACGTAGTCCCGGATCGACCTTGGTTTTGAGGCTCAACTAAGAAACCGTCCATGACTTCATCTTGCCGTTCTTGCCACCATGCGGCCCGCACTTGACTCCGCTGGCCACCGGGTCCCTCGAACCAAGCCTACTTGTCTTCTCCACACCTGGAGGCCTCACCAGCAATGACCTTTCGCTTGTTCTTCACCTGCACCAACACCAGTCAAGCCGCAATCTACACCTGCAATACTTAGCCAAGAATCAGTCCACACCACGTTGTCAATCACTCATCACACCAGGAAGCGACCTACCACCGGTCCTCGAACCACACAGGCTCTCAATCTCCCCCTTGATGAGTGCATTGACAACACATACGTTTTGGTAACCAAAGAGAAAAGGAAAAGAAAAGAAACGACTAAAAGATACTCCACCAAGCGATCGAAAGCCAAAGGAAAGGCAAAGAGCGAGATCACTTGAAGAAGACAAGTCTCGGACCCCTTAGGCAAGGGCAACGGCTCGACACATCCGAGACAAAACACGCTCAAGCAAAGAGCACAAACCACCAATCCAAAGCTCGAAAACCACAAAGAGCTCCCCCTGCACACATGCAAGCTCCCCCTGAACCAATGCATGCAAACCACATCGCGAAACAGAGCAGTTGCCTCAGCTTTGCTCTGATCGGTCAGACCGGTCAACCTCACCGGTCAGACCGGTGGGCTAGATCGCCCAGAAACCTGACACTCACACCGGTCAGACCGGTGAGCAGCACCGGTCAGGCCGATGACCACCTGGGAAAAACTGGGAACTGCACGAGCTCAAAACTAGCTCGAAACCACTTGGAAATCTTCTAAATGCATGCAGCAAGCCAAAACAAGCTCAAACTTCTCCCCCTTGTTGACAATGCATTAATCAAGCCAAAAATGCGAAAAATGCAACCAAGAGCTTCTCAAATAGACAAAATTCAACATAGCATGCTACACACCTCCAAATGAGCAAGTTAGATACTCGATAGCTTCGTATGAACAAAAACTACAAGATCACCAAGTTTCACAACCACTGGACGAAGCTAAGATAGAAATGACTATTTTTCCAAAAATCACCCTCTCATGAGCAAAGTCCTAAACATGATCAAAACATATCAAAATGGCAAAGCCACACAAACTTCATGCTAGGACAACCATTCTAAGCATAAGACCATCATAAACACCCACAAGCACCTCATGTCATGTCAAAGCATACCGAGCCACGTGCTTACTTCTATGTATGAGACTTCTCATTGGTAAGCAACATGCAACGGTTTAGCACCCAAAAGCAAGTAAATTAAGCACATATGACATGGGAGCACATTTTCCAAGCAATTTACATTTCATTTCCAGATTTAAAATTGGTACATGAAATGTTTTTTACGACAAAAAGGAACTTATGCCCCTCCACAAGATGAAGCATGGGGGATAAACATTCATGATGGCAAATGAGCCTTTGGCCCCATAAGATAAAAATAAGCTATCCAACCACAAATTAAGCATAGCCAAGTCACAAAAACATGTCAAGATCATATAAAGGAATTTACTCACAAGAGGGCATACATATGACATTTTTGAGAAACATAGCCATCAACCATGGATATAACTCAAGATCATCAAGAGCTAAGTCACACTAAGCCATATCATACCAAACTAGCTCATAAGATCATATATATCATACCATGGTGAACAATGTATATAGGAGAAGTTTTTCCTACACAATGCATATGATACAAAATGCATGCAACCTATCATACAAAGATGACTATACATCATGATACAAATGCAATGCAAAATGCAAGAAAGCATACAAAGGAAAGCTATACATATGCTACAAAGGAGCTCCCACACACCCAACTCATGAAATCAAACAAACACCAAGCTCCCCCTGCAAACGAGTGAAAGTTGCTTGATCTAGGGGTTTGGTGCAAATATCGGCTAGCTGGTCATGTGTGGGTACATGGATCAAAGCGATTTTTCCTTTCTCTACGTTGTCTCTCAGGAAATGATACCTCACTTCTATGTGCTTGGTTTTGGAGTGGAGCACTGGGTTCTTTGCAACACTTATGGCACTAGTGTTGTCACATTGAAGTGGGACATGGGTATACTCCTCACCAAAGTCACTCATGGTGTATGTGATCCAAAGGAGCTGAGAGCAACAACTAGCTGCGGCCACATACTCTGCCTCGGTAGTGGATTGAGCAACTCTCGACTGTTTGCAGGAAGACCAAGACACCAAAGAAGAACCCAAGAACTGGCAAGTCCCAGAAGTGGACTTCCTATCCAACCGACACTCGGCAAAATCCGCGTCCGAAAATCCATGAAGAGCCAAAGAAAAGGACACGGAGTACCAAAGGCCGAAGTCGGGAGTATGACGCAAATACCTGAATATGCGCTTGACTGCTTGCCGATGCGAAGTCCTCGGAGACGCTTGAAAGCGAGCGCACAGACATGCCGAGAAGTTGATGTCCGGCCTCGTCGCCGTCAAGTAGAGGAGTGATCCGATCAAGCTTCGGTACTCCTTCTGGTCCATGTGTTCACCATCCTCGTCCGCATCAAGAGCTGTAGTCGTACTCATAGGCGTCGCCATGGCCTTGGAGTTCTCCATCTTGAATTTCCTCACAATGTCCTTGGTGTACTTGGCTTGGTGCACAAATGTTCCTCCTTTGATTTCTTGATCTGGAGGCCGAGGAAGAACTGCAACTCGCCCATCATGCTCATCTCAAATTCCCTGCTCATGTCTTCTGCAAACCTTGCAACCAAAGAGTTAGACGAGCCACCAAAGACAATATCATCCACGTATACCTGCACAATCAGGATATCTTTGCCCTACGTGAGGAGAAACAATGTCTGATCGACCTTCCCCATCTCAAACCCTCTCTCAAACAGGAACCCCCTCAACCTACCGTACCAAGCTCTAGGCGCCTGCTTCAGCCCATACAGCGCCTTCCTCAACTTGTACACCCGGTGGGGGTACTTCTTACTCTCAAACCCCGGTGGTTGCCTCACATACACTACTTCCTCCAAAACCCGTTTAGGAAAGCACTCTTGACATCCATCTGGTACAACTTGAACCCTTTAGCCACGGAAAAGGCTAGAAGGATCCTGATCGCCTCCAAATGAGCTACGGGAGCAAAGGTCTCCTCGTAGTCGATCCCCTTCTTCTGTGAGTACCCCTGAGCAACAAGCCTTGACTTGTTCCTCACCACTTCTCCTTTCTCTCCCTCTTTATTTTTCCACATCCATTTTGTCCCAATCGGCTTACACCCCAGTGGAGGATCCACCAACTCCCAAACTTGGTTTCTCTCAAAATCCTCCAACTCCTCATGCATCGAATTAACCCAATTGTGATCAGATAACGCGTGTCCAATGTCTTTGGGCTCAAAAGTAGCAACAAAAGCAGCATGAGCAAAGTGAGAATTGTTTCGAACCCTCGACCGTGTAGTGCGTTCATTGATGTCGCCGATGATTCTTGAAGCTGGGTGATCCACTTGAACTCACCTGGGAGGTTCTCGCCTTGATGCTACCTCCCCCTCAACAGCAGCTTCGCCTTGATCTGGGTTTGTCGTTGTAGGTGTGGGAGAGGGCCCGTTCACCACCGTAGTCGAAGTAGTAGGTACATGCTCAGCCTCGGGCACCACACCGCCGTCTTCATCATCTCCATATTCATGCTCCTCCTCCTGGAAAATCTCCTCGCCAAGTTCATCGTCACCTGCACACTCAAAAACAAGCTGACTACGTGGCTGTGTCTCGTCGAAGGTAACCTCGCAAGTCTCCACGATTTTGTTAGTTTCAAGGTTGAGCACCCGAAAGGCTCTAGAGTGAGACGCGTAACCAAAGAAAATGCCATCGACAGATCTAGCCTCGAACTTGTCCAACTTCTTACCTTTCTTCAGGATGAAGCATTTGCACCCAAACACGTGAAAGTGACTCACCTTGGGAGTTCTACCGTGCATCAACTCGTAGCAAGTTTTCTTCTTATGCACCCTGAGGTAAATCCTGTTCGACACATAGCACGCGGTATTCACCGCCTCAGCCCAGAACCTTCTCGGAGTCCTATGCTCATCGAGCATCATCCGAGCCATCTCGCACAAGCATCTGTTTTTCCTTTCCACCACACCGTTCTGGGGAGGCGTATACGGACTCGAAAACTTGTGTTCAAGACCCAAGTCATGGCAAAAGGTTTCGAAGCGAGAGTTTTTAAATTCCGAGCCATTGTCACTGCGAATCGCTCGTATGGCATCTCCGTGCCTCTCGTTTCTTAACCTCAAGACAAGATCCCGAACAAAACCAAACGTCTCCCCTTTCTCCTCAAGAAAGAAAACCCACGCATACCGAGAATAGTCGTCCACCACAACCAGGGCGTACCACTTCCCACCCACAGATCGCACACGAGCTGGGCCAACAAGGTCCATATGGAGCAGCTCGCATGGACGCTCCGTCATCACATCGGTGAGGGGTGGATGGGAAGAAGCTACCATCTTAGCATGCCGACACGGTGCACAAACCAACTCTTTTTCAAACCTCAGTCGTGGCAATCCTCGGACCAAATTGAGTTTACTCAAGTGAGACAAAAGGTCAAAGCTTAAGTGACCCAACTTCCTATGCCACTTCCACAACTCACACGAAGAACCAGCCAAGAAACAACGAGACACACCAGAAGACTGAGAGAAATCCGCTCGGAACACTTGACCCTCGGGAACGACCATGCAAACAAGGTCCCCTCGAGAATCCAAAATCCGAGAACCACCAGGCCGAAACAACACCTCAAAGCCCTCATCCAAAAGCTGGGAAACAGAGAGCAAATTGAACCCGAGCGATTGAACAAGAGCAACACGCCTGAGAGTGACCTTCTCACTTAACTTAATCTCACCTTCTGAAAGCACACGCCCTCGCCTTTTGTCCCCAAAGGTGATGTATGTCTTGGACACCACCGGGACGAGACTTGAGAACCACCTCTTGTCCCCGGTCATATGCCTCGAGCAACCGGAGTCAATCAACCAAACGTTCCTCAAGTCTCCCACCTGAAATTCAAAAACAAGCACGTGAGTGAACAAACGACTCTGCACTGGGGTTAGTACCAAAAGAGTAAAACCAGTACCGAGTCATTTGCTCCAAAGTGGGGTTAGCACAAAGCAAATCATCACGCCTATCAAAGCTACCACCATGAAAACCACCACGGGAACCTCCACGAGGGAACCACCCCTGTCTAGCTAGAGGAGAACGAAAACCACGAAAAGAAGACCGTGGACCGTTCCTTCTCTCCATCTCAAAGCTACGACTCCTCCCACCCTCGTATTGAGCACGAGGTGGAGAACGTCTAGCAAACTGACCACCTGCAAACTCTCCAGACCAACCACCAGAACCACGACCACCAGAACTGAACCGATCATCCGCACGAGCACGGAAACCAAACTGATGTCTGTCCAGACCAGCACCGGTCTGACCGGTGGAGTGCACCGGTCTGACTGGTGGTGCTCGGTCAGCAGCACCACCTGCCACCTTCCGATCTTCCCAAGCCGGAACCGTCATCACAATCGCCTAGCCATGGGCATCTGCATACAAGGCTCAGGTACACCATCTGAAGGGCGGTAACTGTCCTTGTTAGCCCACTCCTTAGCCATTCTCTCCTCACGCTTCCTCTTGAAGCAAAACTCAACCTTGTGACCATCTCTCCCACAATAGTCACAATGAAAGCGTATGGGCTTAGGCTTAGGCTTGGGATGGGGCTGCTCACTTGGTTTCTCCCCACTCGGCTTCTCACCCTTCTTCTCTCCAACCTCACTCTCCTTGGAGCTCACAAACTTCACCGGTTTTTGGAAATCATTTGTTGGGCGAGGAAATATGGGAGGATCTGGGGTTGTGTCAAGTTTGTTTCTCAGTGGGTTGGGCTTAGGAGCATAGGCATTTTTGTGGAATGTTTTTGGTGGAGCTGGGATATCACCAATTTTCTCTCCTCCCTCACCACTACACTCTCCAACTTTCTCCGAACCAAGCGCTTGCCCATCATAGCGCTTGTATGCCTCTATCATCATCCTAAGCTGTGGTTCATGACCCGACAACCAACCCATCATTTTCCTCAACTCATCATTCTCATCCTGCAAGCGATCCAAGAATGTGCAAGTTCCAGATTTTTCAAAGCATGCACTTCACAAGTAGAGCAAGAAGTGGGAACATGTTCTTTCAACTTAGCCTCAAGCGAAACTGTATAAGCATGCATCTCATCAATCTTTCCATGCAAAATAGGGCAAGAAGTGCAAGCACCTAGCAAAGCAGGTCTAGACTTAAGCTCAGCCACTTCAACCCAAAGCACATCTAGTTCATCACAAGTAGAAGCATGCTTATCCTTAAGACTAGTAAGATCAGCTAGGTACACAGAGCAATCACGGCAATCAATCTCATCAGAAACCACAGGTGAAGCCTTAAGCGAATCAATCTCAAGCTTAGCATCAAGGTTCTGGGTTTCTAGCTCAGCTACTCGGTTCCTACCATCTTCTAGTGAGGCCCTAAGCTCTTTCCTCATCTTCTTCGCCTCTCTAAGCATGTCATCACGATTATCAAGCACCTTGCCAAGACGCTCGTTCTCCTCATGCAAGAAGGGAAGCTCGTCACGTATATCATCCTCGGAGTCGGAGTCCGAGTCGCTCTGGTGACTCTTCTTGCTACCGGAGCTACGAGCCATGCCGCAGGAGCCATCTCTCGCGTAGCAGCTCAGCCCGCTCAAGTTCTTGGATGACTTCTTGTTCTTGCGCCGATCACCTTCATCTTCACTGCTACTCGAGCTCGAGGAAGAGTAGGAGGAGTTGGAGTCGACATCGCTCGCTCCAACCATCGCTCGGGCCTTCCTGCCGCGGCCGTCCTTCTTCCTCGACCGTCGCTCGTCCTTGTGCTTGTTCTTGTGCTTGTGATCGCGCCTTGATCGGTACTTGCCGTCCTTGTTCGACCGATGCTTGTAGCCGTCCTTGTAGCCGTCCTTGTTCTCCATCTTCTCCGGATAGTCGGCGACGAAGTGTCCTGGCTTGCCGCACTGAAAACACGTCCGTGATGTCCTCCTCGTGTTCACCCGGTTCTCGTGCAGCCTCTCGAACCGCCTGGTCAGCAACGCCAGCTTGTCCTCTCCAAGCACGTCCAACTCCTCGTCTGGCAAAGACATCAAAGAAGATAGAGAGTACATCCTGGAGGATGTGTTAGCGTTAGACTTAGCCACTTTGCCACCGATGAGAGCAAGACTATGGGAGTCAGTCGGGCTCTCAAGACGGGCTGTCAAACCACGATCAACCTCAGCAGACTTAAGCTTAGAGAACAGCTCGTTCACCGTCAGAGTGGTGTACTTCTCGGACTCAAGAATGGCCTCGACCTTTCCATCTCACACGGTACGATCCAGCGCGTGTAAGAGCTTCACAGCTCTATCATGGTCATCGTACGGGAGGACATCAACATTTGCCCTCATGTTGTTCACAACCACCGTGAACCGCTGGAACAAGGCATCAATAGACTCACCGGGGAGATGAGTGAAGTTCTCGTACTCTCTCCGGTAGGTCGCATACAACCGTGCCTGAACCTCAGCATTCCCAGCACGAGCATTCTTCAGCTCCAACCAAATCCTACAAGCTAGGTCCTCTGTCTGAACCCGATCGAATTCGGATTGACACAGAGCACGAAACAAGTAGTCGACCGCCTTGTTGTTGGCGTCGAACATATCCCTCGATCCCGGAGCAAGGAAGTTCATCGGATGAACATAAGCTGTGTTCACCGAGACATCCCAAAGGATCTGACCCTTACCGCGGAGGAACGCCGCCATCCGCCTCTGCCACATCTGGTAGTTTTTGCCATCGAAGTGCGGAGGACCCGAACCCCGTTCCTTGTACGTCATCCTTGGATCTTAGACTGGTTAGAATCCGAAGATCCGTAACCGGCTCTGATACCACTTGAAGAACCGAAACTGGCGACCAGAGAGGGGGGGAGTGAATGGGAGCCGATAAAAATTCTTCTCGAAGGAGATTGAAACTCCAACAAGACGAACACGGCAACCAAGCACGTCTCCGACTCAACTACCCAAGTTGGTCAAGACCACGTAGCCACTGGAGTGCTACTGGTCCTAGGAACCAACACACAGCCTTCCGAACCAAAACTCACCAACACACACAGCAGAAACTTGCACGGCTTGCTGCCTGTGCTACATCGATCAGACCGATGGCCTGTGCCGGTCAGACCGGTGGACAGCGCCGGTCGGGCCGGTGGCTACAGCAGCCGCACAGCAAACGTTCCAGAAAGCCTCAGTGACTCCTCTAGGCCCTGGAACAAAAACCACCTCCAAAACACAACCTGCAAGGAAGCAGAACCCTTCACAAAGCCTAGCAATACAACTCCAAACAAGCCAAGTACTGACCAGCAGCACCACGGGACAAAACCACACGAACAAGGCAGTTCCCCGAGACAAATCCCACCAACGGCTTGCACCGGTCAGACCGGTCAAGAGCACCGGTCAGACCGGTCTTGCCTGGGCAGCTCGGGATGAACAGCGCCCGCGGGTAAACTCCCCCAAATCCAACTCCCGATCTCCCGATTCGCTCCGCGGATTCGCACAAGACTTTGGGGATAGTAGGAACACCTCATGGGCACTCCATAGCCAAGTTATGGTCCACCAAAACTCGTTGAATCAAGAGGAATCGAAGGATTTCCGCCAAGAACACCACGAACCCTAGGACAATGAAACCCCCAAAATTGAGCCACTTTACTCACGGATTTAGGAGGGGAATCAAAGGGAAAAGAACCACGAAGGGTTCATGCATACGTCCCCCACCAAATCCCAAAGAGAAAGGTCTCAAAACTGCCACAAGAAATTCGCCAAGAAAAGGCTCCGAAAATCACCAAAAAGCAAAAACGGGAAGAACACAATCAAGCCTTGACGAACCACGCCGAATCATCTATACATACCATGAAGGTTCATACAAGGTCTAGCTTCTGCCCGATCATCCTTCCCTCACAAGATCTCACCATGAAGCTCTCAAGCTAGTCCAAGAAATTCCAAAGGAAAAATGGAAGGGGAAAATAGCAAAACAAAATGAGCTAGGGTTCCAAGAGATGGCTGCCATCCTCTCACCACTTGGGTTATATGGAGGCAAGCCGAAAGACTAAAATACCCCTAAGGCCTAAACTAGGATACACACCCCCGAGGGGCACTTTGGGAATCTTTGTCTTCGCACCATCGGACGGATGCCCAGCGACCGCAAACTTGCTTAGCCTCGACGCAAGCCTTGCGATCCCGATGCGTGTCCTCCGCTTCGAAGTCTCCGGACTGCGTCGTCGCACACCGGTCAGACCGGTGCTCCTCACCGGTCAGATCGGTACCCACCAGTCAGACCGATCCGATGTTGTTGCACCTCCGTCTTCGGTCTTCGGTCTTGGCTTTGTGGATCAACCAAAGAACCCAGTGGTTTTCTGGTGAACCACCGGAAACCCCGCGAACTCGATGTAGCCTCCGCCAATCACCACTCATGACTCGGCTCCCACGTAGTCCCGGCTCGACCTTGGTTTTGAGGCTCAACCAAGAAACCGTCCATGACTTCATCTTGCCGTTCTTGCCACCTTGTGGCCCGCACTTGACTCCGCTGGCCACCGGGTCCCTCGAACCAAGCCTACTTGTCTTCTCCACACCTGGAGGCCTCACCAGCAATGACCTTTCGCTTGTTCTTCACCTGCACCAACACCAGTCAAGCCGCAACCTACACCTGCAATACTTAGCCAAGAATCAGTCCACACCACGTTGTCAATCACTCATCACACCAGGAAGCGACCTACCACCGGTCCTTGAACCACACAGGCTCTCACGTCCTGGCCTTGTCGTCACCGCGGGAGCTCGAAGCACGATGTGTTGCCCTGCACCGCGCGTGTAACATACCAGGTTTTAGGAGGTGTGAAAATTTCGAAAAATTTAAAACTTTTTGAGTGTTATTGTGTGCTACCAAATTTTAACCGAATTTGCTAGCCTCTCTCCCAAATTCTCCACAAATAAAACCATATATAAAAATATAAATTCAAATTATGGTAAAATATGTCAGTTGGTCTTTCTGGATTTTAATTGGAGTTTCTAATGGGTGTGTGTTTGAATTTGAAACTAATTCAAATTCAAACTAAAAGAAAACCTAATTTCAAAACTAAGTTTAAACTCTAACATCTAACATGGGCCTGCAAACTTCTGAAGATGTCTGCCGGTCCCCCTTCAAGTCTCAACCCGAGGGCAAACTCAAATCTTTAACTCCTCAAGCCGGCCCAACACCGCAGCCCAACCAGCCCACCTAGCTCTTTTTCTCCTTCTCTCGCTGACAGCTCGACCCCACGTGTCAGCCCCTATCTATCCTTCTCCCTCACCCTTTTCCACTCTGCTTCAGCCCGCGCCGCACCGCCCCGCGCCCGCGCGCGCGATGGGACGGCCGGGGGTGAGCTGGCACGCACGCCGAGCCCGTGCGCGCTCCCGCAAGCCGATCCAGGGGACTCCACAAGGGGGGAAAAGACCCCCTTGCCCTTGCGCCGTGACGCTAAAGGTGCCCCGGCGGCCACTGGCGCCCGGCCATGTCGCCGCCCGCGCCACGGCCACCACTGGGGACGCGCTCGGGAGCAATTTGCCCCGCACCGTCTTGACCGGGCGCTATAGAGGACCCCGGGAACCCTAGCCACCTCTCCACCAACCCACTTGGGGTTTTCCCCTTTCCTGTTCCGCCGCCGCAAGAAGGTGAAAGGGGGAGAGTGGAGGCGAGTGGGGGAAGAAGAAGGAGGAGCCGAGCACCGCGTCGCCGCCGACGCGCCAGAGCCGGAGCAGCCGAGGACCAGAGCACCGGGGGTCGTTCGAGGGAGCCGCGCCGGAACGCCATCACGGAGGAGAAGGAGCAGAGCAGGGACGTCGCCGCCGTGTACCCCTCCACTGCGCTGCCCGTCTTCACCGAGCCGGCCACGCCTACACCACCGCCCCAACGTGAGCACACCGCAACCATTCTTCTCTTTCCTTCCTCCTTGGTCTCCTTCCTGTGATGTGGGAGCGCACCCCAGCGTTGCGCCGATGGCGTCGAGACGCGCCGCCCTGTCTTCCTTGCCTGTGTGCTGGCCTTCGCGCCACAGAACTGCCGCCCCGCGACGGATTGAAGCTCCTGGGCCACTCATGCCCTTGTGCTTGCCGTCGCCGTGCGAGGATGTTTGCCTGTGAGCCGGCCGTCGTGCCGTGAATCTTTTGCAGGGGACTGTGCGCCGCCGCGCCGCTTCGAGCCGCGCCTTTGGATACCGGACGGCTGCGCCGAGCGGGCGTGACGAGGCCCGCGTGTGTGCTAGCACGGCTGTGGCCCGCGCACCCCAGCGCGTGGCCACGGCTCGGCCTTTGGCCAGCCGCGCCGTGCGCCGCCGCTCCGGGTCGCCGTGCCCCGCCGTGCTGCGTGCCGGCCGTAGAGGTCCAAGGGGGAACCTTGGCCGTGCGTGCTAGCCGGTCGTGGCACAGGAGCACCGCCCCGGAGGTCGCTTGGCCACCGGCGGCGAAGAGCCATCGCCGGACCGCGCGTCACCGCTGCGGACTGCCGCTGGCAATCCGTCGAGCACCTGGTGTGCGACGGCGCGGGGGCGAGTGTGGCCACTGAGCCCCAGTTTTGTTTAGGGAGCATGTTCGCACCCGGAAAAGTTCAGGGACCAGCGATAGACTTCGTTGTGAGTAATTGTTAGATGGGCTCCAGCCAGCGCTTTGGCCCATCAAAGCCCGACTGAGCCTGATGTTTCAGCGCCGGAGCGGAAGAGTTTAGGGGTGTTTTGTGGACTTCTGTCCACTAGGCTTGTTGGGCCAGGCCCATTGGGCCACTCTCGGCCCAGTGGCACTTTCGGCCCAATAAAGGCCCATTAACCCGCTGACCCCTGACGTCATGCTGACGGCAGCATCTTTTTAATAAAAAAATCCTTTTTAATTTAATAAAGGTTTTAATAAATGTTTTATAAACCTTTTTCCCTTTGAAAAATCATAACTTTTTATAGGAAGCTCAGAAAAATATGAAACCAACTTCTATAATTTCGTAATTTCAAAACCTTGCTGATTGTAGCTAGTTTGAGTTCATTTGGGTTTTCTAAAAAGAGGTTTATATTTGGAGTTATTGCTTAGTTGTGCACCGCTTTCTTACGTGCGCGTCGAACCTCGTGCCCACAGGCCCGAGCTTCGACCAGGAGGACGAGGAGGACCCGGAGTACGTCAGCCCGGACAGCGAGTACCACAACGACAACGCAGGTGTCATGTCACTCCCAACCATGTAGAACCCATGTTAATATTAGATGCTAGTGCTTTACTTTTATAAATGCATTGCTTGGATGAACTGCATAGCCATTTGATTAGCCTTGCCTTGCTTTTTGATATATCCTGTATCCTTGCTTTACCTACCTCGGGACTAGCTACAGACCCCTAGCTAGTCCCATACACTTACTATCCATACTTTTATTGCTTGATTATGGATGGTTCTCTGGGATTGGACTGATACGTGGGAGATCTCGGTGTGTTCTAGCATGAGTTCCGGGTGTGTTCCTCCTTGACGTGTTTCTGGCGGGAGCGAGCCAGTTGGTTACTTGTGAACGCCTAACTCGGGGAGATGCGATCTGGCCTCTCACCCGAGCGGCGTGTCGGACGTGATGGAGATGGAGAGTGCTCACTCTCGGCCCTTAAGGACCGATCGTCAGTCTAACCATGCTTCTTTGGACTTTTACCGTACAAACCGCCCGCCTTGTTATGGGCGGGGGTGCGGGCTGAGACTCGTAGTGGACAGCGCTCCGCCTGCAGGCGGATCGGTGTGATCGTGATGGGAGACGGCGTTCCTCCTTAGAAGACTTCGCCCCAGCGAGGCCGGGGAAGGGTTCCACAGCTTCGAGGGACCCCTCGCTGGCAGTACGAGCTCTACAGCAGGGGCTGCGCCAGACTCGGAGAGACAGGAGAGCGCTATCCACTTACTTGGACTCCAGCCGTATGGTGGGGTTTGGAACCGGTGATGGCCGGTTTCGGCCCTATTCGGGCGGGTACAGTTGTACAACCTCTGCAGAGTGTTTAAACCTATAGCTATAGTCCGTGTCCACTGGTTATGGACAGTCCTGAGATCTGTTATTCTGGCTAGACTCTTTTCTTGTGCTTCTTCTCTCCCCCGAGTGTGTGAGCCCGGCTTGATGCCGTTGAGATGTAGGGATAGGAGCAGGTGGGCCCCACATCGCAGACGAGAGATGGGAGCTGGATCGTGGATGTGATTCAGTGCTTTGGTGTGATACCCTTGTTGCGGGGTGTGGACCCCAGAGGTGTGGACCTCGGAGGCGTGTGCCTCCTCGGGGTGTTGACCTCATTTCATATTCTGCTTACCTTGAATGTTGCTTCGCTGCTTTGCTTAAGCCTTCTATAGCCAGAGTAGGTTTATATCCTGCATAGTAGAATATACACCGCTTTTGCTTCTTTGTTGGGAAGCTGACATAACCTACCCGCTTATCGGGTAGATCCTGGCATCTCTGACACAGAGCCGGAGTAAGACTTCGACAATGACGGTTGGGACGATTAGAGGTCTTCCTACACTCGAGTTGCCTGAGGAGTTGGAGTCTTCTGCGTTTCCATGAAGCCGTTGCGAGATGTTTTCTTTCTGTTTGATTCAGTCCTGATGGACATGTACCCGGCATGAGCCGAAGAGATGTACTCTGAGTAATGTAATAAATAAACGTTGTACTCTATTTTATTTTCTGTTTTGTATGGATTTTGGTATTGCTGAGATAGGGATTGCACGTGGTAGCCTTCCTGGGACTACCACCGAGGTGCAGAGAGTCGGGTTTTCGTCCGCAGAAATTCGGTTTGTTTCAGCGCGCAGCCGTTGAAGGACCGGAAAGGCGAACAGAAGAGGGGGGAGTGAATGGGAGCCGATAAAAATTCTTCTCGAAGGAGACGAGAACTCCAACAAGACGAACAAGGCTTCCAAAACACGTCTCCGACTTAACTACCCAAATTGGTCAAGACCACGCAGCCACTGGAGTGCTACTGGTCCTAGGAACCAACAACCACCTAGATATACTCGAGAACGCAGCGGAGAAAGCAACTCGAGCACCACTGAACTGCACCGGTCAGACCGGTGAGCAGCACCGGTCAGACCGGACCCTGCTGGAGCAACCTGGCAAAATCTGAGAACTTCCACAGAAGGCTCCTACACCGGTCAGGCTGGTGTAGCTCGCCGGTCAGACCGATCCAAGCCAGGAAATCCCAAATCCACCAAACAGACCTACCGAGCTCCAAAACTGACCAAACTTGAAACATCAGCAACACGAGACAACAGGGAACACACCAAAATGTTCACCCGAGCAAAACTCAACAAAGAGTCTGCACCGGTCAGACCGGTGAGAGATGCCGGTCAGACCGATGTGACCTGAGCTCTCGGGATGAACAGCGCCCGCGGGTCAACTCCCCCAAATCCAACTCTCGATCTCCCGATTCGTTCCGCGGATTCGGACAAGACTTTGGGGATAGTAGGAACACCTCATGGGCACTCCATTGCCAAGATTTGGTCCACCAAAACTTGCTAGAACGAGAGGAATCGAAGGATTTCCACCAAGAACGCCTCTAACCCTAGAGTCAAGAAAACCCCCAAAATTGAGCCCCTTTACTCACGGATTTGGGAGGGGAATCAAAGGGAAAAGAAACACGAAGGGTTCATGCATACACCCCCCACCAAATCCCAAAGAGAAAGGTCTCAAAACCGTCACAAGAAATTCACCAAGAAAAGGCTCCGAAAATCACCAAAAAGAGAAAACGGGAAGAACACAATCAAGCCTTGAGGAACCACGCCGAATCATCTATACATACCAAGAAGGTTCATACAAGGTCTAGCTTCCGCCCGATCATCCTTCCCTCTCACAAGATCTCACCATGAAGCTCTCAAGTTAGTCCTAGAAATTTCAAAGGAAAAAATGGAAGAGGAAAATAGCAAAACAAAATGAGCTAGGGTTCCAAGAGATGGCTGCCATCCTCTCACCACTTGGGTTATATGGAGGCTAGCCGAAAGACTAAATTACCCCTAAGGCCTAATACTAGGATACACACCCCCGAGGGGCACTTTGGGAATTTTTGTCTTCGCACCATCAGACGGATGCCCAGCGACCGCAAACTTGCTTAGCCTCGACGCAAGCCTTGCGATCCCGACGCGTGTCCTCCGCTTCGAAGTCTCCGGACTGCGTCGTCGCACACCAGTCAGACCGGTGCTCCTCACCGGTCAGACCGGTACCCACCGGTCAGACTGGTTAGACCCACCGGTCAGACCGGCCTGATGCTGCTGCACCTCCGTCTTCGGTCTTCGGTCTTGGCTTTGTGGATCAACCAAGGAACCCAGTGGTTTTCTGGTGAACCACAGGAAACCCCGCGAACTCGGTGTAGCCTCCGCCAATCTTCACTCATGACTCAGCTCCCACGTAGTCCCGGCTCGACCTTGGTTTTGAGGCTCAACCAAGAAACCGTCCATGACTTCATCTTGCCATTCTTGCCACCATGCGGCCCGCACTTGACCCCGCTGGCCACCGGGTCCCTTGAACCAAGCCTACTTGTCTTCTCCACACCTGGAGGCCTCACCAGCAACGACCTTTTGCGCTTTTTCTTCACCTGCACCAACACCAGTCAAGCCGCAACCTGCACCTGCAATACTTAGCCAAGAATCAGTCCACACCACGTTGTCAATCACTCATCACACCAGGAAGCGACCATCCACTGGTCCTCGAACCACACAAGTTCTCAATCTCCCCCTTGATGAGTGCATTGACAACACACACGTTTTGGTAACCAAAGAGAAAAAAGAAAAGAAAAGAAACGACTAAAAGAAACTCCAACAAGCGATCGAAAGCCAAAAGAAAGGCAAAGAGCAAGATCACTTGAAGAAGACAAGTCTCGGACCCCTTAGGCAAGGGCAACGGCTCGACACATCCGAGACAAAAACATGCTCAAGCAAAGAGCACAAGCCACCAAATCAAAGCTCGAAAACCACAAAGAGCTCCCCCTGCACACATGCAAGCTCCCCCTGAACCAATGCAACTCCCCCTGGACGAATGCATGCAAACCACATCGCAAAACAGAGCAACTGCTTCAGCTTTGCTCTGATCGGTCAGACCGGTGCGCTAGATCGCCCAGCACCTGACACTCACACCGGTCAGACCGGTGCATTCCACCGGTCAGGCCAATGACCACCTGGGAAAAAACTGGAAACTGCACGAGCTCAAAACTAGCTCGAAACCACTTGGAAACCTTGTAAATGCATGAAGCAAGCCAAAACATGCTCAAACTTCTCCCCCTTGTTGACAATGCATGAATCAAGCCTAAAATGCCAAAAATGCAACCTAGAGCTTCTCAAATAGACAAAATTCAACATAGCATGCTACACACCTCCAAATGAGCAAGTTAGATACTCTATAGCTTCGTATGGACAAAAACTACAAGATCACCAAGTTTCACAACCATTGGACGAAGCTAAGATAGAAATGACTATTTTTGCGAAAAATTCCCTATCATGAGCAAAGTCCTACACATGAGCAAAACATGTCAAAATGGCAAAGCCACACAAACTTCATGCTAGGACAACCATTCTAAGCATAAGACCATCATAAACACCCACAAGCATCTCATGTCATGTCAAAGCATACCGAGCCATGTGCTTACTTCTATGTATGAGACTTCTCATTGGTAAGCAACATGCAACGGTTTAGCACCCAAAAGCAAGTAAATTAAGCACATATGACATGGGAGCACATTTTCCAAGCAATTTACATTTCATTTTCAGATTTATAATTGGTACATGAAATGTCTTTGCGACAAAAAGGAACTTATGCCCCTCCACAAGATAAAGCATGGGGGCTAAGCATTCATGATGACAAGTGAGCCTTTGGCCCCATATGATCGAAATAAGCTATCACTAGTAGAAATGTTAATATCTATGACGATTTGGTAGTGACGTTCCGTTTATTCGTCATGGAAGTGGTCTCTACCATGACGAATTTTGTAACTTCGTCACAGATAACGAGTGACGGTGCCAAGCCACTCAAAATAATGACGAAACTCACAGGATGGTCACCGAATAACGAACCTATTTCGTCACAGATGAATCATTCCAGTTCTGCCCGTGAGGAACCAATGACGAAAGCAAACTGGCGTCACAAAACAATGACGTTATCGTCACAAAACTTGAAAAAAAGAAAACAAGGATCTGGTCCCACATGCAACCACGTGTAATTGTGGGTCCGGGTTCCCACCATCGCATGGCCCCACATGTGGGCCCCACCATCGCATGGCCCCACACGTGGGCCCACCAGTGCATGGTCCCATGCACACGTGGGCCCCACCAGCGCATGGTCCCACAGGTGGGCGACCACAAGTGGACCAAAATTTACCAAAAAATATTGTGAAACCCAGGGTTCGAACCTGGGTTGTTGGCACTCCAACCAACTACCCCAAACCACTACACCACAAGTAGTTATGTGTTTTTGCTTTAAAGTAATACATTTAGCCTCTTTCTAGCTAACACATCGGCCCATAGTAGCAGCAGCCCACGTCGGCTCGGCCCAGTAGCGCCGCGGCCTAGTAGTCACATCAGCCCACGTCGGCTCGGCCGAGTAGTTATGTGTTTTTGCTATAATAAGTGCGAAAAAAGGAGTGGTTGGGGGGATTCGAACCCTGGTCTGCACGGTGGGAAGGGAGAGACTTACCATTGAGCTATAACATGGTTTGTGTCCTTTTGGTGTATGTCGTTCCTTTTATTAAACATTTTAATGGAACACGTGGCTTGTTTGAAGAACACCAAATAGTTCGTGTTTCTCATTTTGATCCGAAATTTAAATTTGTATCGGGTATTTCTCCTTCACAGAAACTCCAAATTTGATGATTCTTTTTTCATTTTTTTCTAAAATCAAACCTTTTCATTTTATCGCAGATTTGTATATGTTAATTGAAACTTTTTAAAATTTTTGAGATTCAAAATTACTTTAAATTTTATTTGAAAAGTTTGAAAACTCAAAATACCAATATTGTCCATCATGAAAAGATCCACAATATTTCTTTTGTAACCAACATCAAATTCTTTTTATATTTTGAATTGAAACAGGGGTAAAAGTCGACACATCTACCTCACAGCTATGGATGAACTGGGTTGAACAAGTGTGGTTTCTCTTTTTAATCTTTGGCTAAAACTTGTAAATAGTTTTTCTCCCTCATACTAACTCCAAATTGGATGATTCTTTTTCCTAAAATTTTCTAAAATCATGCTCTATGAAGATCATATGTTAAGTTTGGTCTTTTTTCATGTGATCAAGTTTGAGATTTCAAAATTTGAATTGTTTTTAAAAGTGACAATTTTAGACCAGATTTTGAAACCCAAATTGATTTCAGCTGAAGAAGTGATGAATACCAAAGTTTCATAACTCGTCAAGCTCTACAAACTTTATTTAGGTCATTTTTTTATTTGAGAAAGTGATAATGTACATCACTCATTAATCCTATGTTCACTCACATAGTTTAAGAAACTATGTGAGGGATTTGTCAAATTTGAACTAAGTATCGTAACCACTTTCTCAAATGATAAAGTGGTCTAAATAAAGTTTGTAGATTCTAATGAGTTATGAAACTTTGGTATTCATCACTTTTTGATTTGACATCATTTAGTGTTCGAAAAACTTGGATCTAGTTGTCATTTTTTAAAATTCAAAATTTGGATTGTTCAAACAGAGTCGTATGGAGAAATGACCAAAATAAAGTTTGTACATCTTGATGAGTTATGAAACTTTGGTATTCATTATGTTTTCATTTGAAATCATTTATTACCTTAAAAAATATGTGACTTTCTCAACTTTGAAAGTTTCAAATTTAAACAATTCAATCTAACTCAGATGGGGAAATGACCAAAACAATAGTTGTAGATCTCGATAAGTTCTACAACTATTGTATTAACAATTTTATCATTGGAAATTATTTTTGATGTCTTAAAATTTAATAATTTCTACCATTAAAAGAAAATAAATGTTAAATTTGCTTAAACGGGTGTAAACACAGATCTGCTCCATTCTTCGGCTCGGCCTGCACGGGCCGATTCTTTTGTGGTTGTCCATCCAATTATCTCCTCACTGCCGGCCCAATTCTTTTTGACCATGGATCCTCGATCCGACGGTTAGGATTGCACTTAATGGGTATAAAACTGGAGCGCCCGACTGCTCCCCCGTACCCTAGCTCCTCTTCTCCCCCCGCAGGCTGCGGCGTCTTCCTTCCTCACGAAGACACACGAACTCTCCACCCCTCAGATCCCCATGGTTGCAAGCTGCCAAGGCCCGCCGCCCGCCGCTGCTCCGCCTCCACCTCCGCTCCGTGCTCACCTCCGCCTCCACCTCCTTTCCGTGCCCTCCTCCACCTCCTCTCTACCCCACGCGCCGCTCCCATCCCCAACCGCGCGCGAGTGGCCGTAGCGAGCCTCTGCAGATCCACGCTGCCTCCCTCCCCTCCCCAACCCACCAATCCCGGCCGCCGCCACCTCTCCCCTCGCAGCGCCACTGAAGCCTCTCCTCGCGCGAGCAGCTGCAGCGAGCTGCGGCTTGGATCTGCGGCGCCCCCCTATCTACTGCTCCACTATCCCCTGTCTCCATTGGTTTAACTATCTGTGTGCGTGCGCGGTGCAGGGCTGATGGCGTAGGAGGACGGGGCTGAGGGAGATGGGGGACGCGAGAGGAACGCTGAGAAGAACAAGGTGGGCAAGGGTAAACAAACCTCTGCAGATCCCCATCCATCGCTTCCCTTCTTTCGCAGGCAGCCAGCTCGAGGCCAACAAGAAGGCCATGAACATCCAGGTGCGTTGCGTGGGGAATTGATTTGATTCCCCCTTTTCTTCTCCTACCTATCCCCTGATCTACCACACTGGGGAACTAATTTAATTTGATTTGATTTGTTGATTTGGGGTTAGTCCGGACCACAAACGAAACACTAATTATGGCTTAATTACTTTGAATCACACCCGTGCAGCCTCTGCTGTGCCCATCCATGGGTCCTCACACCACTCCACAATCCTTTTTGCTGCAAACATTATTTGCCTCACACATCTAGTGAGTAGGTGACTTTGCCACCATCACCAGATAGTTAGCCTGCAATCCAACCAGACCTGTCATGCTGCATGCATCAACTCGATTACATCCTCTTTTTCGCTAAGCGGCATCACATCAACGTTCACTAATGGTTGAGCTTTCTTCAGAAACTTCTAAGCTTAACCCGAACTGTTTAGCCTAACTCCCATTATGCATGATAGTGATATAAAGGCAAGTAGTGGAATTGAGTAGTACCTTTTTTGTGTCACTAGGTCATCCCCTTGCACTAGGTCACTCAGATTTGTGTGCACTTTGATTGACAATAGCACTTAAGTAATACCTATTTACCATTGCAATCTAATTATTTGCCTATCTGCACATTGAGGTGAGCTGGCGAACTGGATCGTGGCACCACTCCATTTCTCCACTGCAAGGTGCAACCTGCTCTTGAGAGGAACGACAAATCAAACTGGTAATGACGAACTGAATTGATGATGCTCCTGCTATTTCCTCTGTCTTGCTGAACTGACGGACTGATGGATGATGTTGCTATTATCACTCTTCCTTTTACCACCATGTAACTTGGTTATACGTGCCATATTAGTTATGGTGCCTGAAAGTCATAGAAAGATTATGTTTCTCAACAGTTATCTTTGCCAATTTTCATCTTAATCTTATTTTAGTTAACTGAAAGTCTGCATTAGCTATTAGCCTGGATGGATGGATGGTGATATGTGAACTTCTGCTACTTAAAACTTGCGATGTTATCTAAATGTGTCCAAGAACTTGCTAGTTGTTACCAGAATTTGAACAGAGCTACAATTTAAAACTGATCAGTGTGATTTAGTCAAACAATGAAGGTTCAGTGTTTTAATTCTGTAATCCAATCCGAATGTGAATTTTTCGTGCTGCATGTGAATAGATTAACTACTACCATGCCCAGATCTGTTTGTACAGGTTCATGCCCAGATCTGTTTGTACAGTATTTAATTGTCATGCTAAGATATGTTTTAGCTGCCTTTAGGACATTCAAAGTGTAACAATACCAGCTAATAGTCTTTTGTTTTTTTTTGGCTGGTTGCAGGAAGGATGCGTGAGACTGAGCATCAAAGATGGTACACTTCTGTAAAAGATGGTGGCTGCAAGCAAGAAAGTATGTTTAAATGTGACATTTCAGAGAACAAGTGCCTCATGGACTCGACCCCCTCGCCATCCCGGTGCGCCCCTGCTCCCCTCTCTTTGAACTACTCCCTGCATCGTTTGGTGACAACTCACATGTCTGTAAAAAGTTGATGCATTCCTATCCTTGAAAGTAGCATCACAATCAACTTTCACTAGTTATTACTTCCTAGTATGCTTGAACTGAATCTCAGCGTAAATGACCTGTGCATGCTGCTGCGCCTGATTCTGTGTAACACATGTGGCTTAACGTTGGCCTATACTGTAAGATCCCTTTAATTAATGTGATTCATTGACCATCAATAGTTCATGATTGTTCATGTCCTTACTGCTTGTGCTCAAGTTCCTGTGATTACTGCTTGCCTGCTAGGTGTTTGTTTTCACTCTTTCAGTGCTTAAGTTCCTGTGATTACTGTCTATCATCCTGTAACAATATCTGGTCTGTTCAAGTTTGTCTTGTCTGGGCGTCATTTTATCTAGATTGACCTACACAGATATTTACTCAATTGTTTCCCCTTTTAAGTTGAGCAACTATGCGATATGACTACATTACATATAAAGGGGTCCATAGTTTGCCAAAACAGAGTATGGCTTGTTCACTCAGCTTAATCAGTGTTTGGTTCACAGTTTCAGTTATAGCTTGCCACGCGTTTTTAGACATGAACCCAGCTATCACACACCCACTATATTATTATTTCTGTTTCATTGGGCCAACAATTCCTTTTAGATCACCAGTTTACACTTTGAGTTGTTTACAATGCTGACTCAAAATATTTGTTATTTTTTCTCATTGGAAACAATAGTAAAATATGTCTCCATTTGCCAAAGTATAATTGAAAAAAGATGTTATGTTTATACTTTTTTCTGTTTTGTGGATGCAAATGGCCCATTGTTCAGCAGGCTGTCCTTCTATAAATTGTCATCTTTCAGTAAGTACTTCTATCATGTGCACACTGATGTCAGTATAATTCGCATTCATAATTCGCATTCTGAACTTATAGTCAGCATCAATTTGTGCTTAAGTTAATGTTAGAATCCTTTGGCTGTCTCATAACTTTTGATCATCATACATCCTACATTGTTTGAGAGCTTGGTCCACTTGTGTTGTTGACATTTTAGCTGTAAACCACTGCTGCATATACTTACACTAAAACTACAAGTTTCTGTTGCACATATTTAAGTAAGAGTAGTTGTATATCACAGTTCAAGTTTGGCACCATATTTTCTGTTAGTCACGTGTCAGCACATGCGAACTTCTACCTGAAATTGATTCGACTGTTCTTTGATAAGCAAAAAATGCAAAACTACTTTATCTTGGCAATTTTTTATGGAATCAAATTGAATATTCATCTTGTTGAATTGAATTTGTAGATTGACACCAACTTTGTGGGAGAATCATGTTCTCAAATCCGTGATTCTGCACTGAGTTTGACGAAATGCTTAGCGCAAACGACACAGAAGACTTTCATTGATTCCGAGGTAAAATTGGAGCTTCTGCCATGGTGGCCTCTGATGCTAGATGGAAACATGGATGTTTCATGGTACCTATATGTTCTGCCTGTTGTGTTGGTGAATGTGCCATTGTTGATTTATTGTGAGCATGTATGTTGTGTTGGTGAATGTGCCATTATGGATTTGTTTGTGAGCACGTATGTGTATCATGGATTGTAACGTGTTTTGTAATAAGTGGGTTTAAATTTGGCAAATGTTGGTGGGCTGAATTTTTAGTATTGCTGAATGAGCAGAATAAAAAAATGAATGTGAAATAATCGGCCCAATTTAGGCCCAGCTCTGAATTGTGTATGTGGTGATGACGTCATCATTGTCACATCAATTGCCACATCATCGTCCATGTAGATAGCTAATTCATCGTCCACGTAGGTAGCCACGTCATCGTCCACCTAGGCAGCCACGTGGGTAGCCATGTCATCGTCCACGTAGGCAGCCACGTCATCATCCACTTAGGCAGACACGTCATCGTCCATGTCATCAGCCACGTCATCCTCCATGTAGGCAGCCAGCGTGGCATCGAGCCACGTAAGCTGCCAGCATGCACGGTGCCACGTGGCGGTCACTTTCATGACGAAATCAGTGACGATTTTCTTTAGTCATAGAAGACGAGCGGTTACATGACGAAAAATGTGTTCGTCACTGAAAGGAGCAGTTCTGTGACGAAATTGCCTGATTCGTCATGGTGCGTCAAATGTGATGCGTGTTCTATGACGATTTCAGAATCGTCATAAATTCGTCACAGAAGGTTTTCAATGACGAATTTGGCTTGTTCCATGATGAAAGTGTTTTGTCATTGATGTGAACTTCTGTACTAGTGTATCCAACCACAAATTAAGCATAGCCAAGTCACAAAAACATGTCAAGATCATATAAAGGCATTTACTCACAAGAGAGCATACATATGACATTTTTCAAAAACATAGCTATCAACCATGGATATAAATCAAGAGCTAAGCCACACTAAGCCATATCATACCAAACTAGCTCACAAGATCATATATAGCACAACATGGTGAACTATGTATATAAGAGAAGCTTTTCCTACAAAATGCATATGATACAAAATGCATGTAACCTATCATACAGAGATGACTATACATCATGTTACATATGCCATGCCAAAATGCAAGAAATGCACAAAGGAAAGCTATACATATGCTACAAAAGAGCTCCCACACAACCGACTCAAGAGATCAAACAAACACCAAGCTCCCCCCGCAAACGAGTGAAAGTTGCTTGATCTAGGGGTTTGGTGAAGATATCGGCTAGCTGGTCATGTGTGGGTACATGGATCAAAGCGATTTTCCCTTTCTCTACGTTGTCTCTCAGGAAATGATACCTCACTTCTATGTGCTTGGTTTTGGAATGGAGCACTTGGTTCTTTGCAACACTCATGGCACTAGTGCTGTCACATTGAAGTGGGACATGGGTATACTCCTCACCAAAGTCACTCATGGTGTATGTGATCCAAAGGAGCTGAGAGCAACAACTAGCTGCAGCCACATATTCAGCTTCGGTAGTAGATTGAGCAACACTCGATTGAATGCGGGAAGACCAAGACACCAAAGAAGAACCTAAGAACTGGCAAGTTCCAGAAGTGGACTTCCTATCCAACCGACACCCGGCAAAATCCGCATCCGAAAATCCATGAAGAGCCAAAGAAGAAGACGCGGAGTACCAAAGACCGAAGTCGGGAGTATGACGCAAGTACCTGAATATGCGCTTGACTGCTTGCCGATGCAAAGTCCTCGGAGACGCTTGAAAACGAGCGCACAGACATACCGAGAATTGGATGTCCGGCCTCGTCGCCGTCAAGTAGAGGAGTGACCCAATCATGCTTCGGTACTCCTTCTGGTCCACGTGTTCACCATCCTCGTCCGCATCAAGAGCTGTAGTCGTACTCATAGGCGTCGCCATGGCCTTGGAGTCCTCCATCTTGAACTTCCTCACAATGTCTTTGGTGTACTTTGCTTGGTGCACGAATGTTCCTTCCTTGGATTGCTTGATCTGGAGGCCGAGGAAGAACTGCAACTCACCCATCATGCTCATCACAAATTCCCTGCTCATGTCTTCTGCAAACCTTGCAACCAAAGAGTTAGACGAGCCACCAAAGACAATATCATCCACGTATACCTGCACAATCAGGGTATCTTTGCCCTGCCTGAGGAGAAACAAGGTCTGATCGACCTTCCCCATCTCAAAACCTCTCTCAAACAGGAACCCCCTCAACCTACCGTACCAAGCTCTAGGCGCCTGCTTCAACCCATACAGCGCCTTCCTCAACTTGTACACCCAGTGGGGGTACTTCTCACTCTCAAACCCCGGTGGTTGCCTCAAATACACTACTTCCTCCAAAATACCGTTTAGGAAAGCACTCTTGACATCCATTTGGTACAATTTGAACCCTTTAGCCACGGAAAAGGCTAGAAGGATCCTAATTGCCTCCAAACGAGCTACGGGAGCAAAGGTCTCCTCGTAGTCGATCCCCTCTTTCTGACTATACCCTTGCGCCACCAACCTCGACTTGTTTCTCACCACTTCTCCTTTCTCTCCTTCTTTGTTTTTCCACACCCATTTTGTCCCAATCGGCTTACACCCCGGTGGAGGATCCACCAACTCCCAAACTTGGTTTCTCTCAAAGTTCTCCAACTCCTCATGCATCGAATTAACCCAATTGTGATCAGATAACGCGTGTCCAATGTCTTTGGGCTCAAAAGTAGCAACAAAAGCAGCATGAGCAAAGCGAGAATTGTTTCAAACCCTCGACAGTGTAGTGCGTTCATTGATGTCGCCGATGATTCTCGAAGCTGAGTGTTCCACTTGAACTCACCGGGGAGGTTCTCGCCTTGATGCTACCTCCCTCTCAACAGCAGCTTCGCCTTGATCTGGGTTTGATGTTGTAGGTGTGGGAGAAGGGCCGTCCACCACCATAGTTGAAGTAGTCTGTACATGTTCAGCCGCAGGTGCCACACCACCATCTTCATCATCTCCATGTTCACGCTCCTCCTCCTGAAAAATCTCCTCGCCAAGTTCCTCGTCACCTGCACACTCAAAAACAAGCTGACTACGTGGTTGTGTCTCGTCGAAGGTAACCTCGCAAGTCTCCACAATTTGGTTAGTTTCAAGATTGAGCACTCGAAAGGCTCTAGAATGGGATGCGTAACCAAAGAAAATGCCATCGACAGACCTAGCCTCGAACTTGTCCAACTTCTTACCTTTCTTCAGGATAAAGCATTTACACCCAAACACGTGAAAGTGACTCACCTTGGGGGTTCTACCATGCATCAACTCGTAGCAAGTTTTCTTCTTATGCACCCTGAGGTAAATCCTGTTCGACACATAGCACGCGGTATTCACCGCCTCAGCCCAGAACCTTCTCGGAGTCCTATGCTCATCGAGCATCGTCCGAGCCATCTCGCACAAGATTCTGTTTTTCCTTTCAACCACGCCGTTCTGGGGAGGCGTATACAGACTCAAAAACTGGTGTTCAAGACCCAAGTCATGACAAAAGGTTTCGAAGCAAGAGTTTTTAAATTCCGAGCCATTGTCACTGCGGATCGCTCGTATGGCATCTCCGTGCCTCTCGTTTCTCAACCTCAAGACAAGATGTCGAACAAAACCGAACGTCTCCCCTTTCTCCTCAAGAAAGAAAACCCACGCATACCGAGAGTAGTCGTCCACCACAACCAGGACGTACCACTTCCCACCCACGGATCTCACACGAGCTGGGCCAACAAGGTCCATATGGAGCAGCTCGCATGGACGCTCCGTCATCACATCGGTGAGGGGTGGATGGGAAGCAGCTACCATCTTAGCATGCTGACACGGTGCACAAACCAACTCTTTTTCAAACCTCAGTCGTGGCAATCCTCGGACCAAATTGAGTTTACTCAAGTGAGACAAAAGGTCAAGACCCAACTTCCTATGCCACTTCCACAACTCACTCGAAGAACCAGCCAAGAAACAACGAGCCACACCAGAAGACTGAGAGAAATCCGCTCGGAACACTTGACCCTCGGGAACGACCATGCAAACTAGGTCCCCTCAAGAATCCAAAATCCGAGAACCACCAGGCCGAAACAACACCTCAAAACCCTCATCCAAAAGCTGGGAAACGGAAAGCAAATTGAATCCGAGCGATTGGACAAGAGCAACACGCCTAAGAGTGACCTTCTCACTTACCTTAATCTCACCTTCTGAAAGCACACGCCCTCGCCCATTATCCCCAAAGGTGATGTATGTCTTGGACACCACCGGGACGAGACTTGAGAACCACCCCTTGTCTACGGTCATATGCCTCGAGCAACCGGAGTCAATCAACCAAACGTTCCTCAAGTCTCCCACCTGAAATTCAAAAACGAGCACGTGAGTGAACAAACAACTATGCACTGGGGTTAGTACCAAAAGAGTAAAACCAGTGCCGAGCCATTTGCTCCAAAGTGGGGTTAGCACAAACCAAATCATCACGCTTATCAAAGCTACCACCACGAAAGCCACCACGGGAACCACCATGAGGGAACCACCCCCGTCTCATTGGAGGAGAACGAAAACCACAAAAGGAAGACCGTGGACCGTTCCTCCTCTCAAACTCAAAGCTACGACTCCTCCCACCCTCGTATTGAGCACGAGGTGGAAAACGTCTAGCAAACTGACCACCTGCAAACTCTGCACACCAACCACCAGAACCACGATCACCAGAACCGAACCGAGCATCCGCACGAGCACGGAAACCGAACTGCTGTCTGCCCAGACCAGCACTAGTCTGACCGGTGGGGTGCACCGGTCTGACCGGTGGTGCTCGGCCAGCAGCACCACCTGTCACCTTTCGATCTCCCCGAGCCGGAACCGTCCTCACAATCACCTTGGCCCTGGGCATTTGTATACGAGGCTCAGGTACACCATTTGAAGGGCGGTACCTATTCTTGTTAGCCCACTCCTTAGCCATTCTTTCCTCACGCTTCCTCTTGAAGCAAAACTCACCCTTGTGACCATCTCTCCCGCAATAGTCACAATGAAACTGTATGAGCTTAGGTTTTGGCTTGGGTTGGGGCTGCTCACTTGGTTTCTCCTCACTCAGCTTCTCACCCTTCTTCTCTCCAACCACACCCTCCTTAGGGCTTACAAATTTTACCGGTTTTTGGAAATCATTTGTTGGGCGAGGAAATATGGGAGGATCTGGGGTTGTCAAGTTTGTTTCTCAGTGGGTAGGGCTTAGGAGCGTAGGCATTTTTGTGGAAGGTTTTTGGTGGAGCTAGGATATCACCAATCTTCTCTCCTCCCTCACCACTACACTCTCCAACCTTCTCCGAACCAAGCGCTTGCCCATCATAGCGCTTGTATGCCTCTATCATCATCCTAAGCTGTGGTTCACGACCCGACAACCAACCCATCATTTTCCTCAACTCATCATTCTCATCCTGCAAGCGATCCACATAATGTGCAAGTTTCAGATTTTTCAAAGCATGCAATTCACAAGTAGAGCAAGAAGTGGGAACATGTTCTTTCAACTTAGCCTCAAGAGAAACAGTATAACCATGCATCTCATCAATCTTTCCATGCAAAACAGGGTAAGAAGTGCAAGCACCTAGCAAAGCAGGTCTAGACTTAAGCTCAGCCACTTCAACCCTAAGCACATCTAGTTCATCACAAGTAGAGGCATGCTTATCCTTAAGAGCAGTAAGATCAGCTAGGTACACAGAGCAATCACAACAATCAATCTCATCAGAAACCACAGGTGAAGCCTTAAGCGAATCTATCTCAAGCTTAGCATCAAGGTTCTGGGTTTCAAGCTCAGCTACTCGGTTCCTAGCATCTTCTAGTGAGGCCCTAAGCTCTTTTCTCATCTTCTTTGCCTCTCTAAGCATGTCATCACGATTATCAAGCAACTTGCCAAGACGCTCATTCTCCTCACGCAAGAAGGGAAGCTCGTCACGTACCTCATCCTCGGAGTCGGAGTCCGAGTTGCTCTGGTGACTCTTCTTGCTACCGGAGCTACGAGCCATGCCACAGAAGCCATCTCTCGCGTAGCAGCTCAGCCCGCTCAAGTTCTTGGATGACTTCTTGTTCTTGCGCCGATCACCTTCATCTTCATTGCTGCTCGAGCTCGAGGAAGAGTAGGCGAAGCTGGAGTCGACGTCGCTCGCCCCGACCATCGCTCGGGCCTTCCTGCCGCGACCGTCCTTCTTCCTCGATCGTCGCTCGTCCTTGTGCTTGTTCTTGTGCTTGTGATCGCGCCTTGATCGGTACTTGCCATCCGTCTTCGACCGGTTCTTGTAGCCGTCCTTGTTCTCCATCTTCTCCAGACAGTCGGCGACGAAGTGTCCTGGCTTGCCGCACTGAAAGCATGTCCGTGGATTCCTCCTTGTGTTCACCCGGTTCTCGTGCAACCTCTCGAACCGCCTGGTCAGCAACGCCAGCTCGTCCTCTCCGAGCACATCGAACTCCTCGTCTGGCAAAGACATCAAAGAAGACAGAGAGTACATCCTGGAGGATGCGTTAGCATTAGACTTAGCACCTTTGCCACCGACGAGAGCAAGACTATGAGAATCAGTCGGGCTCTCGAGCTTGGCTGTCATACCACGGTCCAACTCAGCTGACTTGAGCTTCGAGAATAGCTCGTTCACGGTCAGGGTGTCATACTTCTCGGACTCAAGAATAGCCTCGACCTTTCCGTCCCATACGGTGCGATCCAACGAGTGCAAGAGCTTCATGGCTCTATCATGATCATCGTATGGGAGCACGGCCACATTGGCTCTCATGTTGTTCACCACAACCGTAAACCGCTGGAAAAGAGCATCGACGGACTCGCCGGGGAGATGAGTGAAGTTCTCGTACTCTCTCTGGTAAGTCGCGTACATCCGAGCCTGAACCTGAGCATTCCCAGCATGAGCATCCTTCAACTGCTCCCAAATCCTACAAGCTAAGTCCTCTGTCTGAACCCGATCGAATTCGGATTGACACAGAGCACGAAACAAGTAGTCGACCGCCTTGTTGTTGGCGTCGAACATGTCCCTCGATTCCGGAGCAAGGAAGTTAATCGGATGACCATAAGTTGTGTTCACCGTAACGTCCCAAAGGATCTAACCCTTACCGCGGAGGAAAGCCGCCATCCGCCTCTGCCACATCTGGTAGTTTTTGCCATCGAAGTGCGGAGGACCCGAACCCCGTTCCTTGTACGCCATCCTTGGATCTTAGACTGGTTAGAATCCAAAGATCTGTAACCAGCTCTGATGCCACTTGAAGGACCGGAAAGGCGAACCAGAGAGGGGAGAGTGAATGGGAGCCGATAAAAATTCTTCTCGAAGGAGATGAGAACTCCAACAAGACGAACAAGGCTTCTAAAACACGTCTCTGACTCAACTACCCAAGTTGGTCAAGACCACGCAGCCACTAGAGTGCTACTGGTCCTAGGAACCAACAACCACCTAGATCTACTCGAGAACGCAGCGGAGAAAGCAACTCGAGCACCACTGAACTGCACCGGTCAGACCGGTGAGCAGCACCGATCAGACCGGTCCCTACTGGAGCAACCTGGCAAAATTTGAGAACTTCCACAGAAGGCTCCTACACCGGTCAGGCCGGTGTAGTTCGCCGGTCAGACCGATCCAAGCCAGGAAATCCCAAATCCACCAAACAGACCTACCGAGCTCCAAAACTGACCAAACTCGAAACAGCAGCAACACGAGACAACAAGGAACACACCAAGACGTTCACCCGAGCAAAACTCAACAAAGAGTCTGCACCGGTCAGACCGGTGTGACCTGAGCTCTCGGGATGAAAAGCGCCCGCGGGTCAACTCCCCAAATCCAACTCCCGATCTCTCGATTCGCTCCACGGATTCGCACAAGACTTTGGGGATAGTAGGAACACCTCATGGGCACTCCATAGCCAAGATTTGGTCCACCAAAACTTGCTAGAACGAGAGGAATCGAAGGATTTCCACCAAGAACGCCTCTAACCCTAGAGCCAAGAAAACCCCAAAATTTAGCCCCTTTACTCACGGATTTGGGAGGGGAATCAAAGGGAAAAGAACCACGAAGGGTTCATGCATACATCCCCCACCAAATCCCAAAGAGAAAGGTCTCAAAACCGCCACAAGAAATTCGCCAAGAAAAGGCTCCGAAAATCACCAAAAAGAGAAAACGGGAAGAACACAATCAAGCCTTGAGGAACCACACCGAATTATCTATACATACCAAGAAGGTTCATACAAGATCTAGCTTCCGCCTGATCATCCTTCCCTCTCACAAGATCTCACCATGAAGCTCTCAAGCTAGTCCTAGAAATTCCAAATGAAAAAATGGAAGAGGAAAATAGCAAAACAAAATGAGCTAGGGTTCTAAGAGATGGCTGCCATCCTCTCACCACTTGGGTTATATGGAGGCTAGCCAAAAGACTAAATTACCCCTAAGGCCTAATACTAGGATACACACCCCCGAGGGGCACTTTGGGAATCTTTGTCTTCGCACCATCGGACGGATGCCCAGCGACCGCAAACTTGCTTAGCCTCGACGCAAGCCTTGCGATCCCGACGCGTGTCCCCCGCTTCGAAGTCTCCGGACTGCGTCGTCGCACACCGGTCAGACCGGTGCTCCTCATCGGTCAGACCGGTACCCACCGGTCAGACCGGCCTGATGCTGCTGCACCTCCGTCTTCGGTCTTCGGTCTTGTGGATCAACCAAGGAACCCAGTGGTTTTCTGGTGAACCACAGGAAACCCCGCGAACTCGGTGTAGCCTCCGCCAATCTTCACTCATGACTCAGCTCCCACGTAGTCCCGGCTCGACCTTGGTTTTGAGGCTCAACCAAGAAACCGTCCATGACTTCATCTTGCCATTCTTGCCACCATGCGGCCCGCACTTGACCCCGCTGGCCACCGGGTCCCTTGAACCAAGCCTACTTGTCTTCTCCACACCTGGAGGCCTCACCAGCAACGACCTTTCGTGCTTGTTCTTCACCTGCACCAACACCAGTCAAGCCGCAACTGGCACCTGTAATACTTAGCCAAGAATCAGTCCACACCACGTTGTCAATCACTCATCACACCAGGAAGCGACCATCCACCGGTCCTTGAACCACACAGACCCTCAGCCGTCCTCGACCCTGTGTTTGCCCCGCGCCGTCCAAGCCCTTGCCGCCGCGGGGAGCTCGAAGCACGACATGCTGCCCCGCGTTGCGCGCCCGCCCGCATGCCGCAACAAGCTCGTTAGAGTCGCGGCGAGGAGACCCTTTCGCCGCACCGCCGCCGCACAGGCGGCCCACGTACACCGACGCTTCGTGCGTGTAGTCCGTGCTCACGAACAACGCTGCGCAGGCCAGCTCCCGCGAGCTCCGCGACGGTGGGGACCTACCGTACGACGCCAGGCTCTGCACTCCCTGCCAGGCCTCGCCGTCACCGCGCCGCACGCCGAGCCTCGCCGTGGCCACGCCGCCCGCCAAGCCTCGCCTTAGCCGAGTTCTCGCCCATGTGCCGCGCCCCGGCCGGTCGCGGAGCTCGCGTCGCCTTCCTGCGCAGCCTCTGGCCGGCCCTCGCCCGCGCGCCGCCCTGGCCGACGGGATCCTTATGGGGTCTGGGACGACGCGCTCGTTGGTCGGTGATGCTCTGGACATGGCTTGCAGCCCCCGGTGGCGACTGATTCGGGGATGAACCAAAACCGGCGCCGCTCGCGGCTCGCCCGACACTTAACGGAGGGTGGCAGCGGGACCGGGAGGCGCTAGCGTACACGGCGAGGATGCCGGATCATGCGTTGGTAGGAGGCAGAGCAGAGGACGGGAAGGAGAAGGAAGAGGCAGGGGGCATCTTTGACATTTTGGCGGGCTAGGCCCACATGTCAGGTCACATAAACGGTGCAAACTGGACGGAATGGGGATGGAATGGCGTAGAGGGCAAAGAAGTTCAGGTGGATAGCACACAGGTGCCAAGAAATTTTTTAGTGGCACACAGGTTTGAATCAACTTTTTTAATGGCATACAGGTAAAAGACTCACATTTTACGGTACCTCGGTTCATGTTTTACTCTCTTCAACCGTGAGTCTGTTGGCGGACCTGGTGACTACATTCGGGCCGCCCAATCCAACCCTGGCACGGGCCCGCCTGTCACCGTGTCGGACACTATGCTACATTGTGCCGCACCGGGCCAGCCCATGGGCTGTAGTGACGGCCCAGGTCTTGGCCCATGGGCCTACTTCGTACCGGGCTAGCTCGCAATAGCCCGATCCTACGCGCGCTCGAGCGGCTCGGAGCCCGCAACACCTGCTGGAGCCACCAAGGCTGCCCCTCGTTGTGGCTGCTGCGAAGCAGCGGGGGTTGGAGGGGAGGCGGCGGCCGGTGGGGGATGGATCACTGGAGGGGAGGTGGTGACGGCCTTCGCCGCGAGTAGGGCACGTGGGCCTCCGCAGCAGGCAGGGCAGGTGGCCTCCGCCGCAAGCAGAGGATAAAGGAAGCGGCGACCGAAGCCGGCGTTTGACCTTTGAAGAAGAGGAGATGGGGAGGCCGAGAGAGACGCGCGCAACGTCGACGGTGGACGAGAGCAGGTGGCAGCTTGCAAGGGAGAGGCCAAGAGGGGCAGGCGGCGGCTCAGCGGAATCCTGGGTGGCGGCGGAGTGGAAAGACTTAGGATTTGAAAGGGACGATGTTATGCAGACTATTAGCGGATCGGCCTGCTAATTTCGTGTCGTGCTAGGCAGGGCTGTCCGGCGTGCTGGGGTGACAACCCACACCCGACACTAAGTGGCGGCCGGTGCGCGGGCCCGAAGGTTAATGGGATGGTCTGGGCTCGGACTGGGCCAAATTAACGGGCTTTTAGACCGGCTGTCAGCCCAGGGGCTTTTTGACAACTGTACCGGTGACGCACGCGCTGCTGCCTGCCAAATTTTTAATGCACGCAATCAAAAGAGGTTGCAAAGCTGATGCGGCACCGTCAAAAGAAAAATCTCAAAAACAATTATTATATTGAAAAATGGATGACGACAAGAAATAAAATAAAATATGTTTCACGACCCTTTTTAATGGGAGCATATCAGGTGGAAACCAACCTCTCCGTGCAAACTATGAAAACTTCAATCTGATCCACACAATGTTGATCTAAGGGAGCGCTCATGGGAGATGGGAGGGGGGATTTGCAAATCTCATGAGAGGTGGGATTGGTGATTTGCAAAGGTGCTTTTGCAAATCAACCCTCCCACCTCCCATGAGCGCTCCCTTAGATCAACATTGGATGGATCAGATTGAGTTTCCATAGTTTACACGGAGAGGTTAGTTTCCACCTGATACGTTCCCTTTTTAATAGCCGACCTCGCCGTCCGGGGTTGCAGCGCGAGTGCAGGGAGGGGGGAGCCGGAGGCACCACGAGCGCTCCCAAGAATCAAGATCCCGTGCCCTCCAGCCTCCGCGGCGGCACCGCGTCTCGTCCTCCTTCGCGCCGTGAGATCTTGGCTGAGGTGAGGAAGAGGAAGGAGGGATCGCCATGGCGTTGAGGGCGTCTCCCGTGCCGCACGTGGCGGCGGCGCCGGTGCCGCCGCGCGGCGGGCGAGGGAGGAGGGCGAGCGGGGCGGTGGTGGCCATGGCGTCCACCATCAACAGGTGAGCCCCCCTGGACACCTGGATACCTTGTCGCTTTGCCTTGTTGTGATGTGATCTGCTGGTTTTAACGAGGTGGGTATGTGCTTGGTGGAAATGGTTTGGGTTGTTGGGAGCCGCCACCACCGTCTTTGGGTCGGCGAGATTCGTGATCTAGGTTGGGTTTGGGGAGGTACAAGACAACTGTTGGTTGGTCCGGTGGGTCGACATGAATCGTTGGCGGAAAGTTCGTCTCTGCGTTTGATTCGTGATCTGGGCTGCGCTGGGTTGCCACCTTGCGGTTTTGCCCCTATCCCAGCCGAGCCAGTGTTCTTGTCGAGATCCAGGGTTTCGGAATGATCGATCCCCGGGTTGTCGTCTTGATCTCCGTGGCGATCCTGCATTCCTGGCCGTGATCTGGGCGGGAAGTTGGTGATCCGCCTTGGATTCGGTGAACAGAGTTGCATTTGTGGCTGTATGGGTACCATGCAGCAAGTAGTTGGTTGTTGATGTCTCCACTTGTTCGAATCTGCTGATGGCGATAAAGTTGTCCTTCACTTGAAGAAATGGTTGGCTTATGTTCTTAGTTTCCGATGTTGCATTTAAACGAACAATTGAAATTTGTCACTTTCTATTCCTTGATAACAACTTGTTCAAGATAATATGCAGTAGGAGAGTAGGAGTTTGTCAGCCTCATCAAGAATGCTTCTGAAATGTACATGGTGAAATTGGAAAAACTTATTCATGACTGATTTATGGTTTAATATGAATTTTGGAGCATATTAGTTGTGCTTTACTTGGTCAAGCTACTCATTCTTACTTGGTAATTCTGGTAAAAAAATCTTGTAAGAATGTTTACCTTTATATGTTGCAATTGTGACATTAGCACATAAACCCACCACCTTTTGATATGCCTATGTCTGGAAAATTCTACCACTTATGGTTGCAGTTTAAGATGCTTGCCCTGTTAAGGCTAAATGGTAAATGTCTTAGACAAACTATCTATGAAAATATCAGAAGCCTTTCATTGACATATTGAAAGGAAACTTTTTCACTGCACCACATGTTATTTATTAGTTGCTAAGCGATTTTTTTGGTTACGGTCAATTTTCTGCAAGAAACATGTGGAATTGCTTGTCTACAATTTTTTTGGTAGATGTTTCTGCAAGAAACATGTGGAAATTTCCAGTCTAGAGAATTTTATGGCGTATAGTTTGTTGGTAACTGAGTGCGTTTTTTTGTTCGCTCTGTTTTAAATTGATCTCCTTACCAACTACTTTCTTCTCCGTTGCCCCTTTTTGTTTCTGATTATGTCATGTTGCTTTTCTTAGGGTCAAAACTGTGAAAGAACCCTATACTCCACCACGAGAGGTGCATCGCCAAGTTACCCATTCACTTCCAGCCCAAAAGAAGGAAATTTTCGATTCACTTCAACCTTGGGCCAAAGATAACTTATTGAACCTCCTGAAGCCGGTTGAGAAATCATGGCAGCCACAAGACTTCCTACCGGAGCCTTCTTCTGATGGGTTTTATGATGAAGTCAAAGAACTGAGGGAGCGGGCGAAGGAAATACCCGATGAGTATTTTGTTTGTTTAGTTGGTGACATGGTTACTGAGGAAGCATTACCTACCTATCAAACAATGCTCAACACCCTTGATGGAGTTCGAGATGAAACTGGTGCAAGTCCAACTACTTGGGCGGTATGGACGAGGGCATGGACAGCTGAAGAGAACAGGCATGGAGATCTCCTTAATAAGTACATGTACCTTACTGGACGGGTTGACATGAAACAAATTGAGAAGACAATACAGTATCTGATTGGTTCTGGAATGGTAAGCACTATGACATTGGTATCTTTTTCTACTCCTTTTTGATTTATAGCTCTCGGTGAATCATGAATTTACCAACATCATTGAAAGTATTGATTGCATGAGAGACATGATTTCTAGTTTTAAGTTAGCAAATGCTAAGTATAAGTGTATAACATGTTGGGTATATATAAGAATTGGGGAAAATATCATGTGTGGTTGCAATTTTAGAAAACTGGATGAACATAAGCACGAGCATAACATCTTTTTTTTTAAAAAAAATTCTTATGCAGGATCCAGGAACTGAGAACAATCCCTACCTGGGTTTCCTTTACACGTCATTCCAAGAGAGAGCAACATTTATTTCTCATGGCAATACAGCAAGGCATGCCAAGGAGTATGGTGATCTCAAGTTGGCTCAGATATGTGGCACAATAGCAGCTGATGAAAAGCGTCACGAGACAGCCTACACCAAGATAGTCGAGAAGCTCTTTGAGATCGATCCTGACTACACAGTGCTGGCTTTTGCGGACATGATGAGGAAAAAGATTACAATGCCTGCTCATCTCATGTACGATGGGAAGGACAAGGACTTGTTTGAGCACTTCAGCTCAGTGGCGCAGAGGCTGGGTGTCTACACCGCTAAAGACTATGCCGACATCCTTGAGTTCTTGGTCCAGAGGTGGAAAGTTGCGGATCTCACTCGGCTATCTGGAGACGGGAGGAGGGCGCAGGACTTTGTCTGTACCTTGGCACCAAGAATCAGGAGGTTGGATGAGAGAGCTCAAGCAAGGGCGAAGCAGGCACCGGTTATTCCTTTCAGTTGGATTTATGACCGCGAGGTGCAACTTTAATCGAGAGCAGTAGGCAGTGGGAGCACATCCTATATTTGTTGAGCCCCGGGGTTATCTATAAGAAAGCAGCCTTTAGGTTATCTAGCTGGGTAGAATTCAACTACTTATCGACCTCACTCGTGCAAAATATGCTATCAGTTGTCTTGTAAGTTGCAAGTTTGGATCTGGTGAAAGACTTATGTTGGGTGCCTTTTCTGGCAGCCATGAACCGCTCTTGCAGCTAAGTAAACTCGTGTTGTATTGAATACGTGAACTGTGAGATTTACAGGACGTCTAAGTTCCAAAGTAATAATATGGAAGTGTATGGACAAGCTTGCTATGGTGCATGTTGAGAATCTAAGGTTAAGTACTTTGTGTTGCTGGACCTCTCAACATCTTTTTTTGACGCTCAAACAGACTATTAACTGATAATGGTTATATCATTGTATAAAAACTGAATGATAAAACTAGGGGGATCATCGTCACAAATACAATTATCTTTTGTAACCATAGCCCGCCTAGCTAACTCATGTGCCACTTGATTTGCATCCCTGCTCATGTTCAATAGATATCTCCTGAAAACTGCTCCAAATAGTGGTGCATTCATCATATATTGTTGCTGCTGAGTATGCTGTGAAACCTATCTCATAATCTCAGCAACTTCCATACAATCATCTTATGTGTTGAGCTATTATCAATCCCTCCTTGAGAGCTATTATCAGCCATTGGGGCATCCACAAGGTGAGAGATAAATGTGGAACATGCTGCAATCATAGCTCCCGATCCATCCCTGATAGTTGCACCTGTGCTTCCACATCCCCCATCGTCGTCAAATGAAGCATCACTGTCCTTCTGAAGGTTTCCTCCATCCTTGCCTTGTTTTCTGATGTCATCTTGACATTGAAATATGACAACCAGTCCGTGCAAATTATCAGTGTATGATCGTTGCAAATAGAGAGGCTGTGGTGCAACGAATTCCTTGTAGTTATATCAGTGTATGATCGTTGCAAATAGAGGCTGTGGTGCAACTAATTCCTTGTAGTTAGGAACTGATTCTCAAAATAGGACACAGACGCTTCTTTTACAGTTCTCTAAAACCATGAACCGTTTGGTTGAGCCGTTTGGCAAAGATTATTTGTTTCTCCAAATGAAGCCAAAAAGAACGCAAATTATGAACCATGCATTTACTCATCAGATTACCATGGTTCAAACTTTGCAAAAACCTATCAACTATCCAACAATCTCTTAAAGAGAAAATCACCCCCTAATGTGTCTGACACATGATACCAAACAATTAGCTTATCCAATGGAATTAGTCTGTACATAATGTGAAACTGTAAACCACAAAGGTCAGCCGACTGGAGCTGCAAGATGTAACATGTGAGGGCGTGATCCTAACAAGACCGCAACTCTCGAATGAGAATCTCTTCAACAGCATCCACAAACCTTACAAGATGTTGGCGAATGTGCAGATCCAATCCGTTGGCCAGCTCCTAGCGCCCAAAAATCAAGATTAATCATTAGTATGTTTTAATAAAAAAAAAGAAACAAATGCACACAAAAGATAATGGACCCTCAACAGTAGAGCACATTCACGAAATAGATAATGAAAAAAAGATTGAATGTTGCTAAACAAACGTTAAATTTAAAGGTTATACTTAGTAGTAATAAGGATGAACTCGCTCATTCCAAAAGGATGTTTGATCCTGTTTCAGCTTCCAGCTTCTATGCTAAGGCCACGGTACCCAAACAAACACTTTAGGTTCGAAGTTCTTGTCTAAAATTCATCAAGTGAAAGCTACGTAGTTTGAACACCATGAAGTTAGAGTGGGCCTTTTACCCCCCCCCCCCCCATCGCGACAGATTAAGAGGTCCTTGTACAATGCTTCACATGCTTGCTTACTAGCACATGTTAATGTAGGTCCCCTGCAAATTATGTGAATAAAATGATATTTTAGAAGGAATTTCTTCCAGTTTAAGGGTTTCCTAAACCCTAACACATTCAATGTATATCACAGCCACGTGGACCATTCTAAGCAGTTCCAGCCCAAGAGCCTTTTTACCTTGGTCTTCGAAAGCAGACTTGAAGCCATATTTGTTGGATGGGTCCCTGAATTGCGGAGTGAAATTAACTTCAGACCATACGAACAAAGTGGCCAATCAGAAGATATCTTAATGGACGCATCGATTCCACGATCCATATGAGCTACGATTGCCTCCTCTTTGTCGAAGTACTCAAAAGAATGCCTGCAAGAAAAAAATGCAGGGTTTCTCCAAAAATGTTAACCTGCATGCATACTAAGAAATAGTTTGAGATCCATGCTAAAGAAAGGCCACCTAAGATTCATTTGAGCTTCAGTTTGTCAGTACAACAGAGGTCTTGCATCAATTGTAAAACATCTCTTCATGAGGAGAATAATTATAAAATCATTAATTGTCATTACTGCAAATTAATGATTAAGTTGTGGTAATTGTAGAATAATAAAACTGAAATATATTCATGTTCACTATGATTACAAAGACGATTGATTACAAAGGAAGGAAGGATGTCAAAGGGGGGCACTGTGCAATCGCTTGGCCAAAGGTCACTCGACCTCCAGAGCTTGGCGGTTTGGGCATTTCTAATTTGCAGCAGCTTGGCTGGGCCCTTCGGGCAAGATGGCTGTGGCTGCAAAAAACCGAACCTGACAAACCATGGGCCTTCTTGCCTATTCAAGTGCATTATTCAGTAAAATCCTTCTTTTCTATTGCCATCATCTCGGAAGTGGGTAATGGCAGAAACACTCTATTTTGGACCGATAATTGGCTGCATGGGAAAAGTCTTGATCAGTTGGTTCCACACCTTTTCAACTCTATCTCTAATCAAGCTAGAAAGAGGAGGACAGTTTTTGAGGCCTTAACTGAAAGAAAGTGGGTCACTGATATAAAAGGGGCCCTTACCTTAGATGTCCTGGTTGAGTTTCTTGGTTTGTGGGATTTATTAGCTGAAAGGGTATTGCAACCTGATGTGGAGGATTCTCACATTTGGCGTTTTTCAGCTTCTGGACAATATTCTGCAAAATCAGCATATGATGCTTTGTTCATCGGAGCCATTCATTTTCAGCCTGGCAAAAGAATTTGGCAAAGCTGGGCACCTGGCAAATGCAAATTCTTTTTGTGGCTGGCTGCTCATAACAAATGTTGGACAGCTGATCGGTTGGCAAAAAGAGGATTGTCGCATCCTGACAAATGCCCCCTTTGTGACCAAGAGGAAGAGACTATAAATCACCTGCTTTTATCCTGTGTCTTTGCACGGCAGATCTGGTATGGCATTCTGCAGGGACTTCATCTACAAGTTCTTGCTCCCCAGATGGAGGACTCTTCCTTTGAGGATTGGTGGCAAAGAGTGAGCAGCAGGGTGGACGGTCTTGTGCAAGAGGGGCTTAACTCCATCATCATCCTTGTGGCCTGGACTTTGTGGAACCATCGGAATCGCTGTGTTTTTGATGGACTTCAGCCTAATGTGTATGCACTTATGTCCATCATCAGGGAGGAGATGAGAATGTGGGGTTCGGCTGGGGCTAGAGGAGTTAGCTTTCTCCTCGCCCAGCTACCACATGAGAAGGAAGTTGATGTGTGATAGGTCAGGTCCTGCCAATATAATGTATCTCTAGTAGTACTTTGGTAGGGGTTTTCAGGGCTTTCCCCTTCAAAAACCCTGTGTACCGGGGTCTCTTCCCCCCTTTTTTCTTCTTAATATATTGATACGCAGCTCTCCTGCGTATTCGATTTTTTTTTAGATATTTAGTAGGGACAAAAGGAATGACAAATACATACATGGAAAAGTTAGGTGTGTTCCATAGAGTCAATTGCTGACAGTTGTCACTGTTTTTAAAATTGTTAGGGCAATACCACTGATTCTAGAACTTGTTTGGTCTATGCCATTGGAGCCTTAATGCCATCTGGTCAAACAGTTTGACTGACAAAATGATCTCGATAACCTTTCATCTCTATACCCTTTTCTATCTATCCCCCACTTTTCTCTCATTTGCAGCCAGGGCTCACATTTCTCGACACACTTCCTCAAATCCTCACTCATGCCTTCGTTTTTCTTACTTTCTGTTCTCTCCTGAGCTTCACGGCCATCTTTCCTCCCCAGTTTCATGCTTGATAGCTGCCAGCAACGCCGGTGCTTGGGCACCAAATTCAACATAGCTCAGGGCACCTCTCAGGTCAGCATGGTCCCGACGCAGCTTGATGTTTTTTCTCGAACTACGACACAGCTTGATGCTGATATCGCAACACAATAAGGGAGCTACAGCTGCGGCCGAGCTCACCTACTTGGACTCTGCTATGCTGCTATGGTTCCAGGTGGGCCATCTCCATGACTGGAGTGAACAGTGGCAGATCCAGGTTTCGAAAGGAGGGGGCTGATCTTCTTCCTCCTCTCTTGATCCAGGGCAGAATGGGGGGGGGGGGGGTGGAGCCCCCACGCTGGATCCACCCCTGTGAGTCAACTAGGAATAATTGCTTGGGCCTGATGCTTGACCAGGATAGGGAGCAAGGTGAGATTAATTTGGGCATTTTGAATTACCATGTCAGCACAACAATCATGCTATAACAGAATGAGACGGTGATGGCAGGAACCAAGAGTTTCTTGAATCAATGCATCATCCAATTGATTAGTGACGTAAGTCACAACCAAACAATGATAATAGGGAAGGGGTCTATGATAGACAGTACAAACTCAGATATCACTATTTTCTTGCAGATAATAGCTTCAACAGTTATATATTCACAAAGTCCTAGTAATTAATTGCTAATTTTAGTAACAGATATATATACAAACTCTAAACTAGTTATTATAAAAATGCAGCATATGGAAAATCATTTCACCTGGAATTATTAGCATCATTCACTAATGATCGTCTTAGAGCATTGATTATAAAGCGGCATTGGCATTGCTGAATAAGCAATCCCAAGGATGGAGAAGAAATGACCTCTCTACAACAGCAGATAAACATTTTAAAAACAAATAATGGGAAAAAAAGAATACAGGGTAGTAGAAATGTAGATTAACACTGCACAGTAATGTTTTTTATGAATTAAATTTAACAACATGAGAAAGAAACTAACATTGACTGAGCCTAAAATGAGTTCTATAGCATCAACAGGCAACCATGATATGAGAGAAGGTTAAACTACATCGTACCTGGAGGACTTGAGCTTGTCAATCAGTATGTCTACGCATACATCATCAGGAAAAATCTGAAATCCAACATATAAACAAGATTTGTGCATTCTGTAAGTATATTTATCAAGATATGCATCTTTTAAATATAGTTTAAAGGGCACGAAGATGTTCATAATAGCAATAAAACCAAAACACTGTATCAGAAAACAAATTTACTATAAGATCACCTTTACATTCTTTGGTTCCATATTTCCATCAACTTCAATCAGCAGCTCATGGTCTGAGACAAACGAATCAATAGCACAATCCAATTTTTGTCCATAAATTACACAGCCTGATGCCAATGTAGGTGCCTTCAGGAACATCTTGAGACTATTGTCTTTAAAGTCTAAGACCTTTGCTTCAAATGGCAATAACATAGATTTAAGTTGCCACGTTTCATCAACACTGGATATAGAGAGGTAGAGATGCCAGAAAGAACCATCAATTCATAGCTCCGCAAATTTAAAAATCTAAACGAATAGCTGCTGTGATTATTCACAACAGTACAAAAAACATTAACAAGGAAATTGACTTAATGGAAAGAGATGTAGACTCTCTGAGTGGTGGTAATCTTAAAATGTGAATATGTGATTATGAAGACAGCAATCTTGAATACGCATGAGCTGAAAACAGATCGACCATGCAAAGATATACTTTAATGAATGGACATTGGACAATAAAATGCAAGAGACTGAATAACTGATCATGAGTTTGTGAATGATAATGAATATGTGCACAACAGAAAACCCAAGATGAGTTCATAAACTGACCCAGGCATGTGCGAATTGTTGGAACTAAAAATTCCTACAAAAGATTTCAAATAATGAAAGTTGGTGGGACTAATGGAGTGAAAATGAATGAGACACCAGAAAAAGTACATTAACTGGCTATCTCAATGCATTTGTTGATGATAGTGTTCCTAACATACATGAAACGATGTTTAAGGACACAATTGGAAAAGAAAAGCATTATAGAAGAAAATATTTTCCAAAACAGAGAATAGCAAAGTTTCTTACACTGTAAAAAAGAAGAAAACGTATATATATATATACAGTTTTAGCATCGCATAATTATTAGTAGAATCCAAGAAACTGGAAAAACTGATTATAGAATCCCTTTTGATGACAGCGAACCTATGATATGGTGTTGAAATTGTACCACTCAAAACATATCATTCGCATCATGGTCAACACAAGTGGATAAGAATCTTAATGAGCGCTGTCATTGTTAACATGGGATGGGTTAAACTACTTTAATTAGACCTTAGTTCCTTGTGTTCAGTATAAAAAAAAGTTTTAAAAAATCCATTACCTTTGTAGGCTTTGTAACATTTTAAGGTTCATCTTACTTTTTCCTATTTGATGATCAAGTTCCAAAACCTACATAATGAATTGAGTGAGTTCAATAATTTGAGGAAAGTGGAAACATGACTCCATAAAAAATACAACCACACCTCATACATGCAGCCCTTGTCAGTCACGGTTTGATTTCTACAAGAATCAGTAGAGTCTGACTGCCCTAGAGCAGGGCTTGCTTCAGAATGGTTGAAGCCCTACATCATGTGGGATGAAAGATTTTAAACATCTTCATGAAAACTAAGGCAATACTTGTAAAAGAAGTACCAAAAGTAGTACCAGACAATATGCATATTACAGCTATAGAGTACTTCAGATTAAATTAGTCGCACTCTTATTCATTTAAAAATAAAATAATTGATTTAAGCCAACAAAGTAAAATAGATTTGCATCAAACTCAGCTAGAGAACCTTTGATTCAAGCTTTGACAACAAAGACTCCAAAACTTCACTATCAACATCCAGCCGAATCATATCTGAATAACAAAGATAGTGTTGAATATAGATCAGCAATTAGCATACTACAAATCTAGTAAGAACTTGAAGGAGTACAAGCAAGAAAAATATGGGACAGAAAAGCGACCATTGGCTGTTGTCTCTGCAGTGATATTAATTTCATCAGATACCTTCCTGTTCTCTTCGTCTGCCAAGGATACCTCCTTTCTCATCTGTTCTAGGTGTGCATCTGTATGTGATACATGTCAAACAAATAGTGTCACACATTTGGAAGCAAAGGACCATATTCTCAATTGCACAATAACAAACAGATATTACAAGAAGGAACAAATGAATAATTCATACATAAAAAACATATGAAAACACAATAATCAAGAAAATACATTTACAAGCATCAGACTTGGAGCTTCTATTTGATACCTCCTTTCCCTACTTATATCCAAATCGATTAAGCAATGTCATGCTAATAGGTGCTTAACACTGATACTTCACTTCACAATTCACATGGAGAAAGAAACTTAGGAAATTAGATTAGATGACAACTGTTCAGATTGTTTTTGGCCTACAACCACCTGATGGTATAGCCCATTGGTTTGGAACTTGGCTACGAAGAACCGTGCGATGTTGGGCAATACGTTTGAGTCGAGATGATACTGTTTTTATATAAAGGCGTGATATATTCATATATGCAGGTCGTATTCAGGATTTCATGGGGCACGCCAATCATGGATGGATGTCTACAGAATGACTTCACACTAAGGTATCCTCCTCCCTTCACAAATTACAATGCTCAAACTTCATTGCTACTCGTTGGCATGTCAATTACAGCTGGAGGCTGAAAAGTATAACAATAGATGGTTGCATGTATGCCTTATCAGAGGCCTCCCGAATGAACAATATTCCCTCTTCTGAAAAAAAAAGAGAATAACAAACAATTCAGCTTACCCAAATCATCAATTGAAAATGTGGCGTTGCTCAAGTCGGGCACACCCATCCCTTCCTCAGCCAACTAACCCAGCTCACGAGAGAAACACAAGTCAATCACACCACCATAAAGGGTAGGTAAACCAAAGGGAACGCTCGCATTTGGGCAGCAGCCCATCCACCCTGACGCGCTCACCTGGTGGTAGGCGGAGTCCAAACCCAGCGCCACCTCCGCGTCGGCTACCTCCGCCTCCTCCTCCACTCCTCCCCGCCGCCGCCGCTTCAGAGAGAGCTGCTCCACCCGGCTGAAACGAGCACGCGAGCGAAACAAAAAGGGGGGCAAATGTAATAAGGTCGGGGAACCAGACCAGATCCGTGGGGCGGAGGACACGACCGAACGGAGAAGGGAGAGGAGGGTAGCGAGGGCCGCACCTCCTGATGGCCGCCGCGTCGAGGGGCGCCTCCTCGGAGCCCTGCGCCACCGCCATGGCTCCCGCCTCCGCCATGGCCGCCGCCGCGGCTGCACCCGCTCTCCCTCTCCCGCCTAGAGAGAGAATTCGGTTTTCGAAAAGAAACGGCGGAGAGAGAAGGAAACCGAGCACGTGAGATGAGCGGCCGCGATTTGTCGGATCCTGTCCTCCCAATCGGCCCGGACCCGCTGCGCTTAACGGGGCCCCGGTTGGGCTGCCCCGCGCACGCGCTGGGCTAGCCTAGGCCGCCCGATAAGCACGGGCGCCGCTAGCCGCCACGGCGCGCGCCCGTGGTGCTCCCCCGCGCCACTCACACCTCTTCCACCTCCTATATCTCTCCTGTTATCCCCCGCGCTCCGCCTCCGTGTACGGCCGGGGGACGAAAGCGTGGCCGGCGGCGGCGGCGCAGGTGAGGCTCTCGGTTCCTCCTCCCCTCCCCTCCCCTCCCCTCCCTCTCCTCCTCCTCGCCACGGACAGCCTTCTTGCTCCATTTTCGCGTGCATTTTCGCGGCTTCAATTCACAGCGTTTTCAGAGGAATCTCTCCGGCCGCATGATTCATATCTGATCATGCTTCGATTACGCAAGTTCCACGTCGTTTGATTTCTGCTGACTGATATTGTTTCGGTCTACTGAATTTCCCTGTTGAACTGCAGAGATTCAGAGACACGATGTCGCGGCACTGCGCGAATCGCGTCTTTCCAACCGGAGGTTCCAGCATCCTCCATGGTCCGAAATCTAGAGCTAGAGGAGCCGCCGGCCGCCACAGCACCGTCAGATTCAGGCCGTGCTGCGTCAGAGCTAATTTTTGGAGGACTGATCACTTTCCTATCAAGGTTACCCCGTCAGAGGTGATGCATAACTTATCACTCCCTTGATGCCTTGGTGGATTGCCTCTTGCTATACTGCTAACAGCATCAGGATTCTTGCGCGTGCATCTCAACAGATTATTGAGGCGCTGCGAGCGTCAGATGTTTTCGGCAGCGTCAGGAAATGGAGCAGGTTGCAGCTTGTCACCATGACAGGATTGGTGGCGTGTGTAGTTCTGGTAGTCCCTTCTGCCGACGCGGTGGACGCTCTCAAGACGTGCACTTGCCTGCTAAAGGAATGCAGGTGACTCGTCTTCATTATCTTAACTTGTTGCAGCACAATTCCAAGCTAGCTAGACATGGTTTGTTTGATTGTCCAAGTTTAGGGATTGCTATCTGCAGCGTAAGAATGCAAGACATTCTATTGGATACCACTTTTGAAGTTCATATATCATGAACGTTTTGCAGAGTGCATTTTCCATATTGCACTCCACTTTTTTTTCCTATTCTGCAGGCATATCATCTGTCAGCTTTCTTCATTGAACTGCAATTAAAGCACAGATGTTCATCGTTCCATCAAGTGCTGTTTCAATTTAATTTCAGTATGTTGGTACATGAGAACTTGGTTACTACTTGAAGCTACAAGTCCCCCTGTTCATACGTCTGTCATCTTTTTTATGACAATTAACTTAGATTGCAAAAAAAAAAAAAAAACTTAGATTGCTTTATACACGTTTCTTACCCAATCAACAAATTTTTTTTCCAGAATAGAGTTGGCCAAATGCATTGCCAACCCTTCTTGTGCAGCGAATGTAGCATGCTTGAACACATGCAATAATCGACCTGACGAAACTGAATGCCAGGTTATTACTAGAAACTTTTGATCCCATCTGAAGTCTGTCAGAAAAATAAGCTTTATATGCTTTGTTTTTATCATCCTACAGATCAAGTGTGGAGACCTGTTTGAGAACAGCGTAGTCGATGAATTCAATGAATGTGCTGTTTCACGCAAGAAATGTGTCCCAAGAAAGTCTGATGTCGGCGAGTTCCCAGTCCCTGATCCATCTGCCCTTGTTAAGAACTTCAATATGGCAGATTTCAATGGCAAATGGTACATTTCAAGTGGGCTGAACCCAACATTTGACACATTTGATTGCCAGCTTCATGAGTTCCATGTTGAGGGAGACAAACTAATCGCAAACATAGCATGGAGAATCCGCACTCCTGACTCTGGTTTCTTCACCCGGTCAACTGTGCAACGGTTTGTGCAGGATCCCTCACAACCCGGCATACTCTACAACCATGACAATGAATTCCTTCACTATCAAGATGATTGGTAAAAACCTCTTCTCTTAAAAAAAACACTATTGCCAATGTGTCATGCCTCAGATTTATTATCAACTTAATATTTTCTGATCTTTAGGTACATTATCTCATCCAAGGTTGAGAACAAGGATGATGACTACATATTTGTGTACTACCGTGGTAGAAATGATGCATGGGATGGTTATGGTGGTTCTGTTTTGTACACGAGAAGTAAAACTGTCCCTGAAACAATAATACCAGAGCTCGAAAGGGCTGCAAAAAGTGTAGGTCGGGACTTCTCAACGTTCATCAGGACTGACAACACCTGTGGTCCTGAGCCTCCTCTTGTGGAGAGAATTGAGAAGACTGTGGAGGAAGGAGAGAAAACCATCATCAGGGAGGTGAAGGAAATTGAGGGGGAGATTGAGGAGGAGGTCGAGGAACTGGAGAAGGAGGAGGTGTCACTGTTTCAGAAGCTGTCAGAAGGTCTCATCGAGGTGAAACAGGACCTGATGAACTTCTTGCAAGGGCTGAGCAAGGAAGAGATGGAGCTGTTGGATCAGATGAACATGGAGGCAACTGAAGTGGAGAAACTCTTCAGCCGTTCACTGCCCCTGAGGAAACTAAGGTAGCTCTAGCAGCAAGGACACGGAGAAAACAGGCCTTCACTGCCCCTGAGGAAACTAAGGTAGCTCTAGCAGCAAGGACTTGGAGAAAGCAGGCCTTCAAGTAGTGATCAAAGTAAATTCTATTTGCCGCAGAAGTACAGAGTAACAGATTGTTGAACAGACAGCAAACATTTTGGAATTTCTTTCCCCCCTTATTTTGTGCTCGCAACATGTTCCCAGATTATCCTACTTGTAAAGCATCAGAGATTATGTAACTTTTGTTGCCATATAATAAACAAGTATATATTTATGATACTTTTCATAATATATTTGAGACTACAGCTTACAATCTCTTGTGTAAGAATTGTTCGATGATGTAGTTTCATTTGCTATTTTGTCTCAATTTAAGCTCTTTCATTATGTGAAATCAAATGTTCGATTGATCACTTTAATTTACACATTTTATATATCTACTACTAATGCAACAGGGAACCTCCACTCCTATTTTAACTTAAAATATATAGCTACATATCTCCTAATTTCATTGGTTTTTTTTTAAAAAAAGAGATCCTCTCAAAAATTGATTATACTCAAATAGCTCTTCCAGAAACTCCAAGCTAGAAAAATGGCAGTAAAAGAACAACAAGAAAGCACTCTAGCTGATATCCATGTAACCAGTCCAGAATTTGCAGAGGCAATTTGAGAAATCTTTTAATCCATTTATCCACAAGGAAATACCTCGCTTCATACTTTACAAATCTAAATGGTATCATATATATGCTCCTTGTAAGCGAAGAACTTAAATGGAACCACTCAATTACAGATACATAATCACACCAACAATAGCAAACATGACAACTAGCACAGGAAGGAAGAGTCTGCAAGAATAGTGATCTTATAATCACAGGAGCGGCATAGGAAGTTGTCCAGAACTCTCGGAGATCATATTCTCAAAGTATGCAGCAAAAACATTTCTGGAGAAAAAAAAATGACAAACATCAGTCAACAGGATGTCCTTGCATCACATGGATAGTTACAGGAGTTTTAAGTAGGTTGCTCGTGTTTAATTTTCCATCATATTTATCTGAATAAATCCAAGGAACATTCACTCATCTGAATGATCTAAAGGCATCACAGTTCAATATTCTAGACTAAAACAAGGCTATGATTATTACTCTTGACAGGTAGTAAGAAGAGTATATCCCAAGTATTTGAGTGTTGACCATGAATCAAAACAAACAAAGACAATTAGCACACCATGCAGCTTACATGTCTACAAAAAATATCTTAATACAACTTACCAGTTACCATATAAGAATTTGGAAAGTGATACTTACACTGGAGTTGCCAGTATATTAAGTGCAGAATGCAGATAATGAAGTGTGACTTTCAGAAATTAATATGCTCTCAAATCTGAAGGTTACCACCAACTAGCTAGTGTATAGCTATAGCATACCTGTTGCGCCTTATTCTGCTCGCCATGGGAAGTGGATGGTTGCCTAGCAGAAGTGTTAGGTGATAATCTATCGTCCCTCACCCTGTTGAAGATACCAGTGTACTTTTCACCTGACGCTGCATTTGCATCATCCCATTCACCAAATGGTGGTACCGCCACTTCTTCAGGCTGGATTGACAGACGGGAGCAAAGAGTAAATTACTCTAAAGGCATTTCTAGCCCACTCATGCTGTTGAAAATGACCATATGGTATTATTACCTCATAGCCTCGGTCACTCGGCTTCATCCTGCTCCTTCCAGGGGTATGCTGACCATACCCTTCTGAAGATGCCCTCCTTTCTGGAGTCTGCATTCCAGTCGACCTGTGCTTCGGCTTTGATTGGTTGCTTGGCTGCATTGGTGAAGCAGATCCAGCAGCCGTTCTGTAGGGGCTTCTTGGTGCACCAACATTGCCCCCTTGTTCCCGCTGAAGATTTGAATGTCTTCGCGGAGCAGGCTCACGGTGAGTAGGGTGGTCGGAGGGTCGTTGGTGATCAGTTTCAGGTCTAGGTCGATGTGTTGGATTCCTTGGACCTTGGTTTTGAGGATCGGTTTTGTAGGCTGTTGGGTGCAAAGGTGACTTGCGAGGAGGCTCAGGGTTCCGTCTTGGATCATTTGGTTGAGCAGGAACTCCTGTTTTCTTGTTCTTCCGTGCATCCTCGAACTTTTGTGTGTAAGGGGTGTTTCCAGTGGTTTCCCAGTCCCCAAATGGAGGAATTTCAGATTGCTGTACAAAGCAGATCAATCGTTTATTTCAGTCAACATTCTGGAGTACTAGCATCATTGTATGCTGCTAGGATAGTTATCATTTCGTGAGAAAAGAATTAGCAATGACTTTACGGTTAGGACTCAAAGAGAAAGGTAGGACTGAAACCCACTATATACTGGAATGCAGACATGATTAATCTGGATCAAGTGCACGTAAATCTAGAATTGCACTATTTGCAGTTTACTAGTAGTTTTGACTAGATTTATATGGTCCTTTTCTCTTGCATTCCAAGGTGGCAAGGTGGGATTCCCAAACCAGTTAAGTGCACTGCTCATTCATCAGTAATTATAGATCTCTGTATGCTTCCCTGTGTCTTCCAGACAGAATATTTAGAATCATAACTATAGGTAAAAGTAACACACCCAACTGCGAAATGTCTAAAAATCCTCCAAACTGAATAAGTCAAAGGCAGAACAAAAGTATCAATCTAAACTAGTTCTTTCCTAACCAGTCAATTAGCCATAACAAGATAGACCAATTCCAAATGCCTTAAGAGTTAATCGAAATGTACCACACTGTACCAATGTATCAAGGAACATGATAAGTATGCAAAATCAGAAACTTTTTACTCACCGCCATCGGTCAATTTGGATCTGCGTCGCGGAATTGAGCACCTCCTGTGCAAAGAAAATTCTAGAACTCCCACCTGTTTTACCCAAATTCCTGGAGGAACAGGCGACAGAAGTGTCGATTTTACCCACTCTAGGACTTTTCCCCCAGAATGAGTTATCACAGTGCTCCTTTCATTTCAACCAACTCAACATGAATCACCAGAAATGAAGACCAGATTCTCCCCCCAAAAAAATATATAGCAGGACTCCAAGTTTAAGCCTTTTTTTGTACCAAGGATCAACTAAATATATACCCCGAATCACCCAAATTCTCGAAGAAGAGGACGGAGGATTGAAGGAAGCTCTGCCCTTCCGCCAAAATTCACCAAATCCTCCCAAGAAACACTGCAGGTGGCAAATTTGACGCCCCAACTCTACGGAGAAGCACCAAAATCACCACGGTGGATGCTGTCCAGCTACTCGAACTGAACAAGCATCCAACCACCGATTCTTCCTCCACCCCCAATTATAATTTTTTTAAAAAATCAAATTGTCTCATCGACAACACAGAGCAGCAGAAGCCGGCCCAAGGAAAAGTCAAAGTTGGATCCTTTGACGCAATACAGGAACAATCCGAATGCCCAAGACAATGGATCGAAAGCGAGTTCCTTCGCAGGAATCTCTCACGAGGAACACACAGAACACTCTCTAAGGAACTCAAATTTCTAAATCCCCCGCGGAAGAACCCAGATCGCCAAGAAAAGAAAAAACTCAAAGGCGGATTCTTCCTTCTGACTTGGAAGGTTCAGAAGCTTTCGTGTATATCCGCGCGCGCGGGGGAGGGGAGGGGGGAGAAGGAGCGTGGAATCCAGTGGAGGGAGGAGGGCGGAGAGGCTGCGGAGGGAGAGAAGAAAAGGAGGAGAAGGAAGCGAGGAAGAAGACAAAGACGTTGACGAGGGAGGGAGCGCCGTTGCTTGCCAGTTCGAAGCCTTCGAAGCTCCTTCTCTCTCTTTTCTTTTTTTTTTGTTTCTCATTTTCGGATAAAATTTGGTACGGATATTTTTAGGTATTCACGTCGGATCAGTTTGGATTTTTTTAATTTCTACTGATAAAATAAGTGAAGTACAAGTCGCTGTATGATTGGGTAGGCATGACTACAAATGCTCTTTTCAGCGGTTTCTTTTCACCAGCTCTTTTCACCAGTTAAAAGGGAAAAGAGAGAAAAAAGATACGTGTCATTTGGATAACTCCAATTCCAGCCTGCCAAAAACCAATATCCTATTTTTTCAAAAAGAAGACCAATATCCTGTCAGTGCTATTGAATCACATACTCCCTCTGTCCCAAAAAGAATATCATTTTATAAATTTTAGGACAGAAATTATTAAGAGGTAAAATGACCTCAGTTGTCCCTATTTATTTGCCATATTTGATGCTAATTGATTGTTGCGTGTGCACATCCACATGCACACATGCCAAATTAAGTAAAATGACATGCTTTTTGGGATAAATTTTGATTCCTAAAACGACAAGCTTTTTGGGACGAAGAGAGTAATCTCTAACATGTCATTTATTTTTTTTTAAATGGCATGAGAGCTACCTGTTGTAAACTGAATCAAGAAATACTTTAGAAATTATTGCAGACTTAGATTTTACTTGCAGAGAGTAATTTGATCTTTTATTCTTCTTTTTAACTAGATGGCATCAAATAGGTATCAGTTTTAGCAGTGATAATTTAGGATTAGTGTTTCGCCCTCTGGAGTAAATAAATGAATCAGTCCAGCCCGAAAACAACTTAGAAGTAGGTATGGCAAAACACGTAGGGGAACACACATAGGTGATGTTTCCCAACTCATAAAGAACAGAATAAGAGAATTACACATGGAATATTTTTTCACGTGAATTAGAGACACATTGCTTCGTAATGTACGTACAGTTGTACACTCGTGTATTGAATATAAATAATAGGCATCATGTTTTTTCATCTTTTAAAACACAACATAATACACATTTCGTGTTCATAATTTTACCATTTGTCCATATGCCACTGATTTACTCATCTAGGGTGACGTAAGGTTGGTGACCATGCATGACATCTTTTCTGGGTTAGTTTCCGTTTTGCAAGATATTAGGTGTCCGTCCAGATCGAGGAAGTCTTGGACCCATGGAGCTTTTGTGCTTTCACACCAGCAGCCGGCAACAGCGAGCTACGAGTACAAGGTACAAGTCAAAACCACACATGCTGATGAAGACAACTGCAGGAATCAGTGGCCATCAGATGATGACCTCGATCGAGATAACAAGGAGAAGTAAAACAAACAATTGACCAAATGTATCTATAACGCCTTATATTTGAAAATAAATTTTGAATGTGTGGATGCCTTATGTTTTAGGATGGAGGGAGCTTTCACAAATAAATTTTAAATAAGAGGTTTTTTATGGTGCTTATGTAGTATCTGGAAGTACTAAGAAGTATCAAGTGTTTTAATTTTTCTACCACCTAATTAATTAAAAAATAAACTAATTAAACAAAGGGTATTATTGTAATCTATTCTCTCATCTCTCTCTACTTCGCTTCTTCCCCATCTTCTGCCACCGCCCATCTCCTCTCGCATGGGCGCGCGCCACCGGCCGGAGGGCTCGCGCCACCGCGAAAGATTCGAATGTGGCGGCCTCCATGGCCGCCAGCGCGAGTCACGTCCAGCCGCGACGCCTTTCATGTCCGACAGGGAAGCTCCGGCCGCGGCGCCCTCTACGACAGGCAGAGCCAGCTCTGGCCGTGCATGGCGAAGCGGCCGTTCCAGACGTGGACGTCGGCGCTCATGAGAATGGCGGCCGTGGTCACGAACCAGGTGAGCCGGGACCTGTTCTCGCCCTGCGAGTGCGAGAGGAGACCGTCGTTGCGGGACGCCTCGACAACAAGCATGGACACGCTGCAGGCCGACGCTGGAGGCCGGCTGCCATCGTGCGTTGCCGCGGGAGGCCTATGGCGTGACGGGGTTGTGGCCCCGGGTTGCCGAGGACGGCGCGTGGAGCTCCCTCGGCGTGGCGCGGCCGTTGCCTGAGGTCGACGTGTCTCCCGGAGTCCCGGGGGACGACGTGTGGACCTCGCGCGGCCGTGGCTCGCGTCGGCGAGATCGACTTCTCCCGGCAGCACGGAAGCAGAGGCCGTCAGAGCGACCGTGAACCGCGGCCCTTGAAATCGGCCAATCACTCGGTGCTTGGTGCCTCGGGCCAACGACAACGGGAGAGCGAGCAGACGCTGCTGTCCTCGCAACCCTGGCCGGACGCAGGTAGGGACTTGGGACACACGCACATGGCGCAATAGGAGCCAGCGCACGTCGCCACCGGCGAACTCACCTGGGAGAACGTGCTGTCGTCACCGCTGCTGCCTCCGGGAGCTCGCAGCCATGCGCGCCGCCGCTGCCCCCGGGAGCACGTCGCTGCTCCCTCCGGGAACACGCCCCTGCTCTCCATGGGGAGCTCGCCGCCGGGACCGCGCCACCGTCCAGAGGACTCGAAAAGCCGCAGCCAAGCAAACCTGCAGGTGGAAGAGAGATAGAATGGGGCCGGTGCCGTGGCGGCCCGCCGCGAACGAAAGACTGATAGCACCGCGTGCCAAGCCGCTAGTTTTAATTAATATTGCCGCGTGCAGCAAAATATGGTGATGGTGATGAGCATGTCGTGCAAGATGAGCTCGTATGCATCGACACGCAGCTGGAGGTCGGCGGCGACGCTGTCGAACCAGTCCGCCTCGTCAGCTGCCTGGGCAGGAAGGTCAAGCCGAGATCCTACAGAAGGAGGAAGTGCAAAATTACTCCTATACCCTTTACGAATTAAAATAATAATAATTAAAATTTATTGTAGGTCCCACTAAGTTGGTACTTCCTGGTACTTCTTTATAGAAACTTCTTGATACTTCCTGATACTTCCACCGTTAGATTTCGTCAGATGGACGGTTCATAAAAAGAATAAGCACTCTAAAATTTCTCTTTAAATAAAAGGTTGATGGGTTTGACATAATATCAAGAGATGACCTTTCACGTATACCCACAAATACTCACATATATACACAAGCACCTTTGCTAACCTCATACTGGTATGTGTTCCACTACAAGAAAACCAACCCAATTGATCTAAGCTTAATTAGTTTACTAATGATTTTTGTTTTGTCATACCTGCAAAGCGATTTGTATCTCTCAAATGTTACTATAATTGATTAACTGGATTGCAATGCTATGATAGATGATATGGTTGAATGACACATTAAGGGGGCTCTAGTCGCTATTTGTGGAGCTCTTTCTTTGGAAGGCCTATCCATAGTCAACTCGTGTAAGATACTCCCTTCATTTTAAATTATAAGAAATTTTAGGTTTATCTTAAGGCAAACATTTTTAACTTTAATTTACTGGGTTAATGGATAAATACATAACAACATCAAACTAGTTTTTCTACTCAATTGGTAATTAAACCATGAAATATGTTTTATTACATATTTATTTGATGCTGTAGTTGTTAATATATTTTTCTATAATTTTTTTTAAAATTAGATAGGCTTGATTTAGGACAAGAATAAAACATCTTATAATTTGGAATGGAGAATATATATGAGCTACAATGAAACCATTACTGCAAGCTACAATATATATATATATTTTGGTTCCAACTTCTAGATGGACTCCGGTCATCAGCTAGCCACTTGCTCCTGATTTTCAACATGTACTGTTCAATTCATCAACTAGTAATTAAAGTTCAGGGTTTCACACCTCGATAACACAGTTCGTGAATATATAACCCAATCCTACTTGAAGCTGACCAAAAGGGATGGCGGTGAAGTTTTGGGTGAACCACAAATCCAGGCGAGGGAAGAACAAATGAATTGTTAGCTCCAAAATGTACGCAAAACTCAAGGGTCTCTCTGAGTGCTTATATCCAAAATCCGAGAGAAACACGGATCATCAACCGTACTAAAGTTTTCTCTTCACCCTCCAACAATAGCAGAAGTTTGATTTTCAACCCACAATTACAAAAACGGACAGGGAGAGCCACCCAACTATCAAACCAGAGCAAATTTGGCACATTGGATGTTTCAAGGACAGTTTTGCATTTTCTAGAAATTTTAAAAGTTTGGTTTCATAAAAATTCAAAACTAATTCATTTCAAATCTAAAAAACGAAGTTGGTACCAAAAGTTCTTTAAAATGTAGGCTATTTTTCGGTACTCAACTTGAGTTGTTTACATCATATGTTTTTTACTATTCCCAGTGTTTTATTGCTCGTAATAAAGCACAAAGAACATGAACAACTATGATTCAAATAATGGCAAGTGTGATAGGTTACAATTAAAAATATGGGCATAAATTTGATATTTTTTCTAATTTGAATGAATTAGCTATAAATTTAAATTAAACCTACTTTTTAAAAAAATTCTAAAAAAATACAAAATCACTCTTGAAACCACCCAAATGGCCAAATTTGCGCAATTTTGACAGTTGAATGGGCCTTCATGTCCGGTTCTCTAGTTGTGGGTTGAAAACGAGACTTTGAATGGTGAAAATAGGATTTTTTTTTCCCCACAAATCATTAGTTACTTTGTATACAGTGAGATGAGTAGATTTGTCTTGATGTAGTTTCGGAATCATTTAACATTACAACAGTTGTCAAGGTATTAATGTTTGAACTAGGGCCATTTTTCGCGACATGCCATGAGTTAGAAGATTGTGCAACGCTAAAAATATTATAAAACTGATATGAGAAAACAATAAACTTACCAAGAAGGAACTCTACTGTTCTTTACAAATGTGATTGGATGTAGTAAGGAGAGCATTTTAAACTATTACAGTACACTGGTAGCAAGTAATTGACAAGCTTATAAATGAGAATTCACGTGTGCTCCTAATGTCTGATTTATGGGTGAAGTACACCACCCCTCTTGTCGTTCTCTTTTGTCGCGACACTATAGTAAGACAAGTTTTATATGAAATTTAAAATTTTAATTGGATGGACTGATAATTACTTTACTTGTGCCGGCGCTAAGTTTACTAATCGTCAAGGGTGACAAAACCCTGATGAGCGTTGCATGCTGACGATGAGCTGACGAGATTACCTGTGCCATGCCCATCCAAGAACCCCCTGCCCGTCTTTGTCTGGGTTAATTTTTGCAAGATAATGTGCCCAGATTGACCAAGTCTCGCCCAGACATTGGAATAAACGTAACTGGTAAAAATCTTGCGTTGCATTGGCGTCTCGATCGAGAGCTGTTGAAACAACCGTTTTTATGTCCCTGTACGGTAGCCGGCATCAACGGGGTACGAGAGAGTACAAGTCGAAAACCACGCATGCCGTGGAAGAAAACTGCAGCAATCAGTCGCCGTACGAAAAATAATATTGGGTTGGTAGACTGACTAGTGTTAGTGTAAGAGGAAATAAGTCGAGATAAGTCGAGCTGTCGATCGTAGTTGCCATCTGAAAGATGACAATTGACAACCTCCTTGAGCTCCATATCCAAGGATCATATATCCAATAGTATTCTTTCTGTTCCTGACGCCAAAAATTTGAATTTTAACCGAGCCAATCAGGCATGTGATTAAGCATTTTAAGAGTTGATAGACGTGTTTAGCTTGCGTGACAGCCAACTTGGATGCTAAGAAAAGCATTCAGTAATAACTTGATCATCATGATGATTATTTTTAACGAACGGGTATTGATAGACTGTTGTGACGACTATTTTATTGATAAATCACTTTGATGAATCATGGTTTGAATGGTCTTATACATCAGGCTTCTCCAGGTCTGTAAAGTCGCTGTTAGAGAAGATGTTAGCTACCCATGTACTCCCTCCGTCCCTAAATATAATCATTCTTCGATTTCCGTGGTGAACGTTTGATCATTCGTCTTATTCAAAAAAATTGTAAAAATGTAAAAAAAAATATGATATACTTAAAATAAATTATATAAAAAAAAGGACGTACTCAGTGCTGTAGGCTCCCGCACTGTGCGGGGTCTGGGGGAGGTTATTAGCGGGAGGTCTTTCCCACCCATCGTGCAATGTGTAGAGGCCACCGCTCGAACCTGTGACCTCTCGGTTCACAGGCGGCAAGCACTACCACTTGCACTAGGCCGCCCTTTTAATGTCATAACAAAATAAATAATATTTTCATAAATTTTTTGAATAAGACGAATGGTCAAATGTGATCAGTAAAAATCAACTAATGCTTACGTTTAGGGACGGAGGGAGTAGGTATTGTTCGGAGGCCTGGTCGTTAGTTAAAAAAAAAAAGGAGGCCGGGTTGAACTCAACTCGTGCAGGGAAGCATCTCTGCCTAACACGAGTCCACTTGTACGTAAACAGTTAATCAGGGCCCCTCTTCTCTCAGTCTCTAATAAACGCTTTTTCGGAAAATTTGATGGGATACATTCGAGTGATTTTATTGAAGCATCATGAATTTATGATTATGTTTTCTAAAGAGAGAGGCGAAAGTTCTACCAAAGCAAAAGTTCTACACTATCACCGGTATTTACATCTAGTATTAATACAGGCCGAATTGAAGTATTAACCTGTACGGCATTTGGAAGCCATTTGTTTTGCAAGAATAACTTTTCTTCCTACTGATTTATGTCGTCAATTCACCATGAGACTAAAGCCTGGTGTTCATATGCTGCTCTGGAGATTCAAACTAACCATGGCACTGCATTCTGGTTTATTAAACCTGCTGTAATTTTGCTTACATCATAGCTAAAATGTCTTCAACCATGCTCCCAATTTTTTCACCACCCACAATTGTTAGAAACTAACAAGTCCAATAATTGGTCCTTTTGCTGTCACACTCACAGTAGATGAGTAGAAGCAATGCTTTTTTGGTACTGAGATCCATCTTGTCTTCCTTCCGCAATCAAAATCTTCAAGGGAACTAGCCAATTAATGGATGGGGGGAAACGACCATGTGTTTGTCCTGTATGGATTAGGAGAAAAGTTTTGGATTATGTAACCTCACACTGTATAGTATCCACCTTCCGAATCTGAGACAAATGTATTTCTCTTCTTAAATCGATGAATGCGATCTTCGGTATGAAATCAGTGGATTAATTTTCTAAGCAATGTCCGAATGCCAGCTCATTGTGAAGACAACGAAGGTGATTACAAGGATTAGGTGGGGAAAGCATGCTTTGAGTGGTTCAAGCACGCCACTACAATACTGGACTGATTATGATGTGCATGTACAGTAGTGTACACAGTCACAAAGATATGATGAACTGATCTAACAAGGCTTTAAATATTACCATATATTATTATACTAGCGAACGCGAAAAATTTTATGCAGAGGCAACTAATACCTGTTGGCTGACAAGTAATGAACCTACAAGATATGTAAGGTAAAAATTAGAAGATTTATCCTTCATCTAAAATTCAAGAAGAAACAGATTTGACAATCAGTTATGACAGAGTCTTGCAAACTAAAAGCAGGCTACTAATACAGAACGTAAGTTGTTACAGCTCAGTAGTGGAATTTGAACCTACATGTTCGAAGTTTGCTGCAAAATTGACCAACCTTTACAGTTCTAGGTTCTTAGTTAACCAGAAAAATTTTGAAGTACTTGAAATTAATGAGAGCCGTCCATCCAATGAAATCTAACGGTGGAAATACTAAGAAGTACCTAAAGAGAAGAACCAGAAAGTACCTAAACAGGTTTTATGTGTAAATCTATTAAAAAAAAGTAAGTTGTTACAGCTCAGTAGTGGAATTTGAACATACATGTTCGAAGTTTGTTCCAAAATTTACCAACCTTTACAGTTCTAGGTTCTTAATCAACTAGAAAAATTTTAGAGTGCTTGAAATTAATAAGAGCTATCCATCCAATGAAATCTAACGGTGAAAATACTAAGAAGTACTAAGGGGAAGAACCAGGAAGTACCTAAACAGATTTTATGTGTAAAGCTATTGAAAAAAATTGTGGTAAGAAGGATAAGAAAGGAAAGTATCTCTCTTAACCCACATTTCTTTTTCAATTTGACTAAGTCATCAAGATCTTGAGAGAAGTATATAATATGCGCTGGGTTGCATTAAGTGAGTTGTACTTCATTCTTTGGTACAGATATTTGGTCAACGTTTTTTTTTTGTCATGGCAAATGCTGTGAAGTCTAAATCTTGTAGTCTGCAGATCGTAGGGGCATGTACATACTGAACTTCTTAGTCATTTTCTGTTTGATTTGTCCTTTCCAAAAATCCAGTTTTCTTCTTCCCGTCTTGGTGCTTTGGAGTCACGAGACTGAAAGTCTGGTGTTCATATGTTGCTTCGGAGACGGTCAAAGTGACCATGGTACAGAATCCTGGAATTTACAATCTTTTGCAATCTTGCTTACATCAGAGCTACAATTCTATAAACATCCTCTAGCAAGCACAAGAAATAGTGCTTTTGCTGCCATGGAGAACTCAAACAATTAGCATCTGAAAAGGTGTTCCATTTTTTTTTAACACACCGAATATGAATACTATCCCCATTTCAATATAGGACACAATGGACATTAACCAAGAAAGTACCGAGCCCAGGCCAGAAACTGCTTTTCCCCCATTATTAAGGGAGTATGAGTTCAAAGAAAAAGAAGCAATGCTAAATATAACCTTACTAATAAACTAGTATGACAGTTGACAGCATAACCTCTCTTCTTTCAAAACATTTAACTAGGTGTATAGCGTGAGATCATCAGTATACTATAAGCCGTATTTGAAACTGATGCAGTATGATTTGTTTGATCATGGATTATGGAATAATACATGGATATTGTTCTCTAAACCAAAAGGTTCGATAATGCCAGCTCATTTGGGAAGACAAAAAGGCTGAAATAAGTTGGTAGCGCAAGGAGCCAAGGAAGCTTTTGAGCGGTTCAACCTTAAGTACGCCGCTTCAATAAAATTATAGTCTCGTGGGAATCTATCATCTAGGAGTACTACCCAAACACAATCAAGATTTGAATATTTTTATGGTTCTCATGAACATTGTGATGTTGACGTAGAGGGTACCAAGATCTGTTAGTTGAGAGGCATGAGCCTGTGAGGTCTAAAGCGAGTCTCACAGATTGTGAAGATCTATCCTTGGCCTGAAGTACAACATGGCACAAATCTGCCAATCAGTGACAAAAGACCTGCAAACTAAAAGCAATCTACTATCATCTGTCACATGCTACCCCCCCCCCCCTCCTTTTTTTTACCAGATTCCAAGTAATCCTTTAATTCAAATTCCCTCTCGTTTCAAAAAGGACGTCAAATTTCAAATTTTCCCAAAGTTTACACAAATCCACCCACTTGAAAGCTTCTATACGACTGAGCCCACCTAATTCGTCGTTCCCTCTGCTCCGCCTGGTGAACCACCACCGTCGCAACAGCTGGCACTCAGAAAGTGTTCAGTACTTAGGTTCATATGACCAACACCTAAAGGATAAGCTGAAGTGTGAAACATCTGAGGATTGCATTTAGCAACTCACATGTATCCAGACAAGCTTGGGAAATCAATCCAACCTTCATAGATTTGCCCAGATTTGTAAACCGGCAGAGACCACTCATCATGCACATTCTATTTTCTCCACAACACTCCTGTAAATCTGTACAAATGCACTGTTTTACCCATACAAAAAGTTGGGGGCAAAAGCTTGAGATGTGTTCAAAATCTGGTGGACCCTAATGGATGTTCAGCATCAGGTGAGACTATTACTGGAGCCTCTGCAATTTCTTTATATCCGACTCTACATCCACCGGAAATTTGAGTAAATCCTTCAATTTGGCAACTGCTACATCAAGGTCATTGACGTCCAGATATCTTTCGCTTGGGGACGCAAATAGAACCTCATTTATGTCTTCTTCAAGTTTCAGCGAGTACAGGTGTTCAAAGACCTACAAAATAAATTTCATCTTAAGCGATGGTGCTGCATTTGGATATCTGAGGTATCATCTGATCCTACTATTAATTCCATGCAGTGTAAGCCACAAGGGCATCAGACATCTTACCGCTTTAAGCCTTGAAACAACCATTTCCCTAACTGAAGATGATCGTGAAACTAAATTGATGATAAAAAGACCACCTTCTGAAATGAACTCTTTTGCTTTCTGAAGGAAAGGATCTTCAACAAAGTTTTCCGGCGGGCAAGACAGCCCAGAGCTGTCGGAATAACCATTGGCTGTCAGTCTATTGAGAATAAATAGTTTGGTAAAAGAATGGCAATACAATGGCTTGAGAGACATGGAAAAGCAATACCTTAGGTCAGATGAATCAACATCAATAATAAGAATTTTGATCGCATTGCTGGCACTGCCATTTGATACAGAATGGTTTTCAACGAATTTGATTCCATCCCCCAAATGCACCTAACATGTGGGAAGTCGGAAAGATGCAATGAAGCTCAATGATAGAAAAACATGGTCCATATTACACACACTGAACACATCAACAAGAAAATAGGGAGATCTGAATTCCAAACTAGGCTCGTCATCATTAACAATATCATGACAGAAATCCAAGAAGTAACATCATTCAGCATGTGTTCCTAATGAAAACCTTATCAGTTCCCCTGTGCTATTGTGGTTACTTGGTGTTGCATGGAAAAAACAAATTATTGAGATCAAAATATTTAGTCCATATAAAATATCATTTTAGACCTTGATAGTCTTCAAAATTTAACTTTGATGATTAGCTACTTTGTAATGAGTAATGTATTTATAGATCATAGAGAAATTATAATATCACAACATTTTTTCAAGAAAAATTTGGCAAAAACACTTTTAAATGATTAGTATGTTTTAGATAGCAGTTAACCTAAAATGTCAACTTTTTATGACCAGGGTAAAAATTTTATAGCTTGCCATGAAAGTGGGTATTTTGGCATGTATGTTATGTACAGGCATTAAGTAAACCACATATGTTCGGTCAACTTTAGATTCCAAAGTAGCAGGTACGCAAATCTGACAGTGATTTTGAGAAATTTCTGCATCCATGATATACTGATCATGGCATGATTCTTTCATACCATTTTACTCCTAATATCTGGCATTGTGCCCTTATGGGACTTTTATGGAACGGGCAAATGATCTTTCAGTTGGCAATTTGGCATACAGTAAAAGTTTTTTTTTTAGTTAAACAGTGGCATGGAAGGAAATTTTCAAATATCAATGGAAAATAGTTGAAGTCCAAGCCATTCAAAGGAAATTAGCTGTTTTATTCTAGGAGTGCAGCAACCCACCTTTAACTGTTCATCCACTGAAAAACCGAAATATTTGTTTGCTAGCTCAGCTACCACGGGGTCCAACTCAACAACCTGTAAATTTCAAGGTGTGATCACCACATTCAATCATTTGTTGAAGATGAAAGTTTTTTTATTTTTCTGTTACCTCAATATCTACAAAAGGGAGACATCCACGGAGAAACATTGGGAAACAACCAGCACCAAGGCCTATAACAGTGGTGCTGACCTGCAAAATGCAAATCGGACGTAAGGTACAAAAACTGTTACATAAACATAAAAAATTAAGAACTAATTATAAAACAACGAAGCTGGTTCAATGAAGAAGATCAACTACTTAAAAGACAAATCCTATTAGAAAGCATAAGACTTACTTTTTCTCCAGATGCAGAAGCAGCACCCAGAGCAGATGCAACTAAAGAAAGCCCGGATATGATACTGCTGTGATAAGAGCTACCAAGAAAGCTATGGTCAACTTTCAGACTGTTCTTGGATTCTGCATGTCATGTAAACACCAACATACTGGATGTTAAAACCATAGAAGAATAAATGCAAGTTAGTGCATAATCTTGAATAGTTTATTGAGTTGGTGAGTATAAGAAAATCAACAAGTGATGAAACAACAAGAATCAGGTAACTGTAGTTGTTCCAAAACTCATCAACTCAATAGAAGAGCACTGGGGATTCATCATTCTTTTTTTGTATGAGCAAGTGAACCTTTTTTTTCTCGAATACGCAGGAGAACAGCATACCATTGCATCAAGGAAGGTAGAAGGAAAAAGACCAAAATGGCCATACCCCCAAACACACCCACCCACACAGTTTGTATGATCAAGTGAATCTACTAGCATTGCTATCAGAAATGCAGCAAAATCATATACAGATTGTGCAGCAATTCTGGATTATGGGAACCATTGAAACTCCTAGGGAACAAAATATTATAAAGGCCGATGTAACCACACATCCACCCCACACTACAAATAGATGATTTGAACTTCAAATAATTGTGGCTGCATGTATTAACTGAACAAATATTCACAAAGAAAATACATAGACTGAAAATTAGCTACAGCTCATAGCCATAACAACTAGGAAGTGATGACGGAGCAGTTCAGCTATATAGGAATATATGTGATACATGATGTCCTATCCACAACATAAAATGAGTTATCAGATAATAGAAACTCTCAGATTGTGGATCTATGACTTTAAGTACAAAACCTATCTATATGCAGACCAGAGGAAAATATCAGCTAGTAACAATGAAAGCAATGGGTATAGCAAGCAACCAAAAAAGGAACAAACCTTTTTTGCTCCTCCTCTTTTTAGATGATGCAGATGCATTTTTATTCTTTTTATCTGTCTCGTCACTGTGAGGATCTCTGATTAGCAACGCTTCAGATTGCACTAAGCCAGAACTTCTTCCAAAAATAAGGCGCCGGAAGATTTTCTCAGGCATGGAACCTTGGTCTCCATCAGCATTTTCATAGACAACATCTTCCACAACCATTGGACCAGTTAATTCTGAGGTGGCCTTCCAAATGCAACACAAGAGGTCAGCTGAGAAGGTTATGCAAGTACGCAGCTCAACTGTAATCAGACACTACAGCTAAGTGAACTGTGATACTATCAATACAGTTAACTTCTTAGTCTCCATGTCAGCATCCCTACTTCCATTCATCCAGAAAACTAATAGCAGGCATGTGCATTGCTAGCAAGTATGCTATCCTCACATAATTTTGATTCTTCCTAGGAGCCAGGCAACAGAAGACAACATTGCTGACTCCTCAAGTAAAAAACCAAATTAAGTCCACCCACCAAATTGATGATGCCCAAACATTGCATCTTCTAGCCAGGACTAAAGTTGCATGGTTTACACTCAAGTTTTGGCACATTACTGTATATTATTTCTCTCCATTTTTAAATATAAGGCATGGTTTGACTTACAACAGTTTCCAAAACTAGGCTGACTTTTAGTTTCTGTTATGCTACAATGGTTATAGCAACAAAATTCTAACCACAAAAAAGTTTTCAAATGTGAACACACAGATACCATTTTCATATAACAAGATTTATATCACGTGAGGTTAGTTGTTGGTTGAAGATTACAAGGTTTGATTATTGAACTGCATACACATCTTATAAAATGTAACAGGGGATGTAAAATGAGGAGATTGGGTTGGATGTCTCCTAATCAACTCCACAGCTAGCTAAACCAATCAATGGCTTTAGAAGAAAAAGATATTTGTAATTACCTCTTGCAGAATATCTCTTTGTTTCACACCATCACCAGCCATCATGAACCTGTAGGATTGTTTACATACAACAATCAGAAGATCAAACAACAAAAAATTAGGTTGTTGGTATTTTTGTAAAAGAAATCAATTGACAAAAAAAGTTTCAACGGTGCCCATTGGAATTTATTTCGGTCATGCAACTAATTGTACACGAGTCATTCACTTGAGAGTTTTCATTACTAATATCAGATGTAAAAGGTGGCTGGTTCTTCCAAGAAATGAAGGGGGGAAATGAACTTCGGGTCATTTTTCAGTAGAAATGTAACTGCCAATTTGTAGTCTGGAACAATCACATATCTCACTTCAGTAAGTACCAAGTCAGCTCCCAGAAGTATGATATTTGTCAAATATTAAATAAGAGAACAGCACCTCTCCCAGTTATTCACTTGTATATTCCACGCCTTTTTTCATAATTTGCATCCCACTCATTTACCATACCATGACTCTTGAGTCTTGTCATTAGTTCAGTGCCAAATTTATTAGTCATAATTTACCCTCTGAATCAAATTAGTTTACAATTTCTAACTGTTAAATTCACATTCGTGTTTATGAATATGAACTATATGTAAGTTTATTTTCATGTCTACAAATTGGCAGTTACATTTCTATTAGTTTACGATTTCTAACTGTTAATTTTATTTTCATGTCTTTGAACCATGAATAATTATTTCTACGGTAATGCTTACAATGGTTTAATTGCCTTTTTGATAGTCTCTTCTAGATTCTTTCTTAAGTTGGCACAAAAAGCATTTATCTGGTCTCTCTTCCCCACAACTCAACTCCTCAACTCACACGAACAAGGAGGCTGGAGATTCAGGTTCTCCTACCGGTGAGGCTGCCGGTCCCCTTCGCCTAAAATGGCCTCCCTGGCCTCGGATGTGAGGGGACACGTGGTTCTCTGCCTGGCACTTCCAATGCGGACTTGTGGCGGCCACCGTGGCTAAGGTCCTCCAACCCTCTCTCCACCTCGTCATCACTTACTACGGTGCCAACAACGGTTCCATGGGGTTGGAGCTCACTGGATCTGGAGATCTAGTTGAGATCCAGATCCTGTTGGCTACTGTACAGAAGTTTTGGGCCGACTGGTAGTGACTGATGCAACACTTGGCTTCCGGAAGGGAGGTTCCAGGGGCAGCATAGATCAGGTATGTCAGTCTGTTTTCTTCTCCCATCTAGCACCAAAAGATCCAGACCGACATACCTGATCAATGTGCGTCCTTGTTCTGTTTGTGGGGGAGTGTCATAACAGTACTTAATGAAGCTTCACTAACCTACTAGGAACTAGGTGACACTGCAAACAGAGGAGAAATTAACTCCCAAATTCGAGTCAAAAAGGCTCCCATCAACTAAGCTTGGCCCCGTTCCTATCTTTCCTAAAAATAAGGTCGCAAGAAGAAATACAAATCAAACTTATTTGGCATCAGCGCGCTTCTATTCAAACCATGTAATCATTATTCCTAACCAACTTTAAAACCTTGATGTAGTCCTTGGTTAGTGATAAAACCCTTGTTTGCACAAAATACAAACATTTAGATCATGGTTAAATGATTTTGATTTAAATTAATTAGTGTCTGGACATTGCAAATGGATATACTTTAATAAGAAAAGGTGATGAAAATCCAATTAGAAAGCATTGAAACATACGGTACAGGGGCCTCCTCTTCAGGATTTCCAGGTTCTAGATCCTTAACAAGTGGAGACAAATCCTTCTGGAAATAGCAAAAACAATAATATTAGGACAGGAAACATATTAAATAGGAGCCTTTGGCAATCTCTAAAAAATGTAATAATAAAGGTCACCTTAATAATATCCATGTCAATATTTGCATGTCTGCTGTCCAAGAAAACCTAGCATAATACAATTATGAGAAGGTAAAATGAAACCCAGTGACATAATCATAAATAACAATGTAACAATAACGCTGGGTTTGCACTCATAATAATTGTACCATAATTAGACGGCAAGCCTTTGCGCTTTCAACAACATGCCACTGTCCTTCTTCTGAAGCAAATAGCCATTCCTGAGCTCGAGCCTGAAATCGAAATATGTTCCTTAGCAACTATCAAGCCCAAGAGCTGAGTTATTTCCTTTAACAGTTATGGCTGCATGTGTTACTGCGAATCCTTTCGTAGCCAACGGTTTGTTTGCATTTAATCAAGCGTATTTCAGCATTAGTTTGATCAGCAAAACACAGTTTTAAGCAAATTCAGCCTCTCGGATATGCCATTGTTCGTTCTGCTGCATTATGCTCCCCAGGCGAGATGCGAGAGAGGATCTACCCTTAGGCCAGAAATCCTTTCTTCTATAAACTACTAACAAAGACAACGACTTTGTGAGGCAGCATCCTTGGTGCTTAGTTTTCACACTGTTCTTATCCTTCCAGATCCAAAACTTCTGCGCAAATTCACAAGCAAGCACCAACTACATGTCCCAATTCATTTTTTTTTCTACAGAGCCTCTCTTTCAATTCAAAAATGACACCAAGAGTGCATGTCCCCAGCACATGCGCTAGAGTTTGACTTGGTCAACTTGACATATTTGTATGATGTTTGTTTTCTCCACCCACTTAATTACACAAATTGAAGGTATTCTAGCAAAATTCGTAAACACAACATAGGTTTTATGTAACTGGGTGTTTGCCCTTTCTCGTCCAGTATGACATCAAGCAAATAAGCGTGTATGTGTACGCAGAACTAGGATATTATTTAAGGTCACATTTACACTTAAATTAGTGTGTAGAGATTAGGTTGAAGGCTTCCATCAGAAAAGAAAAATGGAAATGGACCCACCCACCCTAGAACTAGTTTACTATTTCCTCCAGATTTTTAAACTCATTTCATTACTGATAATGCATCCACTTATTAGATTTATTTCTTGCAAGACAGAATAGATCAAGGAGACGATTGGCAGGAGATTCAGTGAGACAACTAACAGTCAATACTGAGAAATCAACAATGCAAATTGACAACATAAAACAGACCTTAGGCACAATAAAAACTCCGCAATGGTATACAAATGTTTCTCTTTGCTTCTTGGCATCCAATAAAACAGCCTTGTAGCAATATAGCGAAGTCTCCTGTTCACCAAGAATGAACTGCCTCCTTCGTCCTGGGATAATCACTTTCAGATCTCCTATAGCTCCAAGCTGAAGATCACGCAATGAGAGGAGCACATCAACACCAGAAGAGTATGACTCCCGGATGATGTTCTCATTTCCAAGAGCCCGAATCACAGCATTTGCCTGCAGCACAAACATATAAAAGACAGAAGTGATGAAATGAACAAATATCCTGAGCTGAATTAAACCATTGATTTATTCATACAGTTTATCTGATGAATCAACAATACCTGTTTCATGTTACAGTATTCAGCAGAATGATCCAATGATGATTTTATTGTTTCAACTGCACCCATCTTCCCTTTTACCATGACCACCATGAATGTCTGGAAGGCAGATTTTTTAGAGGATTCACTAGCTATAGCTTGAATACTCATGTCCCATCCAAATCTGAACTCAGACAAAAGAAGTGCTGCAATAAGGGAAAAGGGAAAACATCGTAAGTCCCACCATTCAATTATTATTGTTCTTTAAGAATCTGCATAGTCGAACATATATACTTTATGATCACCAATATTTGTGAAACAATCAATTGGCTGCATGAAAACATTAGATTTATTGTTTAAAAAATGGTTCCATGATCTTACAACTTTAGAGTGTATATACTAATATGTACTTATAAATATTTATGGTCAGAAATTCTCTTTATAATTACCGAAAAAACTCAGTAAAACCACATACGGAAAAACAAGTGTCATGGTTGAAAGTTTCAAACAGTCTAAAAAAATTTAAACCTTGAATTCTGGAGATCCATAACAAGTCAATAAATACTAATAATTGTGAAAAAGGTAAAGAGAAGGTGAGGATTGATAGAAAATAACCTAAAACATGGGATTCTGCAAGGGTAAGGCACACAAACTTCCCTCTTGATTTCAAAACTCTCTTGGCCTGCAAAATATTCCTGCTCAGTCATAAATATCATTAAGAAAGATAGCATTTCCATCAGGACCAAGGGATATATCCATTACAACAACTAAAGAATATCAATCCACCAACATACCTCATTTAGATATTTTGTCCCTAGGTTTGTCCCAGCCCCTGGCTCCATAAGAGCATCCAGTCCTCCCTTATCAAGAATGATGTCAAACAACCCATCCGCAAACTGGTAATTTGGATATGTCAGCTAGTGTTGATAGGAAATATGTATAAAGAGATTCTGGATTTATCAAGAATGGAAACATTCTGGGTATGAAGTCAGACGATCCATGTGCAAAGTGGCATTTAGATATGTAAAGTACTTTTAGCAAGCATGTGTATCAATAAATGACACATAAATACAGCATAAAAAACTGACAAGTATGGCATTAAGGACTTGGAAAGAAGCAATTTAATATGTCATTTAATTTGCTAGAAATGTATTGCTTTGCGTGAGATAAAGTTAGGTTTAGGAGCACCCAGGAATTAATACAAGAAAGGGTCAAAGACAAACTATAAATAGGTAGGGCATCAAATTAGAGAAGCAGGTAGCTCACAAATCATTTTAAGAGGTATCGTAAAATAATGCCCAGCAGGTATAGTACAGGGCCATTCAGAATCTCAATCAAAGAAAGTATCTTCCTCTGGATTGATTTCATTTATCATGGTGTAGAAACCATGAATCAACAATCGTAGTGTGTTTCTTGTATGCTGCATTGGGGTGACAACAATTTATGAACGCGCTGGCAACAAAAAATACTTAAGTAAATGCAATGACTGCTCAAATGACCATGAAAAATTGAGCTCAACAATCAAGAGTTGGCATGCCAGGTACTCCCTCCATTTCAAATTTCTAGATACATAGTGTACTATGTATATAAACATATTGTATATCTAGAAAAGCTAAAACAACCTAGAATTTGAAATTGGAGGGGGGGGGGGGTAGTTGGCAGTGAACTCAGATAAAAAACACTGCATCGATACCACATTCAGTGATCAACAGCGTCTCAACGATATGATAATAATATCATGTCCAATCACAGAGTTTGCAATGCGGAAAGTTTAATAGTACGGCAACATCAGCAGCAAGCTCAAAATTCACGACTACGATTTAACTAAATACTAGTAGATGTGACTGTTTCAAAGTTTCATCTATACTCACAACTATGGAACTAACAGTGACCTCAAATTATCCCTGCAATAGGCAACAGCATGTCCAGCAAAGCCAAAATTCAAGCTCTATACAAGCCAAACGAACCCATACACCGCAGTCGGATGTAGCGCACGGGCCGTACCTGCATGCTGGTGATGTCCATAACGCGCCAGCGCATCTCGGGCCGCGCGCGCGCGTGGCGGCGGAGCATGTCGGAGACGACGACGCGGGAGAAGTCGACGTTGGTGATGCGGCGGAACCCCTCATCGTAGAGCCGCTCCGAGAGCGCCGAGCTCCCGCACGCGGGCACCAGGATCTCCGGGCCCTGCGCCCCCGCCCCATCCGCTGCGACCCCGCGGTCGCCGAGGAGGGCGAGGAGCGGGGTCTTGAGGTTGGGCCACTCCGCGTACCACTCGAAGCTATCGCCCGTGCCGCGGAGCGCGAAGAACTTGTCCCAGTTCTCCCGCGACGTGAAGTCGCCGAGCGTGTTGAGGATCGACGCCGGCGGCGGCGGCGGGGTGGTCGCCATGGGCGAAAACCCTAGCTTAGGGGTTTTGGGATGGTCGCTGGTCGGAAGTGGAGGATTGACCGGTTGGTGACTGATGTCACCAAGAGCGAGACGTACAGAGGAAACGGCTGAGGGTGTTCTATGACCGTCCGATCTACATGAACGCTGTTTGGAGAATGTAGTAAACATTTTAATTCTCATTATTGTTAAATAAAAAAGTATTTATTCCGGCTACGCATTTTTATTAGGGCCTCATGAATTGCGCATTTAACCATCTGTTATTGCATCCGTATGTGTGCAGATAGTTTTGTAATTAGTCTATCCCATTCAATGTGATATGAATTAAAGTTTATTCATGGAATTCAAACACCCTCTAACTTTTACTTCGTCCGTTTGGTACAATTGTGGTTGTACCTAAATAGCTCAGGTTGTTGTTGTGTTGGTGTAGTGGATTTTTTAGTGAAGATGAAACAATTTTAAATAAACATTTGGCGAAACAGCATCTTCCGGATGCGTAACATGAATAAGAGGGGAAATGTCTATACTACCCTTTTCTTTTTTTTCTCCTTTTTTATTTTCTTTTCTATTTCCTTCACTTTTTCCCTTGATTTTTTCTGATCCACCTGCCTTCTCTTCCTGATATGCTTCACCCAGCATTGCGCACGGCCGGGCGCTTCCACCCATGTCGCAGCCCCGCCGCCTCCAACTGGTGCCCTTACCTCCGCCGCCGGTCGCCGGCCGCCTCCAAGCCTATGCTATAGCTCCAGCTCCCACCGCCGGACGACTCCAACCCCGGGCCCCAGTTCTAGGTGATGCTCCAGCCCCCGCCGCCGGTCGCCTCCAGCTCTCAGTGTCGGTCACCTCCTCCACCTCTAGCTCCCAGCGCCGACCATCTCCACCTCCAGCTCCCCCGCGAACTGGCTCAATATCCCCGCGACCATGCGCCCGAGTGCCCGCCACTGACCTCTGCGTCGCGTCGCCCCCAACAATGACGGTGGCCTCCTCCGCCCGGCCTAGCAGAGCCCGTCGCCGGCCTTCTCGCGACACCCTGCTACGACCACTGCTAGCCCTCCTCTCCGCGCCCGTGCAGCCGTGCTAGCCACCTCCTATGTGGGCCACGCTCTACAGGATCCACCAGCTTGACCATTTCCTACTTGGATTCTTAGAAGGAAAAAGCCTGTTTTACCTCCCTGAACGCAGCACCGAGTCCACCTTTCCTCCCCAGACTCGAAAACCGGGTGAATTACCTCCCTCAAGTTTCAAAACCGTTTACATTACCTCCTTGTCCAGATTATAAGCGGTTTTCAAAAGTGGTTTTGTCTTTTCAATTAAAAATAAATCTTATAAATATTTTTTAAACCACAGAAATTGTCTCTAAGCTTTTAAAAATTGTTAGAAATTTTTTAGAGACGGATTGGGACACAAGAATCTAAATAAAATATTTAAAAACTAGCAAAAATGTCTATAAAATTTTCTAAAATTTAAATGTAGCTCTAGAAAAATGAAAATATGTTGAAAAAAAATTAAATCATCATAAAATTTTGTAATCGCATCTGAAATATTTTTTAGAAAGAAAAGCACGAAATGAAGTCAACATGAATACAACCATCATGCATGTAACATATTAATTTTGAATGCATTTTCGGTGAAGTATTCAAGATGTAATTTTATGTAGTTAAATCTAAATCTAATAGACATTTTCACAAGTTTAAATGTTTTATTTAGATTTCTTACTCTTATTCCATCTTTAGGATTTTTCTCAAAATTTTTAAAAGCTTAGAGATATTTCTCGTGATTCAATAACCTCATTAAGTATTTACCAGATTTATGTTTAATTGAAAATGACAAAACCGGATACGAAAACCGCTTATAACAAGGGTAGGGAGGTAAATTGAATGATTTTGATAGTTAAGGGAGGTAGTTCACCCGGTTTTCCGGTCTGAGGAGGAAACGTGGACTTGGTGTTGCGTTCAGGGAGGTAAAACAGACTTTTTCCTTCTTAGAAGTTTTTCTTTTTGGTGGGCTTGAAGAACTTTAACCTGGACCCTCCGGTGTTTTTAGCGTAGAAGGCTATGATGGGCCAGGCCAAGTTAGAGGCGAAAAGGCTGATGGAAAAAACCTTGTATCTATGCATTCAGAGAGAGAGAGAGAGCACGGGCGCGAGGATCATACACAAACAAGCCCTATATTCCAACAAAATGTTATACTCTTTTTCATGGGGCTGAACTTCCTGTATGCATAGAGACGAGGAATATTTTGATCATACACAAACAAGCCTCTTATATTCCAACAAAATGTTTGTACTGTTTTTCGCTTATAACAAACATCTGAATGGGTATATGAGATCAGTACATATCTCTGTTTTTTATATCTTCTTCTACTTGTACAGAGTTTTTTAATTGGCTAGTGGATGTATGTCGGTCGACAATTCTTACTTGTTACAATATACATTTGATTGTTCACAATTTTAATTCACACAGCTGCATATACAGAGTACCCATCTGTCCAAAATATAAGACAGCCACACATTTAAGATTCAAACTCATAATCTTAGACCAACAGTTATATTAGTTTAACTATATCAAAAGTTTGCACAGTAAAGTTGGTTACATTATATTGGATTTGTACCTGGAAAATTATTTAACTTTGTTGTCATGAACAATATAGTATAAGTGAGTAGCAGTAAGTATGATCTTTGAATATGACACCAAGTTAAAAATGATGAAACTATACCTCTTTGTGGAGAATCATATCTAAAGAGAATTCCCCCCACTGCGATGAGCATCGTACATAGGCCCCTACTTTTCCCTCACTTCACAAAATCTTCACTCAGAATTTTGATTATTGCAAATAACTAGCAGAAAAAAATATCGTTGTATGAATTCCACAAATCTATCTATTGTCTGTCGATGAATAGTAAACGGCAACAGCAGCAAACCAAAAACAGATACGTATTTTTCAGAGTAAGGTTGCAATATCAAAGAGCCTCATAGTACTCAGGAACAAATTAATGATCATGTAACTCAATTTAGTAGCAGGTATAGCCGTATAGCTAGCTCGCAGACCGGCCAACTCTGACTCAAGTCCAACTCAGACAAGAACACAAAAGAACCGATTCTAATTAATTAAAACAGAATAAACCACGTTGACGAAAGAAAGACTTTTCATATCTATTACCGGCTAATAGTCTCATGGACACGTCACACTGCCTCACGAGAGGTAACCCTTCGCCGCCCTTCTCTAGTTCTTTTTCTCTTCAGTTGGCGGTTACAGGTTTAGCCTCCACCACATCGCTAGAAGTTCCATCACTTCCATGATTAGGAGGCCCCAAATCACCATCACCCACAACAGTTCCTGTGGAATTCTTCTTCCTAATAAGCTTCTCCTGGATCCATTCTCTAGCTTTGGCAATGTTGGGCTGCCCTTTGACCGGCGTAAATTGCCCCGTCAGGTAAATAACGCTGTCTCCGTGAACCTCCTGATCAAGTAGCCTCCACACCACCTGCGGGAATCGGCTGCGGACCTCCCCATCTGTTTCCAGAACAAACAGCTCACCATCGTGCTTATGCACGACATTAAATCTGCTGTGACAGTAAACCACCGCGAAATCTCCATCGTCTACCTTGGCAACCAAAGAACTGTGACCGTAAGCAGTCAGCTGGTGAGCTGCAGCGTCCAGTAAACCTCGGACGACCGCCATATCCTCCTCTGCCGTCGTCGTCTCCTCCTTCAGACGACCTTCTCAGCTTCAAGTGACGCGAAGTACTCCACCACCTGTTTGGCTGTGGAGAAACCCTTGAAGGATTCGCACACGCTCGCCGGCGCCGCTCCGGGATCCAGAACCCACCCGTGCATCAGGTCGATCCCCAGGTGGGAGAACAGCATGTGCAGATCGTTCACCTCGAAGGCCAGAACGCCGCTGGGGAGCGGGACGACGTCCAGTCTGGTGGGCAGGCTGTCGATCGCGCAGGAAACCCGCCTCCTGGTAGCTTTCGACGAGACGGCGGCGGATCGGGATCTCCCCGAAGCATCATGCTTCCGGAAGGCGATCTTGAGGGTGCCACGGATGATGTCCTTGACGTCTTCTTCGTCGATCGGGCCTTCCCTGCCGTACACGGAGCTGTGCCGGATGGCGAGGATGTTGTAGAGCGCGACCAGGGCCGATGGTCCCTGGGGTCCCTCGCAGAGGATGCCCCGGCGAACCCCGTTCCTCTCGAACGCTACCTTCTTGTACACCGTCGTCATGGCGGCGCCTAGGATAGAGTACACAGATGGGCGTGCGTCAGAGGGGTGTAACGGCGGCGGCGGCACCACGACGGCTAGACGAAACGAGAAGGAAGGGCAGTTTTTTTTTTAAGAATGACACAGTCCAACGCAGACGCTCACAACACGCACGCACACTCACCCCTATGAATACATAAGCAAACCCTACCCCTATGAGCACCTCCGAAGGACTGAGCACCGACAGATTTGGAGATTCTCGAAGTCACCAATGGCGCCTCGTCGTCGACGGGAACGTCGCTTACCACTTAACGCATAACGCCGGTAAATCCTGGAAAATCTATGAAAATGTGCGAGCACCAGAATTTGAACCCTGGTGGGTAGCGTCTCACTGGACCGTCCTACCATTGGACTACAAGCCCAATCGCGGAAGGGCAGGTGTATATATTAGGCTCGTTTGGGAACTCGATTCCCCCGCGAGGATCCGCGCAGCTGCGCTTTTCGTGGGCTGGAGGCCCGCGAGGCAAATTGGTCACGGGGCTGAGCTGCCTGCTGTTTGAAGTCACCCGACCTCCGCCGTGCCCCTCGCAGTGGCATCCTCCTTCCTCCACCACTATACCCTCGCTCGTGCCCTTCAGCCTCCCCTCATTTTTTCCAACACGATCAGCAAGTGCAACGCGTGTAAGAACGCAACACAAATCCAGATCCTGACCAGAGGCCTTCTATTTGACAGCCTCTGTTTTTATTAGGACGCACGACAAAGGCCCAATTCTTCGCCGTGCGCCCCACTCCCGACGCACGGCAAAGGTCGTCCGCCGTTTGAATCGGGGGTGCCGTGAGTTACTTTTTTCTTGCCATGTGCCGCCCGTGACACACGGCAAAGATTCTTCACCGTGCGTGATCAAATAAGGCGCACGGCAATGAGACTTTACCATGCAAAAAGCTACCGTGCGCCCTTTGCTGTGCACCTCGATAGAGCAATGGCGTGCAAAGCTCGTTTTCCCTGTAGTGTATTGTGCTTTCTTGGAGCATAGATCTATTTCAATTTTCATCTGGACTTCGATTGGTAAGTAATCCTAAACTAGTATCGCAGTACATCGTTTGTTCTTGGATCGGAATGACTAGTGCATCCCATTGTAATTAAATTTTTTTGTAAGGATTAGTTTGTAGTTGCTACTCAATTTAGGTTTATTAAGTACAGGATAACAACAAGCAGTGGAGAGCATAAGGGATGTAGTAGTGTTTTCTTTATATAAAATAAACGTCATGTGAGTTATGCCATTGCTCTGAACCTTGGTTTCAAGGGAGTATGTGATTTTGGTTATTCCATATGTTCAAAGTAGGAAAAAAAAATCAGAAATCAGATATGATTTTCTGTTAAAAAAAATTCAGAACACAGGTACATCCAGAGCACATTGTTCTACTGATTAAGCATAGGTAGATCCAGGTGCTCAAGTAATTTGAACAGACCTCCAGCTGAATTGGATGTTCTACTGATTACATAAAAAATCGAAGAAGCTGGAGTATATAATGTGGAATTCTTTCTTTGCAGAATTGCAGATAAGCAGCGACTGTGAATCTGTGATTGATAAGTGTGATGTGAAAAATCACAAATTAAACCTAGTAAACTATGTTGCCTTGAAATTGGCCAGCTTCTTGAAATTGGCTCAAAGCATGTTCTCTTGCCTTGTAAAGATAAGGACCCGCCCTTTTTTATCTTTCTGTTTTGAGTGTGCCAGTGCTTCCTTGTTACTAAGATAACTTAAATAGTAGGTTCCCCATAGTATGCTTAATTGAATGGACGTGTCTAGATTTACTTGGTTGCTAATAATATCATCCAGTGCAAGAACCTTCTAAAAATCTTTAAAGCGCTTTACTTCAGCTATAGTGCATATTTGTCACTTGTGTATTTGTTGCACAGCACAAATGCATGTGATATGCTGGAGAAGACCAAGGACAAGAAGTTCATCTCTCATGGGACCCTGATGGCGAGGCATATCTCACACAAACGGACACTAGGCCACAAACATTTTGTACTGACGGCTAAAACGCCTTTGTGCTGGCGGGCGCAACACCCGCCAGCAGTCTTGTGCCAGGAAAAATGGCTATCTTTGCTGGCGGGTGTCCGCCCGCCACCCCTGAACCACAGTGCTGGCGGGTGACATAAGCGCCCGCCAGCACAGTGGATTTTCGAAATCGGCTCGAAACAAATAGCAAAAAAATTTTGTTTAGGAGAGGAACCCCACCAGCCACCCACCCGTCGCAAGTCGCGCATTTTTTCGCGTAAAGTCGCGACGCTCTGCGGCTGCCGTGGTTTGAACCTGTGACCTCCCTCTCGCGCGAAGCCTCCTCTACCACTACACCACACACTCATATGCATCCATATGCAGTTTTGATTCTACTCATATTATACTACACCGAGTGTAAATCGGTTTTTTGAGGCACTAAACGGATTCAAATTAAAAACTTGTCAACGACAAAGTTTCATAACTTTCTGAGATCTACAACTTTCATGGGAGGTTTTCCATTTGAGGTCATTTACGAGGATTTCATTGACAATATGATTTCAAATAAAAAATTTGTAAACTACGAAGTTTCATAACTTCTTAGGATCTACAACTTTCATGTTGAGAGTTTCTCCATTTGAGGCCGTTTGAAAAATTCAAATTTTCAAATTTCAAAAATCCAGATGTACTTTACTCCAACAAAAGTAATTCAAATAAAAAATGGTTCAACTACAAAGTTCTATAACTTTTGAAGATGAACAACTTTTATTTTGGTCATTTGCTCATCCGGAATAGTGGTAGCAACATTCTTCACAAATCTTATACACCTCTCACATAGTTTCTTGAAACTATATAAGAGATATAGATTTTGTGAACAAAATTGCTACCACTTTGTCAAATGAAGCAACAACCCGAATAAAAATTGTACATATTGACAAGTTATGGAAGTATGGAACTTTGTAGTTTACAACTTTTTTATTTGACAACGTTTTACTACTTTAAAAAGGGATTGTTGATTTTGCAAAGGCACAGTGCTGGCGAGCGACATAAGGCACCCGCCAGCACAAATGTCATATTTGTGCTGGCGGGTGCCTTATGTCGCCCGCCAGTATTGTGCCATTTGTGCTGACGGGTGACATAAGCGCCCGCCAGTATTGTGCCCCCACCACTATGCTGACGGGTGATAATTGCATGTGCCAGCAATATATTTTTCATGTGCCAGCACAAATCGTTTGTGGCCTAGTGAAATGATGGTAAGTGGTCAGTTGAGTTATGTTCAACCAGTATATGCACTCCCTTTTTAACTTCTGTAGTCATCACGTCCAACATGAAAACAGCTACATGCTAACTAAACGTTGGTTGTTGTGGTTCCCTGGAGTAAGAAGATAATTGTAAACAAATTCTTTAAGACAAAGTGAAGATAATATCCAGCTGCCTTGTTACTGGTAGAGTGCTAGGAGAAAGAAAGTCTTTGCCGTTGGTGAAAGGACCTTGTGATGCCTAGAGGGGGGGTGAATAGGATCACTTTAAAATTCTGCAAAAACTTAGCAGCGGATCAGGGACCGGAAGACCCGGCACGACTGACCGGATGACCGGGGGGTCCGGGTCACCCTGGCACTTGTGCCGAATCAACCAGCGCGCGATGGTAGAGTACAATAAGCTATGGAAAACTTGAATTTGCAGAAAGTAAATGAATCAAACTTTGCGTATACAATGTAGATACGACCTGCAACCAAAGATTTTACAAGCAACAACACAAATATGGAGATCGATCTAAATATAACTTCTAGGGTTAGAGAAGGAGATGAACTCAAGCAAGCAAGAGACAAGCGAATTAATCCGAAGTTCACTCCCACAAAGGAAGCTACGTCTCCGTTGAGGATCCCACAAAGGGAGGGCTATCACCAAGAGCCGCTTTTTCTCATCCAATTCCCACAAAGGAAAATTAGTGCTCACTAAGAGAAATCCACAAAGGATGGGCAATACAAACGATCCCGGGTGCTCCACACGGAGAGGGCACTCAACGGGCGACGCCTAACCGTCTAGAAGCAAGCTTCAAGAGTAACAAACGCGAATCAATCAACCAAAGCCACCACAAGTGCTTCTTGAGAGGAAGGAGTGAAGAGCTCTCACAAAGGGGCTAAATCCTACACCTCAAAGGCCTCTCACACCCAAACCCTAGGAGGAATCCTTGCTTGGAGTGCTTGGAAGGGAGTTGGGAGAGAGGGATGAAGCTTGGGAGGTGTTTCAATGGAAGGGGAGGCGGAACCCTAGAGAGGAGGAAGAAGGGGTATTTATACCCACTCCCCCCGAGCTAGCCGTTGGGGGCTGCCTGCGGCCTGGCCGGGTCAACCGGCACGGGTGGCCGGGTCACCCGGCTCCCTCCAGTGCCGTCTCGGGTCGCCCGGCCACTCAGGCCGGTTGACCTGGTAAAGCTGGGAAAGCAAGGTTTCACTAAGACAAGGCTGATTTTGGTTTTTCTAGGGTTTTCACTCTTAGAAAAGATGAGAGAAAGTCAAGAAAAGCACTTGTAGCGAACCTCGACCAACCGACCACGTCCCTCTTTATAGTACGGTGTTTCCTAAACTCAAATTCAAACCGAAAATTAAAATTAAATCGCCAATTGAGCTTCAACACCATTCATAAGAAAATGAGGGCCTTCCTTTGAATGTTCACATTTATTTATTCTTTTAAGCCTGCTCACATCTTAATGAAAGCATTAATCCACCCAAATTGCATTGTCATTATTACCAAAATAAATAGGAGCCTAGATGCACTTTCAATCTCCCCCTTTTTGGTGATTGATGACAACACAATTTGGTTAAATAAGAGAGATATGTGTATCCAACAATCTAGTGAGGAACTCCCCCTAAATGTGTGCATTGTCAACTAGAGAGGCCTCAAATGCCTTTGCACTCAATTTTGGCAGGAGCTCCCCCTAAATCTTTGCATTAACACATTGTGCACAAGTGTGATAAGAAATATCCCGTGATGCATATGACATAATATATCACAACAATAAAGTGAGAAATAACAAGTCATCATCCAACACATGCATCACACACGATAATTATGGTTCTTACAACACACTAGCATAATAGAGTAGCATAAAAGTCTTACAAATAAAAGTTTGCACTTGGCACCACATCATCATCCATCACACCACACATAGTCCATTACATGTCCACTAGTTCTATTACATAAATAGTGATAAAAGATAGATAAAGATAGATAGGGGCTTCCATCCACCAAATTCACTCCCCCTTTGGCAACAAGCACCAAAAAAGGGAGCTACTCCTCGTCGTACTTCTCCTCCTCACCTCCATAGTCTTCTTCTTCTTCATCATCAACCGGGACCCAAGAGCCAATGTCCTCCCACGGATTTGGAACGGGAGATGGAGGATCAAAAGTTCTCATCTCATGCACTAGAGAATGAGGAAGATTTAGCCGAGCTGCCATGCCCTTTTGATTCTTTTCTTGCCTATGTAGCTCTTGAGCCAACCACCGACGGTCGGCCTCACGCTCTCTAGCATCTTTGCGGAGCATGTTGAAGCAAGCAAACAAACCCTTGGCAAGAAAATTGAACTTCCCTCTCTTACCCCTTGGAGCCCCATGAGAGTGAGAGGCACCCTCCATTGGAAGGGGATCATATGGACTCTTTGATGGTGGAGCTTGAGAGGAGGAGGCACCCGCATCAATAGGTCCATCAATAGAATAAATGCCCGGATACGGTCCTCTAGCATCAATACCGGTCGTATGCTTGCCAAGACGGAAAGTTTGAGCAAGTTTCCCATTGCTAGTCTTGTAGTGCTCATGAACAACATCCGTCTTAAGATCAAGTTTAGTGGCATGCTTAACCATCATAAAGATATACGGTGCATAGTGACATCCACTAGAAGAAGTGTGTGAGCAAATGATAATCTCATTCCAAAGGAAGTGGCAAGCATTGAACTTAGGTTGACCGGGAGCCATTTGATAAAGCAAATTTCTAGCTCTATGAGAAATGTTGTCAGAATCACCACCTCTAGGACAAAGGGTATACCTAAACAAGAGGTTGAGCATCTTGTAGTAGGGAGTGAGTCCACTAGTATGACCATAGTTGATATTTCCATAGGCACGATCATACATAAATCTCATCTTAGTCACTTCTAGCTCATCTTCACTATGAAGTTTGAAAAGTTCACTAGAGAATTGGTTTGTTGTGGTTGCACCTCTAAGTTTGAAAAGTGAAGCAAACTCACTAACAGTGATTGAGAACCTCTTACCACCAAGGGTGAAGTGCATGGCGTTCTCATCTCGATCAACATAAAGGGTGGCATAGAATTGTGCCACCACCTCCTGAGAGTAGTCCGAGCATAAGCCCATAAGATAAGCAATCCCCATGAACTGACAGCGAGTGTGGACAACCTGCATAACCTCTTCAATAGGTGCAGGAAGGTCAAGCAAGAAAGGCCAATCAATCCACTTCATCTCGGTTGTGATGCGTCCCTTGGGTAGGATGGTTGACTCGTACCAATCCGCTTGATGAGCAAGCCAAAACCGATCATCGCTGAAGAAAGACCTTTGGAGCCTTCTTGGGTCTTCAGGTCAAAAACGAAGTGGCCTCATGTCGGTCCCGGCCCTCATGAAGTTCACCAAAGGAGGGTCACGCCTTATGCGCTTCGGAGGATGAACGGGAACAGCCATCTGCACATAGAGAGACAAGTCCATGTCTTCATCATATCGATCTCCAACTTCATCGGCGGTACTTGCCCTCTTGGTCCTAGCACCAACGGTTGTGGTCCTCTTCTTGAGAATAGGGTTGCCGTCATGACCACGACCACGACCTTGAGCACGGGAAGGAGGAGCTTGAGGCTTGGTCCTCTTGTCATGCACATGAATACCATACTCCTCCCCGGATGAATGTTCCTCCTCCTCTTCACTTGATTCCGAGCGAATCTCTTTGCCACGAGTGCTTGCTTTCTCTCTACCCATCTGTAGATAGACAAGGTGTGCAAGGAATTAAGATATGTAACAAGGACTGTCCGAAGCATAGTTCATTGGGGCACCCCGACCCTAGCCGGGTCAACCGGCACGGGTGGCCGGGTCAACCGGCGGGTCGGGGATGAACCCTAGAACCCATGAATCGAAGGTGCGCAAGATATGGTTGATGGATTGAAACGAGATCATAGATAGTTGTTCTAGTGCATAAATAGAAGCTGTTGACCGAGGAAAATCATCTAGAACAAACTACATTGAGAGATCGGCAAATCCGGAGTTTGAATCGATTTTACCGTTGGATTCCCACGAAGTTTTCGGAACACCCGATGAGGAAGGAGCTCTAGGAGAAGAGGAGAATCCAATCCCCCAAACCGCGGAGGAATCCCACGGATGAGCGTGGAAATTGCCTAGGGCGAAAATGGGGGCGGCGGCGGCGGTGTGGAAAGAGTCTGAGTGTTTTTAGGGTTAGGAACCACCGGCGTCGGGCCTTTTTATAGTTCACGCGCAGGGGCCGGGCGACCCGGCGGTCTCCAGAGCCGCACCGGGCGACCCGGCACGGGTGGCCGGGCGACCCGGCGTACTCCAGTGCCGCGCCGGGTCAACCGGGTACGGGTGCCGGTTGACCCGCCTCCCACCCATATTTTCCAAATGAGCAGATTTAGATAGGATTCTTTTCAACCATTGAGATAAATATAAAGAGATAATTTTAAGGATGAGAAGTCTTCAAGATTTGAAATACACAAAGATATATGGATAGATGAGAGATTTTTAAGATTTGAGATGGATAAAGAATTTTGCTAGTGGACATATAATAAACTCTTGACAACAAGTGACTAGCCACAATCAACATACATAACAATAGTCACTTGAGCCAAGTATTTGATCCAAAGATCTCAAAATCCAAACTTTTGAAAAACTCACACAAATAAAGAAAAATAAAACATTTTCAACCTATCTAGGCAACAATCAAGTATGCGCAATAAGTCAAGCCAAGTTACGAGAATCCAAGATATTTAGCTCACTTCTCAAAGCACAAAACCTTTGCTCATCTAGAGGCTTGGTGAAGATATCGGCAAGTTGCCTCTCGGTGCTCACATGACGTAGAACAATATCTCCCTTAGCCTCATGATCCCTTAAGAAATGATGTCGAATATCTATGTGCTTTGTTCTAGAGTGTTGAACCGGATTGTTTGCTAGCTTGATGGCACTCTCATTGTCACACAAGAGTGGAATCTTACTAAACTCACAACCGTAATCACTCAACGTTTGCTTCATCCACAAAAGTTGTGCACAACAAGCACCGGCCGCCACATATTCGGCTTCGGCCGTGGATAAAGCAACCGAATTTTGCTTCTTTGAGCTCCATGACACCAAAGACCTACCAAGAAATTGGCAAGTCCCGGTAGTACTCTTTCGATCTACTTTGCAACCGGCATAATCCGAATCAGAGTAGCCAAGTAAATCAAAAGTGGAGCCCTTGGGATACCATAAGCCTAGGTTAGGAGTGTGTACCAAATATCTAAAGATTCTCTTAACGGCCATTATATGACACTCCTTAGGATTGGCTTGAAATCTTGCACACATGCACACACTAAGCATTATATCGGGCCTAGATGCACAAAGGTAAAGGAGGGAGCCAATCATGGAACGAAATACCTTTTGGTCGACCGACTTCCCTTCTTCATTGAGATCAAGATGTCCATTCAATGCCATGGGAGTCTTGATGGGCTTGGAATCGGCCATGTCAAACCTCTTGAGCATATCCTTCACATACTTGGTTTGACACAAGAAAGTCCCTTCCTTCAATTGCTTGATTTGAAAACCAAGGAAGAACTTCAATTCACCCATCATAGACATCTCGAATCTCTTAGTCATGATCCTACTAAACTCTTCACAAAATTTATCATTAGTAGACCCATATATAATATCATCAACATAAATTTGGCAAATAAAGATATCTTTTCCATTTCTTTGAATGAAGAGAGTAGAATCGGCTTTGCCTATCTCAAAACCGTTCTTGAGAAGAAAATCCTTAAGGCATTCATACCATGCTCTAGGAGCTTGCTTAAGCCCATAGAGCGCCTTATGGAACTTGTACACATGGTTGGGAAATTTTGGATCTTCAAAGCCCGGTGGTTGCTCAACATAAACTTCTTCTTGTAGAGGTCCATTCAAGAATGCACTCTTCACATCCATTTGATGAAGCTTGAAATCATGATGAGTAGCATAGGCCAAAAGGATACGAATTGATTCAAGCCTTGCTACCGGTGCATAAGTCTCTCCAAAGTCCAAGCCTTCAACTTGAGTGTAGCCTTTGCCAACGAGTCTTGCCTTGTTCTTTGTGACGACACCAAATTCATCTTGCTTGTTCCTAAAAACCCATTTGGTGCCAATCACATTTTGCTTGGGTCTTGGCACCAACTCCCAAACTTCATTTCTCTTGAAGTTGTTCAACTCTTCCTCCATGGCAATAATCCAATCCGGGTCCTCAAGAGCTTGTTCCACACTAAGAGGTTCCAAAGAAGAAACAAACGAGTAAAATGCACAAAAATTTGACAATCTTGAGCGAGTTGTTACCCCTCTTTGGATACTCCCAAGTATGTTGTCGACGGGGTGATCTCGTTGAACCATTTGATGTACTCTTGGGTGTGGTGCTTGAGATTGACGTTGAATGGGTCCATCATCATCATCATCATCTTCAACTTGTGGAGTTACTTCTTGAGTTTCACCACCTTGTTCTCCCCCTTGATCAAAGCCCCGTCCATGATCGTCACCATGAACTTGACTTTCATCTTGATGAACTTGAGAACTTGGTGGTTTCACTCTTGTTGATGATGATGGATCTTAATTGCTTGTGTCACCCGGAGCTTGAACTTGAACCTCACGAGTCATCACTTCACCGGTCCCCATTCTAAAGATTGATACACTTGGGGGTTCTTCATCATCTACAAGGTTTTCACTAACTTGCTCTCGTTGAGAGCCGTTGGATTCATCAAATTTCACGTCTACCGTGGTCTCAACACAACCAGTGGTTTTGTTGAAAACACGATAGGTATGTTCGTTAGTTCCATAACCAATGAGAAAACCTTCATCAACCTTGGATGCAAAATTTGAGGCTTTGGGTTTCTTGTTAAGTATGAAACACTTACACCCAAAGACCCTAAAGTAATGCACATTAGGCTTTTTACCGGTGATGATCTCGTAGGGTGTCTTGTTCAAGTACTTGTGGAGGTAGAGGCAGTTGGCGGCATGGCATGCGGTGTTGATGGCTTCCGCCCAAAATGAGTCCGGAGTCTTGTATTCATCAAGCATTGTTCTTGCCGCTTCAATCAACGTACGGTTCTTCCTCTCAACGATGCCATTTTGTTGAGGAGTGTATGGAGCGGAAAGTTCATGCTTGATGCCTTCTTCATCTAGGAACTCCTCAACTTGAGTGTTCCTAAACTCCGAGCCGTTGTCACTTCTTATGTTCTTGACCTTGAGCTCGAACTCATTTTGAACTCTTCTAATGAACTTCTTGACCACTCCCTTTGCTTCACTTTTATCTTGCAAAAAGAATACCCAAGTGAAACGGGAAAAGTCATCAACAATTACTAAACCATATTTGTTACCACCGATGCTTATGTAGGCAATTGGTCCAAACAAGTTCATGTGTAGTAGCTTCAACGGTCTTGATGAAGATAGGATGTTCTTGGCGGGATGAGGTGCTCCAACTTGCTTCCCGGCTTGACAAGCACTACATAACCTATCTTTCTCAAAAACAACATTTGTTAGTCCTAGGATGTGCTCATCCTTTTGAAGTTTGGCCAAGTTCCTCATGCCAACATGGGCTAGTCGGCGATGCCATAGCCAACCCAAGTCGGATTTTGCCACTAAGCAAGCCTTAGGGTCTACCTTCACTTTTGTGAAATCCACATAGTAAAGCTTTCCCCGTAGATGACCCGCAAAGACAATAGAGGAATCCTCCCTTCTAGAGACGGTCACACCCTCATGGGTAAAGAGACAATTGTAGCCTTTCTCACAAAGTTGTGAAACCGACAACAAGTTGTATCCTAACCCTTGAACATGATAAACATCTTCAATTGAATTAGTTGTTGAGATAGCAATTTTACCTAGACCGACCACATCTCCTTGACCATTATCTCCATAGATAATCGTTTCCGTAGGGTTGTCATAATGATCAAGGGATGCAAATAAGCCTTCATCTCCGGTCATATGATTAGTGGCACCACTATCAATCAACCATGCGCTTCCACTGGAAGAGTAGGCCTACAAAACAAGTTTAAGCTTTTGGTTTAGGTACCCAAAAGGATTTGGGTCTTTGGAGGTTAGAAGCATAAACTTTTGGAACCCACACACTCTTTCTCATAGCCTTCTTGGTGTAGGCTCCCACATACTTGACCACCATTTTACCATTATGGTCCAAGGTCACAACATAGTCACAAGTGTAGTTGGGAGAGGGCTTGTGTTCCACCACATTCTTCGATGCCTTAGGTGGAGAATTAACCCCACCATTTCCTTTTGTGGTGTTCACAACTTTTGGCTTGTCCTTTGTTGTGGTAGAGGTGGTGACTCCATGGGCAATGTCTATGATCGTGTTGAGGTAGCCTCCCTTGTTCCACAAGGGGATCTCATGCCATTTAACCACCACCCTACCATTGACCTTGTTGTTGTTGTAGTGTCCAAGTCCTTGCTTGTCAACCACCTTAGGTATGGACTTGGCATCATTCTTGCCTTGAGTAATCAACATGTTCAACCGGGCTATCTCTTTGTCTTTGCTCTTTATTGTCTCCTCAAGCCTTGCATGGTTAGTCTTGAGAGCATTTATATCAACATTAGAGCAAATAGAACAACCTTTGCTAGTGGAGGCACTAGAGTCAAAGTGTTGCCTTAGGATTGGCTTTGGTGCTTTCCCAAAGGGTACTATAGTTTGCTTCAAGAATTTTATGTTTCTCTGTCAAGCATGAAAAGCTTGATTGAAACTCACTATGAGTAGCCTTTAGGGAAGCTAGAGATTCATTTGCCAAGGTGTAATCCTTTGACATCCTCTTGTTGGAGTTATTAGCCAAAGACAAGTCTGTGGCCAACTTCTCCACCTTAGCTGCCTCTTCTGCAAGGCGTCTCTCTAGAGCAAGGTTTCTTTCCTTCTCAATGATAAGTAAGTCTTCTTGCTCATGGAGAGACACTTTCTTTTTCTCTAATTTCTCCAAAAGCCTTTTTATTTCCTTATAGCCCTTTTTACTAAATTGCTTTATCTGTTGGCCTCAATTTCTTTTTCATCATCTAGATCATCTATGTCACTAGGTGTGGATGAAGAAGAGGTGAGAGGATGAGGTGGTAGTTTCTTGTACCTTGCTCCCCCTTGCCATGAGGCAAAAGTGAGAGTGGTCCTCATCGTCGGAGAAGTTGTTGAAGAGGCGTGGTGAAGATGACCCTTGTGCCATGGCGATAGTTGCCATGCCTTGCTTCTTCGGTTCTTCATCTTCGTCACTTGAGTCCCATTGTTGACCCACGTGAGCACGCCCTTGGTACTTGTTCTTGTACTCCTTTCTCTTCTCCTTGTATTTCTTCTCCTCCTCATTCTTGTTCTTAGTTTTGGGACACTCGGCAATGAAGTGTTCATACTCTCCACACTCATAGCATTTGCGTTGAGACTTCTTCTTTCTTTCGTCACCGCCTTTTCTTGATGCTCTTGACTTCAAGAATTTCTTGTACTTCCTTATGGCAAAGGCGGTTTCTTCATCCGTGCTTCTTTCATCACTAGTATCTTCCTTCTTGTTCTTGGAAGTCTTTGGCTTCACTTCCACCATTTCACTAGAGCTAGCATTGAGGGCTAAGCTCTTATTCATCTTCAAGCTTAGAGACTTCTCCACATCTTGGTCAACTAACTCTTGATGCAAGATTTCTCTAAGAAGTTGATTGGGGTCATCTTGTAGTAGTTTGGATCCCTTCTTATCATGGCCGCTAGGTTTTTGTCCTTTGGGGCAAAAGCTCTTAGCAACTTCTTTGTGACCTTTGAGTCATCCCAATCTTCACTTCCAAGAGCCCTAATGTCCGAGACAAGGAGCATGATCCTATCATACATTTCTCTCACGGTCTCTCCATCCTTTACGAAGAATAGCTCAAGCTCTCCGTTGATCAAATCCATCTTCCCTTGCCTCACATGTTCGGTCCCCTCATGTGCTTCCTTGAGTGTGTCCCAAATCACCTTGGCAATTTGGATGTTCCGAACCTTGTTGAATTCTTGAGCACACAAGGATCCCGTGATGACTCTTGTTGCTTGCATGTTGCGGTGGAGGTCTTGCTCATGCTCAAGTGTGAGGGCTTCTCCTTCGGCGGGAATTGTTACACCTACAACCACAATCTTCCAAAGAGAAGGGTGAAGCCCGTAAAGGTGCATTTGCATATCATAAGCCCATTTGGGATAGTCCTTCCCATCGAAATGAGGAGGCTTTCCCAAATGCACGGAATAGAATTTTTTGTTAGGACGATTGCCCGAAAATTGTGCGAAGGTGTGGGGCACTTCATGGAAGCCGGAGTGAGTGTACTTGGCTTGCTCCTTCTTGATCATCTTCTTGAGGATCTTCTTGGCCAACTTCTTGGCTTTCTTCTTCTTCTTAGCCTTTCTTCTCTTCTTCGCCGCCTTCTTTGCCGCATCATCACCATCCTTGACGTCTTCATCACTTGAGTCGGAGTCCAAGTCGGAGTCGGATGAAGAGTCATCGGAGCTCTCTCCGTTGGAACGGCTTGGAGCCTTCCCGGTGATGTCTTGGGCTGCCTTAAGCTCTCTTTCTTGAGCTTCCTTGGCGGCGATTTCTTCGGCGGATTGGTTGTCTCCACTTCCCGACATCTTGATCCCTTAGCGGTTAAGCCTAAATAAAGGGATTAGGCTCTAACACCAATTGAAAGGACCTTGTGATACCTAGAGGGGGGGTGAATAGGATCACTTTAAAATTCTGCAAAAACTTAGCAGCGGATCAGGGACCGGAAGACCCGGCACGACTGACCGGATGACCCGGGGGGTCCGGGTCACCCTGGCACTTGGGCCGGATCAACCAGCGCGCGAAGGTAGAGTACAATAAGCTATGGAAAACTTGAATTTGCAGAAAGTAAATGAATGAAACTTTGCGTATACAATGTAGATACCACCTGCAACCAAAGATTTTACAAGCAACAACACAAATATGGAGATCGATCTAAATATAACTTCTAGGGTTAGAGAAGGGGATGAACTCAAGCAAGCAAGAGACAAGCGAATTAATCCGAAGTTCACTCCCACAAAGGAAGCTACGTCTCCGTTGAGGATCCCACAAAGGGAGGGCTATCACCAAGAGCCGCTTTTCCTCATCCAATTCCCACAAAGGAAAATTGGTGCTCACTAAGAGAAATCCACAAAGGATGGGCAATACAAATGATCCCAGGTGCTCCACACGGAGAGGGCACTTAACGGGCGACGCCTAACCGTCTAGAAGCAAGCTTCAAGAGTAACAAACGCGAATCAATCAACCAAAGCCACCACATGTGCTTCTTGAGAGGAAGGAGTGAAGAGCTCTCACAAAGGGGCTAAATCCTACACCTCAAAGGCCTCTCACACCCAAACCCTAGGAGGAATCCTTGCTTGGAGTGCTTGGAAGGGAGTTGGGAGAGAGGGATGAAGCTTGGGAGGTGTTTCAATGGAAGGGGAGGCGGAACCCTAGAGAGGAGAAAGAAGGGGTATTTATACCCACTCCCTCCGAGCTAGCCGTTGGGGGCTGCCTGCGGCCTGGCCGGGTCAACCGGCACGGGTGGCCGGGTCACCCGGCTCCCTCCAGTGCCGTCCCGGGTCGCCCGGCCACTCAGGCCGGTTGACCCGGTAAAGCTGGGAAAGCAAGATTTCACTAAGACAAGGCTGATTTTGGTTTTTCTAATGATTTTTCTAGGGTTTTCACTCTTAGAAAAGGTGAGAGAAAGTCAAGAAGAGCACTTGTAGCGAACCTCGACCAACCGACCACGTCCCTCTTTATAGTACGGTGTTTACTAAACTCAAATTCAAACTGAAAATTAAAATTAAATCGCCAATTGAGCTTCAACACCATCATAAGAAAATGAGGACCTTCCTTTGAATGTTCACATTTATTTATTCTTTTAAGCCTGCACACATCTTAATGAAAGCATTAATCCACCCAAATTGCATTGTCATTATCACCAAAATAATTAGGAGCCTAGATGCACTTTCAGTTGGTCGTGTGAATTGGATGATTGCTTATGTTTTCATAATATTGAATGATTGCTTCTTGTTTTACGAGCATCAGTTGATTGTGTATTTCTGCTGACCTTATATTGTTTCTTTTCAGAAAGCTGGAGCGGAAGACATTAGCCTATTTTACTAGTATAGTATATTAGTATCCCTTGGTTATTTCTGGTTCTGTCATCTATCGTTATGTACATATACCAGCCGCCGGAGCTGACGTACGCCAATCTTAGAGAGGGAGGGCTCGCTAAAATGGATTTTTAAATATTTTTTCATCACTTTGCAAAAACAAATATTGGAAACACAAATTTTCAACTGTATACCACCGCCGTCGTTTGGAGTGGCGGTTGGCACCTGCTACTGCCGTTCCCAACGACTGTAGGAGAAAGAAACCGCCGCCACAAACGGTGGTTGGACCACTCGTCGGGGTAGGGGGCCTGTGGTTTCAACTGCCGTTGCCAAGGGCAGTAGGAGTCTGCAGGTGGGCCCACCTAAATGACCCGCCCTTGCAAACGACGATTGGCCCTACCGCTGGTGCAAACAGTGATAGGGGGGGCTACAATATGGCTGTTGCCCCCTACCGTCGGCGTCCCCTATCTCCTCCCTCATCAACCATCTGGTGCATCTACGCTTCGAGTCAGGTATTATTGTACACCATTTACTTTTTGTTATTTTAGAAATTCTAGAAAATAGCTTAGAAATATTAGAAAATAGTTTAGAAATTCTAGAAAATAGTTTAGAAATATTAAATAGTAGTTTAGAAAATTAGAAAATACTTTAGTAATTCTAAAAAATAGTTTAGAAATTGTAGAAATTAGTTGATAAATTTAGAAATTAGTTTAGAAATATTAGAAATGCTAGATTTTGTTTAGAAAAATCTAGAAAATAGTATAGAAATACTAGTTTTTATTTAGAATTTTGGAAAATAGTTTAGAAATACTAGACTTTATTTGGAAATTTTAGAAAATAGCTTAGAAATACTAGTTTTTATTTAGAAATTCTTGAAAATAGTTATAAATACTATATTTTGTTTAGAAAATCCGGGAAATAGTTTAGAAATACTAAATTTTGTTTGGAAATTCCGAAAAATAGTTTAGAAATAATTTTTTAAAAATGTAGAAAATAGTTAAGAAATTCCGGAAAATGTTTTATAAATATTAGTAATCTAGAAAGCAGTTTGGAAATTCTACAAATTTGTTTAGAAGTAATATAAATAGTTTATAAATTTTGAAATAGTTTAGAAATAATAGAAATAATTTAGAAATACTAGATTTTGTTTAGAAAATTGGGAAAATAGTTTAGAAATACTAATTTTTATTTAGAAATTCTAGAAAATAGTTTAGAAATACTAGTTTTTATTTAGCAATTCTACAAAATAGTTTAGAATCATTAGAAATAGTTTAGAAATAATATACTTTGTTTATAAAATCTGAAAAATAGTTCAAAAATAATAGTTTTTAAGAAATTGTGGGAAGTTGTTTAGAAATAATAGTTTATATTTAAAAATTGTAGAAAACAGTTTAGAAATACTAGATTTTTTTAATAAATTGTGAAAAACTCTAACCATAGAATGTTGTAATGGTATGCATTTTGGTAGCATTAGAACAACCAATGCTACTAGCCGTTATTCTGGACGCACAAGATTCCCTACAGGTTCCTCACTGACACATTGCGCCAATTGATCCGACGCTTCCTTTGGTGGCCATTGAATCATCCGGTGCAGGTCTTCTCTGTACCAAAAAGTCTTTGTGTGACTCCATTGAAAAATGCTTTATCCAACGCATTGCTCCGATCCGACGCTGCCATCATTTCATCTGGTGCTTCTCTTCTTCTCGTCCTTACTTCTTCATTTATCCGTCACAAGATAATCATCGGTTCATCGGGTGATCCTCATTGACTTGGGGTCCAACCAAGTGTACCATTTACTCCTGTGCTTGTTCCAGTAATCCACCAGCGGAGCAATTAGTCTCAACTATCAAATCATCTATGGTCCCAATTTACTTCTGCGAGGCGGGAGCACCGACTGATTCGGTTGGCTGGTCACCGGAAGAGTCGGCGACATCAATTTCTTCGATTTTCCTTTGATTTCTTCACGTTGTTTTCCCCTGAATAATAGAAGTTGTCCTCCTAATACAGTCCCTGTGTGGCAATACAATAAGTTGACATGCAACGCTCCAACTGTTTTTTCCCTGGGTATGTTTCAGCTATCTTTAGAGTTTATTGATAACTAGAAAATCAGCATAGGGCTACGTCAGAAATTGACCAAAATTGTCGAGTGACAACGAATGATGTTTCCATTTCGTCTATCCTCACATGTTCTTTGAATGTAGGTGCTTAAACCTACCTTCAACTATGTACTACACGTAGAACCTTGTTGGATGCGCTGACATGCATTTAAACCATCTGATGCATCTATGACCTGTTCGTCTAAATGATTGTAATAGTATGCTCCTGAGACCTTATTATCAATTAATTAGTTATACTTGATGCAAGTTAATTACACAGAAATGATTGTGTTGTGTACATGTGGAAAACGTCATGATATGGTGTCTTTGAAAGTAGCAGCACGCGTCTAGCTAGAGAGTTTTTTCACGGAACATTCGTCCCACCAGTGTCTAACTAAATATACAACTACTTGTCCAACTAATCCAGCCCATTTGCGCAGGAAGATGCCATGCAATGTTCCCACTGCCTTTAGCCTAGAATCACATTGAGAGCATTGACAACAACAGGATATTAAAATCAAGGTTGTTGTCGAGAAAAAATAAGAAAGTCTCCGTTTGGTCTGTCATCACCTGAACGCAATAAAGTTGTTACCTTGTTGTCCTTTGCAATGTACCACAAGTTAACCAGTTAATGATTGGGTCAAGGAGTCATGGGATGGGACCAAGAAGCAATGGCGGAACCAGGCTTCTTGTGTCCAGGATTATCTGTTCTTGTGTATCCAACGCCGACTTTATTGCAGTCTCTACTTCTTCTTATGCTGTGATTTTATTTTGCAAAATTAGTACAAGATTCTTATTTTTTCGTTATACAAAATTAGTACACAATTAGAAAGAGATTAAAACTAGTAACCTGACAAAAACTCTTTAGTAGGAGAGGGGACAGCTAAAAAGTGTTTTAGTCCCCCCTCTCTCTAGTAAGGAATGAATTTTAATGGTCTTTAATCACTTTTAGTCTTTACTTTCAAACATGGTAAGACTAAAGACTACAAGTCTGACTAGGTTTAGTCGTGGGACTAAAGGGTATCAAACACCCTCTCAGAATTTGAAATTGTGCATGTTGTGACGTTGCCCCGCCCCGGCGACGCTGCGTTCCATTCCACCACTGCTCGTTCTACCTATAGATGTCCATTTGGCCCGCGGCACAGCGGCCCGCCCGAAAGCACGTGATTTTAGCCCGAACCAAGCACGGCACGGCCCGTATACCGTGCTCGGGCGCGGGCCGCTGCCCCAGCACGCCGGGCGACCCGACCCGGCACGAAATAAGCAGGCCGGCCCGTCAAGGCCCGCTTAACCCTGTCCCCATATATATAAGAGCAAAAAAGGAAACCCTAACTCTACCTCCACCCCACCGCCGCCGCCTGCCCATTTCTCCCCCTCGCGCCTGCGCCATCTCCCTCGCGGGTCGCGGCTCGCGAACCACCGCCGCCGCTCCTCCACCGCCGGCACCGGCGCGCCGCTCCTCCTCTCGGCCTCTCCTCTCTTCCATACCTCCACCGCCGGCTCTAGCGCGACCGCAGCACACCGAGTCGCCGCCGCCTCCCTCCGGCCCTCCCTTCTCCGGTGCTGGCGTCGACCTCTAGCGCTCCCTCACTCCGATTCGCTGGTGCGGCTCCATGACGAGCAAGCCGCCGCTCCTCTTCCATACCTCCTCCCCGCGAAGATCTACGGCAGGCCGACGATGGGGTAGCGGCAATGGCTCCTGGCTTGCGGTTGCGACCCCTGATCTCTTCTCCGTTCGGCCCCCTCTGCTCTCCTCCGGCGCATTGAGCTACGCGGCTGCGCCTGCGGCTCCGAGCCCCGGACGAACCACAGATGCGGAGGCGGTCCATCCAACTGTTTGTTGACGGTCGTTAAGTCCCTATTTTCGACCCTCAACTTTGAACAAATTTCACTCCATCAAAGCTTGCATCATAGCTGTGGGGTTATAAATTAACGGATTCCACGAGCTTTGGTGAATATTTGGATGCAGGTCATAATGAGACATCATAGCACAAATAAAGAATCTTGGCAAACAACGTCAAATGCTTAGTTTGACAGCACCATTGCGAAGTTCTTGTCGAGATGATTGAAATGGAGTTTTGGTTCATCCAATTCGGAGTCCGGATGCAGAAATTATGCCTCACGGAAGATTGTGACACGAGACATGTCGGGCGTAGGTGCGGCCGAACCTAGTAGGTTCGGCCGGACCTATCAACCTCCTCCGATCAACACCAAACTTTGCCAAATGTCTCTACACTTAGCATAATATCCAAGGGGACCAAGTCCATGGGCCAGACACGACAAAAGTTGGTCCGGCCGCACCAACGAGGTCCGGTCGCACCTACTAGGTCCGGCCGCACCACCCAAAATCCTCCTCTCGGGTCCACAGCACCAACAATCCCACAAACACACCTTGGATGGATGAGATACACCGGTGAATGGTCGGTTTGATCAAAAGTCTAAGGTTGGAAGCACTTGGATCGATGGACCCACACTTAACCGCTGCAACCGCCATCAAGGAGTGATCCTGGACGTCCCTCAACACCGTCGGTGCATCACAAGGCCACTGGGTAGGGCCGGCCGAACCTCTAGGTACGGCCGCACCTATGAACCGGTGAATCAGGCGAATCCGAGCTGGGAACTGACGTGCAATCGACCAAGGATCAGTGATCAGGGTCGTCCAAGTCCATAGGCGGTGGATCACAGGGCCGGCCGCACCTAGATATACGGCCGCACCTCCTTGCTCGTCACTGCAGCTCCCTCTCGCCTACAAGTACCCCCTCCTGCAGCCACCGACCCAGAGGGCCTATATATAGAGCCTAGCACCTCGTAGAAGGACACAAGTGATTAGAAGCAAGTGGCGGGGCCCTACATAAGTTAGTATTCAGAGAGTAGGGAGAGAGAGTTGAGTGTTGGAGTAGAAGCAAGAGTGTTGGTCTTCTTCCCCTTCCTCGACGGGTGCGGTACAACTACAGTCGTCCACACCTGGGATATTTTGTAAGTTCGGATTCGTGAGTAACTAAGTCTCAAGTCATTTCATCGTTCGTTCTTAGGTTCTTCGATTGCATTTAGTAGTTTCTACTCGTTGTGATTGCTTTGCTTTGAATTCGAGTAAAGTAGTGCTTGGTTAGTGTAGACGTGGTGTCTAGGCTTTCCAGTACCTTGGAATGCTTCCCGGTTCAACGGAATAGTTGTGGTACCCTAGGGAGGTGACAGCTCCGGACGGGCTTTGTAGTCCACCACGTTAGTTTCGGCAGGTAAGAGTTACGACATCAAAGCCCCCTTCTCATGCCTTTCCGTGGCTCTTTTCCCTCTGGCCCCGACGAGCGACAAGTTTTGCCTTGATTCTATCCGTGACTCTCACGAGTCCCAAACTTCATTAGCTATCCCCTCTCTACCCGAAATCTACCCTTGTCTTTCTATCCTTCGTCACCATATCCCCCGGACGAATTAGTTCAGGTTCACAACACTTCTCGTTCCCCGTGGAAATCGATACCTTGGAATACTCCCGGGTGAAAGCTACAATGGCATCCGTGCGCTTGAGGATCTATCTGTGATCGTGTAGTATACCAACAGGCTTTCTGGCACCATTGCAAATCTAGTAACGACGTAAGAAGTGCCAACAAGCTTTCTGGCGCCGTTGCCGGGGAACGGTAGTTGTTTTGATTCTGAACCTAGTTTGTCCGTGTATCACCCCATTTATCCCATGGATTCAAATCCAACCCTTTTTGATTTTTCTGCTCCAAAGGGTGATTTGTTGGAGCCACCATCATCATCACATCCCATCAAAACACCGGGCTATGAGCTTCGCCCTGCTCTTATAGCCTTGGTCCGAGAGAATTCGTTCGCTGGAACGAAAGAGGAGAGCCCATACATTCATTTGTGAGGATTTGAGCAAATTTGCTCGATAATCGTAATTGAGGGAATAACCCAGCAAACCCTCAAATGGAAGCTCTTCCCATTTTCTTTAATGGGAGAAGCGAAGAAATGGTACTATTCCTCAGTCGGAAGCATGGAGGGAAGTTGGGAAAAGCTCAGAGAAAAGTTTTGTCTGACCTTCTTCCCTATGTCTCGATTAGTGACCCTACGGCTACAAATCCTCTCTTTCAAACAACTAGACAAGGAGTCACTAGGGACTGCTTGGGCACGATTCACCAATTCTTTGGCCTCTGGACCCGACATTGGGATCTCAGAACATATTCTTCTACAACATTTTAGAATGGGTCTCGATGTCAAGTCAGCCAAATTTTTGGATACTTCATCAGGAGGCTCGTTCTCTCATTTGACTCCTAGTGAAGGGAAGGTGGTTCTAGGAAAAATCCTAGAAAACACTCCCTACACGGGAATTTTTGACGAATTCCCAAACGAAGAAGAAGAACCCAAGCCAAACGCTCTCTCGGAACCAAAACCCATAGAGGAGAAACCCACTAGCACCTTTTGGCATGAAGAACCACTCCTCTATCCCTGTGTGTACCCAGCTGATTTCTCGTATGACTTCGACGAGGAATCAACATACTCCGATCCACTCTCTGAATCGGAATTCATAGAAGAGGAGCCTATCCTAGAAAAATTCATATCCACACACCCATCCTCCTCTTACCAAAACTTGGTTCACAGGGGAACCATTCCAACCTTATCGAGAGTCCGATCACCCCTCGTGTGACTTCATCTATGAATACTATGATGAGTTATTTGATAAACATTGGACGGAGAAATCCTTCCCGAGAAGGGAAAGAGACTCAACACACGAGAGAGAATTAGTCAACTTACCCAACCCAGAAGAGGTAAAAAGACAGAGAGAAAAGTTGGAATACATCTCCGCAATCAGTAGCTGGGAATGGTTGAGAGAAGCAGAAGGCATGGATCAAGTACTCCAGCTATATCCTGAGCTAAAGTCACTCTCATGCCAAGTAGGAAACCTCTCTTACCAGGATGTGTTCTATGACCCTAGGGTCGATATCAATATCATTCCTACATCCTTAGTATTAGAGGCCTTTCCCGACGAACCCCTCTCTTTCTCTCAGAAGCGTCTCCAATGGATTTCGGGTCAAACCATAGAGACGGAGGGAATCCTTAGAGTCGTCCAAACAAAGATTGGAGAGTATGGGATCTTCCTAGATTATCATATCTTTGACATCCCAAAAGGAGATCCACCCTTCATTCTCATCGGAAGACCCATTGAAGGGGTACTGAGTAGTGTGCTCGACCATGAAAAGCAGCCATATCATCTTGAGGTTCGAGATACACATCTCCAATGGCATAGACCTGAGGTTAAGAAAGAACATGTGTGGTGTATGGACATTCTTGAGGCATTGACTTTGGATTCAGAAAACAAACTCGAGCATGAAAGTTTTATACTAGAAGGATCACAAATCCCATGCTCACATCAAAAGTTTTCAAAGTTATCAAGCCCCCTTTCCTATGACCTTTACAAAACCTACAACCTCCTCATTTTCCTTGTGCATGCTAACTTTGAAAGGAAGGTTGTAGATGCTTTTGTTTACCATAAACATTGCAAATTTCGAGGTCATTTTTTTTGTACTAACCTTGCAGCTAGAGCTATGATGGTTTCATCATCTCGATTGGCTGCAAGATGAAGATCTCCAGTGGTCGAGCTTATGACCCAAAACAAAGCACTATCGGGAGATAGCCCGAATAATCATTTAGATTTCCTTTTCAAATAAAAGCAAGAGCATCTCTTTAGGATTAGTCGTTCTTTGGGTATTTTTGGTCGCTAACGTTTCAGGTGGAGATTGAAAGGACCGATGGATAGGCAATGCCTAAAAACATGAGAGCTACACCAACTACAACACCAAGGTAATTCAGGGAGAGAAAGTATTACGAAGGAAGCTTGAACTCCGCACACTTGACTTGTGTTGCCTAGCAATGCAAACTCCAAGTGTGGGGGAGATATGTGAGTATCCTGAGTAAGTTTCTCTCATACTAAATCTTATTTTGGTTTGAAGATGGTGTTGGTTCTTGCATCTTGCTCTCTTAAAAAAACACAAAAATATTTGAATTTGAATAAAGGCTTCCTAGCTCTTCAGCTAGCAGAGCCTCCTTTTTTGTTTCCATCTTTTTCTTTGAATAATAACACCAGGTACAAGAGCAAGTGTGGGGGAGATTTCTCAGGCTCGTCGAAACACAAAATTGAGATATCACGCCATGGTGCCGCACAACACCGACTACGCTAATCGACGAGGGATGAGGTAAGTGCACTAGAGCAAGTCGGTCGCCCCTGTGGTTTGGCCGAATCACCATTTGTCTACCTCATTCCCCACTTTCTCCAAGAGCGATGGTATGTGCACCCCTACCTCTCTACTTTTGGAAATCATGAGTTTAAAGGAGCTTTAAATCCGATCATATAAATCAAACTCAATTGAATCCTCATGCACCCAATGCTCGACATGTTTCATATGGTTGGCTTGCATAAGTTTTATTCCATACTTATTATCTTGATGCTTGTGAACAACATATCTTTAGGAAACCATGCCCATCTAAGTAGCTGATGTTTGAGATATGGTCCAATGAAATGATCTTTGCTCCAAATGTTTGAGTGCTTGGGAAATTTATTTGAAAATTTTGAAAACCCTTTGCGAAGCTTCTCTTTGATATGCCAAGTCCTACCAGAGCCATATGATGAGACATCTTGAAAACCTCATACACATATGCTACTTGTCGTTGCATTGAGCTTTGTCAAATTGTTGTGACCCTTGTGAGAATTCTTTTCATGCTTTCATGATCAAGATACATGTACACACCAACATCCTCCTTGCTATGCTCGGTTGAGAGCTAGCATTGTACTATCTATCTATTCCACAAAATAAAGCTCCACACTATGTGTTGATCACTCTCTCTCTCCAAGTTAATATTACAAAAGAGGCATGCCTATAGAAAAAATTGGACACATGAAGGTCCAAGAAAAAAAAAGGTTGGACACATGAAGGTCCAAGAAAAAAAAGAAAAAATGAAAAGATAGCCATGTCCACAAAAGAGGCAAAATAGAGAGAGAGGATCATGCAAAATGGAGTTACAACAAATCAGATGATAATAACTAGCACCCATTCCGGGCCTAGTGTACACCTTACCATCATCACAACGTTCATTATACATACGGTAATATCTAGCACCCATTCTGGGCCTAGTATCCACCTTACCATATCCATCATATCCCTACACATGCACATCTTGATCTAATTGTATGATTTGATTTTCTCCTTGGATCTGGTTTTTGACTTTGCAATACATGTGATGCAAGTATGCCTCATCTTTATACCCTACCTTGAGCTCCATATATAGCCATCATTAGAAGTAGGTCGAAGAAAGGCAATCTAATGCCTTGGTGAGGACTATACACATTGAGCGATTTGAGAGAATCAAATGAGGTGCCAAGCAAGGTTTATTTTGGGAACTTATTGAAAAAAAATCCCAAGCTACTTGACATGAGGAGTAGAAGTGATTTGATTCAAGATCGTTCCATTCCTCAACTACCCAAGATGGCATGATAGACACTTGAAAGTTCACAAGTGCAAGGTATGATTCGGAATATCTCTTATGCTCGCTTCATACCATAAGAATTTTTGTTTTCACCTTGGTCCTTAACCTTTACTCGAGGACGAGCAAAGGGCCAAGTGTGGGGGTGTATTGACGGTCGTTAAGTCCCTATTTTTGACCCTCAACTTTGAACAAATTTCACTCCATCAAAGCTTGCATCATAGCTGTGAGGTTATAAACTAACGGATTCCACGAGCTTTGGTGAATATTTGGATGCAGGTCATAATGAGACATCATAGCACAAATAAAGCATCTTGACAAACAATGTCAAATGCTTAGTTTGACAGCACCATTGCGAAGTTCTTGTCGAGATGATCGAAATGGAGTTTTGGTTCATCCAATTCGGAGTCCGGATGCAGAAATTATGCCTTACGGAAGATTGTGACACGAGACATGTCAGGGGGGGGGTAGGTGCGGCCGAACCTAGTAGGTTTAGCCGGACCTCCCAACCTCCTCCGATCAACACCAAACTTTGCTAAATACCTCTACACTTAGCATAATATCCAAGGGGACCAAGTCCATGGGCCAGACACGACAAAAGTTGGTCCGACCGCACCTCCTAGGTCCGGCCGCACCAACGAGGTCCGGCCGCACCTACTAAGTCCGGCCGCACCACCCAAAATCCTCCTCTTGGGTCCACGGCACCAACAATCCCACAAACATACCTTGGATGGATGAGATACACCGGTGAATGGTCGGTTTGATCAAAAGGCTAAGGTTGGAAGCACTTGGATCGATGGACCCACACTTAACCGCCGCAACCGCCATCAAATAGTGATCCTGGACGTCCCTCAACACCGTCGGTGCATTACAAGGCCACTGGGTAGGGCCGGCCTCACCTCTAGGTACGGCCGCACCTCTAGGTACGGCCGCACCTATGAACCGGTGAATCAGGCGAATCCGAGCTGGGAACCGACGTGCAACCGACCAAGGATCAGTGATCGGGGTCGTCCAAGTCCATAGGCAGTGGATCACAGGGCCGGCCGCACCTGGAGATACGGCCGCACCTCCTTGCTTGTCACTGCAGCTCCCTCTCGCCTACAAGTACCCCCTCCTGCAGCCACCGACCCAGAGGGCCTATATATAGAGCCTGGCACCTCGTAGAAGGACACAAGTGATTAGAAGCAAGTGGCGGGGCCCTACATAAATTAGTATTCAGAGAGTAGGGAGAGAGAGTTGAGTGTTGGAGTAGAAGCCAGAGTGTTGGTCTTCCTCCCCTTCCTCGGCGGGTGTGGTACAACTACAGTCGTCCACACCTGGGATATTTTGTAAGTTCAGATTCGTGAGTAACTAAGTCTCAAGTCATTTCATCGTTCGCTCTTAGGTTCTTCGATTGCATTGAGTAGTTTCTACTCGTTGTGATTTCTTTGCTTCGAATTCGAGTAAAGTAGTACTTGGTTAGTGTAGACGTGGTGTCTAGGCTTTCCAGTACCTTGGAATGCTTGCCGGTTCAACGTAATAGTTGTGGTACCCTAGGGAGGTGACAGCTCCGGACGGGCTTTGTAGTCCACTACGTTAGTTTCGGCAGGTAGGAGTTACGACATCATAGCCCCTTTCTCATCCCTTTCCGTGGTTCTTTTCCCTCTGGCCCCGACGAGCGACAAATTTTACCTTGATTCTATCCGTGACTCTCACGAGTTCCAAACTTCATCAGCTATCCCCTCTCTACCCGAAATCTACCCTTGCCTTTCTATCCTTCGTCACCATATCCCCCGGACGAATTAGTTCAGGTTCACAACACTTCTCGTTCCTTGTGGAAATCGATACCTTGGAATACTCCTGGGTGAAAGCTACAACGATATCCGTGCGCTTGCGGATCTATCTGTGATTGTGTAGTATACCAACAGGCTTTCTGACGCCGTTGCAAATCTAGTAATGACGTAAGAAGTGCCAACACTGTTGCGGGCTTTGGGCCACCTGCGTGCACGCGTAGGGCCGGGCTACTTCGTGCTGGCCCGGCACGAAACGGCACGACAGGCCCGGGCCTGGGCCGTCGCCACAGCCCGTGGGTGGGCACGACACGCACGATGGGAATTAGGGCTGGGCTGGCCCGACACGAAGTTTAACGGGCCACCCCGGGCCCGGGCTAGGGCCGGGCGGGGCGGCTCGAATGGACATCTATAGTTCTACCACTCAACAACACAAAAATTAATATATCCCTAAAGCCTTAACTACGGAGTATGTGTACGTGTGGAGTTAGCTAGCTTGTAGGTTCGATCTCACAGTTTGGAGCTGAAATAAACAAACAATGATTGTGCCACGGGCTGAAGTGCTGAAAACTACGTAGCAGACACAGGGATGGTAGAAATTTTTACGGTGAGGGGGCGTGACCCCTACTGCCCCCGGTTATAAGGGTACGAATTTTCAACCCATCAAAGCCCATCTAGATGTATGTTTTTTATTTTCTCATGAGCTCACTTCATGACTATTCAATTAAATGTTCCAACATTTGTAGAAAATGTTACAACAATTTTTTCTTCAACATTTCTAGTTATTTTCGTCAACATCTATACTATAAGGAGCGAAGACAATTGAAAACTTTTCTCACCCAAATCGGGTCCGCCGTACCCCTCACGCCGGACCCACCCATCATATGTTTTTGGAAGTGGATAAGGTGGAAGGACTATGAAGTACCAAAAAATCGCAATTTGGAGAGCGTTTCTGCCAAAAACGAAATTTTTTTCTCACCCCACCCACGCGTACCCACCCTGTGTACCCGTCGGTCCCACCTATCCCTTCCCGTCGCTGCCCACAGCACCACACCCGTAAAGAAAAAAAATTCCTCGGCTCCTCGCGTCGATCTGCGCCAGCCGCCGCCGTGCTCCTCCTCCCTCCTCAGCGCAGCCGCCGGCGCGCCCCTCCTCCCTCCCCTCCCTCGCTGGAGCACGAGCGCGGCGACCCTGCAGGCAGGCCACCCTCTCCGACGGGTAGCAGGGCAGTGCGCTCCCCCGAGCTGTACTCCGTCGTCCGCGAGACAGGCACGAGGGCCCCCGCCATTGCCGCCGCTGCCAGCACCTCCATCCCCACGGCTCCGTGGATACGGAAGAGGAGGACCAGCGGCAGGCCGCACCTCCCCGTCCACTCTCCTCTCGCCCGGCGACGACGACGAGGGGCGGTGGCTGGTCTTCTTCTCCAGATCTTGCGCCCCATCCTCTGCCTCTCCTCCCCGCCTGAAGGACGACGACGGGGCGGCGAGCCGAGGGACGACGACTGGATGGCGATAGCGACGACGCCCCACTCCTTCCCCATCTCGGGCGCGGCTCAAGGGCCTCCGCGGCGCGGCGCGGTTCATCCGCCGCACGGGGAGCCGCCAGATCTCTTTCTTTCCTTGCCAGTGAGGCCTAAGCCTAGGTAAGCATCACATCGATTGCTTCCGCATAACTCCCGCTTTTGATTTTAGCTTCCTGCTGCCGATCACTTTGATAACATTTTCCTAAATATATCGCTGCCTCCTCCTATGCTCACCAGTGTAGTAGTGTTTGGTGAACAAATCATTCTGACATCGTTTTCTAACAGAAATATCATGCTTCGTGTTTATTGATAGCAGGTGCATTGGATACTACCATATGATGGGTATTTGGTTTGATATGAAGAGTCAAACTGTCAAACTAATCTGGGATACAAAATAAGAAATTGAATGACCAATGATCTTGATTAGTTTTAGAATGCATTTGTGTGCAGGCAATCAACATCAGTCACCCACCACTCCGCTCACTGATCCCCTTTAGAGTTGATCCTAATACCATAATGGTGTTCATTTTCACCCAGTGAGAATCATATTATATCCATTCCTCACTTTCTTTTCTTGTTTTATGACTGCAGAACTGTTCGTTTTTGTTGTATCAAATGCCATTAATAAAATTAGTAGCTGCAGTTCATGCTCAGCAAAGGTTGGCATGCCCTGTTTTCAGGTTCTTGAGAATTCCTTCTCAGGGTCTTGAAGTATATATTTTGTTTGCATGCCTTTGCCAATTCTTAGGAAAAAATCACACTTTGGTACCTAACGGATCTATCCAAGCTTATTTCTCTATTGTTGTTAGTACAAATAATGCTGAAATTAGCAGATTGTTCTCTGCATATCTGCTCAAAGAACTATCAAGGTCTTCTTCAACTTCAGAAAAACTGGCTAATTGCAGAAACTATCTAGGTTGGACAATTGATGAGAGTATGGAGATGATTTCAGAAATGCATTCTCAATTTATTCTCCTGTCCCATGTTCTTTAGCAGATCAAATTGCCAGGACATGGGCTCTGAGAGGTAATGTCACATTTTTCATAATTATTGTTGCCTTAAGTCATGCTTTAGCTTTTTGTTGTTTAGCCATTTCTAGCACATTACATCAGAAAAATGTCCTGGGGGTATTTGATACTTCTGCTAACAGTGATGACTGATTATTCTATCTATAATTGATGTCTATTGTCACCCACATATAGATCTCTCTACCCATCACGTAGGCCATCCTTAAGCAATAGAATGGCTCTCCATATTAAAAAAGGCTTGTATTCTACTTCATGCGTTATCCATGGGTAAAACACATCCCTGCATCCCTGTGTGTTGCTTTTCATAAAATGAATCCTCATTTTGCTCTCAGATTTATGGTGGCATGGGGGGCATTTCTTTGCTCCTCCTGGAAATGTGCAGAAGCATGCTTATTGTTCTTCTACCAGGTACTGCTGATTTAAGTAAATTTTCATCATTGCACTCACCATGATGCTAATAACAAGTCAATCATAGGGTACAATGTATCTGAATGATCTATGATTTAATTTTACATTAGTCATGTAAATATTATTTGCATTCATTTCTGAATCCCAATAGTTGCTCAGTTAGTCTTCTAAATACCTAGGACCACATCTCTTAGAATTAACTGGAGCTATAGCATGACAGTCCTGATACCATAGTTTTTTACGAGTCGAGGAGATGTCATGTGGTCCAAATATAGCAATCTTCTTTTAGCAGTCACTTGAATTGTGCTTGCTTGGAACATCATCATACAGTGATAGCTACACTAACAAAATGAATATGTAGAGTGGAAATTATCTGGAACAGATTGCTTTCTAGCTGTATCCTACTATCCTTTTCTGGACTAGAGGCAGGGAGAACAGTCCACCAAGGCAACAAAATTCTAGTTTTTTATTTAATTCTGTCCTTTTGTCTCTAGAGACATCAAATCAGGATGAAACATTATCCTCTCAAAGTGACATAATGACCTAGGTTAAATGGATGACTATTTACACGGACTCTCAGATTCAGAGGTAATGCTTTGACTCTGTTGTACTGTGTAGAGATCAGTTGATTTTTCAAGAATTGTTCAGTTTATATGGTGCTATGTCCACAATTGGCAAGGGAAAATGCACATCTCTTATGATTCTTTGTAGAAGTCGGCACTATATTGTTGCATATCTGATTTTCTGATATGGTTTGTAGTGTTCGTGGTGTGTTTTCACTCTACAATGAAAGATAATTGTAATGTTTTGATATCCAAGTCACTAACTGATTATTATCTGTGTTTTCCAGGATGGTACTTCTTCAAACCATGCTAATCTATTCTATCTCCAGCACCTGGCTGTAGTGGGCTATGGTAAAATGTCTTTTGAGAATGTACCCTCTCAGCTTAAATGGTTGCAAGAATTAAGTTTCTTTGTTTTTTGGCTTAAACTGCAACAACCAACTATAACTGCTTGAAACAATAAGTTTGGCAAAAGAAACTATTTTAGTAGGTTTGTTTTCCTGTAGTTTTAGCTAAGAGGTGGCAGTGTAATTGTTCATTTAGGATTCTTGCCAGAACAGTGCTTTGCACAAATATTTATAGCTTGTATGCTGCATCATTTGGGCCCACATTGGAAACTTTTAAGTATAGTATGAATATTTATATATGCTTTTCCGTGTTAATTTTAACTCTACATCGTGATATAGTAATATCATTTCTTTCTTGTTAAATCTTAACATATTATTTATCCTACACGTATTCACTTTTATAGCTTTTGATTACATGAATCCTGCAATTGGAGTTTCACTTTCTTGGCCAATCATCTGATTTTTATTGATATTGCTACTCCCTGTTGCATTTTTGAGAGAATTGCAACTGGCAATTTTCTATTGATGTTTTTCTATACCCAAGACATGATAATATTTTTTGTGCCATAGCCATTGCCCATTGATATTGTTAGCATTAGTTCATTACTTTCAAGAGGTAATAATTGTTTAATTTCTGATACATCGGTGAATCCATTTTTTTTGTCACAATGATTTCAGGATTCCACTAGCTCCCTCCATTTTGGTGCGAGTGACCATGGACACCGTCGTCTCCAGCCCCCACTTCTCCAATACGTGTTTTCATTCCAATTATGTTTTTGTTAAAGTAAATCAAGCTGTGTTGAGATTCAGTTCCTTGGTTTTCGGCATGGGAAGCTTTGAGTGAGAAAAAACAGCAAGAATCTGGATCACACAGTTCTTGAGATCTTTTCCACTCGGTCATACTTTTGAACTAAATACTATACATAAAAGGTTGCTGGATTAGCCTGTTGAAGCTGTTGCTGACTTGAAGGTGCTAAGATCTGGTGTTGAAGCTGTTGCTGACTTGAAGAAACTCTGAATCGAGGATACACATGTCTGAAATTATTTGGCCTTTGAGCAAAGGTTATGAGACCACAATACTTATGTGGATTCTAATAATCTGACCAAATAGTACACATGACTAGATTGCCAAGGGCTCATATAGCACCAAACCATTCAATTTTGAGATATTTTCTGAAATCTAATTGAATGTCGTCCTAATATAGGCTATGTCTGATTCATGAATCTGCATTCCAAGTGCTTGGAAAGGGTGGACAGTACATGCATCGGCTCTAGCAGTGATATTGACATGAATTTAGACCCATATATAAGAAGTATCAGTAGATCTCTATTGAATTGTTATCTGATTCTTGTTGTGTTAAATGTTTCAAAAATATCAGTAGGGAGCCGGTCCTTGTTACATCTCCGAGCACTACTCTTTTTCAAAATGGTAGACAGATTGTACTACCTAATTTATTTCAGTTACTATCAATAGTGTTGCATGGATAGAGACCATGCTTACAATCTGCAAGCATGTTTTTACCTCAATGATCTGATCTAGCTCAATGTAGAGAACCTGATTGAACTTATGAAATTAGCCATTGCTAACTTATTTATTAATTTGCTAAATGTATTCTTTTGGTTTAAGTGGCATGACTTTGAAAAAAATGTTATGTGATATGTTTTCATCCTTTTTAGCAGCTTCATCATGGTACTGGATGAATGAAGAGGGCTATGGCTACAACAAATCAAGGATCCATAATTATATCCTAGGGGAATGGGATCTGAGAGTAGCAGCAAGCAGTCAAAGGAGTGCTTGTATGATGTCATACCGTGTACAAACCATAATTATAATAATTGTTTTCGAGAAACTCATTGCTAGGTTTTCCTTGCTTGATTGGTCTATTCTCCTGACTGTTTTTTTTCTTTTGACCATTGTTATCAGAGCAGTATACCTGTTTTTTTTCCTTTTATTTGTTTGAATGGTCTATTCTTTTGGATAGCTTCTTTTTTTATCATTTTACCATTGTTTTCTTTAGATCAGTACTCCGTATATCTGATAGACCGTGGTGTCAACTATCATGAGTTATTGAATTTACCCGACTTGCATGTCTAGATAAAATTGATGGGGATGCATTGCTTCCCGCATATAATAGATATGCATTAAGGTTAATATGGAGAGACAATTTGCTTTTGGGTAGAAACTTATGTCATGGATAATGTTTTGTTTATTTTTCAGAAAATAAAATATATATTAACAACAAACTGACAATTTGGTTTTGCATATAATGTAAATATATATTATTTTCCACCGTATGATTGGTTTGGCAACAGGGAACTTAACAATGGACATTAATGTACTTATTTTTATTAATGAGAATATATGTTGCAATTGCACGTCTGGTTGCCCTCTCCTGTAACACAGTTGATATTGATAGTTCAAGGTGCACAGAACTTAAACTGTTGCACAGAAATTTAGCGACTTGTCATCTATGTTGGCACTATAATTAACAAAAATTTTCAATAAACTATGTTTTGGAGTTTAGATGTTTTGTTGCTGTAGGTTTTTGGCTCAATAATGAATGAAATATCAAAGGCTAGAGGTTTAGCATGAAGGTCAAGTTAATGAGATTGTGATGTGTATACATTGAGAACAGAAAGATGAAGATGATTCTGAAAACGGAGCTGCTAGCGCCCGGACGTCCGATCTGGGCGCTAGCATCAGACGGGTTCGCGGCCGCACGATTCAAATCAGGGAACGTATCAGCCGTCGATCGTGTTGCGAGGCATATTGATGTTGCGAACACCTTTTCCGATGTTGCGAAGACCTTTTCCCATGTTGCGAACCGTCGTGCTTGCAACATTCAACGAAGGATGTTGCGAGTACATGTTGCGAGCGTGTTGTGAACGTGTTGCGAGCATGTTGCGAACGCGGTTACGTGCAACATCCAACATCATGAGTCTTTCTTCCCTCCTCCCCCATGTTGGGACCATGTTGCGACTATATTGCGACCATGTTGCGACCCGTGATGCGTGCAACATCCAACATGAGGAGCTCTCCTGCCCCTCCTCCTTGACACAAAACCCAACATCACATGTCTGTAATATCGAAACTGGACATCCGCAACATCGAAAATTAATGTTTGCAACTCCCTAACATCACGTGTCTGCAACATCAAGACTCAACATCTACAGCATCGAAAATTAATGTTTGCAACATCGAAAAATTTAGACCTAATTTTGAAATATTCACATGTGACACTTGCAGCATGTCAAGAACACGGATGCAACATGTGCACAACGATTTACAACATAAACGAGAAACGATTACATCATAAAGACGACCGATTGCAACATGTCAAGAACATTATTACAACACCGATATACAACAATTGCAACATAAAAAAATCCGAAAAAAACAGGAGGAGGCCAACGTGGGGGAAGCGGTGGCCGGTCGGCGAGCTCGGATGCCCCACACCGGACTGCGGCCTTGGCCATGGGGGAGCGGCGGCCCGCTGCTGGCGAGCTCCACGGCCCACGCCGCCGCTCTGGGATTCGGCCTCTGGGGGAGGTCCGCCCCCCGTCGGCCTGGGATGCGGCCGCCCCGTCGGGGAGCTCCACCCCGTCGCCCTGGGCAGCGGCTACGCCGTCGGGGGAGCTCCACCCCTGCGGCCTCGGCGCGCGGCTCGCCCGGCGCACGGGAGCAACTCCTCCCCCCGCATGGGGCCGCTGCGTGCAGGATGCGCGGCTGCGCGTCGGCTGGTTGACCTCGGAGGCTCGCACGGCGGCGGTGAACAGGGGCTCGGGAGAGAAGGGAGGGAGACGTGTGGGGCTACATCCCGCTCGCGAAGCTCGCGGCGGAGCTCCCTGCGGCTGCCTCCTCCGGCGCGGAGCTCGCAGCGGAGCTCCCTGCGGCCATCGCCTCCCGCGCAACCTCGCGGCGGAGCTCCCTGCGGCCGCCTCCTCCGGCGCGGAGCTCGCGGTGGAGCTCCCTGCGGCCGCCGGCGAGCGCATCGGCTGGAAGGCTCGCGAGAGGAAAAAGAAAAATGGAGCATGTTGGTCTGCTGGAGCAGAGGTGAGAAGATAAGATAAGGCATCGAGTGGTTGTGCTAGGCGGGCGTCCGATATTTCTCCCAGGCGTCGGACGCCCGTAACCAAGCATTACGTATGATCCTTCTAACCTGTTAGTGGTCATTCAATTTGTTAAAAAGAATTTTAAACACGTGCGTGTTGCAATTGAAAACTTTTCTCACCCAAATCGGACCCGCCTTACCCCTCACGCCGGACCCACCCATCATATGTTTTTTTGGAAGTGGATAGGGTGGAAAGACTATGAAGTACAAAAAATCGTAATTTGGAGAGCGTTTCTGCCAAAAACGAAATTATTTTGTCACCCACCCCGCGTCTACCCGCCCGCCATACCCGCTGGGCCCACCCGACCACCCACCACCCGGCACCACCTGGACCCAACGCCCCGCTTCCCGTTCCCAGAGGCGGAACCGGCGCGAGAAGACGCGCTATAGAACGTGTCGTCTCCCGTCTCCCATGGCCGCAGCACGTCGGATCCCGCGCGCCTCCACCTCCCCCCGCCAAATCTTTCCCTCTCGCACGCTACTCCTTTCCCCGTCGAGCGCACCAGAATCCTCCTGCGCCTCATCTATCTTCTCGCCGCCCCAAGACGGCAGATCCGGCGGTGCCCCGAGGCCGGCCGCGCCGCCGCTCCTCGGCGGAGGAGCGCACCCGCTCGCGTGCTCGCTCCCCGATGGGCAATAGGTCGATTCCTGGGGCAGCGGCGAGCCCCGTCCATGCCTCCGACGGGGGAGCTCGCCATCAGCCTTGTGCCGACCCAGGAGAGGGGCTCGAGCACGGGAGGAAGGAGCTAGATCCGGAGCCCGCGACCCACCTTCGCGAAGCGCCGACTGTAGCTGCTCTGTGCTCCGCCTCGTCCCGGCGCGGGGAGACAGCGTTGCAGCTTGGGTGGCAGGATTTGCCGTCGGGGGAGAGAGATGCTGCCTTCCGCGTCGCTGGCTTCAGGGGCAGCGGTCGGGCCCCGGTTGCAGCGCGATGCACATCCCGGCAGAGGAGGTGACCGGAGGGGGTGCGGCCTTCACGCCCGCCTGGAGGAGTTGGCCTGAGTGGAGGGAGGAGGGAGAAGCTAGGCAAAGCTGGCTCACTGACGGATGGAAAGAGAGCAAGAATGGAGTAGGAGGTCGCACCGCCGCCCGCGTGCCCCTCCAGCGGAGGTCCAGGGCGGAAGGAACGAGCTGCTGTGCTGCGGGTTGCTGCCGCTGCGAACAAAGATGTGCCTCAGGCAGGAGATAAGGTGGGAGGAGGCAGCATGTGGACATGCGTTTGCCACGTAGTGTCTAGAATTTTCACCCCGCATCACACGGTTATAGAATTTGAAGAAAAATAAAAGGGGAAAATGAGAGAGGAAAAAAGTAAGGAAATTAACAAATATTGTAAAAAAAAAATTGTACAAATGACAACTCTAATCCATGGTTTGCACTGGCACTTGTAGAAATTCGGCTAACAAACTTTGATGTGAAAAGTGAATGTGAATAGTAAATATGAAAGGTGAATCAAATTGCCACACAATGGTATACACAAATGCATTTGTAGTTGATCTTAAACTCGATGCAATACATTAAACAGCTTATGGACGGTCTCTCTGTCTATGGGTTGTATGAGCTGTCAGCACATATGTCTGTATGCGCAGTTCGAGGTTCTGCAGACGAGCTGCTGTCTAAGGGTTGTACAAGTGGAAAAAAAAGATTTGATCTCTTATTTTCTTTCTCTGGCGCAGTCCCCATTCAACAACAATAGCAGTTGGGTCCATGCAGTAGAAAGATTCAAGTTTAAACTGCAGTGGGATTTCTCTGTTCGGATGGTGTGCTTGTTGTACTACTAGAACCATCGCAAACACAAACGTTTGTGTTTGCCTCATTGTCATACCTTTTCAGCAGTTTAAAGTTTATTTTACATTCTTTGGTTGCTACATGCAAATGTTGTTGCCAGATATATTTGTTTTGAAGAATCACTTGTGGTCTATCGGTCATAATTCGGAGAGCATCATGAGCACAACAAAGCTATTTATATTTAAATCTTTGTAGACAATTCATTATGTTAAAATGCATCAATTCATAATTCATTCTGCGGGGTGTTGGTTGTGATGGGTGTGGATACTCGAGCCGCTGAGATAACATGTTAACATATGTGTGATTGAATAAAAAATTGAGTGATGTCACTTAACTAATACTTGATAGGTTATTTATACGTGCGTGTCGCACGTACACCTTACTAGTTTCACAAAATGTTCCAACATTTGGGACCAACATTTTTGTAATCAATATTTTTTTGATTTCTTCCAATATTTTTCAGAAATGTTTCAACATTTTTCAGAAATGTTGGTTTCGTCAACTATTTTTTGCCAACATTTTATAAAATGTTGCAACATTTTTCAAAAATGTTGGACACCGTTTTTCAGCTTTCTCTCGAACTGGGGCGGCGCGCAGCATGCCGGCCAGCCGCGGCGGCACGACCCGCGACGAGGGCCGCCATGGCCAGCCGCAGCTGAGCTCGGCGCGTGACGGCCGCGGGTCGGGGACGGCAGGCACGACGCGGGGGCGCGACGGTGCGCGACGGAGGAGGGTTGAGGGAGGGGCTCGCCGGTGCGCGTCGGGTGGCGCGGTGCCGCGCGGGGACGAGGCGGCGCGGGGGTGGCGGCGGCGGGGCAGGGAAGAGAGAGAGGAGGGAGGGGGAAGGAGCTAAGGTATGGCTGTGATGGGCCTTGGTGGGCTGTTGGTGATTTTAACGATGGTTAAGTTTCTATCTTCCGGAAGGTATATATGATGCCCCCCGTTTCCGCTGTTTCCCAGAAGAGTTGGCCACAATCAAGGCAACAACGTCAACGACTCATGATCGATTAAACTGCCTCTTGAGCTGCAAGAGACATTAGGCCCGATTTGGTTTTAATAAGTCATGTGACTTAAAAGTTCAGAAAGTGTAAATAAGTCGTATGTGTGAGCCAAACAACTTTGATCTGACTTCCAAACATGGTAAGACTAAAGACTACTAGTCTGACTAGGTTTAGTCGAGACTAAAGGGTATCAAACACCCTCCCAGAATTTGAAATCGTGCACGTTGTGACGTTGCCCTGCCCTGGTGACGCTGCGTTCCATTCCACCATTGCTGGTTCTACCACTCAACAACACAAAAATTAATGTATCCTTAAGAGCAACTCCAACACCTTATGCATAATCCTAGCTAAATTTGAAGACTTTGTAGGACTCTAAAAAATACAAAACTTTATAAATCAGTGGACTAACCAACAGACTCTCCAAACTGTGGGTTAATCCATGTTCAAAACCCCTATTACCGTGGCCCCATCTATCATCTAAATGTGGGTCCCCCTTGTCATTTTCCATCACTTATTTTCCTCAAAGTTTACTCTGTATACTTTGGTCCAGTGACTCCAGCCGTCAATCGTTGAGACTTGAGACCTTATCTAGATCCTGTTCGCCGCCCGGAGCCCCAGGGACACGGAGCTTGGTCTAGCGACTCCACGTCCGTCGGACAAGGACAGGGAGGAGCTTGCCCAGCTGGCGGCGAGGGCCACGACGGAGCTGCGCTCGCCCGGTAGCGCGGCTGCGCGGAGGACCTCGTGCTGGCTGTACCGACGGCGCCTACCCGCGGAGGACCTCGGGCTCGCGCCCGGCGGAGCAACCCGCGACGGTGGTGAGCCTAGCTGTACCGTCGGTGCTCCTCGCAGAGGACCTTAAGCCCATTCTTCTCCTTGCTGCAGGTGCCGAGCAGAGGTCAGGAGGGAGTGAGGGCGGGAGGGCCGGAGCACGCGGGAGGGGAGATTGTGAGCTGAATTCGCTCGTCATCTTTACCGAGCCGAGGGGAGTCGATACCGAGCGGGATTGCGAGGCGAGGTAGATGGCGATTCTGTTGGATTGGGTATTAACCTCATTTTTTTTTACCGATACAAAAGGTTTTAACAAGTCTTTTGGAGTTGCTCTGGAACCTTAACTACGGAGTATGCTCGTTTGTTAAAAAGTCGCATGTGTACGTGTGTAGTTAGCTCGCTAGTAGGTTTGATCTGACATGCTCACTGCTGAAGTGCTGAAAACCACATAGCAGACACAGGGATGGTAGAAAATTTTTACAGTGATAGGGGGGCCGTGGCCCCCACTGCCCCTCCTTTGTTGCCCAGAAGAGGTGGCCGCAATCAAGGTGACAACGCTAGCCTCTTCGTTTACTTTTAATAAGTCACGTGACTTTAAAAAAACAAAAATTGTAAATAATTCGTATGTGTGAGCCAAACAACGCTCTAATCTAAATCTTCCGATCTTAACTTGTTGCCCCACCTCTACTTGAACTCATATAATTTACTTTTCCCTCTCCTACTCCGAGTCAGACATATCATAACACACTGACTTATACACTACGGGAGAAGTAAAATTCTCCGAGTGTCATATGTTTCCCCGAGTGCCTAAAAGTGCATGACACTCGGGGAAGCTAGGCACTCGGGGAAGGTCATCTTCCCCGAGTGCAACACTCGGGGAAGAGAGGCACTCGAAAAATAAAATTTGCATTTGACGACGCGACTAGACGGAACCGTATGGAAAAATTCTTCCCCGAGTGTCTTCACCTAGCACTCGGGGAAGCTAGCCTCTTCCCCGAGTGCCTCACCCTAGCACTCGGGGAAGCACGCCTCTTCTCCGAGTGCTCCACTAGTGAAGAGGATTGGGCAAGGCAAGAAGCATGATCGGTTCTACATTGGCGACGACATCCTCGACACGGGCTCTACTCCTCCTCTCGACTGCCTACGAGCAGCGAGCACGAGCTCTAGTGTGCCCATAAGCCAGCGGCCGACAGCGATGGCGTCACTCCAGGTAAGTATTCTCACTTTCATTAGTCGTTCTTTGACTTTTACGTTCCTTAGCTCTGCATTATTGGAACATTAGTGTCAAATGTTGCAGGACGAGATGCAGCAACTTCGGGACTGCCAGGAGGCCCTGCTGGCTGAGCGGGAGGCTGAGCGAGAGGCTCAGCTGGCCGAGCGGGAGGCCGAGCATCAGAGGATACAAGCTTTGGAGGCCCAGACACAAGGTTTGCTCAAGTTCGTGCAACAACTTGGGGAGCAGTAAGGATGGGAGATCCCAACACAACTGCTTGCACAACCACCACCACCTCCACCTCGACCACATCGTCGAGAGTCCACTCCGGTGAGTATGTGTACGAATGTTTTACTTTCTGTGCTAATGCTTAGTGTCAAACCTAGTGATGGCTGTCGTGCTGGATTTGTTGATGTGTCGGCCTTCATGCCGGAGTTGTTGATCTGTCGGCCTTCGTGCTAGAAATGTGGTTGTCGGCCTTCGTGCCGACCTTCTTCTTGCAGGTTTTGGAAACCTCCCCATGCAGGGGAGGTGCTGCCGAAATTTTCAACTTTTCTTTACAACTTAGATTTTTATCTTATCACTCACGTGCAATTTCTTCTCTTTTTTCAACGGCACTCGGGGGCGTCGTCGAACCATGTCGGAGGGTCGCCGACATCGCACGTCGGGCCATCCCCAGCTAGATCATCGCCGAGATCGCACGTTGGGACATCCCAACCCTCTCAGTTGCCGTGAGCCGCCCGCGGACTCGTTTTTATGTATTGCACTTGTGAACTTGGAATAGTGTGTACTTTTGAATGTGTGGTTTGTAATATATTGTGGATTCTGGACATATTTGGTCGTTTGTGATTTATAAATGCGGTTTGTGATATATTGAAGTCGATTTGTGGTTTGTACATATATATGCTTTGTTTGTCACACGGAAAAGCAAAAAAAAAGGGGCTTCCCCGAGTGCCTGGGCAGCGGCACTCGGGGAAGACATTTTTCAATTAAAAATCGGCGATTTTCTTCCCTAAGTGCTTGGTCGACGGCACTCGGGGAAGAGAATTTGTTTTTAAAAAAATCGAAATTCTTCCCCAAGTGTTGCACTCGGGGAAGAGGTTAAAAAAACAAATTTCTTCCCCGAGTGTTGCACTCGGGGAAGAGTTTTTTTTTAAAAAAAAGAAATTTCTTCCCCGAGTGTTGCACTCGGGGAAGAGTTTTTTTTTAAAAAAGTAGATGGCGCCGACGGCGTTAAATCTTCCCCGAGAGTTAGCATGGCACTCAGGGAAGGCTTCCCCGAGTGCGCGAGATTTGGCACTCGGGGAAGGCTGCTTCACCGTGAGAAGCGTCCCCGGGAGCTCTTCCCCGAGTGTTGCACTCGGAGAAGCCTTCCCCGAGTGTTTTTGGGCCTTCCCCGAGTGCATTTGGCACTTGGGGAAGCCGGTGTCTCCCGTAGTGATATGAGTCATTGTGACCAAATTCAACCGACTTAAATACAGCTGTCTTTCATAAATCACTGATTTAATAAGTCTAAGTCAAAGACTTAAACCAAACAGAATCTTAGTCGGAAATTTTTCGCTTTTTTTGGTCATCACGACGGATCACTACTGGAAAAACGGCCTTTTGTCCCGGTTCAAAACCCTCATTTGTACCGGGTATTGAACCGGTACAAACCATTCGGTACAAATGTGGTTGAGCATTTGTACCGGGCGAGATACCCGGTACAAATGCCTCCCATTTGTACCGGATGGTAAGAAGCCCCGGTACAGATGTTTTTTGACGTCGTGAGTCTCCCGTCCCTCCGTCCCTTCCCTTTTTTCTTTTTTTTTCTCATCTCATCTCAATCTCATCAACAAACTACAACAAGATTTACTAGATTCATCTCATAAAAATCACCACACGATTTACAATCATATATTTACAACACTCGAATCACAGTCACGAATTCACAAAATCACAACAAAAATCACCACAACAATCACATGTTCTTCACAAAATCAACACAAAAATCATCACAAAATCAAAGCAAATCACAAAATCACCGAATCGATCCGCGGCCTCCCCGCGCCTCCCGGCCTTCGCGCCGGCGCCCGCCGAGCGCCGCGGACCCCGCGCGCGCCCCCGCGGCATGCGCGCCCGCGGGTCGCAGCCCCCGTGCCGCCCGCCGGCCTCCGCGCCTGCCGACATGCGCGCCCACTGCCCGCCGGCCTCCGCGCCCGCTCGCCCGCCGGCCTGCGTGCCCGCCGGCCTGCTCGCCCGCTGGCCTCCGCGCCCACCGGCGTGCGCACCTGTGCGCCGCCTGCCAGCCCCTCCCGTTGCCCTGCAAGCAGATCGAGGGAGAGAGAGAGAGATGTGAGAGGATCGGGAGAGAAGAACGAAGAAGGAGATGAGAACGAGAGAGAATGAGAAGGAAGAGGAAAGACAGAGTAAAATAGGAGCCAAGACTTAGAAAAAATTTAGGGGGGCGCGGGGAGGGAGGCTTGTACCGGGTGGTTGGGTTGCCCGGTACAAATATCGCCCACATTTGTATCGGGGCGTATCCCCACCCGATACAAATGGACTATCCTCACATTTGTACCGGGACGAGTCACCAACCGGTACAAATGTGAGACATTTGTACCGGGTGGGTTGGATCAGGCCTTGACGAGCCTCTGTGAGAGAACATTTGTACCGGTTGGTGGCTCCAACCGGTACAAATATCCTTATTTGTACCGAGAGTCAAAATACCTGGTACAAATGAAAAATCAGACCTGTGATACATGTGCGATTCTCTAGTAGTGGATATCCGGGTCAAAAACTCAGAATTGCGGCAACGAAGCCATGCGTGCATGCAGACCGCCAGAGACCATAGACCACGTCAACGCTGCTGCGTGCTGCCACACCATCGAATGTGTCCGCACGTGCACGCGCATAGAACAAGCATCCGCGAGACGGGAGGCGGCCGGAGATTGCAGCCGCGTGCTTTATATAGCTAGATAGCACATGCACCTCCACTTCATGCTTCACCACTCCAATCCATGCACTGGAACTAGAACACACACAAGTACACAACATCTTCGTCAGCTAGCTCTTTGCCACACAGTATGTCACCGTCCAGGAGCTCTTCTTGGCTTTCTCCGCTGATCCTCTGTGTCCTTCTCTTAAGCACATGCACCGCCAATGGTGACCGCCGCCTCTCGGTCCGCTACTACGACAACACCTGCCCGAGCGCGCAGCACATCGTGCACTCCGTGATGGCGTCCAAGGTCGCCGCCAACCAGGCGATAGCCCCCGCCGTTCTCCGCCTCTTCTTCCACGATTGCTTCATAAACGTACGTAGTACGTCTTGGTTTAATTCATCTAGTCATCTTTCTTGCTAGTAATCAATCGTTCGTTCTTGTATTAGCTGTATCCATTGCCGTTACAGTTACAGTAACAGTAATTTTTCGAACGAATTCAACAGGGGTGCGACGGCTCTGTCCTCCTGGACGACGGCACGCCCTTCTTCGATAGCGAGAAGGCCGCCGGGCCCAACGAATCGCTTGGCGGCTTCGAGGTGATCGACGAGATCAAGTCCCACCTCGAGCACGCCTGCCCGGCCACCGTCTCCTGCGCCGACATCCTCGCCCTCGCCTCCCGTGACGCCGTCGCCCTGCTCGGCGGCCCGGCATGGAACGTGCAGCTCGGCCGCAAGGACTCGCGCGGCGCCGACAGGGACGCTGCCGTGAACAACCTCCCGTCCCCACACGCCAACCTCACAAGCCTCATCGCCGCGTTCGCCGAACACGGTCTCGACGCCCGCGACATGGCCGCGCTCTCGGGCGCGCACACTGTCGGCTCGGCGCGGTGCATCCAGTACAAGGACCGCGTCTACGGCCAGGTGGAGGGCGGCGGCGCCGACATCGACCCCTCCTTCGCGGAGCTCCGCCGGCAGACGTGCCAGGGCAACGGCGAAGGTGCCGCGGCGCCGTTCGACGAGCAGACACCGATGAGGTTCGACAACGCCTACTACAAGGAACTGGTCGCGCGGCGCGGCCTCCTGACCTCCGACCAGGAGCTCTACGGCTGCGGTGGGCCGCTGGACCATCTGGTGGAGATGTACAGCAACGACGGCGAGGCGTTCGCTAAGGACTTTGCCAAGGCTATGGTGAAGATGGGGGACATACCGCCTCCGCCAGGGATGCCTTTGGAAGTGAGACTCAAGTGCTCGATGGTGAACAATTGAATAACTGATAGAAAATGAAAACCAACCACGATTATCAAATTCAATCTGTACAAAATAAATTGTAACACATTCTTTTGTTCCTTTATTTTGTTTGTGATTTGTGATATGATGAACAACAAGTCTTCATATGTACATTTATTTGAAATGATATTTCTTACATGTGTCTCCTATTCATTTTGGGGATAAAAATGCGTATAGTTCGTGACCACGTAGGAGTATATATATATATGATACGAAGCACGCTTCCCTCACGCTTCCCTCATTCCATGGTTACTTTAATTTGATGTATTATCTGGTAGTAACAAATTAAAATTTAGGGCTCTCCAAGCGAAAACTTTGATTTGTCTTGCCAAATTACGAAACAATTAACGGCACAATTGATGTCATGTCCCCTTGGAGACCTTACTTGTGATGGATGTTCGTTGTCGTTAGTGCTACAATTTATTGGAGATATTTCTGATAAGGTACATGTGAATCTCAAAGGGCGCGTTGCTGAGGATTTCAACGATCAACTCCTTTTTGTCATCGTTCAAAATTGCTTTACAAGATCCAACATCTATCGGGCCAGTGAAGGAATGATGGATTTTTTGGATGCCTGTGAGCTCCATTAGGTGTGCACGGTGCACCTAGCTAGATAGCCCGTTGTTTGCTTCCAATTTGCTGGAGGATGACTACGGACTCTGATGAACATAATAGTGGGGATTCTCTATTTCTATTTTGCTGATAACTACAGCAGGTGCTAGTGTAGTAAGCATATGTTCGTTGTTTGGGACTTGGAGCATAAGATTGTAGCCTGTAGGGAGGTTTTAGCTACAATAGTATGCATTTGAGACTCGGCATGGCACATAGTAGTATGTGTCTAGCATAATTTACAAGTACATTGCAGACACGGTCGTATATGATATCAGAAGTCAGCGAATGATTGGCTCCAGGCCTCCAGCTAATACATCAATAGTAGAGAGTTCTGTAGCGAACATGGCTCCATTTGCCATTTGTTCGAGTCGATTTTGGTGATTCATGCTAACACAAGTAATGAGACTAACCGTATTGTCTAGCATGTCCTTGTAGACATACCTAGGTCCCATGGATGCAACCACAATCAAAGGAAGCAAAGAAACAAGTCAAAGACACAAGGAAACAACAGAAGGGCACCGTCGGATGAACCGACGGTCAACATTCTAGTTGCGTCGGATGATTGAGCGAAGAGAAGCAACCGCCAGCTCGCAGGAATTAGTAGCACCAGATGATCCGATGGTATAGTTGGTTCGACCATCGGTCTATCTAATGATCAGTTTGAAACAAGACAGAGACGTGCCAAGACAGTTTCATCAGCACCGGATGAACCGACGCCCTAGTTGGTTGAAGCATCGGTCTATCCGATGGCTTGATGATTCAAGACAGAGAGCGGCTGGTTGGAAGAGAAGTAGCACCGGATGAACTGACGGGTCAGCAGTGGTTCAACCGGCGGTTGTGACTTTGCCAACAGAGATGCCAGGGGCTCAACTACTTCAGCACCGGATGAACCGACGTGGCGTCGGAGCATTTCCTGGCTACAGAGATACAATGGTCAAGTGATGTGGAGGGGCACCAGATGAACCGACGGTGGCGAAATTGAGAGCATCCGTTCATCCGACGCTATACTTTTCAGTGGACGTTAGCCAACGGCTCTTTTGATGCCTTGGGCTATTTATACCCCCTCCACTCACCCATTTGAGGTTACTGGATTGTGCGGGAGTGCAGAGGAGTGCAAGACACTTAGAAGATCATATCCAAGCCATCCAAGTGCTAAATTGCTCATCCATAGACTTGCACATGTTTTGTGTGTGTGCTTAGTGTTAGGCTTAGCTTAGAGCTGAGTGAGTGCAAGGTTGTGCCAACCTTGTGAGGTGATTCTTGAGTGAATCAAGTTCTACAAGGTGCGCCGAAAGCCTTGGGGCCTAAGTGGCTCACCGGCAATCGTCTTCGACCCTCCGGCTTGGTGTGGAGTAGCGAGGACACTTTGTGCGGGGGACGTGGAGACCCCCTTCCTAAGTGGAGAAGCTCCTTAGTGGAGACGGCATTAAGGTGACCAAGGGAGCTTGGCGAGTGCCTAAGTGGCGAGGCTTTGTGGCGAGTCAAGTGGTACTCTTGGGAAAGACTAGGTGACTGGGAAGCAATACTCTTGTGTGAGTGCTTTAACCACGTGGACTGGGGGTGGCTTAGTGCCTACTGATACCATGGGATAAATCGCGTGTCAAGAGTTTGCTTCCTCTCATCCCTCTTTACGTTTCCGCATTACTCTCTTGCAATCCTTGCTTGCCTTTACTTTCCTAGAGTAGTATCATGCTAGGATTGGCTATAGGTTGCAAAACTTGTTTTGGGATGAGGGTTTCACACTAGATCAACCCTAGATTGCACATCTAGATAGATTTGATCTAGTTTACTTTATGCAAAGTAGTGAAAGCCATTGGTTAAGTTTTTAAGTTGCCTAATTCACCCCTCCCCCTCTTAGACTACGAGCATCCGATTCCTTACAAGTGGTATCAAAGCCGGGACTCACTTCCTTCACAAGGAAACACCAATTCGATTGGCAAATTGTGAAAACTGACTCATTGGAACGGTTAGGCTTCACCGCCTAGTGAGTTGCTCTAAAGAGGAATGAAAGGGGTGGATACATTAGGTTTGGCTCCACATTTCGATGGCACAGTCTATCCTCGCTGGAAGGTTCTTATGGAAGCTTACCTCCAAGCTAAGGACCTTGATTTTTGGAGAGTCACCAATGAGGGTGTGAAAAATGGTACTAAGAAGGAAAAGCAATTCGATGTGATTGCTAAGAGTATCATTTTATCCTCTCTAGATGTAGGTGTTTTCAATAGAGTTTTTACTTGTGAAAATGTTTATGAGCTATGGAAAACCATCAAGAAGTAAAATGAGGGATCAAAAGAAGTAGCTAATGAATGCTACGGTTGCCTCCTTGAGGAATTTAATAGCTTTAAGCAACTTGAAAATGAAAATGCCGAATCTATGTACTCACACCTAAATGTGCTTGTCAATGAGATTAATGCTTTAGGTGTGAAGAACATCACGGACTTGAACATCAACCGCAAGATCCTTCAAAGTCTCCGGAAGCTCGAAGAATTGGTGAAGGCCATCATCTATGAGAAGAAGCTCGAAGAATTGAAGTCATCTCAAATCTTGAGCAAGATCATGACACATGAGCTTCAAATCATGCCCAAGTCCAAGAAGGCGCCCCAAGAAAAGCCCCAAGAACCATCCTCTCCAACCACAAGCCATGCTCTTTCAAGCCAATAAGAGAAGGAGATGAGTAGGATGGCTACCCATGGAAGCTCAAGCGAAGATGATAGTGATGATGATGACGACGATGAAGGCTCCTCAAGTGATGAAGAGGTTGAGTCGATGGTTTCCATGTACGTGAAGAAGATCTTCAAGTATGTGAAGAAAATCCATGTACGGATACAACACCCACTTGAGAGAAGGGCGTCATCATCAACACATCAAGTTTACCAAGATCAAGCATAAGACCAAGAAGAAGGTGGTCAAGGAGAGGAGGCCAAAGCAAGAAGCAATTGTCGCCGTCCGTGAGTAGACAAGTGGTGAGAATCAAGTTCTTGTAGCTCAAGTGATGAATCAAGAAAGAACTTCACCACTCGCTTCATGCAAGGTCCCTCATCATCATCACACATGTGCTTTATGGCCCAAGGTATGGAAAGCAATGCAAGTGATGATGAATCCGATACCACCTCTCTCGATGATCTTGTTGAGCTAGTCCATGAGCAAAAAGGAATGCTTAAGAAACAAGATAATGAAATTAAAGAACTCAATGCTCTCAATGATCTTAGTGCAACCCTTGCTACAAATTATGAATATTTGTTGTGCAAATTCAATTTGTTTAGCAAGGAGTGTGATGAGCTAAAATCTAAGCTTGAGAGCAATGAGACTAAAACAAGTGATTCCTTTGAGTTTGATGAATCATCTATCCCTTGTGCAATTCCTATCTCCAAGGTAGATGCTTCAACTTCTTGCATTGATTTAATTGATGAATCTTGCTCACCATCTTGCAATGAGAATGTTGTTGTAGAAACATGTGATTGTCTCATAGGCAAGAAGAATGATGAGCTTAAGAAAGAAGTGAAATGGCTTCGAGAGAAGTTGGTTAGCTTGATGGTCAAGGGCAAGGAAAATGAGGAACAAGTGGACATTTTTCAAGACATGAAGAGCAACATCCAACCTTCTCAAGATAACCGTGATCCCATGGTGAAGAAGCTTGAGAAGGGTGCAACCGTGACTTGCTACAAGTGTCATAGATAAGGGAACAAGTTCTACAAATGCCCTCAATTTGTCAAGAAGATGGACAAGGGCGAGAAGAAGAAGAAGAAGAAGAACCCCACCATCAAGAGCTCCCTCATCTACACCAAGCCCAACCGCAAGAACAAGACCAAGAGCAACACCTACGTCATCAAGAAGAAGACTAATGGCAAGGTGGTTGCACACAAGGTTGGGAAGATGAAGACGGAGCGGGGTTGGAACCAACCCATTTGGGTGCCCAAGGAAGTCATCATCAATATGAAGGGGCCTCAAATGGTGTGGGTTCCTAAGGCCACGTGAAGGCTATGAGTTTGGGGACTTGGGAGGCTTCACACATAGAAGAAGAGAAGATTCAAGCCCACAAGCCAAGCTTGCAAATTGGACATGTGTTGCCCAAGTTCCCCGGCTGAGGTAATGGAAATTAGAACCCATCTCTTGTATCATTGTAGCTCCATTGCCTTGTCTAGATTTGCATTTGTTGCTATGCCTAGTTTCTTACATATGGTAGGTTGCTTGTGTCATGTGCTAACCCATGAGCAACGTACATGGTTTGATTAGTGTGTAGGAAAGCTACACTTGTTTCTTTCATGGTGCATGTTTTCCATATATATCTCTTTGCATCATGAGCAAACTATAGGGTTAGCTTTCCTTTTGTTTTCACAAACAATGTGCATACATTTGATTGGTGATTCAAACACTAAATGCACACATTTAGGGGGAGCACATCCTATGGTTTTGTTATGGGACTAACTTTGGTTCAAGCTTATTTTGTGTAGTCCCTTGGTGACGCGTTCCGGTGCAGTGCTTCATTCTAAAAGAATGCTATTTCACTCGTTGTGATATAACATCTCTAAAAGAGTGAACATGGCAATATGAGCTTCATGCTATTGAGTCATGTCCTTGCGAGCTTATGTCTCTATATAAATTCAAAGGCAATGAACTCATACATTCCTAATCCTTGTGGTACCCCAAATGTCTTCTTTGCAAGCTTCTTTCAAGTGGTGTCACCTCCTAGCGATATCATTTCCAAGTGGCTCATCTCAACGTGGTGCGAATAAGGTAGAGGGGAACATCCCCCGGAGGTATGCAATGATCAAAAGATTACAAGTGGTATCTACAAGTGGTAATTCTAGAACCCATTTGTCTTATCCCTTGTCTTTTAAGCTACCTCCTTACATGATATTCTCTAAGCTTCCTTGTCTTACAAGTGTTTGTAGTTGTGCACTTGATTTCCACACTATCATATTGTGCACACACTTAGGGGGAGCTTAGTTTGTATTATGCTAGTCTCATGATCTTGTGATCCATCTTAGTCATTCACACATGTGGTATCTTCATTGATATCATATATATGGATCATGTGACTTTCTCCCTTGTATTTAACTTTTCTCTTTGAGCTATGTTTGCTAGGACTTGCTAAATTTTCTTTGGAGATCCTTTTGTTTTGGACACCTTTTTGGAGATTTTATTCCAAAGGGGGAGAACTTGGGGAGAATTTGAGACAAAGCAACCTAGTGTTCCCAAAGTGGGAAGAAGCAAGCTATGTGTGAACATAGGAAGAGAAGATCAAAAAGGGGGGAAGTTTGATCTAGGAAGAGTTTGGATGATGGTAAGCATCCAAGCAAGTGGTTCAATTTTGTCAATTTTTGCAAATTTATACTTGCTTTGCTTGTGCTGTCATAAATCACCAAAAAGGGGGAGATTGTAGCGAACATGGCCCCATTTGCCATTTGTTCGAGTTGATTTTGGTGATTCATGCTAACACAACCAATGGGATTAACCGTATTGTCTAGCATGTCCTTGTAGACATACCTAGGTCCCATGGATGCAACGACAATCAAAGGAAGCAAAGAAACAAGTCAAAGACACAAGGAAACAACAAAAGGGCACCGTCGGATGAATCGACGGTCCACATTGTAGTTGCGTCGGATGATTGAGCGAAAAGAAGCAATGGCTAGCTCGCAGGAATTTGTAGCACCGGATGATCCGACGGTCTGGTTGGTTCGACCGTCGGTCTATCCGATGATCTGTTTGAAACAAGACAGTTTCATCAGCACCGGATGAACCGACGCCCTAGTTGGTTGAAGCGTCAGTCTATCCGATGGCTTGAAGATTCAAGCACTACAAGAAAATCGTTGACTAGTGACGCAACCACATTTTAGCGTCATTGATTTATGACGTTCCTGGATGATCTCGTCATAATATTTCACTTCTGAGCAAATTTAGTGACAAAAAAAACTTTCGTCATAACGGTTGCTACTGTAGCCGAGTGTTCACTGTTCCATGCTTGTTTTGTGACGTCATAAGCTCCGCAATAGCGTCATAAACCAACTTTGGTCACACATGTAAGCATTATTTTAAAAATAGAGTGTTCCAAGTCGTCATAAAATTTAGTTGGGTCCCACATGTAAGCATTTTTTCGAAAATAGAGTGTTTCAAGTCGTCATAAAATTTTCCAGGGTCCCACATGTAAGCATTTTCACCATGTCAGCGGCGTCATAAACTAACTTTGGTCCCACATGTAAGCATTATTTTAAACTGGAGTGTTCCAAGTCGTCATAAAATTCAGTTGAGTCCCACATGTAAGCATTTTTTCGAAAATAGAGTGTTCCAAATCGTCATGAGCGCGTTGCACCAATCTCTGCAATCTAAAGCGACTAGGCTTCTAGATCCGCCGCAACCAATCAATCTAGTCCTTTTCCCAGCCAATGCAGGAAAGGAGACCTCAAAAAGCCGCATATCAGCGACGGATGCGAATGTCACTGCTCCAGATTCACCGATAAATTCAGATTTCAAAATCCAAGGGTCAAACAGGCGTGCCTCACCAGAACGAGCGCAGTTCCAACCCTTGCAGACAGCTTTGAATATGATGAAATCTCTTGCATCACTGATCTTATTGGCGACGCTCACAACAATGTCAAGAATAAGATTTGCACAGGGACGAGGCATCATTGACAGGATAGCCAAAGAACAAGGTTGTGGGAGAACAATGGAGGAGTTACAGCTCCAACAAAGACAAATGAGTGGAAAAGGTAGTCCAGAAGGTCCGGTATACTGATGTATTGCTAAAAGGACCTTCTGGACTACAATTATTTCTTCCGGTCCGTTAACATTCCGCTGAACGATCTTTCCCCCTTCCTCAGAACGTACTCCCTCCGTCCACAAAATAATGCAATTCTCACTTCCCGATAAGTTTATATGAAGATATAAGTGTAAATTTGGTCAAAATTGAATTAGTTTGACCAGAACGGATCCCACAACTACTATAATCTTTTCGAGAGCAGTTTTTTCCAATAATGGCTGAATGGGTTCCTCTGGCCATAAATATCCTCCTTCCTCCCAGCGCCCTCTTCCTCTCCCCACTCTTGCAACCAACAAAAAACCTCATTCTCGCACAGCGCCCTCTTCCACTCCCAACTCTTGCAACCAACAAAAAATCCCATCCTCACACATCGCTCTCTTCCTCTCCCCATGGAGCCATTGTCTCCTAGAGGTGCAGCGCAAGCCACATCCTCCTCCTCTTCTGATGAAAGGGAGGATCCCCAGTGGTCTGATGAAGAGGAGGAAGAGCGGGGGCCCACTCGGGTGGTGGTTGACACATCCTCTGATGATTCGGAGTTTATGGAACAAAATGAAATCCAAGATCATGTGTCTCTGAAACATCGCACCCCTCGCAAGTCAGCAAGAGGTGCCAGGGGTCAGGGGCGCGGAAGCACCGCCACTCGCCGAGGAACTGTCATCTCCAAGCGCTGTCATCCTCTCTCATCCTCATCGGTCGGCGGCTGTCGATCTCTGCCATCCTCTCCGAGCAGAGGCCATCATCGACCGGCCGTCATCATCCGCCATGGAGCGGCGCCAAGGCCGTGCTCGACCGGCCGCCATGGAGCGGCGACATCATCCTCTGGCGGCGGCATTGGAGGGACGGCCTCATTCGCGAGCGGTGCCCTGGGAGGTCCGCCACCATCTTCCACGGGCGGCGGCAACAGAGCAACATCCTCGTCCATGAGCAGCTGCAACAAGGCGCCAGGTGCACCATCGACAAAGAAGCGGCGCCTTGATTAGTGGATTAGTGGTAACAGCTACTAGTAGAAGTAGGAGTAGAAAAAGCAGAACGAAGATTCGCCTTCTGTTCATCTGGTCTGATTGAATACTACTACTACTATTTTTTCCTTGTAAGATGTTGGTTTTCTCATTGCGTAGCAGTGACAGTTTAATCCGGTCCGACTGAAAACTACAAATCGGACTTTCGTCCTGTGTTCATCCGGTATTTAAGAAATCAATGGAATGGACTTTCCATATACAACGAATTTGTACTGAGGGAGTACACACACATTACCATTTTTATTAGAAACAACACAATCCAAATACAAATGACATAAATGCATGCATACACATTGATTACACATGAGGATGGATCGATCCACCATAGTTGGAAGTACAGTGACATACTCTGAACGACATACTACTAGCATCTACCATCACGGCTCATACTACTACCATCACCACATACTACTAGCATCTACCATCACGGCTCATACTACTACCATCACGATATACTACTACCATCACGGGCTCATGGAAATCCAGCCGCTGCACAGAGTGCAGCAAAACGTGGCTCCTGGATCAGATACTCCTCCAAAGCGCGTTGCCTCGCCCTTGTATCCCAAACCCAGGCAGGCGAAACGGCGATGTTATGCGCGTGTAACAGCAGGTCACGAATGGTCCATTGCCTGTGACCCCTGTGGCAAAAAGGTTACACCCACATTGCTTCGTGATAAACACGGGCGGGCCCACCCTGCTGAAGCCAAAGCAACACAGACCATTTCAGGTATGCGTTTCATCTTGTTCAATGAGCACTGGCAGCGGGGGTGGCATTTCAACGGGCAACAGCAGAAGTGGCGGCCTGGGCTGTGGGTGAAAAGGTGGTGCCATGAGGTTCAGCTGATCCTGAGTTGCCGTTGCCAGCGGCTGAACTGGAGGTGGCATCACCCCCGGGTGTTGCTAAGGTGCCGATGCCAGCGGAAGTGGAGGTGCCATTGGGGCCGGGTGCTACTGAGGTGCCGATCCCAGCGGAAGTGGAGGTGCCATTGGGGCCGGGTGCTGCTGCGGTGCCGATGGCAGCAGCTGAACCGGGTGGTGGTGAGGTGCTATTGCGCCCGACAGCTCCCCGTTCCCCGACTCCTCCAAGTTCCATGCCCCGTCCCTTCCTTGCCTGGCCATTCCCCACGTACTGCATACACAAACGAAGAACAAACCCTACATAAGCTAACAATGTGACCGTCTCGATACCATGCATACATAAAGTAAACAAGATTAGCTAACAAAATGATCTCACCCTTGTATCCCACTGAAGTAGAGAAATGCAAGACGGGGAACCGATGAGTGTTGGCCTTGCCTTTCAAGAACGTTGTGCTGCACTTGCCTATTTATCGAGGACTACAGCGGTCACGTGAGCTTGGTGTAGCATTGCTAAAGTTACTATGGAAAACGTGAGATGCTCGGAATATAGTCAGGCCTACGCGTGATAGGAATCTATCTAGGTCAAAATCTTCAGTGGCGTGCATCGATTACATGTGTGGACGATGGGTATCACGGGATGAGCCCGACGTGTCTAGGTATGTGTTTACTTCCGGACTTTCCTCTCTAGAGCACAAGAAAGTCATGCGGACAAATCACGCCGCATCAGCTGCATCTAATGGCCGTCTCACTGCATCAGCTCATGCCGCATCAACAACGAGACAACTCTCTACCGTTTATTTATGTAATGGTTTAGGTGTCAAATGCATCTGGAGAACAAGATTGGGCGCTGTAATCAGATGGACCGGATGGTCCTTGTGTTGCAGCACGCTGGGTGCGGGATGACTTGACAAGTCCTCCTCGATCAGGTACGCTGCATGAGTCGTGACTGTAAAGGTCTACGAATGGTCTGAATTCGCACTTGATGATTCCCGCAGGCCTTGGAGACTGAGAAACGTGATGAACTTGTTGACGCGACAAGACCAAAATGGAATAAGCTGGAATTGGAATAGCAATATATGTTTTGTGTGTGTGTGTAATATTAACATGCATATAAGCACAGAAGGGCATCTCGAATGGGCGTTTGGGAACGACACGCTCTCACAAGTTGATCCACGTGTCGATCATTGAGAATTGCAGTTAAGCACTGGCACCGGGCGTTAACCGACAAACTTCTGTGCACACCCCCTCTGAACGGACGTGTCGATCATTGTGAATCGCACTTAAGGACTAGAACCAGGAAGTTCATGACCCGAACGTGGCCACACCCGCACTGAAGGGACGCGTCCATTCCGGGTGGTAACTGATGTCCACGAACGGACGTTTCGGAACGACACATTCACTCCCACTATAATAAGAGACAGTTTAGGCATGAGACGATCATTGCAGGCCATTTGTGTTAATGGCTTTAGACGCTAAAATGATTCCTTCCATGCAAGTCGACTTCTCAGTCTCAAGCCAGGAAGCGAAAGCAGAAGGAACCGCGGGCAACTTCAAGGACCGGTACGTTCATGGTGGGAGGCCGTCAATGGAAGCTACGTTGCTATCCTACAGGTATGAATGATCATCAGTGGATGGATGTTCCAGACGACATTGCTGTCGTCCTCGTTCCTCTGCACAAATCCCAAATGGTACGTGTCTCGTTGCTGCTATGAATACATACACTCACACATGGCGATACAGTCGCATTATGTTATTGTTTGTCAAGCCTGTGATTGCTTCCACGTAGGTGCGAGTATTATTGCGTGCGATGGCTGGAGACCCAAACGATGAAGATGATACGTTTCGAGTTCAAGCTACAAAAGAAGTTTGGTTCATGAATCGGGATCTACAAGAAAGAGGATTTGAATGTCTGGTGGAGCATCATGACATTGAGCACGTGACATCCAGTGAAGATCGCATACACATATCATGTGTTGTTTTAGTACTGGAGGATGACTGCATTGAAGTTCCTCCTCCATTAGTGCAAAGAAGCATATGCGAAAGCGTTGCAGCCCAAGCCCCTGTGGAAGTTGTGTTCCACGTAGGTGCAGAATGCCGGGTGATACGAGCGATACGTGCCAATGTGGCGAAAGTATCTTGTGTGATGGAGGCAATGCTCTACGATCCAGGAGTGGAGTCTAGCTCTGAAACTGTTACAGTTATTAGCATGCACCCTGATGGCTTCTCGGTCCTGATCAAATATGCTAGTGAAGGATCATTCCCGGAGGAGGCTGATTTATGGGACACTCCTGCCAATGGCTAGCCTTATTTACTCTTGGTCGCCGACATGTACCAAGTCGAAAGGTTGAAGCTGCACTGTGCGTCAAAGATGTGGGACATGGCAAGCGAGGAAACTGTGACTTCATTTCTACGATGGGCAATTCAGGCTAACTGCACACAATTGCAGGACAAGTGCATGTCTCTCTTAGAGCGAATCTTTCCTCATGGAATACTCACATATGATTGGGCGGTTGTATGCACTGATCATCCCGAATTTATGCACAATCTTCGTAGAAGATTACCTGAAGGGTTGTACCAGGGTCCCATGTAGTTTTAATGTTTTATTTAAGTGTTTTTAGTCATGTAATAAACAGTTGAAACGATACGTTATTTTGTTGCAGTGAGTACATTTGTAATGCAAAAATCAGATCATCCGTCTAACGTGCATATGAAGTAGAGTATAGTCCTGTGTGTGTTTGTCCATTCCATGATCCATGGTGGCACGGACAACCCAGTCAACAACTTGCCTCTCTGCGTAAGGTCATTGACGTTTGGGTCTGACACCCAAGCGGTCTTTCGTTTGGGTCACTGTCGTTTGGGTCCATGATCCAAAGTCTTTCGTTTCCCGCTCTGGACCACAAAGGCGGGACTTGAAATTTTGAATTCCCCGCTCCTCCTTCTGGTCCTCCTCGTTTATATATAAAACAAAGAGGGAAACCAGGTCTCCCAATTCCCTCCTGGTAATTTTCCAAAATTAGGGGATCTTCTCCTCGACCGCCGAAGAGACCTAGATCTGCGGCGGAAGCAGTAACGACGGCCTAGCTACCGACGACGGCTTCCTCTGCTACGAGCGGCGGCCTTCCTCTTCTACGAGCGGTGGCCTTCCTCTTCTACGAGCGGCGGCCTTCCTCGACAACATCCTTGAAGCTGCAAGATGGTTCAAACTCGTTGCTCCGTCGGCTCCCCCAAGGCTCACCCTGGCGGCCGCAGATCTGCAACAGTTGCGCAGAACATCGTGCTGAAGGCGCAAGGTCAGGCTGCTAAATCGAGACAGCATTCAGCACCTTCTTCCCGTCCTATTCGTCAGGTCTGCGGTCTCCTCCCTGCATTGATCGATTGAATTAGATTGCTTCCCCATGCTCTTTGGCTTTCTATAATATTCTTTCATGTTTGGGTGATTGTGGATCTATTGTATCCTATCGCAAGAGTTTGTTAGAAGTCATTTTATTTGAGGTTTGTAGAAATTTGTAGATGAAATTGTTGGGCTGCTTCCCCATGCTCTTTGCCTTTGAATATTGTTGTTGCATGCTTGGGTGATTGTGGATCTTCTGTTCCCTATTCCAAGAGATTGTTCCAAGTCAACTTATTTGAGGTTTGTAGAAATTTGTAGATGAAATTGTTGGACTGCTTCCCCATGCTCTTTGCCTTTGAATATTGTTGTTGCATACTTGGGTAATTGTGGATCTTCTGTTCCCTATTGCAAGAGATTGTTCTAAGTCAACTTATTTGAGGTTTGTAGAAGTTTGTAGATGAAATTGTTGGACTGCTTCCCCATGCTCTTTGCCTTTGAATATTGTTGTTGCATGCTTGGGAGATGATGGATTGGGTGTGATCGTTCATGTACCGCATTGAACTTAATAGATGAAATTGCTTTCGATTGCTAATGATCTCAACCCTTATCTCTTGTTCTTGAACTTGTTTCAGCGGGCCAAAGGGTCAACATCTGTAGTCGCTCCTGTTCAGACCTGCTCCAAGGTAACAAACTCAACACCTTCTTTGTTTCCAATTGCGAATGATCTCAACCCTTACCTCTTGTTCATGTACTTGTTTCAGCGGGCAAAAGGGTCAACATCTGAAGTCACTCCTGTTCAGACCTGCTCCAAGGTAACAAACTTAACACCTTCTTTGTTTTCGATTGCGAATGATCTCAACCCTTACCTCTTGTTCTTGTACTTGTTTCAGCGGGCCAAAGGGTCAACATCTAAAGTCGCTCCTGTTCAGACCTGCTCCAAGGTAACAAACTTAACACCTTTGTTTCCTAATTTCAAATCAATTACAAGGTCCTAATCTGACTTGGGATCCACTGTTGCTAGATGGAAGCTACCAAGTCAATGATGCTTCTTCCTGAACAAATTAAAATAGAGGCAGTCGAGTACTCAAGAATGGGTACCAAATCCTTATGTAGTAGTGTTGATGAAGAGCGAGTTGACGCTCCCAATCAGGATGGGGTACAACTTCGACAACGGTTTGTTGCTCACCAGAAAGAGTTATGTACCTTGAAGAAGAAGACCGAAGAATCAGAATCAACTCTGAAAATGCAGTCTGCTGAGATTAAGAGGTTCCAGAAGCTAACCGAAGACAGTGAGGACCTCCTTCGTCTACTGCTTAGCAGTAAAAGATGAAGAGGTTAAGATCATTAGATCAAATCTCCACTTTCTCTTGTGATTATGAGCTGGATTTAGCTTTGTTAATCAATGTTCCTTGTGATACTATTATCTTGTAATAGTTTGTGATATGTGATGAACAATATGGTCTTGCTTGATAGTAAACAACAATTTGCTTTATTGTACAAAGAAATATGTGCTGATTACTATTTTGCCACCAGATCGGAATTATTCAAAAAAGGATCAGAATTGAAATGAAATCCATTAATATTGATGCATGATTAGTTAATTTTATATTGTCCTTCAGTGGGCTTAGCCCACTTTTAATTGGGCCAAAAGTCAATTTTTTTCAAATTAACGTGACACAGAAGACTGCAACAATGTGCGCACATGTTGGACTCGACCCAACCAAAATGGGCCCACACTAATCAAATTTCATCTAAAGAAGCTACAATTGGGCCCAACAAAATCTTTTTTGGGCTATATGAACAACACCAGCCTACAGGAACAGTTTTGGGCTCAACCCAGCTACAAACGGACCAAATTCGTTTTATGACGCATACGATTTGTCACAATTGTCATGCCACATCGGATGCCACATCAGATTCTGTCCAGCGTGGCAAAGCTGCAGGAACGAAGTTATGACGCATTGTATAGACGATTTTCCACGTGTCATTAAACTCATGACGCCGCAAAATAAGGTCTCGTCATTAATCGCGGTTTGTGACGCTCGATTAATGACAGAGCGTTTTCGTAACAACCGGCGTCATTAATCACGGTTTATGACGAGAAATGGCCTTTTTTTTTGCGTCACTAGTCGGCATTTTTCTTGTAGTGAAGATAGAGAGCGGCTGGTTGGAAGAGAAGTAGCACCGGATGAACCGACGGGTCAGCAACGGTTCATCCGACGGTTGTGACTTTGCCAACAGAGATTCCAGGGGCTCAACTACTTCAGCACCGGATGAACCGACATTGCAAGCGTCAGAGCATTACCTGGCTACAGAGGTAGAACGGTCAAGTGACGTGGAGGGGCACCGGATGAACCGACGGTGGCGAAATTGAGAGCATCGGTTCATCTGATGCTACACTTTTTAGTGGACGTTAGCCAATGACTCTTTTGATGCCTTGGGCTATTTATACCCCCTTCACTCACCCATTTGAGATTGCTGGATTGTGTGGGAGTGCAGAGGAGTGCAAGACACTTAGAAGATCATATCCAAGCCATCCAAGTGCTAAATTGCTCGTCCATAGACTTGCACATGCTTTGTGTGTGTGCTTAGTGTTAGGCTTAGCTTAGAGCTGAGTGAGTGCAAGGTTGTGCCAATCTTGTGATGTGATTCTTGAGTGAATTAAGTAGTACAAGGTGCACCGAAAGCCTTGGGGCCTAAGTGGCTCACCGGCAATCGTCTTTGACCCTCCGACTTGGTGTGGAGTGGCGAGGACACTTTTTGCGGGGGACGTGGAGACCCCCTTCCTAAGTGGAGAAGCTCCTTAGTGGAGACGGCATCAAGGTGACCAAGGGAGCTTGGCGAGTGCCTAAGTGGCGAGCCTTTGTGGCGAGTCAAGTGGTGCTCTTGGGAAAGACTTGGTGACCGGGAAGCAATACTCTTGTGTGAGTACTTCAACAACGTGGGCTAGGGGTGGCTTAGTGCCTAACGATACCACGGGATAAATCACGTGTCAAGAGTTCTCATCCCTCTTTACATTTCCGCATTACTCTCTTGTTATCCTTGCTTGCCTTTAGTTTCCTAGAGTAGTATCATGCTAGGATTAGCTGTAGGTTGCAAAACTTGTTTTGGGATGAGGGTTTCACACTAGATCAACCTTAGATTGCACATCTAGATAGATTTGATCTAGTTTACTTTATGCAAAGTAGTGGAAGCCATAGTTTAAGTTTTTAAGTTGCCTAATTCACCTCCTCCACTCTTAGTCTACGAGCATCCGATTCCTTATAAGTTCGTTTTCTAAGTTCTAACGTTAGCGGTAACGTCATTGCGTGTCACCTCAAAGGATCTTTTCAGCCATTATTTCGACCAACTGACATACACTGGGAGAATAATTTTATTAGGTAGAATCATCATCAATCATGGGTAACACTAGGCCAAAATCAATTTCTACTGGCACATGAAAAATAGTGTGCTGGCGGCATGGGCGGACCTAGACAAGATTTTGAGTTAGGGCATTCCTTTAGAACAACTAAAATTTGAAAGCTTTTGTATGGTGAAAATTTACTAATTACCTTTGAGCCAACAAAATTGAGTGAGGGCATGTGCCCTCTCTCATGTCAACATAGGCCCGCCCCTGGCTGGCAGACGTAATTGCCACCCACGAGCAAAGATGTAATAGTGCTGGCGAGTGTCTTATGTCGCCCGCCAGCACTGTGTTTTGCATTAGTTGTTAGTGTGTGTTACAAACAAGTAAATTTATTCAAAACAAAAAAATTTCAATTACAAAGTTTCATAACTTCATAAGACTTACAACTTTTATTTGAGTTGTTTCTTCATTTGACAAAGTGGTAGTAATTCTATTCACAATATCTCTTATTTAGTTTCATGAAATTATATGAGAGGTGTAAGATTTGTGAAAAATATTACTACCACTATACCGGATGAGCAAATGACCAAAATAAAAGTTGTGGACATCTTCAGAAGTTATAGAACTTTATAGTTGAACTATTTTTAATTTGAATTACTTTTGTCAACGAAAAGTACATCATGCTAAAAAAACGAAAAGTACGTCTGAATATCTAGTCACTTGAAAATTTGAATTTTTCAAACGACCTTCAATGGAGAAATATTGAAAATAAAAGTTGTAGATCTTGAGAAGTTATATGAAATTTTGTAGTTTACAAATTTTTTATTGCAAATCATATTTTCAGAAAAAAACTAAGTTTGAATCTCTCAAATTTGAAATTCAAATTTTGGAAACAATCTCCAATGGAGAAACTTCCAAAATGAAGCTGTAGATCTCAAAAAGTTATGAAACTTTGTAGATTGCAACCTTCTAATTTGAAGCCGTTTAGAGCTCCAAAGAAGCAATTTATACTCGGTGCAGTATAATATGAGGATGAAAACAGGGATATAGATAGATGCGAGAGTATAGTGTAGTGGTAAGGGAGGCTACGCGCGAGGGAGAGGTCGCGGGTTTTTAACCCCGCCGACCGCGGAGCGTCGCGACTTTGCGCGAAAAATGGCACGACTTGCGACTAGATGACGGAGACGGGTGTGTGGCTAGCCGGTGGTCCTCCCCTTGAAAAGTATTTTTTTTCTATTTATTTTAAGCTTTTCTATACACACCTCAAAAGCCTCTTCACTTGCGGGTGCTTTAAGGTGCCCGCCAGCACAAATGACCATTTGTGCTGGGTTAAGAGTGCTGACGGGTGGTCACCCGTCAGCACAAACCCCATTTAGCCGTTAGCATAAGTCATTTCTGACGTACTGCAAGTAGAAGTAGGGTGGCGCACTCGTGTTTCTCGTTTATCTCATAACCTACACTTGACAGTAATCTCGTTCGTCGTCTAGACCCCGTCGCCACGAAGCACGAGCTTATTGCCAGACCGGAGACCTTAACAACACCGTACCAGCCTAACGCTCGCGCGTGCACACGCATAGAATCAGCACGGGAGCATGCAGGTGCACCAACGTACGAACACCAAGGCGCCCACACTCATCTCCGATCTGTATATAAGCACAACAGGTCTCAGCATCCTGCATTCGCACTCATCCACTGCACCCTAACATAAGCCACCAGCTACCCACCAGCACCATCCTCGCCCTGCTCCCCGATCATCCATTGCTTGACTACGAACTACTAGAACTAGAACACAACACCAGCCGTCGCCGATCGTTATTCCTTGTTCACAGAGCTCTTGCCAGCACATCGATCTCGGCACGTCGGCAGCCATGTCGCCGTCGAGGATAGCTTCTTGGCTTGTTCCGCTGATTTTGTCAGCAGTGGTTCTCGCGAGCAGCGTTGCCAACGGTGACCACCGTCTCTCCGTCAGCTACTACAAAAAGTCCTGCCCCAGTGTGCAGAGCATCGTGCGGTCCGTGATGGCTTCCAGGGTCGCCGCCAACCAGGCGACGGCCCCGGCCGTGCTCCGCCTCTTCTTCCATGACTGCTTCGTCAACGTACGTTGATCTCTATTTTGACTAATTTAGTATTAATTACTCACTCCATTCTTAAATATATAAGATTTGGACAAACAAATTAGTTTATTTTTATCTTGTTCTAAATGTCATATATTTAAGGACGGAGGTAGTAATCTCTAGCTGGTGATGATCGATTGCATGACCATTATGTTACCTTTTACGTACTAATTAATTTGTCGGTCACAAATAACTCGACAGGGATGCGACGCCTCAGTGCTCTTGGACGACGACGGCACGCCCTTCTTCGAGAGCGAGAAGACCGCCGAGCCCAACGACTCGCTCCACGGCTTCGACGTGATCGACGAGATCAAGTCCCACCTCGAGCACTCCTGCCCGGCCACCGTCTCCTGCGCCGATATCCTCGCCCTGGCCTCCCGGGACGCCGTCGCCCTGCTCGGCGGTCCGGCATGGAACGTGCAGCTCGGCCGCAAGGACTCGCGCGCCGCCGATCAGTACGCGGCAAAGAAGGAGCTCCCCAGCCCGAAAGACAACCTCGCCGCCCTCATCGAGCTGTTCGACAAGTACGGCCTCGACGCCAAGGACCTAGTCGCGCTCTCCGGTGCTCACACCGTCGGCACGGCTAGGTGCCAGAACTACAAGGAACGCGTTTACGGCTACGACGGCCAGGGCGGCGATGACATCGACCCCTCATTCGCGGAGCTCCGCCGGCAGACGTGCCAGGCCGGCGGCGACAACGCCACGGCGCCGTTCGACGAGCAGACGCCAATGAGATTTGACAACGCCTACTACAAGGACCTGATCGCGCGGCGCGGACTCCTGACCTCCGACCAGGAGCTCTACGGCTGCGGCGGCCCGCTGGACCATCTAGTGGAGAGGTACAGCATGGACGGCGAGGCGTTCGCGAAGGACTTCGCCAAGGCCATGGTGAAGATGGGCAAAATTCCACCACCACCGGGGAAGCCGGTGGAGGTGAGACTCACCTGCAGTAAGGTCAACTATTGATGATACTATACAGAGGCAAATGCAACCGAATGTATTCGCGTACATGTTGATTCAATTTAAGTAAAATAAAATTGTAGCAAACCAATTGTAATAAAAATCATAAAAATAATTTTGTTCTTATGTTTTATTACTTACTTTGTTAACTTATTGTTTTTTATAATGTGGTAATAACGCAACTTCAATGGTAACTTCATTTTCCTATTAAACAACATTTTTATGAAATGGAAAGAAATTAATGATGGTGGATGAACGAGTTTTTACATACGGGTGCACATTGTTTTCAATATGTTAAACCTGTTAGAGAACTGGGTTTCATTTCATCAAATTTTGTCCAACCCGTGTATAGAAATTAAATGATCTAGGTGGTCTATTCATAAAATTTGGATTCCGTAATCCTGATTATGCATAAGATTAAGGAAGAAGTCCATTTTTGACCATCGACTATTGTCAAAGTTTGGTTTTGACCATCAAAAGTCAAAATCAGGAATCTTTAGCCATCGAACTCTTAAAACTGTTCACTTTTGGCCATCCGGCGGTTTTGCAGGGTGGTTTCGCTAAAGTGGCTGCCATGTGGCGGCAGGCCCACATGTCATCCATATCTCTCCTCCCTCTTCTCTTCTATCCTCTCCCTCCCTCTCCCTCTCTCTCTTCCCCTCACTCTCCTCTCTCTTCTCTGCCGGCGCGGCCACCCCGCGCCTCCGGCTGCCCCTACGCCTCCTGGCAACAGGAGAGCTCGAGCTCACCCGACCGGCGGCGCTGGCTCGCGGAGGAGCTCTAGCTCGCTCACCGGCGGCGCTGTCCTGTGGTAGAGCTCGGTCGCGGTGGGGTGCGCCCCCTGCGCCCGCCCTTCCCCTTTGCAGCCAGCAGCAGAGGAGCAGGGCATGACGATGCGAGTAGGCGAGCAAGAGCACACCTCCTCTGCCCCGGTGCGTCAGCCCTTCCCCTGCTCGGAGGATGTTGATGGTGAATTTCCGTCAACCTAGTCATGAGTTTACCTTCAGTGTTGGCATTAATTTGATACCCAATCCAATGGTACTAATCCCCTTGATATAAGAAGTTCGCTCTTGCATGTTGTTTTTGGAGTTTATTGCTTATGCAGGGTTTTATCACTAAAAGGAGGAATTCCTGGTAAAGTTCATCAAGTACTTTGTGAGAAGATCACAAAGCCCGACACAAGTCAAGACACGAAGTGAACATGACTCCAAATGGTCCAAGGACTAAAGCATGAAGCCGTAAAACTCCAGGGACTTAGACAGAAAATGTTGAAGCTTGCGCGACAAGTACCCTTATCTAAACTGCGGAGACAACGGCATCAAGGGCCCACATGCAGAAGGGTAGAAGTTCTAGAAGACACGAGAAGCATCAGGGAGCGAACCGGGGACGAACTAGACCGAGGTGGGCCTAGGCCGGCCTGCCCAGCCCATCCACGTGGCGGTTCGCCACCCCCTTTGACCTAGAACCCCCTCGGGCTATTTATAGCTGCCACACGAAGACTCACGCATCATAACATTCGTCGTTCGCCGCCGAGGAGCACATAAGCTAGAGGGACACCATTCTGGAGAGGAGGGTCATGCTAGTTGACTAGGGTTTCCCTAGACGGCGTGGGAACCTTGCAAGGAGGACCACATCGTAGTTCCAGAGCAAGGATCAAGATCATGGTAGGATCCCGGTGGTGATCTTGTTCATGTAAACATTCATGGTGAACTTATATTGTGAATCTGATTTCTAGCGATCAAGTGCCTCTTCTATGATTTTGTCTTTCCTTGGTTTTGCTTCTTCCTCAATCTATTCTCGAGATAGATTGCTCGGCATGTTCTTGTAGCCCTGGTGGCTAGAAGTACATACCAGATCTACCAAGTGTTTTCAACACGTTCCTCGTGAACGTGCTCTTAGGTTCACCTACACAAAAAGCAGGGCATCGTGACAGGATGTCGTTCACACGTACGGTGGGTGCCTTCGAGGATTGGAATGGAGGCCACAGTCTAAAGATGCTTTTTATGAGATTCATTTGTTATCTTCATCTCTTGTTTGGAACTTCAACTTAAGCATGATCTAGACTCTATAGATTGGTTATCTCTACACTTTATCTTGCTACCTCTCTTATTTAGTAGATTAGATGCACAACAATCTCTTGAAAGATGGTGTTTCCCGCATTATTGGATTGAATCTTGCCTTGCACATGTTCCACGGATTCGATACCTTGGGTAGTACTCGAGGGAAAAAATGCTATAAGTGATCCGTATGCTTGCGGATCGAAATTCGACACGTTCATAAACCGTCAAGAAGCCCTTTTTCTAGCGCCATTGCCGGGGAACAAGTAATCAAGATCCGATCTAGTATCACATTTGTAATTATTTTTTTCAGTTTTTATTTTGATTTTCTTTTGCATCTATTGAACATTGCTCATCCTCAAAAATCAATCTAATCTAGTTTTTGACTAACCCTACTTTGTAGATTTTTTTTAGATTTTTTATATACTTTGTTTATTGTTAACCCTAATAGATTTCCACTCAAAAAAATAGAAGATGGACGGCTGCCTCTCCAACAAACCCAAAAATTTTGTGGATGATCCAGAAAAACTTTACAAGCAAAGGAGACATAAAGCACAAGCTAAGAAACTGGAAACTGTAGATCCAAAAGCGGAGGCCAAAGGTTCGTCGGAATCTCCAAAGGAAACTCCACCTCTAAGTCTGAAGGAAGACCAACTTCAACCGCCACCACTGGGAGAGCAACCGCAGTCGGAGCGCAAGATCGGGGAGCTATGCACCCCAAACATCGTTGACCTACCTATCCTAAACCTTGCAGAGATCGGAAGGCCGTTCGAGATAAAGACCTCAACTATCTGCATGGTGAAACATTCACCCTTCACCGGTAAAGAGGATTCTAACCTTCACCTCCAAGCTTTCATTCAACTATGTCATACTTTCAACATGGATGGGGTGACTCAAAATCAAATGAGGGCAAGATTTTTCCCGTTCTCACTACTTGGAAAAGCTTTGCAATGGTTCTACACTGAACCGGCGGAGACGATGCAAAATTGGGAGGCTTTGATGAGAGCTTTCATGAAGGAATACTATTCACCGGGTAAGACTCAAAGCTTGCATAATAAGATTGCTACTTTTTCCCAATATCCTATGAAAACTATTTTGGAAGCTTTTGAGCGTTTCAACGAGTGTACTCAGGTCGTGCCACAACATAAGTTCCCAAAGGAAGATCTTGTTCAAAAGTTCTATCAAGGACTTAACATCGTGTCAAGGACGATTATTGATGCATTGAGCTCACACCAACCGAGGCGTTTACTCTATTCAAGAAGGTCGCGGATAATGATACATGGGCGTCATCCGGACGCTTACTTCCGGTTCAACCTACGGCAATGTTAAAGGTGTATTGCAGGTGGAAAGGGAGGATCTCCTTGAAGGCAAGATCGATTCATTCATGAGGAGGTTGGAAAGGATGGAGATAGAAAAGAAAGAAGCTATAAAGGCCACCGAAGCAAGATCCACATGTGAGGAATGTGGGGAGTATGGCCATGTCCAAAAGGATTGTTCGGAGGAAGCCAAGATGCTCGACTACACGAGGAAAGGAGATTTGCCGAACTTCCTCTACGGACAAGGTAGACCTCAATTTAATGCAAGTTCGTCCATTCCAAATTCGGTTCCTCTTCGTATGCAATTGAAGGATTTCATGGACGAGCAAGCTAAGATCAACAAGGACACCGTCACTAAGTTCAAGGCGATAGATAAAGTGTTGGAGAATATAGATGACAAGGTGACAGAGGCCGAAAGCTCCAACCATCAAGTACTCAACATGATGAAGATGCTAGAAACACAAGTGGGACAACTTGTTAGACGCCTAACTGCTAATGAAGGGAAATTGCTGGGACAACCTCAAGGTCCCGAGATGGCAAAGGCCATTGAAACTCATTCAGGAAAGGAAACCAAGGACCCCGAACATTTGGCGGGAGCTAGAAAGCCTAAATCATCTACCGAGGTGGAGGAATTTGCTAAGGAGAAGGTTACCGATATCGTTACCGAAGAACCGGAGTTTGAGATACTGGGGGAAGACACGAAGATGCCTCCACTCAAGCCATGCTACTTTCGAGGTAAACTTGATAATCACTTTGAAAAGTTTGTGGAAGTGGTGCGCAGGTTAAGCATCAACATGCCGCGATTGGACACTCTCCAAGTTCCTACATATTCTCGCTACTTCAAAGATATACTTGCAAACAAGTACGAGATAGCGACACTCATCGTGGATCACATCAAGATGTCCAAGCAATGTAGCGCCGCTATTGCAAACGGACTAGAGAAGTAAGGAGACCCCGGGTGCCCGACCATTCCATGTTCCGTTGGCTCATTCAAATTCGAGAAGGCATTGTGCAACCTTAGAGCAAGTGTGAGTGTCATGCCAAGAGATGTGTTCGAGAAGCTACACCTATCGGAGCTAGAGCCTACAGCAATGTGTTTGGAGTTGGGTGACAACTCCATTCGTTATCCTTTGGGCATCACCGAGGATGTGCCCATGAAGGTCGGACACCACTTCATCCCCATCGACTTTGTGGTGCTCGAGATGGGAGAAAGGGAGAAGCCATCGCTCATCCTTGGGAGGCCTTTCCTCAAGACCATCAAAGCGACCATCGACGTTGGCAAGGGAGAGATTAAGTTCGACATCAACGGCGAGAGAAGTGCATTCAAGTTTCGACCACATTTCGAGGTATGCAACATGATCAATGTTAAATATGTTCCACCTCATCGTCGCTATAGCAAGAAAGAGCCAAAGAAGAGGGAGGATCCGGAGAAGAAGGAAGTGAAGATTAAGGAAGTTGTTGCATCCGTCGAGGTCAATGAACAAAAGCCGCCTGTGAAGACCAAAAAGATGACTAAGCCGAAGAATAAACCTGTGCTCAAGTCAAGGATGGTGTAGAAGTGGGTACCCAAGATTGCAACACCCGCAAAGAGCATTGATCCAAAGTGAAGAAAAGAATAAGTCTAGCTATAGACTATAAATGAAGCGCTAGGCGGGAGGCAACCTATTCGTCGAGTCAAGAATAAGCTACCAGGAGAACAACCCGATCAAGAATAAAAGCTGATGGGAGTACAACCCAGAAGATTTTTTGAGTCTTTCAAGTAAGTCGGTTTTAGAATTTGCTACACAAGACATATTATAAACTCTTAAGTGTTTGAAAAATGTTTAGAGTTGTGATAATTGCTCGGTTATTTTATTTGGATTTTACTTCGATTATAAACCAATGACATGAGCCATCCTATGTTTTATTTGCCTCTTATCGAGAAACTAGTACCAAAAATTCAGAACCTACCCAAGCCTTTCATCTTCTCCATGATGTTAAGGTTGGCTTGATTTACATGTTAAAAACACACGAGTAAAGCCTCGCTATGTTCCTTAATGATTTTTAATCTTTGACGCATGGTAGGACTCGCTGAACCTTAGAAACTCGATTTTTGGTTTCATTTAACTTGACATCCATCGGTTCCTCTAGAATTAGAATTTCTTCTAAGCCCCATTAATTTTATTTATTAAAAGTCTTTCTCTCATGTTTGGCCAAAATTAGAACCTAAACCTATACCCCTACGGTCAAGCCGATGGACCTTGCTATCAATTAATGAAAGCAAACGATCCTAGTGCAACCAATATAAATGTAGTCGGAAAGTTTCCGACTCAAAATTGTTTTTGATGCCTAAAAACTCTTAAGAATATATTTAAACTCATTGCTAGCTCTGAGTTAATTTTTAATTTTTGAAATTAGAGGAGCTATTAGCACCAAAACATGATTAAGGGGAGGATTTTTGAGTTTGTTTAACACCATGTGCTCCATAATACATCACGGGAAAGCATCCATCATTTGGCATCTTGGGCACATGCAAAGGACAAGCATGGGGGGTAGCAAAGGCTTTGTTTTGCAGGAAACTAATGGAGGCACATGAGGCATGGAGGCAAGAAATGACACAAAGTAAAGGGTGGAGGCATTAATCTTCATCATGCAACTAAAGGTGTGGCTGAGAACATTTGGGTGGTGGAACCTCGTGGAGAACGAGGGCACAAAGAAACAAAGGAGGAGGAGTAATTTGGAGAAAAATTGAGGCAAGCAGGGAAGGGAGGACCCCAGGCCAGCCGGCCCCCCTTTTATTGCCCACTGGTGCTCATCTTCCTCAGGTAAGCCACTCACTCGTTTGCAAGCTTAAGTTCCTGAGTTCATAGCCCAGAAGTTCCAAAAACAACCCAGAAATTTCAACCCTCAATCCACTCTTCAAAAATCACCAAAAATTCGCCACAATTTCCATCACTCCATATACTTCGTTTGTGTGTTTTTCCACCGGAAAAAAAAACTGATGCACTTGTTGAGTGTTTGTGCAGCAACTTAGTGGAAGAAAGCCTCCAACATCTTCTCTAAGAGGACACGATCATCGTCATTGAAGGCGCCGTCGACAAGCTCTTCACGGAGGCACTCAATTTCCGAGTCCCCGCAAAGCATGGAGGAAGACGCGGCACCACCGAGGAGTGACACATTGCTCCTTGGTGGTGTGAGGAGCACATGGAGCTCATCCATGGGGTACACCGAACCGCAAGGCACACAGAGGAGCCACCCATTCGACCTTGACGCTCAACTTGTTCATCCGCTCCACCACCATACACTCCGAGGCGTTCAAAGTTTGGCTTCATCATGAAGACGGAGGATGAGGAGAGGCTTATTCATCTTGAGAAGAGGCTTGTGGGGAATGTTGACTTCGATGACCATGCCCTCCAAGTGTTGGGATTCCAAATGAATATTTATCAATTATTGGGCAACCTTGGTTGGGTGTAATTTTCCAATGGAGTTGGGGTGGATACCCACAAGGAGTTTGCATTGGAAATTCTTATGACAATGTCACCAGTCATTAATGAAGGGGTGTCGTGCCGCTCATTTCGCCTCAAAAATGAAGATCAATTGGCCCCATATGAATATATTACATAGTTACTCGTATTCAGGAAAGAAGCCCCGGAGCAAGTTGAAGTTAAAGAAAATGTGCTAGAAGGATTTTTGGGATTAATTTTGGGAGAAGATAACCGGTAGAGGAATAGCATCTTGAATCCTATCATCGGGATATTTCACTCATGGATGTGCAAGAGGATTTTGGGAAGGATGAGAGAAGCAAAAATCACCGACATGGAGTTGAATTCGCTTTATTCGGGTATGATTGCTAGGCAAGAAATTGACCCCAACTATGTCATGATTAATCGGTGGTGTTGTGAAGCAACTTCGGGAACTAGTGATATTGGTTTAGGGTGCTACCTCTCAATGATAGCTATTTCATTAAGGTCGGGAATTACAAGTAACCCAAAATTCTTCCTTACAGGTACTTCTTTGGGAATCAAGTACATGAAGCAAGGGAAATATATTAGCGGAGATGAGAGGAGAGGATACAAGTTGACCAAGGTTAATCTTCCCCTTCCCAACATGAGGCTGAAATTATTTGTTGAGGGAAGCAAAATTGGTTAGAAGGACTTCTTGTGCCGGCGAAGAAAAATAAAAGAGGAAAAATTATGGAAGAAGGATTATCCTCCACAGCCCAAGAAGATGGAGGAGGTGCATTCCAAGCTAATGAACAACCATATGGAGGAATTCCGATGCCGCCAAGATATTATGAAAGTGTGTCGATGCAAGCATGGGGTAGTGGGGCAGCCATGCCACCACCACCTCTACCATGCATGGTACCCAATATAGCTTTCGCGACGCCATACGCACACTTGCCTCAACCACAACAAAGTGTGGCCATCATTGGGGGATATGCTGCAAGGAATTTGCAAAATGTCGCAGTCATCCAGACCAATGCAAGTCAAATGGGAGAAGGGACCGCGAACATTCCTTATGAGATGGGTCGCCTTCACATCACGTCGCAAGAACAATTTATGGGAGGACCGACACAAACCTACTACGAGCAAGGATACAACGCACAAGACTATCAATATCAACCGCCAGAGGAAGAGTAAAGAAATGAGGAAGAAATAATGCTTTCGAGTTTGGTTTGATTTTTCCTTTTCCTTTTCTTTATTTTTCATCTTGTGTGCAAGTTTGTGTATGCGTATTTTCTGTTTTCTTTATCTATTTATTTATTTTCAGCATGTGTGTTAGTAGTAATGTTTGTCTTAAATCACCATGTATAAAATTGCCACCTTGTTATGACCTTTGGTAAAGGTAGAAAATTTATGCCATATTGATATATGATGATCGTTGCCGCTTTGGTCATCTTTGTACTTGTTTTATGCATGATTAAGGTAATGCTCTCTTTAATACAAATCTGAAATTAATCTAAATGCTAGCTTAATCCTTTGTGGAGGTTATGATAAAGATGAGACCCATAGTTTTTCTTGTGCTCTCAATGTTGGATGGGTTAAAGATGATTTGTTTTTGTTCTTAAAACTTATGCTAACCTTGTCATTAATACCACTTGCATGTTGCTCTACCTATCCAAAGCCTTATATTTGAGTGCAGAAACTTAGTATACAAGATTTATTTTTTAGGCGCATTGATTCAAGGCTTGATTTCTCTGGCCCGAGACTAAAAAGCTGGTCATTCCGTTTTTGCGTACCTATCTTGTTACTAGCCTTATCTATCCGTGCATTGTGAGTCTTCATATCGGAAATTTTGCAAACCTCGCCGGATATCCACCCACAAACCCAAAAATATCTTTTTGTGTTTACCTCCTTGACCACAACCCAATATTAGAGTATGGATGAATATTTCGAGGAAGATCGCAAGATGGTGCCATGATTGAAGATTTCAAGTATCTCTCCAAAGGTAAATATATTTTCATTATCTACCTTATCTCTATCACCTCATCGCTCAGGGATGAGCAATCGTCTAAGCATGGGGGAGGAGGTAGGTACAATGCAATTTAGAGTTCAAGGGGAGTAATAAAATATATATAGAAAAAAATAAAAGGAAAAAAGGGAGAAAAAATGTGTATGAAAAAATGTGTATGCATAAATAATAAAGTGAACTCCCCGGTTCTGTAGATGCATTAGGAATTTCAAAAAGCTTCAATATCAAGATCCACACTCATTTTTCCAACTATGTGCAATATGATAACGAGCACTTCGCTTGTGCCTCGGGATCACTCTTTGCTGTTTGCACATGTCCACCTATCTCAAAGCATGTGTATTTTTTCTCTTCCCCCTCCTTGGAACATTATTTTTTTCCAATGACCTTTTTGACGAGTCTCGGTAAGTAATGAGAAGCTTGTCTTGTTTTGATAATATCTCGACTATAATATCTTAGTAGGACTAACCTTTTCCCAAAGCTCCAGATAAAGCCTTCCACTTATATATATTTTGAGAGGGGAAAGGAGTAGAACAATTAGGCTTGAGAGCATGGAAAAAAATAGCACGCTATATAGCGGCCAGAAACAAGTGTCGCGACGCTATTACTCTTTGCACGCTATGCGCACTATTGGCGCTAAAGCACTGCTAAATGCAGCATCGTAGTGCCGCTATTCAACCGCTATTGGTGGCTAGGCCAAACAAAGCAGTGCGGCCTGTTAATTCATAAAAAAGATCAGTAGATGTTATCACTTTATCAGTTATGAACTTATGATTATGAATTTATGATATATTGATATGTCATATGTGGTATAATTATCGAAGTGGTTGAGGAAATAGGGACAAAGACAAATTTATTTTTATATTTTCTGATTCCAAACAAATAGCGCGCTATAGCGTGAGGAGCCAGCTGCCACTATAGCGCGAAGCTGCCGCTATAGCGTGGCCATAGCGCCGCTATAGCTGCCGCTATAGTGGTAATAGCGGTCAGAAAAGGAAAAAGCTACTTTTCATAGCACGCGATTTTTTCCATTGCTTGAGAGACAAAATGAGATGAGAGTTCTTGAACAAGATGCAAGGAGATTCAAATTTTTGAACTTGGTTTAGATCTTTTTCTTCATCTTATACTTCATTTCAAAATTTCTGAGACTCATTTAAATTTTGGGAGCATGATTAACAACTTGTGGGAAGAGCTTAATTAATTTATATCCACCCTCCGTAGGGATGAAGGCTAGTACACTATGGAACTCTAACGAATTAAAGATTGAGAGCATTATGTTTTCTCGTGTATGATCAAGTCCAGGGTATGAACGATGAAGGGCAACACTGATATCCATTGAAGGCTTACTCGAGGACGAGCAAGGTTTAAGCATGGGGGAGCTGTTGACAGTTAATTTTCGTCAACCTATCCATGAGTTTACCTTTAATGTTGGTATTGATTTGATACCCAATCCAATGGTACTAACCCCCTTGATATAACAAGTTCGCTCTTGCATGTCGTTTTTGGAGTTTATTATTTATGTAGGGTTTTGGCACTAAAAGGAGGACTTCCGGGGAAAGTTCATCAACTACTTTGTGAGAAGATCATGAAGCACGACACAAGTCAAGACACGAAGTGAACATGACTCCAAATGGCCCAAAGACTAAAGCAGGAAGCCGTAAAACTCCAGGGACTTAGACAGAAAATGCTGAATCTTGCACGACAAGTACCCTTATCTAAACCGCGGAGAAAATGACGTCAAGGACCCACATGTAGAAGGGTGAAAGTTCTAGAAGACACGAGAAGCATCGGGGAGTGAATCGGGGGCAAATTGGGCCAAAGTGGGCCCAGGTCGGCCGGCCCAGCCCATCCACATGGAGGTTCGCCACCCCGTTTGACCTAGTACCCCCTCAGGCTATTTATGGCTGCCACGTGAACACTCATGCATCATACCATTCATCGTTCGCCGCCGAGGAGTAGAGAAGCTAGAGGGACACCATTTTGGAGAGGAGAGCCGTGCTAGTTGACTAGGGTTTCCCTATCCGGCGTGGGAACCTTGCAAGGAAGACCACGTCGGAGTTCCGGAGCAAGGATCAAGATCAAGGTAGGATCCCGGTGGTGATCTTGTTCATGTAAACATTCATGGTGAATTTATATTGTGAATCCGATTTCTAGCGATCAAGTGCCTCTTCTATGATTTTGTATTCCCTTGGTTTTGCTTCTTCCTCAATCTATTCTCGAGATAGATTGCTCGGGGTGTTCTTGTAGCCATGGTGGCTAAAGGTACATACCAGATCTACCGAGTGTTTTGAACACGTTCCTCGTGAATGTGCTCTTAGGTTCACCTACACAAAAAGCGGGGCATCGTGATAGGATGTCGTTCACGCGTACGGTGGGTGCCTTCGAGGATTGGAACGGAGGCCACAATTTAAAGATGTTTTTTATGAAATTCATTTATTATCTTCATCTCTTGTTTGGAACTTCAACTTAAGCATGATCTAGAGTCTCTAGATTGGTTATCTTTATGCTTTCTCTCGCTACCTCTCTTATTTAGTAGATTAGATGCAAAATAATCTCTTGAAAGATGGTGTTTCCCGCGTTATTGGATTGAATCTTGCATTGCACATGTTCCACAGATTCAATACCTTGGATTGTACTCGAGGGAAAAAAGGCTGCAAGTGATCCGTACGCTTGCGGATCGAAATTCGACATGTTCTTCAACCGTCAACAGAGGACGACGGCGGATCGAGCATGGCCCTCCTCCTCCTTGCGCAGTGAGGCCGGATCTGAAGTGCCACCGGACCAGGCCGGTCAGAGCTCTGTGCTCGGATTGGTGTTGGGAGGTGGCGGGAGCAAAGCGGCGTCCCTCCTCCGACAGCGGGCCTCCTCTCCCTCCAAGCTCGGCAACATGGTGGAGCTTGGCGGCCAGATCGATCTCGTGGAGCTCGCACGTGTGGCTCCTAGTGGCGGTGATGGCTTCCCTCCTCCCCTGAGCTTGGAGCTCATCCTTCTCAACCCCCTCTCCCTCGCGGCGCTTCCCTACATCTACAGCACCCAACGAAGGGCTCGAGCTCCACCGTGGGCCAGTGCGGCCGGCCAGCAAGCTCGAGCTCTATTGCGGGCAGCATTGCCAGGCAAGTGAGCTCGAGCTCCACCGCAGGCCAGCGCCGCCGGAGCTCCAGCGCCGCCGTCGCCGGGAGGTGCAAGGGTAGCCGGAGGCACGGGGATGGCCGTCGACGGAGGAGAGAGGAGAAGAGAGAAGAGAGAGATACGAGAAGAGAGAGAGAGAGGAGGGATGGTTCTGACATGTGGGCCCACCGCCATGTGGCAGCCACGTCAGCGAAACTGTCTTGCAAAACCGCTAGATGGCCAAACGTTTGAACGCCTCTCCGATTGGGTACCAACACTCACCTCGGCTGACGCAGGCTCGAGGTTACGCAACCCCGAGGTCTCTCGTCTCTACCTTGATCGTGGCGTATGTTGGTATTTCTTAACGTCGATGCTAAGTTATGAGTTCCTAGCAACGATGCCAGAAATGACCAAATGGTAATCCTAACGATTACAAGGGTCCGCAAGCGCACAGAAGTACCATTGTAGCATTTCCCCAAAGGAGTATTCCAAAGGGTATCGAATCCAAGGAAGGCTAGGTGGATTAACAAGTTCAACACTACTACAATTAGTATCAATCATAGACGGAAACAAACCAGACACTCAAGTGCAGGGTTGAGGTATGATAGATAAGTTGGTAGTGTGAACACACAAACACACACTCTCTAAAGGTCCTAGGCTTAGGAGTCAATATACGAGTTAGTTCTAGGTTCTAAGGTACTAAACACACGAAGTCAGTAAGACGAGTTAGATACTACACACTAGCATTGCATGACTGTTGGCTCAAGCACACAGGGAACAAATGGGGAGCCAACCTCCCGCGTCGCTTACGCACGACTTCGGTTGTTAGACTTTAGACTCCTACAACGTATCCGAACGTGGGGGATTCCAGAAGGGTCCAACGGCTGTCACTACCGCGGCCTACCCCAAGACAAACCGTGAGATACACTCATAAGTAACGTAGCTACGCAACCCAAGCACCACGCTTACGTTGTTAGCAGGACCCTGACTGGCCCGGGCTATTGTGACCCAGGTCAGAGCCACCAGATAAACTAACCAATTACACCGAGTACCGTAGCTTGAGCACGAACTTCATACAACACGAACATGGAATCTAACTGGATCAAACTAGGCTAGGTACACAAACGGATTTGTGCTTTCCTATGTCTGTTCAACAAGATCAAAGGGTCGTGTTCATGAAGAACACGAGCCTCTAACTTATGAACAAACACCGAAAATATGAGTAAGTCACTTGTCAACTGGATCGGAAGGCCTTGTTCATCAAGAACATGAGTCTCTAAATGATGAACAAGTGAAGAACACATGAACAAATCACCCATGTATACAAGCACAACTTTATATGAAATAGTTATATAACTGAAGTAGAGCAAAGTCATACAAAGAAATAAACTCATACCTAGATCCCAAAGTAGACTTGGAACTTGAAGTAGAACTACTCTAGCCTACCTCCTAGCCTTAGAAACCAAAAGTGAGAGAGGAGTAGTAAGGTGTGTTGGTAAGAAATGAACCCCCTCCCCTTCTATTTATAGGCCTGAGCACCGGCGTGGAATGGCTGCAAACACCCCCGGGATGGAGTGAGGGACCAACCAGGAGCCACCACGTGGAAGCCCCTGAGTGGCGGCCACAAGGTCGGTTCGGCCGACCTGTGGGGTCGGCCGACCCCCTGTGGGCCCCACTCGGGGTGTGCTTTCTCCAGGTGGTTGTCCTGTGGGTCCTTAGGTCAGTCCCCGATGTACACGTGTTCTTGAGGCGGTTTAGACGCTCTGGTGGGCCCATGGATCCATGTGAAGTCCACGTGTCACACTCTGATTCGTTGGGGCTTGCCTCCCTTGGATTGGTGACATGTCTTGCATGCATAGGATCTGAGGTGGCAGCCCTTCCTTGGCTGAGGTGACATGGCATGAATCATAGAAGGTGAGTTTGCTACTTCTTTTATGCTTATTTTCCTGCAATCACTTAATCTTCGAGGACAAGTGGAACTACGTTATTCTTAACTAAAATGCGTGTAAGAAATGCCTCTTGCTCCTTTATTCATGAGTAAATTGATGGCTAAAGTAAGCACTTAACAGCCGTCAAGAGCGTATGAGCAAATACTCGTGGGACGCTGGCTTGACATGGCATACCTCGGTAGAGAACTCAGAAAAAGGCTCCATTGATCCATCGTACTCCGAGCCGCACCCGTTCGCGTTGCTCCGTGCGGGCGACCGAGCGGGCAGCCCCAGCCATAGCACCGCCGCCACCCTCCCTCGCCTCCTCCTGCCGCCCGAGAGGGTCGCCAGTATCTCACGCGGCCTGCGGGGAAGGTGGCGGCGGGGCATTCCCTCCCTCCAGTGGCTGGTGACGGGCGAGGCCGTCCTGGTCCCCTCGGGGCTCCCTTCGCTGGTGGCGGGCGGTTGCGTGGCGGCGGAAGTTGGGGGCCACCAGATCCGGTGTTGCCCGGCCGGATCTGGTGGTGACGTGACGGAGGCGCGTGAAGGTGTGTGTGTGGGGGGCGATCGACGCCGAGAGGAGGAGCCGGCGGCCGTGGCCGACGTGGGGAAGGCGCGAGCGGTCGTGGCTGGCGCGGGCCGGGGCTAGTCGGCACGGCCGGTCGGCAGTCGTGGGCTGACTGCTCGGCGGCCGGTCGTGGCTTGCCGGCTGAGGCCGTAGCGGCTGGCCTGGGCCGTGGCGGACCGTGGCCGGTGGTGGCCAGGGCCAGCTGTGGCTGTGGCTGGCGGCCGGTGGTGGCCGCGACCAGGAGCCACCGGCTCTTCCGGATCTGGGCCATGGCGTGCTGGATGTTGGTGGGGTCGGGGGTGTGCTGCGCGTGGGCGACTGGTGCTCAAGCAAGGAGGTGGTGTTCCCTGTCTCTCCTCTGTTGGCGCTTCTGGTTCGGCATCACCTTGGTGGTGAGGCTGGGGACTGGCTAGTGCTTGCTTGTGGCGCCATGGTGGTGCTTCGGGCTGTGCTGGGGTTCTTTCGGTAGGCGCCGTGGAAGTGAGGAGGGGTGGACTACGCCCAAGTTTGTGCAACAGACATGGTGCTGAATCGGGTGAAAGCCTTTCACTGACGGCTCTGTCGGTGGCAATGGTGGCGGCGTCCTTGTGGCGTCATTCTCCCTGCTGGGGGCACCATTGCGATGCACTGTCCTACTACACAGGGTCTCAAGGGTGAAAACCTTGTCCATTTATGGACGTGTGACTGCGGCGCCATTAGCGTCATGCCCTTCTTGGAGGCGCCGCATCTAGAGGCCCGACTTGGCTAGGCAGTGGTGGTGGTTGGTTGGTGGTGTTGCTTGCGTGCAGCGGCAGATAAGGTGCGCTTGGTTCATGCTGGCATGATGGTGCAAAGGGCCCATGGGTGCCGGAGGTTTTGAGTTGGCGTGCACGGTGCGGAGGTGACCTCGGTGACGGTTGGGCGGAGGTGTTGCTCTCTTAGCAACTTCAGATATTGGAGTCCTTAGCAGAGCAGTGTGAGGCGGTGGAAGAGGCGAGGCCCCACGCAGAGTGGCCAGGATCAGTGGTTTTCATCAGCGCTACGACGGGTGTTTTATACTGAAGCTTCAGTGGGACAGGGGGATTGACGATTGTGTGTGCTTCTCTTGCTTGCAGCAGGCCGCGACATTTGGCGTGGCACAACGTTGGCGACGACGGTGTAGATCTCGAGTGGCTTCTTTTGGCTCCTCTCCCAGCTTGTAGTGGTGTAGTGTTATGTTGTGTGTGTTGTTAGCGTGTGTTATTTTTGTGGTGGTATTCGCTTCGGCACGATATGTATGATTGCTTCTTATTTTGATATGATGCTACAGTACTCCTGCCTTTTATTAAAAAGAACATGGCCTCCGTCGTGTGGTCGCTTCTGCCGACCTGCTCCTCACGTTAGCAATATGCAGTACATTTTTTTAGCTCACTGCCACCTAGGTATTTAATCCTAGCCGCAGCTTCTGGAGCTCTCACATGACCTTTGCAACACTTTTAAATTAGGCGGCGTGCGTAGATGTACATATTTTAAACATTGTTGCAGGTTTTCTGTAAGGTTTGTAGGTAACTGAACCATTACAATACTGCATTTTTTTTCTAAGCAAAAAATACTGCATTTTTTTCTAAGCAAAAAAATTGAATTTGTTATCTAGCTAGCATATATATCAACGGACTGCATGCTACCGCACCTGTAAACTCCCCTTCATTCTATTGTTCCTTTAGTACTACCGTTTAAGAAAACTATTGTCCTTTTCATTGCGAAGGTGCATTTTCAGGTTGATCTAGTAGCTTAGCTATAGGAAATAATAATGTGAACATCTCACCCAGGCCCGCTTTACATGCATTTTCAGGTTGATCAGGTAGCCTAGCTAGGAAACACTGTGTAACATCGCATCCAGACCCGCTTACATTTGGCAGCTCTCTATGCATTTTCAGTTAGCCTAGCTTGGAAACAGTGTGTAACGTCCCCCACCCAAGCCCGCTTACATTTAACAGCTCTCTAAGAATAAAGACTGTCCTCACGTACCAACACACTACTAGGGAATTGATCTTTGGTCCTGGACTTCCAAATCGACTAGTATCAGGTATTTTTACACCCAGTACTATGTGTGCATTATATTAGTATCTGGTTGGGAGGGAGAGAGCTCATTAGTTAGCTTGTATACAGCTCCAAATGTCCCACTACCAAGCCTTTAATTTGTTTCTCGGAGGTATCATTCGTAATTTTCTCTCGATAATTCCAGTGGCATGACTTGTGGTGATAATCGAGAACCGCCGAAAGAGCGTACCTGCAAACAATCACCACTCACTTATCATGCCATGCATATGTAGGGTGTGAATGACAAGGATACAATACTGCTAGAACTGCGCACCTGCTTATCATCAACACATGCTGCCGCCGCCTCCTCGATCTGCTTCCTCCACCTTGGCATGCCGACAAATGATTCCAACATCAACTTTCTCAAGCAGACGGATGTAATTCAATTTATACAAGTAGTGCAAGTCAAAGTTGGCATCCTTGCTTGAGAGCCCGGCCGGTCGCACATGAACTTTGGAGGCACTACGGGAAACGGGCTCTTTGCCGTGCGCTTTATTTCGGGCACACGGCAAAAAGCTTGTTTGTCGTGCGTTTTTTGTAAGACGCACGGCAAAGGAAAAACGCACGGTATATATCTTGTTTGCTGTGCGTCTGGGCAAAACGCACGGCAAACACAAGAGTTTGTCGTGCGTTTTTTCGTTCGCGCACGGCAAAGTATTTTTCACTTTATCCCTAAGTCCAAAATCTAATTGCTTCTCAAAAAAAATTCAACTTTGAAATCTTTTTCAACTCGATGCATACAACATGTGATACATCATGTTAAAATTTGGTAGATTTTTTAAGTCATTTTCTATATTTAACCAATTAATTGCATTTCAAGCAATTTTTGAAAGAAGTCAAATTTGAATTAAATATGATCGAAATAATTGATTAAAATAAGTGAGAAAATGATATTTATGTTATTTAGTTCAATTTAAGACCTTTCTCATGAAATCAAATGAAATTTTGAACACCTTGACTAGAAAACACGACCATGATCGTGTGTCCAAATGATTTAAAAATTCTAAAAAATTCAAATAAAGTTTGAAATTTATGAGATATGTCAATATCTCATGATATCATATGAGAAGGTTATAGGAAAAATTTGAATGAGTTTTGAACATTTTTCATGTACGATACTTGTTTCTCGAAACATCTCTGATGAAGTTTCGTAGAGTTACGAAAGATATGGTTAAATTTGTAGGTGACGCGACATTCAAATTGAGTTTGGACATCAAATCTTGTTTCTATAAGCAATATACAACATAACTTAGTTTGTATCAATTTTATAACAATCTTTAAATTTATTTGATAATTTTTATGAATTTTATAAAATTGTAGAAAAATAGTTTGCCGTGCGTTTTTATAAAACGCACGGCAAACAATTACCTTTGTCGTGCGTTTTCAAAGCGACGCACGGTAAACAAAAATCTTTGCCGTGCGCCCCTGTCAAAACGCACAGCAAAGAGCCACTCCCGGATCCCCGCACGCATCCTGGCCCATTATTTCAGCGCGGCCCATTTCTACTGGCCCACCTGCCCACCTCATTTATATACCGCCGCCTCCCCCACATTCTAACCCTAGCCCCCTCTCCCTCACCTTCCTGTGCGGCTGTGCCGCCGGCGCCTTCTCCCCGGCCCGCGCCTCTCTCTCACCCGCCTGCCGCGCGTCGCGCGCCTCTCCCTCGTGCGCCGCCGGCGGAGCCACCGAGGCGGGCGCCGGATCCGAGCTGCAGGAGCCACCGAGGCGGGGGCCGGCGGAGCCACCGAGGCGGCGCCGGATCCGGGCTGCAGGGGCGGCCCTCACCCTCCCGCACCGGCGGAGCCACCGAGGTGCTGGAGCGGCGGCGCCCGAGCTCCCGGCGGCGCCCCTCCCTCTCTCCCCGGCGACAGCCGCCCTTCCCATGCCTCCCTCCCTCCCGGTCGGCGCGGGATCCGGCGAGACGGGGTGGGATCCGGCAGTTGCGGGCGGAGGGACCGGCGCGGGATCCGGCGAGGCGGGGTGGGATCCGGCGGTTGCGGGCGGAGGAGGAGATGGCAGTTGCGGGCGGAGGAGGTGGTGGCGGTTGCGGGCGGAGGAGGTGGTGGCGGCGGGCTAGGTGGCTGGATCCGGCGACGCGGGCGGGCACGGCGGCTGGATCCATCCTCGGAGGCTGCGCCGCGCCCCCGCCTGCAGATCCAGCGGCGTGGAGGGGCCCTACAGCGGCATCGACTGGCCGGCCGTCTCTTCTCTGACCAACCACGGCAAGTCCCCCCACCGCTCCCTCTCCCTCTCTCCCTCAATCCCTCTCACTATTTTGGTCCATCCGTCCACAGGCGGCAGGTGGTGGTGGTGGTGGTTGCTGCGGCGGGTGGTGGCGGCGGCGGGCGGCGGCGGCATCGACGATGGGGAGAAGGAGCGGAGGAGAGCAAGGCACGACGGGATCCGGCGGCGCGCTGCGGCAGCCACGGTGGCTGTTGTGATTTTCTTTTTTTTATGGTTCCGAGAAATGTTTGCCGTGCGCCGTAGAAGATGCACGGCAAAGAAAATAAATGTCATTTCCATATTCTGTAATTTCTTTGCCGTGCGTCAAGGTGACGCACGGCAAAGGCTCTTTGCCGTGCGTGCGACAAAAGGCGCACGGCAAAGTCCCTTTACCGTGCAAAAATCTGCCGTACGGCCTTTGCCGGACGTTTTTTAAGCGCACGGCAAAGTCCAGTTTCCCCGTAGTGAGGTCAACAGATTTAAGCTGCGGCATAGCACCCGGTTGAGACATTAGCCAGGCATTCATTTTCATGTAGTGCAATTTCAGTTGGGGAATGTACGTGCAGGAGGCAGGAGCAATGACAGGCTGCCAGGGCAGTTCCGATCACTACCGGGAAAAAAATACATCGCCGTGTGCCAAAAAGTTCATCATGTGCTTTTTCTCGAGCACACGAAGTACTACGAAGCCTTTTTTTGGACATACGGTGGCACAATGATTTTTTATCCCCCCCCCCCCACCCTCGCGACCAACGGCCCCACTTCTGCGGGAAACGACTGTTACCATGAGGAGCTGCCATTACGCTTTGTCGACGAAGTAATAGTTCGTCGTGTGCATTATAGTGCCACACGGCGAACTACTATGTTGCCGTTTGTTTTTTTTGGCACACAGCAAAAAAACCAAAAAATATCGTCATCAAACCTCCAAACTTTTTCTCCACTCCATATGGAACATCTAGTAATCTATATTGAAGTATTTTTGTATTTGGTTGTTATACTTAACTAGCTACTTAATTACAATTCAAGCAATTTTTTTTGAATCAAATCAAATTTGAACTGCAAATGATCAAAACAAATTAATAAAGTAAGTGAAAAAATGATATTCATATTATTTAGCTCAATTTAAGGTTAATCATAAAATCAAAAGATAATTCGAACAACTTGACCAGGAAACACGACCATGTTCATGTGTCCTAATGATTTTAAAATTCCAAAAAATGCAAATGAAGTAAAGAATTATGAGATTTTTCAATATCTCATCCTATCATATGTGGAGACTATGGTAAAAAATTGAGTGAGCATCGCACATTTTTCACATATGATGCTTACAAATACAAACATCTCCGAAGAAATTTCATAGAGTTGAGAAGAATGTGGTTAGGTTTGGAGTGAATGTGACGGTCGAATTTGAGTTTGACTTCGAAAGTTTTTCTACTCTTGACATACAACATGTTGTGCCCCATATTGAAATTTTGTAGATTTTTGTATTTATTAGCTATATTTAACTAACTAGCATAGACGCACATGCGACACGCATGTTTGAAAAAAATGTGATCCAAGTATTTAATTTGAGAAGTTTTTTAACAAGTATTTAATTGCGTCGGCTGACTCTTTTGTCCTCCGCGCAGCTGCTCTCCGGTGTGATCTCCGCGCCTTGTTGCCACGGAGGAGACGGAACAGGGCTGTTTTTTTTTTGAGGAACTCTGAGTTTGTTACCCGTGCGGCCACGTGGTGACGTGGTCGGGGCGGATGGTGGGGCCAAAATGGGTACATGGGGTGGGTAGACGCGGGGTGGATGAGAATTACGTTTTTGGCAGAAACGCTCCCCAAATTGCGATTTGTATGGTTGTTCCACCTTTTTGGTCCTCGTGTAACCTGATGGGAGGGTCCAGCGTGAGGGGTAAGGCGAGTCCAAATTAGGTGAGAAAAGTTTTTAATTGTTTTTGCTCCTTATAGTATAGATTAAATGCATTTGCAGCAATTTTTGAAAAAAAAACAACTTTGCCGTGGGTCAAAATATGGACACACGGCAAAGCCGAATTGGGCCAGCCGGCCCAACAGCTCACCATCCCCTCCCCCAACTAACCCTAAGTAATCTCCCCTCCCCCTCCCTTCCTTACCCAGCCGGCCTCCCTCCACCCGCAGCTGCCTCCCTCCTCCTCACTCACTCCGCCGCTGCTCCCTCTCCCTCTCTCCACCGCTGCCCACTCGCCTCAGCTGCCCCTCCTCTCGCCCCTGCGCTTGCCCCTCACTCACTGTGTGAGGAGTGGCGGTGGGGCGAGAGGGAGAGGCAGCTAGTTCGGCGGTGGCGGCTGCAGATCCGGTGGCGGTGGCTCACCCTCGGTTGATCTGGCGGTGGTGAGCTCGTCACGGCTTCCTCTCCTCCCAGCACGTACAGGTCCGTCAGTGGCGGATCCGGTGGCGAGCTCACCCTCGGTGGTGAGTTCGTCGCGGCTTCCTGTCCTCCCAGCACGTGTAGGTCTCTCTCTCTCTCTCTGTGTGTGTGTGTGCGCGCGCGCGCGCGCCAAATCCGGCGGGCCTGCATTCTGGCGGTGGGACGGGCGGTGAATGGAGGCCTCCTCCACACGACGCCTGGCTGGCCTTCTCCGCACGGCGTGGCGATGACGGCTGGCGTTGTGGTGGTGGAGGAGCAACATGGTGGTGGCGGCCGGCGTGGTGGCAGCGGCGGTGTGGTGATGGTGGTGGTGCCGGTGTGGTGTTTGTAGTGGCAGGCGGTGGCTGATGCCTAGTGGCGGTGGCTGATGACTGGTGGCATGGCTGGTGGCACGAGGAAGGAGGCTGGCGGGGCTGCAGTGGTGGCAGCGAGCCGGCGGTTGGGGTACGGCCAGCAGTGGGGTGGGTCAATTTTTTATTTTTTTAAATTGGTCACCGTGTGTATTGTTTAGCACATGGTGAAGGCACCCCTAGCGGCGCTTTTTTCACCGTGCGTCGCCAAAAGCAAAGGGTAACATGATTGTCATGTGCCCAATAAAGGACACACGACAAAGAGGCCCTCCACCGTGCCTGCCGTGTATTACCCTTTTACACACGACAAAGCTGCTGCTGTGTATTTTTTGTTCACGGCGACTAGCAGGATTCCGGTAGTGAATGGGCATTTATAGTCGTTCCTATCTTCATTAAATAAGATGCCATATAAGCAAAAATGCTGACATGCAGGTAGATCAATAAATGAAGAGAGGAAACTGTTTCCTCTAGTAGAAACCAGGTCTTCCCTCACAACGAGGACGGAAGAAACGATGATTTTGCCACTGGGAAGAAACTGGTGGTTTCCATGAATTTCGTCTCCGCGTTGGCCACGCTCGCTCGCTCGCGCCGCCGGCTGCCACCGAGCTCTGTTGGCCGCGCCCACCGTTGCGTCGCGCTCGCCGGACCGCAGTGCCGCGTTGGCCTGCACGCCGTTTCGCCGGCCATCATGCTCGCCGGTCATTGCTCCCGCTTAGGGCTCGCCGGACCACCGCACCACTGCGCTGGCCAGCACGCTTGCCTGCCACTGTGCCCGGTCGCATGCTCCCCAGCGCTGCGCCCGCTCGCTAGAGCCGCGCGCGACCGCATTATCAGATTATGAGATCTGGATAGATCCACAGGGGGTACCCAAGTGGTTGATTTGGAGCTTAGGAGGGATCGAGAATAGAGAGCATAGATGGTTATGCGATGAGCACACAGAGCACAAGGGACACGAGAATTTATACTGGTTCGGGCCTCTTTAGAGTAAGACCCTGCGTCCAGTTCTTGGTGGTGTTTGTATTGCTGTGCGCACGAACCGAGATGCCCTTGGGAGACGTCCTAGGCCACCTTATATAGCCTGGCAGACAAGGGTTACAAGGTCGGTGGACCCAGAGTCCAGGTCGGTTACATTATGGAAGTCTATCTCTACGGATTACAGATGACATCCCATGATATCTGGATTGACTAGTGGCGCGGCCGATGTCTTATCGTGCACGTCAAGTCCTGCGTCATCTTCGGAGTTGTCTTCGGGGTCGTAGATCAGGTCTGTCGGCCCCACATGCAGGTCAGCAGGTCGTCTGGTAGGTCGGACCCACTTGCCAGGGACAGCTGAACCCTAGTCTGTGGGGACCCATGGGGTAGCCCCATCTCCCACGCGCCAGCCCCACGCGTTGCTTCGTGCTTGCCCCGCCCGCCCCACTCGCGCTGCTTCGTCCGCACGCTTAGCGGCCGCGCTAGCCCTGCAACTCGCCGGATTGAAGCCGCACTCGCTATGCAGCTCCTGGATTGAAGGAGAGCATCAGGGGATGCTAGTTTGGGGGAGAAGCATAGTAGAGAAAGGATAAAGGAAAGAGAATAAAAATAAATCTAGGTTTCCATCTATCCATTGTGGCAATTTTAGTTTTGTTGAGGCAAAACATCGCAAGCACTTGAGTAGTCTTAGGCTCTTAGCACTAGATGCATGGCAATGCCCCTATGTAGGTATATATCCGTCAAATATAGTATCTGGAAGCAGCTTAATTAAAACTCCAATCTCAATCCACAGACCCCGAAATCCCATTCCACCAAGTCCAAGTCCAAGGTATCTCAGGTTACGGCAAGCACGTATATATGTTGTGCCCTCATTTTCTACTACCAGGATCATCATGTTTCTACTAATAAGCTCATACAATAATAAGTACTACTATACCTCTCTCCGACCATAAATAATGATGATTCCCCTTGTTTTTTTTAGAGAAAGGGGCGCTACTCCCCAGCCTCTTCGAGGCCAAGCGCGGTGCGGCACCCGGGTTCGAGCCCGGGTGGGTGCGCTCGCCTCCTCGAGTCCGCACCAACCAAACTAGGCTCGGTCCACAAAACCTTGTTCATCATGCACAAAACCTTGGGTTACCCATCTCCACACCAGCTTGTCATTCTCAATCACATGTCACTCCACCAGGAAGTATATATGCTACTCAAATACGACAGGCATATATGTCTGCAGATGGCTTCAGTGGGGAAGCCAGGTAAAGGAGGGGCTCATGTACCCTTTCTTCTTCCTCTTACTCTTCTTCCTCTTCTTTATCTATGGCCAAAAATTATTGGAGGGGCTTATGAGGGGTTTAATAGACTTTCCAGTGATGGGGCTTGAGCCCCGGCCGTCCCACCACTGGCTCTGCCGCTAGATGGCTTTAATTTGTAGGTTCTTGTGTTGTTCTCAGCTTTAATTTGTAGGTTCTTGTGTTGTTCTCAGCACCTATATATATATTATCTTCCTGCCCAAATCCAGCATACATTTTAATGGTGATATGTGATCCGAACCATTTGTGAGGCGTGACATGGCAGCAACCCACACAATATATAATTCTTTTTTTTTTTTGCGATCACGCCATATATGCGCGTTGTTTTCATTAAGCAGAATGCAACCCACACAACAATTAAAGTACTGGCAAGGGGTCAAATAAAGTGACATGGCAACAACCCACACAACATTTTTATGGTGATACGCGATCATCTGAATCACTGGTGACACGACCCATAATCATGCATGAACGCCTATAAATCATATGCTCTGTGTGTATCCAGCTAGCTAGCTCAAAATACACAAGGTTCTAAAAATTGTACTAGCATACCCAAAGGGCCAAAGTAGCTACTTTGTGGACTTGTGCGCTAGCTGTTGTGTGCAATTGGTGGAAATTAAGGCCATGCTATGCTCTCGCATCAAGCAACCATGGACGTCCTCCTCCTGTTGCTCCCGTTGGTTCTCCCAGTAGTGGCCATCCTGATAGTCCGGCGTGCAACGCCGCCGATCAGGGCACACCTGGCCACCCTCAAGTCTGCCGTAGCACGTGCACGCAAGCCATTCGTCTTCGTCACGGACTTCGCCACGGCGCATCAGCTGCTCGTGCAGGGCAGCAGAGCCGGCGGCGGCTCCGCCTTCTCCAACCGCCCACCGTCCGTGACACCCAGCGCTGTCATCTCGGGCCGCCGCTACCACAACATCACCTCGGCACCTTACGGCCAGCTCTGGCGTGCTCTCCGCCACAACCTCACCTCGGGAGTCCTCCACCCGACGCACCTGCACGGCTACGCGGCCGCGCGGCGCCAGGAGCTACGCTGCCTCGTCGCGGACCTCAGGGAGCAGCAGCTCACCAACGGCGTCGTCCTCGCCGCGGAGAGCATCCGCAGCACGGTGTTTCGGCTCGTCTCCACCATGTGCTTCGGCGACGGTATCGACGCCGACGTGCTCCGAGCCATGGCCGACGTCCAGACCGAGCTCATCCTATCCCTAGCTACAGTGCGCAGGTTCGCGTTCGTGCCGTTCCTGGCGTTGTTTAGGTTGATCTACCGCAACAAGTGGAACAGCCTCATGGCCATAAGGAAGAAGCAGGAGAGGTTGTACTTCCCGCTTATCGACCGCTGCCGCAGCCATCGCCGCCGGGGCTCTGACGAGACGACGACATACGTGCACACGCTCCTTGACCTCCATGTCCCGGTAGAGGAAGCCGACGACGACCACAGCAGCAGCGGGGGAAGCAGCGGAGGCTCGAGGACGGTGAACTTGGGGACTCTGCTCAGAGTTCCTTGGTTCCGGCACTGAATCCGTATCCGCGGCGCTGCAGTGGATCATCGCCAACTTAATGAAAAACCCAGACATGCAGGAGGCCATCCGGAGGGAGATCAATGCCGTTGTGGACGCCGACGCCGAGGAGGTCGTTGAGGAGGTTCTGGGAAAGCTGGACCATCTCAACGCTGTCATCTTGGAGGCACTGAGGCTGCATCCCACCACCATGTTGGTATTTAGGCAGGTATATACAAGCCCTAGATCTGCTTTGTTTTAAAATTAATTTTAGCTTAATTTTTATATAGACATACATATTTTAACAGTATGTCTATACATAATGTATATTTAAATATATATATAACAAAAAAGCTAGAAAAACTAAAGATAACTTTATAATTTAAAACCACGGGTAGTACCGGGTAGCCACACATAAGCTACTACCTCTGTCCTTGAATATATGCTGTTTAGGACAAGCTAGGTAGTTTAATTTTTTGAACTAAATAGATTGTCCTAAACGACATATATTAAGAACAGAGGGAGTGATATTATATTATTGACTTGGCTACATAATTTTTCGGTTCATCATAGATTGTTTTTTTGAGCTAGATTCAACCAATGACAAAATCACATGTACATAATTTTCACCTGACAAAAAAAAGGTGAAGGAAGAAGACCAAGTGGTTCGTGATGGCCAGCGTATTCCTCCGGGTACTACGATGGTATTCCCACTGCGTGATCTAGCGAGGGACAAGACAGTGTGGGATGACCCTGATGAGTTCAAGCCAGAACGTTTCCATGGATATGGAGGTGAAGGAAGCACTACCAAGAACCTGTTGTCCATGTCCGGGGAGATGAAGATGATGCCTTTTGGGGCAGGCAGGAGGATGTGCCCTGCTATAAGCGTGTCGGTTCTCCACATCAGTTATTTCATGGCGAACCTTGTGAGGGAGTTCAAGTGGGTGGAAGTGGAGGGTGAGGACGCCGTCAAACTCCACATGAATGCCATCATCCAGATGTTTAATTTTATGAAGCACCCGCTACGTGCTCACCTTGTGATTCTCCGACCACAAGGCAAGAAGATTCGTTAATTGGACAAGTATCCTGCTGCTCTGTTTTTTTTTTCCCCTCTATATTTCAGTATCGTCTCAGCGCGGTTTTATGGTGAACTATCCTGAGTATCTTTTTCTAGGCAAACAAAGAGCATTGTAATGTGTATGTATGTATGTACGTACCTGTGTGTGTACGTGTTGCATCCCTCAATGTAGAATGTCCGGTCTTTCTATCAGTTATTACATCCATGACACTTGTTATTGACATATCCTATCGATCAGACTTTTAATTATGGTCTTTGTCCATCTATTACAACTGATGTTATTGTAGGTAGAAGACCCGTACACCAACAATCATTACAAAGAACCAACACAAGCAATGTCATAAAACCAAGCATCATCATGCAAGCACTGAATTCCACCAATCAAGACAGTCAAGGGAGCGATGCTAAATGTTGTTAATAGTCATAGGGTATCCTCCTAAGTATTGGCATAGCTTCACCGATTATTGGTCGTCTAAGGATGTTGAATCAGAAAGAACACTTTGGAATCAAAAGTCAAGGGAAGAATCCAAAGCAGCATTGTTTGAGGAACAAACAGAAGTTCAAGGATGAGGATGGATGGATAGGAATTGACAGATATGTTTAAAGTGGATAGGCAGCAAGATATCAAGGGGATTATCAAAAGAAAATGATCGAGGAGTGGGAATATTCATCACAGAGCTAAAGGGAAAGGTAGTGATAATTTTTGGATCAAAAGAAATCTTAAAGAACGACCATTGCTATCTAATCTTACATCCTACAGTCGATACAGCTCTGCTACCACTCTTTCACACCTATTTTTCCAAAGAAAATCAAGTGCATAACTATATGTATGCCAAGATCTATTTTCATACATATAGTGACATATAAGTGAATACAGAAACAGTATCACGTAAGAAAAAGGGAGATTATCAGAGTATTACGCTAAATCCTGGAAACGAATGCTCCAAACATCACAGGCAGTCGACTGGGGGTTGCGTACGCCTAGAACCAGCAACATCTTCATAGCAGCTTCCTCTTTCTGAGCAACATTGTTTATAGCAAGGGTGAGCACATGTCGTACTCAGCAAGTGTGGGGAAAGTATGAATGCAAAGGCTTAACAAGGAAAGGTTGACAGGTTGACTGCATTAAGCACTTTTAGTTGGTCAAATTTTATTAAGCAACTTACTTACTAGCAAGTATAAGTGTATACCATCCCACATTAAGCATAAAGGTAAGATACACCATAAGAATATGGCAAGCATAACCATATCATAGATCACGATTTAAGTCCATCTTCAAGTTCAATTATCATGTGAGGGCACATGCCGCTCTTGACCGTGAGCACGGCTAATCGATTAGTTTTACACACTGCAGAGGTTGTACACTTTCACCACAAATCGTGTAAAAGTTCCGAAGAACTTTGGACCCAACCATGCGATGCTAGCTAGGCATCATACCACACTACCGAGGTGTAATTGCATAGGGACGCTACGAGGCCTTTACAAAGATTCCCTAATAAGTGGTAACCCACTAAGGTTTCCCCATAAGGGGATGAACCCTCCCCCAAGTGGCGTACCACTTGGCTGGACAAGCCATCGCACAACCTATGAGCCCCTTGCCTTTTCGGTAAGATTACCCCAAACTAGAGTCTCTAATTAATTGACCAAGACAGAGCCATTTGTCTTGTGGTTGCACTGTTTTCCTGGGTGGTTCTCCATGTTCCGATTAAACATTGTGATCTTGTATTAAACAGAGATATATAGCATAGAGGTAAAACAAGTTCATTAATAATGTTCATTAAAACCACCATAACCCAAGTAGAGTAACTAAGCAAGTACTACCCAGCATAAATGTAAACCCAGGTTGTCAAGGAATGATCATAAAGACTAGGGTAATCCTTAATAGGTCTCATCAAATTAAATGCAGGCATATGCAATAGTGATTAAATATAGTTATTAGGACAAAAGAACAAGGACACACTTGCCTTTAACAAGAGAATAGTTGCTCACAATATCTTCATCTTCATGCTCTTCAAAGCTCTTGAACCACGTTCGTTCTGCTCGCATCAATAATCGGCACAAGCATATATACAAAGCAAACAACCAAGCAAACTAAGAACAATGCACCAATCAAATCAAAGCTTTAAAAGAGCGTACTAAAGGGATAGGCTTAGATTCTATGGATCACTAGCACATAAACCGTGCTTAAAGGGAAAGGCTCAGCTGGATGTAGAAAACAACTTGATCTGAGCTAGAGCTGGAACCGAAAGATCTAAAGCTCTATATAAGACTAGATACACAAAAAGAGAACGTCTAACGAATGATTTGCATTTATGAGATAACATAACTATGAGCTTAGGTTCATTTTAATTAACAAAACAGGTGTAAAGGATATTAAGGAAATACCCTGAGTTAACATTAAAGTAAGTTAAACTTTATTTATAAAAACGATGTAAAGAACTAGTCAAGTTTTATTTATAAATGTTTATGTATAAATTATACCAATTAAATATTTAACTTAGAAAAGTTAAACTATGGGAATCACCTACGTAACTTTATGATTCAAGTGGACCATATTGTTATTGAAAACATCATGACATTGATATTAATCAAATTAACATTTATTTATAAAACCGGTGTGAAAAGCCTAATCAACTTTTATAATTAGAAAAGTTAATTAAATTATTAAACAAATTAACATTTGATTTATGAAAAACCGAAGTAAAGGTCTAATTAGATTGTATTTACAAAAGCATGTGAAATAAACACTAATCAAACTAACATTGATTATGAAAAACGTTATATATCGCTATATAGCTTTTATTTAGAAAGGACATGTTTAACTAAGCATTAATTAAAATTAATATCAAATTAATTTTCAGAAAACAAACATGATGAAAACTTATCACTAACGTATGTTTTACATTATTATGAGCCTAACACAACTTGAACGGATTAAAACAGAGCTAAAACATGAAAGGTATGGATAAAACAAGATACAAGGACCTAGTTGTGATTATCTATAGATCTGGAGGCTAACTGATAAGATTGGCAAGACACATCCAACAGTTCTTGCGAAAAGAATAAACTGCAGGATTAGATCTGAAAAGATGTAAGGCTAGGGTTAGATTGAAAGGATCTAATCTATACAGGGGTTTTACAAAAGAGCTACAAGACACAAGAGTTACACTAAACATTACAGGATTCAACAGGGGCTAAACCGCAAAACAACCAACTCATCTTCTACCTCCGGTCAAGGCCGACGGCGGGTCTGGGCGGCCGAATCGCCGGCATTTCAGGTGTCTACGGGTTTGATTGAGTGGCTTAGGAGACAGAGGAGGTGGAAAGGAGTTTGGAGGATCGCTCACCAGCGGCGGGGAGTGGCGGAGACGACCAGATTTCGGCCGGCGGCGGCGGACGCATGGGCGGCCGACGCACAGATGCTCCTTCGGCGACGAGAAAGAGCGGCGGTGTGCAGCTCGACGTTGCGGACCTCCTGGTGTTGCCGGACTGCTCTGAAGGTCGACGGAGGCAGCAAATCGAGGAAGTCAACGTCGACGGCGGCGCTCGGCTCGGCGCAAGCAGAGGCGGCGGACGCGAGGCGTGGCAGCACGGGGTGCAGCAGGGTGCCTGGGGGCTCGGCGGCGCGGCTAAGGCGCGCGGAGTCTCGTTCTCGCCTTAAATAGGCGCGGGCGCCGTGGCACGCACGCCAAGGCAAGAGGCCTGGTGGCGGCACACAGCCGTGTTCGCCATGGACCCTGGCAAGCTCTGGGCCCAGATGGGCCTCGCGCGGGCTCGCGGCTAGGCCGGAGCAGGTCGATGCAGGTCGGGCCCACGGGCTCGGCCCAGAAGCAAAAGATAGGTTTAGTTATTTCTGGAATTTATTTTTAATGTGAAAACAAATCCAGAAAAAGTCTAGATATGTTTTGGAGGCACGAAAAATACTCAAAAATTCCAGAAAAATTCCCCGAGATAGATTGGATCATGAACAATCCAAATAAAGTATTTGGAGCTCATGAAAAGAATTTTAGAGCCTTCTAATAAATAGAATTAGCTCAGGGAAAATGAGAATTAATTCCGGAAAAAGTCCGAAAAATTCCCAGAAGGATTGATCAACAACTAAATGCATTTTAAAACTTTTGCACTCATGAAACATCAAATGCATCGGCATGAATGCAACACTCACATAACCAATTTATTTAATTCCGAAAAACAAACAAAGGCTTTTTCATGTACTATATTTCTTGTAAAGAAAATAAATGTTGGAAAAATTTTAAAATTATAGAAAAATTGTTATTTAATTATTCTCTCTATTCACATCCTGAAATTAGAAATTTCAGGGTGTGACAAGCAGGAACTTCTGTTTTCAAACAACATCATGTAACTTCTTGCGGAAAAGAATTCAGATATTCTTTTTTTGTGATGTAAAACACACAAAATATTTTCCCTCTACAAGTCCTAAAATTAGCACCACGCTGGTAACGTTTGGACAGATAAACCCAAGCAAGCAACAAATGACAAAATGTTGACTCCTTATGTTATCCCACGCATTCATTGTTAGCAGTAGGCTCCGGCCTGCATCAACGCAAGAACTACTTTTTGGACAATAGAGACCCTGAGAGGAGAAAAATAGCAAGGATGTCTAAAAGCATCTCCAACAGTTTGCCAAATTTTACTTGGCAAATTTTTTGTTTTGCCAACTTATAAAAAGATATGCCAAGTAAAAAAGAACTCATCTCCAATTGTTTGGCATAATTCACTTGCCAAACCCAGATCTAACTTACATCAGGAACCTGAGAGAGAAACAAAATTATGTTTATGCTCTTCCACCTTTTGAAAACAACTTGCATCAGGAACTCTTCTCTGTCTAGAAACAACGATGCCAACCGCGAGCCGCGCGCGTATATTTACGTGCTGGAGGCTGATTTTTCCCAAATTGCCAAAAAATACCAAGTGCCAAATTGTTGGAGGAGTTTTTTTAACGTTTTTGTCAAAAATTAAAAATGGCATCTCGATTTGGCTAATTGATGTAGATGCTGCTCAAGGTGGAGAAAAGAACATGAAACCAAGCATGATGGAGTGCTACGGGGACACAGCAGTACCCCCATCCTCCCCTCAACCGCAAAATAAAGAAGCAGTCCGATACTGTAGCGTGTCCAGCAGCACCTTCAACCCCATCAGCAAAATGCGGTTGCCACCCTCCCATACCCCATCCTCAGGATTTCTCTCCTTACCTCATTCCAACCGCCACCGTCTACAGCAGTTTGCCAAAAATGGCAACTCGATTTGACAAATTGTTGTGTCTACCTTTGTTTAATCCACTCATCTAGTGCTGGAAGGCCATCAACACGAAGTAACTTAAGAGATGGGAAGACAAAAGGGTTCTGAAATCCGTAAAAGGAGCTATTTATTCTTTAAAAAAATCATCACAACCAAGCCAAATTAGCCAATGAACGGGTTTATTCATTCTTCGTAGGAAGAAAAAGTATAGGATGGTGAATATATAGATTTTGAAATTATAGTCCATGAACAGGTTTATTATATTCCAATAAATCCAGACAGAAAGGGCAATCCACGCACACCAAGGCTACCTTAGTACCTTACACACTTACATACTGCTAAAAGTACAAATGGTTGTTACACAAGGGTTTAATACATAAGTGAACGAGAACACCATCAAACAGCCTGCCTATTCTGTACAAACCTTGCACAGAAAATAACTGCAATTCTGCAAACAGACACTCATGTGGAGCCGAAGCGGAGAAAGTAAATGGTATAAGTAGACACCAATTGATTGAACGTGCCAGGGCGACGCCAACAATACAATGATGTACCTAGATTAAAGTTGAGAACGTATGAAAGATGGCGACAATAAAACGAACTCAGAAATATTCATGGGTGGTATAGAAATAATATTTTATGAAGTATTATCTGCTCCCACTAGAAATAAGCTTATCTAAATTTATTCCCTAGCAGACGCACATGTGTGCGGTGGTTGAGCGGCCGGATGGCCCTCCCAGTAGTCTGCAGTTGTAAAAAAATCTCCTCGTCTGTACCATGCCAAAGCACAGGTCTAAGGCCAGCCTTATCTCACGTGTGCTGCGGTGCCGCTGTGTATGGGTGGGGCAGGGGTTCGGAGATTTTCTCGGCCTATGTGAGAAGGTCTTCTTCTTAATACAACACCGTGGGGGTGGTCTTACTCCCCGCAGGCCGAGTTTTTTTTTTAATTTTCCTACGTCAAACTTGATTCTTTTTCTTACTATGAATATCTAAAATCCCATACATAGATACCTTACCTGAACAACAATCGGTCGATGGTTCACCGGAGGACGGTCCCTTTGAGCATCCTCTCCCTGTAGTAAGCTGAGTGTTGCAGCTGGTACAGGGAGTGGTGGTGGCCAGCATCGAGCCCATCCCACACCAGCCTCTCCCACAAATTCTTATCGCAGTTCACAATGGGACGACGACGGCATTCTCGACCGACCGCCAGGAGGCGGCGGACGTTTCAGCAGCCTCTGAGCATGACGGTCTCGAGAGCCGGTGCAAGCAACTTGTACTCGCATATCTGCTGCAGGCTGTGGAGATCACGCAGGTGGATGTGCTTCAGCTTTGGGAATACCATGATTCCTACTTGTTTTCCACCGGCAGTAGAGCATCATCCAAGGGCGTAGTGCGGAACATGAAGCTCATGTCACCGCAGGAGACCACCTGGAGGGTCTCCAAGCTTGGCAAACCGATGCCACGTCTGTAAATGGCTAGTACGAACTTGAGCCTCGGGCAGGAGTAGAGGTAAATACTCTTTAGTTGTTCAAAGTAGCCAAAGATTCCTTTACCACTCCAAATGCAGATGGCTGTGAGGAGATTAGACACCATGACCGTCTCAAGCTTATCAAATGTGTATGACTGCATATCATCATGAGAGACAAAGACTTCACGCAACTTGGGACACCTCTCAATACGGCTCCATTTCAAAAAGACACAATCAGCCCTGTTGTAAGTCCAAGCATCTAGATTGTTCTTTGGAGTGACCGTAGTGATGGAAGAATTATCATGCACGTGCAGAGAGTTTGTTTTGTGAACCAGAAAGTCATGGATAGCTTTGATGCCCCTCGTGTTTTCCACGTCAGTCAGACAAATCCCTTCACCAATCTCAACATGGCAACCCAAGGGCAGAGGCCATGGGATACCATCATGGGAAGCAAACCCATCATATAGCAAGGCATCATCACTGTCCCTTACTTGCCCGACTGATGCTGCTGCTTCTTTGCAGTAGCCCTGGCCTCTCTCGTCGTCCCCGCTACTGCTTTCTGCTTTTTCTTTGCAACTTGAGGATGGATTATTGTGTAGATTTACATAGAAGCTCTCGGTTATCGTAACCGGGTTATCATGGTTGCAGGGGCGCCAAGGTGAACCGGAACCAGAAGGCTCTCTGTCCTCCTCTCCAAGGGTGTTGATGCACAACACCTTAAGGTTCCCATTTCCTTTCGTCCACATTATTGCACGGAGCTTCTTGCAGCTCATCAGAAAGACTCGCTCGAGTCTTGGCACCAGCACTACCATCTTAGTAAGATCAAGTTTTCTGACGGATGTCTGTGACAGGTCCAGCTCCTCAAGGTGCGGTAGTGCTCCACGCAGCTTGATATTCTTCAAATTCTTGCAACCTGCCAAACAGATCATAATAAGCTTGGCTTCACTCTCGTGATCTGATCCTGCTCCTGAATCGAAGCTGAATGACTCAAGTGATGGGGGGAAGAGATCCTTCAGGGCCAACATGCTGCAACTCTACACAAAAATCCAGAACCAGAGTCTTGAGGCCTGTTGCTCCTGACAAGCTTGGTAAAACACGTATGGTTTTGTTTCCAGACAAGTCAAGGAGCTCCAATTTCACCATACTTAGGAATTCATCCTTGTGTCCTGTGATCCTGTCTCCCAAGAGCTGATAGGCTCAGTTACACGAAGACGGCGAAGGTTCCGCAGCCTTCCCCATGCAAGATTCTTGTGTGGCCCCAAATCCTTCCCTTAATTACATTTACCTCCCTAATGTTTGTAGACATTTTATCGACTGTGTTTGCAGACAAAGTCCAATCTGTGCATTGTATGTCTAACACCCATAGACTCTAAAAAATTCCATGTTTGCTTTATCTTGCTTCTCATCTTCTCCTATCTGTGCCTGCTTTGGGGTCAGCCTATCTTCTTTCTTTCCTTCACTTGTTTCTTCATTCCGGCAATTATCCAATCCAAGGAACCTTAAGCTGTTACAGCAGTAGAATGGAGGTGCAGAAAAGCTGAATGAGCACCTACACAGTTTCAGTACAAGAAGTTTTCTTGCTTGAAGAAACATGTTACTGGATATATACAATACTATTGGACAAGAAAAAGGATGTTGATGTTGGAGGTATACTCTTTTTCTCCACTTCTTCATTATTAACAAATATCCAACGTTCTTGAGGAATCTGGAGATCCTTACCAAACTCAGGTAATGCATTAGCTGAGTAGTCTTCAAGTTTTATCTCTTGACATAAAGCAACACCATCGTCCCACGCTTGGTCTTCTTGGCCGCCTTCTATAATCCCATCACATACCCAGTAGTTTGAAGCATGGGTACACCAGTTGTAGCTCATGATTGCCACCCTTAGAATTCAATGACAATAAATACAAGCAACATTCTGTAGCAATTTTTGGGGTGATGCAGAGCCTATTTGTATATGAAGCGATTTCCCTGGCCTCTTCTCGTAGCCATTTCAAATACTTGGGCTGATAGCTAAAACCTAATTCAGTAGGAATGTTCACGTGTGAGGAATCCACGTTGTGTGCTGTTTTTTTGTTTAATCGAAGCCTTCCTCTGAATGTCCACAATACTTTGCTACCAAATGCAGCCCATCGAGGTTCTGGAATGCCGAAATGACGTAAATCAACTGTACTGTTGCTCCCATTGTGAAAAATCACAAACCATGTGCGATCTTGAAGTTTCAATTGATCCGCGATTGCCATCTGGACTGCTCTCCGACTTTTCCACCTTGAACAGTCGACATGGATGATCTTGTCAAACTTATTCTTCAGAGATGGAGGAGGGTCTTCGGCCATAGCTCTGAGCACTGTAGATACAGCCAGCCCATGCCATCCATCAAGGTACACGGCAGTCTGTGGGTTCAATCTTGTATCAACTAAATCACGGATTCTTTTACTTATCTGCAATCTGATATCTTCCCCATAAACTTCCTGCAATAATGTAGCAATTAAGAACTTGGGATTGTTGTGAACAGTACTAGTTCTCTCAATAGCATAACAATCCGAAAAATGGAGAGGCTCAGAAAGATGTATTATTGATCTGATGGGAGTGTACATGTGTAGGCCTTCCCCTAATAATGACTAGGTATATACGACACAAACTTATCCGAATATGGTCGTTTAAGATGAGTTCTAGCTCAGACTTGTAAAATGTTGTTTAAGGTATTACAAGGATCCTCGATGGCTTCAATCTAGAACAATCTGATGTACTATTTTCTAGAAAAGTTGTATGCTTTTTTTTTGAACGATGCCAAAAAAATTTGAGGCCATCAAAGAACAACCCACAGTCACTTTGCATCGAGAACAGTTCCTTCTTATTTCCAGAAGGATAAAAAGCATCTGAGATAATAACAAGGTACCCCGCATATCATCATACAAAATTATATAAGAGCTCCCCACTAAGTAGTTCTCTCAACCCTCAGCGCGCCACATCACCATCCACTATGTCTTCTCTCAACATGCAAGGTGTCTACATCACCATTCACTAAATCATCAATTTATTTCTTCTATCGATTTTCTACGGCTAATAGCATCTATGTATGCAATGTGTTGCTTGCAGTAGAATGTTGCGATTCAATCACTTTAGTTTACACTTTAAAGTTTTATCTTCAAAATTTATTGAAATTCCCGCAGGCGCGGGGTAAAATCATCAGTTTATTTCTTCTATCGATTTTCTACGGCTAATAGCATCCATGTGTGCAATGTGTTGTTTGCAGTAGATTGTTGCGATTCAATCACTTTAGTTTCTAATTTAAAGTTTTAGCTTCAAAATTTATTGAAATTCCCGCAGCAACGCGCGGGGTATCACCTAGTAGTTATAGTTTGGTACAATGGTCGAAGATGAGAAAAGTAGAGCCAGAGGCCATCTAGGACGTACTCACATAATCACAAGTCACACGATTTTTGTGGTAAATTGAATTTAATCCCCTCATCTAGGAAATACTCACGTAATCACAAGTCACACAATTTTTGTGGTATATTGAATTTAATCCCCGAAGTCTTCATTGCACCTATAGTGACCAGTGTTCAAGCTACAGGTTCAACATAAATTATTGGACGGGGCTGGTATGACCATATTTTTTAAAAATAAAATTGACCAACATTTGAAACAAACTGTAACTGAAAATTCATGTTGCGGGTTTTGTGTTGAGCTCACAATAACAATTCATGGTCATATATCAGTTTGCAAAAGTATCAAAGATGTGGTATAGTTAATACCTGTCTATTCATGATGACACCTACAAAGGACAAGCAAACAGAGAAGCTCCACGGATCTAACCCATCTGCCGCTCCAGACGATGGATCATCGGCAACAAAGAGAAACAGGTAGGGTGAAATGGGATCACCTTAACATAGACCCCGAGTAGGTTGAAACGAGTCCAAACGAACTCCATTGAAGCATATTGCATAGCGTACAGAGGTCACACAACTCATTACCCACTATACCCATTGACTATGAAAGCCCAGCTTCAGAAGAACTTTGTGTAGAAAATTCCAATCCACTTGGTCATATGCTTTTGAGAGATCCACTTTATAAGCACAGAAACTATTGTCACCATTTTTGGCATGTTGCAAGGAATGAATACACTCAAATGCAGTTAGTGCATTATCTGTAATTAGGCGTCCCAGCACAAATGCACTTTGATTAGGAGAAATCATCTCATGGAGATATGGCCTCAATCTGTTTACCGAACATTTAGACACAATTTTATAAACCACATTAAAGAGGCTGATCGGTCTAAACCACATTACAGAGGCTGATGTATCATTTCATTGAAGCAAAGTAGATGCTTATTAACTTTACATAAATGAGGAATTCATTGTTATGACAAAAATAGCATAATTTTGCTGGTACGCAACTTCACATAATGAATGATACCCCAATAATGAATAAAAGATAGAACTCGGTGTGATATAAGGAACATAAAAAATTTCCAGTCTAAAGAAAGAAATTTAATCATCTTCAGTGTCAAATAAGGATTTTTCTTGAAAAATAATAATCATGCATAGGACTTTCTCTCCTAGCAATTGTGTCATCTGACATGTGAGCATTAGGCTTATTAGCTAGGCTCATATCAAAGGTAGCAGGATGCCAGGATCTGTTATTAGATTACGCTTCCAAAGAGAACACTTCGAAGTTTTGACTAAACAAACTTCAAAATTGGTTTCCCAACACATTCTCCTTCGATTTTTACCTTGCTTGTGGAAACTTCAAAATGGTGCGAGGTCACGATGGGGCCTCGGGCTTCTGCACAGGAGTAGCCGAGTGGTGAGAGCCTGTGTGGTTCGAGGACCGGTGGATGGTCGCTTCCTGGTGTGATGAGTGATTGACAACGTTGTGTGGACTGACTCTTGGCTAAGTATTGCAGGTGCAGGTTGCGGCTTGACTGGTGTTGGTGCAGGTGAAGAGCAAGCGCGAAAGGTCGTTGCCAGGTAGGCCTCCAGGTGTGGTGAAGACAAGTAGGCTTGGCTCGAGGGACCCGGTGGCCAGCGGGGTCAAGTGCGGGCCGCATGGTGGCAAGAACGGCAAGATGAAGTCCTGAACGGTTTCTTGGTTGAGCCTCAAAACCAAGGTTGAGCCGGGACTACGTGGGAGCCGAGTCATGAGTGGTGATTGGCGGAGGCTACACCGAGTTCGCGGGGTTTCCAGTGGTTCACCAGAAAACCACTGGGTTCCTTGGTTGATCCACAAAGCCAAGACCGAAGACCGGAGGCAGCAGCACCAAGACCGGTCTGACCGGTGGGTCTGACCGGTCTGCCCGGTGGAGCACACCGGTCTGACCGGTGTGCGACGACGTAGTCCGGAGACTTCGAAACGGAGGACACGCGTCGGGATCGCAAGGCTTGCGTCGAGGCTAAGCAAGTTTGCGGTCGCCGGACATCCGTCCGATGGTGCTACGACGAAGTTTCCCAAAAGGCCCTTCGGGGGCGTGTATCTTAGTTTAATGTAATATGGGTAGTTTCGTCTTTCGGCTAGCCTCCATATAACCCAAGTGGTAAGAGGATGGCAGCCATCTCTTGGAACCCTAGCTCATTTGGTTTTGCTATTTTCCCTTCATATTTTCCTTAGGATTTTTAGGACTAACTTGAGAGTTCATGGTGAGATCTTGTGAGAGGGAAGGATGATTGGGAGGCAAGCTAGACCTTGTATGAACCTTCATGGTTATATAGATGATTCGGCGTGGTTCCTCAAATCTTGATTGTGTTCTTCCCATTTTCCCTTTTTGGTGATTTTCGGAGTCTTTTCTTGGCGATTTTCTTGTGGCGGTTTTGAGACCTTTCACTTTGCGATTTGGTGGGGGATGTATGAATGAACCCTTCGTAGTCCTTTTACCTTTGATTCCCCTCCCTAATCCATGAGTAAAGGTGCTCAATTTTGGGATTTTCTTGGTTCTAGGGTTAGAGGCGTTCTTGGTGGAAATCCTTCGATTCCTCTTGATTTAGCAAGTTTTGGTGGACAAATCGTGGCTATGGAATGCCCATGAGGTACTCCTACTATCCCCAAAGTCTTGTGCAAATCCGTGGAGCGAATCAGGAGATCAGGATTTGGATTTGGGTGAGTTGACCCGCGGGTTGCTGTTCATCCCGAGAGCCCAGGGCTTGACCGGTCTGACCGGTGCCTTCCACCGGTCTGACCGGTGCCAACCCCCTGTTGGGTTTTACTCGGGTGAACGTCTTGGTGAGTCCCCTGGTGTCTTGTGTTGCTGCTGTTTTGAGTTTGGTCAGTTTTGGAGCTCGGAAGGTCTGTTTGGAGGATTTGGGGTTTCCTGGCTTAGACCGGTCTGACCGTCGTGCTACACCGGCCTGACCGGTGTAGGAGCCTTATGTGAAAATCCTCAGGTTCTGTCAGGGTGCTCCAGCAGGGACTGGTCTGACCGGTGTGTGTGACCGGTCTGACCGGTGCTGTCCAGTAGCTGCTCGAGTTGGTTGTTCCGCTGCGTTCTCGAGTAGTTTTCGGTGGTTGTTGGTTCCTAGGACCAGTAGCACTCCAGTGGCTACGTGGTCTTGACCAACTTGGGTAGTTGAACCGGAGACGTGTTTTGGTTAGCCGTGTTCATCTCGTTGGAGTAGCCATCTCCTTCGAGAAGAATTTTTATCTGCTCACATTCACTCTCCCCTCTCTTGTCGCCAGTTCGATCCTTCAAGTGGCAAGGCTGGCATCGGCGCACCGAAAGGGGACAAAACCACAGGACGCATGTGGGAAGGGCTGAAGGGGCAAGTGGAGGATTGGGCGCATATGCAGTTATGCACAGCTAGCGAACGACGGAGATGGCTGATGCAGGCCGGTTTTCGCCCCTCACTCGTCAGTTCCCTAAAGAATGAAGATCAACAAAGGAAATTTTAGTAAAAATATATAGGACCTCTATAGATCCATTTAGTCACTGTTCATAGACTCAATAAAACAGGGTTTGCCAGCATAGTAGTGTACTTCTAGGGTTTTGGGGTTTAGGATTTAACCATAAACAGATGCTAACTAAATAACTACATCTTCTTATGGTTACTTGAACCCAGTAGCTAACTGCAGGTGTAAAGAGAGAGACTTACGAGAACGAACCTCAAATGTTAGTGTAACTCATGTATGAATGTGTCAACCATAGTAATGACCTTCATTCAATATGCAGATCTTGATGCATGCAATCTTGTGCCAATCACAACCTTTCCTTTTGTGGTACCTCCTCTCCAGCATAGTAGTTTAATGGAGCAAATTGAGTCAAAACTTCATTCAGAGGGTCAAATGGACAAAATGGATTGTTCCAGACTTCCAGGTAATAAAATAGACTTTTCCTTTCTGAAAAATTAGAAATCAAATCAAAAGTCACAGATTAAGCTACATTTGCACAGCAATACTCTATGTAGAATAGTTATCTGAAGAAGCAAAGAAAGACTTACATTATCGACATATTTCAAATGAATATATCTAAAGAATAATGACACGTCCAAATGAATAATATACGCCACCTGATGGCATCTCTTTTACAATTTGCAGATCTCGTATGTGCGCAATCTTGTGCCAGTCACAACCGCCACCTTTCTGACATCGTTTCACCAGCACAGGGTTGCATTCAAGGATATGTAGAATATCTAAGCAAGAAGGTAGATCTGGAAGTGACTGGATCATCATAGCTTTCTCCAGTTCAAATACTTCGAGGGAAGTGAGACAAATCATGATTGGTGGTAGAAACTCCAGATGAGTAGCATCTACCACTCCAAGACATTTAAGGTGGCTGCAGTTTTGCATCAACCATTCCACTGGTAAACATCTACCACTTTCATCAATTGTCAGATATTCAACTGAGTTGACTCTTCTCAGTGGCTCCCATTGCAAGAGGAATGAATTGCTGATTCTCAATTTCTCTAGTTTTGCAAGTTGCGGAGGACAAGCATAAGTGCCTTGGGAGATATCGGAGGCTTGAAGCACTTGCTCTGTTAGAGTGCCAGGATGCTTCTCAAGCTTGTCACATCCAACAATGACCAGCTCTCTGAGGGAAATGAGCTCTTCTAGTCCATCTAAAGCAAGAAGTTGCCTGCATTGCAGAACTTTCAATTCCCGTACATTCTTGAGAGTCGTGAACACTTCGGAAGGAAGGGTTGTTATCGCACAATTACGTAACTGCAGAGTTGTAAGAGAAGTGAGAGCAGCATTCACATAACCACTGCACGAATTAATGGCGGTTTCATTGACAGAAAGTGGCGAATAGCAGATATTTGTCTGAGGCGCCATCAGGTCTGGACACTTCTCCAGCCTTAAGAATTTTAGAAATGGGAGAGTCTGCAACCAAACCATTAGGAAATGTAACAAATTTTCACAATCTGAAACATATAATTGCTTCAGAGCAAAGAAATAGTACTCCTGTTTCAGATTTGGACAGCAGGAGATCCTCGACCATGATGAATTTTGTGGCCAAGCTGTTCCCCTTGGCTGATAGATTTTAGGAAGATTCGTCAGGCCAATATATTCTATTGAAACATAAACAAGAGAAGACGGTAGAGCTGGTATATTTTTCAGCACCTTGCAATATAAGATAATTAGCGTCTCAAGCTGAGGGAAAAGATTCATGCCCTCTATTTCAGCCCAGTCCTCTAGCGCAGGAAAGTTTCGAATAGATAACAACTGAAGAGATCGGAAGCCAAAAGGCTCCTTGTGTCCATAAAAAGACTTATCTATTATTTTAACCGCAGGCATATCTTTTAAGCGTAGGTATTTGAGTGAAGGTAGGCCGCCTAGAGGTGGAAGGTTCTGCCATTTAACACAATGGTGAATGGAGACGTACGTCAAGTGGCTGATCAAAAGGTTATCCATCCAACAAGGAGACCTAAAACCACCATATCCTGTAATCATTAGACTGGCAAGATTTCTGTGAGGTCGAAGATTATCAAGATACTCTTCCTCTGTTTCTGATTCCCATGGTCGGCTGTCATCCCAGATTAGTGACAGCACAGTGAGATTTTCCTTTTCAGCCAGGTTACCCTGTTTAGCTTCTTCCACATTTTCTTCATGAATACCATGTATATATAAATAACGAAGATCTTTTAGTTCCTTGAGCTCACTTATTTTAACATCTCTGTGACTAACACTGAGATCTTGAAGGCACATCAATTCTCCAATATGAGGAGGAGGTGCAGTCCAAACAGCAGTATAGCATAGATTTCTCAGGTTAACTAAATTGCTGAGCCGACAAGGTTCCCACAAGCAATTGCTTATTCTTATAGTCTGGAGATGATATAAGTTGTATACAGAAAGAGGAACATTATCACCATTCATCAGTGGTGAGATAGACAAGTAACGGAGATGCATTAAATTATCAAATAGATTTGGCAGCTTGATGCCTTTCTCAAATGGTATGTGCACCTGCAGAGCTCGTAACTTTGTAGTTTCCTTTAAGATTTTCTCCAGCACATTCCATCTATCTTTTTGCACTGTTCTTTTATCAAAGGATATGAGGAGAGTTCTTAACTTCTTAAGCCGAGAGAAATCTGTGACCAATGAATGATTTTCCATATAAAGTTTGAGATGGCGAACTGTTCCTGGAACAATGCCATACTTAATGGTGGATGCATTAGCACATTCTTTTCTTGAAACTGCTCTTGCTAGCTCATGCAATAGATCATGCATCACATAGTACTCGTTAGAAGGATTCCTTTCATCATCAAAGACTTGCAGTACATTGGACTTGCGATATCTCACTTCAAAAAAAGATTTCCTTATCAATATGCCCAAATAATACTCTCCAACATCCTCCAGACTCGTGAATTCATCCACAGTCAGCTGGATCAGTCCTGAGCCCATCCACAGTTCAATCAATTCAGCCTTTTTGAAGCAGTAATCTTCATTGAATAAACTGGAATATCTGAAACAAGCCTTCAAACCGGGGGACAGATGCTGATAACTTAATTTAAGAACCATGCTCGATATTGCAGATATTTTTTTTAAAGATTTTATCCCATGATCTTGTATCCAAAGTGCTGTTCAAGAGTCCTCCCATGACCTTGGCTGCTAACGGATTTCCACTCAATTTTTTAGCAATTTTCATGCCAATTTCTTGCAAGTTCATATAATCATCAGGATCTACTCCAGAAAATGCATGCTTGTTGAAAAGTGCCAAAAGATCATTCTTCTGTAATCCCTCTAGTCTTAATGACAAAGTTCCTCCCCCAATTACCCTTTTGACGGTGTCTACCACTGATTGCATTCGAGTTGTCAACAGGATTTTGCTTCCCTTTTGACCAAATTTTAAAGGAGCCAATAACTTCTCCCAGTCAGCGCTTGTTTCATCGTTCCACACATCATCAAACACAAGCAAAAATTTCTTCCCGCTCAACTTGTGTTTCAGGATCTCTTGAAGTGTATTCAGATTACTAACATCAGTACCACTTGTAGTTATTTCTTGTATAATCTTCCTTGTTAGAGCACGGACATCAAATTTGTTGGACACACAAACCCACATAGTGCGATCAAAGAACTGCTTCACTCTTTGATCATTGTAGACTGCTTGTGCAAGAGTGGTCTTGCCTATGCCACCTACACCCACTAAAGCAAAAGGAGTGATGCTGCAGGACCTAGAGTTTTGATTTTCACCCCCTTGCTCGATTAACCACTCAACTATCTGGTTACTCTCGGTATCACGCCCAATAATAGTTTCCTCAATCAAAAAGGAGCTAGTCTCACGAGGATCAACAACATCCTGATGATGGCATATGTTCCTGAAACTACTAGAACCAAGGTGGTCCACAAGTAGAATGAAACACTCCACACCAGCAGCAACTTCATCAAGTTTCCTCATGGCATCTACCATTCTCTTATAAGTACCGACCTTAAAAGTGGTATTGAATTGTTGGACAAATAACCTTTCACAGTTGTATATAGAGCTGCTCACCTTGTTGCCCCTAGATTTTAGTTTTTTCTCAAGCTTGTAGTACTCAACTTCATCAAGCACATCCTCAGCCTCCTCAACAGCATCTCTGAGCTGCCAAAGCCATACATCAAGCGCCTCGCTCTGGTCCTTAATCTGGTCCATATCAACAGCATCAAAGACCATTTGGACATGTGGAAGAGTCCTCATAAGCCGTTCCTTTACCGATTTCATCCCCTCAGCCTTTGTGTACTTTTCCAAGTAGTCAAAAGATTTGCGAACTATAGTAGAGATGGCTGAGGCAGCCACAGTCTTACCAGCAAAAGCCAAGGCCATGTTTGGAGTCTTGGAGTGGAGGCGAAGGAAAGCTAAAAGAATACTGAAGGGTGTGAGAGCTTCCTAGCCATGGGATGTGAAAACTGACCTGCACCATACAAGAGCAGGTTCTAAATAAACTCACTATAACTTCTTTTGAACAGTTATTGCAAGCCCAACCAAAGAAATCACTTCACTTCTGTCGTTGCATTGTGGAAACTGCAAACTACTCCCTCCGTCCCTTTTTGTTGGTCGTCAAAGAACAGTATTTCCCCTCACAGACACGCTTTCCGGACGACCATCAATAAGGGACGGAGGGAGTAGAACCAAAGATTTGTATATTTACACTCGCTTTAATTTACTGACAATGATGGCGTAGAATAAGAGCAAACCATTGTACTGTCCTCGAAATTGTAGTGCTTCCAGTTCCCCATTTCCAAGGGAATTGTTTTAGCCACTAGTAGTGCTTGCCCCTCACTCACTGTGTGAGGAGTGGCGGTGGGGCGAGAGGGAGAGGCAGCTAGTTCGGCGGTGGCGGCTGCAGATCCGGTGGCGGTGGCTCACCCTCGGTTGATCTGGCGGTGGTGAGCTCGTCACGGCTTCCTCTCCTCCCAGCACGTACAGGTCCGTCAGTGGCGGATCCGGTGGCGAGCTCACCCTCGGTGGTGAGTTCGTCGCGGCTTCCTGTCCTCCCAGCACGTGTAGGTCTCTCTCTCTCTCTCTCTCTGTGTGTGTGTGTGCGCGCGCGCGCGCGCGCCAAATCCGGCGGGCCTGCATTCTGGCGGTGGGACGGGCGGTGAATGGAGGCCTCCTCCACACGACGCCTGGCTGGCCTTCTCCGCACGGCGTGGCGATGACGGCTGGCGTTGTGGTGGTGGAGGAGCAACATGGTGGTGGCGGCCGGCGTGGTGGCAGCGGCGGTGTGGTGATGGTGGTGGTGCCGGTGTGGTGTTTGTAGTGGCAGGCGGTGGCTGATGCCTAGTGGCGGTGGCTGATGACTGGTGGCATGGCTGGTGGCACGAGGAAGGAGGCTGGCGGGGCTGCAGTGGTGGCAGCGAGCCGGCGGTTGGGGTACGGCCAGCAGTGGGGTGGGTCAATTTTTTATTTTTTTAAATTGGTCACCGTGTGTATTGTTTAGCACATGGTGAAGGCACCCCTAGCGGCGCTTTTTTCACCGTGCGTCGCCAAAAGCAAAGGGTAACATGATTGTCATGTGCCCAATAAAGGACACACGACAAAGAGGCCCTCCACCGTGCCTGCCGTGTATTACCCTTTTACACACGACAAAGCTGCTGCTGTGTATTTTTTGTTCACGGCGACTAGCAGGATTCCGGTAGTGAATGGGCATTTATAGTCGTTCCTATCTTCATTAAATAAGATGCCATATAAGCAAAAATGCTGACATGCAGGTAGATCAATAAATGAAGAGAGGAAACTGTTTCCTCTAGTAGAAACCAGGTCTTCCCTCACAACGAGGACGGAAGAAACGATGATTTTGCCACTGGGAAGAAACTGGTGGTTTCCATGAATTTCGTCTCCGCGTTGGCCACGCTCGCTCGCTCGCGCCGCCGGCTGCCACCGAGCTCTGTTGGCCGCGCCCACCGTTGCGTCGCGCTCGCCGGACCGCAGTGCCGCGTTGGCCTGCACGCCGTTTCGCCGGCCATCATGCTCGCCGGTCATTGCTCCCGCTTAGGGCTCGCCGGACCACCGCACCACTGCGCTGGCCAGCACGCTTGCCTGCCACTGTGCCCGGTCGCATGCTCCCCAGCGCTGCGCCCGCTCGCTAGAGCCGCGCGCGACCGCATTATCAGATTATGAGATCTGGATAGATCCACAGGGGGTACCCAAGTGGTTGATTTGGAGCTTAGGAGGGATCGAGAATAGAGAGCATAGATGGTTATGCGATGAGCACACAGAGCACAAGGGACACGAGAATTTATACTGGTTCGGGCCTCTTTAGAGTAAGACCCTGCGTCCAGTTCTTGGTGGTGTTTGTATTGCTGTGCGCACGAACCGAGATGCCCTTGGGAGACGTCCTAGGCCACCTTATATAGCCTGGCAGACAAGGGTTACAAGGTCGGTGGACCCAGAGTCCAGGTCGGTTACATTATGGAAGTCTATCTCTACGGATTACAGATGACATCCCATGATATCTGGATTGACTAGTGGCGCGGCCGATGTCTTATCGTGCACGTCAAGTCCTGCGTCATCTTCGGAGTTGTCTTCGGGGTCGTAGATCAGGTCTGTCGGCCCCACATGCAGGTCAGCAGGTCGTCTGGTAGGTCGGACCCACTTGCCAGGGACAGCTGAACCCTAGTCTGTGGGGACCCATGGGGTAGCCCCATCTCCCACGCGCCAGCCCCACGCGTTGCTTCGTGCTTGCCCCGCCCGCCCCACTCGCGCTGCTTCGTCCGCACGCTTAGCGGCCGCGCTAGCCCTGCAACTCGCCGGATTGAAGCCGCACTCGCTATGCAGCTCCTGGATTGAAGGAGAGCATCAGGGGATGCTAGTTTGGGGGAGAAGCATAGTAGAGAAAGGATAAAGGAAAGAGAATAAAAATAAATCTAGGTTTCCATCTATCCATTGTGGCAATTTTAGTTTTGTTGAGGCAAAACATCGCAAGCACTTGAGTAGTCTTAGGCTCTTAGCACTAGATGCATGGCAATGCCCCTATGTAGGTATATATCCGTCAAATATAGTATCTGGAAGCAGCTTAATTAAAACTCCAATCTCAATCCACAGACCCCGAAATCCCATTCCACCAAGTCCAAGTCCAAGGTATCTCAGGTTACGGCAAGCACGTATATATGTTGTGCCCTCATTTTCTACTACCAGGATCATCATGTTTCTACTAATAAGCTCATACAATAATAAGTACTACTATACCTCTCTCCGACCATAAATAATGATGATTCCCCTTGTTTTTTTTAGAGAAAGGGGCGCTACTCCCCAGCCTCTTCGAGGCCAAGCGCGGTGCGGCACCCGGGTTCGAGCCCGGGTGGGTGCGCTCGCCTCCTCGAGTCCGCACCAACCAAACTAGGCTCGGTCCACAAAACCTTGTTCATCATGCACAAAACCTTGGGTTACCCATCTCCACACCAGCTTGTCATTCTCAATCACATGTCACTCCACCAGGAAGTATATATGCTACTCAAATACGACAGGCATATATGTCTGCAGATGGCTTCAGTGGGGAAGCCAGGTAAAGGAGGGGCTCATGTACCCTTTCTTCTTCCTCTTACTCTTCTTCCTCTTCTTTATCTATGGCCAAAAATTATTGGAGGGGCTTATGAGGGGTTTAATAGACTTTCCAGTGATGGGGCTTGAGCCCCGGCCGTCCCACCACTGGCTCTGCCGCTAGATGGCTTTAATTTGTAGGTTCTTGTGTTGTTCTCAGCTTTAATTTGTAGGTTCTTGTGTTGTTCTCAGCACCTATATATATATTATCTTCCTGCCCAAATCCAGCATACATTTTAATGGTGATATGTGATCCGAACCATTTGTGAGGCGTGACATGGCAGCAACCCACACAATATATAATTCTTTTTTTTTTTTTTGCGATCACGCCATATATGCGCGTTGTTTTCATTAAGCAGAATGCAACCCACACAACAATTAAAGTACTGGCAAGGGGTCAAATAAAGTGACATGGCAACAACCCACACAACATTTTTATGGTGATACGCGATCATCTGAATCACTGGTGACACGACCCATAATCATGCATGAACGCCTATAAATCATATGCTCTGTGTGTATCCAGCTAGCTAGCTCAAAATACACAAGGTTCTAAAAATTGTACTAGCATACCCAAAGGGCCAAAGTAGCTACTTTGTGGACTTGTGCGCTAGCTGTTGTGTGCAATTGGTGGAAATTAAGGCCATGCTATGCTCTCGCATCAAGCAACCATGGACGTCCTCCTCCTGTTGCTCCCGTTGGTTCTCCCAGTAGTGGCCATCCTGATAGTCCGGCGTGCAACGCCGCCGATCAGGGCACACCTGGCCACCCTCAAGTCTGCCGTAGCACGTGCACGCAAGCCATTCGTCTTCGTCACGGACTTCGCCACGGCGCATCAGCTGCTCGTGCAGGGCAGCAGAGCCGGCGGCGGCTCCGCCTTCTCCAACCGCCCACCGTCCGTGACACCCAGCGCTGTCATCTCGGGCCGCCGCTACCACAACATCACCTCGGCACCTTACGGCCAGCTCTGGCGTGCTCTCCGCCACAACCTCACCTCGGGAGTCCTCCACCCGACGCACCTGCACGGCTACGCGGCCGCGCGGCGCCAGGAGCTACGCTGCCTCGTCGCGGACCTCAGGGAGCAGCAGCTCACCAACGGCGTCGTCCTCGCCGCGGAGAGCATCCGCAGCACGGTGTTTCGGCTCGTCTCCACCATGTGCTTCGGCGACGGTATCGACGCCGACGTGCTCCGAGCCATGGCCGACGTCCAGACCGAGCTCATCCTATCCCTAGCTACAGTGCGCAGGTTCGCGTTCGTGCCGTTCCTGGCGTTGTTTAGGTTGATCTACCGCAACAAGTGGAACAGCCTCATGGCCATAAGGAAGAAGCAGGAGAGGTTGTACTTCCCGCTTATCGACCGCTGCCGCAGCCATCGCCGCCGGGGCTCTGACGAGACGACGACATACGTGCACACGCTCCTTGACCTCCATGTCCCGGTAGAGGAAGCCGACGACGACCACAGCAGCAGCGGGGGAAGCAGCGGAGGCTCGAGGACGGTGAACTTGGGGACTCTGCTCAGAGTTCCTTGGTTCCGGCACTGAATCCGTATCCGCGGCGCTGCAGTGGATCATCGCCAACTTAATGAAAAACCCAGACATGCAGGAGGCCATCCGGAGGGAGATCAATGCCGTTGTGGACGCCGACGCCGAGGAGGTCGTTGAGGAGGTTCTGGGAAAGCTGGACCATCTCAACGCTGTCATCTTGGAGGCACTGAGGCTGCATCCCACCACCATGTTGGTATTTAGGCAGGTATATACAAGCCCTAGATCTGCTTTGTTTTAAAATTAATTTTAGCTTAATTTTTATATAGACATACATATTTTAACAGTATGTCTATACATAATGTATATTTAAATATATATATAACAAAAAAGCTAGAAAAACTAAAGATAACTTTATAATTTAAAACCACGGGTAGTACCGGGTAGCCACACATAAGCTACTACCTCTGTCCTTGAATATATGCTGTTTAGGACAAGCTAGGTAGTTTAATTTTTTGAACTAAATAGATTGTCCTAAACGACATATATTAAGAACAGAGGGAGTGATATTATATTATTGACTTGGCTACATAATTTTTCGGTTCATCATAGATTGTTTTTTTGAGCTAGATTCAACCAATGACAAAATCACATGTACATAATTTTCACCTGACAAAAAAAAGGTGAAGGAAGAAGACCAAGTGGTTCGTGATGGCCAGCGTATTCCTCCGGGTACTACGATGGTATTCCCACTGCGTGATCTAGCGAGGGACAAGACAGTGTGGGATGACCCTGATGAGTTCAAGCCAGAACGTTTCCATGGATATGGAGGTGAAGGAAGCACTACCAAGAACCTGTTGTCCATGTCCGGGGAGATGAAGATGATGCCTTTTGGGGCAGGCAGGAGGATGTGCCCTGCTATAAGCGTGTCGGTTCTCCACATCAGTTATTTCATGGCGAACCTTGTGAGGGAGTTCAAGTGGGTGGAAGTGGAGGGTGAGGACGCCGTCAAACTCCACATGAATGCCATCATCCAGATGTTTAATTTTATGAAGCACCCGCTACGTGCTCACCTTGTGATTCTCCGACCACAAGGCAAGAAGATTCGTTAATTGGACAAGTATCCTGCTGCTCTGTTTTTTTTTTCCCCTCTATATTTCAGTATCGTCTCAGCGCGGTTTTATGGTGAACTATCCTGAGTATCTTTTTCTAGGCAAACAAAGAGCATTGTAATGTGTATGTATGTATGTACGTACCTGTGTGTGTACGTGTTGCATCCCTCAATGTAGAATGTCCGGTCTTTCTATCAGTTATTACATCCATGACACTTGTTATTGACATATCCTATCGATCAGACTTTTAATTATGGTCTTTGTCCATCTATTACAACTGATGTTATTGTAGGTAGAAGACCCGTACACCAACAATCATTACAAAGAACCAACACAAGCAATGTCATAAAACCAAGCATCATCATGCAAGCACTGAATTCCACCAATCAAGACAGTCAAGGGAGCGATGCTAAATGTTGTTAATAGTCATAGGGTATCCTCCTAAGTATTGGCATAGCTTCACCGATTATTGGTCGTCTAAGGATGTTGAATCAGAAAGAACACTTTGGAATCAAAAGTCAAGGGAAGAATCCAAAGCAGCATTGTTTGAGGAACAAACAGAAGTTCAAGGATGAGGATGGATGGATAGGAATTGACAGATATGTTTAAAGTGGATAGGCAGCAAGATATCAAGGGGATTATCAAAAGAAAATGATCGAGGAGTGGGAATATTCATCACAGAGCTAAAGGGAAAGGTAGTGATAATTTTTGGATCAAAAGAAATCTTAAAGAACGACCATTGCTATCTAATCTTACATCCTACAGTCGATACAGCTCTGCTACCACTCTTTCACACCTATTTTTCCAAAGAAAATCAAGTGCATAACTATATGTATGCCAAGATCTATTTTCATACATATAGTGACATATAAGTGAATACAGAAACAGTATCACGTAAGAAAAAGGGAGATTATCAGAGTATTACGCTAAATCCTGGAAACGAATGCTCCAAACATCACAGGCAGTCGACTGGGGGTTGCGTACGCCTAGAACCAGCAACATCTTCATAGCAGCTTCCTCTTTCTGAGCAACATTGTTTATAGCAAGGGTGAGCACATGTCGTACTCAGCAAGTGTGGGGAAAGTATGAATGCAAAGGCTTAACAAGGAAAGGTTGACAGGTTGACTGCATTAAGCACTTTTAGTTGGTCAAATTTTATTAAGCAACTTACTTACTAGCAAGTATAAGTGTATACCATCCCACATTAAGCATAAAGGTAAGATACACCATAAGAATATGGCAAGCATAACCATATCATAGATCACGATTTAAGTCCATCTTCAAGTTCAATTATCATGTGAGGGCACATGCCGCTCTTGACCGTGAGCACGGCTAATCGATTAGTTTTACACACTGCAGAGGTTGTACACTTTCACCACAAATCGTGTAAAAGTTCCGAAGAACTTTGGACCCAACCATGCGATGCTAGCTAGGCATCATACCACACTACCGAGGTGTAATTACATAGGGACGCTACGAGGCCTTTACAAAGATTCCCTAATAAGTGGTAACCCACTAAGGTTTCCCCATAAGGGGATGAACCCTCCCCCAAGTGGCGTACCACTTGGCTGGACAAGCCATCGCACAACCTATGAGCCCCTTGCCTTTTCGGTAAGATTACCCCAAACTAGAGTCTCTAATTAATTGGCCAAGACAGAGCCATTTGTCTTGTGGTTGCACTGTTTTCCTGGGTGGTTCTCCATGTTCCGATTAAACATTGTGATCTTGTATTAAACAGAGATATATAGCATAGAGGTAAAACAAGTTCATTAATAATGTTCATTAAAACCACCATAACCCAAGTAGAGTAACTAAGCAAGTACTACCCAGCATAAATGTAAACCCAGGTTGTCAAGGAATGATCATAAAGACTAGGGTAATCCTTAATAGGTCTCATCAAATTAAATGCAGGCATATGCAATAGTGATTAAATATAGTTATTAGGACAAAAGAACAAGGACACACTTGCCTTTAACAAGAGAATAGTTGCTCACAATATCTTCATCTTCATGCTCTTCAAAGCTCTTGAACCACGTTCGTTCTGCTCGCATCAATAATCGGCACAAGCATATATACAAAGCAAACAACCAAGCAAACTAAGAACAATGCACCAATCAAATCAAAGCTTTAAAAGAGCGTACTAAAGGGATAGGCTTAGATTCTATGGATCACTAGCACATAAACCGTGCTTAAAGGGAAAGGCTCAGCTAGATGTAGAAAACAACTTGATCTTAGCTAGAGCTGGAACCGAAAGATCTAAAGCTCTATATAAGACTAGATACACAAAAAGAGAACGTCTAACGAATGATTTGCATTTATGAGATAACATAACTATGAGCTTAGGTTCATTTTAATTAACAAAACAGGTGTAAAGGATATTAAGGAAATACCCTGAGTTAACATTAAAGTAAGTTAAACTTTATTTATAAAAACGATGTAAAGAACTAGTCAAGTTTTATTTATAAATGTTTATGTATAAATTATACCAATTAAATATTTAACTTAGAAAAGTTAAACTATGGGAATCACCTACGTAACTTTATGATTCAAGTGGACCATATTGTTATTGAAAACATCATGACATTGATATTAATCAAATTAACATTTATTTATAAAACCGGTGTGAAAAGCCTAATCAACTTTTATAATTAGAAAAGTTAATTAAATTATTAAACAAATTAACATTTGATTTATGAAAAACCGAAGTAAAGGTCTAATTAGATTGTATTTACAAAAGCATGTGAAATAAACACTAATCAAACTAACATTGATTATGAAAAACGTTATATATCGCTATATAGCTTTTATTTAGAAAGGACATGTTTAACTAAGCATTAATTAAAATTAATATCAAATTAATTTTCAGAAAACAAACATGATGAAAACTTATCACTAACGTATGTTTTACATTATTATGAGCCTAACACAACTTGAACGGATTAAAACAGAGCTAAAACATGAAAGGTATGGATAAAACAAGATACAAGGACCTAGTTGTGATTATCTATAGATCTGGAGGCTAACTGATAAGATTGGCAAGACACATCCAACAGTTCTTGCGAAAAGAATAAACTGCAGGATTAGATCTGAAAAGATGTAAGGCTAGGGTTAGATTGAAAGGATCTAATCTATACAGGGGTTTTACAAAAGAGCTACAAGACACAAGAGTTACACTAAACATTACAGGATTCAACAGGGGCTAAACCGCAAAACAACCAACTCATCTTCTACCTCCGGTCAAGGCCGACGGCGGGTCTGGGCGGCCGAATCGCCGGCATTTCAGGTGTCTACGGGTTTGATTGAGTGGCTTAGGAGACAGAGGAGGTGGAAAGGAGTTTGGAGGATCGCTCACCAGCGGCGGGGAGTGGCGGAGACGACCAGATTTCGGCCGGCGGCGGCGGACGCATGGGCGGCCGACGCACAGATGCTCCTTCGGCGACGAGAAAGAGCGGCGGTGTGCAGCTCGACGTTGCGGACCTCCTGGTGTTGCCGGACTGCTCTGAAGGTCGACGGAGGCAGCAAATCGAGGAAGTCAACGTCGACGGCGGCGCTCGGCTCGGCGCAAGCAGAGGCGGCGGACGCGAGGCGTGGCAGCACGGGGTGCAGCAGGGTGCCTGGGGGCTCGGCGGCGCGGCTAAGGCGCGCGGAGTCTCGTTCTCGCCTTAAATAGGCGCGGGCGCCGTGGCACGCACGCCAAGGCAAGAGGCCTGGTGGCGGCACACAGCCGTGTTCGCCATGGACCCTGGCAAGCTCTGGGCCCAGATGGGCCTCGCGCGGGCTCGCGGCTAGGCCGGAGCAGGTCGATGCAGGTCGGGCCCACGGGCTCGGCCCAGAAGCAAAAGATAGGTTTAGTTATTTCTGGAATTTATTTTTAATGTGAAAACAAATCCAGAAAAAGTCTAGATATGTTTTGGAGGCACGAAAAATACTCAAAAATTCCAGAAAAATTCCCCGAGATAGATTGGATCATGAACAATCCAAATAAAGTATTTGGAGCTCATGAAAAGAATTTTAGAGCCTTCTAATAAATAGAATTAGCTCAGGGAAAATGAGAATTAATTCCGGAAAAAGTCCGAAAAATTCCCAGAAGGATTGATCAACAACTAAATGCATTTTAAAACTTTTGCACTCATGAAACATCAAATGCATCGGCATGAATGCAACACTCACATAACCAATTTATTTAATTCCGAAAAACAAACAAAGGCTTTTTCATGTACTATATTTCTTGTAAAGAAAATAAATGTTGGAAAAATTTTAAAATTATAGAAAAATTGTTATTTAATTATTCTCTCTATTCACATCCTGAAATTAGAAATTTCAGGGTGTGACAAGCAGGAACTTCTGTTTTCAAACAACATCATGTAACTTCTTGCGGAAAAGAATTCAGATATTCTTTTTTTGTGATGTAAAACACACAAAATATTTTCCCTCTACAAGTCCTAAAATTAGCACCACGCTGGTAACGTTTGGACAGATAAACCCAAGCAAGCAACAAATGACAAAATGTTGACTCCTTATGTTATCCCACGCATTCATTGTTAGCAGTAGGCTCCGGCCTGCATCAACGCAAGAACTACTTTTTGGACAATAGAGACCCTGAGAGGAGAAAAATAGCAAGGATGTCTAAAAGCATCTCCAACAGTTTGCCAAATTTTACTTGGCAAATTTTTTGTTTTGCCAACTTATAAAAAGATATGCCAAGTAAAAAAGAACTCATCTCCAATTGTTTGGCATAATTCACTTGCCAAACCCAGATCTAACTTACATCAGGAACCTGAGAGAGAAACAAAATTATGTTTATGCTCTTCCACCTTTTGAAAACAACTTGCATCAGGAACTCTTCTCTGTCTAGAAACAACGATGCCAACCGCGAGCCGCGCGCGTATATTTACGTGCTGGAGGCTGATTTTTCCCAAATTGCCAAAAAATACCAAGTGCCAAATTGTTGGAGGAGTTTTTTTAACGTTTTTGTCAAAAATTAAAAATGGCATCTCGATTTGGCTAATTGATGTAGATGCTGCTCAAGGTGGAGAAAAGAACATGAAACCAAGCATGATGGAGTGCTACGGGGACACAGCAGTACCCCCATCCTCCCCTCAACCGCAAAATAAAGAAGCAGTCCGATACTGTAGCGTGTCCAGCAGCACCTTCAACCCCATCAGCAAAATGCGGTTGCCACCCTCCCATACCCCATCCTCAGGATTTCTCTCCTTACCTCATTCCAACCGCCACCGTCTACAGCAGTTTGCCAAAAATGGCAACTCGATTTGACAAATTGTTGTGTCTACCTTTGTTTAATCCACTCATCTAGTGCTGGAAGGCCATCAACACGAAGTAACTTAAGAGATGGGAAGACAAAAGGGTTCTGAAATCCGTAAAAGGAGCTATTTATTCTTTAAAAAAATCATCACAACCAAGCCAAATTAGCCAATGAACGGGTTTATTCATTCTTCGTAGGAAGAAAAAGTATAGGATGGTGAATATATAGATTTTGAAATTATAGTCCATGAATAGGTTTATTATATTCCAATAAATCCAGACAGAAAGGGCAATCCACGCACACCAAGGCTACCTTAGTACCTTACACACTTACATACTGCTAAAAGTACAAATGGTTGTTACACAAGGGTTTAATACATAAGTGAACGAGAACACCATCAAACAGCCTGCCTATTCTGTACAAACCTTGCACAGAAAATAACTGCAATTCTGCAAACAGACACTCATGTGGAGCCGAAGCGGAGAAAGTAAATGGTATAAGTAGACACCAATTGATTGAACGTGCCAGGGCGACGCCAACAATACAATGATGTACCTAGATTAAAGTTGAGAACGTATGAAAGATGGCGACAATAAAACGAACTCAGAAATATTCATGGGTGGTATAGAAATAATATTTTATGAAGTATTATCTGCTCCCACTAGAAATAAGCTTATCTAAATTTATTCCCTAGCAGACGCACATGTGTGCGGTGGTTGAGCGGCCGGATGGCCCTCCCAGTAGTCTGCAGTTGTAAAAAAATCTCCTCGTCTGTACCATGCCAAAGCACAGGTCTAAGGCCAGCCTTATCTCACGTGTGCTGCGGTGCCGCTGTGTATGGGTGGGGCAGGGGTTCGGAGATTTTCTCGGCCTATGTGAGAAGGTCTTCTTCTTAATACAACACCGTGGGGGTGGTCTTACTCCCCGCAGGCCGAGTTTTTTTTTTAATTTTCCTACGTCAAACTTGATTCTTTTTCTTACTATGAATATCTAAAATCCCATACATAGATACCTTACCTGAACAACAATCGGTCGATGGTTCACCGGAGGACGGTCCCTTTGAGCATCCTCTCCCTGTAGTAAGCTGAGTGTTGCAGCTGGTACAGGGAGTGGTGGTGGCCAGCATCGAGCCCATCCCACACCAGCCTCTCCCACAAATTCTTATCGCAGTTCACAATGGGACGACGACGGCATTCTCGACCGACCGCCAGGAGGCGGCGGACGTTTCAGCAGCCTCTGAGCATGACGGTCTCGAGAGCCGGTGCAAGCAACTTGTACTCGCATATCTGCTGCAGGCTGTGGAGATCACGCAGGTGGATGTGCTTCAGCTTTGGGAATACCATGATTCCTACTTGTTTTCCACCGGCAGTAGAGCATCATCCAAGGGCGTAGTGCGGAACATGAAGCTCATGTCACCGCAGGAGACCACCTGGAGGGTCTCCAAGCTTGGCAAACCGATGCCACGTCTGTAAATGGCTAGTACGAACTTGAGCCTCGGGCAGGAGTAGAGGTAAATACTCTTTAGTTGTTCAAAGTAGCCAAAGATTCCTTTACCACTCCAAATGCAGATGGCTGTGAGGAGATTAGACACCATGACCGTCTCAAGCTTATCAAATGTGTATGACTGCATATCATCATGAGAGACAAAGACTTCACGCAACTTGGGACACCTCTCAATACGGCTCCATTTCAAAAAGACACAATCAGCCCTGTTGTAAGTCCAAGCATCTAGATTGTTCTTTGGAGTGACCGTAGTGATGGAAGAATTATCATGCACGTGCAGAGAGTTTGTTTTGTGAACCAGAAAGTCATGGATAGCTTTGATGCCCCTCGTGTTTTCCACGTCAGTCAGACAAATCCCTTCACCAATCTCAACATGGCAACCCAAGGGCAGAGGCCATGGGATACCATCATGGGAAGCAAACCCATCATATAGCAAGGCATCATCACTGTCCCTTACTTGCCCGACTGATGCTGCTGCTTCTTTGCAGTAGCCCTGGCCTCTCTCGTCGTCCCCGCTACTGCTTTCTGCTTTTTCTTTGCAACTTGAGGATGGATTATTGTGTAGATTTACATAGAAGCTCTCGGTTATCGTAACCGGGTTATCATGGTTGCAGGGGCGCCAAGGTGAACCGGAACCAGAAGGCTCTCTGTCCTCCTCTCCAAGGGTGTTGATGCACAACACCTTAAGGTTCCCATTTCCTTTCGTCCACATTATTGCACGGAGCTTCTTGCAGCTCATCAGAAAGACTCGCTCGAGTCTTGGCACCAGCACTACCATCTTAGTAAGATCAAGTTTTCTGACGGATGTCTGTGACAGGTCCAGCTCCTCAAGGTGCGGTAGTGCTCCACGCAGCTTGATATTCTTCAAATTCTTGCAACCTGCCAAACAGATCATAATAAGCTTGGCTTCACTCTCGTGATCTGATCCTGCTCCTGAATCGAAGCTGAATGACTCAAGTGATGGGGGGAAGAGATCCTTCAGGGCCAACATGCTGCAACTCTACACAAAAATCCAGAACCAGAGTCTTGAGGCCTGTTGCTCCTGACAAGCTTGGTAAAACACGTATGGTTTTGTTTCCAGACAAGTCAAGGAGCTCCAATTTCACCATACTTAGGAATTCATCCTTGTGTCCTGTGATCCTGTCTCCCAAGAGCTGATAGGCTCAGTTACACGAAGACGGCGAAGGTTCCGCAGCCTTCCCCATGCAAGATTCTTGTGTGGCCCCAAATCCTTCCCTTAATTACATTTACCTCCCTAATGTTTGTAGACATTTTATCGACTGTGTTTGCAGACAAAGTCCAATCTGTGCATTGTATGTCTAACACCCATAGACTCTAAAAAATTCCATGTTTGCTTTATCTTGCTTCTCATCTTCTCCTATCTGTGCCTGCTTTGGGGTCAGCCTATCTTCTTTCTTTCCTTCACTTGTTTCTTCATTCCGGCAATTATCCAATCCAAGGAACCTTAAGCTGTTACAGCAGTAGAATGGAGGTGCAGAAAAGCTGAATGAGCACCTACACAGTTTCAGTACAAGAAGTTTTCTTGCTTGAAGAAACATGTTACTGGATATATACAATACTATTGGACAAGAAAAAGGATGTTGATGTTGGAGGTATACTCTTTTTCTCCACTTCTTCATTATTAACAAATATCCAACGTTCTTGAGGAATCTGGAGATCCTTACCAAACTCAGGTAATGCATTAGCTGAGTAGTCTTCAAGTTTTATCTCTTGACATAAAGCAACACCATCGTCCCACGCTTGGTCTTCTTGGCCGCCTTCTATAATCCCATCACATACCCAGTAGTTTGAAGCATGGGTACACCAGTTGTAGCTCATGATTGCCACCCTTAGAATTCAATGACAATAAATACAAGCAACATTCTGTAGCAATTTTTGGGGTGATGCAGAGCCTATTTGTATATGAAGCGATTTCCCTGGCCTCTTCTCGTAGCCATTTCAAATACTTGGGCTGATAGCTAAAACCTAATTCAGTAGGAATGTTCACGTGTGAGGAATCCACGTTGTGTGCTGTTTTTTTGTTTAATCGAAGCCTTCCTCTGAATGTCCACAATACTTTGCTACCAAATGCAGCCCATCGAGGTTCTGGAATGCCGAAATGACGTAAATCAACTGTACTGTTGCTCCCATTGTGAAAAATCACAAACCATGTGCGATCTTGAAGTTTCAATTGATCCGCGATTGCCATCTGGACTGCTCTCCGACTTTTCCACCTTGAACAGTCGACATGGATGATCTTGTCAAACTTATTCTTCAGAGATGGAGGAGGGTCTTCGGCCATAGCTCTGAGCACTGTAGATACAGCCAGCCCATGCCATCCATCAAGGTACACGGCAGTCTGTGGGTTCAATCTTGTATCAACTAAATCACGGATTCTTTTACTTATCTGCAATCTGATATCTTCCCCATAAACTTCCTGCAATAATGTAGCAATTAAGAACTTGGGATTGTTGTGAACAGTACTAGTTCTCTCAATAGCATAACAATCCGAAAAATGGAGAGGCTCAGAAAGATGTATTATTGATCTGATGGGAGTGTACATGTGTAGGCCTTCCCCTAATAATGACTAGGTATATACGACACAAACTTATCCGAATATGGTCGTTTAAGATGAGTTCTAGCTCAGACTTGTAAAATGTTGTTTAAGGTATTACAAGGATCCTCGATGGCTTCAATCTAGAACAATCTGATGTACTATTTTCTAGAAAAGTTGTATGCTTTTTTTTTGAACGATGCCAAAAAAATTTGAGGCCATCAAAGAACAACCCACAGTCACTTTGCATCGAGAACAGTTCCTTCTTATTTCCAGAAGGATAAAAAGCATCTGAGATAATAACAAGGTACCCCGCATATCATCATACAAAATTATATAAGAGCTCCCCACTAAGTAGTTCTCTCAACCCTCAGCGCGCCACATCACCATCCACTATGTCTTCTCTCAACATGCAAGGTGTCTACATCACCATTCACTAAATCATCAATTTATTTCTTCTATCGATTTTCTACGGCTAATAGCATCTATGTATGCAATGTGTTGCTTGCAGTAGAATGTTGCGATTCAATCACTTTAGTTTACACTTTAAAGTTTTATCTTCAAAATTTATTGAAATTCCCGCAGGCGCGGGGTAAAATCATCAGTTTATTTCTTCTATCGATTTTCTACGGCTAATAGCATCCATGTGTGCAATGTGTTGTTTGCAGTAGATTGTTGCGATTCAATCACTTTAGTTTCTAATTTAAAGTTTTAGCTTCAAAATTTATTGAAATTCCCGCAGCAACGCGCGGGGTATCACCTAGTAGTTATAGTTTGGTACAATGGTCGAAGATGAGAAAAGTAGAGCCAGAGGCCATCTAGGACGTACTCACATAATCACAAGTCACACGATTTTTGTGGTAAATTGAATTTAATCCCCTCATCTAGGAAATACTCACGTAATCACAAGTCACACAATTTTTGTGGTATATTGAATTTAATCCCCGAAGTCTTCATTGCACCTATAGTGACCAGTGTTCAAGCTACAGGTTCAACATAAATTATTGGACGGGGCTGGTATGACCATATTTTTTAAAAATAAAATTGACCAACATTTGAAACAAACTGTAACTGAAAATTCATGTTGCGGGTTTCGTGTTGAGCTCACAATAACAATTCATGGTCATATATCAGTTTGCAAAAGTATCAAAGATGTGGTATAGTTAATACCTGTCTATTCATGATGACACCTACAAAGGACAAGCAAACAGAGAAGCTCCACGGATCTAACCCATCTGCCGCTCCAGACGATGGATCATCGGCAACAAAGAGAAACAGGTAGGGTGAAATGGGATCACCTTAACATAGACCCCGAGTAGGTTGAAACGAGTCCAAACGAACTCCATTGAAGCATATTGCATAGCGTACAGAGGTCACACAACTCATTACCCACTATACCCATTGACTATGAAAGCCCAGCTTCAGAAGAACTTTGTGTAGAAAATTCCAATCCACTTGGTCATATGCTTTTGAGAGATCCACTTTATAAGCACAGAAACTATTGTCACCATTTTTGGCATGTTGCAAGGAATGAATACACTCAAATGCAGTTAGTGCATTATCTGTAATTAGGCGTCCCAGCACAAATGCACTTTGATTAGGAGAAATCATCTCATGGAGATATGGCCTCAATCTGTTTACCGAACATTTAGACACAATTTTATAAACCACATTAAAGAGGCTGATCGGTCTAAACCATATTACAGAGGCTGATGTATCATTTCATTGAAGCAAAGTAGATGCTTATTAACTTTACATAAATGAGGAATTCATTGTTATGACAAAAATAGCATAATTTTGCTGGTACGCAACTTCACATAATGAATGATACCCCAATAATGAATAAAAGATAGAACTCGGTGTGATATAAGGAACATAAAAAATTTCCAGTCTAAAGAAAGAAATTTAATCATCTTCAGTGTCAAATAAGGATTTTTCTTGAAAAATAATAATCATGCATAGGACTTTCTCTCCTAGCAATTGTGTCATCTGACATGTGAGCATTAGGCTTATTAGCTAGGCTCATATCAAAGGTAGCAGGATGCCAGGATCTGTTATTAGATTACGCTTCCAAAGAGAACACTTCGAAGTTTTGACTAAACAAACTTCAAAATTGGTTTCCCAACACATTCTCCTTCGATTTTTACCTTGCTTGTGGAAACTTCAAAATGGTGCGAGGTCACGATGGGGCCTCGGGCTTCTGCACAGGAGTAGCCGAGTGGTGAGAGCCTGTGTGGTTCGAGGACCGGTGGATGGTCGCTTCCTGGTGTGATGAGTGATTGACAACGTTGTGTGGACTGACTCTTGGCTAAGTATTGCAGGTGCAGGTTGCGGCTTGACTGGTGTTGGTGCAGGTGAAGAGCAAGCGCGAAAGGTCGTTGCCAGGTAGGCCTCCAGGTGTGGTGAAGACAAGTAGGCTTGGCTCGAGGGACCCGGTGGCCAGCGGGGTCAAGTGCGGGCCGCATGGTGGCAAGAACGGCAAGATGAAGTCCTGAACGGTTTCTTGGTTGAGCCTCAAAACCAAGGTTGAGCCGGGACTACGTGGGAGCCGAGTCATGAGTGGTGATTGGCGGAGGCTACACCGAGTTCGCGGGGTTTCCAGTGGTTCACCAGAAAACCACTGGGTTCCTTGGTTGATCCACAAAGCCAAGACCGAAGACCGGAGGCAGCAGCACCAAGACCGGTCTGACCGGTGGGTCTGACCGGTCTGCCCGGTGGAGCACACCGGTCTGACCGGTGTGCGACGACGTAGTCCGGAGACTTCGAAACGGAGGACACGCGTCGGGATCGCAAGGCTTGCGTCGAGGCTAAGCAAGTTTGCGGTCGCCGGACATCCGTCCGATGGTGCTACGACGAAGTTTCCCAAAAGGCCCTTCGGGGGCGTGTATCTTAGTTTAATGTAATATGGGTAGTTTCGTCTTTCGGCTAGCCTCCATATAACCCAAGTGGTAAGAGGATGGCAGCCATCTCTTGGAACCCTAGCTCATTTGGTTTTGCTATTTTCCCTTCATATTTTCCTTAGGATTTTTAGGACTAACTTGAGAGTTCATGGTGAGATCTTGTGAGAGGGAAGGATGATTGGGAGGCAAGCTAGACCTTGTATGAACCTTCATGGTTATATAGATGATTCGGCGTGGTTCCTCAAATCTTGATTGTGTTCTTCCCATTTTCCCTTTTTGGTGATTTTCGGAGTCTTTTCTTGGCGATTTTCTTGTGGCGGTTTTGAGACCTTTCACTTTGCGATTTGGTGGGGGATGTATGAATGAACCCTTCGTAGTCCTTTTACCTTTGATTCCCCTCCCTAATCCATGAGTAAAGGTGCTCAATTTTGGGATTTTCTTGGTTCTAGGGTTAGAGGCGTTCTTGGTGGAAATCCTTCGATTCCTCTTGATTTAGCAAGTTTTGGTGGACAAATCGTGGCTATGGAATGCCCATGAGGTACTCCTACTATCCCCAAAGTCTTGTGCAAATCCGTGGAGCGAATCAGGAGATCAGGATTTGGATTTGGGTGAGTTGACCCGCGGGTTGCTGTTCATCCCGAGAGCCCAGGGCTTGACCGGTCTGACCGGTGCCTTCCACCGGTCTGACCGGTGCCAACCCCCTGTTGGGTTTTACTCGGGTGAACGTCTTGGTGAGTCCCCTGGTGTCTTGTGTTGCTGCTGTTTTGAGTTTGGTCAGTTTTGGAGCTCGGAAGGTCTGTTTGGAGGATTTGGGGTTTCCTGGCTTAGACCGGTCTGACCGTCGTGCTACACCGGCCTGACCGGTGTAGGAGCCTTATGTGAAAATCCTCAGGTTCTGTCAGGGTGCTCCAGCAGGGACTGGTCTGACCGGTGTGTGTGACCGGTCTGACCGGTGCTGTCCAGTAGCTGCTCGAGTTGGTTGTTCCGCTGCGTTCTCGAGTAGTTTTCGGTGGTTGTTGGTTCCTAGGACCAGTAGCACTCCAGTGGCTACGTGGTCTTGACCAACTTGGGTAGTTGAACCGGAGACGTGTTTTGGTTAGCCGTGTTCATCTCGTTGGAGTAGCCATCTCCTTCGAGAAGAATTTTTATCTGCTCACATTCACTCTCCCCTCTCTTGTCGCCAGTTCGATCCTTCAAGTGGCAAGGCTGGCATCGGCGCACCGAAAGGGGACAAAACCACAGGACGCATGTGGGAAGGGCTGAAGGGGCAAGTGGAGGATTGGGCGCATATGCAGTTATGCACAGCTAGCGAACGACGGAGATGGCTGATGCAGGCCGGTTTTCGCCCCTCACTCGTCAGTTCCCTAAAGAATGAAGATCAACAAAGGAAATTTTAGTAAAAATATATAGGACCTCTATAGATCCATTTAGTCACTGTTCATAGACTCAATAAAACAGGGTTTGCCAGCATAGTAGTGTACTGCTAGGGTTTTGGGGTTTAGGATTTAACCATAAACAGATGCTAACTAAATAACTACATCTTCTTATGGTTACTTGAACCCAGTAGCTAACTGCAGGTGTAAAGAGAGAGACTTACGAGAACGAACCTCAAATGTTAGTGTAACTCATGTATGAATGTGTCAACCATAGTAATGACCTTCATTCAATATGCAGATCTTGATGCATGCAATCTTGTGCCAATCACAACCTTTCCTTTTGTGGTACCTCCTCTCCAGCATAGTAGTTTAATGGAGCAAATTGAGTCAAAACTTCATTCAGAGGGTCAAATGGACAAAATGGATTGTTCCAGACTTCCAGGTAATAAAATAGACTTTTCCTTTCTGAAAAATTAGAAATCAAATCAAAAGTCACAGATTAAGCTACATTTGCACAGCAATACTCTATGTAGAATAGTTATCTGAAGAAGCAAAGAAAGACTTACATTATCGACATATTTCAAATGAATATATCTAAAGAATAATGACACGTCCAAATGAATAATATACGCCACCTGATGGCATCTCTTTTACAATTTGCAGATCTCGTATGTGCGCAATCTTGTGCCAGTCACAACCGCCACCTTTCTGACATCGTTTCACCAGCACAGGGTTGCATTCAAGGATATGTAGAATATCTAAGCAAGAAGGTAGATCTGGAAGTGACTGGATCATCATAGCTTTCTCCAGTTCAAATACTTCGAGGGAAGTGAGACAAATCATGATTGGTGGTAGAAACTCCAGATGAGTAGCATCTACCACTCCAAGACATTTAAGGTGGCTGCAGTTTTGCATCAACCATTCCACTGGTAAACATCTACCACTTTCATCAATTGTCAGATATTCAACTGAGTTGACTCTTCTCAGTGGCTCCCATTGCAAGAGGAATGAATTGCTGATTCTCAATTTCTCTAGTTTTGCAAGTTGCGGAGGACAAGCATAAGTGCCTTGGGAGATATCGGAGGCTTGAAGCACTTGCTCTGTTAGAGTGCCAGGATGCTTCTCAAGCTTGTCACATCCAACAATGACCAGCTCTCTGAGGGAAATGAGCTCTTCTAGTCCATCTAAAGCAAGAAGTTGCCTGCATTGCAGAACTTTCAATTCCCGTACATTCTTGAGAGTCGTGAACACTTCGGAAGGAAGGGTTGTTATCGCACAATTACGTAACTGCAGAGTTGTAAGAGAAGTGAGAGCAGCATTCACATAACCACTGCACGAATTAATGGCGGTTTCATTGACAGAAAGTGGCGAATAGCAGATATTTGTCTGAGGCGCCATCAGGTCTGGACACTTCTCCAGCCTTAAGAATTTTAGAAATGGGAGAGTCTGCAACCAAACCATTAGGAAATGTAACAAATTTTCACAATCTGAAACATATAATTGCTTCAGAGCAAAGAAATAGTACTCCTGTTTCAGATTTGGACAGCAGGAGATCCTCGACCATGATGAATTTTGTGGCCAAGCTGTTCCCCTTGGCTGATAGATTTTAGGAAGATTCGTCAGGCCAATATATTCTATTGAAACATAAACAAGAGAAGACGGTAGAGCTGGTATATTTTTCAGCACCTTGCAATATAAGATAATTAGCGTCTCAAGCTGAGGGAAAAGATTCATGCCCTCTATTTCAGCCCAGTCCTCTAGCGCAGGAAAGTTTCGAATAGATAACAACTGAAGAGATCGGAAGCCAAAAGGCTCCTTGTGTCCATAAAAAGACTTATCTATTATTTTAACCGCAGGCATATCTTTTAAGCGTAGGTATTTGAGTGAAGGTAGGCCGCCTAGAGGTGGAAGGTTCTGCCATTTAACACAATGGTGAATGGAGACGTACGTCAAGTGGCTGATCAAAAGGTTATCCATCCAACAAGGAGACCTAAAACCACCATATCCTGTAATCATTAGACTGGCAAGATTTCTGTGAGGTCGAAGATTATCAAGATACTCTTCCTCTGTTTCTGATTCCCATGGTCGGCTGTCATCCCAGATTAGTGACAGCACAGTGAGATTTTCCTTTTCAGCCAGGTTACCCTGTTTAGCTTCTTCCACATTTTCTTCATGAATACCATGTATATATAAATAACGAAGATCTTTTAGTTCCTTGAGCTCACTTATTTTAACATCTCTGTGACTAACACTGAGATCTTGAAGGCACATCAATTCTCCAATATGAGGAGGAGGTGCAGTCCAAACAGCAGTATAGCATAGATTTCTCAGGTTAACTAAATTGCTGAGCCGACAAGGTTCCCACAAGCAATTGCTTATTCTTATAGTCTGGAGATGATATAAGTTGTATACAGAAAGAGGAACATTATCACCATTCATCAGTGGTGAGATAGACAAGTAACGGAGATGCATTAAATTATCAAATAGATTTGGCAGCTTGATGCCTTTCTCAAATGGTATGTGCACCTGCAGAGCTCGTAACTTTGTAGTTTCCTTTAAGATTTTCTCCAGCACATTCCATCTATCTTTTTGCACTGTTCTTTTATCAAAGGATATGAGGAGAGTTCTTAACTTCTTAAGCCGAGAGAAATCTGTGACCAATGAATGATTTTCCATATAAAGTTTGAGATGGCGAACTGTTCCTGGAACAATGCCATACTTAATGGTGGATGCATTAGCACATTCTTTTCTTGAAACTGCTCTTGCTAGCTCATGCAATAGATCATGCATCACATAGTACTCGTTAGAAGGATTCCTTTCATCATCAAAGACTTGCAGTACATTGGACTTGCGATATCTCACTTCAAAAAAAGATTTCCTTATCAATATGCCCAAATAATACTCTCCAACATCCTCCAGACTCGTGAATTCATCCACAGTCAGCTGGATCAGTCCTGAGCCCATCCACAGTTCAATCAATTCAGCCTTTTTGAAGCAGTAATCTTCATTGAATAAACTGGAATATCTGAAACAAGCCTTCAAACCGGGGGACAGATGCTGATAACTTAATTTAAGAACCATGCTCGATATTGCAGATATTTTTTTTAAAGATTTTATCCCATGATCTTGTATCCAAAGTGCTGTTCAAGAGTCCTCCCATGACCTTGGCTGCTAACGGATTTCCACTCAATTTTTTAGCAATTTTCATGCCAATTTCTTGCAAGTTCATATAATCATCAGGATCTACTCCAGAAAATGCATGCTTGTTGAAAAGTGCCAAAAGATCATTCTTCTGTAATCCCTCTAGTCTTAATGACAAAGTTCCTCCCCCAATTACCCTTTTGACGGTGTCTACCACTGATTGCATTCGAGTTGTCAACAGGATTTTGCTTCCCTTTTGACCAAATTTTAAAGGAGCCAATAACTTCTCCCAGTCAGCGCTTGTTTCATCGTTCCACACATCATCAAACACAAGCAAAAATTTCTTCCCGCTCAACTTGTGTTTCAGGATCTCTTGAAGTGTATTCAGATTACTAACATCAGTACCACTTGTAGTTATTTCTTGTATAATCTTCCTTGTTAGAGCACGGACATCAAATTTGTTGGACACACAAACCCACATAGTGCGATCAAAGAACTGCTTCACTCTTTGATCATTGTAGACTGCTTGTGCAAGAGTGGTCTTGCCTATGCCACCTACACCCACTAAAGCAAAAGGAGTGATGCTGCAGGACCTAGAGTTTTGATTTTCACCCCCTTGCTCGATTAACCACTCAACTATCTGGTTACTCTCGGTATCACGCCCAATAATAGTTTCCTCAATCAAAAAGGAGCTAGTCTCACGAGGATCAACAACATCCTGATGATGGCATATGTTCCTGAAACTACTAGAACCAAGGTGGTCCACAAGTAGAATGAAACACTCCACACCAGCAGCAACTTCATCAAGTTTCCTCATGGCATCTACCATTCTCTTATAAGTACCGACCTTAAAAGTGGTATTGAATTGTTGGACAAATAACCTTTCACAGTTGTATATAGAGCTGCTCACCTTGTTGCCCCTAGATTTTAGTTTTTTCTCAAGCTTGTAGTACTCAACTTCATCAAGCACATCCTCAGCCTCCTCAACAGCATCTCTGAGCTGCCAAAGCCATACATCAAGCGCCTCGCTCTGGTCCTTAATCTGGTCCATATCAACAGCATCAAAGACCATTTGGACATGTGGAAGAGTCCTCATAAGCCGTTCCTTTACCGATTTCATCCCCTCAGCCTTTGTGTACTTTTCCAAGTAGTCAAAAGATTTGCGAACTATAGTAGAGATGGCTGAGGCAGCCACAGTCTTACCAGCAAAAGCCAAGGCCATGTTTGGAGTCTTGGAGTGGAGGCGAAGGAAAGCTAAAAGAATACTGAAGGGTGTGAGAGCTTCCTAGCCATGGGATGTGAAAACTGACCTGCACCATACAAGAGCAGGTTCTAAATAAACTCACTATAACTTCTTTTGAACAGTTATTGCAAGCCCAACCAAAGAAATCACTTCACTTCTGTCGTTGCATTGTGGAAACTGCAAACTACTCCCTCCGTCCCTTTTTGTTGGTCGTCAAAGAACAGTATTTCCCCTCACAGACACGCTTTCCGGACGACCATCAATAAGGGACGGAGGGAGTAGAACCAAAGATTTGTATATTTACACTCGCTTTAATTTACTGACAATGATGGCGTAGAATAAGAGCAAACCATTGTACTGTCCTCGAAATTGTAGTGCTTCCAGTTCCCCATTTCCAAGGGAATTGTTTTAGCCACTAGTAGGGCGACTGGGAAAGATGGGTCTGGTACTGGGTCAAATTGAAAATCAGCAAATTGCAGTACCCTTAAATAACCACAAGCAACATTTCTTGTTTGCAGGAAGCTTAATTGTACACTGGACATGTTTATAAGAGGTCAAATAGTCCCTGAAATTACGCATCTATAATTTCGAGGATGGGTGATGGTGTTACCGCAATTGCTTGAAATTTGGATAAACACATTAGCACACATGCACATCACAATATATCACCAAAGTCCTCAACTCCTCATTCGTGGAAACTTTTAGCCGCTGTGCAGGCTACTGAGCAAAGGGGATCTATTGCAACTGTGTCTCTATACACAGAATGAAATGTTGCTTCGATTTGGGGATCAATCAATTAACACCAGACGTTTCCTACGAAAAGACGAAACAAAGATAATCCTGGAACTAATTGCATTACCAATATGAGCAACTTCATAATTCCTACAGTATTATGAGCAGAGCTGGGAGCAAGAATGTGACAGCCCAAGAGGACGATGCCTTGCTAAATGCTGCTGGGAATTCGCTAGAAGGAGACAAAGTTATGAGATGCTTGACTGCGAAAAATATTCGCCATTCCTATCCCATCCACCACACAATTATTCCTCCCATTTCCGTGTTATTTGGGATTGACCCGTCAGTTGGCCGGGTCTGAGACTCCCAATCTCTGATTTTTAGTACAAAAGCTGGATTATTCATGGATGAAAAAGACCTTGCCAGAAGATGACCAATCCTTGCGTACGACGTGCGATTTTTTTTTTAAGGAACGTGCGAGTGCGAGTACCTGTTATGTCGCCGAGATGGCTCGCCGTTCTTGACGGATGGGCTGGATGCCTGGATCCGTCCAAAGCCCTTTAGGATCAGAGCTACCTCCGTCTACAACGGCCACCTCCACCGGCGGCCATTTGTTGCAACCGACGAATGGGCATGTTGAGGCCATGTACCGTGTACGCCAACGTCCTGTTCGTCTGGCTTATCAGCCACCAGCCAGCAGTACTTTTGTCTCAGAACAAATCAGTCACCAGCAACCAGCCAGCAGTACTTTTCTCTCAGAACAAATCAGCACCAGCCATCAGCCACCAGCCAAACGAACAGGCTGCAAGGCCGCCGGCGAGACGTGGTGTAGCGGCAGCGGACGCCGGACAAAGCCGCTGTGCAGTAGAGGGATTGAGGGAGCCGGGAAGGGGAAGGGGTGGCCTGGAAAATGTACCGTGTACGCGACGTTTAGGCCTATGGCCCAAACTACCCATGGCTAAGTCCAATAGCATAGGCAAAACCAAATTTGCCTCGTGCTAGGCTACTGTGCATCCTTGGGATGATCTCCAACAGATGATGCAGCGTGCGAGCCAAACTGCTTATGGAGGAGAGAATTGCATCTCCTCTCTCTTCGAAGGCATCTGACTGTGCGCAGCAGAAGGAGGAAGAGGCGGGTGCGCGCGGGAGAAGAAGGTCGTCACGCCTGTCGTACGGACATCCCTGGGCCCACTACTCAGGTGGGTACTGGGACCGACTACTCCGTGAGCCCCTGGGACTACCCGACTTGAGCTGCACGGTACCTGTTGGCGTGGAGCGCAAGGCAAACGGAGGATTAGTACTCGGTTAGCAAGCTATACATGCCCGGATCCATGTAGAGTACTCCTAGCCGCACACGACTAGTACTCCTCTGGCAAACCGACTTGTAACCCTGCCTCCCGGACTATATAAGGCGAGGCAGGGACCCCTATCTCATCAATCCGCATCATCTTGTAAACACATCCAATCAATCCAGAGCTACGCAGCATATAGGACGTAGGGTATTACGCACCTCGCGGCCCGAACCTGTCTAAATTGTGTGCCACGTGTCTCTCCTTCGAGTTACCGATCTCGGCGAGGCCACATTCATCTACCTCGGGTACTCCCCTTGGTAGGTTGCCGGTCTAAAACACTAACAGCTGGCGCGCCAGGTAGGGGATCTCGCCGAAGATCACATGCCGAACTCGACGGCTTCAATCGTCATCAAGCCAACCGCCGCCTTCAATCGCGGCGATACCTTCGTCTTCGGCTCCTGGGTCTGCACCGCTGACGGCACTGGATCGTTCCAGCGCTACCTCACCATGACTCCGGATCCGGAGACCGGGCTCGTGACGCTTCCCAAAGCCGTCACGGGTCAACTCGTCGAAAAATTCGACGAATTTTCGCTCTACGAACAAGTCGCCGACTTCGAGCTTGGATCCGCCTCCAACTCGAACTCGACGTCGCCCTGGATCGTTTCATGCGAGCCGGCTCCCGAGCCATCGTGTGAGACAGTCCCCCTTCACGAGTACTTCCCATACGGTCTCTGCAACGCCAGCAGGGTCCACGCGGAAGCTCTCGCCGCACGCCGGGCCGGCAAGGAGATCGCCTCCGAGTACTCCTCGGACTCCAACACCGCAACTGGTTACTACTCGGACTCTTCCTACGAGTTCGACTTCGGATCGGACCCAATCGAGCCCGAGTCCGAGCTCAACATGATTGAGGAACCGCTGTCAGGTCCTGCCACTGGCCTGGTCATTACATCTACTCCCGCCGGCAGATTCGTCTACTGGCCCGACCGCAAGCCCGCAGACCTGACGGACGACAACTCACGCTGCGTCGCCTACCTCGATTCACTCCCCTTCCAGGAGGGGACCCCGCTGGCTCTAAACGACGAGCACACTCCCACCGAGGTGGCGACCACTAACTCCAGTCTCTGCACTCCCGACCGTGAAGTCTTCATGGCGGCCGAAGATGCTGGGACCTCGGAAAATCGACCCGACCGGTACCTCGACGACATCTCAGAGGATGAGTTGTCCGCCAACGCACCTCCGAACGAGACCCCCGAAGACAAGAACATCCGGCGTGACCGCAACAGGAAGCGAAACGATCGACGCAGACGTCTCCGGGAAACTCTCCCCATCCGGAACCTCAATGAGGCTCTGGAGCAAGTTGCCAACCGGGTACACACTACTCCTGAGCAATGCCTGATGTCTATCACCACGATAGCACGACAGGCCCAGGGGATCCGTGCAGGCGAAGTCATCGCTAAGCTCGCTGAAGATGCCTACTTCATGCGGGTCGACAACAGGGTCGCCCAAGTACCCCTCCCCCCGCCGGAAACCACGAAGCCACTAGCCGCAGCCCGGCAGATGGCGGACGCAACCGTGTCTGTGGTGAACACCAGCCAAATCCCAACCGCTCTAGGGCCTCGGCTGGAGGACCCTCACAGGGCGGCATCAGCCAGGGTGGCACCGGAGGTAGTCGCGGTGGCAGCGGTGGTGGTGGCAGTAGCGGCGGAAGTTCATCCCATGACGCCGGCAGAAAAGCTGGTGGCGGTGGCGACCGCGGAGGCCGAGGCCACGCGACTAGCCACGCCACCGGCAACGCACGTGGCGGCTACGACGCACGCCACAGGATCGACGAGATCCGCCGCAAGAAGGCTACTGAAGCAAGCGACAACGACGGCTTCCCCGCCTACTCTGCACGGATTCGCAATCTGCTCCTTCCTGAGAAATTCAAACCTCTCGAGATCACCAAGTATGACGCGAAGCAAGACCCAGTTTAGTGGCTCAGGTGCTACGCCTTGGCCATCAAAAACGCTGGTGGCAACAATGACGCAAAGTGCCTCTTATTCCCTTTCTGCCTGGATCAAGCTCCACTCACGTGGCTCGAGTCACTCGAAAAGAACTCGATCAACAAGTGGGACCAGCTAAAAGCGCAGTTCACCAGCAACTTCGCGGGCGCCATGGGACGCTCGGGTACCCGCATGGACCTGGCAATGGTCAAGCAAGAACAAGACGAGACACTTCGCCAGTACATGCGGCGCTTCTTCGACAAGCGCGCGACCGTAGTCGACGTCACCGACAAAGAAGTCATCGACCTCTTCCAAGACGGGCTCTATCACCATCGCACCTTCGAAGACTTCGGTCGCCGCCGCCCGAGCTCCATCACCAAGCTCAAGAACATGATCACGTCATGGGCCGACGAAGAGGACAAGGCGAACGCCAAGTACGACTCCATTCGCGGCAAGAACAAGAGCAACACGGGCAACAACAACAACAACAACAACAAAGATCAAGGGGGTCGCCACAACAACTACTCGAGCTTCAACCGCAAGCGCAAGCCAGACAACACAGTCGCGGCTATACAGCGCCCTGCGAAGGACAACTCGAAGAAGACCTCAGGCGGCTTCAGAGACTTGCTCAAAGAGAAGTGCCCGTGGCATCTGGATGGCAATCACACCACCGAGCAGTGCTATCAGCTCCGGCGAGCACTCAAGGATACTCCTGACCCACGGCCTCCTCACGACAAGAAGGGCAAGAAAAAAGTCGACGAGGGCAACGGCGACTTTTAAGAACCTGACAAGACGGTGAATGTCCTATTCGGCGGACTACCCACCAAGGGGTCCCAGAAGGCCACCCGACGCGAAGTCTTGAACATTGAACCAGCGGTGCCGACACCTCTAAGGTGGTCGGAGGTACCCATTACCTTCTCCCGCGCGGACCAATGGACAAGCTTCTCCGAGCCAGGACGTTTTCTACTCGTCCTAAAACCTGTAGTCGCGGGCTCCAGACTCAACAAGGTACTCATCGACGGCGGGAGCGGACTCAATGTCCTCTTCACCAAGACCTTGAAGAAAATGAAGCTCGACATCACCGACATGCTCACCAAGAGCGCGTCACCCTTCTACGGCATTGTCCCCGGTAACGCGGCTATTCCACTAGGCTCAGTGGTCCTGCCAGTTACTTTCGGGGAGGCAAGGGAGAACTACCGCACTGAGTACATCAAGTTCGAGGTTGCGGACTTCGAAACCTCCTACCATGCCATTCTCGGCAGACCAGCTATCGCCAAGTTCATGGCGGTACCCCACTACACCTACTTGGTACTCAAGATGCCAAGTCCTGCCGGAATACTCACGCTACAAGGGGACTTGAAGATCTCTTTCGACTGCGACACCGAAGCCGTGGAACTCGCAGCGACCAACCAAGTACCCAACGCAATGATGGAGATCTTCGCTGCGTCCAAGAAGCTTGCCCCAACCGAACTCGAGATACCCGAGAAGACCGACACCGCGAACAAGCCTCAACTGTCGGAGGAAGTGCAGGTGAAGGCCATCGACCTCGGGACGGGCGACAGCAGCAAGACCACCATGATCGGCGCAGGGCTCGACTCGAAATAGGAAGACACGCTCGTCAGCTTCCTTCGGGCTAACCGAGACATCTTCGCATGGAAGCCAGCGGACATGCCAGGGGTGCCCAGGAGGCTGATCGAGCACTCACTCAACATCGACCCTAAAGCTACTCCCAAACGACAACACCTTCGCCGTTTCACCGACAACCGACGGGATGCCATCAAGAAGGAACTCGCCAAACTACTCGCGGCGGGCTTCACCCGTGAAGTCTTCCATCCTGAGTGGCTCGCCAACCCCGTCCTCGTCCGCAAGAAGAACACGAACGAGTGGAGGATGTATGTCGACTACACCGATCTCAACAAGCATTGCCCCAAGGACCCCTTCGGGCTACCGCTGATCGACCAAGTCATCGATTCCACCAGATCTCAACAAGCATTGCTCTACTTCCTCAACTGCTACTCCGGGTACCACCAGATCGCTAGGAAGAAGACCAGGAGAAGACCGCGTTCATCACCCCGTTTGGCGCTTACTGCTATACGACAATGTCGTTCGGGTTGAAGAACGCCGGCGCTACATACCAGCAAGCTATCCAGGCCTGCTTCAAGAAGCAGCTCAACAAGAATGTCGAAGCCTATGTGGATGACGTGGTTGTCAAGACCGGAAACTCCGATACGCTCATCGCCGATCTTGAAGAGACTTTCGCATCTCTGCGAGAGTACCAATAGAAGCTCAACCCCAACAAGTGCATCTTCGGCGTACCATCTGGGAAACTACTCGTCTTCATCATCAGCCATCGCGGCATCGAAGCCAACCGCAAGAAGATCTCCGCCATCACCAATATGAAAGCTCCAACCTGCATCAAGGATGTCCAGAAGCTGACCGGGTGCATGGCGGCCCTGAACAGATTTATCTCGAAGCTTGGAGAACGGGGACTACCCTCCTTCAAACTACTCAAGCACCAAGAGAAGTTCGTATGGACCGTGGAGGCTGATCAGGCTTTGGCGCAGCTCAAAGACTTCTTGTCAAAGCCACTGGTCCTCATGGCTCCTCGTAAAAAGGAGCAGCTACTGCTCTATCTCGCTGCGACTACTCATGTGGTCAGTACTGCCATCGTCGTCGAGCGGCAGGAGGAAGGCCACGCCTACCCAGTCCAGCGACCAGTCTACTTCGTCAGTGAGGTTCTGTCAGAGTCCAAGGCACGGTACCAACCGGTCCAGAAGCTACTCTATGCAGTACTCATCACCTCGCGGAAGCTACGACACTACTTTCAGGAGTACTCGATTGTCGTCATCACCGACTACCCGCTCGGTGACATACTCCGCAATCAGGATGCTACTGGAAGAATCTCCAAATGGGTAGTCGAACTCGGCGCCCTCAACATCGACTTCAAACCACGTACCGCTATCAAGTCTCAGGCACTAGTCGACTTCATGGCAGAGTGGCGGGAGAATCAGCTACCAACTCCAACCGAGCGGCCAGAACACTGGGTGATGTACTTCGACGGTTCACTCAAGCTTGAAGGCGCAGGTGCAGGAGTACTCCTGATCTCTCCAAAGGGCAAACAACTCAAGTACGTCCTGCAGATCTTTTGGAAGGTCTCAAACAACGAAGCCGTGTACGAAGCCCTACTCCATGGGCTCCGCCTCGCAATCTCATTGGGCATCAAGCGGCTACTAGTCTACGGCGACTCCGCAGTGGTCATCAACCAAGTCAACAAGTCTTGGGATCGCAACAAGGAGAACATGGACGCCTACTGTCTGGAAGTCCGCAAGCTCGAGAACAAATTCTATGGTCTCGAGTTCCACCACGTCGTCCGCGACAACAATGTTGCAGCGGACGTCCTGTCGAAGCTTGGTTCTACTCGCGCGCAAGTACCTGTCAGAGTCTTCGTCCACGAGCTTCATGCGCCATCCATCCCGGAGCCGGCGCCAACGACCACTGACCCTGTGCCACCACAGTCCGGTCAGGAGGTCATGATGATCGACGTGGACTGGAGACAACCCTTCATCGACTACATCCGCGAGCAGAAGGTTCCTTCCGACAAGAACATGGCCGAACAACTCGTCCGTCGAGCCAAGACCTACGTACTAGTCGAAGACAAGCTCTACAGGCGAGGTGCCACTTCTGGAGTACTCATGAAGTGCATACCTCGGGATGAAGGCAAGGACATCTTGGAGGAGATCCACAAGGGCGTCTGCGGCAACCACGCATCTTCTCGCATGCTGGTGAGCAAGGCTTTCCGACGAGCTTTCTACTGGCCCACAGCTCTGGCCGACGCTGAAGAACTCGTCAGAAAGTGCCAAGGATGTCAATTCTTTGCCAAGCAGCAACACGTCCCGGCCTACAAGCTAGTTACCATACCACCAACCTGGCCCTTTGCCTGCTGGGGGCTCGACATGATTGGGCCTCTGCCAACTACGCCAGGAGGATTCAACAGAGTCTTGGTGGCCATCGAAAAGTTCACCAAGTGGATCGAAGTCAAGCCGGTCACCTGCCCAAAGGCTGACAGAGTACTCGACTTCTTGGATGAGCTCGTGCATCGCTACGGGCTGCCCCACCGCATCATCACAGACTTGGGTTCCAATTTCAACAACCATCAGTTCTGGGAGTACTGCGAGAACAGCGGGATCGACGTCCGGTACGTCTCAGTCGCCCACCCCCACGCCAACGGTCAAGTTGAGCGTGCCAACGGGATGGTACTCGACACCCTCAAGAAGCGATTGCACGACGCAGCTAACACCAAAGGAGGCAAGTGGATCAAGGAATTACCCAATGCACTCTGGGGGCTTCGTACTCAACCTACCAAGCCGACTGGGTAGTCGCCCTATTTCCTGGTCTACAGCTCCGAAGCTATTCTACCTGCTGACATGATGTGGGAATCCCCGGAAGTAGAACAGTACGACGAAGGCATCTCAGAAGACAGCAGACGGGTTGACATCGACAGCCTCGAAGAAGCCCGCTGCGCCGCCCTCGTCCAATCAGCAAGGTACCTTGAGGGTATCCGACGCTACCATGATCGCAACGTCAAGGAACGATCCTTCAACGTCGGCGATCTAGTCCTCCGTCGCATCCAGAACACGGACGGACTACACAAGCTCAGCTCGCCATGGGAAGGTCCCTTCTCAGTCTCCAAAGTGACCGGACCAGACTCCTACCGCCTCCAAACACTTGAAGGTGACAACATCAGCAACTCGTGGAACGTCGACCAGCTATGTCGCTTCTACGCATAGTCGCTCGACTACTCATCTACGGGTCCAGTCTATACGACTACTCACGGACTCTTCACTGTAAGCGGCCTCTCGGTCCTAGCACTAGTCTCCGGACTACTCTTCTCCAAGATCCAACATCAACGGCTACTAACGGATATTGGGCTGCTCAGAGCATTGAGGACTCTAGCGACGGTCAACAGACCATGTACTCTAGATCCAGCCTATACGGCTACTAACGGATCTGCAGCTGTAAGCGGCCCAAGGGTCCTAGCACCACCTAGCCGTAGGCGGCCTACGGGTCCTGGCGACTACACTTGTAAACGGCTCTGACCATCCAGGTGTACTCCTTCATCAGTAATAAAGATTGATTCTATTCAACTTCTTTACTGTGCCTTTCAGTCAGGCAGACTCTACCGAGTACTACTACTCATAACTTCTCCATGGTTTGGTACTCCGCGCACTTCGCTGCAAGTGGCGGCCACGAGTACTCATTTCACATACAAAACATGGACAACTTTCATTGATAATTCAAACAAGTCACTGACTACTTTGTTTGTTTTACAATTACTACTCTAGCTACCTCTACAGGTACATCTACTAGAGATTAAGCTTCTCCGCTACCTGCTCAGCAATGGGCGCCATCTCCTTGAGAAGGGTCTTGTACTGATCATCGCTACAGTTGCCGCAAGACCGCCGGCTACCACATCCACCGGTGCCTTCGGGAAGTATGACTTCATGTACGCCAGCACCTGGTTTGGGATAGATTTCGCCAGATGCTTGACATACGTCGCCAACCGTCCGGGGGCTTCCTTCAACCGGTCTACCAGTGGAGCTATCTTGGGTCCGCCCGGATGCGGCACCAGCAACCTTGCGATGGGCAGTGCGGCTTCCTCAAGCTCTTTCAGCTGGCCTCGAAGCTTCTCGCAGTCTTCATTGACCTTCTGCAGAGATTTATAACAATTGACAAGGTCACGATCTGAGGCTTCACGGAGCTCCATGTGCTTGATACACTCATGGTGCAACTGAGCGTATTCATACTCAAGTACCTCTCTTTTGTCGGTCTCACGATACACGATGTTCTTGAGGTCCGTCTCCGATGCCTTCAGCTGGTCAACCATTGCCTCAAGCTCTGCAGACAACTCAATTCAAGGTCAGACTACTCGCAAGTGTTTCAATAAGTACTCAGCACTCCGGTAGAAGACATACCTTTGTTCTTATGGCGTAGCAACTTGTTCTTCCGGATCAAGTCGTCCCTCTTCGCCTGCATCTCCTGCACCTCGTTATGGTACTGGGCGAAGGCGCCATCCAGCTTGGATTGGAGCAGAGCCGCATGCTTCTTTGACTTGTCTAGCTCCTTCTCCAGGCCTTCGGCGTGAAGAACTGTGTCGCCATACCCCTTCAGAAGATCAGATTTCTGACGGGACCGTTCCACCACATCCTGCGCAAGACAGAATCAGTCCATGAGTACTCAGTATTCAACAAAGAAAGATTACTCAGGGTACTCGCAACGTACCTTGACCCATTGCTCGGTGCGGTGCCATGACTCCATGCTCAAAGCAACAACGGCCGGGTTGACAAGGTTGTCCTCCAGCAGCTTAATACCCCCACGACTTGATGATGCCGCCTCTGGCATGGGCGCCGAGCGAAGAGGCGCAGCTTCTTCTATGATCGGCTCGCGGACGACTACTTCCGTAGTTGCCTCGGGGAGCGGATCGACCTGCGCTTCCGCACTCAGCTCGGGGGCTGCTGCTGCCGTTGCCCTGACAACCGGTTCTGTGGGCTCCGTCTCCACAGTAGCCGTCTCCATAGCCACGGCTTCTGGGATCGCGGCTTCCTCAGCTTGTGCTCCTACCAAGATGAGTACAAGAAGTCGATTTCAACGACTACGACTACTACGCGTGATGACTACCAGTGGCGACAGGACACATACCTTCGACCAAGGTGGCTTCTTCCAAAGTCGACTCCATCGCGGCTTCAGCTTGTGGCAGTGGCGTGGGTTCGCGCACCTCCGCCGAGCGGTCATCTCCATCGGCCGGAGTGCTGGCATCCCCACCATCCCACGACAAGTCCGTGGATTTCCTATTTCATGAAGTATCCAGTCAGCAATGCAAGATTAACGACTACTTCCTACTCGAAAGTTCAGAGAACTTACAGAGTTGACCGCACGACGGTCACGGTCGGAGCGCCAAGTATACTGGCAATATCAACTATGCCAGCCTCGCCACCAGTTCCAGCTTCAGCACGAGCCTCCTCTGGCTATTGTTCCACTACAGCTGGAGAGGGGCCCTGTCCTTCTTCGACCGACACCTGCGAATCTACAGTGCCGGTCTCTTGTTGTGCCGCTACTGGTACGGTTTCTTCAGTGGTTGGAGGTGGGCTGACACTCTTTTCAGCTCCCGCCCCCACCGTCTCCCAGACGTCCTCGTCGCCTTGATCAATGGGGTCCGAGGAGGGGATGTCCTGCAACAAGTCAAATGAGCTTGTCAGCACCAGACTACTCGTTGGCTGTACTCGACTACTCTAGTCGTGGTATTCACCTCTTGGCTGGTGATTTCAGAGATCTTCAGCTTCTTGACGGCGCATTTCCGCGCCACGTTGCACAGCCTCCTGGGCGGCGCCGGCAAGCTAGCCTCTAGGCTAGATGGTTTCTCGATGATCGGGCTGTTCGGCATCCCAGCTCGGCTGAACCTTGAGCGGAGTTGGAACCGCTGCTGCAGCGTCTCTTCATCCTCGTCATCAAAGCTGTCCTCGATGACGACGGCATCACTGCCTTCACCGACTTCGCAGTGCTCCTTCCCCTTGGGCTCCGCTTTCCCCTGCGCCTGTCCTTCAAGTCGCGGAGGGGAGGGCGGGACGGAGATGTACTTCTCCACATCATCCTACAACACCAAGCAAGCATGAGTACGACTACGTCAAGCAAATCAGTACACGGGGGTTTATGTCACGACTACTGACCTGGTTTGGCGGCCGTGCCGCAGAGTACTCTGGCACCGGGCACGGTGTGTACGGGGGCATATCCTTGAAGATTTTGCCCAGCCTCTCAACAAGGACGTCGTCCTCGACTTCGAAGCCAGGCATCCGAGACGTATCCTCGTCGCCGGTGTACTGGTACCCGAGGGTGTCTCGCGCCATCAGTGGCTGCACCCTCCTTTTCATAAAACTGAAGGCCACGTGCTCGGCCCTCAGTCCGGCCTCCCGCAAGGCCTTGATCTTCTTCAGCAGCGGGGGTAGTTGGATACCCTCTTGCATGGTGGGCTTCGTGTTCCACTACGGCGCATGCTTTGGCTGACGCCCGCTCGGCTTCGGCAACTCAGGGTGGTGGTTACTGATATAAAACCACTTCGCTTTCCAGTCCTGGTTGGAGTCGATGAGTTTGTACAGCAGGTACTGGCCGGTGACGTTTTCGCGCATCTGAATCCCGGCGCCTCCGACTACTCGCGGGTCATCAGTGCTTGGCTGCGGCTTCACTCGGAAGAACTTCCGGAACAAGATCCAGTGGGGTTTGATCCCCAGAAAGGCTTCGCATAAGTGGACAAATATGGAGACATGGAAGATTCTGTTGGGGTTGAGGTTGAGGTACTCGATGCCATAGTACCTGAGCACACCCTTGAAGAAATCGCTGGCGGGGAGTGCCAGTCCGCGCTCTACGAACCGCGCGAACATCGGGATCTCGTCCGGGTTCTTCTCCATCGGATACGGATCGCCGGTGGCGGTGCGCCAGAGATCCATCTCCTTCTCGCGGAGGAATCCACTGTTGACCAAGGCAAGAAGGTCCTCGGTCTTCAACTTCGCCTTCTTCCACTCTTTCACCGGATTGGGGCGAGGGGATGCGGGCGGCGACGACGACGACTGGCCGGCATCTCCGGCTTCATCACGGCTCCTCTTCTTCGACGCGCCGGTCTTCTTGCTCTTTGCTGGAGACGCCTTCATCCTCCAAGTCACCGGAGTCTTCACTCGCATTCGCCCGGGGGCTGAGGAGGGGGCGGACTGCGGCGGCGGGCGCAAGTAGATCCAATCTACTTTGTGGCGGCAGCAGAGGAGCAAAGAGGGCAGTCTCTTAGATCTAATCTGGGGGAATGCTGTTGCTAAGGGTGAAAAACCCTAAGGGGTTCCCTGGCTATTTATAACCAGCCAGGAGGCTCAGATCTAAACAGGCAGATAAGGCGCCAGACGGGTGACTCAGCAGCAGCTGCCTGACTCTTCGATTTCCAGTACTCGACGCTCTCAGTCTCGGGGGCTCGACTACGTCAGATGGACTCAGTGGGCTACAAACTAGATCCCAGACCCACTCAGGACACATTATACAGTCAAGATGATCCTTCAATTCGAGAGAGAGTACTCGACTCAAGGCTCGGGGGCTCCGTGCCACGTGTCCTTCGGTTTTTTCTCCGGATTTTTCGGGATAAGATTGGCAGGACTTCAGATTGACCCTCAGCTTGAATCTCCGATTCGACCTAAGGCTCGGGGGCTACATTCCATATGGAATGCGATTCTCCGAATCGCATTTTCCATATGGTTTCTTCATCAAGATAACACGAGTACCATTGAAGACCTTCGAGGGAAGATCTCGGGGACACTTGGGGACTACTCGAGAAGGCTTCAAGACTACTCCAAGATCAGCTGGAGTACCTTCCAGCCTCGGGATAATTCAAGCATTCTTGAAGACTTTCGGCTTGTGGAACTCAGGGACGCTCAAGGACTACTCGCCAAGGTCATCAAGACTACTCGAAGACATCCTGCTCGACTACAAAGTACTCGGGGGCTTGTCGTACGGACATCCCTGGGCCCACTACTCAGGTGGGTACTGGGACCGACTACTCCGTGGGCCCCTGGGACTACCCGACTTGAGCTGCACGGTACCTGTTGGCGTGGAGCGCAAGGCAAACGGAGGATTAGTACTCGGTTAGGAAGCTAACATGCCCGGATCCATGTAGAGTACTCCTAGCCGAACACGACTAGTACTCCTCTGGCAAACCGACTTGTAACCCTGCCTCCCGGACTATATAAGGCAAGGCAGGGACCCCTATCTCATCAATCCGCATCATCTTGTAAACACATCCAATCAATCCAGAGCTACGCAGCATACAGGACGTAGGGTATTACGCACCTCGCGGCCCGAACCTGTCTAAATTGTGTGCCACGTGTCTCTCCTTCGAGTTACCGATCTCGGCGAGGCCACATTCATCTACCTCGGGTACTCCCCTTGGTAGGTTGCCGGTCTAAAACACCGACAACGCCCGCCTGAGAAGGAAGTCGCGCACCCGCTAGAAGGAGGCCGTCGCCGGGCGCTGGTTGACTCGAGGCCAGGCCATCTCCGCCGGGAGGAGGTCGCGCGCCCGCTGGGAGGAGGCCGCATCCCCTTCGGGAAGGAGGCTGCGTCTCCCTCCCACCCTTTCTTCAGGTCCAGAGTAGGTAGGGGGAGGCGGCGCCGGACACGGAGGGGAGGGGCGATGCAGGCACCTGTCGTCTCTCCCGTGCCGCACCGTCGTCGACCGCTACCCCTGTGACCCGAACGGCAAGAGGATGTCCCGCCGACTGGGGAGCAGAGGAGGTAGAGAGAGAGCGTTGTTGGAGGAAAAGTAGCTCCGCCCGCCACCGACCGACCTGCTGCCGCGAGGAGGTCCCACCGGCTGGGGAGTGGAGGCGAGCCGCGGGCCGAGCAGGGAGCTGGCCGCCCCTACATCGCGGTCGCGCCGGCCGCCCCCACCCCGACGCCGGCTCCCGCAATTGGCCTGTCCCTGCTGGCACCTTCTCCCGCAGCTGGCGACGGAGGGGATGGATGTGAATCACCATCATGCTTCGTAGGTTCTCTACTCGAGGCAGAGGAGCAGGGGGCACGGAGACGAAAGGGATGGATGCGAATACGATTTCCTTCTCTCTGTTGGAGACGGTGTCCGATGAAGGAGATTGCAAACACTGTTCGCGCGAGGCAAAGGCCCATTTGCATTCCATTTTTGCACTCCTTTGTTGGACTTAGCCTAACAAAAATCCAAACTAACTAGGTCCAAAACGGAGAGGTCGTGGAAGGTTTATTAAGGTCTACCTTCCGTCCCATGAAAAATGTAATTCTATTTTTTTATAGATTAGCGGTGGTATAAAAAGACTCTTTGTGGAATTGTTTTCAAATGTTAGAATTGCATTTTTTAGGACTGAGGGAGTACAAATTAACTCCCAAAAATATGGATTAATGGGGTAACCTCAGTAACAAGTTGAGATAAATCATCAGAAGGGTGTAGCTCAAAAGTTCAGTAATAAAAAGAATTATTGCTTATTATATGAGTGAACCAAACAAATTTGCACATGATGTAATACTTCCTCCGTCCCATGAAAAGTGCAATTTTATTTTTTCTAGGACAGATTAGTGGTGGCATGAAAATACTCTAATAACCTCATTTGTTGGTCATATGCTAATTAGATCTATTTTCTAGGATTGCACTATTTTTTTTCAAAAGCTAGAATTGCACTTTTTGTGAGATGGAGGGAGTAGTAAATATTAGCCTCCACATTGTGATGTGCTGGACGTTGTTTTTTATTATTATAATGACATATGCTCCTTAGTCCTTAGCTCAAACTCCTTCAAGAATGACATTAAGAGCAACTCCAACAGTTCCCCATCCCAAGTTGTCATTGTTATTTTTTTGGCAAAAACAGAAAAAACCTTCTCCAACAGTTCCCCATCTCAAGTTGTCATTTATCCCAAGTTGAGAAAAACCGACTCCGCGCATCCTTCCATATTAGAAGAGGTGGAAGGGTATAAAAATAATTTTATTTTTTCTCAGGATTGATGATTTAAAATTTCAAGAGGTGGAAGGGTAGAAACATAATTTTGTTTCTCTCTTAGGGTTCCTGATGTAAGTTAGATCAGAATTTGGCAAGTGGATTATGCCAAGCTGTTGGAGATGGACTCTTTTTTTGTCATATCTTTTTAGAAGTTGGCAAAACAAAAGATTTGCCAAGTAAAATTTGGCAAACTGTTGGAGATGCTCTAACAAAGGAGGTTTGAGTACTCCCATTGTCCCCAAAAGAATGTCATTCTAGAAATTTTTGGACAGATTATTGAGGAGGTAAACTAATTGATTGTTGCATGCCTACATGCGGCATGCACACATGGTAAATTAAGTAAAACGATATGCTTTTTGAGACAAATTTCGAATCCTAAAACGACACGCTTTTTGGGGCGGAGGGAGTAGATGAAAGAAACAAAGTCTCTAATTTAATTGGGATGCATGTGACATTAACATGCAAAGTTTAATTTTTGCAGTTTCATAGGATATACATACCATTTAATTGGAATGCATGTGATTGATTGTGATGAGAGGAAATAGAAGTACTCAGTATCTAAGGGCACCCGCAATGGTGTCGTTAGGTACGTCGATAGTGATCCACGTCGGAGAGAGAAGAGGAGAGAGAAAAAAACATCGCTACGCTCAGCGACTCTCGATAGCACGCAAACCGATGCCACCCGGTCCCATCAAGACTGCTTCCGCTTTTCCGTGCCGAGCAGGAGCTTCACTGGCTCAGCCGGTGCCGCGGTCACCACGGTGGCGGACGCCGGCTTGGGGGGAGGAGGAGAGACCGCCGCCGCAGGCACCGTCGAGAGGGCGAGCTAGCCAGGAGCAAGGTGGAGGCCGGCGCGTCGATGCCGAGCTTCCTATTTTTCCTACTCGCCGAGGCGGAGCAAGGGCGTCGTCGTGGACGGCCTCAGTCGGGGCAGATCTTGCGTCGCGAGGCCGGGGAGGGGCGGCGCCGGGATGTCGGGCGAGGCCGCCGGCGTTGGGGACGAGGTAAGGGGAGTAGGCGACGCGGCCGTCGGCGCGGGCAGCTTAGCTTGCCGCCGCCGGCGAGCACACGACCGCTCAAGCCAGGGTGTGGAGACGAGGGAAGGGGAGCGGGCGACCTGGCTCGTCGTTGCGGGCGGCGCACAGGAGAAGGCCATGGTTGGGAGCTCACCGCACAAGAAAGAGGTCACGGCGGGGTCGTCAGGTCGCCGACGTGGTGCAAGCCGCGAAGGTCGGCAGACCTAGCCTGGCTCGGGGCGCGGCGGCCATGGCCGGTGTAACCGGTTCGGCTCCAGAACGGTGGTAGTGCAAGTGGGGAGGGCGGCGGCTCGCCGGCTCTGGCGAGGACGATGAGGCCGGGTCGGGAAGATGAGCAGAAAGGGAGGAGATGGATTAAAAAAATCATGACGCACGGACCCACAAAATAAATACTATAGCACATCTGTTGGATGACTGGTCTACAGGAACTGTCTATAGCTGATGTGTACATGTTATAGAAAGCAAATTGTCTACAACCATTGCTGGTGCCCTAATGCTAATTTCATAGTCTTGAAAACAGTGCACATTCTCTCTCATCTTACAATTAAATGCTGGACATAAGAAACACCAAAATTGAAATTGAGCACTGGTGTTTTCATCCATCTTCCTCACATGACTACATTTGCACCAAGTTATACCACAAAGGCCACGGAGTGCAGGCGTGCAGCCCGTCATACGAACTAGGGATGGCAATGGGTAGGGTAGGGTAAGGGTAAAGCATTTACCTGCCTGTTGGCATACCCGTCTATCTCATGTATACCCTTACCCTCCAAACGTAACGGGTAAGAATCCTTACCCTTACCCGCAGGGTACCCGCAGGGTACCCGTAGGGTAACAGGGTACCTGCAGGGTATTAACATAAACATGTCAACAAGTTCATATCCAAGAGTACAATAATAATTTTATAGCTAAATAAGTCTCAAACTTCACAATCACACACATATTGACATAGAGCCAGCAATTTTGGCGACTCAGCCGAGGAGGAGGTGGCGGCGGCGTGGGTTGGACTAGCACCGGGATCCGGCCGAGGAGGCAGCTGGCGAGCGGCGGGGCGCGGCTGCGCGGGGGTTGTGCGAGAGCGGCCGACGGGGCACGAGGGTTGTGCGAGCGGCGCTGGCTGCGGCCTGCGGGGAAAAAATCGAGTGGCGGCGTCGGGGGTGCTCGGGGGAGAGGCGGGACAGGTGACTAGGAGAGACCACGAGGCACAGCGTGGGCCACTGGGCCGCAGCGGGTGAAGGGGTGTGCTAGGATTAAGATATATGGGTCTAGTTGGGTCAAATAATTTTATGGGTTTCATTAGTGAGGGTACCCTTGGGTAACCCACAGGTAGAGTTTCGTACCCTTACCCTTGCCCGCGGCTAGAGTTTCATACCCTTACCCTTACCCGCGGGTAGAATTCTGTACTCGTACCCTTACCCAATAGGGTAGGGTACCCGCGGGTACCCTTACCCATGGGTAAAACTGTCATCCTTAATACGAACGTCGGTTTAGCTTTATTGGGCCGCTGATGATGCAAAGCCCATTGAAGTGTGAGATGTATATGAGCCATTTCGAATCGCAAACTATGCCAAGCCCAGCTTATCAAATCCAGGATGTGTCTCAAGGACTTTACTGCTCTGGTTAGAGATGGCAATGAGTACCCGAAACTGTAAGTGCAATCAAGCCCTAAGTGGGTTTTGGTGAGTTGAGTGACAACTTGATTAAATCTCTAACACTCTTGTAAAGCATGTGAGCAGGTTGTTGATTATTGATAAATGATATTTATGTGTAAGATCATGTTTTTGGCTCATATTGCAAAGATGACAAGGGTGGATCATGGCATTATACATGGAATGTATGCAAACTACTAAAGATGAATGTCATGAGTTGGTTAATGTGTTCTTCCCATTGGAGTCTATATAAGACATACAACAAGTGATCCTAAGCTAAAGAAAAGCAAATATAGAGGCATGATTATATATGGTACTTGGTTGGCCTCTCTATGTTGAGCAAAGCACATTGTGAAGAAAGGAGAAGCTTGTGGTATAAAAATGGGAGAACTAAGTCAAAGTTGAGTATGGCATCAAGGGATTTCACTATTGACACATGATGGAACTTGATGACCAATATTATGACTTTACCGAGTAAAACATCAAGGGATTTCACTATTGATACAACATGGAACTTGATGAGCTATACAATGAGTTCACCTAGTATAATATCAAATGGATTTCACTCTTACATCAAGTGGAAGATATCGACTCTTACAAAGAAGCTAGTTGCAAGACTTCAAATGTAGTGTTGACAAAGGTCATGTGGTTACCTCTATTGTAATGGATCTAAATGGAAGCTTGCAAGGCAAGGATGTTTGTTATCAATCAAAAGGACAATTATTTGAGTGGCATCTCAAATGGAATTCTCTCTATGGTGCAAGGCTTGACTCAATAATGGCAAGGATAAGTGATGAAGAGATCAATATGGCTAAAATGAGGAACTAAGCAAAGGCTATGGATAGCGACCATAAGCAAGGTGCTAGGGTGAAGTTGAGAGCGTCAAGGATTTCGAAGTATCATATCCAAGCCTACCGAGGAAAGTGATAAATTGCATCTAGTGTCATGATTGATAATTTGAAGTGACTCTAGAATTCAAAGTGATTGATTCTCTACTCTATGGAAGAATTCTAAGTCACTAGCTCAAGGTGGATATGCTCAAGCACATGCATCTATTTATATCTATAACATGTGCTCAGTTGGTATACAACATTGGAAGCCCTCGAATCATTGAAGATCAATTACCGGCGTACCTTGTTGGTTCAAGCTCAAGTAGATTAATTAGGGTTTATCTTTTATCTTGAGTTTAGGTATGCCGTACTATCAAGAGGGATGAATCATTGGTTGGACAACAAACATCAAAAAGTGCTCAAGTGAACCCATGAGAGTCTAACCCGTGAGATCAAACCTTAGTAGGGCTCTCTGGCCCAAACCGGTCTTTGGCAAACCGGTCTGACCGGTTTGGGCATTGACACCGTCAACGGCTAGTTAGTTTGAAAACCGGTCTGACCGGTTTGGCAAACCGGTCTGACCGGTTTTGTCTGACAGACTAACGGCTAGTTTCGTGGGAGTTGGGTATTTATACCCATGAGCTCTTCCTTGAGGGGTTGCTGGTCCTACACATTTCTAACACCTTCCTGAACCCCAGCTAAGCTCTCCCCAACCTCTCTAAGTGAGATTCAAGCCTTTAGTACCCTATTCTTGTGTTGGGTTGAGAGAGTGACTTGTGTGAGAGCTTTAGAGAGCTTTGAGAAGCCTTGTGAGCATCCCATACTTGAGCACTTGCTGATTTCGTTGAAGATCCTTTGAAGCATCTTTTACTCTTGGAGCTTTGCTCCTAGACGTCTAGAAGTCACTTGGAATCTCTCCAATCCGAGATTGTGGAAGCTCCAAGAAGTTTGTATTACCCCTGTGATTCTAGTGGAAACCTTCTCATCTCAAGGGTTCATTCTCTTGACTTGAGACCGAGATCAAGGGCAAGCCTTGTGTGACAAGCCTATCCTTGTGTGGATACCTCAACAACGTGGAGGTAGGCTAACCTTAGTGGTGAGCCGAACCACGGGATAAATCTTTGTGTCTCTTGTGCATTTACTTCATATATATCTTGCTTATTGTTTTATCTCTATCTCTAGCATATATCTTGTGCTTCCGCTTTGATCTACTTTGGTGTGCATGTGCTGTGTGCAGGGACTTCATTGATACTCTTGGAAACACCTGTGGAAGTCCTACACCAAGTTTGGTTTGTGCTAGAACTCGTAGAGGGTATATACTTGTTTGTTGGTTTGCTGCCTAGCAAAACCGGTCTGACCGGTTTTGGAAACCGGTCTGACCGGTTTTAGTACTAACAGAGGGTTGAAGTTTTTAATAAGTGCAGATTCGTCTATTCACCCCCCCTCTAAACGACATCAAGATCCTTTCAGAAACCCGATTACCCGACGGGTTTTACCCGATAAGAAGCCGAGTATGGAAACATATCTCTACCCGCGAGTACACAAATGGGCAATATCATGTACCCGATGGGTAAGCGGGTGCGGGTACATACTACCCATACCCGCATACCCGCGGGTAAAATATACCCGTCTACAATATGTGATAAACTTGTAAATTTGCACATTGTTAGTGAAGAATAGCTTAATATTGATAACTAACTAATAATTTTATGCTTCATTAGACTATTAATTGGTTTAGAATGATAATTTATCTTTTTTATTCATTCCAATTTGTTGATATATGCACTTTCTCATGTGTTATGTTTTCAATTATATTAGATTACAATGGGTATGCTATCAGGTACGGGTTACCCGACGGGTAAAAAAACCCGCGCGGGTGCGGGTATGAACTTGTACCCGCATGCGGGTATGGGTTTTTTAACGGGTAGAGTTAGAGTTGACGGGTGCGGGTATAGAATAGTACTACTCGACGGATTTCTACCCGTTGCCATCTCTAGCTCTGGGGAACGAGACAACCTGCAATTTACTGCCAGATCGAAGCTCACGCAATTTCTACACAGTTGGATTGAGACCCTCTGCCCTCAGTTTAATTCAAAATTACTTACTGCTTTTATATACACAATATAAAACTTGAAATTTTGCGTACCATTTAATTAAACTTATTTAGTCCCAAATATTTTACCAACTATTCAATCTCCAGACACTGCTACTACAACTCCCTCCATTCCGCAAAACCCGGACAACAAACTCCAATTAGTATTCGAGCAATCAACACCAATTAATTCCATTGGTACGGATGCGCTGGGCTGCTGAGTCCCCGAGGGCGACAAAAGTCATTCTACATCCCTATCTTAATTTTCAAGACAAATCAAGTCTTAATTATGTCATGATTAGACAACATCATGACAGATTAATTAAATTTAATGAATTTATTTCACATTTTCCGATCCATTTGTGTACTTATTTTCGTAATTAGTCTATGACGGCATTCGAATTGGTCGAGCAAGCTGGTGATAGGCTTTGATTTGAAACGAACAGCCCTGGGCCTATGCCTACAGCATGAGACCATTTTCAATTGCCAGTGATTCGTATTCGAGTTAAATTTGCTTCAGCTGCCAACACCACCAAAACCACTCCAAAGATGATGCCAAAGTTGAAAAATATCACATTGGAACGCGAAATGTGGAGCCCTGATGTACGCGGGCCACGATTTGGATTCGCAAGCGCGCGTAACGAAAGGGCACCCCCGGTTGTAGGGTTCGTCTCCCAGGCGTGTAACTGTGGCAGCTCATCCTCCCCAAGAGGGGTAGGGTGTCACGCTGCCACCTGACTTACACCTGGTGGATTCGATGATTTCACAAGCTCACCTCCCAATTCCCTCCCAATCGAGAGTAGAATCCCAAAATCACTACTTCCGAAATCCGAATCGAGAAAGAAAACCTCAGTGCGTGGCTAGGCTGCTACAGCAAACGAATCAGATCGTGCGAACGAGGTCGTTGGTCGATCGATCGATGGATATGTAGCAGCCGGGGCATGAGCGAGCCCAAATCGACAAGTAGCCGAGCCCGCCCGTGGCTGTGACAATGGCTGCCAGGAAGCGGCGAGCTCCGTCGGTGTCGCTGGGTATGGGAGGCTGCCGGGGAACCGAGACCGTCCCCGGCGCCACATCACCAGCTCGAACGCACCGAACACACCAACCAGAGACCCCACAAAAATCAGAAGAGTGAAACAAAAAATCGAGCTCCTTCGCTGAATAACTTCCGCGGGGTGGCGATGTGTCAGATCTTGACAAGAGCGAATCCGTGGGGGCAAGGAAACGCTCGGTCAGTTGATCGACGGGATCCGTGTGGCTGGCCTCAGTAGGCGCTCGGCCATGCTAACAAGCTCGGCTCCGCGCCGCTGAACCAGCAAACCCAAGCAGCGGCTCAGTACAGCGAAGGGGGGAAAGTAAAAGGAGACCAAAAGCAAAAGAAAGGGGACGGAATCCAGGAGCAGTACGAAGCAAAGCTACGGCAACACGGCTACCCGGCGAGCTGCAGCCGCCGGGCGTGTCTCTCCGCAGCCGCTCGCCTGCGACGGCGTGGACGGAGGAGGAGGAGGGGAATTGGGTGGGAACTGGGAACCGAGACGATACGAGTTGCGGCGCCGGTAGGCTATATGAAGAAGGACGGGTGGTGTAGCTAGGGTTTTCGTTCGGTGGGCTGGACCGAATAGCTGGATTGGGCTCTCATGGGCCGACAACTTCGGCTTGGGCTTTCTGCAACATGGGCCCATCCTAAGTATGGGCCACTCCCGCCCGCTCCAGCAGGGGATAGCGTTTTTTACCTACTGTTAGGACCAAACTGCCGGCCTCCGATAACGGTGTACCGGACCGGTTTGAGCAGTTATCGAAAAAAACGCTCAAATTCAAATTTTCAAACCAAACACTCTGTTCAATCATTTTATGGCGGTTTACCGAACGGTTAGACCGGTAAACCGGACCGGTTTGACCGGTTACCGGCCTATGGGAAAAAAAACTGACGGTTTGAAAATGGTTCCCTAGTGTAAAAAAATGAAAATTTTGGCATGAGCTATGCACAAATACCATAGGTCCATAAATGTTCATACAAATACACTGATACACCAATAAAAGTTCAACGTAAGAATAGAAAGACCCCCATTTCAGACACCATCTGGTACTCGGCGGTGGACATTTGTCGGGAACGGCCATAAGGAGTCCCCTAACTAAGGGGAAAACTACCCTCTTAAAACACAACCACGTCCAAAAGCGCCTCGCAAATTGACCATAACCTAACACATGGAAGGCCCACGGCCTGCTACAGTCCAGCGGCTCCCAAGGGCCATCTAACGAGGGCCCCGATCACCCTCTAGCCAATCTCCACTTCGCTTGAGGGTCGGGCACCCCGCGAACGGATCTCCGCCTCGCTCGAGGGTCCAGCACCCCTCGAGCAGGTTTCCACCTCGCTCGAGGGACCAGCACCCCTCGAGCAAATCTCCGCCTCGCTCGAGGCTTACTCTCGACCCACGGCGCCCCGCCTGTTTCCCCCGACAGGGCCATTAAATGCTCTGACTCGCCACGAGCATCATAGTCAAAAGGCGAATCCTCGCCACACCGCTCCACTGACACCGCCCGATAATCTGGCCCCGTCACTGTGCGGCCAACTCGGCGCTGTGCAGCCATTTCTGGTGTTGTACAGGCACTACACACGTACTATGCGAACAGGCCATGACACTGTGCCGCCTGCTCCCGTCCTTCCCCCACTTCGAGCCCCTCGAAAGGGCACGGGGACACCCTCGAAGAGTGTACGGGCGGCGACCAGGCTGTGACAATCCGCCCAGAAAAATACCGTACTATCGCCTAAACCAATTCACTTTGGTCATTAAGCGATAATAAAGTATCATCCCGTCGTTGGTTGTCGGGTCAAGCCCGGTGAAATCACTTACATAGCAACAAAGGATCGACAAATATGCATTAGAACTCACGCGAAGGCGAGTCCAGAGTACAACACATGATTAAAAATCTAAATCTGCCCCGAAGGGTTTAATTATTACAAACCGAAATACTTGACATGATAAACGAGGTTCAGAGTTCGAAAAACAGCGGAAAATTAACTACGCGGGGCGATGAGCATCACAGGAGGCCAGCCATGATGCCTTCACTCGTCGTCTTCCACCCACTCCAGCTCCCAGCCAGGTGGGATCTCTCTAGGCCACACATCACTAAAAGCATTATCTGAAATCAACAAAATTATAGCAAGGCTGAGTATACTAATACTCAGCAAGTCTTACCCGTCGGTGACAACTACGTCACCAAACTCTAGACATGAGAGGCTTTTTGGCCAGGGGTTCTTTTGCTAAAAAGCAACAAAGAGTATGTCCTTACTTTCAAAATTTTAGCTCAGATTCTAGTTGATTACTCTTTTTCTACATGAGCAAGCTATTGCAAGCATAAGTTGTGCAATTCAATTAATCAAACATAAATATTCACAAAGTTCCATCCTTAGGGATATCATGGCCAGTTGGATAAGTAGTCTCAGATAACGGTGAGAGGCCGACAACCGATTGATTTAAACCTTGTAAGGTAAACCTAAACACACAGTAGGGTGTACTCACCAAGAGCCCACCAACCAGGCGGTTCCCAAAACTCTTCAGCTCAGGATCAAATCTTACAGTCTTTGGTACAGACTATTTGCATACCCCGCAAGGCACCCAGAATCACACATGCACCACCGGTAGCTAGCCGTGAGACGCATCTCAAGATGAGTAATAGTAAGATCCCTCACCGCTTCATTAAGGTACTAGGCTTACCGGTCCCATTCCCGACAAGTGCTTAGTACTTTCAAACACTTAACCCACGAAAGCCATTGGACCGGAGCCCAGATCCCATGCTCTTACCACGTGAGCAATCCATTTATAACAATCTTATGATTCCAACATAAGAACCTATTCTCGCGAGTGACAAGCATCACTCGACTTGTAACGGTCCTATAGCATGGCAGCTATCGACCTAGCATACTAGTAAAGGACACGGGTACCTAGGGATCATGCATCTAGGGTTTCATTTCAACTCCTGAACGTAAATGCACAAACATCCATAGATAGTTGTATAAATTTCCAAAACACTTAGGTTAATGCACCGGGGCTTTGCCTTCATCAGCAATGTTAGCTTGGGGCTCCTCGGTGTCCTGAATCACTTCCACGTACTGCAGCTCCGCGTCAGCTCCTCCTTCCTCGGCTTCCGGCACGAGCGAGTAGTTACCGTCGGGAAGTTCTACACGGGATGCATATACAGGATTATTGTGTGGAGTGAGAGATTAATTATCACATCCAACTCTTGTTGGCCATATTCAACCACACACAGTTCATACTTTCATAAAGAAAAAGGGGGTGTTGGTGGTGGTCAACTACGATTGACTTTGATGGTGATTGTGTACACATCTAAGCAAATAACATAATTTACTTTCACAAAATAGCAAGGGTGGATCCTCAGCTCCTAAACATGCTACTCAACATTTTAATAAGGCTATTTAGTGAGCAAGGATGATTTTTCCCAATTAAGCCTATTATGAAGCTTATTTGAATTTCCAAAGCTTTTAAGTACAAAATAAATTATAAAAATAGTGGAAGGTGCATTGCAGGTCCTAATTACCTAAACAAAGCCACTGATCACACATGCACACTTAGGAGAGCTATAAATTAATTATATCATAAAAGACAAAATCTAGCTACCAAAACATGAGAAATGCATATAAAAACAAATAAACAACAAATGGATTCCAACTTTCTCTCACTGATACTCTGGCTCAAATCAAGGCTAGGAACACAACAAACACATCAAGAGCTACTCTCGATCTTGAGTTATGCATTTACATTGAAAATTAGGCATAAAACAAGATTAAATATTTTTATTAATTATAAAATCATGATTAATTCACCAGAGGTGCATTTAGGCATAACAAGATCACATGCAGAAGTTGAGCAAAAAAATCTATTTATTTTTAGCTACAAAAATCATTTGGATAGATTCAGCATAAATACAAAATAAATCATATTAAAAGATTTGCAATATAACTTTGTGCAATTTTTGGCAAAGCACCTAGAAATAGCATTACTCACAACATATCCAAAATTCAGGTACAGATCACTTGTAGATTTTGAACTACAGCAGATCTACGTTTACCTGATTTCTATTTTTCATGCAAAAACTATCACTAAGAAGTAGGGTCATGCTTTGTGAAAGTTGTAGGGTTCTTCACAAGGAAACCAACAAAATTGAGTTTGTATTTTTCTAATTTTTCTACGATTTGCTATAGATTTTACAAGAATCAGTCAAACACCAAACACTATTTAAGAATCTAATTTCCACCGAGGTCCCTGGAACTTCTTTCAGTTTCACAACCATGCCCTCGGTTTGCACTACGGCCCCTGGGAAGAAAACAAGGCTTACAATCAGGTCCTTGAGGGTGGCCGACGGTGGTCCGGCCAAATTCCGGCGAGCTCGCCGCCGTTCTTGGCCGGAGAAGCGGCGGGGGAGGTCCACGTGGTCACACGGACGCGATTGGTGGCCTGAGGAAGAGCGGGAACGGCGCCGGCGAGCGAGCACGGCGGCGCCCGACGGCTACGGCCGCTGGAGCGGCTGCTCCGGCGAATGGGCGGCGCGGACGGGGCAATAGGCGCTTGTGCCAGCTCTAGCAGGTCCTAGGGGCGGTGCCTTGATGGTCGAGCTGACGGGAAGCAAGCGGGCAGGGGTTTTCACCACGGCGGCGGCCATGGCGATGGCGGCGGAGCACAGGGAGGAGGTGGCGGCGCGTGTACGCGCGAGGAGCGGCACGAGACGGTTTTTATAGGCCGCTTCCCTTCGCGTCGAAGCAAGAGGGAGGGAGAAGAGGGACCCGGCCGGCGTCGGGGCGCGCGCGGCCTGGCCGGCGGGCGGCGCGGTGGGACGGGCAGGCTCGCTCGGGCTGCGGGCGGCCTCAGGAGGCGCGGCCGTCGTGGGGGACCCGGACGCCGAGGCGGCGAGGACGCCACGCGGCGGGCGCACGCGCGTGGGCGCGGCGCGCTGGAGCGCGGGAGCGCGGCGTCGCGGCGCGACGTCACCTGACTTGTTTTGTTTAACTGCGTTTGACCGGAATTAACTCCAAAAATTTGAACTAAAGTACACTAAGGTGTAAATGGCAAAGTTGTAGATCAAAGATCCCTCTACAACTTGTACAAAGGCTGGCCTGTGTTTTGATCAATGGTTTGAGCATGAACTGCAGGCAAAGTTGTTGTCTTTCATGGCACTGGTGAATAGTAAATACTGAGTTTGACTGAGATTTTCACTAATTTCCAGTCAAAATCTCAAATGCCGCCAATTATGAAAAGTGTGTCCCTCGAAAAGACGAACAACTTTTATATTGGCCGATTTTGAAGGGTTTAAGTGAAAATTGGAGAACGCGACAAAAGTTCTAGGCAAGGTCTTAGGGTCCAAGGGTTTGACTAGGGTTTTGACCCTAACTTTGACCAAGGTTAGACCACAAGTGTGTGTTGACTTGCTTAAGAGGATCATTAGTGATTGTTGGCTAGGTTTTCGAGGTGATGACCCAGGTTGACCAAGGTTTGACTAGAGTCAACAGGTTTGACTCGGTCATTAGCACTAATGATGCTAATTGAAAACCTGGGGCGTCACACAGGCGCACGACCCGGGCGGCGCTGTGGCGCGGGATACGCGGAGCACGTCTTGTCCACCATCCCCGGCACTGTGCGGCCATCCCTGGTGCTGTGGAGCCATTCCCAGCGCTGTGAAGCCTTGTGCCGACGGGACGTCGCCACGCGGGCCCCTGTGCGACCAAAGCTCTCCCATCAGCAAGACCCTCGAACCGACATATGGATGACGACCAGACACGGACGCCGGCCAGGACCACCCTCGAAACTGTCCCCAGACGAGCACATGAGCCGCCACGATGCCCGCGGAAGCCGGGATTCACCGTCAAGCCACCCCGGAGCCGAGGATCCGCCAGGACAACCGTCACGCCAGGAGCACTGTACGCCGGTACACCAACACTGTATATAGCACCATGCAACACGTCTGTAAGCCGCCTCCCCTTGGCCTATAAAAGGAGGAGGCAGCCGCCGAGCTGCGGGCATCCACTATCATCCGATCTCCTTTGCATTCACATTCGCATCCACATCACCTGATATTGGCACTTTGCCTCAATCATCTAGCAGGGACTTGGAGGCTTCTCCTTCTCTCCCGTCTTGCTTGTAGCCCCCCCTCTACAGGCACCATCGGTGCAAAGCAATATAGCGTGCACGCGCAATCTGCTGGGCGTACGGCCCCCCCGGCCGGAACTAGGATAAACCCGTGTCTCTGTGTTGCCATCTGCGCCGACCATCGAGAGGCTGATCACAACGTATCTTACTAGTTAGTGTCGGGACTAATCCTAACACCGACAATATCACATTGAAACCTCACACTCTAAGGAGCTCGGCCTTGTAGTCTTGCCAAGTTTGGCCCGTCCACGTCGATGTTGTCTCCCAATCCTGAACTAACATAGTGTAAGAATGGAGGTCTTCCCATTCGTACACCCATCGCGTCGGTGGCTGTGTGCTAATATCAGGTATGTGATAGTTAAAAGACTGCGAGTGCGAGGTGTCGCTCAAACCAGAGAAGAAGAGTACTGTGCAACCGCCTCCTGTCTCAACTTCTCTCGAGCCCGATCAGTAGTTACCTTCTTAGCCCTCTCAATGTCACGCTGAAAATACTCCCGCACATCTGGTGGCACCCCAGCCAAATGTTGTTTAAATCTAGTTGCATCACCTCCTCCTTTCTGAGACTTACAATAATTACATCGCCATCCAGAAGCAATATTGTCACCATGTTGCCATACAACATCTTGCGATCTGCATGACATTTTCTATCTACAAAAATGGACAAACAGAAACATATCAATCCCATAAATAAAATCTACGATTCTACGTTATTCAAATGTACTCCTAAATCAAACGTACCTAAGTGGTTAAATCAATCACACCTAAAAAATCTACCTGTATCATATATGCACCTTAATATTCAAATGTACCTAAAACCGAAATACACCTAAGACCTGACTCAAATGTACTTAAATCCTAAGTCATACCTACGTCCTAATACATATAAAATCAAATCTCAGCTAAATCCTCTATCCAATCAATCATAGCTACATCAAATCGTACCTAAATACCCTGAAGGGGGCAAACTCCGACTGACTTACCGCGCTGACCGGCCGGCAAACCGCCCCAAACGGGTGGCTGACCGCATCGGGCGGTAGATCAGCGCAGGGGGGAGGGGGGCGGCTTACCACCCGACTTTCCGCGGCCGGCGAACGACGCCTAGGGAGACGCTGCGGGCGCAGGCTGGAAGGGAGGGTCACGGGGATGAGGCGAAATGCCCCCCGGCCATGAACTACATATTTTGACAACCCCCCCCCCGAACGAACGGGCCATAGTGGGCCTTAGTGGGCCGACCCACTGTTTTTCTTTTTCTTTTTTCATTTAACTTGTAATGCCGGAAAACTATACTAAATGAGCGAATATTTGAAAATTTTTGACACCATTAGATTCGTGGCAACTTGATCTATTTTTAGGATTTTTTTAAAAAAAAATCCAAATTCAAAATTTTGAATGTGGCCGGTTACCAACCGCTGGAACCGTAACCGGGCCGGACCGCTTCCAGCGGTAACCGGCCCGGTTACGGTCGGTAAAAAAACCCTGCCAGGGGAGCCGTTTGGCCTTCTCGATCTCGGCGAGATCCACATCAACTCGCCACCTATTCCGTACCAACTGAGCATGCCGTTGCTGCCGCCGCCGCCCACACTGATGGATGAGCTCGTCGAGGAGGTCCTCCTTTGTCTCCCGTCGGACGACCCTATGAGCCTCGCCCGTGCCACCCTTGTCTTCCGGTGTTAGAACCGCATCATCTCAGAACCCTGCTTCCGCCGCATGTTCCGCGGCCTCCATCGGCCCCCGACACTGGGATTCCTCTGCAACTGTTGATGGTGAATTTCCGTCAACCTAGCCATGAGTTTACCTTCAGTGTTGGCATCAATTTTATATCTTATCCATTGGTACTAACCTCCTTGATATAGCAAGTTCGTTCGTGCATGTCGGTTTTGGAGTTTGATGTTTATGCAGGAATTTAGTGTTGAAAGCAAGACTTCTGGGTAAAGTTCATCAAGCACCTCATGAGAAGACCATGAAGCCCGGTACAAGTCAAGCAATGAAGTGAACTTGACTCCAAGAAGCCCAAGGACCAACCTGTGAAGACAGAAAACTCTGAGGACCTGAACAGAAAATGCTGAATCTTGCGAGACAAGGAGCTCTATCCAAACCGTGGAGAAACTGACGTCAAGGGCCCACAAGCAGAAGGAAGAACGTTCTAGAAGACACGGGAAGCATTGCCAGCAAAGGAGGCCGCGGGATGGGCCGAAATGGGCCCAGGCCGGCCGGCCCAGCCCATTTCGGGCCCCATTCGACGCCCCCTTTGACCTAGACGATCCTCAGACTATTTATAGTCCCCCTGCCAAGAGCCACACATCAACTCATTCGCCATTCGCCGCCGAGGAGCAGAGAAGAGAGGGACACCATTCCGGAGAGGAGAGGGTCGAGCTAGTTGTCTAGGGTTTCCCTAGCCGGCGTGGGAACCTTGCAAGGAAGACCATGTCGGAGTTCCAGGAGCTAGGAGCAGGATCAAGGTAGGATCCCGGTGGTGATTGTCGGTGTTTTAACCCGGCAACCTACCAAGGGGAGTACCCGAGGTAGATGTTTGTGGTCTCACCGAGATCGGTAACTCGAAGGAGAGACACATGGCACACAATTTAGACAGGTTCGGGCCACGAGGTGCGTAATACTCTACGTCCTGTATGCTGTGTAGCTTTGGATTGATTGGGTGTGTTTACAAAATGATGCGGATGAAGAGATAGGGGTCCCTGCCTCGCCTTATATAGTCCGGGAGGCATGGTTACATGTCGGTTTGACAGAGTCGTGTACGGCTAGGAGTACTCTACATGGATCCGAACATGTCTAGCTTCCTAACCGAGTACTAGTCCTCCGTATGCCTTGCGCTTCACACCATCAGGTGTCGTGCAGCCCAAGTCGAGTAGTCCCAGGGGCCCACAGAGTAGTCGGTCCCAGTACCCACCTGAGTAGTGGGCCCAGGGATGTTCGTACGACAAGCCCTCGAGTACTTTGTAGTCGAGTAGGATGTCTTCGAGTAGTCTTGACGGCCTTGGCGAGTAGTCCTTGAGCGCCCCCGAGTCCCACAAGCCGAAAGTCCTCAAGAATGCTTGAATCATCCCGAGGCTGGAAGGTACTCCAACTGATCTTTGAGTAGTCTTGAAGTCTTCTCGAGTAGTTCCCAAGCGTCCCCGAGTGCTTCTCTCGAAGGTCTTCAATAGTACTCGTGTTGTCTTGATGAAAAACCATATGGAAAATGCGATTCGGAGAATCGCATTCCATATGGAATGTAGCCCCCGAGCCTTAGGTCGAATCGCAGATTCAAGCTGAGGGTCAATCTGAAGTTCTTACCAATCTTATCCTGAAAAATCCAGAGAAAAAGCCGAAGGACACGTGGCACGGAGCCCCTGAGCCTTTAGTCGAGTACTTTCTCTCGAATTGAAGGGTCATCTTGACTATAGAATGTGTCCTGAGTGGGATCTTGATCTGGTATAGCCCACTAAGTCCGTCAGATGTAGTCAAGCCCCTGAGACTGAGAGCATCGAGTACTGGAATGTGAAAGGTCGGTCTGCCGCCGCTGAGTCACCCGCCTGGCGCTGAGCCGTTCGCTCGCAACTTAGCCGCCCGGTGGCTTATAAATAACAGGTGAACCCCCTTAGGGTTTTTCACTCCCAGCGGTTGCAATCCGCTGAGATTAGATCTGAATCACTGCTCTCGCCGCTCCTCTGCTGCCGCCGCCGCCGCAAGGTAGATTAGATCTACACTTGCCCACCGCCGTAGTCCGCCCACCTTCGCAGCCCCCGAGCGAATGCGAGTGAAGACACCCGTGACTTGGAGGATGAAGGTGTCCCCAGCGAAGAGCTCGAAAACCGGCGTGTTGAAGAAGAGGAGCCGCGATGAAGCCAGAGATGCCGGCCAGTCGTCATCGTCGCCGCCCTCCTCCCCTTGCCCCAATCCGGTGAAGGAGTGGAAGAAGGCGAAGCTGAAGACCGAGGACCTCCTCGCCCTGGTGAACAGCGGATTCCTTCACGAGAAGGAAATGGATCTGTGGCGCACCGCCACTGGCGACCCGTACCCGATGGAGAAGAACCCGGACGAGATCCTGATGTTCGCGTGGTTCGTGGAGCGTGGACTCGCGCTGCCGGCCAGCGACTTCTTCAAGGGGATGCTCAGGTACTATGGCATTAAGTACCTCAACCTCAACCCTAACGGTATCTTCCACGTCTCCATCTTCGTACACTTCTGCGAGGCCTTTGTGGGGATCAAGCCCCACTGGATCTTGTTCCGGAAGTTCTTCTGGGTGAAGCCGCAGCCGAGTACGGACGACCCGCGAGTAGTCGAAGGCGCCGGGATACAGATGCGCGAAGACGCCGCCTTGCAGTACTTGCCGTATAAGCTCATCGACTCCAACCAGGATTGGAAGGCAAAGTGGTTCTACATCAGCAACCACCATCCCGAGCTGCCGAAGCCCAGCGGCCGTCAACCGAAGCACGCACCGTGGTGGAACACAGAGCCCACCATGCAGGAAGGTCTTCAGCTACCTCCGCTGCTGAAGAAGATCAAGGCCTTGCGGGAGGCCGGACTGAGGGCCGAGCACGTGGCCTTCAGTTTCATGAAGAGGAGGGTGCAGCCACTGATGGCGCGAGACACCCTCGGGTACCAGTACACCGGCGATGAAGATACGTCCTGGATGCCCGGCGAGGAGATTGAAGATGATGTCATCATCGAGAGACTGGGTAGGATCTTCAAGGAGATGCCGCCATACACGCCGTGCCCAGTGCCGGAGTACTCCGCGACATGTCCGCCAAATCAGGTCTGTAGTCGTGGCCAAAGCCCCCGAGTACTCATTTGCTTGATGTAGCCGTACTTATGCTTGCTTAATGTTGTAGGACGATGTGAAGAAGTACGTCTCCGTCCCGCCCTCCCCTCCACGACTTGAGGGACAAGTGCAGGGGAAGGCGGAACCCAAGGCGAAGGAGCGTCGTGAAGTTGGCGAAGGCGACGATGCTGTCGTCATTGAAGACAGTTCCGACGATGAGGATGAGGAGACGCTGCAGCAGCGGTTCCAACTCCGCTCACGGTTCAGCCGAGCTGGGATGCTGCACATCCCGGTCATCGAGAAGCCATCCAGTCTGGAATTCAGCTTGTCGGCGCCGCCTAGGAAGCCGCGCAATGTGGCGCGGAAACACGCCGTAAAGAAGTTGAAGTTGTCAGAGACCACCAGACAAGAGGTGAGTACCACGGCTAGAGTAGTCGAGTACTGCCAATGAGTAGTCTGTTACTGACTGGATCACTTGTATTGTTGCAGGACATCCCCTCCTCGGACCCCGCTGACCAGGGTGAGGAAGATGTCTGGGAAACTGTGGGAGCGACGACGGCGAGGGACACCAGCCCGCCTCCGGCCACTGAAGACGCTGTACCAGAAGGGGCGCAATAGCAAACTGGCGCTGTGGAGCCACGGGCGTCAGTTGAAGAAGTACAGGGCCCTCCTCCAGCTGCGGCCATTGCCGTTGAGCAGCCAAAGGAGAGGATAGAAGAGCCTCCTGTCGAGGTTGGAGCCACTAGCGAGGCTGGCATCGTGGATATCGCCAGCATACTAGGCGCTCCTACCGTCACGGTAGTACGGCAGCATACTAGGCGCTCCTACCGTCATCGTAGTACGGTCAACTCTGTTCTGGATGCGACGGAGGACTAGGTCGCCGACGTTGAAGGAGCGTTCCTTGTCGTTGCGATCATGGCAGCGTCAGATACCCTCAAGGTATCTTGCTGACTGGACGAGGGCAGCAAAGCGGGCTTCTTCGAGGCTGTCGATATCAACCCGTCGACTGTCTTCTGAGATGCCTTCGTCGTATTGTTCTACTGCCGGGGATTCCCACATCACGTCGGCGGGTAGGATAGCTTCGGAGCCGTAGACCAGGAAGTAGGGCTACTACCCTGTTGGCCTGGTAGGTTGAGTACGAAGCCCCCAGAGTGCATTGGGTAGTTCCTTGATCCACTTGCCTCCTTTGGTGTTAGCTGCATCGTGCAATCGCTTCTTGAGGGCATCGAGTATCATCCCATTGGCGCGCTCCACTTGGCCGTTAGCGCGTGGGTGGGCGACTGAGACATATCGGATGTCGATCCCGCTGTTCTCGCAGTACTCCCAGAACTGGTGGTTGTTGAAGTTGGAGCCCAGGTTTGTGATGATGCGATGGGGTAACCCATAGCGATGCACGAGTTCATCCAAGAAGTCGAGTACTCTGTCGGCCTTTGGGCAGGTAACCGGCTTTGGTGAACTTGTCGATGGCCACCAAGACTCTGTTGAATCCTCCTGGCGCAGTTGGCAGAGGCCCAATCATGTCGAGCCCCCAGCAGGCAAAAGGCCAGGTCGGTGGAATGGTGACTAGCTTGTAGGCCGGGACGTGTTGCTGCTTGGCGAAGAATTGACATCCTTGGCACCTTCTGACGAGTTCTTCAGCGTCGGCCAGAGTTGTGGGCCTGTAGAAAGCTCGTCGAAAGGCTTTGCTCACCAGCGTGCGAGAAGACACGTGGTTGCCGCAAACGCCTTTGTGGATCTCCTCCAAGATGTCCTTGCCTTCATCCTGAGGTATGCACTTCATGAGTACTCCGGAAGTGGCACCCCGCCTGTAGAGCTTGTCTCCGACTAGTACGTAGGTCTTGGCTCGGCGGACGAGTTGTTCGGCCTTGTTCTTGTCGGAGGGGACCTTCTTCTCGCGGATGTAGTCGATGAAGGGTTGTCTCCAGTCCACATCGATCATCATGACCTCCTGACCGGGCTGTGGTGGCCCAGGGTTAGTGGTCGTTGGCGCCGACTCCGGGTTGGATGGCGCGTGAAGCTCGTGGACGAAGACTCCGACAGGTACTTGTGCGCGAGTAGAACCAAGCTTCGACAGGACGTCTGCTGCAACGTTGTTGTCGCGGACGACGTGGTGAAACTCGAGACCATAGAATTTGTTCTCGAGCTTGCGGACTTCAAGACAGTAGGCGTCCATGTTCTCCTTGTTGCGGTCCCAAGACTTGTTGAATTGGTTGATGACCACTGCGGAGTCGCCGTAGACTAGTAGTCGCTTGATGCTCAATGAGATTGCGAGGCGGAGCCCATGCAGTAGAGCTTCATACTCGGCTTCATTGTTTGAGACCTTCCAGAAGATCTGCAGGATGTACTTGAGTTGTTCGCCCTTTGGAGAGATCAGGAGTACCCTTGTGACGCCCCAGGTTTTTAATTAGCATCATTAGTGCTAATGGCCGAATCAACCGAGTCAAACACTGTTGACATTGGTCAAACCTTGTTCAACCTGGGTCATCACCTCGAAAACCCAGTCAACAATCACTAATGACCCTCTTAATCAAGTCAACACCCACCCATGGTCAAGGCTTGGTCAAACATTTGGTCAAAACCCCCCCAATGTCCTTAAACCTCTCTGGAACTTTTGCCGCGTTCTCCAAATTTCCCCTAAACACTTCAAAATCTCCCAATATAAAAGTTGTCCAGTTTTTCGAGGGACACAACTTTTCTTTTGGGTGACATTTCAAATTTTGAGTGGAAAAGGGTGAACAACTTGGTCAACTGCAGTGAACACTATTCATCGGCGCCATGGAAAACCAGCGACTTTGCCAGCAGTTCATGCAAAAACCGTTGATCAAAACACCTGTCGGCCTTTGTAAAAGTTACAGAGGGTTAGTAGATCTACAACTTTGGTATAGGTTCTTTGGTGCACTTCGATTCAAAAATCTGGAGATATTGGCGGTCAAACAGGGCTAAACAAGGTTGGTTTGGCGACGTCGCGCGCCCATGCCGCGCTCCGGCCTCCAGAGCACCGCGCGCGCCCCACCACGCGGCGCTCGCCCCAGCCTCGGTGTCTGGGCCCCTGCACGGAAGCGCCCCGAGACCACGCCTCCCGAGGACGTCCGCACCCCGAGCGAGCCTGGGGACTCGCGTGCTCGCCCGTGACGCGCTCCCGCGCACCCGCGCCGGGCCCTGCCCGCGCCGCCCGCCGGCGATGTTGCCCGCGCCCCGACGCGCCGTCCGGACCCCCCCTTCGTCCCCTTGTGGCTTCAAGACGCGGTGCGCGCCGCCTATAAAAGGCCGTCACCCTTTCCCTCGCGCGCGTGCATGCTCCGCCGCCGGCGCCATTACCGCCGCCGAGCCGAACCGCCACACCGCTTGCATCCACGCCCGCTCAATCATCCTAGAGCCTCACCTGGACCCCACCGGAGCTCGTGCCATCGCTTCTTGTCCCGCATTCCGCCGATCCTCGCCGGAATTTGGTCCGAGGCAGACGCACCGCCCCGGACTCGCCGTCGGAGCTCACCGGAGTACTCCCGACCTCAACCCCGGCCTCCAATCGGTCCTAGGTGCGTTGAATCGCGAGCCTGTGCCGCTTGTTTGCCACCTCCGCCCGCCCCTCGCCGCCGGTGAACTCGCCACCGCCGCCAAGGGCATGGGTGTGAGGAAAGTTGCCTCGAGGGCATATCTGTGAATCCTAGTTTCTTTTCAGGGACCTACTTGTAAGAAGTATATTCAATAGTGTAGGTTGTTTTGCTGAATCTTGGAAAATTCGTAGAAAATTATAGAAAAATCATAAAAATGCAAACCCAATTTTGTTGGATTACTTGTGAATATCACTACAACTTTTGTAAAGCTTGACCATAGTTTTTCCTTACAGTTTTTGCATCAAAAATAGAAGACTTTAAAACCTAGATCTGTTGTATCTCAAAATCTACTTGTTTTCTGTAGCTAATTTTTGGATATGTGGTGTGTTATGTCATGACTAGATCCTGGACCAAAAACTGCACAAAGTTATGCTGTAGATATTTTATTATAATTTATTTTGCATTTATGCAGAATCTGTCTAAATGATTTTTGTAGATAAAAATAATTATATTTTTATGATGAACTTCTGCATGTCACCTTGGTATGCCAAAATACACCTCTGGTGAATTAATCATGATTTTATATTTGTTAGAAATATTTATTCTTGATATATTCCTAGTTTTCTTTGTAAATGCATAGCTCAAGATCTATGGTAGCTCTAGGTATATATGTTGCATGCCTAGCTTAGTTTTGGACCACAGACCATGTGTGAGAAAGTTGGAATCATTTTGATGTGTATTTATTTTCGTATGCATTTATCTTGCTTTAGTAGCTAGCTTTTGTTATTTTTGGTATATTTAATTTCCTAGCTCTCCTAAGGGTGCATGTGTGTTCAGTGGCTTTGTATAGGTGTTTAGTGCTTAATAAACCCTCCCACTGAATTTTATTAATTTATTTTGTGAATAAAAGCAATGGTAGCCTTTTTAAGATTAATATTAAAGTTAAATGGGAAAATCACCACATCCACACTAAATGACCCTATGTATGTGATGTTAATCTTGCTAAGAAGCTAAGTGTCACACCCTTGCTGTTTTGTGAATCTAAATTAATTTATTTACATAAATATGTACACAGTCACTATCAAATAGAATAATTAATAAAGAACCGCATATTGTTCCTTTATTGGAAGAGTATGCTGAATGTATTCTTATCTAGGTGAATGTGGTGAACCATGCACCCCATGGTTGTCATTTGTTGTTTGTAATTAATTAAATTAAAAACCGTCAATTAAATCTTGCATTGCATCCTCGTGTAGATCTCCCCGACGGTAGATATACGCTCGTGCCGGAAGGAGGAGACGAAGGTGCTAACTGCGAGCTACAGTACGTGGACGTAGCTCAAGACCTGGACCAAAGTCCAGAAGGGCCCAAGGCCAACCTTGCCAGCGAAGGCAGGCCCCGGATCATTAACCCTATCTTTTTAAAATTTTGCAATTATGTTTGATATGATTGCGCATTTACGTTTCAGGAGTTGAATTGAAACCCTAGATGCATGATCCCTAGGTACCTATGTCTTTTACTAGTATGTTAGGTCGATAGCTGCTATGCTATAGGACCGGTACAAGTCGAGTGATGTTCGTCGCTCGCGAGAATAGGTTCTTATGTTGGAATCATAAGATCTTTATAAATGGATTGCTCACGTGGTAAGAGCATGGGATTTGGGTTCCGGTCCAGTGGCTTTCGTGGGCTAAGCGTTTGAACGTACTAAGCACTTGTCGGGAATGGGACCGGTAAGCCTAGTACCTTAATGAGACGGTGCGGGAACTTACTATTACTAATCTCGAGTAATCACCGCCCGGCTAGCTACCGTGACAGGGGGGTACATGTGCGAAGCTGGGTGCCTTGCGGGGTATGCCAGATAGCCTTGTACCCGGGACAGTAAGATTCGATCCCAAGCCGAGGACTTTTGGGAACCGCCTGGTGGTTGTCCTCCCGGGGGCACCCTACCGTGTGTTTAGGTTTACCTTGCAAGGTTTAAATCAATCGATTGTCGGCCTCTCACCGTTATCTGAGACTGCTTAATCAACTGGCCATGATATCCCTTAATGATGGAATTTGATGAAAGTTTACTGCTTGAATTAATTGTTTGTACAATTCTTGATTGAATTAGTTGGCACACTTAGAAATGATAATCAACTAGAATTTGTGCTAAAATCTTGAAAGTAAGGACATACTCTTTGTTGCTTTTCAGCAAAAGAACTCCACCGGCCAACAAGCCCCTCATGTCTAGAGTTTGGTGATGTAGTTATCACCCGTCGGTTAAGTCTTGCTGAGTATTAGTATACTCAGCCTTGCTTTAAAACTGTTGTTGCAGGTGTTGTTTGACCTGGTGAGATTCCACCCGGCTGGGAGCAGGGATGGGTGGATGGCGAAGAGGGATGGCATCACGGATGGCCTCCTGTGATGTTTACCGTTGCGCTAGTTTATTTCATTCTGCTGTTTTCGAACTCTGAACTTTTACCTTTCCTATCATGGACAATGATTTGTAATAAGTAAACCCTTAGGGGTAATTTAGTTTTAATTTGTGTTTGTACTCTGGACTCGCCTTCGCGTGGGTTTAATGCATATGTCCGATCCTCTATATGAATTTCCAAGTGATTTACCGGGCGTTAACCCGGCAACTAACGACGGGATGATACTTTATTATCGCTTAATGACCAAAGTGGATTGGTTTAGGCGATAGTACGGTATTTTCCTGGGTGGGTTGTCACAACCCCTGCGCCCGCGCCCTCGAGCTTGAGTGAGCCGTCAAAGTACATCACCCAATGCTCTGGTCGCTCTGTTGGAGTTGGTAGCTGATTCTCCCGCCACTCTGCCATGAAGTCGACTAGTGCTTGAGACTTGATAGCGGTGCGTGGCTTGAAGTCGATGTTGAGGGCGCCTAGTTCGACCGCCCATTTGGAGATTCTTCCAGTAGCATCTTGATTATGGAGTATGTCACCGAGCGGGTAGTCGGTGATGACGGTGATCGAATACTCCTGGAAGTAGTGTCATAGCTTCCGCGAGGTGATGAGTACTGCATAGAGTAGCTTCTGGACTGGTTAGTACCGTGCCTTGGACTCGGATAGGACCCCGCTGACGAAGTAGACTGGTCGCTGGACTGAGTAGGTGTGGCCTTCTTCCTGCCGCTCAACGACGATGGAAGTACTGACCACATCAGTAGTCACAGCGAGGTAGAGCAGTAGCTGCTCCTTTTTGCGAGGAGCCGTGAGGACTGGTGGCTTCGACAGGAAGTCTTTAAGCTGCGTCAGAGCCTGATCAGCCTCCGCGGTCCACATGAACTTCTCTTGGTGCTTGAGTAGTTTGAAGAAGGGTAGTCCCCGTTCTCCAAGCTTCGAGATGAATCTGTTCAGGGCCGCCATGCACCCGGTCAGCTTCTGGACATCCTTGATGCAGGTTGGAGCTTTCATATTGGTGATGGCGGAGATCTTCTCGGGATTGGCTTCGATGCCGCGATGGCTGATGATGAAGCCGAGTAGTTTCCCTGATGGTACGCCGAAGACGCACTTGTTGGGGTTGAGGTTCCACTGGTACTCTCGCAGAGATGTGAAGGTCTCTTCAAGATCGGCGATGAGCATGTCAGAGTTTTTGGTCTTGACGACCACGTCATCCACATAGGCTTCGACGTTCTTGTTGAGCTGCTTCTTGAAGTAGGCCTGGATAGCTCGTTGGTAGGTAGCGCCGACGTTCTTCAACCCGAACGACATTGTCGTGTAGCAGTAGGCACCGAACAGGGTGATGAACGCGGTCTTCTCCTGGTCTTCTTCCTTGATAGCGATCTGGTGGTACCCGGAGTAGCAGTCGAGGAAGCAGAGCAGGTCACAGCCCGCCGTGGAGTCGATGACTTGGTCGATCCGCGGCAACCCGAAAGGGTCCTTGGGGCAGTGCTTGTTGAGGTCGGTGTAGTCGACACACATCCTCCACTTGTTTGTGTTCTTCTTGCGGACGAGGACGGGGTTGGCGAGCCACTCAGGATGGAAGACTTCTCAGATGAAGCCAGCCACGAGTAATTTGGCGAGTTCCTTCTTGATGGCATCCTGTCGGTCGTCAGCAAAACGACGGAGGTGTTGTCGCTTGGGGGTAGCTTTGGGATCGACGTTGAGTGAGTGCTCGATCAGCCTCTTGGGCACACCTGGCATGTCCGCTGGCTTCCACGCGAAGATGTCTCGGTTAGCCCGAAGGAAGCTGACGAGCGCGTCTTCCTATTTGGGGTCGAGCCCCGTGCCGATCATGGTAGTCTTGCTGCTGTCACCGGTCCTGAGGTCGATGGCCTTCACCTGTACTTCCTCTGTTGGCTAAGGCTTGTTTGAGGTGTCGGCCTTCTCAGGTATCTCGAGTTCTGTTGGTGCGAGCTTCTTGGATGCAGCAAAAATCTCCATTATCGCATTGGGTACTTGATTGGTTGCTGCGAGTTCCACGGCTTCGGTGTCGCAGTCATAAGAAATCTTCAAGTCCCCTTTCAGCGTGAGTACTCCAGCAGGACTTGGCATTTTGAGTACCAAGTAGGTGTAGTGAGGCACCGCCATGAACTTGGCGATGGCTAGTCTGCCGAGGATGGCATGGTACGAGGTTTCGAAGTCCGCAACCTCGAACTTGATGTACTCGGTGCAGTAATTCTCCCTTGTCTCCCTGAAGGTAACTGGCAGGACCACTGAGCCGAGTGGTATAGCCGTGTTGCCCGGGATGATGCCGTAGAAAGGCGACGCGCTCTTAGTGAGCATGTCGGTGATGTCGAGCTTCATCTTCTTCAAGGTCTTGGTGAAGAGGATGTTGAGTCTGCTCCCGCTGTCGATGAGTACCTTGTTGAGTCTGGAGCCCGCGACTACTGGTTTCAGGACGAGTGGGAAACGTCCTGGCTCAGAGAAGCTTGACCATTGATCCACGCGGGAGAAGGTGATGGGTACCTCCGACCACCTTAGAGGTGTTGGTACCGCTGGTTCAATGTTCAAGACTTCCCGTAGAGTGAGCTTCTGAGATCCTCTGGTAGGTAGTCCGCCGAAGAGGACATTCACCGTCTTGTCAGGTTCTTGGAAGTCGCCATTGCCTTCGTTGACCTTCTTCTTGCCCTTCTTGTCGTGAGGAGGCCGTGGCTCGGGAACATCCTTGAGTGCTCGCCGGAGTTGGAAGCACTGGTCAGTTGTGTGATTGCCATCCAGATGCCACGGGCACTTCTCTTTGAGCAAGTCTCTGAAGCTGCCGGAAGTCTTTTTGGAGCTGTCCTTCGCAGGGTGCTGTATAGCCGTGACTGTGTTGTCTGGCTTGCGCTTGCTATTAGGACCCGAGTAGTAGTTGTTGTTGCGACCCCCTTGATCCTTGTTGTTGTTGTTGCCGCCCGTGTTGTTTTTGCTCTTGCCGCGAATGGAGTCGTACTTGGCGTTCGCCTTGTCCTCTTCGTCGGCCCATGAGGTGATCATGTCTTTGAGCTTGGTGATAGAACTCGGGCGACGGCGACCGAAGTCTTCGAAGGTGCGACGGTGGTAGAGCCCATCTTGGAAGAGGTTGCTGACTTCTTTGTCGGTGACGTCGACTACGGTCGCACACTTATCGAAAAAGCGGCGCATGTACTGGCGGAGTGTCTCGCCTTGCTCCTGCTTGACCATCACCAAGTATATGCGAGTACCCGAGTGCCCCATGGCGCCCGCAAAGTTGCTGGTGAACTGGGCCTTCAGCTGGTCCCATTGGTCGATCGAGTTCTTGTCGAGTGACTCGAGCCATGTGAGTGGAGCCTGGTCCATACAGAAGGGGAAGTAGAGGCACTTCGCGTCGTTGTCGCCACCAGCGTTTTCGATGGCCAAGGCATAGCACCTAAGCCACTGAACTGGGTCTTGCTTCGCGTCATACTTGGTGATCCCGAGAGGTTTGAATTTCTCGGGAAGAAGCAGATCGCAAAGTCGTGCGGAGTAGGCAGGGAAGTCGTCGCTGTCGCTGACTTCGGTAGTTTTCTTCGCGCAGCGGATCTCATCCATCCTGTGGCAGGTGTCGTAGCCGCCTCGTGCATTGCCGGTGGCGTGGCTGTTCGCGTGGCCTCGACCTCCGCGATCGTCGCCGCCACCAGCTCTTCTGCCGCCGCCGTGGGAGGAACTACCGCCGCTACTGCCGCCGCCACCGCCGCCGCCGCCCCCACCTCTGTTACCACCATGTGAGGGACCTCCCGTAGAGGCTCTAGAGCGGTTGGGGTTTGGTTGGTGTTCGCCACAGACGTGGTTACATTCGCCATCTGCCGGGATGCGGCTGCGACTAGTGGCTTCGTTGTTTCCAGCTCCGTCGGTTCTGTTGTTGACCCGCATGAAGTAGGCGTCCTCAGCAAGCTTGGCGATGAGTTCGCCTGCGCGGTGCCCCTGAGCTGTCCGTGCTACCGTGGTGATAGGCATGAGGCATTGCTCAGGGGTGGTGTGTACCCGGTTTTTGACTTGGTCCAGAGCCTCTGTGAGGTTCTGGATGGGAAAAGCTTCTCGGAGGCGCTTGCGTCGATCAGCTCATTTTCTGTTGCGTTCACGCAGGGCATTTTTGGCATCAGTAGTCTTATCTGCAGGTGCATTGGCTGATTCCTCATCTTTTGAAATGTCTTCAAGGTACCGATCAACTCGGTTGTTTGAGGTTCCAGCTTCCCCGATTGCCATGGATACCTCACGGTCAGGCGTGCAGAGTCCGGAGTCGGTAGTCGCCACCTCGGTTGGCGTGTGCTCTTCCTCGTTCGGAGTCAGCGGTGTCCCCTCCTGGAAGGGGAGTGTCTTGAGGTAGGTGACGCAGCGTGAGTTGTCGTTGGTCAGGTCTGCGGGCTTGCGGTCGGGCCAGTAGACGAATCTGCCGGCAGGAGTAGACGTGATGACCAAGCCAGCAGCAGGACCTGACAACGGTTCCTCAATGGTGTTGAGCTCGGACTCGAACTCGATCGGATCGAGACCAAAGTCAAACTCGTAGGAGGAGTCCGAGTTGTAGTCGGGGACGGTGTTGGAGTCCGAGGAGTACTCGGAGACGATCTCCTTGCTGGCCCGACGCGAGGTGAATGCTTCTGCGTAGGCTTTGCTAGAGTTGCAAAGGCCGTATGGGAAGTGCTCGTGGGGGAGGACCGGTTCACACGATGGCTCAAGAGCCAGCTCGCACGGTTCGATCTAGGGTGACGTCGAGTTCGAGTTGGAGGTGGATCCAGGCTTGAAGTCAGCGACTTGGTTGCAGAGCGAAAATTCGTCGAATTTCTCGACGAGTTGACCCGTGATGGCTTCGGGAAGCGTCACGAGTCCAGTCTCCGGGTTCGGGGTCATGGTGAGGTAGCGCTGGAACGATCCAGCGCCGTCGACGGTGCAGACCCAGGAGCCGAAGACGAAGGTGTCGCCGCGGTTGAAAGCGGCGGTTGGCTTGATGACGATTGAAGCCGTCGAGTTCGCCATGTGATCTTCGGCGAGATCCCCTACCTGGCGCGCTAGCTGTCGGTGTTTTAACCCGACAACCTACCAAGGGGAGTACCTGAGGTAGATGTTTGTGGCATTGCCGAGATCGGTAACTCGAAGGAGAGACATGTGGCACACAATTTAGACAGGTTCGGGCCGCGAGATGCGTAATACCCTACGTCCTGTATGCTGCGTAGCTCTGGATTGATTGGGTGTGTTTACAAGATGATGCTGATGAAGAGATAGGGGTCCCTGCCTCGCCTTATATAGTCCGGGAGGCAGGGTTACAAGTCAGTTTGACAGAGGAGTACTAGTCGTGTACGACTAGGAGTACTCTACATGGATCCGGACATGTCTAGCTTCCTAACCGAGTACTAGTCCTCCGTATGCCTTGCGCTTCACGCCATCAGGTGTCGTGCAGCCCAAGTCGAGTAGTCCCAGGGGCCCACGGAGTAGTTGGTCCCAGTACCCACCTGAGTAGTGGGCCCAGGGATATCCGTACAACAGTGATCTTGTCCATGTACCTTTGAGTATGTTGAATTATCAAGTTGCAATCCGATTTCTAGTGATCAAGTGCTTCTTCTACGACTTTGATTTCGATTGGCTTTTCTTACTTTAAGATCTATTCTCGAGATAGATCATAGAGGGTCTTCTTGTAGCCGTGGTGGCTAGAGGTGCATGCCTGACCTACCAAGAGATCTCAACTTGTCCTTTGGACTCGCCCTAGGCTAACCCGCACGAATAGGAGTGCATTGTGACAGAACGGTGGCTTCAAAAGGTGGGCGTCTTCGGAGTTGGAACGGAAGCAGCGATTTAAAGAAGCTTTTTATGAGATTGAATTTGGTTTATTCTTCTTTACTTGGAACTTCAACAAGAGCTTGATCCGATCTCTCTAAATTAGTTTTACCTATCCCTCTCTATCTCTTGCTACTCCCGGTTTTCATAGATTAGATTCGTTTTCATGGTGTTCTCTAGATTAGATGCATAAGAGTTTCCTTTGAAGATCAAAGTTCTCGGCTTTAATAGATTGGTTCTTGCATCACACATTTGTTCCACGGATTCGATATCATGGGTTCACACTTAAGGGAAGAAGGGTCCCTTGACTACGACGAAGGATCTGTCCGCTTGCAATCCAAACGAAGTTTGATACGCATATACACCGTCAACAAGCCCCCTTTTTCTGGCGCCATTGCCGGGGAACAAGTGATCAAGATTCGATCTTTTATTGCTTTTTGTGAATATTTCTAGTTTTCTTTTGGTTTTTCTTTTTGCATCTACTAACTTTTGATCATCCTCAAAAATCAATCTAATCTAGTTTGACTAACCCTAGTTTTCTTAGATTTGTTTTTATTTTTTTGTATATATATTTTGTTTATTGCTAACCCTAACAGGAGATGGACGGCTACCTCTCCAACAAACCCGAAAATTTTGTGGATGATCCAGAAAAACTTTACAGGCTAAGGAGACATGAAGCACAAGCTAAAAAGCTAGAATTTGCAGATCCAAAAGCGGAGGCCGAAGGATCGTCGGAGTCTCCAAGCCACTGCATATTGTTTTAATGGACTTTGATGACCTCGTCATGGCGTTCAACCACAACGGCAAGCGTGTGCTTTGGAAGGGTTTAGGGTCGCATCTGTGTGATATCCCCTCCACAGCCCGACTAGCTACCATCCGACAAGAGGACAACACTGTTCCTCATCAGAATCAGTACACAGGCCGCAGTGCTACTATCAAACATCAAGAAGAAACAATTTTGAATCAGCTTCTGCAAAGTTTTGATGATGTGTTCCAAGAACCCAAGGGATTGCCTCCATCTCGGGAATGTGACCACCGTATACATCTCAAACCAAATATAGAGCCCATTGCAGTACACCCTTACAGATACCCACAATTACAGAAGAATGAACTTGAGACTCAATGCATCACAATGATTAATCAAGGAATTATCAGAGCTAGCACTTCCCCTTTCTCTGCACCTGTTCTCTTGGTTAAGAAGCATGATGGCACTTGGCGCTTTTGTGTGGACTATTGAGCTCTGAATGAAGCAACTGTCAAAGACAAATTTCCCATACCCGTGGTAGAGGAGCTACTTGATGAGCTCCATGGTGCCAAATTGTTCACAAAGCTTGACTTACGGTCTGGACACCACCAAGTTCGTGTTCACCCTGAGGACATTGCCAAAACAGCCTTTCGGACGCACCACGGCCACTTTGAGTTCCTAGTAATGCCCTTCGGCCTTTCTAATGCTCCTTCAACTTTCCAAGCCCTCATGAACTCAGTACTTGGTCCATTCTGTCATACGGACATCCCTGGGCCCACTACTCAGGTGGGTACGGGGACCGACTACTCCGTGGGCCCCTGGGACTACTCGACTTGGGCTGCACGGCACCTGATGGCGTGAAGCGCAAGGCTTATGGAGGACTATTACTCGGTTAGGAAGCTAGACATGCCCGGATCCATGTAGAGTACTCCTAGCCGTACACGACTAGTACTCCCCTGTCAAACCAACTTGTAACCCTGCCTCCCGGACTATATAAGGCGAGGCAGGGACCCCTATCTCTTCATGTGCATCGTCTTGTAAACACACCCAATCAATCCAGAGCTACGCAGCATATAGGACGTAGGGTATTATGCACCTCGCGGCCCGAACCTGTCTAAATTGTGTGCCACGTGTCTCTCCTTCGAGTTCCCGATCTCGGCGAGGCCACAAACATCTACCTCGGGTACTCCCCTTGGTAGGTTGCCGGGTTAAAACACCGACACATTCCTCCGCAAATTCGTACTTGTTTTCTTTGATGACATCCTCATATACAGCCGGTCTTGGACAGAACACCTTCAACATGTCAGAGCTGTCCTCAGTGTTCTTCGGTCTCACAACCTCCACGTCAAATGATCAAAGTGCTCATTTGCTACTTCCATAGTTGCTTACCTAGGCCATGCAATTTCTTCGGAAGGGGTTTCAATGGACAGTGCAAAAGTTGCCTCAGTGGACTCATGGCCCCAACCTCGATCAGCTCGTGGACTTAGGGTATTTCTTGGGCTAGCAGGGTACTACCGAAAATCATATAGGGTTTTGCTCAATAGCTGCACCGCTCACTCAGTTGCTCTAGAAGAATGCGTTCCAATGGACTGAAGAAGCTGCTTCTGCATTTCAGTCACTTAAGAAGGCACTCACCTCGGCCCCTGTTCTCCACTTGCCGGATTTCCAACAGTCCTTCATTGTCGAGTGCGACGCCTCTGGATCAGGTTTCGGCGCTGTACTTCACCAAGGGTTTGGGCCAGTAGCATTTTTCAGTAAACTATTTGCTCCAAGACACCTGAAAGTGGCAGTGTACGAACGCGAACTGATAGGCCTTGTTCAAGCTGTTCGCCACTGGAGACCCTACCTGTGGGGCAGAGCCTTCATCGTGCGCACTGATCACTATGCTCTTAAATTCATGTTGGATCAAAGGCTGTCCACAATCCTTCAAACCCAATGGACCAGTAAACTTTTCGGATACGACTTCATCGTGGAGTACAAACCGGGAAAATTCAAAATCGTTGCTGATGCACTCTCCATAAGGGACAGCGAAGAACTCAGTATCCACCCATCTCAACACCTACCTTTCAGCTCTGTGATCATATCAGAGAAACAATCACTGCCTGTCATACGGACATCCCTGGGCCCACTACTCAGGCGGGTACCAGGACCGACTACTGCGTGGGCCCCTGGGACTACTCGACTTGGGCTGCACGGCGTCGGATGGCGTGAAGCACAAGGCATACGGAGGACTATTACTCGGTTAGGAAGCTAGACATGTCTGGAACCATGTAGAGTACTCCTGGCCGTGTACGACTAGTACTCTCCCTGTCAAACTGACTTGTAACCCTGCCTCCCGGACTATATAAGGCGAGGCAGGGACCCCTATCTCTTCATCCGCATCATCTTGTAAACACACCCAATCAATCCAGAGCTACGCAGCATACAGGACGTAGGGTATTACGCACCTCGCGGCCCGAACCTGTCTAAATTGTGTGCCACGTGTCTCTCCTTCGAGTTCCCGATCTCGGTGAGGCCACAAACATCTACCTCGGGTACTCCCCTTGGTAGGTTACCAGGTTAAAACACCGACAGCTGGCGTGCCAGGTAGGGGCTCTCGTCGAAGATCTCATGGCGAACTCGACGGCTTTAATCGTCATCAAGCCAACCGCCACCTTCAATCGCGGCGACACCTTTGTCTTCGGCTCCTGGGTCTGCACTGCTGACGGTGCCGGATCGTTCCAGCGGTACGTCACCATGACCCCAGACCCGAAGACTGGACTCGTGACGCTTCCCGAAGACGTCACGGGCCAACTCGTCAAAAAATTTGACGAATTTTCGCTCTGCAACCAAGCCGCCGACTTCAAGATTGGATCTACCTCCAACTCGAACTCGGCATCACCTTGGATCGAACCACGCGAGCTGGTTCCTGAGCCATCGTGCAGACTGGTCCACCCCCATGAGCACTTCCCATACGACCTTTGCAACTCTAGCAAAGCCTACGCGGAAGCACTCACCTCGCGTCGGGCCGGTAAGGAGATCGCCTCCGAGTACTCCTCGGACTCCAACACCGTCCTCGACTACAACTCGGACTCCTCCTACGAGTTTGACTTCGGTCTCGACCCGATCGAGTTCGAGTCCGAGCTCAACACTACTGAGGAGCCATTATCAGGTCCTGCTGCTGGCTTGGTCATCACGTCTACTCCCGCCGGCAGATTCGTCTACTGGCCCGACCGCAAGCCCGCAGACCTGATCGACGACAACTCACGCTGTGTCGCCTACCTCGAGGCACTCCCCTTCCAAGAGGGGACACCACTGACCCCAAACGAGGAGGAGCATACGCCGACTGAGGTGGTGACTACCGACTGCGGACTCTGCACGCCTGATCGTGAGGTATTCATGGCAACCGGGGAAGCTGGAACCTCAGAAAACTGAGTTGATCGCTACCTTGAATATATTTCAGAAGACGAGGAATCAGCTAACGCACCCACAAATGAGACTACTGATGCCAAGAATGCCCGGCGCGAGCGTAACAGAAAGCGAGCAGATCGACGCAGGAGGCTTCGAGAAGCTCTCCCTGTCGTACGGACATCCCTGGGCCCACTACTCAGGTGGGTACTGGGACCGACTACTCCGTGGGCCCCTGGGACTACCCGACTTGAGCTGCACGGCACCTGTTGGCGTGGAGCGCAAGGCAAATGGAGGATTAGTACTCGGTTAGGAAGCTAGACATGTCCGGATCCATGTAGAGTACTCCTAGCCGCACACGACTAGTACTCCTCTGGCAAACCGACTTGTAACCCTGCCTCCCGGACTATATAAGGCGAGGCAGGGACCCCTATCTCATCATCCGCATCATCTTGTAAACTCACCCAATCAATCCAGAGCTACGCAGCATACAGGTCGTAGCGTATTACACACCTCGCGGCCCGAACCTGTCTAAAGTGTGTGCCACGTGTCTCTCCTTCGAGTTACCGATCTCGGCGAGGCCACATTCATCTACCTCGGGTACTCCCCTTGGTAGGTTGCCAGTCTAAAACACCGACAGCTAGCACGCCAGGTAGGGGATCTCGCTGAAGATCACATGGCGAACTCGACGGCTTCAATCGTCATCAAGCCAACCGCCGCTTTCAATCGCGGCGACACCTTCGTTTTCGGCTCCTGGGTCTGCACCGCTGACGGCGCTGGATCGTTCCAGTGCTACCTCACCATGACTCCGGATCCGGATACCGGGCTCGTGACGCTTCCCGAAGCCGTCACGGGTCAACTCGTCGAAAAATTTGACGAATTTTCGCTCTGCCAACAAGTCGCCGACTTCGAGCTTGGATCCGCCTCCAACTCGAACTCGACGTCGCCCTGGATCGTTTCATGCGAGCCGGCTCCTGAGCCATCGTGTGAAATAGTCCTCTTCCACGAGCACTTCCCATATGGTCTCTGCAACTCTAGCAGGGTCCACGCGGAAGCCCTCGCCGCACGCCGGGCCGGCAAGGAGATCGCCTCCGAGTACTTCTCAGACTCCAACACCGCAACCGGCTACTACTCGGACTCTTCCTACGAGTTCGACTTCGGATTAGACCCAATCGAGTCCGAGTCCGAGCTCAACATGACTGAGGAACCGCTGTCAGGTCCTGCCACTGGCCTGGTCATTACATCTACTCCCGCCGGCAGATTCGTCTACTGGCCCGACCGCAAACCCGCAGACCTGACGGATGACAATTCACGCTGCGTCGCCTACCTCGATTCACTCCCCTTCCAGGAGGGGACCCCGCTGGCTCCAAACGACGAGCACACCCCCACCGAGGTGGTGACTACTGACTCCAGTCTCTGCACTCCCGACCGTGAAGTCTTCATGACAACCGGAGATGCTGGGACCTCAGAAAATCGACCCGACCGGTACCTTGACGATATCTCAGAGGATGAGTTGTCAGCCAACGCACCTCCCAACGAGACCACTGAAGATAAGAATGCCCGACGTGACCGCAACAGGAAGCGGAACGATCGACGCAGACATCTCCGGGAAACTCTCCCCATCCGGAACCTCAATGAGGCTCTGGAGCAAGTTGCCAACCGGGTACACACCACTCCTGAGCAATGCCTCATGTCTATCACCACGATAGCACGACAAGCCCAGGGGATCCGTGCAGGCGAAGTCATCACTAAGCTCGCTGAAGATGCCTACTTCATGTGGGTCGACAACAGGGTCGCCCAAGTACCCCCCGCCGGAAACCACGAAGCCACTAGTCGCAGCCCGGCAGATGCCGGACGCAACCATGTCCGTGGTAAACACCAGCCAAATCCCAACCGCTCTAGGGCCTCGGCTAGAGGACCCTCACAGGGCAGCAACAGCCAGGGCGGTGCCAGAGGTAGTCGCGGCGGCGGCGGCGGTGGTGGCAGCAGCGGCGGAAGTTCATCCCATGGCGCCGGCAGAAGAGCTGGTGGCGGCGGCGATCGCGGAGGCTGAGGCCACGCGAACAGCCACGCCACTGGGAACGCACGTGGCGGCTACGACGCACGCCACAGGATTGACGAGATCCGCCGCAAGAAGGCTACTGAAGCAAGCGACAGTGACGGCTTCCCCGCCTACTCTGCACGACTTCGCAACCTGCTCCTTCCTGAGAAATTCAAACCTATCAGGATTACCAAGTATGACGCGAAGCAAGACCCAGTTCAGTGGCTCAGGTGCTACGCCTTGGCCATCGAAAACGCTGGTGGCAACAACGACACAAAGTGCCTCTTCTTCCCTTTCTGCCTGGATCAAGCCCCACTCACATGGCTCGAGTCACTCGAAAAGAACTCGATCGACGAGTGGGACCAGCTGAAAGCGCAGTTCACCAGCAACTTCGCGGGCGCCATGGGGGCGCTCGAGTACCCGCATGGATCTCGCAATGGTCAAGCAAGAACAAGGCGAGACACTCCGCCAGTACATGTGGTGCTTCTTCGACAAGCGCGCGACCGTAGTCGACGTCACTGACAAAGAAGTCATCGACCTCTTCCAAGACGGGCTCTACCACCGTCGCACCTTCGAAGACTTCGGTCGCCGCCGCCCAAATTCCATCACCAAGCTCAAGGACATGATCACGTCATGGGCCGACGAAGAGGACAAGGCGAACGCCAAGTATGACTCCATTCGCAGCAAGAACAAGAGCAACACGGGCGGCAACAACAACAACAACAAAGATCAAGGGGGTCGCCACAACAACAACTACTCGAGCTCCAACCGCAAGCGCAAGCCAGACAATACAGTCGCGGCTATACAGCGCCCTGCGAAGGACAACTCGAAAAAGACCTCAGGCGGAAGTGCCCATGGCATCTGGACGGCAATCACACCACCGAGCAGTGCTACCAGCTCCGGCGAGCACTCAAGGATACTCCCGACCCACGGCCTCCTCACGACAAGAAGGGTAAGAAAAAAGTTGACGAGGGCAATGGCAACTTCCAAGAACCTGACAAGACGGTGAATGTCCTATTCGGCGGACTACCCACCAAGCGGTCCCAGAAGGCCACCCGACGGGAACTCTTGAACATTGAACTAGCGGTGCCGACACCTCTAAGGTGGTCGGAGGTACCCATTACCTTCTCCGGTGCGGACCAATGGACAAGCTTCTCCGAGCTAGGACGTTTTCCACTCGTCCTGAAACCTATAGTCGCGGGCTCCAGACTCAACAAGGTACTCATCGACGGTGGGAGCGGACTCAATGTCCTCTTCACCAAGACCTTGAAGAAAATGAAGCTCGACATCACCGACATGCTCACCAAGAGCGCGTCACCCTTCTACGGCATTGTCCCCGGTAACGCGGCTATTCCACTAGGCTCAGTGGTCCTGCCAGTTACCTTCGGGGAGACAAGGGAGAACTACCGCACCGAGTACATCAAGTTCGAGGTTGCGGACTTCGAAACCTCCTACCATGCCATTCTCGGCAGACCAGCTATCGCCAAGTTCATGGCGGTACCCCACTACACCTACTTGGTACTCAAGATGCCAAGTCCTGCCGGAGTACTCACGCTACAAGGGGACGTGAAGGTCTCTTTCGACTGCGACACCGAAGCCGTGGAACTCGCAGCGACCAACTAAGTACCCAATGCAATGATGGAGATCTTCGCTGCGTCCAAGAGGCTCGCCCCAACCGAACTCGAGATACCCGAGAAGACCGACACCGCGAACAAGCCTCAACCGTCGGAGGAAGTGCAGGTGAAGGCCATCGACCTCGGGACGGGCGACAGCAGCAAGACCACCATGATCGGCGCAGGGCTCGACCCGAAGTAGGAAGACGCGCTCGTCAGCTTCCTTCGGGCTAACCGAGACATCTTCGCGTGGAAGCCAGCAGACATGCCAGGGGTGCCCAGGAGGCTGATTGAGCACTCACTCAATGTCGACCCTAAAGCTACTCCCAAACGACAACACCTTTGCCGTTTCGCCGACGACCGACGGGATGCCATCAAGAAGGAACTCGCCAAACTACTCGTGGCGGGCTTCATCCGTGAAGTCTTCCATCCTAAGTGGCTCGCCAACCCCGTCCTCGTCCGCAAGAAGAACACGAACGAGTGGAGGATGTGTGTCGACTACACCGATCTCAACAAGCATTGCCCTAAGGACCCTTTCGGGTTGCCACGGATCGACCAAGTCATCGATTCCACGGCGGGCTGCGACCTGCTCTGCTTCCTTGACTGCTACTCTGGGTACCACCAGATCGCTATCAAGGAAGAAGACTAGGAGAAGACTGCGTTCATCACCCCGTTCGGCGCTTACTGCTATACGATAATGTCGTTCGGGTTGAAGAACGCCGGCGCTACATACCAGCGAGCTATCCAGGCCTGCTTCAAGAAGCAGCTCAACAAGAATGTCGAAGCCTATGTAGATGACGTGGTCGTCAAGACCAGAAACTCCGATACGCTCATCGCCGATCTTGAAGAGACTTTCGCATCTCTACGAGAGTACCAATGGAAGCTCAACCCCAACAAATGCGTCTTCGGCGTACCATCTGGGAAACTACTCGGCTTCATCATTAGCCATCACGGCATCAAAGCCAACCCCGAGAAGATCTCCGCCATCACCAATATGAAAGCTCCAACCTGCATCAAGGATGTCCAGAAGCTGACCGGGTGCATGGCGGCCCTGAACAGATTTATCTCGAAGCTTGGAGAACGGGGACTACCCTTCTTCAAACTACTCAAGCACCAAGAGAAGTTTGTATGGACCGCGGAGGCTGATCAGGCTCTGGCGCAGCTCAAAGACTTCCTGTCAAAGCCACCGGTCCTCACGGCTCCTTGCAAAAAGGAGCAGCTACTGCTCTACCTCGCTGCGACTACTCATGTGGTCAGTACTGCCGTCGTCGTCGAGCGGCAGGAAGAAGGCCACGCCTACCCAGTCCAGCGACCAGTCTACTTCGTCAGTGAGGTTCTGTCAGAGTCCAAGGCACGGTACCAACCGGTCCAGAAGCTACTCTATGCAGTGCTCATCACCTCGCGGAAGCTACGACACTACTTCCAGGAGTACTCGATTGTCGTCATCACCGACTACCCGCTCGATGACATACTCCGCAATCAGGATGCTACTGGAAGAATCTCCAAATGGGCAGTCGAACTCGGCGCCCTCAACGTCGACTTCAAGCCACGTACCGCTATCAAGTCTCAGGCACTAGTCAACTTCATGGCAGAGTGGCGGGAGAATCAGCTACCAACTCCAACCGAGTGGCCAGAACACTGGGTGATGTACTTCGACGGTTCACTTAAGCTTGAAGGCGCAGGTGCAGGAGTACTCCTGATCTCTCCAAAGGGCGAACAACTCAAGTACATCCTGCAGATCTTCTGGAAGGTCTCAAACAATGAAGCCGAGTACGAAGCCCTACTCCATGGGCTCCGCCTCGCAATCTCATCGGGCATCAAGCGGCTACTAGTCTACGGTGATTCCACAGTAGTCATCAACCAAGTCAACAAGTCTTGGGATCGCAACAAGGAGAACATGGACGCCTACTGTCTGGAAGTCCGCAAGCTCGAGAACAAGTTATACGGTCTCGAGTTCCACCACGTCGTCCGCGACAACAATGTTGCAGCGGACGTTCGGTCGAAGCTAGGTTCTACTCGCGCGCAAGTACGTATCGGAGTCTTCGTCCACGAGCTTCATGCGCCATCCATCCCGGAGCTGGCGCCAACGACCACTGACCCTGTGCCACCACAGTCCGGTCAGGAGGTCATGATGATCGACGTGGACTGGAGACAACCCTTCATCGACTACATCCGCGAGCAGAAGGTTCCTTCCGACAAGAACATGGCCGAACAACTCGTCCGTCGAGCCAAGACCTACGTACTAGTCGGAGACAAGCTCTACAGGCGGGGTGCCACTTCTGGAGTACTCATGAAGTGCATACCTCGGGATGAAGGCAAGGACATCTTGGAGGAGATCCACAAGGGCGTCTGCGGCAACCACGCGTCTTCTCGCACGCTGGTGAGCAAGGCTTTCCGACGAGCTTTCTACTGGCCCACAGCTCTGGCCGATGCTGAAGAACTCATCAGAAAGTGCCAAGGATGTCAATTCTTCACCAAGCAGCAACACGTCCCCGCCTACAAGCTAGTTACCATACCACCAACCTGGCCCTTTGCCTGCTGAGGGCTCGACATGATCGGGCCTCTGCCAATTGCGCCAGGAGGATTCAACAGAGTCTTGGTGGCTATCGACAAGTTCACCAAGTGGATCGAAGTCAAGCCGGTCACCTGCCCAAAGGCCGACAGAGTACTCAACTTCTTGGATGAGCTAGTGCATCGCTACGGGCTGCCCCACCGCATCATCACAGACTTGGGTTCCAATTTCAACAACCACCAGTTCTGGGAGTACTGTGAGAACAGCGGGATTGACGTCCGGTACATCTCAGTCGCCCACCCCCGCGCCAACGGCCAAGTCGAGCGCGCTAACGGGATGGTACTCGACGCCCTCAAGAAGCGATTGCACGACGCAGCTAACACCAAAGGAGGTAAGTGGATCAAGGAACTACCCAATGTACTCTGGGGGCTTCGTACTCAACCTACCAAGCCGACTGGGCAGTCGCCCTACTTCCTGGTCTACGGTTCCTAAGCTATTCTACCTGCCGACGTGATGTGTGAATCCCCGGCAGTAGAACAATACGATGAAGGCATCTCAGAAGACAGCAGACGGGTTGACATCGACAGCCTCGAAGAAGCCCGCTGTGCCGCCCTTGTCCAATCAGCAAGGTACCTTGAGGGTATCCGACGCTACCATGATCGCAACGTCAATGAACGCTCCTTCAACATCGGCGACCTAGTCCTCCGTCGCATCTAGAACATGGGCAGACTACACAAGCTCAGCTCACCGTGGGAAGGTCCCTTCTCAGTCTCCAAGGTGACCGGACTAGGCTCCTACCGCCTCCAAACACTTGAAGGTGACAACATCAGCAACTCGTGGAACGTCGACCAGCTATGTCGCTTCTACGCGTAGTCGCTCGACTACTCATCTACGAGTCCAGTCTATACGGCTACTCACGGACTCTTCACTGTAAGCGGCCTCTCGGTCCTAGCACTAGTCTTCGGACTACTCTTCTCCAAGATCCAGCATCAACGGCTACTAACGGATCTTGGGCTGCTCAGAGCATTGAGGACTATAGCGGCGGTCAACAGACCATGTACTCTAGATCCAGCCTATATGGCTACTAACGGATCTGCAGCTGTAAGCGGCTCAAGGGCCCTAGCACCACCTAGCCGTAGGCGGCCTACGGGTCCTGGCGACTACACTTGTAAACGGCCCTGACCATCCAGGTGTACTTCTTCATCAGTAATAGAGATTGATTCTATTCAACTTCTTTACTGTGCCTTCCAGTCAGGCAGACTCTACCGAGTACTACTACTCACAACTTTTCCACGGTTTGGTACTCTACGCACTTCGCTGCAAGTAGCGGCCATGAGTACTCATTTCACAAACAAACGTGGACAACTTTCATTGATAATTCAAACAAGTCACCGACTACTTTGTTTGCTTTACAACTACTACTGTAGCTACCTCTACAGGTACATCTACTAGAGATTAAGCTTCTCCGCCACCTACTCAGCAATGGGCGTCATCTCCTCGAGAAGGGTCTTGTACTGATCATCGCTACAGTTAGCTGCAAGACCGCCGACTACCACATCCACCGGTGCCTTCGGGAAGTATGATTTCATGTACGCCAGCACCTGGTTTGGGATAGACTTCGCCAGATGCTCGACATACGTTGCCAACCGTCCGGGGGCTTCCTTCAAACGGTCCACCAGTGGAGCTATCTTGGGTTCGCCCGGATGCGGCACCAGCAACCTTGCGATGGGCAGTGCGGCTTCCTCAAGCTCTTTCAGCTGGCCTCGAAGCTTCTCGCAGTCTTCATTCAATTTCTACAGAGATTTATAGCAATTTACAAGATCACGATCTGAGGCCTCACAGAGCTCCATGTGCGTGATGCACTCATGGCGCAGCTGGGCGTAGTCGTACTCAAGTACCTCTCTTTTGTCGGTCTCACGGTATACGATATTCTTGAGGTCCGTCTCCGACGCCTTCAGCTGGTCAACTCTTGCCTCAAACTCTGCAGACAACTCAATTCAAGGTCAGACTATTCACAAGTGCTACAATAAGTACTCAAGGGCTTTAGCAGAAGACGTACCTTTGTTCTTCTGGCGTAGCGACTTGTTCTTCTGGATCAAGTCGTCCCTCTCCGCCTGCATCTCCTGCACCTCGTTATGGTACTGGGCGAAGGCGCCATCCACCTTGGATTGGAACAGAGCCGCATGCTTCTTCGACTTGTCTAGCTCCTTCTCCAGGCCTTCGGCGCGAAGAACTGTGTCACCATACCCCTTCAGAAGATCAGACTTCTGTCGGGACTGCTCCACCACATCCTGCGCAAGACAGAATCAGTCCATAAGTACTCAGTATTCAACAAAGCAAGATTATTTGGGGTACTCGCAACGTACGTTGACCCATTGCTTGGTGCGGCGCCATGACTCCATGCTCAGAGCAACAACGGTCGGGTCGATAAGGTTGTCCTCCAGCAGCTCAAGACCCTCAAGGCTTGATGATGCCGCCTCTGGCATGGGCGCCGAGTGAAGCGGCGCAGCTTCTTCTATGATCGGCTCGCGGACGACTACTTCCGTACTTGCCTCAGGGACCGGATCGACCCGCGCTTCCGCACTCAGCTCGGGGGCTACCGTAGTCCCCAGCCCGGGGGCTGCCGCTGCCGTTGCCCCAACAACCGGTTCTGTGGGTTCCGTCTCCACAGTAGCCGTCTCCATAGCCACGGCTTTAGGGATCGTGGCTTCCTCAGCTTGTGCTCCTGCCAAGATGAGTACAAGAAGTCGATTTCAACGACTACGACTACCTCGCATGATGACTACCAGATGTGACAGGACACATACCTTCGACCAAGGTGGCTTCTTCCAAAGTCGACTCCACCGCGGCTTCAGCTTGTGGCGGTGGCGTGGGTTCGCGCACCTCCGCCGAGCGGTCCTCTCCATCGGCCGGAGTGCTGGCATCCCCACCATCCCACGACAAGTCCGTGGATTTCCTGTTTCACGAAGTATCCAGTCAGCAATGCAAGATTAATGACTACTTCCTACTCGAGAGTTCAGGGAACTTACAGGGTTGACCGCACCACAGTCACGGTCGGAGCGCCAAGTATACTGGCAATATCAACTATACCAGCTTCGCTGGCAGTTTCGGCTTCGGCATGAGCCTCCTCCGGCTGCTCCACCGCTGCAACCGGAGGAGGACCCTGCCCCTCTTCGACCGACGTCCACAAATCTACGGCGCCGGTCTCTTGTTGTGCCGCTACTGGTACGGCTTCTTCAGTGGTTGGAGGCGGGCTGACACTCCTCTCAGCTCCCGCCCCCACCGTCTCCCAGGCGTCCTCCTCACCTTGATCAACAGGGTCTGAGGAGGGGATGTCCTGCAACAGTTCAAATAAGATTGTCAGCAACAGACTACTTATCGGCAGTACTCGACTACACTAGTCGTGCTACTCACCTCTGGCCTGGTGGCCTCTGACAGCTTCAGTTTCTTCACGACGCATTTCCACGCCACATTGCGCGGCTTCCTAGGCGGCGCCGGCAAGCTAGCCTCCAGGCTAGATGGCTTCTCGATGACCGGGTTGTTCAGCATCCCAGCTCGACTGAACCTTGAGCGGAGTTGAAACCGCTGCTGCAGCGTCTCTTCATCCTCGTCATCAGAGCTGTCTTCAATGATGACGGCATCGTCGCCTTCACCGACTTCGCGGCGCTCCTTCATCTTGGTTTCTCCCTTCCCCTGCGTTTGTCCCTCAAGTCGCGGAGGGGAGGGTGGGACAGAGACATACTTCTCCACATCATCCTACAACATCAAGCAAGCATGAGTATGACTACGTCAACCAAATCAGTACTCGGGGGCTCATGTCACGACTACTGACCTGGTTTGGCGGCCGTGCCGCGGAGTACTCTGGCACCGGGCACGGTGTGTACGGGGGCATATCCTTGAAGATTTTGCCCAGCCTCTCAACAAGGACGTCGTCCTCGACTTCAAAGCCAGGCATCCGGGACGTATCCTCATTGCCGGTGTACTGGTACCCGAGGGTGTCTCGCGCCATCAGTGGCTGCACCCTCCTCTTCATAAAACTGAAGGCCACGTGCTCGGCCCTCAGTCCGACCTCCCGCAAGGCCTTTATCTTCTTCAGCAGCGGGGGTAGTTGGATACCTTCCTGCATGGTGGGCTCCGTGTTCCACCACAGCGCATGCTTCGATTGATGACCGCTCGGCTTCGGCAGCTCCGGATGGTGGTTGCAGATGTAGAACCACTTTGCCTTCCAGTCCTGGTTGGAGTCTATCAACTTGTACGGTAGGTACTGGTCGGCGGCATCCTCTCGCATCTGAATCCCGGCGCCTCCGACTACTCGCGGGTCATTGCTGCTCGGTTGCGGCTTCAACCGGAAGAATTTCCGAAACAAGATCCAGTGGGGCTTGATCCCCACAAAGGCTTCGCAGAAGTGTACAAAGATGGAGACGTGGAAGATTCCATTGGGGTTGAGGTTGAGGTACTCGATTCCGTAGTACCTAAGGAGCCCCTTGAAGAAATCGCTGGCCGGTAGCGCAAGTCCACGCTCCACGAACCGGGCGAACATCGGGATCTCGTCCGGATTCTTCTCCATTGGGTATGGGTCCCCAGTGGCGGTGCGCCATAGATCCATCTCCTTCTCGCGGAGGTATCCGCTGTTGACCAAGGCAAGAAGGTCCTCGGTCTTCAACTTTGCCTTCTTCCATTCCTTCGCCGGATTAGGGCGAGGGGAGGAGGGCGGCGACGACGACTGGCCGGCATCCTCGGCCTCACTGCAGCTCCTCTTCTTTGCTGCACTGGTCTTCGAGCTCTTCGCTGGGGATGTCTTCATCCTTCAAGTGACGGGTGTCTTCACTCGCATTCGCTCGGGGGCTACAGAGGCGGGCGGACTACAGCGGCGGGCGCAAGTAGATCCAATCTACTTTGTGGCGGCAGCGGCGGCAACAGAGGAGCAGAGAGGGCGGTCTCAGATCTAATCTGGGGGAATGCTACTGCTGGGAGTGAAAAACCCTAAGGGGGTTCACTGGTTATTTATAACCGGCCAGGCAGCTCAGTTCTCAACGGGCAGATAAGGCGCCAGACGGGTGACTCAGCAGTAATTGCCAGACTCTTTGAATTCCAGTACTCGACGCTCTCAGTCTCGGGGGCTCGACTACGTCAGATGGACTCAGTGGGCTACCACCAGATCCCAGACCCACTCAGGACACATTCTACAGTCAAGATGATCCTTCAATTCGAGAGAGAGTACTTGACTCAAGGCTCGGGGGCTCCGTGCCACGTGTCCTTCGGTTTTTTCTTCGGATTTTTCGGGATAAGATTGGCAGAATTTCAGATTGACCCTCAGCTTGAATCTGCGATTCGACCTAAGGCTCGGGGGCTACATTCCATATGGAATGCGATTCTCCGAATCGCATTTTCCATATGGTTTCTTCATCAAGACAACACGAGTACTATTGAAGACCTTCGAGAGAAGCACTCGGGGACGCTTGGGGACTACTCGAGAAGACTTCAAGACTACTCAAAGATCAGCTGGAGTACCTTCCAGCCTCGGGATAATTCAAGCATTCTTGAGGACTTTCGGCTTGTGGAACTCGGGGACGCTCAAGGACTACTCACCAAGGCCATCAAGACTACTCGAAGACATCCTACTCGACTACAAAGTACTCGGGGGCTTGTCGTACGGACATCCCTGGGCCCACTACTCAGGTGGGTACTGGGACCGACTACTCCGTGGGCCCCTGGGACTACCCGACTTGAGCTGCACAGCACCTGTTGGCATGGAGCGCAAGGCAAACGGAGGATTAGTACTCGGTTAGGAAGCTAGACATGTCCGGATCCATGTAGAGTACTCCTAGCCGCACACGACTAGTACTCCTCTGGCAAACCGACTTGTAACCCTGCCTCCCGGACTATATAAGGCGAGGCAGGGACCCCTATCTCATCATCCGCATCATCTTGTAAACTCACCCAATCAATCCAGAGCTACGCAGCATAAAGGACGTAGGGTATTACGCACCTCGCGGCCAGAACCTGTCTAAATTGTGTGCCACGTGTCTCTCCTTCGAGTTACCGATCTCGGCGAGGCCACATTCATCTACCTCGGGTACTCCCCTTGGTAGGTTGCCGGTCTAAAACACCGACACTCCCCATCCGGAACCTCAACGAGGCTCTGGACCAAGTCGCCAACCGGGTCCACACAACCCCTGAGCAATGCCTCATGTCTATCACTACGATAGCTCAAACAGCCCAGGGGCATCGTGCAGGTGAACTCATCGCCAAACTCGCCGAGGACGCCTACTTCATGCGAGTAGACAACAGGGTCGCCGAAGCCAGAAATCATGAAGCCACTAGCCGCAGCCACACCCCAGCAGAAGTCGGAGGTAACCGCATCAGAGGCGAACACCAGCCAAATCCCAATCGCTCTAGAGCCAGCGGAAGAGGACCCTCACATGGCGGCGCTAGCGGTGGTGGCCGCGGCGACGGTGGCGGCAGTGGCATCAGCGGTAGCTCTTCCCATGGCACCGGCAGAAGAGCTGGTGTCGGCGGCCATCGCGGAGGCCGAGGCCACGCGAACAGCCACGTCACCGGCAGTGCACGTGGCGGCTACGACGCCCGCCACAGGATCGACGAGAAGACTGCCGACGTCAGCGACAACGACGGCTTCCCCGCCTTCTCTTCACGACTTCGCGCGCTGCTTCTCCCCCAGAAGTTCAAGCCCTTCGGGATCACCAAGTACGACGTGAAGCAAGATCCAGTCCAGTGGCTCAGGTGCTATGCCCTGGCCATAGAGAACACTGGGGGCGACAAGGACGCGAAGTGCCTCTACTTCCCCTTCTGTCTGGACCAAGCCCCACTTACTTGGCTCGAGTCGCTCGACAAAGACTCGATCGACAAGTGGGAACAACTGAAGGCCCAGTTCACCAGCAACTTCGCGGGCACCATGGGATGCTCGGGTACTCGCATGGATCTGGCGATGGTCAAGCAGGAGCAAGGCGAGACCCTCCGCCAATACATGCGCTGCTTTTTCGACAAGCGTGCGACCGTAGTCGACGTCACGGACAAAGAAGTCATCGACCTCTTCCAAGACGGTCTCTACCACCGTCGCACCTTCGAAGACTTCGGTCGCCGTCGCCCAAGCACCATCACAAAGCTCAAAGACATGATCACCTCATGGGCCGACAAAGAGGACAAGGCGAACGCCAAGTACGACTCCATTCGCGGCAAGAGCAAAAACAACACGGGCGGCAACAACAACAACAACAAGGATCAAGGGAGACGCAACAACAATAACTACTCGGGTCCTAACCGCAAGCGCAAGCCAGACAACACAGTCATGGCTATACAATGCCCTGCGAAGGACAGCTCCAAAAAGACCTCCAGCGGCTTCAAAGACTTGCTCAAAGAGAAGTGCCCGTGGCATCTGGATGGCAATCACACAACCGACTAGTGCTACCAACTCCGGCGAGCACTCAAGGATGTTCACGAGCCACGGCCTCCTCACGACAAGAAGGGCAAGAAGAAAGTCGACGAAGGCAACGGTGACTTCCAAGAACCTGACAAAACGGTGAATGTCCTCTTTGGCGGACTACCCACCAGACGATCGCAGAAGCTCACCCTACGGGAAGTCTTGAGCATTGAACCAGCAGTGCCGACACCTTTAAGGTGGTCGGAGGTACCCATAACCTTCTCCCACATGGATCAATGGACAAGCTTCTCCGAGCCAGGACGCTTCCCACTCGTCTTGAAACCAGTAGTCGCGGGCTCCAGACTCAACAAGGTACTCATCGACGGCGGAAGCGTACTCAATGTCCTCTTCACCAAGACCTTGAAGAAAATGAAGCTCGATATCACTGACATGCTCACTAAGAGCGCGTCACCTTTCTACGGCATCATCCCAGGCAACGCGGCTATACCACTTGGCTCAGTGGTTCTGCCAGTTACCTTCGGGGAAACAAGGGAGAACTACCGCACTGAGTACATCAAGTTCGAGGTTGCGGACTTCAAAACTTCCTACCATGCCATCCTCGGCAGACCAGCCATCGCCAATTTCATGGCGGTCCCCCACTACACTTACCTGGTACTTAAAATGCCAAGTCTTGCCGGAGTACTCGCGCTGCAAGGGGACTTGAAGATTTCCTACGACTGCGACACCGAAGCCGTGGAACTCGCAGCAACCAATCAAGTACCTAACGTGATGATGGAGATCTTCGCTGCATCCAAGAAGCTCGCACCAACCGAACTCGAGATACCTGAGAAGACCGACACCTCCAACAAACCTCAGCCAACAGAGGAAGTTCAGGTGAAGGCCATCGACCTCGGGACCGGCGACAGCAGCAAGACTACCATGATCGGCGCGGGGCTCGACCCCAAATAGGAAGACGCACTCATCAGCTTCCTCCGGGCTAACCGAGACATCTTCGCGTGGAAGCCAGCGGACATGCCAGGAGTGCCCAGGAGGCTGATCGAGCATTCACTCAACATCGACCCTAAAGCTACCCCCAAGCGACAACACCTCTGCCGTTTTGCCGACGACCGGCGGGATGCCATCAAGAAGGAACTCGCCAAACTACTCACGGCTGGTTTCATCTGAGAAGTCTTCCATCCTGAGTGGCTCGCCAACCCCATCCTTGTCCGCAAAAAGAACACGAACGAGTGGAGGATGTGCGTCGACTACACCGACCTCAACAAGCATTGCCCCAAGGACCCCTTCGGGTTGCCGCGGATTGATCAAGTCATCGACTCCACAGCGGGCTGCGACCTGCTCTGCTTCCTCGACTGCTACTCCGGCTACCACCAGATCGCTATCAAGGAAGAAGACCAGGAGAAGACCGCGTTCATCACCCCGTTCGGCGCCTACTGCTACACGACAAGGTCGTTCGGGTTGAAGAATGCCGGCGCTACCTACCAATGAGCTATCCAGGCCTGCTTCAAGAAGCAGCTCAACAAGAACGTCGAAGCCTATGTGAATGATGTGGTCGTCAAGACCAGAAACTCCGACACGCTCATCGCCGATCTTGAAGAGACCTTCGCATCTCTGCGAGAGTACCAGTGGAAGCTCAACCCCAACAAGTGTGTCTTCAGCGTACCTTCGGGGAAACTACTCAGCTCCATCATCAGCCACCGTGGCATCAAAGCCAATCCCGAGAAGATCTCCGCCATCACCAATATGAAGGCTCCAACCTGCATCAAGGATGTGCAGAAGCTGACCGGGTGCATGGCGGCCCTGAACAGGTTTATCTCAAAGCTTAGAGAACAGGGACTACCCTTCTTCAAGTTACTCAAGCACCAAGAGAAGCTCGTGTGGACCGCGGAGGCTAATCAAGCTCTGACACAACTTAAAGACTTCCTGTCAAAGCCACCGGTCCTCACGGCTCCTCGCAAACAAGAGCAGCTACTGCTCTACCTCGCTGCGACTACTCATGTGGTCAGTACTGCCATCGTCGTCGAGCGGCAGGAAGAAGGCCACGCCTACCCAGTCCAGCGACCAGTCTACTTCGTCAGCAAGGTCTTGTCCGAGTCCAAGGCACGGTATCAATCGGTCCAGAAGCTACTCTACGCAGTACTCATCACCTCGCGGAAGCTACGACACTACTTCCAGGAGTACTCGATCATCGTCATCACTGACTAACCGCTCGGTGACATACTCCATAATCAAGATGCTACTGGAAGAATCTCCAAATGGGCGGTCGAGCTTGGCGCCCTCAACATCGACTTCAAGCCACACACAGCTATCAAGTATCAAGCACTAGTTGACTTCATGGCAGAGTGGCAGGAGAATTAACTACCAACTCCAACAGAGCGACCAGAGCATTGGGTGATGTACTTCGACGGCTCACTCAAGCTCGAGGGCGCGAGCGCAGGGGTACTCTTGATTTCTCCAAATAGTGAACAACTCAAGTACGTTCTGCAAATCTTCTAGAAGGTCTCAAACAACGAAGCTGAGTACGAAGCCCTGCTGCACGGGCTCCGCCTCACAATCTCACTAGGCATCAAGCGACTACTAGTCTACAGCGACTCCGCAGTGGTCATCAACCAAGTCAACAAGTCTTGGAATCGCAACAAGGAGAACATGGACGCCTACTGTCTTGAAGTCCGCAAGCTTGAGAACAAATTCTATGGTCTCGAGTTCCACCACGTCATCCGCGACAATAATGTTGCAGCGGACGTCCTGTCCCGGAGCCTTCGTCCACGAGCTTCATCCCGGAGCCATCCATCCCGGAGCCGGTGCCAACGACCACTGACTCTGGGCCAACACAGCCCAGTCAGGAGGTCATGATGATAGACGTGGACCGGAGACAACCCTTCATCGACTACATCCGCGAGCAGAAGGTTCCTTCCGACAAGAACAAGGCCGAACAACTCGTCCGCCGAGCCAAGACCTATGTACTAGTCGGAGACAAGCTCTACAAGCGGGGTGCCACTTCGGGAGTACTCATGAAGTGCATACCTCGGGAAGAAGGCAAGGACATCTTGGAGGAGATCCACAAGGGCGTCTGCGGCAACCATGCGTCCTCTCACACGCTGGTGAGCAAAGCCTTTCGACAAGCTTTCTATTGGCCCACAGCTTTGGCCGACGCTGAAGAACTCGTCAGAAGGTGCCAAGGGTGCCAATTCTTCGCTAAGCAGCAACACGTCCCGGCCTACAAGCTAGTCACCATACCACCGACCTGGCCCTTTGCCTGCTGGGGGCTCGACATGATTGGACCTGTGCCAACTGCGCCAGGTGGATTCAACAGAGTCTTGGTGGCCATCGACAAGTTCACCAAGTGGATCAAAGTCAAGCCGGTTACCTGCCCAAAGGCCGACAGAGTACTCGACTTCTTGGATGAACTAGTGCATCGCTACGGGCTACCCCATCGCATCATCACAGACTTGGGTTCTAACTTCAACAACCACCAGTTCTGGGAGTACTGCGAGAACAGCAGGATTGACGTCCGATACGTCTCAGTCGCCCACCCGCGCGCTAACGCCCAAGTAGAGCGCGCCAACGGGATGGTACTCGACGCCCTCAAGAAGCGACTGCACGATGCAGCTAACACCAAAGGAGGCAAGTGGATTAAGGAACTTCCCAATGCACTCTGGGGGCTTCGTACTCAACCTACCAAGCCAACAGGGCAATCGCCCTACTTCCTGGTCTACGGCTCCGAAGCTATTCTACCCGCCGACGTGATGTGGGAATCTCCAGCAGTAGAACAATACGACGAAGGCATCTCAGAAGACAGTCGACGGGTTGATATCGACAACCTCGAAGAAGCCCGTTGTGCTGCCCTCGTCCAGTCAGTAAGGTACCTAGAGGGTATCCGACGCTACCATGATCGCAACGTCAAGGAACGCTCCTTCAACGTCGGCGATCTAGTTCTCCGTCGCATCCAGAATACGGACAGACTACACAAGCTCAGCTCGCCATGGGAAGGTCCCTTCTCAGTCTCCAAGGTGACCGGATCAGGCTCATATCGCCTCCAAACACTCAAAGGCGATGACATCAGTAACTCGTGGAACGTTGACCAGCTGTGTCGCTTCTACGCGTAGTCGCTCGACTACTCACCTACGGGTCCAGCCTATACGGCTACTCACGGACTCTTCGCTGTAAGCGGCCTCTTGGTCCTAGCACTAGTCTACGGACTACTCCTATCCAGGATCCAGCGTCAATGGCTACTAACGGATCCTGGGCCGCACATCGCATAAGGACTTGGGCGGCGGTCTACGGACCATGTACTCTCTAGATCCAGTTTATACGACTACTAACGGATCTCCAGCTGTAAGCGGTCCAAGGGCCCTAGCAATCACTTAGCCATAGGCGGTCTACGGGTCCTGGCGACTTCTTATTTGTAACGGCCCTGGCCATCCAGGTGTACTTCTTCATCAGTAATAAAGATTGATTCTACTCAACTTGTTTACTGTGCCTCCTAGCTAGGCAGATTCTGCTAAGTACTACTACTCACCACCTCTCCCACGGCTTGGTACTCCGCTCACTTTGCTGCAAGTGGTGGCAACGAGTACTCATTACAATACAAGCAGTGGACAAATTTCATTGATATTTCAAACAAGTTTCTAACTACTTTGTTTGTCTTACATCAACTACTCTATACATGAGCTACCGCTACAGGTACATCTACTAGAGGTTCAGCTTATCCGCGACTTGCTCCGCGATGGGTGCCATCTCCTCCAGAAGGGTCTTGTACTGCCCGTCTGTGCAGTTCGCCGCAAGACCACCAGCCACCACATCCATCGGCGCCTTTGGGAAGTACGACTTCATGTAGGCCAGCACCTGGTTTGGTATGGACTTCGCCAAATGCTTGACATACGTCGCCAGGCGCCCGGGGGCTTCTTTCAGCCTGTCTACCAAAGGTGCTATCTTGGGTCCGCCCGGATGTGGGACCAGCAGTCTCGCTATGGGCAGTGCGGCTTCTTTGAGTTCCTTCAGCTGACCTCGAAGCTTCTCACAGTCTTCATTGAGCTTCTGTAGAGATTTATAACAGTTTACAAGGTCACGATCTGAGGCTTCACGGAGCTCCATGTGCTTGATACACTCATGGCGCAACTGGGCGTACTCATACTCAAGTACCTCTCTCTTGTCGGTCTCGCGGTACACGATGTTCTTGAGGTCTGTCTCAGATGCCTTCAGCTGGTCGACCCTTGCCTCAAGATCCGCAGACCACTAGTCACAGCGTCAGACTATACACAAGTATTTCAATAAGTACTCGATGATCTTGGCGGGAGGCACACCTTTGTTCTTCTCAAGATGCTCTACACTATTGGCCTTCAAGAACAACATTGTTGCTGGACTCAAAGGAGCATCGTGGAGTGTTAGGGATGATCTGATACTCAAAGAAGGCAAAGTATACATCCCATCTGACTCTGATCTGATACAGACAGTACTGCAGCTAGCCCACTCACATACGCATGAAGGGATCCAAAAGGCTCTACACAGGCTGCGTGCTACATTTCATATCGATCAAGATCGTCGTCTGGTCAGTGATTTTGTCAAATCTTGCTCCATCTGTCAGCGAAACAAATCTGTATCCTTGCAGCCAGCCGGTCTGCTACAACCCCTACCAATCCCTTCTCGTGTCTGGGCAGACATTTCCATGGATTTCATTGAGGCATTGCCAAGAGTTCACGGCAAGAGTGTGATCCTCACAGTAGTTGACAAATTTTCAAAATTTGCTCACTTTATTCCCCTTGGACACCCATACACTGCAACCTCGGTTGCTCGAGCATTTTTCAATGACATCGTTCGTCTACATGGACTACGAATCAATCGGGCATGTTTGTAAAGATCTCTTCAAGTTTTCAGGAGTCTCTTTGAAGCTGAGCACAACATCCCACCCTCAAACAGATGGACAATCAGAAGCTATCAACAAAACCATCAGTATGTACCTCCGATGTATGACGGGGGACAGACCAAGAGCTTGGTTAGACTGGTTGCCTTGGGCAGAATTTTGCTACAATTCGTCATACCATTCAGCTCTCAAGGCCACTCCATTTCAGGTGGTATACAGCAGAACACCACCCTCCATCCCTCCATACCAAGTGGGCACTGCCCAGACAGAGACCGTGGACACGATGCTAGCTGACCGGGATGAATTCCTTCTTGAAGTGCGCACAAGGCTAACTCAAGCACAAGACTATGCCCACGGGTACTATGATGCACACCACCGAGAACTTGAGTTCACGCAGGGAGATTGGGTTTGGCTTCGTCTGCTCAACAAGCCAACTCATTCTCTCGTGCAAGGACCCCATACAAAGCTCTTGCCCAAGTTTGCAGGGCCCTATCAGATCAAGGAACGCATTGGTACAGTAGCATATCGACTGGACTTGCCGGAGCATGCACGCATCCATGATGTATTCCATGTTGGGCTCCTCAAGTCGTTCCATGGTGCACCGCCGGCTGCAAGACCTCCACTGCCCCCCCCCCCTTCACAATGGACGGGTGCTGGAACGGCATGCCTGCGTCGGAAGCAACCTGGGAGCCAGTCAATCAATTTCGCCAATCTTTCCCCGCGTTCCAGCTCAAGGACGAGCTGTTCGTCGAGGGGGGGGGGGAGATGTTGTGTACTCAAGAAGGAGCCACGCACAAGCCTGAAGCCGGAGCCACGACGTGAAGAGATCGTGGGAGGAGCGTCGGCGCGCGTCGGTTTCAACAATTCAGTTGTGTTTTAGCGTGTTTTCAATTGCATGTGTGTGTTTAGTCGGTTGGAGATTAAGGCTATAAGCGAGGGACCATTGTATCTTAGGAGATCAACTAGAGATTAGATCTAGTCTCTCTGGTTCATTCAGTTACAATAGAGCTTCGTCAGTACTGTTCCCTGTCTAGCTGTTGTCGACGCGCCCACGCGAGGACGCCGCCGCCGCCGCCGTGAACCTTCGCCTCGCCCTCCCGTCCATCACTCCTACGCCTTGCGAAGATCGACTAGTTCCAACAAGTACCAGCTTCTCCCAATCGTTCCCTGACGAAACTGAAGCAAACCTCATACTGACGAAACTGAAGCGAAAGAAGACACCTGATAGTTCCTGACAGGTTCCCGCCCCGTCACGGCGCCCTGACATGCCCGGGAGTCACTCGAATGTGGCTGTGCTCTGCGCTGCTGCTGGCACCGGCGGCGGCTGCAGCCACATGGACTGCCGCCGCGACCCCTTCCTCGTGTTCTTCGTCAGCACTAGCTTCAAGACATTCGCGTGTGTCTACTCTTCGAGACTGGTGTGTGGAGCGACCACACCTATGATGAGAACATCGATGGCTACTTCACCCTTGCGCCTGCTGTCCTCATGGGTGGTGCGCTCTACTTCATGTCTCACAAATACAGCATGTTTCACAAGAACACCATGATCATCAAGTACGATGTGGCTACTTTGGAAATGTCCGTGATTCATGTACCACATACATTCTACTACCTGCAGAACATTGTGCTGATGACTACAGATGATGGCAGAATCGGACTCACCTTTGTTGAGGACTCCAGGCTCTACTTGTGGTCGAGGGAGGCTGATCCCCACGGAGTTTGGGGATGGACGGTAAGCAAAATCATCGAGCTCGAGTCGTTGCTCAGGCTTTTGGGTTTGCGGAATGTGGTGGCTTCATTCTCTTGCGGATGGTTAATTGAATCTTCACTATTGATCCAAAGTCCAAGCAGGTCAGGAATGTAACAGAGGACCACAACACCATTAGCATTGTTCCCTATGAGAGCTTCTGCGTCCCAGGTACAAACCCTGCTTCATGTTTTCCTGGTATTGAAAAAATCAGAACGACCAGCATTCCACTTTATGACCTGAAAATATGGGCATCACATATGCGCTGAGGATGAAAAAAGAGAGTATCAGTTCATGAGAGCAGATGTTACTCCATTCATTTGTTTTTCATGTACACCCTTATGTGCCTAGGGCTTTATGTATCAATTATATGTGTTATGGATGGATGATATCAACAATTAGTCTGAATTTATCCTTCAGGAGAGAGAAATTCATTACCTACCTAAGCAACTGCAGTCTGATTAGCAGCCCCACGCATCTTTTAATTCTTACATCTGATTTTGTGCATGTGTGACTGTTAATTGGTTCATCTGTGGATAATAAGTTAATGATGTTTGGTTAGCCCTAAGCACCAACTTGTTGATACTTGTGGTTAACGGCTATCAAAGTTTTGTTGAGGAAAAATGATTTGTCAACTAGGAACTAGCTGACATTATTTCCAATTTTGTGTTTTTTCTGCAGCACTTGGCGCAACCTCTGCTGGTGAGGGACCAAAAGGACCAAAAGCTGGTGTTTCATGTGCATCAAAAACTCAAATTGCTGGTGCAAAAGGTTTTATAAATCATTAAGAATGTATCTAATGGTGATTATTGTAGATGGCAGAAGTGGGAGCTGTATAGCTCTCACTAATTTGGATCTGTGGTTATTCTTCCAGATTCCAAGGATTTTCTGGAATCTGTTGATTCCTTCTCTTAGCTCTTTATGTTAGTACTGTTGCTTTCTGGTTTACAAAATTCCTGTGGCTTACTGTAAGATGGTTAAGTCTTATTACTGTCAGCATTCCTTAGAAATGAATAATTTGCTTTTGTAAGTGTTGGTGCATATTAAACGAACCTTTGAGATTAGAATACTATAAATCCATATGCACCTTCTTTTATGTCAAGCTCAATTTGTTTTGCTTGAACTTCTTGTGGCTTGAAATTTTGATTTTTATTGAACCCTTTGTACTGAGCAAATTCTTGTACTTGATATAACCAAGTTATTACCACATTAGCTAACATCAGTTTTGTGCATATAGTTATTACCACATTTGCTTGGTTTACAAATTGCAAGTATGTAATAGAATACCTACTACTCCATCCATACCCATAAAACAAGTCGTTTAGGACAACAACACGGTCTCCAAAGTACAACTTTGACTTCTTATTTTTATAAAACTATTTATTAAGAACTAACATATGTATATTTTTATGAAAATATTTTGCAAGACAAATATATTCATGTAGCTTTCACATTTTCAAACTCAACAACTTAAAAGTTATTCATGATTTATATTCCCAATGTTTGACGGAAATCTTGTCCAAAACGACTTGATTTACTGGTATGGAGGGAGTAAGTACTTCCTTTCTTTAAGAAAATTTGGAACCACCACACATTTGGAACGATATCATTGAACACTATTGAGCTTGAAACCTGAGGACTTATCTCGTGAAAACACAATAGTGACACCATCAAACGTATTATACCAACAGGCTTACAGCAATCTAAAACGGTAGTCTATCCTGTTTCAGCTGTAGTAGTATTATTTACTAGAAGTGTACAGGGTGATGATGAAACAGGGTCATGTTCTGCAGTTGTCCCATTTGAAACTGTTAACTTTGGCTTGCATAATTGATCTTTTCAAATGTGCGATTTCTAAATGAACAGTGCCGCTTCAGAGTTCAGAGCACCGTACCAAAATCATTTTGTTCTTCCTTTTACATTTCTTTTTGTGCCAAATCATCTTTTCTTCTGCAACCTCTGGCAGAGAGTCCACTACTTGGTTTTCTAGACAATTTTCATGCGCTCACGTGGACCTGTGATCTAACGCAGAGGAGGTTTGACTGTCTCCGGAATCACTTCATTATTTCTTGTCCAATTAACTATTATTTGTTGGTAGCAGAGGTCGTTGTGCTTGATGGCACAGCAGAGATTGCATGTCGCCGTTGATCTACTAGGGGTTTACCGTGAGCAGAAAAGAGGAGAGTGATTTGCAACAACAACAACAACAAAAAAGATGGGATTACGGTGGAAAGTGGTACACAGATACCTGAATTCGTATCCGCTAAATATGATATATGAATATTCACATCATAATTTGTTTTTAATGTGGTATCTTAAATGGTCACTTGGTCAGTGACTTTTGGACCAGTTCAAATTGCATGGGTCACTCACATTCACCAAGCAATTCGAATTGCACTCAAAGCTAGTACCAATGCAAATACTGTGTTTGGTTCAGTTCGAATTGCTTGTGAATGTGAGTGACCCTTGTGTGCATGAAAAGTGTTAATTAGTAGTGATGCAAATACTTGATGCGGTGTCGTGAATGAATTTAATTGGTAGTGATGCTGACAACACAACATGAGTTCTTGGCGTTTTCTGCATATGGATGCTCGATGGTTCATCTTCTTAATATAATGATGCGTAGCTTTCCTGCGTTTTCCGAGAAAAAAAGATGCTCGATGGTTTTGCAGCTAAACCTGAGGTTGTTATCTGAAATTGAAAAAACTCTCCTGGATAGTAGAACTAGTAGGCATCAATGGAGGGTTGTGTTTCTTGTGACCGAAAAAGCATGGATAGATAAGCATCAGTAATGCCAACTCTTACTGATAGGAAGCCGTCTCATTTGGAGTTTATTTGGAGTTGTAGTATCCTTAGCATCGATGCTTGGAATTATCTGTTCTTATCTGATACTGTGCTTGGAATTATCTTTTGTGTGAAATTGCTACAAAAGGTGTGCCTATTTAGTTTACTCTTTTGTGATTGCCAGCTTGTTCCTGTCATAATTTTGTCTGAAGAAGGTTATGAGTTTTATCTGGAACTATAGCTGAATAATGTTGAGGGATCTATTATTTTTATTAACAGTTTCTGAACCTTGCCTTTCTTATTATTAGCATTGCTGGATCTTTGTTTTAATTACTTCAGATAGAAGTGAGGACATAATTAAGGCAGCTATATGCTTTGAACCAAAGTAATATAAGCACTAATTGAAAGTGTTGTTTTAAATCCTCACCTGGAATGACGTGTCACCAGGATTTAGTGACTGACCACTGACCAGGATTCACTCCATCCCGGCCTGGAATAAAAACTGCAGTGGAAAAAATCCACACCCTGCCAAACAGCGATGGACGAACACAGGTCGGCACGGGGAATGCCACGAGCGGGTAAGACAGGCGAGTGCCACCGTGGTGGTGCAGGCCGCCGCTCGTCCCGATTTGTTGGGGCACGACGTGTGCGAACGTCGTCTGGGCTTAATTGGTAGGCAAATGCATCTTGTGTTGGGAGAACTTTCTCTTGTCTAAACTGGTAGTCTAGGAGCTGCGGTGTAGGTCGTGTGGTTTGAACGGTGCAGCATATGTGATGTGGTGTTGCTGTTTGTTGGCTGTAGACAATTCTTTTAATTGTTGAGGCCGGAACGATGTTCCGTAATCTAAAAAAAAATGCAGTTGGTGGTAGGAAAAGCAGTGGTGTCGATGATAGATGAGACGAACTCATACCTTAGTTCTGCTACTAGAACTCAAACATTGTACAACCAACTAAATCCTGCCTTCTGGAGTATACAAAGGAAAAGTAGGGGTACCTCAGCATAAAGAACCAAAATCACCAAAAACCAACAACACCTCAGTGTAAAGTACTCCCTCCCTATCGATTTGGTTGTCGTTTCAGACCAGTTTGATAAAACTAATTAGGGCATGTATAACCCTTAGACAGGGGGTCGTCTGTAGAACCTCGAATTATGCATACAGACCGATGTACAGACATGTCATACAACCCATAGACAGAGAGACCGTCTGCAAGCTGTTTAATGCTTTGCATGTAGCTTAAGATCAACTACACATGCATTTGTGTATACCATTGTGTGACAGTTTGATAGAATATTATCTAGCATGAATAAAAGTACCATGGAGTATACCATTTTTTATAATACCATCCTACAAAAGGACTATAGTGAAATTTAAAATTTTATTTCATGTTTTGTTAAATGTCTAAAGGCATTTTTCGTGATATATATATTTCTTGAGGACTATACTGTAAAAGAAAATGTCACATTGTTAAAATGAAAAATGTGTGGATAGGGATAACTCGATCGATCTCTCTGGATCTCTCTGATGGTCTCTGTCGATCTCTCTCTCACTTTCCTCTTTGTTTTCTCCCCACCGGAGCCTGCTCCCTCGGGCTAGCTTATCCATTCATTCTCCTGCGAGCTCAGTCTCCCAGCTGCGTAGATGAAGATGTGGTGCCGACGGTCCACCAGAAGATGTTTCCCAGCTCCCGCGGGTACGACCATGGCGGCCTTAAGGCCGGATCCGGCGGCGGACATGGAGGCCTCCTCGGAGCCGGCCGCGGGCCCGCACTTGAATGATCCGGTGGCGGCCTCCTCGTCAGCGCGCGGCCGCGCGCGCACCGCTTCTGGGGCCGGAGCCAGCGTCACTGCGAGAGCTGGGGCCCGCATCGCCAGTCAACCTCGCTACCGGCGGGCTCGACCTCTGCACTGGCTTTCTCCACCGGGCCCGAGCTCCACGTTGGACTGCTCTGCCGGTGGCTCGTGTAGCTCTCGCCGGTCGGGCGGATGAGTCGCGGCGCGAGTGGGGCCATGGCGGCGTCCTCTTCGGGGCCGGATCCGGCGGCGAGGACGAGGCTGGGCACTCTCTTCCCTCCCTCTCTTCCGGCCGGCGGCCTTGTCCTGGTGCGGGCGGTGTCTTCTCCCGTCCAAGCTCGTCGGCGCGGCAGCAGGATCTTCAGCCGGTGACCCTTCTCCTCCTCACGGCGCCACCACCGGCGCCCCCCTCCTCCCCACGGCGGCTCCGCGCCTGCTGCGCGAGTCTCATACAACTGCTCCTCCGAGCGGGCGGGGCTGGACTTGGCGCGAAGTACTCCCGCGCGCGCGCCGTGCGGGATCTCGAGCATCGTCGCCTCATGAAGACGGGGGCGTACAACAGGAGTGCAGTCGTCCGCTCAACCTGGGAGAACGGGACCCTTGTGTCACCCCGCGAGGCGACGGGGGAGCCGTCGGTAGGGGGTAGCGGGGGGCTTTTCGCAAAATTATCGGCTCACCGACGGCTCATAGACGCCTCATTAATTGGCGTTGTACATGCCCTTAAGGAAGCAATGATTTTACTTTATTGTTTTTCTATCTTGATTACCGGTGAGAGAGTTAAATAAACGGTGGCCGAGATTTCAAAGTAGCAGGCATCGGACCCCGGGCAAAAAAGAGTATTAACTTCCCTCTTGACTACCAGCGACTACTATTTTGGTTCCTTTTGGTATGCACTAGCGGCGTCATTTAAATCGATATCGAGAGAGTAATATACAACACCCAAACAGTACATATGGTGGTATTACCCTACTATGATGGTCCAAACCAGTTTAAATATGTGTACATGATCTAATTATAAAACTACTTACACAGATAGATTAGAAATTACGAGACGAATCTATTAAGGCTAATTAAATCAGGATTAGCACATGTTTACTATAGCACCACATTGTCTAATCATAACATAATTATGCTAAATAGATTCGTCTCGCGAATTTATCCGGAGGTTATAGAATAAGTTTTGTTATTAAACTACATTTAATACTTCTAATTATCCGACGTGATGGGGTGAATGATGAAAACTTGCCGAAACATGTCCATCTAAACAAGGCCGCCAGCTTTCAAGCTTTGATAGCCCATCGTCTACTCTATTATATCACTACCAATATATAATATCTCTGTTTCATATTTTTTCTTTGAAACATTTCTGTTCATTCTCCTATTTTTTTTTCAAATGACGATGTGGTATATATATACATATTGCAAACATGCAGATAAATGTGAAATCTCTAAGCCGATGGTCGAGGTCTTCGTTTTATCTGGCACTTGTGCAAGCTGTGGCAACTGCAGGGGCGAAGGTGATAGCGGAGCAAATGCTATCAAGGCTGAATAGAGGGACTGCAACAGGCAACAGCTAAGACTGACTCCAACAAGAAGTTGCAAAATGGGAGAGGCATTCCTTCATTTACCTTCTACACAGTAGAGACATCACCCACGCAAAAATCGGCGTCTCCAATAAGCGGAGGCAAAAGCAGAAGCAGTGTGCCAGTCGTACCTCTCGTGCGTTGTTCGTGAAGGGAGGGAGGGGAGATTCGAGCTCGGCTCGGCGAGGAGCGGAGGAGACGAGAAGCGGAGCAGACGAGGCGAGGATGAGACGAGGACGAGCTCGCCCGCCGCGCCCACTCGGCGCACTGCTGCGCGCGACCCGGAGCGCGCCGGCGCACAGGCCTACCTCCGTCGCGGCCGCCGCCGCGCTCCACGACCTCCTTCGCCTCCTCCACGCCGGCGCCGCCCGAAGCGGCCGCGGACCGGCCGGCCTCCACTGTGGAGCGACGCGACGAGCTGGGGCAACCCCGCCCGCGCTCGCTGCTCCTGCCCGCCGCCGCGACCAACGCTCGCCCGCCCGCGCCCACGCTCGCCCGTGGCTGTGCCCGCGCCCGCGCCAGCTCGCCCGTGGCCACGCCCGCGCTCACCGGCCCACTGCCGCGCCTGACTTCGCCGACTGCCGCGGGAGAGGGGAGAGCTCCGGCGAACCAGGCCAGAGATGAGCTCGTCCCCGGCTTCCTGCTCAAATGCATAGGAGGAGAGAGGTGATTCATTTTTACCTCTCCTCTCTCCTCACAATGCAAAATGCCTTCTCATATGCTTTCTTTGTTGGAGCTGTGTTCGGCGATGCACAGTGCCGTTGCTGAGGCATATATGTCTTTGCATGTCCTTGTTGGACTTAGCCTAAGAGCACGGTTAGAGCAAGTTTAATAAGACTAGCTCAACGGCCGAAATACGAAAACACTTCAGCATCATCCGACGTCATGGAGAGAAAAGACGGAGGGGATGGAAATTAAAGCTTGGGCGACTCACAAAACGCCGGCCAGAAGCTGCGCTGCTCGTGGGGTCCGTCACTGCTACTCAGTGGTTCACGTCGCTGCATGCATGAACGCGCGCAACAAAAGGATGGTGGGGGACGCGCCACCAAGGCTCTCCCAGATCGAGTGACATGACACATTTGCTACAGCCCGCAGCTGGCGCTTCTAACCACATGTTCCGAGTCACCGCGCTTCAATGTCACTGGCAGCATTTGTCACAGTGCCGCGGTCCAGGCGTCCAGCATAAAGATGGCAACGGGCACCACGCCCGCGGATACCAGGGTCACGTGCCCGCGCCGGCGAGCAAAATCGCGTGCCCGCGCCCGCGCCCGCGCCCGCCACCCGCCACGGGCGTCATCCTGTGCCCGTGCCCGCTATCCGCGGGCATGCGTTGCCCGCGGGCATGCCCGCATGCCCGTCAGATCTGTAGGCCGGAGGAGCCGAGGACGACGGCGGTGGACGTGTGCTCGGCGGATGGTAGCTAGGCGGCGCGGCTCAACGTCGACGAGGATGCTGGGGCGGCCTGGGAGCCCGTGGATCTGAGACGACGAGCAACGGAGAGAGAGGGTGAGGGAGGGGAGGAGCCACCGGGGAGACGACTCCCGCCGCAATCGCGGACCTCTACGGCGTCGGCAGCGAAGGAGGTGGCAGGGCAGGAGTTGCCTGCGGTACCGCCGGCGCTGAGGAGGAGCCCAAGGCACCGCTCAAGGGCGTCGCCGTCGCAAGGTTCGAGGGCGGACCGTCGCGGTGCTCTTCAGGGTCTCGGCCTCTCGGGGAAGAGGGAGCGGCCATCGTCACCGGTCCAGGAGCCGCCGCCGTCTCAGCGTGGATGGGGAAGAGCCGGGGGGCGGTGGCATCGCGGCGGATGGGGAGGAGCTAGGCGCCTGGGCTGCTGCCGGCGGCGGACGAGGTTGGATTTGGGGACGACTGGCGACGGACGGGGTGGATCCGAAGGAATCAGAAAATGCAGGGGAGGGAATCGTAGTGGAGGTGGAGTTGGGGACTTGTGGTAGGCTGGGGCCATATGTCAGCTATTGGAGCGGGTTTGGCGGGTTTGCGGGTGCGGATACCATTTTTCCCTGCCCGCGAGCAAATATCCGTTGGGTTTAGAGTCACGCCCGCACCTGCACCCGCACCCGCACCCGCGGGCAAAGGTTCAAACCCATATCCGCGCCCATCGGGTTTCAAATCCGCGGGCACGCGGATATTTCGTGCCTGTTGCCATCTTTAGTCCAGCATGAGGCCGGACACGAAAAGGCACCGCTAGGCTGTGCATGGGTGGGTATACACGGATTTGGGTGGATTTTTGACCCACCCATTTAATGACTAGATTAAATGGGTTGGGTAGGATTGGATTGGGTGGATTAGACGGTTCAGGAAGCAGGAGCTCATATGGGCAATTGCAGTTGCGGCTCCGCGCGCATTGGCACCAGACCTTTGCATACATGCGCAGCCGCCGCTCTTGCCGGTGTCGCGCGACCTCCGCGGCTCGCGGCTCCGCCAAACTGGCCATCGTTGTGCTTGCCAATTGCACACCGCTGCCGCCATTGCTGTCGTGCTTGCCGCTCCGGCGTAGCTCCCGCTATTGCGTCGTTGTGCTTGCTGCTCGGCGCTCGCCCGTGGCCGTGCTGCTGCTGCCATCGGGCTTGCTGCAATTCCTATCGTGATTTCCGCTCGCGCGTGGCCAGCGCACTTGCCACTGCACTCGACCATGGCCGCCGGCCGCCACTGCCGTCGCACTTGCCGCTAGCGTGCGGCTGGGCGAGCGGTGCATGCACACATGGCTAGCTGCTAGTCGCCTATGTCCGAACTGCCTCTCACAACATCCGCACCGCAGCTCCGCGAGGTCTCGGGTCTCGGCATCATCGAGGACGAAGCACGGCAGCATCCACCATCCAGCAGTCCGACGGCGAGCACACACGGAAAGACCCATGGGTCTGATGGATTTTACCCAGCTCCACCCAATCCACGTATCTAAATTTTTAATGGGTTGGATCGGATTTATGATGGGTGGGTTGGGTGCAGTGGCGAATCTAGGATTGGGTGATAAGGGGGGCTGAAGCTTCATCTTCTTCCTCCTCCCTCCTTCTTCTTCCTCTTCTTCCTTCTTCCTCCTCAAAATTTCCATGGAAAACTTGCTGGATTACCATTGGATCCAGGGTGGTAGGGGGGCTGGAGCCCCCCCCCCCGACCCACCGCTGGATCCGGCGCTGGTTGGGTGGGTTAGACGACCCATGCACAGTCCTAGGCACCGCCATTTCCACGGGCAGACGGCATATATGCCCACGGCCCCTGTGATATGGTGGCGCATGACGAATGCATATCGCGGTCCCGGTCAGGCAGATGTGGCAACGAGAAACACGAGCGCGCACCACACCCAATCTTTCCCTTGGAGAGGGTAGAATCGCTCGCTACGGCCGGCACGACTTGAACAAAATTCTGTTGACGCTTCCAAAAATATACTCCTATAATACCAAAAGTTCTCTAGCTAAAGGACTTGAGGTATGATCGCACCAATCGGTTAAGATACGATATTTTGTTGGAGCAGATTTATGAAGCTGGTTTAAAAAAAAATCTCCTCACCAGCTTAGGTCGGGGTTCATAGCTCTTCACACCATCGGAACTAATTTTTTTCTTAATGAAAAAACCTTTTGATGAAAAATCGTGGGACTCTTCATCCCATCAGGTCTGTTTTTTTTAATACTTCTATTTTTACTGCACCACACACAACACATTTGTTCTACAAATTGAATCTGTTTGGTATGGTTCCAACCCCACAAATTCATGTTCCAACTCCAAACTTCAAGTGGAGTTGGAGTTGTATGGATGGGATGTTTGGCTAGATTATTGGTGCCCCATCTCCAAAAACAAGAGTTTTCAGTGTAGATTTCCATTATTACCCCCAAATGTTAGCCACATGTCATCCTCTTTGTACTCTTTTTTTTTTCTTTTAGGCTTCTTCTTCCTTAGGAGAAACCGAAGGAATTCCTGCCCACATAGGGCCCACCTCACGTCGGTGCTCGTCCGCTCGCCCACGGCGAAGAGAGGGGTGACCGTGGTGGGTTGAAGATCGGCGGCGCGCGGGGCTGGAGGATGGTGGCGGGGGTAGCAGAGTGGTGGCAGCGCGTGGGCTGGAGGCTGGCGTTGGTGTTGGTCGGGGGTGCCGGCCGCACGAGAGATGGTTGGGGACCAGTGGCGGTGCGGGGGTGAGCTACAACGGCGAACAGGCTGGCCAGTGCTGTCTCACAAATTTCAAGGGCCCTTGCGCCAGCAAGACAGCCCTGTTTAGTTCACAAAATTTTTCCCAACTACCCATCATATCAATCTTCGTAAACTAATTAGGAGCATTAAATGTAGATTAATGAAAAAACACATTCCATAACCGCTAGCTCAAATCGCGAGAAGAATCTAATGAGTCTAACCATACCATATTAGACAATGTCATGCTACGGTAAACAATATCTAATGACCGATTAATTAGGCTAATGGATTCGTTTTGCCATTTTCCATCCATCCATGTAATTATTTTTGTAATTAGTCTGTGTTTATTACCCCTAATAGGCCTTAAACTTCTCAAAAAAAAGGCCTTAAACTGGGGCCCCAAAATTTTCTCGGAACTAAACGGGCCCACATCTTATACTTTAATATGATGATTGAAGTATATATAGTACTATTAATAAGGAATAACTTGCATCATATATTTAGTTCATGAAAAAAGTAACAGTACATCAAAGAAGCTAAAATAACGGTAAACTAATTATACCTCAAATAAATTCTACTACTTTGTACACTGAACTGCAATCAAATCAAGTAGTAAATAAGTTACCTTGCGGTGCGCTGGTGCCAACAATCAAGAAGACAATGGACAAGAATCAATCATGCCGATTGCCCGCTGTGTAGGAGCAGGACCAATCAGTCTGAGTCTGAGAACGAGATGTTGCACGATCAACGATTTGATGGCAAAATTAACTAATGGCGAACAAAAACAATGAACACACCTCGTCACCTCGCAGTTTCCGAACGCGGACGGCCGCTGGCCGCGCAATCTCGCAGTTGGCGGTCGTGTTGTGCTCGCATGGCCGCATGCCCCTTAGGCCTAGTGGCTAGCGTGCCATCGCCGAGACGCAAGCAACTGAATACTCGTCCAAGGGAACCGATCGATCGAGAATTGCAGGCACTCATAATCATACATGGTAGACTCATGGGCCCCCAACTTGATGGACCCGACACCGTTGGGTCAGGTACGGGTTTTTTACTTGTAACTTTCGAGTTGGGTCGGGTTTTTTCTTGATTCGGGTAAACATTTTGGCCCGCGCTCGACCCGTCGTACGGTCGGGTCGAGTTTTTTTCCGAGCGGGTCGGGTCGGGTTTATCGGGTCGGTCAGCCCATGATCAGGTACACCCCTCTAAGACGGGCCTAAGGCTGGGAGCGCATGCGGCCTACAGGGAGGCAGACTTTGCTAGAGCTCCAGCTACCGTCGGTCCTCGACTAGTCGAGAGAGGGGATGGTGGTCATGGAGGTTCTCCCGGCCGACGGGGGAGGCGGCGGTGGCGAGCAGGAGCCACCCGATGCTGGCGAGTAGCAGGATGGTTCGAGCGGATGAGGGAGGTGCTGATGATGCAGACGAACCGTTTTTATGTGTAACCAGTGGCAGTGGTAGGTAATTACCCACCAACTCCACTTGGTTCGTTTCGAAGCAGTTTGGAGTTGAGAAAAATGAGGTACTCTGAGAAAATGAATTGGAGTTCCAGAAACTCTATAGAGTTGGGCTGCTCTAGAAAATGATGGAGTTGAGTTGTTTTGCTGGCTCTGCCCAACTCTACCTTGGAGTTTGGAGTCCCATGCCAAATAGACCTAAATGAGAAGTTGAGAACCCTGCTTAACTTGCATTATAAGGAAAGTTTTGTTCCTTATCAATGGTTCGGATCTTTTAAAAATTGGAAACTCCGACATACCTTGTAATTATCAAATATTAATAATATTGCTACTATCGTTTTTACAGCTTTCATAATTGATGTTGCATGAAACATAAAGACTGTTTGGCAGGACTCCAGCTCCTACAAAAACAACTCCAGCAATGGCTCCTCCGGTGGACCGACTTCTCTGGTGTAAGCTGTTTTGAGAAGTGTTTGGCAAAACAACTTCTCCTGTATTTTTAGAATAGATTGGAGATATGAAATGTCCAACATACCCCTTAACATATGGCTTGATCGTAAGATGATTTGTATTGTTCCATTTAGTTTATAATTTTACTTCATGCAAAATAAAAAAAATGAACATGGATTAATATAAATACAGATTAACACATCATTTTGTTTTTTATTTTTCTCCCTTGTTTCGGTTATACCTGGCTTCCTTATCCTTTTCTTAACTACTGATCAATACTACAAGCAGCCAGCTTTTGATTTCCTCCCTTGCTGTTCAGGAATAATAGTAGAGTGTCTTTTTTTTTTACAAAAGATGAGGCATAATCCTCACATAAACCATACAAACCCTCATAGATGTTCATGATCTCGAAAGAAAGATCGCCCTTGCAAGTTCATCACAGAATCCATCCATTGCCTGATCATTTGATTCTGAAGTTGATGTATCACTTGCATTTTGAGGCTGATGTCTTGCATATCTTGAAGGTATGGTGGGCACATAATCAAGATTCCGATCACATTTGCGAAAGTCTTTATCTTCTGCATTATTCTCACGAATGAAGTTATGGAGGCACATTGTTGCAGCAATGATCATCACTTGCTTCTCCAATGGAAAAGTCTGCATCTTGAGAAGTATTCTCCACTTCATTTTCAACACTCCAAAAGATCACTCTACCGCATTACGAAGACTTGACTGCAAATGGTTAAAGAGCTCATGCTCACCACTTGCGTCCTTGTATGGAGCCAAGTATCCACACTTGTGAGAATAATAATGAAATATGAACATACCTACAGGAGGGTGGGGGAATGTGTCATGATCATGCTTCAGCGCATGGAACAACACAATAGATCCAGGCTGCCCAATAGATGCATTCCATTTAATTTCTACTCAGTGAAATGCAAGCATACTACAAATTCTAATTTGTACACAGAGATAAGCATACTACAAATTATTTTTTGCACACAGAGACGATGTATCACACGACATTCCATCTATACTTCAGTGAATTGATAGCATGACAAGTATTTCACCTTGGATCGGCATTGTTGACGTCGTCGACAGTTTCATGGGAAGCAGAGACCGGCACGTATGGCCTAGCTGCCCGGCCAACGTGTCCTCGTCCACGACGAGCAGGGGCTCCTCGTACTGGCACCTTTGCCTCCTTCCTCACCTCAGTGTTCTGGTTCCGGGCTGATGCCGACATCGGCGGCGGCACTGACATTGGCGCAAATGTTGATGCCTGCACCAACGCCAAGATGCTTGACAGCCACTCCGGCCCGAAAGTGGCGGCGGTTGCTCCACATTCCAGCATCACTACGCCGCTCGCCATTGCGGACCCTCCGGGAAGAACGCCACCTCCCACAACATAGGGGGGGGGGGGGTTCAGCCGGCCAACGCTCCTGCACTCGCGGCATCTTGAAGTGTTGTCCCCTTAATGGCCGGATGTTGAGCCATATTTTGGCCGACTGATGATCCGACCGGTCGCAGGGCCCCATCCGACTCGGACGCGGAACCTCCAACACCCTCAATCGTTGCATCAACCTCGGCCACGATAGAACCGCTATTTTCAGCACTGGGAGAGTCCTCCCTGCAGCGGTGCCAGAGAGGATTCATGCGGCGGTGACGCTATTTCTGTCGCACGAGAAGATGCGAGGATGACCGCGGCTACTTCACTTGGGGAGAGGGATGCTCCTGCCAAAATAGCTCTAGGAGCTGTTTGTGGAGCCGCACCAAAGGGGGCCATAGTGTTCATGTTGCAGAGGAATTTTTATATCGTAGAGTCGAGTGATACAATCAATTTTTATGTTGAAAATAGTGATTCATGATGTTTGAGCTAGTTACGAAGAGTCGGATGTAACAAATTTCGTAAGACGTCCGGACCATAGCAGCACCGCATCAACAATGCACGACGTCGGTGAAGAGCCTCTCCATGACTACGACTGACGACCAATCGCCTCCGGTGCCCCTCGCTGCTACGATAACCTCCTTCATCTCCATCGCTCTCCGCCTCATCTCGGCGCGCTCCACGGTGTCGCCGAGCACCGCCTCCACCGCCGCCGCGAGCTGCTCCGCGGCCAGCGCGGCGCGCGCCCCGCGCGCCACCTCGACGCACACCCCCATCTCTTCCGCCAGCACCTTGGCGTTGTAGAACTGCTCCGCCGAGATCGGCCATCCGAGCAGCGGCACGCCGGCGCCGAGGGCCTCCTGCGCCGAGTTCCACCCGCAGTGCGTCAGGAACGCGCCGGTCGCCGCGTGCGCCAGGATCTCCACCTGCGGCGCCCAGCACCGCGCCACCAGGCCCTGCCCGCTTTGTTGCACCCTCTCCATGAACCCCTCCGGCAGCCACTCCGGCCGGAGCTTGCCGTCGTTGGCGTCGTCGGACCCCGCCGGCGGCCGGATCACCCACAAGAACCTGTGCCCGCTCCGCTCGAGCCCCGTCGCCAGCTCCATCATTTGCGAGGCGCCGATCGTGTACAGCGATCCGAACGACACGTACAGCACGGAGCCCGGAAGCTGCTTGTCGAGCCAAGCCAGGATGGCGCTGCCGTTCTTCTCTCTCGACGCTGGCGTCGGCGGTGGCGCCGCCGTGGTGCGGAGCAGTGGGCCAACCGGGTATATTGGGACGTTGAAAAGCTGCCGGAGCATCGCTAGGCCCTTGGGTTCCAGGTCCTCCGTTGTGTTGACGAGCAGCGCGTCGGTGTGGCTGAAGGCGGCGATCTGCTTGTGAATGAAGGTGGACCACGCGTCCTTCCCGTCAGCGGCGGCGAGGTGGTCGGTGAGCTGGGAGCGGCTGATGGAGACATCCGGGAACGGCGGCAGCGGGAACGCGTCGTCGGGGGAGGTGATCGCCGGGAGCGGCACGCTGTTCCAGAGCGAGAAGTAGACCGCGGATCCGTAGCCGCCGGTGGTGACCACGACAGAGTGCGACGCGCCGGCGTCGCGGGCGACACCAAGCGTCCAGCCCAGGAACATGTCCGCCATGACGTGGACGGCGGAGGCGGGGTCGGCGGCCCTGATCCCCGCGAGGAAGCGCCGGAACGGCGGGCCGAGGGACTCGGAGGCGGCGAAGAGGGCGATGAGCTGATGGTGGGACGAGCCGATGCCGCCGGCCGTGGTGCCAGCGCTGGCGGGGAGGCGGTGTCCAGCGGGATCGTCGAACGGCAGCTCGTGGACTTGTACGCCAACGTCCCCGGCGAGGCTGGCGCGGAGGGGCTCGGCCACCCCGGGAGTGGCGACCACGGTGACGCGGGCGTCGGAGCGCGCGCGGCGGACCATCGCCGCAAGGCAGCGGAAAGGCGCGACGTGGCCCTGCGCCATGAACGGGAACAGGACGACGTGCGCGCGGCCCTCGGCGGTGCCAGCCATGGCGCAGTGGCGATGGGGCACGGTTTGGCGGTGGTGGGGTCGCTGGGCTTGGTTTGGAGAGGGGTTATTATTATTAACCTAACTACAACCGAGATACCAAAGACGGCCGAGCAGAGCTGCTGGTCTGTTTGCATATAAATATAGTATATATCTTCGTGTGTAGGAGGCAAGTCCGAGTACGAGTAGGAAGCAATGATTCATGTGCACGTTTTACCTCCTTGTATACGGACTGAAAAGTTTCGGAAAACGTGGCACGGGGGTGCCAGTTTTGGCATCAGGCACGTCGCCCTCAAGTTGGACATCATTTCCCGGTGCACAATTTCACGTGAGCACATGAAAATTGTCAACTTGTGTACCCTCGGATCATCAAGATTTCAGAGAAAAAGCACAAAAAGAAATGGAACACACACAGATATTGCTTAAGAGAGGAAAGCAAACGGTTTGTTACAAGGTTGTTATTGCATAAATTTAGATGAAACTCTACTCTCCGTGAGTGTGCTAACATTATGAAGAAACAAGACTCTCTAGACCCCCACAAGCACTTGCTCTTGTTTTCCATTTTACTTTAAAAAAAATGTCTTCATGATCTGAAATTGCTCCGACTGTGGCTGCTCAAGCAGTGGTGGAGCCAGGATCCAGGGAGGGCTCTTCTTTCTTCCTTCTCCCTCCCTCTTTTCTTCCCAAATTTGTAGTAGCGGGCTTAGTGGGGCTCCATAGGAATCCAACGGTAGGAGCGGCTAGCTCAAGCCCTTCCGGCCTCGCTCCATTACCCCCACTATGTAAGAAACCAACATAAGACATCTTATTTTGTGATGTGGAATTAAACTGTGTCTCCTATATCATATTAGTGACGTGTGACGACAAATCATGTCATCTATATATATCTGCTTTGGACAACAAAAAAAAATCAAACACATCCTATATGTAATGGATAAAATGTGTTGCAAATTGGACCGTTTGGAGGGGTTGTAAATAATTGTTGAATGAAAAATTGGTCAAAGGTGTGTACTTGTGATGTATATGATGGATAGAGTATGTGTATTTGTGATGTATGAGGTATATTGTCATTTTTCTTTTTTTGTTTTTAATTCACTATTTGAGACGCGCATTTGACAAAATGCATCACCAATGAGGGGTCGTCCATCATCGGTGACACAAAAATTTCACGTCACCTATGTGATTCACATCAGTGGCAGGGGCGGACCCAACATATAATTTGAGTGAGAGCACACATGAGGAGTAGATAAATTAATGAGCGTTTTATATGGTAAAATTTAATCAACTAGCTTGATTTGTAGAAGTTGAGTGAGGAAGCTCAACGTGGGTCCCCCCCCCCTGATCAGTGATGTAAATTTAGTGACACGATTCTACAGTTGATCCGTGTCACCAATTATGATTTCTGGCATTGTGCCCTGTGCTTGGGTGGAACATCTTCTATGGTTGAGCTGAAGTCATTTTTGGAAAGTGTTTGGCAAAATGGGTAGTATAGTTAAATTAATACTTGGAGGGGGAGGAAAAACCAATGAAGTCACTTTTTTTTACTCTTGTTTAGTGCATTTAAGCAATTTTGTGACTTCTTTTCACGGCTTCGGTGGTGGAACCGTTTTAAAGCTGCACTTTTAGTATGCCTTAACCAAAAACCAGTTGAGAAGCCCTACCAAAGGGGCCAGCCTCCAAAGAGTTTGCATAAGAAAAGATGCATGGTTTGGGGGAAAAAGGAAAATGAAATAAGCAAATTCTTCAATAAGCAAATTCAGCTACAGAGCTATGTCATACACACACACACACAATAGTTTCTATGAAGATCTCCAAAGGTACGCCACAATCAGTAAAGACGGCAGTACCAAGTCTAACGTACAGAATCCTCTTCTTTCTTCTGTACGATGATGCGAAGCAAGCGGATGAAGCATATTTCTTTTATGTATCTTATGATGAAAAAACAGAGCATTTTAAAATTTAAATTGATGATCAATGAATAACTATTATATGCAAGCCAAAGTTAACAGTTTGAAATGGGGCAATAGCAGAAGATGACCCTGTTTCATCTTCGCGCTGTAACAAGATAGAAGGACTTATTACGTTCTTGATTGCTATAGCCTTGTAGGTAAAAGTGCTATATACAATTGTTTGGTGGTGTCACTATTCTTGTGTTTTCATGAGATAAGGGCTCAGGTTTACATGTCCAAGCTCAACGGTGTTTGACGATGTTATCATTCCAATGTGTTGTTGTTCCAAATTTTCTTAAAACAAAGAAAATACTTACAAGGAATCAATAACTTAATGCACAGTTGCAATTCATAAACTAACCAAATGTTGTAGTATCCTCACCAAAAGAAAAGGTGTAGTAACAATATGCATAAAACTGCCATCAGTTTTTTTAGAAAAGAAAATATATTTCAATATTCCAGCCTCTACATAAAACTATGCATATAGTTGTTTCTTCTTACAAACGCGGAGGTCACATATGAATAGAACAAACTGCCATTAATGTGGTAATAACTCATCAGTTATATGCTCAAGTACAAGTGTACAACAACGGGCTCAGTATATATGCTTCAATAAATCTAAATTTCAATCCACAAGAAGTTAAACAAAAAAAAATTGAGCTTGAATTAAATAAATTAAGTGCATATGGAATTGCAGTATTCTAATCTCATAGATCTGTTTGATAAGCACTAACACTTTCAGACAGAATGAAGTTATTGATAACTAGGAAATGCTGAATTTATATTATAGAGTGCACATAGTAATAAGACATGACACACCATCTTACAGGCATAATGAAGAACTTCAGACAGCGAGCACAGGAAATCTGAAAACCAGCAAGCAACGGTACTGATGATTTGAAAAGCTAAGAGAAGGAAATTACATATTCCAGAAAGTCGTTGGAACCTGGAAGCATAATCTGTTGTAAACGACCGGGAACGTACGTTCCGAGAGCTCCCTCTCGCCTCGCCCGCTCAGACACTCACACTCGCCGGCAACCCAAGGTAGAAGATGACGAATAGTGATTTGACGGCGACAAACGCCGCAGAGCCGATGCTCTTGTATCTTAGCTTCCTATTGAACTGGATTACAAATGGAGACACACTCCAACACACACGGACACACCCGGGCAGCACTGCGGTCCTCCACGGCGACCTGCCGGCCGGCCACCAAGCCTATCTCTTCTCCACTGCAGCCTCAGCTATCGATGATTGCTTCGTCCAGACTTTATACACGAGGTGACGCTGCGTCCACACGTCTACGTCTGCAGCTCTCCCGCACACGCGCGCACGTAGCCACGATCTCCACGGCGTCGGCCTTCGTGAGCCACTCGCTCCAGCACAAGACCCGCTAGCGCATGCACACATCATTACGGGAAACAGCAGGTAAAAGGTCAAGAAACGCACAGCAAAGGCCGCATGGTAGATTATTACACGGTAAACGATCTTTGCCGCGCGTCTTATATCGGGGCGCACGGCAAAGAGGGTTTGCCGTGCGTTTCCTACAACGCACGGCAAAAAAAAGTAACTAACAGCGCAAGCCGGAGACGGAGTCACAAACATACGGACGATGGCTTTGCCGTGCGCCATATCACACGCACGACAAACAATTTCATAAAAATAAAAAAACACAAGGCCCACCGCGGGCCCCATGCTGCCGACCTGCCGGACCCACAAATGAAAAAAGGGGGGGATCCCGCCGTCGCCGTCCGCCGCTGCAACCGCAAGACGCCCTGCGTCCTCGCCGGAGGCCGCCATGGAGGAGGAGGAGGCCGCACCCTGGAGAAGGAGTCCGCCGCCGCCCCCACCACCACCATCCCGCCTCCGCCGCCACCACCACGCGCTGCCACCGCCACCTGTTCAACAAAACAGGAAGAGATGAGAGAGAGAGAGGGGGTACCTTGGGCGCCGGCCGCCGGATCTTGGGGTGGAGAGGAGGGAGGGCCGGCCGCCGGATCTTGGGTGGAGAGGAGGAAGGGCCGACCGCCGGATCTTGGGGTGGAGAGGAGGAAGGGCCGGCCACTGGGGAAATCCGAGGCCGCGGCCACTGGATCCGGGGGCGCCGCGGCGCCATCACCTCCCCCACCGCCATGCACCTGCCCCGCCGTCAGATCTGGCCCGGGCGGAGTGGAGGGGCAAGCGGCGTCGCGGTCGGCCTCCGTCGACCCGCTTGCGGCCGGCCTCCGTCGCCCCGCCGCCGGGGATGGAGTGGAAGCACGCGCCCGCGGTGGCACGTCCGGCCACCGTCGCCCCGCCCGCGGCCGGCCTCCGTCGCGCCGCCCCCGGGGATGGAGTGGAGGGGCACGCGCCCGCGGCGGCATGCCCGGCCTCCGTCGCCCCGCGGCCGGCCTCGTCGCCCCGCCGCCCGCCTGCCGCCGTCGCGGTGTGGAGAGGGAGGGCCGGGAGAAGATTCGAGGGCGCGGCTGGGGAATAATGGGGAGGTTGGAGGGAGGAGATGGGCGCCTGGGGATAAGAACGGGCGGTGAGAGAGAGGGGTGGTGGTGGGGCCGAGCGGGCGGTGAGAGAGAGGGGGGGTGGTGGCGGGGCCGGGTGGGGCCGAGCTGGCGCGCGGTGAGAGAGGGAGAGCGGTGTGGTGGCGGGGCCGGGTGGGACCGGGCTGGCGCGCGGTGAGAGAGAGGGGGATGGTGGCAGGGCCAAGTGGGGCCGGGCATCTTTGCCGTGCGCTGCCATATGACGCACGTCAAACTTGTTTAGTTTGTCGTGCGTTTTAAAGATGGCGCACGGCAAACTATTTTACGCAACTTTATAAAATTCATTAAATTATCAAATAAATTTGAAAAAATTTAGAAAATTAACACAAATTAAGTTATGTTGTCTATTGCTTATAGAAACAAGTTTTGAAGTCAAAACTCAATTTCAAATTTGAATTTTACTACGGCTACAAACTGAATCAAGTGGCTATCAAGACTCTGAAACTTCTAGCGAGATGCTTCGGTTTCTAAACACCATCCATGACAACTTGCTCAAAACACTGTATATGATTTATCACAAGCTTCACATAGGATACCATGAGCCCTCGACCAATCTCATGATTTTCAAACTTTATTTGCATTTTATACAATTAAAAAACATTGCAACCGCATGTGGATTTCCATGATTCGCGGACAAAATGTTCAAAATTTCATCTAATTTCATGGATAAGGTCTTAAAAATGATTCAATTACATGAATATGATTTTTCCACAAATTTTACTATATTGCTTTATGCACTTGCAGTTCAAATTTGACGTATACGTCAAAAATTCTTTAAGTGACACATAATTGTTAAAAATAGTAAATTAATCGAGACATGTATACATTTGAAATATAGAGTACAAAATAATATTTTTGTAGTGGAGAAATTAAAAGAAGTGCAAAAATCAATTTTTTTAAAAATACTTTGCCGTGCGCTGTGGGAAAACGCACGGCAAACATATATGTTTGTCGTGCCTCAAGTGGAAATGCACGGCAAACATATATGTTTGCCGTGCGTTTTCCTACGGCGCACGGCAAAGGCAACGAACAATCTAACGGTATCTAACGGGGTAACGTGCGGTGGAAAAAAATGTTTGCCGTGCGCCACGAAAAAGACGCACGGCAAACTATTTGTTTACCGAGCGTTTTTTTTTGCCGTGCGCCGTGGAAAATATGCACGGCAAAGCTCCTCTTTGCTGTGCGTTCGAAAAAATGAGCACGGCAAAGATTGAAACGCACGGCAAAAGTCCATTTTCCTATAGTGCATGCATGTAACAACAGTAGACTAACTACACTCACGCGATGCATGCACACATGTCAAGCTTAAGTCCAACAATCTCCCCCTAAGCTTGATTCGCTGTTGCCTGAGCAGATGCTGCTGCTCGGGTGCTCTATCGTCGTCGATGTCGCCACGACCGCCGTTACAGCCTCCACACTCGACGTGAACCACGCAGTACACACATTTTGCCTTCGCACGAATGCCCCAACCTTCTTCTTCCTATCCGGCGACACACGCCATCTTCTGCAGCACCTGCACAGCGTCGACGTGAGCCACTAGCTCGCCTGAACGACGCGACAACACCTGCTCAGCGTCATCGTGAGCCACTAGCTCGCCCGAACGACGCGGCAACACCTACTCAGCTTCGCCGTGAGCCACTAGCTCGCCGAACGATGCGGCCTCCATCTTCTTCTTGAGTGACACACGCCGAGCTCCTTCTCCCCCGGCGACACGCCTGACACGGCTGCAACGACACGCTGTTCCACGTGCCCGACAAGACCGACACACGATCCACTGTCAGAGCACCACCACTGGCGACCACGCACAAGACCGACACACGGTCCGGCGACCTCGCCTCGCTTCACTGCCAGCGCGCTCATCGTCGCTGCCTCGCCTCGCTGCCAGCACGCTCATCGTCGCTGCCTCGCCGATCGTGCACACCGCTTACCGACGCACATGTCGTGCCTGCGCCGCGCCTCACTCCCGCGTCGTGCCGCGCTTGCGGCTCCGACAGCCCGACCGGCTCGGCCAGCGTGCCGTCGGCCGCCTCCGTTTCTCGACCAAGCTCTTGATACTAATTGTTGGAACCAGAGGGAGGAGCTGCGAAACGTGCGTTCCCGGGTCGTTTCCAACATAATCACAGATCCTAAATAGTGAGCCCAGCAAAGTTCCCAACTTATTCCATCTCAATCATCATCAGACACATCCTTCTTGATTTGTAAAACCTTTGCATCACCAGCCGCTCAACAGAAGAGGTTGCATCAAGCGCTGCAGGAAAACATGAAATTGGAAAATAATGTAAGCTACTTGACAACCACAAGTAACAACAAATTATTGCTTAGGGAGAACCAAACATCAGAAACTCAGCTCCACCAGTTAACAGCCATACTTGCACAAAATGACTAATTAAGAGGACATGTGTTCAAACTTCAAGGGAACAAACTATCTTACCGCGTGTGTGGATGGGAGCATGAGGCGGGACAGGATGGGATCGTCCCACTTTAATTTGTATATGTGTTTGGTTGGAGAAGAACTATAATAGGGACAACATCAAACTTAAATATTCTCTAAAATTAGGGACGGATGCATCCTACCACCAAAATTGGCGGACCATCTATAGAATTCCAAATGGGCCGAGCACGATTGGCGGTCTGAGGCATGACCCTAGCCCGGCTCTAGGCACGATCATAGTGCTTAGTGCCGGCCCGACACGATAGGTCGATAGTGCTTGGGCTGCTGCTTCGGCCCATAGTGCTGACCCGAGGCACGGCCCGATTTTTGCCGGCCCTCCTCCATCCCAGCTCGCCTAACTGAGAGCAACCAATCAGGCCTGTAGCGACAACACTAAGGGTACTATTGTGCCCTCCTATATTCCTGACTTGATCGGACTTTTGATCAATAGTGAAAAGCCCATTGGCGACCATCCAAAAGAGAATGAAGCTACCACATTCTGCAAACCCGACAATGTAACCTCAGGTGATCTCGAACTTAAAAGGGCATCTGCAGGGGAGCAACAACTTTAGCTCGATGATTTGGCGCCTTAGTACCCAACCCAAATCTCCTCTCGATTGGTTCAGCTTCCATCAACCACAAGTAGAACCTGGAGTCCTCCACAAAGGTGAGTCTAATTCTACCATCATCCTCTATGGTCATCAGCACAATCCACTACAGGCAGACTGTATGCGGTAGATTAATAAAGAACAATCCCGTAGTAGCCACATCATACCTGAAGATCTTGTTTTGGTGACACCTGAAGTAGAGCGCACCAGCCATGAGGACAACCTCATGAAGTTTTTTTTTTGAGAATTACATAGTGCAACGCAGACACTCACAACACGTACACACACTCACCCCTATGAATGCACGTACGCAAACCCTACCCCTATGAGCACCTCCGAAGGACTGAGCACCCTGCAGATCTGTAGATTCCCGAAGTCACCATTGGCGCCTTGTTGTCGACAGGGACGTCGCTTACCACTTAACGCATAACGCCGGTAAATCCTGGAGAATCCAGGAAAAGGTGCGAGCATCAGGATTTGAACCCTGGTGGGTAGCGTCCCACTAGACCGAAGTTGTCATAGATGTGTTCATTGACATAGGTGTAGATAGACCAAATGAAATTTTTCATGGTTACTTTACATATAGTTTTGTACATTTAAGATATATTTTGTATTATATATTCCTAACTGTTGAAAATAACCATTGAAAATTCTTAGTATAGTTTTTAACATAAGGCAATATGTGTTTGTATATGCTCACGAAATTTAAACTCAAAATTCATGAAACGAAAAAGAGAAATCTAATTGGGGGTAGAGATTGGATCAAATGAGTTATGGTCGTAAAATGAGCCAAAAAATATTTTCAGAAGGTTAGGCGGACAAAGTAGATAAATGAGAAGAGTAAAATGATTTTTTCCTTATGCAAACTTAGGTGCTTTTGAATCACATGCCTTATTCTTTGGCTTGATTATTCATTGCCACTTGTTCACGTGTTGTACTTGTAACCTTTCAACCAAGCACCGTTTATGCTAAACTATGTGGATAGCACCTGGATGTTCATTGGAAATTTTTCCAACGAAAACTTTGACACTTCGTTGCATCATTGTGTTATGGGAAAATTCTTTTATGGCGTGGTAAAATATCACCCTCGACAAAAAATACATTAGCAATGTATATTTATTCTTTTATCTACCAACATAATCTATGTATGTTCAAAATTCCCACGGAAATATTGCATTATATTTCACATAATATCCATTAATAGATCTAGCAAAGAGTGCTCAAGCAAATAAAATGTGATGTTACAATACCACGAAGCTAATATGCAACATTAAAAAGTCAACTGTGGATTATCTCAAATTAAATCATTCCCACACGATATCAAAAAGTTATGCATTACAACATCATAATAAATTACACACTCCTATCCCACAAAATCAACAAGGAAGAAACAAAATACAAAATTGCAACATCTAAAATCAACTATATGCAACATCAAAATTCAATTGACCCTCTTTAAGTAAAAGCACGTTGTCGAACGGTACCCACCACGCTACTCATGAGAAGTTTGCCATCAATGGGTATTAGCGGAGGTAGCCATGGCCCCTAGAGGTTCTTCTTCCTCCTTTCTCCTAAAAAAATGGAGGGGGCTTTATTGCTTTGGAGTGGTAAGGGGACATGAGCCCCCCTTCCCGCCACACCACTGGGACCACCCTTGCTAGTGGGGGTGATAACAATGATGGAGGTAAGAGCTGACGTACACTCCCACCAAGGCTCGTTATTGGGGAGGAAGCTCCCACACCATACCATGAGCGATATGCTGGTGTAGGGTCCTATTTCGTAGCTACCGAACTCATGGCCTTCGTGCCGACCAAATGACTCAAGTAATTCTAGGCACTAGATTTCGCTCCCGTTCATGATCTTTGAAATGGCGATGGTAATGGTAGAGTGGCAGGAGTTGGCACAAAGATTATTCTGAATAGTAACTCAGATGTGTGTTATCTTATGGTTCTCTTAGAGCAACTTTAGTGTACATTCCATTACTACAATGCAAAGGAAGCCACTTTAAGGATAGCCAGTCTAGCCCCAAAAATGCTCCAACGTTTTAGTGGGATCCACTAGGAATTCAAAATATTATTATCATTAACAACTCTAATTCCTCACTTCCCACCAATGATTTATTTCCAAATATATTGGGCATGCATACTTGATTTGAGCAATGAGCAGATGCTATCTTTTTGTTTTTGCATCGGGCGCTCAATTTAGCTTCAAGTCGAAAGTTTTCGCATCGTCCTAGGGTAGTACGGATCGAAAGTTCTGCTAGCATCTTTGAAAATGTAACCTTGAGCTGCCCTTAGAGATAGAGTGGATAAACGGTTACATGGTTCGACAGGGTAATGCTAAACTCTATGCCGCGGCAGCTCTATGTCACGGCATGGCACAACTCTGAACTCTTGTATCTGCGATATACCAATACGTTCTGTATTTATTACCGCATAACTCTATGCCGCGTATAATGCAAAAGGTTTGTAAAATTACAACACGCCCTGATAACATGATGAGGTCGGATGGATCAAGCCAACTTGATCGGCATCCCTGAACTTTTCTGAACTCAAAAAAGTGAAAACCTTTTCCCACCGGTCCGAACGCGGTTTTGGTTCCGGTTTCCACCAGCGCGCTTCGTCGCTCTAGTGGGACCCGCGCCGTCCGCTCGCTCTCGCTCTCACGCGGTCACGCCTCCTATACCACCTGCAGTCCAGCGCCCCCTTGGCTCAAAACCCCCATTCCCCAACTCGCCGAGGCAGCGTCGGCTCGCGTGCCACTACCGCCGCCGCCAGGGAGAGAGCTAGGGTTGCGTCGATCTGCCCACCACCGGCCCGCTACGCGGAGCGGCGATGGCGGGGGCGGGGGCGGCGGCGGATGCGGAGCCGAGCCACGGCCGCAGGCGCTACGTGAAGCTGAGCAAGGAGGAGAGAGCCGGGGACGCGCCGGCTGCGGGCGCCGAGGAGATCTGCCCCGGCGAGCTCAACCAGGCCGTCCAGGTGAGATCCCTGCTATATTCTTCCGGGCCGGCGGGTCCCCGCCGCCTCGATCTTTGCGTCCTTCGCTTCTTTCCCTTCGATCTCGGCTGATCTATGCGGCGGGTATGTACTTGCGCGTGCCTTTTGCGATCCTGATGCAGTTCAAGGTGAGGAAGTGCGACGTGTGCTGGCAGGAGCTGCCGCCGGGCTACCTGGTCCCCGCCGACGAGCCCTGGTCCACCGGGATCTTCGGGTGCGCCGAGGATCCCAAGAGCTGTACGTCTTATTACCCCCGCCACTTTTACTGTTGTTTACCGTCTCGTCGTTTCTACTTCTCTCATCACGGACTGTACGTACTGCGGATGGATCGGATCCGTGCCTTGCTGCAGGAAATGCTGTTGTTTTCCTTCTTGCGTTGCTCTCTGATGCATGCATTTTCCAATTCCCATGCTTGTAGTTGTTGTGGTAACTATATGGATTTACAGATTTGTGTGGAGCTCTTTTTTGTTGCGTCGCAAGTTTAGCCACTCAAATGCCTTTTTGCACATCATATATTGTTCTGCAAACATTTCCTGATAGGAGATCGAGTCCTACTGTTGGGTGTTGGACTCCAACAGTTCTCAAATATATGATGTTTCTAAAAGTTACATATTTAAGAACGGGTGTGATATATACTTGCTTGTTTCTTTCTTTTATTTCCATGTGAATTTTATCTTGACTCTGTAATGCCATGCTATAATCTGAAGTATATGGAACTGGCCAACTTTACTGAATCCAAGCTACTAGCTGTAGTACGTACTGGCAATATCTGCTGTTCAGCTCTAACAACGTTAACTCTGGCCATTTTAATTTGTATGCTGACATCTCATGTTCTATATATATTGAATTATAGCTAATGATTGACTGTGGTTTAAGTATCGTGTTGCGGGCTCTCTTATTTCTTTGTTATAGGCTGGACTGGATTACTATGCCCTTGCGTGCTGCATGGACGCAACGCGGAGGCTCTTGATGGAATCCCGTGGACAAGACGTTGCGCTTGTCATGCTGTTTGTGTTGGAGGTGGCACTGCACTGGCTATCCTAACACTAACTGGGGTACTGAATGGTGTTCTTGACCCACACTTGTCATACCTAATTGGTGAAGGGTTACTGTCTTGTTGGACTATTTCTGGTGTCTGCCTCTCTAATCCCCGTGAAAATCTTCAGAAGAAGTACCATCTCAAGGTTTGCAATGCTTTTATTTGCTCTTACTGAGGTTTTTATGTACTTAATTTGCATCGCCCTAGTTGATGACTGATGTCGGTATTATAGCTAGTTTTCCCTTCAGTAATTTGCATCGTCCTAGTTGATGTCGGTACTAGTTTTCCATTCAGTAGAACATTTAGTCATTTACTCTGATATGTGCTGTTTCGGGGTTCATTGGGTGAAACATTGTTTGCATTTGGAATAGTATATGGTGATGTGAGGCATCAAGTAGCTTGGTAGAACCGCATTCAGGAGCTTCTTAATTTTATGAAACACTGCCTAATCTTTCCATGCATATGCTCTGATGCTAGCTATAGTAGATCAATGTTTCTTTTTTTTTGGGTAACAGTAGATCAATGTTTCTCGGACACCCTAGTCAGGTGTGGTTGTGTTTATATGTTTGCTGCAGCTACGTCTACGTGTGATGGAACCTTATATTAACTAACGTGTCATATATGATATATCTCATGATCAGTTGCATTCCTTCATCAGGATTCTCCATGCAATCCTTGGCTGGTTCATGGCACTCTGCACTGCTGCGCCATGTGCCAGGAGCATCGCGAGAGGAAAGGCCGGCTTGATGCTCAGAGTGTCGCTCCAGCGACCATCATGAACCCACCACCGGTGCAAGAGATGAGCATGACTGAGATTGACCCTTCAGCCGCAGCGCCAGAGAGTGATGAAGCACCGGAGACTGCCCATGAAGGTTGAGGCCAACCCTCTGTAGAGTGAGAGAGTGCACGGCATTTAGCAGGAAGTGCAAAACAGGCCTGGAGTAGTCTTGGTGGATTTTAATTAGTGCTGAAACAATAGACATACAGTACTCCCCTATTTTGTTTGGTTAATAATGCGGTATATGAGACCTGCTACACCGAAGTTTTTGCCATGTGGCAATAGTGAACGTTAATCATATTAATTCCCTATATTCTTTCTGTTCAGGCATGCAATATGTGATACGAGACCTCTGCTAGCAGAAAGGCAACCAAAGCCACACCACTGATGACATGATTGTTGATAGAGACGATGCCTGCTCGTTGGTTGGTTAACATAAGATCTCAGTTTGGTGGCTCGTCTCTTCCTTGTTGCATTATTGCATATGTTCGTTAGGATTGGATGTCCTGGAAAAGTGAACATGCATATGGGGTCTACTCAGATTCGTCGTCATGCAAACCCACGATATATACTTGATAGGACACATCCTAGAAGCGAAGATTCACTATATGTCTATTCGCATGCACGGGTAGATTATTGTGTATTACCCCTACCCATTGCTGGACAAATATCTGAAGATATTTTCAGTTGTTGCACAGCTTACTTCCCACATGTAGTTAGCACTGTTGTTCAATGTGGATCGTCGACCGCATATTGCTCGCACATGGCATAGCGGCTGGGCTATCTCGTGTCCTCTTATGGTGCAACACTGGACATCTTGTGCCCGCTCGTGCTCTATCTTTTCCATACCACATGGGTTGTTGGTCAACTTAGGGCTGGGCGTGTTCATATTAGATGCTTGTATTATTCATTTATTTGGTTCATGTAAGGAATGGTTAAGATGGATGTTGATATTTATGTTTGGTTAATTTGGTGGACCGTATCTTTATTAGGATGAATCCATCCCACTTGAGCTAATTTTCTACTAAGATTATATTGATGAACCATATGGTTCAAGAAAATTGCTTGAACCACACCATCCAAGATCATCCATAAATGCACCAGCATGGATTTGGTACGTACAATTAAACACATCCCTACATCTAAAAAATTTGAAGAGCTTCTAGCTTGGACAATATTTGTAGTGTCCTCAATTTCTATCATCATTTGTCATCAAACAAGAGTAAGACAATAATGCATCACATGCTTTGCGTAACTGTTTTTCCTTGATCTGTTTGTGCTGGTCTGACTAAAATACAAAGAGATCGAGCAATCAAGACAAAACTGACGAATTAGCAAGATTCGTTTGGAACGTAAATAAGTTCAATTTTATTAATTTACAGGCCCCTCTGGGCGTTGCTCTTTGCTCATGGTTTCTTCCTCTGTGTTTTGGTTGGATGAAGAAGTCTATGCTCCCGATGATGAAATCTTGGTCCTCTTTGTTTTTCATTTCTTGTTGGACCATTCTACGCCATTTAAGCAGATCATTGACCACTCTCCAATCTCCACACAGATATACTCCAAGGTGAAAGGCCTGTCCTTTATTTTCTTTTTTGAACATCATATGGGCTTTGTTCATGGCCATGTCATAAGATTGCCCACTATGCATGTACTTCACTATCTACTAAGGAAAGCACATTCAGTACCATGTCTCAACCCCCTTTAGCACCGGGTGTTGAACCGGTTTGCCACATCAATACTAAAGAGAAGAGGGTATTAGTACCGGGTAGTTCACTTGGTACTAAAGGGGTATTAGTACCGGCTTGTAACATGACCCGGTACCAAAAATCTTTCATCACCACGCATTCTACACCGTCACCCACCGTTTTCTTTCTGTTTTCCTTTTCTTTTCTCCACTCTTCTCATCTTCTCAATCACATATTCACACAAATCAACAATCTTACATCCTCAATCATATATTTACAATCCCACATTCACACAAATTCACAATCATGGATCTATGGTCAGATCTATAATCACATCAAAATCATGAGAACATCAAGAATCACGAGAACATCAAGAATCACATCTACAATCACAGATCTGGCTTCCTCATGTGCGCGCAGATCCGGCCTCCTCCCGTGCACGCGGCGACCTGGCCACTGTGTCGGCCTTGCCACAGCGCCGGCAGGGGTCGTGCCGACCGGCCTGCCCTCCCGCGGGGCACCCTAGTGTGAGGGGAGAGGGAGTTGAGATCGATCCCATATATGTTGTGTGCCAGAGTTAATAGATAGAGAGAGAGAGAGAGAGAGAGAGAAATGGAGGGGGCGTGGTAGTGCTGGGAGGCATTAGTACCGAGGTTTTCCTCTATCTAGTACTAATGTGCTCCCTTTAGTATCGGACCTTCTCTTCACCCGGTATTAAATGACAGATGTCACATTAGTACCGGGTGCGGAAAACATCCGGTACTAATGTGCAACCATTAGTACCAGGGATTCTCTACACCCGGTACTAATGGGGCTCGTGGGGGTGCGTCGAGGTCCTCCCTCCCCACCCGGTACTAATGCACATTAGTACTGGGTGCAAAAAAATACCCAGTACTAATTGATTGGAAGGCAAGGGCCAAAGGTCGATTCTCTAGTAGTGCTTCTAACTCTACCATATAACCCCACTGATGAACTTAATTTGTGATATCTCTCTTCACATCACCCCAATGTGACTTTAGTTGCTTGACAGACCTCTTGTGTGCATTTGTTGGTGTGTTTCTATTGAACTCTTGAGCTATAGCTTTCCAGTAGCACTCTCCTTTCCTATCAGTGCCATTTACAGGATCGGTGGAATGGTGTCTTTAACTTAAGAGCTAAGTAGTCATATGTTCTCTTCTTCAGTATAATTTATACGTGTATGCCTCTTTGGTACTTCTTCACTAAATCACTACTATTGCTTGATTCTTCAATGGTAACCGGTTCTTTCTCATGTTGTCTTTGTTGAGCATGGAGAACTAGACTCAGATCGATGGGAAGTATCAGTTGAAGCTCCAGCAGAATATTAAATTGGAGAATAAATGGTGACTTATTGCTTGCAGATCTAAATTGCATAGTTGGTGAGGAACAAAAGCTTTCTTGTAGATGAAAACCTTGAAAGCTTAACTTGGTGGAGTAGGAGTAGGTTGCGGCCAACTGCCTTGATGTTGAACGTCTTGAAATCCTGGAGGAGAGTGACCTGATGTAAAGTGAAACTGAGACTGGGGTGTAGCCGTACGTGTGTATGAGGTGATCAATCTGGCCACTACTCTCAGGGTTTGGGGAGGCTTGAGCCATGTAGTTTGTAAAATTTTTGGAGGGTGAATCCATCGGAAACAGTAGTGTTCAAGCAAAATTGTTTGAATGTGCAAGTATTGCTTCACTTTTGTAGGCAGGAGCCCAGGAGCCAACGGCAACCTGCAAACCGCCTTTCTTTGTTGATTGCTGCATTGTAGGGTGACCACTTCCACGATAGGACAAGAGGGCTGAATGAAATATTACATTCACTACGGACTAATTTTTCACAACATTGTGATCGTCCTTATAAGGAAGTGCTACAGGTGATGAGGACATCACTAGCTCAGATATGACCATATTAGTGGCTTGTCAACAAAAGGTGAATCAAGCCTATATCATGATTATCTTTGCTACTTCCAATGAATTGATGTTGCGTCATGATGTGTGTTCATTCTCATTTTCAGAAATACATAGCTGGACAAAAGGAGTGTTAAACACACATGGAAAGCATGGAGGATCAAAGAAGTTTATTGGGGACAAAGTCCAAGTGTTCCACACATCCTCCACCAGATAGAAAAAGATAAGTCCAACATGTTTTGGACGCTAGATTCGGACTGCATAACCGGGCCAACTTGCAATTGATGCCACGACCTCATACGGATTCCGTTTGGGACGTTCTTTATATGGTTGGAAAGGAATTTCATATAGCTTCCAATGACACCGGCCTTATATCAAAAATTCTATCTGAGTCGACGGGAATAGTCGAAACAAGTGGACGTCCAGAATTTGTCAGGGTGATGTGTCACCGTCTTTTGGGCCGTTGGCCCATGTATCGTGTCGGAGCACGACCCCCACCAGGTCCTGGTCGTGCCTCTACCATCTCATATACCCCCATAGCCGCCACAAACAGATTGAGGTTTTGTTTTAAATGTAAGTTTTAGCCATTGCTACTTCCTTGTAGACGCGTGTGTCATCTAAACCACCCATTCTACTCGATGCGGAACTCCAACTTGGTTACTTCAGATTGGTTATCATGCCAGTATTTGCAATTTAGTTGCTTGTTTGACTTGTTCTTGCTTTCAATTGCTTGCAGGAACGGGTGCCCTAGTGGACGTGTGTTGCGCTCCATAAGATCACGGCAGTCATAGGAGGTGGTGTATCGGTTGCTAAGGCACAGTCTTTGGAAGGCTGTAGTCGGGTCGTGAACGTCATCTCCTCCAATCGAGTTATCCCCCACACCTCTCATCAAAAGATCGGGCACAAACCCCTATGGGGTTCGCATCAGTAGGCATACATAATTCTTGATGGAGTGTTTTGAGGAAAGTGGTATGACCTGTTTTCGAAAGGATGTGCGACTAGGATTCAATAATTCAAACTTTCAATTCTAACCTCTATTTTTTTTGGTGCAATCCATCTCATCAACAAATTAAAAGCAGAGGGAACGTGGAACAATTACATCCAATGCAGTTGGCATAGGTATATATGGTAAAATTACAACCGATGCAATTGTCATAGGTGAATCCTTATTTTATTCCATGGTAAACTGAACGGAGGATTAATTTATATATGCCACTACCTCATCGTCTCTATCATTTTATTCTGGGATCATTACAAGCTCTTGACTGCAGCACATGAAATGAAACTTAAAGAGGGCTGAATGAAGTAGCATCCTGATAAACCTTCTCTCTCAAAGTGCTCCACTATCATGTCCTCTGTCCTCTAGCGCCACGACCTCCTTTGCCACCACAATTTCCATAACATGTCCCGCCCATGCAACAAACAAAATCTCACATAGGGTTCTGAACCAAAACAGCAACAACCCAATAGCAAGGTACAAATACCCAATGGAGTCGCCTCCGAATTGAAGAAGCCTTTCCGATGGAAACACATGGTGAAAGCATCCTCTGAAGGCTTCATCTTCCTAGATGACTATCTAACTTTCCCAAGTCGCGTTGTAGAAAAGGATTTATAGAACAACATAGAGAGGTTTGATTATGCACATTGTATTAATGGTGGGATGCATGGCACGATGAATGCTTCAAGCATGCCCCGATACCAAATAATAAATTAAGAGGCACAATTAATGCTTGAAGCATGGCTCGATACTCCTTATATACAACTCCATCCCACATACAACAACAACATAGCCTTTCTCTCCCAAGCAAGTTGGGGTAGCCTAGAATTAAAATCCAACAAGAGCCACAAATCATGGTTTAGACACATGAATAGTTGTTTTCCAAGCACTCCTATCCAGGGCTAAACTTTGGGTATATTCGATCCTTTCAAATCTCCTTTTATTGACGATCCTTCCTCCTCTGCTTCACTTCACAATACTGTCCTGCCTTACAGTTTCACTAAGCATCGGTGCCTCCGGAGGCCTCTATTGAACATGTCCAAACCATCTCGGTTGGTGTTGAAAAAGGTTTTCTTCTATTGGTGCTACCCTAACGTATCCCATATATCCTCATTCTGAACTTGATCTCTTCTCGTATGACCACAAATCCAACACAACATACACATTTCTGCAACACTTATCTACCAGACATGTCATCTTTTTGTAGACCAACATTTTGCACCATGTACAACATTGCAGGTCTAATCACCGCCCTATAAAACTTGACTTTTAGCTTCAATGGTACCCTCTTAACATATAAAATTCATGATGTTTGGTGAATTTGAGCAATTAAGATATGTGTACATGCATCAGTGATCAGTCGAAGTCCGTGGGATTGTTAGAAGTAAATTAATTGTTTGTGTTGCTTAGCAACTATAATAAGATCACGATATCTCATACATCAAAGACATGCAACAGTTACAAACTATAAACAGAAGTTTATACATGAAACTACCCCCATCATCCGTATCATTTTTTCCTTGGATCATTACACGCCTGACTGTAGCACCATGAAATGAAACTTAGAGGGCTGAAGCAGCAGCCTTATAAACCTTCTTGAAGTGCTGCAGCATCCTATCCTCCTCTGGTGCCACCTCCTTTGCCACCACGGTTTCCATTACCTGCCCCGCCCATGCAGCCAAGAGCGGAGTTTTGCTCTTGTCAATAATCTCCACGCCAAAGATCTGACGTAGGGCTTTGAACCAAAACAAGAACGACCCAAGAGCATGGTCCAGATACCCAATGGAGTCGCCTCCGAAGAAGGTTTTCCCATTGGAACATTTGGTGAAAGCATGCTCTAAGCGCCTCATCTTCGCATCTGACCGTTGAACTTTCTCCAGCCTCTCCTCCAAGGTGGTCGCCCTCATAATGCCTAACCAATCGGGTAACATCTACAAAATGAATAACAGAAGAGAGGTTTTCGATTAGAAACATTGTATTAATGGGATCCGTGCCGAAGCATATACTATGATGAATGCTTCAAGCATATGCTGCACGCCCATATACCAAATGATGAATGAAGGCATGCATGATGAATGCTTCAAGCATGGCCTGATAGTAAATAATGAATCAAATTTACTTAATGTTTGCTCTATGGCCAATACTTGTCGAACAATAGATACAACACCATCCACGCATCCAAAAAATCTAGATATGTATTTTCTCAAACGTGCAGGAGAACTGTGCATCAATATATTAAGAAGAAGAAGAAGAAAAGGGGGTAATGAACCCCAGGGTTTTACAGATCAGGACCTGCAACCCGCCATATTTACGAACAAGAGTACTAAGTTACTCTTAGAAACAACTTGACTAGGTTTCCCAAAAAAAGAAACAACCCGACTAGTAACACATGAATGGATAGAGATATTTAAAACTAGAGATTGTCGCTTTGGATATATTCATTAAGAATGGATGGAGAAACAATAATAAACTATGATTTTGATTTTTTTTCATGCTCCATGTGTACTCATTTCTCTATTTTTTATGTTCAGCTTCTGAACTAAGAATCATGTAAGAATTTGGCATTGCGGAGGCTGAAAACTATTCCCTTTATCTAAAAAAAATAACTCATCATTTAGTTTTTCCTCGACGTGTTGATGTGCATGTAAGACTTGTTTTCCCCATAGCACAAATTTCGAAATGGTGTCGCGACCAAGATTTGAACCGTGGGTGGGAGCCCCCACTTAGTGGCCTTTACCACTCAGACTGTGATCCCCTTGACTGCATGTAAGGCTTGATGGACCATTAAAAGCTCATGATTTTTCTATTTTTCACCATGGCAATATTTAGGCAAATGTATTCATAAATATTTTTATATGAACTCTATTGGTTAATCTAGACCATTAGATTTCCATAAAATCCAATAGTATATATTTTCTCTTTTTAAGATTAATGTGATAATTTCTAAACCCTCAGCAAATGAGGTGACTTCTTTTAAAACTATTGTATAAAGATGATAAATACATGTACATGCATGAGGAATTTATGCTATGGGAAAGTAAATGCAACTTTTTAGAATTTAACTTCTTATACTTGCTTTTTCAGATATACTCCCTCCTCCCGCCATCTCATAAAATGTGCAATTATTCTAGTTTTTCATACAGCTTATTAGTGATGGTACGTGTGAAAAGACTCCTCCCATATATACCCTGTATTATTGGCCACATGGGTTAAGATTTTGGAATGAAAATGAAATCTAACCACATAATTGGGCAGGTAGTTGGACCTAATTCGTAGTATTATATTTACATAATTTTTTTAAAAATGTTATAATTGCACTTTTCATGAAACTGAGGAAGCTTTCTTAGCCTTTTACCTCAAGAACTATATTAACATGAATCCCCCAATTTGCAGTGATGTGCTACTGTAAAGATAGCTATACACCTGTACCTCGTTGTCAATATAGGCCGCCCAGAACCTCGCAATCGCGCGATGGTAAAAGGATAGGGATGGATTCGGATCGGATACGCACGGATACGAATTCGGATGTCACTATTTACCACATTTTATTTCGAATTCGGATACAAATACGAATATTGTCGAATACGAATACAAAACGGATATTTCGAATTCGGATTCGCATTCGAATACTTACTCGATTTATAGCATAGTCATAATGAATATCAATTTCATTTGTCAATGGTTTTATAATTGATCAAATCATGTTACAAGTAGAGACATTATACATAATAGATATCTTATTGCAAATAACATATTAATTAATTAATTAATTAATATCTCACAATCAATATAAAATAAGTAATGTTGTAAATATATAAACAACTTTTATTAGTAAAAATAAGTACATAAATACATTTAAATATAATTTATTTATTTGCTAAATAATATAATGTATCTAAAATTACTATGATTAGACACATCAAAATTAATTAAAAAATATCATTACATAATTTAGTAATATTAGGTTAGCATAATTAGTTAGTTGTCATATATATAATTTTTAATAGTTAAAATGGTGTAAATAATTATTTTAGAAGCAATATTAAAATTAACATCATTTGTAATTAGTATTTAGTAATATAAATAAAGTTTAAATGGTTTCTATGGGTACTTTATTTATTGCGGATACGAATAATGTCGGATATGTCGGATTTTTGTTGGATAATTCGGATAATGTCGAATACGGATAATATTGAAAATCGGATTCGAATACATCCATCTGACATCCATATTAAAAACGAATACGAATACGAATATCCATATTAACATTTTTAGCGAATACGAATACGGATAATTCGGATTTCCAGACATCCGAATCCATCCTTATAAAAGGATGTGCCGGAAGGATGGCCTGGGCAGCGCGGTGGTGCCGACAAGGGCCTCGTCGACGTACTGCACGATCACGAGCGACTCACATATGGGCCTGTCGTTGTGGATGAGCACGGGCACCTTCCTGAGCACCGGGTTGGACCTTCGGAGGAGGTCGCTCTTGTTGAACAGGTGGTCCTGCTCGATGTACTCGTAGCTCACCCCCTTCAGGCTCAGCGCCATGCGCGCACGGATTGAGAAGGGGCTCACCGGCGAGCCTAGGAGCTTGATGTCGTCTTTACCAGCAGCTGCCATTTTCTGATACTTTTGTGTTTGTGGCATCGTCGTCAGGTGACATCTTATGCTCTTCAAGCATGCGTGTGTTTATATAGCTGCAGCCTGCAGAAAAGTCTACTATTATAGATATAACTAGGTACAGTTGTGCACGCGATGTGTGTGTGGACAAACCGAATTATTGCTTATGAATCATTATCCGTAAGGACCACAACACAAAACTCAACTTGATAACTTCGGCATTCTGATCATTGTTCAACAGCTTTAACGAACTGTAGGTTGTCCGCACCAGGGTACGGGAAGTAGGACGCTACACTACCCTCGCATCTCGTTTCCTCTATTCCTGGCGTGCTCCCCAAATACGCCATTGGTACCCACGTGGTGTGAGGCTCGCATGACGGAAGTAAGCAGAGATGGGCCTGTGGGAGTCGTGGTAGGTGACACTGGGGAATCGACCTTTGCTCCAACAGCTCCCAAATAATTAGTACCGGTTATGTTGCTCCACCACCACCACCACCCCACACACCCACCACCACCATCTCACCCCACGCGTACCAATAGCAGCATTAGTACCGGGTCCAACAAATAGCACCCCGGGAGCCTTCGTGGGACAACATTAGTACCGGGTGCAGGAAATACCCAGTACTAATGGGCTACATTTAGTACTAGTTGGGCACAACAACCGGTACTAAACGGGTCGTACCCCTTTAGTACCAGGTGTTCCTCTGGCCCTGCACTAAAGGAGCCACCGAGCCACATTAGTACCGGTTGAAAATAGGCCCCGGTACTAACGCGGTGATGCCCTTGATCCCACCCCTGCGTTTGTCCCCACAGCCTCCCCATGCTCCTCTTTATCTTCCATCTCACCTCAATCCTCATCTCATCTTCTCTATCTTATCTCATTCCATCTCACAGCTCTCTCTTTCTTCTCTTCTCCTGTTGGGCGTGAGTGGGGGCCGTAAAGCCGCCGGCGAGCGCACGAGAAGGCCGTGTGTGGCCCTAGGCAGAGAGGCCTAGCGGAGGAGGGCACCGTGGTAGCCTGGGGCGCGGCGGAGGCCTAGAGGCGCAGACACGTAGGGGCCGGACCCTGCCAGAGGCCTGGGCCGCGACGGAGGCCTGGAGGCGCGGCCGCGTAGGGGCCGGGCCCTACGGTGGCCGATGCCACGGCGGCTTGGGGCGCGACAGAGGCCTGAGGCACAAGGGTTGGGCCCTGGCGGCGGCTAGGGGAGCAACGGCGGCCTTGGGGGGCGCGGCTCAAAGGAAGCAGTTGCGAATCTTGGTGTGTGATTTTTGTGCTATGACTTGTGAATCTTGTGTATGATTTTTGTTGTTGAATCCACTATGTGTTGAATCAAATCCGAGTCGATCTTGTGTTGTAACTTGTGAATCCTATGGAAAATGATTGGTTGTGTTGTAACTTGTAATCTTGTGGAAATAAATCATGTGAATCTCGTGATGTAATTTTTGGAGAAGTAGTGATAAAAAGAAAAAGTAAGGAAAAGAAAATGAGAAAAAGATAAAGGGAAGGGGACAGGGGTGGGGGACTCCATGGATACATTAGTACCAGGTGTGGACACCACCCGGTACTGAAGGCCTCCCATTAGTACCGGTTCTAAAACTGGTACAAAAGGACACCCCCACCCCACCCCCACCCTGCCCCCTGAGTCTCAGAGGTCAAATACCGGTACTAATGGGAGTTGAGCACCAGTACTGACGCTCGTATCCCTAGTAGTGTGAGGAGCAAGTGGGTAGTGGACAAGACGGCAACTACGCGTGCGGGTGAGAAAGAGGAGCTAGGAGAGCGAGAACTGACATGGACATCGAGCTCCACCAGGGTCACACCTACTCCTCGCATCCGAACGTGATGGGACCCGCTGGAGTACATTGCTCGCCCACGGAAGATTTAGGCCGGCTCGCTATCCTTGAGGGCCTCTTGCTCCTCCGAATGAAGCCTACCATCGGGGGTTGGCCGCGGGGCCCTGTTCCTCCACTGCTAATTATGGGGCACCGCTCCTCCATTGCTGCGAAGCCCGCCGTCTGTCGCTCCCCGTAGCGGCCGCGAGGAATGGGATGGTGTGAGGAGATGGCCTGGCCGACACGTTTAGAGGTTGGTTGCGAAGGTGCTGCGCCAACCTACCAACTGGTTGTCGTGTGTGCGCGCGAGAGAGAGGATGGTGGATGGTGGGTAGGAGTAGATAAGGTTGGAGAGGTCATCCCACTCATGAGCTGCTATATAGGGAAGAAAATTGGGTGCGCCATGGGCTCACGCGCGCCCATGTGTGGTCCCTGCTCGATAGGTCTGTTTCCAATCGAACATAGAGGCCTCCCGTCACTTGACTTTCGTCTTCTCTAGTCTCGCGCGGCTCCCATGATCTATCGACTCGCACTCATTCTTGACTCCACCGGTCGATGAGCAGCACCACGTCATCACTTTCGTAGGCTCCCGGTCTCGAAGATTACACCGCCACTGAGGATGGCGAGGACGACCCGTTCCCCGTGCAGGCGCCACCGGATGCCACGTCGGAGGTGGCGGTTGCGGCACTGGAGACTGGTGAGGTGTCGGCCGATGACTGCTGCCCAGTTTGCCTGTAGGATGGTGGTGCAACGTCAGGCGTCGTGTGGACGCGGGTCGCGCCTTGCGGGCATAGCTTCCACGCCGACTGTGTGGCGTAGTGGCTGAGGGTGAAGCTCAGCTGCTCGATGTGCTGTTGCCCGGCCGCCACCACCGCTGATTCCACCACGTGCCACGGTGACGAGGTGGCGGCGAAGCCCGCGCGCTCGGCCTACCCCCAGACATCGTCGAGGAGTTTCTCTTTTATGACGAGTCATTCATGTTGGAGTACAACTCGCGTTAGACGAAGTTCATGGCCCGCCTGGTGTCGGGGACAGCCATAAGGGGTCCCCTAACTAAGGGAAAAATCATCCTCTCGAAACGCAGATTACTCCCAAACCTCCACGAGCTAACTGAAGGACCGATTAGGCGACCAGAGAGGGGGGAGTGAATGGGAGCCGATAAAAATTCTTCCCGAAGGATGAACTCCGCCTATGCCCCAAATTCACAACCAAGAATTCCCACACGAGCTTGCCAAGGTCGCGTAGTCACAACGGACCTACCAACCCTAGGAACAAGTCTCAAACAAACCCCAAGCGAAAGCGCAACTCAAGAAGCAAAGGACTTAGGCAATCTGCGAAGCCCTGGGCGGATGGTCCGAGGTGACCGGGCAGACGGTCCGCGTGGACTGGGCGGACGGTCCGCGGGTCAGGGGCGAACGGTCCGCAAAACGACCCCGAGCCTCCAGTATGCACCCTCCGAAATTCGGACGGTCCGGGCGAGCACCGCGGACGGTCCGAGCCTCGCGGACGGTCCGGCCTCCCCAGGCGGACGGTCCGACCAACTTCTTCCAACCGAGACCTACCGACTCGACGGATCGAAAGAAAGCGACACAAGAACTAGCGAAGAACACGACGAACAGCCGACGGGCAGGCTCCTCGCAGACGGTCCGCCAGGTGCGGACAGAGCAGCCCGAGCACGAAAACGAGAGGTCAACCCCTCCTATCCATCCATGATCTCCCAAACGGCTTGAGCTCTTGAGACAAGATTTGGGGGAGAAGTGAAGCGCCCCTAGGGGATGCTATACCCCAAAACTTGAGACCTCAAACGAACTAAATCGTCAGGAATCGAATCGCAACCGAGCTCTACCAAAAGGCTAGGGTTCCAACCGAAATCCTCAAATCCAAGGCCAAATCTGGAGTTTGAGGGGTCAAAATCAAGCACAAAGATGCACAAGGAATCTATCCATGATGCCCACAAGAAAATCCGAACTCAAACACCCCAGAATCAGAGGAACAAGCCGCGCACGAAAATCTAAACCTATGGAGCAGGGAAATGAGAAGCAGTCCGGAAGGATGGTTTGCCCAGAAACCCTAGAGCTAATATATATATGATTTCCTCCAGGTTGGGCAAATGACTAAGCTACCCCTAGAACTTGAAATGAGATACACACCCCTCAGGGGCAACATGGTCAAGTAGCAAAATTGCCGACTCCTCAAGGTGAGGCAAAGGGGCTCGACCCCATCGGCAAAAGAGCACAACTAGAAATCAGGTGATAAAGAGCTCCCAAATGCATGAATGCAAGCTCCCCCTGAACAAATGCATTTCTCCCAAAATTTTCTCCCCTTGATGCAAAACTCCCCTTGGAAACATGAATTGGGTACTTTCCTCCCCCTTGTTGGTAATGCATGAATCAAGTCTACAAATGCAAGTATGTGCTTCTCAAATATACAAAGAGCACTACAACATGCTAAGATTGAGACATAGACAAGCAAGATAGCCACAAATTTAGTACAAGCATCGCCAACAAGATAGATAGGGACATATAAACATGTGACATAGCCATGATCAAAAGAAGCATTTTTCACAAAGATATCTCTCTCATGAGCATAGGACCTACACATGGTCAAAATGAGCATGAACAACATATAGCCCACAAACTTCATGCAAGGTCACACATTCTCATCACAAGATCATCACAAACACCTACAAGCTATCTCATGTCATGTCAAAGCCACCGAGTCATGTGTCCACTTCTAGATATGAGACTTCTCATTGGTGAACATCATGCAACGGTTTAGCACCCAAGATAAGGAATTTAAAGCAAAATTGACATGGAAGCAAATTTTTCAAGCACAAGCATTTCATATACCAAATTTATGATTTACAGAGTAAGCATGGTACATGAAGTGCCTTTGCGGCAAAAAGAAGCTTAGGCTTCCCCACAAGGTAGCATGTAGGCTAAACATTCATGATGATAAATAGATCTTTGACCCCAAATGAAAAGAACATGGTTCCAAGCACAAATTAAGCAAGATATAGCCATAAGCGCACAATTTGAACATGAGAGGCATTCTACTCACAAGAGAGGATCATATAGCATTTTTAGAAAAGAAAGCCATCCACAAGCATATGCATCCCAAAGCTACCAAGAGCACAGCTATACATCTCATGAGCATCACTAGCAACGTCATAACCTCATATCCAGCATATCATGGTGATCAAAGCATATGAGAGAAGCACATCTCTATGGCATATGATACAAATGCAGTCTATGATACAAAGATGCAAGCATGATATGATACATAAATGAAAATGCAACATGCTTAAGTACACATGGATGAGATCTATGTTTCCCTTCTCAACATTGTCTCTCAGGAAGTGGTACCTTACTTCTATATGTTTGGTTCTGGAGTGAAGCACGGGGTTTTTGGCAACACTGATGGCACTCGTGCTATCACACATGAGAGGTACATGGGAACACTCCTCACCAAAGTCACTCAGCGTGTATGTGATCAAGAGCAGCTGGGAGCAACAACTAGCGGCAGCAACATACTCAGGTTCTGTGGTAGACTGGGCTACACTAGATTATTTGCGAGAAGACCAAGAAACAAGCGAAGAACCCAAAAACTGGAACGTCCCAGAAGTCGACTTCCTATTGACTCGACACCCCGCAAAGTCGGCATCCGAAAAACCAAGAAGCGAAAGGGAAGAGGACGCTGAGTACCAAAGACCGAGCTCAGGAGTGTATCGAAGATACCTGAAGATCCGCTTGACGGCCTGCTGATGTGAAGTCCTCGGCGACGCCTGAAAACGAGCGCACAGACACACAGAAAACTAGATGTCCGGCCTCGTCACCGTCAAGTACAAGAGGGAGCCGATCATGCTCCAGTACTCCTTCTGGTCCACGGGCTCTCCGTCCTCGTCCGCGTCCACCGCTGTAGTCGTACTCATCGGTGTCGACAGGGGCTTCGAGTCGTCCATCTTGAACTTCTTGAGGATGTCCTTCGTGTACTTGGATTGATGCATAAAGGTTCCTTCCTTCGCCTGCTTGATCTGAAGCCCGAGAAAGAACTGCAACTCTTCCATCATAGACATTTCGAATTCTTTGCTCATGTCCTCTGCAAACCTTGCAACCAAAGAGTGAGAGGAGCCTCCAAAGACAATATCATCCACGTACACCTGAACAATTAGGATATCATTGCCCTGCCTGAGGAGAAAAAGAGTCTTATCAACCTTGCCCATCTCAAACCCCTTGCTGAACAAGAACCCCCTCAACCTGCCATACCATGCCCTGGGAGCTTATTTCAGCCCATACAAGACCTTCCTCAGCTTGTACACTCGGTGGGGAAACTCAACACTCTCAAACCCAGGTGGTTGCCTCACATAAACTTCCTCCTCCAAAAACCCATTCAGGAAGGCGCTCTTCACATCCATTTGGTACAACCTGAATCCCTTAGCCACAGAGAAGGCTAGAAGAATCCTGATTGCCTCCAAACGGGCTACAGGAGCAAATGTCTCCTCATAGTCTATCCCCTCCTTCTGGCTAAAACCCTGAGTAACCAGCCTCGATTTGTTCCTCACCACCTCACTATTCTCACCCTCTTTGTTTTTCCACACCCATTTTGTCCCAATAGGTTTGCAGTTTGGTGGTGCCTCCACTAACTCCCACACCTGGTTTCTCTCAAAATTCTCTAACTCCTCATGCATGGCATTTACCCAATTTGGATCAGATAGCGCATGTCCAATGTCTTTCGGCTCAAAGGTAGCAACAAAAGCTGAATGAGCAAAGTGAGAAGCATTTCTGGACCTCGACCGTGTCGTACGCTCGTTGATGTCGCCATGATTCTTGAGGGCGGATGATCAACTTGAATGCGCCTCGGTGCCTCTCGCCTGGAGACAACCTCCCCCTCAGCAGCTGCTTCCACTTGATCTTGCTAGATCGTAGGCTGTGTAGGGGATGGGCCATCCTGCACCGTAGTCGTCGTAGTGGAAGTAGAGGGTACATGTGTGGCTGGAGCTTCACCATCATCAGCATCATCCTCTCCAGCATCATCCTCCTCGTCCTCAAAGATCTTCTTGCCAACTTCGTCGTCACCTGCACACTCAAAGACAGACGAATTGCATGGCTGGGTCTCGTCGAAGGTAACCTCACAAGTTTCCATGACTAGGTTAGTATCAAGGTTGAGCACACAAAATGCTTAAGAATGACTAGCATAACCCAAGAAAATCCCATCGGAAGACCTCGACTCAAACTTATCAAGCCTACCCTTCTTGAGAATAAAGCACCGACAACCAAAAGCCCTGAAATGGCTCACTCTAGGTGCTCGCCCGTGCATGAGCTCATAGCACGTCTTGTTCAAGAAAGCCCGAAGAAAAATCCGATTCCCAACATGGCACGCGGTATTCACCACCTCAGCCCAATATCTCCTTGGAGTCCTATGCTCGTCGAGCATCGTCCGAGCCATCTCACAAAGGGAACGATTTTTCCTCTCCACCACACCATTCTGACAAGCCACATAGGAAGAAGAAAACTGATGTTCGAGACCCAAATCATGATAAAAGGTTTCGAAACGAGAGTTTTTAAATTCACTTCCATTGTCGCTACGAATAGCTCGAACAGCATCTCCACTCCTCTCGTTCTTCAACCTCAAGATTAGATCCCGTACAAAACCAAACGTCTCCCCCTTGTCAGCCAAAAAGAAGACCCAAGCATAGCGAGAATAGTCGTCCACGACCACAAGGACATACCATTTCCCACCCGCCAAGCACACACGAGCAGGACCAACCAGATCCATATGGAACAGCTCGCATGGCCTCTCTGTCATAACGGATGTCAGAGGCGGGTGAGAGGCGGCGACCATTTTGCCATGCCTACACGGAGCACATACCAAATCCTTTTGGTACTTCAACTTTGGCAATCCTCGGACTAAACCTAGCCCACTCAAGCGTGACAACAAGTCAAAACTCAAGTGACCTAGTCTCCTATCCCATTTCCAAAGCTCCGCCGAAACACCAGCAACCAAACAACAAGAAGAGCCGACACACTGAGAAAAATCGGCTCTGAAAATCTGACCCTCGGGGATGATCGTGCACACAAGATCACCTCGAGAATCCAAAACACGCGAAGCGCCCGTTTTGAAACGGACCTCAAAACCCTCATCAAGAAGCTGGGAAACCGAAAGAAGATTAAACCCCAAAGACTTGACAAGAGCAACACGCCTAAGAGTCACAGACTCACTCACCTTCACCGTGCCCACTGAAAGCACTCTACCTTTCCCATTGTCCCCAAAAGTGATGTACTCTTTGGTCATCACCGGGGTGAGGCTGGAGAACCACCTTCGATCTCCGGTCATGTGTCGAGAGCAACCGGAGTTGATCAACCAAAAGCCCTCAATGCCTCCCACCTGCAAAATAAAAAATGAGAGCGAGAGTGAGCAAACGACTCAGCACTGGGGTTAGTACAAAACGAATCAAACCAGTGCCGTGCCATTTGCTCAAAAGTGGGGTTAGCGAAATCCATCCTATCTCTCCTAGGTGGAACACCCACACGTCCCCTTGGAGGACTACGCATACCACGAAGGGGAGACCGTGGCCCGTAGCTCCTCTGGGACCTAAAGCTGCAATCGTTCCCCCCATACTCGTATTGGCCATGAGCGAAGGAACGTCCAGTAAACTCACCACGCCCGAACCCAACACGCCTACCACCATCTCTCTTTGGTGGCTCACCTCGAGGCACAAACTCATGCCTCTCTCGAGGGTAAATGGTACGAACCACACCCTCACCTCTTGGCACCGTACGAGGCTCAGGCACACCACGAGAAGGGCGGTACCTGTTCTTGTTTGCCATCTCCCTAGCAAACCTCTCCTCACGCTTCCTCCTGAAGCAGAACTCAGCAAGGTGCCCATCCCTCCCACAATGCTCACAATGGAAGGGTTTCGATTTTGGCTTTGGCTTTGGGCTCTCTTTGGGCTCTGACTTCTCCTCACTCGGTTTCTCTCCCTTCTTCCCAAAGAACTCGTTCCCCAAGTCACTCTTGAACTTGATGGGTTTCTGGAAGTTATCGGTGTGTGGAGGAAACACGGGTGGAGCTGGGGTTGTGTCTAGTCGGTTCCTAAGTGGGTTTGGCTTAGGAGCATAGGCATTTTTGTGGTGGGTTTTTGGTGGCTCTGGGATATCACCGATCTTCCACTCATTCTCACCACTTCCCTCACCAACCTTGTCCGACCCAAGCGCTTGCCCATCATAGCGCTTGTATGCCTCAATCATCATCCTGACTGAGGCTCATGACCAGACAACCAACCCATCATCTTTCTCAACTCATCATTCTCATCCTGCAAACGATCCACATAGTGTGCAAGCTCCAAATTCTTCACAGCATTCACTTCACAAGTAGAGCATGATGTAGGAATAGGAGCTTTCAAAGCAGCTGCTAGAGATCTAGCATAAGCAACAGACACATCTAGTTTCTCATGCAAAAGAGGACAAGAAGTGCAAGCACCAAGCTAGGAGGGCCAAGATTTCATCTCATCTAGCTCAACCCTAAGCACATCTAGTTCCTCAACATTGGAAGCATACTTTTCCTTAAGCACAGTCAAATCACCAAGGAAAACAGAACAATCAGTGCATTCAGGTTCATTGGTCACTATAGGAGTAGACTTCAGAGAATCTATTTGAGCCCTAGCATCAACAAGCAAAGACTCTAGCTCAACCACCTTCTCCTTAGCCTCTCCAAGCAAAGACCTATACTCCCTCTTCTCCTTGTTGGTCTTTCTAAGTACATCATCACGGTTGTCATGCAATTCATTCAACCTAGCATTCTCCGCTACCAAGAAGGATGGATCATTGTTTACCTCTTCCTCGGAGTCGGAGTCCGGGTCATCCTTGTTGCTCTTCTTGCTTGCGGAGCTATGTGCCATGCCGCAAAAGCCTTGGGCGGCGAAGCACAGGCTGTTGATGTTCTTGCTTGACCGCTTGCCCTTGTGCCAGTTCTCATCTTCATCACTTGAGCTCGATGAAGAGTAGTGGGAGCTTGAGTCGATGTCGCTTGCTCCAGCAACCATCGCCCGCTCCTTCTTCTTGTGACTGCCACTCCTCCTCGGCCTCCGCTCGGACTTGTTCTTGCCCTTGTGGTCATCCCTCGAGCGGTGCTTGTGGTCGGTCCTCAGATGATGCTTGTGCTCGGGCTTGACCTCCATGGCTTCTGGGCACTCAGCGATAAAGTGCCTGTGCTTCCCGCACTGGTAGCACATGCCCGAGCTCAGCAATGCGAGATCCTCCTCGCTCAGCACCTCGAACTCCTCATCTGGCATGGACACAAGACAAGATAAAGAGAAATGTCTCGAAGACATGTTAGCGTTAGTCCTTGGTCCAGAAACGAGAGCCAGACTATGAGGGTCAGTCGGGTTCTCGATCTTAGCTCGCACCCCACGGTCCACCTCGGACGACTTGAGCTTGGAGAACAGCTCGTCCACCGTGAGGGTCTCATACTTCTCCGACTCAAGAATGGCCTCGACCTTCTCACTCCACACGGTACGATCCAGAGAGTGCAGGAGCTTGATAGCCCTGTCATGATCATCGTACGGGAGCACGGCCACATTAGCCCTCATGTTGTTCACAATCACAGTGAACCGCTGGAACATGGCATCTATGGACTCACTGGGGAGATAAGTGAAGTTCTCGTACTCTCTCCGGTAGGTCGCAAACAACCGAGCCTGAACCTGAGCGTTCCCAGCGTGAGCATTCTTCAGCTGCTCCCAAATCCTACAAGCCAAGTCCTCTGTCTGAACCCGATCAAATTCGGATTGACACAGTGCACGGTACAAGTAGTCGACCGCCTTGTTGTTGGCGTCGAACATGTCCCTCGATCCTGGAGCAAGGAAGTTCACAGGATGAACATAAGCTGTGTTCACCGTGACATCCCAAAGGATCTGACCCTTGCGCGGAGGAAAGCAGCCATCCGCCCCTGCCACATCTGGTAGTTCTTACCATCAAAGTGTGGAGGACCCGAACCCCGTTCCTGGTACGCCATCTTTGGATCTTAGACTGGTTAGAATCACGAAGATCCGTAAACGGCTCTGATACCAATTGAAGGACCGATTAGGCGACCAGAGAGGGAGGGAGTGAATGGGAGCCGATAAAAATTCTTCCCGAAGGATGAACTCGGCCTATGCCCCAAATTCACAACCACGAATTCCCACACGAGCTTGCCAAGGTCACGTAGTCACAACGGACCTACCAACCCTAGGAACAAGTCTCAAACAAACCCCAAGCGAAAGCGCAACTCAAGAAGCAAAGGACTTAGGCAATCTGCGAAGCCCTGGGCGGACGGTCTGAGGTGACCGGGTGGACGGTCCGCGTGGACCGGGCGGACGGTCCGCGGGTCAGGGGCGGACGGTCCACAAAATGACCTCGAGCCTCCAGTATGCACCCTCCGAAATTCGGACAGTCCGGGCGAGCACCGCGGACGGTTCGAGCCTCGCGGACAGTCCGGCCTCCCCGGGCGGACGGTTCGACCAACTTCTTCCAACCGAGACCTACCGACTCGACGGATCGAAAGAAAGCGACGCAAGAACTCATGAAGAACACGACGAACAGCTGACGGGCGGGCTCCTCGCGGACGGTCCGCCGACCAGGCGCGGACGGTCTGCCAGGTGCGGACAGAGCAGCCCGAGCACGAAAACGAGAGGTCAACCCCTCCTATCCATCCATGATCTCCCAAATGGCTTGAGCTCTTGAGACAAGATTTGGGGGAGAAGTGAAGCATCCCTAGGGGATGCTATACCCCAAAACTTGAGACCTCAAACGAACTAAATCGTCGGGAATCGAATCGCAACTGAGCTCTACCAAAAGGCTAGGGTTCCAACCGAAATCCTCAAATCCAAGGCCAAATCTGGAGTTTGAGGGGTCAAGATCAAGCACAAAGATGCACAAGGGAACTATCCATGATCCCCACAAGAAAACCCGAACTCAAACACCCCAGAATCAGAGGAACAAACCGCGCACGAAAATCCAACGAAAATAGCTCGAAAAAGACATGAAAATCACACGAGCTACAAGAAGGAAATCGACGCAACCATGAAAGCTTCCATACACTCGGAGATCAGATTCTCTACAAAATGGAGAAGAAAATCTAAACCTATGGAGCAGGGAAATGAGAAGCAGTCCGGAAAGATGGTTTGCCTAGAAACCCTAGAGCTAATATATATGAGTTCCTCCAGGTTGGGCAAATGACTAAGCTACCCCTAGAACTTGAAATGAGATACACACCCCTCAGGGGCAACATGGTCAAGTAGCACTCCTCTTCATCGCACGGCCACGCCTTTGCCGCAGTCCGCGTCCTCCCGACGCAAGCCCTGCGATCCCGCCACGTGTCCGCCGGCATCGAAGCTTCTCGGCGTGCCCGGATCCCGTCTCCGCCCGCCGAGCCTCCGGTCTTGGTTTTGTGGCTCAACCAAGTAACCCGACGGTTTTGTGATGAACCACCGCAAACCCCGTGTGCAGACTCTGGTCGTGAGCCGCTACCCTGCACCGGCTCCTGTCCACGACTTTGTCTAGCTTTTCTTGCCACCATGCGGCCCAGACTTGACCCCGCTGGCCACCGGGTCCCTCGAGCCGAGCCTACTTGTCTCTCCACTCCTCGGAGGCCCCGCAAGGCATAGACCTTTCGCGCTCGCTCTTCACCTGTACCAACGCAAATCAAGCCGCAACCTGCACCTGCAATACTCGGCCAAGAGTCAGTCCACACCACGTTGCCAATCACTCATCACAGCCAGGAGCGACCATCCACCGGTCCTCGGACGCTCTGGTCCTCACTAACAAGGGACAAAACGAACGCAAGGCCCAAGGCCTGCCACAGCCCAGCAGCCACCCGAGCCCCTCCATCGAGGGCACTCATCCTCGAGTAGATTTTCGCCTTGCTCGAGGGTCCCAGCGCCCATCGAGCCAATCTTTGCCTCGCTCGAGGGACCAGCGCCCCTCGAGTAAGCGTCCGCCTTGCTCGAGGGACCGGCGCCCCTTGAGTGAATCTCCGCCTCGCTCGAGGCTGCCCCTCGAACGACGGCGCCTCGCCCATTCTGCCCGGCGAGGGCATTAAATGCCCCAATCCACCGCGGGCGCCAAAGTCAAAAGGCAAATTGCCTCCTACACCGCGCCTCTGACACCGCCTGGGGCTCTGACCTCGTCACTGTGCGGCCGAACCTTGTCACTGTACAACCATCCCCAGCACTATGCATGTACCGCACGACCCTGTGCGGACAGGCCGGCGCCATTCCACGACACTGTGCGCCTACTCCCGTCCTCCTCCCATAGCGGGCCCCTCGAAAGGGCATGGGGGCACCATCAAAAGGTGTACGGGCGGAGACCAAGCATGCACGCCGGGTGGCACCGCAGCACGGATTATGCGGCCATCTCTGGCGCTGTGCGGCCATCCCCGACGTTGTGCGGCCATCTCCGGCGCTGTGCGGCCATCCCCCACGCTGTGGCGCCTTGTGCTGACAAGATATCACCACGATGGCGCCTGTGCCGCCAGAGCTCTCCCTGCGGCAAGACCCTTGAACAAGCATGGGCGCACCCTCGATCGACATACGGACGACGACCAAGTATGAATGCCGGTCAAGACACCCCTCGAAGCCATTCCTCGACAAGCACAGGAGTCGCCACGCCGCCCGCGGAAGTCAGAATTTGCCATCAACCAACGCCGAAAGCAAAGATTCACAAGGACAACCGTCGCACCCGGCGTACTGTACGCCAGTACGCCGCTACTGTACATACCACTGTGTGGCATGCCTGTAACCGCCTCCCCTTGGCCTATAAAAGGAGGAGGCAGACGCCCAGCTGCGGGCACGTTAGCGCAAACACCCATTCATCTCGCTGCGACATCACACCACTCTCACATCCTCGATATTGGCTCTTGCCTCAATCACTCTAGTAGGGACTTGGAGGCTTCTCCTCCTCTCCCGCCTTACTTGTAGCCCCCCTCTACGAGCACCACTGGTGCGAATTAATATAGTGCACACGCACACTCTGCTGGACGTACGGCCCCGCGGCTGGAACCAGGATAAACTCGTGTCTCTTCATTAGCATTTGCACCAACCATCAAGAGGCTCATCACAGCGCAATATATAAGTTAGTGTCGGGACTAATCCTAACACCGACAGTTGGCGCGCCAGGTAGGGGGCACACGTTGTGATTGTTTCTCCACCCATCAGCTTTCTCGATGGTGATCCGCACTGAGATGACATCATCAAGAGCGCCTGGGGGATCTCTGACCCCTTCCCGGCCGGATTCGAGATCCAGTTCGGGAGTATGAACTTCTAGGTGACCGGCAACGGCTACCTCATGTGCATCCTCAACCGACACGAACTCCACCCCTGGCACTCGACCGGGCCTGGTCTGGTGCCAGAAGCCGCGGCGCCAGAAGCCGCGGCGGCGGCAGCCCCATCATCACCCCAGCACCGCAGGCGCATGGGCTAGCGCTCGCGACAAGCGCGCTGTTGACGGTTCAAAACCGTGTTGAAGTTCACCGCAAACGTATGGGTGACTTGGTGCCTTTTTCACCAAGGAGGGTCCCCGAAGGTTTGTCAATCTAAGGATCGGAAGCAAACCACTAAGGTTCTCTATCTAACCTACCGGTCTAACCATATGTGAAGCGTTGATTGCATAAAGGTTAAACATACATGAAAGGATGTATGGATCACATCCACCTAGCCATAAAGGTAAACATCAAAAGGTAACCCTAGCCTATCGTCTTCTTGTTGCCGTTCCGGCCAAGGTGACAAACCAATCTAATCCTACAACATGAGAATGAGTCATCAACTTAACATTACACGTTCGCTCGCCGCTTTCTCCTCCACCGTACTGTCGCTACACAAGGATATTCATCACCGAATGATAAACCTCGGTCCGTGCATTACTACGATGTATCCGCAAGAGATAGACTAACCACCATGATTACTCTATTCCTACTAAAGGCATATGCTAGCTACACATATGAATAAACACGCATCGAAGTAACTCAAAGTAAGGAAGAGACATGATTTATATCACCATCAATTGTCGAGTGTACAATTGCCTTGATGGAATCAAGGCATGAGCTCCAGAACTCTACCATGGCTTCACCATGCAGGGCCAACCATGGCGGCTAGGGCATGGCCTAGGCTATCTCCTAGGCAACTCGAGGACTTGCGGCGGCCGTCGGCTTCCTCCCGGTGCTTCTCCTTCGTGTCGGCGGCTCTCTGATGAATGGATGGATCTGAATGGTTAACCCCCCTTGGACGCCTAGGGGGTTGTATTTATGCTCTTGAGGATCCTTGGGGCGTGCTCCACCTTGCCTTGCACGAGATCTTTCTTGGGAGAGAAGCGAACTTGGTTTTCATAAACTCAACCTCGTCCAGATTTTCCTGATTCTCAACCCTTCCTTGCTGGCGCCATATCTCTCTCATACGGACTCCAAATAATGCAAATTCGGTGTCCAGATTGTGTGCCACAAAATTATCTCCAACTTTGGTATCCATTGCTTTCCTTGGAAACGAAGATAAGATCCCCAAAACAACCTCGAAAGATAATCTGTCTGATTTCAGACTTGTCTGCGCAGCTGGCATTTCAGGAGCCATATCTCCTAGCTCCTTGATCCGAATTAGGCCTTCCATATATCCAAATCGAAGCTATCGTCGAGGCGCACAACTTTGGTATTCAAACTTTTACCATTAGAGGCCGTTTAAGTCTCCGAATCTGCACCGAAAGATCATGATGTACTGGGCTGCGCGAATATCTCTCGGGCTGAGTTGATCTCATGGGTAAACCTCCAAGTCCCCGGAGTTTTACGTATTAATGCTTCGGTCCTTGGGTCATTTGGAGTCGTGTTCACTTCACGTCTTGACTTGTGTCGGACTTCATGATCTTCTCACAAAGTGTTTGGTGAACTTTACCCGAAAGTACTCTTTTAAGTGCTTAAATCCTGCGTAAACAACATACTCCAAAAACCACATGCGAGTGCGAACTTGTTATATCAAGGGGGTTAGTACCATTAGTTAGGATATCAAATATGTGCGAATGTTGACGGTAAACTCATAGCTAGGTGTACCAAAATCGACCGTCAACATACCCCCATGCTTAAACCTTGCTCGTCCTCGAGCAAGTCCAAGATCTTTGCTTAACTTGGAAACCAGTGTTGCCCTTCAATGTCTTCCCTGCACTTAGTTATACACAACAAGACATATTGCTCTCTCAAGTATTTAGCAATTAAGGTTCAAATTTTGACCGGCTACTTCATTATGGTAGATAGATAGACTATCATTAAAGAACATGCCACAATAAAACAAATATAGTACTCTCAAACTTAAGCAAACTTTAAACCTTTACCTTGTTGCATCGTGAAGAGTTTTCAAAAAGTTGCACATCTAACATAAGTGAGGTTCTCTTGCAAAAGCTCATGGAAAGTCACTAAAGCCTACACTAGATTAATCTCAACCTAGTCTACTCATATATATGAAAGTGAAAGCTTATGTGGAGCTTGGTAGGTAAAAACAATCATAGCAAAACATTATACTTGAAATATTGTCAAACTAAGAGAGAGATCTTTTGGAATTACCGAGACTAGTCAAAAAGGCCATGGAAACTAAATATCGACAAGAGAGAGAGATGGAACACACACATTTAGAAAGGTGGACATGTGCAAGTGGCAAATGGGTGATCCCGAGACACAAATGAAGTTCTCGTTATCGGATTGCACATGGTTGGAAAAGATTGAGTATGGACTTGTCTTCAAAGCTCTCTAGGATTTAAATGAAAGCTAAAAAGAACCGAGGAGCATTTTTATTTTTATTTCTTTTTGTATTTTTCTTTTCTTATATTTTTTTCTTTCTTCTTCTTTTTTTCTTCTTTCCCTTTTTTTCTTTTCTTTTTTTTATTCATCATTTTTTATGCTCCTCCGAACTTTTAAGCAACATAGTACTTGCTATAGCAGTCCTCCCCTATGCTTAAATGATTGCTCGTCCTCGAGCATAGAAGTGGGGGGACCTATGGCTGCTAGAGAAGTACAAAATCCTTGTATTCCTTTATAAATCTTTTGAAATCTTCAAGGGAATCCTTCATGTCGAAACTCCGCATAACTTAGTTGCATTGATGAGTCCCTCCATATGTTATATGTCTTCAAATCTTGCCAGAAAATCTTCAGAAAATTTATCGAAAGATCATCCATACTCAATTAGGGTTGTGGTCAAGGAGGTAATCACAAAAAGATGTTTTGGGTTTAGGGTGGATGCCCAGCGAAGTTTGTGAAATTTCCAATGTAGAAACTCACAATGCATGGACAAAAATGGCTAGCATAAAAAAGATACGCAAAGGAATGACCAGCTTCTTAGTCTCGTACCACAGAAATCAATCCTAATCCAACTCATCAAGATATAAGTTTGCAAACTAAGGGTTACATCGTAAAAGAACTTGTATGTGTATAGGCTTTGGTAGGTAGAACCTTGCAAGAGATTCACAAATGTAGATAGCGTAATAATTTTAAATAAAACAAGTACAAGGCATAGGTCATCGGTAAACTTAAATCAAAGAGCAACATAATGCGTGTGGGTCTTAAAGATTAGTCATGTAACCTCCACAAATGAAAGAGCCGGTATTTAATCAATTTAAGTTCCTTTTAATAGAGAGTAAAAAGTCATGTCATATAAAACATCATGCAAGTAAAACAAAGCGGCAACTTTCATCACTTTTCCGTAAGCAAGGCATACAAAAGATATCATCGTGGTAAGCTCAAAAGAGATGGTGATTTATTTATTAAAAAATAAAACTAACAAACCTAGGTTGTCCTCCTAGTAGCCATGTTATTGATCGAGAGATAGATACAAAGGTTGTTTATGGTTGAAAGCATATATGTGCAAGCATTTAGAAGGTGATGAACAAAGATAAAGTTAAGGGCGAGTTACCGTCCTCTTCGATGCTTGTAGTGAAGTGCAGTGTGGCCTCCCCCATGCTTAAGCATTGTGCTTATCATGGAAAAATAATGATGAGCATCTTGTGGTGAAGGTGATCCTTGAACTCCATGCGGCCTTTTTCCCTTTCGTCCTTCAAATCCTCCCCCATGCTTAGCATGTTGCTAAGTGTGGAAGAACTTGAATCGCTTGTAATTCCCTATTGCCATGTGTTTGAGAATCATCTTCACTTCTTGCCTTTGTTACTCATTTGTCCTTCAACTTCTTCTTGTTATCATCAAGCCATGGTTCTAATCCTTCGTCATATCGTCATCACCGACTTCCATCCCGTCCTTGCCGCTGCATCATCTTCCACAGTTTTTCTTTTACTTCCAGAACAGAACATGTACTGAAACACCCCTCCAAGTTGAAGTTCATGGAATTATCTTTCCAACGAGCCATCATACGCATGAAATGGGTTCCGAACAAGAGAGTTGTGCCCATTTTACTCCAGCGATGCAATCTGTCCAAGGCTGATTTCAGACCGCGCGGCGCTCAATGTTTCCGCCATATCTCCTTGTACGGGTCTTCAAAATTGATGATTCTTGATGCGTTGGAAAGAAGGTTTGAAGGAGCTTCTAAATATTAACTTTTCTTCCATTGTACATCTCTGAACATGTGCTCAAACTTTGATGGAAACAACGACTTCCATCTCAAGCCTTGTAGATGACTAACGACCTTGATTGCAATTGGTCAAGAACTCGTGGGAACACCTCGTCATGCCTGCAAAACAAATCAAATACATATTCTACCCCCGGGGTGATGGTCGGGAGTAGAAACCATTGCCAACAAACCAAATACATCCCTAAGATCTTAACTTGTGGAATAGCTTACCTTGTAAAAACAAAAGTAAGAACCTAATGAGTGTACGTGCGTGTAGGTGAAAAAATGCAAATGAAAGGAAGGGATATAAATAATGACAATGTTTGCACCAAGTTCTAAACACCATGTTTACAACTAGATTGCTTTATTTCTTTATAAGCATAAAGATTTAACCAAGGTCAAAACACCATGTTCATTTCAAGGTTAATAATTCTTTATGCCCCAAGAAAATTAAAGCGCATTGCAAAGTTTATAAACCAACCTATGCAACGTGAAAGAAAGGTTCATAAAACTGAACGAAGGTGGTCTCCAATCATGTCCAAACACCATGTTTACACAAGATTGCAAAAGAAAATGCCACGCGTGAAGCATTATCATGAAAATAAAGCATTCATCAAAAAGTTTCGTAAAGAAGCCAAGCTAACCTATGCGTGATAGAACAAAGGGGTTGATGCAAAATGCAAATGCAAAAAGGGGTTGGTAAAAAGGGTCAGCAATGTTTGAAAAAGGCTTTCGATGTTGTTCTTCAATAATGACAAGCAAGTCACTTTATGAGAGGTAGAGTCTTGGCAACAAAATTTTTATCAAAAGACCTAATCAAACATGCCAACAAGGTTTTAAGGTAAGGCTTATGAGTATCCTATATTTTTGGCTTAAGATAAGAGTTTCGAAAAGATAAGTCGGGTGAAGAAATTCTATCTAAGGTGGTTTTGAAAAAGAAGAAAAGAAAACAAGGGTTAGATTTTTGGATGAAAAACAAACCTATGGTTTTAGGATTACTAAAGGTATGAGGGGTTTTTCCTAAGGGTTTAGGATGAGGCTAGTCTTAGAAAAGGGATAGAGATAGACTTTGTCGACTTGACATAAGACGATTCCCCCTTTTGTTGGCTTGGGTTAGGTGTGGTTTGATAGGAAGGTTTAGGCAAAGATCTTGTTTGTTTTTTTAAGGAGAAGGGTTATAAAAGATGAGATGCAACATGCAACACAATGCGAAGGTGGAGAACAAAGTAGAAAGAAGTAAAACATGATTATGAATGAACAAAATGACATGACATGATATGGTGGTGATCTAAACCAAAAGCAAAAGTTAGCCTAAGTTAACTACCCACAAGTTTAGAATCAAAAGGGATCATGCTTCATATTTCTCTCTAAAAAGACTCTAAATACTAATAAGCACACAAAAATAAGGGGTCTACAAGTTTTCCAAAAATCAAGTAGCAAAGTGCTCACTCAATATTTATTAAAGCATACATAATGTGGTTGTGACATTTATTAGAGCAATGGTACAATGTTACTTGAAGTTTTCAAATAAAGAGCACAATGTAGACTGTCATAATTTATATAGATATATAAAAAGATCGGGTTGCCTCCCGCAAAGCGCTTCATTTTAAGTCTTAGAGCTCGACTTTCTCACGTACCTTTTCATCATCGTGAAGCCATGGTTCTTTGTGCGAGAATCCAAAGTAGCCATGCAGCTTGATGTTGCCTTATGAAATCAGTCGTGGTTCGCTTCCAACATCATCATGTGTTGAGTGGTGCCTCTTGTGTCTTCATTCATCCAAGCTCTAGAGGTTTTGTTTTAGTTCTTAGCTTCTGAATTTCATCATGTACGTGTTATGGAACCGTTGCCCCATCTTCTCTTTATTGACACCATGTCCATCTCCTCCATCTTGTCGTCATCGCCTTGTTGCTGCCTCTTCTTCATGGATTTACCCCTGCATCCAGAACAGAACATATACCAAAATATAGTTCTATTGAAAAATTTATAAAATTACCTTTCCAACGGGTACTCATTCATCTTAATCGGAGTCCGAATGAGGGAGCTATGGCTGTTTCACTTCAGTACTGCTTGCTATCCAGAATTTCAGCACGTGGAACCTTCGGTGATTCGGCCATATCTGCTTGTAGGAACCTCCAATTGCCTTGCCGCTTGATTCGTTGGAACGTAGACTTCGTGGGGCTTCTGAAAATCCAAATATATCTAATTGTTTTCTGCTGAGGCTCATGCAAACATCGTGATGACATCGTTATCCTTTCGTCCATCGATCCGAAGATGTACGTGTGGTCTTTATCTTGAAGTCTTTTAGGGCACCATGTCACGCATCCCTTGGCTTCAAAAGTCATTACCATCTCTGCATGAGCATGATGGTAATGGAATCCTTCTACATCGTGCTTGACATGGTCGTTTCCGAATCCTATAGCTTGAACATACAAACCTCCAAAAGAAATTAGTCTTAAAAACTTAATTAACACACGTAGGCATACCTTGTTCATCTTTGTTTGCTTCGGGTGGGGGCTTGATAGCGGATGTTGGGCCACTAACCAAGGTTAGCACCTACCACTAAAGAGCAAATCTTTGTGTAGCCATCAACTTGGTTGAGCGAGGTTGGACTTGTTGAAGTCCGAATGTTGAAAACTTCTCGATCGCTTTGTGTCTAGGGTTTTACCTGCGTTCAAGGACACAAACAAGAAACACAGGGTATATGCAATAATAAAATTAGGGTTGGTTAAAAAGAAAGATAGATCACCCTAGGGTTCGAGTTGCCGATCCCCGACAACGGCACCAGAAAAAGGGCTTGTTGACGGTTCAAAACCGTGTTGAAGTTCACCGCAAGCGTAAGGGTGACTTGGTGCCTTTTTCACCAAGGAGGGTCCCCCAAGGTTTGTCAATCCAAGGATCGGAAGCAAACCACTAATGTTCTCTATCTAACCTACCGGTCTAACCATATGTGAAGCGTTGATTGCATAAAGGTTAAACATACATGAAAGGATGTATGGATCACATCCACCTAGCCATAAAGGTAAACATCAAAAGGTAACCCTAGCCTATCATCTTCTTGTTGCCGTTCCAGCCAAGGTGACCAACCAATCTAATCCTACAACTTGAGAATGAGTCATCGACTCAACATTACACGTTCGCTCGCCGCTTTCTCCTCCACCGTACTGTCACTACGCAAGGATATTCATCACCGAACGATAAACCTCGGTCCATGCATTACTACGATGTATCCGCAAGAGATAGACTAACCACCATGATTACTCTATTCTTACTAAAGGCATATGCTAGCTACACATATGAATAAACACGCATCGAAGTAACTCAAAGTAAGGAAGAGACATGATTTATATCACCATCGAATGTCGAGTGTACAATTGCCTTGATGGAATCAAGGCATGGGCTCCGGAACTCCACCATGGCTTCACCACGCAGGGCCAACCATGGTGGCTAGGGCATGGCCTAGGCCATCTCCTAGGCAACTCGAGGACTTGCGGCGGTCGTCGGCTTCCTCCCGGTGCTTCTCCTTTGTGTCGGCGGCTCTCTGATGAATGGATGGATCTGAATGGTTAACCCCCCCCCCCTTGGACACCTAGGGGGTTGTATTTATGCTCTTGAGGAGCCTTGGGGTGTGTTCCACCTTGCCTTGCACGAGATCTTCCTTGGGAGAGAAGCGAACTTGGTTTTCATAAACTCAACCTCGTCCAGATTTTCCTGATTCGCAGCCCTTCCTTGCCGGTGCCATATCTCCCTCATACAGACTCCAAATAATGCAAATTCGGTGTCCAGATTGTGTTCCACAAAATTATCTCCAACTTTGGTATGCATTGCTTTCCTTGGAAACGAAGATAAGATCCCCAAAACAGCCTCGGAAGATAATCTGTCTGATTTCGGACTTGTCTGCACAACTGGCATTTCGGGGGCCATATCTCCTAGCTCCTTGATCCGAATTAGGCCTTCCATATATCCAGATCGAATCTATCATCGAGGCGCACAACTTTGGTATTCAAACTTTTACCATTAGAGGTCGTTTAAGTCTCCGAATCTGCACTGAAAGATCATGCTGTACTGGGCTGCGTGAATATCTCTCGAGCTGAGTTGATCTCGGGGGTAAACCTCCAAGTCCCCGGAGTTTTACGCATTGATGCTTCGGTCCTTGGGTCATTTGTAGTCATGTTTACTTCACGTCTTGACTTGTGTCGGACTTCATGATCTTTTCACAAAGTGTTTGGTGAACTTTACCCGAAAGTACTCCTTTAAGTGCTTAAATCCTGCGTAAACAACATACTCCAAAAACCACATGTGAGTGCGAACTTGTTATATCAAGGGGGTTAGTACCATTAGTTAGGATATCAAATATGTGCGAATATTGACGGTAAACTCATAGCTAGGTGTACCAAAATCGACCGTCAACACGCGCGCGGAGCGACGCCAGGCGGCACGCGCCGGCTCCCCCTAGCGGGTCGAAGCTTTTGCGGCATGGCACATAGCTCCGCAAGCAAGAAGAGCATGGCACATAGCTCCGCAAGCAAGAAGAGCAACAAGGATGACTCGGACTCCGACTCCGTGGAAGAGGTAAACAATGATCCATCCTTCTTGGTAGCGGAGAATACTAGGTTGAGTGATTTGCTTGACAACCGTGATGATGTGCTTAGAAAGACCAACAAGGAGAAGAGGGAGTATAGGTCTTTGCTTGGAGAGGCTAAGGAGAAGGTGGTTGAGCTAGAGTCTTTGCTTGTTGATGCTAGAGCTCAAATAGATTCTCTGAAGTCTGCTCCCATTGTGACCAATGAACCTGAATGCACTGATTGTTCCGTTTTCCTTGGTGATTTGACTGTGCTTAAGGAAAAGTATGCCTCCAAGGTCGAGGAACTAGATGTGCTTAGGGTTGAGCTAGATGAGATGAAATCTAGGCCCTCCTTGCTTGGTGCTTGCACTTCTTGTCCTGTTTTGCATGAGAAACTAGATGAATCGGTTGCTTATGCTAGATCTCTAGAAGTGGCTTTGAAAGCTCCTATTCCCACATCATGCTCTACTTGTGAAATAAATGTTGTGAAGAATTTGGAGCTTGCACACTATGTTGATCGCTTGCAGGATGAGAATGATGAGTTGAGGAAGACGATGGGTTGGTTGTCTGGTCATGAGCCTCAGCTCAAGATGATGATTGAGGCATACAAGCGCTATGATGGGCAAGCTCTTGGGGCAGACAAGGTTGGTGAGGGAAGTGGTGAGAATGAGGGGAAGATCGGAGATATCCCAGAGCCACCTAAAACCCACCACAAAAATGCCCATGCTCCTAAGCCAAACCCGCTTAGGAACCGACTAGACACAACCCCAGCTCCACCCGTGTTTCCTCCACATACTGACAACTTCCAGAAACCCATCAAGTTCAAGAGTGACTTGGCGAATGAGTTCTTTGGGAAGAAGGAAGAGAAACCGAGTGAGGAGAAGCCAGTGTCGGTGTTTTAGACCGGCAACCTAACAAGGGGAGTACCCGAGGTAGATGAATGTGGCCTCGCCGAGATCGGGAACTCGATGGAGAGACACGTGGCACACAATTTAGACAGGTTCGGGCCGCGAGATGCGTAATACCCTACGTCCGGTATGCTGCGTAGCTCTGGATTGATTGGGTGTGTTTACAAGATGATGCGGATCCTGAGATAGGGGTCCCTACCTCGCCTTATATAGTCCGGGAGGCAGGGTTACAAGTCGGTTTGCCAGAGAAGTACTAGTTGTGTGCGGCTAGGAGTACTCTACATGGATCCGGACATGTCTAGCTTCCTAACCGAGTACTAATCCTCTGTAGGCCTTGCGCTCCACGCCAGCAGGTGCCGTGTTGCCCAAGTCGAGTAGTCCCAGGGGCCCACGGAGTAGTCATTCCCAGTACCCACCTGAGTAGTGGGCCCAGGGATGTCCGTACGACAAGCCTCCGAGTACTTTGTAGTTGAGCAGGATGTCTTTGAGTAGTCTTGACGGCCTTGGCGAGTAGTCCTTGAGCGTCCCCGAGTTCCACAAGCCGAAAGTCCTCAAGAATGCTTGAATCATCCCGAGGCTGGAAGGTACACCAGCTGATCTTTGAGTAGTCTTGAAGTCTTCTCGAGTAGTCCCCAAGCATCCCCGAGTGCTTCTCTCGAAGGTCTTCAATGGTACTCGCGTTGTCTTGATGAAAAACCATATGGAAAATGCGATTCAGAGAATCACATTCCATATGCAATGTAGCCCCTGAGCCTTAGGTCGAATCGCAGATTCAAGCTGAGGGTCAATCTGAAGTTCTGCCAATCTTATCCTGAAAAACCCGGAGAAAAAACCGAAGGACACGTGGCATGGAGCCCCCGAGCCTTAAGTCGAGTACGTTCTCTCGAATTGAAGGATCATCTTGACTGTAGAATGTGTCCTGAGTGGTTTCTGGATCTGATGTAGCCCACTGAGTCCATCTGGCGAAGTCGAGGCCCCGAGACTGAGAGCTTCGAGTATTGGAATACGAAGAGTCAGGCTGCCACCGCTGAGTCAGCCGCCCGAAACTTAGCCGCCTGGCGCTTATCCGTCCATTTAGAGCTGGGCCGGCCGAGAACTTATAAATAAGCGTTGAACCCCTTAAGGTTTTTTACTCCCAACAGTTGCAATCAAAGATTAGATCTGCGCCCCTGCTCCTTTGTTGCCGCCGCCGCCGCGAGCGTAGATTAGATCTACTTGCGCTCGCTGCCGCAGTTCGCCCACCTCCGTAGCCCCCGAGCGGATGCGAGTGAAGACTCCTGTGACTTGGAGGTTGAAGGCGTCCCCGGCTAAGAGCTCGAAGACTTGCGCGTCGAAGAAAAGGAGTCGCAGTGAGGCCGAAGATGCCGGCCAGTCGTCGTCGCCGCCCTCCACCCCTCGCCCCAATCCGGTGAAGGAATGGAAGAAGGCGAAGTTGAAGACCGAGGACATCCTCGCCCTGGTCAACAGTGGATTCCTTCGCGAGAAGGAGATGGATCTGTGGCGTACGGCCACCGGCGATCCGTACCCGATGGAGAAAAATCCGGACGAGATTCCAATGTTCGCGCGATTCGTGGAGCGTGGACTCGCGCTACCGGCCAGCGACTTCTTCAAGGGGCTTCTCAGGTACTACGAAATCGAGTACCTCAACCCCAACGGGATCTTCCACATCTCCATCTTTGTACACTTCTGCGAAGCCTTCGTGGGGATCAAGCCCCACTGGATCTTATTCCGGAAGTTCTTCCGGGTGAAGCCGCAACCGAGCAGTAATGACCCGCGAGTAGTCGGAGGCGTCGGGATTCAGATGCGAGAGGATGCTGCCGACCAGTACTTGCCGTACAAGCTGATAGATTCCAACCAAGACAGGAAGGCGAAGTGGTTCTACATCTGCAACCACCATCCCGAGCTGTCAAAGTCAAGCGGGCGTCAACCGAAGCATGCGCCGTGGTGGAACACGGAGCCCACCATGCAGGAAGGTATTCAGCTACCTTCGCTGCTGAAGAAGATCAAGGCCCTGCGAGAAGCCGGACTGAGGGCCGAGCATGTGGCCTTCAGTTTCATGAAGAGGAGGGTGCAACCGCTGATGGCGCGAGACACCCTCGGGTACCAGTACACCGGCGATGAGGACTCCTCTCGGATGCCAGGCGAGGATAGTGATGATGATGTCATCATCGACAGGCTGGGTAGAATCTTCCAGGATATGCCGCCCTACACACCATGCCCAATGCCCGAGTACTCCGCGGCTCGGCTGCCAAACCAGGTCAATAGTCGCGACAGAAGCCCCCGAGTACTGATTGGCTTGAAGTAGTCATGTTCATACTTGTTGTATGTTGCAGGACGATGTGGAGAAGTACATCTCCGTTCCGCCCTCCCCTCCGCGACTTGAAGGACAGGCGCAAGGGAAGGCAGAGCCCAAGGGGAATGAGCGCCGCGAAGAAGGTGAAGGCGACGATGCCGTCGTCATTGAAGACAGTTCTGATGACGAAGATGAAGAAACGCTGCAGCAGCGGTTCCAGCTCCGCTCGAGATTCAGCCGGGCTGGGATGCCCAACATCCCCGTCATCGAGAAGCCATCTAGCCTCGAGGCTAGTCTGCCAGCGCCGCCTAGGAAACCGCGCAACATGGCGCGGAAACGCGTCGTCAAGAAGCTGAAGATTTCCGAAGCCACCAGCCAAGAGGTGAGTACCACGACTAGAGTAGTCGAGTACAGCCGATGGGTAGTCTGATGCTGACAATTTGTCTTGTACTGTTGCAGGATATCCCCCCTCAGACCCCGTTGATCAGGGGGATGAGGACGTCTGGGAGACAGTGGGGACGGTAGCTGAGAGGAGTATCAGCCCGCCTCCTGCCACTGAAGAAGCCGTGCCAGGAACAGCACAACAGGAGACCGGCGCCGCAGAGCCGCAGGCGTCGGTTGAAGAAGGATGAAACCCTCCTCCGGTTGCAGCTGTAGAGCAGCCAGAGGAGGCTTCTGTCGAGGCTGGGGCTGCCGGCGAGACTGGCATAGTTGACATTGCCAGTATACTAGGCGCTCCGACCGTGACCGTGGTGCGGTCAACACTGTAAGTTCTCTGAACTCTCGAGTAGACGTGTAGACGTCAAGCTTCTCATGGTTGACTGAGTACTTCGTGATGCAGGAAATCCACAGACTTGTCATGGGAAGGTGGGGAGACCGACGCTCCGGCTGATGGAGGAGACCACTCGGCAAAAGAGCGCGAACCCACGCCACCACCACAAGCTGCCGTCGCGGTAGGACCAAGGCTTGAGGAGGCCACCTTGGTCGAAGGTATGTTCCCTGCTTCCACGAGTAGTTATTGTAGAGGGTAGTCGTAGATTTGACTTCTTGTACCGATCTTGACAGGAGCACAAACCGAAGGAGCCACGATCCCAGAAGCCGTGGCCATGTAGACGGCCACTGTGGAAGCAGAATCCACAGAGCCGGATGCAGGGGCAGCAGCAGCGTCAGCCCCCGAGCCAGGCGCAGAGACGTGGGTTGAACCACAACCCGGGTCGAGTACTCAAGTTGTCGTCCGCGAGGCGATCATAGAAGAAGCTGCACCGCTTCGCTCGGCGCCCATGCCAGAGACGGCATCTTCGAGCCGTGGAGGGCTCGAGTTGCTGGAGGACAATCTTGTTGATCCAGCTGTTGTTGCCCTGAGCATGGAGTCATGGCGCCGCACCGAGCAATGGGTCAAGGTACATTGCGAGTACCCTAAATAATCTTGCTTTGTTGAACGGAGAGTACCCATTGACTGTTTTGTCTTGCGCAGGATGTGGTTGAAAGGTCCCGTCAGAAGTCCGAGCTTCTCAAGGGATATGGTGACACAGTTCTTCGCACCGAAGGCCTGGAGAAGGAGCTAGACAAATCGAAGAAGCATGCGGCTCTACTCCAATCCAAGATGGATGGCGCCTTCGCCCAGTACCAAAACGAGGTGCAAGAGATGCAGGCGAAGAGAGACGACTTGATCCGGAAGAACAAGTCGCTACGCCAGAAGAACAAAGGTATGTCTTCCACCGGAGTACTGAGTACTTATTGTAGCACTTTGCGAGTAGTCTGACCTTGAAGTGAGTTGTCCGCAGAGCTTGAGGCAAAGGTTGATCAGCTGAAGGCGTCGGAGACGGATCTCAAGAACATCGTGTACCGAGAGACCGACAAAAGAGAGGTACTCGAGTACAAGTACACCCAGTTGAGCCATGAATGTATCTACCACATGGAGCTCCGTGAAGCCTCAGATCGTGACCTTGTCAATTGCTATAAATCTCTACAGAAGCTCAACGAAGACTGCGAGAAGCTTCGAGGCCAGCTGAAAGAGCTTGAGGAAGCCGCGCTGCCCATTGCAAGGCTGCTGGTGCCACATCCAGGCGGGCCGAAGATTGCGCCACTGGTGGACAGGCTGAAGGAAGCCCCCGGACGCTTGGCGACGTACGTCAAGCATCTGGCGAAGTCAATCCTGAACCAGGTGCTGGCGTACATGAAGTCGTACTTCCCCAAAGCACCGATAGATGTGGTAGCTGGCAGACTTGCGGCAAACTGCAGCGATGAGCAATACAAGGTTCTCCTCGAAGAAATGGCGCCCATCGATGAACAGGTGGCGGAGAAGCTTAATCTCCAGTAGATGTACCTGTAGAGGTAGCTTAGGGCAATTCATGTAAAGCAAACAAAGTAGTCAGTAACTTGTTTGAATTATCAATGAAAGTTATCCACGCTTTGTATATGAATGAGTACTCATGGCTGCCACTTGCAGTGAAGTGCGCGGAGTACCAAACCGTGGAGAAGTCATGAGTAGTAGTACTCGGTAGAGTCTGCCTGGTTAGAAGGCACAGTAAAGAAGTTGAGTAAAATCAAACTTTATTACTGATAAATAGGTACACCTGGATGGCCAGGGCCGTTACAAGTGTAGTCGCCAGGACCCGTAGGCCGCCTACGGCTAAGTGGTTGCTAGGGCCCTTGAGCCGCTTACAGCTGAAGATCCGTTAGTAGCTGTATAGGCTGGATCTGGAGTATATGGTCTGTAGACCGCCGCTAGAGTCCTCAGTGCTCTGAGCAGCCCAAGATCCGTTAGTAGCCGTTGACGCTGGATCTTGGAGAAGAGTAGTTCGGAGACTAGTGCTAGGACCGAGAGGCCGCTTACAGCGTAGAGTCCATTAGTAGCCGTATAGGCTGGACCCGTAGATGAGTAGTCGAGTGACTATGCGTAGAAGCGACACAACTGGTCGACATTCCATGAGTTGCTGATGTCGTCGCCTTCAAGTGTTTGGAGGTGGTAAGAGCCTGGTCCGGTCACCTTGGAGACTGAGAAAGGACCTTCCCATGGCGAGCTGAGCTTGTGTAGTCCGTCCATGTTCTGGATACGACGGAGGACTAGATCACCGACGTTGAAGGAGTGTTCCTTGACGTTGCGATCGTGATAGCGTCGGATACCCTCCAGGTACCTTGCTGATTGGACGAGGGCGGCACAGCGGGCTTCTTCGAGACTGTCGATGTCAACCCGTCTGCTGTCTTCTCAGATGCCTTCGTCGTACTATTCTACCGCCGGGGAGTCCCATATCACGTCGGCGGGTAGAATAGCTTCGGAGCCGTAGACCAGGAAGTAGGGCGACTGCCCTGTTGGCTTGGTAGGTTAAGTACGAAGCCCCCAGAGTGCATTGGGTAGCTCCTTGATCCACTTGCCTCCTTTGGTATTAGCTGCATCGTGCAATCGCTTCTTAAGGGCGTCGAGTACCATCCCGTTGGCGCGCTCAACTTGGCCGTTGGCGCGGGGATGGGCAACTGAGATGTACCGGATGTCGATCCCGCTGTTCTCGCAGTACTCCCAGAATTGGTGGTTGTTGAAGTTAGAACCCAAGTCTGTGATGATGCGATGGGGTAGCCCATAGCGATGCACGAGTTCATCCAAGAAGTCGAGTACTCTGTCGGCCTTAGGGCAAGTAACCGGCTTGACCTCGATCCACTTGGTGAATTTGTCGATGGCCACCAAGACTCTGCTGAATCCCCCTGGCGCAGTTGGCAGAGGCCCAATCATGTCGAGCCCCCAGCAGGCAAAGGGCCAGGTTGGTGGTATGGTGACTAGCTTGTAGGCCGGGACGTGTTGCTGCCTGGTGAAGAATTGACATCCTTGGCACTTTATGACGAGTTCCTCTGCGTCGGCCAGAGCGGTGGGCCAGTAGAAAGCTCGTCGGAAAGCCTTGCTCACCAGCGTGCGAGAAGACGCGTGGTTGCCGCAGACGCCTTTGTGAATCTCCTCCAAGATGTCCTTGCCTTCATCCCGAGGTATGCACTTCATGAGTACTCCAGAAGTGGCACCCCGCCTGTAGAGCTTGTCTCCGACTAGTACGTAGGTCTTTGCTCGGCGGACGAGTTGTTCGGCCATGTTCTTGTCGGAAGGAACCTTCTGCTCGCGGATGTAGACGATGAAGGGTTGTCTCCAGTCCACGTCAATCATCATGACCTCCTGACCGGACAGTGATGGCATAGGGTCAGTGGTCGTTGGCGCCGGCTCCGGGATGGATGGCGCGTGAAGCTCGTGGACGAAGACTCCGACGAGTACTTGCGCGCGAGTAGAACCAAGCTTCGACAGGACGTCCGCTGCAACGTTGTTGTCGCGGACGACGTGATGGAACTCGAGGCCATAGAACTTGTTCTCGAGCTTGCGGACTTCAAGACAGTAGGCGTCCATGTTCTTCTTGTTGCGGTCCCAAGACTTGTTGACTTGGTTGATGACCACTGCGGAGTCGCCGTAGACTAGTAGTCGCTTGATGCCCAGTGAGATTGCGAGGCGGAGCCCGTGCAGCAAGGCTTCGTACTCGGCTTCGTTGTTTGAGACCTTCCAGAAGATCTGCAGGACGTACTTGAGTTGTTCGCCCTTTGGAGAAATCAGGAGTACTCCTGCGCCCGTGCCTTCGAGCTTGAGTGAGCCGTCAAAGTACATCACCCAGTGCTCTGGTCGCTCTGTAGGAGTTGGTAGTTGATTCTCCCGCCACTCTGCCATGAAGTCGACTAGAGCTTGAGACTTGATAGCAGTGCGTGGCTTGAATTCGATGTTGAGGGTGCCCAGTTCGACCGCCCACTTGGAGATTCTTCCAGTAGCATCTTGATTGCGGAGGATGTCACCGAGCGGATAGTCGGTGATGACGACAATCGAGTACTCCTGGAAGTAGTGTCGTAGCTTCCGCGAGGTAATGAGCACTGCGTAGAGTAGCTTCTGTACCGGCTGGTACCTTGACTTGGACTCTGACAGAACCTCGCTGACGAAGTAGACTGGTCGCTGGACTGGGTAGGCGTGGCCTTCTTCCTGCCGCTCGACGACGATGGCAGTACTGACCACATGAGTAGTCGCAGCGAGGTAGAGCAGTAGCTGCTCCTTTTTGCGAGGAGCTGTGAGGACCGGTGGCTTGGACAGGAAGTCTTTGAGCTGTGCCAGAGCTTGATCAGCCTCCGCGGTCCACACGAACTTCTCTTGGTGCTTGAGTAGCTTGAAGAAGGGTAGCCCCCGTTCTCCGAGCTTCGAGATGAATCTGTTCAGTGCCGCCATGCACCCGGTCAGCTTCTGGACATCCTTGATGCAGGTTGGAGCTTTCATATTGGTGATGGCGGAGATCTTCTCGGGGTTGGCTTCGATGCCGCGGCGGCTGATGATGAAGCTGAGTAGTTTCCCAGATGGTACGCCGAAGACGCACTTGTTGGGATTGAGCTTCCATTGGTACTCTCGCAGGGATGCGAAAGTCTCTTCAAGATCGGCGATGAGCGTGTCGGAGTTTCTGGTCTTGACGACCACGTCATCCACATAGGCTTCGACATTCTTGTTGATCTGCTTCTTGAAGCAGGCCTGGATAGCTCGCTGGTAGGTAGCACCGGTGTTCTTCAACCCGAACGACATTGTCGTGTAGCAGTAGGCGCCGAACGGGGTGATGAACGCAGTCTTCTCCTGGTCTTCTTCCTTGATAACGATCTGGTGGTACCCGGAGTAGCAGTCGAGGAAGCAGAGCAGGTCGCAACCCGCCGTGGAGTCGATGACTTGGTCAATCCGCGGCAACCCAAAGGGGTCCTTGGGGCAATGCTTGTTGAGGTTAGTGTAGTCGACGCACATCCTCCATTCGTTTGTGTTCTTCTTGCGGACGAGGACGGGGTTGGCAAGCCACTCAGGATGAAAGACTTCTCGAATGAAGCCAGCCGCGAGTAGTTTGGTGAGTTCCTTCTTGATGGCTTCCCGTCTGTCGTCGACGAAACGGCGAAGGTGTTGTCGCTTGGGGGTAGCTTTAGGGTCGACGTTGAGTGAGTGCTCGATCAGCCTCCTGGGCACACCTGGCATGTCCGCAGGCTTCCACGGAAAGATGTCTCGGTTAGCCCGAAGGAAGCTGACGAGCGCATCTTCCTATTTCGGGTCGAGCCCTGCCCCGATCATGGTAGTCTTCTGTTGTCGCCCGTCCCGAGGTCGATGGCCTTCACCTGTACTTCCTCTGTTGGCTGAGGCTTGTTTGCGGTGTTGGTTTTCTTAGGTATCTCGAGTTCGGTTGGGGCAAGCTTCTTGGATGCAGCGAAGATTTCCATCATTGCATTGGGTACTTGATTGGTCGCTGCGAGTTCCACGGCTTCGGTGTCGCAGTCGAAAGAAATCTTCAAGTCCCCTTGCAGCGTGAGTACTCCGGCAGGACTTGGCATTTTGAGTACCAAGTAAGTGTAGTGGGGAACCGCCATGAACTTGGCGATGTGCCGAGGATGGCATGGTAGGAAGTCTCGAAATCCGCAACCTCAAACTTGATGTACTCGGTGCGGTAGTTTTCCCTTGAGTCCCCGAAGGTAACTGGCAGGACCACTGAGCCAAGTGGTATAGCCGCGTTACCAGGGACGATGCCGTAGAAGGGCAACGCACTCTTGGTGAGCATGTTGGTGATGTCGAGCTTCACCTTCTTCAAGGTCTTGGTGAAGAGGACATTGAGTCCGCTCCCGCCGTCGATGAGTACCTTGTTGAGTCTGGAGCCCGCGACAACTGGCTTCAGGACGAGTGGGAAACGTCCTGGTTCGGAGAAGCTTGTCCATTGATCCGCGTGGGAGAAGGTGATGGGTACCTCCGACCACCTTAAAGGTGTCGGTACCGCTGGTTCAATGTTCAAGACTTCCCGTCGGGTGACCTTCTGAGACCGTCTGGTGGGTAGTCCGCCGAAGAGGACATTCACCGTCTTGTCGGGTTCTTGGAAGTCGCCGTTGCCTTCGTCGACTTTCTTCTTGCCCTTCTTGTCGTGAGGAGGCCGTGGCTCGGGAATATCCTTGAGTGCTCGCCGGAGTTGGTAGCACTGGTCGGTCGTGTGGTTGCCATCCAGATGCCACGGGCACTTCTCTTTGAACAAGTCTTTGAAGCCGCCGGAGGTCTTTTGGAGTTGTCCTTCGCTGAGGACCTCACATCGGCAGGCCGTCAAGCGGATCTTCAGGTATCTTCGATACACTCCTGAGCTTGGTCTTTGGTACTCGGCGTCCTCTTCCATTTCGCTTCTTGGTTTTTCGGATGCCGACTTTGCAGGGTGTTGAGTCGATAGGAAGTCGACTTCTGGGACGTACCAGTTTTTGGGTTCTTCGCTTGTTTCTTGGTCTTCTCGCAAGCAATCTAGTGTAGCCCAGTCTACCATAGAAGTTGAGTATGTTGCTGCATTTGCGAGGAGAGCTTGGTGTTGTCTTTCCTTTATGAGCTTCGGTTGGAGGGTTGATGTACATATGCATGTTGCATTTTCATCTTTGTACCATATCATGTTTGCATCTTTGTATCATAAACTGCATCTGTATCATATGCCTTAGAGATGTGCTTCTCTTATATGCTTTGATCACCATGATATGCTGGATATGAGCTTATGACTTTGCTAGTGATGCTCATGAGATGTATAGCTGTGCTCTTGGTAGCTTTGGGATGTATATGCTTGTGGATGGCTTTCTTTTGTAAAAATGCTATATGATCCTCTCTTGTGAGTTGAATGCCTCTCATGTTCAAATTATGCACTTATGGCTATATCTTGCTTAATTTGTGCTTGGAACCATGTTCTTTTCATTTGGGGTCAAAGACCCATCTATCATCATGAATGTTTAGCCTACATGCTACCTTGTGGAGAAGCCTAAGCTTCTTTTTGCCGCAAAGGCACTTCATGTACCATGCTTGCTTTGTAAATCATGAATTTGGTATGTGAGATGCCTATGCTTGAAAAATATGTTTCCATGTCATAAATGCTTTAAATTCCTTATCTTGGGTGCTAAACCGTTGTATGATGTTCACCAATGAGAAGTCTCATATCTAGAAGTGGACACATGGCTCGGTGGCTTTGACATGACATGAGATAGCTTGTAGGTGTACTGTACGCCGCCCGCGGAAGCCCGAATTCGCCATCAACCAACGCCAAAAACACAGATTCACAAGGACAACTGTCACACCCGACGTACTGTACGCCAGTACGCCGCTACTGTACATACCACTGTGCGGCATGCCTGTAACCGCCTCCCCTTGGCCTATAAAAGGAGGAGGCGGACGCCCAGCTGCGGGCACGTTAGCGCGAACACACCCATTCATCTCGCTGCGACATCACACCACTCCCACATCCCTAATATTGGCACTTACCTCAATCACTCTAGCAGGGACTTAGAGGCTTCTCCTCCTCTCCCGCCTTGCTTGTAGCCCCCCTCTACGAGCACCACCAGTGTGAATTAGTACAGTGCACACGCACACTCTACTGGACATACGGCCCCACGGCCGGAACCAGGATAAACCCGTGTCTCTACATTAGCATTTGCACCAACCATCGAGAGGCTCATCACAGCGCAATATACTAGTTAGTGTCGGGACTAATCCTAACACCGACACCTGGCGTCCGTGGAAATGTGACCTGCCGCTGGTTTGTCTCGATCGATGTCGGTGTGGTCGTCGTTGGGTAGGACTTCCCCGTGCAGTCCTTGTGCCATGGCTGAATCGACGAGCTTCCCTTCCGCTATATATCGTCGTCGCAGGCAACTGATCGGGCGGGAAGATAATTCGATGAGTGGCGCCCAGGAAAACCTATGATGCCCAGCCGACGCAGGAGCTGAGGGAGCTGATGAGCGCGAGCCGGGAGATCGTGGGAGCCCCATGGGACCGCAGCTGACGGAAGTTGAGCGACACGAGGCCTCTACATCCGATCGAAACGGATGTATCGTGCGGGGTGCACCTGGGCGCGCATGAGACCAAGGCAACCCAATTTTCTTCCCTATATAGAAGGGGTGGGTGAAGTTGATTGGAGTAGAAAATGATGATGACTAGGATATATAGTATGATGGGTGCAGAAGAAATTGGTACAGAGCATAGAATCTTGATGACCATAACAAAATATTCTTTTAGATGGTGAAAATAAAGTATGACGAATGCGGATGACCTTAGGCTGTCCGCACCGGTGCCTGTAAAAGGGCCGCGCCGGGACACCGTGGCAGGTGCCGTCGCTCTTTCCAGTTTTTTTTTTTGTTGCACCGGGGACCGGTAAAGACGACGGAATACTTTCGTTCGGCCGCGGTAACGCCAAATTCAGCGCGATACGGGACAACTTGCATCACCTCGCGTCGGCGCCTGCCACCAACCACCACCCTTTGGCGCGGATGCTCGGAACCGAAGGGGAGAGAAGGGAGGGAAGCAGATGCACCGCCGACCTGCTCGACCCGAGAGCAGCGGAGGCGGAGGAGATCGCTGCGAGGGCCGCCGACGTCCCTTCACGTCGCCGCTGCAGAGGAGATCCGGGGAGGGAGGTCGGGGAAGAAAATGAGCCGGCGTGGAGCTCGAAGCCCGTCTGCCGTCGCCGGATCTCAGCACGGGAGGAGGCGGAGGAGGGCCGTCGCCGCCCCTCTCTCTCCGCCAGTGGATGAGTGCATGCGCGGGAGGAGGCGGAGGAGGGCCGCCTTGCTCCCGGCGGACGTGGATCCGCCGCGACGCCATCGGTCCAGCCCCGGCCACGCGCGGCCCGAGCCAGCCGCGGGGGGAGGGGAAGGAGCCCCGCCGCCGGTGTGGGGATGGAGAGATGGGAGAGGAGGGCGGAGAGAAGGGAGAGGAGGGGGCGGACGCTGTGAGAGGGAGCATGCCGGGGTAGGTAAGGATTAGGGAAGGAGATAGAGTGGAGAGAGAGGGGGAAGAAAATGAGCATGACGTGTGGGGCCCGCAGCTGGTAGTTGGTATAGAGTTTGAGACAAAGAGGTTGACGGGTGCAGAGAAACTGGACTGGAAAATTTGGATGACTAAGCGGGAATATTTCTTTTAGAGGATGATGGAGGTTGACGAGTGCAGACAGTCTTAATCCATTTTAATCCTTTATCCAAACAGGGTAGGGACTAGTCCCGGAAGGCCAGAACTAAACGGATCCCAACAAGATCTAGTACCATTATATGCCATGGGAGAGGGGACCAAGCTGCTGGCATACACGGTGGCTATTACTATAAGAATAGTTAGTTGAATTGTCATATCGCTAGAGACTTTGGGGCTTGTTTGTTTGGAATCCTAAGAAAGTTTCTTGGCCCAGGCAGCATCCATCCTCAGGAGTCGGATTTTGCTTGATAGCAGCTGAATGCCACTGCCCGGTCCTTTTAATCCCTCTATCCAAACAGAGTAGAAACTGGTCCCGGAATTAAACGGATCCAAACAAGATCTAATATCATCGATGCCATGGGAGAGGGTCTAGCTGCTGGCAGATATACACGATGGTTATCATTATAGGAATAGTTAGCTGAAAGTGCAATAACATGTGTCATATCGCTAGAGACTTTGCGGGTTTGAATCCTAAGAAAGTTGCTTGCCAAGGTAGCATCGATCCTGAGGAGTCGGATTTTGCTTGATTGCGGCTAAATGTCACTGTCTGGTCCAGGTATGCATAGCGCCCAAAAGTCAAAATTGTCCTCTAATCTTTCGCAAAAAATGATGTCTTTTAGAAATATCATTGTTTTGGTAAAATAGACGTTTATGTTCTTAAACTTTGCTCCAGAGGTCAATGACATCCTTCAACTTTTTAAAGGGTCAATTTAGTCCTTTAACTCTGGTTTTTGTTCGAACTCATCCCCATGTTGATGTGGCACTGTATACTTGTACAAGTTCAATGTATACTGTCATTTTTGCCCTTAGCATGAGACACCAGTTTCTCAACTGCTGTGAGTAGTTTTTATTCGGCATCCGATAGCATGTTGTTCTTCCACCTATCTATGATCAAGCTCGCTGGTAAAATTTAGCGGCAAGTTTAACAAGTCCCAATTCCCTTCTACAGAATCCTTGAAACAGTTTACCTGATGCGGCTTCAAGTATTTATAATAACTAGATAATGCAGTCGCTAGCTGTGCACTTCATCTGCTAAGACACACAACCAAAACATTTTAAACAGTAAACACTTGTGCAAGTTGTTGTGCAACAGTTATGCTACCAAACTTATGTTGGAGACGTTGCACAAGTTGTATTCATAAACTGATATATGTTTTGAAAAAGTTGTTTTTGCAAGTATCTGTAAAAAAATTATGTATCAAAAGTTATATTGGAAAAGTTAATACCATAAGTTTGTTGAAAAATATAATGCATTAAAGTTGCAATCATAGATATAACTTCCCAAATAGAATTGAGAAAAAAAACTTTCATAAAAGGAAAGTTGCAGGTTGGTCGGAAACGGATGGTTGGTTATGTTCCACAAGTGCGTAGGAGTACTATGAAGGCTCGAGGTACGATCCAAAATAAAGAACGGTGAGTCATCAAAGTTGATAAACAAAGTATATCATATAATAGAATGATGAAAAGAACACAGGTAGAGAGAGGACCTTCAGTCCCGGTTGGTAAGGGGTATAGGTCTCTTAAGTCCAACCGGGACTAATGATGAGAGACAAAAGGGGGTCCTTTAGTCCCGGGTGAAGGAACCGGGACTAAAGGGAGGCCTTTAGTCACGGTTGGTAATACCAACCGGGACTAAAGGGGGGCACGCCAGCGTCAAAAAAAAAATTTGAAAATCCCCGGGAGGCCCTCACACACGCGCAAGTCACAAGTCACGCAATTTTTCACGCGAAATATACGCGTGCGAGGGTGCAGGGATTCGAACTCGTGACCTCCAGCCTCGCACGTAGCTTCCTCACCATCTCACTTACACAGCACATCTGACTGAGTAGAGGATGATATCCTCTTATAGTAACTCGTGGGAGACCCTTTAGTCCCGGTTGGTAACACCACTCGTGACAAAAAGCCCCCCTTTAGTTTGGGTTGGTGTTACCAACTGTGACAAAAGGGTCACCCATTTAGTCTAGGTTCGTAACATCTAGGTTCGTGTTACGAACCGTGACAAAAGGGAGGGCCTTTAGTCTCGGTTCGTAACATGAACCTATACTAAAGAGGGTGACTCTTTTGTCACGGTTCGTAACACGAACCTAGACTAAAGAGAGGCTTTTGTCACGGTTGGTGTTATCAACCCGGACTAAAAGGGGTGAGCACTCATGGCTTTAGTGGCCACGTCGATGAAACCCCTTTAGTCCCGGCTCCAAAGTTGAATCGGGACTAAAGGGGCGTACCAAAGTCTCTTTGTCTACCAGTGGAAATAACCCATACTCCTATCTATATAACACATATAGATGCACCCCCACTAAAGCTCATTAATTATATTTCAACATGGAAATTATCCAACTCATCTAAAAACCCGCTACACTACACACCACGTCATCATTCACTAGTACCATCTATCTATGACTTCCATGTGACTAACAGCATCCATGTATACAATTTATTAGTTTTTATGAGTACCACGTTACAAAATTCTCACATAGAAATATATGGAGTATCAATCATTCTAAGAGTTGTTCTCTCTCGATAAATTTTGCATGTATAATATTGTTTGCGAAAGAATGTTGTAATACAATCATTTTTTTTAGAATTACACAGTACAACGCAGACGCTCACAACACGCACACATAGTCACCTCTATGAATACACGTACGTAAATCCTACCCCTATGAGCACCTCTGAAGGACTGAGCTCTCGGCAGATCTGGAGATTCTCGAAGTCACCATTGGCGCCTCGTCGTCGATGGGAACATCGCTTACCACTTAACGCATAACACCGGTAAATCCTGGAAAATCCAGGAAAAGGTGCGAGCACCAGGATTTGAATCTTGGTGGGTAGCGTCCCACTGGACTGTCCTACCATTAGACAATATTTCTAATTTCAAATTTTCTTAAAATTTGATTTCAACAAATTCTCGCTGCAACGCGCGGGTGTCACCTAGTATCCTTTTATGAAACAGTCTTAGTAATTGTCATACACTTATTAGTAAACATTTTTCCAGCTAAGCAAAGTTGATCTCCACGTCAATGTGGCAAAACAGTGTCACATATCAATGAAGCGACCTGGCGGGACCAACTTGGGCAATTTCTTGTTGTAAAAAAAACTTGGGCAATTTCCCAATCCACCGGGAGCTCTCATTCATCCGTCCAGTGTAGATGATCTAATCCTACCAGCACCTCAGAGTTTTTCCTCATCCATATCCGCGTCGGTCAGGGAAGTCCGCGCTGCCGCCTGGATCACCCAAGTGTGCGGGTGGGTGTGGGTGGGTGGCCGCCACACGCAGACACGCTTCCGCGCCCGCGTGCCGCACGTGTGCTCGTCTCCCTCACTCGGTAGTCACTCCGTCCCCACCCTCCACCATCAAGAGGACGGGTACACCTTGTTATTAGTTGCGCTTTCTCATTTGTCCTCCCATCTTGATTGCACGCTCCGAGGTCTATTCATACAGTGCACGTTCTCCATCCGTTCAGCGACAGATCACCCATCATCCTCTCAGTCTCCTCTTTCTTCTTCTTCTTCTGCAAGAGTAATTTGCACACGCATCCTCTCTTCATCAGCTACAGTGTTTGTCTACGAAGGTCACGCGGTTAAAAAAACATTTTATTTGAGCAGTTAGAGATAAACAGTGGCGAAGCCACCGGTGGGGCGGGACTGGGAGCCCCCCAAACCGCCGGCGCGCCCATAGAGCCCCTCAGAGCCCCCTAGGCTGCAGGTAGAAGATGAAGAGGAAAATGTGGGTTGGAGGAGGAAGAAGGCAGCAGGAGCCCCTCCTAGGCGCTGCTGCTAGCTTCGCCACTAGAGATAAATCTACCATACTTTTTTTAGACACAAACCTAAAATAATTTAACACATTGGATACGTACCATGAAGCGTCACTTTGATTAGCTATCATTCCTGATCCTTTTCCCTTCCTCTCCTCACCGTACCAATTCTGCAACCTCCCATTCTTATTTCTGCTTCTTTTTTTCCTTTTCCATATTTAACCTACACACTTTGTTTCTACACACTAAAATTGAATTTATATATTTAATAAGTTTGTCCCAAAAAGTTGTGCTAGATAAGTTGTGTGTATAATTTTTAATTTGAAAACATTTTAAACAGTAAAAACTTGTGCATATAAGTTGATGGGCAACAGTTACGCTACCAAACTTATGTCGGAGACGCCGCTGCACACGTTGTATTCAAAAACTGTTATATGCTTCTTTTTTGTAGGGAACAACTGTTATATGCTTGAAAATTGAAAAAGTTAGTTGTGCAAGTATCTGTAAGAAATTATGTATCAAATTATCATGCATAAATGTTAATATCATAAGTCTGTTCAAATTATTATGCATAAAAGTTGTAATCATAAATATAACTTCCCCAATAGAGTTGCGAAAAAAAACTTTCATTTAAGGAAAGTTGCAGGTTGGATGAAAATCGATAATTGATTGTGTTCCACAAGTGCGTATTATGAAGGCTGGAGGTACGATCCAAAAGTAAAGAACGGTGGTTGATAATTTAAGTATATCATATTATAGTAGAATGACGAAAAGAAATAACTCATAGTCCTAGAACAAACGAGATGGTACGCACAAACTAAGAATGTTTTATGTGAGTCCTAAATACATATACTCCCTACGTCTCGTGAATAATGCAATCCTAGCATTTGAAAAAAAAATTACACAAAGAGTGCAATTCTAGAAAATAGATCTAATTACCTATCTAATTAAGTAATCATATGTGATTCATGTGGCTAAAAAATAGGGGTACTAGAGTCTTTTCAGACCACCACTATTCTGTCTTAGAAAAATTAAAATTGCACTTTTTATCAGACAGGGAGTATAATAATTTCTAAGAATTATTTCTCTGTAGATTTTATCTCAATTGATTCCAAACCATGATTTAATAGACACAGTGAAAATCGAAAGCACTTATCAGCACCTCTGCTCTTTTGTTTCCAGATCAATCGAGAGATGGAAAAAGGAAAGTCGACTCCAAATTAACCGTTTATGATTGCTCTATCATTCAAAGCTTTTATTTGCAGCTACATCTCTTCATCATTCCTGTGCATTCTATTGAAGCAAAAGCTCGCAGCATGACCACTCTTCGACCATCTTTTCGTTGTACTCTGAATGAAACTGGAACCAAAAGTTACGACAATTCTACCAAATCATCACAACATTGCGAAGCATAGCCCCAAACCAACCTGATTTCAAATATATCCCCAATGGAAGAATTCACCATGCAATGCCGCAAAATAACACATCATTCCAAGACCAACTGAACAGCCTCAACATGTATTACCGCACCATTTAATTAACAGGAGACTTAAGTTACACCATTAGCCACAAACAGCCCACCTTCTAAACATCCTAAACTTAGTCGGGCATGCCCAAAAGGACAGAGCATGCAGTACAACTTACAAGAAGCCCATGTTGTTGCTGTTGTTGCACCCCCTTCCCCAGACATATGAGCATATGAGCATGCCTAGCGAATCTCCCACCTTTCTACATTGTGCTCCTTTGCCATGGCCTATGCTCTGGATTCCAAGGCAAGGATAATCTTCTTACGAGGACCCTGAACAAACACTCACATTGAGTTCAACTGCTGCAGCTCAAAATTACTATGGGGATGAATGGAACAAATTTAACTGATGGTTAGCTAACAGTGTGTTTTTACTAATTAGTTATCAAATGAATGCAAAATAGACAACAGGCTTTAATAACTCAAATATAGAACAACGCACATTTCCCCAAATAAAACAGGGAAGCTTATGTGTATGTACAAGGCAATATGATTATTCAGCAAAATGGTCCTCATGTATCCTAGTTACTCTTATTTAGGATGAAAGATTGTCGTTAATCTTTGAATAAGGAACATGAGGAGCCAATAATTCACCAGTTTAGCAAGCAAACTAATCCAGCAAAAAAAAAAAGATTGATGTAAAGTGCTTACCATTGGAATGCCCAAAGCCTTCAGATCACTGTCAGTCATATGCCTTAGGGCTGCCATGTCAACCTTGTATGATAGAACAAATATTTATAAAAGAAAACATCATAGAGATCACGAAAAAAAAATTAGCAGTTCCGAAATTTAGCCAGACCTCCTCTGCCTGGAAGGTAATTGAATACTTCTCAAGTCCAAGTGAACTCAGGAAATTGTCTAGTGGGCTTTCAGCCTGCAAAGAAGTCCCAAAAGATGTTGAAGCTGAATGTAAAGAAAAACACTGAAAACCTGATGCACAGCTACCAGCAATATGCAGCACATTCTCCAAATAATCAAATTCAGCTACAGTGTAATCATGTAACAGAGTTAGCTGCTCCACATCAAGGAACTCTAAACCGAATCAAGACATAGATCTTGTTTATAAGAATAATTAATGAATTGTACAGTAAGTGGAAGCGAAAGTCGAACAATTTCAAATCGGGGTATAGTGGTACACAACCTGTACACAGAATACCATGATAGCAACACTCACTTACAATTAATCATTTAAATACAACAGAACCATTCCACAAACAATTGAACTGTACTTGTTACAAATTCTCAATTTAAAAACCTAGCACAGCCCTTTGATCAGTGGTACATTTGTGAATCTTATCTTCTGCTAGTTTGTGAATCTTATCTTTCCAAGTGCATGTATATTCATAAAACTGCACAGGGCTACAGGAGAACGTGCCTTTGTGTCCATAAAATCAAAATTAAAAATTACAGTTATGATCTTGTACCGCAATCATAGTTTTTTAGCAACTAATGGGGGCTTTTCGGCCTCCAGTTTGGAGAAAATGAAGCACCATCAACCCGCATAGCGGAAAATAGGATTGGTGGTGCTGATAGATTTTGCGGCTAAGTCAAATAGCAGTGTTTAGCAGAGCTAAAGTGTCCTTAGCGGCCATAGCAAAACAATTGGCGATAGTGTAGCACCACCTCTCTAAAAAAAAGCTATAGTGGGCTACTTAGAACTATGATATTTAGTAGTAGAATGTATCAAACATAACCAAAAAATAGTACCACGTCGCAAAATATCCCAAAACGTCTAAACTTCAGTGCTTGACTTTGGTAAATGAGTAATGTCAGGAATAAATTTCTTCCAGCTTTGGCCAAGAAATGAAATTCAGAACGTGAACTCGTGGAGAACAGAAAAAAATGGAAATTACATACTATGGCAACTGTTGCTAATAGCATACTACCTTTGGCTGAGATGTCTTCTTCGATGAAGTCTGTTTTGATGCTTTCTTACTTTGGCGTGCTGCCATTTCATCAGCAGCTTCACGCCTTGAGATTCTGACAACTTCTGATGCTGGCTTTGGCTTTGGAGGGTCAGCATTTGATGGCTGTGGGTGCATTGTTCCAGATAACTTTTCACGTAGATCACGAACACCTGAACCTTTTGTGCTGGTAAAGCCTAGTTGAGAACTTCTCCTCTGAAGCTTCAATCGTAAATCCCTTGGATCAATTGATTCTTAAGACAAAGCACAAAAAGTTCTGTGTTAAACGGGAACTGGATTTGAAATAGCTTGCCATATAGTGACAAAAAAAAAGATACTTGAAGCTGGTTCATTGTCTTCCAGGTACAAATCATGCTTCCATTTTTCATCTATCTGCCGTTGCCTGCAGAGCAACCAATAATGTAAGGATCCTACAGGTTATTACATAAATACATAGACAATCAAGTATGGTTGGCACAAAGGATCATCACAAAATAAAGTTATGTAACCAATTTGTAATCCATAGTTAATTGCTCCCTGCCCAGATTAAAGAAATTTAATATAAAAGGAAGAGGTTTTAAAACCCAGGATCAAATCAATAAATACCTAAGAACGCCATTAATAAAGATAGCCCAATATTTATCCTGAGCCCATAATGTGCGCCTTAAACACAGCCGCAGCTGATGCCACATGTACTAGTATGAGCAGGTAAGAAAGTAGGAATAGTAACAAGTCCATGGTACAGACATCAAATTTCAAGGTTTTTTTCCTTTTTGAGAAGTAAAAATACATCCAACCATAAGCAAAAGGCATAAAAGGCGGCATATAAGTGGTTGATTCATAAAACAGTTCACAGACAGATCTCATAATTCACTGCTATACGTATGGATCACATCCTTCCAAAATTTTCACTAGTCAGCGCACATAAGAATAATTCCTTAGTTCTGCAGCTCGTAAAAGGATATTCACTAAACGACAATACTGACAGACGTTTCATTGCATAAGAATCAATGACTGAATGGAGAGCAAAAAAGTGGTTCTGTCAGCTAGCGATACTAACAAACAGGGACTGATGTACGATATCATGAATGATACAGTTGCTGACCCAAAAATCGTCAGGTTCATGGAAATTATCTCAAGTAGCTCCAAAAGGAAAATCACTTATTCTCATTTCTCATTTTAAGCATGAGCAAGGAACTCCAAATTACACATGACAATTGCCATGCGAAAATGTCATAATCAAAGGGCCACAAGTTCCCAATGCTTCCATTCGGATTCTCGGAATAACAAAAATCATGCACCGCACAACACTCCTCCACCTTAATCCGAAACATAACATATGGACCCAGCACGAGCACATACGGATTCTCAGAATAACACAAATCATGCACCACACAAATCCACTCCTCCACCTTAATCCGAAACATAACCTATGGACCCAGCACGAGCACACACGGAAAATGGAACAGAGCAACCAAGCTAAAGGCACCCGCTCCCCAACTGCAGTCCTCAAGCACAGCACACCCCAGCGCACGACAAGAGATCCTACACTAGGGTTACGTACGGGGACATGCCAATTATGAAGATCAGAGCTTCAAGGCTACAAAATAAGCACGGCACGGAGAAGCCCACGGCAGGGCAGATTTCCAATCTGGAGACGCCTACTACTAACGCGACCAGGGAGGTGGGAAACCGTAGCCTTAGCAGGAGCCGAGGAGCGGAGCAAAGGATTGGGAGTGGCGCGGCGCCTCGCACTGACCTCTTGGACGCCGCGTGACGGGCACGACCGCCGCCTCCCGCGCCGGTGGGGAGGTCGCCGTCGAGGCGCTCGTGGATAGAGCGCTTGCGACCGGTGGAGATCTGGTCCGAGTACATCTCTCTCTCCCTCTCCCTCTCCCTCTCGGAGAGGAGGAGGACAGCCACACAGGTCTAGGGACTAGGGTTTCGTGCCGGCGCGGGGTGGAGTGGTGGAGGCAGGGGCGACTGGAGGAGGGCGATGGCGCAGTGGGGAAGGCCGGAAGGGTCTAAGGGAGGCGTGTCGAGGCGATGTGCTTGTCGTGGGCCCACACCTGCCTGCGGCACTTTGTAATATCATATTTTTTTTGCGAGGACTTTGTAATATCATATTATAATTATACAACTGCTACAACGTATACGCTCACAACACGTACGCAAATCCTACCTCGATGAGCATCTTTGAAGTCAGCTTGGGCATTCGGTAAATACCAAACCGATCGGTTCGGTTCTTCGGTACCTATGTAAATTCGGTTGCTGAGAAATCGGTACCGATCGGTTCCTTAAAAAAACTTGGTACCGATGGTATTCGATATCGGTAAATTCGGTTCGGTTTCGGTATTTACCGAACAGTACTGAATTGATCCCGAAGAAGATGTTATAGCATGTTCAGAAACTAATTTTGACATGATTTCATAGATAATAATAGAGCAAATACAAATACATATAAAAGTCCACATGACTATAAGTGTGAGTGCCAAAATTACATAATATAATAGTCTATAACAGTACAATCAATAATATAATAACACTTCAACTTATCAAATTTCAGGTAACTTCGGTAAATTCAGTAAGTGCGGTTCGGTTTCGGTATTTACCTCGATACTTCGGTTCCTGAAAAATCAGAACCGAACATGGAACTGAATATTTTGGTTTCGGTAAATTTCGGTCGGTTCTCGGTATTTTGTGCCCAGGCTAACTTTGAAGGACTTAGCACCCGACAGATGGTAAATCCCAAGAAAATGTGCGAGTACCATAATTTAACTCTGGTGGGTAGCATCTCTCCAGATCATCTTACCATTAGACTACAAGCTAATTCGCAATTATAAGGGGTGTTGTACAAACGAGAATAAGGCAAAATGAATGTGATTTTGTACTTTGTCAAAAATCTCCATCTATGATTGAATATCATGTTGTGTTAAAAACATAATATTTAAATGTTAAGAGCGAAATAAGGACAGGACTAAAAGGCAAAAGGTTTCAACGACTAGACGTTAAGGTAAGCATCTGCAGCAGTTTGGCAAACTAATTTGGCATCCATCTAATTTTGGTAAAATAAGAAAAATTGATATTCAACAGTTTGACAAACCAACTTGGCACAAATAAAAACTTGGCAAAACTCACCTCCCACACGGAAAATATACGCGCACCGATCCAAGTTAGCATTGGCGTGGCCAAGCCAGGTGGGAGGGTGAAAAAAGAAATAAAGAATATGAAGGATTACTGATACTTTTCAAGAGGTGGAAGGGCATAAACATAATTTTGTTTCTCTCTCAGGGTTCCTGATGTAAGTTAGATCTTGATTCGGCAAGTGAATTATGTCAAACTGTTGGAGATGAACTCATTTTTTACTTAGCATATCTCTTTGGAAGTTTTGGCAAAACGCAAGATTTGCCATGTAAAATTTGACAAACTCTTGGAGATGCTCTAAAAAGAAATAAAAATGAAAATGAAATGTTAACTGCCATATTTTTCTCTTAATCGAGTGGATCAATTACTATTAGATCTTGTGTTGATTTATACTGCAGATTTATTCTATGAAACTCACTAGTCTAAGAATTCTCAAAACATGGTTCACAACCAACAAGTAAAAAAAATAAGCAATGTCATCTGCGGTTTAAGTAAAAGTATATGTCTCATTTAAGTAACCGCCGTTTTTTATAACCAGCAAGTAAAATAAGCGATCCATTTTTTATACGCATTTAAGTATATTAATTACGGCAAAATGCGTATCAAAAATTGAAAACCGGCAACATTCTTCTTAAAAAATTTAGATTTAGAGCATATTTGGTTTACACAATTTTGCCCTAATTAACAAAGTGTTCCTTTTTTTGAAGTTACAAAAAATATTCCTTATACAACAATTTCTAGAATTTCTTTTTTTTTTCTTTCGCGTTCCGTCTCATCCCATCCCTCCACTGTCCACTCCACGCCATCTCGGGATATTTAATCTTTTGCCACCGTTAGAGTGGCCACTCCTTCGAATAGAACTTTTGCATTGGCTTCTACAGATTTGCCACCGCTGCTCGTCCGAGGCAACAAAATTGCCACTTTAGCTGACGTGGCAAGCCACTTCACCCTTCCAGTGTGGATCGGGTATGGAAAAAGACCCTCCTGCCCCCGCCTTATCCCTGTCTTTACCATGTGCTACTCTCTCCTGCCACTGGTATATGGGGCCCACACATCAGATTCACCTTCAACCTCTCACGCGAGCGAGCGAGCACCTGACAGGGGTGATTGCTGGGCCCGCACGACTGCCGGCGAGCTTGAGCTCCGCGCGCGGGGCCAGCTCCGAGCTCCCCATGGCCGTCGGAGCCAGCTTGAGCTCCGCCCCTAGGTCAGCTCCCCATGACCGTCGGCGAGGGAACCCATCGTAGGTAGGTGGTGCATGCTTCCCTCATCCGACGGCAGCCGCCTCGGCCGACGTCTCGCACTCGAGGCCCACCACCCCCTTGGCGAGCTGCTCGGGCAGCTCCCGCACCTCCTCGCCACCGCCCGCCGGCGCCGCCCCGGGTCCCGCGTCGTCGCCGCCGCCAGCTTCCGCGTCTTTGAATTCCGCGGCGTCCTCGTAGCCGTTGGCCTCGGCGTCGGCGGCGGTGGCCGGGACGGGCGCGGTCGGATCCATCAGGAGGCCGGGCGGCTGGGCGGCTCGGGGAGAGGGGGAGGCGGCGGCGGATTGGCGATGGCCAGTGCCCGGTAGAGAGAGAGGTGAGGTGAGGTTGAAGATGACATTTTTTGTGGGTCCCTTATGTCAGTTGTGGAAAGAATAGAAGATGGTAGTTGAGAGGGATAAGGCAGGGGTATTATGGTCTTTTCCCGTCCCAATCCACGCTGCATAGATGAGATGGCGTGCCACGTCAGCGAAAGTGGCAAATTTGTTACCTCACGCGAACGAGAGTGGCAAATGTGTAGAAGCCAAATTAAAAGTCCCTTCTCAAGGAGTGGCCACTCTAACGGGGGCAAAAGATTAAATATCCCCGCCATCTCTCTCCGCCTGCCCCGTTCGATTCCGCCGCCGCAAGAATCGGCAGCTGCCCTCGACCCACCCCAGACGAGCTCGCCGGCGAAATCGACGCCGGGGAGCCCTCGTTGTCAGCCCGTCCGGTACCCACCAGCATCGGCACCACCCCCTGCGCCCTACCCTTCCTCCATCTCCGTCTCGAGCGTGGGTGCCAGCGCCGGAGGAAGCACGAGCGGAGGGCGGCGGATTCCGTCCCAGCCCCGGGCTGCCCGCCTGCTCGAGCTCGCGTCGGGGAGGAGGCGTGCAGCTCGTGCCGGATCCGCCCCCGGCGTCACTCCAGCGGGGTCACGAGCGCCAGCTATGGCGGAGAAGCTGGCTCCCGAGAAGCGCCACGCCTTCGTGCACAACGGTGAGCCGCCTCCCCTCCTCCTTCGCACCCCTCCATGGCCCGGCAACCTTTTCCAGGCCCGCCTTCAGCTCTCCGACCTAGGGTTTGATCCCCCATCCCACCCCGCCACTCCGGCCATGAACAGGGCAGAAGGTGTTTGAGTGGGACCAGACGCTGGAGGAGGTGAACATGTACATCGAGCTCCCCATGGGCGTACCCACGAAGCTCTTCTGCTGCACCATCCAGGCGGGGCACGTAGAGGTCGGCATCCGCGGCAACCCGCCATACCTCAACGTCCGTGCTTCTCCTCATCCTCCCCTTGCAATTGGGTCTATTCCCTGATATCGTCGCGTGTGGTTGGGGATTAATTTTTTTTTTTTGGGTAATTTTGCAGCACGACCTGACTTACCCCGTGAAGACAGACTCGTCTTTCTGGACAATAGGTGTGGCCCAATTCTTTCGCCTCTACAATTCTTGCTCTAGACATTGATTTTGGGCAGCATTTCTGACACCACATGAGAACAGTTCTTGAAATTGTTGTGCCGTTTAATTCATCTGCGGTGTGAACTGATTGTGCTGCTAATGGTCAAATTGGCATGATGCTTTTACTTGTTTAATGTGTACTTGATGAATGCAACTGTGAGGTTGTAAAGTTTTGGTCGGGAAGTTGCAAAGCAGCAAAGCATATATTGCTGATGAGCTTCCTCTGATTTGGCATGCCGTGTGTTTTTACTTGTCATTTCAGACACCACCAGTCCATGCCCTCATCAGGTTACTTCGACAATTTTTCAAAGATTCATGCTGGTAATGGTTAGTTATGTATATATTTTTTTGGACAAATGCAGTATACTGTTAATTTTGTATATTACTGGGCTAAAATGTTAGACTTCAACCGCATGATTTCACACATCTATTGAAATGAAGGTAGCAATAGCAATAAGATTCCTTTGCCTTTGAATTCTCTTTGCTGGCAACTAGTGGCTGGTTTTAGTTTTTTCCTTTATCCGAGTACTTGAGAAGTAGAAAGCCTAACTAGTTTTAGGTGCATCTCATCTATAAGTTTTTCGTTGGTCTAGTTCATTGGTAGTGCCAACACATGCTTTCTTTCAATCTACATAGTAAGCGAATTTGTGAACTACCTTTCCTGCATTTAACAACCAGAACTTTTATGTTCTGTGGTTATTTTCTAGAACAGTCAGTCACCTGTCACTTGTGAGTTGGTGATGGCATGGGATTGAATCTCTGATATTGATGCATAATGACATACATACCATGTACCAGCAGTTATGAAGTTTAGTACTATGGGTATATCTGTACTTGCATTTAAGTCTGTGGCACTTTTCTCCCTGCAATAATTATTAACATGCACAATGGTGACAATAATACAGAGGATGGTGAGACGCACATCACCCTGCAAAAAAGGGAGAAGGGAAAGACATGGTCATCTCCCATACAAGGGCAAGGTATCTTGGATCCATATGCGGCAGATCAAGAGCAAAAACGGCTTATGCTGCAAAGGTTTCAAGAAGAGGTATACTCAACTTTTTGTACTAGTTTTGTTCCTGTGCATCCCGTTTTGTACAAGGGCCATGCTTTACATCTGGATCCTTGTGTATCAATTTTGTAAAGTCTTCTCTAACTCACTTATGATGATATACGGGGCTTAATTGTTGTCAATAACCAATACTTACCATAGTACCATGTCTGGCTTGCTAAACCCTCTGAAGTCCAGTTACTAATATGGTTAAAAAAGTTCGGCAAGATTTCCTTTGTTATTGTCATTGTAATTAACTATAGAATTCAGATAAGCTGATTAAATCAAAATAGGAAAGACAAATGGCAAATGGTTGCCAATATGTGGAAATGTTTGTGTCTTGGAATCGGACCTGATAATTTTGCAGTGAACTGTATCTGTTTGCATCTGATTACTGACATTAATGGTCCAAAAACATGAATGATTCACTTGGGTGTGGAGAGTGTTTAAACTGAAAATGGTTGCTACTTTCTACATGTAATCTAGTGGAATCGGATAATTCTTGTTCTAGCCAAAAGAATTTTACACTCAGGAACTTGTTTCATCTCTATATTATTGTGTATGCCAAAAAAATATGCTTTGTCCCTTCATAGACAATGTAATCAAATACCCAGAATGAGGATAATATCACCCAGCTGCTGGCAGTTATTAGCATTCAGCAGTATTCTGACTCTTATTGTAATTAACTCTGCAATTTCTCAGAAATTGTCTAACTGCAAATATGTGAAGTTTGTTAGGAGTATCATACTTTCAACTCCATGTTGTCAAATACCTAAAAGGTTGAATACCCTATGTTTATAGAAAGAGCAACTATGGCAAAGCCTTATCATGGTGTTTACAGAAGTTGTAGCTGAAACCAGTCATCATACTTATGCCAACTTTTTTGGCAAAGCCCTCTTGAAAGCTAGAATAATATGAATAATACTGTTCTAATGTAGATCTACTTAAATAGATAGTCATGTTTTGATTTGCATGCTCCTTTTCTAATTCCGCTATCCAACATGTGTAGAACCCGGGGTTCGACTTTTCGCAAGCTCAATTCAGTGGAAACTGCCCTGACCCAAGGACTTTCATGGGAGGAATTCGCTCAGAGTGAGACTTCCTGGCTGCCATCTCCAGGATCATATGTAAATTGATTGGTGTTTACCCTTGAAATAATGATGTGTGACTTCTATGACTCTTGTAAGCAACTTCATCAGCAGACCATAAAGATTCCCTGAATCTGTTGACCTTTCTAAAATGCTAAATATAGTTGTTATCATCACTGGTGCTTGTTTTCGATGAGTCTGTATTTGTGGTAGAAATTTTTTGAGACTCCTTTGAAGATCGATTAGAGGTATTAAATGTAGACTAATTACAAAACTAATTACACGGATGGACGGGAAATCACAAGATGAATCCATCAGGACGTAGCATGATGTTGTCTAATTATGACATAATTGGACTAGTAAGATTCGTCTTGAAAAATTAGGAGGGTTATGAAATAAGTTTTGTCATTAATTCACATTTAATACTCCTTATTAGTGTCTGAAGATTGGTAGAGAAAATTTTGGTGATAAATTTCTGATGAGCTAAGGCTAACTAATTATTTTTGTTTATTCACGCATTTACACTACTTGGTTTTGACTTGCAATGAAGTGAATGCAAATACTAAGATGGATCAGTGAGGTTCTCCACGACAAAATGGTGAAATGCTTTGGAGCCATCGAACATATCTGCTAGAGGGGGCTAGCGGGCCTGTGCCGCCGCGGCCTCCCGGAAATCCTATATACCTTCCGGAAGGTGGGAAGCCCACCAACCTTCCGGTGTTTGAGATTCGTGTGGCTCACGGGAGCCGCACGATCTCCTTCCTCGACCGGCGAGATTAGGGCTGGGCGGGCTCGCTTGGCTTGGCCGCCGGCGAGATTAGGGCAGGGCGGGAGGTGGGGGGAGCGGTCGGCGGCGAGGTCGCCGCCGGGCGGGATGGTGATCGAGGCGGCGGTAGGTTATGTTAGGGTTCGGGGTTGGTGGGTGGGGGCGGGCGGGCAGTGGGGGGAGCGGCCGGCGGCGAGGTCGTCGCCGGCCGGGGTGGTGGGGGCGGCGGCGGACCTTAGGGTTAAGGTTTCGGGGTTCGGGTTCGGGGGTCGTCCATGTCCGGCGGACCTTGAAGGGGGAGGTGGGGGGAGCCGGAGGACCGGCAGTGGCGGCGGTTCGGCCGGCGGTGGAGGCGAGGCGGCGCGGTAGCACCACCGCCCGGGCGAGGTCGAACTGGCGGTGGGCCGGTGACCGGCGGCGGGGGCGGCGAGGCGCGCCGGGTTAGGAAGGGCGGGCTAGAGGGCGGGCGGCACGGCGGCGGGGAGCCGCCGACCGGGGCTGGTGACGGAGGCGACGGGGGTGGTGGACCGCCGAGGAAGCCGCGGGAGGAGGAAGAAGATGTTGATGGGCCTTGGTGGGCTTATAGTTCCCTTCCTTATCTATCTTCCGGAAGGGAGATAGGATCCCCGCGGTCTCCCAGCGGCCAGTCTGTGCGCCACTGTGGGCTCCCCAGCGTTCGGCCTGCGCACCGCCATTGGTGCCGTGGGCAACTCGCCATGCATGCCGCCAGGGCGGCCAGCTCCGCCTCCGCGGCCTCCCCCGTAGGCGGCCTGTGTGCCGCCGTGGCCGGCCCTGGCGCTCGCCGGTGCTGGTGTGGGAGAAAAAGAAAAAAATGTTGGAACTTCTTTATGAAAAATGTTGAAATATTTTCAAAAAATATTAAAATGTTGGTGAAAACGTTTTAGAAAAATATTGGATCTAACGTTTTTCCGAGCAAATATTGATGCAAATATTCGGAGATGACTATGAAAACACCTCCCGTTGCGCTAACGCGCATTCTCCACCACACCATGTATATACGCATTTTCAGAGGAGCAACATGATACTTGATTTTTTGTTGGTTCCCAACTTTCCTTCCCTTTAATTGCCCTTTCTCATGTCCGGTGCTGAATAATCAGCCTATTCCCCGAAAAAGACAATTTTCCTCACTCAACTGATCTCCATAAAAAAATGTTGGTTTAACTTTTTTATGAAAAATGTTGGTTTAGCTTTTTCATAAAAAACCATTGGTTCAACTTTTTGTTTGAAAATGGTGCAACATTTTTAAAAATATTACAACATTTTTTAATTAATAATAATGAAGTGGAATGGTTGGAAACTAATAACAAGTTTAGTTGGGCTAATGTGGGCTAGACGTTTCAACCCTTATGCATCTTCCAATATCTTCAGCTTGTGATAGTGAGCCCGGTCCAAATGGCCCAATAAGTACTCAGCAAATATGGTCCCGGCCCGACACACGAGTATTTCTCTCTCGCGCCGTCGCGGGCGTCCCGCCGAAACCATTTTTCCCGCGCAATCGCCCGCCAAAATTTTCCAGCGGCGGGAAACATATCCCCCCACAATATCTCGGGTCCTCCCCGCCGTGCCCGCCCGCGCCGCCCTGTTCTCTTCTCTTCCCCAATCTCGCGACTCCAATTCCATTCCCCCCAAACACCACCAACACCAAGAAAGCCTCCATGAAAGGGCGCGCGGTGAAGCTCCGTGAAGCGCACAAGTCGGGCTCGCCGACTCTCTGCTCCGCCGTGTGGGGCCCCGGCGGGCAGCACGTCGTCACCGCGTCCGCCGCCGACACCGCCGTCCTGATCCATGACGCCGCCGCCTTGCTCGCTGGCGGCCGAAGCTCCGGTTCGGCCCCTCTGTCCACGATCCGGCTCCACAAGGACGGCGTCACGGCGCTCGCGGTCGCGCCGGGCCCCGGAGGCTCGCTGGCGTCCGGATCCATCGATCACTCCGTCAAGTTCTACACCTTCCCAGGTTCGTCGCTCCCACCCCTGATGCGCGAAATAGATTCGAATCCCCCTCCCTCCCCTTTTTTGGTTTTCAACGCAAGATCTGTGATGCTTGGGATTTCGTTGCAGAGGGGGCATTCCAGAGCAATGTCGCCCGATTCACCCTGCCGATCCGGTCACTTTCCTTCAACAAGAAGGGAACCCTGCTGGCGGCCGCAGGTGACGACGATGGCATCAAGCTGATTGCGACCATCGACAACACCATCTCCAAGGTGCTCAAGGGCCACAAGGGCTCCGTCACTGGGCTGGCTTTCGACCCCAGGAACGATTACCTGGCTTCCGTCGACAGCTTTGGCACTGTCATCTACTGGGATCTTTGCATCGGCGGTGAGGCCCGTACCTTAACTCGCGTTGCTCCCACTTTCCGTTCGGATAACTCGGTCAGGAATGTCCTATGTTGGAGCCCTGATGGGCAGACCCTCGCTGTTCCCGGGTTGAGGAACAACGTGGTGCTGTATGATAGGGACACAGGCGAGGAGGTGTCCACGCTGAAAGGAGATCATGACCAGGCAGTGTGCAGCTTGTGTTGGTCTCCGAATGGGAGATACCTGGCCAGTGCAGGCCTGGATAGGCAGGTGCTCATCTGGGATGTGAAGTCAAGACAGGACATTGAGAGACAGAAGTTTGATGAGAGGATATGCAGCTTGGCTTGGAAGCCGGATGGAAATTCTTTACTTCTGATTGACGTCATGGGCAGGTTTGGCATTTGGGAATCAGTCATACCTTCAACTATGAAGTCACCTACTGAGGGTATACCAGACCTCAACTCCACTAAGGTCCCTTTGTTTGATGATGACGATGATGGTGATGAAGATGAGAAGCCGTGTACCTCTGGTGGCTTGGAGGATGATATTGATGAAAGTTTTGGTGACTCAGTTCCTTTCAGCCATAAGAGGCTTAAGAGGAAGTCCACATTTGACGCAGATAGTGAAGATGAAGATTTAATTCATCAATTGGAACCATCCAAAAGATTGAAAGATAAGCATAAAGATAAAAAGGAGGATGCTGGGAAGGCAAGAGGTGATTCTGCAACTTCAGGGAGGCTGGTTACTGCAAGAATGCAAGCTGCTTTCCAGCCTGGATCAACACCACCTCAGCCTGGCATGCGAAATTTCCTTGCCTACAACATGCTTGGAAGTATTACTACTATTGAAAATGAGGGGCATTCACATGTAGAGGTAAGTTCTGCTGTTACCCGTTGCATCATAGCCAATTGTATGCGCTTTGTTGATTGCACCTTGCATGTGTATCAAGTAATCTGATGTTATTTCAATTCTTCCTTATAAAGGGCCATAATTGCATGCACATTTTGCAGGTTGACTTTCATGACACTGGAAGAGGGCCTAGAGTTCCTTCCATGATGGACTATTTTGGTTTCACAATGGCTGCCCTGAACGAATCAGGAAGTGTGTTTGCAAACCCGTGCAAAGGTGACAAGAATATGAGCACTCTAATGTACCGCCCTTTCGATAGTTGGGCTGGTAACAGTGAGGTACGTTACTTACAAGCACTGGTTATACAATCTAAGTTTACAGTTGTCTATTCATTATTGATGCAAAAATGATTTTTATGTTCAAAATTAGTGGTCAATGAGATTTGAGGGGGAAGAAGTGAAGGCTGTGGCTCTTGGTGCTGGATGGGTTGCTGCAGTCACAAGCTTAAATTTTTTGCGCATTTTCACGGAAGGAGGCTTGCAGGTTATATTACGTTTACTGAGATTTACATTTTAAATGTATCTTTATTTGTCTAGTCTTATTCTTGTCTGGGATTTAGCCAAGATCTTTTTACTGAAAGGAAGGTGCCTCCATTTTAAATTAATTTCATGTTTACAGCTTCTGCCTAGAGTTTTTTTTTAAAAAAAATTAAATACCCAGCAGAGCTGCACTTCACTATATTAAGAAGAAGAAGTGGATAAATTCTGATAGATATTAAATTGCTGTTAACAATTTGTCATCTATCACCCTTTATTCTCACTCAAAGACCGGAACCAAAAAGGACAAGGAAAAAGCAAACCAGTCCATGATAATGGAAGTTGGGGGGACTATTGGTTGTCTGACTGGTATTTTAACATTCTGCTTTTACTTGAATACTGAAGAATAAATACAATTGCTGTGGATCTTATAGAGGTCTTGTAGTCTTGCAAATGATGTCCATGCCAGGTAGAGAAGGAAATAGTTGGCTAAAACAGGGGAAAGAGGATTCCGATCAATTATACAGTCTTGAGTAAGAAAGTTGTATAAGACATGATAGAATGCAAGCTCAAATTAAGGTTGATAAAGTAGTAGGAGGGTTGAGTCATACATTATCACAAGAGGTCAAGATAGACACAAGCAATGGACAAATACATCTGCATAGTTCCAGTTGCTACCCCCATCACTCCTTATTTCTATTTTCTACCTTCACTTCACGAATCTAAATGCCCGCAATGTAACCTGCATTCTAGTCAAGTCCTTAGTCACCATGCATCTCACCCTATCTTTTATGGAAGGCAAACATCATCACAATACTAATCAAACAAATTTATTTTTCTACAGATGCATATCCTCTCAGTTAGTGGCCCAGTTGTTACAGCAGCCGGGCATGGGGATCAGCTAGCTATTGTATCTCATGCTTCAGATTGTCTGCCCTCAGGAGATCAGGTATTCGTCAGCATTTTAATTTGCCTAGAGATCTTGTATGCATTGCGCCAAAGCTACCTTATGGATTTAAGCAGTCACCTATCTCAGTCACTAGTCACTAGTCACTATATTTCTGTCAGAACTGAAATGATGCTGTACTGACTAAATATTTGTGACTTGTATTGACAGGTGCTGGATGTTAGGGTATTCAACATAGCTGAAAAAGCACAATCATTGTCTGGCCGCCTTCTTTTGACTCCATCGTCCCAATTATCCTGGTTTGGATTCAGTGATAATGGACAACTTAGTTCATATGATTCCAAGGTATGGCCTCCGAGTATGCTAGTGTTGAATATAGGTTTAGTGATACCAATGTTTAAGAATGTTTTAAATGAGCGACAACATTTCCAGGGAATACTAAGGGTCTTTTCCAGTCAGTTTGGCGGAAGTTGGCTTCCAGTATTCAGGTATTTGATGTTCATCTGTACTGGATTACTCATGTTATTGCTTAAGCACAGAAAATCACTCATATTTAATTTCAGTTCGGTCAAGGCAAGAAAATCCGAAGATGAAAGCCATTGGGTGGTAGGTCTGGATGCTAATAATATATTTTGCATTCTATGCAAACACCCACAGTCTTATCCACAGGTATGATTCGTTTCTTTTCAGCTATGTTTGTATTAGTGGAACAGATACTTCCAGCAAAATGTTTTAGCTATGTAATCTGGAACGTTGAAACTTTATTTTGTGGTGTTAGCTTAGTAATTAAATTGCAAGAGCTTAGTTTAAATGGCTTTGTTTTACTTATTTTGAGGTGCCATGCTAATTCCCCAAAAGAAAGTTAAAGACTCTTTTATCTTTCTCTTTCCATCTGAAAACTAAAGCATAATGTGATGCTTAAATATTTGTTGGAAACTTGGACAGTATCTAATTCTCAGTTTCCTCACTGCAAATTGGTTTGCCCTTTGACTTATATCTGCTACTGATCTTAGGTGATGCCCAAGCCTGTGTTAACTATACTCGAGCTATCATTTCCCATCGCTTCATCTGACCTTGGTGCTAACAGTTTGGAAAATGAGTTCATGATGAGGAAGCTATATCTGTCACAGGTTCATACTGCTCCTTTCCAGTACTGTGTGTGTTATCTGTGTTCAGTGATCTGGTGATTAAAATTGAAGTTCATCTCAGATTCAAAACAAGATGGATGAAATGGCTGTGTTGGGTCTGGACACAGCTGTATACGATGATGAAGCATTCGACATGGAGGCAGCACTTGACCGTTGCATTTTGAGGCTCATCTCTAGCTGCTGCAGTGGTACCAAGCTTGAACATAAAAAAAAATGATGAATAGCTGCTAATTTTAGCTTTCTATGAAATTTATATTTTTATGTTTTTTTTGTTTTCCCAAAGGTGATAAGCTGGTTCGAGCTACTGAGCTTGCAAAATTATTGATACTAGAGAAGTCAGTGAAGGGAGCACTAACATTAGTGACACGCTTGAAACTTCCAATGTTGCAAGAGAAGTTCAGCTCCATACTTGAGGTGAAGGCCACAATTTTCTACTTAATAAAGTCTGTTTTTCAAAGCTCGATTCGTGTTCTTGTCTAGAATACTTTGTTGATTTTGACTGATGGTTATAAAATATCATATTTCAGGAGAGAATGTTAAATGATAAAAAAATAGCTGGAGCAGCTGGTTTTTCCTCCAATTCTACAATCACAAGGAACACACCAGTGTTGACCACTCACGCAGCACTACCTTCTAAGTTTGTGCAAAATGGGAAAAAGTTGATGGAATCTGCATTACCGATACCGAACCCTAGCAATCAAGAAAGTGGTTCAATTGAACCAAAGAAGCCAAAAGGAGAAGCAAGAGGAACTACTGGAAGCACTTTTAAAGTTTCATCTCCCTTCACTCCATTGACCAAAGTACCGAAAAATAGTGAAACAAAGATAGACAAGACTGGAGTATCAAATGGAACTATAGTCGGTCAGAACAAAAAAGGAGGCATGGATCAGACTGGGGCAAAAAAGATGAGCACTGAAGACTGCAATCGAACAGAGCCTCAGCGACCAGTTAACCCATTTGCAAAATCGTCATCCAGCAAAGAGCAGTCACCATCCCTATTGGATTCCATAAAAAAGATGAATGTTGAAACTGAAAAGGTTGAGAAACCTAATAGCAAGAAGGTGAAAGTGTAACTGCTTCTGTGTGTGTCAGTCATGGCCTGCAGGAGGGCAACCAACAGTTAGAAATCCATTTACTTGTACTAACAGCAGTACTTCCAGTTTTCTTGTAATAGCTTAGGTAACCAGCAACATTTACATTCCAAAACAGTTTTTAGTGGCTTCTGAGCTTGGTGTGTTGTTGGGATACTTGGTTCCACATTATGTAATATATATTACCCCCTATCTATGATACAGGTTCCTTGTTAGCATTTTCTGTTGTATATCTTGCGTACATGAAATGAAAATAATTCTCCCCAGGCAACTGTTTCTATACTAATCAACAAGTAGAGGAATGTATTGTGTGATCTTTTCCATATCTCGTGTAGTTGGAAGCAAAGCTCAATGTTACAATCCTGGATTACAATGAGTATTTCTTTTGATGACTATAACAGGCTATGATGCCAGGCTCATTGCTAAAAGAACCAAAGTATCATCAATCATTTCGAACACTAAAAGGTGCCGGTTCATGATGTATATCCACCTCAATACCATTTGTTCTAAGTGACGTGTACATTTACTAGTAGCCAGACAAGAAAGTTAAAGACAGGGACAAGCATAAGGAAAAGGAAGGCAAATTTATCACTTTGTATATATATACAAATTGGGTGCATATATGTAGCAGTAAGTGTAAAAGCTTGAATACAATCTGTGCTATTGGTATCCAAGAAGCCAACCTGACAATGATCCAGTATTTTTTCGGGATCCTTGGTAATGGCTCACAGTACCCACACCACATGTACAAATTTGTTATATTAAGCTGAGTTTGTGAGGTTTAAACATCATGTAGAGGCATGCGCTGTCCAATTGGAGAAATGCTGTACGCATCCGACATCCGAGTTATCCTGGATGGATAATATTCTGTACTCCCGTATTCCCACTTTAAAATGCATGAAAAATACAACAAAACATTGATATACTAGGTGATACCTCGCACATTGCTGCAGAAATTTTTAAACAAAGTTGTAAGATGAAATTTGGAAGTATAAACTAAGGTGATCACTATGGTGATTGCTACAACAGTATATATGAAAATATGCTCATTTTGTTGAGAGAAAACGGTTGCTAAATGATTAATCTTTCACGTATTTCTATTGTTGGAATTTTAGAGTATGGTACTCGCAAAGATGTATGGATGCTAGTAACAAAAAATCGGTGTGATGCATAAATGGATGATATAGTGGATGATGATGTGGCATGTTGAGAAAAATATATTTAATGTCTCTTAATGGGTTCCATCTATATGGTTGTATATGATTAATCGTAAAGTAATTTATATACTCCCTCTGTCCCAAAAAGAATGTCATTCTAGAAATTTTAGGACAGATTATTAAGGAGGTAAAATGATCATGATTGTCCCTATTTATTTGCCATATTTGGTGCTAATTGATTGTTGCATGCCCACATGCACATGCACACATGCCAAATTAAGTAAAACGTCATTCGTTTTGGGACAAATTTTGAATCCTAAAACGTTATTCTTTTTGAGACGGAGGGAGTAAATTAATATATTACGTTGCATCATGGATATAAAATACAACAAAAACATAGAGTAATTAATCACGTTGCATCAAAGGCGGAGCCAGCGGTGGGGTGTGCGGGGCTCAAGCCCCGCTTACCGCTGGAAACTTTATTAAGCTCCCCTTAGCCTCTGAGTATCATCTAAATTTGTGCAATGTCAAATAAAAAGGTGAAATTACCTTTTGAATAATGAGGATTGCAACTGATTTGTTAAAACCGCAACCTGTTACTGTTTATAGGTTGGCTTCGCCTTTTTGTTTCTTCTTAGTTCTTACCCAAGTTTTAGACGTAAATAAATTTTTACATGACGGTAGCTGATTACGGTCATGTTTGGATGGAGGTGTTAGTGTTAGTTTGGAGCAAACTAACACAAAACTAACACTTTTCAACCAAACATATGTGTTAGTTTGGTGTTAGTTAGGACTAACACCCCAAAATACTACCACCCCCAAGAGGTGGTATTTGTGTTAGTTTTGGTGGACTCCACCCAATTTACTCCCTTTTCCCTTTCTCTCATCCCCACCCAGGATCCCCCGCGCCCTTGCTCGATCCCATCCTCTCGCACGAGACGAACTCCGCCACCCTCTGTCCCGATCCAAATCTCCGCCGGCGGCCTCCATAGGTGCCACTTCCTCCTCCCCGCGCCGCCGGTGGGAAACTACCACCCGCGCCGCCGGCGGATCCCAGGAATAGGCGCCGCCGGCCTCCTTCCAGGAGCGCGGCCGGCTGCTTCCCCGAGCGCCACCGCCGAGCTCCCACCACCGCCCCTCAAGCTCCGCCGACCCTAGATCTGCGTGCGCCGGCAAATCTCCGGCCATAGGCGAGTGCCATGCCGCGCCACCGCCGTGATGAGAGGAGGGGGCAGACCTCTTCGTCATGGCCGGAGCTTGAGGTCGCTCGCGCCCGGGCGGATCTTGCACTCGCACGCGTCGCGCCCCGGTCGGAGATCCAGCGCCGCCGCCCCAGCCACCAGCTCTGCCGCTTCCTCCAATCAGCATCGCCGCCTCGTCCCACCAGAGTCGTCGCGTCCTTCCCTCAGCGCCGCCGGCCTCCATCCCCAAGCGCCGCCGCGGCGTCCATCCTCCAGCGTCGACGCGGCTTGCATCCCCAGTGTCGCCGGGAAACATTCCCCAGCGCCGCCAAGCCCCAGTGCTGTCGACTTCCATCTGTGGAAGATGAACGGGAATGGCCACACAGAGGGCAACAACACCCTCTTTCAGCCCAAATCGCCCACTTGTATCCTCAAATAATTGGAAAAGTAACTTTAAATGCAAACTAGCACAGTGATCCAAACAAAATTGATGTTAGTTTATTATGTGTTAGTTTGGGGTGCTAGAAACTACCACTAACACTAGCACTACCCATCCAAACACGGCCTACATGCCTTATCTATCCACATTTTTGTTGCATTGTTCATGCACGCCTTTTTTTTATAAGATATGTTTATTCACACATTTTTTAATTTCATAATACAATCGAGACACTCACAACACACGTTACTATTTATAGGCTGGTTTCGCTTTTTTTTCTTCTTACCCAAGTTTTAGATGCAGATAAATTTTTACATGATGTAGATGATTACATGCCCTATCTACCCACCTTTTGTTGCGTTGTTCATTTACGCACTTTTTTTTGATAAGATAAGTTCATGCATACACTTTTTTTTTCATTTTTTTAGAATTACATAGTACAACCGAGACACTCACAACACACGCACACTCATCTCTACGAACACACATGTGCAAACTCTACCCCCTAAGAGCATCTTCGAAGGCTGGGCGGCAATCCTCAAGACTGACCAAGTCACCACAGACGGCTCGCTGTCGACGGGAATGTCGCCTACCAAAAGTACAAATCCCATAGGACTGGTAGCACTCGTCGTACTCCAAAAGCATCCCCTAAAACAGAATATTCTGCCTGGTCATCGAGATTTTGCAGTACAGTACCAATTTCGCCGCACCCGTCAATCCCCTAAACCTCCTACTCCATACCAACCAACACCTGCGGGCCCCACGAGTCATACTCATTTTCCCTCTCCCCTTCTCTCTCCATTCTATCTCCACCTACCCCCCGACGCCTCCTCCCCCACCGGCGGTTCTCGCTCGCCCCGTCGCCCGCTTCCCTCCCCTCCCCCACCGGCGGCGGACGGCGGAGCTTGCGCGGCCGGCGAGCCGTGCCTCTGCCCTCCCTGTCCCCTGCTCCCTCCCCACACCCGCCGCCCTCCCTGTCCCCTGCTCCCTTCCCACACCCGCCGCGGAGCTCCGGCCATCTCCACCGCGCAAAGCTCGTCCTCCCTCCAATCGACGGCGGATCCGCCGGATCCATGTCCGGATCGACCCGACGGCAGCACGGTTCGGCACATCTCCACCGCGCGGAGCTCCTCCTCCCTCCCATCGGCCGGCGGCGGCTCGAGCAGATCCGCCCCTTCCCCGGCCGGTGGCGGCTCGAGCACGCGCGGGCGGTGGCGTATCGTTCTGCGGAGCGCGGTGGCGCGGGATCTTGCTCAAGGACGGCAGCCGTCGTCCCCATCGCCGGCGCGCAACAGCTCGAGCTCGGGCAGATCCCGACGGCGGCGACTCCTCCCTCTCTCTCCGGCAGCGGCCACCGTCATATCTCACTCCGTGCGCTCCTCGCCGTCGACATCGCCGGTGCCATCTTCCTCTCTCTGCTGCCCCGGCTTCCTCTCCCTCCTCTCTGCGATGGCGCGGACAGCAACCACCGGGCGACAGGTGGGACCACGCGGGGGCGTAGCGCACGTCCTGCATCGCTCTGGATTTGGGGGATGCGGGATGGGAACGGGACATCCCGTGGCTCGTAGCGCACGCCGGTGCGGCGTGAAAAACTGCAAATGCGTACTGCAGCACGCCGTAGGGTTCGGTGTGGCGTACCCAGTGCGACCAGCCTAAGGAGTCGAATACAGGACCTGAGGTGCTACTGAGGCTTTATAACCACTAGGTTACATGCCCATTGGCAGTTTCACGTATTTTTTCCCCGCAGTTTCATGCACTTTTTTTTTTGCTTAATTAACACATCATTTGGGCCCTCCTTCCTTTCAGGCGGCCCACGAAGCCCAGCAGCGCAGCAAAGCAGCCGAGCCCAGCCTAAGAGAGAGACGTGAGGGTCGAAGAAACGTGCGGCATCCGGCAGCGAAGCCAGCCATCTCTCCCCTCCCTTCTCCCCACCTCCCTCCGCCTCTATTTATCGCCGGCTGCTAGGGTTTTATGGTTGCCGCCGCGTCCCCGAGCATCATCGCCTCCACCCCCGACGCCCTCATCTCGCGGCCGGTCCTACGTGTCGCCGCCCCCCCCTTCCTATCCCATCACGCCGCCGCCTTCCGTCGAGCCGGCGTTTGAGATCCCTCCGGGTCCGGCTCCTTCTCTCTCCTCTCGGTAAGGATCCCCCGACCGCGCTCGCCTCGATTCGTTTGTTCCAGTCATGTTCCATGTTCAAAGTTTATGTTTTTCCCGCGATTTCTCGCGGGGAAGGGGTCGCGCCGCCCGATGAGTGCTTTTAAGTCGACGCGAGCGTAGGGAATTTATGGCGCTCCCTCGGATTTGCCTTTTTGCTATTATTATTTTGTGGGAATTAGTGTGGATATGAACCGGTGGGTTGGCGTATCAGCCTGGAGGTGCTGTGTGTGGGTGGCAGTGCAGCTCACAGTGCTAAGGTTCGGCATGCCGCAATTGTTTGTGCAGCCGTTTAGTTTCAGATAAAGATTTGGCGTGCCGGGAAACCTTTGATGTCTAAAAGTTTGGCAGACAAATAATTTGCTGCAGTTGCGGCACACCGGATCATAGCTTGGTCAGTTACAGAAACAGTCGAAACAGGCCCATAACGAGCCACCCTGTTCCTTGTTAGCCTGTGGGGAATTTATGGTACTCGCTCCACCTATGATTTTTTTTTTGTATTTTTGTTGCTATTAATGTGGATACAAACCACTAGGTGGTGTATCAGCTGGAGGTGCTGTGTTTCGATAGCAGTCACAGCTCCCTGTGCTACGGTTGGTGGTGCTGTGATTGTTTAGGCAGCTGTTTGGTTTCTGACTAAGATTTGGTGTGCCACAAAAAAATTGGCAACTTCATCCATTGCTTGCCAAAACTGTAGCAGAGAAATCATTTGCTGCAGTTGCGGCACGCCCGATCATAGCTTGGTCAGTTACTTGAAACAGACCTGTAACGGGCCAATCCTATTCCATCTTAGAATGTAGGGAATTTATGGTACTCGCTCCACCTGGGATTGTTTTTTTGGTTATTATTTTGTGGCCATTAGTGTGGATATAACCAGTGGGTAGTGTATCAGCAGGAGGCAGCTCACCGTGCCGTGTGCCGCAATTGTTTAGGCAGCCGTTTTGTTTCTGACAGAGTTGGTATGCCTGCAAAATGTCAGGCAACTTCATCCATCTGTCTGCCAAAAGTGCAGCAGACAAATCATCTGCTAGGAGCACGCCTGGTCGTAGCTTGGTCAGTTACGGAAACAATCCAAACAGGCCAACACTGTTTTCTTGTTAGCCTCCTCTTTAGGATTAGGATAGGTTATCGTAGCTTGGTCAGTTACAGAAACAATCCAAACAGACCTGTAACGGGCCAATCCTGATGTTAGCCTCACTTTTAGGATTAGATAGGTTGCATAACGCGTCCTAGATTGGGTGAATAATATTGTATTGCCATATTTTTTGGAGAGTAGTATGGCCAATATTAATCTGAGGTCGTGTAGCATAGAGTATACCTGTTCCTTTTGAGTCAGAACAATACACTATTTATTGCAGAATTATAGGTTCTGCGTTGCAAATTGAACAAAAGGGTCATTTGTTCAAATGCCCTTCCACACTTACAAATCCCCCGGGTTGCTAATGTTATAGAATTGTTCCTGCATGCATGAACAATTGCGGGTTCTGTAGCCTTGCAAATTAAACAGAGGTCCTGCATTTGTTGAAGTGTGCTTTACATGTTCCAATGGCAACAAGTGGGCTTGCAAGTTTGCATGAGATGGGTGTGATGATTTTCCTTATTTAAAGTTTAAACTGAATAGTAGTAGGAACATGCAATGAGGGATTTAGCTATCAAGAATTCAAGATGTGTGCATTAATTGGACCTTGTTATACCCTGCTAAACTTCACTAGATAGCAGATGGCATGCCAAGCTTTTATGTACTGCCATTCAAGTGATGGCATGTACTCCCTCCGTTTCGAAATGTATGTTGTTTTGGTTTTTCTATGTTCTTAGATATTATTATCACGCATCTAGACCTACACTATATTTAGGTGTATAGCCAAAACTATGGACCTAGAAAAGCCAAAAAGACCTACAGTTTGGAATGGAGTAGCTTCTTGTTTTGTGTATCTGTGCATAATTTGGCTATTGATTACTTAGATTCATTGTTATACAGTTTGATACAGTTACTGTTTTATGTTTTGACCTGATTTTTTTGTGTCACTGGTGCAGGTTGTGTTGTTTATCTTGACTAAGGCTCTCTGTTAAAGAACTCAACTTCGTTGCTCATATGGAGCCCCAGAAGAGTTGTCTTCTGATCACTTACTCCCAGGAGATCGTAGATGGAGTGCCTTTGTATATTTCATCCAACTGCCTGCCCATAAAAGCTTTGAAATATGAACCTGCTGGTCATTCATTCCATGCTGCGGCAATGAAGCTTCTTGGTCTTGGGGAGCAAGAAGACACAGAAACTGATGATCACAGCGTTTCATCAGATGACAAGAGCCAAGATTTTAATACTGCATCTGATACCTTTAGCAGCAAGGGGAAGAAGAAGTCTTCTGGAAGTCAACAACAGGATCACTATGCATTGCTTGGGTTAGGACACTTGAGGTTCTTGGCCACTGAAGATCAGATTCGGAAGAGTTACCGTGATATGGCTCTTAAACATCATCCAGATAAGCAGGCTGCTCTGATTCTTGCAGAGACAACAGAGGAGGCAAAGCAAGCAAAAAAGGATGAGATAGAGAGCAATTTCAAGGCCATTCAGGAGGCCTATGAAGTCCTCATAGACCCGACTAAGAGGAGGATTTACGACTCAACAGATGAGTTTGATGATGATGTCCCGACAGACTGTGCCCCACAGGACTTCTTCAAGGTTTTTGGCCCAGCCTTTATGAGAAACGGACGCTGGTCTGTTACCCAGCCTATTCCTTCTCTTGGAGATGATGCTACTCCTGTACAAGAAGTTGACAAGTTCTACAATTTCTGGTACAACTTCAAGAGTTGGAGGGAATTTCCAGATGACGATGAATATGATTTGGAGCAAGCTGAATCTCGTGAACATAAGAGGTGGATGGAGAGGCAGAACACAAAACTACAAGAGAAGGCCAAAAAGGCCGAATATGCACGAGTGCGAACTCTTGTTGACAATGCTTACAAGAAAGACCCAAGGATCCAGAGGAGGAAGGATGAGGAGAAGGCTGAGAAGCAGAGAAAAAAGGAGGCGAAGTATTTGGCAAAGAAACAGCAGGAGGAGGAAGCAGCAAGAGCTGCTGAAGAGGAAAAGAAAAGGAAAGAAGACGAGGCTAAGAAAGCTGCGGAAGCTGCACTCAATCAGAAGAAGTTGAAGGAGAAAGAGAAGAAGCTGCTGCGCAAAGAGAAAACTCGTCTGCGCACCCTTGCAGCACCTGTAGTTGCAGAGAGACACTTTGGTCTGTCAGATGAAGATGTCGAAACAGCATGTGCCTCACTTGGTATAGAACAGCTCAAGAGACTCTGTGACAGTATGGATGGTAAGGATGCAACTGAAAAGGCCAAGTTGCTGAGCAGTGCACTTAATAAAGAAAGTTCATCAAAGGAAGCAAAGAAAAGTGATGCAAACGGTGTGGAGGGTTTGGCTCCAAAATCAAATTCTACAGGTGGAAAAGTGACACAAGGTAGCAGCTTATTGAACAGCTATGAGAAAAAAGAGAGACCATGGGGAAAGGAAGAAGTTGAATTGCTTAGGAAGGCAATCCAGAAGTATCCCAAGGGAACTTCACGTAGATGGGAGGTTGTTTCTGAGTTTATTGGGACAGACAGATCTGTTGAAGAGATTCTCAAGGCCACAAAGACTGTTCTTCTGCAGAAGCCAGATTCAACAAAAGCTTTTGACTCCTTCCTCGAGAAGCGCAAACCAGCCCCAACCATTGCTTCACCACTTTCAACTAGAGATGAAACAGTTAGTTCGTCAACTGCCGGTGCTGGGACTGCTTCATCCAAGACGGCAGCACAACCTGCTAGCAGCCAGCCAGCCAATGGGAAAGCACCTGCTGATCCTGTTCCAGATGCTGCACCTTCTGCGACTGATCCAGAGGCCTGGTCAGAGCCACAAGTTCTGGCTCTTGTCCAAGCTTTGAAGGCTTTTCCTAAGGATGCGAGCCAAAGATGGGAGCGTGTGGCTGCTGCTGTCCCGGGTAAGACTGTAGTCCAGTGCAAGAAAAAGGTTGCTGCAATGAGGGAGAATTTCCGGAGCAAGAAAAGCGGGGAGTAGTACTGTGTCATCGCCTCACCAAAGTACATTTTGCGAGGAAGATTGCTCTACGGATATTTATATGCCGAGCTTGGATCTGGTGACCTGTGAGGTTTCGCATGACAAACCTCGTACCCCACCAGTGGTGAGAATAATTTTGTTCTGGAGCTGAGCCTGTGACATCTAATTTATCCTTCTTAGTAGTAATCGAGTTTGGTGCAGCTGGAGAGGAGGATATGCCATTGAAGCTCATCTACTGTTGATGGACTAATGATTGGCCTTTTGTAGCAGTGGTACTCATGGGTTTTGTTTCGGCTGGCTCCTGGGTTGTCTGTGTTTGCTGGAAGCTATTGGAATATTGTCTTGCCAAATGGTGCAGTGGTATGGTTGGGCCTGGCTGAGTCAAAATGTAGAGAATCACATGGGTTTTTGTTTATCAACTAAGATAGAAATATTTTTTACATCGTGTAAAACCTGTTATTGAAGTGATCATTATTTTGCCTGACAGCATTTTGTATTTTTGTTGTTCTATGATAATATTCTTTCATCTGGCTGCTATTCTTGTTAGTGAACCAACTCTGCATCGATGGGTACTTTTGGCATTTGACCACACGCTTATGGGTTTCGGGTCTTTCTACGCAGAACCTGAAAGAGGGAAAACCATTTGGATTTTCCAGCTGTGCTATACATCTCCCATGTGTTTGATGGGATCTTTGTTTTCATTTTTAAGCTAGCTTTAACAACAGATGCAGCCACTAACTTACCAAAGGCCACGAGTTCTTAATCTTTCTTTTCATGTCTTATATACATCTATTATAAGTTTATCGGATAACCTATATAATTCATATAGGAGCACCCCATTAAAGGTACTGATTTCTATTTCTCTATATGCAAGCAATTCACCTTATATAGGAACTCAACACATCACACGTCACGTCACCATCCATTAGAACTATATATTTATGACTTTCATCTATTTTATGTGACTAATAGCATTCATGTACATAATTTATTAGCCTTTGCGAGTATTTATGACTTTCATCTAATTTATGTGACTAATAGCATTCATGTACATAATTTATTAGTCTTTGCGAGGATTGTACTACAAATTTTCAGTATAAATACATGAAGGATCAATCATTTAATAGTCGTTCTCTCTTAACAAAACGAAACATGTTTTCATGTATATAATATCTTTGCAAAAAACTATTTTTTTACGGGAACAGTAGGGGAGGTCCCTACCCCTATTTTTTTTATATATATATGAAAAAACTATTACCATGCAATCACCTTATTGTCTCTACTTTCAATTTTTTTTCCAAATATTGTTGCAATGCAATCATCTTAGTATTTTTATTGTCAAATTTCACAAAAAACCCCGCAACAACGCGCGAGATATCACCTAGTATGAACAACATATGAGGACCCGTGTATAAGTGTAGTATGAACAACATATGAGGTGCTAGGGAGTTTATTTTTCCCCTTCTTTCTCCTCATTTCCTTCTTCTCTTCATCCATGCGGCCATGCCTGAGTCTGAATCTGACAGTTACCCTAGCAGCTCTGAAATAGAAAGCGAAAATGCAAATTTGATTGTGTCATCACGAAACTACATCTTTAATGAATATGTTACAGATCTACTTGGTTACTTGTATAGCATAACTCTCATATTGAACAATGTAACGCACAAATACTCTCTTGTTCTCTTTTAGTAAGACTAGCAAATAAGCCCGTGTGTTGTACGGGTGAAAGTTATGTACATATATTATCACACAATATCACTAAATACTACTCCCTCCGTCCTAAAATAATGCAATTTTAGGATTTGAATTTGTCCCAAAAAGAATGTAACTTTGACTATCCAACTGCAAAGGACGAGAGACTAGAAATTTCTCACACAAAAGATAAGTCAATGCCTAAATCTTTCTCATAAAAGACAAATGGTAATCTGGTCATTTTACATCTCACATTGATTTGTGTGCTCGTCTTAAAATTGTTTTTATTTTGGGGCAGAGGGAGTACTTATAAAATGTGATACTCATAAATATTAATATTAATCTTTTTTTTACATCCAGTTAAACTTAAAAACTTGTTAACTTCTCAAAATGCGAGATGCACACTTATTTGGGAGAGGTAGTATATTTTGCGCTAAATGTAGTTGTTATGTAAGTGTCATATGGGTTTAAAATTTTTAAATGTAAATGAAAAGACTAAGTTTTTTTAGGGGTAATGGGGAATATGGGAAGATACCTATAGAGAGGGTCGTGGGATATGGGCTTTCACAGTAATAATTTGTTTAGCGTTAACCTTTAACTTTAGATTGTTTCTATTTTTTAAGATATGCTAGACATATACATAAGATTAAGCAAAACTAATTTTTCTTGGTAACCCTAAAATATAACTTAGATTCCATGGAAAAAGGTGATTTTTTTAGAATCATGGAATAAGATTTCTAAATCTGAAAATTTCTCTTTTGATAGTCTTCCTCCAATCCAATTGTCTATCCGCTTAATCAATGTCTCGGAATTTAGATGACCTTTCATTCTTCCACGTGAGATTAGCTATGTAGGCATCAAGAAGTTTAAATCTTAATGAATAGCTTTATTTACAAGAAATAGGATTATTTTTCCTTGATCATTGCACCCATGTGATTTTTAAAACTAACAAAAGAGAATTGAGGGAGTATAAGATTTAGTGTGCTAGCTACTGGTAAAAATAAGTACGGATTTTAGCTAGCTCAAATCAGGTTCTGTTTAGTTCCGAGATCAAAAACTTTACACCCACAACATCAGATATTTGGACACTAATTAAGAGTATTAAACATAAACTAATTGCACAAACGGAGTGTAAATCACGAGATGAATCTTTTAAGCATAATTAGGTCATGATCAGACCATGTAGCACTAGAGTGACAAATTAATTACACTTGAAAAAATTGTCTTGTTATTTACATGCGAATTCTGAAGTTAGTTTTTTTATTAGTACCTGAAACAAGGTAGAATTCTGAAGTTAGTTTTTTTATTAGTACCTGAAACAAGGTAGGCTGACCCAAATAAAGCAAAATATGTGGTTACCAATTACCAACACATACAACTCGAGGCCCGTGGTACTATCCTAAATTGTTGATTGTTTTAGTATTTCTGAACCTACAATTTGGATACGTGTCAGGGAAAATAGTTGTTTTTTTGGAATAAATGTTGTTTGTACTGGAAACTCATACGTATAACATCTCAGTGTGTCCGCAGTTTTGTAGGCTCAGGAAATTTTTATAAGACCTCAGAAGAAAAAGAAATTGTTATCCTCCACTCGTGTTCAGTCCTTGGTTCTTATGGCGTCGCCTAGTCGTCGCCTAGGCGTCGACTAGGCGTCGGGGCGGTTTCTGAACCGTGGCGTCCCGTCCGCCACGACCTAGCTGCGTATGGCGTCGACTCAGGCAAAAATGACGTCGCCTAATCGGTCAATGGACGCCGCGGGAGCGAAAAATCGGCGGCGGAGGTAGAGATGGGCGCCGGCGGGGGCAGGAACGGGCGGCAGAGGAGTAGAAGGCAGGGGACAGCCGCCGCGGAGGAGGCAGGGGACGGCAGTCGCCGCGGAGGAGGAGGCAGGGGACGGCCGCGCGGAGGAGGAGGTAGGGGACGTGCGCCGGCGGAGGAGGCAGGGGACGTGCGCCGGCAGAGGAGGAAGCAGGGAACGTCCGCCAGGGAGAAGTGCGCCGGCTTCAAGCGGCAGCGGAGGAAGAATGGATGGATGTGAAGCTGATAGGATAGGGTTGGTAGGATGGGCTTTGCTGGGCCTACGTGTCTAACTATTGGCCCACTGCCTAATAAAAGGAAGGCATAGAGAGGAGGTCGGGTCACGAGGAGCCGAGGAGGGCTCTACTCATCGCCGCCGCCAATCGAGCTCGTCCCGCGCCTCGCCGATCTGCTCCGCCGCCGGTCGGCCTCGCCCAGCGCCTCCCCGATCTGCTACCACTGCTGGTCGGGCAAGCCTTGGGCCTCCCCGATCTGCTCCCGCCGCCAGTCGACCTCGCCCCCCACCTCCCTCTGTTTTTCTCTCTTCTGCTCCAGGCTTCCTTCCCTCCTCCGTCTCCTCTCCAGGTATGTGTATGGCGTCGCCTCGCCACACGCCATACACGCCTAGGCGTCTCGAAGGTGGTGGGTCGCCACGCCTCGCCTTACCGCCATAAGAACCATGGTTCAGTCAGCCAAACCCTGGACAAACAGCGGCCAAGATCCAAAGGGCATCGAACCAACATGGCACAGGAACCAGTGCGCTCAATTTCAAATCAAAGTCCATTTACAAATCTTCTAACGCGTCATCTTTTGGATTGTATGAACCGGCACCAAAACATATGAAGTGGAACTCAAAGCATGATCAGTAGGGGAGCGGCCCTCGCAGCTTGTTAGCGACGTGCAGCAGGTGGTCAATGTTTGTGGGCGGGTAGCTCTGGAGGAGCTTGAGGTTCGCGGTAAAATCACCTGCCAAGAGCCGCCTCCGGACGAGGATCAGCATTGCGCAGCAGACCCGTAACAAGGTAGCCTGCATCCAGAGCAAGAGAATAATAGTTTAGTCTACCGTGTTTCGAAATGCACCGTGCATATGTAACTGGAGATGCTAGTTCCCTGACCTGAGGTCCCTCTGGGTCGCCTAGTAGAGCGTCCCACAGGTGGAGGCAGTCATGGAACTTGAATTCCTGTGTTAACAGCAAGGTGATCCATCTGAATGCATAGAACTGGGGATTAACCTGGAACGCAGGGACACCCTTTAGTCTGGGAACAGATGTATATTTACCCACATGCTTGATCATGATAGAAGGGTTCTTCAGGATTCAAATACCTACCTTGGTTACGACCTCTAAATGCCGCCAGAGCTCCTCGTCATGCCTTTTCAGAAGCTGTGACAGCCTAGTGATTGTGGAGCGTATACCAACCATACTGTTGTCAAGTTGCTTGCAAAAGTTATCTCGGAACCCGCTAAGCAGCTCAACAAAACAGAAAAACGCATCTGCCTCTGCAGAAGCCTGTTCACAAGTAAAAGTAAGGTGCATCTGGCCATCAGCCTGTTATACTTATGCATAATGTCATACAACGTGCAAGGTCAATGCTATGAGTCATAGGCATCAACTGAAACTATTTTTGCCTTGACATGTTTCAGAAGCTGAATAAACATTTGGAGGTAGTTTTGTTATATTTCAGAAAATTGAATTTAAGGAAACAATGTCTAGCCCATTATGGGAGCTTAAGGCCAGAAAATATCACAACATATTAAGTGTCATCAACGATTGTTTCATCAGCATAATCATCAGAAAGCATGAACACATTTTCTTGTTTCTATGTGTAAGTACGCAGTGACATAAGAGGACACTCACAGCATGGCTTTCATTTGGATCATTCTTGAAAACATAGTAGAGAGGTGCCAAAACCTCATTCATTCCTTGTACATATCTTATACCCGGATTTAATTTTGCAAAGATGGTAAGTATACGCTTCAGTGACTCCTGAAAGCAGAGCACTTCACAATGGGAATAGAAAACAACGAAAATTACAACGAAAAGGTGATCTCATGTCAGAGGATACACCTACCTGATTAGACAAGGAATCTGTAGAGTCCCCATTGAAAAATTCCATCTCAGGATGAGTACGCTTAACATCTCTATCAATCTGCTCTACGATTTCAGATTCCTGAAGTATTCAATAGTAACTGTTTTTAGTTCAATTGCAGATATTCACAACAGAACTTGACTAACAGTACAAACAAATGGAGGTCATTCAATACTGAACAGCAAAACAGTAGCAATGTATACTAAGGAAAACAGGTAGCAATTACAGATGTACTCTACTATTAAGTTCATGAGGATTTAAATTTTCAAGTCCAGAGTTAAAACTAAGTTAGGCTGTTCTAATGGAAGATAGGTTCAGCTAGGCATATTTTAGAAAGGTGTAGAATAAAGTTAAAAAAAAGTTAGAGTAGTCATGAAGTTGGTTCACATTGCAAGAAAACAAAATTTGATATATTCTGAACATTATGGGCATATGAGCACATGACAGAAATAGTTTGGTGATCCCATGAGCCATTGCTATATTGAACAATACTAATGATGGTACTTCAGAGTCCACACTCCACAGTTTGGTGATCCCATGAGCCATTGCTATATTGAACAATACAAATGATCGTACTTCAGAGTACACACTACAGAGTGTAACATGTAATACAAATTTGGAAGCACGCACCAGCATGTATTAGTTTCCATACCTGGAAGTATTGGTTCCAAACACTAGTTTTCCCAAGGCTTAAAGGATGCTCATCTCGAACAATCTCTGCCCTTGGCAGCACACCAGTTCCTTCAGCATTATGGTCCTCCCTTTTGGAAACAGTCATTTCCTCCATTCTTCGAGTAACTTCGGACTGAGGACAACAAAAATGAATTATTACACAGGTGGTTCAATGGAGCAAAACAAAATAGATAAATAAAAAAACTCCAGCACGGCTTGATTTGTCTAACATGCAAAACTGTAATATTTTACTACTCATGCCAATAACTGAGACAGGTCGTTCGTTATACAAATTATATAGGTACCAATTTGCAAATCACAATAGTAAACAACTTGGGAGACTATACACATGAAGAACTTACAGGGTTAACCAGAAGCTCATCTTTGAAAGCACTGTACTGGGACCGCTTTTTCTCCAGTTCATAAGGCCATAGAGCATGGTCAGTGGGCAAGTATCCCAAGAGAAGCTGCTAACTATCAAAAAAGTCAAATAAATTTGTAGTGTACAGAGCAATAGGAAAATTTGTAAAGACCATAACGAGCCACCACAAAAAATTGTATATTGATATCTAGTTTCGCTAAACACTGTTTGCAATTTCTTTTAAGTTTGAATCCAATTACATAACATAAATTTTGCATCACCGAAGTCAGCCATAATGGCACAGATCAGAAGTAATACATGCAATGGAATATAACAGCAAATTGACAAGGAACTCTGGGTACCCATCTATTTCTGAATAATGTCGATAATCCTGAGAACATTGGGTTCAAATAGACATCGTAGACACAGAAGGAATATGTTATATTCTCAGTATCACTTAGGTGCTAAAAGTATCCAATTAGAATTTTAGTTTCTACTCTATCCTTCATCAGGGTGTTGACTGTACATCAGATGAAAAAGAAATGCACACAACTTGCTCCAAACCAGGGTGCAGATCATTTCTTCAGTAATCCTAAGCATAGAAAATAGGCAGGGTGTCTGTAATCGGCATTCATGTGCAATATGAACCTTCAAAAGGGTAACAGAGAAAAATTGCCAAACTACTCCCTATCCAGTACGGACTGAGCTGAATCAAAGCATGCAGGACCATTCTAGAATCAACATCAACAACCTACCAGTACAGGATGATCAACAGGATCCGCAACATATGCAATGCCATTTCTCTATGTGGCTGCGTGAGTGATACCACATGCAGTTATACAGTGAACAAGAGCATAAAGGGGATCTCCGGACCTTCCAGACGACGGGCCGCAAACCGGCGGCGTTGGGAACGCCCTGGCACGCGAGCCTCCGCAGCTCCGCCAGATCCACCACCTTCCTCTCCAGCTGCAGCGATCGATCGAGGGGCGAGACGCAAAGAGCACGAACAAGCGAGGTGAGCACGAAGCCACAAACCGCACCCCAACTCAACAAGCAGTAAGAATCCGATCCCGATCGCCGAGAGCGCGAGCACTCACCGCGACTTTGAACTCCACGACGAGGTGGGCCCGCGACGGGCCGGCCGCGCCCACGCCTTCGCCGTCGCCGTCGTCGTCTGAGCCGTGGGCGCGGGGAGCGTTCGGAGGAGGCGTGGGGACCGGATCCCGGGGCGGCTGGGGAGGGGGCAGGGGGGACGGCGGCGGCGGCTGGGGCGGGGAGGGCGCCGCGCGGGGAGGGGAGCGGCTGCGCGGTGCCGGGGGAGGCGCGGACCAGACCGGGCTGTTGAGCCAGTCCGGCACGGATTTGCGCCTAGGCGTGGCGCCGTCGGCCATGGCGGTGCTAGCTGGCGGGGTTTAGGAGTGGGGACTCTTAACCAGATGGGCGAAGTAGGGGGCGGTGACGGCCGATCCGTGTGGGGATATGCGGCGAGGGAGGGTCGCCGGAGGACGACGAGCACCTGACGGCGCGGGTCCGAAGCCTGTTTTTTATCTGTTCATCACTCGTCACATCGTTTTGCCTACCGAATCGCTGATTTCCAAAGTCACATTTTCTCTCAGTCTAATATAGTAGTAATTTTTTCCTATTTCAACACTATTTATACAAGTAATTTTCGAAAGTAAATGAGAAGTTTCAGACGTTCAGTACTCCTTCCGTCCTGCTTTATAAAGTCAGTCTCAGTGCATGATTTCATCGCACTATTACTAAGACCACCATGTCATCTTTCAAAGTGAATGAAACTCTCACTCTCAGTGCACAGTTTCATTGTACAATTTCATAGACAACTTGTAGCATTTAATTTTTACATGAAGTTAACGATCATATGTGTCATGTGATGAAACTATAATAAATCTCATTTGTAAAAAAATGTATGGATAAGCGTGTAAAGCCAACCAAATGCTTCATTGATGTTATGTGTGTAGGAAAACTATACAAGGGTCACGGTTTCAAATCACTATTATTATTAGAGGTAATATAGACATTTCCCACAATTACTATTGTGTCTAAAATTCATCAAAATGAAACTTTTTGAGAGACGGAGGGAGTATTTGACGGATTTTTTTTAATTTTAACCTTTTTTAAAATTATTTTTAAAATTAACCCCTGGAGAATATCTTTTGCACCAGGTGACCCCTTTGGCCGCGCCTGCCGGCGTGGCGCGGCAGGTAGCCTTTGCCGCGCCACTTGCAGCGGCGCGGCAGCTGTGCCACGCTGGCGAGGCGCAGCACGCGGGGGAACGTGGGCCCGGGGCTGCCGCGCCTGGCGCGGCAGCGCTGGCACTTCAGTTGCGCGGCCACCTCCCTTTCTTCTCCTTCTCCCTTTCTTCCTCCTGGCCGAGCCCGACCTCATCCGCCGGTCTACCCGCCGCCGCCGGCCGCCACACCCCCAAACCCGTCGATTTGGGGTGGGGATAGTGTGGGAAATCGATCCCCGTATCCTTGGGAAGGTATTGCCCTTATTTAATCTTAGTTTTACCGCTTAATTTGGTAGGATTTTGCATGTATAGGTGAGCTAGGGTTTGCCAATAATTTGAAAATGTGATGTGTTAGATGTTGGATGAGTTTAAAGTGATGCTTTAGGTAGTCGCAGTAGTAATTTTGCCGTCGATTGTTACGTTGAAAATACGTTGCATTACTAGATGCTTTAGTGTAGGTTTGATTTTTAATATTGTTTATGTTACATATGTTGTTGCACCATATTTGAAATTGTTCATTTCAATAATATTTGTTGCAGGATTAGTAGACATGAGCCACCAAAACCCACGTTATTGTGCCATTTTTAGGGGTAAAGGAAGGTTTCCCGAAGAGTGGGATGAAGGCGCTCCTGTGCCTCGAGCTCTCCCTGTACCCAATTGTTTATGTGGTGTGCCAGCTTATGTGAAACAGTCTAGATGTGCTAGTACTGCTTGTAGAGTCTTCTACTGTTGTTGGATTAGGGAAGCACCACCCCCGACAGCTTCTTGTTATTTCTTGCAGTGGATAGATGGGCCGGACAAGTTTGATCCTAGGATACGTCTCTTCCTGTATGCGAGTCATGTCTTGAAGCCATATGATGAGTTTCAACGATGGGTTCCTCCTCCACCGAATCCTCCACCGATGACCTATGAGGAGAAGCAGTTGGCCGCCATTGGCGAGTTAACAACCCTCCATTGTGTGATTGTGGAGTGCGTGCGTATCTTCAACGGCCAAACATTAAGGTCTCAAATAAGTTTACACCATTCTTTCGTTGCTCCCTAAAGACTCTTGTAAGTATATATCATATCGTTCTTATCATTTGAGTTTTATAAATGTGCATGACTCATTATTAGTAATGGTTGTTGTGCAATTCAGAGTGGGTGGCCTAGGTGTGACTTCAATGAATACATACATGGACCAAGATCGGAGTGGCCAACCGAAGCTGAAGTGAAAGAGTTCGAGTCCGGGACGAAGCCCTGGCCTTGCCTGAGCTATCCACCTTCACGGTGCAAGTGCGGCATAGTAGCCACGGAAGGTGTTGTGCCATCTGAGCTAGGTTTTGGAATGTTTTGTGGCAATGCATATGGAGACTATTGGGTGAGCATGCTGTGGTCTCCTTTTTTGCTTTTGTTAGCACGATTGTTGTTGTCTTAATTATGATTTCATTATGTATGATACGACCTTCTTTTTTCAGGAGGGAAGGACTTGTGATTGGGAGCAATTTCTTGGTCGTCGTGAGTTAATGTTAGAGTTGGGACGCACTTCTGAACCTGGGAGGAGGTTTCAAACTGAAACTATTAGAAACAAGATAAGAGCAAAATATGGTGTGCCCTTACCGGAAGAGGAGGATCTAAGTGGTCCGATTTGTGATGAGATGGTTCGTGAAACTGGAGTGCAGCTGGAATTTGTAGTTGGTTACACCAACTACGAGAAGGTTGTGGCATATTGGCGTTGTAACGGGGAGAAGTTCTTAGAACGGGGGATACGTCCGTTGACTGCAGACGAGAAGAGTGAGAAGAGGAGGAAAAAGGAAGAGGAGTGGAAGGCATTGACGGAGAGGTCCAGGGATAGGTCGAGGGATGAAGCGGCAAGAAAGGCACAGGCCGACAGAAAAGGTAAGAGGATTGTGGGAGGATGATGAATGGTCCTCAAGTGTCAATTGCATGTGTTGTAGTGGACTATTTTTTAATGAACAAGTGTGTTTGGTTGTGTTGTATTAAGTGAACACTTTGTTATGTGATGTAGTTCTGAATGAGTTTTTATTCACAAAATTGGAGAAGCACAAAAAACTCAATTATAGTTGGAAAGTACAAAGGAGGACGAGTAGGAAATTATAATACAAAGAAATTATAATAATCGAGTAGGAGATTAGAAAAATAGGAAATTGAGGAATATTAGTTCCATTATTACAACACAATCACAATAGGATCTAGTTCTTATAGAATAATATTACAGTACCATGATGCAAACGAAATAGTAGTTCAAATATTACAACACCACATGATCAAAGACTACAACATCATACAAAGTGTCAGTATTTAGCCATCCTTGTGATGTGACGATGAAGGTTTAGCTTTCTTGGTAGCTTTTTTAGTTGGTGGATTAGCAACACACGGGTCTGCTTATGGACCATAAAGACCACCCGGAGCATAAAGACCACCATAAGGAGGTTCCTCTCCTCTTGCAATGGCATCTGCAGTTTTTCGTTGCAAATAATGATGCATGTCTGGTGGAGCATAAAGAGCATTCCAAGGAGGTTCCTCTCCTCTTGCAATGGCATCTGCAGTTTTTCCTTGCATATATCGAAGCATGCCTCTTTCTAACGTGCTCATTTTCTTCAGATCAGGTGTTGTATTTGTGTTTTTCCCCTTCGGATAACCACCACCATTACCATCCTCCCCCCCTCCGGCAGCAGCAGTAGACATCTCTAGTTATTGTTACAAAAAATCAACTTGACAAACAAAAATGATATCATGCATACGTTCTTACACAACATAATGATTCTAAATTAAATAAACTAAGTAAACTCCATTTAAAAAAGTAATTTTGAAATTGAAAATTATTTTCTAAAATCCCAAACTAATGACACTATTGTAAACTAGTTAAACTAATTACATTAAATTAATAAAGAGAGGAAACTTACCTAAGAGGGAAGATGAGCCCGTGGGGAGAGGGAGGAGGCGGCAGGGTGGGGCGGTACTTATGTAGGCGCGGTAGGGTGTAGGGTGTGTTTTCTCAGACTCACATCACATGTAGTAGGGTAGGGGGTAGGGTGTGTTTTCTCCCACGGATCGAATGGCCCACCACCTCTTCTCTTTCCCTATATATGTCACCCTTCAGTTAACCATTGTTGTTCACAATAACCAGCAATGGATCCCTTGTCAGGTGAGGATAGTTCTCTCAGTTCAGACTTGTGGACAGAACAGGACCCCGAGTGTAAGGAGTACTTCCCACCAAGAGAGAAGAGTTATTTCCGATCTTTGCGTGATGTTAGACCGTACGATTCGAAGAAACCAGTGAAGTGGCCAAGATGCATGCACAATGAGTTGTGTGTAATGCAAGTTTATGAGGGAGTTGGACTTTACTACTCCGGTCGTCGCTTTTGGCACTGTCCACGTGCGTGGGTAAGAAACACTACCACGAGTTTTTCCATCAGTTTATTTTGATAAGTAACATACTATTGGTATTTGTAGTACTCGTATGACCCTAACAACTGCGGTTTCGCGGCATGGGTCGATCCGCCAGCTATTCATCCATATGAAGAGTACATCACGTACCTAGAAGGACGCATCGAGAAGCTGAAGCATGAGCTCGCGGAGGCACTGACTCCTCCCGATCCACCATCTAGCGACGACGCGCTATGCACCTGCAGATGTCACAGGAAGAACACTCCACCGTCAAGTCCATCCCCACCACCTTCACCCCCATTTGGGAACTACTACATGCCTTCCCAGGAATCCAGTGGTTTTGGCTCTATGTTATCCGGACAGTTCTCGTACCAGTAGATTATTAGTGTTGTAATTCTTTTGTAAACTTCCCTATGACATGCTAGTACTCGCAAATGGCACATGTTTACGTAGGTTATTAGCGGCGCTATTTGCAACTTTGTGTTTCTTATGTACCTGTGCTACAACATTTGAATTGACAACCCCCTCGTGAAACCCTAGCCTGCTTGGAATCCCTAACCTATTGAGTGAGAGACACGATATGTCATGTACCTGTGCTTTAACATTTGAATTGACAACACCCTGAAAAAAGCCTTTGCAGTCATGAAACACTAGCCTACTTGGAATCCCTAGCCTTTTCAGTGAGCCAACATGTCATGTACAGCATTTGATTTGACAACACCCTGAAAAAAGCCTATGCACTCATGAAACCCTAGGGTCCTTGGAATCCCTAGCCTTTTCAGTGAGGCATCATTTCAACTGCAAAAACTGAAAAGTCTATGGAAGTACGAATTGTTTTGTCAACACTGTCGCCATTGCTATTTCATTAGACATTTCCCTTACATAACAAGTTTGCAGTGGCATGCATGGCACATGTGCCATAACTAAACCTACCATGCCTTAGGGAATTTAAACCACACAAGTTTGCACTGGCATGCATGGCACATGTGCCAATACTAATCCTAGCATGCCTTAGGGAATTTAAATCACACAAGTTTGCAGTGGCATGCATGGCACATGTGCCAATACTAATCCTAACACGCCTTAGGAAATTTAAATCACACAAGCAATGGCACATGCTATACATAACAACAATCATGCACCACTGATGAAGTCATCGCTCCACTTCTCGAAGTCGTCAAATTCCTTCTTCAAATGAGCTTCAGTGCTGGGGTCTCCATCGATTTTCTTCCCCCTTGCCAAAAGCGCGGCATCTGGACCACTGATGAAGTCGTCGATCCACTGCTCGAAGTGGCACGCCCTCGTCACCTTTGGAGCAACAGATCTACTGCTTCCCTACAATATAGGCCACGTAAATACAAAGTCAGAACTCAACACCACGAAGTCGCTAGAATGCTACGTAACGATATCACTTACTGCCAATGCCGCAAGCTCCTTTTTAGCTTGATCGATGTTTTGACAGCACCAGAAACGCCTGCCATACGTTTCATCTTCACGGGAGACCTTGCATCCCGCATTCATGCCACAATGGCACTCTGGGGGGATCTCGTCCTTTGGGCGGATATTCAAACTGAGTATGGATCTATTGGGATCATTTGGGTACGCCCCCTCCACTGCTTTCATGGCCCTCCTCACGTCCATGAACCCTCTTGCCATCTCGGATTTGGGGGTTCTTTTGGCTACCAACACTCTCAAACGATTGGAGGAATGGAGGTGAGGTAGGAGTGGAGGTTTCCTGTGAGGAATGGAGGTGAGGTATGAGTGGAGGCTAGCAACCTCCTATATATAGGGGAAGTAAGGTTGCCCTTTGCCGCGCCACCACCAATGGCGCGGCAACACAACACTGCCGCGCCAGCCTCCATGGTGCGGTAAGAGTGCCCTGCCGCACCTAACGTGTAGACCTTTCAGTATGACCCCCCGGCAAAAGTTCATTTCGAATGTGTGGCGCGGCAAGTTGAGGCTGCCGCGCCATGCGCGACGACACGATAGCGACCGGCCTGCTTACGTCACGTCGACCCCTGACGTGGTGGGGCCCGTTTGCCGTGCCAAACTGCCTGGCGCGGGAGGGCAATGTTGCCGCGCCACACGGCCTGGCGCGGCAAGGACGAGCTACCGCGCCAACTGTGCAAAGCCACCAGTACGCTTCCACGGCAAAATTTCCTTTGCCACTTGCCCGGCGCGGCAGCGCGTTCCTGCCGCGCCAGGTGCGGTGGCGCGGCAAGCCTGGTACTGCCGCGCCAAGCCGTATGGCGCGGCAAACCTGGGTAAAGATCCCTCCATGCACCCATGTTTCCCAGGTCTGTCGCGCCACAGCTGCTGGCGCGGCAGGAGCAAGTTGCCGCGCTGTCGCGCATGGCGTGGCAAGCCTAATGCCTGAGACAGCAATTATTTTCTTCAGGTTTCTGTTGCCCTCTTGTCTCGACGCACCTGCACAAAACAGCAGACAAGCTGCACTCATCCAAAAGCCAATATGGCCACAATTGCCATGCATCAAACATAGGCAATTCCGACACACAAACATCAAACATAATTCCATACATAGTGCATAGATTCAAACATTGTCCGACACACAAACATCACATAAAGTCCATAACTTCAACATCCTAATCCCAACACATGCATAGGCAATTCCGACATAGTTCGACACACACGAAGTTCATAGAAAGTCCATAAGTTCAACGACGGCGGCGGATTTGGTCCTCGGGGCTGAAAATTTGTTTAGGTCGACGATTCCTCCCCGGTTCTGTGTCCAAGACGTTGGGGCTGCCAATGTCTGCGGGCCCACGGGGACGACGCCCGCGGGCTTTCTTCGCAGGAGGTGGACAGGGCTGCAAATTTTGGACATAACACTACAAAATGCAAGGTAGTAACAATTGACGACTTAGAAGGAAATGTGATTAGATTCATTACCTGACTCGACTCTCCTTGTGTCTGAGTAGCACGTGGGGCATCAAACAGGGCGTCCATCGGAATCTCTGACTGGTACGTGGGGTCTCCATGCTCACTAGCACCTGCATCTGAGGAGGAGGAGTCTCCATCGTCCTCATCACTTGGCTGAGGGGTGGCGATTGCCTTGCCACGACCACGGCTGCCACTAGCAACAACACGACCTGCAGATGCCGACGCGGTGCGAGCGCTGCTGCGAGATGGGGTCCGTGTGGAGCTTCTAGCCCCGTGGTGGACTGGAGTACGGCGGGATCCTAAAGAAGTGCCCTAACCATTGCCGCCGTGGGCAACATCTGGGGCCGCCATGCAGTTCAACTTCATTGCCATACGCCTGCAGCTTCTCCGGACCCTCTGCACCATGCATTTGGTACAAATTAAGTACATATTCAATATATGTTCACTATGGGTATACTGAAGCATTAAATTTTTGAAAACTAAGACTACCTCTGCAAAGTTGCGTAGGGCTCCACCTTCGGATGCACTTGCATGTTCCATGGCCACTCCGGCCTCATTGGCAAGCCTTGCAAGTTGTTGTCCCTACAAAAAAAATCTTGTTACACCTACAAATTTTTAGAAACCGGAGTGATCAAACAACATTGTCGTGGGATAAAATTACCAAGTAGTCGTGCAAAGGTGCTCGCTCTGGCTGTGTTCCCACACATGTCAGGGTGTCGTACTCATCCGCTATGTCATCGTCGGAGTCTGAGGGGGCATCTTCAATGTGCTCGTCCGTCAAAGCTGGCTTGATCCTTGTTCTTGTAGAGGTATGGTACTACCTCAGGTACTCCCTGTGTGGTCCAGCACGCCAAGCAGGGCCATCTTGAGGATCCATCCTCTGGCGATTGTTCCAAAGGTCCAAGTACTTAGCATGCTTCACCGTCCAATCATTCTCCTTGTATCTTTTTTGCCTGTTAACCCTGAAATACCAAAATTGGTTGTCACAATATTTACAAACCAACTTATGGCAACTGAGAATAATGAAAAATGCATCGAGTTGATTTCTTACTTGTGCAAGGTTGGAACGGTGGATACAAGCTCTGGAGGCGACGGCTGTACCCTCCCAAACTGGCGTAGCACCCTGTTTGGCAAATGTCACTCAACAACATAGTAGATGATGAGTGGCACCGTTGACCTCCACAGAAGTCTGTCTCTAAAACACATGGGTGAGAACTGGACGTGTTGAGGAAAGTCGCGGCAGTACGGTAGCCACTCCACCTACAAAAATACTGCATGCTTAGAGAATATGTGATGAATCATAATTTTGAAATTGAACACGAACTGGTGGATATGGGTTTTTACTTGTGCCTGAGTAAGACAATCCAACTCGTTTGTGCAGAACTTGTACCTCCTCCCCGGAGGACCACGTACCACTGTCGTTGTCTTCCACACAAATCCAAATGTGGGTCGAGAATCCTGCCGATTTCATGCCTGCAAAAAATTACCAAAATGTGAAACATGAATAAATGATGAATATAATGTAATTGAAGTCTGCATGAATAAAGAACAAAAGATTTGTATGTACCTCAACAGGCCCACGGTGTGGTCGGTCTACTGGAATACGCTCCCAAATCCAAATCTGCAGGAGGTAAGTGCATCCACCAAGGTTCGCGTCCTGTCCACTCCGCCTACAGACATCACATAGTTGTCTATACAGCCATGCCAGAACTGCCAAACCCCAACTGTAGCCACGGATATTGTCCCAATCCTGACCCAAAAGTGGCAGAACCATCCAAGACACAGTGTTTCCCGCAGCATCTGGTAGCAAGAACGTGGCCACAAAGTGCCACAGCCAAACACGTGCGTGCCTCTCTACAACAGCCTCAGCAGCTCCCTGGGGGCATACGGTGAAGTGCTACCTCAACCAAACTATGTTGACGCCAGAGGTCTTCTTCGACGCATCCCCCTCATCAGCATCTGGTGGTCTCACCCCAATGTGTAACTCCACCATGTCACGCCAACCAGCACTCTGAATGATCCCACTCACTGGCAGCCCCTCAAGTGGAAGACCAAGGATCATGGTTGTATCCTGCATGCCGACTGTCATCTCCCCGCAAGGTAGGTGGAAAGAGTGGGTCTCCGGACGCCATCGATCCACCAAGGCCGACAACAACGGGCCGTCCATCATAGGCAGCCCACGAACCACCACGAGAGCAATGTCCAAAAAACCCGCTCTAGCCAAGTACGGGGTGTATCTCTCGTCCCAAGGAAGTGGAAAGTGCTCTCGCACCCTCAACGGCTTCAAATCCTGAAAAAAAATAAAATTCAATAATTCCAACATTAGCAATGTGTAGTAAAAAAAAAGAACCTGAACATTGTAAAGGAAATGATGAAGATTATGTAAATACCTCGTGGAGGTCGGCGAGAAGGTGTGCACGATGGCTGCCATCATATGCAGCCTCAAGGAGCGGGTACACTGGGTGCGCCATCCTGAAAAAAAATTAAATGTAGTTAGTAACAATGATAAATAAATTGAAGCTAAGTATATAGAAATAGAAACAATGGACAATGTAAAAATATATTGGTTGCATACAAAATTTCATAATTTTTTTCCTACTAACATACTACCTCGACAGCTACCCTCGAGTTGGAAGCACCCTTCCTTGTATTTGTCCCCGTTGATTTTGTGGACTTCGATTTCTTACCCTTTGATTTTTTTTCTGACACTTGCAGTTTTTAATTTCATTGTGACATTTTGAGCAAAGATACTCCATCTTGTCCGCATCAGCTTCAAAATCACTGAAGTCATAATCAGCGGCAAGCCTTCCTTGGCACGCGTCCATGTCCCCTTTCAAACACTTCTTTTACCTCCTGCCCTTTTTCATTTTCTTCAAAGATGGCAGTGGCACGTACTCTGGGCCATCGTATTCAGGCCATTGTGACGGATCAAGGTACGGCTCAAAGTGGATTCCCAAATCTTAATGGTGTGTTCTCTAAAGAACAAAGGAGACATGTACATGGCATTGTCATAGTCTAGACCTCTAGCATTGCAAGCTGTCATCAAGTGAGAACAAGGAAGATGCAACAATTGAGGACCGTTACAGGTGCAAGTACCGGCCCGGAGGTCCACTCTATAGTGTCGACCGCCATGAATCTCCCCTCCAACATTAGTAGTAGCGGAACCTCGAATAGAATAAATCATTCTATCTGGACCGTATGGTTGTGGAAATTGGTTCACGGATCTTAAAGCAGCTTCATACATTTTCTCATCTGCAAAGGATCCTATTTTACCCCCGTTATCCAACAAATCACGTGCCTTCCGCCATCTGTCCACAAAATAAGCGTTGCATTTTTCAAATGAGTATTCAATAATCCCCGAGACGGGTCTACTTCTTATTCCTTTAAATACGCTGTTCACACTTTCAGAATAGTTTGTTGTCATGATACCCCAACGCATACCCCCCTCATCATACGCTTGGGCCCATTTGTCCTTATCCTCCATTTCATACTCCAACCAATCTTTAGCTTTCTCGTTCAAGTCCTTAAGTAAGTCTTTGTGCAGTTCCTTAAATTTGTCCTCCGTATGTACTGAGCATAGTAACTTCAACTTTCCTATTACCTCATTGTTCCTTTGACGATGCCACATGTTGGCGGCAAAGTGCCTCATGCACCACCTATGAACAAGTGGTGGATACCCATCCATGTGGTCGCTCGCACATTTTATGAGGCCATGGTGGCGATCTGAGATCATACATACCTGTCGCGTTCGACCAAGTATGTTAATGCGAACGAGCCTCATGAACCATGACCAACTGTCGTCATTCTCACTCTCGACCAAGGCAAAAGCTAAAGGCACAAGTTGTTGTTCAGGATCTACAGCAACTGCCATCATGAGTGTACCTCTGTACTTGCCGATCAAGAAGGTTCCGTCTACAAGTATCACCGGACGACAGTGTTGGAAAGCCACTTCACATTGTGGAAAGCACCAAAAAACACGTAGAAGGACGGGCTTCAAAACACAACCGTCATGAACACGCAACCCGGTCATGTAAGGGAACCATTTAACCCCAGGATTGAAGTGGTTCATGACTCTCAAGACCCTTGGAATTTTTGCATATGACTCTTTCCAATCGCCCCAAAGCAAGGCAATTGCATGTTGCTTAGCCCGCCATGCCTTAGAATACTTCACACGATATCCAGCAAACAACAATATGGACTCGATCAAACTACTAGCCGTCACATCACTATTTTCACGAACAACGCCTAAGATACACCTTCCAATGTAAGTTGCAGTCAATTGTGCGTGAACTCCCTTCACCTGACTCGAACGACATGTGTGAGGTTCCCCAACCTTTGTAATCTTCCATTTCCCTGTCCCTCTCTGCAGTCGTGCCCATACACGCCACATGCACCCTTGTTTGCACATTACTTCATACCTAAGATTCCTGTCCGAATGAACAACAGTGAAAGGCCTATAATGCTTCACTGCATAGTCAGCCAAGAAAAACTTAAGTTCCTCAAGGGAGTCAAACAACATTTTCTCATGTATCACAGACTTAGTACTAAACATTAATCCTTCTGTGAACAACATAGTAGAATCACAAATGACTCTATCGATCCTACTTAAGTCTCTGTCATTGCGAACAGAAGGGAGTCCAAAGTCGTACTGAGCTGGGGTATGTTCATCACTCTCACCAATTCTAGTGTTGACCGGGAGCCTAGGTAGGTGTTGTTCACTTTCACCATTTCTAGTGTTGACCGGCGGCCTACTTATGTGCACTTCCCTTTCAACGGTTGTATGGTTCACCGAGGGTCCTCCAACATCATCATGTTGAACACCATCCAAGTGAACCTCACGTAAACCAAGGAGTGCTTCAGCCGCATGTGCATTGGCATCATTTTGCTCTTCCACATCCTCCTCATCAGACTCATCTTGAGATTCACCTTCTTCAGAGCTGTCAGATATATCATCCTCGTCCATGGTTTCTTCTTCCCGCTCAAAACAATCATTGGGAAAATCATCGTCCAACATCCCAAGCTCCCCCGACGAGGTTCCCTAGAACCTAAGTCCTCCTCTAAAATTGTAGACTCTTGTGTACCATTTTGAACCTCCAACGGGACTTCCTCATTCATGTTAACATTACCACTAGGCCCACGAGTAATATCTACCACAACCTCCAGACAGGACACATTAGCTTGACCAACTACCTTCTTATACCGATTCCAATTTTCTTCACTTGACAAGCTCATCAAGACATAATGAGCTCTAGCCTTCCCACAATCAAAACGACCTCTAAATGTCACCTCATGCATTCCAACTCCATAGTTGACCATTGCACAATCAACTACATCCTTAAAGGTTGGCGGACCATCAAATGTTTCCACTAACTCTGTCATATTCTCAAACTCTCCATTTTCTTTAACTAGGCCCCCATGAAACATGCGAACTAAACAATCCATCTACAAAATTTAAACAACTTCATGAACTACCTTGTTTCATAACTACATATTACTAAAATAGACATTTTATTATAAATATAAATGCAAAATTAGAATATTGTTCAACGATATACACATGTAAAGTAAACATGGTACCTAACAAATAATAAATTTATCTCAATAAATTATATATATATATATATATATATATATATATATATATATATATATATATATATATATATATGTACACATTATGCATATTGTCTTATTCTACAAAATTGTTAGGTATTCCCACTAATAAACATGCATCCATGTAATACCTTCACCCATTATCAAGTACACTAAACATTAACACCAAAAACAACATTAAATCGAATCATGCAACATGTTCTACATGTCAATAACACGGGCAGAGATACTACTGCGTATGAACTAATCATCATTTACATTAAACAAAATTGCATTTCGTCTAAATTTCAAAATACTAGAGCTAACCCTAGGTCACCTAAATCTTCTCCGATCTACATAATGCAACGGTAAAAGAGGGAGAGAAGTAGGGGAATACCTTCACAAGGACGCGGGGAACGATTTCACCCACTTTTCCCACCCCAAATCCACGGATTTGAGGCCGGAATTGGGGGGCGGCGGCCGGCGGCGGCGGTTCGGGCGGCGGGGTGCTCGGGGGCTGGGAGAGGAAGAAAGGAAGGAGGAGGAAAACAGGGAGCCGCGGCGCGGCTCTAGGCCCACCGCTGCCGCGCCAGGTGGGGTGGCGCGGCAGGCCCGAGCCCACGTCACACCCCCGCGCTGCGCCTCGCCAGCGTGGCACAGCTGCCGCGCCTCGCCAGCGTGGCACAGCTGCCGCGCCGCTGCATGTGGCGCGGCAAAGGCTAGCTGCCGCGCCACGCCGGCCGGCGCGGCGAAAGGGGTCACCTAGTACAAAAAATGTTCTACAGGGGTTAATTTTAAAAATAATTTTAAAAAAAGGTTAAAATTAAAAAAAATCTGTATTTGACTAGGCTTTGAGATCAAGACAGATTTTAAAATGGTTTTTGATAAGATTTATTTGTAGTGAGAGAAATATATACGACGCAAAAAGTAGAACCATTGTTAAATAGAGAAGTCGATCGGTCTCAAGCAAACGAATTGGCATGGGAAAAACTCAGATATTATACACACCAAAATCTCCAATATACAAATAAGGTATAAAATTAAGGGGGTCTTTGGTTAATATAGGATTCTTTTATAAACCCTGCCCCATCAGATGTTTGAATGTTTATTAGGAGTATTAAACGTAGACAACTAATAAAATGAATTTGATAACTTCTGAGATTTTTCACGAGATGAAATTATCTATACTATGAGGAGTGAAAATAATTGAAAACTTTTCTCACTCAAATCGGACCCACCGTACCCCTCACGACGGACCCACCCGTCGTATGTTTTTAGAAGTGGATAGGGTGGAAGGACTTTGGAAGGACAAAAAAATCACAATTTGGAGAGCGCTCCCGCTAAAAATGTAATTCTTTTGTCACCCACCGCGTGTGTACCCGCCCACCTATATCCGCCGGGCCCACACGACCACCCAACTGGACCCGGCGCCCTGCTTGTTTGGCCCGTCGGTTTGACAATCCTTTTGAAAAAAACCCCGCTTGGCGAGGCGACGGGGTACCGCGTCGTATGGCGAGGCGACGGGGACGTCCCATTCTCCCAGGCCGAATCGACAAGCCGACGCAGTTGTATGGCCTCGTCTTCTCGATGTCGACGGGACCAGCAGGGGAGGGAGGCCGGGACGGAAGCAAGGGCGCCGCCACTCGGCGTCCGCGGGCCCGCCACTGCCGTCCTCGCAAGGGAGCTGCTGCTGTCGCCGTCATCCTCAAGCCGACCCGCTGGACCCGCTCGATTCACCGCCGGCGCTGCTGCAGATCGAGGTCGAGCTCGCGCAGATCGAGGATGGTGGCGCGGGCTACCCCACCCCACGCCTGCTACACCACCGTCCTGAGCCTGAGCTCCCCCGCGCCGGGGAAGAGAGGCCTTGCTCCTTCACGCACAGAGAGGCCTTGCTCCTGCTCATGCGGTGCGGGCAGCGGGGAGGAGGAGGCGCGGGCTTGTGCTGGGGCCGGACGACAGCCGGCGGTGCGAGAGATGGAGCTGGGGCCGCCGAACGGCAGCGGACGACACATGAGCTGGGGGGCGCCGGACACCGACGCTGCAGGGGATAGGATCGCATGGACGGATGAGGCTTGCCTCATGGTCGGCGGGTGAATGGATTAAGAGAGAAGCAGGAAAAAGGAAGAAGAAAAATAAAGAGAAAAAAAGGAAGAGGTGAAATAAGAGGAGAAAAATATAAATAAAAGAGAAAATTAGAAAATAAAAATACAAAGGTAAAAGGCATTATAGACATTTTATTTTTTTTTACTCACAGAAGCCGTTTTACCGAAGTTTTATAAAGATAACATACAAATATCAAATGTGCATTTGATCATCTTTCTATGATTACATAGAGATATCAAATGTACATTTGATCATCTTTCTATGGTTACCGAAGTTTTATCAAAATAGCATACAGATATCAAATGTACATTTGATCATCTTTCTATAGTTGATTTAAATCGTCACATAATGGTATATACAAATACATTTGTAGTTGATATGAAGCTTCATGCAAAGCATTAAACAATTATAGACAGTCTCTTTGTCTATGGGCTGTATGAGCTGTCTGTACATCTGTCTGTACGCGTAGTTCGAGGTTCTGCAGACGACCCCCTGGCTAAGGGTTGTACATGTACGTTGTGGATCTCCCTGGAGAGCGGCTGCTACTCGACGATGTGGTGCTCCTGGCTTGGACGTTTGCAGATGCTACTGTCTGCCCGTGCTTGATGAGCTCGGGCGACCCGGCTTGCAGGCTCCGCGCCAGGTGGCCGGCGGGGAGCCGTGGACGAGCTCGGGCGTCCGGGCGTAGCGGCGAGACGAGCTCCTCCGCTGGCGAGCTAGGACGGCGCGTCAAGCCTAGGCATGGGCGAGGTTAGGTCTGGTGCTCTTTCTTCTCCACCAAAGCTCCACGTAGCCGTCCATGGCTGCGTCCACGATGTGGCGCTCGACGAGCTTACAACTCCGTCCATACGCTCACCTCGGCTCCTCCGCAAACGGGCTTCGCGCCGTGTCCCTCTCCTCTGCTCCCCCTGGCAGCCATCTCCCGTGGCTGGCCCCTTCCACCAGCTGTCCGGCTGCCATCTCCCGCAAACACAAACGTTTGGTATCTCTACAAGAATGACTTATTTATATCATGAGTTGTCTAAACTCTGAACTACAGCGGGATTTCTCAGTATGGATGGTGTGCTTGTGCACCTATTGTACTACAGAACCATTGCAAACACAAACGTTTGTGTTTGCCTCATTGTCATACCTTTTTCAGCATTTTAAAGTTTATTTTACATTCTTTAGTTGTACTACACACAAATGGTGTTGCCAAATATATCTGTTTTGAAAATTCACTTATGGTCTATTGGTCATAATTCAAAGAGCATCATGAGCACATCAGAGCTATTTATATTAAAATCTTTGTAGACAATTCATTCTGTTGAAATGCATCAATTTATAATTCATAATTTATTTATAGAATGTTAGCCTATAATAATTCATAATTCATAAAAATTGAGTGATGTCACTTGACTAATACTTGATAGGTTATTTATATGTGCGTGTCGCACGTGCACCTTACTGGTTAAATCTAATTAATCAATATTATTCTGCATCGTCCTGCGTTCTCAAGCGCGTGTTACCGGGGGGTCACGACAACCGCCCGCTCGAGCCTGCACTGTGTGAAACGATCTTCTTCTTCTTCTTCTTTTTTTTTGTCTAGAGACCTCGTTTGCATCAACTCAACTGGGTATACCCATAAGGGCATGTTCAGCGCGTCTGTTGAGCGCGTCGCTTGGGCGGCACTTTTGCCAAAAGCCCCCCGCGCCTCCCCACAGACGGCCCGCGCGTCGCTAGACCAGGCGACGCCCCGGTCCCGTTCCCCGATGCTCGGGCGACGCCGCGACGACGGGCTGTGGAGGTCGTCTCCACCAAGCGACGCCGCACTCGGATCCCGCGCGCCCCCGTGCGGGGGAGTTTTTCGCGCCAACTATGTAGAGGGGGTGGGAGCGGCGGAGGTTGGGGAAGACGTCGGAGCTCCGTCGCCTCACGGGATCTAGCTGCGACCCAGCGCTGCCGCTCCCCCGGACTCGCCGCCGCCAGAACTGCCACCGCCGGCCCGAGCTCGAGCTACAAGACGGCGAGGAGGGCCTCTGCTTTGCGCCCGTGCTGCCGCCTCTACTCGTCGCCTCCCCACCCTCCGCGCTGACCACCACCTCCAGTCCTCGTCGACCTAGTCACCGCGGAACGGGAACGATGCCGCGTTCCTCGTTCCGGGATCGTTCGTCCGGGGCGGGAACGACGGGACGAAATTGATCCCACAAGGTAAAAACGGCATCAAAAACGTCGTCCCCGTTCCCGGTTCGTCGTTCCTCGATCCGTCGTTCCGGGAACTCCGGTGACTAAGCTCGTCGACCTCCGCCGGATCTGAGCCGGAGGGAGCCCCGGTCGCCGCGAGCCGCCGCGGCAGGCTGTTCCGCCCCAGCCGTCGCGAGCACCGCAGGAGAGGCAGGGACGCCGACCCCCTCCGCCGCAGTCTATCGTGGACCTCCCGTCCCGAGCCCCGACCGCCGCAAGCCGCAGGCGGGCTGCTGCGCCCCGGACGCCGCGAGCGTCGCGATGGGCTGCTGCGGCAGGCTGCTCCCGCGCGGGGCTCAGCACCTCTGGCCGCCGGTCGGCAGGGATGAGAGGGCAGCAGTTGTCGGCTGAACGGAGGGCGAGCTCGGGGAAGCCGAGCTTCGAGCAGGGGAGGGAAGGCGAGCTCGGGGAAGCCGAGCTTCGAGCAGGGGAGGGAGGGGGAGCTGCGAGTTGGTGGAGGAGGTCATCACCGGCGCTGGACTCCGTGCAGAGGAGCTGCTCACCGTCGCTTCAGGCGGAGGGAACAAGGAGATGCGCTGCTGTGCTGCACTGCTGTGCTGCGGCCTTGCGGGGAAGAAGGCAGGACCGCAGGAGATAAGATGGGAGCATGTGGACATTCGTTTGCCACGTAGCTTCTAGAAATTTCACCTTGCATCACACATAGCGTCTAGGATTTTGAAGAAAAATAAGGAAAATGAGTGAGGAATAAAAGAATAAGGAAAAATAAAAGAAAAAAGAAAAAAAATCTTATGTGATACTAAATTGCTACAAATATCAAATTGAGCATCAAAATAACTACAAAGATCGAAATGATCACACAATGGTATACACAAATGCATGTGTAGTTGATCTTAAGCTCCATGCAAAGCATTAAACAGCTTACAGACGACCTCTCTGTCTAAGGGCTGTACGAGTTGTCTGTATATCTGTCTGAATTCGCAATTTAAGGTTCTGCAGACGACCCCGTGTCTAAGGGCTGTACATGCCCCTCTTCGGGCGGCCACAAGAACACCTGCAGGCTGCAGCTTTGGGCCTGAATGGAGCCTCGTCCAGGCTACAAAATGGAAGCTCCTCAACGTAAAGGTGTGCTTTGTTTTCTACGTTGAACCTTTTGTATTGCTGCAACCAAATGGACTTGTAGTACAATAGTAGGACGGTCTAGTGGGACGTTACTCACCAGGGTTCAAATCCTGATGCTCGCACCTTTTTCTGGATTTTTCAGGATTTACCGGCGTTATGCGTTAAGTGGAGAGCGGTGTTCCCATCAATGACGAGGTGCTAATGGTGACTTCGGGAATCTCCATATCTGTCGTGTGCTCAGTCCTTCGGAGGTGCTCATAGGGGTAGGGTTTACGTACGTGTGTTCATAGAGGTGAGTGTGTGTGCGTGTTGTGAGCTTCTGCGTTGTACTGTGTAATTCTAAAAAAACCAAGTTTCAAATGTATTGCAATTTTTTTAAAAAATATCCAAAACCGCTACAACAGAGGTGCGGTTACTAGAAATAGTGTCGCACAGTCACGCAGAAAAACTATGAGATGTGGCCATAATGGTTGTCTCTCCCCACCCACACCCACCCACCCTACATATGTAAAGCCAATGAATTCTCCTAAGAGGCTGTTCATTTGGTGAAATGTGGCGGGAATGAATATTAGGTGCGCGGCGGTTAGTTAGTGAAATCTGAAGGGAATGAATAGTGGAAAGTTAAATTGAGATGTTTAGTTTGAAAAAAGTGGTGAGATGTGATAGGAGAATAGTGCATTGAGTCGCGTACTGGGAGAGTGGATGTGATGTATGAAAGGACGAATAGTGGAAAGTTAGAGTTGGGCAGAGCCGTCACATGAATTATATGGACCATGTACCAAATTATAATTTACACCCTCAATTCAATTATCAAAGTTCAATAAAAAATAATTGTTACAATACAAATCTTTGAATAATCATTCTAATACTGAAATGGTCAGCAGTTGTTTATATTGTTCTAGATAGTTCAATTGATCAATTGAATATGTGTATGGACAGAAAACGAAATTGAGAGGAAGAAATATGACTACAAAGAAATAAATATAAATATGAGTTCGGGGTTCGGTGGTAGTTCATGGTCCAACAGGATTTTACGCATGAGAATCAGATTAATTGGTGGTAGAAAATCAGGCATACAACTGTAGAGCTTTGAGATGATAAAGGAATTATTTGCATATGAGTAGAATGAAGGAAAGTTTGTGTAGGTATTAAATCTGCCACTGGGAGGGTATGGACAAATCCACTACTACTCATACCCAAATCAAAATAATTATTATCCACTTTTTAGGCTAAGTCCAACAACTGGAGGCAAAATGGAGGGGCAAACCTCCAATTGCCTCGCGTCTACAGTAGCTAACCTGCAATCCATTTTTTGCTCTCTCCAACAACAATAGGCAGAGGCAGATGCAAAATACGGCGGAGAAGCCGGCGTGGCCATCGAATACGGCGGTGATGGAGAAGCCGTCGGGGAGCGAGCCCGTGCGGAGCACGACCTCGTCGTCCATCTCGTCGCGGGCGCCCTACAGCTTGGCGCTGCACCACCGGATGGCCTCCAGCTTCGACGACGGCAGCCGCGGCATGCGCAGGCTTAGCAGTGCCAGCGGTCGCCCGCCCGGAGGTGCAAGATCCAGGCATCCGTGATCCCTGCCACCTCGATTCGTGCTGCTCCGCCACCGGAGGGCCATCGATTCATGTTGCGGAGGCGCCGGATTGAGCTTCTCCACCGCCGAGGTGGAGCGCGGAGGCACCGGATCGAGCTGCTTCGCCGCCTATTCGAGCTTCAAAACCACCGAGGTGGAGGTGATGGGAGGCAGAGGTGCTGGATCGAGCTGCTCCGCCGCCGGGCTCGGCTCCCGCCGCTGCGCTCGCCTCGGGCCGGCTCCCTCCGCTGTGCTCGCCTCCTGCCGGCTCCCTCCGCCACGCTCGCCTCCCGCCGGCTTCCTCCACCGCGCTAGTCTCAGGCTCGCCCCGCGCCGCTTCCACGCGTTGCTTGCACGCGTGCTTGCCGTTTTCCTTCGAGGAGAGAGGGAGTGCATTTTTGCATCGCCTCTCTCCTCGGTAGGAAAAATGCCTCGCGCGATGCCTCCTCTATTGGAGGCCTTCCGGGCGTGCACAGTGGCCATTTGAGAGGCAAAATTGCATTTGCCTTGTGTTGTTGGACTTAGCCTTACCCTCCCCAATCTCACCCATACGGAATGGATAATTCATTTTGCACTATATTCTATACATACCCAATCGATTATTTGTACCCTCCACATTTGTTTGATGGATAATTTTTTCTACCCATACCCTTCCCATTTGAAGTGGGTGTGGATTTAGATATGAATGATGGATAAAAACAACAGGCCTTGGCTATCACTATCTCTCACAATAAAACCCTAGGCACCATTCTTCTCCTTTGCACAAAAAACACCATCAGTATAGATCTTGAGCACATCAGGAGGAGGTGGCTGCCACTTCTTCTTAATAGCAACACTTGTTAACTATGAAGATTGTTGTTTCCTCGAAAAGAGATATCTTGATGTCATCTCCATCACTTGTGAGGCAACATTTTCAGCAACCGACATTTGTCCCCCCGCGTTAGCTTTGTTCCTGGCATTCCACCAAGACCATAGCATATGAACGATCAAGAATCTCTCCTCCTCCTTCCCGTCCATAATGTTGCTCACCACTTGAGCTGCAGAGCCAAGTGTTAGACCATCTCCAGCAGTTTACCTATATCCGCATCCGCGAAGAGCCTGCTGCGCATAGGAGAGAGAAGCTATCCGTGCTGCAAAACTCGAGTTGCTCCAACAAGGAGGCGCACCCGGTCGCACAACGAGCTGCGGCAGTTGACTCCCGCCACCCGCGTCCTCCGCCTAGCAGTGCCACCGGTCGAGCACGACGTGGGCCGCACCCCGTCACGGTGGCACTCGGTGAACACGAGCACTAGGAGGAGGCAGGAGAGCGGCGTGGCGAACGGTAGTGATTGCAGCAGGCGCTCGGCTGCGCGGAGCGAGGATGGGGAGGGGAGAAGGAGGTCACCATCGGTCGCCCTTCGTCTTCGACCTCCTCGCCGGGGAGGAAGATGCTCCTCCTTCTCCTCCACGGCTCTCCCCTACCTCCGCCGCACGCGAATCGAGAGCCAATAGCAACCTCCCCGTCGGATCGAGACCGGCTGCGGCTGCTCGAGCTCCCTGCTCCTCGCTCCCTCCAGATCGAGACCGACTGTGCCTGCTCGAGGGAGAGGGAGGGCGGAGGAGATATAGAGAGTGAAGGGCGTTGTAGTTCATTGTGGCTGCGCCGAGCACCATCGCCATAGGCCCGGAGCAACCGCGGCTCCGGACACCATCCCCGCCGAGCTCCTCCGCCGGCGCATCTTCGTCGGATCTGCGTCGCCGTCCCCCGAATCAAGCCCCAGAGAGGGCTGGACCGGCCAGAGAGGGAGGGGCCCACACCATTGTGTCGGCACAAGCAAGCCACGAAGGCGCAGGGAGGAGCTGTCCGCCGCCGCCGCTGCACGCGCCCTTTGTCTTCGACCTCCTCGCCACCTCCTCCTTCTTTGCGGCAGTAGGGAAACGCTGGTAGTTGAGATGGGGAAAGCTACAGTGTTCCCCGAGAATGAGCAACGGGAGAGGTGCGATCACAAAATGAAGAAGTGCTTGCAGGATATGCTGGACCCGCTACAGTGAGAATTCTTTCTGCATTTTGAGGATGCGCATGCGTTTGCAGCATCCACTGGAGTCAGTCTTAATAGTTGTAATCAAGTCTCTTCCAAGTGCAAGTATTGCCAACACCGTTTCACCAGCTTGCATTTCAGAAAGGAGTATTCAGTTTGGAAAATTAAAAGTGGTGAAGATGTGATGGAATCAGTAACTAGTAAACTGAATGGGGATTAATAGAGAAAGAGGAAGAAGAAAGAAGAATGAGCCCGCTTGTTCTTAGCTTGCCTCCGCCACCGGTTGTCTGGTCAGGAAGGAGTCGTGTACGGGGTGAGAAAACACTCAGAGCAGAGCTACAGATGCGTACGTGCACGTAGAGTCGGAGGGAAGGGGGGCTGGTGGGTGCATAGCACCCCCAATGCTCTACTAGTTTCTCTAATATACCCCTAATATGTATATATCATATAGTTAGTTACTCTTAATTTAGCTCAACCAGATCATTATTAACTCTTCCGGTATCAGCTGCAACCACCGAAAGATGCTTTTGATCTATGAAACTTGCGAAGACACGTCTTAAATGTACAATAAAAGTTGAATTCTTGCGAGATTGTTTGGAACTTTATATTGAAAAGGAATTGTCTGAATCAATTACTACTGATGAAATTATTGAATCATATGATTTTGCTGCTAGTCATAGAGCTAATTTTAAGTTGATACATATGTAATTTTATTTTGATTAAGACTTGTGAAATATACCACTATTACATATGACATATGAGTAAAGTCATGTGACGTGACCATTAATTCTACCTTCTTTTGCTCATGGCCCCCCTATTCTTAAATCCTGGCTCCGCCCCCTGCGTGCACGCTCGTTTCCTCGGACATGTGAGTACAACGGTGGATACATACGGTGGATACATGTCATAATGGTGATAAAAATATTTTTTTGGTAGAAATAGTTTTTAACTCCCACTTTTTATAGACCTGCACCTTATGCTCTCAATTGCATGATAGATGGGTCCATCATGAGAGGTATGGTAGCTCTGATCTGAGTGAGATGCTAGTTTTATGTTTTAATTCTTCCTTGGATACTATAAATCTGCAATAATATATATATTATATGTAAAAGTATAAGAAATGAGCATGGTAATATGCTTTTTTCTTATTTGGGTCGTCTAGTGGAACAAGATTATCATGCTATGAGTTATCTTGGCTCTATCTGACGGTGATGTTGTATACTCTTGGTAACTCAGTTCATGTTTCAGCAGTGTGTGGGAGAATTGATTTGGTTCCGGTCAGACGAAATACTAAAATTCAGCACTATTGTATCGATACGGTACAATGGCTCCATCAATAACAATTTTCAGTTTCACGGAATTTGTTTAGAGAAAAGATGAGATAAATTAGAGTAGTTTTCTGGCATTTGTATCTTTACTCAGATTATCTTAGACAACAAGGTTTATGATGAGACTTGAACCTGACATTTTTCAGAACGGATACATATCCTATTAGTTTGAAAGTTGTAGTTAAGAGCATCTCCAAAAGACTATAAAACTCAGAGACCACAAAAAAATTAAGATCCAACAAACTAGCTATCAGCAAAAATTCCTCCTATCTCTGTATCTTTGCCAAGCCCTTCCACTCGGCATCTCTCCCTCCCACGTGTCTCCCTCCAAACGTCCCCTCCCGTGTCTCCCTCCAGACGGGCATGTTGCCCAGGCGCAGCCGATGCAGCTAGCCGCTGTGGCCAGTGCAGTGGCGCACCACCGACGGGCAGCTCGAGGCTACGAGCTCAGGGTCCAGGCGGAAAGCTCGGCATCGAGGCGACGAGCTCGGAGGTGCCTGCCGGCGGAAGGCGACTTCCCGACTGGCGGAGCGCAAGATCCCGGCCTGCGAGGGCGACGTCTCGGTTGGCGGAGCGCGACGTTGGGCCGCGGAGCGGGTGACGCGGGGCAACGGAGCGAGTGGCGCGAGGCAGCAGAGCGGGCGGCGGTCGGGTGCTCCTGCCGCCATGGATGGGGAGCAGGGAGGGATGAGGTTGTGGGGCCCACACATCAATGAGTTGGAGAGAGGAGTGGAGAGATGAGAGTTGTATACGAAGAGTCGAATTTTGGTGCCTGTTGGAGTGTAGCCAACTATAAAGAGAAAATCTTAGCTAAATGGCTAGCTAAATGGGAATATAAAAAGTTAGATTTGATTAGTCTCTTGGATATGCTCTTAGAGTTTAGAAATCAGAACAGTATATAGAAGCCATCTAACACCAGGCTTAGCATCACAAGGCAGTACAGTACTCTATTGAAGTGAATTGGGTGTCTTAAGACTTGACGACGTCACTATCAATTCAGCATAACCAGGCAACATGCATGGAAATTAACTTGCTAAGGTAGGAGAAAAGAACATGAAACCAAACATGATGGAGTGTAAGAGCAACTCCAGCAAAGGTCTGCAAATTGAGGCCTCCAAATCACATTTGCAAGCCTAACTGCAAAAAATGAAGGGCTAAAACTTAATCTCAACTCCAGCAACAAACTCAAGTTGGGCCTCTATTTTTTACGTGGACCCCACCGAACCCCATCCTTGCTTCCTTCAATCGGGGCAGCCACCAAATCCGAACAGCCGCCTGTCCACTACGCCATCTTCTCCGAGTCGCTCTACCACTACGCCGTCTCGCCGTCTCCGTCGTGGTGGCCTCCGCGGCGCGCGCCTCTGATCGAGAGCAGCGTCCGCCGCGCGAACGACGGCGCCTCGTCGGCCCTAAAGCTCAGGTCGTGGCCGCCGCCGCCGATGGACTTGAGGTCCCAATCCACGACGCTGCCGCGCACGCAGCTTGGGGACTGCCGCCGCGGTCACTCCGATGTCGCTCGCCGCGTGCTAGAGCGCCTAGAGAGCTGGAACGAGGAGACGCGGCGCGAGTTCGAGCACGACCCGGCGACGGTTGCGCCGCGGCCCGCCGCGCATCCATATCTTGGAGATCGAGAAGCTCTCTCACTTGTACACCGTGGCCTTCGACGGCTGCTGCTGCTGCTTGGGCGGCGCGTCGAAACCGCGAAAGCCATCTCGCTTGGAGTGGCAGTCGCACTCCGACATGGCGACACGGTGCCCCGGCATGCGCGTCGTGGGGCGCTTCTTCTCCGGCAGCTTGACGGCGACGCGGAGCAGGGGGTGGCCGAGGTGGACTTGCGCCCGGCTCCGAGGCCCCGGCGGCGGACGCCTCGAGCTCCTGGAGGTGCTCGCGCAGGCACGCGGTGCAGAAGCCGGTGAAGACGTCGTTCGTGGACACCGACCGCCGCGCAGGTCGTCGGGTGGCGACGCGCGCGACCGCGCGCCGTCCTGGTGTCGGCGACAAGCAGCGGGGAGGGTGGCGAGATCCGTGGGGAGGGCCGGGGGGCGAGGAAAAGAAAAGGATTTGCACGCCCTTGCTGGAGGTGGAGCTGGGAGGAGCTCCGGCCGGCCGACCGGCAGCGCGGACACGGCCGAGGCGGCGGGGGAGCTCGGTTGGGGTCGAATTCGGACCCCAGCTGCGTCCTGCCCTCGAGTTCAGGCGCAGCCACCGCCGCCGCGGGCCGCCCTCCTCATGCGCCGGCCCTACTTCCGCGCTGCCGTGGAGCTGCGCCCTCCCTCTCCGCCGAAACGGAGGTGTGCGTAGTGGCCACCGCCACCGCGCCATGGCCGCCTTTCACGCGCCCTCCGAGGCGCCGAGCCATGCGACGGCGACGAGAGCGAGCAGAGCGGCGCGTGCGGCTGTGCGCGGCGACCACGGCCTCGGACTCAGCGCCGGGGACCAGGCCGTCGCCGGGCGCAGGTCCACCGCACCGGCGGTAGGCGGCGAACAGGGAGTGGAGGCCGGCGTGGGAAAGAGACAAGGAAGAGAGGAAAGGGAAAATAAAAATAGTGGGTCCCACTTTTGGAGGGGGAGTAGAGGGCCTCCAGGAATGGAGACTTTGAGGGGAAATTTGGAGGGACATGCAAAATGGAGGGGCATTTGGAGGTCCTGCTGGAGTTGATTTTTTTCACCAAACCTCTAAATTTTGGAGTAGAGGCCTATATAGAGGCCCTTGCTGGAGTTGCTCTAACGGGGACACAACATAACTCCCCGAAACTTCATAAAAATGTTTCCTACCCGCAAAAATAGATCTCCGTGGCAAAATTCTTGCTGAACATAATTCAGTTGCTGAATGATCTTATTCATCTTTCATAAAATCTTTCCATGAGTTCCAAGCATGCAAGATTTTCTTCAGCATTTCAAAACTGAGAATAGTTGGCATTGATGTGTCAGCTGGCCGGGTACAGAAAGTTACAACAGAAATTTCACGGCGCAACGTTAGAGGCTTACTATATATACTCCCTCCGTCCCACTATGTAAGCAATCATGGTGTTCAAATTTTTGCTCGCAATGTAAGCACGTGAAGGTGTCTTGTGGGCCCCACACATGGGATCCCCTCAAAATATCCCCAACCTCTCCACTCACTCACGTCTCAAGGCTGCCGGGGATGCAGCCGCACCGCGCCTCTAGACCGCCGGGGGGAAGAAGGAGTTCGGCCCGCCGGTGGGGAGAAGATCCATCGGCCTCCACCGCCTGCGCTGCCAGGCAGAGAAAGAGAGAGAGAGACCGGCAGCCGAAGAAAGGACGAGAGAGAGAGACCGGCAGGGGCTGCCTCCTGTGCGCGTCCGTGCTTGACGTCACCGGCGAACAAGTGGGTGGTCATCCCCGCAGCGTCGTCCCGCGCCGCGCCACCGTCCCCCGCAGCAGAGTGACCGATTCGACGACGGTGGGGCACGATTCAGCAGCGGCAGTCTTGAATCGGCAGCATCGACGGCGGCGGGGCACGATTTAGTGGCAGCGGGCTCAAATCGATAGCAGCAGTGGCGGGAGGCATTCGCGGCACGCGTAGGTGTGGCGGCCTTTGCGGCTGGGCGGGAGTGTGGTGGCCGCCATGGCCTGCACGTCGGGGAGGAGGAGGGAGCACCATGGCATGCGCAACGGAGAGAAGCAAAATAAAGGGCAAATGTGTCATTTCCTCACACCGTTGTTTGTTGAGTTTGAATGCTTGGGATGTATATATTGTGGAACAGAGGGAGTTCAAACTCTACCAAACTCCCAGCTTCATATTCCCTTGGATTTTGGTCGTCTAAATGTTTGCAAGAAACTGAAGGCTGAATACATACTATAACCATTATTCATTAAGCATTTCAATTACTAGTGGAAGGGCACGTGCGGCACGCACGTGATATAAAAAGAATTACATAAAAGGTTTAATGAGTATGTATGTAGAAAATAAAAAGATGTTAAAGTAAATCTAATTAAAAACATCAACTCATCCTTCACACCTGGGGATTAGGGAAGCTGGCGTTCATCGACCATCCACCCTGCTGGCCTCTGTGTCGTCTCCGCATCGTGCCGCACCACCACCACCACCTCCAAGGCGGCTTTGAAGGAGACTGTCCGGGAGGGCGGCGCGTCACCACCGCCACCTTCAAGGCGGGGTGAGGGTCCGCAGATCCGGTGGGGAGCTTGCCCCGAGGCCGATTGCGCTGCCGCACCTAATAGGCGCTGGCCCAATCTTCCGAGAGGTAGATGGTAAACTCGATTGGGTGGAGAACTTGACGTTGACGATCCGGCTTCGAATCAGCACGATTCGGACCCACAACCGCTACACCACTGCTCCACTGGTTATCAACCAAGCACAACTTGAATGACCCTCGCCACAAAGGCTTTTCCCTGCAAGCGAATCGAGAACGCAAGCAAGAAAGTAAAGCACGTAATCTGATAATTGCAGAAACGAATTGAAGCAAATACAAAGGGGTTCAAGTTCTGATCACAAAAGGACTAATCGACACAGTGGTGACGAACAAGAACGGGGGCCTGATTCACGGCAAAAGACCTCAACGGTACAGCGGACATGAAGAACGTTTGATCCTTGACAGAAATCACAACCTGTTCAGCAAAACTAAAGTTTCTAAGGTGGAGGCTAACTAGTTTATGAGAGGGTCCTAGGGTCTAGGGTTGGGGGCAACCAGATGTGGGGCGTCCACAACTTGGGCTTAAGGCCCAACAAATTGGTGACACAACACCTTGGCAGATTCTGGACGTCCAATTATTTCGACAATACCCGACGACTCAGAAGGAATTTTGAGGTGGGACCATCCATTAGAAGCTGCTTGAAATTATCTTTGCATCCATTTAAAGAACATCGCAATCGGACCCCGTATGCGACCTGGGCGTCGATTTTACTGCGAGTTGCTCTTGGACTCCGAGGTGAACTCGAACTTGAGTTTCTTTGGGCCTCCACCTTGGGGACTCGAACTGAATTAGCCTCGGAGCTCCTTACTGATTTGGAAAACCTTGTTGGACTCCTTCTCTATTTCATGCACCATTCATGGACATATGCAAGGGTGTCATGTCCTCATCATCCTCCCTTTTTTGACGAAAAGCCGTCCTCGACGTCGATTGTGTTCGAAATTGGTCCTGCGCATTACAAGCAAGAACGGTGTTGTGAAAACAAAAGGATCCAAAATAATTGTGAGAAGGGATGAAACCTTGTTGCCAATTTGCTGTTGTATCATCTTGCATGAAAATTTCAGCAAGCATGTAAGCTTCTCGGAATGCACACGATGTATGTCAACACCAACTTGCGAAAGATTAGTACTAACAAGAAACATATGCTTCCCTTCTTTCGATTGAACTTGTTTATTCAAAACAGAATTGGAGGAACACGATTTTACATTAGTATTGTTATCATAGCTTTGTATTTGATGATAATTTTGTACAACAAAAGGAGAATTTAGATTTGTACAAATGTAAATCCGATATATTATCTATTGTCCTTTGTTATTATATTTGCCAATAAAATGATATGAATGTCTAGACAACCATGGCAAATCAGCATATGCAAAAAGTCTATCTTCAAAACAATCTAGATTACACAAATCATCAAATTCAATGTAACCCAATGTATGTAAAGAAGACAATAAGTGTAGCTCGTCATTTTCACTAGCAATATGCATAACATGTTTATTTTCAGCACTAGCATGTAAAACTGAAGCATGGGTCCACAATTCATCTTGGTCACAAGAAACATCAAGAAAATCATCATGCGAGAAAGATAAATCAAGAGATGGTTACACTATTAATTGCTCAACTATAGCATGACTTGTGGAAAAATTCAGTACATTAACACAATTCTCACCTTCCATGAGCGTAGCACCATGGGCATTACCTACATTCTCAGTCGGAGGAACGGGTGCATTGTCAAATGATGGTTCTGAAATTATGCATGAGGTTATGAGCTCCTCATTCTCTTCCTTGTCGTCCTGTTGCTTTTGGTCAGCATCCTATAAAAGGTTAGCAAGAGAGACAACAATAGACCGATCCTCTAAATTATTCACCCATCATATGCATCCGAAGTAGGAGGTGAATTAGCAAAGGCTGTTCTCATAAAAATTTTCATATCATTCCAAGTTTGAGGTTTGTCAGAATTATTTAATGACTCCCACCAAGTTAAAGCTAGGTGTCGCAAAACACTAGCTGCATTCTTTACCTTCCTCCTTGGACACATAAAACGAGTAGCAAAATTTTCTTTTATGCCAATTTCCCACTCCATGTACACATCAACACCCACACCATTGTATGTTGGTGATTATGAAGAACCTGTCATGGCTAGAAGACAGCAAAAAGACAACACAAAAGTATTATCCCTATCAATTAGCAACTACTGGGTGGTGGTGGAAGTGGAATGCAATATCTCAAGCGGCTTACCACCGTCTTGCAAGTGTTCTTACCAAAGCCAACAGGGCGATACAATCTGTTGTCGAGCTCGGGTGTAACAGTTGCAAGGTGAACCTGTGCTGACAGAAGTATATATGTGGAGTTTTAGGTAGACTCAATATGGTAGCAAGGAATATCAATAATTCAAATTCAGAATTGCAAGACTCAAAGTAGTCCCAAACTAGTCTATGTCGCCGGCCTAAACTCGTCTCAGATATAGTTCAACCTAGCAATCATACAACTCAGCACATGGACTCAAAAGATGCAAGCACTTCTTAATTTTTTTTCTTCTTCTTTTTCTTTCTTTCTTTTCTTTTTATTTCTTGGTGCGACTTTTTCTTTCTTTCTTTTTTTTAGCACCTCTTTGCCTTTTACTCAGAGTTTTTTTTACAGAAAGTGCATGAAAAACTACAAATAAGAGCATCTCCTATAGTTTGCCAAATTTTACTTGACAAATCTTGTGTTTTGCCAACTTCTAAAAAGATATGATAAGTAAAAAAAGAGTGCATCTCCAACTCATAATTCACTTGCCAAATCCAGATCTAACTTACATCAGAAACCCTGAGAGAGAAATAAAATTATGTTTCTACCCTTCCACCTTTTGAGAACTTAAATCAGGAATCCTGAGAAAAACAAAATTATTTTTATACCCTTCCACCTCTTATAATACGGAAGGATGCACCGTGGATCGCTACGCGCATATATGCACGCACGGAGTCGGTTTTTCCCAACTTAGGATAAATGGCAACCTGATATGGAGAACTGTTGGAGAAGGTTTTTTTCTGCTTTTTCCTAAAAAATAACGATGACAATTTGAGATGGAGAACTGTTAGAGTTGCTGGATGCACACGAGCACAAATCTAGGACCTGGCTGCGTAAGGAAGCACCGAATGGATTATCTGGCAACAAACAGTTCTCAAGTGCATGTAATCAAAAGGGCACAATGAGACGGATCTTTATTTATCCCCAAAACAATGAGATTGTGTATTTATTGCGCAGCGGAAATGATGAAGGAGACAACCCTTTTCAAATAACTCGGTTGAAATAAAGTAACCAATTCAGATATTTCAGTGGAGAGCTGATGTGGTTTCTTTCCTTTTAATTACTATCAAATCAGAAAGACCACGTGGGAGGCTGCCACGATCTAGGGCAAGACCAAACGAATGTTTTTTTTGGCAGCTTTCAAGGTATCATAAAAGATGAATCACAAGCCTGAACGTGATCATTAACAGAGCTAAAACCAGCGACGCGATGACACAAAGAGGGACGAAAATTCAGAAATCAAACTGAATAGAAAAAATGTGGGGCACAAAAGGGTTTATAGTACAGCAGAAATATTTTTTTAGGCTTTTGTGGACTATAGGTGATGAACACAAATAAATCTAAAGGGCACACGATAATACCTCACGGGTAACCTGGAATCCTGATACCACTTGATATGTCCATAAATGGTGCATGGAGGACATGACACCCATGCATATGTCCATGAGTGGTGCATGGAGTAGAGAAGTAGTCCAACAAGATTTTCCAAATCAAGAAGGAGCTCCGAGGCTAATTCAGTTATAGTCCCCAAGGTGGAGGCCCAAAGAAACTCAAATTCGAGTCCACCTCAGAGCAGCTCGCAGTAAAATCGACGCCCAGGTCGCATACAGAGTCCAATTGCGACGTTCTTTATATGGATGGTAATTTCAAGGACCTTCCAATGGCACTGGTCCCACCTCAAAATTCCTTCTGAGTCATCAGGTATCGTCGAAACAATTGGACGTCCAGAATCTGCCAAGGTGCCGCGTCACCCATTTGTTGGACCTTAAGCCCAAGTTGTGGACGCCTCACATCTGGTCGCCCCCAACCCTAGGACGCCCCCTCTCATAAACTCAGTAGCCGCCGCCTTAGAAACTCGGGTTTTGTTTAATAGGTTGTGATTTCCGTCGAGGATCAAACTTTCTTCATAGCCATTGTATCGTCGAGGTCTTTTGCTGTGAATCAGGACCTCCGTTCTTGTTCGTCACCACTGTGTCGATTAGTCCTTTTGTGATCAAAACTTGAACCCCTTTGTCTTTGTTTCAATTCGTATCTGCAATTATCAGATTGCATGCTTTACTTTCTTATTTGTGTTCTCGATTCGCTTGCAGGGAAAAGATTTCGTGGTGAGGTCAATCAAGTTGTGCTTGGTTGATAACCAGTGGAGCAGTGATGTAGTGGTTGCAGGGTCTGAATCGTGCTGATTCGAACCCGGATCGTCAACGTCGAGTTCTCCACCCAATCGAGTTTACCATCTACCTCTCGTAAGATTGGGTCAGTGCCTATCATTTGGTATCAGAGCTGGACCCATGTTAAGAAGGGGAGAACGATGAGGACATCTTCCTCCACTATTACCTATTGGCAAAGTGAAAGGATCAATGCAAGTGGCCTAGAGGAGGGGTGAATAGGCCTGCAAAACAATTTCAATCTTTTCTTGTAAAAGTTCTGTCAGACCCCGGAACCTCCGGGAAATTCCTCGGAACCTCCGGGAAAATGCACAGACAGTGTATTTTTCAGGAGCTTCCGGGAATCCCACCTGCACAAGATCTGCTGCAGATAAATGGATAGAAAATAGATCTAGGGCATGATAAAGGTTGACAAGGCTAAGAGATGGAGGCTAAAGCACACTAGCAACTTTAGGGTAAAGGATAAGCACTTAACAAAGCAAACCCTAGATGAACTAGTGAGCAAGCAACTTAGAACAAGCAAGAACAAATGTAACTGAAAGTAAAGCACAAGAGACACTATTTATCTCGTGGTTCAGCTCACTACAAAGGTTGGCTTACATCCACGTTGTTGAGGTTAGCCACAAAGACTATGGAATCTCTCTAGATCCACTCCTCTCTCACACCTATCACCAAGATGATAGATGGAGGGTTTCCACTAAGCAAATGAGGGTAATACAAACTTCTTGGGGCTGCCACACGAAGATTGGAAGCTCCCAAGCAACCTCTAGCCGTCTAGGATTCAAGAACCCAAGAGTAAAAGATCCACCTAGCTAGGGTTTCACCAAGTGCTCAAGAACACAAGAGAGGGATTGGATTTGCTTTTTCTCACAAGGAATCACTCCACACTTGAATGCTAGGGTTGGATTTAGATTCAAGTAGGTGGGAGTCAATGCTAGTGAGTGAAGGGGAGCAGATGTCTCTGTTCAGCGCAGGGAGAGAGAAGAACCATTGGGAGAGAAGGGGGTATAAATACCCTCAGATCCAGATCTGCAACGGTAACTTGAAAACCCGGAACCTCCGGGAAATTTCCCAGAACCTCCGAGATCTGAAAGACTCAACAGACTGTCAAGGAACAGCTCAGAACCTCCGGGGAAAAACTCGGAGCTTCCGGGAACTGTCAGAAAACAGGGAAAGACAGCAGGGTGTTGAGGCTATTTGTGGCTGGGATAGATTTTGTTTTGGATAAGTTTTAAGCACTTGGTTCCATCCTAACCACCATTAGTATCCCTCTTGATAGTACGGCTTCTCTTATACTCAAATTCAAAAATAGAAAAGGAATTAAACTCCAACTTGAACTAAGAAAAGCCTTTCTCCAAAATGAGGGGTCTCATTTAACACTTTTGCACCTTTGATCTAATAAGTACCTGTCATAAACACTTGCAAGTTCATTAGTTCTTTAATTGTGTGGTCAACATCACCAAAACCCACTTAGGGGCTTGATTGCACTTACACAAAGACGCAACATAAATGGGCCATGTGGCCCAGTTGTAGTCGGGCGGCGACCATGTGAGCCTCATTATTATCCCACCTTGCTTAGCTTGGGAGGAGGAAGTCACCTTAAAGGGGAGAGCCACCCTTCCCCTAACGGACTAGTCTTTTGGGGTGATTGGGCCTTTCCCTGAGGGGTGCGCCGAAGGACGGTGCTAAGGTTTGCATCGAAATTCGGGTGCCGAGGCCAAACTGCGTAATCGGTGCACGGGCTTACCATAAATCCAATCCCACCTGGGCCGGACTTATCACCACCCCGGTGCGGGAGCTCACCTGCCCACGTGCTCGATCCTCGACGGGGGAGCTCGCCACCAGCCGGCAGGAAAGACGAGGCCAACGGGGTGAAGGAGACCGGCGGGAGGAGGGGTCGATGCCGACGGGGAGGCGGTGGTGGCACTAGCGGCTCGTGGATATGGGAATGAGGGTGGAGAGAATTGAGTTTTATAGGAACACGATGTGTAAAAAAGAAGGAGTATTGATTGGCGTGATTTAGAGTATTGAACTCAAAAGGAAATATTCAAGGACTCAAAACATCATTTACATATAAATGTCATCCATCTAATTACATTTGAATGTTGTTGACCTCATCACGTGGTGATTCTTTCCTTGTTTTCCCTTTCCTTGCTAACTATTTATGAATGACGTGGCTACCATTGACAAAATGACGCAACAATTCTTTCCTTAGTACACCTAATCATGCAGTGTTTTTTCCTTTTTTTTCCTTGATGTGTCATAGGTCACACCAATCAATTTTCCTTTATTTTGTATATCAATACCTCTTCCCTTTTAAGTTCCTGAGTATTTCCTTTTAGTCATGCCATCAATCACGCGAATCAATTTCTCTTGCCTTGAAAAAAAAATGAAGAAAGGAAACAAAAGCCGTGATTGCCTCCGACGTTTGAAAAAAGAATGAAGAAAGGAAACAATAGTCGTGATTGACGGGGGCGGGTCTTCCTTACTTGATCTTTCCTTGTTTTCCCTTTCCTTGCTAACTATTTATGATTGGCGCGGCTACTATTGGCGAAATGACACAGTGATTCTTTCCTTGTTTTTCCTTTCCTTGATGAGTCATCAATCACACCAATCAATTTTCCTTTATTCTGTGCATCAATATCTCTTTACTTTTGAGTTCCTTAGTATTTCCTTTTGAGTCATGCTATCAATCACGCCAATCAATTTCTCTTTTCTTGAAAAAAGAATGAATAAAGGAAACAACAAGACGCGTGATGACACCTCGCCACGACGTGTGATAAGTAAGGAATCAATAGATGCTGGTGAATACATGGCAAACTAAATGAAGCCTTTACTTAAAAGGAAGGGAAATACATGCACATAATTCAAACGCGATTACGTGGATGCCATTGACATGTGGGACGCGGCCCGGTGGGTAGGGGTGGGTCCAGTGGGTAGAAGTTTGGGTGAAAAAGTTTGGAGGGGGCGCCCGGGAGCCAATTTATACTGCGAAACGATGACCAAATCAATCTTCACCCCTCTTGGTTCGTCGTCCTAGACCTGAAAAGTGGGGCCTTTGTGAGGAGGGAAGTGGGTCTAATCTTGGTGAGAATTGAACTCAATTTTTTCGTTTCTTTGTAGTAGAGATTTGCTCTACATAGAAAATAGAGAAGAAAAAACTGCATTCGTAAAGCAACAAGGGAATTCCCAATCTCTTGGAAATGCTTTTGGTATCTAATACGTAAATCAAGAAAAAAAAACTTGGTATCTTTTTCCAAAGACGGTAGGAGGAGGTGATCGATAACGGTTGCATACGTGGCTTTACTGGCTTGTTCCCTTTTGGCCATTTTAATTGTTGCGTTGGCTCAGGTAGTACCTCGTCATCACCTTCTTCAGTCCTGATCGTATCCCACACGTGCGTGTGTCGTGTTCCATGATTCGTGATGATGTTTGGACAACTTGGAGGGAAAAAGAAACTCCCCAAAACCCCATTCTTGTTACTCGCAAAACGAAAATATCTCGATGATGGCAAAAAAAATCTTGCTGAAAATAAATAACTCAGTTGCTGAACAATCTCGATCGTGTTGCTTTTTTTTCTCGAATACGCGCGCAACGTAACATCGATTAAGATGAAGAAGAATTCGGTATAGTTTTCGGTTACAATCAAATAGAACGGACTACATATGAACAAGTTGGCGCACCAACTGAACACAATCCGAACTAATAAAAATTCCAGTAAGAACTACTCTTATCCAAGACAACACGTGCTTCTCTTTACAAACAGAATTTACTTCCAAGAGTTAGAAAGCATGCAAGGTTTTCTTCAGCAAGTCAATATAAAACTGAAGCTTTGTTTGGATAGTAAAAAGTACTAGGTAGTGCTTCATGTTAAAATTTTTCCACAAGCTAATTTAATAGAAAATAAATAAACAAAATTATTTGTTGAGCTCATTAAACTGGTGCTTTATGGTATTATCTTATTGATATTTTTGTTGGCCACCGTTATATTTCATCAGCTAGATGGTTGATGCTCATTACAAGCACTTTAAAATTTCTAATAAAACTGAGAATAGTTAGCATTGCTGCCGGGGTACAGAAATTCCCAAACTCCCAAGCTCCGTATTCCTTTGAATTTTGGAAGTCTAGGAAAAGTTTGCAAGAAGTTGAAGGCTGAATACTTGAACCATTACGAATTTCTATATGTGTTGTTGGTGACGACATTTTCTTTTGTTGTGTGCTCTGCAGAGAAAATAGAGAAGAAAAACTGCATTAGTAAAAGTATCATGCATGGTTGGTCACTGCTAAAGGCAACAAATTAAAATCTGCTACTGCCTGCCTACTTGCTAGCCTACTACCTAACCGTACCAACTTTTTTCTTGGTATCCCTCTCGTGTTATGAACATGTACCTTTCCTGGTACTTGTCTTTTTCAAAGACTTAAAAGTGCTTCTTCATCGGACGAGGATGACGAAGAAGAGGAAGGTGATAATAACGGCTGCCTTCCTCCCATTCCTGGCTCATTCCTTTTTGGCCAACAACTTGCTGTGTTGCCCACACTTGGCATATTATACCATTTGCTATGCTCCATTTTAAGGAAACACAAATCTATATAACTTATAACATACTCCCTCTCCATTCGTTAATGAGCTTCGTATTTGACTCGGAAAAGTGGTCGGTATTCTTCTTCGTATTTCAACGGCAGCCCGTTTTTCCGCGTCTGCGCGTGCTGCATCTGCTCGTTTCTTGCGTGTGCGTTAATGCCTTCCGCTGCCGCGCGTGACGGCCGTTACCGAGAGTACCATTAGGCCAGGGGCATCCGTATGTATTCTCGGTGGACCTTTTGGTGGCTCCGTTGGTGGAGGAGACGGAACGAATCGACGATTGATTTATGGCGGCCCACCGGGGGAAGCCGAAGCGAACAATCAACGCTGTTTTAATCATGCGGCTCGTTCGCCCTCCTTTTCCTTGGTCTCGGTGAACTGTGTCGATACGGAGATGAAAAAGATCGGAGGGAGTATATAGAAGCATACTACTAACAATTATTAATTGTATATTTCTTAATATGTAATTTAGCCACATCATCATTCACTAAGATCATCTATTGATGTCGTCTTTCATCGATTTTTTTTGTTAAACACAAGAGGATCAATCGTTTAAGAGATGTTTCCTTTCAAATAATGAATATGTTTTCTTCTATAATGTCATTCGTACAAACAATTAGCCAAACATATTGATTCATAATTTATATAAAAAAACCCACTCAAATCTCGCAGCAGAGAATTACCTAATTCTTAAAAAAACATGCCCACATACATGTAAGTGGTGATGAAAAGTGCAAGATTGTGCTCCATGTGTGCCGCCGCCACCACGCTGACCACAGCTCGCCCTAGAATGAGGGTTCTGCCCACCACCTTTTCTTCCTCCTCCTTGCATCCATCCATGGCCGTGTGAACCGGCAGCGGCATCATCTCCGCGTCATGGCGCTCTCCGCGAAGAAAGAAAGCCTGCAAGCTTGTTCAGGTGGTACGGTAGCAGAAAAATCAGCAAATCCTCAACGAAAGCAACAGCAGACTGAACCTGCAACGAATGAATTGCAGCTGTTTGCTTCCGTTTGGTGGGCACACCCGGACGTCGGTCTCAGGTTGCATTAATTCTCAAAAACATGCATATCTACGTGAAACTAACTGATAATGGGTACGTTCGGTGACGGATCTAGGATTCAGATGTAGGAGGCTGAACACCTTCTACCTCTAGACACTAGAAAAACTTTATTGATAGCATAAAAGATCGAAGGAGAGCTCCATTGTTGTGCAATCAGTAGGGGGGCTGGAGCCCCCTCCGCCCCCTCGCTGCCTCCGTCCTTGGGTACGCGCACCTGATGGCGGCCGCGTTTGGTTCCCAAGGACTAAAGTTTCTTCCCTGTCACATCTACGCTTGATATTAATTAGAAGTACTCCACTCATTCTAAATTATAGTTTGTTTGACTTTTTAACCTCAAATTTAATTGCTATTAATAAAAGCAAACCACGAGACAAAATATGATATTTTTCATAATTTTTTGAATAAGACGAATGGCCAAACTTAAGGTCAAACAAAGTAAAAAGAACTATAATTTGGAACAGGATTAAGAGAGTATTAAATACAAAAAAGAGTATGCATGGATGGCCATTGTAATTGTTTGGGTGTTTTAGTTTGGCCATTATATTTAAGAAAGTGCACGTAAACCATGGTCATTAGACACCCATGTGCGGTAATGCCGCATATGTTTGACTAATGACTCATGGTCCACCGTGTAAAATCACATTTCTTTCCTATTATATTTTTCATTTATCCCCTTTTCTCTCCTGATATTTTTCCATCTACAATCGTCCATAGCCTAAAACATCTGTACTGAACTTTGTGCGATATAAAATGCTACTTTGCTTTCAATCACATTAGAGCTCTAAACGTTACATCATAGTGCTTAAACCTGTTGAATTTGGTGGTTCTCGGACTATAGTACGTACTAGATCAATGGTGTGTCGTGTGAATCCAACAAATAAATTGGGGTCATCATGATGTGATGGACGTCATGTCATACAAATCCGATCAGATACGTATAGCTAGGGGGTTAATGACCGTATTGATCAAGTTAAGCAACCTCAATGACCGTGATTTACACTTTTTATAAATACAATAGCCAAACTGAAACATGCTAACATTTACAATGGCCATCCATGCATTTTGTTCTATAAAAAAAACTACCATAGATGGAGGGTAATTAGCGAGACGAATCTATTAAGTCTAATTAGTCCATGATTGGACAAAGTGGTGTTATAGTAAATATATGTTAATAATGAATTAATTAGGTTTAATACTAGATCAGTATTGCAGTGCTCGTCAATTATTTCATCCCCTACAATATCGACAAGTCCATAAGCTTTGGCATCGTCTACTGACATAAAAACATTCTATCAAAAAAGGGTGAGCAAAGTGATCGGAAAACTTTCTCCTGGTTGGGCTGGTTGGATGGCTTTATATGAATTAGCGGTTTTTGATCCCTCTGATCCTGTGTGGAGACAAGGTATGCTCGTCATCCCCTTCATGACTCATTTAGGAATAACCAATTCGTGGAGTGGTTGGAGTATTTCAGGAGGAACTGTAACGAATCCGGGTATTTGGAGTTATGAAGGTGTGGCAGGTGCGTGTATTGTGTTTTCTAGCTTGTGTTTTTTGGGCCTCCGTCGGTGTAATTTGTTTTATAATTAGCTTATGCTCCCTTACGATTAGCATTTGAAGATTTAACGTGACACCCTCTAAACTTTGGCCCAAGGATCCAGACACCCTTAAAAAAGAATGGAAAGAACGGGACAATATGGTTGTTTTTGGTTGCCTGGGTAAACCTCTAGTCAGTCCAGCCTAATGCAACCTATATGTGTTTGGTTGTCCGTACAAGGAGCTTAGCTAGGTCACCACAATGAAAAACATGACTCCTAGCCAGACTGAGCTAGTACGCCCAAATCAAGCGTACTAACTTGGCCAGACTTTGTTTGGCCTCATCCATAGAAAGAGGTAACCATATATAATGCAAGCCATCATGCAACCAAACATGATCTTAATAGACCAAGTTAAGTTAAGCGTGAACCAAACACAAAGTTCATTTCTTCTCGGTACACGCTAACTCTAGCCATGACTAAATCGTACCCAAGATCCATCTTGACCAGGCAACCAAACACAACCTATACTTCCTAAATTGTAGGTGCATTAGTTTTGTTATACACCTAAATATAGTGTGCATTTAGATGCATACAAACATCTATCAATCTAGAAAAACTAAAATGATCAGCAATTTGAAACGGGGTAGTTATTAGCAAATTGAAACAAGAGTACATAATAAACCTTTGAGATATGGTATTTATTTTAGGGAAAAAACACTACCACAAATTTATTTCTTGACGCCATGCCCAACCTCACGATATAAGTTAATACTTTGTACATCTCAAATTGTATGTCATTTTGGTATTTCCAAATTGATAGTTTCTTACATACACCTAAATAGACATTATATCTAGATACATGGTAAAAGTTATGAATGTATAGAAATGTCAAAACAACTTATAACTTTGAGACGGATGAAGTAGCTTGGACTTGTGCATAGATGATTAAACGGAACATATTTTCTTCATTTTCGATATGCAAACTAAGGGTTACATCCGTCTTTTCCATTCACCCCTAATCTGTCTGGAAAATCCCGAAAGTGTTTTTGGGACAGAGCGAATATGTTTTACTTGGTTTTCTCCTAATTCTCATCAGGAATAGATATGCATGTCCTAAGGACCTTATAGCACAGTTGCACCTATTTGGAACATTAATTGTCGATTTTAGCTTCATACTGTGATGATGCTTTGTAATAAGGATTGTTGTATGCATCCACAAGAGGCCATGTGCAATTAACTTGCTTTATCCAAAACAGCTAAAATATTCAAAATATAATAGTGATATCTTGAGAACCAGTTCAACATTTGACATCTTGTAATAATAACTTCTGAGACTAAGATAAACAGTTTCTAAAATCTTGGTAAAAATCTTATACTTCGTTCAAGGGGTGTTTGGATCCTTAGGTTAAAGTTTATCACTTGTCACATCGAATGTTTGGATGTTAATTAGAAGGAGTACTAAACATGAGCTTTGCAGAAGCCCTGGGTTAATTTGCGAGAAAAGTCTATTAAGCCTAATTAATTCATGGTTAACACATATTTTTTTTGTAGCATCACATTATCAATAATAAACTAATTAGACTTAATCTCACGAATTAGGCTTATAGACTCCATCTGTGCAATTAATTTTGTAATAGAACTATATTTAATACTTCTAATTACTACTTAATTAGTGTCAAACACCAAACACTTCAAAATTCTTCTTTATTAAGACTCAAGGCTATATCTATATGTAGCAGTAAATATATGTTGCTGGACGGCAAAAAAACACACACACACAAGAAGGCTAGAAGCACTAGCGGAGCTCAAAGCGAGGGGAAAAGACGTATGAAATGGCTTTCACTGCCACGCTCCGCCCGCGTTGCACCCTGCAGCTGGCCCCGAGCCCCCGCCGTCCCAACCCACGACGACTCGCCGCGCCGCCGCTGCCGCCGCCTAGCACGACGACCCCGCTCGCCGCCATGTGGAGGCAGGTACAGGGCTCCGGCGATTGGGACGGCCTGCTGCGGCCGCTGCACCCGGTGTTGCGCGACGAGGTGGCGCGGTACGGGGGCCTCGTCGGCTCCTGCTACGACGCGCTCGACATGGACCGCTCGTCGGCGGGGTACATGCGCTGCAAGTACCGCAAGGAGCGCATGCTCGAGGAGGCCGGCTGCAACGGCGCGGGGTACGAGGTGACCAAGTACATCTACGCGGCGCCGGACGTGGGCGTGCCGGTGCCCGGCGCCGCCCCTCCCCCGCAGGCCACGGGCGCGTGGGTCGGATACGTCGCGGTGTCCACCGACGAGATGACCCGCCGGCTCGGGCGGCGCGACGTTCTCGTCTCCTTCCGCGGCACGGTGACGCCGGCGGAGTGGACGGCCAACCTCATGAGCCTGCTCCGCCCGGCGCGCCTGGACGCGCGCCGCCCGCGCCCCGACGTCAAGGTCGAGTCGGGCTTCTTCAACCTCTACACCACGCCGGCGTCGGACGGCGGCACGGCGGGGAGGAGCAGGGGGGTGATGAGCTGCCGGGAGCAGCTGCTCGGCGAGGTGTCCCGCCTCCTCGCTTCACACGCCGGGGACGACGGCGACGGCGAGGACGTCAGCGTCACCCTCGCCGGCCACAGCATGGGCGCCGCCCTCGCGCTGCTCCTCGGCTACGACATCGCCGAGCTCGGCCTCAACCGCCGCGGCCGCGGCGGCCGCCGGGTCCCCGTCTCCGTCTTCTCCTTCGGCGGGCCCCGCGTCGGCAACGCCGCCTTCAAGGCGCGCTGCGACGCGCTCGGCGTCAAGTCGCTGCGCGTCGCCAACGTGCGCGACCCGGTGACCCGCGTCCCCGGCGCCCTCCTCAACGAGCGCACCGGGGAGCTGCTCGGCGGCTGGGCCAGCGGCGCCTGCTACGTGCACGTCGGCGTCCAGCTCGCGCTCGACTTCGCCAGCCTCCGCGACCTCGGGAGCGTGCACGACCTCGGCGCGTACGTCAGCTGTCTCGTTGGAGGGAGCAGAGGCCGAGACGGGCAGAGACACGGCGCTCGCCGTCTCACGACGGCGCGCCGCCGCGGTGGCGACGACCACCGAGCGCCAGGAGCCGCCGGCGGCGCTGCAGCTGCGCGGCCTGCTGATCGGCTTCAACTCACAGCAGCGCTAGGCTTCCTCCTGTTCCTCTTCAGCTCCTTGCACCATTGGCCACTTGTTAACCCTCTTCTTACTACTCTTTTCTCGAATCTTGTGGCCTAAGGGCCTGTTCTTTTCGTTAAAAAAGAACAGTAAAATGCATTATTCACCTGTCACATTCATCACATCTTCTCTCACAAGAAATACTATTCCAGCACTATTCATTTGTAACTTCACTATTCCTTTTCACCCAAAAGAACAGACCCTAAATAAGATCATATGCATAATCGTCGCTGCAAACATTTTGCAGATAGGAAGCATATTTTTCGAAGTGAGGTTTTACGAAACCTATTTTCCATTACGACACACTGCAATAGCAAGCATATTCACACACTTTTGCAAGGCTGAGCCGAAATATCACTCACGACCTCGGCAAAAGAACCCGACCCACAATGTTTGTCCATCGAGGATATTGAGAGTGTTTTATTACAGTATTTTCACTCTTTTTTCTCCAATTGATGGATTTTGAAATAAGAGAAGTGCAGTGGTTTGTATCATGATGTTCAATGTTCATTTCATACATATTATTTTTTTTCTCTTCAAATTGGTACTTGTTTTTCTTTTTGAAAGAATTGTTTGAAGGAAAGTGCATTAATCTTAACGCATTACATCAGCCCTTTTACAAACAGAACTCCAAAGAAAAGCAAAATTACAAAGAAGTTCAAAACTCTTGTTCACCATCCTCGAAGTCTTCAGAGATCCGTTCGTCACCGCCGTCGAAGCCGCTTCCTAAACGTCGCCAGGCACCACAGCCAATATCCACAAGGTGGAGGCCGCAGAGGAGGGCTTACTTCTCGGCGAATCAGCCGAGTACACTGCCTCCCAGCGCATCGGCCAACTCCGATATCCATGACACATCCTTCGATTCTACCGCCGGCAACCCGAGCAAAGCTCAGATTTTCACCAAAGAAAATCTTCCTCGAGATTAACAGGGTCAACAACATCATCACCTAAAGAAGACGACGATGCGACGGCCCTCGACTCCTGGACAGGTCTCCCCAGCCTCTCTGTTGACGTCGGAGTAGATCGCCAACGGAGAACGGAAGAAGCTGGGAGAAATTATTCCTCTGCAACACCGTCGCTTCCGCATCGCCGGCGCCGCCAGGAAAACCAAGCCGCAGAGGAGCCACGCTCCACCGGCAAAACCTAACTCCACCGCCGAGCATCGGTGGCGAGCAAACCCTAGACCTAGACGGACTCAATTGGGATTCGATCTACTCAAGGGATGGACCCCCGCTCCCCTTGCCACCGACTAGGAGGCCGAGGGACGAGGGGAGACAGGGGCCGGAGGCAGGAGGCGGCGGCGACACAAGGGCCGGCGCCGGAGTCGTTCCGCCCGAGTCGCCCCTCGGGGGCGACGCGGGGGACGGGGTCCGTTCCCTAGTTTCGATTTTGTTGGGACTCAAATTGTGTTTCAACTGTGAAGAATACAGGAGGTTTCAGACGCTACAGGAAAAAGAGAAGGCCAAAGTCGTTGGATCCCAATAGGCGGCTGAGATTGGTAGTATGAGATTACCTTCACGCATGTAAAGAGCCGTTGCGTATTGTTTTGTTAGGATCCACATTCACACTAGATGCAGATAATAAAGTACTCATTTTGGAGGCAATTGAAATGGTAAATACTTAAGTGAAGTTTAGGCGATTTTCAATGGAAATCTGGAACCTGCGAGGCGCGGTTGGTCGATCCGGTGTGCGTGCACTCTTCACACACCTTCAAAGAACCTACCTACACTAAGATGCTTGATTATTTGTTTTCCAAATCCATGTGTGGCTCTCTTTTCTCTCTCAATGGTATTGGCATATGGAGTACTGTACAACAATACAAGTCACAATTGAGAATTTGAGATGGAGTGACAGACAAGCCCGAGAAACGCGAAGCACGGAAGCGAGAGAGTTGGAGCACACACGGTGGACCGCGCGCGCTGGGCTTTTGGAAGGCCTCCCATCAATTTCGTTGCCCTGGTTGGTTCGCTGGCGCCCACAGGGCAGGCAGAGCCAGCAGCAAGCGGAACGGGGGGATTTTGAGCTGGGGGCACGCGGCGCGAAGGCCGAGGGGTCTCGTGCCCAACGGCCTTCTCCCAGCCCATCTCGCCCACCTCTCTTCCCTTTTTTCGACCCACACCCCCCCTCCGCTGCATCCCTCACCTCACTACAAATGCGGCGCAGCAGCAGCCAGCCACCATCGCCGAGCAGCAGACTAGTAGACCAGTAGTAGACACAGACGCCGCATCGGCATCGCGCACGCTTGACGCCGCTCACACACACATCCGGGGGACCCGAGGTGGAGAGAGAGAGAGAGGGCCGCTGCAACGGCTAGTTGCGGCGGCGGGGCCGGCCCCGACCGATGGACCCGTACAGCGGCGGCGATGCCGGTGCCGGGGGGAGCGGCGGCGGCGGCTCTCAAATGTGGGTGAGGGGGACCCGGGTCGTGCTTGTTCCTTCCTTGGGTTGGGGGTGCCGAGTCTTCCGGGGAACTGCTCCCGTCTCGTGTTTCCGTGTTTCGTGGGGGATTTTTGGGGGACGGCGGAGGGGTTTTGTGCTGGGGTCGACCGATGCGCCGCCGCCGCCGCCCGATGGCCGAGATCCGCGCGCCGCCGGCCGGTTCGTGTCGTTCGATCTGGCAGTGGACGAATCCTGCCGTGGAGTGGCGGCGATCTGGCCCCAGGGGCGGCGCCGGCCTGCGGCCGATTTGGATGATGATGATCCATGGGATTAGTTCATTAGTCCCCGGATGCCTTTTCCATTTCCCAACTCGATTCGATTTGCTGGTTCACGCTATGGGCTCCCGATTCGTGCCCGATTAGGGGCGATTAGGCCGCCGCCGGCGGCGGCTGGCGTAGCTTCGATGAATCGATGGGGAGGATTGTTATGGACTCATGAGTGCTTCAATCGGGGCTTGTTTGTAGTATTGCCGATCGGTGAGAATCAAGCTGCCGTATACCTTGTAGATGGCTACATAATTCTGATTGTGGATTGCAGTGGTTAATCCACCTTACATGACCAACTAAAACCTGATGAAATCTGCCTAGAACCTGCGAGATTAGTAGCTCTATGACCTGTGATATATATGTTTGTGTGCTTGAGCTTGAACCGTATCTCAGCTCTCCCCTCAACTGAATGCTTGCGAAATTCCCCTGCTGTTCCAGTGAACTAATTTTGCGGAATTCATTGTGTGCTTATTAGTCGATCTTGTAACGCTTGCAGCAGTCTCTGGGATTGGCAAGCGGGTGAGCAGCATTGCGAACCGGACGATGCCAGTCATGGTACTTCACTCATATCCATATCCTATATCTGCATCACAAACAAACTCATGGAGGAGATCTGTCTCGACTTAGCTCCCACACTGTCTGACCTCCTTTTTTGCAGCTGATGCTACTAAATTCGTGTGGGATTGCCTCAACCAAGATGATGATGAGCTACTGGGATTGCTTGGGAACCAAACTCCGCTAAGGGACTGCCGTGATTTCTTTGCTAATATACCAGGTAAGAAGCCTTTTCTTTCGACGGTTATCAACTGCTTGTACTCTTGAGTTCATTGCTTAAATGAGGTGTTTGTTGCTTGAGTAGATATCTCTTGCAAGGAGACCCTGGACCCGGAAGAGTCTCGGGAATCAAAGAGAAGACGTTTGGAGTACCCTTCGGAGTCTAGCCAGTCAGAAGTTGGCACTCATGAAACGGGTTCTCCTTTTGTCGCATCCGAGGTTTGTTTGCTATCTCCTTGCTATGCCTTTTTCAATCCCTTTCTTCTGCTACTTTACATGTCACAATTATGCTTTGTCGCATCTGAGATTGTTCACTAGCTCCTAGCTATGTTCCAAATCTCCCTTTCAGTTACTCTTTACTTATCACAGTTGTGCTTATCTTATTGATCCATGTCTCAGGCAACAGAGGTTTCATTGCTTTGCACGGATGAACCACAGAGTTTAAATTGTGATATGCAGTACAGTTCAAATAATTTAGGTTTTGTATCTCATCAAATGTGCTTGAAAATGGCCTGTTGCTATCCCTCTTGTGTTTGCTAATTAAATCTCTTCATCAGATACTATAAATTCCTTGTCAAATGGAGCACCCTACTGGCAAGAAGATAACCTTTTGGAACAATGCTCTTATGGAACACCTCCAGTGTATGTCGAGCCTGATCAAATGTTGGTCCCTCTCTGTTTTCGTTGAAACCACTTAAAACTGATTCATCATTACTTGACAATTGTGAAACATCTCATGTTTGCTGCAGGCCTTGTACCCAGGAAAGTGTAGTATATGTTGATGATCAAGTTGGTATTTCAGGTCAGTGCACACCATTTTTGCGTACTGCATTTTGTTGCCAATTTTGGAATTTCCATTTAATGTTTCAAGACGGTTTCCAGTTGATGTGTGGGTTACTGATTCCATCAGCACGGGGAATAATTAATTAACTATTTGCTGTCCTTACGGTGTAACTGGCAACACATTTGCCACGTGTCAATGACTCAGATGACCCCATATTTGTTTTTTCCCAAATCCCAAGCCCCTTGTGTGATATGAAAAGAGAATATTTTCTTTCCTGCTACCCCTTTGTTGCAGTTGTATATTGGTGTGTTTGTAGCTGCTGCAGTTTGCTAGTATGCCCGGTAGTCATTTATTTTTGAGTGCCTTCTTGACACCAACATGTAGTGATGTAGCAGTTCTGCCAAGCAACTTACCTATTCTTTCTATCTGGCTACAGGATCAAGTGAAATTGCTCCAGTGACAGAAAATGTCATAATGCAGGAAGCTAGGAAACTTTCTACACTCAAAGTCTCTAAAGGTAATAGTAATATTATGGCTTGGAGCACCTTGAACTTCCAGTTGTATCAATATTGATCATTTGTTTCTTCTGGCTTTCCAGGAGGAAGCTCATCGCTAGTCAAGGCGAAGCAAAACATAACCACAACTATAGCGTACCCTTTTACCCTCATCAAACCATCTTGGGAGGAAACTGATGTTACTCTGCAGGATATTAACCAGAGAATCCGTGCTCCTCCAAAGAAACCTCCTGAAATCCTTGGAACTTCCGCGTTCTCTGGCAAGCCGGTGATCGGCAAGACAAGGATCAGGACGGATGGGGGGAAAGGCAGCATCACAATAGTAAGAACAAAGGGCTGAGAGTCGGCCCTGAGAAAGTGAGAATGACTTTGATCCTTATTTATCTGCCATCCCCTCCATTTTTATCAGAACAGAAGGGGGGAATACGGCTCCTTGGTGTGGTCAATTGTGCAGGCCTGAGAACCAGAGGCTGCCATTGATCCACACGGATCACAGTACAAGGAAAACAGAGGGCTGAGGACATGAGGCTGCCATTGACCCTTTATTTATCTGCCATTCTCTCGATTGCTTCCGGGCGCTCTGGTCAATCGCTCAGGCCTCTGTAGCTTCCCCATTTATTATTTTACTTTTTTTCTTCCTTTTCGATTTTGTGCTGTGGCTTTGCTGTTCTGAAGCACGCTGTAGATGCGAAACTCTTTCTTGAAAACATCCAGCATTCTTCCGGTGTATTTATGACATGTGGTCAATGATATAGAGAGAAAAATTGAAGTTAAGAAATTGCTGTGTTCTGCCCTGTTTACTTGGCTTCGATGTGTTCAGGCCCGCCTATGTGCTTGATTACTGGTAAGCATTCTGTGAGAGCATAACCTCTTGCTCAATTCTGTACTGTGGGTTTTTCCTTGCGCGTTATATATTGGACATCGCAGATGTACGATGAGTTTTATAGTTGGAATTTATAGTTCAGGGGATGGATGTATGAGTTTTGTAGTTCAGGCCATGCTCCAAATCCGGCGACGGCTCTGAGCTCAACATCGAGCTCGTCGCCCAACCGCGCCTCCGATCTGATGACCACCAGAGCACGTCGCGGATCTCGCTCCACGGTCTCCATTTCCCAACCCCAAACTCCGCCGCCGCAGCACCGTCGCCGTAGCCATGCGCCCCTGCACAAGGGCCTCCGATTCCGCGCGCCTAGTGGAGCCGGCGCCCGGCGGGGAGGTTGGTGCCGCAACCGCGACGGCGGTGATGATGCTGCGAGGATGGGGAAGCCAACGCGCGCGTGGCCGGGAGGAGAACTAGAGAAGGGCGGCCGGCCGGCGCCGGTGACGCCCCCCGCTGCATCTCGTCTTCCTCCTCGCGCCAGCACATCCGGGCGGGAGACGCCAGAGACGATAGTAGGCCGGCGCATCCGCAAAGAGCGCGCGCTCCGGATGATTATTCTGGGCCGTATCTGTTTTAAACTAGGGACGGTCCAATTAAAATAGGCCCAAGATCTGGTTGCGAAATATGCAGCTCACGGCCTAAACGCTACCATACCGCCGGCTTACGCGAAATTTTTTTATATATTTTTTCTACGATTTTCCGAAAATAAATAGTCGTTTGAAACTTTTTCAAAACTAGTCTCGAACCGCCGTTTGAAAGGGCGGCAGGAACATACCGCCGTTTCAACCGGCGGCAGATCCTGTAACCGTCGTTTCAAACGGCGTTAAGGGCTTGCCGCCAGTCCAAAAGGCGGCAACCCTAGCCGCCAAACAGTACGGCGGTTACTCTTAAGGGAGCAGGCGGCAGGTAGCCGCCGGTGGCGGCTGGAGTTGGCGGTCAAACGCCAGATCCCGTGACGGTAGCTCAGGGCCTACCGCCGCGCACAACGGCGGTAAGTTTTTTTTTAAGGAATTGTAAATGACATCATTTAAATTAAAGATAAATCACCGACGAAATTGCAATGGCATGCACGACACAACTCTAATCCTAACATGCCTTAGGGAATTTAGATACTGGATTACATTCGTAATCTAGTTGTACGAGAACCGGCCGGAGAGCAAGGAGTCGGCGCCTGAGGACTGCTGAGACGACATGTAGTACCCCGGTGGTGGTGGTGGTGGAGGTGAAGGAGGAGGGGACCAATCTCTCATCTCCGCGTGGCATTCACAAGTGCAAGTCGCACAAGGGCAGCACTGGTTGTCGGCGAGACGATCTGGGGAAGCAAGTGCTTCGTCCAGGCGCCGCTTCAGGTTGTAGATGACGATGTCGTGGAGGTAGTTGATGTAATCCTGATAGGGGTCAATGGCTGGGGGATCCACCCATTGCGAGAAGCCACAGTTGTCATCATCGTCGGAGAACTGAAAAATACCCAAAAAAATGTTAACAAACCAAGCATGGTTGATGAACAAATATCGTTTCCATAGCTTACCCTTGCTAGTGGGCAGTGCCAGAAGCGACGACCGTAGTTGCCCCAGCCCTCATAAACTTGCATCACACAATGCTCACCGTGTGAACATGTTGGCCACAACACCAGTTTGTTAGGTGCGTAGCTTCTAACTTCACGCATGGAACGGAAGTCTCTCTTGTGTAGGACTGGAAATTCCTCCTTGAACTCTGGATCTTGCTCCTCCCAGAACTCAGGACCACACCCATATTCACCTCCACTCCCGGAAGTCATTGCGATTTGTTGGGGAGAGACATCGTAGAGAAGGGTGATAAATGTAGAAGAAGGGTGAGTGGTGGGTCCTTCGATCCGTGGGAAGGGAATCGAAGCAGTGACTGTCGGGGTTTGATACCGCCGGCAATAATTTTTGGTATGATTCGTGCGTCTGATCTGGATGGTTGGGCTTAGAGACACCGAGATTATACTGGTTGAGGCTCTGAGGGGGTGCCCAACGTCCAGTTCAGGAAAGTGTTCTATATGCCCACAGGGGCTTGTAGTAGGGGATACAAGCTTAGGTCGAGAGAGGGAAAGGGTCCCAAGTCTCTGTGCGTGGATGTGAGCAGCGGGTGCTCGACTGGTGAGTGTGGTGCGTGATGTTCGATCTCTTTTTCCTGTTCTGTTTCGTCTTGCCCGTTTACGGTGCCAACCTCTCCTTTTATAGTTCAAGGAGAGCCGGTGTACAAGGGCTAGGATGGTAAAATTACGTTCTGCTACAGTGCTGCAACAGTGCCGAAACAGTGTCACGCCGTGGGCCTTCGTCTCCCGTTGGCGTCGTACACTGCTCTGGTCGCGGTAGCCTCCGTAGGACGGCGTAGCTTTGGCCACCATCCTGAGGCGGCTTCTCCCGACCCAGGAGCACGCTAGCCACATTAGGTCGGGGCTTCCCTTGCAAGCCTCGACCTTCTCTCTGATAGCCGCTGGGTCGGGTCTCGTTGTTCGATGCCTTACAGGCGAAGGATTCGCATGTCCTTGGTCCTTGTTCGGTATCCAGGTGATGGGACACCGGGGCAATCCGCCTGCCACGCCGGGGAAAATCTCATCATTACCTGACCTCCTGACAGGGCAGATCCGCGTGCCCCGCCGCAGCTGCACGTCTCGCGCGGCGCGGGGTGGCTTCCGCCACGTTGCAACCCTCCCCCTGGGGGGCCCGGCCGACAGATTATGGCGGAAGGAGCCTTAAGTCGTGCGAGGCGGAGCTGCTTGTCGAGGTAGCCGGGGTGGCTGCCTGAGTCGGAGGTGGTTCTGCGATGGGGGGCCGAGCTACTGTTCCTCAAAGGAAAGGAGCTGGGCCTGGCCTTGCTGGCGGTCGGTGTTGGGCCTTTGCTGATGCGGTCCACCATTAGTCTTCCTGATTCGGGGGTTTAGGGGTTAAGATGATTACCCCCGGTTTTTCCCCTCTTCAGTAGCCCCCGAGCCTAAGGGGGGAAGAGACAGATTTCTCCCTTAGGATCAGAGAGGTCGAGCTTCTATTTCTCTTCTTCAGTCCGGTGGGGGCGCGCGAGCGCACTCGCCGAGTGTAGCCCCCGAGCCCGTGGTAGAGTCGAGGACTCTGCCACGGGGTGATTTTTTTAGCCACCGCGAGTACTGGCTCGCCTTTTGGGGCCGACGTGGCTGGACGGTGGATTTGACCTAGCCTCACAGGGAACTGTGGCTGGCCTCTGCCGATGTGACTGCGAGGCTCAGCGAGCCTTCAATGCACCGCCTGGCGGGGTGGGTGGCCGTTTTAGCTTGTTTTGTAAGCTAAGCTGCGTCCACCGTGCCTCTCACGTGGTTGGGCTGCTGCTGCCCCATAAAAGGAGCTCCGCTTCGTCCCGGTGAGACTCCATGTTTGCCACATAGGGAGGGAAAGAAAGCAGCTACTTCTCCGGTCGTGGGGGGTTCGTCCCCCTAAGTGTAGTGCCGTCCTTCAAGCCTCTTGATATTGGTGGGAGTTCAGCGAACGGGGAGGCATGCTCTTGGCAGCCCTCTCCTGCCCTACGTCTCGAGCCCCCACGGCGACATGGGGGTCGAGTGCCAAGGGAGGGGGCACCGAGGCGAGCCGCCACTCCGAGCCCGCGTCGCCACCGCCGCTTCCTGCTGCCTGTTGTGGCATACCCGGGGTCGCTTCCCTGAGTGCTGTCGGAGCAGCAGGACACCAAGTTACCCCTGGACAAGCTTCTCCGATGAAGCTGCTCCGTTAGGAGTGATGCTTCGTCGGCAGCCTGTTCGGGTGTAGCCCTAGGAACTTGGTCTTCTTCCTGGGTCTTGGTAGTCGCAGTGGAGGCGCCGGCCATCTCCTTGGTCCCCGTAGGGGGTCTCCGGCCGCGTCAGATGTTTGTGGGAGTCCAGCGAGGTGCTCCTCCAACTCTGACCCGCCGGGAAACGCAACACCGCCATACCGGCGGTGTTTTATGTTACGATACTTGTTCACGGCCCGTCTGGCCGCCTTCTTGTACCTTAGAACTCAGGGCTTCACATAAATGCAGTTGTTCCCTTGTCCTTTTGACGCCCGTTCTGCATGCTTGACACCCATTTTGAATCCCGCCGAGCGATTCACCTTTATGTTTTAGGTTGGGGGGAAACCCTTGGGGTTCCCCAAGGTTGGTGGGCATCGTGCCCTGAGACCGGCGGAGTGATGGGGAGTTGAAGAACAAAGAGAGGGGGAGAGAGAGAGAGAGAAGGCAAAGAGGAAGAGAGAGCGCCTCCTCGCCTCTGGGTAACCGCTGCGCACGAGGCGTCGCACGGCTATAAAACCCGGGGAAGGCTCGGAGCGAACGCACCTCTTGTCTTCCTTCTTGCTCGCACTGCCTCCTTGCTTCCTCATTCCTCATCCCAACCGGAGACCTCGTTCTTCCAAGAAACCCCCAATGCTCGGATGGCCGGTGAGAAGCGCTCGGTGTAGGGCTCGCTCGACTCGTCGGCAAGGGCGCCACCCGTGCTTCGTCGGGTGGCGCAGCAGGAGGCCGCGGGCGACGGCGCGCCGGTGGCGCACTGGATCGGGGCCCGCTTTGCGGTTGGTGCTGCGATCCCTCCGGCCCCGCCGGCGCCAGGTTCCGGCACAGGCTCGTCCGCGCCGGCTGTTCTTCAGGCGGTGGTCATGGATGATGCCCCTACCGGGGCTGACCCCGCCGCCGAGCTCCAGGCCCAGCTGAACGACGTGCGGCAGCGTATCGTGCTGCTGGAGAGCGAGCTGGAGCTCGCGCAGCAGGCCGTCACCGCCTTCAGGGCCACCTTCGAGGGGGCCGAGCGGGAGCTCAAGGCGACGCAAGACGCCGAGGGGGACACGCACGCCCGGGCTGCCGTTGAGTCGCTTGACCATGTCTTCGTTCTTCTTTCATTGCATTGCCGTCGTGGTCCGTGACACCCCTCTTCTGGTGCCGAGCAAGTCAGGAGGAGATCGCACGCCTGCGCGTCTCGAAGGCGGAGCAAGCGCAGCGGGAGCTCGCCGAACTTTGCCTCGTCCACGACCACCTCCGCGACGCCTCCAGTGTCGCTGTGACGGCGGTGCGGCTGGAGCCGACACTGCTGTACGACAGGCTCCGTGTGCTCTCGGACCGCGTCCGTGCGGTGGTTACCGCGGGGGTGCACCAGGGGGCAACGTACGGTCTCGCCATCGCGAACCTCCAGGACCTGGATCGGTCCATTGGCACGATCCCTGTGGTTTGGCCCCGGGGGACGAGGCCGCGGAGGTGCCAGGAGACGGCCTTGTACTTCAACGCCAACGCCGACGCCATCCTCCCGTCGGTGGACATCGACGCCCTCCTCGAGAACCAGGGGCCTGTGGCGGCGACCTGGGGAGCAGCCATCCTGGACGAGTCCAGCGAGTCGGAGGGCGGCTCTGAGGGGGTGAACTCCCCCGGCCAGGTGTTAGGATCAAGGCAAGTGGCCTAGAGGGGGGGTGAATAGGCCTGCAAAACAAATTTAAACTTTTCTTTCAACTTCACTGCCAAACTGCAGAACCTCTGCGTTTTTTCACAGAACTTCTGTGTTATGGAACCTTCACCAGAGCTGCTGCGGATTACTGAGTATAAAACATATCTAGTGCAATGGAAAGGTTAGTAAGAAGATGAATTGAGGATACAACAACTTGGAATCCTTCCAAACTCGTCCCTAGCGTAGATCGAAGACAAACCCTAGATGAACAAGTAGGAACAAGCTAAAACCGAGCTAGCAAGATATATATATGAAATTAAAGCACAAGAGGTATGATTTATCCCATGGTTCAGCTCGCCACAAAGGCTTGCCTACATCCACGTTGTTGAGGTAAGCCACAAAGGCTATGGGATCTCTTTCAATCCACTCCTCTCTCACACCTATTACCAAAGCAATAGATGGAGGGTTCCACTAAGCACAAAGGGGTAATACAAACTTCTTGGAGCTTCCACACGAAGATTGGAGAGCTTCCAAGCAACCTCTAGCCGTCTAGGAGCAAGGCTCCAAGAGTAAAAGATCCACCAAGTAGGCTAGGATTTCACCAAGTGCACAAGAACACAAGAGAGGGATTCCCTAGCTCAATCTCACAAGGAATCACCCAATCCTTCAATGAAGTGCTTGGATTTGGAATGGAGTAGGTGGGATTCAATGCAAGCGCAAGAGAGAGAGAGAGCTTGGGGCGGTTTGCAGCAGTGGGGAAGAAGAAGGTGACCGTTAGGTCGCAGGGGAGAATAAATACACCTCAGATCTGAGCTGCAATGGCTATACATGAAAACGTAGAACTTCTGCGTATAAACGCAAAACTTCTGCATTCTGGAAAGACTGACATAACACAGCAGCCTAAAACTGACAAACGCAGAACTTCTGCGAAAATTCGCAGACCTTCTGCATTCCGCAGGAAAAGAACAACAGGCTGTTGACAGTTAAATAACGCGTCAAGTTACGATCCGCAAGCGCACGGGTCGGTTGTAGCTTTTCCCTTAGAGTATCCCCCAAGGTTAATCAATCCGTGGAACAAGTGGATTGCTACGCTCAACTAAGCACTAATATCATTGATTTAAAACTCTTTATCAAATGAAGGTATGTATAAGTAAAGAACTTAAACTAATCTAATCTAGATTAAAGAAAACAATGTAGAGAGCAAAGGTATAGAGATCACAAGAGTGTAGAAAGCTTGTCCAAGGGATCTAGGATCACTTGGAGATGTAACCACCTAACAAGAACTACCCGATCTAATCTATCAAAGGTAAAGGTGCACCGAGTTCAACCATTTCCCTCTCGCGTACTAGTCACTACACGAGGGTAATCCGTGATTGAACACCAAGTGCACAAGACGTTGATGTGTTCTAGGTATGCAAGACTAAATGTGTGAACCAAGCTCGATACGTTTTCCCTCCCGCGCACTGTCACTACACGACGGTAATCGCATAAAGAACAAGAGGAACACGATACATGAAGCTACGAGCGATGCATCCCCAAAGCAAGCCAGTCGGCAATTAAGATTGAAGCACCATCAACAAGAATATGATAGCAAATAGATCCAAAACAAAGGTTCGGTGATTACATCTCAAGATCCCCCTTCAACCCCTAGGGCAAACAAGGACTTTACCCCATAATGTTACACATCGTAGCGCTGGTCATGGTGTAGAATCCTCCGAAGTAGATGAAGGCCACGAGTGCTCCCTTCTGATCCAATCTGCTTCTTGTTCTCGGTCTTGTGGCGGCGGATAACAAATGAATTTCTCCGTGGCTCTTTGCGTCCGAACTCTTAATAGCCCGAGGGGGTACTAGGTCAAAGGGGAGGTCGAACCGAGCTGAAAATGGGCCAGGCCGGTCGGCATGGGCCGGTCGGCCCAGGGCCTTTTTGGCCCGGTTCGGCCCCATTTTTCGCGTGCGAGCTCCTCGTGTAATTGCTGATTAACTCCCTTCTGCATGTGGGCCCTTGACGTTGTTTTCTCCATGGTTTAGATAAGGGTACTTGTTGCACAAGCTCCTGCATCTTCTGTTTAGGTCCCTGGAGTTTTACGGCTTCATGCTTTGGTCCTTGGGTCAATTGGAGTCATGTTCACTTCGAGTCTTGACTTGTGCCGGGCTTCATTATCTTCTCATAAAGTGCTTGATGAACTTTACCCGGAAGTACTTATTTAGGTGCTTAAATCCTGCATAAACAACATACTCCAAAAACCACATGTAAGAGCGAACTTGTTATATCAAGGGGGTTAGTACCATTAGATCGGATATCAAATCGATGCCAACATTGAAAGTAAACTCATGGCTAGGAGCGTCAAAGTCGGCCGTCAACAACTCCCCCATGCTTAAACCTTGCTCGTCCTCGAGTAAGCCTTCAATGGATATCAGTGTTGCCTTTCATTGTTCACACCCTACACTTGATCATACATGAAGAAAATATAATGCTCTCTAAATTTATTTGTTAGAGTTTCAGTGTACTAGTCTTCATCCCTACGGAAGGTGGATATCGAATAGGCTCATCCCACAAGTAAATAATCATGCTCCCAAATTTTGAATGAATCTCAGAAATTTTGAAATGAAGTGTAAGATGAAGAAAGAGCCAAACGAAGTTCAAAAATTTAAACCTCCTTGCATCTTGCTCATGAACTCTCATCTCATCTTGTCTCTCAAGCCTATTTGTTCTACTCCTTTCCCCTCTCAAAACTTTATATAAGTGGAAAGCTTTATCTGGAGCTTTGGGAAAAGTTTAGTCCTACCAAGATATTATAATCAGGATATTATCAAACCAAGACAAGTTTCTCATGGATTTACCGAGCCTCGTCAAAAAGGTCATTAGAAAATAATGTTTTCAAGGAGAGGGGAGAGATGAACACACACTTTTTGAGATAAGTGGACATGTGCAAATGGGAAAGAGTGATCCCGAGGCACAAACAAAGTCCTCGTTATCGGATTGCACATGGTTGGAAAGATGAGTATGGGTCTTGATCTTGAATCCTCTTGAAATTCCTAATGCGTCTAGAGATTCGGGGAGTTTTTTTTATATATACACATATTTTTTTTCTTCTCTCTCTTTCTTTCTTCTTTGTTTTCATCATTTTTTTCTTTTTTTTTCTTCTCTTTTTTTATTTCCTTTTTTTTACTCCCCTAAACTCTAGACTACATTAGTACCTACCTTCTTGGCAGCTCCCCCCATGCTTAGACGATTGCACGTCCTCGGGCAAAGAGGTGACGAAGTTTTTGTGCCAAGGTAGGTACTGAAAATCCTAAATTTTCCTGGAGAGAAACACTTGAAATCTTCTAGGGACCCTTCACGCACCCTTTATGTCGTCTTGGAGGTCTCCCAAAATGAAACTTTAATTTTGGCACCTTCATTCTTGTGATCTTCCTCAACATATTCATCCATACTCAAGAATTGGGTTGTGGTCAAGGTGGTAAAACACAAAAAGATATTTTGGGTTTGTGGGTGGATATCTGGCGAGGTTTGCAAAATTTCTGATGTGGAAACTTACAATGCACGGATAGAAGAGGCTAGCAATAAGATAGATACACAAAAACGGAATGACCAGCTTCTTAGTCTCGAACCAAAGAAATCAAGCCTTGAATCAATGCACCCAAAAATAAATCTTGTACACTAAGTTTTTGTACTCAATTAAATATAAGGCTTTGGATAGTTTGAGCAACATGCAAGAGGTATTAATGACAAGGTTAGCATAACTTTTAAGAATGAAAATAAATCATCTTTAACCCATCCAAAATTGAGAGCATGAGAAAAACTATGGGTCTTCATCTTTATCATAACCTCCACAAAGGATTAAGCTAGCATTTAAATTTAATTTCAGATTTGCATTAATGAGAGCATTTGCTTAATCATGCATAAAGCAAGTACAAAGACGAGCAAAGTGGCAACGATCATCATATATCAACTTGGCATAATTTTCCATCCTCACCAAAGGTCATGAGTAGGGGGTAATATTTATTCATGATGATTTGAAGCAAACTTTACTACTAACACACATGCTGAAAGTAAATAAAGTAGAAGGTTATTTACAAACTTACCTTGTTTTCGTCTTTACTACTAACACGCATGCTGAAAATAAATAAAGTAGAAGGTTATTTACAAACTTACCTTGTTTTCGTCGCTTAGCCTTGACGATTCAGGTCACCATCCAAGGTGTAGACGTCAATGTATTTAATGGGCACAACGTCAGGCTCCAGGAATACCTTGAGTCGTTGTCCATTCACAACATATTGATCTCCTTTGGCGTCCATGATTGTTACCGCTCCCGATGGTGACGCTGAATGTACGACGTATGGTCCATCCCATTTGCTTTGCAATTTTCCTTTGCCGAAGACCTTGTATCGAGAATTGTATAGTAGGACCTTGTCTCCTTCCTTGAATTCCTTCTTATGCAATCTTTTGTCGTACCATCTCTTCATCCTTTCCTTATAGATGCTAGCGTTGTGATATGCCTTCAATCTTAGCTCTTCAAGTTCACTTATTTGAATACTCCGCTTTATTCGTGCCGCATCAATATCAAGATTCATCTCCTTTATTGCCCAATAAGCCTTGTGCTCTAGTTCTACCGGTAAATGACATGTTTTTCCATAGACAAATTGATAAGGGGTCATACCTATCGGTGTTTTATGTGCAGTCCGGTATGCCCACAACGCTCCGTCTAACTTCTTTGACCAATCTTTTCCTCCTTTAGTCACCGTCTTCATGAGGATTCCCTTGAGTTGCTTGATTGATGTTTCCGCTTGGCCATTTGTTTGTGGATGATAGGACGTAGACACCCTATGCTCGATTCCCAACTTTGCCAAGCATCTTTTAAAATCCTTGCCAATAAAGTGTGATCCACCATCACTTATTAAAATTCTAGGAACGCCGTATCGAGGGAATATCACCGTCTTAATCATTTGAATGGCCTCTTCCGTAGATGCTTTCCGACATGGAATTGCTTCAACCCATTTTGATACATAATCAACTATGACAAAGATGTGTTCATATCCATTCGAGTTCACGAATGGTCCCATAAAGTCGATGCCCCAAACATCAAATAGATCAATTTGCAAATTATAATTCAGCAGCATTGCATTCCTTTGTGATATATTTCCACTCCTTTGGCACTCCGGGCAAGTTGCAACAAACCTTTTAGCATCCTTGTGCATCTCAGGCCAATAGAATCCGCTTGCCCATACCTTTGCTTGTGTTCTAAAATGTCCATAGTGTCCTCCATATTCCGACGAGTGGCATTTTCTTAGAATCTCTTCTCTTTCTTCCCGCGGCACACATCTTCTTAGCACTCCATCATCTCCACATCTATATAGGTATGGCGCATCCCAATAAAATTTTCTACTTTCGGCAATTACCCTTCTTTTAGCATTTTTGTCCAAGTGATCTAATGGCATCTTCCGTAGGCATCTTATGATATCATGCATCCATCCTCCCCTATCAAGTATTCGATATAGATGGTCATCTCCCATTCTATCTTCAATTAGCTCCATCCCATCATCTCCATGGTGCATCCTTGATAGGTGGTCGGCTACAACATTGTCCGACCCTTTCTTGTCTCTAATTTCCATATCAAACTCTTGCAATAATAGGATCCATCTAATCAAACGTGGCTTGGCATCTTTCTTGGACAAAAGGTACTTGATTGCAGCATGGTCCGTATACACGATCACCTTCGAGTTCACAATATAAGATCTGAATTTTTCAAATGTGAACACTACGGCAAGCAATTCCTTTTCCGTAGTTGCATAATTTACTTGAGCTTCACTTAGAGTTTTACGTGCATAATAAATTGCATGTACCTTCCCTTCCTTTCTTTGTCAAAGAACAGCTCCAACGGCATAATCACTTGCGTCGCACATTATCTCAAATGGTAGATTCCAATCGGGAGTTTGCATAATTGGTGCACTTATGAGAGATTGCTTCAACATCCGGAAAGCATGCTAGCATTCTTCATCAAATTCGTATTCCACATCTTTTTGGAGAAGTCGTGTCAATGGCTTGGTGATCTTTGAGAAATCCTTTATAAATCTTCTATAAAATCCGGCATGCCCAAGAAAGCTTCTTAACGATTTGATATTTGTCGGAGGTGGCAACTTTTCAACCGTTTCAATCTTAGCTTTGTCCACCTCTATTCCTCTCTCGGAGATTACATGTCCCAAGACTATCCCTTGTTTCACCATAAAGTGACACTTCTCCCAATTAAGCACTAGGTCAATTTCTCCACACCTTTCAAGGACTTTTTCCAAATTTTTCAAGCAACTTTCAAAACATGTACCATGCATCGAGAAGTCGTCCATGAATACCTCCATAATTTCTTCAATAAAATCCGAGAATATAGCCGTCATGCATCTTTGAAAGGTAGCCGGTGCATTACATAAACCAAATGGCATTCTTCTATATGCGAAAGTTCCATATGGACATGTGAAGGTTGTCTTTTGTTGATCATCCGGGTGAATGGGAATTTGCATGAACCCCGAGTACCCATCAAGGAAACAAAAGTAAGAATGTTTAGCTAACCTTTCAAGCATCTCATCGATAAATGGTAACGGAAAGTGATCCTTCCTTGTTGCCTTGTTCAACTTTCTATAGTCGATGCACATTCTCCATCCGGTCACGACCCGTTGTGGTATCAACTCATCCTTCTCATTCTTCACAACGGTTATTCCTCCTTTCTTTGGTACACAATGCACCGGGCTCACCCATTCACTATGTGGCACGGGGTATATTATTCCGGCATCCAACAATTTGATCACCTCCTTCTTCACCACCTCACGCATGGCATGACTCAATCTTCTTTGATGCTCGATAACGGGCTTGCATTGTTCTTCAAGTGGTATGCGGTGGGTGCAAAAGGCCGGACTAATACCCTTCAAATCGCTTATCGAGTACCCGATCACCTTCTTGTGTTTTCTCAATAAATTCAGCTGCTTATCCATCTCTTCCGGACTCAATTCATCACTCACGATGACCGGGTATGTCTTATCGGCTCCCAAAAATTCATACTTTAGTCCTTTGGGAAGTGGCTTCAACTCAATATTGGGTGCTTCGGGTCCTTGTTGTTGCAAATCTCCAATATCTTCATAATTTTCTTCATCCAAGCTTCCATCTTGTGCCTTTAACCCCTTAGTTGCTTCCGCTAGTTCTTTGTCTTGGTCATCATACATAACATCATTCTCCATTGCTCGTTGGAGAGGATCCCTGAAAGTATCAACAAAACAAAGATCCTCTGCCTCTTTGTTATCAAGAGGTAGAGGTAAAGCAATACGAGAAGCGGGTAGGAAATCATATGTGAATTTATTTCCATCTAGATCAATAGTAACTCTACCCTTTCTAGCATCAAGAACGGCATTGACCAACTTAAGAAAAGGTCTACCAAGAATTATATCATCATGTTCTTCATGGCAAGCATCAATTACGAAAAAGTCGGTTGGAATAATTTTACCCGAGATAGCAACATCTAAATCTCTAAGCACACCCAAAGGTCTTGTCATTCTGCCATCTCCCATGATTAATTTTATTTGCGTTGGAGCAAGATTTAAAGTTTTACTAAAAAGCTCATAATAAATTTTGGAAGACATGACACTAACATGAGCTCCTATGTCACAAAAGGCTTTGCAAATTTTCTCTCCATTAATGTTACAACTTATGTGAGGTGTTGGTAGAGAGGTACCTTCGACATGATCGGCTCCTATCGCGTACACTTCGGCTAGGTGTGCATATGGCGAGTCCTCCGGCTTCACTCCCATAATCCTCTTTACTTCGGCAATGTGGTCCAGATCTACCTCTTCATCCTCATTGAAAAGTCTTTGAATAATTTCTCCGGCCGATTCTTCGTCCAACTCGTACCCCGAGTGCCTCTCCTTCGGAAAGTTGAATTCTATAGCTCTCGCCAACTCTTTTTGGTTCGGGTATGGTCTCCTCTTGTTGAATATTTCTTCGAAGTTAATTGGGATCCAATCCATTTGTTCGAACTCCTTTAGCAGCTTTGCAATTGCCAAACTTCTTCCTTGTACCTCTTCGAGCTTGCGAATTTTGATGCCTTGGATTGGTCCTCCTTCATTGTGGGTTGCTCCTTCAACCTTTTCTTGCCTTGCTTCTTCTTTCTTCACTTCTGGGGCTTCTTTTCTTGAAATTCCAGCAAGTACCTCCACACAAGTTTCTTGCTCAACGCTTCCCGAAATATGTTCTTCCCAATCTCTTTGCATGGCCACCCCCTCGCTTAATCTTTGTAGTAATTGGGTGGCCTCCGTGAGTGTTTTCTCCATAATATTTCCGCCTGCACACATTTGAACATACTGCATGCATTCGGGGGTTAGGGAAAAATAAAAAGTATGCAAGAGTACATCACCGGAGAATCCGAGCTTTGGTCCTTGTTTGATCAATCCATTGAATCTTTCCCAAGCTTGATCTATTCCTTCCTCTTCTCCTTGCGCAAAATTTATCACTTGCCTCCTCACATTTTGAACCCTACTTATCGGAAAGAACTTTTCACAAAATTTCTTCACCAATCGATTCCAATTTCCTTCCACCTCGAAGGATGCAAGTGAGTGCCATCGTTTTGCTTTATTCGCAAGTGAGTATGGAAAAAGATTCCATTTGTACCAATCGACCGGAACTCCTTCTTGTTGCACCGTGTTGCATAGCATCGTGAAACGCTCGATGTGCCTATATCGATTGTCCGTCTTCACCCCTCTAAATGGGTTTGCTGCCACCATCTCAATCATTCGAGGCTTGATCTTGTACTCGGTAGCCTCGAGTATCAAATCTGATTTTTGGACTTTAATATCCTCCAATTGCGGGCTAGCATAGTACCATAGTGGTTTTTCTTCTTCCTCCATGGGGTGATTGACAAAAGCCATCTAGACAACAAAAAACAAAAGACAAAAACAAGGATTTCTAGACAAAAGGTTAGGTGTTAGTAATCAACAAAATTAATACAAAGTTAAATGTAGCAAACTAGCTTGTTCCCCGGCAACGGCGCCAGAAAAGCTTGTTGACGGTTAAATAACGCGTCAAGTTACGATCCGCAAGCGCACGGGTCGGTTGTAGCTTTTCCCTTAGAGTATCCCCCAAGGTTAATCAATCCGTGGAACAAGTGGATTGCTACGCTCAACTAAGCACTAATGTCGTTGATTTAAAACTCTTTATCGAATGAAGGTATGTATAAGTAAAGAACTTAAACTAATCTAATCTAGATTAAAGAAAACAATGTAGAGAGCAAAGGTATAGAGATCACAAGAGTGTAGAAAGCTTGTCCAAGGGATCTAGGATCACTTGGAGATGTAACCACCTAACAAGAACTACCTGATCTAATCTATCAAAGGTAAAGGTGCACCGAGTTCAACCCTTTCCCTCTAGCGTACTAGTCACTACACGAGGGTAATCCGTGATTGAACACCAAGTGCACAAGACGTTGATGTGTTCTAGGTATGCAAGACTAAATGTGTGAACCAAGCTTGATATGTTTTCCCTCCCGCGCACTGTCACTACACGACGGTAATCGCATAAAGAACAAGAGGAACACGATACATGAAGCTACGAGTGATGCATCCCCAAAGCAAGCCAACCGGCAATTAAGATTGAAGCACCATCAACAAGAATATGATAGCAAATAGATCCAAAACAAAGGTTCGGTGATTACATCTCAAGATCCCCCTTCAACCCCTAGGACAAATAAGGACTTTACCCCATAATGTTACACATCGTAGCGCTGGTCATGGTGTAGAATCCTCCGAAGTAGATGAAGGCCACGAGTGCTCCCTTCCGATCCAATCTGCTTCTTGTTCTCGGTCTTGTGGCGGCGGATGACGAATGAATTTCTCCGTGGCTCTTTGCGTCCAAACTCTTAATAGCCCGAGGGGGTACTAGGTCAAACGGGAGGTCGAACCGGGTCGAAAATGGGCCAGGCCGGTCGGCATGGGCCGGTCGGCCCAGGGCCTTTTTGGCCCGGTTCGGCCCCATTTTTCGCGTGCGAGCTCCTCGTGTAATTGCTGATTAACTCCCTTCTGCATGTGGGCCCTTGACGTTGTTTTCTCCGCGGTTTAGATAAGGGTACTTGTTGCACAAGCTCCTGCATCTTCTGTTTAGGTCCCTGGAGTTTTACGGCTTCATGCTTTGGTCCTTGGGTCAATTGGAGTCATGTTCACTTCGAGCCTTGACTTGTGCCGGGCTTCATTATCTTCTCATAAAGTGCTTGATGAACTTTACCCGGAAGTACTTATTTAGGTGCTTAAATCTTGCATAAACAACATACTCCAAAAACCACATGCAAGAGCGAACTTGTTATATCAAGGGGGTTAGTACCATTAGATCGGATATCAAATCAATGCCAACATTGAAAGTAAACTCATGGCTAGGAGCATCAAAGTCGACCGTCATCACAGGCTGACAGAACTTTTTTGGCTGGGTTGAAGATTGTTGGAAGAGGTTTTTATGCACTTGGTTTCACCCAACCCACTATTAGAATCCCCCTTGATAGTACGACTTGTCCTAAACTCAATTTCAAAATATAAAATGAATTAAACTCAACTTGAACCAAAGGAAACCTTCTCTTTTTAAATTTGGGGTCTCCATTTTCTCTTTTGCACCTATGGTAGAGTAGTAACCTGTCACATACACTCAAAAGCTCATTAGTCCTCTAATTTTGTGGTCAACATCACCAAAATCCACTTAGGGCTTGATTGCACTTACAATCTCCCCCTTTTTGGTAGATGTTGACAACCCAATTAAAGCTTACATTTAATTGAAAAGATTGAGCTTTTGATGAAAAGAATACTAGTCTCCCCCTCAATATATGCATTTCTCATTTTGAATAGAGATGAAATGTATCAACACATGTTTGCATATATTGAGAGTAAGTGAAAACAAGATACCATGTATTCGTTTCATCGTGGGGTGCAAAAGAACTGTGTAACATACAAGTCGTGATGCATATGACAGATAGAATCAATCGGAGAGTCAGCTGTGTCCAGACTGCAGAACCTCTGCAAAAATATGCAGAACCTCTGCAACGCAGAACCTCTGCGAAAATTCGCAGAACCTCTGCATTCTGGAACACAACAGCTCCACCAATCATCACAGGCAGGCAAAGATTAACAGCAATAGACTAGCAAATAATAGGATCTAGATTACAAAAAAATAGGGCATGCTCATCTAGTCCTATTACATCACATCACACAGTTTTAAAAGTTTTCAATCCCATAAAGATGTCCACAACCATCCATCATGGCTTAGCCAACAAAGGCAAGCCCAAATATTTACAGACCAGATCAGAGATTAAGTTCACAGAGGTGTTGGCACTCTCACATCTCACAAAAACAAAAGATAGAGCCAGCAGCCAGCAACCAACAACACAGGTTCTTCTCAGAGAATGCATCTCAATCTTTCTTTACTCTCCCCTTTTATCAACAGATAGCAAAAAGGGAAGAAAAAGGAAAGAGAGGAATGGAAAACTTGAACCTGGACAGTTGCTTCACTCATCCTCGCTCCATTCAGTCTCTGTGTCAGACACGTGTACAGCAGTGTCGTCTTCCTCAGTCTCAGAGTCAGAGGTGGCATCCTTGCCATGTGGCTTAGGGATCTTGGAGCTGAGGGTTTTCGTTGTGCCAATTTTGGGGCCCTTGGCAGAGCGCACCCGAGCAATGAGGGGCTCGTCATCTTCAGGCACATCCTAATGCTCTTCTTCCTCACTAGTGGTGCTGTCAACAAAGAAAGAGGGAGGAGGAATAGGAGCTGGTGCAGCAAAGCCAGCATGGTTCAGCAGCTTGTTTACATCTTTTCTTGTCTCATACACTTGAGTGGCTGTGTACCTACACACTGAGAAGAGGTCCCTCACCATGGCTCTCAATTTCTTGCTCTTGGACCTTTCCTTGCTGCTGCTAGGACCAACTTCTGAGGAGTGGACAGCAGGTGTGGATTCTTCATGGAGAGACTTGAGCACATTTTCCTTTTGCTTGTGGCTCCAGGAGGCCAACTGATAAGATTTATGAACACAGTCCTTTGGAAATCTCATACCACTAACCATCTCAATGACATACATCACGTATGGGGCATACGGAAAGTTGTTCCTTCCATCATCCAAGGTGGTTATGAGTCCAAACCAGATGTATTTGCTGACAGAGAAGGGCTTGCTGCCTGGCATCATCCTCTTCAACAGATTCACAGCATATTTCCTGAGGGAAGTAGCATCACTATCACCCTTTGGGTTGATAGTTTCTCTCAACAGGTTGTTAAGTGCATAGTAGATTAGTTTCAGCCCAACTGTCTTTCTGCCTGCAAGCTCTTCACACTCAAACAACTCAGGCACAATTTTTCCTTTCATGTGATTCTCAAAGATGATGTTTTCAGCCATCCTGTCTTCCTCACCAAACCCCAGCAGCCTAGCAAAAGTAGTGAAATCCACTTTGTAATGAACCCGTATTCCAGTCATAGCTAAAACCCATGATGTCCCTCATTCCATGCTCATCAACAATTCTCAGCACTTCATCTGACACAGGGAGCCTTTTCCTCTCAAGATGCTCCCAATCAATCCATTTCATCACTAAGATCTTGCCTTTATTTCTAATGACAGAGTTGTAGAAATCATAATGGAAGGGAGACCAAAATCTATAATCAATTGCAGCACATCTAGCATGCAGGTAAGGATTTTCCTCTCTAGCTATCTTGACTTGTACTCCCAATCCATCATAGGTTTCATGATGAATGTGATATGCATGATCATATTTGGTAGGAGCTCACTTGGTTGGGTTACCTCTGAAGGATTTGATGTAGCTGTTGTCAATCTCACCAAGCCTAGGTGGGGACTCAATTTCAATTGGAATTGTCTTGCCTTCTGTCCCACCATCATCCCTCACTAGATTTGCAGCGCTGCGGCTGCCTCGGCCATTGATAGGCCCAGCAGATCCTCTGCCTCTCTTTGGTGTTGCTTTTCTGGCATCTAGCCTTCTTTCATAGACGATCCTGCTGGCTAGCTCAAAGGCTTCTTCCCCTTCAGTGTCCTCAAATGGCATGGACCTCTTGTCCTTCTTCTTTGAACTGCCCAGATCCATCTAGAGATAAAGGGATAGATGATGAGTATCTAGTGCAAAATGAGACAGCAACAATTGGGCAAGGGCTCAGTTGAACTTTGAATCGAAGACACAGCGACTGTCCCTCCACAATACAGAACTTCTGTAGAAAAACACAGAACTTCTGCGTTCTGCAGAGACAGGGCTGTAGAGTTTGATTCAATTTTCAACTAAGCTCTATCCCAAAATGTACCATAATATCAACACTAGAAGACATTGAGAAGCATATCTACTCAAGAGATTGAGCCTAGAACCGAACAGATAGGTAGATCAACCAAGATTAGGTCAAAATACCTTGGGTCTATCAGGAGAGAAGAGTGTGTGTCCTTGGAGAGATGGGGGTCGCCTGGACGAACTCCTTGACCAGCCGCTCAGTCTTGAAGTGCGGGAGAAGTCGGTCAGTGCAGATCCGGGTGGACGGAGGATCCGGCTCCCCCTACTTCACCATGGTTGTGCACGGGGTCGAGAGGAAGGAGCAAACGGCTGGAGGGCAACAAGGGAGATCTTGTTCGGCAGGAGAGACCTCGCCCGCCAGCGAGCAGACGGCGGTGGAGATTGGAGCAACAACGACAAGCGGTGGTGACCGGAGGGAGTCAAGCGGAGTAACCGCGGTGAAAAGTGAAGGAGAGAGATTGACTGCGGTGAGAGAGGGTAAAGGGATAAGGATCTGAGTGGAATATTCCTTCAAGTGCTGACCGAACCGCTGTACCCTTGACTGCTGTCCAACTGAATGGATTTGGCGCTGACAGTTAAAAACGCATAACCTCTGCAGAAAAGCGCAGAACCTCTGCGAACTGGAGAACAGAGATAGAGAGCTACCAGATAGATTTGGAATTTGGTCTTTTCCTCTTAATTTTCACTTACGTCATGGACACCTTGCCTTAGTGGCTAGATTTCAAACAAACAACACATAACTATAGCCACTAGAAGCAAGTTGGGATATAAAAATAGATTTTGAAACACTTTAACAAAGAATTTTTCAAAAGGATTTTCAGCAAAGACAAGACATTCAAGGCATGCTAGAGATCAAGCCATGCAACGAGAATCAAGAATATTTAGCTCATTCCTTAAACTACAAAACCTTGTCTCATCGAGGGGCTTGGTGAAGATATCGGCTAGTTGTTTTTCGGTGCTCACATGACTTAGAGCGATATCTCCTTTGGTTTCGTGGTCTCTCAAGAAGTGATGACGGATGTCTATATGTTTTGTACGAGAATGGCTCACGGGGTTGTTTGCAAGCTTTATGGCACTTTCGTTGTCACACAAAAGTGTGATATGGGTAAAGTGACATTCGTAATCTTTTAAGGTTTGCTTCATCCAAAGTAGTTGAGCACAACAAGCGCCGCCTGTAACATACTCGGCCTCAGTGGTGGAAAGGGCTACTGAGTTTTGCTTTTTAGAACTCCAAGACACTAGAGACCTACCAAGGAATTGGTAAGTCCCCGATGTACTCTTTCTATCTACCTTGCAACCGGCATAATCGGAGTCCGAATAGCCAAGTAGATCGAAAGTGGAGCCCTTAGGATACCACAAGCCAAGGTTAGGGGTATGCACTAGATATCTCAAGATTCTCTTTACGGCCATAAGATGGCACTCTTTCGGGTTAGCTTGAAATCTAGCACACATGCACACACTAAGCATAATATCCGGCCTAGATGCACATAAATAGAGAAGAGAACTGATCATGGAGCGATATACCTTTTGGTCCACCGATTTCCCTTCTTCATTGAGATCCATGTGTCCATTGGTAGGCATTGGAGTCTTGATAGGCTTGGCTTTGTCCATGTCAAACTTCTTAAGCATATCCGTTGTGTACTTGGTTTGACATATGAACGTCCATTCCTTTGCTTGTTTGATTTGAAATCCAAGAAAGAACTTGAGCTCACCCATCATGGACATCTCAAACCTCTTTGTCATGACCCTACTAAACTCTTCACAAAAAGTTTCATTAGTACTACCAAATATTATGTCATCGACATATATTTGGCACACAAAAATATGACCATCAACTTTTCTAGTAAAGAGAGTAGTGTCGGCTTTACCTATCTCAAAGCCTTGCTTGAGCAAGAATTCCTTAAGGCATTCATACCATGCTCTTGGTGCTTGCTTTAGCCCATAGAGCGCCTTACAGAGTTTGTAGATATGATTAGGACGCTTGGGATCTTCAAAACCCGGTGGTTGCTCCACATAGACTTCTTCGGAGAGTGGTCCATTGAGAAATGCACTTTTGACATCCATTTGATATAGCTTGAAGTCATGATGGGCAGCAAAAGCAAGTAAGAAACGAATTACTTCAAGTCTTGCTACCGGTGCATATGTTTCTCCAAAGTCTAGCCCTTCAACTTGAGTGTACCCTTGAGCAACCAATCTTGCTTTGTTCCTAATGACAATGTCAAACTCATCTTGCTTGTTTCGTTCGAAAGACCCACTTGGTGCCAATGATGTTTGTGTTGGGTCTTTTCACCAACTCCCACACTTGATTCTTTCAAAGTTGTTCAACTCTTCTTGCATAGCCATCACTCAATCCGGATCCTCGAGGGCTTGTTCTACCTTGATAGGTTCAAGAGAGGAAACAAACGAGTAAAATGCACAAAAATTTTTGAGACGAGATCGTGTTGTTACCCCTCTCCTTATGCTCCCAAGAATATTGTCAACGGGGTGGTCCCATTGTGTAGTTTGATGTACACGAGGATGTGATGGCCCAAGAGGTTGGTGTAGGGGTTGATCTTGATCATTATCATCAGCTTGAGGCTCGGGAGAATCTTCAAGAACAGCCTCTTGCTGATTATCTTCCTGGTTCTCAGTGTTGACTGGAGCTGAGTTCCCAGAACGCAGAACCTCTGCGTTTTTTCACAGAACCTCTACATCCTGCACTTCTGCAGAACCAGTAATCTCAGGCCCTTCGAGTGGTGTTGAAGATAGGAGTTGTTCTTCATCTTCCTCTTGTTCTTCAACTGGTCTAACATCACCTATGACCAATTACTTGATTGCTTCACAAGGTGGCTTCTCCTTTCCTACTATATTCATATCAACTTGCTCCACTTGAGAGCCATTAGATTCATCAAAGGTCACGTCTACCGTGACTTCAATCCTTCCGGTGGTTAGATTGAAGACTCGATAGGCATGCTCGTTAGGACCAAATCCAAGAAGAAAACCTTCATCAACCTTTGGTGCAAACTTAGAGCTTCGAGGCTTTTTGTTTAGAATGAAATACTTACACCCAAACACTCTAAAGTAGGACACCTTAGGCTTTATACCGGTGATAAGCTCATATGAAGTTTTCTTGTGGAACTTGTGAAGATAGAGGTGGTTGATGGCATGGCAAGCTGTGTTGATTGCTTCGGCCCAAAAGATGTCTTGAGTCTTGTATTCATCCAACATGGTTCTTGCCATCTCAATGAGTGTACGATTCTTCCTTTCAACCACCCCATTTTGTTGAAGGGTATATGGAGCTGAAAATTCATGCTTGATGCCCTCTTCATCAAGAAATTCTTCAACGTTGGTGTTGCAGAATTCGGAGCCATTGTCACTTCTCACTTTCTTGATGGGTAGCCCGAACTCCCTTTGTGCTCTTCTAATGAAGGTCTTCACCTTCCCTTATACTTCACCCTTGTCAAACACAAAGAACACCCACATGAAGCGAGAAAAGTCATCAACAATAACCAAGCTATATTTGTTATCACCAATGCTTATGTAGGCCACCGGTCCAAATAGATCCATGTGAATGAGCTCCAATGGGCTTGATGTAGTGATGATGCTATTTGGTGGGTGAGGTGCTCCTACTTGCTTTCCGGCTTGGCATGCTTTGCAAATCCTATATTTCTCAAAATGAACATTAGTTAGTCCAAGGATGTGCTCATCTTTTAGAAGTTTGGCCAAGTTCCTCATGCCAACATGGGCTAGTCGGCGATGCCATAGCCAACCCATGCTAGATTTTGCCACTAAACAAGTCTTAGGAGAGACTTTACTTTTGTTGAGATCAACTAGGTAAAGTCTTCCCTTCAAGCGACCAGTAAGGACAATAGAGGAATCCTCCCTCCTTATGATGGACACACCCTTATCCGAAAAGTGACAATCAAAACCAATCTCACTAAGTTGTGAAACCGATAATAGATTGTAACCCAACAGATCAACATGAAGCACATTAGTAATTAAATATTTTTGAGAGATAGGAATATCACCAACACCGATGACTTCTCCTTTAGTGTCACCTCCATATGCAATTGTTTCTCGTGGCCCTTCCATATGGAGATAACTTGAGAACATACTCTTTTCTCCGGTCATATGATGTGTACAACCGCTATCAAGCACCCAACTTGACCCACCGGAGGAGTATGCCTACAAAACAAGTTTAGTTCCTTCTTTTAGGTCCCTAATGTGACTTGGGGCCTTCCACGTTAGCAACCAAAACCTTGGGAACCCACAAAGATCTTTTCACATATATGTTAGACTGATTTCCAACATACGTGGCAACAACTTTACCAAGGTTGTTACGTCTCAACACATAGCTAGGAGGAATATCGGTGGATGCATGAGTCTTGTTCTTGTGAGCAAACTTGTTCCTCTTAGGTATGATAGGATGTTTCTCAACCTGCAAACAAGTGTTAGAGGCCTTGGGAACATATCTTGGTTGAGCTTGAGCCTTCTTCTTGGTTCTGTCCATGCAGACCGCGGAACTTCCGCGTTTGAATCGCGGAACCTCTGCGTTCTGGGTGTCACCCTTCCAGACTGCAGAACCTCTGCGTTCAGAATGCAGAACTTCTGTGTTCTGGGCAGACAATAGATACTCATCTTCGTTGAGCTCCCCCTTGCTCACAAACTTGATGTATTATTGGCCCTTGATGATGTTCCTTTGGCCGGTCTTACCACCCTTGATATGACCAAGACCATCCTTGTTTCCGGGCATCTTACCTTGTTTGTATTGGACCTTCTCTTGCTTGTTTTCTTTGCTCATGCACCCACTAGCTATAATTGTGTTGAGCCTAGCAATTTCCTTTTTCATAGCCTCCATGTTAGCAAGATTAGTAGATAAGCATCAAAGTCAACATTGTGACATCTTTCACAACCCTTGCTAGTAGAGGCACTAGAGTCACTCTTTGTCTTCAAAGGATGTGAGGTGCTACTCCAAAGGAGACTATATTGCTCCTCAAGCTCTTCATTCCTCGACTTGAGAGAATTACATTGAGCTTGAGAGGCAGCAAGGTCTTCTTTTAGAGTAGCAATGATACCATCCGCTTGATCAACTTCCAAGCGCAAGGCCTCAAGCTCACTTCTCTCCGAGACAAGCATGTCTTGAGTTTTCTCTAGTTCCTCTACCATCTTGGCCATGAAAGCTCTAGATTTTCTATCCATTTTGCTAACTAAGTCATTTATTTCTTCATCACTAGATACATCACTAGAGTCTATGTTTGAGGTATCACTAGGTGGAGGAGGGGATTTTGATTTTGATTTTACCTTCTCACCCTTAGCCATGAGACAATGAATGGTTGTGCCCTCTTCATCATCGGTCAAGTTTGTGAATAGCTTTGATGTAGAGGAGAGCTTCTTGATGGCAATGGTTGCAACTTTCTTCTCCTCTCCATCACTAGAGTCTTCATCACCGGAGTTCCATTCATGACCAATATGGGCTTCTCCACCATAGTTCTTCCTCTTGTGATGTGTCTTTTGATCCTTCTTGTTGTGCACTTTATTCTTGTTGTTCTTGTCATACTTGCCATCTTTCTTCTCATTAGGGCAATCCGCAATAAAGTGTTATGTGCTTCCACAATTGTAGCAAGTTCTCTTTTTCTTGTTGGGGAACCTTCTCTTGGTGAACTTGTAACCTTGCTTTTTCAAGCCTCTTTTATATGTCTTCATGAACAAAGCCATATCCCCAATCTCAATATGAGGACCTTCATACTCATCTTCACTTGAGTCACTTGTGGAGCTCTCTACTTCAACCTTCTTCGATTTTGACTTGGAGGGCTTGGATGAAGTAGAGGGCTTGCTTGACTTGTAGGCTTGGAGAGCAACATCTTTGACTTTCAAGTTGTTCATCTTAGCCTCTAGCTCTCCAAACTTCCTCCTTTGTTGTATTTTCATGTCCATGAGCTCATGTGTGAGAATCCTCCCAAGAACATCATTTGGTGAGAATTCCTCAAATCTTTTCTTCTCTCTAATCAAGGTGACTAGAGTAGGGTTCCTTGGAGCAAATGCCTCCAACATCACCTTCACCACATAGTGATCATCTAATTCTTCACCACCCAAGCCTCTTATTTTACCAACTATGACCATCAACCTATCAAACATCTCTTGAGGCCCTTCACCTTCCATTATAGAGAACCGGTTGAGTTGAGCCATCAAGATGTTTATCTTGGACTTCTTCACTTTGTCATCACCCTCATGAGCAATAAGGAGAGTGTCCCATATCTCCTTGGCAATCTCCAAGTTACTCACTCTATTATACTCTTGTGGACTCAATGCATTTAGGAGAATGCTTGTGGCTTGTGCATTTCTTCTTATGTTGCGGCAATCACGTGGTGTAAGCTTCTCATAGTCTTCGGGATCATCAAAGCCTACACACATAACATTCCACAACTCTAAGTTTAAGCTGGTTAGATAGGCCTTCATCAAGTGCTTCCACTTGGTAAAGTTGGTCCCATCAAATTGGGGCAATTTGCCAAAGGGCACGGTGAAGTTATCCTTAGAAGAGGTATTCAATGAATCATAGTTAAAGGATACGCTTCCATAAGCCTTCTTGGGCTTAGGCTTGGCCTTGAGGGATCTCTTGGGTATTCTTGTCCCATAGTACTCATCCTCTCCATCTCCATTCTCACTAGACGACAATGAGGATGATGATGATGAGGATGAAGATGATGGTGGCGGTGATGGTTCCTTCTTCTTCTTCTTCTTCTTCTTCTTCTTCTTCTTCTTCTTCTTCTTCTTCTTCTTCTCTTCCTTCTTCATCTCTTTCTTCTTCTTCTCTTCTTTCTTCTTCTCTTTCTTTTTCTTTTCTTCCTTGCTGCCATCCTTCATAACCTTCTTAAGCTTGTCGAGCTTCTCACGAGTAGAGGTAGAATCCACTTCTACCTCGGATGCTTCAGCTTCATCCTTACCGGGAATATCTTCAAACTCTTCATCTTCTTCGGGCCTTTCTTCTCCACTTGCCATACCCTCACACGGTTAGGTGCTACAGAGGATAACCTGCTCTGATACCACTTGTTAGGATCAAGGCAAGTGGCCTAGAGGGGGGTGAATAGGCCTGCAAAACAAATTTAAACTTTTCTTGCAACTTCACTGCCAAACCGTAGAACCTCTGCGTTTTTTCGCAGAACTTCTGCGTTCTGGAACCTTGTTGATGCTCACTAACTCTTATTTTTATGCATCAACAATACATGAAAAAGGACCAAAAAGATAAATCAACAGTAGTATAGGGCCTTGGACTAATGAATTCCACGAGTTTTGGTGAATTATATATTTTCAAGGACTATTCAGGAAAATGCGAAAAGAATGAATTCTAGAAGGCTCCAGAAGACTCCCGAACTCAACCAAAGTGGGCTCCAAGAAAATATGCATCTAGAAGGGACAAGAGGCCCACACGCGAAGGCGGAGCCCAGTCGGGGCCCAGCCCAGGCCGACCGGCCCTATAGGGAGGCCGATCGAGCTCCCCCTGGCCCCGATCAGGCCCTGCTTCGGGAAGGTTCCTCCACCGCCTCTTAGGGTTAATCTAAACCACTTGTTTAGGTCGGTTTGATCCTACGGCGACGGATTATCCCTCCGGGCTATATAAGCAACCCCAGACCCCCCCTAGGGCATGGTATGCATCTCTCAGAAGATCATCATCATCAGGCCAAGACAGGAGAAGAAGAGGATACATCAGAGATAGGATAGCTACTTCATAGTTCAAGATCTAATTTCTGGATCAAGAACCTAGTTCTAGATAGAGAGTCAGATTCGAGTAGAGTTGAGCTTTGCTCTAGTTCCAGATCTGTAAGTTATCAAGATTCAGTTCTTATATTGTTTCTCAATGACTTTATGCTATTTCAATGTTATGTGTGCAATTGCTAAATTCTTACTTTATTCTAGTAGTATATTTGATATAGTCATGATTAATGATAAGTCTACGCACTTATTCGTAGAGCTCCTAGTATATTACGCGCGTATGCTAGGTAGTAGAAAGTATGTAAGCATGGTGCTTAGATATAATTTACTTGCGGATTCACCTTATACTCCGGGTCGTGTGGTAGATCGTGGGCGTGACAGGCTTATTGAGTCCTTTGCAGTCCACCCCTCGAGTATAAGACTAGTCGAACAATGATTCTTGGGAGGATCAAGTTTCGTCCTTGATCTTCACACCTATTACCACAGCAATAGATGGAGGGTTCCACTAAGCACAAAGGGGTAATACAAACTTCTTGGAGCTTCCACACGAAGATTGGAGAGCTTCCAAGCAACCTCTAGCCGTCTAGGAGCAAGGCTCCAAGAGCAAACGATCCGCCAAGTAGGCTAGGGTTTCACCAAGTGCACAAGAACACAAGAGAGGGATTCCCTAGCTCAATCTCACAAGGAATCACCCAATCCTTCAATAAAGTGCTTGGATTTGGAATGGAGTAGGTGGGATTCAATGCAAGAGCAAGAGAGAGAGAGAGAGCTTGGGGCGGTTTGCAGCAGTGGGGAAGAAGAAGGTGTCCGTTAGGTCGCAGGGGAGAATAAATACTCCTCAGATCTGAGCTGCAACGGCTATAAATGAAAACGCAGAACTTCTGCGTTTAAACGCAGAACTTCTGCGTTCTAGAACGACTGACATAACACAGCAGCCTGAAACTGACAAACGCAGAACTTCTGCGAAAATTCGCAGACCTTCTGCATTCTGCAGGAAAAGAACAGCAGGCTGACAGAACTTTTGTGGCTGGGTTGAAGATTGTTGGAAGAGGTTTTTATGCACTTGGTTTCACCCAACCCACTATTAGAATCCCCCTTGATAGTACGGCTTGTCCTAACTCAATTTCAAAATATAAAATGAATTAAACTCAACTTGAACCAAAGGAAACCTTCTCTTTTTAAATTAGGGGTCTCCATTTTCTCTTTTGCACCTATGGTAGAGTAGTAACCTGTCACATACACTCAAAAGCTCATTAGTCCTCTAATTGTGTGGTCAACATCACCAAAACCCACTTAGGGCTTGATTGCACTTACACCAGGCGGACCCTCCGACGGAGTGAGGCGTATGCCTCGAGGTGGGCGCCAATCCTTCGTGATTGGCACCTCCTTCTTGTATCTTCTTTTTTTTCTTTCTGCAATGAAACTCAGCCGTAGGCCTTTTAATTCGCACCTTTGCTTTGTCGTTGGCTTGTTTTTGCTCATGCGGGCGACGGATGGCTGCAATGAGTCATTCCAGACCTCGTCAATGATGTCTTGGCGCATGGATCTGCTCAACCCGCCGTCCGGCCGGGGCGTGTACTTAGGTCAAGGCGCACGGCCGCATCCTGGCTCGGAGCTAGGGGCGCGCTTTTTACCATTTTTACCGCGATGATAGGTCGGGCGTATTGTGTTAGGTCGGGGAATCCTTCTCCTCTGGCGTGATCCCCCGTGTTGTCTTGTCAACCAACCCCAGTCAACGTGCCGAATGCCGCCTGGGGTAGAGGTTGCTTTTCCTGGGATGTCAGGCCTGGCAGGATTCGCGTACGCGAAGGGGGGAGAGAGAGAGAGAGAGAGAGAGAGAGAGATCTTGAGCGGGACGCTCCCCGCTACCCCTGGGTGGGCCCGAGCAGTGAATTGCCCCCAACCGGCCTGGGTTTCCCCATTTAAGTCGGGAAGACAGGGGTTGATTGCCATCTCATTCTCCCCTTTCGTCTCTTTCTCCTTGCGCACCTGCCGTCCGACCCAGCACGCCGCCGGTTCAGCAGATTCAAGTCTTCCGCCGCTGTCTCCGGCCTTCTCCACACACGGTGATGTCGAACTGGCAGCGCTCCACCGTCTCTCTCGCGAAGCTGACTTGTCTTGCTGATGCGGCGCTGCTCCCGCGCATGACCGATGCGCGGGAGTGGATCAAGCCCAAGCTTGAGGACTTCCCACAGCCCCCACCGGGGTACGTGGTTTCATTCGTCGCCTTTCATGAACGCGGGTTCTCAGTGCCGGCGGGACGGTTCATCAGCGCCATCCTGTGGACCTTCGGCCTCGAGCTCCAGCACCTCAACCCCAACGGCATCCAACATCTAGCGGCGTTCGAGGCGCTGTGTGAGGGATACCTTGGGGTGGAGGCGCATTGGCACCTCTTCTGTTTTTTCCTCGGGTTCGTCTGCCTGAAGGATGAGGGGAGGCCGGCGACGATCGGGTGCGCCGCCCTTCGACTGAAGCGGAATAGGTCGTCGGAGTACCTGGTCGGCCCCCTCACTAGTTCGAACAGCGGCTGGCATTCGGAGTGGTTCCACCTGAAGAATGACCCTGAGTGCTCGCTGCCGGTGTACACCGGCGGCTACTACGACATGACCCCGGACGCCTGGTCAGACGGGCCCCCGAAGAAGGACCACCAGAAATTGCTTTCTGGGTGTCTCGAGGCGCTCAAGGCACTGCAGGGGCACGGCGTCGACCTTGCAGCCGTGATCGGAGGCTACCTAGCGAGGGGAATCATGCCGTTGCGGCGGCGCTCCCTCCGCTTGTTCGAGATGACCGCCGAACGGGCCCCATTCGTGGGAACCGTGACCGCTGATCCCTTGCCCTTGGTGGGTGAGGTCCGGAGGCGGGTGCGGCAGGCCGTCCCCGGCGGCCCGGAATGGCCGCCGGCCGACCTGCTTCCCATGCTCCCAGATGCGGGTACGGTGGTCTTGGTGAGTTTTCCTCTGACTGCTTGGTTCAGTCTTGCCTCGCCCTCTTTCCCCTTTCTTGCAGCTGACATGTCATTTCTGCAGGCTAGAAGCTGGGTCGTGACGGTGGCCCGCGCGCCACTGCCGGAGGAGAGGGCGCAGAATCGCATCGCCGCGGCCAGACTTAAGAGGCGGAAGGACCGCCATGAGGCGTGGAAAGCGGCGGAGGTTGCTAAGCGTAACCGGAACGATGCCCGGGCGAGGCGGAGGCGCGCCGGCAATGAGAATGTTTCCTCTGGCGAGAACCGCGAGCCTCCGCCTGGTTCCTCCGATGAGGACGAACGAGGAAGAGGAGGTGGTCGTGGCCGCGGTCCGCTGGGCGGGAGAACCGACGGAGGGCTGCTCGTCGTCGACCTCGGGAGTTCCTCCGCGCCCAATGGTGGCCGTTGCCGCCACTCCGGGGCCCGCTGAGGTGCGCCGGGAAGGAGATGGCGCCCGTGACAGAGCGTCGCACCCTTCCTCCAGGAGCGACCGTCATGGGGACCGCGTCCGTGATTCGCCGCCAGAGCGATTTGGCCGGACCAACCGTGGGGCGGTGCCCGGTCGCGGCGACCCGTCCCGAGAGGAGAGGAGTCGCGGCTCAGCCTCTCCCGTGTTGCGGTCGTCCTTGCGGGAGTGTCGGACACATCGACCTCCCGCACCGACGTCGTTGGCTGAAGAGGCACGCTCCTCGTTGTCTCTCCCATCTGCGGCCGCAGGGGCCGCGTCAGAACGGCGACGAGACGAGGAGGCGATTTCTCCCTGGAGTGACCGTCCGGCCGCGTCATGTGGCAAGCGAGCTTCATTCTGGCCACCCTCATCGGAGGCCAAGAAGGCTCGGGTCCTTGCAACGAGGTGAGCTTTAATTCTCCCCAAGTGCTTGATTTCCTGAAGATTCTAGCGCTGAGCTCTCTGTCTTCTTAGGACGCTCCCAAGCGGACGTACGCTCGTGCCGGCGCCGGATAAATCCCTCCATCGCGCGGTGCGAAAGGTTGCCGCGCCAGTGGTGGAGATGGCGCAGGCGGCTCCTGAAGCTCCTCCCGTGGTATTGCCGGAGGGGAAAAGCTCTGCTGGTCAGGGAGCCGGGGAGGCGTCGCGGAAGAGCGACAGCTCTAGCGACGGCTTCCGCCAGCTCGGCGTTGCGACATCCTGCGTTCCGCCGTCCACAGAGATGCTGGCGGCGTTCAAGGCAGAGCTGCGACAGCAGATCTCGAGCACCGCGGCTGGCGAACACGCGACGACGCCAGGCATTGTTGCCGTCGGGGGCCGGAGCCCCCGGTGGTCGCCCTGTGCGCGGCCACTGCTGAGGCAGACCCAGCGACATCCGCGTCGGATGACCCGGTTGTGGCCACGCCTGCCGCGGGAGTCCTCCCGACCTCCGAAGCCGAGAGCGAGGGGCTCGACGCCGGGATTCCCCACTGGGAGGAGGGCGACCGGCCGAACGAGGGGGAGAACGCGGAGGACACGGCGTTCGTGTCGCTCTTGAGCTCGGCCCCCCGCCGCTGCGTCGTCCTCCCAGCCTGGCGCTGGCGCTGGCGTGCCAGAGGAGCTCCGGGGAGCATTGGTGCCTGTTTCCGGTGACGGGGCTGTTCGCCGCAGGCTGCAGGTCGCCGCCCGCGATGACCCAGGCCGAGTGCTGCTCATTATTGATGACGAGGAGGAACACGCCTCGGCCGAACGGCTTAGGCATGCGATCCGCCGTCAGGCGGCCTCGGCCGAGGAAGTGGCCGCCGCTGCCATGGTATGTCTCCTGCCTCACACCTTCCTTCTCGCTTTGATCCCGCTTGACTTTTCTCATTGTTGTTCTTTTTTGAGTTGCTTCTTGGACAGGGGTTCGCGGCGCGCTGTGATGCCCAGTCCCGGTTCATCTGCCAGCAGGCTGAGGTTTGGGGGGTGATCGGAGCTCTTCAGGCGGAGGTGGAACGGAAAGAGGCGGAGCTGGCATCACTTCGTGCGTCGTCGGTGGAGCGGCTGGCGGCCGTCGAGGAGGAGAGGACGGCGACAGCGGCGAGGCTGTCCGAGGCCCAGCGCCAGGCGGAGAAAGCGCAGACCGCCTTCGACGCCTTTGCTCGGGAGGCAGCTCGGAAACAGACCGAGCTGGAGACACGGGTGACTGAGCTGACCGCTGCCGCGGCGAGCTCTGCCTGTGCCCTGGAGTCTACCCGAGAGCAGAACACCTCCCTGCAGGACCAGCTTGGTGTTGCCGCTGCCGAGCGGAGGCAGCTGTTGGCGGTCGCCACCGATCGCGACAAGGAGCTGACCGGTAGGCCGATGCTCCAGTGTGGACCCTTTCGGATTGGGTGTTCAACCTGTGGGCTGGTGTGCTTACCCACGATTGTTTGTTGTTGTAGCTGCTTGCGCGGAACTGCAGACGCTGCGGGATCGACGGGCGGCCGACGCCGCCTGGATGAATGAGGCCATCACCAAGCAGGAGCTGACGGCGCTTGTGTCATTGCTTGCTGATGGCTTGAAGGGTGAGTTGTGGTTGCAATTCGCCCCGATGGCGCCTTCCGTCGATGCATTTTTCACCCTTTTCCTTTTCCGCAGAGAGGGCTGCCGCGCTGAAGCTGTCATCCCCGGCTGCGGCCGCGGCCCGGGCGACTCTCCTGCAATGGGAAGAAACTCACCGGGCTCTTACCCAAGCCGCCGTGGAGCTTCTGGAGGGCATCGGTGTTGACGAAGTGTCGTCCCTAGTCGAACGCCTCGGGATGGTCGGCGGCGTCGCTCACGCGCGGGGCATGGCTATGGCTCGGCAGTTGGTTCACCGAGCCGTGGCCATGTTCCTTTCGCACTATCTCGACCTGAACCGTGAGCTGCTCGGAGAGGGGTGGGCCCCCGGGTATGAGGACCACCATTACCCCCAGATCTCAGCGGGGTGTGTTGAGTTCGCCGAAAAGGTAGCCGACGCTGCCATGGAGGACCTGGGATGGCTCGACGATGAGCACTGATCAGGAGAAAACAGTTTAGTAGCACCGGCGGCTTACTGTCATGAATAAGTTGCAAGTTTCCTCCTTAAGCAGAGGGGTTGTTTCTTTTTAAGTTCGACACTCGATTCCTTTTCCTTTCCTCTTTGTCGGGAGTCTTGCGGTCTCTAAGCCGATAGGGCTACCCTTAGGACGTTGCTGGTCTTGCTCCGTCCCGTAGCTGCCGGAGCATAGGGACTCGAGAGCGTCGACCGGGCGTAGTCGCATCGGGGTACCCCTTAGGCCCAAAGCCCCAGAGCTATCTTTGGGAGGGTCAGGTAGGTCGGGCACGGAGCTACTTTTTAAGAAAAGAGACGCCGAGATAACATCTGCCACCAGACTTTTTAGAGGCGTGGGGAGATCGACCTAACCATCCAGGACGTAGCTCATAGAACCTTGTACGTATAGCCGCGGGGGCGTCAGTACTCGGCCGAGCATAGTCAGATAGTTGCGGGTTCCTTCCCTCTTGCTCTTTGAGTTGGTGGAGTGTTTCTCGAAAAAAAGCTTTTCCGGAAAAAAGACTTTTTGTTTTTCGAGGGGCATGTTGCCCCTGGATGGAGCCCCCGAGCAACGAAGGATTTTTAGGTCGAAGACCGTAAAATGGTTTGTTGCTTAGGATCACTTGCATCAGGAGACCTTTTTTTTGGCAAAAGTCGCGCTTACGATGAGAAAAACGGAAAAAGGGCGGGCACTTTTATTCATCATAAGCATAAAGCAGTACATGGTACTATTGCAAGGGTAGAGACAACGTAGCTGGTCTAGGTCGATTCGACCATCGTGATGTCGTTGTTGGGATTCCCAGCCGAAGTTCCTGCGGCCATCTTCTCGGAGCGAATAAGGGCTTCCGCGAACTGGAAGCACTCAGCATCGCACTCGAACGCGTGTTGGAACTTGGTGTCGATGGTGATCACTCCCTTAGGTCCGGGCATCTTCAGCTTGAGGTAGGTGTAGTTGGGGACCGCCATGAACTTCGCACATGCCGGCCTCCCGAGGATCGCGTGGTACGTTCCCGGGAAGCCAACGACTTCGAAGGTGAGCGTTTCCTTGCGGAAATTCCCCTCGTCGCCGAAGGTGACCGGTAGGTCGATTTGTCCGAGTGGGACAGCCTCCATCCCGGGAACGACTCCGTGGAACGGGGTCGATGACGGGCGGAGCTAAGACCGCTGGATCCCCATGCTGTCGAGGGTGGACATGTAGACGATGTTGAGGCTACTTCCTCCATCCATGAGCACCTTGTGCACCCGCTTGGTGCCGAAGAGCGGTGCCACCACGAGGAGGGGGGGTAAGCCCCTGGCTGTGGAATGTGGTCGGGGTGATCCGCCCGGTCGTACGTGACGGCCGTCTCGGACCACCGAAGGTATGATGGCACGGCTAGTTCGGTGTGGTAGATCTCCTGCAGGATGCGCTTGTGCTTGCGCCTCAGAGGGCGAGCAGGCGTTCCACCGAAGATCATCATGACAGCGCCGTCTTCCTTGGGGAAATTGTCGTGCTCGACGTTTTTGGCGGCACCGGCGTTGGCCTTGTCTTGCGGCTTATTCTTCCCGACGAGGTATCTCTTCATGAGGTTACAGTCCTTCATGGCGTGCTTGACCAGAGTCTCGTGGTAAGGACAAGGTGCCTCAAGCATCTTCTCGAAGTAATCCCTCGGGGGACCAGCCTTTGGTTTGGACGGTCGTTTGTCGACCGCCGCCACCAGGTTGCTGTTGCAGAGCTTGCGCTCTTTCTTCTTCTTCTTCTCCCGGCGAGTGGTCGGAGCCTCACCTTGCTCCTCCTCGGGCTTCCTCTTGCTGAAAGCGACAGCTTCCTCCCCGTCAGCGTGGTCAGTGGCCAGGTCAAGGAGCTTGCGGATGGTTTTCGGCTTGACTCGCCCTATCCGGTGGACAACGGTCTCGCACGTGGTACCATCTTGGAAAGCGGTGATGACCTGGTTGTCGGCCGTGTCGGGGAGCTCAGCGCAGCGCTTGGAGAAGCGGCGAATGTAGTCACGGGGACTCTCACCCTTCTTTTGCTGGCAATGGCGAAGTTCGCACGCATTGCCAGGCCGCGCGTAGGTACCCTGGAAGTGCCCTATGAAGGCGTCCCGGAGATGGGCCCAGTTATTGATCCTCTCTCGAGGGAGGTGCTCGAGCCAGGTACGTGCCGAGTCGGTGAGGTACAGCGGGATGCTTTTGATAATGAACAGATCGTTGGTCGCGCCGCCGTTGTGGCAGGCGAGGCGGTAGTCCTCAAGTCATACACTTGGGTTGGTCTCCCCGTCGTACTTTGCGACAGTAGTCGGGGCGCGATACCGAGCTGGGGGAGCTGCAGCAAGAACACTGGCGCCGAAGGCCCGCGAACCTCGAGGGTCAGGCGTCGGGCTCAGGCTCCGGTCCTCACTGCTGTCGTAGCGGCCCCCGCACCTCCGGCTGTACTCCCTTCACGGCGCCTCGGGTCATCGTCCTCCCACGTGCCGAGGATGCGCCCCGGGCCCCGTGGTTAGAGTCGGCCTTGCGGCCGGCGGGCGAGCGCACGCTCTCAGCGCGATCTGGCTGCCCCGACGGGAGTGAGGACCCACGATGAACCGAGCATTCCTTGTCCGGGGCCCGTGCCTCGTGGCGTCGAGACGCCGAACTTTTCGCCTGCTGCTCGGCAGCCACGTTGAGGAGCGTCTGGAGGTGCTGACGGAGCTTCTTTTCCTCCGGGGTCGTTGGCTCGGGGCCGGCCCGGAGGAGTACGGCCGCTGCGGCGAGGTTTTGGGAGGCCCGTTTGGCGACAGGAGTCCCGTGAACATCACCGATGATGCAGCGGCGTACCTCTTGTGCGCGCTCACGCGCGGGCGTTGCTGCGGCCTCCGTGCCGAGCACATGGTGGGGCCTCGCCTGCTCATCCTCGAGAGCCTTCTAAGCCTCGTCCAGCTCGTCGAGGCGCGCCTGCTGCCGCTTGCGGTCGCGGTCGTACTCGTCCTGCGGAGGTTCCTCACTAGTGGATCCGTCGGGCGAAGTGGGCTCACCTTCCACAGAGCAGTCGTCAGAGTTGGTGGAGTGGACTGCGTCGAGCTGCTGCTGGAGGACGAAACACTCGCGCCTCAGGTCGTGGGGCGTCGGAGCCTTCTTGCCGGGAGGTGCGCTTTCAGCCTCGTCGCAGCATGCCTGAGAAGCCCCCGAGGGGACCGGCAGTGCGTCTCCCGTGGCAGCGGGAGCTTTCGCCCCGCTGCAGGAGAGCCACGCCTGCCCCTCAGGGCACACGGAGTCTTAGCAGAGCTTGAATTCGTCCCAGGTCAACGTTCCTCTTCCTGCAACCCAAACACCAGCATGGAGGTAGCGAACGCCGCAAAGCGGAAGAGCTCCTGGGATGGGTTCGGCCCTAGGGCGACCGCCATGTTGCGGCCGACCAGGTCCCAAACCCGATCGGCGGCAGACTTCACCGCCTGCGGCTCCTTAGGCGGCTGGGCCTGAGGTGGCGCAGGCGCGTCGGGCTGGGACCGCGAGAACAGGGCCCCAGCGGGTGACTCGACTGGACCATCGAAGACGAAGTCCAGGGAGCCGAAGCGCAACGCGGTGGTGCGCACCGGCTGTTCGTCGACGTGGCCCATCCGGACCCTTGTTTGGCGTCGTGACACACGAAGTGCCCCTACCTGGCGCGCCAATTGTCAGGGTTTGATACCGCCGGCAATAATTTTTGGTATGATTCGTGCGTCTGATCCGGATGGTTGGGCTTAGAGACACCGAGATTATACTGGTTCAGGCTCCGAGGGGGTGCCCTACGTCCAGTTCAGGAAAGTGTTCTATATGCCCACAGGGGCTTGTAGTAGGGGATACAAGCTTAGGTCGAGAGAGGGAAATGGTCCCAAGTCTCTGTGCGTGGATGTGAGCAGCGGGTGCTCGACTGGTGAGTGTGATGCATGATGTTCAATCTCGTTTTCCTGTTCTGTTTCGTCTTGCCCGTTTACGGTGCCAACCTCTCCTTTTATAGTTCAAGGAGGGTCGGTATACAAGGGCTAGGATGGTAAAATTACGTTCTGCTACAGTGATGCAACAGTGCGATGCCGTGGGCCTTCGTCTCCCGTTGGCGTCGTACACTGCTCTGGTCGCGGTAGCCTCCGTAGGGCGGTGTAGCTTCGGCCTCCATCCCGAGGCGGCTTCTCCCGACCCAGGAGCACGCTAGCCACGTTAGGTCGGGGCTTCCCTTGCAAGCCTCGACCTTCTCTCTGATAGCCGCTGGGTCGGGTCTCGTTGTTCGATACCTTACAGGCGAAGGATTCGCATGTCCTTGGTCCCTATTCGGTATCCAAGTGATGAGACGCCGGGGCAGTCCGCCTGCCACGCCGGGGAAAATCTCATCATTACCTGACCTCCTGACAGGGCAGATCCGCGTGCCCCGCCGCAGCTGCACGTCCCGCGCGGCGCGGGGCGGCTTCCGCCACGTTGCAGCCCTCCCCCTGGGGGCCCCGGCCGACGGATTACGGCGGAAGGAGCCTTAAGTCGTGCGAGGAGGAGCCGCTTGTCGAGGTAGCCGGGGTGGCTGCCTGAGTCGGAGGTGGTTCTGCGATGGGGGGCCGAGTTGTTGTTCCTTAAAGGAAAGGAGCTGGGCCTGGCCTTGCTGGCGGTCGGTGTTGAGCCTTTGTTGATGCGGCCCACCATTAGTCTTCCTTATTCGGGGGTTTATGAGTTAAGATGATTACCCCCGGTTTTTTCCCTCTTCAATGACTCTGAGGAAACACACCCTAGCAGTAGGGTATTGTAGCGTTGTGGCCCCTTTGATCTGTGGAAGAGGAAATTTACAGTGACTAAGAGGAAACACACGGTACCCTATATGTTCCAGTCACTGACAGGAAACACACCCCTAACCGACTCTAACTGGCGACGAAATTAATTCTACACTAATTCTAGTATTTCTAAACCATTTTCTAAATTTCTATACTATTTTCTGAATTTCTAAACTATTTTCTAAATTTCTACGCTAATTCTTGTATTTATAAACTATTTTCTAAATTTCTACACTAATTCTACTATTTCTAATATTTTTCAGAAGTTCTAGAAATATTACTAGTGGTACGGAAGAGCTTCGATGTGGTCACCTCCTTCTCTACCGGACTGCGTCTTATGGCTCTTGGGAGCTCCACCCCGGGGTGCTGCTGCTTTTATAGGGTGGTGGGACACCAACCGCCATATGCAACGGCGGTTGGCCTTCGCGGCCGCCGGCGCAAGGGGCGGTTGGACCTGCCGCCCTGTCAAAAGGCGGTTGGGCGGTCAACCGCCCTATCCTCTGGCGGCTGCACCAACCGCCTTTGCACATGGTGGCTGGTTGCCGCGCTCTAGGGCCACGTCACTACTACCATTTGAAACGGCGTTTACAGGACCTGCCGCCGGTTGAAACGGCGGCAAGGTCCTGCCACCCTTTCAAACGGCGGTTCGAGGCTAGTTTTGCAAAAGTTTCAAACGGCTATTTATTTTCGGAAAATCGTAGAAAAAAATGTAAAAAAAATTCGGCTTACGCGAACGGGACAAAACTCGTTCATAGGTTGGTTTCCGGACACGGTGAGCACAACGCGGTTAGCAACCTGTCGAATTTGGATTAAGAAAAATGGTGTGCCTCCGGAGCGAACGACATGCGCGGTGCGAACTGCGAACCCACGGAGCGGACATTGCAAGGGCCACAAACAAAATGAAATGAAATTCTATATAAAGAATAAGATAAGAAGCACACGACACGAATGTGTGCTTAGTTTTTTTTTTCTTTTTTGCTGCTCATCCAATCAGATTGCAATTAGAAGATCAATCAGTACATGTATGTATATCTCGAAATGAGGAAAGGTCAAATACGCTCCGAAGCTCCAAGTGATTCTGTTTGCTGAAACCGTTATGGCTCACTTCGAGTACCGTGTGTTGCAGCTCCTCACAATACTCTGTGCACTTTATGGGTCCGTTTGGCACGGCTCCGCCAACGGCTCCCGGAGTTGTTTTGCACGGAGCCGTGCCAAAGGGTGAAAAAAAAAACGAATTCTGCATAGAAGCACTCGGTTTTTGCGCTCTTTGGAGCAGAAGGGGGCAGACGGAGCCGAAAAACGTAGCTCCCCCGGCTCCGTCTGCAGGCTGGCCCGCTACTTACCAAAATGCCCCTCAACTTCGCGGTATTAACAACGAAATTGCCACTGCCCACCTGAGAAGATCGCGGCCAGCCCGGCGGCGGAGGCGGAGCAGCCCGGCGGCGCTCGCGTGGAGGTCGACGGCGTGGACGATATCGGGGCCAAGGAAGACGGCGGCGCCCGCGCGGAGGTCGACGGCGCGGTTGAGGTCGGGGCCAAGGAAGACGGCGACGCCCGCGCGGACGAGGTCGGGGCCAAGGAAGACGGCGACGCCCGCGCGGACGAGGTCGGGGGCCAAGGAAGATGTAACGCCCGCGTTTTTAGCACCAAATAAATCACCTAATAAATCATGCGTATTTTCAAAACTGTCCAGCCGAGCTCAATTACCCCCTTCAAACCCTAGTCACTGTCCCTCCCTCTCACCCCGGCGCGCGTGCCGCGAATCCCGCCGGCACCGCCCGCACCCGGGCCAGCGCCCACGCGTGCCTTCCCAACGCCGCGGTCGGCCACCGTGCCGGGAATCCCGCGCACGCCGCGGTCCCGCCGGCCGGTCTGCCTCGCCATCACCGTCGTCCCGTAAATCACGCCGACGCCCGGAAAATCATAAAATCCCGCATAAACCCTTCCCCTATTTTTTCCCTAACAAATTCCCCAATTTTTTCTAAACCTTTTCCTCTATTTTTTCCCATTTTTCTTTCCCTTTTCCTTCCTTTTCTTCTTTCCTTTCTTTTCCTTTCCTTTTTCTTTTCCTCCTTTCTTTTTCCCCTTCCCCTTTCTTTCTTCTCTCTCCCTCCCTTCCTCCTCCCTCCCGCGGCCAGGGCCGCGCGCGCGCCCCAACCGGCGCCTGACGCCGTTGACCCCGGGGCCCGCACCGACCGCGCCGCCCCAGCACGCCACCGCGCTGCCTCCCTCTGCGCCGCGCCGCAGGACGACGCGACGCGTCCCTGCCTCACCCTGCCGGACCGCCATCAATTCGAGCCGTCACACTGCGCCGTCGCCGCCGCCGGCCGACCCGCCGGCCGGTCCCGCCGGCCTACCGCCCCAGGATTGAAGAGACCCGACGCCTGCACGACGACCCCCGCCCCTGCCCGTGCCATCCCGTCGCCCGGCGACCGGGCCCGAGCTACCGCCGCGACCCACCACTGCCGGAGCCGGTGTGGAGGTCGCCGGCGAGATATTTCGCCCGGGAACCGCCTTAGGCCGCCTATAAAAGGCCGGCACCACCCTCCCTCGCCGCACCGCACCGCAATCGAGCATCCACAAACCCTCCCCAAGCTCCACCGCGCCGCCGCCCCTAGCACCGCCGCCTCCCTCTGACCGCCGCCGCCGATCCGCCTCCTCGCGCCGCCTCGGTCCAAGGTGAGCACGGGGATAAGATTCCCTCGTCCCCCTCTTCGTGTTGCCCCAATCCCCGGCCGCCGCCGAGGCCAGGGCCGCCGGCGCCCCCTCCTCCAGAGCCGGCCACCGCCCGCTACCCCCCCTCCTCCTCTGTTCTGAACCGTGAGGGGAGGAAGGGGATGGCGTTTTAACCAAAAACCCCCCCTGCTCTTTCCTTTTCCCCCTAAGCCCATGCCCCTATTCTCTCTCTCTCTTTATTCTTTTCAAATAGCCCCTGAGTTAATAATTAATTATAGATTAAATACTGACAAACCCTAAATAATTTACAACCAGGCCCTAACCAAGTTTATATTATTATAATCACCCCCTTTACCATTAGTAGAAATTACTAATAGGTCCTTAATCCCTATAACCCCTCCTTAACCTAGCATTTCATGCACGCTTTTATTCCCGATTAAGTCCAGGTTTCACCACATCCTTCCCAGTAGTACCCCCGCCGAACCAACCCCCTCCCTAGGACTTATATATACCCCCTCTCCGCTCATTTCCCCTCCCCGAGCTCGGCCGGAAATATGTGTGCTAATATTGTTTGCTTGCCTATGTGTGCGCTATAGCCGACGGAGTAGACGAAGGAAGGTACCCCGAGCCGGAGATCGAAGCCGACTACTGCGAGCAGGAGCCCGAAGCCCCGAACGCCGAGCCGGCACTCCCCGAAGACTTCGAAGACGGCAAGTTCAATCTCATCCTTTGGTGCATGCTTTGATCCTAGTTTTATAAACACAACCATATACCCGTTTTATAAACTGCATATTGTTTTTCTGCAAAAACATGGTAGGATAGCCACCCTTGATTGCTATGATTGAATCTTGTTTTGGCCTAAATGATTGCTTTAAAAATATGTGAGTGCTTTCAAAATGTGTGAGTGCTTTAAAAATGGAAATGGGATATTTTGGAAAATGAGTAAAGAACTGGGTAGACGGGATGGACGCGTGTGTCAGGAGTATGGGTGAGCTCGTACCTTTGTGGTTGAGCGTGTTGGAGATGTCCATCTTGTCGTTAAGGACCGGGTTGCGTGACATCTCACCTGACCCAATTATCGTACTACCACTCGACCGTTGTATGTGGCAACGGCTTAGCATAAATCCCACTAGTTAATCTACTTGCCATCAGGAGTGCGGGTGAGCAGCGGGAGATCAAGGAGTAGGGGTACGATCTGTGTGAGGTACGCCCTGGTTACGTGAGATAACCCCTTGGTTGCTCCCGTGATGGCTCGTAGGGTTAGCTAAGGTGGGTAATGGCTTTGATAGGATCCGCGCCGGCACTACGGTGTTCGTGTGGCGGTACCCTACTTGTGGGTAAAGATGTACAACCTCTGCAGAGTGTAAAACCTATTCGAATAGCCGTGTCCACGGTATTGGACGAGTCACGGTGGGGTCACAAAACTAGTGTTTGGGTTTGGGATGTTTTCATGGCGTGAGTTGTTCTCTGGAAAAGTGTGTGGCTGTGTGCCTGGGCTACTGCGGGCGGGGAGTCCGGTAGTCTTCATTTGGTTTTCACAAAACAACTGAGTTATAAAAATTGTTTGCGAAAACCTTTTCGAAAGCAAACCCCTGCATGAGTAAATGTGTTTGCAAAATAAACCTCATCCTGATCCTCGATATATCCCGTGCATGACCTGCTTATAAGCCCCTCCGTGGGTGGGGTTGAACTTGTTGAGTACGTATGTACTCACCCTTGCTTAATTAACTGTTTTTCAGAGGAGGATCCCGACTTCGTTCCCGAAGACGTCGAGTAGGTCGCTGTCCTGCACCCAACCCGTGCCTGTGGAATCAGGGTCGCCACAGAGAGCTTCCATGGCGTGGTACTCTGATGAGGCCTTAGAAGCCTTCGCTATCGTAGTTTGGTCTTTAGCTTTTGTGTTGTTTCTCGTGGCAATGGCGCTTCCGTGCCCACTATGCCGCCGTGATGTAAGGGACTGAACCACCTGTTGTAATAAATGTGTAGCCAGCCTCCTGGGACTGGTATTTATGTCACATTTAGTCACCTCTGATGAGGGGACGCTTCAGAAGACGGCGTGGAGGAGGTCGAGGAGGCCGCCGGGACGGGCGAGCTCAGGCCACGGGTGCCAACGGGGGCGGCGCCGCCGGAGCTCCGCCGCCGCATCCCTGCTGAGTCGTCGTCAGTGAGGGACCTGGATGCGCGGCGGCGGAGGCGATGGATCCCGAGCGAGTCGATGCAGAGGATTTTTTTTGTACAGGGTCGGTCAGGTGGAAAGATATGGAAGGAGCGGTTCCCTGCCACAACGGGAAACATCTTTGATTTTTTTTATTACTCCAACCAACCTTAGATAAATAGGAAAGGAAAAAAGAAAAATAAAAGGGAAGAAGAAAAAGAAAAAAGAGAAGGGTATTGTGGGTATTTCACTCTCTTATCCATATCATACAGTCACGAGAAGCTGTTTTGCCAAACGTTTTCCTAAAACGGATTCAGCTCCCTCACAGAATCCGCTCCACCAGCACAGCCACAGCCGGAGCTGGAGCCCTGCCAAACGCACCCTATGTATGTTGTGTGAGCTATAACATTTCCAGAGGCATCTTTTCAGCCGCCATAGCACCACTATTGTCCGCTATAGCACCGCTATTTCCCGCTATAGCGCACGATTCAGTACAAAGCAGTTTTAGCGGCAGATCGCCCAAAACACTATTTTTCCGCTGTAGCACGCTATTCGCAACATTATTGCATGTTGATTCACATGTCAAAGTTTTTAGCAATTCAAATTTGACTGAAGCCAAATTGACATGGATCTACCTCCAACTCCTTTTTCTTGTAGGATTGTTACTACGGTACGGTGGTTGTGAAGTTCGATTGGTAGAATGCAACCAAAGACTACCTTCAGCCAAACCCTATTACTTCCTTCACTACTAGAGAATCAGGCATTTGTCTCTGGCCTGATTTTTCATTTGTACCGGATATTTTTGCCCTCGGTACAAATGAGGGCATTTGTACCGGTTGGAGCCATCGCTCGGTACAAATGTCCCCTCACAGGGACGTGTCGGGGCCTCCTCCAACCCACCCAGTACAAGTGCCTCACATTTGTACCGGGTGGTGGCTCCGCCCAGTACAAATGTGAGGCACATTTGTACTGGGCGGAGCCACCACCCGATACAAATGTGTGCACATTTGTACCGGAGCCTGATCTAGTCTGGTACAAATGTAGATCTCTCATCCCTGGCTAATTTTTCCACCCAACACCAACACTTAGAAATATCCAACCCCTTCGCCCCCGGTCGTCCTCATCCTCTGCTTCTCTTATCTCTATCTAACGCTCTCTCCCTCTCCTCTCGCAGGGGCGCGTGACGGGGCGCGCGGGCGGCTCCGGCGGGTGGGCGCGCGGCGCGGTGGGGCGCACGGCCGGGCGCGGACGGCGGGGTCGGGAGGCGCGGCCAAGAGCTAGGGTTCGTCTCGTTCTTGTTCGTTCTTGTTTCGTGGTGGTGTTCTTGTGAGACAGGGATGCTTTAATTTTGTGTTGTAAATCAGTGTTGTGACTCTTGTGCTGTGAATCAAATTGTTGTGAGTCTTGTGCATGTAATTCTTGTGCTGTGAATGAGATTAGATGAATCTTGTGAATGTTGTGTTTGAGATGAGAAAAAGGAAAAGAAGAAGAAGAAGAAGAAGAAGAAAAGAACAGAATAGGAGAGGGAGGAAAGAGGCGTAGGGGGTAAATCGCATTTGTATCGAGGCGCATCTCACCCCGGTACAAATGTTTACCGAAGAACCTATACCGGTTCAATAACCAGTACAAATGAGGGTTATGACCCGGTACAAATGAGCGTTTTTCCAATAGTGCTTGGGAGGAATTGAAAACCCTACCTATATGGCCCATTTCGAGCACCGTGTGTTGCAGCTCCTGTCAAAGTCCTTCTAGTCACTTTGTGTATGTTATGTGTGCGCGCTCTGGTTCACATGACAAAGTTTTAGCAAATCAAATTTGATTGAAGCCAAATTCACACGGATCTACCTTCAACTCCTCGCTTGAAAAATTGAATGTATCCAAATATTGATTGGCGCAAGTCACGAGATTAATTGATCATTTACTCAAGTCATTAACACATTATATCCTTAGAAATTGCAAAGGGGTGTTCTTAGGATAAGGCGTGAGAGATAAGGGCACCCACAATGTTTGAAACTATCATACTTTCTATACTTTAGGACATTGTGTTAAGAAACTATCTTCCACAATACATTTTTCTATCCTAGTATTACATGATTCACTTATTTCTCTCACAAACAGTTTTGTAATTTTGTTTGCGTGAAGATTTGGTTTCTTATATTTTCTCGCTCTTGTTCAAAAATACAACGTCATATCAACAAAAAAAAATATAAATGAAAGAATAGTTAATAGACTTAGACTCCATAATGAAGTGTGCATCGTGAGTGCTCTAAGATGATGCGCATGTTATTAATAAAAGGAGTCTTGGTTTATTCCAATCTCTTATACCTGGGCAAAATTTTTTAGAGGGTAACATTTGTACAAATTTTAACTGATAGGACGCCACATATTTTATGATGAATGGAGTATATAAATACTTGTTTAGGTAAATAAATCTTTATGGTTTTTTAGCCTTCTCGTCCCATGTCGTAATGGACACTTTTCCATTAAACCACCGCATTCATTTTCAGCATCAGGCTTCAATAAATCAAATTTTGATTAAAAAATAAGTGCAAAAGGAAATTCAAGGTCCTAGCAACAAGTGGCTTTGGTCGCTGGAGCCGGCATAGTGCATGTTCCTTCTCTCAACATGAGGATGTGGTATGGGACAGAGATACTGCTCACCTGTAATTCAATTTTCATTATTCACTGTCATTTCACTCATCATATCCTCACATCTTCTCTCATGTTTTACTATTCATCCCATCACATCTTCTCTCAAAAAAAAACTCTTTCATCACTATTCATACACACTTCATCCATTCAACTAAACACCTTCATCTAATTTTCACTATTCATCCAATATCTTTTCACCTATCTAAACAGACCAACGGACAACTGCATCTAGACTGCGTGGACTAGATCTAGAGGATAACATGATGACTCCAATGGGCGCGTGATGTTGCCAGCGGGTGCCGCAACCGCACACGTATTTTGCGGTCGACGGCCCGCGCAACCACATCCCTATGATTTTTCTCTCATCGCCTCAACTCCCCCGGCCCAACCGTCTCCTCCAACCCCTCGGCCCCGCCCCCTCCACCGTCTCCTCCACCCCCTCCGCCCCGCGACCTGCGGCTCTGCTCCCATCTTCTCCACCCCCGCGGCCCCACCCCTGTCTCCTCCACCACCTCGAAGGCCACCGGCGGCCCTCGGCAGGCCCGGATCTAAAGGCCGGCCACTGGATCTGTTTCCCATCTCGACGACCCCCGCGGCGACCACCTCCCCACCTCGGCGACCCCGCCGCCTCCCTCTCCTCGTGCCACCTCCTCCCTCTCCCGACGACCCTCGCGGTGGCCTCCGGGAGTAGCGCGACGGCCTCCAGGGAGCGGCAACCGGCCTCTGCGGCGCGTTGACCTGCTCGTCGCCATCGTCAGGAGGGAGAGAGCAGGTCACCGCCGCGGATTCGCCGAGCACACCCCCTCCTGGAGCTCCGCCGTGGTCGCTCCACCCCACGGGCTTGCTCCACCCCTGATTACCACCTTGCCTGGTCCGCGGCCACCTCCACCACCCCCGACGGTGCCATCTATTCCCATCTCCTATGTGGCCGGAGCCACCGCCTCCTCCACCCCTACCACCTCCTCCACCCCCACAGACCGCCTCCTCCACCCGCGGGAGCACGCGGGTGCCAACTGCCGGAGTGGGGTGCACGTGGGAATGCGCATGCTCGCTGGGACGCTCATCTTTTTTGCGCCACTGTTTCCTTCTCTGTCCTATGCTCAAACAGGATGTTTGAAGATGCGGATCCGCATTCTTGCTGGAGTTGGTCTTTAATTGATGAAAAATTGTGAAGATGCAATAAGGTGAATAGTACTTTTCATCCACTTTGCACCAATCTAAACAGATGGTCAGAAGAACTTAGAGGAAATATTTCCGGAATTATGGATTGTTTAGGAGGATTTTTGTTGGTCTAGACTCTAGACTATATGGAGAGGCCTCTTCATTTATTCATACACGGAGAGCCTCTCAGGTTACTTCCTGCGACATAAAATTACTTCACTCAACAGAAACAAGCATACATGAGGAAGTAACTTTTAGTCATACATGAAGAGCCTTCTTAGGTTACTTTCTGAAATATTTCCGCATCTTTGTGTCGCAGGAGGGAAGTAATTTTGTGTCGCAGGATCACAGGAAATAACTTTTGTGTCGCAGGAAGTAACCTGAGAGAACTCTCCATTTAAGTCTAAATGGAGAGGGTTTTCCGTTTAGATTTTGCGTATCAAAAGTACCGTGAAGTAGAGTGAAGTTATTTTTAACCTTCACAAATAAAAGAAATTTCGGGAGAAGCCTTCTCAAAATGGCGCTTTTAGTAGACACAAAATTAACGAACGCGTAAACCAAAAAATCGTTTAGGACACACAAAAGAAATTCGTTTAAAGAACACATAAAGACAAGAAAAAAATAACAACAAGAGTGCATCCCCGCCGCACATCAATCGGTGTCCCACGACTCTACTCACCTGCAGCCAAAAAAACCCTAGACTTCCCGGCCGCCGCTCTCCTTCCCCTCCCCTCCAGCTCGCGCCGTCCTCCCGACTCCCGAGCCTCCTCGCATCTTCCAGCCTGCGCGCCGCCGCCGCCGCCGCCGCCGAGCACCGATCAACGAGCAGCCATGGCGAATCGTAAGTGGCTCCCGAACCCTATCCTTTGCTCCACCCTCCTCGCCTCGTCCGGTTCGCAATCCAATCCCGCGCGCTAACCCTGGGGTTTGGTTGCCTGGTCTGCAGCTGCGGCGCCGGGAGGAATGAAGTCGTTCCTGCAGGCCGTGTCTAAGGTCACCGAGGAGGCGCCGACGCCGCTGCGTGTCGTCCAGATGGAAGGCCTGGTGAGGATTGCTACCGAACCCCTCTCCGGCCTGCTGTTTTCTCCTTTGATTTGGTTGTTAGAGCGTTGAGATTTAGGAGGTAGGATATGCTCTGGCGTTGAGATTTAGGAGGTAGGATATGCTCTGGCCTCTGGGGATGGATCTGGTTGTGTAGAGGAGCCACTGTTTTGGGATGGAAATTAAGGAAGCAGCCCCTTTTATTTGGGGGTAAATGTAGTGTTGCAGTTTGCTATCTATGGTATTCTGAACATGGTCTGCATGTTTTAACCAGCGATTACTAGATTGCTCGGTTACCTTTTAGCTGTTTCTTTTTGTAGGAATATACAAAGTAAGTTTTAGCCACAGTAGTAATGCCTAAAACCTTAGCCCCCATGGTGGGAAAACAAGTGACATTTTTGTCTGATTTGTTGTGCTCTGCAAGAGTACTGCCGTTGTACATTGATTAATCCACATTGGTAATGCCATCTGTTTTGAAAATATTCTCCTACACAGATTCACTTAATTGCCCGTATTGTTTAGCATGATTAACACTCAGCAGTTAAACCTACTTCAAGATCTTACTCGTCTTGATACCTGTGATCGAATCGGTAACACTGTAATTTTTCGAAAATATTTCTGCTTAGCCAGTAGCCACTACTATTTGCACATATGAAAAAGGAGTTGCTTTTTTTCCGTCAGAATCTATGCACTAACTATTAGCAATAGTAATATTGCATCAAATCTTAGTCTCCCATGGTAGAAAAACAAGTGAAATTTTGTTGATTTGTTGTATACCAGAATAATAGTGTAGTCATAGAATCTGAATCGGTTAATCCACACAGGTAATGCCTTCAATTTGGCATACTCTCTTATGCAGCTTCACTTTATTCTAGTACGCATCTGTTGTAGTACAGCTGAGCCTACCTCAAGATTTTATCTTGATTCTTGTGGTCAAATCTGTAATAATATATCTTTATGAAAATCTGTCTGATTATCTACTTTTTGCACATATAAAAATGGTAAACTGGTGCTAGATAGGTTTATTGTGATAGGTCACACTGATCTTATGAGCTGTTTTATCTGGTGCTAAGCATTATTGTTGGCACGGATATTTAGACAGATAAACCAAAAAATATTGATCCAACGAAAATAAGTTCATTCAGGATTGGCAGTTGGTACCAAATCGTTTATGCAAGTTAAATGAGTTTGTGTATCTTAGAGAGATTTTGCTGCCTCAGTGTATCAGAATGTTTTACCTTAATGAAAAAAATATTTCTTTCTAGTCTTAATTTCACGAATATAGGGTAATTTGTACTCACACTGATGCTCTTTTGCACAGGCTGTACTGAAGATCATTAAGCACTGTGAGGAGTTCGCACCTGCTCTGGTTACAGGTCAACTGCTTGGTTTGGATGTTGGCAGTGTTCTGGAAGTGACCAACTGTTTCCCCTTCCCTGTGAGTCTTTAACATTCTTGGCAGTTGCATGTGTGTTCTGCTATGACGTTCTGCCAGGTTAGTTATGGTTTATTTTCATTGGCTAATCACTTCCTCACTAATTTTTACTGCAGATCAGAGAAGAGGACGATGAAGCAGATGCTGATGGTGCAAATTACCAGCTTGAGATGATGAGGTGCTTGAGGGAAGTTAATGTTGACAATAATACTATTGGATGGTAAGCTAAGCTATTTCTTTGTCAAATACTATTCTAATACTATATATAGTCAGTTATTTATTGGGTTTTCTGGCATGCATAAAAAAAAAGGACGTACCCAGTGCCGTAGGCTCCCGCACTGTGCGGGGTCTGGGGGAGGTTATTAGCGGGAGGTCTTTCCCACACATCGTGCAATGTGTAGAGGCCACCGCTCGAACCTGTGACCTCTCGGTTCACAGGCGGCAAGCACTACCACTTGCACTAGGCCGCCCTTTTCTGGCATGCATATTGACAAAAAATGGATATGTGGCAAATGATCATGTACTTGCATAACTAAGCAGATTATGATTATTTCTGATATGTTTTTCACTTTTTGTTGGTCTATAATTGATTTTTATCATAGCTTTCTTGGCTGTAAGCATCTGTTTTTATTCCTTCTATTTCACTATTTGTTCGGTATGCTGTGTTTTTATTATGTAGTGGAGCAATATGGGCATGTAGGTAGTAGTGGCTTTAAACGAATTTGAGATACATTTTTGTGTGTAGGACATTGCCTTTAGGATTATTTCCTGCTGAAAATAACAATATTGATTTTTGTACTTAAATGCTGTTCATTTCATGTATTTATATTACCTAAAACAACTTTTCTTAATGGAAGTTGTTGAAACTTTTGACTAGAATTTACACTATATCTTTATACGCTGGAAGCTGTAGTTAGTGGAAAATTGATTTTTTTTTTGTGTGTGAGGGTGGTATCCAGGCTGCTGCCTTCGTTTATATTTTATTGAGGATCTGGGAATCGGTGTTGGAAGGTTTCTATACCATGCACATGTGCTACTCTCTTGATACCAGCACATAGTACTTGCCGTGTGCTAACAAATACAATTTCTGACAGTACGCTATCTAGTTGCTATTCAAGTGTGATGTTGTTACTGCTCGTCCAGGGGTTTTAAATTTTGTTTCAGATTACTACTTTGGTGGCTTCTAGTGCCAATCATGTTTCTATGTGCCATTGTGCCAATCATTTCTATTTCTTTTGGTCTGCTTACAGGTATCAGTCTTGCTTGCTTGGATCTTTTCAAACCGTGGAACTGATTGAAACATTTATGAACTACCAGGTACAGGGTATATCCAGCCTTTTGCTGATAATTCCAGCTTAAAAAATTCTATTTTCACCCTTTTGTTTCATTCTTTATGGTTGATTGTAACTTGATGGCTTCTGATCTAAATAAAGATGTATATGTTGCTGTATCTAACCGGTTAACATTACAATGACTGAAAAATGAGCTTTATTGTTTGGGGAAGTATCTGGCACTTCTATCTTGATAGCACTATAATGTTGAACATACATCTTGTCTAGTTCAATTTAGCACTGATTGAACTTCTTATGTTGATTTTTACTTAGAATGTTTTCCACACTCTGCTTATCAGATGTCTTATCTTCCCAACATAATCATGGTTGTATATTTATGTCTGAACATTATATTTGCTTATTTCAGGAGAGTATCAGGAGATGTGTGTGCATTGTCTATGACCCATCTAGGTCTAGTCAAGGAGTGCTAGCTCTCAAAGCCCTGAAACTTACAGACTCATTTATGGATCTTTACCGTAACAATGGTTTAACTGGAGAGAAGTATGATCTTTTTTATGTTTAGCTCATAATTGTACTAGTGTATACACAAATGGTGTTATATACAAATGATCTGTACTGTTGCAGGTTAAGAGAGAAGAAATTATCATGGGTTGATATTTTTGAGGAGATACCGGTACGCACTCTAATTTTTTCCATTTTTGTTATCTGGACAAACTAAGTCTCATTATGTGCTGTCTTATCTGTTGTGTCACAGATTAAAGTTTCCAACTCAGCGCTTGTCAGTGCCTTCATGAAGGAGCTGGAACCTGAGTCGCCTGTTACTCAGGTTTGTAATTTTCTTGCAGAAACTATTGTATGGTATTTTCTTTATTATTCTCTTAAAAGCTAGTCACATTACTGCTTTTTTTTTTTGTTTCAGTGTGACTTTGACAGACTTAAATTATCAACTGCTCCCTTTATGGAAAGGAACTTGGAATTTCTAATTGGGTGCATGGACGACCTTTCATCAGAGCAGAACAAAGTATTTTCTTTTTGACAAAATAACTACTTCATAATTTTTGTGAGGTTTCAGAATCTATTTTTTACTGAATGTCTTTCTCAAAATTCAGTTCCAATATTATTACCGCAACGTCTCAAGGCAGCAGTCACAGCAGGCGTCATGGCTTCAAAAGAGAAGGTAGGAAAATGCCTATATGTAGTCAATATTACTCTGTGATTCTACCTTGGTTGTTTGAACTTTTAAGGAAGTTCTTTATAGTATATTGACTGTGTGTCTATTGTTCATTCACATTGACTCCTTGGTATTTTGTGCTTGTACAGGCAAGAGAACATGGCGAGAAAAGCTGCTGGTGAGGAGCCATTGCCTGAAGAAGATCCGTCCAATCCCATCTTCAAGCCCATTCCTGAGCCATCACGATTGGAGGGCTATCTTGTCACCAATCAGATCTCTAGCTACTGCAACCATATCAACGGGTATAGATTCAATTAAATTTGTGCCTGTCTTTATTGAGCTCCAAATCCCTTGCGTGTTTCAACTTTGCACATATCAACCGTAGGAATATTCCGATCTGCTGAAGTTCTGACAAAACTTGCTCTTCGCATACGTCATGTTTCTGTTAAAAAAAATCACTTGCGGCTCTTAGCAGTTTGATGTGTGTAGATATTGAATATTACTACTTCTGTTTCATGGTGGTTGTTATTCTAGCTTTGTCCTTGGCCAAACATTTCTATCTTTGACAATTAAAAATCTAAAAAAATATAAGATTTGTGTTTTAAAAATTCGCCGTTGGAAATACTTGTATAACTGTTTCATGTTTTTAAACAATCTGAATTTTGGGAACTAATGGTCAAAGATAGAAATGTTGAACTAATGACAAATGTCGTGCACCAGGGGGAGTATTCTTATACCCCCTCTGTTCCAAATTAAATTGTAAGTTGTTTTGGCTTTTGTAGGTGTAGTTTTTGCTATGCACTTAGATATAGTATATGTCTAGATGCATCTCAATATCTATGAACCTGGACAAGTCAAAATGGCCTACAATTTGAAATGGAGGTAGTACAAAGGTTACAAATTGTTGGAGTATAAGTGAATTGCCCACCTTTCCCCATAAGCTTAAGCTTTTGGGTTGAACTGGTTGGTGCATGCAACTCAATATGGTACCAGAGCCAGAGGTCTCGAGTTCGAGTCCTGGCGGGCGCGTTAATTAAAATAATTACAGCCCACTCCAATATCCACGTATGCGGCCTGGGGGAGCCTGCACGTGAGGGGGAGTGTTGGAGTATAAGTGAATTGCCCACATTTCCCCATCAGCTTAAGCTTTTGGGTTGAACTGGTTGGTGCATGCAACTCAATACAAATCCCACAACTTATAATCTGCATTCTAAATCTGGTTGATCCCTGGCTTCACAAAATTTCCAAATCCTTTAGTATTTGATGAGCCAAAGGCACTATGCTTGGTTTAATATGGAGGGATGGCTGTTTTTGTTGATTGAAAATAGAAAAATCCACACCACTGAACTAGAATTCTATTCTATAGTTTATTTTGTGTGCATGGTTAAAAAAAATATGAGATCGACCACTTGCCACTCCAGTAGCTTGTTGTGATGTATGTTTTTTCCTCGCTTATGTCAATAGTACATGAAACTAACAAATGATATATTTTCCACTGACAAATCAGATAATTATCCCTCGAGATGTTGCCTTTTGTGTATCCCAAAACAGTTGGTAAAATTTTCTTGTGTGCACTCATTGGTTTTTAACTTGTTGTAACAATGGGCAGGGTTGCTGGCCAGAATTTCAACAGGCTATACCTAATGAAGGCCCTGCATGAGGACTAGAAGACTGGGCTATGAGTGGAAATTGTTAGATTTAACTCGCGCTACTGCTTCAAATCACAATTTTGCAATGTATCTGACATGAGCAGCTTGCCTGTCTTACTATTTCTGCATGCCTGTATGAACGCCAGATGGTTAAGCTTCCAGTGAGACGCACTTCGACAATGTGCCTGCATTCTCGGTATTAGTTCTGAAATTGGCAGATCCGTTGCTATTTGTCAATGTAGTTTGCATCGCGGTTTCATCATAATCACTTGATACTCCAGTTTCGTTTCTGTCGTGCTCTTTGCAACTTGAGATTGGACACCATGTTTACTTGTTTCATGCTTACAGCCTTTTTAGGTCATGTTTGGATCCAAAAAGATAAAGTTTAGCATTAGATCATCCAAATATGAGGGTTAATGTGTGAGCTAAACTTTAGCCAATACACCCAAAGATGAAATATCATTAGTTAGGAGGAATGAGGTAATGTGTGCTAATGGGTAGTAAAGTTAAAAAGGATCAAAATATCCCTAACTTTATGCAGAAAAAGAGGGAAATAAGGATAAATATGACAGACTTTAGCTCTATACATTATACATGCCTCCAAACATGTATGCGTTAAGTTTAGCTCCATCCACTCATCCAAACATAGCCTTGTCGCTATGAACCATAGAGCATCAATTTGCAATTTGTTGTGAGTGGATGTACACATGAGAGGTTGTTTAATTAATTTCTGAATAGTTAGGAAATCGATATGCAAATTCATTATATGATATTATGATACATAAGAGAGAAAAACACTATATGGTCTTTGCCCATTGATCAGAAGGGCAAAAAACGAGTAATGATACAGGGATATATGGCACCCATTTTCACTAAATTTCTTGATTTTAGCTCCTGGTCTCTGGATAATTTTATAAACCATTTAAAGAAAATTTAGTACTTCCTCCATCCCAAATTACTATTCATGTTGGTTTTTCTAAACACATACTTTGAGATGCACCTAAATATGTACTTATATTAAAATGCATAAGAAAACCAAATATATTTAGAAAAGACAAAATGAATAATAATTTGAGACTGAATGAGTAATTTACAAAATTATATTTCCACTTAGACCGAAGAACACAAAACCGGGGCAATTTGAAATCAATTGATCAAGCCCCGGCTCCAACTGCTGGAGGTAATCTAAAATCAAGCACTAAGCTAGTCTTTTGTTATTTGATTACTGCAGATAAAGAACATCGCAATTAAGTATACTAGTAGTTTAGATTTAGAAAGGAAAAAAAAGAGAGAGAACTCTTCTTGCCTCGAAGAATTGTGGTAAATTAAGAAAGAACTCTATAACTATCAACAATCGAATCCCTTTACTGAAACAAAGAAATGCTCAATTCGCAAAAAAAAAAAATAAAGCCTCAAATCTTCTTCGCATTAGCACAGGATCTGCTCGTCGCCTCCGGTGACGCGGTGGTGGCATTGACCCCGTTAGGTACGAAGACAGTGGCATGCCTCCGGTGGCCTGGGATTCTTGGTCCGGCTGCTCTACAAGATCTGGACGGGGCCGGTGTTGCAGAAGGCGTCCGGCGCCGACACGGAAGTGCCAGAGGCGGCCCTTGGCGGCGACGAGGTTGTCCTCGCAGAGGTACTCCCACGCATACCACCGCTCCACGGTCCGGTCCACGTCGTGCACCGCCACGTCCACCTGGGCTGCTCCCTCCCCCGCCGCCGCCGCGGACGCGTGCGCAAGCGCCGCGGCGGTGTAGATGGTGCCCATCCGGCCAGGGTCCTCCGGGCCCGCGCCGCTGGGCCCGTCGACGAGGACGACGTCCCAACGCGCGTCGAGCACCTCGCGGGGCAGCGAGGTGAGAGCAAGCGGGCACCCGGACTTGCGCACCGCCCCCGTCGGCCGCTGGCATGCCGGGCTGCCCCGCGCGCGCCGCAGCAGCGGCCACGCCTCCGCCGCCGCGTCGCGGTACCGCGTCCGGTGGACGGCCACCGCGGAGTCCGCCCGGGCGCTGCCGCTGCTCTTGCGCCCGGAGCCGAGCACGCGGCGCGCGGCGTCGGCGTCCTCGGCGTTGTCGGTGACGAAGGCCGTGGCGGCGCCGGCCCCGGAGCCAGAGTTGAGCCCGGCGAGCGCGAGGAGCTGCGGAGAGAGGCCGAAGACCAGCAGCCTGCACGGAGCGCGCGCGGCGACGAGGGAGCGCAGCAACGCGAGCTCCTTGGCGGCGAGCGCGCTCCTGGCCGTCCCGTTGCCACCGGCGTCCCACGCCGGGCTGCGGAGGGAGGAGGATGCCCCGGACGAGGAGCTGGTGACGAGCAGCAGCTTGATGAAGGAGAGCGTGGAGAAGATGATGATGGCGATGGTCAGCAGCTGCTTTGGCGGCAGCATCCTGCTTCCCCCACCACCGCCGCCGCCGCCGGCGATATGCATCTGGGGACTTCTTACTCTGCTCTCCTGTTTCTCTTTATCTCCTCAGCTGTTGGATCCCGTACTGAGTTCTTCACACGGTGTTCTTCCCCATTTGCCTACCGATTCCTGCAACTCTCGGATGCCAGATCTCCTCCTCTGCTGCCTGGATCTTGTCCTCCGTTCTTTGTCTGTTGCCTTCCGTGCCTTGTCCTCTGAAGCCGGTAGGTGTTGACTTCTCTACGGATGGTGTCTGATGATATTTCTGTGTCACCTTTCTGAGGCGGTTCGGTACCTGCTGCTTGAGGCATTTTCGATACGAACACACATTTTACTTGATACGAAGGGAGGTATAAAAGAGGAGAGTTTTACGTGTATGTCATTATAAAAGTTACACCTATATTATCGAAAATTTAGTTTGCATTCACATGCTACTTACTCAAACTTTTGCGACAATCATGCCATTTCGTCCAGTTTTATATGTAATGGTGTCAACTAAACACATAAAATGACAGTTTTACCCTGTGGGCCCACAAACTTCTGCTTCTTCCGCCCCTCCTCTTCCTTTGCCGGTGTTTGCTCTTCTTCTCCTCCTCTTCCTCCGCCGGCGCCTGCCCCGCACCGCCCCGCCCCCAGCTCTCCCCGGTGGCGGAGCTTCCTGCGTGGCCGTCGTCCTTTCGCCCCGCCCGGTCTCCTCCCTCCGCCGGCTTGCGATCGGCGTGACTTGTGCTTGCGGTGGGAGAAAAGAAGGAACACATCAGCTGCTCTGGTTGCGATGGAGACAAAGGAGATGTGGCTGCTGATTTGCTTGCTCGGTTGGAGAGGACCGAAGTTGTTTGCTGCGTCCTCCTCGGCGACGCGCACGAGGCGCTCCACTAGCGCGCGACACTCGCACAGGCTGAGGCCGAGCACGTCGACCACCGGCTATGTGTGCGTGCCCTCCTCGCCGAGCGGGAGGATGGCGCAGTGGATGCCATCGCAGGTGGGCAACCTCTCGAGTGCGGCCCGCCGCAACGCCTCCTCCTCGTCGTCGGCCCTCCTCCCCCTATCTGTAGCGGGTGGGCAGAAAATCCGAGACCCGAACCCCGAACCCGAAAAACCCGACCCTGAACCCGAAAAACACGAGCCTGAAAAACCCGAAGGCTATTTCGGGTGTCACTTCCTGAAACCCAAAATTATTATGAGTAAATCGGGTTTAGAACCCTGGTACCCAAAAAACCCGAACTTCCAAACATGCCAAACACAAATAGCTCTGTCTAGACTTTCAGCCCAACGTTCTCACGGTCCAGCCCACAAAACTCTCTTTACCCACACCGGCCATCACCCCCATCGAACCCGGGCCTCTCCAATGTTGTCATAAAGCCGGTCCTTTGAAGCTTTGGACCTGGTCTCAAACATTGTAGCCTTGCTCCTATAGAGGACCGGGATCTTAGCATAGGACCGAGCTTCATGAAATAAAAAATTTGATTTCTCTCTCCTGTCGTTGCATCTCCCACCGCAAAGGAAGCAGATGAATTCAATTTTTTATTTGGCAATAGATCCAACCTAATGATGACTATGGGTCTTTACATTGTGAAATTTTTAACAGCCTAGGGGTACTGGTGTATAGGAATGGGGTTGGTTCCATACATTGCTCACGCCCTAAGAGCAACTCCAAAAGAGTGCTAATCTTACTCCCAATGCTTGTTTTAGGGGGGGAAAGAGAGAGAAAAGAACTCCAATAGTCCACCTAAATCTCTGAATGCCAAAAAAACACCCCTCGCCACGCATATATTGGGGATGTCGTACTCTTCCCCAATCCGCCCCAATCCACGTTTCTCGCGAAGTTTTATTTTCGGGCCCGCACACCAGCGTCCGCCGTCGTGCATGGCCGCCCCACAGCGCTCCACCGACTGCGTCACGCAGCGCTACGCGCCGCTTCCGGCCACCGCCTCTCGATGAGAGCCGGTGCAGGTTAGTGGCATGGAGCATGAGGAGGACGCGCTGGTGCCGTACGGCGGCGGTGGTCAGTTCGAAGCTGGGCATGGGGGACGCACAGTGCCTCGTCCTGCGCTATACGGCGTGGAATGGGTTGGGTTCGCCCCATCATGCTCCACGAGACCGACAACGAGATGGTGCGGGAGCTGCTCGCCGGTGACGCCTAGGAGTAGGTCTCCGACGACCTCCCCATGGTCGTCGTGCACGTGTTGTGGGTGCCACCAACCACCCACTACCGGATTCGCAGCCTTTGCCGAGAGCAGCATGCTCTCGGCACAGGACGGTTTCCTCTCGACACAGGCTCTGCCGAGAGGAAGCTGTCGGCACAGGGCACTCAGCACCGTCCGGCCGGCAAAGAGCTCTGTGCCGAGAGCCCCACCAAATCCTCTTGGCACATCTGTGCCGAGACGCATATATAGCTCTCGGCAGGGGCTTTTGAAAAGGGTTAAAAAAAAGCAAAAAGCCACAGTGCAGGCCCACCCCCTCGCCGGCTGACCGCCGGCGGCACCACCACCACCGCCCGCCACCCCCACCACCGCCCGCAAACACCACCACCTGCACCGCCACCACCGCCGCCCGCCACCACCACCACCACCCGCCACTACCACCATCAGGCATCAGCAGCACCACCATCGCCCGCTACCACTACCCGGCCGACGCCACCACCTGCGAGAAGAAACAGAGAGAGGGAGATGAGAGAGAGGGAGAACCTGGTGAACGTAGATTCGCTGCCGCCTCGAGCTCGTCCTCGCCGGCAGATCCGACGCCGGCCCGCCGCGGCCCCGCAGATCCGCCACCGCCTCGAGCTCCTCCGCCACCACCGTGATTGGATCCGCACCACCGCTCCGGGGGGAGAGCTCCGCCGTCGGGTCCCTGCCGCTAAGGCTACCACCACATCTCACCCCGCCGCCGCTCCTCTCTGCTAGGCCGAGAGGCAGCGCGCGGAGGGGGGAGACGAGGGGCAGCGTGCGGAGGGGGGAGAGGAGGGGCAGCACCGGATGCGCCGCCGCGCCGGTGAGATGGCCGAGGACGGGCGGGCGGGAGGACGTGGCAGGTTGAGGGGGGAGAGAGAGGAGAGCTGGTGGCGGCGGCGTGAGGGAGTGGGAGGCGGCCGGGTTAGGGTTGGGGGGGAGGGGAGGGAGCGGTTTATATACCGGAGAGGTTGGGCCGGTGGGTAAATGGGCCGCGCTCTGGTGGTTCGTGGGCCGGCGGGCTTTGCCGAGAGGCTGCCATTCTGGCTCTCGGCAAAGAGAGCTCTTTGCCGAGAGCATAGCTCTCGGCTGAGGCAATTTTACTCGAAATTAATTTTAAAAATAGCAAAATGATATGAAAAATTTCCAAAACTTAAAATGACACCAATTATGTTGTATATTACTTATAAAAAAGCTCTTGTAGTCAAACTCAAATTTGAATTTCTCTAACACTCCAAAACCTAGTGATATTAGTTCAAATTCTTAGAAACTTCTCGTGAGATGTTCCGGTTTCTAAACAGCGTACGTGTCAAAGTCTTCAAAACATTCTCAATTTTTTACCACAACCTCCACATATGATATCATGACCACTTGACAAATTTCATGATTTTCAAACTTCATTTGAATTTTATACAATTTTAAAACCTTTCTACCTCACGATCTTCATCATGATCAGAGAACCAAATGCCCGAAATTTAGCTTCATTTCATGTACATGGTCTTAGAGATGTCTCGTGGACATGAATATCAATTTTTCACCAACTTTACTATATAATTTCATGCACTTGCAGTTCACATAGGAGGTATGCGAAAAAATACCTAGAAAGAAGTAAAATGATTAAATATAGCAAATAAAGTTAAAATTGTACCAAATTTGAGTATAAGTCTTGTATAAGTGTATGTTGAGGATAGAAAAAAATTGGAGGTAAAAACGATTTTTTAAAATTTCTTTGCCGAGAGCTAGCCGTTTGGCTCTCGACAAAGAAATCTGTGCCGAGTGTTTTTTTCTTTGCCGAGAGTTTTTTGTTGGCTCTCGGCAAAGAAGCCTCTTTGCCGAATGTTTTTCTTTGCCGGGAGTTTTTTATTTGACTCTCGGCAAATCCTTCTTTGCCGAGAGTTTTTTATTTGGCTCTCGGCAAAGACCCGAACTCTAGGCAAAGTCTGCAATTCCGGTAGTGACCGTTGCCTACAGGGGAGGAGGAAGAGTTGTCCTTGGCTGCGGAGGAGCAGCTCGCCTGACACCGAGCTGCTCGCTCGTGCTGCCGCCACTGAGCAAACTTGCTGGGCCTACTGCCCACAGCCAGGTACTGATGCCTTGAATGATTGCTAGATTCGAGAGAGCAACAAGGGCCATGAAATGGAAGAGAGAGTCACGGGAGGGAGAAAGCAGAGATGAACTTGGACAACGAAGGGCTATGTCAGTATGTGGATGGTGCTTGAATGGTCAGTTGGTGGATTGTTGGCAGTGGGCCAATAGTGCTAACGTGGCAAGTCATAAGTATTAGGGATTTTATTATTGGGGAACTGTTGTGAGGTGATATGATTTTGGGGAGAAAATTTTTTAAGAGAACCCAAATACATAGTTTTAGGGAAGGATTTTTTAGCAGACTCTTGGAGTTGCTCTAAGAGCAAGTCCAAGAGTATGCTAAAAAATTCTTCCCAAAAACTATATATTGGGGTGCTCCTGAAAAAATTCTTCCCAAAACCAAACTATCCCACAGCAGAGCATCTCCAAGAGAATGTGTGAGGACCTGTGTGGTTCGAGGACCGGTGGATGGTCGCTTCCTGGTGTGATGAGTGATTGACAACGTGGTGTGGACTGACTCTTGGCTAAGTATTGCAGGTGCAGGTAGCGGCTTGACTGGTATTGGTGCAGGTGAAGAACAAGCGCGAAAGGTCATGGCCGGTGAGGCCTCCTTGTGTGGAGAAGACAAGTAGGCTTGGTTCGAGGGACCCGGTGGCCAGCGGAGTCAAGTGCGGGCCGCATGGTGGCAAGAACAGCGAGACGAAGTCATGGACGGTTTCTTGGTTGAGCCTCAAAACCAAGGTCGAGCCGGGACTTCGTGGGAGCCGAGTCAAGAGTGGTGATTGGCGGAGGCTACACCGAGTTCGTGAGGTTTCCAGTGGTTCACCAGAAAACCACTGGGTACCTTGGTTGATCCACAAAGCTAAGGCCGAAGACCGGAGGCAGCAGCATCAGGCTAGTCTGACCGGTGGGTCTGACCGGTGTGCGAAGATGCAGTCCGGAGACTTCAAAGCGGAGGACACACGTCAGGACAGCAAGGCTTGCGTCGAGACTAACCAAGTTTGCGGTTGCCGGGCATCCGTCCGATGGTGTGAAGACAAAGATTCCCAAAGTGCCCCTCGGGGGTGTGTATCCTAGTGTTAGACCTTAGGGGTAGTTTCGTCTTTCGGTTGCCTCTATATAACCAAAGTGGTGATAGGATGGCAGCCATCTATTGGAACCCTAGCTCATTTTATTTTGTTATTTTCCTCTTCCTTTTTCCTTTGGAATTTCTAGGACTAGCTTGATAGCTTCATGGTGAGATCTTGAGAGAGGGATGGATGATCGGGAGGCAAGCTAGACCTTGTATGAACCTTCATGGTATGTATAGATGATTCGGCGTAGTTCCTCAAGGCTTGATTGTGTCTCTCCCATTTTCCCTTTTTGGTGATTTTCAGAGCCCTTTCTTGGCGATTTTCTTGTGGCGGTTTTGAGACCTTTCTCTTTGGGATTTGATGGGGGATGTATGCACGAACCCTTCGTGGTTCTTTTCCCTTTGATTCCCCTCCCAAATCCGTGAGTAAAGGGGCTCGATTTTGGGGTTTTCTCCTCTCTAGGGTTAGATGCGTTCTTGGCGGGATTTCTTCGATTCCTCTTGATTTAGCAAGTTTTGGTGGACCAAATCTTGGTTATGGAGTGCCCATGAGGTGTTCCTACTATCCCCAAAGTCTTGTGCGAATCCGTGGAGTGAATCGGGAGATCGGGATTTGGATTTGGAGGAGTTGACCCGCGGGTTGCTGTTCATCCTGAGAGCCCAGGTCTTGACCGGTCCGACCGGTGCCTCTCACCGGTCCGACCGGTGCCGACCCTTGGTTGGGTTTTGCTCGGGTGAACGTCTTGGTGAGCTCCCTGATGTCTTGTGTTGCTGCTGTTTCGAGTTTGGTCTGTTTCGGAGCTCAGGAGGTCGGTTTCGCGGATTTGGGGTTTCCTGGCTCAGACCGGTCTGACCGGTGAGCTGCATCGGCCTGACCGGTGCAGGAGCTTTCTGTGGAACTCTCCAAGTTCTGCTCGGGTGACCCGGCTCGAGGTCCAGGGTGACCCGGTGTGTCTCTAGAGGGTGTCGGGTGTTCCGGCGGCTCAGTCCGGAAGATCCGGCCAGGACCGGTCTGACCGGTGCAGGTGACTGGTCTGACCGGTGTGGTCAGTAGCTGCTCGAGTTGCTTGTTCCGCTGCGTTCTCAAGTTGGATTCGGTGGTTGTTGGTTCCTAGGACCAGTAGCACTCCAGTGGCTGCGTGGTCTTGGCCAACTTGAGTAGTTGAGTCGGAGACGTGTTTTGGTTGTCGTGTTCGTCTTGTTGGAGTAGCCATCTCCTTCGAGAAGAATTTTTATCAGCTCCCATTCACTCCCTCCTCTCTGGTCGCCAGTTCGGTCCTTCAATTGGTATCAGAGCCGGTTCGGGTCTTTCGAGGCTCTAACCAGTGTAAGATCCAAAGATGGCGTACCAGGAACGGGGATCGGGTCCTCCGCATTTCGATGGGAAGAACTACCAGATGTGGCAGAGACGGATGGCTGCGTTCCTCCGTGGCAAGGGTCAGATCCTTTGGGACGTTACGGTGAACACAGCTTATGTTCATCCGATTAACTTCCTTACTCCAGGATCGAGGGACATGTTTGACGCCAGCAACAAGGTGGTCGACTACTTATTTCGTGCTCTGTGTCAATCCAAATTCGATCGGGTTCAGACAGAGGACCTAGCTTGTAGGATTTTGGAGCAGTTGAAGGTTGATCACGCTGGAAATGCTCAGGTTCAAGCTCGGATGTATGCGACTTACCGAAGAGAGTACGAGAATTTCACTCATCTCCCCGGTGAGTCTATTGATGCCTTGTTCCAGCGGTTTACGGTTGTGGTGAACAACATGAGAGCCAATGTGGCCGTGCTCCCGTACGATGATCATGACAGAGCTGTGAAGCTCTTGCACTCACTGGATCGTACAATATGGGACAGAAAGGTTGAGGCTATTCTTGAGTTCGAGAAGCCTCCTGTGCACATGGTCCCAGATCAGATGAAACCTCACATCTATATGCTTGCTCCGGTCATGATGCACTGGATTTTTGATCAATGAAATTGTAGACTTGTTGTCAATTCTCAACAGAGGTCTGCTCACTACTGAATTCACCAATTCTCCTAGCAGTCTTGCCAACCAGATCCCCTGGCATGAAGCTTTTGCAGCTGCAATGTACTCTGCCTCACAACTCGAGAGAGCCACTACCTTTTGCTTAACTGACTGCCAGCTGATTGCTCTATCTCCCAGGAAGAAAATAACTCCTGATGTGCTCTTCCTGCTATCAATATCACCTGCTAGATCACTGTCACTATAACCCAAAAGCTTTGGCTGTTCATCCTTCTTTCTTGCATACCAGAGACCCCAATCCACAGTCCCAGCAATAAACCTGAGAATGTGTTTTACTGCAGCTAAATGTTCTTCACATGGCTCCTCCATTAATCTGCTTACATAGCCAACAGCAAAAGCCAGGTCTGGCCTGGTGTGTACCAAGTACCTAAAGCTTCCAACCAAACTCCTATACTCAGTAGCACTAACTCTTGCACTATTACTCTCTTTGCTTAACTTCAAATTTGCTTGCATTGGTATCTGACAAGGATTGCAATCATGCAACCCCCCCCTTTCCAGGATTTTCCTTACATAGCTACCCTGTGACAGTGCTATCCCCTCCTCACTCTGCTTTACTTCAATTCCCAGGTAATAAGTGAGCAAACCAAGATCAATCATTTTGAACACGTCTGCCATTTGCTGCTTGAAGCCTAGTATGTTGTTGCTGCTTGCTCCAGTGATCACCAAGTCATCAACATACACACACACTATGAGTCTATCTGCACCAGCACCACGACAATACATGGCATGCTCACTTGGACACTTCTCGAAACCCAGAACTCCCAACTCATCATCTAATTTCTGATTCTAGGCACGAGGGGCTTGATGTAAACCGTATAGAGCCTTGTGGAGTTTGAATACCTTGTGTTCTTGCCCCTCAATGGTGAAGCCCGGCGCATGCTCAACAAGAACCTCCTCCTGAAGATCCCTGTTCAGGAACCGCCGTCTTCACGTCCATGTGATGGACCTCCCAGCCGTTCTGGGCTGCTAGCGCTAGCAACAGCCGTACTGCCTCCATCCTGGCCACCGAGGCGAACACCTCGTCGTGATCGATGCCTTGCCGCTGTGCGTACCCCTTCACAACGAGCCTCGCCTTGTCCGCACCACGGCGCCATGCTCGTCCCTCTTCACCTTGAACACCCACTTAAGTCCGATAGCACGTCGGCCTTAGGGAAGCTCAGTGAGTGTCTAGGTGTTGTTGTCCTCGATCGACCGCAATTCCTCCTCCATCACTCGGCACCAGCACGCCTCCTGCTTCGCTTGAGCCAGCGACGCTGGTTCCTCTGCGCTGATCGCTAGTAGGCGATTTTCCCCCAAATCACGCTCTGCAGGACCAAGAGGTGTTCCCGGCCCCACGACATCATCTACTGTGCGGAAACGCAGAGGATCATCTTCCTCGTGATCAGCGTCGAGCTCTTCATCCAGGTTCGACGGCGGCGACATGAACTGAATGTCTGCGGGCGTTGTAGGTGCCGCTCCCGAACCTTCTAGTGTCCCCTGCCCAGTCGATGTCAATGTAGAGGGCGTCGCTGGTGTTCCTGGTACAGATGGAGTGCCTGATGCAGCGCCAGGATCTTGAGTTTGTCCTCCGTAGCCGATCGTAGTCATCTCCACACGGAAGATGTCGTCACCGTGTGTAGCCGCCGCGTGCTCCTCCAGGCCTCCTGCCCAGTCCCACTGGGCGTCCTCGTCGAACACCACGTCCTTGGTGATGTGAACGCGGCGCGCCATGGGGTTGTACGCCCGGAACGCCTTGGAGCCGCGCTCGTAGCCGATGAAGATCATCTTCCTTCTGCGGTCGTCGAGCTTGTGTAGGTGTGAGCCGTGTTCTTCACAAACACAATGCAGCAGAAAGTCTTCAGGTGGTGTAATGCCGGCTTCTTCCCGTACCAGGCCTCGAACGGGGTCATGCCGGTCACACTCTTGGTTGGGCACCGGTTCAGGATGTAGATGACCGTGTTCACCGCCTCTCCCCAGAACCACCCTGGCAACCCCTTCGCCTTGAGCATGCTCCGTGCCGTCGCCACCACCGTGCCGTTGCGTCGCTCGACGATGCCATTCTGCTGTGGGCTGTAGGGGGTAGTGAGTTGCCGTCGAACCCCCTCGCGTGCGCAGTACTCCGCGAACTCAATCGAGGTGAACTCACCACCTCGATCAGTCCTGAGCACCCCCAGCTTCTTGCTCGACTCAGCCTCGGCGCGCCCCTGGAATTCTTTGATTGCCGCGGCCGCCTGGTTCTTCCTCGCCAGCACCTTCAGCCACATGTAGCGGCTCTTGTCGTCCACCAGCAGCAGGAAGAACTTTCCACCACTCGACGTCTCCGGTGTGATGGGCCCGCACAGGTCCCCGTGCACGAGCTCTAGTGTGCGCTCGGCCCGGTACTGCGCCTCGACGGGGAACGAACTCTGCCTCTACTTGCCGGCGAGACATGCATCGCACAGCTGGTCCGCTTGCTCGATCTGGGGCAAGCCGCGCACCATCTTCTCCCGCACCATCTTCCTCAGCGCGTTCATGTTGACGTGGCCCATCCTTGAATGCTAATGCCAAGACTCCTCCTTGCCGCGCGCCGCGAGACACACTGGGCGTGTGACATCGAGCTCCAGCACATATAGCCGGTCCGGCCAGCACGGCACCCGCGCCAGCAGCTTCCGACTCTGCTCGCGGATCCTCAACACGCCGTCTTCAATGTTCACATTGTACCCCACCTCGTCCAGCTGCCCGATGTTGATGATGTTCGAGGTGAGGCGGGGTATGTAGTAGACGCCGGCGAATGAACGGTGCTCCCCGTTCTTGCAGTTGAACAACACAGTGCCATAGCCTTCGATCTTCACCACCGAGCCGTCCCCGAAGCTCACGGTGCCGCGCACCGCCGTGTTCAGCTCCGCGAACGCCAGACGAGCGCCCGACATATGGTTCGTCACATCGGTGTCGAGCACCCAAGACTTGGTGTCGCGGTTCTTCTCCTCCTCGCTGAGGTGCACGAGCACCTTGTGCTCGACGAGCCGCACCTCTGAGCCAGGTGCCGCGGCCGCCCCCGCCGCTGGCGCACGGGACGACCGAGCCGCCTCCTGATCTAAATACGAGCGCCCCCTCCAGGTATTGTTGATGTAGCAACCAGGAGGGTCTCTGTGGCCGCCACCTGGGATTCCGCCATGGGCTTCCCGCCCGAGGGCACGGCCGCGGCATCAGCCGCCGGCGCCGACGAGATCGGAGTTGGAGCAGAGAGGGGGGTGAGTGGCGTTGACCTCACCAGGAGGAGCGACACCTCCTCCTCATCTTGGACAATGTGGGCTGCTTCTTTCTTGGGCTTCTGCGGACACTCACGGGCCCAATGGCCGGTTTGCCCGCACCGCTGGCATTGATCCCGGCCCACCTTGCTTGGAGAGTTCGCCGGCCCACGGGACGAAGCCGATCCGGAATTCCCGCGGCCTCGCCCCCGTCCTCGCGAACGCCCGCCGCCACGCTCGCCAGAGCTCCCGCTCCCGCTGCCGGCGCGTTCGCCGTCCCCCTTCTTCCTCTGCAACTCCCACTTCTCCACCGTCATGTACAGCTTGCCGTCATGGTGCAGCACCGCCGAGGCCTCCTCGAACCAGTCCTCTGACACCTTGAGCCTCCCTATCAATTCGACCACCGAGAGCGTGGAGACGTCGAGGAGGGTGCGGATGGCGACGACCATCTGCTGGTACCGCGCCGGCGCGCTGCGCGGGATCTTCAACACGAGCTGCTTGTCCTCCAGCTCCACACCGAGGGTCTGCATAGAGGCCTGCATACCAGTCAGGCGCAACGCGAAATCCTCCACCGTCTCGCCGTCCTTGAACGTGGCGAGCTTGAACTCCCGGCGAAGTTGCTGTGCACTGTTCTCCTTGACACGTTCGTCGCCGACCCGCATGGTGGCGACGGCCTTCCACGCTGCCATTGTCGTTTCCTTGTCGGAGATCGCCCTCGCCATCTCCGGGGGAACCGCCGCGCACAGCGCATCGAGCGTCATCATGTCTTCCTGGTCGCCGACGTCGATCGCCCGCCATAGCCCGCGAGCCTTGAGCTCCACCTTCATTAGCCGCGCCCAGTCGGAGTAGTTTGTTTTCGTGAGTACGGGGTAGCTACTCCCGACCCCCACCTCCCAAACCAACCGTTGGAACACCGCGGCACCATCCTTGGTGTTGCTGCCGCTCGCGCCATCGACGACCTTCTTGTCATCCTTCTTCTTCGGTGACAGCGGCGGTGTACCCGCCATCACCCACTCGATTGCGCGGTCACAATTCCACCGGTGATAACGCGTGGCGATCGATTCCCGAACCGCAACCGGCTCTGATGCCACTTGTTAGGAACCTCGCCGGAGTAGCGTCGTCTTCCTCGACGCCGGCGAGCTCCAACCTTGACCTGCAGCCACACACTCACGCGAACACGAAGGAACACGAGACAGAGGATATGTGCTGCAAGACTTGGCAGCGTTTCCTACTCTTGTTCATAGCTTATAAAGGGAAAACAGATTACAGAAGCCGTGGCCTTAACCTCCCGGCATGTGCGGCACTCTCTCCTCAACGTGTGCCATCCCACACGCCTCCATTGCACCGCACGACGCGCTCAAGCCCGCACATGATGCGGACTCAGCTCCACACCACGCACAACCAGCTAACCGGGTCATACGCCTAACAAACTCCAACTGAAAAAAGGCTACCTGAACCTTGCACTAGAATTATTCAACAGCTTCCGATTTGGGGAAGCAAAACAAGGACAAATGGCGGAAGAAAATTCAGTGCGCGCGGTGCACACCAAGACCGGCGTGCGCGCCCCCGCGCGATGCGGTCCGTGCGCGATCCGACGTCCGCCCCGCGCGATGCCGCCCTCTGCAGTCCGCTCGTGTTGCAGGGATTCAGGGGCGCGTGGCAGGGATTCAGGGTCGTGATACACATACCGGTCCACATGGCAGGGACTCAGGAACAGGGCGCGCACGGCGGTCTGGGTGCGCACCGCGCCCACCTCATTTATTTCCCAAATGGCAGGCTTGGGCTACTGCTGGCTTGCGAGATTTGCTGATGGTTCTTGTGATGGAAATTAGAGGGAAAAAGGAAGGGAGCTTCTGCAGTTCTGCTTGCTCTGCTGCCACTCTATGGAAGGTGAAAGAAGTGAGTTGGGCATGGTGAGCAGTTCAAGCTTGGCACCCAGCTCCATTGCTGGTCGGGTGATCTTGAATGACGGCGCAACCTCGGCATCCTTTTATGCATGGAGAGCAAGCTGAGGGCGCAGCAACATGCGCGGCCGCAGAGGGCGCCGGAGACGTGGTGGAGAACGGCGTCGCGGGCGCATCCGACGGCGGCGTCGAGGGCGTCACGAGCGTGGGCGTGCCGGCATGGACTGGGACGCTCGACCCGGAGGCGACGGGGGAGGGAATGAAAGGGAAATATATAAGGAATCTGGTATTAGAGTATTCCTTTGAGGGTGAAATATAAATAACACTGTTGCAGTACGTTGTTATTTAGAGAGTGAAATTTTTGAAAGGATCTTTAGAATATCATTTTTAGAGGTTTAATTTGCGAAAATTCCCAGCGAGCCAGTTTGACGGATGTGCATTGCATGCTTGGTGCTTCAAGGCCGATATGCAAGACCACTACGCACCGACACCGTGGAGCCCGCGCCTGCTTCGCTTCACCTCTCTCCCGTGACAGATATCTGTGCTGTGCCGGGCGTGCAGACGTGTGGGCACCTGGCCTGGCTCTGACTGAGTCGTCGATCTGCCACTGCCAGACGGGCATGGCTGCGCAACGCAATTCTCCGTCTCTGCAGGGTGCAGGCTGTGGATGGTGGTGCATGGCTGCATTGCTTGCATGCCGTGCTCTCGCGCCACGCGTTGCCTCCACGCCCTACACGTGGACCGTCGTCGGATGATGGGGGCATTTTCTTGCCAGATCGGCCAAGCAGCTTGTGAGTTGTGAATTGCTTGGCGCCATGTTCAGAGCCGCGTCAGCGTGGGCTTCACTTGCTTGGTTCCATTCCCTCTAACCATCTACTTTGGCATATCTTTAAAAAATTTTGTAGAAAATGAAAATATATCTAGCCGTGCGATAAACCCACACAACCAAATTTTTACATAATTTTCAGCTCAATAGCTGGTCACAAATAAATAAAAGAAGGAAAAAAGTACACAAATAAGAGGAGATAATCGTAAGCAATATCTAAATTTGCTTATCCATTTGTTCTTGGCAAAAATATCCAAAGCCTCTAATGCTCTGCTCGCTCAACGGGCGGTCTCCCTCCTATTCTCACCACGTCACGATGTCATCGCCCTCTTCCAATAAAGCGGATACGATGGTCACGATTAGAGGATGACAAAACACCAATTGAACAGTCATCATCGCCGTCCCGATTATTGGGCTGGGTTTTCATCTGGAGAATACAAACACGATCATATGGGAAGGTACAAGCAGTCGCCTTAAAAAGGGGACGACGTATGTAGACGTCACTGACTAGACTTTCGTCTTAACCTTCACCAAGCCATGACAACATGATCATCAGTTAGAAAGCACTAAATGTACATCAACAAATTGCTCATGGTGTCATGCATGTCCACGGTTGTCGGCCGTCAGTATGTCTTTGCATTTTTGAATAAGACAACTGATAAAAGTTGTAAATAAAATCAACGGCAACAAATATTTCAATATTTCAATACGGAAGGAGTATTATCGTAGGTCACTCTTTTCTTCTCTTCCTGGCTTCATTCCTCTCCCGAAGAGGTTTTTTAGGGTACACAATACGACCCAACGGTCGTACGGTCGTATTATCAATTTTCTCTATGGGTAAAATGGTAATTTGATAGATATATATTATTTGGAAAAAAAATTCCCGCTGCCCCCTTATACTATCTAACATATTTCATATATTTCATTTCCTATATTACAACAATAGCATTTTACATTTTTGATCATGCCCTTATACTACCCATACGACCTATGAATACTACCGTACGACAGCTAAAAAAATCAGTCGTATAGAATTAATCTCAACTGTCGGATCCTTACATATAGGTCCTTTTCTATTACATACGAGTCATTTTTAACCGGTCGTACATGTCGTATTGTGTACCGTAAAAAACCTCCTCCCGAAGCCGTTGTTACCACAGTGCCGCACGAATGTAAATGCAGACAGGGCCGGTTCTGCTGACATCCACGGCCAGGGACCCCAGTCGAACCGATATACAGACGTACAGTTTGGTCACGGGACAATCCTTTGCCCAACGGCCAACGCAATGAAGAGGCCAATCATCAGCATTCAGCAACAACACACACTCCTCTTGGCTCTTGCGTGTGGATTATCTTTACCATGTTACTGCTTGCGCTGCGTGCTGTTCATTCGATCGGGTGCCGAGACGAACAGACGATTTTTTTATATTTACACACAGCTCGGTAATTAATTGAGAGCTTTTTGCAGGAGCTTGGCAGTTGGTAAGAATCAAACACCCGCGTCGCAACACGCCCAAGATTCCTCCAAAGCTTCCCTCCGATGACACCAGCACAACAGCAACCGACGACACCGGCCTCCTCCTCTCGCTCCGACCCACTCCGCCATTCCCACCGCCCATCACTCCGCTGAGATCCCACCACCTCCCCGCCGCCGCCGGCGATGCCATCGTCCGCCGCCACCACCACCCTCCTCGCCATCACCATGACCACGCTTTCACTCGCAGCCTCGGCGGCTCCTGCGCCAGCGCCCGACGACGCCCCCCGAGGGCCGCCGACAACGACTGTGCACGCCGGCTTCTACCTCGCCGCGGCCGCGCGCCTCCGCCCGCTCGCCGCGCTCGACGCCTCCCTCTACACGCACCTCTACTACTCGGCCCTCCCCGTGCACCCCACCACCCGCAAGCTCGTGCTCCCGACGGACCCGGACGGGGCCGCCCTCCTCGCCTCAATCTCACCGGCGCTCAAGGCCAGGAACCGCAACCTTAGGACCCTGCTCTCCGTCGGCACCACCACCGCCGGCGGCGGCGTCGCGGACATCGCCGGTTCCCAGGCTGACCCTGCGTTCGCCTCCATGGCCGCCGACCCGGCGTCCCGCGCGGCGTTCGGCGCCGCGGCCATCGCGCTCGCCCGCGACAGCGGCTTCGATGGGCTCGACGTCGCGTGGCGGTTCCCGGCGTCGGCGGTCGAGATGGCCGACCTCGGCTTCCTCGTCGCCGAGTGGCGCGCCGCCGCGCCCCCCGGGTTCCTGCTCACCGCCACGGCCTACTTCTCCAGCCACGTCTTCGCCGCGCCGCGCCCCGGCGTGGACTACCCGTCCGAGGCCCTCGCGAGGTGCCTCGACTGGGTCAACGTCGCTGCGTTCGGCCTCCGACCGCCGCCGGGCACCGGCGCCAACGCCACGACGGACTTCGACGCGCCGCTCTACGACCGGGCGTCCCACTTCTCCGCGAGCTACGGCGCCGTGTCGTGGATCGACGCCGGCGTGCCGGCGGCAAAGGTGGTAATGGGCATCCCGCTCTACGGCTGCTCGTCGTTCCTGCGCAACAAGGCCAACGCCGGCGTCGGCGCACCCGTCGTCGCCGCGGGGCCCAAGCAGCGCGGGAGCAACGCCACCGACGTCATGTCCTACGACGAGGTCCAGAGGCTCGCTGCCGCTGTCGCCGCCGGCCGGCGCGCGGCCACCACGGCGTACGACAACGCGTCCGTGGCGTCGTACCTGTCCGTGGGCGACGTCTGGGTTGCCTTCGACGGCGCGGCCGTCGTGGCCGAGAAGCTAACCTTCGCCGCACGTCGAGGTCTTCTCGCCTACTCCCTCTGGCCGGTGAACTACGACGACGCCAACCTCACGGTGGCAAGAACAGGTCGGTGTCAGCGAGGGTCACTCCAATTTCGACTTCACTGTTCAGCTGCCCGGTGAAAACTGAAATATGATAAGCTTACATACATTCCTTGCGCCCTGTTGCAGCAATGGAAGTCTGGATGCAGAATGAGATGTCATCGAGTTGGAAGAACGGCATCGGCGTCAGGCAGACGCAGGGGCCGGTGCGGCTGCCGCCAGCGGTCCCGTCGCCGGCGGGAACGCCTGGACCGGTGCCGGCGCCGATGTCTGGGTCGTGGTCATGGCCGAAGCTGGATGCATTCATGCATTTGGCGTTGATAATAATTCTTGTCTGGTGTTAGTTGTAGTCTTGTAGAAGATTGGTATGTTCCTGCATTTGTGATTAGCATTCTGAGAGAACTCGTGCATTGCATTCTTCTAACTTCGTCCAGGTGTAGCATTCTTCTTCTATGAAACAGGCAAGAGTATGCATCAGAATGGTGCAAATCGGTGTAATTTACTGAATAATAGATGTGTTATTTACTCCAATACATTTCCACTGAAAATGTGAACTTCCTAAGGTAATGTTATGAATTCTTTTATGCCTTGCGCCCTTGCTTGAAATAAATTGCTCAATGCACTTGTCAAACAATGTACATTGCACTTCTGAATTCCGAACATTTTGATAAAGAGAAAAGGTTACCACAAACATACAGAGTAAAAGATGTTTCCCAAGTGAAGAAAACAAAGTTAATGTTTTGGAATTAAATTTGAAACATATACCATCTCATTGTATTTAAGAACTGCTATGCTCCTCAATCCTGAGCATCATGCTCGTGAGTGAAAAGAAGAAATCATTCTTTTCAGAAAAACGAATCAGGTACATCAAGGATAACCACCAAATCTGGGGTTGGGCTTGTAACCGAAACAACCACTTGCACAATGCATTCTATTTTGGGATTGTGTTGGGTCAGCATGGCCCATGAGTGGGTAGCATTGACATGCACATTTTTTTATTCTATTTTTTTTTTCAAAATCCATACCAAACTAATAGTTCAACAAGTAGCTAATTTGATCGCGCCCGAAGCCGTCGCATGACCAATCTGACAATCATGCTAAAACATGTGGCGTGACCAATCGTCCACGCAGGCGCAACACGCATGGGGAAGGCGACCTGGGCACTGACGTGGCTAGGCTGCGTCACGCCAAGGCTCACCAATAACCAGCTAATGTCCGCGACAGTACTATCCGCACTCAAAATCGGCAGGTGTGGGCACATCAGTGGCCCCAACCGGTCAGACCGGTCTGACATTAAAATCCATTTATATATAGAATGTCCGAGTAAAGTAAAACTTTCAGCAAAACGTCTAAATAGACCTTGTTATTGCAAATCTCAAGTAAATTATATTGATGCACCTTATTCATATGTTGGACCGAGACCGGCCTCACCATAGTCTTGGTCATATTCTTGCTATTATCCATCTTTGGAATATAATAATTTACATATGCGCTCATATATGATTCAATATCCTCCTACATATATGTAAGTCATAATTCAATGTAAAAACTGTTTGTTGTTAACAATAATCTGGTCAGAAGTGCACTAATGCTAATACAATGTCATGACAATGGACGTTAATTTTTGTCGAGTTTGGATGGCAGTTGAAAGTTTATGATATGAATTGAAACTATATGTTAAATCTCAGCTGTGGAGATTGTGTGTGTTGCTTTCATGTGGGCTACATGATCCTTATTCAGAAAATAAATCATCCAATCCCTTCGTCTAATAAAGAACTTGTTGGGATCTTGATCCAAATAAAAGAAAACTTTTAATCACCCTCACACTTTAACCTTTCATGCGGCACCTTTGTGTTGCGTGTGACCTCCGCATATCATCCTTGCACATCATCTGTTGCGCGACTAAACTTTCTCGATCGGGTTATCACCTAAGACTTCTTTCTAGTAAAACTTTGGAAATGATCTTGAAAAAACAAATTCTGAGAATCGATCCTTTTTTACTGCAGGTTTTCTAAATGAAGAATTTGGGGACGATGTGACCTTCGCAGGAAGGAGCGAAGGTCCAAGGTGTTTCATCCGTAAGAGACAAAGAACAAGAAAGACTTCATCACCAAGAACTTCATTCATGCGCAAGATCGAAGATTGTTCACAAGTTTCCCCAGGAAATTTAGAAGCAAGAAGACTTCACGTGACTCGTTTGTACTGTACGACTTCGACTAGGACTCTTTCTTTACCGAATGTACGATATTTTCGGAGAATATGCCAGTTTAGGGCAGGAGTAAAAAGGAAATGTAAAAGTTGGTTGAGCTCCCTAAAAATGATCCGCCTCCATTGTAAAACGGTTTACATTTTTTTTCAGATTATGGTAGTTCAAGAAGATTACTTTGATATTTGAGAGTGTGTTCTTAAATTAAATGTTCGACTAAGAGTTCACTCTAACCCAACAGAACTGAGATCCAGTACTAAAGCAGGTCACACACCAAACCATCTGCAATCCGATAGCAATGGTTGATCTACCCAGAGGAAGACCAAATTTGTGTCTTTTGCCCTCCAGCATCTCTCTTTTTCCTCAAGACTTTCACACTACAACATACACTGATACACCTATCTATAAGATCCAATTCAGTCCAACATGGGCCACGGCACCAATGCATTTTTGACCTCAAGTGCCATGGCTAAACTAGCAGTTCTTGATCAGCTCGCCGGCGACTCGCCGGTGGCAAAAGAATTATTTCTCCTACTGCTCCTTCCTCTCCTACTCTTCGTGCTGCCGCGCTATTTCTCCATCACGGGGGCAGGGGGTGGACGAGAAAGCAACAGACTGCCTCCCTCCCCTCCGGCGCTGCCGCTGATCGGCCACGTCCACCACCTCGTCGGCGCGCTTCCGCACGTCTCCCTGCGGAGCCTCGCCATGCGGCACGGCGGCGAGGACTTTATGATGCTCCGCCTCGGCGTGGTCCCGACGCTGGTGGCCTCGTCCACGCGCGCCGCGGAGGCCCTGCTGCGCACGCACGACCAGGCGTTCGCCTCGCGGCCAAGGTCCGTCTGCGGCGACGTGCTCACCTACGGGCCGTCGGACGTCGCCCTGGCGCCCTACGGCGAGCGGTGGCGGCTGGCGAAGAAGCTGGCCACTACGCACCTGCTCGGCGCGAAGAAGGTGCAGTCCTACCGCGCCGCACGGGAGGAGGAGGTGGCGCTGGTGATCAAGAAGATCCGTGGCGCGGCCGCGGCGGCGACATCACGCACGGCGGCGGCATCACGCACGGCGGCGGTGGCGGTGGACATGAGCGATCTGCTGAGCAGGTTCACCAGCGACATGGTGTGCCGCGCTGTGGCGGGCCGGTCGTTCAGGGCGGAGGGGAGGGACAGGGTGTTCAAGAAGCTGATCGACGAAGGGATGGCGCTGCTGGCTGGATTCAACCTGGAGAACTTCTACCCTTGCCTCGCCACGGCAGCAGGAGGCGTGCTCGTGCGCTCGGCGCGTCGCAAGGCTGAGAGGGTAAGGGATGGGTCGGACAGGATCTTCGACAAGCTGATCGACGAGCACGCCAGCGAGAAAGCCAGAGCACCGGCGGCGGCGCACCATGAGGATGGTGGTGGTGGTGATAGCGACGACCAGCAGGAGTGTGACTTCGTACATGTGCTGCTATCTGTACAAGAGGAGTATGGGCTCACCAGAGATGGCATCAAGGGGATCTTGGTTGTGAGTTCGTTCACCAAAATTCTCTTTTATTTTCTCCCTAATTTCGATTCCATGGAGAAGACAGATTCCATCACTCTCTTGCATTCTATTCTTAATCGATCTATATATGTTTGCAGCAGGCACGGACACAACGTACCTGGTCCTAGAATTCGCCATGGCTGAGCTCATGCTTCACCAAGAAGCTATGGCCAGGTTGCAACATGAGGTTAGGAGCAGCATTCCCAAGGACCAAAATACCACCATCAAAGAAGATAACCTCATTGGGATGACATATTTCAAAGCTGTTATAAAAGAAACGCTCCGTCTGCATCCACCATCACCACTCCTCCTGCCACATCTCTCCATGGAGGATTGCCATGTTGAGAGCTTTGAAGTTCCTGCTGGCACCACCTCGCTAGTTAACGTTTGGGCAATCGGTCGGGATCCCAAGGTGTGGGATGCCGCGGAGGAGTTCATGCCGGAGCGGTTCATGTGTAATGAAGAAGTCAAGGGAGTTGATTTTAGAGGGAAGGACTTTCAATTGCTGCCTTTTGGGTCAGGACGGAGGATGTGCCCAGGGATGAATTTTGCATTGGCATCTATCGAGATCATGCTAGCAAATATTGTGTATCACTTTGATTGGGAGTTGCCAAAGGGTGTGGATAAGGTCGATATGACTGAGGTGTCCGGATTGACAGTGAGCCGAAAAGAAAAGCTCCTCCTTGTCCCTGTCACGAAGCATTTTTGCACCTACTAAAAGGTTTGGTCGTCCACACTACATGCAGAAAATGAATGACGACCAATGTTGCTTGAGGTGGTCGCAATCTATTTCCCGTACATGGTTTGATATTTTAACACATTTTATATTTTGCTTGTTTGACTTAGGAGATTGCCATTGTGACCAAACAAGTATGATATTGGTATTTGTTTGCCATTCAATAATGATACGTGATATTGGTTGCTTGTTTGACTTAGCTCGATCCATATGTCTTCAAGATTTTGTAATAAGACAATAAGAAAAATCCATTTTGTATCACTAAGTGAAAATCTCAAATAGGTCACGCAACATTTGTAACGGGCCCTTAACGCCCGTTACATCCACCCATATCTGTAACGGTTGTTATTTGGCGCCCGTTACCCATAAGCGCGCCAGGACGACCCCGGGGTTTGCCTCCACAACGCCCGTTATTAATGTGGACTTCTGGTAACGGGTTTTTTAAACGCCCGTTACATAAATTCTTTGTAACGGACGTTAAATAGAGCCCATTACAAATGTTAAACCTATCGGTAACAGGCTTGTAAAGTCCGTTACCGATCAATTCCCTATCAGTAACGGGCTGTTTAAGTCCGTTACTGATCACTGCCGTATTGGTAACGGGCTATAAAGTCCATTACCGATAATTTCGTACTGGAGACGCATGCTTGTTAGGATGCGTCTCCTTTGCTGGCGACCCAATTGGATATGCTCGTGTCTTAGGACTCGTCTCCTTTGATTGCCACCCAGGGTCGCCTTTTTTCTCACATCAGAGACGCATGTTGTTATTGCTCGTCTCTGTCTTCTCCTTCCGACACCACTCGCTCTCTCTCCACAGAAGGCCACTCCCGTTCCGACAACAACACTCGCTCTCTCTCCTCAGAAGGTCACTCGCTCGATTTCTGTGCTCAGATGTCCCCGCCGGCCTGTCCCGTTCGCCGCCGCCAGCTGCGCGCGCTCTGAGGATCGCGCTTCATTTCTCTCCTCAGAAAGCCGGCGCTGCTGCAGCAGGCTGGCCGGCCGCGTGCGCGACGGCGAAAGGGGCCAGCGGACGTCGACCGCGGCGTCATCCAAAGCAAACGCCTCCGTGTCCCCTCCCCCTAGGGCTCGGCGCCGTCCTCCGCGTTGTCGCCGCGGCCGCGACGCCGCCTCCGATCCTCCTCCTCGGCTGCGCTCGCCTCGTACGTAGAAAGTCCTCGTCAAGGTGGAAATTAACTGCCCCCTTTTATTGAAATTCTTCAGCTGTCCTAATCCTTTTGTGTTATCGGGTTTTTTGTGTGATGAATTATGCTCATTTGATGTATGGAATGCAGATGGCGTCTGCTGCTCGGGCTTGGATGTACAGACAGCCCCAAGAAGATTGGGAGAATTTCTTAAGCGAGGTCAATGGTTTTCTAAATCAAGCAGAGGCGGATATGAGAAACCGTGGTGTTCAAGCAATGCTTTGCCCCTGTATAGATTGTCTCAACTAAAAGAAATTCGCACAACGGGAAATCATTTTTCATCATTTGGTCACACGTGGTTTCACAAAAAATTACACGTGTTGGAATAAACATAGTGAGAAAGGCCTTAATGAACTCGAAGCAGGCTGCCTAAATGAAGGTGAAGTGCGACACCATGCTACCGACCATGATGAAGACCTTGATGACGGTGGAGTTTTTGAGGAAAATGAACCATTATTCCCACCAAATGTGATGAGGCCTGAGGATATCACTGATCAAGAAGTTAGGGGCTTCGATGATGGTGAGGTGTTGCAACGTGTGCACAATGTTGATCAAATGTTGCGGGATGTTGAGTTTCAACGAGTGTACACACCTTCTGAATTAGCGAGGCTGAAGCAGTTCATTGAAGATTCAAAGAAACCCCTCTATCCTGATTGCCAGAAGTACTCTCGCCTTTCTGGTGATCTAAAACTTCTGCAGCTTAAGGCAGATTATGGTTGGAGCAACAAAAGTTTCAAACATCTACTGGATGTGCTTAGAGACATGCTACCTGAAGGAAACCAAATAGCAGAGTCTGTCTATGAGGCGAAAAAGATAATCTGTCCTCTGGGAATAGAGGTTGAAAAAATCCATGCATGCAAGAACAGTTGTGTATTGTTCTGTGGAGATTATGCAGACCTTGACAAGTGCCCCAAGTGTGGCTATGATCGGTACAAGAGGAAAAAGGATGGTGGAGATGATAATAATGCTGATGACGAGAACGAGCCCGGTGAGATTAGAGGCAAGAAGAAGAAGGCTAACAGAGGGGCTCCTGTGAGGGTGGCATGGTATTTTTGCATCATTCCTCGGTTGAGAAGATGGTTCGCAACACGAAAGGAGGCCCAACTCTTGCGTTGGCATGACTATGGCCGAAATGAGCTTAAGAAAGATGGTAAGTTTAGGCACCCCGCAGATGCAGCACAATGGGGTAACATTAATAACCACTTTCCGTGGTTTGACAAAGACGTAAGGAGCATACGGTTTGCTATGAGCACAGATGGCGTGAACCCATTCGGTAACCAGAGCTCAACACATAGCACCTGGCCTGTCGTGCTGTCGTTGTACAACATTCCACCCTGGCTATGCAAGAAACAGAAATATATGATGCTGACAATATTGGTCTTCGGGCCAAAGCAACCTGGCGACCGTATTGATGTCTACTTAAGGCCACTAGTTGATGACTTGAAGATACTGTGGAAGCCTGGTGTGAAGGAGGTTTGGGATGAGTACAAGCGTGAGGAGTTCACAATGCATGCCATGTTGTTCACCACCATCAACGACAACCCGGCTCATCGCAACCTCTCTGGCCAGAGTAAAAGGAAAGGTGCAGCTTGCCCACACTGCTTGGAAGATACTTGCGCAGTATGGCTAAGACATTCAAAGAACTACGTATTTATGGGGCACTGTCGTTTCCTCGTCAAGAAACATCCGTACCGGGCCATGGATTGTCAGTTTAAGAGAATTGAGAGGCGCCGTTGCATGTGACTGGAGATCTGTCCACTTGAAAGTCAAGGATGTCAAAACTATCGAGGAGTTACCCAAGCTGACTAAAAAAACCCTTGGCAAAAGAAAGAAACGAGATGGTGAAGAAGAAGAAGAAGAAGGAATGTGGAACAAGAAATCAATTCTATGGGAGCTAGAGTATTGGCCGATGTTGGATGTGCGTCATTCGATTGACAACATGCACGTCAAGAAGAATGTGTGTGAAGCTACTTGTGGAACATTGCTAGAACAGAAGGCCAAAGGAAAAGATCATAAAAATGTAAGGGAGGATCTTAAAGAACTGGGCATTAGGCCGGAGCTCTATGTAGAGGAAACAGAGACGGGGACGAACCTTCCCGTTGCTGCAACCACCTTGTCAAAGGCAGAGAGAAAAGAATTCTGTCAGTTTTTACATGATTTGAAAGTACCTTCAGACTACTCATCAAACTTCAAGAGGCTAGTGTCGATGAAGGACATGAAAATGAATTTCAACTTGATGAAGTCTCATGATTGCCATGTGTTGATGACAGCTCTTCTTCCTTTTGCACTTAGAGGTATCAAGACAGAACTGGTTCCCGACGCGGTCACGAGCTTGTGTTTATTCTTCAATGCAATAGAACAGAAGGTGATTGATGAGGAAAAACTATTGGACTTAGAGAGGAGGCATTTTGAGACCCTATGCCTGCTTGAAGCTACCTTCCCACCATCATTCTTTGATCTCATGCTGCATCTAACAGCAGACCTCGCGAGGGAAATCTGGTTCCTTGGCCTATCTTACCTTCATCAGATGTTTACATATGAGAGGTTCTATGGATTCCTGAAATCATTGGTACATAACCGGTTATTTCCGGAGGGAGCCATTGTTCATGGCTACGAGACCATCGAAGCAGTGGAGTGGGCCATGGGTTATATGGACCCCCAAAACCCCATTGGTGTGCCTCGCTCACGGCATGAAGGTAGGCTTTCAGGTGTTGGGACCCTGGGGAAAAAATCAGTCACTCCGGAACCAGATGCCTTCCAAAAGGCTTATTTCACCATGATACAACAGCTGCACCTAATTACACCGTTTGCCAATGAGCACAAGCGACAACTACGTGAAGACAACCCTGACCGTGGTAGGGCTTGGCTTGCAAAGATGCACATGCAAGGTTTCAGCAGGTGGCTCCGAGATTATGTCGAGACATGCAACAATAATGCTGTAATAACCGACGAGATAAGGCATCTAGCAGCGGGGCCATTGTTCACTGTTACAAGATACCAAGCAATGGATATCAATGGATACACATTCTACACCATGGCCCAGGATAAAAAGAGCATCTATCAAAATAGTGGTGTGCGTGTACGGGCCATCGTCGACGACAGTTATGATGATGATGACATGGAGATAGACACATATTATGGTCAAATAGAGGAGATATGGGAGCTTGATTATGTAGGATTGAAGGTAGGCTTGTTTCGGTGTAGATGGGTCACCAATGGGAAGAGAGCTGTGAGCAAGGACAAATATGGTTATGTTAGTGTTGATCTCCGGGTCTTTGGTTACAAAAATGAACCGTTTGTCTTCGCCAACGATGTTGAGCAAGTGTTCTATGTACCTGACCTTGCAAAGAAGAACTGGTCTGTGGTTATGCCTGAAAAAAAAGGATTGTTGGGGTTGAAAATGTTGTTGAGGAGGAGGAATACAACCAGTTTGACAAAATTCCATCCTTTGACACTTCATACAAGCCCCGTCTCTTGGGAACTAACAAAACACCGTACTTGTGAAGCGACCATAGTGAAAAAATCCATATACAGAAATCAAGGAAGAAAAAGCAAGCCTGATTTCTGCTGAATCCTTTTTGTAATGCAGGATGTGTCTATTGGTGGAAATGGAATCCGTTTTGTAATATAAAGGATGTGATGTATTGGTGGAATTTGAATCCTTTTTGTAATATATAGGATGTGGTGGAATTTGAATCCTTTTTGTAATATATTCTGCCTAAGATACTATATATATTCTGTTTATATTCTGCTTCAGTTCAGTAAGTATGTTGCAGGCTGCTTCAGTTCAGTAACGGGCGTTAATATAAAAGAGACGAGGATTAGCCAACCCGTGTCGCCTTTGGTACGGGCAAGAGACGAGGATTAACCAACCCGCGTCGCCTTTGTTATGGGCAAGATATGCGAAATCACACACACAGATTACATCAAAAGAGACGCGGATTAGCCAGCCCCCGTCGGCTTGTTCTTCTTCATGCTTGCAAGTGAGTAGGTAAATCATACAAAAAATTGTACTGCACACAGATAATCACACAAGCATTTCTCTTGAGATGCAAAATCACACACACACAGATTACAGTCACCATTGATACATCAGAAGGTTACAAAGGTCATCTATGTTCACCATCACTAGGCACTACCAGGATGAGGAACATAGATCTAAACTAAGCAAAAGAGATATACTTCCGTCGGCTTGTTCTTCATGACGAGATATGCAAAATCACACACACATTACAGTAATCATTACATCAGATAGGGAGGCCTTGCGATCTTGGCCAGCTCGACAGCCTCGAACTCGCGTCCGGTTCCAGCTGAATCTCCGGCCGGCCAGAGGTAGAAGACCACTGCGGTGGTGGGTGCTGACTTGGCGATGTTGAGGCTCAAAGGTCGATCTTGCTCGCCTTCCCTGCCCGTCGGTCGATCGTCGGAGGTGAAGAGAAAGGAGGCCGCCGTCGGCTTGTTCTTCATGACGAGATATGCTCCAGATTCTAGCTTCTTCTTCATGCTTACAAGTGAGCACAAGAGAAAGATACAGAGAGGGTGGAAACATATCCCTTCAAAAATCCTCCTCCTGGAGGAGGGAAAGCAAAAGGAAGCGCAAGTTTGACGGGAAAGCTGCAGCATGATGGTTCTGGGCTTCTCTCCCTAGACCTGATCTTTCCGTCGGCTTGTTCTTCCTGATGCCAAGAGGTTCTGGGCTACCTTCCCCCGACAGCTGATACATCACAAGGATTTTTCTAGCAGCTGTGCTAGAGGGATGAGCAACCCAATCACCCATATCACAAGAATTCTTCTAGCAACTGAAAGAACGAAGAGGAGGAAGAAGAGAGAAAAGCAAAAGCTTGCGTCCTACAAGGTCTATTCTTTGTGCCATAGCTAGATCTAGATCTAGAGAAGAAGGAAGCAAGTGAGGAGGACCGATAGGCGTCGGTCTTTTTTATAGCAAAAACAAGGAAGGGATAACATCGGTTGTAAAAAAAAGAGGAAGGGATAAGATCAAGAGCACAGGAAACGGGAAGGTTCCCAAGAAATTGATGCCAGATCTGGTCAATGGGGAAACAGTTGCCCAGTCAATGGCTGAGAGCAGAGGCAGTGATTCCAATGTAGAATTAAATGATACGTGGATTAACCAAACGTCGTCTGCAATGGAGAATTAAAGCATACACGGATTAGCCAAACGTCGTCTCCATTGCTTACTTAAACCGTGTTTGGAAACAAATCTCCTATATCTTCTCCTTCCAAAATAATTTAGATCCCCTGCCCCTTCATCTACCCGCGAAAAAATAGCAACTGCCTACTCCTCATCGTCACCATTCCCGGCCGGAGATGAATAGCATGCCGGGAAGAAGCAGGCGGCACCAGCCGTCATCGCTGCTGGACCTCCCTCAAGACCTCCGCATTGAGATTGCGGCGCGCGTCGGTGCGACCTCGGAGCGGCCCTTGGCTGACCTCCACAGCCTACGCGGTACTTGCTCGACCATGCGCCGCGTGTGCGGCCACGGTGACGTCGGCCCGCGTTTGTCGATATAGGGGATACGAGATGAGATTTCTTGGGTGTGGGACCCCACCGCCTACAAAGCCTTCGTTGCTATGCTGACCGATCTCGGGAATCCGGAGGCTTGCTTCTTCTCCGGGATCAAAGCCGTCTTCATGGAAAACAGGGGATGCAATGATCTCCGGCGCGCCGCCGAGGGTGGGCACGATGCGGCGGCCTATCTATACGCCATCTTGCTCTACAGGGATAATGGCGGTGCCGCCGCCGCCGACACCGCGAAGCGGTACATGAGGCGGGTCGTGGGCGGCGGCAGTACGACGTCGAGATGGCTGAGCAATGAGGGGTGTCTGCCTTTGCGCGAGAAGGCCGCGCGTGCGATCCACTCCTCGACTTGGCGCATTTGGGGTGAACCGCTGCCGCCTCCGACATAGGTGCGCGGCGATCAGCCGTGCGTAGGCAACGGCGGCTGCTGCGGCGTGGATAAAGGATGGCTTCGATTTTCTCTGTTTTGCAGCGAAGACTGTAGGCTCCGCTGCGAAATGGTGAAGTTCGAACGGAGTATTGGAATATGAAATCAGTAGTGGATTAGCTTTTGTATGTTGCTCGTATTATCTGTGTAAAATTTTGGAAGAGCAGCAAAGCCGACGCGGGTTATCAGTCCCGTGTCGCTATTGACTGTGGGGCCCAGTTCTATTCGAATGAAGAACAGTTCCGATTTCTCCTTTTAATCTGCAATCAAATGTTGTAACAAGTATTTCTTCGTCGTAATTAGTCCAAATTTGATTTTTTTTTTCTAAATTTTTCTAAAATCACCATCTTTTCATTAATTTTATTGTTTAGTGTATATTCGTTTCTTGAATAATGTTTATATGCCTTATTTTGTTCTTTGTAAGTACAACATATAAATAATATTTGTTTTACACAACCATTAGTGATGAAACTTTGCATTTCGTAAGCTTAAGGTGAACACAAGTTTTTGTTAAGTTTTCAAATGCATATGAGTTCGAACATGTTGCAAAGTGTGGAAAACTTCAATGTTCAAGCAACATTCTATGAAACTATGTGAGAGATGTAGACATTTGTACACAAGTATATTATTCCTTTATCAATACCATTTGAAAATTTGAAGGCAAGTTTAGGTACCCAAATTATGTTGTCAAGTCAATTTGTAGATTTTTTTGAGCAAATCTGATGTTATTAGAATTATTATATAATTACCATGGGGTGTAAAAACGAAATATAAGAATTTTGGGCACACAAGTGTGACTGTTGATATTTTATTCAAATACCAAATGTCCAAATATGAATTGTTTGTGTTTTTATGATTTTTTAGGTGCTGTTTTATGGGCTCTAATATTTTAGGGAAGCAAGTTTCATTCAAAAAAAATAGTGACGGGCCCACGCGTCAGCGTCAGCAGCCAATATAAAAAAGATAACCGTTGCCTGCCCACCCGGACCCAACTGCCAACAAAGGCGATGCGGGTTCACTAACCATCGTCGACAATGACACTGGCCCACGTGTCGGCGTCAGCAGGCTAACCCGCGTCAGTAATGACTATCCATTGTCTCTAAGATCTAATTCATCTCAACAGATCTCCAGTTCATCACAACAGATCTCCTGTTCATCATAACAGAACACATATTATAGGAGACGTGGATGGATCAAACAACCAAACTAATTAACTAAGCTAACAAAATCAAACAACCAAACTAATTAACTTAGCAGTTCATGACCTAGAAACAAACTAAGCAGTTCAACAACCTGACGAACACAAACACACACACACACAACCTAAGCAATTCGACACAAGCAGGAGTCTATCATTTAGTTGGTCGCCGCCGTCGGAGTCCCGCCGTCGTCGCCGCCGTGGCTGCCGTCGGAGCCGTCGTCGCCGCCGTGGCTGCCGTCGTCGCCGTCGGAGCCGCCGTCGTCGAAGACGAAGTGGCGGCGGCCTGCCCGCTTGACCACAGGGAGGTTCTCGAGCTTCCCAGTGAACCCATGGATCCTGAAGGCGAGACCCTTCACGCTCGGGTCCTTGTCCACTTCATGATGCGCCTTGATATCGAAGGCCGCACCAACATTTCAAGCTTTCTGAAGGCACTCCTGAGCAGGTCGACGGCGAACTTAGTGTCGTCGAAGAACGGTTCCTCGTCGACGTCCTTGGTCGCCGGCTCCTTCCCCTTCTCCAACTTCCTCCGACGGTGGCTTTCGTCGTCGTCGTCCTCCCTTCGTCCCCGCTTCAACGGCGGCGGGCTCCTCGACACCATCTCCTCCTTGGTGATCTCTCGGTGACCGAAGATTTGTAGTGGTGATCTCTCAGTGATCGAAGAAGAAGCGAAAGAGATGATAAGCTTATGGAAGAAGCAGGGGAAAGTAGGGGAAGGCAGGGGAGTTATATTGACAAGATGCGGAACCGTCAGGCGCCTCTGCCCCTACCCACTACTCCACTACTGCCAGTACGTCCCACTCAATTGCGCATTGGGCTCCGTTTTGGGCGCAAAACCATCCAAAACCACATGTCGCCTTTCAGTTACGCGGGAAGGAGAAGGGGCAGGGGCAATGATGTCGGGCCCACTCGTCAGCGGCAGCAGCCAAACTGCGGCGCCTTTTCAATTTCCATTTATTGTTTTACATGGCCGATGCACCTTCTTCAACTTCAACTCTCGTCGCCTTCTTCAACTTCAACCCTCGTCACCAACTTCATCCCTCGTCGCCAACTTCAACCCTCGTCGCCTTCAACTTCAACCCCCGTCACCTTTCAATTTCCAAACCCCGTCGCTTTTCTACTTCCTCCCCTTCTCCTTGATGGCCGCGGTGTGCTTGATGCAGCTGCTGCCAGATGATCTTGTCACCCAGATCATCATCCACTCCATCAAGGATGAGCCCGTCTTCCATTTTCTGAACCTTCGCAATAAAATCTGCGGCACCTTCCGGCGCATCTGCGACTCCGATGAGGTACTACTGCACGTGTCACTGTGTGATCTTCGTGAGGTGTGCAAGAATCGCTACGTCAGATCGTGCTTTGAGCGGCGCTTCCGCGAGGCCAATCATCTGAAGGCATTATGCTTCGAGGGGATGGAGAGGTTGATGAGGCGGCGGAACCCCGATAAGGGTCTGAAGCTCATCGGAGATGCCGCTGCTGAAGACTCCGGTGCCATGTACTTCTTAGTGATGCTGAAGTACCGTTGCAACCCGGCGGACCCCGAAGCCATGGCACTCCTCCAGGAAATCAGCGGCGGCCCGTCGCCCCCTGATGGGCGGTGGAAGAACCACAACCTGCGGCGGCTGCGCTACCTCGTCAACCAGGATCTTGACAACATTGCGTGGTGGTACTGGCTTGATGACGGTGACGACGACATTCCGTTGCTGCCCGTCCAGAATCCCCACATCTGCATTTGGGCAGCGGGATGTAGGCGCTACGGACCGGATACCAAAGAGATCATCCACTACTGCAGCGCCCAGTGTCGCATCCGTCATGAGTTCGACCTCTGGAAGCGTAACTTCCGCCCCGCCGTGGAGTACGCCGTCAGCAGGATGAACATCGGGATGTAGGCGCAAGCATCAATGAACATTATCTATCTTGAATGTAAATTATTAAATATAACTAAACGCAGATTTGATTTTATCAGGATGTCGGTTTTTAATCAGTTTTTGATAGACAATATTTGATTTGTCACGTTTGTGAGTCAAATCGAAGGTTGTGGTGGTCTCATTTGCCGCCGACGAGGCCTTGGATGCCCTCTTGGGTGTCAAAACCACCGAAGCGGGCACGGCGGGGGCGGCGGCGGGCAGCGGTGCCCTCTGCTTCCTCCTTTGTTCTATTGGAGAATGAAGAACAGTTTATCCGTCCCGCGTCGCCGACGGCATTTCTCTTTTTAATCCGCAATCAAATTTTGTAACATGTATTTCTCCGTCGTAATTAGTCCAAATTTGATTATTTTTTTTCTACAATTTTCTAAAATCATCGTGTTTTCATTATTTTCATTGTTTAGTGTATATTCCGTTTCTTGAACAATGTTTATATGCCTTATCTTGTTCTATGTAAGTACAACATATAAATAATATTTGTTTTCCACACCTCCTGTAATGAAACTTTGCATTTTCGTAATCTTAAGGTGAACCACAAGGTTTTGTTAAGTTTTCAAATACATATGAGTTCGAACATGTTGCAAAGTGTGGAAAACTTCAATGTTCAAGGAACATTCTAGGAAACTATGTGAGAGATGTAGATATTTGTACACAAGTATATTATTCCTTCATCGAAACCATTTGAAATTTTGAAGACAAGTCTAGGTACCCAAATTATGTTGCCAAGTCAATTTGTAGATTTTTTAGAGCACACTAGATGTTATTAGAATTATTACATCATTAACATGGGATGTAAAAACGAATTCTAAGAATCTTGGACACACAAGTATGACTGTTGATATTTTATTCAAATATTAAATGTCCAAATACGAATTGTTCGTATTTTTATGATTTTTTAGGTGCTGTTTTATGGGCTCTAATATTTTAGGGAAGCACGTTTCATTCGAAAAAAATAGTAGCTGGCCCACGCGTCAGCGTCAGCAGCCAAAATAAAAAGATAACCGCTGCCCGCCCGCCGGACCCAACTGCCAACAAAGGCGATGCGGGTTCACTAACCATCGTTGCCAATGACACTGGCCCACGCATCAGCGTCAGCAGGCAAACCGTGCGCGGGCTGCTCAAAATTTCCCACCTATATTGACTATAATGCCCATGGAATTCCAATTCCACCAGAGAGCCGTCAAGGGCACGCCAGTAATTTTCTTAAACACAGTTACGCGCGCAGTTCATATTCGGCTCCTCGCTAGACAGATCCACAACGCCTGCACTCTCCCCACCGCCGCCGCCACTCTCCCCGCTCGCCTTCGCCGCTCTCTCCCCGCCGCAACCCTGCTCTTCTCCAGCCCCACCGCTCCCTGCGTGACAACGGTGACGAGGACGCGGTTACTGGCGTGTGGATGGCTTTTCGGCCAACCTAAAGACGGTTGACGCGGATCCGTCATCCCCGGCCATGACGACGAGTCGGCCACCTCAGGCCACGAGCCGACGTGGATCCGGCCCCTCTGACCATCACGAGAACAACTACTTCATTCGCGACAGAGGTTAGTCCTGCTTGAACCCCCAACACCCTCTCTCTGCTCAGCCACCAAATCTGCTATATATTCATGTCAATGTGGATTAGGGAGACATGCCTTGATAGTTCATCTTTAATTGATTGACTGTGGATTTGATGGATGGATTTTGTTGCTCCAAGTCTGTTTGAATAAATTGTTGCTAATAGATGAAGTTATATGAACTGTTGAAATTCATTTTCATGTTCCTGGTGCAACAATTTTTGCACTGTAAATTCATGAAAAGCATTGATTATGTTAGCATACTTTAATTCTGCTATGCTTTGAATGTACCAGATCGATAGTTATGCTTTGGACCTGTTAGCATACTTTAATTCTGCTATGCTTTGAATGTACCAGATCGACAGTTATGCTTTGGACCTGTTAGCATATTTTAATTCTGATGGCCACATAATGTCAGTGGGAATTACATCGCAGTGGTTTATAATGTAGTCCACCCAATCTGCTATATATTCATGTTAAGGTGGATTAGGGAGACATGCCTTAATAGTTCATCTTTAATTGATTGACTATGGATTTGATGGATGGATTTTGTTGCTCCAAGTCTGTTTGAATAAATTGTTGTTAACAGATAAAGTTATATGAACTGTTGAAATTCATTTTTATGTTCCTGGTGCTACAATTTTTGCACTGCAAATTCATGAAAAGCATTGAGGATGTTAGCATACTTTAATTCTGCTATGCTTTGAATGTACCAGATCGACAGTTATGCTTTGGACCTGTTAGCATACTTTAATTCTGATGGCCACATAATGTCAGTGGGAATTGCATTGCAGTGGTTTATAATGTAATGATAACTAGACTGTCCTATACTTTGTTGTGAGTGTTAATTATTTCACTACTGTCATATATATTGTTATTGTTGGTGTAATGATGTGTTGTGAGTGTTGTTTCACTACTGTCATATATAATGTCATGATCATTGCTTTATCCTCTTGTTACATGTACACATGGAACACACAATCCATCGCTGCTGAAGTTGGACAAGGAAGCAGTTGAAGGAATTTATTCTCTGCTTTGATATATAAGCATATTGTTGTGTCCCTGTCAAAATGGTTAGTACCTATCCCTGTATGCTAATTAAGTAAAATATGAATTGTGTATATCTATGCTGATTTTATTTATGACTTGTAATGATTTCTAGTGTAATATCGGCTATTTTGCCTGTCAGAGAAAACGAATTTATCTAATAAGAATTTTGTTTTGATTTTCAGTCTTGCTTATGTTGCTCTACTGACAACCTGACATATCATCTATGTAGTCTCCCACAACAACAAACTCCTCTACCTCCAGTGCACCATCACAGCCCATCGTCGGTGAACCTTCTTCACAGGGTCACTCAGCACAGACTGTTGCGAGTAGTATTCGATCCCGCGGGTCAAGGACACAAACCAAATGGCCAGAAGACAAGTTGACTGCAACTGGACTTGATGCCAATTTTTGGCCTACCCCAGATGTTGCGAGGGATAGATTTGTATTGGTCTGTGGTCTCATTGCTCGGGAGAGGGTGTCAATCAACAAGGCAGTTGATGATCTCTCACCAATTGAGAAGGACCATCTATTCACAGTTTTAGAGGAAAAGCTAGATTACCCAGCCAATCTGGAAGAATCTATTCGCAAGAAGGCAGTTAAGGCAGCTATATCAGAGATTGGAACCTTGCAACGGCGGTTCAAGGCCCATTTAAGAAAAAAAATATGTGAGCGAAGAGGAGACTCCCTTTGTGAAGTATGCCTTTTTGCAGCAACAAGACTGAGACATGTTTGTGCAGGAAACCAATTCTCCTTCATTTTAGCAATTGAGCCAGGAGATGAAACAAAAGAGAGCATTGCATAATGAGCCACACAAGACGGGCAGAAAAGGTTATCATGGTAAAAGGAAAGAGTGGGAGGAGGAGGATGCAAAGCTAGCTGCAGAAGGAAAACAGAACCCTTGGGACCAATTTCCTAGACGTTTGAGACCTTATCTGCGGGCAAGGGTAGGGAAGAAGAGGAAGAATACTAGTGAAGGAAGCGGGGGCATAACATTCAGTAACCCTGCGGTGGTGGGGGTAGCAGATAGGGTGAAAACACTTGCAGCTCAGGGTAGTGATGGTTCTTTCTCTAGGGTTAGGGAGGATGATATCCTCACCGCAGCACTTGAGACTCCAGAGCATCGAGGTCGGGTCCGAGGTGTGTCTAGTTCACTTGGCTGGGGTAAAGGGTTTGGTGAAGAGTTCGCTGGAATGTACAGGAAGAAGAGGAGGAACAACAGGTCTGATGCTCATGATATGATGGACATAACATTTAAATCAATTGTCCATGCTCTAAGACTATCAGGCATCGAAATACCGAAAAATGTACTTCTTCCTTCCCAATTACCAGCGCCTGTCAGTAGCAGCGAGGAAGAAGATGTGCATGGCAGCGAGGAAGAAGATGTGCATGACCGCGAGGAAGAACATGCGCATGACAGAGAGGAAGATGCGTGTGGCAGAGAGCAAGACCATTGGAATGCCAACGAGGACGAAGCGAATCAAGTGCACAGTGATAGTCGATCACCTATGCTGGACACAATAGATAAGCTGACAGAGCCAACCGCGTGCAGCCTTTTGGATGGCACCGGGATTAATGTGGAGCTCGCACTAGCGAAAGTCTTTCCATTTCAAAAGGCTTGCCATTCAGTACCGGTGGAGGATGGGTATGTTGTGGTGCAACCTACTTATGTGTGGGCCAATGCGGGTCACTACCTTCTGCCTGTATCAATTGATGGGGGTGACATAGCAACCCTAGCTGAGGCTCTCGTTCAAAGGATCCAATGGCCAAAGGACAGGATCCTTATACCACCCATGACGAGACATCCCAACCCTGAAGCCGCAACAGGTAGTAGGGGTACAACATCAGATGGAGGTACTGCAGCTCAGTGTCAGCAAGAGAAGGCTCAACAGCAGCAGCAGCGGCAACAGATCAGCAAAACTACGCAGCAGGAGCGTCGACAATAGCCGGAGGAGCCCAGGCAAACTCCGCCTAAGCAGCAGCTGCAACATGAGGATAAGCAACAGACGAAACAGCAGCCTCTTCAGCAGCAGGAGCATCGACAACAGCTGGAGGAGCCCAGGCAAACTCCGCCTAAGCAGCAGCTGCAACATAAGGATAAGTAGCAGACGAAACAGCAGCCTCTCCAGTAGCAGGAGCGTCGACAACAGCCAGAGGAGCCCAGTCAAACTCCGCTTAAGCAGCAGCTGCAACATGAGGATAAGCAACAGACAAAACAACAGCCTCTCCAGCAGCAGGAGGAGGAGCGCAGGCAATCTCCCCCTAAGCAGCAGATGCAACATGTACAACAGCCTCTGCAACAAGAGGATGAGCCTAGGCAATCTCCACTGCAGAAGGGGAACCAGGCCAGGAAACCTCTGTCTAAAGATGAGATTCTTAACTATATTATTGGGATAGAACAGGAACGACCAAAATACAAGCCTGGTGCACCTATGTTGTCAGAAGCAAACTTAAAGGCTGCTGGACCAAATTGTGCCAGGTTGAATGCTTACGTCATGTAACACAATAAGGATAAACTTGCCTTTCCAGCAAAGGTGGATCAAGACTACTTTAAAGGTGGTGGTGGTGCTTTAATGTTAAACATTACATTCAGTAGCGTGTATAACCTTATAACCCTGGCTTCTCTAGATGTTACCTTCTTGAGGTTGTGGACGTTGTAAGTCCCTTAAAACCTAAAAAGATATTTCTTTAATTTTGACCACAAAGTTCATGCATGCTAACAATTTGATTTTTTGTAGGAAAATGATGGACAAGGCAGCGGAGATGCAGATCAGTGTTGGGTTTTTAGATCCAGGTTTTATTACTTCCATAAATATTTCTCAACATTCTGACCTTGTTACCAAAGCAATCTCAAATGCAATGAACAACGACTACGTGGTGGGTGCCTACTGCACTAGCCACTGGGTAACAGTGATCATCTGTATGAAGTTCAAAGAGGTTTGGTATCTAGATTCTGCTAAACAACATCCCCCGCTAAAGTTCTCAGACCTCAAACCTGTTGTGGACTGGTCAGTATCTTGTAGGTTTTGTTCACAAAAATTCAATCTCTTAGTGTTTCTAATCGGTATTGCTGATCATGCAGGGCCTTTGGTGAACATGCACAGGACGGAGTGACGAAAGGAAAGAAAAAAAGCCAAAAGCCATACTCAAGCACAAAACAAATCTCGATGTAAGATCGAGGTTTTTTATGGTCCCTTCTTACCTATTTGGTACTGCATTAACTTATCATTTTGGTACCTCGATGCAGTGTGCTCAGCAGCCATGGGGGTCCTCTTTGTGTGGATTCCATGTGGCATTCCATATGTTAAGACTACTCGATGACGTACCTGGCATCAAGAAGGCTGTTGTAAGTAGATAATAATGCTCAACCTTGTCTCTGCTCATATTCTCCATCTAATTTTAGAAACAGATTTCTACTTGTATTCTCATAAATGATTATATTTTGCAGGATTTCAAATCTGCTGTAGATGTTTCCACAGAAGATCTAAAGCATGTCCGGGAGATGCTGTGCGAGTACATTCTTAAGGAGACCATCGACCGAAAGGGCAACTTCTACAATGGTGCACCGTGAGTTCATTATAGCCAGAAACTTGAAACTCATTCAGTCTTCTTTAGTCAGGTGTTGTTGCCTGAGAAACCTGCTTGGCTTGCTTGGTTGGGGTCAGATGCTGCCTGGTTCAGGCAGTTTTCTCATGACTCCATCCAAACAAGCCCTGATGAGAGTAACTTGAAACTTGATGTGATCCTAGTTTGTCTACAAATGTGATTTTGATTGTCTATAAATGTGATCTTGCTTGCCTATATCTGTGATGTGAGAATGTGTTTGTGATGTCTCCTTGCTGTGGTGGCTGCCATATCCTGGCTGGTTCTAGGATGGCAGGATGCAGCCCCTAATGGCTGCCAAATCCTGGCTGGTTCCAGGATGCAGCCGGCAAGCAGGCAGGTTACTGTAGGGGTGGCCTACGTATCTGTAATGGACGTTAATTAAAGCTCGTTACAAACACTGATCAGTGAGTAACGGGCTTCATTTGGAAAGCCCGTTACAAACATGCCAACAATGTAACGGGCAGTGTAAAAGCCCGTTACCAATCCTGACCGGTGGGCCCCAGGACCTGGCCCGTTCATCGAGATATAGGAGACGCGGGTTGAAAGCACGCGTCTCCTTTAGTCGAGAGACAGCAGGCGCGCGTGGAAACAGATGCGTCTCATTTCGTCGAGACAGAGGAGACGCAGGTTCACGACACGCGTCTCTGATGTTGATTTCATAGTAACGGGCTCTGTTTTCATGCCCGTTACCAAAGTTCCCTGTGGGCCCAGAGAAACAGCCATTTCACGTGACCGGTGACTAGTTGTGGTAACGGTCGTTGTTTGATGCCCGTTACGAATCCTAGATGTGCTGAGACGCGCGTGAAATAGGCGCGTCTCATTTCGTCTAGATAGAGGAGATGTAGGTACACAGCAGGCGTCTCCGATATTGAGCTACTGTAACGGGCTCTGTTATGGTGCCCGTTACCAAAGTTCCCTGTGGGCCCAGAGAAACAGCCATTTCACGTGACCGGTGGCTAGTTGTGGTAACGGTCGTTGTTTGATACCCGTTACGAATATGTGTTATCAGTAACGGGCATCTGCCCGTTACCTTTCTTGGCTCATTTGTAACACTTGATCGGTAACGAGCGCTTTGCCCGTTACTAAAGGCCATCTATGCCCGTTACCAAAGTGAGTTTTTCACGTAGTGTATTAGACCATAAGGGATCATGCCGTGATGCAGTGAACATGGCCCTAACAAGTCATTTGTTTATTGATTTTGGTGATTCAATGACAACATGATCATTGAGACTAATAATATGTTTAGAATGATCTTGAAGGTATTTTAGACTCTAAAGATGCAACACATACCAAAGCCAACCAAAGATGCAGAGAAAACAAAGAAAATCAGCATAAAGTGTCAGCGACTCATTAGGTGATAGTATGGAAGAGCTACTGAATTAGTTTTTTTTAGGGTCAACGGAGGGGGAGAGAATCCCCCACCTGGAAACTTTTTTCATTTGGCCCGAACCGGCCCGGGATAGAGGTTCACATCAGGGGATCACATTTAGTTGGTACCCTGTGTGCTTAGAAGAAAATTGAGACATCATCGGATGATCCGACGGTTCCTATATAAATAGCGTCGGTGCAACCACCAGATGTATGTGGTGTACAATATTTGTAATTGTAGATCGATTGGTTCTCCAACATTAGTCAATTGTAACAGCATGATCACATTTATTGCATAATCGCCAAGTAGTTGGTGTACAGTATAATGTGGGGGTATATTAAAAATGTCAGGAGGGGCTGTAACTCCCACCACTGACCATAGATCAACTGCATGGTCACATTTGTTACACTGTTGGGAAGTAGTTGACATACATTATAATGCAGCATGGACCATAGATCTCCGATTTGACGGTTCATATTGGGAGTTTCCAAGATTCCACCTACCAGGTGGTTTGCAATATATGGGATGATTAAGGATGGGCCAAGCCAACTATGACAGAGGGCAGCCCGATGAGGATCACAACACAAGAGAGGAACCAGGTAAAGTCCTACCATATAATTTGGGTATATCCCGTTGTACGTTTTCGGTTCTGTTATTGAAGTATAAATCCTAGTTATGTTTGAATCCGGGACTATATCATGTTAGCGTATTTACATAATGCGCTTTCTCAAAGTTGTAAGAATTAGAATTTGAGTGTGTTTGGTGGAGACTAACATGTTGACTAATATATTAGCTCAAATAAAAGTTCTAAAATATTCACACCACATACAATTCTATAAGTACTATTATCCAATATATTCAGCTCTATTGTTCATAAAGTTCAACAGAGAGAATGACTATTATATAGCTTAATTTCTTGGACGACTTTAAAGTTGAATAGTCTTGTATAATAAATGTTATGATTCTTCTCAGATTTTACCATTTGAAAAACTCTTGCGGTTCCTTGAATTACCAGCTGCAACTTTCTATGGAGCGCCAGATACAATACGTGCTCATGGTCCAAGTGCTTAGTCAGATCCTTGATTGAATGATTTTTTAAATATGTGCATCTTGCGTATTGTTTTGTGCAAGTTTTTTATAATGATAGGGTCCTATTTTTCTTTAGGGAACTTATTAGATGCAGCATAATGATAGAGTCCTACTTTTCTTTAGACCGCACTGCACCGCTCAACTCTTCCAAGGGGTACACATTAGACACATGAATACACTTTCATACTCACTTCATGTACAAGTGTTAATCCAAGATGTTATAGGTAGAGGATAAAAGATTATAAGCTGGTTTCACTCTTGCTCAACTAGCAAGATGGTACAACTACACGACCACTACTGAGCTATCAAATTCGGGCTGGACGTCACATCTATGTTAGAAACGAGGTTAATTGAAGTGCTCGTTTGAATTAATATCCATGGGCGGAGCAGATGCGACAGTGGACGACGCCTCGCCTGCGGGAAGCCCGAAGCAGGTGAGCTCCGCCGCTGTCGTCGGGAGAGAGGTGGGGACGGAGGGAGGCCGCCATGAGGAGCTCGAGGACGAGGCCGCCAGCGCGCATCCACGAGGTCGTGGCTCGCCTCGCATTGCACTGCTGGTCGTGGTCCCTCTTCCACCACTGCTCCACCATCTAAGAGGGCGGGGGCGGCCGGATCTGGGCGGAGGAGGGAGGTGCCGCTCTGCCAACTCGTGTCATTGGCCCTTGTCGATTCGCGGCCTCCCTGCCGGCAACAGCTGGAGGGGGAGCTTCGTCAGCCACGCCTTTTAGAGGTCTAAAGCTAACCTTTTGGATGCGACAAGTGCGGATAGCCTAAAGCTAACCTTTTGGAGGCGACGGCAAAACGCTGAAGTCGAGATGGGGTAACTGATATGAATCATGGCTACTCTCTAGAGCATACATATCATCACTTTTTTGATAAGGAAAACTTTATTAATCTTAGACAAAATGATATATATCATCACTATCTGAGTTCACCCATTGGACAACCGAATATTTTGTTTGAGTGCATTTCGTGTATGGGGCTTTAATTTGACACAACGTACACATGCTTGTCTCTAGAGAAAAGTATATGATGTCTCTAGCTACTACTCCATCCATTCCAAATTATAAGTCGTTTTGAGTTTTCTGGATTCATAAATATTATTATGCATCTACACATTGTATATACCTTAATGCGTAACATCATCTATGAATCTAATAAAACCAAAACGACATATAATTTGGAACGGAGGGAGTAGTTCATATATCACAAATACAAACCTATACTTTCGAATGGAGAAGTCCTGGTGATGAAGCGATAATGATTCTAGAAATTAAGATTAGAGCTTGACAATACAACTGAGTTTTAACTGAACCAGATTGTAGTAGTGTGTGACAGCCTGCAAATGTTGAGATGGAGAGGAATAGATAGATCGCAGCTTTCCTTGGGAATATTATGTACCCAGGACCTTTTAAAATTGCGTACATTAAGTCCCGATTCTTCTTTGAATTAACGCTGCCAAAACGGTCACAAAAGGGATCGGTTCCAGCTACAAATGTTTCTTGTGTTTCTGCTTTTTTCTACTCAGGTAGTTTTTCGTGTTTCCGATACCTCCCATCTAATCTTAACATTTCTATTGGTTTTTATTAAGCGCAACAAGTTAAAATGGGTCATATTTCAAATGTTTTTCACTCCCAATAGGATTCAATATTTTTTGTAAATATTTCTATTTCTGTAAATTTTTAATGTAAATATATTATTTTTAACCGCCTTTCAAGAATCCGAATCAGCCAGTTAGCCAAACAATTTTACGATTCATACGAGAAACTTTTCCAAAGAGAATCTTAATCCGAAGTGTATTACGAAAATCTGGACCCCCTATAGTTTTGTTGTACGTATTTTCAACTATGACTATTTTTCAGAGATATTGAATTGATCAACTAGAACTATTTTTCAGAAATATACGACTTGCTGGTGCAAGTGCTTTAGTGACTAAATACATTACAGGTCCAGTGTGCTGGTGCCCACTAGTCCAGTGCGATTGTACACTCCCATGACGATTGTACACGAATCCAGGATGATTGCCAAAAATTGCCTAATCGTCCTTACGAAAATGCATGTACTCTCCTCCCATCCTTCGTCCATTTGGGACGCTCAAAGTCAAGAAATCAGTGCTTATCTTTGGCATATTTCTCCTATAGTCCCATGAGTCTATAACTCAAGTGGCCATGGCTCTTATAAAATCTTAACCTCAGACATCTCAATTTGCCGCACCTTCAAAATTCATGACTTCAAGTGGCCATGGCTCAAGTACTAGCTATTCTTGATCAGCTCGCCGGCGATTCCTCACCGTCAGTACTGGCGGTGAAGTCATTTTCCCCACTCCTTTTCCCTGCCCTCTTACTCCTACTCGTCGCCGTCCTGCTGTGCTACTTCGCCGCCGTAGTAACTATGAAGCAGGGAAAAAACAGGTTGCCTCCGGCCCTGCCGCTGATCGGGCACCTTCACCTCATCGGCGCGCTCCCGCACGTCTCCATGCGGAGCCTCGCCGGCGAGGACCTTATGCTCCTCCGCCTCGGCACGGTCCCGACGCTCGTGGCGTCGTCCCCGCGCGCCGCACATCTCGTGCTGCGTGCGCACGACCAGTTTTTCGCCTCGCGCCCCCGCTCCATCTTCGGCGACATCCTCGGCTACGGCCCGTCGGACGTCGGGTTCTCTCTTCTCTCCCTACGGCGAGCGGTGGCGGCGGAACAAGAAGCTGGTCGCCACGCACCTGCTCAGCGCCAAGAAGGTCCAGTCCTACCGCGCCGCCCGCGAGGAGGAGGTGAGGGTGGTGATCGGCAAGATCCGCGGCGCGGCCACGGCGCGCGCCGCCGTGGACATGAGCGAGCTCCTGAGTTCGTTCACAAACGACATGGTGAGCCGCGCCGTGGCGGGGCGGTCGTTCAGGGCGGACGGCCTAGACAAGGTGTTCAAGGAGGTGATGGACGCGAGCATGATCGTCCTACGTGTTGTTTGTTGAGTCAGTTCGTGTGTGCAGGCTAGCTGCAGAGACGAGTGGCGGAGGTTGTTGGTGATCGTGGTGTTGATCTGCATGAGATTGGCCGGGTCGTGCGGAGGAGCAGTGGCTCACCACGATGTGCGCGGCGGACGGCAGGGCCATGCAGATCATGCGAGCGAAGTCCGGCGTGGAGTCAAGCGTACGTGCGCTTGAGAGTCGCTGAACTCGGTTGCTCGGCTACTGTGTCGGCTGGGCTATAAAATGCCATGTAACCTGGTTCATTGGTTGAGCCGAGTCCTTGAGATGGAATAGAAGTCAACGTACAGGCCGTCCGGTCGGCCGGGGCGTTCGTCGTCATGATCGTGTGTGTGATGTGTTCATCGTCTTCCTCCTCCATCCGTGTGTGAGAGAGTGAAGAATTCGAGTGTATCAAGGGCCGGTTCCAACAATTGGTATCAGAGCTTGGTTATTATGGGATTCGTTCCTATCGCCGGAGGCGCGCTGGTGGTGGCCGGCAGTGTGACGGCATGGGGGCGGTGCAGCGAGGTCGCCCGGCCGTGTGTCAGCCCGTGTGTGATCACCAATGGAGGCGCCACGGCAATGGATCGTGTGGCGGTCCTGCTGGGCGCGTTTAACAGCGTGTGTCGCTGTTGGAGAAGAAGCTCGGTGTTTGTCATCGAGGAAGAAGATGGGGCTACAGCGTGTGGCGCTGCTCCCATGGCTAACGGCGTGTGTCGCCGGAGCCGAAGAAGTCGGCGTTTGTTACTGGAGGGCGTTTGGCGTCCGCGGTACGCAAGTGTGCTAGCAGTAGTGGCGCATGGCTCCACCACAAGGGATCGTGTGGCGATTTCTTGTAGTGATGGAGGAGGCGTCAGCCAGTTCGCGTTCGTGCGCGACGGCATCAGTAGCGTGTGGCGCTGGTGGAGAAGGAGCTCAATGTGTGACGCTGATGAGGAAGAAGAAGGCTATTCGCACCATGATGTGCGTTGCGGGGCTCGCGTCGTGTCTGTTGGCCGTGTGGGCGGCCGTGGCACCGACGATGACGGGAGCGGTGACATCAACTCCGGTGCCGACAAGTGTGCAGCGTCTGTGTGGAGATGGGACATGCAGCGATGGCTGCGTGAGGTCGGGCGGCCGTAGCGGCCGGCCGATGGCGATGAAGACGACGGAAGCTGCAGCAACTTCGGCAACGGCAAGTCAAGATTAGGGGGAGTTTGTTAGGATAATCATGACTTGGAGTGTGTTTCAGTTGGTTAGTTAATTAGCGTGTGTGTGCATGCGTACGTGTTGTTTGTTGAGTCAGTTCGTGTGTGCAGGCTAGCTGCAGAGACGAGTGGCGGAGGTTGTTGGTGATCGTGGTGTTGATCTGCATGAGATTGGCCGGGTCGTGCGGAGGAGCAGTGGCTCACCACGATGTGCGCGGCGGACGGCAGGGCCATGCAGATCCTGCGAGCGAAGTCCGGCGTGGAGTCAAGCGTACGTGCGCTTGAGAGTCGCTGAACTCGGTTGCTCGGCTACTGTGTCGGCTGGGCAATAAAATGTCATGTAACCTGGTTCATTGGTTGAGCCGAGTCCTTGAGATGAAATAGAAGCCAACGTACAGGCCGTCCGGTCGGCCGGGGCGTTCGTCGCCATGATCGTGTGTGTGATGTGTTCATCGTCTTCCTCCTCCGTCCGTGTGTGAGAGAGTGAAGAATTCGAGTGTATCAAGGGCCGGTTCCAACAGTCCTGGGGGGATTCAACCTGGAGAACTTCTACCCTGGCCTGGCCAAGGTGGCAGGCGGCGTGCTCATGTGGCTGGGGCGCCGCAGGGTCGAGAGGCTCCGGGACCAATGGGACGAGGTGCTCGACAAGGTGATCGACGAGCACGCGGGCGCGCCGGCGCGCCATGAGAGCGATTTCACTGATGTGTTGCTGTCCGTGAAGGAGGAGTATGGGATCACCAGAGACAGCATCAAAGGAATCTTGTCCGTGAGTTTACTTTTCAGTATTGACTAAAAATGATCTGGTGATTAAAAAAAGACTGAAGCAAACATATCAAAGGCTAACCTTTACATGAACAACACAGGATATGTTTGCAGCATGCACAGACACAGCATACTTGCTGCTAGAATACACCATGGCTGAGCTGATGCAGCACCAAGATGTAATGGCCAAGCTACAAGCAGAGGTGAGAAACAGCACACCAAGTATCATCAAGAAGCCATCACAGAAGACAACCTCACAGGAATGCACTATCTGAAAGCTGTCATCAAAGAGACTCTCCGCCTGCACCCGCCGTCGCCACTGCTCCTCCCACATCTCTCACTGGAGGACTGCAGCATCGACGGCTACATGGTTCCGGCTGGCACGACCATCTTCGTCAACGTTTGGGCAATTGGCCGTGACCCGAGCTTGTGGGATGCGGCGGAGGAGTTCATGCCCGAGCGGTTCATCAACAAGGACGGCACGGAGGGTGGTGTGGACTTCAGAGGGCTTGACTTTCAGTTCCTGCCATTTGGGTCGGGCCGGAGGATGTGCCCTGGGATGAATTTTGCCTTGGCCTCTGTTGAGATCATGTTGGCGAATCTTGTATGCCATTTTGATTGGGAGATGCCTAAAGGAGTCAGCGATATTGATATGGGTGAGGTTTTTGGATTAACGGTGCACAGAAAAGATAAGCTCATTCTTACTCCAAGGCTGCCGTGTTGCTGATCCACTGGAGGGCTAGGTCAAGTGAAGGAACAAAATTTTTTTTGTTTGTCCATAATGGAAGCATACATGTGTGTTTCTTGTACCCCATTGCTACTTCCTGTAAAAGTGACGTTTTATAAAATATACTAGGTGAATTCCCCGCGTTTTGCTGCGAGATATGTTACTTAAATTTTTATGATTATTCGATCCACATGAGAAGTGAAATTTTGAGAATTTTTAATAATTATTTGATGCACTTGGGAAAATTAAAGATCTGAGCTCTTTTTGAGATGAAAGTAAATTATAGTTTACATGATATTTTACCCATCTACTAATTAAATTTTTTTTTGCATGAATCCAACTGAGCCTCAAAGGCCAGGAGCCCAACACGGCAGCACAATTGCTCTTTTTTCCCCTTGCACACCTTCTTCCTTCGCAGCCTGTAAACCAAAAAGTCAACAACCGTCTCTCTTCTCGTACCTGCGTCCCCGCGTGCTAGATCCGGCTGCCGGCACGGGTCCCCAAAGGCGGCACGCCGAGGAGCTCCCCCGGACGGACGACACCACAGCTCCTCTTCCTCTGTTCTGGGCTTGGTGGGGAGGGCCGACCTCCTTCTGCTGCCCCGTCCTCTCCGTCGCGCGCGAGCGGTGCTCCTTGCCTCTCCCTCTGCGATGCGACAGCGAATCATGGTGGAGCTCACGCGCGTACCCCGGATCCGCTGCCATGGCCGCCACAGCTCCTCCTGCAGGGAATCGGGGCCGCACCCGCCATTGCCGGGCTGGCAAACTCCCACCTCCGAGCGCCCACGTGGAGGAAGGGAGGCGCGACGGGTGCGGAGATCTCGAGCGGCAGCGACGCCACCAGCTGCGCCGCCACCTGCTCTCCCCGCGCTCGGGCCCTCGGCGACCTCGACAGCGCTGTGGCCGTCGGCGGTGGCGGCGGAGGACCCCGCCTGCGAGGAGTCCTGGCCTCCGTCTCCTCTCCGACGCGCGGAGGGAGCTGCGGCCAAGGATCCGGCGCGGACGGAATGCGGTGGAGCAGCGCGAGCAGATCCAATCCGGAGGTAGTGCGGCCTACTCACCCTCCAGTTGGCTCCGTCGGCCTCTCTCTCCCCCCTCTTCGTGCGCTGCAGAGACCTTTTATGGATGCGTCACCTGGGAGGCTAGGTGGTACGGCGGCAGTGTCAAGATGAGATGGTGGCGGTGGGGAGGTGAGGGGACGGCAGTGCAGGAGTAGAGAGGGCGGGGAGGCGAGGGGGCGGCGGTGGAGTGGAAAGGGTTGGGATGGGGGGCGGTGGCGGCGCGGGGTGGGAGCCGGCGGAGGATGTTAATTGTGGATGATGTCAGCTGATGACGTGGCGATCTGAGGATGGAGAGAAATGAGAGTGAGACTCTTAGTGGGTGTGGATTATATAGGTTTGTATGATGTGCATACATTTTTTTTTAGTCTGCATTTAGTGTCATTTAGTAATAACGACTAGTTCCAAAGCTTGTTTATAACTTGGTGAAATCTCTCTCCGAGCAAACAACTTGCTTGAGCAAGGTACAATGCCATTCATCCAAGCAACCCAAGTCCTTCTGTTTTGTGCTTGTTTCACTACTGGAAACCCAAATTTCAATGTGTGTGCCGCATTTCCCTAACTGAAATTTGTTGGCAGCCTAATATATAGTGCCACATGCCCGTTGACTGAAATGATTGACAGTGCTCGTGCCTGTTAGACAAGATAGATATTGTGGTTAATGTAATCTTGCACAGCAAGACTATCTAGGCCGGTTGGAGATCTTTCTGTTGTAAGTTGTTATAATCTAGGATAGATTTTGTTGTTGATTATCTCCAGCCGCCCTAGAAGGTTGTTGCGCAATCTTGTAACCCTGTTGCACCATCGGTGCCTATATTAACACGGAGACGCGGCCACCACGGTGGTTAACACTCTACCATTCTTCTTTCTTGGTATCAAGAGCCTACTTCCTCTAAACCACATCCACATCATCCATGGCGAGCTCTAGCTCCTCCTTCAAGATCCCGGCGTCCTTTAGCATCCCCGTCGGAGAGAAGCTCACCAAGTCAAACTACTTCCTTTGGCAAGCTCAAGTTCTCCCGGCCATCAAGGGTGCCCAACTTGAGGGACTCCTAGATGGATCTGTTCCGGCGCCTCCCCTTGAGATCGAGGAGAAGGTCGTTGACAAGGATGTCAAGAAGCCCAATCCCGAGTACGCTCGGTGGGTGGCACAGGACCAAGCGGTCCTGAGCTACTTGCTCTCCACCCTCACACGCGATGCCTTGGTTGGCGTCGCCACGCTGAAGACCTCAGCCGAGGTATGGAGCACCCTTGCGGAGATGTTCGCGTCCCAGACGAGGGCGCGTGCAGTCAGCATCCGCATCTCCCTTGCCACGGCCAAGAAAGGCAACTCTTCCGTGGCCGAGTACTACTCCAAGATGAAAAGGCTGGCTGACGAGATGGCGGCCGCCGGCAAGGCTCTCGGTGATGAGGAACTAGTGTCCTACATCATCACAGGGCTCGAGGAAGACTACAACCCATTAGTTTCTGCAGTTCTCGCTCGCTCAGATCCGATGTCTTCGGGTGAACTCTACGCTCAGATGTTGAGCTATGAGTCTTGCCTCGAGATGCAATCTGGAGGGCAGGGATCGCAGTCATCCGCCAACTACGGAGGTCGCAGCGCAGGGCGCGGCGACAACAATCGTGGCGGCGGCGGCGGCCGTGGAAGGGGTCGGGGTGGAAACCGTGGCTCCTACAACAACACAGCCCACTTCAACCCTGGCTCCAACAATGGCAATGGCAACACCGGCGGTGGAGACAAGAAACAGCAGAGGTGTCAGCTTTGCTTCAAGCCGGGACACACGGTGATCACCTGTTGGCACAGGTTCGACGCTGATTTCGTCCCCGACACCAACAGGAGAGCTGCCGCGGCTACAACTTCGCATGGTGGCGGTGAACCCCTCTGGTACACAGATACTAGAGCAACCGATCACAACATTGGTGAACTGGACAAGTTGACGATTCATGATCGGTACAAAGGAACCGACCAGATCAGGACGGCCAGTGGTGCAGGTATAGACATCAAGCATATCGGTTCTTCTGTTATTCATACCCCTAGTCGTAACCTTCATCTAAATAATGTCCTCCATGTACCACAAGCTGCAAAAAATCTTGTCTCTGTGCATTGTTTCACCAAAGATAATCAAACCTTTATGGAATTTCACCCTGATCTTTTCCTTGGTCAAGGATCAGGCAACGAAGAAAGTTCTGCTACGCGGCAGATGTAGGGGCGGCCTCTACCCGCTCCAACAAACCTCAGATCCACGGAAACAAGCCCTTAGCATCGCCAAGCCGTCCTACTCAAGATGGCATAGCCGCCTAGGGCATCCTTCATTTGAAGTAGTTCGTCGTGTCATTAGTATGAATAATCTTCCATGTTCTAGTGAAGTCAATAAAGAGACGGTCTGTGATGCTTGTCAATGAGCCAAATCACACCAATTGTCATACTCAGTGTCTACTAGCAAGTCTAGTGCTCCTTTAGAACTTATTTTTTCAGATGTGTGGGGTCCTGCCATTGATTCTTTTGGTGGGAAGAAATACTATGTTAGTTTTATTGATGATTATAGTAAATTCACGTGGATCTATTTGTTTCGGTATAAATCTGAGGTGTTCAAATACTTTTGAGAATTCCAGAGTCTTGTTGAGCGGTTATTTAATCGCGAAATTCTTGCCATGCAAAGTGATTGGGGTGGCGAGTATGAAAAGCTAAATTCTTTTTTCCGCAATGTTGGAATTTCTCGCTTTGTTTTTGGTCCCCACACACATCAACAAAATGGTGCCACCAAACGCAAGCATCGACACATTGTCGAGATGGGTCTTGCTCTTCTTGCCAATGCTTCTATACCCCTAAAATATTGGGATCAAGCTTTCCTTGCTGCCGTCTATCTCATAAATCGCACGCCGAGCAAAGTCATAGACTTTGATACACCCATGCACAAACTTTTTGCCAAACAACCCGATTATTCCTCCATGAGAATCTTCGGGTGTGCTTGTTAGCTTCATCTTCGACCCTATAATGCTCATAAGCTTCAATATCGATCTAAACACTGTGTGTTCTTGGGATATAGTAACATACACAAGGGGTTCAAATGCCTTGATATTTCTGAAGGGCGCATCTATATTTCCCGTGATGTCATCTTTGATGAAAACTTGTTCCCTTTTGCCGAGTTGCACTCAAATGCCGGTACTCGTTTTCGTTCCGAAGTTCTTCTTTTACCAGATTCCGAGGGTATGAGTTCAGAAACCAATGCGTTTGATGATCCACCTTGTCCACCTAACCCTGCTGTTGTCGATGCAGATGAAAATTCTGTTTTGCAGCATGAAATACCGCAACAAGGAGCTTCTGTCCCCTCAGACTCGACTGGCGCAAACTTTGAGGCGGATTCTGGAGTCCCGTCACTACAATCTGCACCAGAATCAGCTTCGGGACCCGTTCCGGATTCGCCCGCTGCCGCGGCGTCGACGACCGACACCCAGGCCACACGGCGCTCTTCGACTGCTCCAGCCGGTGCTGCTGTGGAGCCACGGGGGGACAACGCCGCCTCTGCATCAGCGCCCGACGGACCTTCTGCGCCCGACAGATCTTCTATGATGGCCACAACGCCTCCACTGTCTCCCGGATCTGGTGCGGACGGTGTGGATGCCACAGCCAGATCATCTGCGGTTGGCAATGGATCTTCTGCTCCTGAGGCGCCTCGCGATGGGCCTTCTGCACCATCTGCATCTGAGCCGCCTACATTGCCTGATCCACCTCGCCGGACAAGACTGCAACATGGCATTCGAAAACCAAAAACATACACTGACGAGACAGTAAGGTATGGTTGCTTGACCACTGCTGGGGAACCTGTTAATTTGCAAGAAGCTTTGTCTAATAAAGATTGGAAAAATGCTATGGATGCTGAGTACATGGCACTAATAAAAAATAAGACATGGCATCTGGTTCCACCACACAAGGGGCAGAACTTAATTGATTGTAAATAGGTATGGATAAAGATGGGGATGGGGCGGGTCGACCCGTCGGTTCGTCGATCCTAACCAAAAAAACGATTCTAATGGGCCCCTAGCAGGATAGATGACGACAGTTAGGGTCAATAGACTTGAACCTCAGGTTCGGGTGGTTCGATCCACCCGGATGATTTCCTCGCGCGGCGGCGCTACTAAATCTTGAATGGGCAGTCGATCTTGTGTTTCGGCCACAGCACGGTGATGATCCAGAGTTTGAGCTTCATGTGCGCGGTCACCTTGATGCGTCGACGGAGAAGGTGCCGCCCGCTGTGGCCTCTATGCGGAAGCCGGCCGGTGGCCGCAACATCTCCGACGAGGTAGCAGGGCGTCGCCGGCGAATGCCGGGTTGAGCGTGCTGGTCTCGCCGGTGTCCTGAAAGAGGTTGGGCAGGGCGACGTTGACAAGGTGCTGGCCCTCGCAGTTGGCGTGCGCGGCGACGTCGCGGTAGTGAAGGGCGATGCGCTTGTTGGGTTGCGCAGCTGGAGCGTCAGCATCGGCGCTCGCGGGCTTCGCCGTGCCGACAACAACGCCGCCAGATGCGTTGCAGTACTGGGAGCAGGTGGCCAAGCTGACCAAGGATCTGCAGGTGGTGACGTCCTGGAGCGTCCAATGGCCGCAGGCCCGCAGCAGCTGGCGCCTGGCGGCCGCCAAGGCCATGCACGAGGCAGAGGCCGGCGCGGACTGTGGCAAGCTCATCGACCACCTCCGTCCGTCCACTCACCACAACAACCAGCTGACGCCCGAGCGCACCCATCTCATCGGCCACCTGGACGCGGCCAGTGGTGAGGTCGCGCGGCTCATGGCCGTCGTTGACCGGCTCATGGAGGAGCATGGGGTCGAGAACCCCTAGCTGAAAAGGAGCTCGCGGTCGAGAACGTCCAGCTGATGGAGTTGCCTGCGGTAATGCGGTCGATGCAGAGCAGCTCAAGATGGAGGGCTACACCATGGGCGTGATGGACCTGAGGCAGCTCGTGCTCCGCAATGCAAGTTCCAGATCGTCATCGATGTTGACGAAGCTGCTAATGGACTGCGACGACGTCCACGAGGTGAGGTCGAAGACAGAGATGTCGGCGGAGACGGCAGTGGCGGATCGACCCGTACGACCCGTTGGTTCTCATGAGGCAAAAGAAGGTTCGATCCATAGATCCATACTTATCAAATGGTTCGTGTGGTGCTCCAATGGTGCATTCAAGGTTGACCCACGCCCATCTTGGGGTATGGAAAATTAAAAGGAAAGCTGATGGCACCATAGATCGTTACAAAGGAAGATTAGTGGCTAAAGGTTATAAACAAAGGTATTGTATTGACTATGAAGATCATTTTAGTCCCGTGGTAAAATCTGCTACTATCAGGTTAATCCTATCAATTGCGGTGTCTAGAGGTTGGGCCATTAGACAGTTGGATGTGCAGAACGCGTTTCTCCATGGTGTTCTTGAGGAAGATGTATATATGAAGCAACCTCCTGGGTATGAAGATAGTACTTACCCTCATTATGTCTGCAAACTTGATAAAGCTCTATATGGGTTAAAACAAGCCCCTAGAGCTTGGTATGCTCGACTTAGTGAAAAACTAGTGTCACTTGGTTTTTATGCACCTAGGGCAGATACATCTTTATTTATCTATATGAAGGGATCAGTCACCATTTATTTGTTGGTATATGTCGATGATATAATTGTAGTCAGCTCCTCTTCAAAGGCTGTTGAGGCTCTCCTTGCAGATTTAAAAATGGACTTTGCTCTCAAGGACTTGGGCGATCTAAGTTACTTCCTTGGTATTGAAGTTAAAAAGGTGACTGATGGTATTGTCCTCTCCCAAAGTAGGTATGCTAATGATCTCCTTAAGCGAGTCGGCATGGAATTGTGCAAACTTGTAGCAACACCACTTTCAACTAGTGAAAAACTGTCAGCATGTGTTGGGAGTCCACTTGGACCAGAAGATACAACAAAATATAGAAGTATAGTCGGAGCATTACAGTATTTGACATTAACCAGGCCTGACATTTCATTCTCAGTTAATAAAGTTTGTCAGTACTTACATGCTCCAACTACTCAACATTGGACATCTGTTAAAAGAATTTTGAGATATGTGAAGCATACACTTGATCTGGGTCTACATATTCGCAAGTGCCTCTCTCTGTTAGTAAGTGCATTTTCTGACGCAGATTAGGCCGGATGTTTTGATGATAGAAAATCTACTGGTGGGTTTGCTGTTTTCTTAGGCTCTAACTTGATTTCCTGGAGTGCGAGAAAGCAAGCAACAGTCTCCAGGTCCAGCACTGAGGTAGAATACAAGGCAATAGCAAATGCAACAACTGAGGTAATGTGGATTCAGATTCTGATGGATGAATTAAAAATAGCATGTCCAAGAACTGCTAGATTGTGGTGTGATAACATGGGAGCCAAGTATTTGTCTTCCAATCCTGTCTTCCATGCACGAACAAAACATGTAGAAGTTCATTATCACTTTGTGAGGGACAGAGTAATACAGAGAAGGCTGGATGTTCGGTATATTTCAACTAAAGACCAAGTGGCTGGTGGATTCACAAAAGTATTAACACAACAGAAGTTAGAAGAGTTCAAAGGCAATCTCAACTTAGAGAAGTTGTGATTGAGGGTGGCTGTTAGACAAGATAGATATTATGGTTAATGTAATCTTGCACAGCAAGACTATCTAGGCCGGTTGGAGATCTTTCTGTTGTAAGTTGTTGTAATCTAGGATAGAGTTTGTTGTTGATTATCTCCAGCCGGCCCTAGAAGGTTGTTGCGCAATCTTGTAACCCTGTTGCACCATCGGTGCCTATATTAACACGGAGATGCGGCCACCACGGTGGTTAACACGTTTTACCAAATCTCTCTCCGAGCAAACAACTTGCTTGAGCAAGGTACAATGCCATTCATCCAAGCAACCCAAGTCCTTCTGTTTTGTGCTTGTTTCACTACTAGAAACCCAAATTACAATGTGTGTGCCGCATTTCCCTGACCGAAATTTGTTGGCAGCCTAATATATAGTGCCACATGCCCGTGGACTGAAATGATTGATAGTGCTCGTGTCCTCGTATGAAATGTTTTAGAGGGCTAAGTAGAAAACGCGCTCCAACAGACTCTCTACTTGCCTCTCTAAATTGAGGAGGCCTCCAAATTCCCCCTCCACCCATCCATTCCTGATGTATCCAACACTTTTTTCATGTAATACAAACATTGCATATCCATTTTTTTCTGGGGCAATCAGGGTCACCTGCTAATTGTTATGCATGAACGAAGCAATAGGAAAGAAGTGTTAATTGCATGAACGCAATCACGTAATGGAAAGAAGTGAGATACCTAAGTGAAGGCGCCAAGGCAACTCCACATGTCGTCCAACCCCTCTCACGGACAAACTCGTCGCCGCCTCCCGTCGGCCCCCCTCCTCTGCCCTTTGGAGGCTCACCGACACTGGTAGGGAGAGAAGCGGGGACCCATTCCCTTTGTAGATCTAGTTTTTTTCCTTCTAGATTTGGTTTCTAGCGATATCGACAAGGTGGTGGTGACGGTGACGCTATGGAATAAGGTCTCTCCGGCCTATCCCTACTTCAACGACGTTCGTTCTGGCACCGATGAAGGGCCAATGAGAGTTGGTTCTGCCAGATCTGTAGGTTCTCTTCAGATCTTTGCGATTGGTGGGTCAGTCAAGAGATGCAATTGATTGTCCTTTGTTGTGGCGACTTTGATCACTTTCTTCGATTTGTTCTTCGTCAAGATCTGGTTTCTTCAACCATCTGCTTTGGTGATGAAGGATTGCAAGACTGCATTGCTTGGGGTGTTGCCCCAGCTGATGTTCTTTCAGCGGTTGCTAGATCTCATTGTAAGTAGCGACTGGTTTTTGCGGTCTTCAGAGCCTTGTGTGGCGATGGTGTTTGCAGGTGCTCCTTTCCCTTGTTTCCTTTCTAGTGCATTTTTGAAGCTCTGGTGGATGATGAGCAATCAAAGGAAGAAGACGATCATAGAGCTCTTCAATGTAATTTTATTTTCTTTGGGTTGTTTTGTGTCAAGTTGTCCTTTTTTTGTACTGTCGATTGTTTTCCTTGATATGAATCAGATATGAGACACCTTTTTGGTGTCTTTCTCAAAAAAAAGGAAGTGAGATACCTAGGTCTCACTTCATTGGAGCGGTTGCTAGGTAGCACTCCAGTATGTGTTGGATCCATGAGCGTGGTGCTAACACTCAGTTCTTTCATTTGCAAGCCAACCACCAGCCCGCATTCCTTAACGAGCACAAACAGATCAAAGGGGAAACGCTGGTCGCTGAAGCGAATAAAAGCAGATGCCATTTTCAGATACTACAACATAATTCTGGGATATAGTCATGATAGAGAGCGCAAGTTACATTTTGAAGCAATCAGAATTCAACGGCAGGACCTTACTTCCTTGGGTCTATGTTTCTCATAGGAGTAAAATTTTGTCATCAAAGATCTCCCGCTTCACAAGGCAACAGGTACGTATGGTTTCACAGGTCGCTTCTATCATCGGTCGGCGTGGTCAATTATGAAGGGAATATCATTAGAACTTTTGAGGCACTCTCTGCTATGGACTGCATGAGTTTTCACCATCTCAACAATGCATCGCTAACCCTCATACCAAAAAAGCAGGACCCAATGACATTATATGACTACCACCCAATCAGCCTCATACCTTGGGGAAGATTTTTTTTGAAAGCACTTGCCAATAGCACTGCACCCCTTCTGCACTCAATCATCTCTCCGAACCACGAGTGCTTTCATTAAAGGTTGACAGTGCATGACGACTTCCATTGTGTCCTGGGTACAACTAAGGCACTGGCTGACAAAGGTTACCGAGAGTCATGCTTAAAATTGACCATGCTAAGGGTGTTTGGCTCGATCGGTTGGGTTTTCCTTCTAGATCTTCTTGCAACCATTGGTTGATTGAGAACTTGGACCAACTAGATCTCTAAAATCCCCCCGACTGCTAATACCAAAGTTCTTATGAATGGCCTGCCAGGGAAGAGGATATGTCATGGTCTCAGACAGGGTGATTCGCTGCCACCAATGTTGTTTGTGATCGTTATGGAATGCTTCAACGTGATGACTACCAAGGCAAAGGATAGAGGGTTATTCTAGCAGTTAGGAGCATCTACCATCAAACTCAAGATCTCCATTTATGGAGATGATGTTGTCATCTTTGTGTCACTGATCGCTCATAACTTAACTCTCCTCAGAGATTTTGTCTACTCTCCATAAGGTTGCAGGTTTAGAGGTTAATTTCTCCAAAAGTCAAGCTTTTCCTATTCACTTTCTACAGAACATGAGTACATGACGATCTTATTAAAGACATCCTTCAATGCACGGTCACTAAGTTCCCATGTACTTATATTACTTGGGAGTGCCGCTATCCCCCTTATAAATTGCCAAAGGCGGTGATGCAATCGATGGTAGATAAGGTCGCGAGGTGCTACTTGCTGGGAAAGGAAGGATGTTGAATAGATGTTGTTGGCTAATTTTGGTTCAATCAACCCTTTACGCTATTCTGATGTATATCTCGATGGCCCTAAAGGTCATGTCGTGGGCCATTAAAATGGCTTCCTTGGGTGCTTGACAGAGGTAGCTTCCAAGGAAAAGTGTGTGGTCGCACAGATAAATGCATGCTACCTAAAGGACTTGGGTGGTCTCGGCATCCCTAACCTAGAGTTGATGGGGATGGCACTGATATTGCGTTGGATGTGGCCTGCATGCACAAAACTAGGAAAAAACTAGGACCATATTTAGTTTCAAGTATGTAGGGGTCGCAAGCTGCAAGTTTCTATTTGATGCTTCTGTGATGGTTGTTGTAAGTGATGGTTAGGTCACCCTCTTTTTGTCAAACAGATGGATCAATGGTTGTTCCATTCGCTCACTGGGTGTCGGGTATACACCCAGGGTACCCACCTTGAAGAGAAAAGACGGACTCCTACTATAATTCTCCTGTAATCCTACTAGGATCCATACCGTTTAATCCTACTATGAATACTACCTTGTAACCGACTAAGAACATGCCCCTTGGACTATATAAAGGATGGTCCGGGTACCTAGGAGGACAGACACCATGAGGGCAACACCTCAACACCCAAGCGCAAGGCGCCACATACAATACTCCAAACATGACATAGGGTTCACTACTCTAGCGGTCGAACCTGTATAAATCTTTACCTTGTGTCCTCATGCATACCTTCGAGTTCCAGGTCTGGCGATCCCCTACTATCTACTCTCTAACGGGTACCCCCTCCGGAGGTTGCCGGATATAAAACTCTGACATTGGTCCTGTTGTGGGAGGTGGTGCTGGCAAGGATAAGGAACTCTAGGACAGTAAGGGATGGTATCGTCAATAGGCATGGGGTACGCCTAGGACATCTCTGGGGGCTCAAACTTAACAGTTCAAGTTTTTTTAGAATACATCAGGATTTGGGTCATTCTACGGGACTAGATGCTCATGCAAGCACCTGAAAAGTTCATCTAGACATGGTTGTAAGACAACGAGTTCTTGTCATCTTCAGGGTTTTAAATTTCAGTAGAATTTTTTTCGGACCCCAGCAATAGAAGCAATATTTCGGAAATTTTGATTTTGATTTTTATTTATTTTTTATTTTTTAAATTACTTTTTTTGAAAATTATTAAAATGGTAATTTCGGTCAGTAATTTTTTTGACCCTTACCGATAAAGATGAATTTTGGATTTTTCACTATATTTCGGCTGAATTTTTTCCCCGGTCATCTTCTCCTTACCAAGCAAACACTCTTCATAGGAATGTCAACTAGGCTTATAGGCAAACCCGTGGGTCTCTTCACCCAACTAGGCTTTGTTATCTTGTTGGAAACCTAAAACACTACTATTGATATTCTAGATGTGTGCATGTAATGTGTGCATGTAGGCAATGATTTCTTAGGTCATTCCAGATTTTCGACAGAGCTATGATGTAGCATATTGATTTCGAGCAAGCAATGATAATGACATTATTTGATCAACTTGCAAGATTTGATGTAGTTGTTGTCTTGTCTTCTATTAACACATTCTCCCTATTCTGAATCTTGCAGACCAATTCTTGTTTTGCTATGTGGGAGGGGCAGTTGTGTCCATGAGGTCACTCTCCATCTACATGCTAATGCTTGTTTAAAACTTGTCATTTCTTTCAACTATACAGAATGGGTTGCCATACTGACACCAATAGTACATCAGTTCTGCAGTGTGAAACTTGTTATTTTTTGTTCATGCTTTATTGACTGAAATATGTTGGGACACACTAGTATACATATGTAAAACGAACATGGTTGAACCTAACATGTTTTTACGAATAGGGATTAGACCCCGAGAGGGATTAAACCCCCACAAGAGTTAAGTGGCACAAATGGGATCCACTCATCCCCGATGTGGAAAATTTCAGGTATTTGATACCCATGTGTTGAACAAGGCCTAAGGATCGAAGGAGCTGATGCTCGTGCACTCACTGCCTGGCCCAACCAAACTCATTAGCCAAATGAAAGCAAAGACGACGGCCTCAGCAGAAGCATTGAATACGCATTGCAGTTGAGGATGGACATAACATACACAGAGGTTGACCTCTACGCTTGCGGTTGGATGGGTCGTGAGGCAAGAAGAAGCGACGGTGGCGGTGTTGACTATGAGACTGAGCGCCTAGGCATCATCTGCCATGCGATCAAGAGCAGAGTGTGCGCACTGGATCTTGGCCTTTGCCTTGTTGGTACGGAAAGGAAAGTTGCGTAGAGCACCTCACGGGAGCGCTTGCGTGCATCGATGACACCACGACAGTCTCCCACAAGTATGGGTGCAAGGGAGAAGGCCCAACTCTCGGTGGTGGTGGCGTAGGGTGGTCCAATGAAGGAAGCAAGGGAATCTCAAGATGTATGAGAGGGGATCAACAAAGAGGCCTCAGGTTTAGCATAGAGCGATGATTTGGGGTAACGGGAGAGGGGACGAGGTTCACCGCGACTATATGTCGCTTATGCGACAGTTTGGCAAAACGTCATGCTGATGCGGACCCACCTGTCAGTGATGTCTGGCTCCTTCCTACATTCGTGTGTGACCGACTTCTTCCTCCGTTAGGGACAGTTAGGGCAGCCGGCACCAACGGAGGAGGAAGACGGCGCGAGGGCAAGGGGCTTGTTGCCAGTAGGGTTAGGGTTTAGGGTTGGGGGTTTGGGGGTTCAGATTGTCGGGGTGAGGTCTTCAATATCCTCCGCGTGTGTAGAGGGAGGGCCTTGTGTAGCGACGGACCTGCCATGGGTGTGACAGAAGATAACCGGTGGGCGGCGGAGGAGGTAGTGGAGCTCCTTAGTGGAGCCAGGTTAGGGTGGCGGCAGTCAATGGGAGCTGCCAAAGATGGGACAGGAGGGTGGTGTAATGGCGATGGAGCTGGAGGAAGAAGAAGACAGTGGGATGAAGAGGAAGATGACAGTGTCGTGGGACATTTTATTTGGACCGTCACCGAAGCAACATCCGTACACACCCTAAGGGGTTTGGGCGGGACATGGAGAGAATAGAACAATGTGGCATGTGGTGATGTGATAAGGTGAGGTCCACCATGTGTGTGTTATGCTCTAGCGACTCACTGGACTTGGTCTAGACCACCTGTGACCAGAGCACAACTTGCGGTGTCTAGCACCTTAAAGGTCCAAGAGCATGCAACCTCAAAAGCTCCTAAGAGCAAATCCAAGAGAATAGGTATAATCCTAGCTAAATTTAGAGTCTTAGAAGGTTTCTAAAACAAATAAAAAACTTCATAATCAGAAGGTAAACCAACACTGTATTCATATTCAAATCACCCCTACACCAACACATTGATGAATGGGACCCACTCTTATCCCTTCCTTCTTGTTTTCTTCCCCTCCCCTCTCGTCTCTTGCCATCTACATCCTACTGGCTACTGGGCGTGCATCTCCCGTGCCACACCACCACCGTCCGATGTCGTCACGGCGCCCACCACTGTCTATCCCCGCCGATGACCTGCAGACGACAAGGAGCATCTGAGCCAGTAACTCCCCAAGCTCCTCCGCGCCGGTCATCTCCTTCCCACACTCTCCACCGCCCCTCCCCTCCCTCGCTCACCACCGTCCATCCTCAGCTCCTCCGCTCCCGGCGCTTCACCTCTGCCCCGCCCAGCAGCAGATGTCATCAGTCGAGAGGACAGGCACATATGAGGTGGGCCCCGCATCTTGGTGTGGGAATTGGGGCCGCGGGCGCGAGAGGGCCACGATGGCGAGCGTGCTTCGCTGCCCAAAGATACTGAGGCACGGGTGGAGTATAGCGAGCGTGGATGATAATGGACCTGGATGGCGAGTCTGTTGAAAGCATTTTTCTCTTCCTTATATTTTTTAGCTAACTCAGATTGGATATAGAGTCTCTCTTTTTTAGTCTGGACTCCTAAGTATACAAGTTGTAGTATTTGTACTTACACAACACACTCACACCACCACCACACACACACACCTCTAGAAGCTACAACCTATACACCTCAAACGTTCCTTCTGTAGATCACAGAAGCCCCCACGAGCCTCTTAGATGACGGGCACATCGTAATCCCACCTGTAGCACCACACGATTGTCCAAGGTCTACACAAAATAAATTAGGGAAATAATTGTGAGACATGGGTACCCCTGGGTCCCCACCGACCAGGCTCACGACCGTCCCCAACAAGGGAGTCCGGCCTACCAGAAGACCCGCCGACCTGACAGTGGCCCCAACCGACCTGGTTGGTGGCCCACACGACCTCCTGAAGACCTTCCAGAAGATTCCCCAAACGATCTTATCCGATCTGGTCGGGTGACTTGGCGTGCAAGACAAGGCAGAAGACATCGGCTGCGCCTCCAGACAGTCCGAAGATCACGGGATTATGTTGTAACTTTCCTTAGATTGGTTTCCCTGTTGTAACCGACCAGGACTCAGGGCCCACCGACCTTGTCCGTCAGCCAATATAAGGTGGACAAGGCCGGACCCCTGAGGCCAGATCATCCAAGTCGCAATCCGCCCAAGTCAATACAATCAAGAACTGGACGTAGGGTTTTACTCTCCGGAGGCCTGAACCAGTATAAACTCACTGTGTTCTCTGTGTTCCGTGTGCTCATGCGCAACCTTCGAGTTCTTAGCCCTAGATTTCTCCCTGCCGAACAAATAAACCACCGGGGTTAACCCCCCTGTGGTCTATGCAGATCTAAACATCTGACAGTTGGCGCACCATGTAGGGGTCAATCCAGGGTTCTTCGTGCAACTCGATGGCTTCACCAAACGGCGTCATCTTCCCGGAAAGCATGGCGAACTTCCTCGCCAATCCCGTCGACATCTGCTTCGGCTCTATGCCGGCGGAATCCACCGTTCTAGCCGCCTGCCTCGTCATTGAGAGTACTGCGGTCACCAGCAACTAGCAGGTCAGATCCGATCTGCTGACGAAAACCCACCCACCCACTCCTCGCGACCTGATCGCGGGGCTCGATCGCGTCGAGGGCATGCTCTCCAACACGATCAAGGTCTATGAGCGCGCCAAGCGCCCTCGCAGGACCCCTCCACCTTCACCCTGCATGCCCCTTGGCCTGCGGAACGCAGCTCATGCAGCGTCTCGCTACATGAAGAACAAGATCCAGATCGAATCTGGGCCCAAGACCCCACGTCGTGGAAACTGCAGAGGTCATCTTGACGACCCCTGCCCTGTCCACGAGGACTCCAAACACACGGCTCGCCAGTGTTGTGTGCTTAAGAAGCTTCGCCGACCCTTGATTGCGGCTCATCGCCGCCAGATCAACCATGTGCCATCCTCGAACTACCTCACGTTCCAGATCGCCCGTACGACCATCTCCCCCAACAACCCGGGTAACATGTTTGAGATCCCGAATCGAGAGGTCCTCGTGGTCTCCGCCGACGTACCCCCCTCAAGCCGGTGAGACGGATGAGCAGCGCCAATAGCGAGAGAACGCTAATGCCGCATGAGCCGTGCGTCGTCAGCAGGAGGCAGATGCAGCTGCAGCAGCTGCCCCACAACAGGCCCCGGGTCAGCCCGCAGGTAATGTAGTACCCGGTGCCGGTGGCCGACCCGCAGGCAACGTCGCCGATGGGGGACCTCCCCCTGCGGCCCCAGCCGCTCCCCAGCAGCAGCAAAATCAAGATGAGCCTCGTCGACATTGCCTACGTGCCAGAGACCTCCTGAGGGACTTTGAGCAAGATGGCCACGAAGTCTACAACTCTCCTCAAGCTAATCTAGGTGCGACCCTCACCGAGTTGGGACAACTTGGAGACACTCCTGCAACTCGACGTCTACAAGCTCACATCCGTATCGCCACCGCCCAGGTTGAAGAGAGAGGTCCAGGATACAGCAGATCGGCCTCGAGTTCTTACTCTAGGAGTAGGTCGGAGAGACCCCGTCGTCGTCACCACAACGATAATGCTCATCTCCAGCCCGTGGCTGAAGAGGGGGTGGGGAGAACGAAGTCGTACAGCCGGTCAACGCCGCTGCCAACGCAGCGGCCAATCCAGTAGGAAACGCTACCAATGCTGCCGGCAACACTGCCAACAACGTCGCCAACACTACTGGCGCCCAGCAGTAGAACGCCGCCGGCAACATAGGACAGAATGCCAGAGCTCAACCTCCACCAGCACAAGCCATGCGCGCCCGAAGCAATCAGCGTCAACCCATATGAGATGAAGCGGAGATGGAGCGCCGCGCTAACTACGACCGCGACAACGGGGTCCCTGATCCCCTCGACGCTAGTCACCCCATCCAAGCAGCAGAACTCCGCGAGATGCATGATCATGAGCTTCTACGTCGTGCCTAGTACGACCAAAATAACGGTCCTCCCGATGACCTTTACGTCATCCCGTCAACCTACGCCCCCAGGATCCAGTTCTGGAGCAATCAACAACTTTCTGGCATTCTCACGACGCCTCAGGATGATCAGTACCTGAAAGATTTCAAGCCAGCCATTGAAAAATATGACGGTCGCTCCAACCCGAGTATTTGGCTCAAGATGTACAGCATCGCCGCCCGGGCATCAAGAGGCAATGAAGACCACATGGCAGGATACTTTCTTCTCGTCATGGGCTAAGCACCACTCCTGTGGCTCGACAATCTCCCCGCCGAGTGCATCACTTCGTGGGCAACCTTATCACGGCTCTTCACAACCAACTACCAAGCGACCTACAATCGCCCCGGCAACACTCACTACCTCGCCAAAGTGCGGATGAGGAAAGATGAAACTCTCCGAGAGTACACTAATCGCTTCTTCGAGAATCGCAACACCCTCGCCGGTGTCAAGGATGAAGACGTCATAGCCTACTACAAGAAGGGGGTAACCAACCTCAAGATCTTCGAGAAGATCCATGAAGCCGGCGCTGACTCTATTGCCAACCTCATGGCCTACGTTGATGAAAGGACCTTGATGCCGCCTAGAGGGGGGTGAATAGGCGTGATGACTAAATAAAATTTTTTCCCCAAAACTTGAGCTTCACTAGCACAGGCGGTTAGACCGCCCCTACCAGGCGGTTTGACCGCCCCTGGTGCACAGAGCACAGAGAGGGCGGTTAGACCGGGTCCTGGGGCGGTTAGACCGCCTCTGCCCAGTGAACTTGCAAAAGACAACTCAAAGCTTCTCTTGACTCCTAAGAAGAACCTAAGTTCTTGAGTGGCTTCTGTAGTTGATTACACGTAGGGTAAAGATCCCTGCAGTCAAAGACAAGCACACCCAAGTAGATCGAGAGGAAGCAAAGTAAATATGCTAGAAATCAAAACGAGTGAGGCAAACCACAAAGAAGAGACGAGGATTTGTTTCCCGAAGTTCACCACCCACCAAGGAACGGCTACGTCTCCGTTGAGGAGCTTGTAAGGGAAATCTCCCACAACAAGCCGGGTCTCTTTCAACCGCTTTCCTCCTTTCCACTAAGGCGATCTTTTCCACGAAGAGGCAAGATCACAGCCCTCACAAACTTGCCACTGCTCACCACAACCTTGGGAGCTAGCCGGCGACGCCTAGCCGTCTAGGAGGCGAACCTCCAAGAGTAACAAATGCTTCAAAGGCTTTCCGACGCGAACCACAAGTGCTCAAGCTATGGGATGCTCTTGCTCAGCTCACACAAGCTCACAAAGGATTAAACTCTCAACCCAACACTAGGATATGGCTTGAATAGTGAATCTCACAAAGAGAGGGTTGGGGAGTGTTTCTATGGCTTTGGCTTATGAAAAACAGCAGGGGGAGCACCTCAGCAACCCTAGAACCAGCAGCCCCAACAAGTGGAGCTCGTGGGGTACTTATACCCCTCACAAGGAAAACTAGCCGTTAGAACTCTGACCAGGGCGGTTAGACCGCCAGGTCAGGGCGGTTAGACCGCCTGCCTCCGGCCAGTTTGAAAAACTAGCTGTTGGCCAGCCAGGGGTGGTTAGACCGCCCCCCAGGGGCGGTTAGACCGCCCTAGGCAGAGAGAGCCTCAAAACCCTACTCTCTTCTCACAAGCACTCCAACACGTGTTGAAGTGGCTAAGGTTGGGTTAGAGGTTTGTTAGACTACTCAGGAACTCTCTCAAGGCTAATTCTCACTTAGGTCAACTAATGAGCACTTTTGATCTTTTGTCTTAGAGCTAGTGTTGCATCCCTCTTGATAGTACGGCATTCCTAAACTCAAGAATAAATATAAAACGGAGTTGATCACTTGAGCTTGTAGATCTTCAATCTTGCCATACTTTTGCAATTCCAACTTGAGGGCTTTTAACATAGCCGATGTCTTGAGCAAATCCATACTTGAGCTAGTGACTTAGGATTTTTACCTTTTTGCATAAGAGTGCTCACTTTAATCCTTAAGTCACTCCATATTTCCAATCATAACTTATTGATGTGTTGCATTGCTTCCCTCGGTTAAGGCTTGGATATGATACTTGGAGACCCCACGGATGCTAGAACTTCACCTTAGCAAAACACTAATGGCGGCCGGGCCAAGACCCCAAAGATTGCTTAGTCCCTCACCCTAGTCACCTCGGTTGATCTCTTCATCACTTACCCAATCCACTTTGAGTTCCACTTTGCTTCATCCATAATTAATTTCCATTTGAAAGTCCCGCTTCAAATACTTGTTCTTGATTGACAACGAATATGCAAGCTGCCTTTTAAGGACCATTAAGTTTACACTCATCCTTGTGTCCTCTTTCAATCAACACATGAAGCCTTGCACTTTAACTTGAGAGAATTACCAGTTTCTCTTTGTATGATCCCTTTTATTTTTAGTCAAGCTACCACATTCCTTGGAGGCATGTAATTCATCTTCGCAAAAAATCCCCAAAATATAAATCCACTCATTCCTTGACATTAACCAATTTGCATAAGGATCACACACTTGCTTGCCTTTAATTATTGTGAGCCAAATAATATCCATTTAAATAAACAACAATTGTAACTCATGAATAAATAATAAAAAACTTGCTCACAATCCTTAGACAAAACAAATTAGACCTTTAATCGTTTTGTCATTCAATTCACCAAAATCCTCTTAGGGGCCTAGATGCACTTTCAGTCGACAAGCTCATCGATACCCAAGACGCGGTGGTACACGACTTCAAATAAGATGACCACATGGACATCGACGGTGGTGGCAGGTCACACAAGCGATCTAGCGAGGTTTACGCACCGACCCACCACGACCTTCCACCTTCTTTGAAGTTGACTTCAACTGTACACTGGACGACTAGTGTCAGTTCCACCGCGACGCCAAGCACACCATGAGGGAGTGCGAACAACTGAAGCGCGCCCTAGGCGTGCCCCTAGAGCCAAAGAGACCAAGAGTGGCAGAAACAACGACCAGAACAATGGCCACCACTACGACAACCGCAACCGTCGACCTGATCGACGTGACTACCGCGAACGGCAACCTTACCGTCGCAACAACGATAGGGATCGCCGTGACTATCGCCGCGATGATCATCGTGACGATTACCGCCGCGACGACCGCCGCGATGAACGTCGTGACGACCGGCGTGACGACCACCGTCGCTACGACGACCACAACAATGACGGCAACCGTCGCAAGGAGCCTTCTCCTCCACCTCCACCTAAAGTGGGCAACCCCAACGTTGTGTTTCAGAATGCCAACTGACAGATCAACTTCATCATCAGTGGCCGCCAAGCAGCCAAGAGCAACAGACAGCAGCGATTGAACGTAAGGGAGATCGGCCAAGTCAACACCGAAACTCCACAACCCCTACCGTGGTCGAAGTTCCCTATCACTTTCTCTAGGAAAGACCACTGGGTGGACATACCCGACCCCAGGACCTACCACCTAGTCGTCAACCCCATTGTGAACGGTGCCTTCCTGCCTAGGACCCTCGTCGATGGGGGCAGCAGCTTAAACATCATCTTCACCAAAACGCTGAAGAAGATGGACTTCGACTTCTCCAAGATGACTGCTTGCGACGAACCCTTCTACGGGGTCGTGCCCGGCAAGGCTGCATACCCCATAAGTCGTGTATGCCTGCTGATCATGTTCGGCAAAGAGTACAACTTCAGCACGAAGTACCTGACGTTCGAGGTCGTGGACTTCTGCTCCTCCTACCACGCTATCCTCGGTCGACCTATGTTGGCCAAGTTTATGGCCATCCCACATCACACCTACCTCATCATGAAGATGCCAGCACCAAACGGAATCCTTTCCGTCCATGGTGATATTCTCGTCTCCTACAAGTGCGAGAGTGACACCGTCGACCTCACCAAGGTGTCTGCGTGCAAGGCCGCAGCTACGGTCATGGTCGCTCAGGCCGCCAAGATCGACCAAAATACTTTGGAGGTGCCAGAACAGAAGCGCACGACCACTGCTTTGGACGCAAGTCCTGCGGTGAAGAAAGTCTGCCTTGGCCTGCCCGACGCATCCAAGGAAGTCACCATCGGGGCCGACCTCGACCCCAAATAGGAACTCGCGCTCACCAGTTTCCTCCGGGACACACCGATATCTTCGCATGGAGCCCGTCTGACATGCCCGGTGTCCCCAGGGAGCTAGCTGAGCACGCCCTTGAAGTAAGCAAGGCAGCAAGACCTATCAAGCAAAAGCTTCGGCGATTTGCGAAAGATAGAAAGCAGGCCACAGAAGTAGAAGTCTATAGGCTCTTAGCTGCAGGATTCATTCAAGAATGTAAACACCCGGTTTGGCTCGCAAACCCGGTCCTTGTACCCAAGAAAACTGGAGGATTAAGGATGTGTATCGACTACACCGACCTTAACAAGCACTGCCCGAAAGATCCCTTCCCTCTTCCTCGCATCGACCAGGTCGTGGACTCCACGGCTGGCAGCATTCTACTATGCTTCCTCGATTGCTATTCAGGATATCACCAGATAGCCCTGAACCCCGACGACCAAGACAAACGGCGTTCATAACACCCAACGGCATCTACTGCTACAAGGTCATGACCTTTGGCCTGAAAAACGTCAACGCGACCTACCAGAAGGCGATACAGAAGTGCTTGAAGTCCCAGATCGGGAAGAACGTGGAAGCCTACGTCGACGATGTGGTCGACAAGACCACCGAGCAAGATCAGCTTATCGCCGACCTTGCCGAGACCTTCACCAACCTACGTACCTACCAATGGAAGCTCAACCCGACCAAGTGCGTCTTCGGTGTCCCCTCTGGGTTGCTCCTGGGCTTCATGGTGGGGCACCGAGGCATCGAAGCTAACCCCGTCAAGATCGACGCAATTCGCAACATGGCCAAGCCATCTTGCAAGAAAGACGTCATGAAGCTCACAGGTATGATGGCGACCCTAGGTCGTTTCATCAGCAAGCTTGGCGAAAAAGGTCTACCTTTCTTCAAGCTATTGAAGAAAGCAGATAAGTTCGCATGGGATGAAAAAGCACAGAAAGCTTTCGAGGCTCTCAAGGAGTCCTTGACCATACCTTCAATCATGACACCTCCGATCCCAAAGGAAACACTCCTCCTATACATCTTCGCCACCACTAACGTGGTCAGCACGGTTCTCGTCGCCGAACGAGAAGAAGAAGGGTAGGCCTACCCTATTCAACGACCTGTGTATTACGTGAGCGAGGTCCTGGCCGACGCTAAAACACGTTACTCACAGCCTCAGAAGCTGCTCTATGCACTCCTGATCACGTCGAGAAAGCTCCGGCACTACTTTCAAGCCCACAAGATCAAGGTGCCTTCATCCTTCCCACTAGGGGAGATCATCTGCAACAGCGACGCCAACGGCCGCATCGTCAAGTGGTCGGTTGAGCTCGGCGAGTTCGACATCGAGTTCTGCCCCCGGCAGGCGATCAAGTCTCAAACGCTAGCTGACTTCGTGTCAGAATGGACGGAAATCCAGATGCCCCCTCCCAAGGAGCGGCTTGAACACTGGATAATGTACTTCGACAGTGCCCTTAACCTCGAAGGTGTCGGAGCAGGCGTGCTTTTCATCTCTCCTCAGGGAGAGCAGCTAAAATACATTCTACAGATACACTACAAGGCCTCCAACAACGGAGCAGAGTACGAAGCTCTGATTCATGGGCTCCGAATCGCAGTGTCCCTTGGCATCAAGCGACTACTGGCGTACGGCGATTCCAAGGTCGTCATTGAGCAAGTCAACAAGGAGTAGGATTGTGTGAAAGACACAATGGACGCTTACTGCGCTGAGATCTGTAAGCTCGAAGGCCACTTTGAGATAATCGAGTTTCAGCATGTGCCACGCAACAACAACGTGGCTGCCGACGTTCTATCTAAACCAGGTTCCAAACGAGCTCTAGTCCCGACAGGTGTGTTCGTCCAAGACCTACGCAAGCCATCGATCAAGTTGTTGGATCCGAACAATCCGGACCAAATTCAGCCCGACCCAACTCCAGCACTCCCCGTGATGTGCTGATGACAGAAAAAGAGGACGATTGGCGCGAGCCTTTCCTAGCCTTCCTGCTCGACCAGCGAGCTCCAGAAGATAAAGCAAAGCGCAAACGCATCACGTGGTGTAGTGCTAACTAAGTCGTGATCGGCAATGACCTCTACAGAAAAGCCGCCTCTACCGGTGTGCTGATGAAGTGTATCTTGTGATCAGAAGGTCTTCAGCTCTTAGCTAAGATCCATGGCGGCGAGTGTGGCTGCCACGCGGCGTCTGGCAACCTAGTCGGCAAGGCCTATCGATCTAGTTTCTACTGGCCCACGGCCATGACTGATGCCAAAGACCTCATAAAGAGGTGCAAAGGATGCCAATTCTTTGCCAAACAGCAGCATCTGCCAGCTCAGATCCTGCGCACGATTCCCCCATCATGGCCCTTCGCCATGTGGGGCCTCGACTCCATAGGATCGTTCAGAACCGCCCCTGGCAGCTACAAGAACATCCTTGTGGCCGTCGACAAATTCACCAAGTGGATTGAAGTCCGACCTGTCGCTAAGGTCACGTCGGAAGAAGCGGCGAAGTTCATCCAAGAGATAACACATCGCTTCGGTGTGCCTAACAGAATCATCACCGACCTCGGGTCGGCCTTCACAGGATCTGCCTTCTGGGATTTTTGCCAGGACAGCATGATTGATGTCTACTACTCGTCGGTCGCCCACCCTCGGTGCAATGGCCAGGTCGAACGTGCCAACGACATGGTTCTTCAAGCTCTCAAGGATCATATCTTTGATGACACTTCAAATTACCCTTCCCGGTGGTTAGCCGAGCTACCACACGTCATTTGGGGTCTGCGAACCCAAGTCAATTCATCCACGGGCTTCTCGCCCTTCTTCCTGGTCTATGGCTCAGAGGCCATCCTACCCACTGATGTCACCTTTGGAGCTCCACGCATACAGTTCTACGAAGAAGGTGAAGCCGAAAAACCTCATCGCGTCGACCTTGACAGCCTCGAGGAACAAAGGGTAGCAGCTGTCATGAGGCAAGCCCTCCACGACCAGCAGCTCTGTTGATATCACGATCGCAATGTCAAGGAGTGCTCCCTCAACGTTGGTGACCTAGGCTTAAGGCACATCCAGAAGACCGACGGCACAATTTGTCCGCCCCTTGGGAGGGACCTTTTATCATCACAGAAGTTATCAGCCCGTCTACATATCGCCTCCAGTGGGACGACGGCCAAGGCGTACCCAACCCATGGAACGTGGAGCACCTTTGGCGATTCTATCCGTAGAATAGTTTTCATTATAGCTATGTATTCTTCGTCTTTGTACCTTTGGTTAAATAAATATTAGTTTTAAGCAGTCATCTGCTATGTCTCGAGTTCTATCCTCTTTTCTTCCATGTCATGTACCCTCCTCCTCGACATGCTCGGGGGCTTGGCAAAAGCCAATACAGGGGTCGAAAGACCTGAGGGTGAAGGTTTTTTGTTCCTCCCCCTCGACACGCTCGGGGGCTTGGCAAAAGCCAACACAAGGGTCGCTCGACCTGAGGACGTCGTCCCTCATGACTACTTACTCTATGTTGTAGCCAGCCTGCTTGGTCGTGTGGTTGCAAAACCAGAGTCCCATACTCCTCCCCGTGCGCCGATCGCACGTAAGTCTCCCTGCTGAGCCGTGGTGATTGGTAAGCCAGCCTCTCCGTGAGTAGTGGTCAGCGGGGTATAATAAAAACACATTGCTTCAAGGCAACCAAGCTCGTGCAAACATAAACTAAGCATGTCATGCAGGCCAAAAGGATATCACCATTGTTATTTACATGACTGGGGGAAGAGGGGGTACAGCTCTATGACTACGACTACTCTTCACCATCATCGCCCTCATAATCGATGACGTCCATTATTTTCTCGGCGGCCACCCGTACCTCTTCTTCTACGATCTGGACGTCCTTCGTGGCGTCTGGGCCTTCCCCGACCATGACCATGTCGACCTCGGGGAAGTGCGATTTCACTCGCACCTGCGACTCTGTCGCCGCTGTCAAACTCGTCGCCCTCAAGAGGTCGACCAGCTTCTGGGGTGCAGCCAGAAGCCGGTCAATGGCTGGCTTGGGCTCCTCCCCAACGACCTGCGTCTCCACCATGTCCATCACATGGTCGGTGACATTCTTCAGGTCGTTCACCTCCACCTCAAGCCCTGCAATGGTCACCTGGTCATTCCGCAACGACTGCAAAGCTACCACAAGACTGACCTCGAGGTCCTTTCGTGTTTGTTTCTCGTAAGCCAGCTTCTGGCATACGCATACTCACTGTCTACGTCAACTTTCATCATCTGCTTTAGCTCCTCGCTCGCCGCATAAGCAGCCCGCAGGTCTACCTCCAGGCTTCGGACTCTCTACTTGGCAACCTTGAGGTCGTTCTTAAGGTTGTCCTTTTCTCGATGAAATTCTGTGATATAAAGACGTCGTCAGATACAAGGTCCAGTTACACAAGTTGAGATGCACAAGGTCGTGGGTAGTTGGCCTTACCAGTGCTCATAGACGTCAACAGTTCATCGGCGTCCCGATTCTTGCGATGTTCCTCCTTCAGCTCGTCTTCGAGCTTCTTCTTATCAGCAGCGGCCTCCACTCGGACCCGCTTGAGTTCTTGCTCGAGCTCTGCCACCAGCAGTTGCATGGCTGTGGCATTCCTACACTAGTCAGCTCTGCTCTGGGCACGGTTGGCCAGTGACTGCTTCAAAGGCACAAGACAGGTCGTCGATAACATTTACAAGATAAGTTGCCTACTGAATTCAAAGACAGTTATTTACCGTAAACGCTTGATTAAGCGTCAAGATGGCTTGACGAACTTCCTTCATGTCCTCATCATCCTCGAAGATGTCTCCCTCCCAGGGGGTGTCATTCCAGTCGATATCCCTCCTCCCCAAGCTTGGCCCCATCGACGTCGAACCCGGTTCCTCTCCGCCGGCTGTTTCTGGGTCCGGCTGTGGCTGCTCGATCTGAGCTTGGTCCACCGCCGGGTCCTGAGCCGACGTGCTTGGCACCGTGTTGATCGGGTCCACATCAATGACGGGCGGGGGAGTCGATGTCCCCACGCCGTCAACGGAACCCTGTGTCCCTACCTCCTGCTCAGACGTCGTCATCGTCACAGGAGAACTCTGAGCATCCAAGGGCTCTGGGGTCTAGCGTCTAACTTGCAATAGTTTCTTCTTCAACATGCTATGACCTCATAATTATTATCAATGAATAAGTCCAAGTATTGGGGTCTTACCTCACGACCACCGTCGTACACGATTTCGGCCTCAAGGGCCGAGCTCGCACCTTCGTAGGCATCTTTGCCTTCACACCGGATGCAGCCAGCTACGCCTCCTTTATGCGGCAGAGGTCCTCCACTGTCACCTGCCGCTCCAGCTCCCGCTGCCTCTTGGTCGCAGGACTTGGCGACCTCGGCACCGCACGGTCATCAATAACCGGCGGCTCATCAGTGGCTTCATCCTCCTCCTCGACGTTCTACGACGTCGGGGTGGGGTCTGTCTTCCTTTTTCTCTTCTTCTTCGCAGCCTCGAGCTTGGCAGTCTTTGTTGCCTCGGCCGTCATGACAGCCCTCGAGCTTGACTGCTTCGCCGTCGCCGCCCTCGTCTTGCGCCCCGGCTTTGTGGCACTGGTCGCCTCGGGTCGGCTCGTCACGACGTCGCCGACCTCCTCATCGCTGTCTTTATCTGCCTCTACAGACGAATCTGACGAGTAGTTCTCTAGCAGAGTAGCAGCTGGAGGCTGGTAGTCCTGCGACCTCAATTTCCGATGTGGCTCCTCGCCGATCGGCAGAGGTGCAGGGCACCAGTACTACATTTCCTGAGCCTGCAAAGACAAGAAACAAGACATAAGAGGTCTTCCTCTAAGGCATAGCAAAGATCAATACTTCGACATGAGCTAGTTGTCACAGGACTTACTGGATCAGCAGGTCAGGTCAGGGAGTGTGCCTTCGGGCACTTCTTGTTCCGGATCCGCCCGGTGTACAGCTGTGTGACCCTGGTCGCCATCTCATCTCTGGAGACCTTGTGGTTGACCTCGTGGGTAGGGTCCGACTAACCCTAGTACTCGTAGGCCGGATGCACCCGGTCCTTGATCGGCTGGATCAGGCGACGACAAAATGACATCGCCACTGAGCCCCCTGTCAGACCTTTCTTCTTCAGGTTGGCAAGGAGGGCGAGCAACTCCTTAATGTCTTCCGTCTCACGGGAGGAGAGGGGCATATCCCACTCAGTTATCTTCTCGGGCCTGTGCCCGGTTCGCTTCGGGAGCACCGGCTTCTGGTCGGCGATATAGAACCACTCCGACCTCCACCCGGAGGTGTTGTCCGGCAAGTCCATGTCAATCCATTCAGCCTTAAGACCTGATCTTAAGCAGAACATCACCGATCCTACAACGCCGGTGGCTTGCCGGTGGTCTTGACGTTGAAGAAGTAACGCCACAACAAAAAATGGGGCGGTATCCCCAGATACGCTTCGCACAGATAGATAAACGACGACACTACAGTGATGGAGTTGGGAATGAGGTGTACCAGCTCCAGCTTGTAGTAGTACAGCAGACCTCTGAAGAAGTCGCCGGCGGGCACATTGAACCCGCGCTCGAAGAAGGACGCGAAGACGACCTGCTCCTTGTCGTCCTCCGTCGGGAACGCCTGACCGGTGGGTGCCTTCCCCTCCACCTCCGCCTTAGACCTCAGCAGCCCGCGATCCACCAGCGCCTGGATCTTCTCCTCAGTCATCACCGAGGGATCCCAGACCGTCTCCGGGGCGGGGATTTGGGAAGCTGCGGCCGCCATTTCTTGGGGATCTCTGGATTTGGATCTAAATGTCTCACTAGGGTTTTTATGCGCATGCGAAGCGGCGTGGCACACGGGTCGCGGTGGCAGCGTGCGGTCTACTAGGGATGGCGGCGGCGAGCTCAGGCTTCGAATGTGGTAGGGTGGACGCACAAGCACAGTGGCTAGGGCAAGGAAGATTCTGGCGGGGGCGGCGAGAGGAAGAAGACGATGGCAGGGGAGGGTCAACGCCCGTCCCCACGGCCGTATTTATATGGGCCCCGCCGCGGATGCCCGTTGCGGATCTATCGCCGCAACAGATCTGTCGTAACGGCTCTACGCCGCTAATGTCGCGAGACGATCTCACCAGATTTCACGCCAACGGCTATATACACAACGGATCGATTGGCGACCTAATACTCTGAGTTTAGGTCGTGAAGACAACAATGTTACCAGGTCGTCCTGATAGTTAATTCGACTTCCATGTGGTCGACATGCCCCCAAATCACATCATTTTAGGTCTTTGATGAATAATTTCTTCAAACTGACCATTACATGACAGAAGAGAGCGAACATTACACGAGAACTTCGAAGGTACACAAGTCGCCTGCGACCTCATTGTATCCAGAACCCGTTACAAGATACAAATGTATTTGAAGACCTGATCTACCTAGAGCAATCTTTGCCATGTTCTCTGCTATAGCAGAGCACATCGCAAGAATTCTTCTAGCTTCAAACCCCCAATGGTGGCCTCGCGGTGAACGCCTGCACGACGCTGCGCATAGCAGGTTACACTTTGTGCCTGAATATGGAATGCAGACATGAGCTTGCTCTTCGGCGCGTTCTGCGAGCCCTCGACGAGCATCTCATGCTTACCAAGAACCTACAGCATCACCTCAGGCCTCTACAGCATCACCTCCAAACTCTCCATGACTCTTCACTGAGGCACGGTACAAAGAGTGGGGGAGACACCTACACTTCGCAAGCATTCTTCTAGCTCCTCTGCATCCTATGCTTTGGTGGACAGTTGCATGCCCATGGCATGGCTAAAATTCTACTCTGCGGCTTCATAGCTCAGCAATGCTCGGTGCTTGCCTCCTTCAGCCTTATAATACTATTTATAGCCAGAACCAGGCCTTGAGCGGCCGGTGAAGTAGTGACACTGTTACCACGTGATTGAGGGGTCTTGTAGACATGTGGATGATTAAAAGCGATGTCCTTTTCCCCTGCCTCGCGACGCTTTTGTCGCTTGTGCATCACTGATGCCTGAGCCCGCTGCGGCGTCACATGGCTACAGTATACCTCTTGGTCAGTGGGCAGTTTGTCATTTTCTGGGAGGTAAGAGAACCTCCGACCACTGTTGACCCGTGACCCTGCAGTCTACAGAGAAGATAAGATTGACTCCGCGTCAGATGGCCCTACGCCTCATTACGTCTGCACATGTCGACGACGATGAATTGCACCCGCTAGGCTCTGCGTCCTTATGCACCCGCTATGGCTCTGCATGTAAACGGACCTATTCCAATCAGCCTATATTTCTGTTTCCTGAGCAGAATGGTCGTAGGTTCGATTAAAGACCTTCCGGGGTAAGCGTGCCTCGCTGCTCTGCCAGATCCGTCTGGGCGCCTGGAGTCCATATCCATTAAGTCTACGATTTCGTCGGGCCCCCGTGGTCGATGTGCCTATTATTGAGGTTGTCATTACACCTTGGCTCTGCCGGATGGCTGGCAGCTACGCCGGTCGCCTGGGCACCAAAACGACCTCCTCGAGGTCGGCGTGCCTTAGTACCTAGGTCTTACAATACCTTGGTATGTTTACGGCTCTGCCAACCTAGTTGGGCACCCTGGACGCGTGACCTTCCTGAGGTCGGTGTGCTCTTGTAGCCCTGCCAGCCTGCTTTGGACACCCAGGATTTTCTGTTGGGAATGAAGGCCTCTCTGTGGGGTGCGCGCCTAATGGCCCTGCCAAGTATTTCCGGGTGCTTGGGCGCTTTTGATTTGAGACCTTCCTGAGGTTGACATGCCTCGGGTGGCTCTGCCAGACTCTTTGCAGTTATACAGGATATCTGGGTGTCTCTACACTCCATTTGTTCGAAGATCAACATATTTTTCTACAGCTTCATTGTTGACCATTTCGACCATTACAGAAGACCTTTTCATGCGACGGGTATTTCAAGATCCTGCTGTGTATCCTCGTATACTGGGCATAGTTGATTTGAGGCCTCTTTGAGGTCGGCACGCCTACAAGGCCTCCTCGAGGTCGGCCCTGCCAGACTCCTTGCAGCTATGCTGGGAGATCTGGGTGTCTCTACACTTCGTTCGATCAAGACAATGACTATGTTTTTCTGCTTTTTTGAGCATCAAACCAGCCATGTTGCCTGCTTCAATGCTCGGGGACTACTCTACGAGAGCGTCTTCGACGCCCTCTTGATTTCTTTGTCGTACCGACTTGTTGGGAAACCTATTTTTCATCACGTCGTTACTCGATCTACTTTTTCTTTCTCTTTCTTTTTTGGATCACCATACCGGTCATCCTGCCCGCCACGATGATCGGATACTACTCTATAAGTGCGTCCTTGATGCCCTCTGAATTTTTTCATCATCGTTTAGATCTATTGGAAGCCTGCTTCCTATAGGTCATCACTCGACCTCTCTTCGTTCGGCAAGACTACAAACATGTCGGCTGCTAAGCTGGCTAGTTCTTTTTTCTTTTTTGGACCAACGTGCACACTATTCGACCTGTCGATAGCTTCAAGACTTCGTCATGACCTTCTAAGGTCGCTGCGCCTACACATCGCTCGGGGGCTTGTGAGACATGGGTACCACTGGGTCCCCACCGACCAAGCTCACGGCCGTCCCCGACAAGTGGGTCTGGCCTACCAGAAGACCCGCCGACCTGACAGTGGGCCCAACCGACCTGGTTGGTGGCCCACACGACCTCCTGAAGACCTTCTAGAAGATTCCCCAAACGATCTTATCCGATCTGGTCGGGTAACTTGGCGTGCAAGACAAGGCAGAAGACATCGGCTGCGCCTCCAGACAGTCCGAAGATCACGGGATTATGTTGTAAGTTTCCTTAGATTGGTTTCCCTGTTGTAACCGACCAGGACTCAGGGCCCACCGACCTTGTCCGTCAGCCAATATAAGGCGGACAAAGCCGGACCCCTGAGGCCAGATCATCCAAGTCGCAATCCGCCCAAGTCAATACAATCAAGAAATAGACGTAAGGTTTTACTCTCTGGAGACCTGAACCAGTATAAACTCGCCGTGTTCTCTGTGTTCCATGTGCTCGTGCGCAACCTTCGAGTTCTTAGCCCTAGATTTCTCCCCGCCGAACAAATAAACCACCGGGGTTAACCCCTGTGGGCTGTACAGATCTAAACATCTGACAATAATATCTCTTGGAGTTGCTCGACTGACCTTTGTTTGCTTCATGCTCGCTCGCTGAGGGGAGAGGGCTCGCTGAAATGATGACGCGGCGAGCCGTGGAGGGCTGAGCGGAGTGTAATGCGGGGAGGCGAGGAGGAGCAAAGCTGTCTTTAAGAAACCTGATATATAAATCCTACTCCCAGGGTTAGCGCATTTACATAATACGCTTTTTCTTAGGGGTACAAGTTTCAATTGGCACAGATTCAACTTTTCCAAATCAATTTTAACCTTAATAGAAGCACAATTTTAAAAGGTCATGGGTACATAATATTCCCATGGAATGAAAAGATCTATCGATTCCTCTCCTCTCCAACCTCCATCTCAGCATTAATTTACAGGCTGTCACACAACTACAGTTGAGTTCAGTCAAAAGTCAGTTGTGTTGTCAAGCTCAAATCTTTCTAGAATCATTATCGCTGTCATCATCAAGCACTTCGTTATTTGAAAAGTAGGTTTGTATTTGTGATATATGAACTGGTAGCTATCCAAAAGAGACAGGATATACGACTTTTCTCTAATTCAGATAGCGAAGATATGTGTGCTCTAGAGAGTAGCCATGATTGATATCACAGTTACCCCAATGTGGGCTTCACTGCTTCAGCGTTTTGCCGTCTCCTCAAAAGGTTGAAGCTCCATGGAGTCTCTTTGGACCAATCTTTTTTGCGCAGCCGCGCTTTGTTCTTGACCATTTTACTTGTGAACTACAATGATGCGGCAAGAACACTACAATGGAGGAAACGAAAACCATCTATCTAGAATCAAATTTCAACTCATGTGCTGTGGACACGCCTATTCGTGCACGTTATTCATCAGAGAGTTTCGTTAAAAAAATTCGTTATTGACCAGACAAAAAATCGTTAAAAAAATTCTACATATGGTACGTATGCCAGGAATCTAAATCCAATATTGGATTCAATTTCAACTCACGTGCTTTAGATTTCGTGTGCTTTTGTCATGCTGATCGATGTCCTTTCGTGTAGGATGAGGACACAAACTGATCCCAGTAAATAGCTCTGTTTGACTTCAAATTACTTGTTATGGGTTGACGTATCGGTACTTCGGTAGAATGTTCAACTATATATAGGTTGATTTTAATCGGATTCGCTGGGAAGCTTCTTTTTAAGTCATGGGTTAATTCAAACGAGCACTTCATCTGCATCCTCTTTTATCCAGGTACTTCAATTCGTAACCTGTTTTATTATACAAGACTATTCAACTTTAAAGTCGTCCTTGAATTTGATAAGCTATATAATACTCATTCTCTCTGTTGAACTTTATGAAGAACAGAGCTGAATATACCTGTTTGGATCATCCTACTTATAGAACACTGTATATGGCATAAAGAAAATTTAGAACTTTATCTAATTATTTGACCTTATGTATAGTCAACAAGGACAATTTTTCAGAGATATTGAATCGATCAATTTGAACTATTTTTCAGAAATATACGTGCTTACTGATTAAATACATTACAAATCCAGTGCACAATCGTCATGGGAATGTGCAATAATCGCGTGTCCTCTCCTTCCATCCTTCGCCCATTTGGGGCGCTCTTAAAAGTCAAGAAGAAATCAGTGATTACCTTCGCCGTTCTCCCATGAGTCGTCTATAAGATCTTCATCTCGGACATCTCAATTTGCCGCACCTCCAAATTAAAACTCATGACCTCAATGGCCATGGCTCAAGTAGTACTAGCTGTTCTCGATCAGCTCGCCGGCGATTCCTCGCCGGCGGTGATGAAGTCCTTTTTCCCACTGCTCTTCGCTGCCCTCCTACTCGTCGCCGTCCTGCTGCGCTACTTCGCCGCTGGAGCAACGGCCAATAATAAGCAAGCAAGGCACAGGCTGCCTCCGTCGCCTCCGGCCCTGCCACTGATCGGGCACCTCCACCTCGTCGGCGCGCTCCCGCACGTCTCCATGCGGAGCCTCGCCGTCCGGCACGGCGGCGAGGACCTCATGCTCCTCCGCCTCGGCGCGGTCCCGGCGCTCGTGGCGTCGTCCCCGCGCGCCGCGGAGCTCGTGCTGCGCGCGCACGACCTGTCTTTCGCCTCCCGCCCCGGCTCCATCTACGGCGAGATCCTCGCCTTCGGCCCGTCGGACGTCGCTTTCTCTCCCTACGGCGAGCGGTGGCGGCAGAACAAGAAGCTGGTCACCACGCACCTGCTCAGCGCCAAGAAGGTCCAGTCCTACCGCGCCGCCCGGGAGGAGGAGGTGGGGATGGTGATCGGCAAGATCCGCGGTGCGGCCACGGCGCGCACCGCCGTGGACATGAGCGAGCTCCTGAGCTCGTTCACGAACGACATGGTGAGCCGCGCCGTGGCGGGGCGGTCGTTCAGGGCGGACGGCCTGGACAGGGAGTTCAAGGAGGTGATGGACGCGAGCATGGCCCTCCTTAGCGGCTTCAGCCTGGAGAACTTCTTCCCTGGACTGGCCAAGGTAGCCGGCGGCGTCCTCATGGGGCCGGGCCGCCGCAGGGCCGAGAGGCTCCGGGACCAGTGGGACGAGATCCTCGATAAGGTGATCGACGAGCACGCGAGCAGGGCGGCGGCGCGCCACGAGAGCGATTTTACTGATGTGTTGCTATCAGTGAAGGAGGAGTGGCTCACCAGAGACAGCATCAAAGGAATCTTGGCCGTGAGTTTACTTTTCAGTTTTTTTTTAATCACCAGATCATTTCACTTTGACTAAAACCTCGTACAAACATATTCCAAGTTGAAAAGTCCTTAAAAAAAGTTGGATGATACCCGCGTTGCAGCAGAAATTTCTTCAGCAAATTCTAAAGTGAAATTTGAAAATAGAATCACTAAGACAATTGTGGGCAACGTTCTTTGAAATTTGAAAGTAGAAACGCTAAAGTGATTACATGACAACATTATTTTGCAAAAGACATTATTATACATTAAAATATATTCATTTTGTTAAGATAGAACGGCTCTTAGAGTAACTCCAAGAGCCTTTTTATTTTTGTTAGCTAAATTTAGAGTTTTAGATCTTTGTAAAAATAGAAAACTTCATAATTATCTGGGATGATCCAACAACCTTTTTAAAACTGAACATTCCATCTGAGTGGACCTCACATGTCAGTCTTTCACCTCCCAACCTTATCCATCCCCATCCCTCACCCCATCCTCTCTTCCTCTTCCTTATGGCGTCGCTGCTTTCCCTCCAAGCCCTGCTTGATCCGAGCCTCTCTCTCTTCCTCTCCTCTCCCTCCCTAGCGGCGCGGACAGCTGCGCCTGCTCCCGGCGGCGGCGCCTGCTCTTCGCCGCCCATGCCCCTACCCGGTCCTCCTCCCCCTGCGGCCTGCGCCCGAGCTCCACCATCCGCCAATCGCCGGATAAATCCCAGCATCACTCACCATCTTCGCCCAAAAGCCGCCACCAGTAGCTCAAGCACTTCCCTATCTTTCCTCCGACACCACCTCGTCGCCTCCAAGCCATCAGGTCGACAGGGATTTGAAATCTCCCATCTGTCCAAGCTCCACAGCCGCTGCAACCACCTCATCGTCGCCTGTCAAATTCTTCGCCGTTGGTAAGACTCTGCCCGATTCCTCGCCGCCATAGATTTTTCACGACCTCCCGCACCCATTTAGCTACTCATTGGCATTTCTCCTACGCCGTGCAGAGCTCTTCGCAACTGCATCCATCCGTCGGTCCGCCGCTGCCCGTGGAGCGGCACTCCGTCGTGCCAACGACCCGACTCTCCGTCGTGCCAACGACCCTCCCTCCCTTCTCCAGGAGCTCCGCTCCGCCGCGAGTGAGACCTACAGCGCGTGGTCGTGTGAGGACCGGAGCGTCCGAGGACCGGTGGATGATCACTCCCTGTTGTGATGAGTGATTGATAACGTGGTGTGGACTGACTCTTGGCCGAATATTGCAGGTGCAGGTTGCGGCTTGATTTGCATTGGTGCAGGTGAAGAGCGGGCGCGAAAGGTCTCAGCCTTGCGGGGCCTCCGAGGAGTGGAGAGACAAGTAGGCTCGGCTCGATGGACCCGGTGGCCGAACGGGATCAAGTGCGGACCGCATGGTGGCAAGAAAAGCAAGATGAAATCGTCGACTGGAGCTGGTGCAGGGTAGCGGCTCACGACCGGAGTCTGCATGTGGGGTTTGCGGCGATTCACCACAAAACCGTCGGGTTACTTGGTTGAGCCACAAAACCAAGACCGGAGGCTCGGCGGGTAGAGACAGGATCCGGGCACCGAGAAGCTTCGATGCCGGGGGACACGCGGAAGGATCGCAGGGCTTGCGTCGGGAGGACGCGGACTGTGGCGAAGGCGTGGCCGCCCGATGAAGAGGAGTGCTACTTGACCATATTGCCCCTGAGGGGTGTGTATCTCATTTTAAGTTCTAGAGGTAGCTTGGTCATTTGCCCAACCCAGAGGGACTTCATATATATAGCTCTAGGGTTTCAGAGCAAACCTTCCATCTGGACTGCTTCTCATTTCCCTACTCTTTAGGCTTAGATTTTCTTCACAGGTTTGTAGAGAATCTGACCTTCGAGTGTATGGAAGTATTCATGGTTGCGTCGATTTCCTTCTTGTGGCTCGAGTGATTTTCGTGTCTTTTTCGGGCTATTTTCGTGGGATTTTCGTGCGCGGCTTGTGTCGTACGGACATCCCTGGGCACACTACTCAGGCGAGTATTGGGACCGACTACTCCGTAGGTCCCTGGGACTACCCGACTTGGGCTGCACGGCACCTGTTGGCGTGGAGCGCAAGGCCAGCGGAGGATTAGTACTCGGTTAGGAGGCTAGACATGTCCAGATCCATGTAGAGTACTCCTAGCCGCAGCCGACTAGAACTCCTCTGGCAAACCGACTTGTAACCCTGCCTCCCGGACTATATAAGGTGAGGTAGGGACCCCTATCTCATCAATCCGCATCATCTTGTAAACACACTCAATCAATCCAGAGCTACGCAGCATACAGGACGTAGGGTATTACGCACCTCGCGGCCCGAACCTGTCTAAATTGTGTGCCACGTGTCTCTCCTTCGAGTTACCGATCTCGGCAAGGCCACATTCATCTACCTCGGTACTCCCCTTGGTAGGTTGCCGGTCTAAAACACCGACAGCTGGCGCGCCAGGTAGGGGAACTCGCCGAAGATCACATGGCGAACTCGACGGCTTCAATCGTCATCAAGCCAACCGCCGCCCTCAATCGCGACGACACCTTCGTCTTCGGCTCCTGGGTCTGCACCGCCGACGGTGCTGGATCGTTCCAGCGTCACCTCACCATGACTCCGGATCCGGAGACTGGGCTCGTGACGCTTCCCGAAGCCGTCACGGGTCAACTCGTCGAAAAATTCGACGAATTTTCGCTCTGCCAACAAGTCGCTGACTTTGAGTTTGGATCCGCCTCCAACTCGAACTCGATGTCGCCCTGGATCGTTTCATGCGAGCCGACTCCTGAGCCATCGTGTGAGACAGTCCCCCTCCACGAGCACTTCCCCTATGGTCTCTGCAACTCTAGCAGGGCCCACGCGGAAGCTCTCGCCGCACGCCGGGCCGGCAAGGAGATCACCACCGAGTACTCCTCGGACTCCAACACCGCAACCGGCTACTACTCGGACTCTTCCTATGAGTTCGACTTCGGATCAGACCCAATCGAGTTCGAGTCCGAGCTCAACACGACTGAGGAACCGCTGTCAGGTCCTGCCACTGGCCTGGTCATTACATCTACTCCCGCCGGCAGATTCGTCTACTGGCCCGACCGCAAGCCTGCAGACCTGACGGACGACAACTCACGCTGCGTCGCCTACCTCGATTCACTCTCCTTCCAGGAGGGGACCCCGCTGGCTCCAAACGACGAGCACACCCCCACCGAGGTGGCGACCACTGACTCCAGTCTCTGCACTCCCGACCGTGAAGTCTTCATGACGACCGATGCTGGGACCTCAGAAAATCGACCCGATCGGTACCTTGACGACATCTCAGAGGATGAGTTGTCCGCCAACGCACCTCCAAACGAGACCACTGAAGACAAGAACGCCCGGCGTGACCGCAACAGGAAGCGGAACGATCGACGCAGACATCTCCGGGAAACTGTCCCCATCCGGAACCTCAATGAGGCTCTGGATCAAGTTGCCAACCGGGTACACACCACTCCTGAGCAATGCCTGATGTCTATCACCACGATAGCATGACAAGCCCAGGGGATCCGGGCAGGCGAAGTCATCACTAAGCTCGTTGAAGATGCCTACTTCATGCGGGTCAACAACAGGGTCGCCCAAGTACCCCCCGCCGGAAACCACGAAGCCACTAGCCGCAGCCCGGCCAACGGCGGACGCAACTGTGTCCGTGGTGAACACCAGCCAAATCCCAACCGCTCTAGGGCCTCGGCTAGAGGACCCTCACAGGGCGGCATCAGTCACGGTGGCACCGGAGGTAGTCGCGGCGGCGGCAGTGGTGGTGGTAGCAGCGGCGGAAGTTCATCCCATGACGTCGGCAGAAGAGCTGGTGGCGGTGGCGATCGCGGAGGTCGAGGTCAAGTGACTAGCCATGCCACCGGCAACGCACGTGGCGGCTACGACGCACGCCACAGGATCGACGAGATCCGTCGCAAGAAGGCCACCGAAGCAAGCGACGGCGACGGATTCCCTGCCTACTCCACACGGCTTCGCAATCTGCTCCTTCCTGAGAAATTCAAACCTCTCGGGATCACCAAGTATGACACGAAGCAAGACCTAGTTTAGTGGCTCAGGTGCTACGCCTTGGCCATCGAAAACGCTGGTGGCAACAACGACGCAAAGTGCCTCTTCTTCCCTTTCTGCCTGGATCAAGCCCCACTCACGTGGCTCGAGTCACTCCAAAAGAACTCGATCGACAAATGGGACCAGCTGAAAGCGCAGTTCACCAGCAACTTCGCGGGCACCATGGGGCGCTCGGGTACCCGCATGGACCTGGCAATGGTCAAGCAAGAACAAGGCGAGACACTCCGCCAGTACATGCGGCACTTCTTCGACAAGCGCGCGACCGTAGTCGACGTCACCGACAAAGAAGTCATCGACCTCTTCCAAGACGGGCTCTACCAGAGTCGCACCTTCGAAGACTTCGGTCGCCGCTGCCCGAGTTCCATCACCAAGCTCAAGGACATGATCACGTCATGGGTCGACGAAGAGGACAAGGCGAACGCCAAGTACGACTCCATTCGCGGCAAGAACAAGAGCAACACGGGCGGCAACAACAACAACAACAAAGATCAAGGGGGTCGCCACAACAACAACTACTCGAGCTCCAACCACAAGCGCAAGCCAGACAATACAGTCGCAGCTATACAGCGCCCTACGAAGGACAACTCGAAAAAGACCTCAGGCGGCTTCAGAGACTTACTTAAAGAGAAGTGCCCGTGGCATCTGGATGGCACTCACACCACCGAGCAGTGCTACCAGCTCCGGCGAGCACTCAAGGATACTCCTGACCCATGGCCTCCACACGACAAGAAGGGCAAGAAAAAAGTCGACGAGGGCAACGGCGACTTCCAGGAACCCGATAAGACGGTGAATGTCCTATTCGGCGGACTGCCCACCAGACGGTCTCAGAAGGCCACCCGACGTGAAGTCTTGAACATTGAACCAGCGGTGCCGACACCTCTAAAGTGGTCGGAGGTACCCATTACCTTCTCCCGCGTGGACCAATGGACAAGCTTCTCCGAGCCAGGACGTTTTCCACTTGTCCTGAAACCTGTAGTCGCGGGCTCCAGACTCAACAAGGTACTCATCGACGGCGGGACTGGACTCAATGTCCTCTTCACCAAGACCTTGAAGAAAATGAAGCTCGACATCACCCACACGCTCACCAAGAGCGCGTCACCCTTCTACGGTATTGTCCCCGGTAACGCGGCTATTCCACTAGGCTCAGTGGTCCTGCTAGTTACCTTCGGGGAAACACGGGAGAACTACCGCACCGAGTACATCAAGTTCGAGGTTGCGGACTTCGAAACCTCCTACCATGCCATCCTCGGCAGACCAGCTATCGCCAAGTTCATGGCGGTACCCCACTACACCTACTTGGTACTCAAGATGCCAAGTCCTGCCGGAGTACTCACGCTACAAGGGGACTTGAAGGTCTCTTTCGACTGCGACACCGAAGCCGTGGAACTCGCAGCGACCAACCAAGTACCCAATGCAATGATGGAGATCTTCGCTGCGTGCAAGAAGCTCGCCCCAACCGAACTCGAGATACCCGAGAAGACCGACACCGCGAACAAGCCTCAACCGTCGGAGGAAGTGCTGGTGAAGGCCATTGACCTCGGGACGGGTGACAGCAGCAAGACCACCATGATCGGTGCAGGGCTCGACCCGAAATAGGAAGACGCGCTCGTCAGCTTCCTTCGGGCTAACCGAGACATCTTCGCGTGGAAGCCAGCGGACATGCCAGGGGTGCCCAGGAGGCTGATCGAGCACTCACTCAACGTCGACCCTAAAGCTACTCCCAAACGACAACACCTTCGCCGTTTCGCCGACGACCGACGGGATGCCATCAAGAAGGAACTCGCCAAACTACTCGCGGCGGGCTTCATCCGTGAAGTCTTCCATCCTGAGTGGCTCGCCAACCCCGTCCTCGTCCGCAAGAAGGACACGAACGAGTGGAGGATGTGTGTCGACTATACTGATCTCAACAAGCATTGCCCCAAGGACCCCTTCGGGTTGCCGCGGATCGACCAAGTCATCGATTCCACGGCAGGCTGTGACCTGCTCTGCTTCCTCGACTACTACTCTGGGTACCACCAGATCGCTATCAAGGAAGAAGACCAGGAGAAGACCGCGTTCATCACCCCATTCGGCGCTTACTGTTATACGACAATGTCGTTCGGGCGGAAGAACGCCGGCGCTACATACCAGCGAGCTATCCAGGCCTGCTTCAAGAAGCAGCTCAACAAGAATGTCGAAGCCTATGTGGATGACGTGGTCATCAAGACCAGAAACTCCAATACGCTCATCGCCGATCTTGAAGAGACTTTCGCATCTCTGCGAGAGTACCAATGGAAGCTCAACCGCAACAAGTGCGTCTTCGGCGTACCATCTGGGAAACTACTCGGCTTCATCATTAGCCATCACGGCATCGAAGCCAACCCCGAGAAGATCTCCACCATCACCAACATGAAAGCTCCAACATGCATCAAGGATGTCCAGAAGCTGACCGGGTGCATGGTGGCCTTGAACAGATTTATCTCGAAGCTTGGAGAACGGAGACTACCCTTCTTCAAACTACTCAAGCACCAAGAGAAGTTTGTATGGACCGCGGAGGCTGATCAAGCTCTGACGCAGCTCAAAGACTTTCTGTCAAAACCACCGGTCCTCACGGCTCTGATTCTGAGGTGTTTGGGTTCGGATTTCTTTGTGGGGATCATGGATAGATGCCTTGTGCATCTTTGTGCTTGATCTTGACCCCTCAAACTCCGGATTTGGCCTTGGATTTGAGGATTTCGGGTGGAACCCTAGCTTTTTGGTAGAGCTCGGTTCGTGATCGATTCCCAGCGTTTTAGTTGGTTTGAGGCCTCAAGTTTTTGGGCATAGTATCCCCTAGGGACGCTTCACATCTCCCCCAAATCTTGTCTCAATCCATTCAGCCGTTTGGGAGATCCATGGATGGATAGGTGGAGTTGACTTTGCGTTTTTGAGCTCGGGCTGTTCTGTTCGAAGGGGACAGACCGTCCGTGGGGGGCTCATGGACCGTCCGCGCGCCTCCAGTTTGTCACGTGTTCGTCCAGTTATTGCGAGCTTGCACGTCGATCTTTTGGGGTGCCAGGGTTTTGTTGCAGCAGGTTTGTCAGACTGTCCGTCCGTGGGTAACGGACTGTCCGCGAGAGCGACGGACCGTCCGAGCAGGGGTCACGGACTGTCCACAGCATCGGACCATCCGTGGTGCCGTGTCGGACCGTCCATATTTTCGGGGGTTGCTACTGGTGGTTCTGTTAGCTTTTACGAACCGTCCGTCCGGGTCCGTCGGACCGTCTGCCAAGTCCAGTCGGACCGTCCGCCGGCTCAAGTCGGACCGTCCGTCCTAGGCACTGCAGATTGCTTAAATCCTTTGCTTTCTTGAGTTGTGCTTCCGCTTTGGGTTGTGTTGGGACTTGTTCCTAGGGTTGGTAGGTTCGTTGTGACTACGTGGCCTTGGCAAGTTCGTGTGGGAACCTTCGGTTGTGATTTTGGGGCATAGTCGAGTTCGGCTCTTCGGAGAAGAATTTTTATTGGCTCCCATTGGTCTCCCCCCTCTGGTCGCCTAATCGGTCCTTCATCGTGGCCGTCCGAGCTCCACGGCGGTAGGGTACGATAGCCAGACGGAGCGGGATGACATGACAGAGTTATATGTTTGGCGCGAGGACGAGGGCAGGAGGGATCGATGGCGCGGAATCCGGCGCTATTGCGAGGCGGCTGAGCTCGCCAAAGCTCGCGAGCACGAGGGGGGAGAATGGCGAGCGCGATTGCGTGGCTAGAGAATGACAAGACTGTTGGAACGTCGGTTTTTTGGTTTTTTTTACCGATGGAAGATGATTTAAAGGATATGTTAGAGTTGCTCTTAAATGATTGATTCTCCATGTATTTTTACAGTGAGAATTTTGTAGTGTGGTACTCTTAAAGACTAATAAATTGCATACATGGATGTTATTATACATAGAAAATTGATGAAAATCATAAATAAATGATTTTAGGGGATGACGTGACATGTGATGTAGTGGGTTCTTAGATGAGGTGATTAACTTGAATATCATTAATGACCCTAGTGAGTGCAACTATATCTATATAGACTAGGTAATACCCCGCGCGTTGCTGCGGGAATTTCAACAAATTATAAAGATGAAATTTGAAAGTAAAAACTAAAGTGATTGCTTCGCAACATTCTACTGCAAACATTCTACTGCAAACAACACATTTGAAAGCAAAAACTAAAATCGATAGAAGAAATAAATTAATGATTTTATGATTTTAGTGGATAGTGATGTGGACACCTTGCATGTTGAGAGAAGACATAGTGGATGGTGACGTGGCGCGCTAAGGGTTCAGAGAACTCCTTAGTGGGGAGCTTTTATATAGTTTTGTATGATGATTATATAGATATGCGTTAAGTTGCTAACCTTATTACGTGAACAACAGGATATGTTTGCAGCAGGCACAGACGCAGCGTACTCTTAGTGGAGAGCTCTTATATAGTTTTGTATGATGATTATATAGATATGCGTTAAGTTGCTAACCTTATTACGTGAACAACAGGATATGTTTGCAGCAGGCACAGACGCAGCTTACTTGGTACTAGAATACACCATGGCTGAGCTGATGCAGCACCAAGATGTAATGGCCAAGCTACAAGCAGAGGTGAGAAGCAGAGCACCCGGCATCAGAGAAGACAACCTCACCGGTATGCCCTATCTGAAATCTGTCATCAAAGAGACTCTCCGCCTGCACCCGCCGTCGCCGATGCTCCTCCCACATCTCTCACTCGAGGACTGCAACATCGACGGCTACATGATTCCGGCTGGTACGAGCGTCTTCGTCAACATTTGGGCGATCGGCCGTGACCCAAGCTTGTGGGATGCCGCAGAGGAGTTCATGCCAGAGAGGTTCATCAGCAAGGATGGCGCGGAGGGTGGTGTGGACTTCAGAGGGCTTGACTTTCAGTTCCTGCCATTTGGGTCGGGCCGGAGGATGTGCCCTGGGATAAACTTTGCCTTGGCCTCCGTTGAGATCATGTTGGCGAATCTTGTGTACCATTTTGATTGGGAGATGCCTGAAGGAGTCGATGGCATTGATATGGCAGAGGTATTTGGATTGACGGTGCACCGAAAAGATAAGCTCATTCTTGTTCCAAGGCTACCTTGTGTTGCTGATCCACTCGAGGGCTAGAAGTCAACCGAAGCCTGGAGGAAAGAAAACTTCTTTTTTTTCCTTTTGATGGAAACATACATGTGTGTTGTTTGTACCCCGTTGCTACTACCTGAAAAGTGAAGTTTTATGTAAAATATGTGCAGACATTTTTTTTTTGTCTTAAGGGATGGTGAGACTCTCTAAGAACATGAGTGAATTAAGTGTTCTAAAAACTAAGGTTCCAAGCACATATATAAAACATATTTCCACTTCTATTTAGATGTGAACTAAGTTTTTCTATGTATTGTTACCTCTACGCTTTGGACTATCGATAAATAAATATTTCAAACGTTATCACAACTTAGTGAACAACTACCCAATGGGGGTAAATGTATTTTAAAGTCTCCAAAGTCCAAATTTATCTCAAGGTATCATTTGAGTTCATAAATTCTCAAAGTGCATATTTAGACCCCTAAACTTGTCCTCGGATTTCCTTCGAGTTCCTAAGCTCTCAAAATAATTTACAAATCTTGAATTCTGTCACATGTCATTGAGATAGTAAATGCTTCCACCTCACTCTACCTTTGCAAACCATATTATGCTAGTAATTACGCATGCATTGCTTAGTGCTGGATTAAGGGATTTTAAAATGCACTTCGAGAGATTAAAGACTCGGATGACACCGTATAAATCTTTCACTCACTGAAAAGTGAAAACCTGTGACTATCACCGTATGACAAGTTCGATGACTCAAAAATATATTTTGAGAGGTTACTGATGAATTTTTGAGACAAATTCATGACCTAAAAAATACATTTTGAGAATTTTTTTAATAAAGTCAGCAGGAAAACCCACACCTATTTTTTAAAAATGTTATTCCAATCTCGTTTAATTAGCTCCACAAAGAATCGAGCCTGGGTCTACTTGGTGCTACTCAAGTGCTCTAACCGCTAGCTAGAGGTCCTTTCACAGTTTGTATATTTTACTTAAAAAAAGTCTCTTGCACACATAAGACTGACTCCAGCGGAGTCTTCATCCGCTGCTGCATCTGCATTTTCCAGAACGAAAGGGCATTGTGCCGCCTCCAACCATCGACGCATCGCCTGCTGCATTTTGCGGTTGGAGCCATCTCGTGTCTCTTTCCTGGGATTCTCTCTCTTCTCTGCAGTCCAACCGCCCGCTTCAGCACTCACCCTCCGCTCCAGCACCCCCCTTGGCGCCCCGCCACCTCCTTCCCTGACCGACCTCCTCCACCCTCTCTCTCCCCCGCCTCTCTCCCCTCCTCGCGATGACAGCGCCAGCGGTGGCCTCCTCCTCCGCCCTCCCTCTCCCTTCCCTTCTCCCCTCTCTGGCGCACGAGCAGGGGCGTGCCGGCCATCCTCCCGCCGCGGGCAGATCGAGGACGGTGTGGACGCCCGAGTGAGCTCCCTTCCTCCCCTCTCCCTCGATGGCGGCGGTGGGGCTTCCTGGGATCTCCACCGACCGAGGGCGCCAGAACCCTAGCCCGCCGCGTCCGAGGTCGAGGCCCGCCATGGCCGCGTTCGAGATCGAGGCCCGCCATGACCCCGACGCAGATCCGGTAGCAGGGGTAGGGCGGAGCAGGGGCGCGGTGGGAGAAGAGCTCCACGACTCCCTCTTCCTCTCCTCGAGCGCAGAGGAGCTCCGACGACAGGCCTCTTCCTCCACGTGCTCCGACGGCGACGACGACTCCCGGCAGCGGCGGCGGCTCCCCGTGGTGATGGCAGCTACTTGCAGCGGCGGTGGCTCCCCACGGCGGCGGGCTCTCTCGAGCTCCGCCTCACTCATCCGCCTCCAGCCAACCTCCTTCCCCGGTCTCCTCAACTGCCCGCTCGATCTCCTCCACCGCCCGCTCGATCCCAACGCCCGCGGGAGCCAACTACCTGGGTCATTGCGCGGCGGGCTGTGTTCGCTAGAAATTTGGCAGATTTATACGGCTGGTTTGTTATGAGAAAAAGGTACTACATGATGATTTGTATGGTAGATTTGTTTTGAAAGGAAAATACCGCGCAAGAAGCAACAATAAAAGAAGCCGAATAGAGTCTGGGACTTCTGAAGGGTAATAACTCACAATCCTTGATATAGTATGGTTAACGGTGCTTAGTAGCTACTCCCTCCGTCTCGCAAAGATTGTCCACTTTGATTTCTTCTTAGTCAAACTATTTGGAGTTTAACCAAATTTATAATAAAGAGTATCAATATGTTTAACATTGTATAGGTATGTTATGAAAATATATTTAAAATAAATTTAATGAAACTTGTTAGACATCAAAAGTATTGATATATTTTTCTATATAAACTTGGTCAAATAAAATATGATTTGACTTGACAAAATCAGGAATTAAAATCGTTGCAAGGAACCAGGTACTTCCAAATACGGAGTATTTCATAAAACTATTGTCTGAAGAACGATGGGCCTGCTCGGCCCACCGGACCGAACGAACCATCTGGTGCAGAGCCCACGGGTTCGGCCAGCTTCTTCCGCCGTCCTCGTCTTCCTCGTGCGCTCCGCCCGGACGCATCGTCCGTCCCCGCTGAGCTTCCAAAGGCCCCCACCAAAATCCCCCTGCTGCCGTGCTCCGTCCCGGCTTCAAATACTCCGCCCCCATCCCCAAACCACGCTGCTCCCTCTGGCTTCCCGCCTCCTCGCTTGCTCCGCGTCCCGCCGCTCCCTCCTCATGGCCGCATCCGCCGCCGCCGCTGCAGCAGCAGTCTCCTCCCCGGCCGCCCCGCGCGCCGGGGCCGCCGCTGCGGCCACCGCCCGCCGGCGGTTCGTCACGTTCGGCGGGGGCGCCGCCCGCTCCTCGCCCGCGCTCCGGTTCGGCCGCGGGTTCTCCGGTGAGCGGCCGCCACTCCTCTTCTGCTCTGATCTCCGCCGGTGGTGTAGTGGGGTGGTGAAAAGGTTTTAGCGTCCTCGTGCTCGGTTAGAGTTCTGAGATCTGGCTCGTGCGGCTTACCACCACGGTTAGCTTAGTGACGCGTCTCGAAGATCCGTGTGGCCGAATGCTTGTTTGGCGGCTCGTGCTGCCTGGGATCCACGTCCGCTGATTGAAGCTTTTGCACAGTATGTGGATCAACAAGCTCATTTTGGGGATCCTTTTGGTTTCCTGCATCCATGACCCGAGTTAGAAATTAGCTACAGGAGCATTGTGGTAGAATTAATTGGGTTGCGGTATACTGTATACTGCATCCAACTTTTTCTTCCTTTTCTTTTAAGTTTCTAGTTTCCATTAGCAGTTTTTTCATTCTAAAAAGCTGAATATTTCAATGTGTTTTTTAGAATGTCCCTACCAGTTCGATTGTGAAAGGAAACTACCCAATACTGAAAACAGTTTTTAATTCATGGTCCTTCATGGATGAGGCAGTGGCAATATTTTTGGGCAATTAGAATTATAGCATGTTGGATGTGAAAGCAATGGCTTAATGAGCACAGAGCACAAATTGATATAACTCACTATTCTGCAATGTGAAATGGCATATTAATTTTATGTTGAGCCTGCAGATGCTACTTACCGACCATCATGGTAATGATGAACATAAGTAACATGGTAAACTAGATCCAGTCGCACCAAACCATAAAATGGTACTCTCTCTTAATCGAAATATATGTCGCAATTGACTTTTTTTAAAATTTTTTGACAATTCGTCTTATTCAAAAAATTACGCAAGTACCATCTATTTTGTTTGCTACATGCTTTATTACTGTAGGTATTTTAAGCTTGACTTATCCTTCTCCATATTTGCAATATTTTTTTGAATAAGACGAATGGTCAAAGTTAAAAATTTTTGAAAATTCGTCTTATTCAAAAAATTACGCAAGTACCATCTATTTTGTTTGCTACATGCTTTATTACTGTAGGTATTTTAAGCTTGACTTATCCTTCTCCATATTTGCAATAATTTTTTGAATAAGACGAATGGTCAAAGTTGTAAGAGAAAATCAACAACGACAAATATTTCGATACGAAGGGAGTACCTTTGAGACGAGTTGTATTATTGCCTTGGTAAAAAAAAATCAAAGCATTTTTCTGTACAATGCATTCATGTTTAACTTCTATAAACTTGTACCTTTGTTCAAGTAGCTGGAGGTGAAGGTTTCTCAACTCCTTTTTTTCCTCACGAGCCCATGAATTTGCTTATACATGGTTGACGCAATTCTTTCAGGAATACTGAATAATGTAGTATTCTTAAATTTATCTAAATCAACCTATTTGTATACAGTACTAAGCAAGCTTCTATCTGCAGGGATGCGAACCCATGTTGCAGCTGTTGAACAAGCAGTTGCAAAAGATGCTACGAAGCTGGAAGCACCAGTTGTTGTTATTACAGGTGCATCCAGAGGGATTGGAAAGGCCATTGCTTTAGCCCTTGGAAAAGCGGGATGCAAGGTTAGCTAGTTGGCTGTTTAAAAGAATCATTCTAGAATGGGAACATGTTTTATAAATGCATAGAGGATCAACATTGCTAGAAGTTGGCAGTTGGCATGTTCTCAAAAAAAAAAAAAAAAGAAGTTGGCAGTTGGCATTGCTAGAAGAATAGACATGTAGCTGTATCTGTATGATTGTACTCACCTGCTTGCAAATGTCTTCTTTCCCATGGAATGACAAGTTAGCACTAACCTTTGGGTCTTGAATGTGGCTTGACGTTTAGGTTCTTGTGAATTATGCCCGGTCGTCAAAAGAGGCTGAAGATGTCTCCAAAGCAGTGAGCATGTTAATTTACAAATTACTTTGTTGGCTATTATTTGTTTGTCCGTCAATTTATATTAGTAACTTTTAATAGTTACTGATTAATTATATATTGGGTTTCAGTACAAGTGGTCGGACTAACTCCTTGCCGAACATTAATATTGCTATCCCTCTTTTATATTCTCAACATTGCAAAGTTATTTATCTCAGTCTGGATACCACTATCATGTTTGGCCTTACAAAGGAATACATATAACTGTTAACATTTTCTTTATTTATCTATCTGGGGAAGTGACAGTGTCATTATTCTGAATTTCCGCTGCCATTTTTGAGACAATGCAACTGCAGAAAAATTAAACAATCACGGAATAATGTTTCATGGTTCCAGTCATCATAATGGCAAATATAGAGATTTGTAGATAGTAGCAACAGTTAAAGAACTCTAAAGAAATAGCATGGTGATTCTTTAATGTGGTTGGTTAAAATTCACCACTTCTGGACTAATAAGGAAATTTTATTATTTAACTATCTGTTGAAATTCGGTGATGTTCTCTGCCTACAAATATGCAGAGACTGATATTTTTGCAAGACTTTTTTATGTTTGTTTTATCTCCTTTCCACCATGAACACACATTCATTTAGATGCTTACAGTGCTACACTGCTACTGCTATTTTTTCAGATTGAAGCGTCTGGTGGTGAGGCTATCACCTTTGGAGGAGACGTCTCAAAAGAAGCTGATGTAGAATCTATGATGAAAGCAGTAAGTGTAGTCTGTGTACTTTGTATACAGAAGGAAAATATTCCTCTTCTTTTTTACATCAATCTTCATTTGGACATGGTTATAATTAGTGTCTAAATCAATTAGGCTTTGGACAAATGGGGGACAATAGATGTGCTGGTAAACAATGCAGGTATGTTCCATATTCCCATGGCAAATTAAACTTTATCTGCTACCTATTCAGTTTATTGGTTTTCTTAAATAAAACAAACATTTTTTATTAGGGATTACACGAGACACATTACTGATGAGGATGAAGAAATCTCAGTGGCAAGATGTAATTGATCTGAACCTTACAGGTGTCTTCCTATGCACACAGGTGAGCTTATAAGTTATAATCTTTCTTTATTTTGACATTACTTGAATTATCAGGTGCATCTTACAACAGCATATTCTTTGCAGGCTGCTACTAAAGTAATGATGAAGAAGAAAAAGGTAATATTTCTATGCACTTCATGTTACAATTAATTTACTTGCAGAAGCACAACAAAATGAGTGCATCCTAGGTTTCTTACTTTGTGCTTGTAAAATATTATATAACTGAAAGTGTTGTGAAGCAAAAGAACTAATATTAATCCATAACCCACATTGATCATGCATCATTATTATTGTGTTGTGCCTCAGTTGGTAGGCAAATACACATATGGAAGGTCATGGACTGGTAGTTTGTTACCACTATTATTTGTATCTGTGTATATACTCTTTTAGTCTCTGACCTTCAAGATGTTGCTATCAAAAGTTACCCTGATTGCTATTTTGTCTTGGTAAGTAATGTGTTCTTTATTCCAAAATGCAGGGAAGAGTTATCAACATAGCGTCAGTCGTTGGTCTTACCGGCAATGTTGGCCAAGCTAATTATAGTGCAGCCAAAGCTGGGGTGATTGGCTTCACAAAAACAGTTGCCAGGGAATATGCGAGCAGAAATATCAACGTATGATCGTTATATTTCATTATTAACTCGCCCTGTAACATTAGGCTAGTCTGTATTCTGAAAGTGTTGTGAATATTCATGCAGGTGAATGCTATTGCACCAGGCTTCATTGCATCTGATATGACTGCCGAACTTGGGGAAGAGCTTGAGAAGAAAATTTTGTCAAACATTCCATTAGGTAAGTTGTATGCACCTTAAGTTGTTGCTGTGAACTGTTCCTTTGTATAGCATCTTAAGCTGCACTATTGGACATGTAGCATTATTAACTTGCTTTGTCTTATGGTTCTTTAGTGATGCTCCAAGCGAAAGTTACTTGCTAGTATTCATTAGTGATGCACTATTTAATGTTTGTAAGAGAGAGATCATTCTGGTAATCATTACTATAGATAGCAGCGTGTTAAAACTGCCTTTGATATTTAGATAGACTGCGCAGGAGCAGAGTAATAATTTGTAGAAACTAGAATGGAAAACAGTAAATTAAAAGTAATTTTTAATCCATCTTTTATGAATCCGAACATATTCTTTTACAGTTACTCAATGATCCATAGTGGCACAGGTTATATAACCATAACCCATTAGTTTTGGTAGAATATGAAAGGAAATATTGAAATATTTCATATTGCTTGGTTCTTGTTTTTCCTCTGCATTCAAATGGCAGCTGTCACCACTAACTCTACATGTTGTCATACAACTTCCAGGGAGATACGGCCAACCAGAGGAAGTTGCAGGGTTAGTCGAGTTTTTGGCCCTTAATCCTGCGGCTAGCTACATCACCGGACAGGTGCATGACACTACGACTACATTTGCCTTTCAGAGTTCAATTTCGTAACATTTTGAGTAACTCTTGTTACCTGCAGGTGCTTACCATTGATGGAGGGATGGTAATCTAAGGTTTGAGTGAGCTTGGTAGAGTTCGACTTCTCTTTAGCCTGTTAATGGTGTTGTACGCTCCTGCACGAGGCGATTTTTGGACTACGAATTTTAGGGTTGTCTCTTGTTTTGTAATACTCACCAGGAATAAATCGGGCGTGGTGAAGTTGAAATATATGTTTTGATGTCGCGATATGTGCCAAATTATCAATGTGTGATTTGAATTTGATGCTCGCTGATAGATTCCCTTTGTTTATGCATGATCCAATCGTCATTAGGCTTTAATCAACTGTCGTTCTCTTAACTGACCCTGGCTATTGGCCATCACACGGCCATGGCTCCCCTAGGGCGCGGCAGTGCTGTGATCTGTGCCGCAGCAGCCAAGGACTGCATGGGCCGTGGAGTAGGGGAACCGGCACCCTGTGAATGTGAAGTACTTGACGGGAGAGTTGGTGCACAGAAGGCATTGTTATGCCACCAAGCTCGCCGGAGTTGTACCCAAGAACAGAGTATCCCTGCCAGTGCCGGATTTCAACTGAGCAAGGCTAGTTGCAAGAATAAACAGATCGAAACCTGATTGTTGCATCTCTTACAGACTTACAGATCGATACCTGATTCGGAGCCCGTTTCCGGCTCTGGAGGCTGGAGCAACATGATACAGTACGTCGCAGATATGCCGCGTCCGATTTCGCTTGCACCAGTCAACCGGCCTGTACAAGAAGGCCAACTGCCATCTGTTCTGGCTACCAGATCGATCCAGTAGCCATGGCAAGAATCAAGCGGCCGCGTCGGTGCGCGCGCCCTGGCTCGGATGGCGGCGGCGTTGACCGCATGAGCGCCCTGCCAGACAACCTGCTCCGCCTGATCCTGCGCCGCCTCGACACCCGCACGGCGCTCTCCACCGCCGTGCTCGCCAGGCGGTGGGCGCGCCTCCCGCGCGAGGTCCCGGCGCTCGACCTCAGGGTCAGCGACGTGCTCCCGCGCCGCTACCACCGCGGACTCGCCCTGCGCCGCGCCACCACCCCGGTCCGCGACTGCATCGCCGGCTTCGCCGCCCAGGAGCCCGACGCTCTCCTCGCACGCTGCGAGCGCCGCGCCATGCGCGCGTTCGGCGACGGTGTCGCGGGCCTCCTGGACGCTGATGATCGCCGGTGCGCCAAGAGCCTCCGCCTCGAGTTCTTCCCCACGGAGGAGTCCCGCCTGCGTCGACCGCCTCATCCCCACGGCGATCGCCGACTGGGGCGTCGAGGACCTCGAGGTCGTCGCGAGGCCGCCGCACCTCGACGCCCGCAACGACGACGACGATGACGGGCCAGCCTACGCCTTCCCGCACCACCGCCTCGACGACGAGCTCCACCGCTCGCGCCTGCGCAGGCTGACGCTGGCGAACTGCACGGTGCCGCCACTGTACCGGTACGGCGCGCTCGCCGAGCTCGTCCTGCGCGACATGCCGGCGTCCACGCCGGCGGCTGTGAGAAATGGCATAACGTGGTGCTTCTCAGCTACCACGGTTCCGTGTTATATAGGCAGAAAAAGCCCCTGCCGTGGCGCATACAACGGGATCCCATCTATACCTTGCGCACAAGGTAAATACACTGGATACAACAACCTATACGGCTAACCCTATCCAATGTGCGTAAGGTTAGTTAGGATTACAACTTGTGTACAAAGACTACAACTTGTTCATGAAGAATATCTACTTTAACACCCCCCGACAATCACAATGCCGGAGATAAGTTGAGATTGCTCCTGAACACTTCGAGTTGCTGAGAAGACAACGCCTTGGTGAAACCATCTGCCACCTGATCTCTTGTGCTAATAAACCGTATATCCAAGAGTTTTTGAGCAACTCTTTCACGAACAAAATGAAAGTCAATTTCTATATATTTTGTCCTGGCATGAAACACTGGATTGGCAGCCAAATACTTGGCTCCCAGATTATCACACCACAATCAAGCTGCTGGAGGATGTTGAACTTTCAGTTCTCCCAACACTTTTTGTACCCACATCACCTCAGCTATTGCATTAGCTAATGCTTTGAACTCCGCTTCGGTGCTAGACCGGGAAACAGTAGGCTGTTTTCTTGCACACCAGGATACAAGGTTGGGACCCAGGAACACACCAAAACCTCCGGTTGATCTTCGATCATCGGGACAACCTGCCCAATCAGCATCAGCAAATGCACTCACCATCATAGAATTAGATCTCCTGATTTGGAGGCCCAGATCTAGAGTCCCTTTAACATATCTAAGGATCCTTTTTACTAACGCCATATGCACAGTTGAGGGAGAATGTAAGAACTGGCACACCTTATTAACTGAGAAAGAGATATCAGGGCGAGTTAAAGTCAAATATTGCAACCCTCCAACGATGCTCCTGTATCTTGTAGCTTCTGCTGCCCCAAGTTTCTCTCCATCATGAATAGATAGTTTATCTGACACTGATAACGGTGTGTTGACAGGTTTACACCCTTCCATACCAGAACGCTGTATCAATTCGGTCGCATATCTTTTCTGACAAAGTTCAAGTTTCCCACTGCTCCTCTTTACTTCAATGCCAAGGAAGTAATGTAGGTCTCCCAAGTCTTTTAGAGCAAAGTCTTTCTCAAGATCACAAAGCAAAGCTGAAGTAGCTTGCGGAGACGAGCTGGCGACAATGATGTCGTCCACATAGACCAAGACAAAAATACTAACACTGCCTTTGTGAAAGATGAACAGCGAAGTATCACTTTTTGAGGGAATAAAACCAAGCTGTTGTAACCTGCCACTTAGCCCCGAATACCAGGCCTAGGTTCTTGTTTTAGACCATATAAGGCTTTATCAAGTTTACACACATAGTGTGATTGCTGAGAGTCTTCATAACCCGTGGGCTGCCTCATATAAACTTCCTCATCTAGCATCCCATGAAGAAAGGCATTTTGCACATCAAGCTGTCGCAATGACCACCCCTTTGTCACAGCTACAGAGAGTACCAACCGAATAGTAGCTGCTTTGACAACCGGGCTAAAAGTCTCTTCATAGTCAATGCCATATTGCTGCTTATATCCTTTGGCAACAAGACGAGCCTTGTACCTATCAATGGTCCCATCAGCTCGCTTCTTCAGTTTGAATACCCACATACAATCAATAATATTCATATTGTAGTTTGGTGGAACCAAATGCCATGTCTTGTTTTTCAACAATGCAGAATACTCCTTGTCCATGGCTTTCTTCCAATGGGGATTATTCAGTGCCTCCTGTAGATTGGTGGGTTCTCTGACAACGGCCATATTACCATACGAGACACATCCATGAGTAAAAACTTTGGGTTTGCGAATACCGTGTTGTAATCTGGTAGCAGGGCGTTGGGGCGGTGCAGGCGTCGCCACAGGAGCCCCAGGTGCAGGGGATCCGCTCGGAGGAGTAGCATCCGGCGTAGGAGATCCGAGCGGAGCAGCCGCACTAGGCGGTGATGGCGGTGCAGGAGGCGTGTGCGCAGAGGATCCAGGCGACGGCGAGGTGTGTCCCCCGTCGGCTGCGTGCGGGGGGACAGGAGCAGGAGAATCTCCACGTGGCGAGGACGCAGGAGCTCCCCCAGCGCTAGAAGATGGCGCACCGCCCGTTGCTGATTCGCTCGCGATCCGAGGCGAAGTTCGATCGCAGGTTGCAGGGGGATCAGCTTCGGGAGTTGAGCCAGGCACCGCTGCTAAATAAAAGGGCCCTGGCAACACAAAACCTTCATCGTTTTAACTCGAATTTTCTCCTGAACTTGGAGAGCTGCTGCCTGCATCACCAGAGTTACTAGCACCACGAGAGTTAGTATCAGATGAAGGAGAATTAGCCAGAGATTGGTCATTTAATTGTTCATCCCCATTCGGTAAAGAATCTGATCCTCGTAATTCAGGAGGAAGCAAAAGAATTTCAGCTCAGAGTCGTGCACCAGCATTAGGATGAAGTGAAGCAAAGGGAAAAACGCTTTCATCAAACACAACATCCCTTGAGATGTAGACGCGGCCAGTAGGAACATCAAGGCACTTAAACCCTTTGTGTAAGTTGCTATACCCAAAAAAAACACACTGCTTGGACCGAAACTGAAGCTTGTGTGTGTTATATGGCCGCAAGTTTGGCCAGCAAGCGCACCCAAAGGTGCGAAGAGATGTATAGTTGGGAGGTTCGTGAAACAATTTTTCCAAGGGTGAAATTCCATCAGTGACAGGACTAGGCAACCTATTGATAAGGTATGTGGCAGTGAGGAAAACTTCATCCCAAAATTTTAGTGGCATTGATGCATGTGCTAGGAGGGATAGCCCGACCTCTACTATATGCTGATATTTACGCTCAGCTGACCCGTTTAGTTGGTGAGCATAAGGACACGAAACATGGTGAGAGATCCCAATGCGTTGGAAGAAGGAGTTGAGTGTTTGATACTCACCTCCCCAATCAGTTTGGATGGCTATAATCTTTCGATCAAATAGTCATTCGACAAGATTTTTAAAATCATGAAATCGCTCAAACACTTCAGATTTACGCTTGAGAAGATAAATCCAGGAGAACTTGTTATAATCATCAATGAAGCTTACATAGTAGCTGGATCTGCCAACCGAGGTTGGAGCAGGACCCCATACATCTGAAAAGACAAGTTCTAAAGGATTGGACGAACGACTAAACGACTTGGAATACGGGAGCTGATGGCTCTTCCCTTTTTGACATGCATCACAAACGGTGTCCTTATTGAAATCATTAATGAAGGAAAGATTATTCTTGCTAAGGACACAACGGGTCGATGAAACTTTCTCGAGGGCGAAGACACTCTTATTCTTGGAAGAAAAAGAATTCAGCGGGTAGAGTCCCCGCTCACATCTGCCTTGAAGCAGAGTTTTCTTTGTTGCCAGATCCTTAACAAAAAAGAGATGAGGATGAAATTCCAGAAACACATTGTTATCGGAAGTAAGTTGATGAATGGAAACAAGATTTTTGCTAGCCTCAGGAACATAAAGCACATTTTTCAGATGCAACTTTTTGTTTGGGGTTTGAAAAAGAAAATGACCAATCTGGCTAATTTCCATACCTGATCCACTGGCGGTGTGGACTTGATATCCACTAGTGTACCTCTCCCTGGTGGTCGGCTTCTCAAGCTCGCCAGTGATGTGATCGGATGCGCCGGAGTCGGCGTACCAGTTGGTGTCGATGTCATAGGAGGTAGTCGCGGAGCCTGCACTCTTCTCTTTGCTGGTGAAGGAGTGATCGAAGCGTTTGTAGTAGTGAGTAACTGTGTGGCCAAGCTTGCCACACAATTGGCACTCAACTGAGGATCTGCCCGGGGCAGACCCGTTGTCACCAGGCCGGAAGCTGTTGTCGTTGCCGCATCCACCGCGGCCACCGCGACCATCGCAGCCGCCGTGACCACGCGAAGAGTTGTTGCCGCCGCAACCACGTGCAGCACTATTGGCCGAGGACTGGTTCGGCCCAAGGAGCAACTCCTTGCGCTGCTCAAAGCTTGTCAACTGGGAGAACAGATCCCCATCGATATGGGCTCGACATGCACAGCCACCGCCGAGACCACTGGATTGAACTCAGCATCCAACCCAGTGAGGATGTAAGAGATGAGATCTTCATCATCTAGGCGCTTGCCGGCCGAAGCCATCTCATCGGCCAACCCGCGCATCTTGGCGATGTACTCAGAGATCGTCGGGGACCCCTTCTGTGTGGTCGCCAGCACCATGCGGGTGTTGATGATCCGCGCGCGATACTGAGAGGCAAACATCCCCTCAATCGCCTGCCAAACTCTAATGGCAGTGGGAATAGATGCAATCTGGGTCAGGACGTCGCGAGACGACGACAACAGCAGGTAGCTGAGAACCTGCTGCTCCTTCACGGCCCATTCAACATGAGCCGGATTAGGGACCTCCTCTTCCTTGTCACCGACCTTGACCTTCATGGTCTTGGACAGCTCCTTGATGGAGCCATCGAGGTAGCCAGCCATCTGAGCACCGCGAAGCACAGCAAGGACCTGTGCACGCCAGAGGGAGTAGTTGTTGCAGGTAAGCTTCTCGGTGAGTTTCTGGGAAGGGTTGGCATGGCCGTCAAGGGGTTGGTGCTGGAGGAGGCCATTGCAGATGATGCGAAGAAGGTTAACTCGTAGGAGATGGGCTCTGATTACCGTGTGAGAAATGGCATAACGTGGTGCTTCTCAGCTACCATGGTTCCATGTTATATAGGCAGGAAAAGCCCCTGCCGTGACGCATACAATGGGATCCCATCTATACCTTGCGCACAAAGTAAATACATTGGATACAACAACCTATACGGCTAACCCTATCCAATGTGCGCAAGGTTAGTTAGGATTACAACTTGTGTACAAAGACTACAACTTGTACATGAAGAATATCTACTTTAACAGCGCCCACCGACTAGAGGCTCTTCACCGCGCTCTCACCGCTGGAGACGATGCGCCTCGTGTCGTGCGGCTGCGCGGGGAACGCGAAGCGGCTGGTGGTCAGCGCGCCGGGCTCGTGGCTGAGGGAGCTCATCGTCGACGACTGCCCGTTCCTAGCAGTCGAGCTCCTCACGCTCCCGATGCTGGAGCGGCTGGCGTGCCTGACCAACTCCGTGGAGCTTCGGTTCGGCGTCGGCGTCCCGCGACTAGAGCACGTGAACCTCTCCTTCTCGAGGCCAGGGGCGGAGCCAGGATTTGAGTATAGGGGGGCAATAGACAAAACAAAGTAGGACAACAGACAAAGAAAAGTAGGACTGATAGCAAAGTCATATGCTTTTAATCATGGGTGGATCCATATTCACTGTAAAAGGTGCGGTCACTTCCACAAAAAATCCAAAAACGGTGATTATGTGCAATTTTTCATCATATATGCATGGTCACGTTCGGCTTCCAGTGAGTCCGAGCAAGCGGAGAGGCGGAGAGCAGAGACACGATCGTGTGGAGGCAGACAGCTGGAAGGGACGCAGAGCTATGTAGGGTGGAGCGCAACTGCGCAAGCCATAAATCGAAGAAGATGAACAAACCGACGACGGTGCGAGATGAATAGACGATTGGCATTCTGTACTTCCTTTTGTGAGCAGCAGAACAGGCACACGTATAGGGCTCAAAGCTAAATGTGCTGCATACACATACACGTAACTAGCCAATTAGGCCTCAAACATGATTGTTTGGGCTAGATTCGGAGGAGCTAAGTAGCTATTCGATACATACATCAAGTATATAATAGTAGAACTAGCAGAGCATTGGGGGTGCCTGGCCCCCCCTCAGCACCCCCTCCCTCCGCCTCTGCTCGAGGCAGAGCGCGTGGAACCACAACAAGCTCGGCTGCTTCCTCGACGACGCGCCCGCCGGCGTCGCCAGCCTCACCGTCCAGTTCACTAGGCCGGAGCGGTGGATCTTTCCGCTGCCGCTCGCCACGAAGCTGATGGGCCTGAGGAAGCTCCTCGTCGCCGACGTGCCGTCATCGTGGGACGTTACGTGGACGCGTGCCCTCCTGATGGCCGCGTCGGCGCTGGAGGTCATGCACGTCCACGTGGTGGCTCCATCGGAGCCGGACGAGAAGCCAGGGCGTGAGATCAAGTGGCCGGCGTTCAAGTTCCGGCACCGCCAACTGCGAGAGGTGGCCGTGGCCGGGTTCGGGAGGGAGGAGGTGGCGGATCTTCTTCGTGAGGTACATGGCAAGGGTGTGCAAGGCATTGCAGCGTGTCCTGCTCCTCAAGGACTGGTGCGTGAGGGAGGTGGGGCTCTGGGACTGGGAGCTCATGCAGCGGCAGGAGTGCCCATGGAGCGAGGATGAGAAGATGGTGGTGAGGGCAGGTCAGAATCTAAGCCTGTCGTTGGGTATCCTTACCCGTTCCCCAAGTTCACACCCGCGATTTGGGTAGGGTATGAGTAATTAGCTGGCTACCCGTTAGATTCTGGGTAGGGTATGGGTATCTCCACTCCTACCCGTAATCGCATCTTCTTCCTCGCGCTCGCGGCCGCCACGCTCGTGCTCGCCGCCGTCACTGCAGTCTCGCCTGCCCTCACGCCCGCCGCTGCCGCCACTGCCGCCGCGGTCTCGCACGTGCTCGCGCTGGCCGCCGCATCCGTGGTCTCGCACGTACAGGCTGGCGCTCGCCGTTGCCGTGGGCTCGCAGGCGCTGAAGCTCGCGCGCTGCATGGTCGACCGACGTAGTTGTAGGCGCTCGTGCTCGGCGCCGCAGGGTTAGGCGCTCGTGTTCGCTGCGTGCTTTGTTGCTGTCGTCAAGGAAGAATTACAGGGAATGGATTGGGTATGGATAATTACGGGGAGGGTAAGAATGGATAACTCATGAATGGATTTGGATATGGACATAGGCAGGGTTCTAATTACTGATCCATACCGCTCGGAATTCCGCGAAAACCGACAATACCGGTCCGGAACGGTAGTGATTTCTACCGGTTAATCGCTCCCTAACCGTACCTAAAACAGCCCCGCACCGGTTAACCGGTTGGTTTCACCGGTTTTCCGAACCGGTTTTTGCCGGTCGAGAAAACCGGTCGGAGCCGGTTTTGTGAACCCTGGACATAGGTGGGTTTGTTCATACCCTACCCAACGGCAGGCTTAGGTCAGATATAGCAAGTACTGGTGCAGGCCTCAGCTTGAAGTCATCGTGGGATGAATGCAATTGCAATGTACTCCCTCCGGTCTATAATATGTGACGTTTCGGACAAGATATTTGCACTAGATACAAGCAGGGTTCTAATTACCGATCCATACCGCTCGGAATTCCGCGAAAACAGACAATACCGGTCCGGAACGGTAGCGATTTCGACCGGTTAATCGCTCCCTAACCGTACCTAAAACAGCCCCGCACTGGTTAACCGGTCGGTTTCACCGGTTTTCCGGACCGGTTTTTACCCTGGATACAAGTCATTTGGCTGGTCTGAAATGTCATTTATTTCTGAACGAAGGTAGTACAAGTGCTATCGTCACTGATAAGAGCGTGGGCTAATTGCTTGCCACTCACCTCATAAGAGCGTTTTAGTTGTTAATTTGTTATACTAGTAAAGTGCACGTGCGACACGCACGTGTTTTTAAAATACTGTAACAAGAATTTTATGTTTATACCAGAACAGGTTTTCCTATTAACAATTTCTTGTTTTGCTTCATGGTCGAACAATTTCATTACTTCAATTAAATGATATACATGATCTATAAGCTCAAGAAAAGAGGTGACGTATATATATAATAGACTAGGATCGTGCCCGTGCGTTGTTACGGGCAAAAACAAATTACCTCTACAAGTGTTATTTCATCATTTGAATATTTGACATGTCACAATCAGGCAAGAAGGACCTTTGAGAAATAAGAATGCATAATTAGAGACAATAGCTTTGGAAATCAGAGTTTGGTAATCATTTGAAGCATTTAACCAAATATATGGACAACATATATTACCTTAGATATGTGTTGGCTTCACCATTGTGTGCAGCATCTTATATAGAAATTGCAAATTAACATTGTGACAAAACTGAACAGACCATGAGTATATCAGTCTGACAGTCTGAGTACAACAAACATTACTAACTTATGATCATGGAGGGAAAAAATTCAATAAAGATGGATTACATTGACAATAAAATTAAGAAAAAGCTTCTGATTCCGGTTGCTAGCTTCTATTCGTTTACTTGGCCTTCTTTTTTGCTTTCTTCTTATTTTGACCAGATTCTGATTCCCGAGTGAAGATCGCCAGGAATTCAGTGCTGCATTAGCAATTGCTTTAGTGCAATTCCAAGTAGAAGTTCTAGAATTGCTACTTCTTCTGAACTTTCCTGGCAAACACATCACAAAATATCAGTTCCAACAACAAAGAAAATTGTGTCTGAATATCATGGCATGTAGGAGTTGTGTGGGTAAGCATATTGCTCACCAGTCACCAATATAATCATAGTTGCATTGAGAACATTTTTTTCTGGAGACAATATGGTGTGTAGGCATATTGCAATTCAACTAACTGAAAACATCGAGTACTTGTCCAATGTACTGAACTTGCAGTTTGTACTGAACTTGTAGTTCATTTGTGTGTGTAAGCAGTGAACTGAAAGTATGAACCATATATACAATGTACTAAATTTTTAAACCATTTGTGCAAATTAGTGATGCATCGAAGTGACACAATTAAAGTAACTGAAATACAACAGAACTCCTAGAATCCATAACAATATTATAGTGTTTTTGTAGTAGAAATTTTATAAACAAAAATTCTGGCAGTTAATATGCCATATCATCCTAGCTTTCTTTTGGCTGATGATTGCTATTTATAAAAGCAAGTATCTTTCATTAACAGAAGATCATAAGAACTATCTAGGTTTAACTGTGATTAAAAGACACAAAAAGATGCAGCGTTATCTCGCACAAGTGATTATCTGCCATTAAAAGAAAAGTAGAAGACAAAAATGAACTATCTAGGTTTAATGTAAAATGCACACATCCACAATTGATTCAATTTTCACATGAAAGAACTTTGGAAACATGATCAGATTGTGAATATATTGTATGCTTTTCAAATTTTGAGTACCATATGTGCAATTTTTTTTATCAAACACTGACATTGAGAGAACTATCCAAAAGAAAGCTACACATGTAATGACTCACAACATGAACAATGAAAGTTAGAAATGTAGTCCCAGGCTGGAAAATTAGTGATAGGTAGAACACAATGCAAAGTCGTGATTGGCAGACTGTAAGGAAAATTGCTCTTTGGTAAAGATAAGCTGAAGATGTATAAAAACTCACCATTGAGATTTTCCTGGAGCTAACATGGGTTACAACACAGACTCATGACATGTTAGCGCTGCCATTGGTGCTACCAAGACTACTTCAACCAGTTCACACTTGCAAGCTCACGAGTCATCTATACTCTCCTCAGTGTTACACGTTGAGATGGATGTGGGAGAAATTAAAGCACATGCAGAAAAAATTTCTCAATACAATTATGGTTACATATATAAAATTTCAAGTTATATTTCTGCATTATAAGAGGAAAGCCTAATTTGTGATAATATGTTTACCTGATTCTTATACAATCCAAACCTGGCTCCAAGAAAATTGTTCCTTATGCCCACATTAGTACAAATTCGAATAAAATTCTCTACAATGTGTATCCACTAAGCATTTTAAGTTTTTGACAAATGTATGATGGTATGCTATTGTGTAATTGTGTTAGTAGATCGAACAAACCTGCATGCAGCAGTCAAATTGGAGCTTCGAGATTATATTGAGAAGCCTGACAAGAACGACCCCAAGCAATGTCCCTGGTGAGAAGAGCAAAGCATCACAACAATTTTAATATTATGGATAAAAGAAAAGTGGGAAGCTTCCCAATTATTTCTCTATTTCAAACCAAACCAGAAGGAATTGTGGTGCATTCCTCTCAGCCTCCAAAAAAGATTTCATGAAGCAAAAAAAATCAAATTCAGCCCTAACTACCTAGTCCTATAATAATGGTTGTTGTGTACAATTGTATGCAACAAATGAAAGTAAAGTAAGAGTATAATTGTTTTAAAATTCATACGGAAAACTGACATAATGCATACTTTAGAGAAATTGGAGGTTTACCTTATAGTGCATACTTCAATTTCATGTGTTGGATGATGCAAAGCAAGATTATCAATGTGCGCAGAAAATATATAGATCATTCCATGCAGCAAACTGAAAACTGCAAAGAGCAAACCAAATTGTAGCTGACCAAAAAAAATTGTATTAAAATTGGAGATAAATAGCACATCAGAAAAAACATATGAACTGTGAAATAATCTACAACATACCCATGAAGTTGTCTAATGGACATGGTTATCATGTTTGGTTCCTGGAGCCCAAGTGAACTTGCAATTCCTACTTCAAAGGGTAGTATCAGCAATTGCAGTACCACCTTCTACCTTGGCAGTGAATCACCAATCACATGCTACTGGTGTTCTTTGAATGGATAGATGAATAATACGTAGTATGTCTGAAAGACAAAAAAAAATTATATATTTGCATTAAATAGGGGTAGGTTACAAAATTAAGGGTACCTAATGAAATACAGATATTTGAAAACCCACTTTGATGGAGAAATTTAGTGTGCAAACATTAAAACAAGACAATCAAAACACCTGGGCAGAGAAACATTTGTTCTGCTACTCTAGTTCATTATGCAACAACAGGTGGACAGAGAAACAAAATACTCACCAATCAACAATCATAGTCTTCTCCTAAATCAGATTATTTTCTCTTGTTGCATGCCATCTAAAATTGTGCAGAAGAATTTGCATACATAAGGTCACTATGCCAGAGTTGAACAATCCTACGAATCCAGTGTTAATGTTCAACACTCGCAGCATTATGTATTCAGATTAGAAAACAACAAACAGAAGCATGAAAAGACTAAAAGGACGCACCTCCTGGGCGTGTGCCTCCGCAACGCTGCTGCGAAGCACATTGACAGTGGCGACCCTGCCGCGGCTGCCGGCTGTCGCCGCCTCATCGAGCTCCTTGCCACGCGTGAATAGAGGAGGAGCGCGTACGGAGCAGAGGACTTGGGATCCCGGTGGAGGCGCCGGTGTGGAACTGCAGAGGGATCGAGAGCGCAACGAGCAGCAACGCAAGAGGAGGGGCCATCGGTGTCCCGGAGCTCCTCCGCCGTGGATACCTCGCCGCCACCAAACCCAACCCCCGGTGATGAAGTTAGGGTTCCTGACGCCCCAACGCGAAGACAAACAATCCAGGCGACGACGACATTGAGGGCCAGGGGGCGAGGTTGCCGTCGTGGTCAGTTGCGGCGGCGGCTGCTGTTCTCGACCGAGATGGGGATGGGGGAGGCGGCGGCGACGGAATCGAATGTGGGTTAGGGTTTGGGTGGAGAACGGGCGGCAGGGGCGAGGAGAGGAGAACAGGCGACGACGACAATGGGAGAGCGAGTAGAAGAGGACGAGCGGGGGCGGTGGCGGCGCAGGGTGACCGAGGACTCGAGGAGAGGAGGACGGGCGGCCGGCGGCGCAGAAGGGCGAGGAGAGGAGGGTGGGGGCGCGGGGTAGGCGTCGCAGCGGTCGGAGGCGGAAGCGAAGAGCGCGGGCGGAGGGAGGAGGAGAGGCGGGGGTGGAGGGAGGAGGAGATGGAGGCGGCGGGGGAAGGAGAGGCGCGGGCTCTGGGAGGAAGGAGGAGGCGGCGAGATGGGAGGCGACGGCGTCGGGGATGGGGCGTGCGGCGCGTAGGGATGAGAGGGTGTGGGCACGGAGGGATGAGAGGGCGTTGCGGGTGGGGGGCGCAGGCGAGGACGGGCAGACTCACGGAGAGGCAGATTCAGATGAGAGGGCGTTGCGGGTGGGGGGCGCAGGCGAGGACGGGCAGACTCACGGAGAGCCAGATTCACGCGAGCGGAAAAAAAGACGATCAAATTTTTTTTTGTCTTCACTTCATTCTTTTTAGAAATATAAGTATATATAGAGATTGAAAACACAAGATACATACAGATACACAACACTTCGGTCATGTGTCAACTATTGAGCCATTGCAGTAGTTTTGAGATTTAGCTAATATTTAACCTAACCACTATCTATTAAGAAGTTAAAATAAAATAATACGTGTATGGCACTAACCTTGTGCTCATGTGGGTTGCAATTAGTAACAGGTAGAATACATCTTAGTCCACATTGTAATGAAATATATGACCAATTTAAAGAAAGGAAAGATCATACTCCCTCCGGTTCCATATTAGAAGTCGTTTAGGACAGCGACACGGTCACCAAAGCACAACTTTGACTTCTCTTTTCTATAAAAATATTTATTGGAAAGTTATATATATGTATATTCTTATGAAAGTAATTTTCAAGACAAATCTATTTATATGAATTTCACATTTTCAAGCTCAACGACTTAAAAGTTATTCATGATTTATATTCCCAATGTTTGACTCAAACCTTGTCCAAAACGACTTCTAATAGGGAATCGAAGGGAGTACATTGAAAGTCACCCATACCAACAATCCTGAGAGCTCTATGCAGTGGGCCGAGAGGAAACAACTCCACTAATGATACCATCATTAATGAAGACGAATTTATTTAAGTAGAGGTTCTTTTTTATCCATTCAGATGTAACGTTGCTGCTGACCAAGGAGTTCAATTTTGGTGATACTATTCATATTTGGGACACACTATTAGCGATCTTCACGGTCCTCAAGTAGCAACACAAACTCTAGTTTATTCTCCGAATCTTTAATTCTATTTCTTTATCTGAACTTCATCCGCCAAACACTGAAAACATTCCCAAGAAGAGGCTCTTGACCGACAATTTCATGTCTCCAACCTCAAACTCATGCAGAACTACCCCTGAATGAACATCAGCCACAGAGCCACCTCCTCCTATACGTCACCGAACAAGCTGCACATAACCGCACCAAATTCTTTACGGCCAAAGCACTGCTGTGTTTGTTCAACCAAAACTCCCACTGAGCCACATAACTGCAGCAGAATCGAACCGTTGTTTTATGTACCATTACTTGTTCATTAATCCGCCTCATTGAGTTTTACAACCCGTATGTATATGATCACCTGATGATGATTTGTACTCCTAGTAATCAAGGTTGTCGCCCTGTTCCTCAGGTTCAGACTTCACTTGACAGGGGACCAGGCAGGCCGATCCAGTCCTTTCCCAGTGCTCGTCACAACCGCCCACCAGGCCTGGTTGTAGAACGCCGGGCTGCCGGCGATGCTGAAGAGGCCCTTGAGCATCTGGAGGTAGGCGTCGTGGTCCTTGAGCCGACGGCTGCTGATGATGGTGCACACGGTAGAGTCGGCGACATAGGTCGAGATCGTCTCCGTCAGGTTGACCGACCGGCCGGCCGCGGCAGCGGCGGCGGTGGCACGGAGGGGGCGTCGGAGCTCGTCCTCGCGGACGGTGCGGAACGCCTGGACGCTGCGGGCGCTGAGGAGCTCCTGGGTGCATACACGTCGTAGCTGGCGCCAGGTGCCGCCGTAGAGCACGAAGAGGATGCCGTCGCCACCCTCGAACCAGAGCCGCGACATGGGGCCCATGGGTCGGGACGCGAACGCCATGTCGTGGGTCCGCATGACCTCACGCGCCGCGGCGGGGGGCCACCACGACGGGCATGGGGCACCTCACCGAACCAGAGCAGCATGAGAGGTGCGGGTGCGTGGGCGTGGGCCCAACGTGGGTAAAAGGGGTGGGTACGTGCGGGGTGGGTGAGAAAAACAATTTGTTTTTGGCAGAAACGCTCTCCAGCCAACGTCACCGAACAACCAGCAGTACTTTTATCTCAGAAAAAACCAGCACCAGCCACCGCCAGCCAAACAAACAGGCGATGATCAATTGTTGAGAATACATATACAGAAGATTCAAACTCAATATATTCAGTCAATTTCAGTGTTTGGTTATGATTTAAACTTTTAAGAAAAATTCAGAGTTAATAATGCTTACCAAATCCTATGAAAACCAACTCTATGTAAATTATGAAAACTCCAATCTGAACCATAGAATCCTCATCCAATGACTAGAGGTAGAGATGGTCTATTTTAGCACTTAAACCCTAGCACCACTGGTGCCTGCACGAGCGCACTCGGCCCACCACCACCGGTGCGATTCGCCACTGCTTGGACGCCCTCCCGTGACATGAGCGTAGCCGCGCCGCCGCCAGCCTGCCTGTGCGATTGTCTGCCGAACCACCGCAAGAGGAGCGTTGCGCGCCCGTCGCCCACGACGCACCTTTGCTAGCGATGGACCTCAGGCACTGTTTGGGACCGTGTTTCTGAAACTCACTTATAAGCTGAGCAGGCTTATCTGATATACCGCGATATGGAAAATTTGACCGCGATATGGAAAATTTGAATCCCAAATAAGCAAGGTGTTTGGCTGGCGAATTATTTACGAAGAAACACTTATGCAACAGGAACCCTGTAGATATCACAAATCAACCAAGTCCAGATCTAAATAAGTTTCTCTTTGACACTAGGAACCAAAAAAGAGCTTGTAATTCAATTTTTGCTCCCATCTTCTTTGGCGCCGAGGACGTCGGGGCACAGGACGTCGGGACACGGGACGTCGGGGACGCTCGATCCGCGTGTTGCTCGGGAAAGAGGAGGTCGTCTGGTGCTGGTGAAGCCTGCCGCCGGCCCTAGCCACTACACCGGGGATGAGGACCTCCAGCGCCTGCCGTCCGACCCGTCCTTCGCTGCGTCGTGGGATTCTGCCGGCAACGAGGTCATCCCGGGGGATTCCGCTGCGCACGTGCTCCCGCCTATGCAGAACCTCGAGTCTGCGCTCCACCGTTGCGCCGCGAGCTGGGGTACGGCGGAGCAGTAGGGAGGGAGGGGAGCCCGATCCTGATCTGCGAGAGCGGGCCAAAGGGAGGCTGCTCGCATTTTGAAAAAAGCGAGTCTGGAGTCACGTTTTGATAAGCAGTGTTGGGTCTGCTTTTTCGCGATGGCATTGCGAAGAAGCAGATTGAGGAGCGCGATGTTTGGCGAGCTTATTCTGCTTATTTCGCTTAAAATCTTAGTTAAACGGTCCCAAACAGGGCCTCAGTTAAGTGTGTGGCGACCGGTGAGTTAATTGAGAAAATTCCCTCTATGCCATAGAAAATTGTAAGTGATGACCTTTATGCCATAGAAAATTAAAACTTGAGCTCATTGCCATTAGTTGTAATTTTTGGTGAGCTCTATGCCATTTCCGTCGGTAATTCCATCCATCACCGTTAGATGCAATTGTAGGCCTGTCAGTGAGTTAGGAAAAAATACCCTTTCCTCTTCATCCCCGCACTGCCTCGCGTGGCGAAGAGCCTGCTCGGCTCGCCGACGCCGACCTCCCCGCGGTCGCCGTCGCACATCGCCCGCCCGGTCGTCGATGCAGCCGCCCTTGCACCGCCCGCTGGGCACAGAGGTAGTTGGGTCTCCGCGGCATCCTCGACATCAATCCCATCGACGCCGTCCCGCGGCCCCAGGCACACCACGCACACCTACGGCGCGTCTTCACCAAGACGCCCGAACCGCCGCCGTCTCCGTCCCGGCCAGCACACGCAGAGGTAGTTGGGTCAAGCTCCCCTGCGGCGGCAGGGTAGGCCCTGCGCGCGCGCGAGCGCGGGAGTGGGTTGCCGCGGTCGACGGCTCGTCCTCCACCTCACACGGCATAATTCGACAGTCAAGCAGGAAGCCGGCATGCTCGCGGCGCACTGCGTCGTAGGAATCGGAATCCGCATCCTTGACAACCCAGACTGAGCCATCGATCAGCGAGACTGGGAGGAGGGCCGCATGAACCTTCTTGGAGTTTTCGATCTGGGTGAGCTACTCACTGATTGCTATCGAGGGATGAGAACTTTTGTTCGGGGATGCTCGCATCTGGGGGTTGATTGGCGCACGGAGGCCGCATCCGGCCATGAAGGTCGCCGACGCGCGCTAGCTGACGGAGGCCGAGGCCATCCTGTGGCGCGGCGCGAGGCCGGCATGGAGGAGGCGGCGGTGATGGCGGCCGGCGCCCGTCCCTCTGGCGCGCGAGCCAGCACGGAGGAGGCTGCCAGCGCCCGCGCCACGCTCGGCGCCCGTCCCTCCGGCGCACGAGCCGGCACGGAGGAGGCGGTCGGCGCCCACGCGCGCGCGCGCTCGGCGTTCATCCCTCCGGCGCGTGAGCCAGCATGGAGGAGGCGGCTGGCGCCGCGACCGCGCCCGTCTCCATCTCGCACCCACTACCGTGCGGGGCCAATGCTAGCTAACGGCAGAATAACACAGATGGTAACGGTAATGGCATTGAGCTCATCAAAAATTACAACCAATGGCAATGAGCTCAAGTTTTAATTTTCTATGGCATAGAGCTCACCGGTTACAATTTTCTATGGCACAGAGGGAATTTTCTCGAGTTAATTTACCGTGCGTCTTGCTTGAGTTTGCCAATCCCCGTTTTTTTTCCAGTGCCGTGCAGCATATCGCATCGCGACCGTTCGTTATCGGACCCACTGACAGCAAAGCAGGCGATCTGGTGTGGTGGTACGAGTACAGGGCCCACGTGCAGCGACCGACACCTACCAGCGTTCTCTCTCTTCCAACGTTCAAATATTCGAACCGAGCAGCGGTTCGCGAGGAGCCGAGGAGGTAAGGAGGAAAAGGCACTAGGGGCGGCGGCGGCGGCAGAAGCGGCGGCGGCGGCCATGGATTTCCACGCGCTCTCACGCCGCGACCTCCAGACGCTGTGCAAGCGCAACGCCGTCCGCGCTAACATGTCCAACGTGGCCATGGCGGACGCTCTCCGGTCCCTCCCCTCGGTGAGGATCTTCCGAATCCCCATCCCCTTCCGGTGAATCTCGTCGGGATCTAATCTCCTGCGCGTGAAGCGAGTGGGGGTGATCGATCTGATGCGTGTGGAGGCTGTTTGTTGTGTGGGTTAGGTGGACGGGCTCGACGAGATCGGGAGGACGGCCGCGGCGGCGCCGGCGCCGATGAAATCGGTGGAGGAGGTGGTTATCGAGGAGGAGAAGACGGATGGGAAACCGCCCCCTGGCGGCGGCCGTGCGCGGTCCAAGATGATGTCGGCCGCGGCGGACAAGACGGAGCAGGACGTGCGGGACCAAGCCATGTTGCCGGGAAGCGAGGGGACAGCGGCACGGGAGACCGTGGAGGCGCCCGTGGAGGTGGAACAGCAGGTGATCGCGGAGAAGCAGGGGCACGGGTGCCCGCTTCCCCGCGGTGGCCGTGCGAGGGCAAAAGCAAGGAAGGCCGGGGCACATAAGATGGAGGAGGTATTGTTGGACCCAGCAGACACCTTGCAGGAGAACCAGAGGACAGCAGCAGGGGAGGTCGTGGCGGCTGCGGAGACAGAAGATGTTGCCGCAGGAAAGAGAAGGGCGAGAAGGACTAGGAAGTCAAAGGGGAAGATGGCTTTGGATCAGGAAGATGAGGTATCAGTGGCAGTACAGAAGGAGAAAGGTGAGGACAAATTTCGCTTCCCCTAATTTAACTGCAAATGTAGATTTACTACTATTGACAAACAATCCCTGATACCAATATCTGAAAGCGCAGCATTTGGGTCTGTGTTAGTAGTTTCAGATAAGAGCTGCAATGATCCTAAAGATGATGAATTGGTAGCTGTGGTGGAGGAAGAGGCCACAAAGCCAAAGGAAAGTCAGAATGTGCCAAGGACGCCTGCAGTGCATGAGGAAGAGGAGGAGCTGCCGGTCCCAGCCATCTTGCGGCGGAGCCAGAGGACAGTGGCACCGGTGGGCATGGCACATGTGGAGGCGAAAGAGGTAGCCACAGGAAAGAGGAGGACAAGGAGGTCTGCGAGGGTGCAGAAGGCTTTGGATCAGACAGAGGCAGAAGGGGGCACAATATGGGAGGAACTAAAAGGTGAGGACATGTTCTCGCTTTCCTGATTTACTTGAACTGCTTGAATGTGCATATTCCGTAATCTTCCAGAAAGAATACTTTATTTATTGTTAATTTGAAATGGTAAACTAGCAATTTGTTGGCAAGAGTCCCTGATGCTAATTTCTGAATGCACAGCAGATTCTTCTGATGTGGCCGTTGGGTCTGCAGTAGTTTCAAATAAGAGTTGCAATGATCCTAAAATGCATGAAGTGGTGGTGGTGGAGGACGAGGAAGTCACAAAAGGTCAGAATGTGACAAGGAGACCCACAGCGCATGAGATGGAGGAGGTGCCAGCCCCAGCCATCCTGCGGCGGAACCAGAGTACAGCGGCAACTGTTGAGGCAGAAGAGGTGGCCACAGAAAAGAAAAGGACGAGAAGGTCAACAAGATCTAAGGTAGCAGCAGCAGCACAGAAAGAGCAGAAAGGTGAGGAAAAGTTCTCACTCCCTGGTTTGATGCTGATTTTCTGTTTGTCGTTCCCTGTAATTTGCAAATGTAGACTTGATACTGTTTGTGAGTAGTTGCTGATGCTAATTTCTATACGTGCAGCTGGTTCTTCTGACACAACTATTTGGTCTGCTGATCAGAGGAGCGACGATCCTAAAGAGGATGAAGTGGTTGCCGTGGTGAAGGAAGAGACCTCTAAGCCACATGATGGTGGGAGTGTGACAACGAGGGCCGTGACACACAAAATGGAGGAGGTGCTGGTCCCAGCAACCTTGCAGCAGAACCAAAGGTCGACAGCACTAGAGGCTGTTGTACCTGTGGAGGCGGAAGAGGGGGCTACAACAAAGAGGAGGAGGAGGAGGCCAAGAAGAAATAAAGTAGCAGCAGCAGCACGGAATGGGCACAAAAGTGATGGTTTGTTGTTTCTCCTAATTAACTTGTTTATTTGTTGCATCTTTCGAAAATGGTTTTGGGTCTTTCATTTTACATAATTTGAAATTGTAGATTTCATACTGTTTGAGGACGATATCTGATGGTAGCATCTGAATGTGCAGGTGATTCTTTTGATGCGGCCATTGGGTCTCCGTTATCGGTCTTAGATCAGAACTGTGATGATCTTAGGGAAGACCAACTGGTTCCGTGGGTGGAGGAACATGTTGCTAAGCCCCAGGAAGGTGAGATGCCTCACCATTCAACAAAATCCTTAGATTTGCTTAGGAACCATGTGCTTGGATGAACTTTAGTCAACTAATTGCGCATCCAATTCATATTTGTCAGGAATTGTTGAAGAACAGGACCAAATCAGTAGTATTCATAAGTCTGCTTCCTCAGGAAAAATGGAAGATCCACCAACTGTAAGGGTTCTGTCCAAGCCAGAAGCAATAGATGTTCCTGATAAGGCAGCAACTGTTGATGAGAAGATCATCAAGAAAGATTGTTTCACTCTCACTGCTCAGGTTGATCAGTCGGATCTTCTTATCAATACACTTGACAGATTTTCCAAGCCTATGTACAAGTTCACCTACAAGGAGGAGGAGAAGAAAGAGGGTGAGTGTTGGTGGATGCTTGTTTAATTTACAAGCAGAAGAAGCTGTAGGACACCAGGCCAACTAGTAGCTTCCAACAAGCATTCAATGACATGATCCTGTAATGGAGTGCTTAAAATCTCTAAAATAATATTAGAAGATACGGATCAAGATTACCCATGCGTTTGATTTCCTCCTGTAAAAATCTGGAACTTAAACAAGAATGTTTCAGGCCAAGGCTAAGAAGGCAAAGTCACAGGTCACTAATCAAATAGCATGAACAATGGTGTATAGAAGACATAAGTCTGATAGAAAAAAGAGGGGAAACAAAGAGACCTGAATATATGCACAAATGGTTCATACTGAAGCATGAGATTGACATGCACCTTTCTTTTACCTGAAGCACAACTTTTTGTTTGGACAAGCATGTGCACATGTAAATGGCTTCCTTATCAAGAATCTGCCATTTTTTTTGAATGGATGGCAATATTTCTAGTGAAACGATAAAGTTGATGTGGTGTTTTTAGGTGTTATTATCAGTTTCATACATTCATTTTTTACCCATATTTGTAACACCCCTGGTGTTTATGATCCTGTAATGGTCGTCAAGAGGTCAAGAAGGTTTGCAAATTTAAACTTTAGTTCAAAAATTGATCGAGCTGCTGTTAGGGTAGTTAACTGTCAGTAAGAAGAAATTTTAGTTTGAAACTCTGCAACAGTTCCACTTAGCCCTCTTTGCAAATATCTCGAGAAGAATTGTTTCCATCTAAGTTTTAGCCATACAGCAGCAAAAAGGGATCTCTGAACATTTGTGAACTACTCTTATTTGTTGAGCTAGATGTTGAAGTTAAGGGCCCGTTTAGTTCGCGAACTGAAACTTTTGGGTCCCCTTTCAAGGTCTATTAGGAGTATTAAACGTAGATTATTTACAAAAATAATTACACGAATGGACCGGAAATTGCGAGACGAATCCATTAAGTCTAATTAATCCGTCATTAGAGATTGTTTACTGTAGCATGGCATTGTCTAATCATGACATAATTAGGCTCGTTAGATTCGTCTCGAAAATTAAGGTAGGGGTCGTGGAATAGGTTTTGTCATTAATCTACATTTAATACTCCAAATTAGTGAAAAGAAGATTGATGTGACGGGTTGTTAGTGAAAATTTTGGGAGCTAAACTGGGCCTTTGTAATTTTATTAAGAGAGCTCCTAAGATTGAATTCAGCACTGTAAAGTCTGGGGTCAGACTTAGAAAAATTCCAAGTCTGGTCTGCCACACAACAGTAAGGCTCATGGAAGTTTGTAATTATTTTGTGAGTGATTTTCTTTGAAAGGCAGGTGGTTTTGTTGATGACAAATAAAGCTTAAAGGTCAAAGTTCAACATGATTCAATGGGTTGGAAGAGTAAAGGACCATTACCATTTTTAATCGAGGCTTGAAAATGGAATGTTGTCACTGGTTCAACAGCTAACTTCGCCTCAGCTATTCAGTTCGCACGTGCAGACCGCAGGCAAAAGTTGGGAGCTCGAATCTTGAGCTGTGTTGCTCGGTTCCAAAAAAAAATCAAATATATAGCTTGAAGCCTTATGATTCGGCAACATTTTAAGTTAAAGAAGTTTGCGGAATTTGGATTCGAATCTGAGCACAATTTTAGATCAAAATCTGAGGAAAAGAGGAAGAAAGGAGGAAGGGGAGCTCGTGGCAGAGCTGCCACGCAACTGCTCGCCACCGATGGCCAGAAACAGCTATGTCGTGCCACGCGTCGTGAGGACGCAGGAACCATGAGGCACACCCGCAAGCAGGAGGTGGTGACGAAAGGCGGTAAGTATTCGAATAAATACGGAGACCGCCGTCAGTTTTACCCTTTTGGCCACTGCTGCTGTCCTCCGTCTCGTCTCCGCCGGCGGCGTGCGCCGCCGTCCGCCCGTCCCCGACCCAGCTACTCCTCCAAAACCTCCACCCAAGAGCCCTCCATCCAAACCTCAAGTCGCCGTCCAGCTTCCTCGACCGTAACCATAAAGTCGTCGTCGTCTTCGACCTCGGTTCGTCGCCTCTGTTCTTGGAAAGCACTGTCGGCTGTGGAGCTCTAGGTTACCGAAGTTTTGGTTGTTGCTGGAGTCTTGGGATGTGTCGTCCGTGTGCTGCTGCGCATGCTAGAGTTCTTCGTTGTTGTCGTAGTGGCCGAAGCCGGCCAGAGCCCGAGCGCGGCCGCCGGAACGCACCGCCATAGCCGTCGGCAGGGAACTCCATGTTCCATGCGCAGGGAGGTCGAGTTGAGTCACGCGCCGCGTGTTCCTAGTCGTCGCCAAGCAGCTGGTATCGCTTGTTTGCGTTAGGTCGCGACCGTTGAGCCGTATGCCGCCGCCAACCTTAGCCCGCCATTCGTTGTTGTCGTTGCCGTTCCCGGTCGCCTGTAACCTAAACTACCTAACCAACGCCACCTGTAGGTTCGCCGTGTTGAGCTGAGGCGAGCCATGAGATTTTCGTCACCGGAAAACCTCGCCGCCAGCCAGAACACCATTGAGCTTGGACCCAAGAGTATGTTGTAAACCTAAGGACCTAGTGTTGGTGGTTACAAAAGCCCAAACAGTAAATGAGTGGGCTCTTGGTCCACACAGTGCGGCCCAGAAGTGCTACTAGGGGACTGAGTGACTAGTAGAGTGAATATATTGCAACTTGAGAGCACATTACATGGGGTTGGCACCCCTTCTATAGGCCCAATGGCACCCTCGGTACAATGTCCGATTTACCCCCGGTACGGCCCCGGTACAGACTCCTGACCCTAAACCCTTGATCGGGGGCAAGATGCTCTATCCTCCCCTCTAGGGCTCCTACCCACATGATGCTACAGTACCAGGTGGTCCCTCCCCGTGCGCCCTTCCGGGCCGTCTCCGGCTTCGTCTTTCGCCTCGATGTCCTTCCGGCTTCATGCGCACGGAGCACCTCCGCTTCGACTGTTCCTACCGGGCTCCTCTCCGTAGCCTTCCCGGATGCCTTCTTCTTTTCGATGGGGTCCCCGCCATACGACGCCTGGAGGGACGTCGTGTCTTCTCGGATGGCGACGCGGGTGGGTCCATCGTCGCAGGGAGTCCTTCTCAATGGGCCCGGGAGAAGCCCACCAGGAAGCAAGGGCCCCTCCTCCCGATTCCCAACAGTAGCCCTTTCCCGGGGCGCCCTCTCCGGTGATCCTTCTTCACCAGAGGGAAGTCCCGGGCTCAATTCGGAGTCCCTCATAAGGGGCGTCGTGGGAGGGTATTGTATCACGTCCCGCCGGAAGGATTCTGGGTTCGGCAGACCCGGGCGATGGTTCTTCGAGACGGCGGGCCCCCTCCGGCGCTCATCTCCCTGTTTAGGGTTTTGAGATCGTGTGCCCGACCCCTTCACGTGGCTAGGGCTGACGTGGCGCAGTCCTTTTCCCACCGCGCTTCTTCGAGGCTGGCATCTGTCGCAGGGGGAGACACCCTGTCTATATAAGTTACCGCACCGGCCTCGCGGCGCCCAACTCCCCTCATTTGACCTACTTCTCTTCCTTCATCGCGATGACCTTGCTTATCCTCAACTCGCTGATTCCCCTTTACGCATTTCTCCTTCCAACAAAAACTTTCACCTCCTAGTCTCTCGCTCTGGGGTTCCTCCGTCAACTCCCGGGATGGCTCCGAAGAAGAACACCAGCAGCGTCGGGGAGAAAACGACCTCCGAGAGGTCGCGGAAGGAGGGCACCGGGAAGGCCAATCACCCGTTCTGCCGAGAGCTGCGCCAGAGCGTTGTGGACGCGACTTTCTTGGACGAGCATCACCGTCAGGAGCTGGTGGCGGATCGGAGCTCCGTCCGCCCTCCGGGGGACGAGCTGATTCCCTCACTGCGACCTGGGTAGGTAGTGGACTAGTGGTCTTCGCGGAGCAGCTTGAGTACGGCCTCCGTCTTCCCTGCTCGGAGTTCCTCCGCGAGGTACTGAAGCTTTATAACATAGAGATTCAACATCTCTCTCTCTCTCCCAACGCGGTCGTCCGCCTATTCGCCTTGGAGTGGGCCTTCCGGGCGGAGGGCGCCGCCCCCTCGGCATCCGCCTATGCGAGCCTCCACACCGCCGGGTGTCGGGGCAAGTACATCTTTCCCAATAGGGTGAAGACGAAGACTTACTACGGCGGTGTCTACTTCAACGCCCGCCCGGGCTCCATTGTCCCTAGGCACGCGTACAAGGACTGGATGGAAACCGGCTGGCCGCATGCCTGGTTCTACCACTCCATTCCGGCCGACAGCGGCTTGGTTGCTTCCTGCCAGCCTCTGGAGCTCGTCTCGAAGCCTTCCGTGAGGCTTGACGCTACGACACGTACCCGCATCCACCTCCTGGGAGTGGTTGCTCAGAGGTTCGCAATCCGAGACTTGGTGGAGGAGTTCATCACCGTCGGTATGTGGCCGCTGGCAGCCTCGTGGAAGTTCCCGGTGCAGGGGGAGGACGTGCCCAACCCTGTTAGCCGTCGGGGTGAGTTATCCTACTTCTGGGATGACTTGCAGTGGAGGCTTCCCGGTGAGCGATCCCTTAACTTCTTCCATTAATCCTTTAGGCGGCTTCCTCGGAGATTGATGCTCATCCCCGGTGACCGGTATTTTTCCGCAGAGCTTTCCCTTGCCGCGGTCGAGCAAGGGGCCGTCCGGCTTTTGGTTCCCTACAACCGGAAGGAGCACCTCGCTCTGGCCGTCCTGGTGCTGGGGGCTCGGCTCAACTGCGTCCTTGTGCTCCGGGGGGTAGCGACCCCAGAAAGACATTCCCGCGAAGAGGTCGAAGAAACGCCGAAAAGGGACGAGCGATGCCGCTTTCGGGTCCGGGCAAGCTCCGTAGGACGGGGGCGACAACGATGACGTAAATCTTAAACTGAGTATAAAAATTAAATTGCGATTGCACTATTAGATTTTTGACAATAAAAGCTTCACAACAAGATCCCACTTGACTATATTTTGACGAACTTTTTTATTTGTATTTTAAAATTAATATTACATATTTTGCGTAATATAATCGTAGAACAAAATTTACAAACTACAAAAATAAAGCATTATACATACCGAACAAATTATATGAACTACTGGAACAAATATGTATACGGGTCGAATAAATTCTACAAACTACTAGAATAAAAAATTGTACATACCGAACAAATTGTATGAACTGCCGAAACAAATATGTATATTCAAACAAATTCTACAACCAGAACAGAACATTTGTACGTACCGAATAAATTATATGAACTTTCAGAACAAATATGTATACGTGTCAAACAAATTCTACAAACTATCAGAATAAAATATTAGTATATGTACCGAACAAATTATATGAACTGCCGAAACAAATATGTATATGTGTCGAACAAATTCTACAAACTACTGAAACAAAAAATTTATACGTACCGACAAATTATTTGAACTAACGGAACAAATTATAGAGGATGAATAAATATTGATAGAGGGATAAAATAAATATTTAAAAAAACAACGAATATGTAAAGAAAAATGAATCACAGAGCATTAAATCAATCAAACGAGAAGATTTTCAAGCGAGAACAAATATTGATTGAGGGAAAAAATATTCACTAAAGTAGAACAAATATTTATTGAGATGAAATAATTTGAAGTGAAAAATTTTCATTAAGCCAAAACAAATATTCACTCTGGGGAAATTCATTGAAAAAACAAATATTTACTAGGAGAAAAATATAAAAAAGAAATGAAAGAGAAATAAAAAGATGGAAATAGAAATAGAAAAATAAAATAGAAAATAAAAATAAATAAAAAGGAAAGAAGAAATAAAATAGAAAAATAACAATAAACTGAAAAAATAAAAATAGAAAGGAAACGAAAATAAAAAAAGGAAAAAAAATCCACCCTCAGGTATAGTCTCCACGCTCTAGATGTCTCCCATGTTTGAAAGGTTTTATGAATCTACTAACTTTGCAAGGACCCAAGACAAGCCCCGGAGCATCTGTGCCTACTATTTTCAGTAACTCTTATGCAATTATTCAAATTACTTATTGTGCATTATATCTAGGAGTTGATTGAAACCCAATTCTTTTATGGATGATCAATCCATGTTTTAGGACATCTTTGCCATCTGTTCAAAATATTTAGTAAGTATCCAATGATTATGTTGCTTAGTTGTTACGTAGCGGTAACTACCTTGTTTACCTAAGGTTAATCTGGCTCTCACTTTTGGTCAAGGAAATGGTCTGTTTTTAATGTGGGCAAAAGCTAGAGATGGTATAGTAGTTCTGCTCAAGAAGAATGAAATTGGTTAAGGACAGTTCGTTGTCATAAGTGCCGATCAATTGATTTTTACCTAGTTGCTTATTGTTTAGGGAACAACAAAGACTGGCGTTAATTATGTCGTGGGTTGGAAATGTCGTGTAGTAGAAAGGCAGGAGCGTAGACTGAAACTCACATTGGTGATCATAGTAGAAAGGCAGGAGCATAGACTGAAACTCACATTCGTGATCAAGCCAGACGTGGGGTCTCATGTGGGGTGCACCTTTCGGGTAATTCCAATTTCGATCCTCGAATACAATTGATTGCCAGGTTGTTGCGTAAGTGCGAGAACTGTGCGTAGTTGGTAATTAGGTATCGCACGTAGCTGGTAATTAGGTATCTCCTGCACGATGTAAATCGGTTCTGATCATCATAATTCTCGGTTATTGAATGTGCTCGATCACTTTTATCCATCGTGTTAAGTATATGAAAGAGGTTTTTTCCTTTAAATTAATATGGCTGGATGATAGTACCACTTGTGATGAAAAATGATTTATTCAACTAGGCTGGTTAGGTAAGACTTAATGGTTATAAAATCACAAAATAGGATCCACAATTAGTAAGCTTTTCGCAAAATGTCTGAGTCAGCCAGTCAAAAAAAGCCTCCATACTCCTTGTGGTTTTCATTTCGTTATTTTCTGGTTAGTCGGATCAGTCTTGCTGAGTACCTTTGTACTCAGGGTTCTCCTTTTGTTGTTTTCAGAAATGTTGAAGAGGTCTTGAAGAAGTAAGCATTTGAAGAGTCTCCAGATGTTGTGTGAGAACTTAGTTGTTTAGTTACCGCTTACTGACTTGTTTGGTTTGAACCTCTAGAATGGTTTCACTTGCATTTAAGTTTGTTTCAATCTACTGTTGTAATATTTCGTACCTTCTGTAATGTGTAAAAATTGTAAGAGGTGTTGATGCTTTCTTACCGTGAAAGTGATCCTGAAGTATGGCTATGATCGTGGATGATTCAGGTTGTCCGGGGGCACTCGACGGACTACCGGATTTGGACTGATTTAGGTGCATCATTGCATAATTATTATTCTGACAGTAATTAGACGCGCTTAAGTCAGTTTAAATCAGAGTCCACCACAATATTTCAAGCTGAGTGCTTTAAAATGTACTCGGAATATTGTTCAAATTCATCCGCTCAAATATAGGCAAAGTTTAAATATCCTTGCACAGCACACACACAGAATGAGGCGTCATCAAACTTAAAAAAAAAATCCTCTACAAAACTAGAGAGTAACCCTCACACTTGGAAGTTGCCTTTATTTCAACTAATCACCGATTTCTTTAAAAGAAGTATTTAATGATTGCTAATATTTAGGAAAATTCAAAATTAGTAACTTCTAGTCTAGACAAAGTTCGGGTAACCTCTAAACTATGTAATTTAGTTCAATCCCTTAACATAATTTATTTTTTAAAATACACAAGTTACATTTCGATTTGCAAATTTGCAGGATGAGAATGGGCATCACAAATTCACAATGTATGTCGAAGAAATATATTAAGAATATTTCATCACTATTTTTATATTGTTTTATATCCCAAGAATTAATTTACTATTAAAATCCCTCATGGGCTTCGGAAAGGAAGCCTGTCGGCCATGGTGTGACCCATGTGAGGCGTGGGCCCATCGTAGATCAACGGGCCGAATCACCCAAGCAGCCAGGCTCTCTGGCCTGGCGTTCAGCGATGTTACGGTATGTCGATGTTTTCGACATGCTACTCTGGGTGCCAACGAAAAACTCTGATATTTTGTCGGAATGGGGATCGGCTTCAAGCTCCGACGGATTGCTCCAATCGCCGGCGACGAGCATGACCGGGATGTCCTTGCAAGGACCTGAATGTAATTTTTATTTCTTTCGAGGGTGTCTTTGTAGGATTTGGGATGTAAACTTCCAGAAAAATATATGAAATTCAACCCGGTTTCTAAAAAAAAAAAATCTACTTCGCTAAGCTGCGCTCACTGAGGCACGTCCGCTGGCGCCGCCATCACGGGGATGTCTGCTTCCGCCGGTGAGGCTGCCGGCGCAACGACTCCGGCGGCGCCCTCACCGTTCTCTGAAGACTGGAGGGATCGGATCATCTTCCCGGCCGCCGGCGCCGGTGAGCCCTCCCCGCTCCAACCCTCTTTTACTTTTCTTGGAGTTGGTCCTACGCTCCTAGCCTGGGCAGGCGTTCCTGATCCGTCGCGTCTTGCCGATTTGGTTGCTGTGCAGGCGTAGTTGGAGCCGCGTTCGGGCTGCTGTCGCGGCACCGGGCGCGCCTTGGCGCTACCCGCGCCGCTGTCACCTACGCCGCTAACCTTGCCATCGTCGCCGGGTGCTACGGAGGTGAGGTCTCTGTTGTTTTGTCTGTTATGGTGTGAATAAAGATAGGGTGATTGTAAGCTACCTCAGTGGATGGTTGTAGTAGAATTTCTTCACAAATTTGATGCTTCCTCGTGCGGGAGGGGATAACATGGGAAAATTTTCACTAGTACTTCAACATCTCTTGAAGAAGTTGGGGCAACTAACAGAACTGAAGATGCTTACGGACATTTACAAATCCTGTGGGCTGGTGGATGTTAGTTGTGGGGACTTTGGTAGATCTAGATTAGTGTAAGTTGACTGCTGTGCATTTGCTCAAAATGACAGAAGGGGATAGCTGGTAACATGCTAAATCTATGAGGCACCTGTAGTTTTTTATGTGCTACACAATGGTCTATGGTTTGCCTTACACAGGCTTACCTCAGGCTACGTTTTATGTACGGCATCCAGCCTTGAGAGTGTAAAGCCGAAAACTAAGGAACACGATATTTAACTTTTAAGGCAGATGCTTTTATATTGTGGGTTCAGAATTCAGGAAAAGGAAGTGAACATGTAGGTAACAACGAATCCACTTTTGAAATGTTGTTACCTAATACGAAGTGATCAAGATAATAGAGCATTTTGCAGTTACATTTTCGTGTGTGTATATGACATGTTTCAGTAATACATATATTATTGTTGCCTTCCAGGGGCACGTGAACTTGCAAGAGATGCTCGAGCCACAAGACCTGATGATCCCATGAATTCTTTTGTTGGTGGGCTAGCAAGTGGAGCTGTTCTTGGTCGAATACAAGGTTGGTTACTACATTGAATACCATCCTTCATACTTGAAAAGTTTGCCAGGCCTAGTTTTACAGTGAGAAGTATTTAAATTATCGCTCAGTTGACCTTGCACTGCTATGAGGTTTGGTTGGATAGTGGAACAAACTTTACAATCTAAACCACATGTCATTATTGTCAAGATCGTTGTCAGGTTTTTTATTCAGGTGTAGCTAAAGAATATTTAAAGCTTAAGTTTGTATATTTTGTGAATAACCAAAACAAACTTTTAGCACTCTATTCTCTTGTCTGAGGAATTTTGTAGAAATAGAAGTATTCTCAAAAGTCATATCAATCATCATGGGAATGTGTACATGTATTTCGATGTGGGGTGCGTCTCTACTGTTAAGGCTGCTATTACCAAAATTTAAGTATCTTCAAATGCTCAACAAGATGCATATTTTCCATGTATCTAGTTTACATCTACTTCTTGGTCATCAATTAATTACCTTGTGGGTTAGGAGTTAGGAGGCAACATGCAGCCACCATTATTCCTGATAACTTTCAGTAATTTCATATGGAGATGTGTTAACCCTAGCTTACAGACTCTGAGATACCAGTAAGTAGGCGGTATATGCTGCATGCAGGTCCTAGTGGATCTCAGGTTTTAAATTGATTTATCATTTTAGGCTTTCAAATACTAAATATATGTAGGTTCAGTTTGGTAGGGATTGCTTCAACTTGTGACCATAGTAATTTTTCTGTTGAATTCCAATCAAGTGTGGATTCCTTGGTTTTCAATTAAATATTAGTCTATGACAATAATGCTGTTGTAGTGGTTCATCTTTTTTAGTCAGTGTGAATGTGTAGCATCCTTGTTCTGAGCTTGCTAAACTTAATCCCTCAACTTTTTAGCAATCATTTTAGCAACTTCAATGTTTTTATCTGTATTCTTAAAATTAAAGTGTCGCAACATTTTAGCAATCCTAACATTCAGTGTCAGATGATTGGAACTCTATTAAGACTTAACTATGTGCTTGGAAGTGTGGCAATTTTAGAAGTTTCTTTGTTACACTGGCTCATTTGAATATCATTTTCTAACTGTGATCACACACTGCATTATTAATTGGTATGTTGATATGAATTAATGAACATGAATACTTGGTTATTTACACCTTTTGGACCTCCTGTGGCTGCAGGCGGACACTTTGGAGCAGTGAAATATGCAGTCACCTTTGCAGTTGCTGGTACTGCAATGGACTACGCTGCGCTGAAGCTGGCCCCGGAATGGCATGCTTGGAAAGAACAGCTTCCTGAAAAGAAAGACTGGTTCACACTACCCGAGTGGTCTCCTATCCAAGTGTTGGATGAGGAAGCTTTGGCTAAGAAAAAGGCTCGAGAGGAGAAGTTGTTTGCCCAGCGAGCACTCGGTAAATTTGACAAGGAGGATCCCTAGCTACACCGTATTTTGGAGAACTGACAGAAATATGATGAATTTTAGGTGCTATATCTGTTTGTCTCCCAAACTGTAGTGTTAGAAAACATTGAGATTTTATAAAACTTTTCCTATACTCTGGGGAATGCCCATGGAAAAGAAAACCTATCTGATGCACTTCCAGCTTTTGGTGGCCAAAAACATAGCTACAAATGCTTGTACTTCGTTAATCGTTATGCAGCTTCCACCTTTTTCTTTGTGAGTGGATTTGCACTTCGTTTTGGAAGTTGATTATGGATCTGGGATCAGAATATGAATTTTATCAACTTTTTTCTTATTATATTTTTTCAGTACACATGTAAATGGCATACCTAGAAGATGGCATTTGTGGATTTTCATCTGCAGAAATGTAATCTAATAAGCTTGTAATCTCGTGAATTTTAAAATGATCACCAGACAGGGAATGTGAAAGGTTTCTTAGCCCGTGCTAGTTAATCCTTTTCAAAAGGTAATATTTTGTTGATTAATCGGCTTTGCATTTGTCATTATGCCACTGCCCAAATCGCGTATCGAGGATTTTGCTAAAAAAGCTGTGTTTGGAAGTAAAGAAAAAAATCAGAAATATTTTTTGGAGGCCACCTTTGTTCCGGGGATCCTATATATCTTGTGGAAGATGAATAAAAGTTAGAAACTTTCAGCCCATCAAAGTCCATTTAAACTTTTATTATCTTCTTCCCTAACTCTTCCACCCATCACTGATCACAACAAATATTTTGAACATTTTGGAAAGAAAAATGTTGAACAACATTTTTTTTGAAAAAAGGAATCAAAATTTCTACAGAAAAAAGAGTTGCCAACATTTTACTGAAAAAATGTTGAGAATTTCTTTTCGTCTTCAGCTCCGGCTCCGGTGGTCAGCAAGGGCAACGGCGCAAGGGAGGCATGCCACCCATCCCGGCAACGCGCGGCGGACCACAGGGGGCAGGCGTGCCGGCTGGTGACGGGCGCGGCGGGCATCCCAGGACGCGCGGCGGCGGACCCGTGCGGGCAGCACGCCGTCGCCGGGGGGGGGGGCAGGTGACAGGAGGCCTTAGTAGCGCGTGGAGGCCAGCAAGGGCAGGCCGAACAACACGTGGAGGTTGGCGATGATGGCCTCGATGGTGTAGGGGTCGGGGGGGGGGGGGGGCGGCGAGCGGGATCTCGGGAGGGTGGGAGGAGTGGAGAGGTGAGAGGCTAGGGTTTAGATGAGATCCAACGGATGTGGTTGTTCGCATGAATCTCAAATAGTGGAAGTTTCATCTCCTTACCACCTTTCGGAAGAAATATAGGATTCTCGTCCTTGCCCTTGGCGTATCAGTAATGCCCATTTGTCTCGGCCTAAGAGCCCACAAGGGGTCTGGGGTTTCCTCTCTCTCTCACGAGGTTTTAGCACCCACGTATATAAGCCGCACGACCGCCACCCCTCTTGCTAGGGCTGAGCACTTTTAAATTGAAACTGAAAAAATACCGAACCGAACGGAAATGTCGGTTTTCGATTTATTCGGTTCAGCTTCGATTTTCAATTTTTCAGAGTTCGGTCTTCGGTGGTAGTTTCGGTTTTTTTAGTGTACCAAACCGATCAACTGACAAGCAAATATCCCACGCTTAGGCAGTAGCCCAACTGGCCAGGCAGCCGATAGAGTAGGGATTTTGGTCCATTCAGCCCAAAGTCACAAGCAAATATCCCCAGCTCCACCGTCTGCACAAGCAAATACATAACCCCCAACTTATGAAATGGTATATATCACCCTCTGAACTTTCAAAAACTGGTCAAATTACCCCCTAAGACAATTTTAAAAAATCATAGAACAAAAAATATATACTAAAGCATATCATATTATATATTCACTGTGTAGATTTACTCATTAGGAGTCTAACACAATTAGATTTTCCATTTTATGATTTTTCTGTGATTTACTATGATTTTTCAAAAATGCTTTAGGGGGTAATTTGACCGATTTTAGAAAGTTCAGGGTCTGATATATACCATTTCATGGTCGGGGGTTATGTAATTCACCTCCCATAGGTTGGGGGTGATGTAGACTTTTTCCGACCTTATCTTTTGCGATCCCCAGCGCAACCGCACAAGGCTGACCAGGTGGTGGCTCCACCGATGCTCATGGGTGGGCGGCAGCTCTCCTCTAGCGCGAGACGCAACCACATCTCTACTCCATGGCGCAGCAGCCTAGCGGGTGTGAGTGCTTCGGCATGCGCATGCAGCGTAAGTGCACGGGAATAGGCAAGGGCGGGAGGAGCTGCGGTGGTCAGGGTGATCATTTGCCCCTTCTACAAGGATGTCAGGGTGGAGGCAGCGACCACGGTGTACTCTCCTCAGAACATTGGCGGGTGTTATTTTAAATGCCCAAGGAATTATCAAAATGTGAGTGATTCCTGATAGCATCATACAAATGCATTACTTGTATTTGGTGGTGAATTGCATGGTTTTCTTTTGCGGGGTCGCACATCATGCCCTATGTATAAGTTTGAGGATGCAGTACAAAGAAGGATATTTAGGTTCAACATCTTCCCCTGATGCTGTACCAGAGCTTGTGCAAGAAATTGAGGATTTGAGCCAAGGACTTGAAGATATGAAGGAGTGTGTAGCATTGAGACAATCAATAGTTGTTGTGTTGTTCTTGGATGCTTGAACTTAGTCGTTATGTCTTTGAGCATCCTTTTGTATGTGCTGAAATGAACTTGTATGTGAAATGCAATTGTGTACCTATGTATCTGAAATGAAATGAAATGCACCTAATTCCCAGAAGATGTAGCATTTTTGTTGCCTTTCATATATAAATTTTGGCAACATGTACCATGTATATGAGAGATTAAACAACATAGATAATAACAGGGACACATGAGATATCCAGAGATGAAATAACAAGTTCAATCCAACACAGATAATTAGGTTCAATCCAACACAAATAATTAGGTTCAATCCAACATAAATAATTCCAGCCATGTAAGGTTTGTCCAGAAATGCATACAAGAAATGCACACACACATACACAAGCATGGATACATGTCCATAGTTTCCTGAGAGCATCATACAAAAGCATGGATACAAAAGCATGGTGTTTGCTTACAGTTTCAGTTGTTTACCTTCCTTGGAGTGAGTTCTTCTTGACAACTTCCTTTTTCTTCCTTGCAGTAGTAACGACCTCCATTGTGGTGTTCGCCTCTTGGCTTGTCCCCTCGACAACTTCCTTGTTCAAAGCCAGTTGGCTTCTTATATTCAGTGCAGGACTAGTGCTCATTGCAGTTTCATTCACCCCAAGCTTTTGTTTTTTTGGTGTAATTGGACTTTGCTTAGCAATTATTGAACCAGAGTTCCTTCCTGGCTTGGCACGACTCTTCCCGCAACATTGTTTTAGTATAAATTAAAGTCTAAAATTAAAGCATGGTGTTTGCTAAAATTTGAGTCTAAAATTTAAGTCTGAAATACCTCTTTTTTGCTCCATTCAGAGGGCATTTGGTGATGCAGTCCTCTTCCCAAATCCTAAACAGTTGTTGCATTGGACTCGCCACTTGCCTTTGCCCTTAGCCTTGTTTCCCTTTTGCTCCACACAACTAGGAATCATATTCTTCCTCTGTCTGCCAACTCCTCTCTTCTGCAAAGGTGGCTTCAACTTGAACTCCAAGTCCAGATGTGCCCATTGAGACTTGTCAGTTAATGGTTTAATAACACCAGAATATGCAAATCTGAAATGCCTCACTGAGAAGTAAGGATGCAAGTACTCTTCCATCTTAGGATTTCTGTTTGTTATTAGGAGTGGCAAAATATGGGGACATGGTTTCGCTAAGACCTGCCACTCCTTGCAAGTGCAAGTATGATTATGAAGATTCACCACTTCTTTTATGACCTTATGATTCTTAGTAACCTCTGTCACTTTTGTTTCGTTCCTTCCACCTTCTTTCACATTTAGGTGACCCAATTGAATACTCATTGTGTGGAGTTAGCAGACTACAATGGGGAGCATTACATGGCCATCAAATTTCTCACCAATTCTCCTCCTTTTTGCAAACAGTTCCATAAATTTGGACCTCAAGGTGTCTGCTAGCTCGGCTATAGGAAGATCCTTAATCTTTTTGACCCAGTTGTTCCAAACCTTTGCAACATTGTTTGTGATATGATCAACTTTGATCTCTTCTGAAAATCTTATCCTCATCCAGATTAAATGGTGATCTTTGTCCAGATAAGGCTTAACACTCTTACTTGCAGCATATATCTTGTTCATGCAGTAGTCATGATATGCAGGCTTGATAGTTCTTGCTGATGGCCACATTCTATCATACACAAGACCATGAAACTTCTTGGAAAATTTTCTCATCAAGTGCAAAAAACATTCTCTATGCTCTGCCCAAGGGTACACCTCCCTCGCAGCTGCAGGTAAGCCCTTGCAAGCATCTAAACTAATAGCTAGATGTGGTGGATTCCCAATTGCCATCTGCAGCTGCTCCAGAAACCACTTCCAATTTTCAGTGGTTTCACTTTCAAAAAATCCAAAAGCAACTAGAAACATCCAGTTGTGCCCATCGATGGTAGTAGCTGAGGGAAGGTGGCCATTCCACCTTCCATTAAGAGCAGTAGAATCTATGCTCAAAAATGGTCTACAACCATTCAGGAAATCATCAATGCTAGGTTTGAAGCAGCAAAAGAATCTGCAGAAATATGCATCATCTCCATCCTTTGTGACATCTATCTCTACAACACTTCTTGGCATTTTTTTCTCTACCTCTGCCTTGAAGTTGTGCAAATATGCAAAACTTTCCTCCCATGTACCATACAATTCCTCCGCTGCCTTCTATCTACCAAGCCATATTGTTGAGTACCATATTCTGGCTTGATACTTATCCTCTAACTCCTTTTGTAATTTCCTTGCACCCATGTTTGCATCTTCCATAAGATATGGGATTGCCTTCTCAGCTACCCAATGGCAAGATGCCATCTTGGTTCTCACTCTCCCCGTTGATGCACAAAAAATGTCAAAATTATTTACAGTAACCTGCCAAAAGGAAACAAATTGGTTAATGACATATAGATGCACTTAAGTTGTATAAAGGAAACAATTTGTCAACTATAGAATGTTAGCAAAAAAAATAGTACCCTGACTACCGATCTTTCCTTCTTGCGCATTCCCTGCTGGATCTGACCTTTTGTTGTGCCCATGGCAGTCTAGATCAAGGTGCACGAGCTGCGAGGAAGAACAAGGCGGAGCTGTAGTGGTAGCTCAAGGAGCTCAAGTCGGAGCTCTCCCTCCTCCGCGTCGCCAAGGTCACCGGTGACGCCCCCAACAAGCTCTCCAAGATGTGCGTGCTTGATTGCTCTCCAGCCTTACTTCCTCTTCTGTTTTCCAGTCTCTCTCATGTTCGCGGTGAACTGGAATTGAGTGTCGTGGATCTGTTGCTTCTTCTCTTGCAGCAAGGTGGTGCGCACCTCCATCGCGCGCGTGCACACCGTGATCTCGCAGAAGCAGAAGGCGGCACTGCGTGAGGCGTACAAGAAGAAGAAGCTGCTCCCGCTAGACCTCTGCACCAAGAAGACCCACGCCATCTGCAGGTGCCTCACCAAGCACCAGGTATACACATCGTGCTCACCTCTCCTTCTGGCATCCCCTACACATCACTGTTTGTTTCCTTGTTGAAACCTCGATCTGGTGTCGTTGAATGATGCAAATGTCGATCAAAACGGACCTCCCTGTATAAAGATTGAATGCACATGCATGTATAAAGATTGAATGAACATCCTTGCATGAATATGTTGATGCAAATGCTGTATCAATTTCATGTTTAGTCTGTATAAAGATTGCATGGTGGCTGAAGTGACATATAGTAAATTTATGTATTATGTATTTGCTAGTTAATTCCTAGTGTTTTGGTTCACCAGTTGTATTCATGCTACAATTGACTTTGTGGTTAGGGTTGAAACTTTATTTTTGAAAAAATAATTTTGTTCTGGTTGTCTTGTTCTAGCACTATTGTGCTAATGTGCTTAATTTTGTGATTGGTGAAATGCCAAGGAGGATGAATATTTATGCTCCTTGAAAATGCAAAATCTTGCAGTCTAAGCCAGATTGTTGGCCCTTGGGCAAATTGCTTTAAATGAAGGCTAGCACTACTTCTATAAGAATATAGGATTAGGGCTAATGGTTTGATCAAACTGTTCAACATAAATTTCCTTTTTTATTGTGGTTGGATATTGTCATGGATGGTAGGTCCTAGTGATTGTTCGATTTGCATGTTATGGCATGTGCTAAGCTCCTTAGTGTAGTTGTTTGTACTAAATCTGATTGCTTATTTGTGAATAGCATGTAACAATACTGACATGATTCATGAATGTCAAGTATTCCTGATCAAGCGGAGTATGTTTCACTTAGTGTCTTTCCTTTTGCCATTGGCACTGAGAAAATCTTGAATTCTTGAAGTCATCATTTGCTTGTAATACGATCCATCATATCATGCTGAACTTGTTATAATTTTCCATTGAATTAGTTAATTGGTTGATTATAGATGTCCTTTTGCTTTCTGAGTAATGGAGCCTCCCTTTCATAAGTTTGTTGACTTGCTTTGCTCTTATTATGCAGCTCTCTTTGAAGGTTGAGAGGGAGAAGAAGCGCGAGAAGTACTTCCCCATGAGGAAGTGTGCTATCAAGGCCTAGATTAGTGAAAATGAGCATGTTTTAACCTTAAATTTTGCTCAAAAGTTGCCAGGATTTGATGTATCAGACAACTATTGCCATCCAACTATCAAAGTATAATGTAGATGATCAACTGCGTGATGAAAATGGGTACTCTTGCTTCTTGCAATCTGCTGTGTTTTGTTTCCACTTGATCCTCTAGTCAGCTTGATATTTAAATCAATGTTTTCATAATGTGGACCTGTTTGATTATATTTGATTGTGATGTGGTTTTGGCCTATCCTTAGCACCTTGATGTTAATTTGGTCTAACCTTTGAGCTATAAGGGGGCCCTCCAGCCTTTTTTTTCTACTCAAATTTGTATGGGTGTGCTCTGATTCCGGCTGGTAGGAGGGTTCAAATCCTGTCCGTCCCACTGCTAGATCCGTCCATCATGTTTGGTACATGGAACCTGCAGTGTAAAAAAATCAAGCATAGATGATGCTCAAAAAACCAACCATAGATGATGGATAATGTGACAATGTGAGTTTTTGGTATGTTTGGTTCATGGAACTTGCAGTGCAAAAGCCAACCATACTGTATGCCAGTGTCTACGCCTCGCCACTTGCAAACAACTCACATCTGCGTAGATCCCTGTTCCTGAAAACAAGATTGTCATGTCCTATCATATCTTATCTCCAATCAAAGTATCAAATGCATCTCAACGCAAAAATCTATTACTCACCTACTAAAGGGAGCTCTAAAAAAACTACTATAGGGAGCTAAATCAAACACATATGAGTGGAAAAATCCACTAATGAGCTACTAGGTTTTTGTAAATGGATGAAATTTATAGGATATATACCAAAGGTATTGTAGCCTATTTGGTTAGACGGAGCTGAGGTATTGTAGCCTATTTGGTTAGCCTATAGGATATAAACCAGGATTCAGTTCCCTTCTCTTAATGAAAACCGTGCGACGGTCTTAACCCCACGGCTTAGTTTAAAATTATAAGATATATGCCATATGTGCATTATTCATTAGGGTTTATAATGCAAATTTTCACCTCTAAACCCCACTCCAAGTAAAGAGGTGTGAATTTCTCTCTTAAATTTCCACTCTTAATTCTATCAAAAAATCTACTTCCAAAGAAAATCTATCGAAAACTTAAACAGATGGACTAAGAAATCAAGAGTATGTTTGGCTGATACGAAGAATAGTGTTCGACAGGTAGACTGAATAGTGTTGTGTGAGAGTAAATAAATTGAAATAAGCTGAGATAAGCCGAACACGCTCCAAACTTCTGAACCGCCACTCATAATTTCTATCTAAAAACCAAAATGAATGGTACACTTTTCAATTTCCCAACCTTCACCTCAGAACAAAAGGTCACAAATTCTATTTTTTAATGCTATCTCCTTATAAACAACTGAAATTTTATATTTACATTTGTCACTGTCGCTGTTAGTAAATGTTGGATTTGAATCTCTACTCTGCTGAGATCCTCGAGGCCTTCTTCCTCACGCGTCGAGTTACGGTTTCCACACCATCTCTACTCTGCTGTCCTCTCCCACCTCCACCTGTCCACCATCGATCCACACCGAAGCTTAGTCCATACTAGGTAAACTCTAATTCCGAATTCGAATCTTCAATTAAATTTTTATAGTAAAGTTTGGGCGATTAATAGATACTCCCTCCATTCTCGTTTATAAGGCTCGCACATAAATCGAGATTCAAACTTTATCATCTTTGACCAATAAATTACCCATCAATTTTTTCGTTTTATCATGTAAATTTGACATGGGTTGGATTTGTAATCAAATGTACTTTACAATGAGTATAAATTCATAACCATAACTAATATAATATAAAAGAAATGAATAGTCAAAGTATGATTTAGAAGACCGTGTCACGTTAGCTCATGCCTTGTAAACAAGGACAGAGGGAGTAATAACCAAAGAATGAACGTCTCCTGAATAGGGATGGATTCAGATCGGATACGCACGAATATGAATTCGGATGTCACTATTTACCACATTTTATTTCGAATTCGGATACGAATATGAATATTATCGAATACGTATACAAAATGGATATTTCGAATTTGGATTCGGCATTCGAATACTTACTCGATTTATAGCATAGAGTCATAATGAGTATCAATTTCATTTGTCGATGGTTTTATATTTGATCAAATCATGTTACAAGTAGAGAGTAAATTTTGATCATTATACATAATAGACATCTTATTGCAAATAACATATTAACTAACTAACTAATTAATATAGCACAATAAAAATAAAATAAGTAATTTTTGTAAATATATAAACATATTTTATTAGTAAAATAAGTAAATAAATACATTTAAATATAATCTATTTACTTGCTAAATAATATAATGTATTTCAAATTACTATGATTGGACACATCAAAATTAATTCAAAATATCATTATATAATTTAATAATATTAGGTTAACATAATTAGTTAGTTGTCATATATATAATTTTTAATAGTTAAAATTGGTGTAAATAATTATTTTACTAGTAATATTAAAATTAACATAATTTGTAATTAGTATTTAGTAATATAAATAAATTTTAGATGGTTTCTATGGGTACTTTATTTTTTTCAGATACGAATAGTGTCAGATATGTCGGACTTTTGACGGATTATGTCGAATATGGATAATATTGAAAATCGGATTCGAATACGTCCATGTGACATCCATATTAAAAACAAATATAAATACGAATTCTATATTAGCGTTTTTAGCGGATACGAATACGGATAATTCGAATTCGGGCGTGTGTTGACGGTAAAATTTCCATCAACCTAGGCATGAGTTTACCTTCGGTGTTGGCATCAATTTAATATCTTATCCATTGGTACTAACCCCCTTGATATATCAAGTTCGCTCTTGTATGTCATTTTTGGAGTTTGTTGTTTATGCAGGGCTTCAGCGCTAAATGCAAGACTTCCGGGTAAAGTTCATCAAGCACCTCGTGAGAAGACCATGAAGCCCGGTACAAGTCAAGTTATGAAGTGAACATGACTCCAAGAGGCCCAAAGACCAAACCGTGAAGGCAAAAAAACTCCGAGGACCTGGACAGAAAATGCTGAAGCTTGCGCGACAAGGAGCCCTATCAAACCGCGGAGAAACTGACGCCAAGGGCCCACATGCAGAAGGGGGAAAGTTCCAGAAGACACGAGAAGCAGCACCGACAAAGGAGGCCACGAACTGGGTCAAGATGGGCCCAGGCCGGCCGGCCCAGCCCATTCATGGGTCCATTCGTCAACCTCTTTGACCTAGACGACCCTCGGGCTATTTATAGTCCCCCTGCCAAGAGCCACACATCAATTCATTCGCCATTCGCCGCCGAGGAGCAGAGAAGAGAGGGACACCATTCCGGAGAGAAGAGGGTCGAGATAGTTGACTAGGGTTTCCCTAGCTAGCGTGGGAACCTTGCAAGTAAGACCACGTCGGAGTTCCAAGAGCTAGGAGCAAGATCAAGGTAGGATCCCGGTGGTGATCTTGTCCATGTATCATTCGTTATGTTGAATTATAAAATTGCAATCTGATTCTTAGCGATCAAGTGCTTTCTCTACGACTTTGTCTTCGTTTGGGTTTTCTTCCTCCCCGATCTATTATCGAGATAGATCGCATAGGGTGTTCTTGTAGCCTTGGTGGTTAGAGGTGCATGTCTGACCTACCAAACATTTTCATCTTGTCCTTTGGACTCGTTCTAGGCTAACCCGCACGAATAAGTGTTCTCAGCTTTATTAGATTGATTCTTGCGTCACACATTGTTTCACAGATTCGACACATTGGGTTCACACTTAAGGGAAGAAGGGTCCTTGACTATGACAGAGGATTTGTCCGCTTGCAATCCAAACGAATATTGATACACATATAGACCGTCAACAGTGTGCTAGCGCCTGGACGTCCGATGGGAACGTTCCCATCGGACGCTTCGCAACATCCAAAAATATGTTCGCAACATAGAAATGAATCTATGCAACATTCAAAATAAACTTTTACAAATAAAAAAAAGTTCAGGGGCCATGTTGCGAGCATCTTGCGTGCAACATCCAACGTCAAGGGACCCATATTGTGACCCGTGTTGCGTGCAACATCGCGAGTCAAAACAAATCACAACCGCAACATTCGAAAACAACATCCGCAACATTCAAAAACAACATTTGCAACATCGAGAATCAAACAGTTGCGGTGGGGAGAATAACATCTGCAACATTGAAACATCTAGATCTACTTTTGTAACATCCAGATTAACACACATGCAACATGTGTTTGAAATAGTTACAACATTACAACATCAAGATCTACTTTTGCAACATTCGCATATAACACTTGCAACATTCTTCTGAAACATCTCAAACACATGGACCATAGACTTGCAACATGCCATAAACCTTGCCTGTTGGCCACCATGACCGCCACCCGGAGCTCCTCTGACCTCCGCCCTGACCATGGGGAGCGGCGCCCTGCGCCGCCGGTGAGCTCCTGCGCTCGACCGCGGGGGGCTCCGCCCTGGCTGCCGGCGAGCTCCACGCAGAGGCTGCCGCACGAATGCCCGCACACCCCGGTCGAGGGGAGCGGCGGCCCGCGCCACCGGGGGGCTCCCTCTCCCGGCTGCAGGGGCTCCGCCCTTGGTCGCGCGGAGGCGGAGAGACGGCCTCAGGGGGAGATCCGTGCGTCGGCGAGGACCGCGGGGAGGAGCAGCCAGTGCGCCGGCGAGCTCCGCGGGGAGCGGCGCGCGCACCCAGCGAGCTCTGCCGCCCCTGGCCGCGAGCTCGTGGCGACGACAAGATCTCCCCCACACGCTGGCGTCGCTGTGAGCTCCGGGCGTCGTGGGCGCCGATGGCGGGTGGAGCTCCGTGCGCCGCGAGATCCGGCCACCGTGGGGCGCGTGCGGGATGAACTGGAGGGGGTGCAGTCGCGGGAGGGTGCTCCGGGAAATTAACGGTGGGGAAGAGATAAAGATGGAAGGTGGACCCCGCCGTCTGCGTCACCTGGTCACCCCATCCGAAGCATCCCGTTCGTGAGCATTACCGATTCGGATTATCACACATGCGAATCCATCCTTATTAGTTCCCTACTCCTGAAATGGTAGGGATGAAAGTGGTACGGATATTATCCGTCCGACCGACCGACCGAAAAGGTCAGACACTCAAATGGTAAGACTGTATTCGAATCCGGACATTTAGCATCCGTAACTATTCATATCGCATTAGTATCCGGAAATTCAAAGTTGAATTTCTATGATCCAAATATGATGAATATCACTATTCGATAAAAAATATACTGTCCGTATCCGTATTAGATCCGAGAATTCAGTCCGGGAAAGAAAAATTATTTGTATCTGTATCCGTAGTATCCGTCCGTATCCGATCCGTTTTCATCCTATAAAATGGGATGGAATGGCGCCCCCGGTCCGTTGACCACTGTCAATGTGGGCCCCGCATGTCTGACAGCAACCTCACCTCCCTTCCCTTCCAATATTCCCTGTTCCAATCTTCCTCTCTTCCGCCGCAGTTGCCCAGCCGCCGCTGTGTCTCGCAGCCGGCAGCCCCCCACATCGCCCGTCGTCCTCCTCCCCACCCCCTCAACTGCCTGCCCGCGCTGCCGTCTCGCTGCCCTCCGCCGCCCGACGCCATCTCGCAGCCCCCGCATCGCCCATCGTCGCGCAGCCTCGCAGTTGCTCGCCGCGGCCATCTCGCCACGGCCAATTCCAGCACCCCAACGTGAAAATTCCTCGGACCCCAAACCTGTTCCTCTGTTCCGTCTGGCTCGCGTCCCGGCGTCGACGCCCACGGCCTTCCCCATTCCGCGCAACTAACACGAAGGGGGAGCGCTCAATTCCGCATCGATCCGGCGATTTAGGGTCTCCCCTTATCGCCGCTGATGAAGGGCGGCCGCCCGCACCGTCCGGAGCCGCCGCAGGCCGTCCTCGCCACGGCGGCGGCGGCGGCCCCAGCCCCCAATCCCGCCGATGACTGGGTCGACGGCTCGTGGACGGTGGACTGCTCCTGCGGCGTCACGTTCGACGACGGCGAGGAGATGGTCAGCTGCGACGAGTGCAGCGTGTGGGTGCACACGCGGTGCGCGCGCTACGTCCGCGCCGTCCACACCTCCTTCTCGTGCCACAGATGCCGGAGGTCCAAGCAGGCCCCTTCCTCCGCCGACGAGGCCGAGGTCGCCGAGCTCCTTGCCGAGCTGCCCACCCACCGCCCGCCCCCGCTCTACCGCCGCTGGGCCGAGGTCCCGCTCCCCGCCCGCGTCCACGTCCACGGGCTCCCGGGCGGGGGTGATGCCGCCCTGTTCCGTGGCGCTCCGGCCTTCTCTGCTGCCCTCTGGCGCAGCACCGGCTACGTGCCAAAGAGATTTGGCTTCCGCTACTGTGAGTTCCCTTCCTGGGCTGACGAAAACGGTGGTGCTGATGCTTTGTTTGCACTGGCTAGAGAGAAGCCCAGGGATATGGCTGATGCTGTTATGATAGGCGTTGAGCCAAAGAAGGAGAAGCATTACGTCCGAAGCCTAAGCTGTCGTGGCAAGAAGATTGATGGAGATGAGCAACCACTTCCTCCTCTGTCCGGGGCTAAGAAGAGAGGTGAATAATTTAGGCACAATTTCTTGTTTAATTGATGCACAAAGAGCATTCTTAGTTTTTATGTTTTCAATGTGTTCACTATGTGTTGCAGAGCCTGATAGTTGGAAGAATGGGTGTCAGCAGAGTGAGGCTTGTGCCATTCGACATGCCACTCGTGAGGATCGTTATGCTGAAATAAATATGGCCAGTTCTGATTTACAATCCATTAAAACTAAGAAGAAGATGGAGAAATCCTTGGAGTTAAGTGGGGAGAAGAAAGGCTCTGAGCAGGTTCCTGGGACCCTGATCAAGGATGACAAAAAAGTGCTGTTGAAGTTGGAACTTTTATCTGGAGTTAGAACTACATCATCTGTAGCAGAACAAGAAGTGCACTCAGGATTTGATGGGGTAGAGGTTAGTATCTCACATATGAATATTGCATATGACTAAATATATCGCCTAATTGTGTGATTGATAGACTTACTTGTTTTGGCACAACCGCACAATAGAATAGCTGTGCTGTTTTTGCTTTAGGTAGTTTGGTGGCTGGGCACCCAGTTATGGTGCCACTGGATGCCCAGCCAACCAGGACTCAACCCTGGGTCGTGCAAAAAAAATGGCCCCTCACCTATCAGAGATACATGTGCTGCAGCCTGCAGGTGCATCCGGCTTTCAGGCCTTTTCTCAACCCTGAGATTGATCATCCCCTTTTAATGCATGTGTTGCTGGCAATGTTTCAACCTTGGATGAGATTGTACTGCTGCACTGCAGTTGAATATAATGGACCAAAGATTTCAAAACTAAATAAAATCTTAAATCAGAACAGAGATGGAGCTTGTCATAGTGTTCTCGTTTTGCTCCCCTGTTGGGATCTGTTTCATTGATGTATTTCGTTTTGATATATTAACCTTAGTCATAAAATTGTAATGTTATTAATTATTGATGGGTTCATAGTAGTGTATCAGCTGTTAGTTCCAGTGGTACAGTATATTTTGGTATGAGAATGAACAAAAGTTTTCTATCTGACAGTCATATAACCGTTTTTTTGTACATCCTTTGAAGCAAGCAAAGTTTATATTGCGACCATATGTGGATATTTAGTTTGCATTGTTATGTCATTTGAAGCAGAATTTTTTTGGGGGGTTTCATATTTTTTATATGAGTACAATGCACATTTACAGTTCCATGGTAAATTAATAAAGTAGATGTTTCCATAATTTAAAATTTTGAACTTACCTATGGATTTTTAAAACAGTGAGTTCTTTGTGTTTTTGGTATCTGAAGTCCTGTTTATTATCCTATTTTCTCAATTAAGTTAGCTTAGTTATTACTACATTTTTGTAATATCAGTTCAACACACATTGTGGCTCAATGTAGGTTACTGTGCATAAGCAACAATCAGAAGGGGATCACAATGCAGGCTTAAGATCTGTTATAACAAGTTCAGGTAACTTAGGTTCCTTAAGACACTTACCTGATGCCCACATGTTGATGGATATGTAAATGCTGCCTATGAAACTTAGCACTGCCCTATTGCTTGGAGCCTTCTATAGTTATCAGAATATGTAATGATAACCATCCAATGAAAATATGATAATCCATGCAGGTGCCATCAAAATGCAAGACACGCAGGACCTTCAGAAGCAATCAAACCAAACTTCAAATATGCAGGATGTTGCTGGTGCACCAGATTTACAGATTGGTCAGTCAAAGCCACAGATCATGAAAACTGAGCCTAGTTCCCTGGAAAATGAGACGGCTAAGTGTATACAGTTGGTAAGTGATGACCATGAAAGTAATAAACAAGGTCTAGGGGACACTGCAGGTTTCCCAATTGTCCAAAGAGATTCATCCAAATTAAAATATGATTCAGCATGTCGTGAAACACAGCACACAGTTGGTGAGCATCCTAGCTCAACTTTGGGTTCTGCAAAAGTTTGTGCATCTAAAGAACCGTCATCAGCAGGTAACAGTGGTCACTCAAAGAAAGAGGAATTTGTCCCACCAACTGACAGCAAACATGATTCTGCAAAATTTTCTGAAGATAGTTCCCAGGAGGTGAGAAGGGGCTCTGAGAAAGTTCAACTGAAAGGCTCACTACCTTCTGCACCAAAATCATCTCAAGCTAGTAGAATACATGTGTCTACAGTCAAACCTAGATTACCAGGATCAAAGGAGCAATCGCAGAAGATAGCCATCACTGAAGGCACCTCGGCAAGATCATTCCATGGAGAAGTACCACCACTGCAATCTCGTAACAAACCAGTGGCTTCTAGTTCTTCCCAGAAAAAGGACAAGATCCACCACCGCATTGTTAATGTCACACAAGAGACCTCCAATAATTCAGCATCAACTGAGCTGCGACCATCTGATTTGACCTCTCTGAGTGATGAACAGGTATGAAGTTTGTCCAGATTCCAATCTTAGTATAGCTTTTATCACAATTTTCATAATTTTTTCCCTGCAGCTTGCATTGTTGTTGCATCAACAATTAAACAGCTCCCCCAGAGTACCGAGGGTGCCACGTTGCCATCAAGCAGCTGGTACACAGATGCATCATCCAACTGGAGCTACTGTTTTTTCTAAGCGCTCTTCAGCACACGGAGGAAGAGATAATGCAGCGGTAAGGTTACTAGCACCTGGAGGACATAGTTTCGTTTCATGTCAAATCATATTTTCTTGCTTTCTAATGTTGTGATTAGTAGTGCAGGTCTTAAAAAAGAGAAACAGAGAGGATTCAGTAAAAGATAGCGAGGACACCAAGAGAATAGAAAAAAGACATAGAGATGCTAGCTCAAAACATGCTTCTTCCGCGAAGGATTCATGCAGATCAGCTGAAAATGTAGCATCAGAACAGAAAATTCGTGGTACATGTTCAACTGGCACTGACAGTGGTTTAGCCAAGAATGAGTTGATCGATAGCAGTGTTTCACACAATTTACCAGGTATGCAGCTCAAACTGCTCAGTTCGTCTCTTTTTTGTACAAAATGCAAGTTTTTTAAGCGTGCCATGTATTCTATGCACAGGATTGATTGATGATATTATTAGTAAAGACAAAAATATAACATACAGGGAACTCTGTGATGCTATTCATCAGGTATGTTTTTTTTTTAAAAAAATGGCCACATGTCTATATGTTCCGTGTTATCATGCTTAATGTTGATCTTTTACTTTTCAGCATTTAAGGGATTCAAGGAAACCTAGTGGGGGAGATTGTGCGTATCCCAGCTATTTGCATGCCATCAATGATTGTCTTAGGAAGAGGAGGGAGTGGGCTTACCTTGTTGATCAGGCTTCAAAGGTCAGATTGTGGCCTTATCATTTCTTACCATTTTATCTGGTTGCACTGTCCTTTTTTTCTGTTCTCTTGTACACGCAGGATAACTGTGTATCATTATATTAAGAAAAAAAGAGTGGGTTTGGAAACCCCATACATCCCCTCTCTTTCTCATACACGCACACACCCCTATTTGCTGTATTGCACACTTCTGCTTTCTTCCTTCCAGTCCAGACTCCAGACCATAGAGATTAGAGAGCTGATTTGGTTTTGTATTCTAATATGTGGAGCTGTCATTTGACATATACCTTGCTATTTGCTGAATACATCTCAAGTTTTCAAACTTCACTCATAATATTAACCAAATTAGATGCCTTCTCCGACAATATGATTCTATGCTAAGTGACATTATTAGTAAGCTTCCAAGTTCCATGCCCTTTTCCTGAAGCCCAGAGGTGTGGGTTTCAGATATACCAGCTAATGGTAATCCAAACTAGCTTATTTAAAGTTCTATTTTCCCCTGAAAACAGCATGTTGTGTACTATTCTTGTCAATACTAACAATTTTTTATGGCTTGGTAGCTGAATATTTATTTTATTGATGTTCTTTCTTTACTTTGATGTTGAAGAATCGTTTTGACCATTCTTTGTTTCAGATGAATTCAAATAAGCGGCGAAAAGGGGAAAACAACTCTTCGTTGGCTGACGTATTAGAAGTAGAGACTGCGACGAATGGGCCTGAAAGGGATTCAGAGGGGAGTGCTGATTTGCATCTGGAGGACCTTACTAGGGGCAAACGGAAGTCATGGAAACGCAGGCGACTTGAGCTCAAAGGTAGGAGAGTCAGGGACACGAGAAAGAGATCAAGCATTGGCTCATCCTCCGAAGATGCTGCTGCCACTTTGTCTGATTCTAGTAATGACAAAAATGATACTCCCATGGTTGACGTGAACCAAGATAATTCTGTTGCTCTGGAAACTGGTGGTAACGTAGAAGCTAAGAGTGCAGATTCAAGTTCATAGTATGTTGACTGATTCAGCAATGCTCGTGAATACATATGACTGGAACGGACTCTTTTGGGGGATTTCCTTTTTGGTGAATGGTTGATTGCTTCTCTTATCCAACCAAAAGAAAAGCGGGAACAGCAGCTGCATCTCTATTCTTCCCAACAATTCTGTTGTTCAGGGCAGCAGTAGTGTATATATTGGTAGTCAAGATCTGTAGCCTTATGCCAGTAGGACAAAGTTTGTTGTCAGGGATACTAATCCTACTTACAGTGATTACTCACTCATGTTGTTTTGCTAAGTTAATGTACATCAAAAATTGAGTAGACACTTGCGTAATGTACCCAATTGCAATTTGCCACAAGTTAGTTTGGCTGGACATCCAGGTAAATCTTACCGGTGGTAGTAGATGCTAAGGCGTGGAATCGTTCTGTTCTGCTTTTGCATGTTCTCTGTTACAGATTTCTGTGGTACTCTGCTTACATTTGGATTCATTTCCTCATCTTCATAGATTATGGCTCGTTTTTAATTTTTATTTAGTCAAACATACTCCCTCCGTTCCATAAAAAGTACAATTCTGATTTTTCTAACATAGATTAGTGGTGGCGTGAAAATACTTTAGTACCCCTACTCCCTCCGTCTTGAAATATAAGACATTGTAAGATTTTTAAGACATATTAAAGAGATTGGAAAATGTCACATATACCCTTAGCCAACGATAATTAAAGATAAGTTTTCTAGTTAACAAGTGCAATATTTGGCAAGTTTTTAATTGAGTTGATTGAGTGCTTACCAAATACTCCTAGGATGCCTTATATTTGGGGACAAATTTCGAACCTTTGAATGTCTTATATTTTAGGACGGACAGAGTATTTTTAGGCACATGTAGTAAGTTTTGGCTTGCATATCAGATCTGATTACTAATTAGGTAGGTAATTAGATCTATTTTCTAGAATTGCACTCTTTGTGAGGTTTTTTTCAAATACAAGGATTGCATTCTTCACAGGACAGAGTGAGTAGTATTATTTTAAAATGTCTGCCATGCCATCCAGCGCCATCAGCAGTGGCGGAGCCATGAATTAGTTTGGAACGAGTGGGGCAAGACAAATCCAACCCCAGATAACGAGTCAATTTGAACGCTTTCACGACGTCGACACCAGCGAAAAGTTCGTTATTACTGGCGGTTTGTTAGTGAAGGACCGAACTGGCGAACAGGGGGGTGTGAATGGGAGCCGATAAAAATTTTTCTCGAAGGAGATGGCTTCTCCAACAAGATGAACTCGGTCGGGTACCCAAAATCACACGCTCCGCACATAACCTTCCGTTTGCCAAAATCATGTAGCTACTGGAGTGCTACTGGTTCTAGGAACAAATACTACCTGCAGGCACAACTTCTACACACACGGCAGCGGAAACAACTCGGAAGCTGTCTGGCCAGCAGGGGCGGTTCAACCGGGTTATAGGGGCTGTTAAACCGCCTGCTCCTGGGCAGGCAAGAAATCCTCGGAAACACCTCTTCCTAACTCCAAAACTCTTCACGGTTTCACCCACTGGATCCTCTGGTCAAGGCAAAGCTAGCTACCAGAGAATCTTGGTGAAAACCAAAACTTCACCCAAGGGCCTAGGGGCGGTTAGACCGGCTACCAGGGGCGGTCTAACATCCTGTACCCAGCAACGAACTCAAGGCAAGAACTCCTAGCAAACAGCACCAAAACGAGCCAAGATTTCACCAGAACGCTCCCTTGATCAAGGCGAACAAACTCACAGAGGAAAATTCGGCGAAACCAAAACTTTCACCTGGGAGACCCAGGGCGGTTAGACCGCCCCCCTATGGCGGTTAGACCGCCCCTTCAAGAACACCTGGCCGCGGGTCAACCCTCAACTTCCCATCGCCCGATCTCCTGATTCACCCCACGGATTACAGCGAAACTTCAGGGATACCTGGGTTACCTCCTGGGCAACCACTCCCTCAAAGGAATTGCACCGAAATGCTCTCAATCAAAGGGAATCGCGGATCTTGGCCCTCTAGGTCATGAACTCGAGCAACTCGAAAAACCACCAAATTGAGGTCGATTCAAGGGAGTTCTTGGGGCAAAGTCACCAGCCAAAGAGGCACAAGGTCCTCATACGTGACACCCAACAAGAATCCCGCAAGAATTCGCCCTCAAAACTCCGTCACGAAAATCACAAGAAAGAGCTCCGAAAATCACCATAAAGGCAAACGGGAGAGGCAACACAAGGCCTTGAGGAACCACGCCGAATCATCTATACATACCAAGAAGGTTCATACAAGGTCTAGCTTGCCACCCGGTCATCCATCCCTCTCACAAGATCTCACATGAAGCTCTCAAGCTAGTCCTAGAAAAACTAGAGAAAATAGCAAACGAAAATAACAAAGGGAAATGAGCTAGGGTTCCAAGAGTTGGCTGCCATCCATCCCACCAAGTGTTTATATGGAGGAACCCAAAAGACTAAACTACCCTTACTAGATAACTAGGGATACATGCCCCTCAAGGGCAATTTCGGAAGTCTTCAATTCAGCACCATCAGACGGATGCACATCCACCGCAAGCCTGCATAGCTCCAACGCAACTCTTGCGATCATGCCGCGTGTCCTCCGCTTCGAAGCTTCTCGGTGGCTGCGACCCGGGTGGTCTGACCGCCCTCCTTGGGCGGTTAGACCGGCCCAGGCGGTCTGACTGCCCCTCCTGGGCGGTTGAACTGGCCTGGGTGGTCGCCCCTCCTCGTCGAGTCTTCGGCCTCGGTTTTGTGACTCAACCGAGTAACCCAGTGGTTTTCTGGTGAACCACTGCAAACCCCACGAACTCGGTGTAGCCTCCGCCAATCACCACTCATGATTCGGCTCCCACGTTGTCCTGGCTCGACCTTGGTTTTGAGGCTCAACCAAGAAATCGTCCACGACTTCGTCTTGCTGTTCTTGCCACCATGCGGCCCGCACTTGACCCTGCTGGCCACCGGGTCCCTCGAACCAAGCCTACTTGTCTTCTCCACACCTGGAGGCCTCACCAGCAACGACCTTTCGCACTTGTTCTTCACCTGCACCAACACCAGTCAAGCCGCAACCTGCACGTGCAATACTTAGCCAAGAGTCAGTCCACACTATGTTGTCAATCACTCATCACACCAGGAAGCGACCATCCACCGGTCCTCGAACCACACATGTCCTCAATCTCCCCCTTGATGAGTGCATTGACAACATACATGATTGGTAACCAAAGAGAAAAGAAAAATAAAAGAAACAAACAAAAGAAATCAAACAAGTGATCGAAAGTCGAAACAAAGGCAAAGAGCAAGATCACTTGAATGAAGAAAGTCTCGGTCCCCTTAGGCAAGGGCAACAGCTTGACACAACCGAGACAAAACAAGCTCACAACAAAAGAGCAAACCACCAAAACAAGAACTCACACAAGAGCTCCCCCTGCACATATGCAAGCTCCCCCTGAGCCAAAGCACACTCCCCCTGAACAAATGCAATAATGCAACATGAGAATGCAAACAAGGAGCCAAACCTGCTCACACTGCCCAGGGCGGTCAAACCGCCTGCCTGGGCCGGTCAGACCGCCCCACTGGGATCTGACCGCCTGGGGAGCGGTTAGACCGCCCCAAGAAACCGGCCCTGCACCAAACTTTTCAAAAACTGTCCGAACCACTTTGAACACCTTCCAAATGCTCCCAAGTGCCCAAATCATGCACAAACTTTTCCCCCTTGTTAACAATGCATGAATCAAGGCAAAATGCGAAAAGTTTCAACCTAGAGCTTCTCAAATATACAAAATTCAACACCAGATGCTACACATATCCAAATGAGCAAGTTAGATACTCTATAGCTTCGTATGAACATAAACTACAAGATCACCAAGTTTCACAACCATTGGGCAAAGCTAAGAAGGAAATGAGTATTTTTGCGAAAAATTACCTCTCATGAGCAAAGTCCTAAACATGAGCAAAACATGTCAAAATGGCAAAGCCACACAAACTTCATGCTAGGACAACCATTCTAATCATAAGGTCATCATGAACACCCTCAAGCACCTCATGTCATGTCAAAGCCACCAAGCTATGTGCCTACTTCTATATATGAGAATTCTCATTGGTAGGCATCATGCAATAGTTTAGCACCCAAAGCTATATAAAATAAGCACAAATGACATGAGAGCATATTTTCCAAGCAATTTACATTTCATTTTCAGATTTGCACTTGGTACATGAAATGTCTTTGCGACAAAAAGGAACTTATGCCCCTCCACAAGATAAAGCAAGCGGGCTAAACATTCATGATGACAAATGAGCCTTTGGCCCCATATGATCAAAATAAGCTATCCAAGCACAAATTAAGCGTAGCCAAGCCACAAAAACATGTCAAGATCATATAAAGACATTTACTCACAAGAGAGCATACATATGACATTTTTCAAAAACGTAGCTTGCCACCATGAGCATAAACCAAGATCATCAAGAGCTAAGCCAAACTAACCATAGCATACCAAACTAGCTCACAAGATCATATATAGCACATCATGGTGAACAATGTATATAAGAGAAGCTTTTCCTACCACAATGCATATGCTACAAAAGCATGCAACCTAAGATACAAAGATGCCTATACATCATGATACATATGCAATGCAAATGCAAGAAATGCATAAAAGGAAAGCTATACATATGCTACATAAGGAGCTCCCACACCCAACTCAAGAAATCAAACACACACCAATTTCCCCCCGCAAACGAGTGAAAGTTGCTTGATCTAGGGGCTTGGTGAAGATATCAGCTAGTTGGTCATCTGTGGGTACATGGATCAAAGCGATTTTCCCTTTCTCGATATTTTCTCTCAGAAAATGATACCTCACTTCTATGTGCTTGGTTTTGGAATGGAGCACTAGGTTCTTTGCAATGCTTATGGCACTGGTGCTGTCACAAAGAAGTGGGACACGGGTATACTCCTCACCAAAGTCACTCATGGTGTATGTGATCCAAAGGAGCTGAGAGCAACAACTAGCTGCGGCAACGTATTCGGCTTCGGTTGTAGTTTAGCAACACTCGATTGTTTGCGGGAAGACCAAGACACCAGAGAAGAACCCAAGAATTGGCAAGTCCCAGAAGTGGACTTCCTATCCAACCGACATCCGACAAAATCCGCGTCTGAAAAACCATGAAGCTCCAAAGAAGAAGACGCGGAGTACCAAAGGCCGAAGTCGGGAGTGTATCGCAAATACCTGAAGATGCGCTTGACTGCTTGCCGATGCGAAGTCCATGGAGACGCTTGAAAACGAGTGCACAGACATACCAAGAATTGGATGTCCGGCCTCGTCGCCGTCAAGTACAGGAGTGACCCGATCATGCTTCGGTACTCCTTTTGGTCCACGTGTTCACCTTCCTCGTCCGCATCAAGGGCTGTAGTCGTACTCATCGGCATCGTCATGGCCTTGGAGTCCTCCATCTTGAACTTCCGCTCTATGTCCTTGGTGTACTTGGCTTGGTGTACAAATGTTCCTTCCTTCGACTGCTTGATCTGTAGGCCGAGGAAGAACTGCAACTCACCCATCATGCTCATCTCGAATTCCCTGCTCATGTCTTCTGCAAACCTTGCAACCAAAGAGTTAGACGAGCCACCAAAGACAATATCATCCACGTACACCTAAACAATTAGGATATCCTTGCCCTGCCTGAGGAGAAACAAAGTCTGATCTACCTTCCCCATCTCAAAGCCTCTCTTAAACAGGAACCCCCTCAACCTACCATACCAAGCTCTAGGCGCCTGCTTCAACCCATACAGCGCCTTCCTCAACTTGTACACTCTGTGGGGGTACTTCTCACTCTCAAACCTCGGAGGTTGCTTCACATATACCTCTTCTTCCAACACACCATTCAGGAAAGCACTCTTTACGTCCATTTGGTGCAATTTGAACCCTTTAGCCACGGAAAAGGCTAGAAGGATCCTAATCGCCTCCAGACGGGCTACGGGAGCAAAAGTCTCCTCGTAGTCGATTCCCTCTTTCTGACTATATCCTTGCGCCACCAACCTCGACTTGTTTCTCACCACTTCTCCTTTCTCTCCCTCTTTGTTTTTCCACACCCATTTTGTCCCAATCGGCTTACACCCTGGTGGAGGCTCCACTAACTCCCAAACTTGGTTCCTCTCAAAATTCTCCAACTCCTCATGCATAGAATTAACCCAATTGTGATCAAATAACGCGTGTAACACCCGATTTTAAAGGACAAACCGAATGCACCCTTTATGAATGCCCAGGATCAAAATTCATGCATAAAGTAACATCATCAGTGTAATATCACAACATATATCATTACAACGTTTAATAATTACAAAATGACCAGAGGGTCTAAACAGAAAATTACACATTGTTATTCTATCGCAGCGGAGTAGGCACCATCTTCCACAGGAACGTCGACTGGGGGCACGCCAACCTAGTACTCAAGGCCTTCATGATGGTCTTCATGATGTAGCTCCTTCTTCTAGCGTCTGTTTATCTGAGCAGCAGTGGGGAGAGAACAGCAGGGGTTGAAAGGGAAAACGGTGAGTACACCTGGAGGCGTGTACTCCGCAAGTGGGGGGAAAGGTATGCATAACATGCTGGCTTAAAGCAAGGAAGGCTTTATTTGGTAGACTGCAAAGCTCAAGTTTTAGTTGGTCAAGTTTTAATTAAGCACCTATGATTCAATGTGTATAAGGCTTCCCATCCCCTTCAAGGCACAGGCACCAACCTGTCCTGATCCTAGGGTTAAACCATCATCAGAACCAAAACCAGCTCTCAAACCACAGTTACCACCACTGTGATCCACCCAAACCACCAACTAACCATGTGAGGGTCCAGGCCGCTCTTGACCGTGAGCACGACTGTTATAACAGTTTTTAACACTCTGCAGAGGTTGTACATCTTTACCCACGAGTCGCGTAAATGTTCAAAAGAATGTTAAACCCAACCATGCTGTGCGGATCAGGCACTTTCACACTTCCTTAGGTGTGATAGCATAGGGACGCTACGAGGCCTTTACATAAGTTCACCAGCGCGCATTAACCGGGTTACGGAGTGTCAGCGACACCCGAGGTTCCTTGCCGGACTCTTGGGAACTACGCCCTCATCCAGCCCAGACAGCTTAACACAGACCGCTGGTTTACCCTACTTAGTTGGCCAAGACCATAGCCCATTAGTTCTCGTGGTTGTACGGTATGTCCCGGGTGGTCGCTCCACAGACCGGTTCTTATAAAGTTGACTCAGGCAAAGCCAACATCAAGCAATCACAAACCACCATTCAAACCACTTGCCTGAGTCGGCTAGGGTGTTCATGTTGCTAACCATAACCCACATTAACAAGTTGCATAGTCATTAATCAAGTTTAAGATTAAAACCAACCCATGTTGAGCAAGCTAAGCATAAACTACCCATATAGGCAACCTCTAAGGTAAGCAAGGAATGATAATGAAAATCTAGTAAACAGTCCTTAATAGGATTCCCAGCAAAGTTTAGACATGTAATGCAAAAAGCATAAAATAAAGCAGTGATTATGGTGAATAAAACATAAAGGTATAAAATAGTAAGATGTCAAGGACACTTGCCAGTTTCCCGATGCTCCACTGCTCAGAAGCGTTCCTTCATGCGCAGCTATCACTGAAACATCACAAACCTAGACTAAGAACAAAGCACCAGGTAATAAAACCATTTTAGAAAGGCGTACTACTAGCTAACGTGAGCTAGCTACGAACAAGAGAGCGCGAGAAAGGCTAAAGCGAAGCTAAAGGTAGAAAGGGCACAACTATCGATAAAGGTTATATTATAAGAAAGAAGGAACTATATGCTTGATTTATTTTATTTAAACAAAACATGTAATGAAGGATATTTCAGAGAAATAACCTTTGTTGGAATTAATTCAAATTAAATTTGATTCCAAAACATAAGTTGATCCTAGTCATATTTTATTTATAAAGGTTTATTAGAATTTATACCAAATTAACATTTATTTTTATAAAAGAAACTTTATGTGAGAGCAACTAACGAGTTAAAACATGTGTCGGGTTGAGCTAAACAAGTTATAAGAAAAACATATTTATGTTCAAATTAATCAAATTAACTTTTATTAAGAAAAAGGCGAAGGTTAAACCTATATTTGATTTTATTCAAAAGAGTTTGAATTGGATACTAATCAAATTAATATTAACTTTAACTTTCAAAAACATGAAATATGGTGAACGTCACTGCTAACACGAGCGCTACGACAAAATGAAGCTAACACAACTTGAACGAGCTAAAACGGAGCTAGGATGTGAAAGTTGTGGGGTTTTGAAGGTTTCAGGGGCTTATGTGTGATAAACTGTAGGTTTCAAGGGCTAAAGCACAAGATTCGCAAGACTCAGAGATTTTCGGCCGCGAAAAGATAAGAACTTGGGGTTCTACGTGCAAAAAGGCTCGGCCAGGGCTTAACTGTGAAAGGTGGGGTCTTTCTGAGGCTTTATGTGCAAAAGGGCCAAGACACATAGAAAGGTGGGTGGATTTCCGGGTTCTGCAGGGGGTTTTGTGCAAAGTTGCGGCTGAGGAGGCGGTTCGGCTGAGGTGGTGCCGCGTGGCGTGCACTGATTGGCCGGGGCTCACCACGTGGCACTGACGCGGCGGTGCACCGGGCCATGGAGCACGGTCCACGGGTTCACGGTGGACCGGCCGAAGGGGTATGCCCTGATCTGTTCTAGGCCATTGATCTGGAGATGGACGGCTGAGGGGCGCAGCTGGTGTTTGTTCGCCGGGGCAAAAGGGAGACGACGGCGCATGGCGGCGGCTCGCCGGAGCATCGCCGGAGATGGTGGTCCGGGCGCTACAGGGCACCCTTTCGCGTGCGGTTTGGACCGGGAGGAAGAGGAGGACGGCGCGGTGCTCACCAGGGGCTTGTTGACGACAGAGCGGCGACGGAGGACGCGTGCGTCGGCCGGAGGCGGACGACGTCGCGGGTGCTCACGGAGGAGGGTGTCACGGCCTCGGTCCGGGGCTCCTGGGCGCCTCGGCGTCATCCGGGTGGTCCTGCGAGTACAAGAAGAGAAGGAGGAGGGTGAGGGAGGGCCAAGGCGCGGAAAGACAGCGGTGGCGGTGCTCCTTACCGTGGCAGCTCCGGCGGTGAAGAGCTTGGAGGCGGCGGCGCGTGAGCGAGGGAGAGCAGGCAGGGAAGCAAAGGGGAGCGCTGGGGATTGCTCAGGGAGTTTTATAGAGGGAGGAGGGGCAGCTGGGAGCTGGGGATGGGCGGCGCGTTGATGCCGGCTGTGATGGGTGGGGAGCGCCAGGCGCCTTCCATCCGGGGTGCGGCTGCACCTGGACGCATACCTGAGTGGGAGGGAGGTCGAGGAGGAGGGGACCGGTGGGGCCGGGGTGGAGATTGGAGCGGGGAAGGTGCGGGAGGGTCACGGAGTGCTCGGGGATTCAAATCCCGGCGGCGGCGGTGTGTTGCTCTGCTCGGGCGAGAAGAAGGAAAGGAGGGGGGAAGGGGATGACTTGTGGGGCCAGTTTGTCAGTGGTAGGGAGGAGGTGGTGGGCCTGGTGGGTTTAGCTGTGGCTGTTGGGCCGCGAGAAGTTGTGGGCCGGCGAAAAAAAGGAAAAGGAGGAGGGGGAGCAGGTGGGCCTGAAGAGGAGAGGGGAGGTGATGTGGGCTGGATTTCAGCAGGGTTTGAGATTAGATATGGATGCTTAGATGTATATTTATATATATAGAGAGAGATATGGATTGGCCCCCAATTTTAGAGAGAGAAGAGATGGTCTTTGGGTATAGAGAGAGAAAGAAAGAGAGAGAGAGAGGAGTGATACCTTTGGGTATAGATAGAGAGATAGAGAGGATTAAAGAGAAAGGGAGAGCATTGTTTTAGAAAGAAGAGGTGATTCTATGGTAGAGAGAGACATGTCTTGTTTTAAGAGAAGATTAGGAGAGGTTTACAGATCGAGATCGGAGAGATACAAGGGTTAAACTATAGAGGAACCTATTCGAGCTTGAAAACTCAAATTCATTTTTCACACAAACAAACACTATGCATTTGCAGCATGAATGCAACATCCACATATTTATAACCTATGATTAATTCATTTAATTTAGAAAATATTATTTATTTTGAAATCCTTATACACACTCTCTATTTAAAGTCTAACAAATTTTAAAAAATTTTAAATCCTAGCCAAATTGCAAACTTGGGTGTTACAACACGTGTCCAATGTCTTTGGGCTCAAAAGTAGCAACAAAAGCAGCTTGAGCAAAGTGAGTCATTTCGAAACCTCGACCGTGTAGTGCGTTCGTTGATGTTCCCAATGATCGTTGAAGCTGGGTGATCCACTTGTACTCGCCGGGGAGCTTCTTGCCTTGAAGCCACCTTCCCCTCAGCCATAGCTTCCTCTCGATCTCGGCGCGTCGTCGTAGGTGTGGGAGAAGGTCCGTCCTTGATCATAGTCGAAGTAGTATGTACATGCTCAGCCGCGGGCGCCACACCACCATCTTCCTCGTCTCCTTGCTGCTGCACCTCATCCTTGAAAATCTCCTCACCAAGCTCATCATCACCTGCACAATCAAAGACAAGAGAGCTACGTGGCTGTGTCTCGTCGAAGGTAACCTCGCAAGTCTCCACGATTTGGTTAGTTTCCAAGTTGAGCACACGAAATGCTCTAAAGTGAGTAGCATAACCAAAGAAAATACCATCGACAGACCTAGCCTCAAACTTATCCAAATTCTTGCCTTTCTTCAGAATAAAGCATTTGCATCCAAACACATGGAAATGACTCACCTTGGGAGTGCGACTGTGCATCATCTCATACCACGTTTTCTTCTTGAAGGCACGGAGAAAAATCCTGTTCGACACATAGCACGCGGTTTTGACCGCCTCAGCCCAGAACCTCCTCGGAGTCCTATGCTCATCGAGCATCGTCCGGGCCATCTCACACAAGGTTCTGTTCTTTCTTTCCACTATGCCATTCTGAGGGGGCGTATACAGACTCGAAAACTGGTGTTCAAGACCCAAGTCATGGCAAAAGGTTTCAAAACGAGAGTTTTTAAATTCTGAGCCATTGTCACTGCGGATCGCTCGTATGGCATCTCCGTGCCTCTCGTTCTTCAACCTCAAGACAAGATCTCGAACAAAACCAAACGTCTCCCCCTTCTCCTCCAAAAAGAAGACCCACTCATACCGAGAGTAATCATCCACCACAACTAGGACGTACCACTTCCCACCCACAGATCACACACGAGCTGAGCCAACAAGGTCCATATGGAGCAGCTCGCATGGACGCTCCGTCATCACATCAGTGAAGGGCGGATGGGAAGAGGCTACCATCTTGGCATGCCTACACGGCGCACAAATCAACTCTTTCTCAAACCTCAAACGGGGCAATCCTCGGACCAAATTGAGTTTACTTAAGCGAGAGAAAAGGTCAAAGCTCAAGTGACCCAATTTCCTATGCCACTGCCACAACTCACTCAAAGAACCAGCCAAAAAGCAATGAGCCACACCAGAAGACTGAGAGAAATCCGCTCGAAAGATTTGACCCTCGGGAACGACCGTGCAAACTAGGTCCCCTCGAGAATCCAAAATCCGAGAACCACCAGGCCGAAACAACACCTCAAAACCCTCATCCAAAAGCTGGGACACGGAAAGCAAATTGAACCCGAGCGATTGAACAAGAGCAACACGCTTGATAGTGACCTTGTCACTCACCTTAATCTCACATTCGGACAACACACGTCCTCGCCCATTGTCCCCAAAGGTGATGTATGTCCTGGACACCACCAGGACGAGACTTGAGAACCACCCCTTGTCTTTGGTCATATGCCTCGAGCAACCGGAGTCAATCAACCAAATGTTCCTCAAGTCTCCCACCTGAAATTCAAAAACGAGCACGTGAGCGAACAAACGACTCAGCACTGGTGTTAGTACCAAAAGAGTAAAACCAGTGCCGAGCCATCTGCTCCAAAGTGGGGTTAGCACAATCCATATCATCGCGCCTATCAAAGCTACCACCACGAAAGCCACCACGGGAACCACCACGAGGGAACCACCCCTGTCTCGCTGAAGGAGAACGAAAGCCAAGAAAGGAAGACCGTGGACCGTTGCTCCTCTGAGACTCAAAGCTATGACTCCTCCCACCATCGTATTGAGCACGAGGTGGAGAACGTCTAGCAAACTCAACACCACCATACTCACCATGCCAACCACCAGAACCACGACCACCAGAACTGAAACCACTCGCATCGCCACCTCGAAAACCAAACCGCCCAGAATTCTGGGGGGCGGTCTAACCGCCTAGCCAGGCCGGTCTAACCGCCCCCTCTGGGCAGGGCCGGCTGACCGCCCCTCCAGCCCGGTCTGACCGCCCTCTCTAGAAAATCTCCTCAGCTACGGGAACTCGCGTCTCCCCATGCCAGAATGCTTCTCACAATCACCTTACCCTTGGGCAGTGGCATACGAGGCTCAGGCACACCATGAGATGGGTGGTACCTGTCCTTGTTAGCCCACTCCTTAGCCATTCTCTCCTCACGCTTCCTCTTGAAGCAAAACTCATCCTTGTGACCATCTCTACCACAATACCCACATTGGAATCAGATGGGTTTTGGTTTAGGCTTGGGTTGGGGCTGCTCACTTGGCTTCTTACCCTCCTTCTCTCCAACCACATCTCCCTTGGTGCTCACAAATCTCACCGATTTTTGAAAATCATTGGTTGGGTGAGGAAACACGGGTGGATCTGGAGTTGTGTCTAGTTTGTTTCTGAGATGGTTAGGCTTGGGCTCAAACTTGTTCTTGTGGATTGTTTGTGGTGGGATAGGGATCTCTCCAACTTTCTCATCTCCCTCACCACTGCACTCTCCAATTTTGTCAGCCCCAAGTGCCTGACCATCATCTCATTTTTGCCTATCATCAGGAAGTGGACGCGCCCACACCTTCCAATCACAACCTTGTTGGCAAGCAACCGTGTACCTTTTTTTGACCGATGAATGAATCACATCATATGGCCTATGGTGGCGCACCGAGTATTCCCTTAAGAAAAACTTTAATTCTTCCAAGCTATCTAATTGCATTCCCTTCTCAATAAACAACTAACCACTATCGGGTTCAACTTCGGTAAGGGTGTAACCCAGAATCACAATATGCCTTCCATGGAACTGAATGGAAAACAAAAACTTCAGGTACATCAACATGTATAGTTTCCAATTGCCTCAACTCTGTTTGAGTGAATTACGGCACTCGAATTGCAGAAAGAGTATGCACCGATCCTCTTATTAACACCTCATATACCCCTCTCATTAACTAATGGAGTTTCTTCACCCAAAGGACTTCGTTCAAATATAGGACTTGCTTGACGTATAAGATTAACTCGCAGCACAGGTGTTGGTTGGGTCACCGGAGTTGGTTGGCTAACTAGAGTTGTTTGGCTCACTGGAGTTGTTTGGCTCACTAGAGTTGGTTGGCTAACTCTAGTTGGTTGAGTCACTAGAGTTGGAATGGATTGCTCCACATGATCAGATTCTTCTTCATCTTCGGAACCCATAGATATATCATCGTCATCCTCTTCCCCATAATCCTCATAATCACCAAAATTATTGTTCAATCTACATTTATCAAATTCATCGTCACCATCTGAATCATGACAACATTCATCATCATCACCACCCTATTCATCATCCTCTTCCTCATTAACCTCATTGTGTGCTACCATATCTTGCTGAGACATAACCCGAGGGCAAACATCAACAACTAACTCGGCACAACCAACTTGAGAATCTTTCACGCACTCTTTGTAAAATAACCAATCATCACCACATGTAATAGGCATCATTACATAGCGAGATCTTTTGTCACTAACATCAAACCTTCCATGAATCCTTAATTCCTCTTGCTCATTTCCAACTTTGAACAAAGAATTCACTCGGATTTTAATATCATCAAATGTTGGAGAACTATCAAATTTTGCTACTTGATGCCTCATGCTTGCAAACTTGGAATTGTCATCAACCGTGCTACCCAAAAAAAATGTGAACTAAACATTCCATCTACACACAACCACAAATTAAATTGATTACATCAACCCTCATATACTTCTCTACAACATCTACACTACCCAACATGTAAATATACATGTCCAATGCATTATTCAAGAATATGTAAAAATCTATTCACCCCAAGTTATCACTATTAAATCCTACCATGCAAGAGACACTACACGATGAGAAGGGGTTTACATCACCCACTTGCACGATACGCCACACTTAACCATACCGATTCGTACTCAATCAACATATCTGACGAGGGCCTGGATTAGGGCCCCTTAAGTGGCCAGATAATCACTCCGGGGATGGAGTGATCTGACACCATTGACAGTGTTAAGGCTAAGATCCAGGACAGGGAGGGATGCAGATCTTCATCAAGACCTTCACTAACAAGACACCTCGTCCCCAACCAGTTTTCGCCTCACACGAGGAGTCTCCGCCTCGCACCAGGAGTCTCCGCCTCGCCTCCGACAACTTGCTCGCACGAGGAGTTTCCGCCTCCAACCACTCGTTCGCACGAGCAGTATCCGTCTTCGACCAAGGGGGGGCCACGTGTTTGTGACAACCCGCCCAGGAAAATACCGTACTATCACCTAAACCAATCCACTTTGGTCATTAAGCAATAATAAAGTATCATCCTGTCGTTAGTTGCCGGGTTAACGCCCGGTAAATCACTTGGAATTTCATACAGAGGATCGACATATGCATTAAAACTCACGCGAAGGCGAGTCCAGAGTACAAATACTAATTAAATTCAAATTATTACAAACCATTGTTCATGACATGAAGCAGAGGTTCAGAGTTCGAAAACAGCGGAAATAAATAAACTAGCGCAACGGTAAACATCACAGGAGGCCATCCGTGATGCCATCACTTGTCGTCATCCACCCGGTCAACAACACCTGCAACAACAGTTTTAAAGCAAGGCTGAGTATACTAATACTCAGCAAGACTTAACCGTCGGGTGACAACTACATCACCAACTCTAGACATGAGAGGCTTTATGGCCAGTGGAGTTCTTTTGCTGAAAAGCAACAAAGAGTATGTCCTTACTTTCAATATTTTAGCACCAAGTTCTAGTTGAGTACCATTTCTAAGTGTGCCAACTAATTCAATCAAGAATTGTACAAACAATTAATTCAAGCAGTAAACTTCATCAAATTCCATCATTAAGGGATATCATGGCCAGTTGATTAAGCAGTCTCAGATAACGGTGAGAGGCCGACAATCGATTGATTTAAACCTTGCAAGGTAGACCTAAACACACGGTAGGGTGCCCCCGCGAGGACAACCATCCAGGCGGTTCCCATCTTTCTTCGGGTCGGGATCAGACCTACAATCCTCGGTACAAGGCTTACTGGTACATCCCGTCGGACCGCCCAGAATCGCACAGGTACCCCACTGTTGCTGTTGCAGCAGGGGGACACATTATGTGTCCTAGGGGTAGTAGGGAAAAGTTCCCTTGCCGTGTCCATCAGGTACTAGGCTTACCGGTCCCATTCCCGACAAGTGCTTAGTACGTTCAAACGCTTAGCCCACGAAAGCCACTGGACCGGAGCCCAAATCCCATGCTCTTACCACGTGAGCAATCCATTTATAAAGATCTTATGATTCCAACATAAGAACCTATTCTCGCGAGTGACGAACATCACTCGACTTCTACCGGGTCCTATAGCATAGCAGCTATCGACCTAGCATACTAGTGATAGAGCATAGGTACCTAAGGATCATGCATCTAGGGTTTCAACTCAATTCCTGAAACGTAAATGCACAATCATAGCAAAAGATAATTGCAACATTTTTTAAAAAGACAGTGTTAATGATCCGGGGCTTGCCTTTGCTGGCAAGGTTGGCCTTGGGCCCTTCTGGACTTTGGTCCAGGTCTTGCTCTACAGCGACGTAGTGTACGTCTCCGTCAGCTCCTCCGTCTCCTCCTTCTGGCATAGGCGTACGGCTACCGTCGGGAAGATCTACACGAGGATGCAAATGCAAAATTCAATTGACGATTTTTAATTTAACTATTTGCCAACAACAAATGACAACCATGGGGTGCATGGTTGACCACATTCATCTAGATAAGAATACATTTGGTAAATTATTTCTATTAAAGCAACAACACATGGTGTTTTATTATTTATTCCTTTTAATAGTGACTGTGTACACATTTATGTAGATTAATTAATTTAACATCACAAAACAGCAAGGAGGTGGTCACAACCTTCTTAGAAAGATCAACATCACATGCAAAGGGTCATTAGCTATGGAGTTGATGATTTTCTCATTTAATTTACTATTAAGCTTTAATTGCCTCTATTGCTTTTATTCATAAAATAAATTCATAAAATTCAGTGAGGTGTGTTAAGAAGCACTACAAACCTACACAAAGCTACTGCACACACATACACACTTATGAGAGCTATGGAATTAAATATACCGAAAAGAACAAAAGCTAGCTATTAAAGCAAGATAAATGCATAACAAAATAAATACACATAAAAAAGATTCCAACTTTCTCACACATGGCCTCTGGTCCAAATCTAAGCTAGGCATGCAACATATACACCTAGAGATGCTATAGATCTGGGGTTATGCATTTACAAAGAAAAACAAGAAGATTTCAAGAATAAATATTTCTGGAAAATATAAAATTGTGATTAATTCACCACAGGTGCATATTGGCAAAAAAATATAACAGGAAGAAGTTGGGTACAAAAATCTAATTATTTTTAGCTACCAAAAATCATTTGGACAGATTCTGCATAAATAGAAAACAATTCATATAAAAAGATTGACAACATAAAGTTGTGCAATTTTTGGCCCAGGAGCTAGTCATGGCATAACACACCACATATCCAAAATTTAGCTACAGAGGACTTGTAGATTTGGAGATACAACAGATCTAGGTTTTTCATATTTCTATTTTTCATGCAACAACTATTAGGAAAAACTATGGACAGGCTTTACAAAAGTTGTAGTCTTTTTCACAAGGAGTCCAAAAAAATTGGGTTTGAATTTTTATGATTTTTCTACACATTTCTACGAATTTTCTAAGTTTCAGCTGAAAGGGGTTTACTATTGAAGATGTGGTTTTACACCGAGGCCCCTGGATCTTTTCAAAAGTTCACAAGTATGCCCTCGGTTCACAGAAAGGTCCCTGGAAAGAAACACAAGCTTGCAATTGGGTCCTAGGGGGGCGCACGGCGGCGGTCCTGCCGGATTTCGGCGGTCCGGTGGCCAAGGTCGGCCGGGAAGTGGGCGGCGGCGACGGGGTGCTCACCTAGACTCGCTTCGTGGCCGGAGACGGGGCGGGAAGGGCGCCGGTGGGGCGGTGCGGCGGCGCTGCGGCTCGGCGGCCGCAGCAGCTCGGCTCCGGCGACGATGAGAGCACGGCCTGGCCAACACGTGGCACGAGGAGCACTAGGGAATCCTATGTGAGGCGTCTAAGGTGTCACACGGCTGTGGAAGTGGGTAGGAGGGGGAGCTCGGCGTGCAGCCTCCAATGGCGGCGGCGACAGAGCTCGGTCGCGCGAGAGGAGGAAGGGGGGCCGGGCTTTATAGGCGACGGGCGTGTAGGGGGCATTGTTTCGCAGCGAAGCCTTCCTCGGCCATTAAGCCGCAGGTACGGCGGCGGCCTCGGCATGCACGCGCGTGGCAGGGAGGGGACGCGGACGGACCGGCGGGGCGACGGCGGTGCTGTCCGGCCGACGGGTGAGAGCGCGGCGCGTGGCAAGGGGACGCATTCCGCGAGGCAGGGAGGTGCGTCGCTCGGACTGGCGGTCGCGGGCCTGCCTCGACGTGCGCGTACGGCGGTGTACGGCGTGGCGCGGCGTGGCGCGGCGCGTTCTGGAGCGCGAGAGCGCGGCTCGGCGGTGGTTTAAACGGTTTAGGCTCTTTCAACCACGATTTTCTCCCGAATTTTGAGCTGAAGTGCACCAAGCGGTAAATAGAAAAGTTGTAGACCAAAGATCCCCCTACAACTTTTACAAAGGCCGACAGGTGTTTTGATCAACCGTTTGACCATGAACTGCAGGCAAAGTTGCTGGTTTTCATGGCGCTGAAGAATAGTAAAAGCTGCAGTTGACCAAGTTTTTCACCCTTTTCCACTCAAAATTTGAAATGCCACCCAAAAGCAAAGTTGTGTCCCTTGAAAAACTGGACAACTTTTATATTGGGAGATTTTGAAGTGTTTAGGTGAAATTTGGAGAACGCGGCAAAAGTTCCGGAAGACGTTCAAAGACATCAGGGTTTAAGTGGGGTTTGACCGTGCCTTTGACCAAGGGTTGACCACAAGTGTGTGTTGACTTGATCAAGAGGGTTATTAGGGATTGTTGGCGAGGTTTTCGAGGTGATGACCCAGTTTGACCTAGGTTTGACCAATGTCAGCAGGTTTGACTCAGCTGAAACGGTCATTAGCGTTAATGACGCTAATTAAAAACCTGGGGCGTCACAGTGTGGAGGTCGGAGCGCGGGATCTGGGGACCCACACGAACGTGGCGCTGGTCCGACGCTCGAACCCCCCCTGCAATGACACGTAAGGCTCCGGCTTTCCACACCATGCAAGCACCCCAGCTAGCGCCACGCACGGGCAGCCGGCTCTGACAGGCGCCGTAATGCCTCAATGTGCGCCCACACAGTCTCCAACGCGCCATCCCGTCCGACCTCTGTAGCATGCCAACCTCGTCAGAATAGGCACTCGATTACACTCTACGAGCGGCGCCTATCTACATTTAGGTCGTAACGTGGCGGGCCTAATGCACACTCAAGGGGGCCGAGTCATCCACGAAAGAGCTCGGAGGAGGTGCCAAGTACTTAGAATGTACAGTGTCACCCGGACACACGGCAACCGGAAGCTCCACCACAGCTCAGCGCCCTTCAATGCTTCCTGACGGACATCGACGTGGGAAAGACATCCCAACTCCATAGCACTGTAGCACACGTTTGTATTCCCCTTTTACCCCTCACCCTTGCGTCTATAAAAGGGAGAGGAGGGCAACCGTCATAGGGGCTGACGAGTTGAGCATTCAACACCCACACCCACAGGGACTTGGGCTTGACACCCTCTCCCGACCAGTTTGTACCCCCTACTACAGACTTCCTAGCATAAGAACACGAATGCTCAACACTAGACGTAGGGTATTACTCCTCGGAGGCCCGAACTAGTATAAACCCTTGTGTCTCTCGTGCTAACCATCTGGGTCCGACACACAATCCGATACAAATTTATTGCCGGCGGTAGAGAACCCTGACAGTTGGCGCGCAAGGTAGGGGCACATCGTGTGTCTCACTGAACGTCACCTGCGATCCGGATGGAGGGCCGCGGAGTTTCGCTGACTCCCGGGGCCACCATGCTCTTTGGCTCCCTCGGCTTCGTCTACACCGGGCTGGTGGAGTCCTTCGTCGGGAACACCTTCACCCGACTAGCTCACCCCACCGCCTTGACGACGACAGCGGGGCGCGCTGCATTCGTCCGTGGCTTCACGGGTGAAACGATCATGGCCATGTTGGGACCAAACCCAACACAGGAGTGTTTTAGGCTCGCTGCCTACTTCCTCACTGACCTTGCCTTCCAAGCCAGCGGGTCCGAGCCGCTGACCTGGGGGGAGTTCATGGAACGGTACAGCATGATGTACCCCCACGGACAGCAAGGCCTCTCGGACGACCCGGTGACGGCCTACGTGGATGCGCTACGGGCGTCCCACACTACCCCGAGCTCCGTGGAGGTCCGACGGGGACCACCGGCGCTCCAGCCGGATTTCACACGTGAGTGCTTCGTCTTTGAGGTCCGGAGCGCCAGCAGCTCCACCGACGCGGAAGAGGCACCGCGCCACCGTGCCACGGACTCCCAACGTCGGGCACGCCTCGACGAGATCGCCGAGGCTAGGCGCCAGCTCGACCAGGAGCTAGCGAACCTGCACCGAGCACTCGGGGAGGAACATGCACCGCGTGACCCACAGCACACCCGCGGTGCGAGGAGGAGAGGCCACGTGATCCACAACAAGACCCGCAGCACGAGCAACACCGTGAAGGAGATAGCGAGCAGCGGGAGCGCCGCCAGGACCCCGAGCGGTCCAGGGCCCGCGCCACGACACCACCGGCTCGCTGTTGACGGCTGTTAAGTACCACTTTTACACCGTCAACTCCTACATAAAATAAATGGAAAGTGAGTATCAACACTAGGCTAGGTCTTTATACTAACAATTTTCACAAGTGTTGGTGTCTCTAGCTTTTGTTGCAGGGCACACCGAAATACGTGCTAAATGGTACAGTTGAGAGCAACTAATCTAATGGCTTATATAGGACATTATCATAAACAACCTCAAATGACAATTTAGACTGCACCATTGCGACGAGCTTGTCGAGACGATCGAAATGGATATATTATTTGCCTACATCGGAGTTCGTATGCACGAGATATGAAATAAACAAACAAAGGATAGATGACGTCACGTGGGGTCCACACCTCATCACGCAGGACCCACCAGCGGGGCCCACACCTGGCGCGGGTCCACGCCACATCAGCAGCATGGGACGCATGGACAAGTGTGGCTACAATGGGTAGCTTCCCAGAAGCTTACACCGCAAGATTCAGTAGCTTACGCAGGAAGGAAGCCGCCTCAAGCTCCTTCTCATGCACGATACAGCAACTTGGCCCCCACTCCTCTTCACCACGTGTCACCACCCTACTGGTGGCACCCATGGCAGCCAAGGGGGCTCCTCCTACTCTCCTTGGCCTATAAATAGAAGTGGAGGGGTAGAGAATAGGACACACAACTCCTCTCCTCCTCTCTCATTTTCTCTCTTGAGAGGAGAGGCTCTCCTCTCCTCCTTCTAGAGTGTAAGTGTGGAGTTGTTGATTAGATCAAAGCTAGAGAGAGAGTGAGAGGTATGTACCTCTATGGATGCTCATTCTTCAATTAGAGTAAAGTGAGTATTTCTGCATTTTCTATTTAGACTAAAGTGCAAGTGATATGTTCTTGTGTTCTTCGCATGTTCATCATTTAGAGGCGCATGTTCTTCACGAACACGCCTCCTCGATCTAGTTGATTAGGTGCACAAGTTTGTATCCCGTTTGTATGACTAGTCTATTAGAATAAAGTGGATGCTTGCATGCTCTGATTAGAACAAAGTGTGTTCATGATTCCTTTCTAATAGTTTATGCTAGGTTGCATGAGCAGCCTTTTTCCTCTGCTAGTGCTAGATCCTGGGTTTATGCGTTCGTCTGCTGCAAGTCGTTCGTATACATTGGAAGCATAGTACAGGACCGAGTGCTCTCTCGTATGCCTTTAGCATAAGCTAGTAGTACCTATAGTGAGTGAAATCAGTTCTCTTCCGTGGAAGTAGTTCTATTAGTACAGGGTGCAGTAGTCCGTTGGCTACGGCAGTAACCACAGCGTGGACGTTGTGACACGCTACCGGTTATCATCCGTTCGGCTTATCCCATGGTTAAGTAGAGGCAGTCCAGGCGGTGGTGACAGCCCTTCTGGCCCTCGTTGATCCTCTGCAGCTGGATATAGTCAGAGCTTGTTCCACATAGATCCGCGTATCAGAGTCGCCTGTTAAGTCAGGGCTATCGGTACCCTAAGCCAAGTTCTATCTAGAGATCTACCTTTAATCTCATCTATAGTGCTATCTTTAGGAATCCTCTTTATCCTTGCCTCTTATCTGGTGTGTCCTTGGACCTACTGTACGAAGTTAGTACACACACGTTTCCTTGGATTCGATACCCTTGGAATACTCTGAGGTGAAAGCTACAACGGTATCCGTGCGCTTGCGGATTTATTCGTGTGACGCTAAAATACCCAACAAGCTTTCTGGCGCCGTTGCCGGGGAACGGTTACTGTATCTATCTTCGTACCCAGTGGTCCTCGTATCTTTTCATTTTTCTTTGTTTCTACCTTTACCCCCGTTACCCATGGAGAGGCCATCCTTTCACGACCTCTCCACCTCAACTTACGAGTTCAATGATCCATCAACATCTTCATCCAACCATGAACTCAACCTTGACATTATAGCCATGGTTCGGAGTCACACCTTCTCTGGAGCAATTAATGAAGAACCTTACGATCACTTGCGAGAATTTGAGGATATGTGTTCATTCTTGGTTATCCCAGGAATGACGCAAGAAACCTTGAGATGGAAGTTGTTTCATTTCTCTCTCATGGGGAGAGCGAAACAATGGTACATCCGTTCGGTAGGGAGCATGTGCGGTGATTGGGAGAAACTACGAGTTGACTTTTGTTCCTCGTTTTCCCTCCTGAAACGCATAAATTCTCTTCCGATGGACATCCTCGATTTTGAGCAACTAGAGAAGGAATCCTTTGGTGTAGCGTGGGCAAGATTTTTACGCCTCCTGGCAATTTACCCACACTTGTCTATACCTGAGGGTGTATCTTTGTACATCTTTCTCTCGTGTCTAGACATGAAGTCTGCCCGGGAGCTTGACATCATCGCCGGGGGCTCGTTTGAATACAAGACAACAAAGGAAGGAAGGGAAATCCTAGATACTCTCTCAGAAGACTCTTTCTTACCTATCGACCATAACGAACCCCTCCGTGATGAGTATGTATCAAGCCATGAGAGTCTCTCAACAGCCGAACCTGAACCTACGGTTTCCACATCTCAATTTTCGACCGTTGAGCCCTCTCCCGAACCAAGAACAATGGAGGAAGAAGAAATTCAACCTCCAAGGTTCCTCTATAAATACGAGGATGACCATTCTGAAAATCTCAAAAACACCTTGAATTGCTTAGATGACCAACAAGGGAAGGAGCCCTCTTCTGTCCAAATCCATCCAACTAGAAATCTTTTGACAGAACCTTCCCCTAGGCCTACGGTACCTCCTTTGCCTCCCATTTCTCCAAATGAAACATCTATCATGGAGTCCATGGAAAAGAAGTGGTCGACTGGAGTGGGAAACTTTTCCGAAGCACTTTGGATTTGTTCACCCTCTACGATCATTTCTTGTTCCATAAGGGGAATTATCGTAGAAGCCCATCTTAACCCCACTATGGAGGTTAACATTATGCCATGGCACATAGCGTATACATTGTTGGGCAACGTTACGCTAAGACCATCTGACAAACTCCTCAAGAGTTGTCCATCCAGACATATTCTTGAGTGTCAAGGGGTTGCATGTGTCGTGCCGCTCCTAGCAGACAAGGTCAAGGTTAATCTAGACTTCCACATCTTTGATGTCCTCGATCTTGATCTCCTCCTAGGCTCCCCTGTAGAAAAACTTCTCGATGCATCCCGAGGGAGCCTGGATGAAAAGCTTAGGGAAGCCGCTTCTGCCACCACTCCCTTGTTCTCAGAAAGTTCTATGGCGAAGCCTCTTCCCAAGCAAAACCCGCTCGAGGAGATGACACATGTATCCCTGTTCGCATCATCCGAGCCCGTTCTCATTGAGGTTGTAGATTTCTCTACTCCTCAAGAGTATGACTCGGGAGATCCTCTTCACTTTTGTGATGGCGAACGATCATCATCACCCTCGATTGAGTTTGAGCCTCTTTCCGCTGGCCCATATCATGTTGCTCTCGACCTTGATCGAGAATCAACATCGATCTTACTTGATGAATCTCTCGAGATGGAGAATTCATGGGCCATGGAAATCTGTGAGGCACCGACTTTTGATTCGAAAGGGAAGGATTCCACGGACGAGCATGGTAGCTTCACTCTTGATATACCACCTAAACCATGCTCGCATCATGCTTCTCCAGAGTCATCTATGCTCAGTGCACTAGGCACACACGAGGACTACAACCGCCTTTTGGTCCTCTTTTGCTCAACATTTATTAGGTTGGTTGTAGATGCATATGTTTATCATAAGCATTGCAGATTTCGTATATGCACTGTGGCACTAACCTTGCAGCTAAAGCTTCAATGATACATCAACAATTGGTGGTGAGACGGGAATGACATCACCAATGATAGCTGCAGGAAGAAGTTCCCATGGTCGAGCTTATGACCGTAAACAAAGCACTACCAGGAGATAGCCTGGATTAAATTAGATTTTATTTCCCTTTTCAAATAAAAAGCAAGAGCATGTTTTTAGGATAAGGTTGTCCTTCGGGTATTTTTGGTCGCTAACCTTTCAGGTGGAGATTGAAAAGAATGGTGGACAGGTGATGCCTAAGAATATGCGAGCTACATCACTACAACACCTTTATAAGTTTTTGTTGAGAGAACATTTACAAAAGGAAGCTTGATCTCCACACACTTGAGTTTTGTTGCCTAGCAATGCAAACTTCAAGTGTGGGGGAGGTATGTGAGCATCCCGAGTAAAGTTCCTCTCATACCAAATCTTATTTTGGTTTGAAGATGATGTTATCTCTTGCCTCTTGCCAAGTTAGGTACGTCCTACTTTTGACTTTAAACAAAGCCCTTCTGGGAGGTTGCCCGATGTTCACCATCTTTTGCTCATGTTTATGCCCCTTTGAAAATAGCTTGATCATGCTTTCATGCTTCCTTTATCTATGTTTGTAATGCTATGGTTTGAGTGCATGTTTAGCTATGTGCATTCATAAGTTGTTTTAAATTAAGCATGGTGCTTAGGTTAAAACTGTCTTCTTCAATCAAACAAGACATGGTGTCGAGTTTGATTGATGAACCTTATAGTTAATGCTTACATGGATATTGGTTGTATATGCAGACTAACCCTTGCAGGAATTTCGAATCCAAATGGGGTAAGTCATCGAGCTTGATTCAAATGGAAAGGTAAGCCAAGGCATGCCAGCCTTGTTTGAGCTAGGTCTCATGGTGAATTTATATTTGAATTTGAATAAAGACTCCCTGGTTCTTGGACCAGTAGAGTCCATCTTTTGTTTTTTCCCATTTTGTTTGAAGACAGCACCAGGTACATGAACAAGTGTGGGGGAGATCTCCCAAGCTTATCATCGACAAAGACACTTGAGATCTCCCGCACAGGCGTTGCACAACATCAACTGCGCTTTCATGACAAGGGACAAGGTAAACTAGAGTGATCCGGCTGCCCCATGGGTCAGTTGAACCACTGCTGGTCCTCCTTGATCTCTATTTCTTCAGGATCGATGGTATGTGCACCCTTTATCTCACTCTCTTTGATTCATGAGTTGGAATGAGTTTCAATTCTTATCTGCTAAATCAAACTCTTGGAATCATGCTCTACCTGCTATACATGTTTTCTATGGTTGGCTTGCATATGTTTTATTCCATACTTATCATCTTGATGTTTGTGAACAAATATCATTAGGGAACTCATGCTCATCTAAGTGGTTGATGTTTGAGATATGGTTTGATGATATGATCTTCTCTCTAAATGTTTGAGTACTTGGGAATTTTATTTGAAAAATTGAAAACCCTTTTGCAAAGCTCCTGTTTGATATGCCAAAGTCCTGCCAAAGCCATATGATGAGTTATCTTGAAAACCTTATACTCATATGCTGCTTGTCATTGCATTGAGCTTCGTCAAATTGTTGTGACCCTTGTGAGAATTCTTTTCATGCTTTCATGGTCAAAATTCATGTGCACACCACCATATCCCCTTGCTATGCTTCTACACTGGAAGTTAGCATTGTACCGCCCATTCATTCCATAGAAGTAAAGCTCCATGTGTTGTGTGACCTCTCTCTCCAAAAGTATTCTTGAAAGAAGAGACATGGGCTATGAAAAAAAGGAGAAAAAAAGACACCATGCTCAAAGCATGAGTGAAAAAAATGCCTAAGGCATGAGAAAAAAAAGAGAAGGATAGCCCATGTCCAAAATAAAGAAGGAAAAGGAGATAGATGTGATCACACAAAAATGAGTTTCATTAAATTTGATGGTAATAACTAGCACCTACTCCGGGTCTAGCGTCCACCTTACCATCACCACAACATTCATTATATATATGGTAATATCTAGCACCCATTCCGGGCCTAGTATCCACCTTACCATATCCATCAAATCTCATACATGTGCACATCTTGATCTGATTGTATGAATTGTTTTTCTCCGTGGATCCAGTTTTTGACTTTGCAATAGATGTGATGCAAGTATGCTTTATCTTTTATCCTACCCTGAGCTCCACATATAGCCATCATTAGAAGTAGGATGAAGAAAGGCAAATCTAATGCCTTGGTGAGGAAATATACACATTGAGCGATCTGAGAGAATCAAATGAGGAGCTGAGCAAAGGTTTGTTTTGAAAATTATTGCAAACCCCAAGTTACTTGACATGATGAGCAGAGGTGATTTGATTCATGACTGTTCCATTCCTCAACTACCCAAGATGGCAAGATAGAAACTTCACAAAGTTCACAAGTACAAGGTATGGTTTGGAATATCTCTTATGCTCGCTTCATACCTTTGGATATCATGACCCACTTGATTTGTTCTCCCTTCACTCGGGACGAGCAAAGGTCAAGTGTGAGGGTATTGTTGACGGCTGTTAAGTACCACTTTTACACTGTCAACTCCTGCATAAAATAAATGGAAAGTGAACATCAACACTATGATAGGTCTTTATACTGACAATTTGCACAAGTGTTGGTGTCTCTAGCTTTTGTTGCAGGGCACACCGAAATACGTGCTAAATGGTACAGTTGAGAGCAACTGATCTAATGGCTTATATAGGATGTCATCATAAACAACCTCAAATGCTAATTTAAACTGCACCATTGCGACGAGCTCGTCGAGACAATCGAATTGGATATATTATTTGACTACATCGGAGTTCGTATGCACGAGATATGAAATAAACAAACAAAGGATAGATGACGTCACGTGGGGCCCACACCTCATCACGCAGGACCCACCAGTGGGGCCCACACCAGGCGCGGGTCCATGCCACATCAGCAGCATGGGGCGCATGGACAAGTGTGGCTGCAATGGGTAGCTTCCCAGAAGCTTACACCGCAAGATTCAGTAGCTTACGCAGGAAGGAAGCCGCCTCAAGCTCCTTCTCATGCAAGATACAGCAACTTGGCCCCCACTCCTCTTCACCACGTGTCACCACCCTACTGGTGGCGCCCATGGCAGCCAAGGGGGCTCCTCCTACTCTCCTTGGCCTATAAATAGAAGTGGAGGGGGTAGAGAATAGGACACACAACTCCTCTCCTCCTCTCTCATTTTCTCTCTTGAGAAGAGAGGCTCTCCTCTCCTCATAGAGTAAGTGTGGAGTAGTTGATTAGATCAAAGCTAGGGAGAGAGTGAGAGGTATGTACCTCTATGGATGCTCATTCTTCAATTAGAGTAAAGTGAGTATTTCTGCATTTTCTATTTAGACTAAAGTGCAAGTGATATGTTCTTGTGTTCTTCGCCTGTTCATCATTTATAGGCGCATGTTCTTCATGAACACGCCTCCTCGATCTAGTTGATTAGGTGCACAAGTTTGTATCCCATTTGTATGACTAGTCTATTAGAATAAAGTGGATGCTTGCATGCTCTGATTAGAACAAAGTGTGTTCATGATTCCTTTCTAATAGTTTATGCTAGGTTGCATGAGTAGCCTTTTTCCTCTGCTAGTGCTAGATCCTGGTTTTATGCGTTCATCTATTGCAAGTCGTTCGTATACGTTGGAAGCATAGTACGGGACCGAGTGCTCTCTCGTATGCCTTTAGCATAAGCTAGTAGTACCCATAGTGAGTGAGATCAGTTCTCTTCCGTGGTCGTAGTTCTATTAGTACAGGGTGCCGTAGTCCGTTGGCTATGGCAATAACCACAGCGTGGATGTTGTGACACGCTACCGGTTATCATCCGTTCGGCATATCCCAAGGTTAGGTAGAGGTAGTCCAGGAGGTGGTGACAACCCTTGTGGCCCTCGTTGATCCTCTGCAGCTAGATATAGTCAGAGCTCGTTCCACATAGATCCACGTATCGGAGTCGCCTGTTAAGTCAGGGCTATCGGTACCCTAAGCCAAGTTCTATCTAGAGATTGACCTTTAATCTCATCTATAGTGCTATCTTTAGGAATCCTCTCTATCGTTGCCTCTTATCTGGGTGTGTCCTTGGACCGACTGTACGAAGTTAGTACACACACATTCCCTTGGATTCGATACCCTTGGAATACTCTAAAGTGAAAGCTACAACGGTATCCGTGCACTTGCGGATTTATTCGTGTGACGCTAAAATGCCCAACACTCGCGCACGCGCACGCGATGTAAACCGGCACATCAACGAGGATGCCACCGTCGACGGCGGTGAACCACCACTCTTCAAGCGTGCTTCGCAGAACTTGGCTGGCGCCACCATGCTTCTGCGCGGCTGCCCCGAGCCGACCACCCCCGAGGAGAAGAGGGTGCAGCAGCAGCTCAAGACCCTCCTCGAGACGGCGGCTGCGTAGCAGGCAGAAAGCTCTGCGTCGCGTCAGCGATCGGCACGCGAGGCGCAGGCGGTGCAATCTATACACCGTCAGGACCTGCCTCCCTCGCAGCATAGGAGCCGTGGCGGGGCGGGTGGGGGCGTTACGGTCAAGCAGCATATCGGACCCAACCGTGATGCCCGCGACACACTCCAGGCTCATCACCGAGCTGCCGACAACTACGACTACAAATATGGCTACGACAGCAACCACGATGACGACCGCGACCACAGTGACTAGCACCGCTCACAACGGCGGTATAGCCAAAGGTGCGGTGGTCACTACGACAACAATGAGGACCGCGCTCGCAGCTGGTCGCCGGATCGAAGGGGGCCACGTGCTTTCGGTCAGAAGGTGCGTGACGCGTGGTTCCCTCCTCGGTTTCGGGCGCCCACAACCGTCCCCAAGTACGACAGGGAAACCAACCCTAGCATATGGTTGGAGGACTACAGGCTCGCGTGTCACGCTGGTGGAGCGATGGATGATCTCTTCATCATCAAGAACTTACCGCTCTACCTCACCAACTCTGCGCGGATCTGGCTTGAGCACCTGCCCGCGGCAGGATCAACAACTTGGCAGAGCTGCGCAGGACCTTCGTCGGCAACTTCCAGGGCACGTACACCCGCCCCGGCAAGCAGTGGGAGCTGTGCAACTGCAAACAGAAGCCGGGGGAGAGCCTGCGCGACTACATCCGGCGCTTCTCCAAGTGCTGCACCGAGCTACCCGGTGCAACCGACAATGACGCCATCTCGGCATTTCAAAACGGCACTACCTGCACTACCCTCATCCAACGTCTAGGGCGCAGGACTCCCCGAACTACTCGGGAGCTCCTCGACATCGCGACCAACCACGCGGACGGTGAGGAAGTGGTCGCAGTGACCCTCAACACCCCACAGGGCAAGGGCAAGTAGGTCTTGGATGACGGCGAGGGGCCCTCCTCGTGGTTCAAGAAGAAGAAGAAGAATGACAAGCGTTGTCGTGATGACAACCTGGTCGCGGCGGTCGAGCGCAAGGCAACGTGCCCCAAGAACAACCCTCCCAAGAATGGTCCCCCGAAGGACCACTTCGAGAGGCTCTTGGAGGCGCCGTGAACCCACCACGAGGTCCCCGTCAAGCATGCGCTCAAGGACTGCCGCTTGATGAAGAACTATGTCAACGGCACGCTCAAGCCGAAAACGGTGGACCCACCAAAGAAGGCTGCGCCTCTCCTCGACAACGACGATGACGACACGGGGGCTGGCTACCCCAGTAAGGACAGCACGGTCCACATCATCTTTGGCGGGACCCTGGCATGACCCTCGAGACGCCAAGAGAAGCTAATCAGGCGCGGGGTCTACAACACCGAGTCCGCGACGCCATCATACCTTAAGTGGTCGGAGACCCCGATCACTTTCGACTGTGCGGACCACCCCGACCGTGTGCCGCAGCCAGGATGCTACCCTCTCGTGGTGGCTCCATTATTCTGGACCAAGCGGGTCCACAAGGTCCTGATGGACAGAGGAAGCGGCAACAACGTCCTTTACACGTCGACGCTCGACAGCATGGGCATTCCGCGGTCCCAGCTGCGCCCATCAACCACACCGTTTCACGGGGTCGTCCCTGGGATGGAGGCACTCCCACTCGGGCAGATCGATCTGCCCGTCACGTTTAGGACTCAGCGGAATGTAGGAACTTCTTACGTCGTTACTAGATTTGCAACGGCGCCAAAAAGCCTGTTGGTATACTACACGATCACAGATAGATCCGCAAGCGCACAGATACCAATGTAGCTTTCACTCGGGAGTATTCCAAGGTATCGATTTCCACGGGGAACGAGAAGTACTCTAGTCCTAAACTGATTCGTCTGGGGGAAGTGCAGATAAAGGGATGACGACGAAGAGAAGAGAGATGAACGATAGGAGGGTAGAGAGGGTACTTGATACGGGAACTTCGGCTCTCTCAACTAATCAAGCGATTAGGATATTACTTGCACTTGTCTTGATCGGGGGATGCACACTCCGGCTACGGAAAGGGATGAGAAAGGAGCCGTTACGTACACCACTCTTACGATGCCTACAGGACTAGCCACTCTCACGCGGTGGAATACAGAGGCCGGACAGGGCTGTCACTACCCGCCGGCTACCACAAGCAGTCCGTGGGGCTAGGTGTATTTCAAGGTAACCTCAAGTCTAGGCACCGCGCCTACACTATCGATCACTACTTCACTCAGCGCTCAAGCAAAGCAATCACTCAGAGCAAGATAAACTTACTATGTTATGAACGAGAAACGATAAGACAAAGACAATTAATAATTAATACTTAATTAATTAGAGGGGACCAGAGTTACCGAACAAGACCCGGATGTAGCTACTAGAAGAGGAGCTGCATCCGCCGTGGTGTGAGCTAGAGGAGGGGCCGACACTCCGGCTCCTCCCGGAAACTCTCACCTCAACTCTCTCCCTATTTTCTAACTATAATAGTGGCAGCGCTTCGCTTCTTCAAAGCTCTTCTCTTGTGTGTTCTTCAATGAAGTGTCGGGGTCTATTTATAGCCCCAATGGGTCAGTGGCTGTAGGAGGGGGTACTTGTAGGCGAGAGGGAGCTGCAGTGATGAGCAAGGAGGTGCGGCCGTATCTCCAGGTGCGGCCGGCCCTGTGATCCACCGCCTATGGACTTGGACGACCCTGATCACTGATCCTTGGTCGGTTGCACGTCGGTTCCCAGCTCGGATTCGCCTGATTCACCGGTTCATAGGTGCGGCCATACCTAGAGGTGCGGCCGGCCCTACCCAGTGGCCTTGTGATGCACCGACGGTGTTGAGGGACATCCAGGATCACTCCTTGATGGCGGTTGTGGCGGTTAAGTATGGGTCCATCGATCCAAGTGCTTCCAACCTTAGCCTTTTGATCAAACCGACCATTCATCGGTGTATCTCATCCATCCAAGATGTGTTTGTGGGATTGTTGGTGCCGTGGACCTGAGAGGGGGATTTTGGGTGGTGCGGCCGGACCTCGTTGGTGCGGCCGGACCTAGGAGGTGCGGGCGGACCAACTTTTGTGGTGTCTGGCCCATGGACTTGGTCTCCTTGGATATTATGCTAAGTGTAGAGGCATTTGGCAAAGTTTGGTGTTGATCGGAGGAGGTTGATAGGTCCGGCCGAACCTACTAGGTTCGGCCGCACCTACCCCCCGACATGCCTCGTGTCACAATCTTCCATGAGGCATAATTTCTGCATCCGGACTCCGAATTGGGTGAACCAAAACTCCATTTCGATTATCTCGACATGAACTTCGCAATGGTGCTATCAAACTAAGCATTTGATGTTGTTTGTCAAGATGCATTATTTGTGCTATGATGTCTCATTATGACCTGCATCCAAATATTCACCAAAGCTCGTGGAATCCGTTAGTTTATAACCCCATAGCTATGATGCAAGCTTTGATGGTGTGAAATTTGTTCAAAGTTGAGGGTCAAAAATAGGGACTTAATGACTGTCAACACACCCCCACACTTGGCCCTTTGCTCGTCCTCGAGTAAAGGTTAAGGACCAAGGTGAAAACAAAAATTCCTATGGTATGAAGCGAGCATAAGAGATATTCCGTACCATACCTTGCACTTGTGAACTTTGAAGTGTCTATCATGCCATCTTGGGTAGTTGAGGAATGGAACGATCTTGAATCAAATCACTTCTACTCCTCATGTCAAGTAGCTTGGGATTTTTTTCAATAAGTTTTCAAAATAAACCTTGCTTGGCACCCCATTTGATTCTCTCAAATCGCTCAATGTGTATAGTCCTCACCAAGGCATTAGATTGCCTTTCCTTATCCTACTTCTAATGATGGCTATATATGGATCTTAGGGTAGGGTATAAAGATGAGGCATACTTGCATCACATGTATTGCAAAGTCAAAAACCGGATCCAAGGAGAAAATCAAATCATACAATCAGATCACGATGTGCATGTGTAGGGATATGATGGATATGGTAAGGTGGATACTAGGCCCAGAATGGGTGCTAGATATTACCATATGTATAATGAACATTGTGATGATGGTAGGGTGTACACTAGGCCCGGAATGGGTGCTAGTTATTACCATCTGATTTGTTGTAACTCCGTTTTGCATGATCCTCTCTCTCTACTTTAACTCTTTTGTGGACATGACTCTCTTTTCTTTTTCTTTTTTTTCTTGGACCTTCATGTGTCAAACTTTTTTTTTCTTTTTTTTCACTTGGACCTTCATGTGTCCATATATTTTTTTATAGCCATGTCTCTTTTGTAATATTAACTTGGAGAGAGAGAGAGAGAGAGAGATCAACACATAGTATGGAGCTTTATTTTGTGGAATAGATAGATGGTACAATGCTAGCTCTCAACTGAGCATAGCAAGTAGGATGTTGGCGTGTACGTGTATCTTGATCATGAAAGCATGAAAAGAATTCTCACAAGGGTCACAACAATTTGACAAAGCTCAATGCAACGACAAGTAGCATATGTGTATGAGGTTTTCTAGATGTCTCATCATATGGCTCTGGTAGGACTTGGCATATCAAAGAGGAGCTTCGCAAAGGGTTTTCAAAATTTTCAAATAAATTTCCCAAGCACTCAAACATTTGGAGCAAAGATCATTTCATCGGACCATATCTCAAACATCAACTACTTAGATGGGCATGGTTTCCTAAAGATATGTTGTTCACAAGCATCAAGATAATAAGTATGGAATAAAGCTTATGCAAGCCAACCATATGAAACATGTCGAGCATTGGGAGCATGTGGATTCAATTGAGTTTGATTTATATGATCAGATTTAAAGCTCATTTAAACTCATGATTCCAAAAGTAGAGAGGTGGAGGGTGCACATACCATCGCTTTTGAAGAAAGTAGGGAACGAGGTAGACCAATGGTGGTTCGGCCAAACCACGAGTTCGACCGACTTGCTCCAAAACACATACCTTGTCCCTTATCACGTTAGGGTAGTCGATGTTATGTGACACCATGGCAGGAGATCTTAATTGTGTGCATCAACAAGCCTAAGAGATTTTCCCCACACTTGTTCTTGTACCTGGTGTTATTAGTCAAAGAAAAAAAATGGAAACAAAAGGGAGGCTCTGCTAGCTGGAGAGCTAGGGAGCCTTTATTGAAGTTCAAAATTTTTAATGGTTTTTTTGAAGAGCGAGATGATTTATTTGATGAAAGGAAAACACCTCTAAACATGAAACTTTAGGAAAGGAAAAGTAATAAAAAAATAGAGAGCAGATAACTCATTACACGAAGGTGAAAAGAATATGAAGAGTTTATGCATGTCACCTCGCGAAGGGGAAGGTGGACGCTAGTCGATGCTTATGAACTCGAGCACATCAAGGTCCTCGAGCTTAGGCATTTCCGGTTCAAGGAAAACCTTAAGCCTTTGTCCATTTACCTTAAATATGTTCCCATCCTCATCTTGGAGTGTGATTGCTCCATGTGAGGCGGTATTGATGACGGTGTACGGTCCTTCCCATTTACTCCTAAGTTTACCATGACCAAAGAGTTTAACACGAGAGTTAAATAAGAGTACCTTGTCTCCTGGTGTGAACTCCTTGATTTTGATGCGCTTATCATGCCATCTCTTGGTTCTTTCCTTGTATATCTTTGAGCTGTGGTATGCTTTTTCTCTCCACTCATCTAGCTCGGCTAGCTGCATTTGTCTCTTTATTCCTGCTGCTGGAAGATCCATTCTCCATGTTTTAATTGCCCAATGAGCCTTGAACTCCAACTCTACCAGGAGGTGACATGTTTTTCCATAAACAAGTTGGTACGGTGTCATCCCGATAGGGGTCTTGTAAGCTGTCCTGTAGGCCCATAGTGCATCTGACAACTTATCTTTCCATACCTTCCCCATTTCATTGACAGTTTTCTGCAGTATGTTCTTGATTTGTTTATTCGAAGTTTCTGCTTGCCCACTAGTTTGGGGATGATATGGTGTGGCTACCTTGTGATTCACTCCGAGATCTGATAAGTACTTTCGGAACCTTTGATCTATGAAATGTGATCCTCCATCGCTTATCACAATTCTCGGAGTGCCAAACCGAGGGAAGATGATGTCTTGGAACATCCTTTTTGCATGCTTGGAATCTGCTGCTCGGCAAGGCATGGCTTCCACCAATTTGGAGACGTAATCCACCGCCACTAGTATGTACTCATAGTGTCCCGATCTGGGGAATGGTCCCATGAAATTAATCCCCCAGACATCAAAGATTTCCACTTGGAGGTTGTTTTGGAGGGGCATTGCATCTCTTGCATTGATGTTTCCATGTTTCTGACATCTAGGACACCTTCTGACAAAATCCCTTGCATCTTCATACATTGTCGGCCAGAAGAATCCACTTTGCCAAACCTTGGCATTGGTCCTGAATGTCCCATAGTGACCTCCGTATGGTGCCGCATGGCATCTTTCTAAGATTTTCATAGCTTCCCATGCCGGCACACAACGTCAGAGTAATCCATCGGGCCAGACTCAGAATTGGTAGGGATCATCCCATAGATGAATCCTGTTGTCATATACTAGCTTTTTCCTATCTTCTCCCGGAGGAACATAGCCCGAAACTATGAAGTTTACGATATTGGCATACCATGGGTCTGATCTTGTCACCTTTAGAAGGGTGTCATCACGGAGATAATCATTGATGGGCAAGGGTGATTCCTCCTCTACTCTTAACCGAGACAGGTGGTCTGCCACTGAATTCTCTACTCCCTTTTTATCTCGAATTTCAATATCAAATTCTTGGAGCAAGAGGATCCAGTGGATGAGTCTTGGTTTCACATCCTTCTTGGTTAAGAGGTATTTTAGAGCTGCATGGTCAGTGTAAACAATAACCTTCGCTCCTAATAGGTAGGATCGGAACTTATCAATGGCGAAGACAACCGCCAAAAGTTCCTTCTCGGTGGTGGCATAGTTGAGTTGAGGGCCGGCTAAAGTTTTGCTAGCGTAGGAAATGGCATGGTGCTTCCTATCCTTAGTTTGGCCCAAAACTACCCCTACCGCATAGTCGCTCGCATCACACATGATTTCAAAGGGGAGATTCCAATCTGGGGGTTATATGATGGGAGCCGAGATGAGTGCTTTCTTCAAGATGTGGAAAGCAGCATAGCACTCCTTGTCAAAAACGAACGGGGCATCCTTAGCTAAGAGATTGGTTAATGGCCGGGCTATGTGAGAGAAGTTTTTGATGAATCTTCGATAGAACCCGGCATGTCCAAGGAAACTACGGATGCCTTTAACATTCCTGGGAGGTGGAAGTTGCTCTATAACTTCAATCTTTGCCTTATCCACCTCAATCCCATGCTCGGATATAAGGTGTCTGAGAACAATTCCTTCTCGTACCATAAAATGGCATTTTCCCCAATTCAGGACGAGATAATTCTCACCACAACTTTGTAAGACCTTATCTAGATTCCTTAAGCAGTCCTTAAAGGTCTTTCCATAAACCGAGAAGACATCCATGAATACCTCCATGATTTGTTCAATCATGTTGGAGAAAATGGACATCATACATCTTTGGAAAGATGCGGGAGCATTGCACAACCCAAACGACATACGTCGGTAAGCGTAAGTGCCATAAGGGCATGTAAAGATTGTTTTACTCTGGTCATCGGGATGGATAGGGATTTGGTGATAACCCGAATAACCATCAAGGAAACAAAAGAAGGAGTGCTTAGCTAACCGTTCTAGCATTTCATCTATAAAAGGGAGTGGAAAGTGGTCCTTCTTGGTGGCTTTATTTAGCTTGCGATAATCTATGCACATTTGCCACCCAGTGACTGTTCGTTGTGGGATGAGTTCATTTCTCTCATTCCGCACAACTGTCATCCCTCCTTTCTTAGGAATAACTTGAACGGGACAAACCCACTCACTATTGGGTACCGGATAAATAATTCTGGCATGGAGAAGTTTGAGCACTTCTTTCTCGACTACTTCTCTCATGGCGTTGTTCAACCGACGTTGGGGTTCTCTTGATGGTGTGGAGTCGGGATGGATGGGGATTCTATGTGTGTAAAGATTTGGACTGATCCCCTTGAGGTCCTGAAGAGAATACCCTAGGACGGCTCGATGTTTCTCCAGAATAGTGAGCAATTGTTGGGTTTCTACTTTGGAGAGCTTATCACTAATGATTACTGGAGTCTCTCGGTTTCCATGAAGAAAGGCATATTTCAGCCCGGGAGGAAGAGGTTTCAACTCAATAGGGGATGGCTTAGGTTTTTCATATCGATCAAGCTGAATAGGTGGTTGCGGATCTTCTTCCTCAATGAAATCAACTACCAACTCCTCAAGATTTGGCTGGGCTAAACTTTTAAGAGTAGCGGACATAACTTGCTCTATGGGGTCAGCTTCGGGTTCGGGTTCTACACGGGTGTTGATAGCTCGTGAGAGTTGTACGGGCACGTTCTCCTTACCAACCTTTAGCTTCAGCTCTTGGTCCCTTAGTACTTTTTCCAAGATTTTCATGATAGGCCTCCCGATGATGATATTATGTGAAAGGTTGGGGTGACATGAAGTCGTTTCTGAGATGAAGGTAAGGGCTCCTCGGATAGCTAAGTTTGTACTAGGGAAGATGATATGATATTGATCCCCAGACCAGGATCGTATCCAAAACTACCATCCATGCCTATCACCATACAATTTATTGTTCTAAGTCTAGTAGGCAAACTGATGACTTCGGCAGATAATTCTGCCTCTTCAAGCCATTCTCGGCTCATGATGGCAGATAGATTTCCTATGTATTGTTCTTGCCATTGGGATTCCTCGAGATCTGGTGGGTGGTCCCTTTGATCTTTGGGAGGCAAATGTCTTCCCACAAGGGGTTGATTTGCGGCATTCCCAAAGTCATGGAAAAGCTCATCATAGAAATTGAAAGGGAACTCACATGGGGAATCGCACGAGTCTGAGAAAGGTTTAGGGATTGGCTCAGAGATTGTGTTAGAGATATGTGCTGTGGTGAAGGTAGGTGTGTGCGAAGGTGTCGCATCTTTTGGCTCAGGGATCTCTATGGAGGGTTCTTCCAGTTGCCTTTCCGGTGGTTCTTCGGGAAATTCATCGTAAATTCTGGTGTAAGGGGTGTTTGCTAGAATTTTTTCTAAGATCACCCTTCCCTCATTCAAGGTCAAATCTACAAAAGAACCTCCTGATGAAGAGTCTAGGAACTTAGCGGATTCAGCATTGAGGCCCAATCTAAACTGCTGGAGACATGTGGGTTCTGGAATCCCTAAATCGGGTCCTGAAGCTAAGATATTGGTAAATCGGGCCCAGGCAGTTCCTAAAGACTCACCCTCCTTTTGTTTAAAAAGGATGATTTCGCACCGAAGATCACTAATCCGTGCTAGCAAAAAGAAGGTGCAACAAAATTTTTCCCTCAAAACTTCCCATTTGCCTTCTATGCTTCGAACATTGAGGTTGTACCATTGCTTCGCTCTTCCCGTTAATGAAAATGGGAAGAGTATCCACTTCAACGTTTCTTGTGCCATACCCTCTATTGTGATGCATGAGCAAAGTTGCTCGAATTCTCTCAAATGAGTGTATGGGTTCTCCTCTTCGGTCCCAGCAAAGGACTGCTCTTTGGCCATGGCTATGAAACCAGGACGTAGCTCATAGCCACTAGTATGGAAAGGGTGTGATGAAGATGGGGCTCCAAATTTTCGCCCTTTGGAGCCGAAAATTGTGCAAGGGTAGGAGAGGAATTCATTATGGTAGGTGGATGATACGGAGACGAACTAGGTTCGGATCTAGAATAGCTACCGTTCCCCGACAACGGCGCCAGAAAGCTCGTTGGCACTTCTTACGTCGTTACTAGATTTGCAACGGCGCCAGAAAGCCTGTTGGTATACTACACGATCACAGATAGATCCACAAGCGCACGGATACCGATGTAGCTTTCACCCGGGAGTATTCCAAAGTATCGATTTCCACGGGGAACGAGAAGTACTCTAGTCCTAAACTGATTCGTCGGGGGGGAAGTGCAGATAAAGGGATGACGACGAAGAGAAGAGAGATGAACGATAGGAGGGTAGAGAGGGTACTTGATACGGGAACTTCGGCTCTCTCAACTAATCAAGCGATTAGGATATTACTTGCACTTGTCTTGATCGGGGGATGCACACTCCGGCTACGGAAAGGGATGAGAAGGGAGCCGTTACGTACACTACTCTTACGATGCCTACAGGACTAGCGACTCTCACGTGGTGGAATACAGAGGTCGGACGAGGCTGTCACTACCCGCCGGCTACCACAAGCAGTCCGTGGGGTTAGGTGTATTTCAAGGTAACCTCAAGTCTAGGCACCGTGCCTACACTATCGATCACTACTTCACTCAGTGCTCAAGCAAAGCAATCACTCAGAGCAAGATAAACTTACTATGTTATGAACGAGAAACGATAAGACAAAGACAAGTAATAATTAATGCTTAATTAATTAGAGGGGACCAGAGTTACTGAACAAGACCCGAATGTAGCTACTAGAAGAGGAGCTGCATCCGCCGTGGCACGAGCTAGAGGAGGGGCCGACACTCTGGCTCCTCCCGGAAACTCTCACCTCAACTCTCTCCCTATTTTCTAACTATAATAGTGGCAGCGCTTCGCTTCTTCAAAGCTCTTCTCTTGTGTGTTCTTCAATGAAGTGTCGGGGTCTATTTATAGCCCCAATGGGTCAGTGGCTGCAGGAGGGGGTACTTGTAGGCGAGAGGGAGCTGCAGTGACGAGCAAGGAGGTGCGGCCGTATCTCCAGGTGCGGCTGGCCCTGTGATCCACCACCTATGGACTTGGACGACCCTGATCACTGATCCTTGGTCGGTTGCACGTTGGTTCCCAGCTCGGACTCGCCTGATTCAAGGTTCATAGGTGCGGTCGTACCTAGAGGTGCGCCCGACCCTACCCAGTGGCCTTGTGATGCACCGACGGTGTTGAGGGACGTCCAGGATCACTCCTTGATGGCGGTTGTGGCGGTTAAGTGTGGGTCCATCGATCCAAGTGCTACCAATCTTAGCCTTTTGATCAAACCGACCATTCACTGGTGTATCTCATCCATCCAAGGTGTGTTTGTGGGATTGTTGGTGCCGTGGACCCGAGAGGGGGATTTTGGGTGGTGCGGGCGGACCAACTTTTGTGGTATCTGGCCCATGGACTTGGTCTCCTTGGATATTATGCTAAGTGTAGAGGCATTTGGCAAAGTTTGGTGTTGATCGGAGGAGGTTGATAGGTCCGGCCGAACCTACTAGGTTCGGCCGCACCTACCCCCTGACATGCCTCGTGTCACAATCTTCCGTGAGGCATAATTTCTGCATCCGGACTCCGAATTGGGTGAACCAAAACTCCATTTCGATCATCTCGACATGAACTTCGCAATGGTGCTACCAAACTAAGCATTTGATGTTGTTTGTCAAGACGCTTTATTTGTGCTATGATGTCTCATTATGACCTGCATCCAAATATTCACCAAAGCTCGTGGAATCCGTTAGTTTATAACCCCACAGCTATGATGCAAGCTTTGATGGAGTGAAATTTGTTCAAAGTTGAGGGTCAAAAATAGGGACTTAACGACCGTCAACACACCCCCATCCGCACCGAAACCCTCACCTTCAAAGTGGTGGGGTTCTCGGGGACGTACCATGCCATCCTCGGGAGGCCGGCCAACGCGAAGTTTATGGCCGTGCCCAACTACACGTACCTCAAGCTGATGATCCCCGGTCCGAAGGGGGTCATCACAGTGGGGACTACATTCCAGCACGCATACGAATGCGATGCGGAGTGCTTCCAGTTCGCGGAAGCGCTCATCCGGTCCGAAAGGCTCCACGCCGAGCCTCCCTCCGAGGAACAAGACATCCCCGAGTCGTCCAAGCGAGCGGCCTGCTCTTTCAAGCCCGCCAAGGACGTCAAGGATGTGGCTGTCTCCGATGACGGCCACACGCTCCGTATCGGAACGACGCTCGATCCTAAATAGGAAAGCGTGCTCGTCGACTTCCTCAAAGCGAACCTCGATGTGTTCGCATGGAAACCCTCCGACATGAAGGGGATCCCGAGGGAGGTTGCCGAGCACAAGCTAAACATCAAACCGGGATCGAAACCGATGAAGCAACGCCTCTGCCGCTTCAACGACGACAAGTGCAAGGCGATTGGCGAGGAGATCAAGAAGCTCCTTAGTTCAGGGTTCATCCGAGAAGTATTCCACCCCGAGTGGCTTGCTAACCCTGTACTTGTAAAGAAGAAGAATAAAAAGTGGAGGATGTGTGTTGACTATACGGGCCTTAAGATGGCATGTCCCAAGGACCCGTTGCCCTTGCCTCGCATAGATCAGGTAGTCAATTCAACAGCTGGGTGCGAAATCCTCTGTTTTCTCGATGCGTACTCCGGGTACCACCAGATTGCGATGCTTGTTGGTATTTCTTAACCTCACTACTAGTTGCGCACCTAGCGTGAGCGTAAGATCCACCTGGGTATACCGACGGGTACGAAAGAATCCGCAAGCGCACGGAAATACCGCTGCAGCACTTCACCTCAGGAGTATTCCAAAGGGTATCGAATCCAAGGAACAGTGTGTACTACCTTCTATACTAGAAGAACGGTCCAAGGACACCAAGCCCCTGCTTGGGTAGAGAGATGATGGGGTGCTCGGTTCTAGGGGAGTACAAGCTGTAAAGATCTCGCTTCGGACACCGAACCCTCCTGGCTATAACAGTCCGTTCACGGCAAATGGTTGCCTACACCTGTATCCGAACGTGGGGGATTCCATAAGGGTCCAACGGCTGCCACTACTGCGGCCTACCCCAAGACAAACCGTGGGATACAAGGCAATCAAAGGATAACCCGTAGTCTAGACACCGCGTCTACACCACCAGTTACTACTATAGCACGGCTACGTCTGTCAACCCGTAACAACACTATAGCACTCCGTATAAATACGGAGTGATGAACCCGCGAGTACGGCTAGACCTTGCCCATCATTGACCCGAGGTGGCGCGAGGTCGAACGACTAAGCGCCAATTAATGTATTCCAATAAGATCTAACGAGATAACTCACACAAACGGAATGCAGAATTATTCATCTAATCAACAAGATCAAAGGATCGTGTCACGAAGAACACGAGCCTCTAAATGATGAACAGATGAAGAACTCAAGAACATATCACCCATGCATGAATATCACTTTAGTCTAAAAGGAAAATACAGAAATACTCACTTTACTCTAAATGAAGAACAAATGGGAGTCACACCCACACCACCACCTACATAGCACCTACTCCTAACTACACATGGAGAGGTGAGAACTCACCTCTCCAAGTGAGAAAACGAGAGAGGGGAGAGTTTGGGATGTGTCTTCATTCTTACCCCCTCCTCTTCTATTTATAGGCCTGGGTCACTGTGCGAGAACACCCCAAGCACCACGTGAATGCCCTTAGGATCCAATGGGGAGACGACACATGGAAGATGGAGGCGAACTGCCTCAAGGTGGGGTCGACTGACCTGGGGATCGACCGACCTGGGCCCACCACGTTTTGCGCTGTGCTTTCTCCCAGTGACTGATATGTGGCCCCTTATGACGGTTCCAGGTGCCCACGCGGTTTGGAGGCGGTTAGCTCGGGTTGTGGGCCCTTGAATCCTTGTGCTGAACACGTGGTGGTGTCTGATTCGTCGGGAAGTGCTTCTCTTGGATTGATGAGGTGTCATGGACACATGGCATCCTGTGTGCCAGCACATCGCCACGTGGCCTGGTGTGGGTCCCACCGGGCCCACATGATGTCCTGTGCATATCTCTCTCATCCGGGCTCTGATGTATGCGAATGATATATCCGTTTCGATCGTCTCGACGAGCCTATCGCAACGGTGCAGACCAATTTGGCATTTGAGGTTGTTTATGATGATGCCATATTCATGCCATTAATTTACTTGCTCTCAATTGCATCATTCCATGTGCATTTCGATGTGTCCTACAACAAAAGATAGAAACACCAACACTTGTGGAAATTGTCAGTATAAACCCCTATTCTAGTGTTGATGATCACTTTCCGTTTATTCTATGCAGGTATTGACGGCCTAAAAGTGGTACTTAACAGCCGTCAACAACTCCCCCACACTTGACCTTTGCTCGTCCCGAGTAAAGGGAGTCAGATCAAGGTGGTACATGATATCCAAAGGTATGAAGCTTGCATAAGAGATATTCCAAACCATACCTTGTACTTGTGAACTATGTGGAGTGTCTATCATGCCATCTTGGGTAGTTGAAGAATGGAACGGTCATGAATCAAGTCACTCCTACTGATCATGTCAAGTAACTTGGGGTTTTTGCAATAATTTTCAAAACAAACCTTGCTTATTTCCTCATTTGATTCTCTCAGATCGCTCAAAGTGTACATGTCCTCACCAAGGCATTTGATTTGCCTTTCTTTCATCCTACTTCTAATGATGGCTATATGTGGAGCTCAGGGTTGGATAAAGATAAAGCATACTTGCAAGACATATATTGCAAAGTCAAAAACTGGATCCAAGGAGAAAATCAAATCATACGATCAGATCAAGATGTGCACGTGTATGAGTATGATGGGTATGGTAAGGTGTATACTAGGCCCGGAATGGGTTCTAGATATTACCATACATAATGAAATATGGTGGTGATGGTAAGGTAGACACTAGCCCCGGAGTAGGTACTAGTTATTACCATAATGTGATGAATGAGCTGAATGACTCCATTGCATGATTCTCTCTCTCTTATATATATGAAGTTATGAGAACATGGCTATCCTCTTCTTTTCCCCGTTTTTTTTCTTTCTGTTTTTTAGTGGACATTTATGTGCCCACATTTTTTTTCTTTTAAGATAGCCATGCCTCTTTACAAAATACTTGAGGAGAGAGAAATCAATGCATATGATGGAGTGTTTATGTAGGTGAATAGATGAATGATACAATGCTAACTTCCAGAGTGGAAGCATAGCAAAGAGAAATAGTGGTGTGCACATGAATCTTGATCATGAGAGCATGAAAAGAATTCCCAAAAGGGTCACAGAGTTTGACAAAGCTCAACACAACAACAAGCAGCATATGAGTATAAGGTTTTCAACTAAAAAACATCATATGGCTTTGGTAGGACTGTGGCATATCAAAGAGGAGCTTTGCAAAGGGTTTTCAGATTTTTTCAAATAAAATTCCCAAGCACTCAAGCATTAAGAGAGAAGATAATATCATCAAACCATATCACAATCACCAACTACTTAGATGAGCATGAGTTCCCTAATGATATTTGTTCACAAGCATCAAGACAATGAGTAAGGAATAAAACATATGCAAGCCAACCACAGAAATCACGTAGAGCAAGCTGAGCACCATTATTTGGGTTTGAATTGCTGGATAAGAATTGAAGGTCATTCAAACTCATGGGTAGAGAGAGTGAGATAAGGGTGCACATACCATTGCTCCTGAAGGATATAGGAATCAAGGAATGAAGGACCGAACTGGCGACTAGAGAGGGAAGGAGTGCATGGGAGCCGATAAAAATTCTTCTCGAAGGAGATGGCTACTCCAACAAGACGAACACAGCAACCAAGCACGTCTCCGACTCAACTACCCAAGTTGGCCAAGACCACGTAGCCACTGGAGTGCTAGTGGTTCTAGGAACCAACACACACCTACCAAACCAAAACACACCAACACGCACAGCGGAAACTGCACAGCTTGCTGCCTGTGCTACACCGGTCAGACCGATGGCCCGCGCCGGTCAGACCGGTGACACCGGTCAGACCGGAGGACAGCGCCGGTCAGGCCGGTAGCTACAGCAACTGCATAGAAATGTTCCAGGAAGCCTCAGGGACTCCTCTAGGCCCTAGAACAAAAACACCTCCAAAAACACAACCTGCAAGGGAAGAAAACCCTACACAAAACCTAGCAAAACAACTCCAAACAAGCCAAGAACTGACCAGCAGCACCACGGGCCAAAACCACACGAACTAGGCAACTCACCTGAGGCAAATCCCACTAAGGGCTCGCACCAGTCAGACCGGTCAAGAGCACCAGTCAGACCGGTCAAGAGCACCAGTCAGACCGGTCGCGCCTAGGCAGCTCGGGATGAACAGGAGCCCGCGGGTCAACTCCCCCAAATCCAAACCTTGATCTCCCGATTCGCTCCACAGTTTCGCACAAGACTTTGGGGACAGTAGGAACACCTCATGGGCACTCCATAGCCAAGATTTGATCCACCAAAACTTGCTAGAATGAGAGGAATCGAAGGATTTCCACCAAGAACACCACGAACCCAAGAACCAAGGAAACCCCAAAATTGAGCCCCTTTACTCACGGATTTGGGAGGGGAATCAAAGGGAAAAGAACCACAAGGGGTTCATGCATACATCCCCCACCAAATCCCAAAGAGAAAGGTCTCAAAACCGCCACAAGAAAATCGCCAAGAAAAGGCTCCGAAAATCACCAAAAAGGAGAAACAGGAAGAACACCACCAAGCCTTGAGGAACCACGCCGAATCATCTATACATACCAAAAAAGGTTCATACAAGGTCTAGCTTCCGCCCGATCATCCTTCCCTCTCACAAGATCTCACCATGAAGCTCTCAAGCTAGTCCTAGAAATTCCAAAGGAAAAAGGAAGAGGAAAATAGCAAAACAAAATGAGCTAGGGTTCCAAGAGATGGCTGCCATCCTCTCACCACTTGGGTTATATGGAGGTAACCGAAAGACTAAACTACCCTTAGTAGATAACTAGGGATACATGCCCCTCGAGGGTGAATTTGGAAGTCTTCAGATTTTCACCATCGGACGGATGCCCGGCGGCCGCACCTTGCGTAGCCTCGACGCAAGTCATGTGATCCCGATGCGTGTCCTCCGCTTCGAAGTCTCCGGACTGCGTCGTCGCACACCGGTCAGACCGGTGTCCTCCACCGGTCAGACCGGTACCCACCGGTCAGACTGGTCTGGAGCTGCTGCCTCCGGTCTTCGGCTCTTCGGTCTTGGCTTTATGGATCAACCAAGGAACCCAGTGGTTTTCTGGTGAACCACTGGAAACCCCGCGAACTCGGTGTAGCCTCCGCCAATCACCACTCATGACTCGGCTCCCACGTAGTCCCGGCTCGATCTTGGCTTTGTGGCTCAACCAAGGAACCGTCCACGACTTCATCTTGCTGTTCTTGCCAACATGCGGCCCGCACTTGACCCCGCTGGCCACTAGGTCCCTCGAGCCAAGCCTACTTGTCTTCTCCACACCTGGAGGCCTACCCGGCAACGACCTTTCGCGCTTGCTCTTCACCTGCACCAACACCAGTCAAGACGCAACCTGCACCTACAATACTTGGCCAAGAATCAGTCCACACCACGTTGTCAATCACTCATCACACCAGGAAGCGACCACCCACCGGTGCTCGAACCACACAGGCTCTCAAGGAAGACTAGTGGTGATTTAGCTGACCCATGGGGTAGCCAGCTCACTCTAGTTTACCTTGTCCTTGTCATGAGGATGTAGTCGATGTCGTGCAGTCCTTGTGTGGGAGCTCTCAAGTGAATATGTTGATGATGAGCTTGAGAGAACTCCCCCACACTGGTGGTTGTACTGGTGTGTTCTTCGAGCAAAAGTGAGAACAAAAGATGGACTCTACTGGTTCGAGAACCATAGAGCCTTTATTCAAATTCAAATATTTTTGTTGTTTTTATTTTATTTTATTGTCACCATGTCATTTGCTTGAAAGGGTCAGACCAAAGTTACACTTCATACACAAGGGGGAATATACTTACCTTGGACCTTTGAGAGGTCATATGTACCACCTTTGCATGATGTGCAACATGAGTATGACACCTCAACTTACCTTCCATTTGAGTTTAGCTCAATGACTTACCCATTAGAATTTGATGATTTCTGCAGGGGTTAGTCCACATACATGCATCCAATATCCATGGAAGCATAACTCTAAGGTTCATCACTCAAAACTCGACACCATGTCTTGTTTTGACTGAAGAAGACAATTTTAACCTAAGCACCACGCTTAGTTTAAAATAGTCTATGAATGTGTGATATATCATGTACATTCAAATCAGAGCATACAAACAAAGATAAATGAAGCATGCAGGCATAATTAAGCTATTTTCAGAGGGAACATAAGCATGAGCGCATAACGGTGAACCTCGGGCAACTTCCCGGAAGGGCTTTGTTTAAAGTCAAAAGCAGGACTTACCTAGCTAATCGGGCAAGATGAAAGAGCTTACATCATTTCCAAACCAGGATAAGATTTGTCATAAGAGGAACTTTACTTGGGGTGCTCACATACCTCCTCCACACTTGGAGTTTGCATTGCTAAGCAACGAAACTCAAGTGCGTGGAGATCAAGCTTCCCTTGTAAATGTTCCCTTACCAAGATCTTACCACAGTGTTGTAGTTGATGTAGCTCACATGTTCTTAGGCGTCACCGTCCACCGTTCTTTTTAATTTTCATCTGAAAGGTTAGCGACCAAAAATACCCGAAGGACTACTTTATCTTAAAAACATGTTCTTGCTTTTATTCGAAAGGAGGGAATGAAACCTATGCTAATCCAGGCTATCTCTTGGTAGTGCTTTGTTTATTACCGTCGTAAGCTCGACCATGGGAGATTTCTCTTGCAGCCACATTGATGGTGTCCTTCCCACCTCACCACCAATCATTGATGAATCAGTGAAGCTCCAGCTGCAAAGTCAGTGCCATATACGAACACGAGTCCAAAAGATAGCAAAGCTAAAAGCAGACATGATCATTCCAGGGAGGCGAAGACAGCTCCTGGGGCGATCACGGGACTCGAGAAGCTATAGCACCAGGGTGAACCTCAGAGACGGAAGGTGGAGCACTGAAGCTAGCGCTCTCGCAACTGATCTCTGACTGAACTCAGCTCAGGAAAATACTCGGCCTCCAAAAGAGGATAGAGTAGAAACTCGAACGGCCGGCGTACGTTCAGGAGCTAGAGTTCGGGTGAAGGGTGAGGTTAAGCTCATCCTTCCTTAAGTAGATGGACCGATGTTCTCATCAAAACGATGAGCCATCCCGGGTCTAGCCTAAGCTTCCAATAGGAGGTTATGGATAAGCTGGAAAGTGCAACTCCCATTGGGCGTCGATCAAGTCAAGCATAAAGTATGAAGTTTAAGCTTCTCCTGACTAATCGGCTTTGATCGACGGGCTTAAGATATGAAGTGAATGTACTCCATTCGATCGGTAAATGATCGTGCTTCTTCGGTCTAATAAATGAATCCACTGGATTATAAAGCAGAGACCGATGTCTTGGTTTATACGAAACTTCAGTGCAAGGCACTTCAGCTCAAACCTCAACGTAGGAACATGATAGGCCAATCGTACTCTTCTTAGGAGGTCATAACTAGGATCAGACAAGTCATCCTAGTCGAGAATGATTCATCCTTTCCTAATTACTCTCTCCATCCACCCACGAGACAAGGTCTTGGGGAGAAAGTCTAAGAAGAGGTACGAGAGGGGAACCCAAGGGTAGATTCTGCGCTAAGCAATCTTTCCCTTAGATTCCTGCTAATCAGGAATGGTATCTTCAACCGGAGCTTAAAGCCTCAGCTCGACTGATGATAGATCTAGGGGGCTCAACATTTCCTCTGACGGGCACCTCATCGACCAGGATGCAATGGGAGCTGAAATCCCGGAGATATTCCACAACCTCTTTTCCCTCAGCAGCGTCCAAGTGCACAAAGAGGCTTCAGAGAGAGCATTAAGCCGCATGGCATCGTCCTTCTATAACCCATACCAGAAGTGCTGAAGCTGCTTCCGATCGAGAACGTGGAGGACTGGGCAATCTTCTGCCAAAAAGGCGAAGTGATCACATACCATTCCTAGCGATTCCTACTCACCTTGCTTGAGACTGAGAATCCTTATCCTCAACGAGATGACACGTCGTAAATAACGGTGCCAATCCCGTGCTTCCCCAGAGAGGGATAGCGGGAAAGATTCCCTTTTCCGAGCATCCAATGATTCTTCGATTTCACTCGGAGTTCCAATCAGACACTCGTAGTCTCTCACATGATCGAAGGGGGTTCTCATGAATTGACCCCGAGAAGGAAAGATCCTGAATTAGCTTCATGAGAGAGGGGTGAATCAGACAGCCAGATGAAAGAATGAGTTCTGACAAGGGTGTCTCTGAGGGTTCACTCCTCGAAGGTGGAAGGTGTTTACAAGGATAACCTTCCAAGGGTAACGTGGGTGGAGGTAGAAGAAAACGAAAAAGATACATACGAGGACCACTAGGTTCGAAGATAGATACAACAACCGTTCCCCGGCAACAGCACCAGAAATGCTTGATGGTATTTCTTAACCTCACTATTAGTTGCGCACCTAGCATGAGCGTAAGATCCACCTGGGTATATCGACGGGTATGAAAGAATCCGCAAGCGCACGGAAATACCGCTGCAGCACTTCACCTCAGGAGTATTCAAAAGGGTATCGAATCCAAGGAACGGTGTGTACTACCTTCTATACTAGAAGAACGGTCCAAGGACACCAAGCCCCTGCTTGGGTAGAGAGATGATGGGGTGCTCGGTTCTAGGGGAGTACAAGCTGTAAAGATCTCGCTTCGGACACTGGACCATCCAGGCTATAACAGTCGGTTCACAGCAAATGGTTGCCTACACCTATATCCAAACGTGGGGGATTCCATAAGGGTCCAATGGCTGTCACTACCGCGGCCTACCCCAAGACAAACCGTGGGATACAGGGCAATCGAAGGATAACCCGTAGTCTAGACACCGCGTCTACACCACTAGTTACTACTATAGCACGGCTATGTCTGTCGACCTGTAACAACACTATAGCACTCCGTATAAATACGGAGCGACGAACCCGCGAGTACGGCTAGACCTCGCCCATCATTAACCCGAGGTGGTGCGAGGTCGAACGACTAAGCGCCAATTAATGTATTCCAATAAGATCTAACGAGATAACTCATACAAACGGAATGCAGAATTATTCATCTAATCAACAAGATCAAAGGATCGTGTCACGAAGAACACGAGCCTCTAAATGATGAACAGATGAAGAACTCAAGAACATATCACCCATGCATGAATATCACTTTAGTCTAAAAGGAAAATACAGAAATACTCACTTTGCTCTAAATGAAGAACAAATGGGAGTCACACCCACACCACCGCCTACATAGCACCTACTCCTAACTACACATGGAGAGGTGAGAACTCACCTCTCCAAGTGAGAAAATGAGAGAGGGGAGAGTTTGGGATGTGTCTTCATTCTAACCCCCTCCCCTTCTATTTATAGGCCCGGGTCACTGCGCGAGAACACCCCAAGCACCACGGGAATGCCCTTAGGATCCAATGGGGAGACGACACATGGAAGATGGAGGCGAACCGCCTCAAGGTGGGGTCGGCCAACCTAGGGATCGGCCGACCTGGGCCCACCACGTTTTGCGCTGTGCTTTCTCCCAGTGACTGATATGTGGCCCCTTATGACGGTTCCAGGTGCCCACGCAGTTTGGAGGCGGTTAGCTCGGGTTGTGGGCCCTTGAATCCTTGTGCTAAACACGTGGCGGTGTCTGATTCGTCGGGAAGTGCTTCTCTTGGATTGATGAGGTGTCATGGACACATGGCATCCTGTGTGACAGCACATCGCCACGTGGCCTGGTGTGGGTCCCACCGGGCCCACATGATGTCCTGTGCATATCTCTCTCATCCGGGCTCCGATGTATGCGAATGATATATCCGTTTCGATCGTCTCGACGAGCCCGTCGTAACGGTGCAGACCAATTTGGCATTTGAGGTTGTTTATGATGATGCCATATTCAGGCCATTAATTTACTTGCTCTCAATTACATCATTCCATGTGCATTTCGATGTGTCCTGCAACAAAAGATAGAAACACCAACACTTGTGGAAATTGTCAGTATAAACCCCTATTCTAGTGTTGATGATCACTTTCCGTTTATTCTATGCAGGTATTGACGACCTAAAAGTGGTACTTAACAGCCGTCATTAATGTGCATAGCGGATCAACTCGCGACCTCATTCATCACACTGTTTGGCGCCTACTGCTACAAGATGATGCCCTTTGGGCTCAAGAATGCGGGCACTATGTTCCAAAGATGCATGCGACGCGTCTATGGGGATCTTATAGGGTGTATAATCAAGGCGTACGTCGATGTCATCGTGGTCAAATCGAAGAAGACAGGTGATCTGGTCCCTGACCTTACGGAAGTGTTTGCGAAGCTGGGAGAGCACGGGGTGAAGCTTAACCCCAAAAAGTGTGTTTTCGAGGTTCTGAGGGGCATGCTCCTCGGCTTTGTTGTGTCGGAATGCGGCATCGAAGCCAATCCCGAGAAGATTTCAGCCATCACTAATATGGGACCGATCCAGAACCTAAAAGGCGTGCAGCATGTCACAGGCTGTCTCGCGGCTCTCAGCCGTTTCATTGCCCGACTCGGAGAGCGCAGCTTGCCACTGTACCGCTTGATGAAGAAATCCGACCACTTCACGTGGACGCCCGAGGCTCAGGAAGCGCTCGACTCGCTCAAAAACCTCCTGAAGAGCCCGCCAATTCTCACGGCTCCGGTGCTGGAAGAACCAATGCTCTTGTACATCACCGCGACAACTCAAGTGGTGAGCACTGCGCTAGTGGTCGAACGAGAAGAGCCCGGAAGGTCACTCAAGGTGCAACGGCCGGTCTATTTCGTGAGCGAGGTACTCTCCGACTCAAAAACCCGCTACTCGCAAATTCAGAAATTAGTGTACGCTATCCTGATTACCAAGTGCAAGCTCCGACACTACTTCGACGCGCACCCAATCACGGTGGTGTCCAAATATCCACTCGGGGAGGTGATTCAGAACCCCGAGGCTGAGGGAAGGATAGCCAAATGGGCCCTTGAGTTGATGGGGCAGAACATAGCTTATGCGCCACGTAGCACCATCAAGTCGCAGGTGTTGGCGGACTTCGTCGCTGAGTGGACAGAAATCCGAACTCCGTCGGCACCGATCGAGCACGAGACATGGATAATGTACTTCAACAGCTCCGTCATGAAGGAAGGAGCGGGAGCAGGCCTTGTCTTCATCTCGCCCCTAGGCGTGCGCATGGAGTACATGGTTCGACTGCATTTCCCCGCCTCCAACAAAGTCGTCGAGTATGAGGCGCTTGTCAACGGCCTTCGAATCGCTATCGAGCTTGGAATCTGCCGTCTCGAGATCAGAGGGGACTCAGAGCTTGTCGTAGATCAAGTATGAAAGAGAAAAATTGTGTTGATCCCAAAATGGTGGCGTATTATCGGGTCGTGCGTGAGCTGGAGGACAAGTTCCATGGGCTTGAGCTCCATGATGTGTTGCGTGACTACAATAAAGCTGCTGACATCCTCGCCAAGACTGCATCAAGCCGCAAGCCAGTGCCACACGGGGTGTTCGCCAGCGATCAACACACGTCGTCCGTCCGGGTCGAGGGAGAGCAGTCACAAGAGCCCGAGATGCCAGAAGTCGTGGAGATTGATCAGCCACCGGAGCCAAACCTCGAAGATCCAAACTGGCGCTTCCCGATCCTCGAGTGGCTGGTCGAAGGAAAGCTGCCCTCCGACCAGACGAAGGCGCATCGCATCTCGCGACGAGCCAAAGCATTTATTCTCATCAACGGTGAGCTCTACAAGCGAGGCGCGGTGGGCATACTCATGCGCTGCATCTTGAGGGACCAAGGACGGGAGCTGCTTCAAGAAATCCATGCAGGAACATGCGGATATCACGCCGGTCCGAGAACTCTTGTCGGGAAAGCTTTCCGACAAGGGTTTTACTGGCCAACAGCAGTAGCAGACTCCAAGGATATCATGCGATGCTGCGAGGGGTGCCAGTTCTACGCTCGACAAACCCACCTCCCGACATAGGCGCTCCAGACCATCCCTATCACGTGGCCTTTTGCTGTGTGGGGGCTGGATTTGGTCGGGCCGCTCAAGCAAGTGCCCAGGGGCTTCACGCATCTGCTCGTGGCGGTCGACAAGTTCTCCAAGTGGATCGAGGCTTGACCCATAGTAAAGGTCCGTTCTGAGGAAGCCGTAGCGTTCTTCACCGACATCATTTATCGCTTCGGCATTCCCAACTCCATCATCACCGACAACAGCACCCAGTTCATGGGGAAGAAATTCCTTAGGTTCTGCGATGACAACAACACCCGAGTGGACTGGGCCTCTGTCGCACACCCGAAGACCAATAGGCAGGTCGAGAGGGCCAATGACATGGTCCTGCAAGGGTTGAAACCCCGAATCTTCAAGCGACTCGAGAAGTTCCGGGCAAGATGGGTGGCTGAACTGCCATATGTCCTCTGGAGCCTGCGCACCACGCCTAGTCGAGCCACCGGCTTCACGCCGTTCTTCATGGTGCACGGGTCGGAGGCTGTCCTCCCGACGGACATCGACTACGGCAGCCCAAGGGTCCGAGCGTACACCGAGGAAGGGAACCAAGTCGCCCTTGAAGATGCTATTGACCAGCTCGATGAAGCGCGCGACGTGGTGCTCCTACATTCGGCCCGGTACCAACAAGCCTTACGGCACTATCACGAGCACAACGTGCGCAGCCGCGAGTTCCAGGTCGGAGATCTGGTGCTCCGACGAGTCCAAGGAAACAAGGACTAGCACAAGCTCGCTCCCCATGGGAGGGGCCATTTATCATCGATCAAGTGCTCCGACCAGGAACATTCAAGCTCCGATACGAGGACGGCAGAGTCGTCTCCAACGCATAGAACATAGAACACCTATGCCGCTTTTACCCTTGAGTAATGTTACTCATTATATCTTATGATCAATGAATAAATGCCGCAAGCTTTTGTCCATACATCCATAAGTTCGTAAACTTTCACCTTGGCATCTTCTTTACGTGCTTCAACGTTTCCAAAGGCTGAGCGGCGAGCGTCCCCGCACCTGTGCAGGAGCGCTCACCGCTCGGGGGCTACCCAGGGCATGATGCCCTCCATTCATTTTTCTATTTTTAAAACAAGATTCCTCGACAAACATGTCGCAACCAATCGCACACGCAAGAGGTTCTTTGGCGGAACGCTCACGCTTACGAAAGGAAAAGATGATGATCTGCGCGTAGCTTGGCACTGCCGCTCATTCAAATCTCCTAGCACCTACGCCTCTGTGGCTATAGTGCAAAGACTTGCGAGCACGGTCCAAGTCCGCAGGTCCCCGTCCGGCCTCTTTCAAAAGTGCTCGGGTAACCGCCTGGGCTCCGGCCTAAAACAGCTTTGACGAAAAATGCGTAAGTCACTTCTTCAACCTCCCTAAAGTGCTCGAGGGCTGCAAACATGTGGTGTTACTTTGTGGCTCAGGCTGGTCGAGCTCTCCGACTCCTACGCCTCCGCGGCTCCAGAGTAAAGTTTGGTCGGCTTGAGTTCCTAAGCGTCGTTATTTCGTTTAGCAGTCATCCCCGAGCGCTCGGGGAATGTTTGAACAAGCGATAAGTTTGAACAAAATGAAAGTTGTTCCGAGACAATGTTCATACAAGTTTGTTCCTAACTGCTTACAATATAAAATGATACATTTAACTGGAAGGCCTGGAGCTGTCTTCGTCTTCTTGTGTATCTTTTTGGATCAGGTCCAGGTCCTTCATCGCCACGTCAGCCATGGCGCGAGCGAAGGTGGCGCAGTCCTCCTCGAGCTTGTCGCTGTTGCCGTCGGAGCAGCCGGGAGCCCAGCCGCCGCTCAACGCTGTGCGGTCCAACCCCCGATAGTGTGAGTCAAACATGGCAAGCACCCGGTGCACCACCTTTCGAGTGGTCGACAGCTCTCAATCCTTGACTGCGCTCGGGAGAAGCCCAATCCGATCCCCAAGCGCTCTGGGGATCGGCTGGACGAGGGGAATGCCAAGATCCGACAAGATCCGATCGCAGAGCCGCCCGAACTTGATGCGGTCCTGGAGGTCCTTTTGGCGTGACGCCTTTGGCTCGCACTGAGCTCTCCAGGACTCCTCGAGCTTGGTCTTGACCTATTGCTGGGCCCTCCTGGACTCCTCGAGCTCGGCTTTGACCTTTGAAAAAGGTTAAGGAGTCGTAAAATTGGTTACAACGCAAGCAAGTAAAAAGAAAGACAAAGACAAGGCCAAGGGGTCATACTCTCGAACTGCTCCGACAACCTCTTGGCCGCCCCGTTCATCTCGAGGATCTTGAGCTCGGCGGCGGTGACCTTCTCCGCCTCCTCCGTGAGCCTCACGGACATCGCGACACGAGCCACGCGAAGACCTGCCACCACGAGAAAACAAGTCAATATTGGCAAAAAACCAACGCAAAGAAAGAAGCATTGCAGAAGCCGTAAGTGTTCAATTACTCACCATCGACGTCCTACTCCAGCTTGGCGTAGGCATCTAGAAGTCGGGTCCTCTCATCGGTGGCATCCTAGAGCTTGGAGGCCAGGTCGGCCGCCTGCTTGTTGGCCGTCTTGAGGTCCACTCCGGTGTGGACCAGGTCCTGCTCCAGCTCGGCCACCCTCGACTCGAGCGCCGCCTTCTCCTGGGCGGCGACCTGGGTAGTGGTCTGGGCGGTGGCTTCAGCGGCAGCTGCAGCAGTGGTGGCCGATTGGGCGGCCTCGGTAGCGGTTGCGGCGGCGATTCGCAGCTCCGCGGCTATCGCCTCCGCTTGAGCCAGCTTTGCCTCGAGGGCCTCCCTCTCCGCCGTGGCGGCGGCCGCGGCCGACTGTGCAGCTGTGGCGCGGTCCTCTGCAGACTTTGCCGCCTCCTCGAGTGCGGTCCTTGATGACGCTTCGCTCGCCACCGCTCCCGCAGTGGCCAGACGGGCTCCAGCTGAGACCGCTCAGCCCAGAGCTCCTCGATGATGCGCCTTCTTGCGCCGCAGTCCACGAGGGTCTGTTCCGGGTAGAATGTCACCTACTGCAGCGTTCGCGAAGACAAGAAAACAAGACCAAAACTAGGCTCGGTAGAACTCACCGTCGTGGCAGGGAGGATGAGCTCGTCAAACGCTCGCTGCGCCCACCCAAGGCCTCGCTCAAGGCGGTGGCGGGCTGCGGCCTCCTCGTCCTCGTCATCGTGCAGTTCCGCCTCGCGAGCCCTAATCCATGAGGAGCGCACGAGGTCGAGGATCCGCTCTCCTCCCTCCGACGGCTCCATCAGCAGCCCCGCGGACGAGAAGGGGCGGCCACCCGAGTTCTCCCCAACTTCTTGGATCTCCGAGGGAGTGCCACCCGCCGCGTCTGCGGGTGCGATACGTTCCCGCGGATCTGGCTGTGGCGAACTCGCGGTCGGCGCCGTTTCCGCCTCAGCGGCGGCGAGTTGGGGTGATGCCTCCACTGGCATGCCCACGACGGGCGCCTCCACGCTCACGACGGCCGCTGGGGATGCAACGGCGGCCAGCTCCGTCTCAGTCGCTCCAGCCACAGGCAACTCGGGATTGACCCCGACCACTTTGGCCGCAGCTGTGGCCCCGAGGGCGGGCACCCCAGACGCCTCAGCCGCTGGCTCCTCAAGCCCCGATAGGCACTGCTCCAGCTCGGCCTCGAAGGCAGCCATGTCACCGCCCGAGAGGTTGGGCCCTTCGAGGTCGGCGGCCTCCTGGGACTGGGCAGACACCTCGGGAGCCACCGGTGCTTCCGCCCCGTTTCCGCCAGCTTGCGGTACTGTAGGCGCGGACGCCTCGGGCGCCGCCGGCGCATCGGTGTCGTTCCTGCCAGCCTGCGGAACCGAGGGCACGTTCACCTCGGGGGTCGCCAGTGGGCCGTCGTCGCGGTCGATGGTGAACGCCGCCGGAGACTCGATCGCCTCGGGGGCTGCTTGCCCCCCGACCGCACCACCGGCCTCCGGTACAGGTGGAGGCGCCGCCGTCTCGACGACCTCGACCACCTCGGTGGCCCCACTCTCGGCCTGCGCCATTATCGACGTGGGCGGAGGTGTCGCCGGGCGGGGCTCGGACGGAGGCGTGCGCGCGGCCAACACCGCGCGTTTGTGCGGCGCGATGCTGAGCACGCCGGTGTCAGCACGACTGGCACAATAAAAGGGGTGAAAAATGAGCAAAAAACGAAAGTAAATGAAGCAACAAGACACGACAAGCAGATACTTAAATGGAGGATCTGATGCGGGCCCGCTTAATGGGCCTGTCAGCTACGCCCAACTTGGGGGCTGGCCTCTTAGCCCCCGTCGGCTCGGGGGCTGGCTGATTGCCCCTCGCTAGCTCGGGGGCTGACTTCTCGCCCCCCGACGACTCGGGGGCTAGTTTCTTGCTTCCCGACGACTCGGGGGCTGCCTTCCTACCCTCCGCCAAGCCGGAGGACAGCTTCTGGCTTCCGCTTGGGGTGAGGGGAACCTGCAGGGTCAGGACCCCGCCGCCCTGAATGACTAAGGATTGAAGGCGCCACGAGGGAGTGCTCGTGTTACCCCCCTGTGGCGCACCTGGTGTGGACGTCGGCAGTGTCAACCTCGCCTTGGACGGTGATCGCCTCCTCGTGGAGTCCGGCTCCCGGTGCGGGGTGTCGCTGGGGGAGCGGCGGGAGGAGGAATCATGGCCCGTCGACCGCCTGGGTGGGTCGTCTCGTCGCGGGGGACCCCTCCGCTCCTCGGAAGTCAGGTGACCACCGGAAACCGCCTGGGAGCGGGTGGCCCTTTGATCTTCTCGGGCAGGGCGGGCTTCCGGGTGCGAGCTGGAACCTGCGCCCTTCTCAAAAGCGGTCGGCTCCGCCTGCCGCTTCGAGCTAACCTCCGCGGCCTGGCGCGGTGTGGCAGGCGACGTGGGTGAGCCCGACAGGGTGCTCCAATCAACGTCCATGCTCTGCTCATCACCGGTCCACGCAGGCAACGGCGAAGGATCCTCGTCCGAGGTGACGGCAATCTCCTTTAACTTCCGGCACTTTGCACGCTGGTCATTCCGCTCGCGCTTTGCAATCTCCGCCTCCTTATGCTTGGCCTTGCGCTCGACCCTCCTCCTCTCCGCAGCGGCCCTAGCGCAGTTATGTATCGCTTCCTGGGGAAGGGGAGGCTTCACGGGGACGAGGTCGGCGCACTTCAACTAAGAACAAGAAGGCGGAGAAAATCAACACGACAAACAGAATCTCCGAGAAGAAACGATCAACATATGTTTCCAAGCTAGTCGGAAAACTAGTCGGAAGGGGAAGACACTTACATATTTCTTGGTCGCCTCGTTGGGGAGCATGGGCAAAATCCGCGACGGCGGCCACGAGAATGACACCTTCCCAATGGCCAGTGCCACGCGGCGCTGGATCTCGTCCAACGATGGCGGCTCGGGCGCCGTCACGGACCCCACGAAGGGTGCCCTGTTGGCCGTCATCTCGCAAAGGCGAAGGGGCCGCCTCCGGAGCGGGACGATCCCCCGTGCGTGGTACTGGCCGATGACGGGTGCCAAATCAACACTGGCGTTGCGGAGCTGGGTCAGGACCGCCTAGTGTTCCTTGAGCAACTTCTCCTGCTCTGCCGCCGGGGGCCCGTCACTCCATGTCCTCGGCGCCTCGACGATGGCGGTGCCGGTGTACTCCGGCAGCGTGTGCTCGGGGTCGTTCTGGAGGTAGAACCAACCCTTATGCCAGCCGCTGTTGGAGCTGGTCAATGAGGTGGGGATGTACTCCTCCCCCTCCCCTGCTTCATCCGAAGATTGGCGCACCCGATCGTCACCGGAATCTTGCCATCCTTCAAGCGAGCGAACATGAAGAAATACCAGAAGAGGTGCCAGTGGGCACCTATTCCCAGGAACCCCTCGCACAGCGCCTCGAACACCGCCATCTGCTGGATGCTGTTCGGGTTGAGATGCTGAAGCTGCAACCCATACTCAAAAAGCACCGCGCGGATGAACCGCCCCGCGGGGACGGAGAAGCCGCGCTCATGAAACGCCACAAACGAGACAACGTAGCCCGGTGGCGGGCGCAGCACGGACTCGTCCTTCGGCACCCTCCACTCCTCGGTGTCGGTGGGCGCGGGCAGCTGCCCAGCGGCGATGAGGCGCTGGAGAGTCGAGCGGGAGATGTTGGAGCGGGACCAGTTTGACATGGCGTCGTCAAGCTCCTGGATGCCGCGCGGGCGGAAGAAGCGGCGGCGGCGCTACGAGTGTGAAGAGCAGAAGAGCAGGCGGCGCTGGCAATGGCGGAGATTGAGGGCGAATGATTTGAAAAAACCAACCAGCACACGATTAATAAGGGGTAAGCGTGGGTGCTGGCATTAACTGTCGGCCCCACAATGCTGAAAAGCCACCCACTCAGAGGGCGCGCGCCCCCCGGGGTAACTGGAGCACGTCCGCGCGACGGTTCGGTGCCCGGTGGGCCCGCGAATCTGAACCGGCTGTTTGTCGTCCCTTCAACCCGTCGTATCGGCCACATCTACCACAACTTGTGCAACGGACACGTCCCCCGCAACCACCACGTTCGCCTCGGCCGGAGATTTCGAAACGGCAACGACATTTTCAAGATTAAAACCCCACAAGCGAGTCTACAACTCCCTAGTGGGCTCGGGGGCTACATCCGGCGGATGCGCTCGCGCGCACCCACCAGGAAAATCAAGAGAAAAGCAACCCCAACAGTTCTTTGTTCCTGAACCTGTGAGCGAGTCCTTGACTCCCATCCCAGGTTCGGGGGCTACTGACGAGGGCTTGGATTAGGGCCCCTTAAGTGGCCAGATAATCACTCCGGGGACGGAGTGATCTGACACCATTGACAGCGTCAATGCTAAGATCCAGGATAGGGAGGGATGCAGATCTTCATCAAGACCTTCACTGACAAGACACCTCGTCCCCGACCAGTTTCCTCCTCGCACGAGGAGTCTCCGCCTCGCACGAGGAGTTTCCGCCTTCGACCACTCGTTCGCATGAGCAGTCTCCGTCTCCGACCAAGGCGGGGCCCACGTGTGGAGGTCGGAGCGCGGGATCTGGGGACCCACACGAACGTGGCGCTCCCTCGACGCTCGACCCCCCTGCAACGACACGCAAGACTCCGGCTTTCCACGCCATGCAAGCACCCCAGTTGGCGTCACGCGCGGGCAGCCGGCTCTGACAGGTGCCGTAATGCCTCACTGTGCGCCCGCGCAGTCTCCAACGCGCTGTCCCGTCCGACCTCTGCAGCACGCCAACTCCGTCAGAACAAGCACTCGATTACACTCTACGGGTGGCGCCTATCTACATTTAGGCCATAACATGGCGGGCCTAATGCACACTCAAGGGGCTGAGTCATCCACGAAAGAGCTCGGAGGAGGTGCCAAGTACTCGGAATGTACAGTGTCACCCGGACATGCGGCAACCGCAAGCTCCACCACAGCTTAGCGCCCTTCAATGCTTCCTGATGGACATCGACGTGGGAAAAGACATCCCAACTCCATAGCACTGTAGCACACGTTTGTATTCCCCTTTTACCCCTCACCCTTGCGTCTATAAAAGGGAGGGAACCGTCATAGGGGCTGATGAGTTGAGCATTCAACACCCACACCCACACCCACAGGGACTTGGGCTCGACACCCACTCCCGACCAGTTTGTACCCCCTACTACAGACTTCCTACCATAAGAACACGAACGCTCAACACTGGACGTAGGGTATTACTCTTCGAATGCCCGAACCAGTATAAACCCTTGTGTCTCTCGTGTTAACCATCCGGGTCCGACACACGATCTGATACAAATTTACTGCCGGCGGTAGAGAACCCCGACAATATCCAACTCAAATCATACACAAAACCTAACAACCTCATATCCCACAAAAACGATGGACTCCACAAAAACTAATTGGCTAGTGTGGAAGAGTTACATCCCCAGAGCAATTTCCCACCATTTGCCCTTCAAAATGGGTGAGGGATGGAGTGGATCTAGAGGGGGAGGGTTGGGGGCGGCGCCGTGGGAGGGGAGGAGCTCGAGTTAGGTCTGGGAGTGGAGTGGGGAAGTGAGGAGGAGGAAGACAGAAGGGGCCTGATGGCCCAGGGTATGTTAACTGAGTCGCGCCACCGTGCCTGGCGCTACTCAGTCACGCTAGAGCATGTGACGCGACTCACTTCGCCACGTCAGCAACCAACTCGACCAGCCCCCGCGCAGCCGACGTGGCAGGCCAGTCGCGTCACATGCTCTGGCGCGACTCAGTAAGGAGTCGCGCCAGGCGGCGTGGCATGACCAAAGAGCTAGTTCTGTAGAAATTTAGTTTGGGATGAGTTATTATTAAAATATTAGATTAAAAAGGGTTAAAATAAAAAAAATTCTCAATAACATGTCAGTTTGGAACGCTTTCACAACGTGGACACCAGCGAATAGTTCGTTATTATTGGCGGTTGGTTAGCTGATCGGTTAGCCACTTAGCCGGGTGGATGGGGCGCTCGAGGCTCATGTTCATCTTATTCTAAAAAGTTTGTTGCAAACATACCAAAAAGTAAGGCAATTATATTTAAAATAACACTGATGGTAAAGTGAAGAACAAATAAATTGAATGAACATATAGGACAGAGATGGCAAAGGTGCTGCTAATCTGAGTGGCAATGGCAATTGATGCCAAACCAATATTTCAATCGATGGAATGAGAAGGAGATAGATTTCATATGTATAAAAAACTCACCATATATCCTTAACACGTAGTACACTGACTAAGTGATGACTAGCACTAAGTAAGGAATTATGGGATCGCAACAGAAAGATACCGCAAAGCAAAGCACCCCAACCGTAGTTCCAACAGAATGGAGATATACTTCTCTAAATGCCGTAGCTACCACTTCGCTTCATAGCAATCCAATCAAGATTCATCGCTAGCTCCACTCCAGTCCCTCGCCGCAGCTCAAGCCACGATGGCGAAGCGCCGCCGCAAGAGGAGCGCCGTGGCTCCTCCCAAGCAAGCCAAGAGGGCGAAGGCAGCCATGCATGACGATGCCGCCGGTCCTCCCGCTGCCGGACGACCTCGTCGACGCCGTGCAAAGACTCACTTTGTGTACCTCTCTAACTTTGTGTTGTGTCGATGCACACACTTCACACATGCATGACAAGTTTTAAAACTGTTGACAGTATCAAACATTAACTACTACTTCCTCTGTTCAAAATCATAGTTTGATTTTACTTTTTTCTCCAAATTTGACCACTCATCTTATTCAAAAAATTTGTGCATTTTTTTTTGTTATGACTTGATTTATTAATGAAAATTCTTGAAAAATGACTTAAGTTGACTATGTTTGCACAAATTCTTTGAATAAGACAAGAGGTCAAACTTGGAGTTTAAAAAGTCAAACGACCTCTAATTTGGAAGGGAAAGAGTACTCATTAAAAACATGCAGTAAGAGGAGTGTAAATGTTAATACTAGGCCCACCACTGCTAAAGCCATACCATAAGTGTATTACATTTATATATTGATTGAAGAAATTGTTCTGGAATACTTGGTAAAATTCCTAGGTCCACCACTGTTAAAAACATACCATAAGAAAGTGCACATGTTAAACTCATGAAACCATCATGCACGCATTCGGTATGCCTTAGCCTCAGCCCTCAAATATTGCCGGATACACAGTGATCAAATGTAAAACAAACCAACAGGCAGTGAGTATACATCAGTTAGTGTCTATGAGTAATTCTTTTTTTTTTGAACGAACCTATGAGAAATTCGTGAAAAGCAAACACAGTTTTCAACTTTTAATTACCTTCAACTTGCTTGGTGCAAGCTATTCGCTAGATGTATATATAAAGCGATGGGGGCATGCAAGCATCCAGCACTGATATATGCATACATAATTAAATGTATAAAAAGGAACATAACTACATATGTCAAATATATTTGCTTGAGCTATTCTACCAACCTTGAATATGTATGAATTCAAAATTAACAAGACTCCGTTTATACAAAATTTATAATTAAAGGCATCTCTCCAAGACTGTTGAAAGCATCACCATTTGCTTAGTCTGATATTGAGCAAATATGTACTCCGTGACTGCATCACAAGCACAGCGGCATTCAACTTGCAGCAAAACAAATGAAAAGACAAAACGAAAAAAGAACTCATGAGCAGCATGTCATGCAATAAGCAGCGAAGTGGTTCGATTCAACATTCCATCCAGCAGTCAGCTCTACTGGACAGGACAAAATATAATGTCGATAGGGTTAAGAAAAACATGTTTTGAATAATGACTTTGTTTTCTTAAAATTTCTAGGAAACTAAATACCAAATGATGCGAAGGGGGGAAGAACCCACAGCACATCAAAATGCTCAATTCATATTTGAGTTTTTCCTCTGATGTATTTAATTTAAACGTTCAAATTATTCTACATGCCTGCGTGCTAATATAAACCTGGCAAAGCAAATAAAAGTGGGGAAATCACAGGAAACCTGGCACTGTAAAATAGCAAAATAGGTAGCTGAGATTTGATCGAGAGTTACGTCAGTTGACATAAAAGGATGAGAATGATAAAACAAATAGCAAATACGAGTAGTACCACTAGATCGTAATTTCTGCAGTGCCAGGTGAAGGCACGTCACTTGTGTTGTGGGTCTGTGCGCGTTATGCACACTTAGCCAAACCAATTGAGCAAAAGATCATAATTCTGCATCCCCTCCTTATCCTCTACCTCCTGCGCCACCCAATTGAATCCCTAGGCCAACGGAGTGCTGCCGTTGTGAATCACTAGGAGCTCCCTGCCGCCGTGCGCATGAGCAAGAAGAAGACCTCCAGTTTCACGATTAGGTCCCTAGAGTTTTTTGTTATCCTTAGATCGGTTCTTGAGTCTTTGGCAGATCTGCACCCCCTAGGAGTTCTTAATCTTCACAAATATTTCCTTTATTATCCCCTTCATTGTATAATATCAAGTCCAAATGTTTAAATGTATGAAATTAAAAAAAATTGCTAAACTTTTTGAACGTGCGTGTCACATGTGCATCTCTCCTAGTAATGAAAAAAGAATGAAAGACATAAAAAAACTCAGGTACTCCCTATTTCTCTCGGCATGATGCGATGTTGATTTGTCGCTTATATCGGTGGGGCCGTGCTGCCAGCTGCCCACTCGAGGCTGTAGTGCGTCATGATCATCGTGGGTAGTTGGCAGCACTGGCGGACCTAATTAAGGCCCGGCCAGCCTGGGCAGCTGCCCGGGCTCCTTGCTGGTCTACCTTGTGTTTGATAGTACTCCCTCCGTCCCTAAAAGACTGTCGTTTTCGCTTCTCGAGAAAAAACTTTGACTCAATATACAAAAATACTTATTAATATTTATGGTACAAAATTAACATCATTAGATAGATAATTGAATCTAGTTTTTTAACAAATTTATTTGGAGATGAAAATGTTTCACGTATTTTCTATAAATTCGGTCAAACTTGTGGCACGAAAACCAACAGCGACCATCTTTTAGGGACGGAGGGAGTAGACCTTTAAATAGTTCCGCGCAAGAAAAAAAAATCATGAGTCTCTTGCAGTGCAACTGGAATACTTAGCCAGTTAACCTAGCACGCAAACTCAATAACTGAAAAAATCAGCACGTAAGGTTTATATCATTATATGCAGCTTGCAGCCTGCGTGAGGGCGTTGGGAGTAGGGATGGCAGTCGAACCCATGAGTGCGGATGCCCACGGGTTTCACTTCCAATGGGTGCGGGCACGGGTGCGGAATTTCACCCATAGGTCTACACCCGACCCGACTCGTAATAAGTGGGTGTGGGTGCGGGTGTATATTTTAACCCGTGGGTGACCCATGGGCCCGAAATAAAATTTTATATATATATATATATATATATATATATATATATATATATATATATATATATATATATATATATATATATATATATATATATATATATATGATATAGGTACTAAACCTATTTGATAGATTTATGATGATTGATGTTGTAATCTATGTTTGGTGTTTTCAATCTTAAGGTATTGCTGATGTGATGTATTGAGTATGGTGACTAATTTACTTTTTTGCTAGAATTATGAAGATTTATGTGACATGATATGACTATAAGTTGGAATTTGGCTTGTTAGAACAATCTATTTGTAACTTTCATGATTTTATCCTATTATATTGCTTGATATAATGCCATCACATTTATATATGTCATATACAGTGATGGACCCAGTGGGTGCCCAACACCCAGCTGGTGCCCAGCGGGTGTGGGTGCGGGTGTGAAATTTCACCAATGGGTGTGGTAATGGGTGGGTGTAGCTAAATATGATGGGTGTCATAATGGGTGGGTTTTGCTCCACCCGCACCCGACCCGACCCATTGCCATCCCTAGTTGGGAGAGACCGGCATCGACGCGCTTGAGCACGCATGCATGCAGCTGCCTCGAACACGTATATGATTGCATAGTAGTATGTAGAGCTGGGACTTGGGTTGGGTCGTGTCGTGCCTCGTGCCGCATCGTAACCTCTCGAGTTTTGTGTTACATTCAGACCCCTACCAGCATAAGACACGTGGAAAACATGATATATTTTGCTTCCAGGAGATAAGACCATTTTGTAGGCCACCGACCCAATTTTGTCTTCAATCACAAAAGGTCTGAAATACTTGAACAAGAGCTTGTGGCTTGCTCTAGAGGCAACAGTAGACTGAACAAGGGCACCTACAACGGCCGTTTGCGAGCCGGTGTTTTTGCAGAAACATCCTCCTTGCGCCTAGGTGACGGGGACGTCGTTGTCTTGCGAGAGGATGGCTGCGTCTCGTGCTCCGAGGCAGCAACAGGCGCCGCAGCACCGTTGTACAACCAGTCTCGAGGATAGATCGCAAGCTCCGATCCCACGTGGACAGAAGTGATTTAGGCACGCGGAGGATTCCATCTCCACCTCCTCTCTCCGCATCCTCGCTTTCCCCTTCATCCATCTCCATCCCAGGCGTGCTCTGCGAGGGGGTTGAAGAGGCGAGTGGCGATGAGCTCGCCGGTGGCCCCGTCAATGCGGAGCATGAGAACGGCGCTGCCCCTGGCCTGGCGGCCGCGGTGATTTTGTGCTTCTCGATTTTTTCGTGGGGATTCAGAATGGAGCGGAAAGACGCAATGTTCAATGGGAAGCGGAAGAGCTCGACGGCTGCGTCACGCCGGTAGCGGCAGCAGCTCCGGCTCCGTTGTTTCCTCCATGGACAAACGCGGCAGATTGCTCGACGCCTGGATCTGGCCCCAGCTACCGACGACCACCGACTCGTCACCATTCACCTCCACTCTCCCTGTCCATCTTGTAAGGTATACGACATTTTACTTGCTCCTCTGAAATCTGAATCACTGGAGCGCTGCTTGCTTTTTTTGTTCACTTCAACATCACCGATTTCAATTTTGACATTATGGTCTTCAGTTCCGAAGCGTAGGTCTGTATTCTCAAGATTTAGAATATGATGAAATATTAAGCAAAGTTGAAACCATGGTCTATTGTTCTGTCTATCTGTTGTTGCTTTCGGTCAAGAAAGTGATTCAGTCAACTGTTTGACAAGCATTATATAGTTCTAATATCAGTTGTTTTACAGGCCCATATGAAGATAATATAGCAACCTAATATCAGTTCAAAGTTGTCTGCTAGCAGTTTCGTGATATTCTAATAATCTTGATCAGTTCAAGAGTTCCTACTGTTGCCATTGATTTTTGCAGGCACAGCAACTAGTATCTCTCTTACTAGCCGGCCGAATATTGTTGTCATGAAAGTGAAACATAGATATTGTTCTGTTACTGCATAACTTTCATAATTTGCTATTCAAAGCGCCATTAGATAGGTAGGAGGAGGACCTGTCTGTTCCAGCAGCACATCACATGTAGTCTGAAAACTCTGAATCTCTGATGCATATGTACCTTCCCTTTATGAATATATTGAGCAATCTCATGTTAGCACAAAAATGGCTACAAAGATCAAATTATGTACTGAATCATCATACTTTTTGTATCAAAAGATGAATTAAATATCTTACAGACAACCAAATAGACGATATTGTACGATCTGTCTATTTAGTTGTCTGTGTGTACCAAATAGACAACAATTGTCTAAACTGTTGTACTTGCCCTAAGGTCAGTAACTTGGGCCAAACCTTGTCGCCCACATTAAATGATCTTTCAGTTCTATGCTTGTCTGCCTGAACTTTCATTCTCTGTTGCACTCCCACCAATTGTTGGCGCCATAAATCAGTCATGGTCTGTCTTTATTTCAGCCATTCATCAAGATCCGAGACAGCACAATGTTCACCTTCTATGCCAAAGTAACTAGGGGACATGCTAATTCAGTTGTGCAAGTAGACTCACTTTTGAAGCACGGCCGGTCCTCTCCAATGTTGCTGGATACACAGTGATCAAATGTGAAACAAACCAACGGGCAGTACGTACAGTCATATATCAGTTTGCGTCTACGAGTAGTTCGTGAAAAGCAAATGCAGTTTTCAACTTTTCATTACCTTTAATTTGCTTGGTGCGGCATGCAAACATCCAGCACTGATATATGCATACATGATTAAATATATAAACAGGAACATAACTACATAAGTCAAGTATATTTGCTCGAGCTATTCTACCAACCTTGAAGATGTATCAAAATTAACAAGATTAATTTATAATTAATGGCACCTCTCCAACACTGTTGAAAGCATCTCCATTTGCTTAGTTTGATATTGTGCAAATATAATATGTACTCCATGACTGCATCACAAGCCTGTTCGCATTCAATTTGCAGCAAAACAAATGAGAAGACAAAAAAAAAAACGGAAGAACTCATGAGCAGCATGCCATGAAATAAGAAGTGAAATGGTTCAATTCGACATTACATTCAGCAGTCAGATCTACTGGACGGGAGAGGAAAAGCATGCTTTGAATAATGACTTTGTTTTCTTATCATTTCTAGGAAACTAAATACTAAATGATGCAAAGGGGGGAGAACCTACAGCATATAAAAAATGCACAATTCATATTTGAATTTTCCTCTGATGTATTTAACCGTGTATTATAAACCTCGCAAAGCAAATTAAAAGGACGGAAATCACAGGAAGCCTGGCACAGTAAAATAGGAAAATAGGTAGCTGAGATTTCATCTAGAGTTACGTCAGTTGACATAAAAGGATGGCAATGATAAAACCCATAGCAAGTAGTACCACTAGATCATAATTTCTGCAGTGCCCGGTGAAGGCGTGGGTCTGTGTGCATCATGCACACTTAGCTGAACCAATTTAGCAAAAGATCATAATTCTGCAGAAGTCTACTTCAACCTCTAGGCATACCCCCAATTTATTACGTCCTGAAACCACTTTCATTCCTTCTGGTACTGAATTTGAATTTAATTTCCTGTTTGTCATACTTCATTCCAGCCACTTGCGCAAGGCTCTCCTGGTAAAGCACAAGGCACATGTGTCCTTCACCGCAGCCCGTGGCCACGGTGCGCAGCTCCTTGGTGTCCGGCTCGTACATGTACACCCTCTGCGCAGTGGTCGCAAGCAGGATCTTCCTACTCTGCCCAGGTGACTCGCGACCGACATAGCTAAGCACAAAAACACCTCCAGAAGCAATCCATGGCTGCGTCAGCTCCTTGCACAGATGTGAAGTCAGATCAAGGCGACGATCCAGTGACCAAGACTCATCATGGAGCATCCAGACGTCAAATAGAGCGACCATTTGGCTACGAAGATCCCGGACCAAGCAGAGGCGACTGTTGAGCTCAGTCAGCGTCGCACGTATTGGCCGCTTGCTGCCATTGGTGAAAGCGGGCATTGGGATGATCCTGAAGAACTCACCGCTGAGCACGAAAGCGAGGATGCCATCAGAGTCACCGTAGGTCTCGTTCAAAGCACGCTTTGAGGGCATCCAGTGGAGGCGCCCGTCGGCAAACACAGGGTCCCTGTCCGGTGACACCGATGCACCTTGTAAGATAACGGGTCCCATCTCATTGCCGCACGGCCACCGCCAGCGACATCGCCGGCCGACGGTAAACACTCTGCACAGCAGCTGCGGGTACACCCCCCTGCCGACCTCGAGCACCACGGCCTTGAGCTTCCCGGCGGCCTCATCATAGCCGAGGCCGGCGCTGTAGAAGTACAGCAGCGGGCGGCGTGGCAGGATTCTCAGGACGCCACCGGTGGAGGGGTTGCACACGAAGAACTCCCCCCGGCACGGCCTGCCGGCGAGCACCATGCCGTGGCACGGCAAGCCGGCGCCAGAGAACACCCTGGGGCACCCCGCGCAGCGAAAATGAAACGGCCCATTTTCCCCGGTCGCATCCATGGTGATGCGCCGATGCGTGTGCCCGTCGTTCAGCGGGGGGGAGACGAATCTGACCAGGCCGGAGGTCGCCTCCGCCGCCTTGGTCTCGTCATAGCGGCGCGCGAAGGCCGGCGAGGAGATGAGGTTGTTCCAGGACGGGGAAACGCAGCGGGACACGGCCAGAGACTTGGGCGGCAGCCGCTGGAAGATGACTTCCATGAGGTGATCCGGCAGATCGACCGGGGGCGACTCCACCTTCTTCTTCTTCCTGGGTCGCCCGGATCCGGTTTTCTTCTTGCCGCGACGCTTCGCCATGGTGGCTGGACGCAGGGAGATTTTTTTGGGGGGAATTAATTCCGTCGAGCTCCGGTGAGCTTTTTATGGTTGGGGGTAGCGGGTACGGGGGTTTGGGGGTACCTGTGCACGGCGGACCTAGTGGAAGCTCCGGGCGGTGGTCGGGTCGAGACGGCGGCGAGGCGGAGCTGCGGCGGATCCTCAGTTGGGCTGTGGAGGGGGCGGGGGCGTCGACCTTCAATCTGTTAGTTTCGGCGGCACTGCGGCAGCGGCGGGCGGCGGCGGAGAGCGCCGGGGCGCCGCCGGAGCATGGGGCGGCGGGTTGCGAGGTCTCTTGACTCGGAGCGGCGGCGCTCGCGACTGGATAGGGTCTGTCGCGAGTGGGTAGGAGATGAGGGGTCAGAAATTCATCACGGCCGTCTGTTTTCGAACGAGTGGCCACAAAATTAGTGTACTTTATGGTCAAAGCTGGCACTCTACTCCCTCCGTCTCATATAAAACTGCAATCCTAGCTTTTGTAAAAAATTCCACAAAGAATGCAATTCTAGAAAATAGATCTAATCACCTTCCTAATTAAGTGGTTAGATTTGATGTGCATGGCAAAACTTACTGTATTTGGCAAACAAATGAGGGTATTAGAGTTTTTTCATTCCTCCACTAATCTGTCCTAAAAAAACTAAAATTGCACTCTTTTATGGGACGGGGGAGTATGTTCTTAACCGCTGGTATAAGTGTGGCACTCGCACAAGCACCGGTACAAGAGATTATTCCTTATTTTGACATGTACAACAATGTAGACAGCTACTGTCTATTTGACATGTATAGACAGCTAAACAGACAACTTATACAAAGTGTTGTCTATTTGGATGTTTACATGGTATTTAATGGATCCCTTGACACAAGAAACTATAATTATCTATTGTGCATTGGATGGTTGTAGCTATTTTTGTAGTTACAAGAGAGAACATGATCATATCAAATGATTGAAATGTTATTTATATGTTGTTTATATCCTTCTTTACCTAGAGGATTTTGTTTCAAAAATAGTCTTTAAAAAGATTCCAATGCCTAATGCAAAATGGGAAGGTCAATTCTGTAAATACACTATGTAAATACACTAGGCCTCACGTGAGGCTGTCCGCACTCGTCAAACTCCAAATCCAACCTCTAAAAGGAATATTCCTGCATAGCCATCGATAATTTACAGTCCAGTTTCAATTTTCTCGCACCCGTCGTCCCCTATGTTTCATACCCCATACCAACCAACTGCTGCGGGTTCCACTTGTTTTTATCCCTGGCTCCCTCCCCTCCCACGCATCCTCTCTCCTTTCCTTCTCACTCCCCAACGGCGACACCTCCATGGCTCCCTCCTCTCCGACCAGGGAGCGCGGCGGCGTTGGAGCCAGGCGACCGACGGGGAAGAGAGAGGGCGGCGACCTCCTCCCTCCCCGCGCCCACCTCCTACCTCCCCTACTCCCAGCAGCGATGGAGGAGGGGCGCGACGTGGAGGCGTGGAGCTCGGAGGCAAGGCCCACCGGTCGGTTCCGAGCGTGAGGCGCATTTGGCGGCGGGCGGAGGTGGCCATGGCCATGGCCGGAGCAGATGAAGCAGTGGGGCGGCAGCCGCTGCCTTGCATCGATCTGCGTGTGGGCACGGAGAGCAGAGGCGGCCGCGACGAGGTTCCCCTGCTTCCGGAGACCTCGCCCGCGCCGCCGGCCTTCTTCCTCCCGCGACGGTTTCCGCGAGCAGGGGGCGGATTGGGACTTGGGGGAGGTGGCGAGCAAGAGTTCGGATGCTGCGGCGTGATTCTCCGGCGACGGAGGCGCGGCCTCCATGGCAGCGGCGGTGGCGAGGGCAAGGGGCAGCGGCGCCCGAGAGATCCATCGCCTCCTGCGCGGTGGGAGGCGGGAGGCGGTCGTGGTGTCGTGGGGCGGTGTCGACGTCCTCTTCTCCGCCGTGCTGCCTCCGGCCATCTACCCCTCCCTCCCCACGCCGCCCCTCCCATGCTTCCTCCGTCGCGGCTTGGGTGGCGCGTGCGGGTCGCGCGCCCATTTCCGGCGACGCGAGGCGAGATGGAGCAGGAGCGGCGGTGCGAGACCAAGCGTGTGGGTTCGATCTGCAGCGGCGCGGCGGCGCCGGCCCCTCCCTCCCTATCTCCAGCGAGCTTCCCAGTGCGGGCGGGAGGCGCGGGGTTGTTGCTTTCATCCGACGTGGAGGGGATGGCGTTCGTCCGGGATCGCGCTAGGAATGGCGTTGGGGCAGGCGAACGGAACGATTCCGTGTTTTTTACCGTCCCTCCTGTGGGGAAATAATCTGTAAAAGTGAACTGCAGTCGATTTTGGCGTCGCGTTACAGGTCCCAGTGCGGACAGTCTGAGGCATGCAACTCTCTACTGCCATTCGTTCTTATCCTCTCCCGATCCTCCCATCTCTATGTCAAATGAAAAATACTACTCCCTCCGTCCCATTTTATGTGCACCTGAGCAGTTCAAAAATTTTCCCAAAATGACGGCATGTTACGGAGTCCAAGGTCTACAGCAGTACTACTCCATTTATTAAAAAAACGTTAACGCTACTCGGTGGATCAGACGCTTCTTCCGAACAGACGTCGTGGCACATTTCTCTCCGCACCGAAATTTTTACTTTCAAAAAAAATATCTCACACCGAAATTCTCTCACCTCCGTTCTCTCTCCACTATGAACTGCTACGCCTGCGCGTCGCCGGCATCTGGGGACTTGGAGGATGTGCGGGAGCTTCTGCGACGCCGCCACCCGCATTCCCCTGCTCGGTCGTACCATCGCCGTCGCAGCTTGACGATGAGGCCTGAACCGTCTTCCTCTACGGTGCTGCTACTTCCTCGCGTGAAGCACACCGACCCCGACGGTAGCTACATCGGCGACCAAACTAGCGGCGACCCGTGGTGGCTTCTCGCGCCATGCGACCAAGCCCCCGATAGTGGCAGGTGCTGGTTCTGTTGCTGCGCCTCCGCCGTCGCATTCTCTGACCCATCCTATGCTGGAGCGACGCCGGCACCAGGTCGACCTAGACGTCCAGCTCGAACGACACCGCGACGACATCCACCACAGGTCAACGGCGATGGTGGCCATGGAGGACTCCGGCGGGCGGCGGGGCTGTTTCTCCTCCGCTGCCGATGCGGCTTCCTCCATGAGGGCAGCGCATCTGAGCACTGATGGCCGGATTTGTGAGCCGGCCTGGTGAGTCCCGGCGAGCTACGCCGGTCGGATCGCGCACCGGGGCGGCGAGCTCCACCGGTGGCGGCACGAGTCCGTCCCGTCGCGGGGGCCCGACGTCTGGCGGCGTGGCGCCCGTGTGGGGGCCGCAGGCGCTGGGGAGTGGAGATGAGGTCGGCGGGGCGGAGGGAGCCCGGGAGGGGCATTTTGGTAATTTGACATCTTCCTTAAGTTCATCCCCTCCATCCTAGACGTGCAAATAAATTGGGACGAAGGGAGTACACCATCTCCAATCTTGCAGGCCTGCAGCGGGGCTTCAGACGGCCAGGGCGGAGCAGCCCGCAGCGGCACTCGCGACGGCCGCGGCGAAGGGCCGGCGAGCTCCCCCACAGGCGCGACAGTCGCGACACACAGGTGGGCACCTCCTCCCCGCCACAGCTCTCTCCCTCTCTTAAGGTCGGCCGGTCGGCGAGCAATGGCGGGCCGCAGCGGCGTCGAGGCGCAGTGTCCTCTCGTCTGCAGTCGCCCGACTGCTACTCCCCTGTGCGCTTGCCGTCGCCTCGCCGCTGCTCCTTCACCAGCCCACCATCGCCCGGCCGTTGCTCCCTCGCGCGGATGGATCGATTCTTGACGCCAAAGCTCGGTGCCGCACGAGCCGTCGGTCGGGCGTACGACGGTGCTCTGGCGATAAGGCCTAGGAGCATGAGCCCCGGTCGTCCTTTCGCGAGACGACGGCACGCTTGTCGCCTGGCCGACGGGAGGGTATTTTACAAAAATGCCAGCTCGCATGCGGCTTGTAGTCGCCCGTTGTACCTAAGAGGACTGGCCGTGAGCCCGTGATGCGTGTGCCCGAGCTCGATTGGGAGCATAGCCTAGCCTCCACGCTTTCTTAGCCCTCTTTAACTCTGAGAGTGCGCCGCAAAGGCCGTTGATCGTCCCATGCTCATGGTATATCTGTCATCATGATGTACAGATTCATGTATTATTGCAATTTTTGTTAATAAATGATGCAAAAATAATAATGCCACAAATTTGATGCGGATTTGGTTCAAAAATTAGGTTACAGTAGCAATACGAGATCTTTTGCTATATTGCTATATAGGTGCAAGTGCAACAATAGTGTTATCAGTTCATATTTTGTTGTACAGAGGGGTAAAAATGTCTTTTCAACTCAGAGTTAACGATGTTAGTGCATGGAATGGACGGTAGTGTCATATTAGGGATGAAAGTTAAGTGAGTGTCAAATAGGAAAGGAAAAATTTTTAAGGGCAAAAAAAAAAGAATGGGTAAGAGCAACACCAACAGTTTGCCATGGCTTTACCAACAATATTTTTTTTTGGCAAAATAAGGAAAAACCCCTCCAACAGTTTGCCATCTTCCTTTCAAATCTTTAGCAACTTGGCAAAAATCCTCCGCGAACGCGCATATGTGGGTGTCGGTCTCGCACATGCATCTTCCTCCGTATGCACCGTCGCTGTATTCCCGTGCGTGCAAAGGGTTTCCCACGCCGATCCACATCTCCTTGACGCGAAGCCGAGTTGCCGTCCACAGGGGAGACGATCATCAACGTCGACGGCTGTTAGGGTCCAGGTATAGACTCGTCCAATTCTGTTCCACCGATATCCTAGGGTTAATCCAGGCTGATGGTTGGCCGACGTGTTGGTTGCCCCCTTTGCCTGCGCGCCTGTGTCGATGATCGAGTTGCAAGTTTCCCACGCCGGCGGCTGCTAGGACACATCTCTACTCCCTCTGTCTCAGAATGATGGTCGTCATTGGTGTTCGTGACACAAGTTTGACCGAATTTATAGAAAATACGATCAATATTTGTATCTCTAAATAATTTTGTTAAAAACTAGATTCAAATATATATCTAATGATATTAATTTTGTATCATAAATATTAATATATTTTATACATATTTAGTCAAATTTTTTCTCAAGAAACGAAAACGACAGTCATTCCGGGACGAAGAGAGTATATCTGTAACGCCCTGGGTTTTCAAAAACAGAAAACCCAGCATTCTGTCTCGTGATAGTCCCTGGATCAGACGCTATCACGCACAGGCATTCATCACAGATAAATATCACAGTCATACAACGAAATCAGAGTACAAAACATAGTATTTACAACCGATTACAACTCGGTATACGATTTTAAGTACAAGCCCCTTGGGCTAAATGACAAGAAGAAACTTCGCAGCGGTAGCTAAGGCTTCAGGGCTTCATCCTCGATCTTCACCACAGGCATCCTTGAGCGAAGCGACGAACCCTTCCTCCATGGACTCTTCTTTGATGGACTTTCGCTCCAAGTCCAGTCCTGCACACTCACAATCTATCCCCAAGGAATGGGATAGGTTCACGTCACCAACCGTATGCAACCTTTAAGTGGCCTACCTCTAATGGTATAAAAAGGTATGAGGTAAGAGCTGGGGTTTCCTAAGCAGCAGCAGCATCTCATAAAGAATAGAATCTCCAATTCCCACCAATTCCCATATCTCTCATTCGCAAACGGATACACCTGGTCACCCAGATCTTCGTCACCATCACCTATCTCCATCTAGGGTCGGTGCGAGAACTCCCACTCCTCGCACCTCAATGGTTGCACTCGGATCCACGAGGCAGAGGGAGCAACTCTCCTCTTCCCGAGTACAACCACGGCTCACCATACACTCTCATCCTATAAGGGGGGAGGTAGAAATCCCAAAACGTAAGAGTCGGAGAAACAACGGGCATGTCCATAACCGAGGACGCGGCTATACGTATAGATCTAAACTCTGCAGAGCGTGTACACCAGTACCCAACTCGGAACGGCACCCGACGGTAGCAAGTCGACCGAGCCCATCCTACCGAACGAACACCTAGGAGTTACGATTCCATCCTGCATCCGGGTCTCGATGCGGTCCTTCGCAAAGGTCCACCCCAAAACTGTGAAAATGCCCCCGTGTGGCCACACGGGGAGCGCCCAAAGGGAAGGGACTTCACCCTAACCCTCTCACTGATACCCTCTATCCTACTGGCAGGTATGGTATCGCACTTGCTAGGGTCGAACGGCCCTATCCCCACTCTCGGCGAGGTGGTGTGTACGAAAGTCCCGTGTAACAGGCGACCCACTCGGTTTCAGACCGGGGCGAGCTCATATCCTCCACGTCATCACAAAAACCCCAACACCTGTGCTCCTAAAACAATGTACCCGCCATAGGCACCAAACTGGGTAACGTCCGAGAAGACGATCCCTGGCCCCCAATCCCAGATCGGGTTGTCTTGAGCTCACCCCCACCAAAATATCCCAAAACGCCTTCTCCTGCCGGTTTTCCCCACACACGCCAAGAAACTACCACAATAATCCCAACACATGCATAGCAAGCTCAGCGTATCATCACGCATAAGTAAAGTAGTAGTGGTAGGTCAATCAAGGACAAGTATGTAAAGGAGGCTATGCACGGGTTCGTCATATCCATCACTATGTAGTAAGTAAAGCACTAGCAGTTCTAATATCCATGCCTAATGGGCATTCAAAGAATGGTCGGGCGTGAACACCTGCGTGTAAGTAGTTGTCGTAGTTTTCGCAGCCGTACTTGATCTTCTGGCTTGTCTCTTCGGCTCCGGGAAATCTTAGATTCGGAAATATAAATAAATAACGAGGATCTATTTGCAAATAAACTCCAAAGAGAAGCATTAAAGAACCAAATAAATCCAAACTAGCTACAAGCAGCACTAGCTTAAATTAAGGAAATCAAAGTAATTAGTTTTATATTAAAATAGTTTTAAACCACTAGCTTTGTCTACTAGAAAACAAGTTGGAGAGAAGGGTTAGTTCAAGGTTGGGTAGCCGATCAAGGCTAAGGGCCTTGGTGATTGCGCCTGCAAGGCATTAGCGCAATAGATAGGTGCGACGAAGCGGTAGCTCAGAGGGTGAGGAGGGCGGAGTAAGGCGGAACGAGTTAGGCAAGGCATTATCAGAATAAGGTATGTGGTGGCAGCATCGAGAGAAGGAAAGGGTCGACTCGTGGTCGATGAAAGGATGGTGAGGTAGTAAGAGGTGCTCAGGAGCACGATGGAGCAAGTACTAGCAATACGACGATATCCGTGGTGTAGTAACTAGGTTGCAACACGGGGTTGTCGTGCTTTGAAACAGAGGCCTCTGCTCAAGGCACGACCGTCCATCACACGCGGCCTTCCGGGTTACTAACGCTGGGTACGTCGTGTGCTACACGGCTCGATGCAAAGCAAAGAGAGATCGGGTATGCGGATTGCGGCACAAGGCGGTGGAAGTGGTGTAAGCAAGGAAGGCAGTGCGAAAGCATCTTGGGGAAGTCATCCCTGTCCGTGGCAAGCCGGTGGCTAGTTGTGGGGATCCGGCGCCCCAGACCCACAATAGCGTAGTGGCGGTAGCGGCCACGTATCCTTCTCCAAGTACGCGGGCAAAAGGAGTTTGGTTCAAAGGGTAAGAGAGGAAAAGGATAGGGTAGCAGCGAGCGTCTCGAAATTATGAATCTAGCGCAAGTGGTTTCATAATTTTCGGAGCTCCGGATAATTAGTTATGAATTTTTAAAGAAAAAAGGATTTATAAAACATTTATTAAATTATTTATAAAATCAGAAAATAATTTTATTAAAATAATGCTGACGTCAGCATGACGTCAGCGATCAGTGGGTTAGTGGGCCGAGCTGGGCCCAAAGTGTTAGTAGCCCATTGGGCCGGCCCAGTTTGGCCCAAGGCTGAAAAAGTCTAGAAACCCACCCTCTATTCTCATTTGGCCCGGCCTGCTTAACTCTAGGGCTTAGCAGGCTTCGTGGGCTGAAGCCCAACCAGAGTTCTTGCGGGGAGTCCAGATGCGCCCCCTGAACTCCTTTGGGGTTCACTCAGCCCGGGATCTGAGATCCTCTGTGGCGCGGTGTGGCTGCGTTCATGTGGCTCGCGGTGTGGCTGCGTTCATGTGGCTCACGGTGTGGCACCACTCAGGGCTCAAGAAAAAGAGGGCGCACTCTAGGTGTTTGACGGAATGCCCAGACAGGGGGCGGCGGCGCGGTAAGGGCCGGCCGGTGAAGGGATTTGTCCGGCGGCGGGTTGCGCGGTGCACCTGCAGAGGAAAGACGTCACGGCTCGAAGGCCGGTTCTCATCACGTCAGCGAGCACAAACACGGCGCTGGCGCGGTGTCCCAGAGCGGCGTGTCGTGGCGATGCAGAGCTGCGGCGTGGTTGCGGTGGCCGAGCGACGACGTGGGTCAGCAAGGCGGCGTGCGACGAGGTGCGGCGGGGTAAGGCGCGTGCGCGCGGCGGAAGGCGGCAGCGCGTCGGCGTGCACGGGGGTGAGGTCTCACGTGCGCGTCTTCGCTGGGAGGCCGCGCAGAGCGGCACGGTGACGAGTGCGGCGATGGTGGACACAACAGGCCGGTCAGGGCTCGAAGGCCAACATGTGGGCGAGGATGCGTGACAAAGGGCGCGACGCGATGCCGGGCAGCGACACGGCGCGGCACGGCAAAGCGGTGCGGCGCGCGCGTGGCAAGGCGCGCAGCGGCGCGGCGACGCGAGAGGCGGAGCTGCACAAGCAGGGTGGTGCGGTTGTGTGGCGCGACGGAAAACAGAGGCGGCGGCGCGACGGTACCTGCAGATGGCCGCGACGCGAGCCAAGCAGTAAGGCGACGTGGCACCTCCATGATGGCCATGGCTCGAAGGCCCGCGCCCAGACAACTTGCAGCACCAGGTGCGGCGTCGGAGGCAGCGCATCGCAGGGATTCACACGGCGGGAGAAACGGAAGCAAACGCGGCGCGAAGGCCGGCGAACGCAGGCATGAACACGAGACCGAGCAGGGAAGAAGAAGAAGGCTTGGGGGTGTTCCGCTCATCGGCGGGCTCATCGGAGGTGCGGCGGTGCAGGGAGTGCTTCGACGCCGTGGCGAGATGAAGCAGGCCGGTGTGATGGCGTGGTTCGTGGCGACGGATTCGCGGTCCTGGGCGGCGGCGTTGTGGCTCCCGGCTTGAGGACTCAGCTCAGCAGCTTGCAGGCGCTCTTCGTCGTCCTGGTGCTGGGTGTCGGCGCGGCGAAGGCGCGGAGCTCCGGAGCGGCGAGGACGTGAGGATCCCATGCGGCGCTCCGAACTCCAGCGCGGTGTAGAGCTTCACGAAGGTGATGGTGCGGCGGCGGTGTACCCGGCTTTCCCCGGAGTGGCGTGGTGCTCATGGACGACCTCCGTCTCCCTCCGGCACGGCCGCGACGGATTCCTTCTCCCCCTCATCTCTCTTTCTCCCTCGTGGCAGCGGAGCAGGGAATTGGGGAAAAATCTCCAGAGCGGCAACGGCGCAGGGACAAAGGGCTCGGGAGAGAGGGCGGCTAGGGCTCGGCAGCCTCTTATAGGGCGGTGGAGGACACGGCGCGAGGGCAATTTTGCCCTGCGGCCATCCATGGCGTCCAGGCCATGGCGGCAACGTGGCCGGCATCCGTCGGCCCGCCCCTAGGTTTCCAGAGGTGAGCTCGGGGGCAAAGGGGTCCAATCCCCCTAGAGGAGCATCCGAGGCTGGGGTTAGGGCGCCCGCGCGACTCGGCGTGCGTGCCAGCGCGGTGAGCGCGTCCCATCGGGCGCTCACGTGCGGAGTGCGTGCGAGCTGCGTACGGCCGAAGGTAGGAGAAAGGGGGGGCACGGTCACTCTGACGTGCGGGCCCGGTTTGGCTGAGAAAGAAGAGAGGGGAAGAGGTTGGCGGCTTCAGTGGGCTGACATGGGCCGCGGCGTGGGCTGGTTGGTGGACTCGCGCGTGGGAGATAAAGGGGTGGTCTGGTTCGGTGTGAAGAGCTGAGGGGTGACGAGCAGACCTTGCTTCTGGGTTTGGGCCCAAGTTAGGGGTTAGCTAAAAGAAGAGGTTTTGAAAAGTAGTTTGAATCTAAGTTTGAATTTGAATCACTTTCAAATTCAAACACCACACAATTTAAACTCCAATTAAAATCCAAGAAAATCCAAATCATATTTACACCATAATTTGAAAATAATTTTTATATTGTTTTATTTTATATGGAATTTTGAGATGAGAGGCTAGCAAATTGGGATCAAATTTGGTAGCACACAAGTTCAAACAAAAAGTTTTAAAATTTTGCGAAAATTCACATATGGGAAAACATCCAAATTTTCTGGGATGTTACAATATCTGAAGCACAAATCAGATATTTGGGAAGTCAAATTTGCTAAACTATTGGAGATAGCTTCTTTTTTCCGCTCCCCATACTAATTTGGGACTTGACAAATATCATGATTTCCCAGTGTCAAATAAAGAATAATCTCCTAGTATAAAGCACAATATCATAGCTGGATTGTAATTCCAAATTTCCAACTCATGCGATCTCCATTCTCCTGCATCATTTGTTTTCCCACGTACTAGTATCTAGATGTGCATAGCGTAGTAATATGTGGTTGAACTTGTGTCTAGACCTGGGAATGGATTGAATCCATTATCTTATAGCATCTCCAAAAGTATCCTAAACTTTCTTCCTAAAAACACCATCTTTTCAACTCTTAAAATATTATTAGGAGAAAAAGAGAAGTTCATCTCCATAATATCTGATATTTCACTTCTAAAAAAATCAAAATTTGATCTCACATTTTTTGGTGCGGGCGGCGGCGTCGATCTGGCCCGAAGGAGCCAACCGTGGCAAAACAGACACGCGAAGGTGGATGATGCACGGGAGATCTTTTTCCGTGTGACGAAGAGGACGCGTAAGTTATGCGAGCAAGGGGGATTTTTCTGTATTCCCTAATTTTTAGGAGTATAGATTTAGGAGTATAAATTAGGAGTCGTTGGAGAATATTTTTTACTCATCTTACTAAAAATCAAAGATTGAGAAAAGAAATAGGGTACTTTTGGAGATGTGCTACGACGGAATCCAGGTGAAGTCCAACTAAGGGCAAGTGCATTGATATCGTCTGATAAGTCGTCTCATGCATTGACACATAATATTGAGTCACCTTAACAAAGCACTTTACAATGAGTTGTGTTTATAGGTCGTCTGGTAGAGCAATAAATCATTTTCTGGGATTTTGTTTGAGCTCTCTGAACTTATTCAAGTGGCTGATTTGCCTGAATTGGATGGCCCTTTCACAATGGAGGAGAGCCTTGCTGTGCTTAAGGACATGCCTTCAGACCATGCCCCTGGGCCTGATGGTTTTAATGGTGCCTTCTTTAAGAAATATTGGCCTATTATTAAGAATGATATTGTTAGATTGTGTAAGGACTTTGCTGATGGCAATCTGAATTTGGAGAGCATCAATGGCTCACTGATCACCCTCATTCCCAAAAAGAATAACCCACAGACAGTGAATGACTTCAGGCCTATTTCTCTTTTAAATTACTCCCTAAAGCTCCTCACTAAGCTTTTGGCTAATAGGTTGCAAGATGTTATCCTCAAAGTGGTTCATGCTAATCAATATGGTTTCATCAAAGGGAGAACTATTCAAGACTGCTTAGCCTGGGCCTTCCAGATCTTACATATTTGTCATAAGTCCAAGAGAGAAATTGTTCTTTTAAAGCTGGATTTTGAGAAAGCCTTTAATAAAATTGAGCATGCTGTTATTTTAGAAGTATTGAGGCATAAAGGTTTCTCTGACAAGTGGATTTTGTGGATACAGTCCATCCTGTCCTCTGGTTCTTCCTCAGTGCTTTTGAATGGGGTTCCTGGCAAGGAATTCAAATGTAAGAGAGGGGTTCGACAAGGGGACCCTTTATCTCCTCTTCTCTTTGTTTTGGGAACTGACCTCTTGCAATCTGTGGTTAATGCTGAAGCCCTAATTGGAAATCTGTCTCATCCTCTTGGTAATGATTTTGGTGGTGATTACCCCATTATTCAGTATGCTGATGACACACTGGTGATCCTTCCAGTTGATCCCACACATCTCACTCATCTGAAGGAGGTCCTCCATAGTTTTGCTCTCTCCACTGGTCTCAAAGTCAATTTTGGAAAGTCCTTCTTAGTACCCATAAATGTGGATGAAAGTAAATGGCAATCCTTGACTGATGCTTTGGGTTGTCAGCTTGGGAAGTTACCCTTCACTTATTTAGGCCTTCCTCTGGGTACTACTAGACCCTCCTTTCAAGACTTCACTCCCATTTTGACAAGAATGGAAAGGCATCTTATGGGCATTTCAAGATTTCTTACTCATGCTGGTAGATTGATCTTGGTGAATTCAGTTTACTCAGCCTTGCCAACCTTTTATATGTGTTCTTTGAAGTTGCCTTTTGAATTGTTGGATCAGATTGATAAGTACAGAAAGCATGTGTTGTGGCATGGTGGGGATGTCAACAAGAAAGGTGGCTATCTTGTGTCCTGGAAACATGCTTGTCGAAGTAAAGCTGATGGTGGTCTGGGAATCATTGATTTGAGAAATCATAACTCTGTTTTGCTTCTGAAATTTTTGCACAAATTCTATAATAGGGCAGACTTGCCCTGGGTTGAGCTCACTTGGACACATTTGTACAAGAATTGTAGACCTCCTCATGAAAGAAAGAATGTAGGTTCCTTCTGGTGGTGTGATATCATGTCCCTAGCACCCAAGTTTATCCAGATGTCCAGATGCAAAGTGAAGACTGGTTTTTCTGTCTCTTTTTGGTGTGACCACTGGGATTTGGGGGTTCTCAAGGATTTGTATCCACAGCTCTTCTCCTTTGCCAGGAAAAAAACTTGTTCGGTGAACCAGTTCTTATCCTAGGATGACAGCAGATCCTTCTTCTTGCCCTTGCCTCAGATTGCTTTTGAACAACTTTGTCAGCTGAAGGACAGTATCTTAGCTCTGCAGCTTCCTTCCTAGGGATCTGATGAATGGACCTATATTTGGGATTTAGGTGGCTTCTCGAGTCACAGGGCTTACTCTTTTCTCCAGGGATCTTATCCTGCTTCCCCCCTTTTCAAATGGATGTGGGCATCCAAGGCTCATAATAAACACAAGTTTTTCTTCTGGTTATTCCTTCGAGACAGAATCAACACAAGGAATTTGCTCCACGGGAAGAATATGTTTTTGCCCCCATATATTTGTGTCCTCTGTGTGCAAAATGTTGAAGAGGATATCCGGCACCTTTTCTTTGACTGCCCTTTTAGTGATGCTTGCTAGACGTATTTGGGGGGTGGTGTGAGACTTAAACCTTGAGTTCCCTGCCATGGTTCCTAATGCCTGGTTGCTCTTTAATTCAGTCATCTTCAGAGAGGTTTTCATCACGGTTGCTGGGCCATTTGGTGTCATCGTAATGATCTAATCTTTGATGGTTCTTCGATTTCTTTCTCAAAGTGGAGGAGTTTTTTTTAAGGAGATGCAGGCGGTTACCCTACGGGCTAAACCGCGGTTACGGGATAAACTCAAGTCTTTTTTGTGTAATTTACTCTAATAGTCTCTTTTTTTCCTTGGGCTTGGTGCCTTGTAATCTGTAAATATTTTTCATATATATATATAAATAGGGGTAGGGGCCTCCCCCGCTGATTCCCGTAAGAAAAGCAATATTATGCGTTGCATGACAACAACAACTCATACAATGGTTGTGAAGTTGTCTCATGATGTGTTTGTTTCGCGAAGCAACGATCTCTTTCTCTCTTCTCGTTCTCTCTCCTCCACATCATAAAAAATCTTGGCATTACATGTGACGACTTATGAGATCGCTGACATGTACCAATGCACTTGCTCTAAAATTAGCTACTCATCCGGTCCAATCCCAAAAATTAGTCTCTTAATCCAATCCTGTCCAATCCAATGTCATTTAAATCCAAATCCATCCAAAATATCCAAACAAGCGCATTATTGATGAACGTCATCTTCCCCGGCCCGCGGCAATCTCCCGGACAGATGCGTCCTTAGACGCATCAAACTTGTCGAGTCCTTCGGGCTCCAGCCATGGCAGGCTCGGCACAGGGGGGCGGACATCGACCAAGCACCAGGCGAGGAGCCGAGTTCATTTTCGGGTGCGACGAGGTCGACCGTTGACGGATTCTTCGGCCTAGGGCCTCGGCCGCCGTGGGGAGGCGTCCTTGTCAGCTTGTCCTCGCAAGCGGCGGCCGTATGTGTACGGTGGCGCGGGGTTCTCCTGCTGTCTCCCGTGTCCCGTCCTCGTCGAGCAACATGGGGTACCTGACCTTCGGTGGAGCTGCGGGCGCCCCCGCAACCTCGCAGGGCACGAGACGATGGTGCGGCTGCCATCAGTGACGCTGGTGTTCACCGACGGCTCAGCTGTGGACCTCGACCCCGGCGGCGTGCTGTAACGCGTGGGACGAGGCGTCACCTGTGGCATACCTGGCGTTGGCGTTCGCGCCCAACAAGGCATGCTCGGTGACCAGACAACTCTGGGCGTGCTGGGGAATGAGCAGCAGAGGAGTTCCTATCTAGCTTGCAACATCCAACACAAATTGGATGATCCCATTTGTTTTTTGTCCAACTCCAACGCTATTGGATGTAACATGTAACACAGATGGATGTGTTAACTTATATTATATAGTGTTGTTGATGCAGACATAATTATTGAGATATCTAACTTATATCTACTATCTCCATTTTTTTAGAGACACCCAAAAAGGGTGTACTCATATCTGATTCATATCAAGGAAAACAATTGACAGTACAAGGGAAGAACAACTTGACACACAACGACGCAAAGAAAATAAAATTACATTGAAGAGCACTCTAGTCGTCTTCTTCCTTCCAAAGTTCGTCGTCCACCGGAGCTTGAAAAATGCACTGGAAAGGCAACAAGGGAAAGGAGCACCTGCATACACCATCGCCACACAAGGCTTTGAAGACCGCAAGAACTACCCACTGCTTACAACGAGATCTAGCAAACGTTGAAAGAACATCGGCTGGGGCAACACCCTAAGCAACACAGGCTTGCAATCCTTCATTACCAAACCAGCGGGTTGAAAAACCGGAACTTGACGAAGAACAGATCGAAGAAACAGATAAAAACCGCCACAACCAAGGACAACCAATTGCATCTCCTGACGAACACACCAATTGCAAAGATCTAAAGAGAATCTATAGATCTGGCAGAACCAATTCTCACTGGCCCTTCGCCGGCGCAGGAAAGAACGTCGTCGAGGTAGGGAGAGGCCGAAGAGACCTTATTGCATAGCGTCATCTTCACCACCGCCCTGTTGATGTCGCTGGAAACCAAAACTAGAAGGAAAAACTAGACCTACGAAAAGGAACGGGTCCTCGCTCCTCTCCCTACCTGTCGGGGTTTGATACTGCCGACAAGTAAATTTTGGTATGTTCGTGCATCTGATCCGGATTGTTGGGCTTAGAGACACAGGGATTGTACTGGTTTAGGCACGGGGGGTGCCCTACGTCCAGTTCGAAAGAGTGTTCTATATGCCCACGGGGGCTTGTATTAGGGGGTACAAGCTTAGGTCGAGAGAGGGAGAGTGTCCCAAGTCTCTGAGTGCGGTGGCGAGATGTGAATGCACGTAGTGAGTGTAATGTTGGATTCTGTGATCGTGTTGTGATCGTCGATCCCTTGTTTGACCTCCTGTTTATGGTGCCAACCTCCTCTTTTATAGTCCAAGGGGGGCTGGTATACAAGGGTTAAGATGGTAAAACGGCGTCCTGCTACATTGCTGGAACAGTGCTGGAATAGTGTCGCACCTTGGGCCTTCATCTCTAGTTGGCACCGTACGCTGTGCTAGCCGCAGTAGTCGTCGTAGGGCGGCGTAGCTGGCGGCTCTCGTTCCAAGGTGGCTTCTCCCGACTCAGGACCGCGCAGGTCTTGTTAGGTCGAGGCTTCTCATGCAAGCCCCGACCTTTCTTCTGATATCCGCTGGGTCGGGCCTCGCCATTCGATGCCATATAGGCGAAGGATTTGCCTGTCCTTTGCTACTGTTTGTTATCCAGGTGATGGGACACCGGGGCAGTCCGCCTCCCACGCCGGGGAAATTCTCATCATAGCCTGGCTGTCTGACAGCATAGATCCGCCCGCCCTGCTGCTCCTGCACGTCCCGAGCGGCGTGGGGCCGCTCACGCCACGTTTTTAGCCCTCGCTTGGGGGGCCGCTGGTGGGGTGCAACTGAAGGAACCTTAGGTCGTGCGGGGCGGAGCCGTCCGTCGAGGTAGCTGGGGCACTCCTTCGGTTGTGCGGGTCGACCGCCTGGGTCGGCGGTGGCCCCATAGATGATGTCAGACCGCTACCCTTGAGGAGGGAGAGTTGGGCCTGTCTTGCTAGTCGTCGGTGTTGGGCCGCCGCAGATGTGGCCCATCACTAGCCTTCATGATTTTGGGGGATTTAGGAGCTAAGACGATTACCCCTAGTTTATCCCCTCATCAGTAGCCCCCGAGCCTAAGGGGGAAAGAGTGGATTTCTCCCTTAGGGTTAGTAACATCGGCCTTTTTCTTCTGATCTTCATTTCGGTGGGGGCGTGCGAGCGCACCCGCCGAGTGTAGCCCCTGAGCCCGCGGCGGAGCCAAGGGCTCTACTGCGGGGTGTTTATTTTAGCCGCTGCGAGTACCGGCTCGCCTTTTGAGGCCGACATGGCTGGATAGGGGGATTTGGCCCGGTGTCATGGGGGACTGTGGTTGTCCTCTACTGATGTGACGGCGGTGCTCAGTGGGTCTTCAATTTCTGCCACGTCACGTAGCGGGGTGGGTGGTCGGTTAAGCTTGTTTCATAAGCTAGCCCGCGCCAATCGCAGCCCTTGTTGCGTGGTCAGGCTGGTGCTACCCTATAAAAGGAGCTCCACTTCATCTTGGTGAGACTCCATGGCTGCCATATGGAGAGGGAAAGAGACCAGTTGCTTCTCCCGTCGCGGGGTGTTCGTCCCCCTGAGTGTAGTGCCACCCTTTGATTCTTCTGATGTTGATGGGAGTTCAGCGAACGGGGAGGCATTCTCGAGTCAGGAGTTCTGTTTCCTGGAGCGGTTCGACCTGTCATAGGCCAGACACATTCGCTTGGGATCAGAACTTCCTGTTCTCGCGCTCTGGAGGTGTGGATCCCCCCTGAGTTTGGTTCAACCGTCCACGTCTCTGCTCGAAGTGTTCTTCCTCTGTTTTGAGGAGGACGCTTCATCGTCAAGGTCGTGAGCGCGCCGACGACTTCTTGATCTCAGGAGTAGACTGGCGCTCTGCGCTTGGCGGCTAACGACGGGATTGCGGCGGGCATTGGATCTCCGAGAGTCCCCACCTACTGCCTCGTGCCCGGCCTACTCTTGGGCGATCGTTCCTCTACGCCTTTGACGGTGCCTTGTTCAACAATGGGGGCACCGTTCGTCGCGACATCCCGCTCATCTTGAAATTTCTTGGCCGTTCCGGCTTTTTCCATGTATTTTATACGGAGAAGATTTGTCGTTGGGAGTTTGAGCACGGTAAACTTTCATGTCAGTCCCTTTGGATGAGTTTTGCCACTGCCTGCCTGAGCGGGTGATGCATACTGTCGTTCGGGGCATTACTCGAATTAGGCTGGGTTTTGATTGCGCGGGGGAGGCTGGATTGGGATCCTGCCAGCCCCTTCGTAGGGCTTGTTTGTTTTCGGGGTCGTTCGATTGGCCCCGGTGGCTTTGCGCCCGCTTGGTTCTTCTCCTCACGCATCCCTTTCGTTAGGGAAGGAGGGGTGAGCAATGCCATGGCTTACCTCGATGGCCGAGTCATGGTGCTTGTCGAGCTGCTAACGGGTTGGTTCGAGTAAGACCCGGGTCCTGTTCGTGGGGTCCCGACAGGATCAGCTGGTGATAGATCTTACTAACCGCTCCGAATATCTCATTTATCTCTGAGGTCGTTCGATTGACCCTGGCGGATCGTTGCCTCCCCTTCGGTGGGGATTCCGTGAGATTCTTTCATCTGGGGCTCGAACACGAGCCGGGATGCCTGTGGCGCTCGTGCGCCCGGGTTTCGGCCGCTTGTGGGCCCATCCCTTTTCGTCCCTTGCTCTGGTGACGACGGCAGCTGTTCGGAACCCTTTGCTGGACCAGCCTTCGAACTGCACCTCGGTCCTAGATCGGTGGGATCTAATGACGGTTTGCGTCCTGGTGATTATCTTTCCCTTGGGGGGCGTTAATCAGCTCAGATGGTTGCGCTTTCGGCTGTAGTGGGCCTGCCGATCATGGCGATCATGGGGGGAGAGGATCGGTCGTGCTCTTCCTGCTGGCGTCCCTTTAAATCCCCCCTTCTCGGGGGGTTTTCGCCTTAGTCTCTCCGCCAGTTCCTGCAGCAGCATTCGCGGCGGAAGTGAAAAACTTAGGTGAGGGCTTGAAAGGGTGATACCTTGGTTCCCCTATCTGTGATGGAGAGGGGGAAGCATGCCGCGTCGGGTGATGCATCGCAGCCGCCGTCACCGCGACGTCAGAGGTTGGTTCCGTTGTTTGGAAGATGGCGGTTGTTCCGCTTCGGCCTTTCGAGCTTCTGATTGTCTTTGTCTCTTCTCTGTGCACACAGGGCCCCCGGTGATGAGGCCTCCTCAGGTGCCGGACCTCAACTTGGCGGCGTGGCTCCCGTGGCTAGGGCATCTCGGGAGGACATCCTCTTCTTGACGACGCAGGTGGCGGAGACGGGGAGCCGCTGTCACACCCTTAAATTTTCCAATTTCAGGATGTGAATAGAAAGAATAATTAAACAAGAATTTTCTCATAATTTTAAAACTTTTCCAACATTTATTTTCTTTACAGGAAATATAGTATAGGAAAAGTCCTTTGTTTCTTTTTAAATAAATAAATGGTTCTATATGTGTGTTGCATTCATGCTGATGCATTATAGTGTTTCTTGAGTGCAAAATATTTTAAAATGAGTTTAGACGCCTATCAGGTTCCTCTGAGAATTTTTTTTTCCAGCTATTTCTGGCATATATTCTCATTTTCCCAGATCAAAATCTATCTACAATCTTTTCGTTCAAGACCTTCAAATATTTATTTGGACTCATCATCCTAATCTAATACCTTGAAGCTGTGCCAGCCGACATCATCCTGTCGTCGAGCTGCCTTTCTTGTTATGTGCTGATTTGCCTTGTAAGCAAGCCAGTCATGAAGCTCTTAACGCCATCACCTGCCATGAACAATCCCATGCATGCTGAGTCATGTCCGTAATTTATTCCAGAGTTTACGTCTTTGATAATTTCCATGGCATAGCTCACTTTTATACTTCTCTACTCAATCCTTCTTCGTGGACTACTCTCTTGTGCATACCGTACATCCCTTTTGTTATTTATGGTTATGTACTCTGATCAAATTAATTCGTACTACAGCCATCCAAATTCGTCTCAGTCCATATATCTATTCCTGCACCTGATGAACTGAACGGAAGGCAACCAGTTAATTTTCGCGTCATCCTTTTTGTCCCAGCTTTACATCGATCTTGACCTGATACTAAAACCTGCCCCCGGCCTGTTTCGTTTTCTTTTTCCTACAAGGATAGGACTCCAATCCAACTCGCTAGCCAAGCCATCAACCGGACCTGATGCGAGGCGTATAAAGGTGAAGTCGTCGCGCGCCAGCCTCTCGCTTCTTGTTACCCTAATACGCAGGCCCGGCGAAGCCCATCGGGACCCATGGCCACCAGAGGCCACGGCCTCCACGGCATGGCCGCCGCAGCCCGCTCGGCGTGCGTGCCGCGCATGCCAGGCACACCTCCCGTGCCCCTATAAAGGGCGAGGCCGAGCCCTCACGCGCCCTAGCTGCCGCCACGCCCCTCACCCGCCGCCTCTGCGCAGCACCGCCGGTCGCTGCCGCTCGTCGTCCATTGGAAGGAGTACCACCGAACGAACCGTCCGCCGCCTTGTTGCCTTGTTGGCCGCTCGGTTCGTCGTGACCAGCGTCTGTCGAAGCAAGATGGAGAGCGCCACGAGCTTCGCGAGGCCAAGCCGAGCACCCGCCATCGTTCCTCGTCGTCGCCTTCGCCAGCCAGGAGCAGTCCCGGAGCAAACCGGCGCCACCACGACAACCACGATGCCGAGCCGCACGTTCGCCGCCACCTCGTGCCCTCGCCTACTCAGCGCCGCCACGGCATGCCGTCGCATCCGCTGATCAACCATGCCGCCGCCGTCTCCAAGAGTTTCACCGGGACTCATGATGGTCGCTCGTGATCAGCCACCGTGTCTCAATCTGCTGTTGAAGCACGTCCACGCTATGGTCGAACCGCAGCCCGTCTCGTCCAGTTCAATCTTCACCATCGCTCGTCCGTCGTCATCTTTGGCTTGGGGCCAACACGTACGTGAGCTTACCATCTGGTGTTCCTTGTTCATCTATCTTTCTGTGTAGCATCAAAAGTTCTCAACCGCAACTCTCTGTCCATGACTCCACTTATGCCGGCCGCCGGGAAGGAGTTGATCACGAGGGAAGCCAGCAAGATGATCCAGAAGCTCGAGGTTGCCGTCCCTGTGACGATCGATCTGCTGTCAGAGCAGCATATCATATTTATCCACGATCTTCGTCGAGTTCGATCTCCGCCTCCATCGTCGTTTCCGTCTTTCATGTTTGATCTTAGGTGAGCATCCAATTTTACCATGTTCGTTCCTGGTCTCGGTCTTTCAGCTGGTTTGCATCTAATCCGTCGTTCCTCCTGCCTTGTAGTGCATATATGTATATGTATATGTGCAGTGGTCTATGCTAGGCGTGCTCTGTCTACGTGCATGTGCAATGCGTTCTGTGTGCATGCATGATGCATGTGTGGACTGCAGCGAGAAGCCAGCCCAGACACGCCAGAACTTCAACGCTGTCGTTGCCACATGCCATCATCGCCAGCAAGTGCTTTCCTCTGGCCGAGTTCATCCTCGTTGCCGCTGGTGAGAATCTCCAAGCATGCACCATTCCGTCATCTCTCACTATTCACATTCAAGCAAAACAGTACCATGCATGCCTGTACGTATACAATCAGCAAGGCCAACATCAATTCCTTTGCCACATTGTTTATTGCTTAAACACCTTGGTGATGCCATGCTTACATCATGCTTAAGTAATAATAATTCTCTTTATTTCAGTACATGCACGAATGCACCACTAGCATGCATGCCATGTGATCTTTAGCTAGCTATTTTTTTTTTGTGTGCTGCCATGCAGTGCATGCCACCATCATGTTTAATAGCTATCCTTTTATCCCCTATCTTATTCCATTCAATTTCTATCCTCTTGTAGGTTCTCTTAATCTTTTCTTTTAATCTTTTCTTTTGATTGGTGTGTTGTTCTTAGTTGTACTTGTTTGTTTGCTTTGCATGTTTGTGCTTCATGATTGATGCGAGTAGAATGAATGCGTTGTCCAAGAAGCTTTGAAGAGCATGAAGATAGAGATATTCTGAGCAGCAACATTATTTGGTTAAAGGCAAGTGTGTCCTTGTTCTTTTGTCCCAATAATTATTTAATCATTCATTGCATTGCTCTGCATTAATTTTGACGGGTTCCTATTAAGGATCATGCCTAGTACTTTTTGACCTTTGCCTTGTATAAACCGGTTGCTTAATTAATACTGATGGTAGATATTGCTTAGTTTGCTCAACTGGGATGGTAATAATCAACATGGTTATTCTTTTATGCTCTATGTTCCTTTATGTTAATTTTAATTGCAAGACCACATGCTTAATTGGAACATGGAGAACCACCCAGGAAAACAGTACAACCACAAGAACTAAACGGGCACTGGTCTTGGCCAAGTAATTAGGAACTTTAGCTTGGGGTGATCTTACCTGATAAGGACAAGGGATCGGCGGTACTGCGGGGTATGGACTCGCTCTAGCAGGGGGTTGGGTGAGTTCTTTCTATGGTGGGGTATTGACCTGCTAGGGGACTTTATACCTTGCTAACTGATCCGGACCTTGTGGGTCACAACTTGTTGGGGAACCTTTGTAAAGGCCTTGTAGCGTCCCTATGCAGCCACACCTTGGTAGTGTGGTATGGTGCCTAGCTAGCATCGCATGGTTGGGTTCAAAGTTCTTCGGAGCTTTTACGCTGCTTGTGGTGAAAGTGTACAACCTCTGCAGAGTGTAAAACTAATCGATTAGCCGTGCTCACGGTCAAGAGCGGCCTGGACCCTCACATGATAATTGAACTTGAAGATGGACTTAAATCGTGCTCTCTGGTTATGCTTGCCATATTCTTATAGTGCATCTTACCTTATGCTTAATGTGGGTTGGTATATACTTATACTTTATTAGTAATCAGGAGCTAATAAAACTTGACCAACTAAAATGCTAAATGCTCAGAGCCTAGTTCACTATAAAGCCTTTGCATTCATCCTTTCCCCACACTTGCTGAGTACGACAAGTGCTCACCCTTGCTATAAACAATGTTGCTCAGAAAGAGGAAGCTGCTTTGGAGTTTGCTGAAGATGTTGCTGGTGCTAGGCGTACGCAACCCCCAGTCGACTGCTTGTGGAGTATGGTGTCTCCGTTTCCAGGATTAAGCGTAAACTCTGATAATCTTCCTTACGTGATACTGAACTGTTATTCACTTATATGTCACTATATGTATGAAAATAGATCCTGGCATACATATAGTTATGCACTTGCTTTTCTTTGGAAAAACAGGTGTGACAGCCGCCTGGAGGAGGCTCTGTGCGCTCATCGTCAGCTTGAGGAAGCTTTAAAAGCTGCCCAAGCGGCGCTCGAGGCCACCGAGGCGGAGGTCGAGGCGGCTCGTCTTGCCACCGACGAGGCGGAGGCTCGCCGCGTTGGTATTTGCTTCGGTCGATTCTTGTCCCTCTGGTTGCTTTCTTGAGGGGGGTCTCCCTAATTTCCTTTATCTCACAGATATGGAGGAAAGGATGCTTGACCTTTGACGAGAGATGGGGGATCTTCGGCACCGGGAGTTCGACGCGGAGACGCGTCTCGACATCCTCACAACCACGGTGCAGGCGGCCGTCAGGGTTGTGGCATCTTCTTCGGCCCTACTGGTGGATCGTCTCCGAGCGCTACCCGACCGTGTTCGGAGGGTGGTGCATGCCAGAGTACATCGAGGGGCTTCGGAAGCTTTGGCTGCGGCCGACGCGCAGTCGGACGAACCGTGGCTTTCCTTCATCCCGCCGGGGTGGCCGGAGGGCTACGATGCAGACCTCCGTCGTCTTCGCTCGCTGGAGTTCACTGGGTCTGCCGATGCTATCTCTGATGGAGTTGATGTCAGCGAGATTCTTCATGGCGATGGTGTTGGTGGAGCCGTCGGCGTGTAGATAGCGTTGGTCGTGGTCGTCAATGTTTATTTTGGCAACGTCCCCCGCTGTGCCTTTTGTTTTTAATGAACTCAAGTGTTTGCCTTCCTGCTTCTTTTTCCATTCCCTCTCCTGGGTTAGCTTGCTGTGTCGAGGCTCGAGCATATTCCTGAGTTCTGGAAAAAAGGAAGAAAATGCCGCTTTCCCGAGCGGGGGCCCCCCGAGCTACGAGGGATTTTGGGGGTGATAAAAATGGCTTGTAGCTAGGAAGGGGGAAACTATGCCATTTTTTCTGTTGGGAACATGAGACCTTTTATTAAGGGTAGAAAAGACGTAGCTGTTCGATGTTCCAGGCGTTGGTGATGGGTCGACCTTCTTCGTCCTTGAGCTTGTAAGTGCCGGGGCGCTGGACTTAGTCGATGATGAAGGGACCTTCCCACGGCGGTGACAGCTTGTGGCGGTCCTTGTTGCTCTGGATCCGACGAAGTACCAGATCTCCGACTTGGAAGGCCCTTTCTCGAACGGTGTGGCTGTGATAACGTCACATCACCTGTTGGTACCAGGCGGAGTGTAGCAGGGTGATGTCCTGCGCCTCGTCGAGTTGGTCAATGGTGTCCTCGAGGGAAACTTGGTTTCCTTCGTCGGTGTAGGCTCGTACCCTTGGGCTTCCGTAGTCGATGTTTGTCGGGAGGACCACCTCCGACCCATGGACCATGAAGAATGGTGTGTAGCTAGTGCCACGCGTCGAGGTGGTTTGTAGGCTCCAAAGCACTGAGGGTAGCTCGACCACCCACTTTGCTTTGAACTTCTCGAGCCTCTTGAATATGCGCGGCTTCAGTCCCTGCAAAACCATCTCGTTCGCCCTTTTCGACCTGCCCATTGGTCCTCGGGTGACTGATGGCGGCCCAGTCTATCCGGATGTTGTTATCATCACAAAAGCAGAGGAACTTCTTGCCAGTGAAGTTCGATCCGTTGTCGGTGATGATGTCTTTCAGGATTCCGAAGCGGTAGATGATGTCGGTGAAGAACTCGACGGCCTCTTCTGACCTGATGTTGCAGATGGGGCGTGCTTGGATCCACTTAGAGAATTTGTCGATCGCTACAAGTAAGTGCGTGAAGCCCCTGAGAGCCTTTCTTAGTGGACCGACCATGTCGAGCCCCCACACAGTGAAGGGCCAGGTGAGGGGGATGGTCTGGAGCGCTTGCGCCGGGAGGTGTGTTTGTCGTGCGTAGAACTGGCAGCCTTCGCAGCTGCGTACGATGCTCTTGGCGTCCGTGACCGCCGTGGGCCAGTAGAAACCTTGCCGGAAAGCACTGCCAACGATGGCCCTGGGGGCGGCATGATGGCCGCAGGCCCCACATGTATGTCTCGCAACAGTTCGCGTCCTTGGTCGGCGAGGATGCAGCGCATGAGTATCTCGGCCGCGCCTTGCCAGTAGAGGTCCCCGTTGATGAGTCTGAAGGATTTGGCTCGACGTGTGATGCGTCGCGCCTCAGTGCTGTCGGTCGGGAGCTTCCCTTCCACCATCCACTCTAGAATCGGGATCCTCCAGTCGGGGTCCTCAAGGTTGGGCTCGGAAGCCTCCCCGAGTGCCATGACCTCCTGGGGCTCTGATCCGGATGGGTAGTCGTCTTCATTGTAGCGAACAGAGGGCTCCTGCAGGTCGCTTGTGAATATGCCATTGGGGACTGGCATTCAGTTCGTAGCTGCCTTCGTGAGAGTGTCGGCCGCCTCATTGTACTGTCACAGCATGTGCCTGAGCTCGAGCCCATGGAACTTGTCTTCCAACTCTCTGACGGCCTTGCAATAAGCCGCCATCTTGGGGTTGACACAGTTCGCTTCTTTCATCACTTGATTGACGACAAGCTCGGAGTCCCCTCGAATCTCGAGGCGCCGAACACCTATCTCGAGAGCAATCTTGAGCTCGTTGAGGAGTGCTTTGTACTCGGCAACATTGTTGGATACTGGGAAGTGGAGCCGGATCATGTATTCCATGCGCACACCCAGGGGAGAGATGAAAACAAGTCCGACCCCTCCTCCTTCCTTCGTGAGGGATCCGTCGAAGTACATGGCCCACGTCTCGTGTTCGATTGACGCCGTGGGTGTCTGGACCTCCGTCTATTCGGCAACGAAGTCGGCAAGGACCTGGAGCTTGATGGCGGTGCGAGGGGCGTAGGTGATATTCTGCCCCATCAACTCCAAGGACCATTTTGCGATCCTCCCTTCCACCTCTGGGCTTTAGATTACCTCCTTGAGCGGGTACTTTGAGACCACCGTGATGGAGTGTGCGTCGAAGTAGTGTTTGAGCTTCCTTTTGGAGATCAACACGGCATAGATCAGCTTCTGGATCTGGGGGTAGCGCGTCTTGGAGTCCGAGAGCACCTCGCTGATGAAGTACATGGGTAGTTGCATTTTTAGTAACTTGTCCGGCTCATCTCGCTCGACCACCAAGGCCGCGCTAACGACCTGAGTTGTGGCGGCGACGTATAATAACATTGGCTCCCCGGGCGCTGGCGCTGTGAGGACGGGTGGCTTCTCGAGCAGCTTCTTAAGGGACTCTAGTGTCTCCTGTGCTTCTGAAGTCCAAGTGAAGTGCCCCGACTTCTTCAAGAGCTGATAGAGAGGAAGACTTCGCTCGCCCAGCCGAGCAATGAATCGGCTAAGTGCTGCCAAGCACCCCGTCACCCGCTGATCCCCCTTGATATTCTGAATCAGCCCCATGCCGGTGATGGCCGTGATCTTTTCCGGGTTGGCCTCTATGCTGCGTTCCAACACGACAAAGGCAAGGAGCATGCCTCTCTGAACCCCGAAGACGCATTTCTCGGGGGTTTAGCCGCACCTGGAACTTCCTTAGTTTCTTGAAGACGGCCGTCAGATCGGGGACCAGGTCCCCTATTTGTGTTGACTTAACGACAATTTCGTCGACGTACGCCTCAACTAGGTGCCCGATGAGCTCACTGAAGACACGCTGCATGTACCTCTAGAAGGTGGCACCTGCGTTCTTTAACCCAAAGGGCATGGAGGAATAGCAGAAACAGCCGAAGGGGTGATGAATGTCGTGGCGAGCTGGTCGTCTGAATCCATCGCGATTTGATGATACCCCGAATAGGCGTCGAGGAAGCAGAGGGTTTTGCACCCTGCGGTTGAATCCACAACCTGGTCTATGCGTGGCAGCAGGAACGGATCCTTCGGGCACGCTTTGTTGAGACCGGTGTAATCAACGCACATACTCCACTTACCGTTCCTCTTCTTTACGAACATAGGGTTGGCCAACCACTGGGGGTGGTATACTTCTCTGATGAAGCTTGCTGTGAGGAGCTTCTTGATTTCTTCCCAGATGGCTTTGCACTTGTCGCCGTCGAAACGCCGTAGCTCTGTTTGACCGGCTTGGCGCTCGGTTTGATGTTGAGTTTGAGCTCCACGACTTCCCTCTGGATGCCCGGCATGTTGGAAGGCTTCCACGCAAAAATGTCGAGATTCGCTCTTAGGAAGAGCGTGAGTGCCTCCTCTCGCTCTGGCCCAAGTGTCGAGCCAATGCGGAGGGTGCACCCGTTGTTAGACACAAGCACCTCCTTGGCGTCCTCGCGAGCTCGAAAGAGCACGTCGCCCGTCTGGAGGTTTCCGGGATGTCGAGTGCCTCAGGAACCGGCTCTGCAGCAAGCTTGTCGGAGCGAATGAGAGAATCCGCGAAGTGGAAACACTCGGCGTCGCACTCGTAGGCGTGCTGGAACTTGGTGTTGATGGTGATCACCCCCTTCGGCCCGAGCATCTTCAGCTTGAGGTAGGTGTAGTTGGGGACCGCCATGAACTTGGCATACGCCGGCCTTCCGAGGATCGCATGGTACGTTTCCGGGAAGCCGACCACCTCGAAGGTGAGCATCTCCTTGCGGTAATTTCCCTCGGTGCCGAAGGTGACCGGCAGGTCAATCTGCCCGAGCGGAACTGCCTCCATCCCGGGTACTACTCCGTGGAACGGAGTTGACGATGGGCGGAGCTGGGATCACTGGATCCCCATGCTGTCGAGGGTGGACATGTAGACGATGTTGAGGCCACTGCCCCCATCCATGAGCACCTTGTGCACCCACTTGGTGCCGAAGAGCGGTGCCACCCTGAGGAGGTAAGCCCCCGGTTGTGGACTGTGGTCGGGGTGGTCCGCTCGGTCATACGTGACGACCATCTCAGACCACCGGAGGAACGAGGGCACGGCCAGCTCGGTGTGGTAGATCTCTTGCAGGATGCGCTTGTGCTTGCGCCTCGGGGGGGCGAGCGGGTGTCCCACCCAAGATCATCATGATGACGCCGTCCTCCTTAGGGAATTCGTCATGATCGACGTTCTTGGCGACGCCGACTTTGGCCACGTCATGTGGCTCGTTCTTCCCACCGAGGTAACTCTTCATGAGGTTGCAGTCTTTCAAGGCATGCTTGACCGACCCTTCATGGTGAGGGCAGGGAGCTTCCAGCATCTTCTCGAAATGGTCCCTCGGTGGGCCCGTCTTTGGCTTAGGTGGTCGCTTGTCGACTGACACTACCAGGTTGTTGTTGCGGAGCTTCCGCTCCTTCTTCTTCTTTTTCTTCGGTCGGGCGGCTGGAACCTCGCCAAGCTCCTCCTCGAGCTTCCTCTTGCTGAAGGCGACGACCTCCTCCCCGTTGGTGTGGTCGGTAGCCAGGTCAAGGAGCTACCGGATGGTCTTCGGCTTGACTCGCCCTATCCGGTGGACAAGGGTCTTGCACATGGTACCTTCTTGGAAGGCTGTGATGACCTGCTTGTCAGCCGTATCGGGGAGCTCGACACAACGCTTGGAGAAGCGGCGAATGTAGTCGCGGAGACTTCCGCTCTTCTTCTGCCGGCAATGGTGAAGCTCGCAAGAGTTGCCGGGCCGGGTGTAGGTGCCCTGGAAGTGCCTATGAACGCGTCTCAGAGCTGAACCTAGCTGTTGATCCTCCCCCAGGGGAGGTGCTCAAGCCAGGTGCGCGCTGAGTCGGTGAGGTACAGAGGGATGCTCTTGATGATGAACTGATCGTTGCTCACTCCGCCGTTGTGGCAAGCGAGGCGGTAATCCTCGAGCCAGACGCTCGGGTCGGTTTCTCCATCGTACTTCGTGACCGTGGTCGGAGCACGATATCGAGCTGGTGGGGCTGCAGTAAGGACGTTGGCGCAGAAAGCCCGCAGACCTCGGGGGTCAGGCGTCGGACTCCGGCTTCGGTCTTTCTTGTTGTCGTAGTGGCCCCCGCGCCTCCGGTTGTACTCCCTTCGCGACCGGCATTCACCGCCGGAGCCGCCACTGGTCATCATCCTTCCGTGTGCTGAGGATACGCCCCGGGTGCCGCGGTTGGAGTCAACCCTGTGCTTGCCGGGCGAGTGAACGCTCTCCGCGCGGCCCAGCTGCCCCGACAGGCGTGAGGACCCACGGGGACCGAGCGTTCCGGGGCCTGACCTCGCGTCTCCCGCCGCCGGGACGCCGAACTCTCCGCCTGCTGGACAGCGGCCGCGTCGAGGAGCGCCTGGAGGTGCTGACAGAGCTTCTTTTCCTCCGGGGTCGTGGGCTCAGGGCCGGCCCGGAGAAGTACAACCGCCGCGGTGAGGTTCTGGGAGGCCCGTTTGGCAACGGGAGTCCTGTGAACATCGTTGATGATGCAGCGGTGCACTTCCTATGCGCGTTCGCGTGCAGGTGTGGCCGCGGCCTCCACGCCGAGTGCGTGGTGGAGCCTTGCCTGCTCCTCCTCGAGGGCCCTCCAAGCCTCGGCGAGCTCGTCGAGGCGGGCATGCTGCCGTTCGTGATTGTCCCTGGGTTGCGGGGGCTCCTCACTGGCGGAAGTGTCAGGCGAAGTGGGCTCACCTTCCGTGGAGCTCTCGTCAGAGCGGGTGGAGTGGACAACGTCGGCTTGCTGCTGGAGGACGAAGCACTCGCGCCTCGGGTCATGGGGCGTCGGCACCTTCTCCCAGAGTGGCGGCTCGCTCTCGACCTCGTCGCAGCTCGCATGGGATGCCCGAGGGGACCGGTCGGGCACCGCCCATCGCGGTGGGGGCAGCTGTCCCGCAGCAGGGCAACCACGTCTGTCCCTCGGGGTACACGGAGTCGTAGTAGAGCTTGAACTCATCCCAAGACAGCATCTCCTCCTCCTGCAAGCCAAACACAAGCATAGAGGTGGCGTACGCCGCGATGCGGAAAAGCTCTTGGGACGGGTTCGGCCCTAGGACGACCACCATATCGCGGCCAACCAGGTTCCAAACCCGGTCGGCAGCGGACTTTGTCGACCGTGACTCCTTATGCGGCTGGCCCTGAGGAAGCACGAGAACGTCGGGTTGGGACCGCGAGAACACGGCCCCAGCGGGCGAGTCGACTGGACCGTCGAAGACGAAGTCCAGCGAGCCAAAGCGCAATACGGTGCCGCGCACCGGCTGCTCGTCGGAGTGGGCCATCCGGACCCTTGTTGGCGTCATGACACACGAAGTGCCCCTACCTGGCGCGTCAACTGTCGAGGTTTGATACCGCCGGCAAGTAAATTTTAGTATGTTCGTGCGTCTGATCCGGATGGTTGGACTTAGAGACACAGGGATTATACTGGTTCATGCACGGGGGGTGCCGTACGTCCAGTTCGAAAGAGTGTTCTATATGACCACAGAGGCTTGTAGTAGGGGGTACAAGCTTAGGTCGAGAGAGGGAGAGTGTCCCAAGTCTTTGAGTGTGGTGGCGAGATGTGAATGCACATAGTGAGTGCAATGTTGGAATCTGTGATCGTGTTGTGATCGTCGATCCCTTGTTCAACCTCCTGTTTATGGTGCAGCCTCCCTTTTATAGTCCAAGGGGGGCTGGTATACAAGGGTTAAGATGGTAAAATGGCGTCCTGCTACAGTGCTATAACAGTGATGGAATAGTGCCGCGTCGTCGCCCTTCGTCTCTGGTTGGCGCCGTACACTGTGCTAGCCGCAGTAGTCCTCGTAGAGCGGCGTAGCTGGCGGCTCTCGTTCCAAGGTGGCTTCTCTCGACTCAGGACCGCGCAGGTCTTGTTAGGTCGAGGCTTCTCGTGCAAGCCCCAACCTTTCCTCTGATAGCCGCTGGGTCGGGCCTCGCCGTTCGATGCCTTACAGGCGAAGGATTCGCCTGTCCTTTGCTACTATTTGTTATCTAGGTGATGGGACGCCGGGGCAGTCCGCCTCCCACGCTGGGGAAATTCTCATCATGTCCTGGCCGTCTGACAACATAGATCCGCCCGCCCTGCTGCTCCTGCACGTCTCGAGCGGTGCGGGGCCGCTCATGCCACGTTGCAGCCCTCGCCTGGGGGGCCCGTCAGTGGGCTGCAACCGAAGGAACCTTAGGTCGTGCGGGGCGGAGCCGTCCGTCGAGGAAGCTGGGGCACTCCTTCGGTCGTGCGGGTCGACCGCCTAGGTCGGAGGTGGCCCCATAGATGATGTTAGGCCGCTACCCTTGAGGAGGGAGAGTTGGGCCTGTCTTGCTGGTCGTCGGTGTTGGGCCGTTGCAGATGTGGCCCGCCACTAGCCTTCATGATTTTGGGGATTTAGGAGCTAAGATGATTACCCCTAGCTTATCCCCTCATCACTACCGGCGCCGACGAGGCCACCGGAGGGCAGATGAGGGGAACCAACGGGCGTGGGCGGCGACGAGGGCAGGCGGCGGCTATTAGGGTTCGGAGTCCTTCATTGCGTGATAAAGCATAACGTGGTGTACTCCATAATTGCGACCTAAATATATGATATCATTGACTTTTTCTTTCGTTTGACTACTCATCTTTTCTACAATTTTTTTTACAAATCGATACATCAACAAGTTAAATCTAAAGTATATTAGTTCATAGATATAATGATATACATTTTACTTTAGTTAACTAATTTGTTCAATACATATTGGTGGTCAAAGTTGGAGTTAAAAGTTAATAATGTCATATATTTAATAATGGAAGGGAGTACTTTTTAAAATACATAATTATTGGGCCTCTGAAATTTTTTTATTGACTTGGGGATCAACTTATACATTTGACACTTATGCTTTTACTAAACTTTTAGGTATACTATGTAAGGCCAGTCTCAGTGCAAGTTTCATGAGCACAATTACCTAGATTGAAAACTAGATAATTGTGCCAGTGGAGTTTCATGGTGATGAAACTCTCCTCACATCCCATGAAACTCTCACATTCTCTCTCTTCGCCACATTAGCATATTTAATGAAATGAAACTCTTCATGAAACTGCACTGAGACTGGCCTGATCATAACCACTGCATTCTAAGAATCCAGCTTGAGGAATCTGGATGGAATACAAACGGATCGGAGTTTGGTCTCGGATACTAAAATCCAGCAGATGGATTCTCAAAATCACAACATTAGGATTAGGAATCCAGCAGCTAAACGATCGAAATACCCTTTAGCTGTGTTTGAAATTTACCATCCCCTCCACCCGTCCTTTCTTCCCGCCGCAGCCGAAGTAGGCCCGCCTCCATCAAGACTTTGAAAATCCATTCAAAATACAGATTTTTAGAATCTGATTTTGTATCCAAACGGGTCTCAGACTGACCACATCAATCCTACTCATCTGCATCCCAAAATAGCTGTATGCACGGAGAAGAGAGGAGATTGATGTCCATCCCGCAAACGAGAGGCCCTGCAGCGGTGCGCGCCCGTTGCGCATCCGTCCCAGCGACTGTTGCACAGAGGCGCCGCTGCGCAAGCCATCGCCGGGGCCGCTACCGCTGCAGGCCCTGCACATCATCGAGATCCGCTCGTGGATGGCATGGAGGCCGGCAAGCTAAGGCTCATCTGCGCGCCGCCGAATCTTCGCCCACCGCGCCTTGGCTCTCTCCATCGTGCTCCTCGCCGAGGCCGGGCACTTCGCGCTCGAACGGTGCCCTCCTCACCTCCACAGCGCTGAAGGCCGCCATGCTGGAGGTTGTCGCGCCGCCACCACCGCTGGGGTTGGAGAACTGTCGCGCTGGAGACTGCTGCGACAGTGGGGAAGGAGATGCGGGGAGGAGAGAAAGTTCCCAAGATTTGGTGCTCCCAAGTCCCAATCCAGGGTCTTTATAATGCAGAACCAGATGCGGCAGCTGCTGACGTGCTACGGTATCGATTTATCCCTCATTTTGGGTATGTAGGTGCGGATGAGTGGGCTGCTAGAGTCCCTCTAAGCAGGGTGAAAGCGCTACCCATGCTCGATGCACACCTCGTTACTTGTTTTTTTTTCTTTTTTTAATGTTTGTTGCTTTGATTTTCACTAAAACCACGCCTCACACTCTACAGAAAACATACAACCCAGGCCGAGGGCTCCTATATCTACCGGAAGATGAATAAATGTTAGAATTTCCGGCACACCAAAACTCATTTAAATTTATTTCTTCTTATTCCTTAACCCTTCCACCTCATCATGATCCTTTATAAAATGTTACAACATTTTTAAAAGAAAGTTAAACCACCATTTTTATAAAAAATTGAACCAACATTTGTTTAGAGAGAACGTTGAATCCGACATTTTTCCAAAACAATTGCACCAACATTTATCATGAAAATATTGATCAACATTTTCTTAAAATGTCTAACATTTTTTGAAAAAAATAAATATTTTTTAAAGAAATTAACATTTTTCCTCTTCTCAGTTCTTACCCCGGGGAGCCCCGAGGTCGATCCACGGCGGCACGACGGCCCCGCGACCGCGAGCCTGCGATGACCGGTGACCCCGAGGCTGTCGCGGAGCTAGTAGGCGGTGGACATGGTAGACCTGAGTGCAGAGCATAGGGGGGGGGGGCAATCGACGGTCATGGTGCTCGGCGGCTGAGCATGGTGCAGCAGCCGTGGCGGGCGGCAACGGGGCCAGGGCGGACAGTGTGGAGCACGCAAGCGACGTCAGATGTACGTGCCCTCGAGGGGTTCGCAGCAGCAGGTGGGAGGAGGGAGCAGGAGAGAGATGGTGGAATTAGGGTTTAGTGTGTGGGATCCAAATGTTGTAATTGTTTGCACAAATCTCAAACAGTGGAAGTTTCCACCTCTTTCTACCTTCCAAAAAATATACATGCTTCCCGGTGAGAGACATGGGTACCCATGGGTCCCCACCGACCAGGGTCCCAGAGGTCCCTGTCAAGTGGACCCGACCTGTCTGAAGTCCCACCGACCTGCAAGTGGGCCCGATGACCTTATCCACAACACTGGCGACCTCGGAAGATGTCGGAAGACCTTATCCAGATCCCGGAGGATCCGCGGGACTTGGAGCACAAGGCCACTACGTAGTTTTGGGGATATCGCGACCGATTTTTATGGCAACAGGGGGGTTTTGGTCGCAATAAACTAGGGTTAACGCGACAATTGTCGAGATTGGTCGCGATAGTGTTGTATGTTGCGACCAATTCGTGAGCGTTGCAATTGTAATTGCAATTGCAACAACGCGTGCACTTTTGTTGCAATTGCGGCGACGGTATTGCCACAGTTTTTGCTAATGGTTGCAGTAGTGACCCATGTCACAATGACTATGACATGTCGCTATATGTGGTGTCGTGTGTTGCAAAAGAGTCCTACATATAGCAACAAAAATGCAATCGTTGCGACTAAAATCTTTGGTATTGCAACGTGGATCGAAAATGTTACAATTGCGGCGACGGTATTGCCACGGTTTTTGCTAATGGTTGCAGTAGTTACCCATGTCACAACGACTATGACAAGTCGCGATATGTGGTGTTGTGTGTTGCAAAAGAGTATTAGTTTGAGCAACCAAAATGCACTCGTTGCAACTGGATTCTATGATATTGCAACGTGCATCATAAATGTTGCAAATTGGACAGAGGTCTAGCGACGCTAACACGAAAATTGTCGCACTAAGGAAAATGTTATTGCGACAAAATGTCGTTGTTGCAATCGAAAGAACCATTAATCGCAATTGATGTGTTTGTGGGTGCCACCATGATACCGTGGGCCTGTTTGATGGCCTGTGGGCCTAGATAATGTCCTGCACACATATGACACTTTCTTTCATGAGGGAAGTACGATCCAAAAACCATCTATTCTTCGACCAAAGAAGAAGATTTTGATGAGTTATGTAACTTTGGTATTCATGACTTTTCATTATAGATCTTGATGAGTTATGAAACTTCAGTATTCAACACTTTTCAAGCTGAAATCATTTAGCATTCCAAAATCATGATTTTAGTTATTAATTTTGGAAATAAATTTCAAATTAAAAAAACTTGTGGGTTAAATCGATAAAAATATTGCAGCACATAGGATTTGAACCCTGCACTTGTGGCATAGAAAAGAGTACTTCTACCACTAGATCATCACATTTGTTGTGTTCAATTTGGGGATTTAATTATTCTTTATTCTCATATATCACACACCAACTCTCTGGAAAATGTAAAAAAACAAAACATGGAATAGAGAACTTGGGATTTGAACCCAAGACCTTAGAGTTGAGACAAACACACCTTACCACTATGTTGTGTCTTAGGTTGTTATGGAGTTTGACTTTTTTTATATACATTATTATATTGTCGCGTAGCGTGCCAATCCTATTGGGCCACTTGGCTAGACTAAAGAACATGCAAATAGTTCATATTTTTTGTTTTAATCCAGAATTTAAACTTGTATCTAGTATTTCTCCTTCATGGCTACTCAAAATCTTATGATTTTTTTTGCTAAAAATTCCTAAAATCATGCTCTACCTAGTTATGAACTTATTAATGATATATTTTTTGAAAATGGTCTCGTGTGAGTCTGTTTGAACAATCTAATTTTTGAATTTCAAAAAATTGACAAATACAAGCAAGATTTTGTACACTAAATGATGTCAAATGGAAAAGTGATGAATACCAAAGTTTCATATCTCATCAAGATCTACAATCTTTATGTAGAACATTTTCTCAATTTCAAAAGTGATAATAACATGTAGTACAAATTTGACATTCTGTAACATAGCTTTTAAAACTACATGAGTAAATATAGGATTAATGACCAATGTATACTACAACTATCTCAAATGGAAAAAAGACATAAATAATAATTATAGATATTGATGAATTATGAAACTTCAGTATTCATCACTTTTCAAGCTGAAATCATTTAGTGTTCCAAGATCATGATTTTAGTCATCAATTTTTGAAATAAATTTCAAATTAAAAAAACGGGTGGGTTAAATCGATAAAAATATTGCAGCACATAGGATTTGAACCCTGCACTTGTGTATTAGAACAGAGCACTTCTACCACTAGACCACAACATTTGTTGTGTTCAGTTTGGGGATTTAATTGTATATATTATTTATTCTCATATATCACACACCAACTCTCTGAAAAATGTAAAAAAACAAAACATGGAATAGAGAATTTGGGATTCAAACCTAAGACCTTAGAGTTGAGACAAACACAACTTACCACTATGTTGTGGCTTAGGTTGTTATGGAGTTTGACTTTTTTTATATACGTTATATTGTCGCGTAGCGTGGCAATCCTATTGGGCCACTTGGCCAGACTAAAGAACACGCAAATAGTTCATATTTTTTGTTTTAATCTAGAATTTAAACTTGTATCTAGTATTTCTCCTTCATGGCTACTCCAAATCTGATGATTTTTTTTGCTAAAAATAACTAAAATCATGTTGTACCTAGTTATGAAACTTATTAATGATATTTTTTTTAAAATGGTCTTGTGTGAGTTTGTTTGAACAATCCAATTTTTAAATTTCAAAAAATTGACAAATACAAGCAAGATTTTGTACACTAAATGATGTCAAATGGAAAAGTGATGAATACCAAAGTTTCATATCTCATCAAGATGTATAATCTTTATGTAGAACATTTTTGTCATTTTCAAAAGTGATAATAACATGTAGTGCAAATTTGACAAGTCTCTAACATAGCTTCTAAAACTATGTGAGTAAATCTATGATTAATGACCAATGTGTACTACAACTATCTCAAATGAAAAAAAAACATAAATAGAAATTATAGATCTTGATGAGTTATGAAACTTCAATATTCATCACTTTTCAAGCTGAAATCATTTAGCGTTCCAAGATCATGATTTTAGTTATCAATTTTTTATATTCAAATTTGAATCATTCAAACTTTGTCACATGAATTAATAAACTGAATAAAGTTTTTAGATCTTGATGAGTTGTTTAACTTTGGTATTCATGATTTTTTCATTTGAAATCATTTATACCCTGAAAACATGTGAATTTCTAAACTTTTGAAGTTTCAAATTAAAAAACTTGTGGGTATCGATAAAAATATTGCAGCACATAGGATTTGAACCCTGCACTTGTGGCTTAGAAAAGAGCACTTCTACCACTAGACCACAACATTTGTTGGGTTCAGTTTGAGGATTTAATTGTATATATTCTTTATTCTTATATATCACACACCAACTCTCTGGAAAATGTAAAAAAAACAAAACATGGAATAGATAACTTGGGATTTGAACCCAAGACCTTAGAGTTGAGACAAACACACCTTACCACTATGTTATTCTTTAGGTTGTTATGGAGTTTGACTTTTTTTATATACATTATATTGTCGCGTAGCATGCCAATCCTATTGGGCCACTTGGCCAGACTAAAGAACACACAAACAATTCATATTTTTCTTTTAATCAAGAATTTAAAGTTGTATCTAGTATTTCTCCTTCATGGCTACTCCAAATCTGATGATTTTATTTCCTAAAAATTTCTAAAATCATGCTCTACCTAGTTATGACACTTATTAATGATATTATTTTTGAAAAATCGTCTCGTGTGAGTCTGTTTGAACAATCCAATTTTTGAATTTCAAAAAAAAGACAAATACAAGCAAGATTTGTACACAAAATGATGTCAAATGGAAAAGTGATGAATACCAAAGTTTCATATCTCATCAAGATCTACAATCTTTATGTAGAACATTTTTGTCATTTTCAAAAGTGATAATAACATGTAGTACAAATTTGACAAGTCTCTAACATAGCTTCTAAAACTATATGAGTAAATCTATGATTAATGACTAATGTATACTACAACTATCTCAAATGGAAAAAAGACATAAATAAAGATTATAGATGTTGATGAGTTATGAAACTTCAGTATTCATCACTTTTCAAGCTGAAATCATTTAGTGTTCCAAGATCATGATTTTAGTTATCAATTTTTATATTAAAATTTGAATCATTCAAACTTTGTCACATGAATTAATAAACCGAATAAAGTTTTTAGATCTTGATGAGTTGTATAACTTTGGTATTCATGACCTTTTCATTCGAAGTCATTTATTACCTGAAAAATATGTGAATTTCTCAACCTTTGAAATTTCAACTTTAAAAAACTTGTGGGTTAAATCGATAAAAATATTGGAGCGCATAGAGTTTGAACCCTGCAATTGTAGCTTAGAAAAGAGCACTTCTACCACTAGACCACCACATTTGTTGTGTTTAGTTTGAGGAGTTGATTGTGTATATTCTTTATTCTCGTATATCACACCAGCCATGTATCTCTATCTCTTCTCTATACTACTTATCTCTACTCTAAAAAAAGTAAAAAGTGGAGAGAAAAACTGGTACGTCGTTTTGCCGGTCCTCCGCGTCCGCCCCCCGCTCCGTGCGTCCGCCCTCCCCCCAACCCCGTGCGCCCGCTCGTTCCCCCGGTCCCACCGTACACTCCGTGCCCCCGCCTCCGCCAGCACTTGTGCTCCGCTCCCATTTTGCCGCTAGGATTCCCCATGGGCCAATCCGATCTGCCACACGACCCATCCATCTCCTCCTCCTTCTCACCACGCGCCGCCGGCAACACCGCCGTCCGTCCCTCCTCCACTCCTGTCCCCGTGACGTCGGGTTGCTGCTGTGGTAACCCATGGAGGTCAAGGCCGTTGGCTCCCCCGTCGCCGCCCGCCCACGCCGTTGAGAGCCACGTCGGGGTCACCAAGGCGGCGCCTCCCCAGCTTAAGATTATGAGCCATGTCTTCATGCCGCCATCGCGCTGCTGCACCTCTCTGGCATCTCCGGATTAACACCCCCGCTGGGTCAACTTCGCGTCTTCGGGTCGACACAACTGTTGAATCAATGCCGTCACCGCATCCTCATGATCCTCACCGCATCCGTCCGCAGCCCGATCGGCGACCGTGGCTCCTTTGCCCACCACCACTCCGGGGTACTGGTGCCTCCTCCCCTTTCCAGCTGCCCCTCCACACCGTGCCCCGCTACCCGGCCACGGCTCCTCTAGTGCGCCCTCTGCCCGGCTACTCCTCTGCGCTCCCCCAAGCTAACCGCAGCCTGGCTTCCCCTACACGCCGGCGCCACCTCCGGGTCCTACATGCCGCCACCGGACTCCACGCCCTCCCCCAACTGCAGCAGTGAACACATCGGTAAGTGCCACAATAGCTCAACCCTAGCCTACATCACTCAAACAATTTTGCTGATCTGGCTATTCAATCGACCATTATGGCGTCGCCAGCCGGCAACGGCACGCCACAACTCTAGGATTGGAGTCGCCGCCGCCCACCGCCGCAAGCCTGCCAAAAGGTACGTTATGATGATCACTGCCAAAAGGTACGTTATGATGATCATACTGTTCTATGGCATCCAATCACCGCTTCATGCTATTCACATTGCAACTTCGTAAATACTTGTGTGTAATCGCAGGGCTAAACAAGATGACTTGTTCAGCTGACTATATGTATAGATTTCATTTTTCATTTAGTTTACTATCTCCTCGCAAGCCTCCCCTTGCAGACAGACAAATATAAAGTTCAGAGACATGCATTTGTTGATCTCCAATTGCAGTTAGTTACTCTTTGTGAGAAATGAGTAAGCTCGTTGGCCTAATGTGTTATGGTTCACATTCTCAAGCAATAAATCAATTCAACTCTGACATATTACACGCTATGTATTGTACTTATGGATGGCATATTTGCATAAGGAATATTCAGATTACCAAAAAGATCTACTTGTTAATCGCAAGATGAGAGGTATATGCACCCTTGCTCAGTGAGCAGCTATCTTGAATTGATAGTTCAGTTCATATTGTCCTTGATTTTTCATATTGCTTGAGATCCAGTATGTGGGATTTTGGTGCCACCCGGAATTATATCTAGATTTCTTTAGTGCGCTTGTTAAGTTCTCAGTGATTCAATTTTGCCCATCATGTACTTGATTGGGTCCAGCAAGTGCTCACTGCGTGTGAATTAATCGGTACTTATATGCTTGATATGCAGCTGTGATGACATTCTGTATCAGATGGATTAGAGAGACAAGGGCAGGACTTCTTTCACATTGACCTAAGGTCTGTACTGATAATGATCATGATTTAATTTCTAAGCTTTTCTAATATTGTAAAACATATCCACGCCCAATGCAAAAGTAACTCACTAAGTAATTAGTATGATGTGATTATATTAATGGTGGTGATTTTGGTGACAGTGGCTAGGTGCCGGTGCAGCTCGAACGGCAGGCGACTACCAGCCGTCCGGGAGAAAATGTCGTTGCAGAGCTTGCCACTTTGTCTTTGAACTGCCTTGACAGATTCATCTCCATGTATGAGCCTCATGTAAGTCTTGCAATTTTAGTATCGCTGGATGTAGACCTACTCAATTTTTGCATAGTCAATGCATTCATTTATTAATGAAGCATACTTGCAAACCACTAACAACAGATGATCATTGATAAATGGACCATTGCTACCTTTTCGAAAAACCATGCAGTCTATGGCTAGAAATCAGCAGATATTCAGAGGTTCAGAGCGCACGACATGCTATGCACTAAATGTCTAATTCACTGCTTGTACTCATTATCTCACTTGTACATTAGACATGCAAATCAATTAATTATTTTTTTGACATTAGAACATCATAGGAGAGGATGGAGTCAGAGGAGTGTACCTTGCTTTGTGTCGGCTGACTTGCATCTATATCTGTCGGCATTCAGCAGATGTGATACTTGCACTCTTATTCGTTCAAGATTTCTGGTTTACAAAATCTTTCTTTATGTTCAAGCTTGCAACAGAGGTGCTTTCTTGTTTAAATTTCTGATACTTGCATTGCTTTTTAGCAATGTTTCCATATGCTCTTGTTATGCGATATTAATTCCACATGTTTTCCATTGCAACAATATATGCCAAGATATTCAGACAATTTCTTTATTGGAACTGGTACTCTGTGATATGTTTCTTTTCAAACCAGGAAAGTTTAAAAAGAACTAACAATTATAGGCCATTTAGGTTAAGGACTGATGTGAGTTTGTATGCCCTCTTCTCTCTAAATAACTTTGTAAGTGTAATCTGCAAAACATTCACGAATGACAAACAGATCTGAGTGTTGCAAAAGGAAATAACTTTAAATTTTCTAATTGGAAAAAATCATTTTCAATTTTTCTTTACATTCTCGATACCTTTTAGTTTTTCTGTTGTTCCATATGTAGAAGTAGCCAGCGTGCAAGCAGGTCAAGAAGAAGGGCCTGTGCCTAATTAAATACAACTTCATGTGCCTCCTCAATAGGCAATTTCTTTCTTCTTTCTCATGTTTAGGATGGTCCAATTTCTGTAGGTATGGAGAGAATGCTGAGGAGGTGGTGGAGGAGGAAGACTGGATCTGCCTCAAGTGAATGGGCATCTGTTACTGCAGCTTCCGCAGGTGAGCTTGCATAGTTGATTTGAGTGATGGTTAAGTTCTCGATTCAATTGTTATGGTGGGGAATCTAGATTTCTTATTCTTATTCTTTCACAAACAAATTATCTGATTTGTCATGTCTCTGGATTTAGTGGGAGGTGATTTCAATTCTGTTGGTCTCTAACTGCAGGAAGAAGGTGGAGATACAAGAGTGGTAGAGTTGCCAGCAGGCTGATATTACGTTGGAATTTCTGAACTTTTATATTGTCTGAAACTCTAAATGGAAAATATTCATACAAGTGGTAGAAAAGAAAATAAAAGACGAGTGCATTTGCACTACACACTAGTTGTAGAAAAGAAAATATTTGCCTGATCTCTATTACAGATCAGAAGTGAACTCTGATGTCATCTTGTTGTTAAAATTAATGCTGAGTTGTTATGCTAGCAAATAAAGTGATACTTTGCTAACGGCTAGCCTCAATGCAAGGTGATGATCTCATTATTAGTCCATTTACATCAGAACACTTGATGAGGAGGTGTCCCAACAAATTGATGATCCTGGAGTAGAGAGAGGTAGAGATGCTGAAATGATGATCTACATGCCGCCTATGGCCTTAGGAGCTTAAATGCACTGGTAAGTGAGCATTCCCATTCAGATGTAAAGTTCTAAACTGTGTGGTATGCTAGTTTTACTGGAACCTAGCTTTTGAAACATGCTATAACTTTTCACAGTTCACAGTTCATTTATCACATGCTTTTCTGGTTGAGGATGCAAGAATACATTGGTTGAGGACAATATTCGAGGTAGCATCTAGGAGAAGACATAAGAGATCATGGATGGTGGGAGTGATCAAGTTTTTCAAATATATATATATATATATATATATATATATAAATATAAAAGAAACTTCAGTATTGTTTATTGTGAGTGATGGGTGAAAGGACACAAACTTCTATTGCATCATTTGTATCATGGATGATGGATGTAAATGATGGATTTGTGTCATTATTAATATATGTATATATCTTTGCATCAATATTTGTTTTTAGAAATTTTCATTGCATTAAAGAATCAAAATAGTTGTAGTATCCATAGAATCAACGTCTCTAGTACGGTGTGAATTTAGTATTGCAACCGCCATTTAAAATATTGCAACAGTGCTTAATCGATGCTAGATGTGGATACTACAACGATACACATCACGTTGCAATATCCAATAGGAAAATAATGATGACTTTTTTTGTTGCAATAACCTTTACGATAATAGCAACGATTCAAATGGTGTTGCAATATCCTTTAACCGTATAGCAACATTGCACATTTAGTTGCAATAGTCTTTAGGCATATTGTGACGGCTATGATTTCGTTGTGATATCCTCCATCGCTATTGTAACAACACAGGGGTCGTATTGCGACATATTGCTTGCATTGCAACAATACTTGTTTGCAACAGACCAAAGTGGTCGCAAATACCACTATAGCAACGACCCCTTTCATTGCAATTACCCGTATTGCAACGCCACTGGTCGTCGCTACTTCATCCAGTTGCTACGCCACATGTCGTCGCAACACCTTTTATTTATAGCGACGTCACTTTGTTATCGTCGCAAAAACTTATTGCGACGGACAATATTGCGACGCCTGGCGACGAAATTAATTTGTCGCAATTAGTCTATATTGCGACCAAATGACCCATATAGCGACCAATTTGAGGCGTCACGAATGCTCCAAAACGTTGTAGTGGGCGAGCTACTAGACTTCGGCCCGGCGCCGCCAGTAGGTCCGCAGATCGCGGGATACTCCCTGTAATCAAGGCAGATGGCCTTCCCATTTTGTAACCGACCCCGATGAGGGTCCACCGACCTCGAATGGAAGCCCTAGCCCGTTGACCATATAAGGCGGCCTAGAGCTCCATTCGAGGGGACTTCCCTTCTTCGCATAATTCCACCCCATACTGGACGTAGGGTTTCACTCTCCGAAGGCCCGAACCAGTCTAAACCCCCGTGTTCATCGCCATTCTTGCCGTGTTTCGAGTTCCACACAGAATTACCACCTACGCTCTTAGTTCCCGATCCTCCCATCCACCTACAAACTGCTTGGGTAGCCCCCTAGCAGATCTGTCTAGGTCTCATCCCCTGACAATTGGCGCGCCAGGTAGGGGAGATCAGGAACTCGCTGTGCAGCATGGTGGCCCGATCTGGTGTCGTCTTCCCGGCGAGCATGGCGGCCATCCTCGCCAACCCAGTGGAGATCTGTTTCGGCTCCTTCACGGCGACCTCATCTGTTCCGGCGACCACGACCTCTCCAGTGGCCGCGGGATAGGCCGCAACGGCGTCTAACGCCACCCCCCTTTCTGATCTAGCGACGGAGACCCACCCGCCCAAACCCTATGACATTGTTCAGGGAATGGAGCGTGTCATCAGCATGATGGAGGACACCCTCCAGATCTGCGAACGAGCTCAACGCTCGGTGCAGACAGCGCCACGCCATGGGACCTTCCCCTTTGGTCTACGACCTCCCGCTGACGTCTACGCTCGCCAGATGACCAAGCCCTCCCAGATCCAATCTGGGCGGCGGCTCGTCGGCGACCTAAAGCTCGAGCCTCGCGCCCGCCGCGATCCGCTCGACGTACCTTGCACCTACCACAAGGGCGCAAGGCATACCCTCCGTGGCTGCCACCTGCGGAAGAAGATCGACCAAGAGTGGCTTCCCCTCACCACGCAAACTCCCACATCTCCGGATGGTGGCGAGTTCCAGAAGGTCCAAGTCCATATCTCCCCCAACGACTTGGGTCCCATCTTCCGCCGGGTGCTCCTGGTTTCTGAAAATGAACCACCGCGCCATGGCGCGACGGACTCCGAGGAAGCGGCACAGATCCAGGGGAACGCCAACCGCGCCCAGCGACGTGCGGAAGAGTAACACCGTGCGGTCCCTCCCTACGCTCGAGACCTTCGTCTCGAGTTCGAGGAAGCAGGGCTACCGACGTTCAACAGCCCCCAAGCCAACCTGGGTGCTGCCATGGCGCACCTTCAGCAAGCCGACCTTCCACCCGAAGCCGAAGCAGCCATGGCTTATCTTCGCGTCGCCACGGCCCTGGTGGAGAAGAAAAGTGCGGCTGCCAAGTCCGCCACATCTTCGTCGAGCCATCACTCGCGCAGTCGATCTAATCGATCTAAGTGCAACAACCTCCCGCCCATCCAGGAGGAGGTCGACCAACATAACCCCGATCAACCCCGAGGTCGGGCTAACGGTGCCAAGGACGGTGACCTCCGCGACAACCTTGACAACAACAAGCGTGCCCGCGACGCTCGTGGCTACATCGACCAGCGTCACCGCGAGCACGAGGAGCCGGAGCTGCGACGTCGTGCGGAGTACGACCACGAGTACGGCCCCCCTGGCGCCGTCCACCGCATCATGGAGCGCGAGGAGTGCGACCGCCATGACGTCGAGAACAGGTGTCGTGCTGAATACGAGGCAGACTACGGCCATCCAGAGGCCGTCGCTCCTAATCCGGATCGCCAGCCCCGATCCTAGGTCGTCGTACCTGCGCAAAGCAGAGTCGGCACGCAAGACGGAGGCGGCGCTGACAACATAGCCATCACCGCTTTCCCCGCGTTGCCGCCTTGCCTTAGGTCGGTGATCTACCCCGACAACTTCAAGCCCAACATCAGAAGTACGACGGGCGCTCTGACCCCAACATTTGGCTGTCGACCTACTACGTCGCGGTCAAAGCGGCCGGGGGTAACTTCGACCACATGGCGGCATACTTCCCGCTGGTGATGGGCGATGCTCCTTCGCTGTGGCTCAACAACCTCCTGGCTGGCAGCATCAAATCCTGGGCCGACCTCTCCCAAGCCTTCACGTCTAACTTCCAGGCGACCTACAATCGCCCTGGAAACGCCTTCAACCTCGGGAGGATCATCATGAAGCCCAATGAGCGGCTCCGCGACTACACCAACCGGTTCTTCGAGAACCGCAACACCTGCGTTGGCGTCAGAGACGACCAGGTCGTTGAGAGCTACAAGAAAGGTGTCAAGGATCGCAGATCTTTGAGAAGATCCACGAGTCCGGAGCCACCACCGTCGCGGCCCTCATTGAGGTCGTCAACAATCTTATTGACACCGACGAGGCGATGGTCAACCAGTTCGACTACGACGCTAAGCGTGACGCGGGCACGTCCGGCACCGCCAGAGATTCGAGCTCCAAGCTACGCAAGCGACCTTCTGAGGTGCTCGCAACCGAGGGACGTCGACCTTTGACGTTCAACATGGACGAGTTCAACGCGACGCTTGACAGCCCCTGTGGGTTCCATGAGGGAGCCACCCACACCGTTCGCGAATGCTCACAGTTCAAGAGGGCCTTCCGCACTCCCGACGACCCCAAGCGGCCAAGGAGCGATGGCGACCGATCCTCTTCACACCGCTACAACAACAACGGCCGCCGCGACGACCCGCAGCCGGAAGCTCGCCGCGACGAGCGCGACCTACCTCCACCACCGAAGACAGGGAACCCCAACGGGCCCTTCCAGCCGGCCAACCGATCGATCAACATGATCGTCGGAGGTCTCAAGTCTCATGTGAGCAGGAGGCGCTACCGCAAGGATAAGCGCGAGGTCCACCTCATCCGCACCCAGCCGACGCAGCCTCTGCGTAGGTCTGAACAGCCGATCACGTTCTCCAGAGCTGATCGCTGGGTCCACATCCCAGATCCTGGTTCTTACCCACTCGTCGTCAAACCTACAGTGGAGGGAGCCCTACTTCCCCAGACCCTCATCGATGGGGGGAGCGGGCTCAACATCATCTTCGTTGGGACGCTGAAGAAGATGGGCTTCGACTTCAAGAAGCTAACGACGTGCGACGAGCCCTTCTACGGCATCGTCCCCGGCAAGGCGGCCTACCCCCTGGGTCAGGTCTCCCTCCCTGTCACCTTTGGCACGGAGGATAACTTCCGCACGGAGTACCTCAACTTCGAGGTCGCCGACATCAAGTCTTCCTACCATGCGATCCTGGGTCGCCCGATGCTGGCCAAGTTCATGGCCATCCCGCACTACACCTACTTGGTGTTGAAGATGCTAGCTCCGAATGGGGTTTTCTCCGTCTACGGTGACCTCATGGTCTCGTTCAGGTGCGACTCCGAGGCCCTCGACATCGCCACGACGAACGCCTGCGCCGACGCCTCGTCAGTCTTGGTCGCTGTGGCTAGATAAGCTGGGATGGTGGAGTGTGGATGGGGCCTTCTCCAATGAGGAGCTCTAAACTAGCTCAAAGAGTTTTATATATACTCGATAAATAGTGACAAAAGTGAAGAGCTATCTCTCGTACACGTGTTTTAAAGTTATGTGAGCATGACGTGTGGGATCATTCACATTATGAGCTACTACGTGTTAAGAGATAGATCACCGGAAGCGTTGTTTCTTACTCCCTCCATACTCATAAAACATGTCGTTTTGAACAAGTTTTCAGTCAAACATTGGGAATATAAACCATGAATAACTTTTAAGTTGTTGAGTTTGAAAATGTGAAAAATACATGAATAGATTTGTCTTGCAAAATACTTTCATAAAAGTATAATTATGTTAGTTTTTAACAAATACTTTTATAACAATAAGAAGTCAAAGTTATGTATTGGAGACCGTGTCGCTGTTCTAAACGACATATTTTATGAGTATGGAGGGAGTACAGTGCTTAGAGCTAGGTACTAGCTCATACCATCGAAGGAGGTCTAGAATTTATTGTCCCTAACACCCATAAGAACAATCGGGACAATGTGGGAATAGTTTATTACTAGAAACTTGGACGCGGCTTTTGCCGCGCTCTCGTAGGATTCTAGCCGGTATTATCATGATAGAGATAATTTTTGTATAAAGTTAAGTGAGTCTTTTTTTTCCTAACCGTATACAATATTTTTCCTAATGCACGATAACATCCATTTCCATCGTATTTAGCCTATAGCAGTTGGGATAAATGACAATAGTATAAACTGCATTTGATTCAGTAGAAAGTATTCAATTGGCATCCATTTAGGTTGGTATAATTAGGTTTGCATTAATGTTATTTGTGGAGCAGCCTAATGAGCTGTGGGCACTTAATGCTAAATATCGACATATGAGTACTCCCTCTGATTTGGTAAAAGAAGTGATTTTGAACAAGATTTTGGTCAAATATTAGGAATATAAATGATGAATAACTTTTAAGTTGATGAGTTTAGAAAAGTGAAAATCATATCAATAGATTTGTTTTGAAAATAATTTTCATAAAAATATACATATATAACTTTTCAATAAATATTTTTATAGAAAAGAGAACTCAGAATTGTGTTTTGGAGACCGTGTCGCTGTCCTAAAGGACTTCCTTTACCAAACTGGAGGGAGTGCACTCTTATCGATTGTATTCCAAAGAAATAAGTGACCTGCAATCAAGCGTAGCAGCAGCGGTTCGTATCACCCGTTTGGTTGCGGCGCCTGTTGTTGACTTGTTCCTGCCCCTTGCTATGCCGCACCGCTGGGGCGCGGCGGAGGATGGACGGGAAGGCAGAGCACGCCGCGGATCCCTGTCTGGTTCCGAGGAACACACCGTAGCTTCCGCCTGGGTGCCAGCCTCCACGACCAGCACCGGCACGATGCGAGGATGTAAAGGTTTTTGGCTTGTTGCTCCGCCTCCTCTCCTCTGACAGCCGGCCCTAATAACGCAGCAGCCCGCGCTCGATGCGTGCTCTGGCCTCGAGTTAGCAAGGGTTCTGCAATTCGGTATTTGTGGGTGTTGAGTGAGAGGAGGAGTAACGGGGAGCCACTGGGTGGTGGCGCCGACGACGGCCGACGGCGAAGGGTTCTGCAAATCGGATGTTGCGGGTGCTGGACGAGAGGAGCAGCGAGCGGAGGTACTGCCAGGTCACGATGATGGGCGCCGCAGCATGCCCGTGATTGCGGCGACGATGGCGGCGAAGGAAGACTGCGCCGCCCGGCGCCCGCACACATGAGAAATCTACACCGCACGAAACATCGAGAAGATGCAAAGTGACGACCGACCGCAGCCACAACCTTGTTTTGGCCATAGATGCGTGATCAGAAGGTTGGGCTTTGTAGCCGACGTGGCCCAATCCCGTGGCCGAGCTTGGACCTAGGATTTTTCTTAAAAAAACTTGGACCCAGGATTTGGAGTATAGAGATTGTGAACTTGCTGCTCAATTTGTGTGAATCGTTTCTTGTGTAGTAGTTGCAGTGGAATTGCTCTAGTATTTTTAAAGCTCATTGCATGTTTTTTTCTGAATTTTTATAGTAAAAGGTAGAGAATACAAAATATACATACAAACAAAAATAAGAAACACTGTACCAGTCTTCCTGTAGGGTCACAATACGATTCTCTTTTGACTTGGTACAAATGTTACTATGGAGAGGAAACCCCGATACGAAGAGTGTGTTTGGTTTCCAATTACTTATAATAAACCATGTCACAACGAATGAGATCTATTCAATTAGAACTAAACATAATTTAATTATAAAACTAAATGCATAAGTAGTAGGTTTTTTCGCGATATAAATCTAATAAACTTAATTAAACAATGATTAACACATGTTTAGGGTGTCTTTGGCACGGCTCCGCAACCAGCTCTGCAAGCAGTATGGGACGAACACTACTAGAGAATCGCACATATATCCCATGCCCGATTTTTCATTTGTACCGGGTATTTTGCCCCCTGGTACAAATAAAGACATTTGTACCGGTTAGAGCCACCAACCGGTACAAATGTCCTCGCACAGAGGCTCGGCGGGGCCTGATGCAACCCGATTTGAGTAGAGATTCGGGGGCCATAGATTTAGTGGTTTGCCGGGTTGGTATTGTGACCATCTCACGGGGAGATGGAAAGAAGAGAGGTAAACAGGAGTGGAAGCTAATAGGAATGAAATGATCCTCTCAATTGAGTTTCGGGACTTCTCCTTAAGAATGGACCAATGAAACCAACTGTATCAAAGTTTGAATCTCTTGGAATAGCTTAAACTCGATGTCATCAAGTACATTCCTCGCGGCTACCCGTCAAAAAGAAAGGTAGGCAGCTTACTATTGACTAGACCTCCAAACTAGAAACTAGTTTATCAATCAATGCTTATTCGTTTATTTGTCACAGTCGGGTGGTGACTCCGACCGGTACAAATGTGTTGGCCTCACATTTATACCGGGCGGAGCCACCGCCCGGTATAAATGTGGTGACATTTGTACCGGGTAAAAAAGAAACCCGGTACAAATATCATTGAGTCGATCTCGTGGGGACTTAGAAAAATTTTCTACCGGCACCTCTCGTTCCTAGCCACCCTTTTAATTCTCCACCACCCCCTCCATCCTTATCTCTCTCATTAAATCTTTCTCTTCCTTCTTCTTTCCTCCTTCCTCTTCTCTAAGTACTAACTGCTAGCTTCTCGATCTGCACGGGAGGCAGGGCCGGTGGACAGGCGGCGCGGGCGCGCGCGGGGCGGTGCGGGCGCGCGCGGGGTGGTCGGGCGCGGGCGCCGGACGGCCGGCGGGCGTGGCGGTCAGGCGTGGGCGCCGAGCGTAGGCGTGCGCGCGGGCCAGGCCGAGCCTCCCGGGCGCGGCGGCGGGGCCAAGACTCCTGAGGTGTGGGATGTTCTTGATTTTTTATTTTTGATGTTGTTATAGGATTAATTGTGATTCTTGAGAGATGCATGGAGATTGTAAAATTTGTGAGATGGATTGTTGTGAGATGCAAAGCAATTGTGATTTGGAACTTGTGTTTGTTATGAATTGATTTGTTGTGATTTGTAAATTTTGTATCTGAATCCGAACTGTGGATTGAGATGAGATGAGATGAGATGAGAAAGAAAAGAAAAGAAAAGAAAAGAGGAAGGGGAACAGGGCAAACGGAGCTGATGGCGAAATCACATTTGTACCGGGGCATAATCCACCCCGGTACAAATGTTCACATTTGTACCAGGTGGGATACCCGGTACAAATGCTATACCTAATTTGTACCAGATGGTTTGTACCGGTTCAATACCCGGTACAAATTAGGGTTTTGAACCGGTACAAAAGGGCGTTTTTCCAGTAGTGAAATATGTGCCAAAGGGTGACATCAAAACAGCACCGGCCCAGAATGCCTCTCTAGAGTCGTTCGCTTGGGGAGGAGCTGAAAAAACTCGCTTCAACCAGCTCCTCTCCGCGTCTTCCCACCATTGTGGGGGTGTGGGGGGGGGGCACCCGCACTGGGAGGTGGAGGTGCGGTCAAGGTCAAGGCCGATAGTGGAGGGCTGGAGGCGTCAGTCGACAATAGGCAATAACCGGGCCGGTGGCTGTAACACCCCGGGTTTTCGGTGAGGAAAACCCGAGTCCCTGTACCTTTGCGATAGTCCCGGGATCAGTGGCTATCGCGTACAGATCTCATCACAGAAGGTAAATCACAACCATACATCGCATCACACAAACATTAGTACATAATTTATTACATGTCCATAATGGGGTACAACATTACAAGCCTCTTGGCTGAATCAGAGTGAAATTCTATGCAGCGGTAGCTAGCATCTGAGAAGGGTCTCCATCTTTTATTCTTCACGCCCACAGGCATCCTTGAGCGAAGCGACGCATCCCTCAGTCGTACCATCTGTCGGCGTTGTTGTCGAAGTCGGACTCGTACCCTGCACAACCAAAGTCTATCCCCAAGGAGTGGGATAGGTTCACGTCACCGACTGTATGCAGCTTTAAGTGGCCTATCTTCTAAAGGGTAAGAAAAGAGACAAGGTAGAAGCTCGGGTTTCCTATGCAGCAGCAGCAAAGTATAATAGAAAACATCTCCATATAAGTCCCAAACCATACTTTCAAACACAGCTCGGAACCACCTGGTACCCCAGGGCCCCGTCTCCACATCCTATCTCCATCTAGGGTCGATGCGAGAACTTCCTCTCCTCGCACCTCAATGATTGCAATCAGATCGGCGAGGTAGAGGGAGCCACTCTCCTCTCCCCGACTGCAACCACGGCTCACCACACTCTCAACTACAGGGGGAGGTAGAAATCCCAAAACATGAGAACCAACAATCCACTGGGCTCGTCCATGACCGAGGACGTGGCTTTACGTATAGATCCAAACTCTGCAGAGCGTGTACACCTGTACCCAACTCGGGATGGCACCCGGCGGTGATCAGCCAACCGAACCCACCCTACCGTGCGAACTCTCGGTAGTTACGGTCCCATCCTGCATCCGGCCCTCAAAGCGATCCCCTCCGCAAAGGGAATTGCACCGGAACTGTGAAATGCCCCCGTGTGGCCACACGGGAGACGCACTGAGAGAAGGTGGTCTCACTCCCACCTCTCCCCCACTGATACCCTCTATCCTGCTGGCAGGTATGGTTCCGCACTTGCCGAGCTCAACTCGGCCCTAACCCCACTCTCGGCGAGGTGGTGTGTACGAAAAAGTCCCGTGAAGCGGTTGGCCCACTCGGTTTCAGACCGGGGCGAGCTCATGTCCTCCAAACGTCAGTAAAACCCCAACACCTGTGCTCCGAAAACCGTACAAGTGGGAATGCACTGAGGAGTGCACCCCCATCCCCGATCCCAGATCGGTTGTTTCGAGCTCACCCCCGCCAAAGTACCCAAAACGCCTTCTCCTGCCGGTTTTACCCCACACACGCCAAGAACTACTATTCCCATCCCAACACATGCATCGCGAAGCTCAGCATATATACATGCTTATATATACATATATAGTAGTAGGGCAATCAAGGACAGGATAATAAAAGAAGGCAGTGCAAGGTTCATCATCATGCATTTAAAGTAAAGCGCTAGCATACTACATAGCAATGTCTAATAGGTATTTAGAATCAGTCGGGCATGAACACCTGCGTGCGAGTAGTCGGCGGCGGTGTAGTCGTCGGTGTAGTCGATCTCCGAGCTCAGCTCTCTGGCTCCAGCTGTTCCTAATAACGCGCAATTAAAATAAAAGCGGGTCCTATTGCAATTATCTCCAAATAAACAACGATTAAGAGCCAAAAGAGAGCGAACACTAGCCTAACACGGAGATTATAATTTTAGAAGAGCATTGGAAAAGGTTTCACAATTTTCGGAGTTGAAATGGATTTTCTAGGATTTTCCAAAAGTAAAATACATTTCTGAAATTAAAATACGCATTCACAATAACACTAACTATAAGCTATCTACAGGCTAACTCTAACTGACTCTAAGCTAACTATAGGCTGGCTGCAGGCTAGCTCTAGGTGCTGAGATGGCTGCCATGCAAGCGGCTATAAGCCGGCGGTTGCACACATGGCAGCCCATGTGGCTGGTGGTGTGGCCGGCGCAAACGATTCGGCCGGGATCTGGTGCGAACAGGGCTGTGTAGGCAGTGGTGAGGCGGAAAGACCATTGGCCGGGCGCACGAGATCCCTGGGATCGGCGATGGCCAGCGGCCGGTGTAGACATCGGTGTGGCAAGGAGCGGGTTGGCTCGGTGCATGGGATCCGGCGGATCCGGCGCGGGCAGGTCAGCGTGTAGGCGTGCATGTGCAGCTGACCCTCCTGGGACTTGGCGGGCGCTAGGTGTTCGACGGTATGCTCCAGAGGAGCAGCGAGCAGAAAGGAGGCTCGCCGGCGGCGAGGTTGGACGGTGGCTCGACCACACGCGACACGGCGCGGCTCAGGTAAACCTAGGGATCCGTTTGTGCAAAGAAAAAGGGTGGCTTGGGCCGGGATCTCGGCCCGGCGACGCCGAGGCAGCGCTCGGTGCGGTAGACGGACCAGTGGTCCACGGCGGCGAGGCTGGGGTGCCGACGCTGGTGGGGTTGTGCGCGTCTGTGTGTGCGCGCAGACACGTGCTCGTGAACTAAGTGCCAGGGAGACGTGCAGCGGCCGCAAAGTGACGGCTTGGTGCGGCTGTGCGCGGGCGAGCACCGGTGGTTCGGCCACGGCAGCGAGAGTAGAGCGAGGCGGCAAAGAGAAGGTCGGCGGTGTGGTTGCGTGCGGCGCCGGCGCCTCTCGCTCGCGAGTGCGCGTGCACGTGTGCGTGCGTGCTCGCACGGGCTGGGCAGACAACACAGGGACTTGACCCCTCGAGTGTACGTGTGCGTGCGTGTGCATAATGCCGGCGGCGCAGCCATGGCGGCACGGAACCGACGGCGCGTGCACGGTGACGGAACAGAGAAAGGCGGACAGGATGCAGTGTGACGAAGTGGAGTGACACGGTGGTGAGTACTGGGGTGTCTGTGCCGACGTGCTCTCTCACTCGCGCGCGTGCGTGCAGGCGCTGGGTCGGCCAGAGAGAAGCAATGCCGCGACCCGGCAGGTGGGCGCGTGTGTGCGTGTGCGTCCCGGTCAGGAGCCCCCGCCCAAAGGACAGAACACTGGCTCCTTGGGTGCGTGCGCGTGCAAGAGCGCGTGCGCCGGTAGCAAAACGCGGCGGCGAGCCAGAGCTCAGCGACACACGGCCAGAACGAAAGGGAAACGACTCGGGCAGCAAGCAAGGGAGCACGCGCGTCGTCGATGGTAGCGGCACCTGCAAGGCGTCCGGCATGGCGCGAAGGCCAGCACACAGTCGTCGGCGGGTCGCGCGGCGGCGCGGCGCGGGCAACAGGCAAACGCACGAGCTCACAAGGCTCGGCCAGCCACGGCTCGAAGGCCGGGTCCACAGCACAGTGATGAGGGTGGTGAAGCTCACCTCGTGCCCCTGGACGCGATGGCGAGGTGGTGGTGACGAGGCACGGCGGCGGAGCGAACGCAGAGCAGAGGAAGTAGAACAGGGCTCGGCGCGGCGCGGTTCAGCTCGATGTAGGGGAAGCAGATGTTGCGCACAGACGGCTCCGGGCTTTGGTGCGTCGGTGACCTTGGCTTGAGCAGCTCCGGCTCCTTCTTCCTCTTCTGTCTTCTTCTTCACGAACGGCGAAGCGGCGTTCCAGCGGCGCGGGCGGCGCCGTAGACAGTGGCCTCCGGCCTTCTCCTCCACTTCTAGCACCTCCCCCTCTTCTTCTCCCCCAACCCCTCCTCTATGGCTTGGTGAAGGTGACGGATTGGGATTGGGGAGCAGTTCCCCAAGGGGGCGGCGTCGGACAGGGAGCTGCAGGGGCAGCTTCTTATAGGACGGCGCCCTAGGGTTTGGAGCTCCAGGGAACGGCGTGGATGGACGGCGGAGGGCGATTTTGGGTGGCGTGGCGCGCATCTGCGGATGCCATCTCGGCAGGGGCGGCAGCCATAGGGGGGTCGGCGCGGCTTGCGTCGCCTCCCTGCCCCACGGCGTGCGCACGGGAAAGAAGAAAAGCAAGGAAGGGATGAGGACTGACGCACGGGGTCCACCTGGCGGTGAAAGAGGTGGGGGGTTGGTGGTAAGCAGGCCGGCGGGCTGAAAAGGGTAGATGGGCCGCACGGCCTGGCAGGCTGGTGGTGTTAGATGGAGGTGCTTGGGCGAACTTCAGCAGGTTGGTAAAGGCCCAACTGCACAGGTAGGTTTTTCCTATTTCCTATTTACCTTAACTCCTATATAGCTATGATTCAAATTTGAATTAGCATCCAAATTTGAATTCCACTCAAATAAGATCCAAAACAAATCCAAATAAAATCCAATGAGCTCCAAAGTTTTCACACTAGCATTTTATATTTCCTAAAATTTATTATTTTGCACATAATAAATCTAGGAAATTAGGGAAGGTTCAAAGAAGACATCCTTATATTTTAGTTAAGCACTCAATTTTCAAATCGGAATTTTGAAATCCACATTTTCGCATTGCTAACATTCCGCAGAAATTTCGGGATGTTACAGAACTCCCCCCTCACAAGAATCTCGTCCTCGAGATTAAGAGCTGACTCCCGGTTTTTCAAAGAAAAGAGGGAACGAAAGAAACTAGCTGCACTAGCATAAGAAAGAGCTAAAGCTGGTGCAACACAACTTAAGACTCACCGATCACGGCGGCAGAAGCGTCGGTAGCCTTTCCTTCCTTCATGTGGGTAAGCCTTCCACGACCCGCAGACTGCTGAGGAGCAGACTGAGGAGGTCCTCCTCCTGGGGTCGGTGCTTTGGCGGGCGTAGCGGCGGTCTTCTTGTCGGGGCACTGGAAGGACTTGTGCCCAGGCTTGCCACAGGCGAAGCAAGTCGGGGTGAACTCTCCAGTGCTGGGTCTTGGAGTGCTCGGCTGCGGACGGTTGTATCCTCCATTCTGCTGCTGGTAGTTGAAGCTTCCTCCTCCTGAGTAGTGACTGCTGCCTCCTCCGAAGTTGCTTCCATGCTGGTTAAACCCCGAGCGGAATCTCCCTCTCATCATGTTGCTTGGCCCATCCCTCGGCCTCTAGGATGACCGGTCGAAGTTCTCCCGATCTCCCATCCTCTTCCTGTCCTTCATGCGGTCTTCATGACCCCTTCTCTCGTCCTCGAGCGTGATGGCGCGGTTCACGAGGTGACACAGAGACTTGTGCTCACTTGCCTTCAGTCCCTGGCAAAGGCCGTGGTGAAGGCCTCGCAGGAACCAGAACTGCTTCTTCTGGTCGGTGTTGGTGTCATCGGGAGTGTAGCGCATCATTTTCATGAAGTGGCGCTCGTACTCCTCCACTCTCATCGCACCCTGCGTCATGGTGCGGAACTCTTGAGCCTTTTGGACCATCAGCTCGCTGGGCAGGTACTGCTCGCGGAACTCCTCGCAGAACTCCAGCCAAGTGATGAAAACTGGGTTCGAGTGGCTGGCAGCATAGTTATCCCACCAAGACTTGGCAGGACCCTCCAGCTGGTGCACAGCGATGGCGACGCACTCCTCGTCGGTGTAGACGGTGAGGTCGAGCTTGGTCTCGATGACCCTCAGCCAGTCGTCGGCGTCGAGTGGATCATCTGACTAGCTGAAGGTGGGGGCCTTCAGGCGGATGAACCTCTCGATCTTCTTCGTGAGGTCTTCTTCTGGCGGGACATTGCGGTTCCCACCGTTGCCTCAGTGCTCCATAGCTTCTGCCATCCTCTGCGTCAGCTGAGTCTGTAGGGCCATCACATCCACCAAGTTGGGTGGTGGCGGTGGCGGCTGCTCCGGCTCAGGCTGGCCATGCTCCGGTTCGGGCTCAGCTTCCTCCTCGTCTCCAACTTCGAGGCCCTCGAGCGGCGGTGGCGGCGGTGGCACATCGGCTCCCCAGCCTCGAGCTTCTTGAGCTCCTCCACGGATGGGAGGGCGTCCACGGCCACGGGCAGGTGCACGACCGCGTCCACGTGCGGCGACACGGCCACGACCACGGCCCTGTGGGGCTCCCTCTTCCTCGGCAGCTTCCTCAAAGCGTGCCAACAGACGGTTGGACCGTCGGATCGACATCCTTCTGGAAAACACGACCACGGAAGGAAAAACTTTAGACAACATCACTCACCAACCCATTGAGTCAGACACAAGCATGAAAATATTACTAATTATATAACCTATCACTCAATGAGAAGATGCATTAAGACACCATTAACACCATTAAGAGCCAAACACTTAGCAAACATGATAGATACACATATAAGCTTCCTCGAGGCTGACTCGGGCCTCAGAGGTCGCGAGCACATCAACGATCTAGTTTTCCGTTAAAAGTCCTCCGAGAGGTTGTGCCTATCATGGTGTTTCATCACTACTCCACTTTATCGTGTTCAGGACAAGTTCTCTACCAAAGGTCGCATCCCCGCAAAGAAGGTTGAGTCTCGCAGGTAAGAAAGAAGCTTTTTAAAGGGGGGAAAGCTTTTATAAAATACTTCAAGGAGTTTATATAAAGGAAGGGAACGTTTAGAATCCTTATTTACTATCAGCCATTTCTAGGAATACGCGCTACGGTCAAGTACGGCTCTGATACCACCTGTAACACCCCGGGTTTTCGGTGAGGAAAACCCGAGTCCCTGTACCTTTGCGATAGTCCCGGGATCAGTGGCTATCGCGTACAGATCTCATCACAGAAGGTAAATCACAACCATACATCGCATCACACAAACATTAGTACATAATTTATTACATGTCCATAATGGGGTACAACATTACAAGCCTCTTGGCTGAATCAGAGTGAAATTCTACGCAGCGGTAGCTAGCATCTCAGAAGGGTCTCCATCTTTTATTCTTCACACCCACAGGCATCCTTGAGCGAAGCGACGCATCCCTCAGTCGTACCATCCGTCGGCGTTGTTGTCGAAGTCGGACTCGTACCCTGCACACCCAAAGTCTATCCCCAAGGAGTGGGATAGGTTCACGTCACCGACTGTATGCAGCTTTAAGTGGCCTATCTTCTAAAGGGTAAGAAAAGAGACAAGGTAGAAGCTCGGGTTTCCTATGCAGCAGCAGCAAAGTATAACAGAAAACATCTCCATATAAGTCCCAAACCATACTCTCAAACATAGCTCGGAACCACCTGGTACCCCAGGGCCCCGTCTCCACATCCTATCTCCATCTAGGGTCGATGCGAGAACTTCCTCTCCTCGCACCTCAATGATTGCAATCGGATCGGCGAGGTAGAGGGAGCCACTCTCCTCTCCCCGACTGCAACCACGGCTCACCACACTCTCAACTACAGGGGGAGGTAGAAATCCCAAAACATGAGAACCAACAATCCACTGGGCTCGTCCATGACCGAGGACGCGGCTATACGTATAGATCCAAACTCTGCAGAGCGTGTACACCTGTACCCAACTCGGGATGGCACCCGGCGGTGATCAGCCAACCGAGCCCACCCTACCGTGAGAACTCTCGGTAGTTACGGTCCCATCCTGCATCCGGCCCTCAAAGCGATCCCCTCCGCAAAGGGAATTGCACCGGAACTGTGAAATGCCCCCGTGTGGCCACACGGGAGACGCACTGAGAGAAGGTGGTCTCACTCCCACCTCTCCCCCACTGATACCCTCTATCCTGCTGGCAGGTATGGTTCCGCACTTGCCGAGCTCAACTCGGCCCTAACCCCACTCTCGGCGAGGTGGTGTGTACGAAAAAGTCCCGTGAAGCGGTTGGCCCACTCGGTTTCAGACCGGGGCGACCTCATGTCCTCCAAACGTCAGTAAAACCCCAACACCTGTGCTCCGAAAACCGTACAAGCGGGAATGCACTGAGGAGTGCACCCCCTTCCCCGATCCCAGATCAGTTGTTTCGAGCTCACCCCCGCCAAAGTACCCAAAACGCCTTCTCCTGCCGGTTTTACCCCACACACGCCAAGAACCACTATTCCCATCCCAACACATGCATCGCGAAGCTCAGCGTATATACACGCTTATATATACATATATAGTAGTAGGGCAATCAAGGACAGGATAATAAAAGAAGGCAGTGCAAGGTTCATCATCATGGATTTAAAGTAAAGCGCTAGCATACTACATAGCAATGTCTAATAGGTTTTCAGAATCAGTCTGGCGTGAACACCTGCGTGCGAGTACTCGTCGGCGGCGTAGTCGTCGGTGTAGTCGATCTCCGAGCTCAGCTCTCCGGCTCCAGCTGTTCCTGATAACGCGCAATTAAAATAAAGACGGGTCCTATTGCAATTAACTCCAAATGAACAACGATTAAGAGCCAAAAGAGAGTGAACACTAGCCTAACACGGAGTTTATAATTTTAGAAGAGCTTTGGAAAAGGTTTCACAATTTTCGGAGTTGAAATGGATTTTCTAGGATTTTCCAAAAGTAAAATACATTTCTGAAATTAAAATACGCATTCACAATAACACTAACTATAAGCTATCTACAGGCTAACTCTAACTGACTCTAAGCTAACTATAGGCTGGCTGCAGGCTAGCTCTAGGTGCTGAGATGGCTGCCATGCAAGCGGCTATAAGCCGGCGGTTGCACACTTGGCAGCCCATGTGGCTGGTGGTGTGGCCGGCGCAAACGATCCGGCCGGGATCTGGTGTGAACAGGGCTGTGTAGGCAGCGGTGAGGCGGAAAGACCATTGGCCGGGCGCACGAGATCCCTGGGATCGGCGATGGCCAGCGGCCGGTGTAGACATCGGTGTGGCAAGGAGCGGGTTGGCTTGGTGCATGGGATCCGGCGGATCCGGCGCGGGCAGGTCAGCGTGTAGGCGTGCATGTGCAGCTGACCCTCCTGGGATTTGGCGTGGGCGCTAGGTGTTCGACGATATGCTCCAGAGGAGCGGCGGGCGGAAAGGAGGCTCGCTGGCGGCGAGGTTGGACGGTGGCTCGACCACACGCGACACGGCGCGGCTCAGGTAAACCTAGGGATCCGTTTGTGCAAAGAAAAAGGGTGGCTTGGGCCGGGATCTTGGCCCGGCGATGCCGAGGCAGCGCTCGGTGCGGCGGACGGACCAGTGGTCCACGGCAGCGAGGCTGGGGTGCCGACGCCGGTGGGGTTGTGCGCGTCTGTGTGTGCGTGCAGACACGTGCTCGTGAACTAAGTGCCAGGGAGACGTGCAGCGGCCGCAAAGCGACGGCTTGGTGCGGCTGTGCGCGGGCGAGCGCCTGTGGTTCGGCCACGGTAGCGAGAGCAGAGCGAGGCGACAAAGAGAAGGTCGGCGGTGCGGTTGCGTGCGGCGCCGGCGCCTCTCGCTCGCGAGTGCACGTGCACGCGTGCGTGCGTGCTCGCACGGGCTGGGCAGACAACACAGGGACTTGACCCCTTGAGTGTACGTGTGCGTGCGTGTGCATAACCCCGGCGGCGCAGCCATGGCGGCACGGAACCGACGGCGCGTGCACGGTGACGGAACAGAGAAAGGCGGACAGGATGCAGTGCGACGAAGTGGAGTGACACGGCGGCGAGTACTGGGGTGTTTGTGCCGACGTGCTCTCTCACTCGCGCGCGTGCGTGCGGGCGCTGGGTCGGCCAGAGAGAAGCAATGCCGCGACCCGGCAGGTGGGCGCGTGTGTGCGTGTGCGTCCCGATCAGGAGCCCCCACCCAAAGGACAGAACACTGGCTCCTTGGGTGCGTGCGCGTGCAAGAGCGCGTGCGCCGGCAGTGAAACGCGGCGGCGAGCCAGAGCTCAGCGACACACGGCACCAGAACGAAAGGGAAACGACTCGGGCAGCAAGCAAGGGAGCGCGCGCGTCGTCGATGGCAGCGGCACCTGCAAGGCGTCCGGCATGGCGCGAAGGCCAGCACACAGTCGTCGGCGGGTCGCGCGGAGGCGCGGCGCGGGCAACAGGCAAACGCACGAGCTCACAAGGCTCGGCCAGCCACGGCTCGAAGGCCGGGTCCACAGCACAGTGATGAGGGTGGTGAAGCTCACCACGTGCCCCTGGACGCGACGGCGAGGCGGTTGTGACGAGGCACGGCGGCGGAGCGAACGCAGAGCAGAGGAAGCAGAACAGGGCTCGGCGCGGCGCGGTTCGGCTTGATGTAGGGGAAGCAGATGTTGCGCACAGACGGCTCCGGGCTTTGGTGCGTCGGCGACCTTGGCTTGAGCAGCTCCGGCTCCTTCTTCCTCTTCTGTCTTCTTCTTCACGAACGGTGAAGTGGCGTTCCAGTGGCGCGGGCGGTGCCGTAGACAGCGGCCTCCGGCCTTCTCCTCCACTTCTAGCACCTCCCCCTCTTCTTCTCTCCCAACCCCTCCTCTATGGCTTGGTGAAGGCGACGGATTGGGATTGGGGAGTAGTTCCCCAAGGGGGCGGCGGCGGACAGGGAGCTGCAGGGGCAGCTTCTTATAGGGCGGCGCCCTAGGGTTTGGAGCTCCAGGGAACGGCGTGGATGGACGGCGGAGGGCGATTTTGGGTGGCGTGGCGCGCATCTGCGGATGCCATCTCGGCAGGGGCGGCAGCCATGGGGGGGCCGGCGCGGCTTGCGTCGCCTCCCTGCCCCACGGCATGCGCACGGGAAAGAAGAAAAGAAGGGAAGGGATGAGGACTGACGCGCGGGGTCCACCTGGCGGTGAAAGAGGTGGGGGGTTGGTGGTAAGCAGGCCGGCGGGCTGAAAAGGGTAGATGGGCCGCGCGGCCTGGCAGGCTGGTGGTGTTAGATGGAGGTGCTTGGGCGAACTTCAGCAGGTTGGTAAAGGCCCAACTGCACAGGTAGGTTTTTCCTATTTCCTATTTACCTTAACTCCTATATAGCTATGATTCAAATTTGAATTAGCATCCAAATTTGAATTCCACTCAAATAAGATCCAAAACAAATCCAAATAAAATCCAATGAGCTCCAAAGTTTTCACACTAGCATTTTATATTTCCTAAAATTTATTATTTTGCACATAATAAATCTAGGAAATTAGGGAAGGTTCAAAGAAGACATCCTTATATTTTAGTTAAGCACTCAATTTTCAAATCGGAATTTTGAAATCCACATTTTCGCATTGCTAACATTCCGGAGAAATTCCGGGATGTTACAGTGGCCAGGAGAGAAGGAAGACGATGCTCAACAGTGGAGTTTGACGGTGAGTCCCAGTCGGGAGCGCTCGACGACGGCACGGGGATGGTGTCATGATACATTTCTTAAAATGGAACGAACTTCATCAAAGAAATTGCTCCACCAGCACAACGACAACCGAAGCTGTTTCAACCGCAGTCATAGCTCTGCCAAACGCACATTTACTGTAGCATCACGTTGGCTATTCATAACCTAATTAAGTTAATAGATTTGTCTAAAAAAACGTAGAATTGTAAACTTTTTTCTTTACATTTAATATCTCTAATTTGCCTCCAAGCATGCATGGACTCGTATAGCAGTGCTGTCAAATTTTATGACTGGGCTGGGCTGTTTGATTGATTGTTTAACAAATCCGCAGGGATCCTATCTGGCTTCCAGAAGTCTGTATGTTATATGACTTTCGGTGTTTGCGATTTGTGTGAAGTCTTTCCATCTGTCTGATGTGCAACACCTCAAACCTAACCCCGCATCCTTGTCAGCTCTCCCCGCGCCGCCGCTGTCATGTCTCCTCCCCGCGGTCGGTTGGTGCTCTCCGTGCTGCCGCCGCCATGGCTCCTCCCCACGGCCGGCTGGTACGCCGCCACCGCCTCTCGTGCTACCGGTCCCACGCACCGCGGCTCGTCTCCACGGTCGGCCGGTGCCCACCACTGTGATTCGTCTCCGCGCATGCCATCGGCCCCGCGCCTCCTCGGCTGGCTGGCCGTGAAGAAGATGAAAAAAAATGGATGATGAATTTTTCTTCCAACGGTTGAATCTTGCGTGGTCAAATGTTTAATTATGTGTGTTCAAAGTTGAAATAGATATTGAATATTGTAAACAAATGTTGAATGTTAAATACTTTATTTTGAACATTGAATTTAGTTGAACCTATTAATTGAGTCTATTAGTTCGGCCTGATGGGCTTAAAGTCATGTTACTTATCAAGGATATGGGAAGCCACGTAAGAGCCAAAATCCGGCGTGGAAGGTACCGCTCACGAAGTCGCATACGGGCCCAGTCCGAATCCAACTCTGAAATCATGCCTATATATATAGTCATACACTCATACCCTTCCCGACTATCTAAAAAAAAAACTCATACCCTTCCCGTCTTCTCTTCGAAGAGCCGCCGAAGGGCCGCCGCCGCCGCCGCCGCCGCTGCTCGGGCCATGGTCATGGCTTTCAACGGAAAGCAGCCAGACGAGTACGCGCGGGTCGATGCATGCATCCGGGGTCTCCATGACAGACACGCTCCTGGCACAAGATCACACGCTCGCCGGCCACGCGGGAGGCGGCCATGGCGGGGATCGTCGGCGAGCTGGAGGAAGGCCACCTTCCCTTGGAAGTGCTCGACATGAAGTGCCTCACTATCTTCTCCCTCTGCGGCGTCTCCATCAAGAAGGGCACCCCCACGGAGGCCTGCCACGTGTACCGCACCGTCGCCCTGCTGCTCCTCGCCCTCCGCGACGGTTCCCCCAGGCCGCTCCTGAATGAGGCCATTACCGGATTCGATGGCTTTGCCGAGAGCGCGTTGCTCTCGGCAGAGGCCCAAATCCTCTCGGCACAGGCTGTGCCGAGAGGGAACTCTCGGCAAAGGACTCTCAGTACCGCTGGGTCGGCAAAGGGCTCTGTGCCGAGAGCCAGGGGAAAACCCCACGGCACACGTGTGCCGAGAAACCAGATGGCTCTCGGCAAAGAATGTTGAAAAAGAATTAAAAAAAACCAAATCCCACAGCCACGGGCCCACCGGCCGTCGTCGTGGCCCACCGTCGCCAGAGCTCCGCCGCCGACGCCACCGCCGCCGGAGCTCCGCCACCAACGCCACCGCCGCCGTCACAGCCAGACCGCCACCACTAGCCCGCAACGGAGATGAGCTTCAGCACCACCACACCGCCGCCGCCGCCACTGCCACCACCACCACCACCACGCCGCCGACGCCACTGCCACCACCAGACCTCCACCCGTCGCCGCCGCACCTCACCCCGCCACGCCATAGCACACCATAAGTCGCGCCACCTGACATGAGAGAGAGAGGGAGGGAGAGAGGACATGTATCCGGCCGCCATAGATGAGAGAGAGAGGGAGAGGGAGGACCTGGATCCGGCCGTCGTAGTTGCCGCCGTCTCCGACGACCGTGGCGCCGCCGCTGAGCCGCCGAGGCTGGAGGAGGGCGCCCGTGGTGCGTAGTCGACGGAGGCTGGTGCGGAGTCGACGGAGGCCGGCGCGGAGTCGACGGAGGTTCGGGCGTCCGCCGCCCTCGAGATGCACCGCCACCACACCTCACCTCGCCGCCGCTCCTCACTGCCGGTGAGGGGCGAGTGGAGGGGGGAGGGGAGGCAGAGGAGGGGATGCGCGCCGGCGTTGGGGGAGAGGAGAGGGCGCACGCCAGCGTTGGGGGAGAGGAGGGGGCGCGCGCCGGCGTTTGGGGAGAGGAGGGGGCGGCGGCAGGCGGTGGGGGAGAGGAGGGGCGGCGGAGGCTTAGGGTTTGGGGGGCGGCCGGTGGCCTTATATACGCGAGAGGGGGAAGGGGCGGTGGTGGGCCGATTTTGGCTGATGGGTCGATTATGGGCTGGCTCTGCCGAGAGTAAAAATCCGACTCTCGGCAAAGACACGCTCTGTGCCGAGAGTAAAGCTCTCGGCAGAGGTAATTTTACTCAAAATTAATTTTAAAAATAGCAAATTGATGTAAAAATTTTCCAAAACCTAACATAACACCAATTATGGTGTATACTACTTGTCGAAAAGAAAATTTAGTCACACTTAAATTTGAATTTCTCTAAGACTCCAAACTTAGTGATATTAGACGACGAGCCCTGTGGTGCTGGCCGGGGACATGTCCGCGTGGACATTCCTCCTGACCACCGTCGTCTCCGCCGCGGACGCGCAGCGGAAGTCCGGCTGGAGCGCGGCCGCCATCGCGTCCCTCACGGAGATGCTCGACGCCGACGGTCACAGGGTCCGGATGGCGGCCGGCGAGGCGCTCGCCGTGTGTGTGGAGCTCAACCTGACGCAGCACGCCAAGGGCGGCAAGGGCATGGGCGCGGCGCTGGCGGCCAAGGTGTCCGACCTCGCCGCCGAACCTGCCGGTAAGCACGCCGACAACTCACTCCTCCGCGAGCAGAAGGAGCTGTTCGGCCAGATCGCCGCCTTCCTGGACCACGGCGAGGCCCCGGTAGTGGCATCCTGGGAATGGCACGGCATGATGAAGGTGTCGACGTGGGTGAGGCTTGCCCAGCTCAACTTCCTGAGGAGGTTCCTCGGCAATGGCCGGTTCCTCGAGCACGTGCAGGGCAACCCGGTGTTGAAGGATGCCTTCAGCTTCGGCCGCGTGGAGGGCAAGCCGCTGTCGATCCAGAAGGAGGGGAGCAGCAAGACGATTGAGGACTTGTTACGTGATCTGAACCGTGATTGGACATGGGTCCACAGTTACATTTTACGCATGCCAAGATGGAGACGCTGGCCAGCAAAGCTGCTGCAGCTGGGTTGGCACTAGTAGTTTCTGTTTTTTGTTTCAATTCTTTTAGCATAATAATCTGAATTCACTGCTCTACGTTGCCTACTGTTCTCTGTGTCTGTGTGTGCAAACTCTATCAGCGATCTCAGCATGTTAAAAACAGTTGGGACGACAAATGTATGAGCAGTTTATTATTGTGAACCAATTTATGTCAATCGTTTGCTGTGTACTCTAGTAAAAGGTAGAGGATCTACAATACATACATGCAAAAATAAGAAACACTGCACTTGAGCTGCGGCCGCGGGTTGCCTCGACAGCAGGTAGATAGCTCCAAATACTCACGGATTTTTCGAGCCTGTAATGGCCACACTCTCCTTGTATCTCTGTCTTCCCTGTAGTGGCCACGCTCTCCTTGTAAACAGCTAACTCCAATACTTAGTAGTTTAGCAAGTCTCAGTTCGTGTTCTGTTGGTGTTCTGTTAGCTCAGATGCCGTACTAGCTCCTATCTCAGAATCTATACAAGCAGTTGTTGAGTTAGCATTCACTCTCATTCAGATCTACCGAGTCCACTTGTTCCGAACTGTCCAAATCTGATAGGCACATGAGCAAAACACATATCTCTATCTTGGAACCTCACATAAATTTTTCTTCACCTCCGTCTTCACCCATCGCTCCTCCTTCTCCCACTCCGGCGACGTTCCGACAAAGTTAGGGTTTGGGGTTAGGAGTTCGGGATTGGCCGGGGGCTGCTGCTTGTTGCCAGCCATGGAGGGAGGACCAGCAATGGCAGGCTAGCCAGGCGAAGGAGCAAGGCAGGCAGGGAGCGGTGATGCACGGTGGTGGGTTGGGGGTGGTGGGCTGGGGGGTACGTATGGTGTTGCCGACCGGGCGGGGCCGGGCGTGAGCGTCGACGACGACGGCTACAAGGGCCGGAGGTGGTGGCAGTGCGAGCCAGTGAGAGGAGCTGAAGGTGGGATGGCCAACATGGGTGGGCTAGGGTCCGTTGAAGCTTCACATCAGCAGCGTCGTCGCGGAGCTCGCCTATGCCGTCTGGGGTGGGTGAGGGGCTAGGTGGCAGGTGGCGGTCGTCGAACCTAGGAGGAACAAGGGGTTGGGGGAGGGATGTCGCCCATGGGGGAAGAAGAGAGGAAGAGATAAGATGGAGAGAGGGAGGGGGAGATCTGGACCACTAATTTGAGATCAAATTGTCAAAAAAAATTTGTGAGAGGAAGACCTCTATTTCACCTGGATGAGGAATATACAGTCCCATATGGTATAGGGTGGTACTCTTAGGTATAGGTGATATAGAGGTATTATTGAAAGTTTTTTCTCGGTGGCATAAACGAAATATATGATTTCTTACCAAAATTAGCCATATATAACAGGATGGTACACAAAAATATATGGTTTCTTACAAAACATCACCTATTTACCGTTACAAAAAATTGTTATATATTGCATACCACCACCTGGTGATATGGTCCACCGTAAAAGAGCCTGAAAAGTAAATACAAAAGTAAATGGTAGAGAATGCAAACTATGTGACGACGAGATGATTTTTACTGAGGTCTCAGAAAGCAACGTTTTCCACTAGTCCTTGGTGTTGGAGCCTCTCACAAAGAATGTGCCCCACGCAAGGGTATAAACTCATCCGCAGTCAAGTAACTTCTTAGGATATATAGCTGATAGGCCTTCCCCACACACAATGCAAGTGGGTCTCCATCTAACCTCTCCCGGATTCTCCTTATCACTCTCGAGTGATTGGCAAACCACAATGGGCCTCTCCTCCCATTCACAATGGTATTGCCAACACCGAATGATGTGATGGTCAACAAATCAATTACAAGCATCGAAGAAATTTTAGAAGCATCAGAGAAGAAGGTGGCACCAGATGATCAAACGGTCAAGAAGGAGACACCGTCGGACAAAGCATATCTGAAATGAATCCTCACATAGACATTTTTTGGTGCACCGGATCGATTGGATGATGCACCGGATCAATTGGTGCAATACGTCGGTGAGGAATCTAGGTGGAATCTTGGACGTGGAGACTAACAATTAGTAGCACAGAATGTTCCGATGTTACCTATGGACATACCATCGAAACATCTGATGGTTGAAGTTTCCTAACCTTAATTAATGAGCAATGTCTATGTTGAATTGTTGATGCCTTGGGCTATTTACCTCCACCCCCATTTATTGCTGGAGTGTGCTAGTCCATTGGAGTTCAAAACACAGGAAGAACACATCCAAACCACCAAAGTGCTTAAGTGAGTTTTCTTATAAAACAAGAGGTGAGATCCCTTATGATATATAATTATAGAGAACGCCAACTGTCGGGGTTCTCTACCGCTGGCAGTAAATTTGTATCGATTGTGTGTCGGACCCGGATGGTTAGCACAGGAGACACGACGACTTATACTGGTTCGGGCCTCCTAAGAGTAATACCCTACGTCCAGTTTCGAGCGGTCGTGTTCTTATGCCAGGAAAGTTCGTAGTAGGGGTTACAAATTGGTCGGGAGAGGGTGTCGGAGCACAAGTCCCTGGGAGTCTAGCTTGCCCTACGTGAGTGTGTGGTGAGTGGATGTCGAACCCCTAAAACGGTTGCCCTCCTCCCCCTTTTATAGACGCAAGGGTGAGGGGCAAAAGGGAGATACAAATATGTGCTACAGTGCTACAGTGCCATGGTTTTGGATGTCTTTTCCCACGTCGGCGGCCGTCAGAGAAGTAATGGAGAGCGCTGAACTGTAGCAGTGCAGCTAGCGATTGCCGCGTGTGCGGGCCGGTACAGTGAATTCCGAGTGCTTGGCGCCTTCTCCGAGCTCTTCCGCGGATGACTTAGCACCTTTGAGTGTTGATTAGGCCTGCCTCATTACAGCTAGGGCGTAGGTAGGCGCCGCCCGTAGAGGGTCGTTGAGTACCTACTCTGGCGGGGTGGCATGGTGCAGAGGTCGGACGGGACGGCACGTTGGAGGCCGCGCGGGCGAACAGTGCCGTTTTACGGCTCCTGTCAGAGTCGGCCGCCCACGCGTCCTGCCAGCCGGTGTGCTTGCATGGCGTGGAAAACGGGAGCCCTGCGTGGCGTCGTGGGAGAGTTTGAGCGTCGGGGCGGTGCCACGTTCGTGTGGGGCCCCTGATCCCGCGCTCCGACCTTCACGTGTGGGCCCCGCCTTAGTCGGAGACGGAAACTACTCGTGCGAACGGGTAGTCGGAGGCGGAGACTACTCGTGCGAACGAGTAGTCAGAGGCGAGGCGGAGAAGTGGTCGGAGGCGAGGCGGAGACTACTCGTGCGAGCAAGTAGTCGGAGCCGAGGCGGAAACCACTCGGCGAACCGCCTGCAAGTCAGAGATGTGACGTCTTGCCAGCGAGGGTCTTAGCGAAGACCTGACTCCTTCCTTGTCCTGGATCTTAGCCTTGATGTCGTCTGGTGTCTGGCGTTGTAGCACTACTGGGCTTTTCAGAAGATTCTTGAGGGAGTCGAGCGCTTCCTGTGCTTCGGGCGTCCATGTGAAGTGGTCGGACTTCTTCATCAGGCGGTACAGCGGCAAGCTGCGCTCGCCAAGCCGAGCGATGAAGCGACTGAGAGCCGCGAGGCAGCCTGTGACGCGTTGCACACCTTTTAGATTCTGGATCGGCCCCATGTCAGTGATGGCTGAGATCTTCTCGGGATTAGCCTCGATGCTGCGTTCCGACACGACAAAGCCGAGGAGCATGCCCCTCGGAACCCCGAAAACACATTTTTCAGGATTGAGCTTCACCCCGTGTTCCCTCAGCTTCGCGAAAACTTCTGCGAGGTCAGAGACCAGATTGCCTATCTAATTTACGGACTTGCTGGAGAGGTTATAAGAAGAAAATTAAAAAAAAAACTACAATGTCTGCTCTAGGAAACAAAGTGCTTAAGTGATTCATAAAAAAATATTACCACAGAGTTCGTGAGAGTGGTTAGTGTTAGGATATGCATAGAGAAGAGTGAGTGCAAGGTATTTCTACTCTGTGAGTAAGTTCTTATGTGAATTAGTGAACAAGAGGTGAGCCGGAGCCTTGAAAATCTTAGTGGCTCCGCGGAAAGTCTTCGACCCTCTGAATTTGGTGCGGAGCAGGATAACCTTTGTGTGAGGGACTTGAACTTAGCTTATCAAGACACATTTCACACTCTCTGAAATGTTGGTGGAAGCACCATTACCACCTAGATGCTAGCAACTGAAGCGCTACTACGCTTTTGCTGTTTGTTTCTCTGCAACTAGCATATGAACTCCCATGAGGACATATGAACTCCCATGAGGAAAAAATAAAACACGACTTCAGGTTCAGCATGATAAATATCAACAACAACACAAGCGACACAAACTTTTGAAAATAGGCAACAACGACAAAGCTATACCTTTGAGCAACTTCAAAAGACCGCTAATCTTACCCTAATATCTTCTTTAGAGGAAAAATGAGAAAAAGAGGAACTCCAACAGTTTCTCCAAACCTTCCACAATCTTTTCACGACGTCAAAAAGAGCCAGCCGCCCCCTAGTAGAGAATATCCAACCCCTTTAATCTATGTTGATAGTCGAGATTAGTAGGGATGATCGTTGAGATCATTGAGTGAGCTCGAAGGACCTCCGAGGTACAGCAAGACGTACGCGTCGAGCAGTTACGGAGTCCGACACAGTTGTGTAGCACTTGAGATTGCACTATTGCCGAGTCAGAAGCTTCTTCACGGCTTGCATAGGTGAAAACCAATTTGGTGGATGCGGCTACATGCACACACAAAGCCACCAGAAAAGTTGAACATTGCTACTACACGCACACCAAAGAAGGCACTAGAAAACTTAGTGCTTCGCGGCAACAATGACCTACAGCCGCGCAACCCAACTACTTCACTTCTCGACTAGAAAACTAGTTGAGAGTGGACCGCACATAGTCAATAACTAGTCAGAATCAACTCTGACTAGTCGACTTCAGTAATAACCACCACAACTCCATCAACAATTGCCACAACTTCATTGACAATAGTCCACAAATCAAGCTAAAATTATTTTTTCAAAAATTATTTTTTTCTTTGGCTTGTTTTTCACGTGCAGAGCAACACGTCGAAGCTTAATTTGTGTACTTCTAGAGCTAAACTTTGCTAACTATTCCTTGAGCATATTGACCGACTACCACAGGCAGGTGACTCTTACCACAACGTTTCATGTACTAAGTACTAGAGGTGCACAATGGCTACACCCTACGAAGCCACACACTCTTCTTGCCAACAGGAAGAATAGTCTCAACGACTACTTTATGAGCAAATCACTCTCTTTAGTCGCCATGCTGACTACTATCGTCTACCTCGTGATGGTCTAGCTGTAGTAGCACACACCTTAAACCACGAAAAGCCTCAGATCTTCTGTCACGCCTAATGCTAGCACACGTACATGAGACTACGTTCTCAGCTATGCAAATGCCAGTGCCTATACGCGCAACAACATGGCTAAACATGGACCATGAGCCTAACCGCAATAGGCTAACTACTCGACGACACAGGACCTGAACTAGAGCATGACACGTGACATTTACATACATTTGCATTTGTCACTACATCAATTTCAGCAGTAGATTCAATATTCTACAAATATACGATATAACATTCACATCCTTTCTTTCAGGTCAAGCTTCGATGACAGCTCTCCAGTACGCTCATTGTACCTCCAATGGCATAGATAGTTCCCAAACTTGGGGGGCTACACACCAAATTACTACTCAAAGATACCTCCAGTAGGCTCCGCTAGCTCTCAAGCTTGGGGTCTAAACACCAATAACTACTCGATGTGGCTCATATGGCTTACCTAGTGCACAATCTTGGGGTCTGAATGCCGCTAGAGTAATCGGATGATGACTTCCCACAAAGATTAAAGATCCTTGGATTGGTTAATTAATCATTCCAAGGCCTGGGGCCCGCTACACCCATCAATTGCTTTTTTCAAGATGAAAGAAGCAAATTCAAAATGGACCCTCAGCCTCACTCTTCGATTCAACCTAAGGCTCGGTGACTACTCCATATGGTGTGAGACTTTTGCTGCCATCCATATATCAAGAAAATTAAAGGCTTGAGCACATCACAGCCTCGCTGCATCCTCAACGCACTTTGAAGATTCAGCCAGATAAAGTACTCGAAGAGCACTACAACTATATGGTGAGAATCTGAAAAGTACTCAAGGATTGCTGCTCTCGATTGCAAAGCGCTCGGGGTCCCCTGGTGAGGATCTGAAAATTACCCAAGGATTGCTCTCTTGATTGAAAAGTACCAACCTAATCCTGTTCTCCTCTCTCAAATGTTCAATATTGTCTTCATCGATCGATGGATGCAAAGTTTTACTTCCTTTTCGTTTTGTATATATACTTGTTGCTGTGCAGACTTGGTTAACTGATTTGATTGCTTTGGAATTTCATTGTCAATCATGGGATGGTTCTTTAAATCCAAGATGTAAAAATTATATGATCACAAGGTGCAAGCATGAAGGATTGAAGGGCCAGTGGGCAACCCAACTAAAATGAGCTTAATTATGACAATGTGACATGTTTTGAAATATTAGGGGATGGTTAACTATTAGTTGATATATTTTTGCGAAAGAAAATTTTAATATAACCCCCAATATACCATTTTGGAGAATAATTTTTTCACAGTCTTGGAGTTGCATACAAACTCAAAATGCTTGAGCATGCAACTAAAACACTTGCGAATTAATGTAGCGAAGATGGTACTGTACAGATTTCAGATTGCGCAGCAATTCAAGTTCACAAATCACAATACATATTGTTCCAACTGTTTTTAACATGCTGATCGACGATAGAGTTTGAACAAACACATAGAACAGTAGGCAACGTAGAGCAGTGAATTCAGATTATGCTAAAAGAGTTGAAACAAAAAACAGATACTAGTGCCAACCGAGCTGCAGCAGCCTTTCTGGCCAGCTTCTCGCTCTTCCTGCCTTTAGAGGCAGGCATAAATATTGTCATTGTACCATGACCAACAATCTCTACGGTTGCGTTTCAAATCCCCTAAGAAGTCATCAACCCGCATGCTGCTCCCATTCTTTTGGATCGACAGCGGCTTGCCCTCCATGCGGCCGAAGCTAAAGGCCTCCGTCAACAGCGGGTTGCCCTGCACGTACTCGAGGAAGCCATTGCCGAGGAACCTCCTCAGGAATTTGAGCTGGGCCAGCCTCACCCACGTCGACACCTTCATCATGCCGTGCCATTCCCAGGATGCCAGTGCCGGGGGCTCGCCGTGGTCCAGGAAGGCGGCGATCTGGCCGAACAACTCCTGCTGCTCGCGAAGGAGTGAGTTGTCAGCACGCTTGCCGGCGGGTTCGGCGGCGAGGTCGGACACCTTGGCTGCCATCAGCGCGCCCATGCCCTTGCCGCCCTTGGCGTGCTGCGTCAGGTTGAGCTCCACGCACACGGCGAGAGCCTCGCCGGCGGCCATCCGGACCCTGCGGTCGTCGGTGTCGAGCATCTCCACGAGGGATGCGATGGCCGCCGCACTCCAGCCGGCCTTCCTCTGCGCGTCCGTGGCGGAGACGACAGTGGTCAGGAGGAATGTCCACGCAGACACGGCCGCGGCCAGCACCACGGGGCTCGTCGTCTCCCGGTCCGGGGTCCGGGTCCTCGGCTTGCCGGCGGATCGCGACCTCGCCGGGGGGACGACGACGCGCCAGATGGCCTCCATCGACCTCTGCGCCCCCTCCGCGCCGCGCGCGCTGGCGAATGAAGCTACGGCGAGGCAGTCGATCGCGGCGACCAGCGTCGTCGGGGAGTCGTCCTGGGCCTGGATCGCCTTGGAGAGCGCGGGGAAAGCCTCGTCCAGGAGCGGACCGGGCGAGCCGTCGCGAAGGGTGAGGAGCAGCAGGGCGACGGCGCGGTACGCGAGGCGGGCCTCCCTGGGGTTGCCCTTCTTGATGGAGACGCCGCAGAGGGCGAAGATGGTGAGGCACCTCATGTCGAGCTCTTCCATGGGGAGGTAGCCCTCTTCCAGCTCGCCAACGATCCCCGCCGTGGCCGCCTCCCGCGTAGCCGGCGAGCGTGTGGACTTGTACCAGCGGTCGAGCCTGACGGTGTCTTGGAGATCCCGAATGCACGCGTCGACCCGCTCGTACTCGTCGGGCTGCTTTCCGTAGCGAGCCATGTCCATGGCTCGAGCGGCAGCGGCAGCGGCGGCGTCCAAGATTCGGCAGGAATGCAGTCTCGCAACGGCTTGCGGCCGCATGTACTGTCCAGACCGTTCACAGCTGCTTTGTGATTCGCGCACGGTCAACCCAACGGCATTCCCAGTTCCCATTCCCGTGCAGCTCGAACAGGCTTCGTTTCCCAGTTTCGCGTGTGCCATTCCAACCCTCGTGACCCTCAGCTGCCGAGGCCTCTGCTCGTGCCATCGGCCGCTCTGCTCCTTCGACTTGCGCCATTGCCGAGGTTCTGCTTGCGTCGTCGCCGCCGCCCCGCTCGTCTCCTCCTTCCCCTTGAGATGTCGCCACTTTGCTCGTCGGCGCCGCTCCGCTCCGCTAGTCGGCGACGCTCCGCTCGTCTCCTCCTTCTAGCAAATCTGGATCAGGTATCCACTCCGCCGACGCCGAATCCTCTGCCATCGAATCTGCCGCAGTCCAGCCGTGCCTTTACCGCCGAATCTGCAAAAAGTTCAGTCGTTACCTTGATCTGCATGAGTATTTATTGAATCTGGGTTAACAACGACGTTGGGTTCATCAAATGAACCACACCTTATTTATCTGGATTTTGGATCAACAACGACATTTGCAGCATCAAATGCAACGTGCCTCCATTTGGTGCAGCAATCAGTATGTCTTCCACTCTCTATATAATTCCCGCAGCAAGGTTCTGGGATGTATATGCTTATATAAAGTAACGACTTGTTGTTAGGGTTCCTGCAGCAGTACCCTTGAGATATAAGATTATAGCTGAATGTTAGTTCCTTATCTAAGAAACAAGCTCTACAATTCGATTTCTTTAGGATTTGTACTCTTTTTCCATTGGATGCACCAGTTTTAGGAGTACTCTTTGCGCAATCCTTTACCAGGCACCTAGTAAATGAGATCTATGGTTGGTGATTGGTGGCCATTTGTTATCGTCTTGATTAATGTGTTAGCAGCAGCTATAGTGAGTGATGCACTAGGACTTGCTTTACTAACCATGTGTATGATTTGGACCATATATAAATCAGCCTGCTTTCATAGTGAGCAGTGAACTGATTGACTCTAATGGGCCATAAATCAGCCTGCTTGGATCCTTACACCCACCTAAAGTGTTTGAAGGTAGGGTGATTACCTGCCATATACTAAGCACTACGAAACTGACTCACTATCTTGTTTAAAGAGTCTTAAGAATTGTGTTATATAAAGTTCTCTCTTTTTTTTCCTTTCTTCCATGGCAAATGCATTTGGCTAAAGAATATTTTGCTTTCCCTCCACTCTTGGTATTAATCCTTGCATCTGATAAATTTTAAAGTCACTCATGCTACATAAGTTGAAAATTAGTGATATTTACCTAAATGAATACATTCATACCTGGCGGACATGATATTTTAGCGACTAATTTGACATACTTTATTTTTCTTAGATCCCATTTAACTGTACAACTTAATTGTTCATGATCATTGTGGAAATTCTCAACACACAAGCCTCCGTGGCTTATGGTTCAAGTATATCCTTATTTTAGGTATATGTATATTATGACTGAACAAAGACACTAAATAGTGAGCCCCAGTCATACTTGCAGTTCATGTCCAGGTGAAGTCAGTACTTAAGGACCCATATACAACCATGTGTTGATTTAACACAAGATATTGCTTCTGAGAGTAGCAGTTTCTAAATTGTTATTTTGTGCTGAATGGATTAATCAAGATAGTACGAAAGAAGCAATGATTTCATAATTAATGTGTTTTAGGATAAATGACAGCGGTGTTGCTAACATGTTCCTCTTCCTCTAGTATAGTATTTTACTTTCTGCCTTTTACTGTATGCTCCCATCAGTAGAGCACTGAAAATTTTACATACTTGCTGTTTTGTCTCTGATAGATTTGGATCATGTTTCTTATTTTAAGCCCATGTTACATTGTTACACACTGATGTACCCTATTCAAATCTCAAGTCTCTGGTACTAGCTAGTTGACTGTTCTGCAACCTTTGACACTGTTAGTCTGCTGAAGGATGCCATAAATCATGGGTGCTCCATTGTATTGGCAAACAAGAAAACCCTTACAAATGCTTATGTAATGCTCCTTGACTTCCTCTTTTCTGCAAATATTCTTTCTTAATGCTTAATTTTATGCTAATAAGCCATACAATACCTTCAAAACATATTTAAACAAGTTATCTGATGACCTTGTTAGTTTTCTATGTGAAACAATTATGTAGGGAAATTACTAGTTAAGTAAGTAGTATTGTGTGAGTACTGAGAACTAATCTGGAAAGTGTCTATCTGAATCTGGATTGTATAAATAAATTATATGTTGTCACATTTTCATGGTATATAGTCATATGTGCGTTAAATTAGTTTGACATGGTTTTACCTGCATTGAAAAGAAAAATGGTATATATAGTCATGCGTTAGTAGTGCTTAGTTTATGGAGAAACAAGGGGAAAATCTTTGTGCTGATTAATATATAAAATGTATATATTTATGTTAATTCGGTATTTTTCTGAATTAATGTGGCATATCCTTCTTTGTTTAGGTTGAATCTGTTGATGACTATGATGAATATTGCCACTATGTACCTGGGCTAGTTGGATATGACTCTCCAGACTGTTTCATGCTACTGGAACTGAAGATCTGCAATGATTCATGCTGAAGACTGGCTTCAATACATGTCAGCTTTGAAGGATCAAGCCATTTTTCATTTTGTGCAATACCCCAGGTACATAACTGGTTAGACTTTGTTGCCTATTGATGGAATACCTAGTTTTCCAAATCTACATGAGTGCTGCAATAATAAATCTTAATTCTAGATTGATCACTTTTATTTAGCATTTTAACTCAATCCTCACATAAATCCTCTTTCTAAATAGTAAGATGAGATGTGTTTATAGCTCTGGGTAGATATGCTAAATCTCTAGTAGTATCAACAATGAATATCATAGGCCAAAACATGTCTAAATTTAAGGCGTAGCTACCTGCTTTTGTCAGACAAAATATAACAAGATTCGTGTTCTCTTTTGAGCATGTAGTAATTGAACATTCCATCATCAATTCGAAGAGCTGTATTATTTCAACATAGGCACTAGGCATACCAGTCCATACTAGTAAATTGAAGTTTATATATTATGGTGCAGTTTCTATTAAGAATAAAAATTTGCTAGCGTTCCTTGCACTTCAATTCAAGTATAATAGTGATTGATCATCAATACCATCTGACAAGGTGTGGTCAGAATCTTAGGGTTGAGCTATTCTTTTCTTTGTGCCCAACTGACATGCTTGTTCTTAAGGACTGTTACTCTCTCTGTTTCCTAGATATAACCAAATCTTGTGCATCCTAGCTTTTAAAGTAGTTGCTTCTTGTAGTAATTGTTTACCAGTAAAAAAGCTTCCTTGATATACTTGAAATATGACATTTTACTTAATCGATCTATTGGCTTTATTCTAACAATCTCATTTGTGAGGAACTAGCTAGTTATCATTCCTGGTTTCTTGACTAGTCTGCTTCTGTTATAATGAAGTATGTTCTTATGTTTTGCATGTTATATGCTTGTTACATGAATATATTTGCGCCTAACCTTAAGAAAACTTATGAAGAACTTGCTTCCAAATTATTTGAATCACTATTAGCTTCACAAGTGTCACAGCACATCATGAAACAAATTGGATTTTTTTATAGTCTTGTGCGAGTACTAATTAGATTGTCTAAGCATTCATATAGTAAAAGATCATTTTATTACCACGGCAACAACCATATGGAACATGCTTAATTTGAGTGGATTTTTAATTATTTTAGCTCATAAACCATCACTAGTGCCACATTTTTTAAGCTACCATTCATATATCAAATGTGTAACGATGTATCTTTTCCCCATCACTTTCTACCACTTTGGTAAATTTTCATCTTAAATTTTTTTTGGACGAGTCCAACATAATCCTAGCTTGTATAGTGTACTACTGTGACTGTATGCGAATTCTCAAATAATTGCCACATCTAGTTCTAGTAAGCAAATTACTTTAGTACTTGCATCAAGCCCTTCTAGCTCGTGTTTATTCCAATAACTCCTACCTTTTATTTTGATGCAAAATCAAAAGTAAAATCAGTTGTAGCTCATATTTTTGCATGAGTTGCCTACCTGCGCTGATGTATGCAACCTTCACATATTGTAATTATTGCCACATCCATTGTAGCCTATAGGTCATGATATATATCTACTTCATCTAGCTGAGATATACTGAACTTAAGTGCTATATCTGCCTGGCTAAATGACAATGAACACACAACAAACTGGTTGTGTTCAGTTAAAAACTAGGTAAGATATATATTAAATTACGTGGAGTATATGTTTACCACAAGCTGAGAGTTGAGATTAGTTGTTTGTAGGATATGCATAGTTTTGCTTTGTGTTTGATATGTGAATACTCTATATTGATCTTAGTTGTATCATCTGGTTGAGTTGGACTGCTAATGCTTGTTCTTACACATTTTTTTGTTTAGTGCAAAAATTGTACTGTGCATGTATAGTAATGTTCAATTCTTCCTTATATCAGTAACATCTTACAAACTGTGCATGTATAGTAATGTTCAATTCTTCCTTAGAAAATGTTCTTACACATATTTGTTTGGACATTATTTCCTACTGCTAGCAGTATATATTACAAATAGACAAACTAATTAGGGTTATTCAAATAATGATTAAGCATTATGGTTGGCTCACCAAAAATCTGAAACTCCAAAATGCTTGTGTTGTGTTCTTACAATAATTGCCGTCATCAACTTGTCTGAATACTAGTATATATTGGTCTGGCACATTTTCTTTCAAGATACTAGTATTGTCCACTGGGTTATGCTACCAAACTAGTTTATCTCTAAGAATTGGTAGTATATATGTGTACTTTGGCTGGGTGCTTCATACGCGAATAAATTGTTTACATTTTGGCCATTCATTCACTAAATTTTCATACACTAGTTTCATCTTGGTTCGATACTAGTTCCTATATCACACAAGTTGAGAACTTGAGATCACTAGTCATTTGTAAAATGTGTCCTCACTGTGACTTGTATGTGAATATGATAATGTTTAATTTAGTACTATTATGTTAGTTTGGACGGGTTTTTCATTTTTATTGCATTGTACTACCACAGAGTGTCTCTACGTAGTAGTACATCCCTTGTAAACTGTACCTAGGAACTCAGTGACCTGCTAGGAGGTAAGGAGGTGTCAGGTGGTATTCAAATGTTTCGATGCCTCGGTGGATTCAGATAGTCAGATACATAGAAGGGAAAAGTCCATGTCTGAGTTTACTGTTTGAAATGTTTGTAAGTTTGATGCATGTGCATTTAGGGAATCTATGCATTATTTAATCGTTTCACGAACAATTATCGTACTATCCAGATGTGCAGCAGATGTCTTACATATTTTCGTATAAAAAATTATTTATTCAGTTTTTAATATCTATGATCAATATTTTTATTCCTAATAGTGGTATTTCCCGCTTCGCAGGCATTGTATTTCCCGCTTCAAGTAGCCCAGTCAGAAGCCGTCATCAACTCATCACGTTTTATCTCAGGATTCTTTTTGTTGGTTGCTAACTATAGTATCAAGCTGTACTTAGGTTCCTATGTACTGTATAGATGAGGATCACATGCACCTGTTTGCAAAAGGAGTGCATGGACCCTACGTTACCTTTGCGTCGGTGTGTTTAGATCCAGATGAATTGGCTAAATTGAGAAAAAAATGAGAAAGAATTAGTGTAAATGCAGATGAATAGTGAGAGATGATGTGAGGTGATGTGATAGATGATAGGATGTTTTTTTACAAACTTTTTGAATCTAAACACATAATTTCCCAACGGTTCCCCCACTGTACTGTCTGGTACCGACGTCTCTCTACTGGTGGGACTTTGGAAACCTGCAAAAAGCGAGATGCTTGAACAGTCAGGAGACAGCTCTGTCATAACTGGTGTTCTGAACTTGAACAGATGCTTGCTCCCATGCTCCGCAGCATTACCCCATTGCTATGTCATAATACCCTTTTTTAAAAAACTTAATGCCATAATACTCTGGAGTAGAATATATTTTCATTCAATATCTATACAATTATTTTCCATTAAAACGATGCATTATTCTTCCCAGCCGCCAGATCAGTCCTGGTTACTGATGTGATTTAGCTGGGCACAAAGTGTTTTTTTCCTTCTCACCTTGTCCAGAAATGCATTGTCTATGAGCATAGCTATGATGCTGACTAGTGGAAAAGAGATGCAATATGCAAACCTGAACCCTACGTGAGTGGAAAAAAACATTTATCCACCTCGCAACAAATCCATTTATCCATGTGCCAAAAGTAGAAACCGTGGCTCACGTCATCCAATACTGGTATCACAACTGGGCAGAGCAGTGGTCCTCCACCAGCCGCACATGCAGCTCATGTCACCATCAGCAGGAAATGCAGCTCATGGAGGGTTTACCTGCACAATTTACCGCGTCCGGTGGGTTTACCGTTCGACCGTGGGCAGGAGTCGGCACACCGCTCCACACATGGTGTGCCTGTGTTTGGAAGAGAGGTGAAAAAATTTTCATTTCACCTCTATTAATTGTAACTTTGACTACTAATTAAGAATATAAAATAAAATCAATTTTAAAACTACCTTCACAACCCTGGACAAAATCATGAGACAAACCTAACGAGGTCTCTGACCGCATGATTAGAGTATGGTTACTGTAGCATTACTATAGCAAATCACTAATTAAGTATGCTCATTAGATTCGTCACGTAAAGTTACACTCATCTGTAAAAAGGTTTTACAAATAAATTTAGTTTAGTACTTCATACATAGAAGATTCTCTAGAGGGAATTTTTTCCCTCCCTGACATGTGTTATGTACAGTGACCTGCTATGCAGGTCTGTGGGGCCATGGAGGCCAAGCACAAAGGCACCTTGGCAAGCGTAATTTCAAATGCCCAAGGAATTATATAAATGTAAGTGGTTCCTTGCAATTCACATTTATGTTTCCTGCTTTCATGAATTTGCTGGTGATTGATGCATTTTCTGGGCTCAATTGCATCGTTGTAGGATCGGACATCATGTCATATGTAAAAGTTTGAGGATGCCTATGAGGCCTATCTGTACAGTACAGAGAAGGATATTTAGTTTCAACCTCCATCAGTGGGTGCCATGACAGAGCTTGTGCAAGAAATAGAGGGTCTGAAACAAAACAAGAATTGGCAGAGGTGAAGGAGCAATCAGGGACCCAGAATGAGTTGTTGTGTTGTGCTAGCTTGTCTTAACATATTTGTTCTGTCTTTGAGCATCGTGTTGTATGTTCCGAAATGATCTTATCTATATCTCGAATGAAATGGAATGAAATGCAGTTTGTTTCTGAAATCATCTTGTAACAGCTGCATTTGAGCATTGATGAAACTGTAAAGCTTGTAAAAAGGAACTATACAGCATATAAAAACGGAAAAGAGACATCAGAAAAGGGGACTACCAGTCGCACGCTCTTTGCGGAATACATATAATGGCGTCATGAAAATAACAGCATATTCTACGAATATGCCAAAGAGCGTGAAGAGACCTCCCTTCCGTGGGTCCTACCAGCCAACGGAAATTGTGGCGCCACCAGCTTCTTGAGCAGTTGAGCGCGGTACAATTCATGCGTACTCCGTACTGGTTGAACTGAAATACTATTATGAGGCATCACTTCACTGCCTGACTAGGGGCCTGGATGACTGGTAACACGAGGTCCTGCGAGGCTACGGCTGCAGGATAGTGTCGTGACAAGGAGAGAAATTTTTTACTCGCGCATGGCATGGTGAAAAGGTTGGAGTGCTGTGTTGCTGCTGGCTGCTTATTTTTCTAGTATTATTACTGTTCCTGAGCAGGTAGCCTGTGCTAGCTAGCAAGTGGACCAACGCGCCGCACCCCTATGACGTCAGGAAAAGGATACCTACGTCACAAACCTTTTGCAGCCGCATAGTATGCGTGTGTTGAACTGTTGGGAGCATATAGGGCCTGCTTGGTTCGTGGCCATCACCTGCCACAACACTGTTCGCCTCGCCACCCTCCCGCGACGGACGTTTCGTCCGCCACGGAAATCACTGTTCCGTGGCGGGAGCGTCCGTGGCGTGACGATGTGTGGCCTGCAACCAAGCAGGCCCATAATGCTCCAAACGGTTGTGGCGTGTTGTGAATATATACGCACCTGTATGCCGTCATCAAAAGGGTAGCAACGTCATAAACGGTTGGCAGTAGCACACACGGTGTGTGTTCAACTGTTTGGAGCTGCTCCCGACGGTTGTGGCCTGGAGTGAAGAGATAGTGCGCCGATAATGGACCCAACGCCTACAGCGAAATCGTGTCGCCAGCAACTTCCCGTAGATGTTCAGTAGCTTTGTACTGTACTATGCTATTACTATTATTTATATAAGCCAGGGGTAGCCGGTTCATTGTACAAAGTACAGACTTGTTTCACCGTTGGCTTTGTGCCCCAAAGGCGAATGCACGGCCACCTGTACTAGTTTCCAAAAACATGCTTATTAAATAAATTCTTCTAGACAATAGTTAATTTATTTTAGGATAAAATATGTTTTGTTTCTTAGATTTTCTTTGATTGTTTGTGTGAGATCCCCTAATGCATGATTAAAGCCTTGCCTTAATCTAGTTCAGTTGCATGTTTTGGAGAGACAAATATATCTTTCTTCTAGACAATAGTTAATTTATTTTAGGATAAAATATGTTTTGTTTCTTAGATTTTCTTTGATTGTTTGTGTGGGATCCCCTAATGCATGATTAAAGCCTTGCTTTAATCTAGTTCAGTTGCATGTTTTGGAGAGACAAATATATCTTTCTTGGTGGGTCTGCTCAAGTGTTGCTCACGTGATTTCGACCCTTTGGCTTTTAAATTTTGACTCACAGGATATTATCATCAAATTAAAATAGTGTGCTTCTCCCTGCACGCTTATGGATCCCATTTATATTTTGTTTTGCTAAATATGATCAATATGGAACTTATTTTCATCGGAAAATGTGACGAATAAAATTGCACCTTATTTGGAGGTTGGTTAAATAATTTTTTTATACTGGCTTTCAAAATGACCGACCAGGAAAATAGAAATCTGAACTGTGCAGAATGGGCATGCCGTGGTCTGCACGTACATCTCTCCACTCTCGAATGACCAGAGCGGCGATTGGACTGATCAGTGGGCAGGGTACTGCAGAGGCGCAGAGGGGTGTGGTCAGGTGTATGTGTATCCGTCGTGGTGGTAGGGAGAGAAATTACAGTTGGACTGAAAAGTTTTTAGTTGAGTTTTTGAAAGCATGGTACGTATATTCTATATGGTTGTTCAATTATATATTTATTACTTGTTTCCTGTCAATAGATTTAAGCATTTAATTAAATAAGCAGCCTTTGCCCATCAATATATACTACTTTTACCTTTTGTTAATACTAGATTATGTTTGACAATTGGAAAATAATCACAAATTATTGGAGTGTAAAGAAACATTTATAAAATGCATCAATCGAATCTCAGAGGGGTCCATTTCTTTTTTTAGCAACATAAAACTTTCATTAAACCGAGGTGAGTACAATCACAAAAAAAAAACATTGACCATTGCGCAGTGTATGGGAACACCGCTCAACAGTTGGGAAGAGAGGTGACTAACAGGCTTTAAGGAGAACAATGTATCATTTCATTATAGGTGGCTGGTTACATTTTTACCCACAGTAAAAAAAACAATTATGTAAAATACCTTTTTTTATGACTCCCATGTGACTAGTCGGACAAAAATATGTGGCTGCCTGATTATGCATAATTGGATGGTACACCAGTTCGCGTGTCAATGAGCACAACCACCCTTTATCATCAATACAACTTGTGGTGAGAAAAGATCATGAAATTCACACAGGATGATTGACCTCGTGTGTAAAAGACACAGTCAAGTATCTCCGAGAGAACAATGTGAGCCTGATAAATATATGTTGTATATTGAGTAGTATGTTTGGTAGCATGGGCGATGTGCCAAAATAGCGTTCTTTTCATTGAAAAGAAACAGTGAAAACACACTATTACCCATCACATCTTCTCTCGTAAGAAACACTATGCAAGCACTATTCATTTGTAATTTTACTATTCTTTTTCGCTCAAAAGAACGGGTCAGCATTGCGTCTAGCAACATTGCTGCAGTACCATCAATAAACAAGTCCAAAAGGCAGCAACTTTTTAGGAATTATAGAAAAATGACTTGCTTAGTCATAAAAAATAAATTCGAGTTCGATTTGATCCGTAGCTAAAGGGTAAAAGATATTGATATTGGTGGCTACCTTATATAATGCCAAGAAATATTATGAAAGAACACAGACAAACTACCGTGCAACAGGTTTGGCCATTCATACTTTCATTTCTGTATGTAAAGTTAAGGGTTAATTATAGTCACCATGCAAAATTCCATTGTAGATACTAGATATATGTGGTACAGATGTAGATATACTAGATATAAATGAGCAATTGAGTTCGTAGTGCATTGTGAAATATGAATGCATCTTCTGCCACCAACTTGCCGCTTTTAATCTTAAAAATCTTAGTCAATATAGTATTGTGTCTATTGTTAATTTCACTATTCAAACATCATGCTATACTAGTTCTGTCAAAAACACCATGCTACACTAATAATAATTTGACATGCATTTTTTCTTCTATGTGACAATGAATGATTTCAATGGCTAGATGTATTATAGCAGATTAATATCCAAAAGTTCAAGGAGTACTTTCTCTATAAGATCCTTAAATTGAAGGATAACAGAGCCAAGTTTCCTACTGCCTTCGTACATGACATTGTTTTGACTAACATAAGATTCCATCCTTGGTAGTTATAAACAAACTGTTTCTAGATGGCTTCTAGATTCCATCCCTTCCTAAAAGTTTTTTTGTAATTGAAAACCCGTATGGAGACCCTGATGGCTAGATGTGTACACCACAAAAAAAACAAGCAATCTGTTCGAAGCGTACGCAAGACGGCAATATTTTGCATAATTAGTGAAATTAATATAAACTATGTTCCAAGTATGGAGACTTTTAGTTTTATTTGTTCATTAATTCAAACCTAGAAGCTCGGTACGGTGGCAACGGTGGGCGCTCGGTACGAGGGGGTATACTCAACTGTTTGGAGCATATACTACGCCGAACAGTTGGAGAACACTCAACTGTTTGGAGCATATACTACGCCGAACAGTTGGGGCACGCTCAACTGTTTGGAGCAGAGTGCCCTCCATTCAGATTCCTTTTACTTTGGCCGTGATGTCTCGCCGCCTAGAGAGAGGGAGGGACGCATTGGACTATTGGAGTACAGTACTCTGTACGAAAACTACCTGCGCGAGCAGACGCAACCCTTGCCACCAGAGGGCCTGCACGACATGTCCCAATCACCGTGCGGCATGTCAGCATGTGCGTCGATCCAGTACTGTTTAAAAATAGAGGAAAGCTGGGAATCCTATTTTTCTGTGCTGGTGGCCTGGTGGGTACTGGGGGAACAAGACGTCGGGAAACAGACACCGTCGTCCCTGTCCTTCACGGCCGGACGGCCAGATTCAAATCCTCCAGGAGGCAGAGGTTCACATTTATATTTAATTGTTGAAGAATTAGATAAAAAACACACCATGGTCAGTTGCAACGAGGCACCAACCACACCTTTTAAAAACCGTGCACACAGTAAAATGCAATGAAAAATTGTGAAAAATAAATATATATTTCAAAGACAATGAAGTTAAATGCATTGATACAAGTACAATAGTTCCAAATAATCTCCAAGTGATACACCGTTTAGTTCCGTGAATTTTTGGTAAAAATGGTGAAATTTTTGCGTTGGGAAACGTGTTCTGTGAGAGGTGACACGGTCTACCATGCGAAAATTTTAGGAATCTTTTGGGAACTAAACAGGGCCAAGTCGGTTGATAGTTACATTGAAGAGTACAAACTATTCTTCTTGAAGACTTCAAATGCACACTCAGAGTTCATCAAGTGCAACAACTACAATTTACTCATCAGTAGCAATGTAATTGGAAAAAAAAATCTTTATTTAGAAAAAACAAACAAGAGCACAAAAGGTAGAAGTATGAAACAAGTGACCAATGAATACAAGCTAATTAACATGTGTGAAGGGGAACATATGGACCATGCATGAAAATAGCTAACCATAATTTTAAGAATATCACCGTGGCATGAAAATAGCTAATTAACTGGTGAGATTTCTGAACAAGTGCAAACTCAAAAAAAAATCAAAGTTGTTTGCTCCAACAATAAATACAAGGCAACTTGTGTCAAGCCTGAACATAAACACAAGTTATCAGGTTTTGGATCATACCATGTATGCACAAATCATTTGTGGAGTCATCTAAAGTATTGAAGCACGCTTCAAACTTTTTTATGTGGCTAAAGTAAAATGCCTTACACCAAAGTAAGAAACAATAAATCATTTGGACTTTTGGTTTGATGGAGTAACAGATATAACACATGCATATATCTATTTTTTTCTTTCAAACAAATAGTTTTTGGAGTAATCTCCACTCTCCACACATCACAGACAACACGTGCATTGGTGTCTAGTCAAATCACCATGGCAGCCTGGCAGGACATGGACAATAAAAGGGTTGTTGGCTGTATGCCTGTTTGGCTCCGTTTTTTCACGGCACGCCGATGGTGTACTCTCACGTGTCACGTGCATATGTGCCGAGTAATGAGATGGGACTACCGCTAGTAGCCAAGCAAGTTGGAAATTTGGAATACTCTAATATGCTCCAAAGACTGAGCTCTGCATTTCTCCTCCCGCTCCAACCGTTTGGTACTTTTATATACTACAAACAGTTGAGCAACCGTTTGCGTGTATATATACTTCAAACAGTTGAGCAACCGTTTAGATACTCCTACAGTCCTACTCTCCTTGCTGACGGTGACATGAGCTGCATGTCCTCACGATTCCAACATCTCTCGCAGAGAGGGTGCGACGCATAGGTGGCATTAATTGGCTCGTCCTGTAGGGTGCGGCGGGGAGACTGCTGCTCTGCTTGCAGTTTCATCTCTGCAGACTGCAGTCGAGTAGCATCTGCAACACGTCGTCAGGAAACAGGTGGCATCTACAGGATTCCTTTTTCTTGCGACCGACGGGAAGGGGCTTGCCGTTGAGCCTCGGGGATATTCTCGAGTTCGAACAATTAGAGGAGGAGTCTATAGGAGCAGCGTGGGCTAGGTTTATACGCCTTTGTACATCTGGACCCGGCTCATTTCTACCCGATGATGTCCTGCTTTACGCATTTTGCATGGGTTTAGACATGGACGCTGCCCAAGATCTTGACATTGCTGCTGGAGGTTCGTTTGCACACAAAACTCTAGTGGAAGGAAGAGCAATTCTAGACAGCCTCTTAGAATACTCTCTCTTCCCTACCGACCATAACGAACCCCACCAGGAATCAAATTCGATCCATAAGAGTCTCTCAACATCCGAATCCGAGCCTTCAACTTCCACATCCCAAGATTCATCTGTTGAGCACTCTCCTGAACCAAGAACAGTGGAGGAAGAAGAAATTTAGCCTCCAAAGTTCCTCTATCGTTTCGAGGATAACCCTTTTGAAAATCGCAGAAACACCTCGAATTGCTTAGATGTCCAACTAGGGAAGGAGCCCTCTTCTGTCCAAATCCGGCCAGCTAGAAATCTTTTGACAGAACCTTCCCCTAGGTCTACGGTACCTCCTTTGCCTCCTGATCCTCCAAACGGAACATCTATCATGGAGGCCATGGAGAAGAAGTGGTCGACTGGAGTGGGAAACTTTTCCGAAGCACTTTGGATTTGTTCACCCTCTATGATCATTTCTTGTTCCATAAGGGGAATTATCGTAGAAGCCCATCATAACCCCACTATGGAGGTTAACATTATGCCATGGCACATAGTGTATACTTTGTTGGGCAACGTTACGCTAAGACCATCCGACAAACTCCTCAAGAGTTGTCCATCCGGACATATTCTTGAGTGTCGGGGGGTTGCATGTGTCGTGCCGCTCCTAATAGACAAGGTCAAGGTTAATCTAGACTTCCACATCTTTGATGTCCTCGATCTTGATCTCCTCCTAGGCTCCCCTGTAGAAAATCTTCTCGATGCATCCCGAGGGAGCCTGGATGAAAAGCTTAGGGAAGCCGCTTTTGCCACCACTCCATTGTTCTCAGAAAGTTCTATGGTGAAGCCTCTTCCTAAGAAAAACCCGCTCGAGGAGATGATGCATGTATCTCTGTTCGCATCATCCGAGCCCATTCTCATTGAGGTTGTAGATTTCTCTACTCCTCAAGAGTATGACTCGGAAGATCCACTTCACCTTTGTGAAGGCGAACCATCATCATCACCCTCGATCGAGTTTGAGCCTCTTTCCACTGGCCCATATCATGTTGCTCTCGACCTTGATCGAGAATCAACATCGATCGTACACGATGAATCTCTTGAGATGGAGAATTCATGGGCCATGGAAATCTATGAGGCGCCGACTCTGGAGTCCAAAGGGAAAGATTCCACGGACGAGCATGGTAGCTTCACTCTTGATATACCACCTAAACCATGCTTGCATCATGCTTCTCCAGAGTCAGCCATGCTTAGTGCACTGAGCACACACGAGGACTACAACCGCCTTATGGTCCTCTCTTGTAAAAAGTTTAGAAGGATGGTTGTAGATGCATATGTTTACCATAAGTATTGCAGATTTCATGTATGCACTGTGGCACTAACCTTGCAGCTAAAGCTTCAATGACACATCAACAATTGGTGGTGAGACGGGAATGACATCACCAATGATAGCTGCAGAAAAAGTTCCCATGGTCGAGCTTATGACCATAAACAAAGCACTACCAGGAGATAGCCTAGATTAGGTTAGATTTTATTTCCCTTTTCAAATAAAAAGCAAGGGAATGTTTATACGATAGGTTGTCCCTCGGGTATTTTTGGTCCTAACCCTTTCAGGTGAAGATTATAAAGAACGGTGGACATGTAGCACCTAAGAACATGTGAGCTACATCACCTCTACTCAGATGATTTGGTGAGGGAACATTACAAAAGGAAGCTTGATCTCCACACACTTGAGTTTTGTTGCCTAGCAATGCAAACTTCAAGTGTGGGGGTAGGTATGTGAGCATCCCGAGTAAAGTTCCTCTCATACCAAATCTTATCCTGGTTTAGAGATGATGTTAGCTCTTGCATCTTGCCCAGTTAGGTACGTCTTGCTTTTGACTTTAACCAAAGCCCTTCCGAGAGGTTGCCCGATGTTCACCATCTTTTGCTCATGTTTATATCCCTTTGGTGATAGCTTGATCATGCTTTCATGTTTCCTTTATCTATGTTGGTAATGCTATGGTTTGAGTGCATGTTTAGCTACGTGCCTTCATAGGTTGTTTTAAATTAAGCATGGTGCTTAGGTTAAAATTATCTTCTTCAATCAAACAAGACATGGTTTCGAGTTTGATTGATGAACCTTATAGTATATGCTTTCATGGATATTGGTTGTATATGCGGACTAACCCTTGCCGGAATTTTTAAATCCAAATGGGGTAAGTCATCGAGCTTGATTTAAATGGGAAGGTAAGCCAAGGCATGCCAGCCTTGTTTGAGCTAGGTCTCATGGTGAATTTATATTTGAATTTGAATAAAGACTCCCTGGTTCTTGAACCAGTAGAGTCCCTCTTTTATTTTTTCCCACTTTGTTTGAAGACAGCACCAGGTACATGAACAAGTGTGGGGGAGATCTCCCAAGCTTATCACCGACATACACACTTGAGATCTCCCACACAGGCGTTGCACAACATCGACTGCGCTTTCATGGCAAGGGACAAGGTAAACTAGAGTGAGCCGGCTGCCCCACGGGTCAGCTGGACCACCACTAGTCTTCCTTGTTTCTCATATTCTTCAGGAGCGATGGTATGTGTACCCTTTTATCTGACTCTCTTTAATTCATGAGTTTGAAGAAGTTTCAAATGTGATCTGCTAAATCAAACTCTTGGAATCGTGCTCAACCTGTTTTACATGTTTCCTATGGTTGGCTTGCATATGTTTTATTCCATGCTTATCATCTTGATGCTTGTGAACAAATATCATTAGGGAACTCATGCTCATCTAAGTAGTTGGTGCTTGAGATATGGTTTGATGATATGATCTTCTCTCTGAATGTTTGAGTGCTTGGGAATTTTATTTGAAAAATTGAAAACCCTTTGCAAAGCTCCTGTTTGATATGCCAAAGTCCTACCAAAGCCATATGATGTTTTTAGTTGAAAACCTTATACTCATATGCTGCTTGTTATTGCATTGAGCTTTGTCAAATTGTTGTGACCCTTGTGAGAATTCTTTTCATGCTTTCATGATCAAGATTCATGTGCACACCATGTCCCCTTGCTATACTTCTACACTGGAAGTTAGCATTGTACCGTCCATTCATCCCATGAAAATAAAGCTCCATGTGTGGTATGACCTCTCTCTCCAAAGTATCCATGAAAAAAGGGATATGGGCTATGCAAAAAGAAAGAAAGAAAACAAAACCATTCTCAAAGGCATAGGTGAAAAAAAATCATGCTCAAAGCACGAAGAAAAAAAAGAAAGATAGCCCATGTCCAAAAGAAAGAAGGAAAAAGAGAGAGATGGAATCATGCAAAAAGGAGTTCCAATAAATTAGATGGTAATAACTAGCACTCGCTCCGGGCCTAGTGTCCACCTTACCATCACCACAACATTCATCATATATTTGGTAATATCTAGCACCCATTCCAGGTCTAGTATCCACCTTACCATATCCATCACATCCATATATGTGCACATCTTGATCTGATTGTATGACTTGATTTTCTCCTTGGATCCGGTTTTTGACTTTGCAATATATGTGATGCAAGTATGCTTTATCTTTATCCTACCCTGAGCTCCACATATAGCCATCATTAGAAGTAGGATGAAAGAAAGGCAATTGCAATGCCTTGGTGAGGACATATGCATATTGAGTGATCTGAGAGAATCAAATGAGGAGCTAAGCAAAGGTTTATTTTGAAAATTATTGCAAAACCCCGAGTTACTTGACATGATGAGTAGTAGTGATTTGATTCATGACCATTCCATTCCTCAACTACCCAAGATGGCATGATAGACACTTCACAAAGTTCACAAGTACAAGGTATGGTTTGGAATATCTCTTATGCTTGCTTCATACCTCTGGATATCATGTCCCACTTGATTTGTTCTCCCTTCACTCGGGACGAGCAAAGGTCAAGTGTGGGGGTGTTGTTGACGGCTGTTAAGTACCACTTTTACACCGTCAACTCCTGCATTAAATAATTGAAAAGTGATCATCAACACTAGAATAGGTCTTTATACTGACAAGTTCCACAAGTGTTGGTGTTTTCGGCTTTTGTTGCAGGATGCACCGAAATACATGTTAGATGGTACAATTGAGAGTAAGCAAATCAATGGCTTATATAGGACGTCATCACAAACAGTCCCAAATACCAAATTGGATTGCACCATTGCGACGAGCTCATCGAGACGATCGAAATGGACATATCATTTGACAACTTTGGAGATCGGATGCAAAAGATATTGTTGACAGCTGTTAAGTACCACTTTTAGGCCGTCAATACCTACATAAAATAAACAGAAAGTGATCATCAACATTAGAACAGGGGTTTATACTAATAATTTCCACAAGTGTTGGTGTTTCTATCTTTTGTTGCAGGACACATCGAAATGCACATGGAATGATGCAATTGACAACAAGTAAACCAATGGCATAAATATGACATCATCATAAACAACCTAAAATGCCATATTGGTCTGCACCATTGCAACGGGCTCGTCGAGACGATCGAAATGGATATATCATTTACATACATCGGAGCCCGGATGAGAGAGATATGCACAGGACATCATGTGGGCCCGGTGGGACCCACACCAGGCCACGTGGTGACGTGCTGGCACACAGGATGCCATGTGTCCATGACACCTCATTAATCCAAGAGAAGCACTTCCCGACGAATCAGACGCCGCCACGTGTTCAACACAAGGATTCAAGGGCTCACAACCCGAGCAAACCGCCTTCAACCGACCCATACATCGGGACCCACCTTGGGGAGCCACCTGGAGAAAGCACAAGGCGAGTGGGGCCACCCTGGGGTCGGCCGACCCCTAGGATCGGCCGAACCGACATTATGTCGGTTCATCTCGGCCTTCCACGTGGTGGTCTCTGGTTGGTTCCTGGTTGCATTCCGGGGGTGCTCGGGGTGTTCTCGCGCTGATGCTCTGGCCTATAAATAGAAGTAGAGGGGGTAAGATTAGAAACACATCCCAAGTTCTCCCCTCTCTCATTTCGTCACTTGGAGAGGTGAGTTCTCACCTCTCCATGTGTTGTTGGGTGTAGGTGCTATGTAGATGGTGGTGTGGGTGAGACTCCCATTTGTTCTACATTTAGAGCAAAGTGAGTATTTCTGTATTTCCCTTTTAGACTAAAGTGATATTCATGCATGGGTGATATGTTCTTGAGTTCTTCATCTGTTCATCATTTAGAGCTCGTGTTCTTTGTGACACGATCCTTTGATCTTGTTGACTAGATGAATAATTCTGCATTTTGTTTGTGTGAGTTATCTCATTAGATCTTATTGGAATACATTAATTGGTGCTTAGTCGTTCGACCTTGTGCCACCTCGGTTCAATGATGGGCTAGGTCTAGCTGTACTCGCGGGTTTGTCGCTCCGTATTTATACGGAGTGCTTTAGTGTTGTTACGGGTCGACAGACGTAGTCGTGCTATAGTAGTAATCGGTGGTGTAGATGTGGTGTCTAGACAACGGGTTATCCTTCGATTGCCCTGTATCCCACGGCTTGTCTTGGGGTAGACCGCGGTAGTGACAGCTGTTGGACCCTTATGGAATCCCCCACGTTCGGATACAGGTGTAGGCAACCATTTGCCATGAACCGACTGTTATAGCCAGGAGGGTCCGGTGTCCGAAGCGAGATCCTTTGTAGCTTGTACCCCCCTAGAACTGAGCACCCCATCATCTCTCTACCCAAGCAGGGGCTTGGTGTCCTTGGACCGTTCTTCTAGTATAGAAGGTAGTACACACCATTCCTTGGATTCGATACCCTTTGGAATACTCCTGAGGTGAAGTGCTACAGCGGTACTTCCGTGCGCTTGCGGATTCTTTCGTACCCGTCGGTATACCCAGGTAGATCTTACGCTCACGCTAACAAGGGCCCGTTAGTGGTGACTTAAGAAATACCAACAAGCATTTCTGGCGCCGTTGCCGGGGAACAGTTGTTGTATCTATCTTCGAACCTAGTGGTCCTCGTATGTATCTTTTTCGTTTTCTTCTACCTCTACCCCTGTTACCCTTCGAGATATCCTTTTCTGTTTTCTTTACTTCTACCTTTACCCCCGCTACCCTTGGAAGGTTATCCTTGTAAACACCTTCCGCCTTCGAGGATTGAACCCTCAGAGCCACCCTTGTCAGAACTCATTTTTTCATCTGGCTGTTGGATTCACCCCTCTCATGAAGCTAATTCAGGATCTTTCCTTCTCTGGGTCAATCATGAGAACCCCCTCGATCATGTGAGAGACTACGAGTGTCTGATTGAAACTCCGAGTGAAATCGAAGAATCATTGGATGCTCGGAAAAGGGATGCTTTCCCGCTATCCCTCTCTGGGGAAGCACGAGATTGGCACCATTGTTTTGGTAGAGACTACCTCACTCGGGAAAATTTGAGAGAAGCTTACTGCTCCCGATTCTTCCTGATATGACGTGTCATCTAGTTGAGGATAAGGATTCTCAGTCTCGAGCAAGGTGAGGAGGAATCGCTAGGAATGGTATGGAATCACTTCGCCTTTTCGGTGGAAGATTGCCCAGTCCTCCACGTTCCCGATTAGATGTTGCTTCAGCACTTCTAGTATGGGTTATGGAAGGATAATGCCATGCGGCTTAATGCTCTCTCTGGAGGCTCTTTTGTGCACATGGACGCTGCTGAGGGAAAAGAGATCGTGGAATATCTCCGGGATTTCAGCTCCCTTTGCATCCTGGTCGATGAGGTGCCCGTTAGAGGATGTTGAGCCCCCTAGATTCATCATCGGCCGAGCTGAGGCTTTAAGCTTGTGACAACCCGCCTGAGAAAATACTGTACTATCACCTAAACCAATCCACTCTGGTCATTAAGCAATAATAAAGTACCATCCCATCGTAAGTTGTCGGGTCAAAGCTCGGTAAATCCCTTGGATAACACACAGAGGATCGAACATATGCATTAAAACTCACACGAAGGCGAGTCCAGAGTACATTACACAATTTAAAACCAATCTACCCCTAAGGGTTAATTATTACAAACCATGGTTCATGACATGATAAGTAAAGGTTCAGAGTTCGAAAACAGCGGAAAATAAACTAGCGATACGATAGACATCACAGGAGGCCATCCGTGATGCCATCACTTGTCGTCATCCACCCATTCCAGCTCCCAGCCGGGTGGAATCTCACCAGGCCAAACAACACCTGCAACAACATTTATAAAGCAAGGCTGAGTATACTAATACTCAGCAAGACTTAACCGTCGGGTGATATCTACATCACCAAACTCTAGACATGATAGGCTTTTTGGCCGGGGAGTTCTTTTGCTGAAAAGCAACAAAGAGTAGGTCCTTACATTCAATATTTTTAGCTCAAATTCTAGTTAATTACCATTTCTAAGTGAGCCAACTACTTCAATCAAGAATTGTACAATACAATTAATCCACGTAGTAATATTCACATAGTTCCATCATTAAGGGATATCATGGCCAGTTGATTAAGCAGTCTCAGATAACGGTGAGAGGCCGACAATCGATTGATTAAAAACCCTTGCAAGGTAAACCTAAACACACGGAAGAATGCATACCCCAAGAAGGTCCAAACAAAAACGAAACGGGGTATGCACCGACCAAACGGTTCCCATCTTTCTCCGGGTCAGGATCGGACCTACAATCCTCGATACAAGGCTTACTGGTACGTCACGCCGGACCGCCTAGACTCGCACATGTACCCCACTGTTGCAGGAAGGGGGACACATCATGTGTCCTAAGGTTAGTAGGGAAAGGTTCCCTTGCCGTGTCCATCAGGTACTAGGCTTACCGGTCCCATTCCCGACAAGTGCTTAGTACGTTCAAAAGCTTAGCCCACGAAAGCCATTGGACAGGAGCCCAAATCCCATGCTCTTACCACATGAGCAATCCATTTATAAAGATCTTATGATTCCAACATAAGAACCTATTCTCGTGAGTGACGAACATCACTCGACTTTTACCGGGTCCTATAGCCTAGCAGCTATCGACCTAGCATACTAGTAATAGAGCATAGGTACCTAGGGATCATGCATCTAGGGTTTCAATTCAACTCCTGAAACGTAAATGCACAACCATGGCAAAGGTAATTGAATAATTTTAAAAAGAAGGGTTAATGATCCGGGGCTTGCCTTCGTCGGCAAGGTTGGCCTTGGGCCCTTCTGGACTTTGGTCCAGGTCCTGAGCTACGTCAACGTACTGCAGCTCACCGTCAGCTCCTCCGTCTCCTCCTTTCGGCACGAGCGTATAGCTACCATCGGGAAGATCTACACGAGGATGCATATGTAATATTTAATTGGCAGTTTTAATTTAATTAATTACAAAACAACATATGACAACCATGAGGCGTATGGTTGGCCATATTCACCTTGACAAACACCTATTTGATAAATTCTTTCTATTAAAGTAGTGTCGTGTGATGCTTTATTATTTATTCTTTTTGATAGTGACTGTGTACATATTTATACAATTAATTAATTTAAATTTCACCAAAACAGCACGAGTGATCACCTGGGGTTTGATTCCGAGGGTTGGTTGGGACGGAGGAGCGGCTGGCAGTGGTGCTCGGCAACGCAGTGGAGCAGCGACCGCCTCTGCTCCGACTCCGGCGAGGAGAGGGGCGGAGCTAGGCAATGTGCTACGGTGGGAGTTCCATGGGGTCCTAGGGAAAGTGCTCGAGTGGTTAGGCGGCCGAGGGAGCGAGCACAAGGGCGAGCTCAGCGAGACGGCGCCAATGGCGGGCGGCGGAGCTCGGCTGTGCGTGCGCGCGCGAGAGGGAATGATAGTGGCGTTTTATAGGCGCAGGCGAGCGTGGAGGGGAGCAATCGCTTCGTCACGAAGCAACAGATGGAGAGAGAGGGGAGACTCGGCCGCGGCAGGCGTGCGAGGCACCGGCCGGCGGACGGCGCGGGAGGGACCCAGCGGTGGGCGCGAGCCCCAAAACGAGTTGCTCGGGCGGCGGGCTGTCATGATGGCGCGGTGGCCTCGGGAGATGTGCACTACAAGAAAAACGCCGACTAGTGACGCAAAAAGGCCGTTTCTCGTCATAAACCGCGATTAATGACGCTGGTTGTTACGAAAACGCTCCGTCATTAATCGAGCGTCACAAACCGCGATTAATGACGAGACCTTATTTCCCGGCGTCATGAGTTTAATGACGCGTATAAATTCGTAACACAAATACGTCATAAGGTACATGCCACGTCGGACCAAAATCTGATGTGCCACGGTGTTTTGTGACAAACCGTTTCGTCATTAAGTAAATTCAGCCCATATTTTGATTGGCCAAGGTCCAAATACCTTGTTGTCATAGATTGAATTTGGCCCACTTAATGTTAAGCTGACCCCAATGTTTCTTTCGTCATAAATTGGTTTTAGGCCTTATTAAGGTTGGATGGAGCCCAATATTGTTTGTGTCATGGAATGTTTAAGGCCTATTTATGGTTGGATGGAGCCCAATAATTGTTGTCGTCATAGACACTTTTAGGCCTAATTCTGGTTGGACCGACCCAATAATCGAGGTCGTCATAGAATGTTTTAGACCCGGTTTTAGTATGACCGAGCCCAATAATTGCATTCGTCATTAATTTGTTTTGGGTCCAGTACTGGTTGGATCGAGTTCAATATTCGATGATGTCATAAAATTATTAAGGCCCAACTGATATTGGACCCAACCCACCATTTGCTGACGTCATTTTTTATACGGCCCATTTTATTAATAAATCATTTTTGAATTCGTAAAAAAATAATGGGCCGAGGGGGCAAGCCCACATATTTTTTCCTGTTATTTTGGGCTGCACTCCAGGTAGCGCTTAATTAAATATAATTCAATCTCATATTACATGCTAATCAATTAAGTAATTGACATCACAGATAATATTTCCATACCACTGATACAAATTAATGTTTCGGATCACACATGACACATTATGATCAATGAACACAGAACAACCACAAGCAGATTGTAAGTAGGAGCTCACAAACCAATACACATGATATCTCCATGCTCACAAATAAAGCTGGTATTGAAATAGAAGCCACTAAGATAACAAAGCTCCGTACTCACAAACCAGCACTACTAGCTGGGAGGACACAAGCAGAAGACTAAGAAACACAGTGGTCTTACCCAAGGCGCGAGCTTAGCAGTTGACGAAGGAGGGTCTTAGTAGTTTCTACTTGTTTCTTCAACCTCTCAATCTCATCAGTCTGCACTTTCATTGCTACATCTGATGCTTCTGCCTTGATCTTCAAGTCTATCAAAACTTGGTCCTGTTCAACAAAGATTTCACCAAGGTCAGCAGCTGCATCGAGCCCTCCCAACGAAACTTCACGTCTTGAGCATGTAGCGAAAGCTGGATAATCTCGAGGCATGTAATCAATGAATGGCTTTGACTTCACATTGGAGGGACAGGAATTTGATATTTGAACCGCAAGGATTGTCCTCAACATTTGAGCTTGAAAATGAAAGGAGAAGTCAAAGTTGAACCTTAAACGAAGCAAGCAAATAAACTTAAGAATAATCCTAAGAATAAAGTAGTAGGATAATCATGCGTTCTGTTACATACCATGACATGTGATTGAATCTCAGCAATGCAGGAGTGGGATGCTAGGCCCTGCACAAAAAGTTACAAATCAGGAACTGGATCTAGAGCGGTCAAGGTAAGAGAAGGATCTGAAATCTAAGACAATAAACAAAGTAAATTACTTTCTAAGCATGGCTCATCTATTAAGTTGTGTTACAAATTAGTAACTGCATCTAGAGCGGCCAAGGTAAGAGAAGAAGCTCCAATCTAACACAATACACAAAGCAATTTACTTTCAACGCATGGCTCATCGATTAACTTGTGTTCCAAATCAGTGACTGCATCTAGAGCGGAAAAGTTAAGAGAAGAATCTCAGAACTAACACAATACACGAAGCAATTTACTTTCTAAGCCAACGAAAATACTACTAGGGGACTAGAAAGAAAAGGAAATGAGATTCTCACTTGTGAAGCTCCAAGATTCAGGGGCCCATGGATTGAGGGGGCATCGGGAGCCGGTGCTTGCGCCGTATCCTCGCTCAACTGCTCAGCTTGGCCAGCACAGCAGACGCAAGCAGAACACCGATATCTGTCGCCCACCATCTACTGAGATACCCCTCCCCCTCCACCGGCGACGGTGAGGTCGAACCGCCACCGCAGATCTAGCTGAGCAGAGTGATGCTTTTTGGAAATGGAAGGCGGGAGTTTAGTGGCGCAACACGGTAGCAATGGAGTAGAGTATTTATTATTTCGGGGCGGAGAGGGAATACAGAATTTGAAAATCCCGCTTTCGACTTCCTGACCGCGAAATGAAAATTTGGTAAGCTGCACTTGCTTCGGGGCCACTGACAAGTGAGGCCGTGCAATGGCGGCCCCACATTGTCAGCGAGTTTGGGTGGGATTCTGGTGGCGTACAATATAGGCGGGAGATGGATATCTGGAAGAGGCCCACGCTTCAGTGAAGCTGGGTGCGTTTCCAGTCAAAGATCACAAAACCTAACAGCTGCTTCTCCCACTACAATGCCTACACGTCTATTTTTTTAAGTCATACGGATATAAGGATCTTCCTTCTGCGTTCTTATCCGGACCAAAGCACACTCATGTACCCACCAAATATTTCGCATCCCTACCGGGGAAAAAGCCTGCATATTCCGCCCTATACTTGTGACAGGATTCCTCAGCAGTGTAGGCCTTCGTATTCCGAGCATCCCACGTATTTTCATGGCTACTGTAATCCCATGAGGGCATGCTCTGCCACGAGGTGCACGCTGCCTTAGTATCGGTCATGGTTTGATAAATAGGTGTGCCCCCAAGGCCTTTGCTCATCGCCTCTTCATCCTCCACGCATTGTGCTAGCAGACCTCTCTATTTGGTTCTGCGCGCTGTGAAAAGAGGTGAGCTCTTAGCTTTCGCGTCATGTTTTTACAGGATACAATCATTGTTTTTTGTCAGTGCTTATCATGTTTACGTTGTTGGCGAGTGTGTAGGAGGTTGGCTTCTGATGCGAACGGAGGAACCGCCAACTTCCATGCTGTGCCACCTCCGCAGCGGCCAGGATACATGGATCCATATGATCTGTACGACATGGATGAAGCGGACGAGGAAGAAACGGAGGAGATGAAGAAAGATGCTTTGGCTTAGCTGCAGGAGCAGGGTTACACTCATGTGCTTCGCCATGGTCACTGTGTGTGCCCTTACTACAATCTTGCTAACCGGCAGTGGGGTTTTCGTGACATCCTACAGCATGCTTCTAGCATTGGTCGCTCGGGATGTACCATGAAGTCGAGGGGTAGGCACCGTGCATTGGAGGAATATCTCCGCACGGATCCTCGTTATGCTACATTCCATCGTGCATTAGGTATGGCGGGATAGGCGTGTGCCGTATCCATCTCCATTACCGTGTCTGTTGTCTTCCTCGTTGCCAAGTCCGATGATTTCGTTGCTGGGTGTGTGTTTGTGCGCGCCAGTGCCAGTGCCACTGTACGGGTGTAGGTCTATGGGGATGTATCATGTATGTGCACATTTAAGTTGAATAATTTGGGCAAGGTGACCATCATTTACGTTCTGTATATTCTTGCAAAATGGTGAATTTAGTCAAATGGTAAATTTGTAAAATCGGTCATCATTTACGTGTGTATCTGCAATGCGGTGCGGTGGGATAAGAATAAAATATCACATGACAAGACATTACATCTCAGACTATTGCAATGCATCATGACCAGGGAAATCCACTGAAGCAAGGAAGACGATCATGGAAACGAAGAACACCCATATTCTTCATTGATAACAGGGGATACAGGGGATTTTCCTACCACTACAAGATTCACAGAGTAGGAAAACAGGGGATCGATCTTCTCCATCGAAAAGAAAACATAAAATTGATCTTTCCATCCACAAGACCACCTATTTGAAAGTGAAAAAGAAAACCCAAATCCGAGTAATCTAAGACGACCCCTCCGAGGAGTTCCCCGATGACTCTGGCGTCGAGGGAGCTTCAATGGCTGGGGGAGCCACGGGGCCGGGATTGGCGGGGCCGGCATTTGAAGGACCAGCGCCGAGGTCCATCTTCTTCTTGGTCCTCTTCGAGTCCACCTCCTCCTCCTCCTCCTCCTCCTCCTCCTCCGCACCCTTCTTCTTCTTCGCCGACGGAATGTCCTTGAACGAATCAAGCTTACCGGCCTTGTCATCCTTCAAAAGCTGTCTCACAAACACCTCCGTTTGTTGATTCCTCTTCTTGACCTCCACCCGCTTCCTCTTCTTGGTCGCCAATCGCTTCTTCTCAATGGCCGCCCACGTCTCTTCCTCATCCTCTTCCTCTTCATCCTCTTCCACGTAGTCGTACTCATCCTCACTGTCCTCGCTCTCCTGCCTTTCCATGTCTTCTACATCAGATTCACTCAAGGAGGGCTCGGATGGCTCGCATGCGCTTGGTTGGGGGGAGTCGAGTGGTGTCCCGATGGAGGAGGGGTTGGAAGGGAACGGGGAGGCGGGAAGTCGAATCAGATAAGAAGGCATGGTGGTTGTGGTTTTCTGGAGGAAGAGAGTTTGAGACAAGGCAATGGAGGGAGTTTGGAGAGTCCGGTATATTAATAGATCTCAGTTTCAAGGAAAGTCGGGGTGTCTCTTCGGGAGTTGTATCACGCTAATGCAAGGAGGCGCCTCGATCTCTAATAATGTAACGGTCTTTTGCAAAGAAAAGAACTGTGTAAATTTATAATCTTAGTGAATTTGGAGCAAACTATATTTACAAGCACTTCAACATGCGGAGATGAACTATTTACTGCCATTAAACCGGATGTTCTGGTATGGAATGCATTAACAGACCAGATGTTTCGGTCTAGAAAAATATACAGAAAGGACAAATATTTCAGGACATGTAAAAGATGCTTGTTTTGATTTTGGGTAAAGGTGATCTATGATTTCATAGTTTATGAGAGCGATAAAATAGGATAACATTTATAGGGAGACAAGGAACAAAGATGGTCAGGGAAACAAAGCATAAACAACTTCAAACAAGGGGATTGATCAACAAACAAACGATAACCAAATTCACAAACATGGTTTGGGTTAGGGATGCATTAGCATTTTGGATGTTTGGCAATAACCGGATGCTTGTTTTGAATTTGGTCAAGGTGAGCAACGATCACATTGCTATTTCTTATTAATCGTCCAATATTGATCTTCAACTTCTCCAGATCATGTGTCAAGCTAGGAAACTGACATTGTCAAGCGATTGACAGATGTTGGTGTAGGTCTGTTTAGTGGTGCTATGTTTTGGGTTGGAAACTTGTGATGATGTTCAGACTCGTTGTCTGGTGATGCTTACTCTCCCTGGGAGTCCTAGGGGCGATCGTTGTCCTAATCTAGCTTGAGTCAAGGTAGGTTAGTGCGAGTCAAGGGCCAGTGAACTCCTCTTTTATCCCTGTTCTGTGACTTGTTCTGTATTTCCGTTGTTGCAATGGAAATGGGGGATGCCCTCGATTCGAAAAAAAATGTGTCAAGCTAGGAAACACGATCATGTATAAGTACAATAAGAGCGGATGTTCTTGTCTACGAAACACGAACAGGCCGGACAATACATGAGACCATGTTTCATGGAAATGTAAAGTTACTAATTAACATCACGATATTCACATACATAAGACAATGTTCCCACGAAATCTAAAGATACTAACTAACATCACAGATAACATATTGGCATTGGTCTTCCACTGGCGCGGCTCGCTCACTCGATCTACATCCATCCCTCGTTTTTGGCCAGGACGCGGTGGCGGCTCCACTTCTTCATGTTGTCCTCCCTCAGGGCCTCAGACCTGGCCATCCCAAGGACGTGGTCCTTGATCTCATTCAGGTTCCTCCACCGGTGCATACGGTTGGGGCAGATAGGGCACCCGTAGGTGTTGGTAGTGCGCCGGAAGACGCGCAGAGCAAAGCTGTCGGAGTTGGAGTCGGAGTCCAACTCTGCAAGTGGTGGAGGAGGCTGGGAATCCGCCGGCGACGTACCAGCGGCTCCGGGCATTGGCGGGTCGACGTTGGCGGTGTTGCAGCGGGGCGGCTCCGTGCCGTGGAATTGACGCCCTTGCCACTCTAAGTAGGAGCGGATGAAGTGGAGGCCACACGGTGACAGCCAGGACCCGGATTCGGCTCCTGAGGAGGCGGTGGGCGAGAGGCTGGCAACGCCGCCGGACCGACGAGCAGGGGCGGGTATGCCCATGCGCCTGAGCTCTGTGTGTCTGGGGGAGACTGATTGCTTCATTGCGTCGGACGGGCAGTAGGACTGAAACGCGAGTGTTTGGGAAGAGAACTATGGGTAGAGTGGTTCGGAACTAGCAAGGACGCCGATGGTGGTAGGAATACAATGGCCAGATTCCATGAGAAGTTGTGCAAGCTTATGTGACAAGCTAAGCAACGGGCCTCTAGATCGAGTGGTTGCGATTCATCTACAAGCTTCCATGGGGTGTTGTGGCAAGCTTGCATGAAATTAGGCAACGGGCGCCTCGACCTGTCGAGGAAGGCTACGGCCGGATGTTACTGATAAGAAAAGGTGACCAGATCAGACTAAATTCAGTGTTGATTTTGTGGGCAAAATAGAATGACTACGGCTGGATCTTACTGATCTGCAAAAGTGAGCGGACCGGACTAAATGGTTCATTGAATTGTTATTAGGAAAATACGATCGCATTATTCGAACGAACATCCATCCAAAGTAGGAAACAGAGTCCATTCTAAAGTGACTAATTAAACATCACAATTTCCACATACATAAGACAATATTCCAACGAAATCTAACGATACTAATTAACATCACTGATAACATAACATCACAAAGTTCACATACATAAGACAATGTTCCAACGAAATCTAAAGATACTAATTAACATCACAGATAACGTAACAACATAGATCTTCCACCGGCGCGGCTCCCTCACTACATCTACTCCATCCACCCCTCATTCCTGGCCATGACGCGGTGGCGGCTCCACTTCTTCTTGTACTTCTGCCTCAGGGGCGCAGACGTGGCCATCCCAAGGACATGGTCCTTGACCTCATTCAGCTTGCACCACCGGTGCATAAGGTTGGGGCAGACAGGGCACCCGTACGTGCCGTTGAAGCGCCGGAAGACGCGCAAAGCATCGCCCTGGGGGACCGGAAGGATGTAGCCGTGGAAACGGTCCTCAGACGAGTCTGTGTCAGCTTGGGAGTCGAAGTCGGAGTCGGAGTCAAACTCAACAGTAGGAAGGGTAACCGTAAACTTCAGCTTCCGAGGCGGCGACGGTGGAGGAGGCTGGATATCCGCCGGCGAGACACTAGCTGCTCCTGGCAAAGCGCCGGTGATCGACGGCGGGTCGACGTTGGTGTCGTCGGAGGGTGGCGGCAACGATGGTGGAGGAGGCTGGGAATCCGCCGACGAGCCACCACTGGCTCTTGGGAAACTGCCGACGAGTGATGGCGGGTCGATGTTGGCAGCGTCGGAGTTCGACGGCGGCGTGCCGTGGATGTGGCCCCACAGCACCTCCGTGAACATGCGGGCGAAGTGCTGGCCGTCGCGCGGCGGCACCCAGTCACGGGCGCGCGAAGAGGATGTGGCGCCGGAGGATCGGTTGAAGGGCGAGGGTGAGAACCGGCGCGACGGGGAGCCGGTGGGGGATAGCCGGCGTGACGGGGAACCAGTGGGGGATAGACGGCGCGACGAGGAGCCTGATCGCTTCATTACGTCGGTCGGGTAGGAGTGAGGCGCGAGTGTTTGGGAAGTGGTAGCGTGGTTCGGAACTGGCGAGGACGCCGATGGTGGGGGGTAGGAATGGCGATTTATGTGGAGTTACTCGCCTTGCCTGGGAAGTTGTGCCGCTTCGGTGAGAAGGTAAGAAATGGGCGCCTCTTGAGTCTTGACTCTTGAGTGGCTTCCATTCATCTTCCACCATTGAGGGGCTGATGTGCGGGTCCCCGCGCCGTATGACCAACACGTCTGTGATCTCTTGATGATGGCAACCACCTTCCATGGGAAGTTGTGGCACGAGGATGGCAACGGGCGGATGTTACTGTTAAGAAAAAGTGACAAGACTGGACTAAATTATTTGTTGATTTATTGGCAAAATAGGTTCACATTTTTCGAACATGATGAGATCGAAAGTTTCCACGAGACCGGTTGTCCTGGTATACGAGGTCGGATGTTTGGGTTTACGAACCATGAGTAGACCGGAGAAATATTTTTAATCATTTGATGGCAAAAAGATGCTTGTTTTAAATATGGACAAGGTGAGATATGATATCATCCTTATTAGGGAGAGCCGAAAACGTGCACAATTCGAATGTGGAGTCGTGGCTTAGGTAGAGCAAATTGAAGCGATGGGCAACAAATTGGCTTTCAGTAAGATGGTGTCTACTCTATCTAGTGTACACTACCCCATCTATCAAAGATTTGTTTTTCAAATACTTGGTTAGTAGGAAAGAATCGTGAAGACAAGCAAGCTGACTTAGAGTTTGAACCACGGCTTCATTCTTCCTTGTTGACGAGTCATGCTTGGTAACAACAAAATGAAAGCATGCAATGAGATAGGCAATATAACCCGGGCAGGACCGGATGTTTGGGTTTACGAAACATTAACAGACCGGACAAAAAATTTCATTCCTTTCCTGGCAAAAGTTGCTTGTTTTGAATTGGGCAAACCTGATTACGGATTTCATAGTTTCTGAGATAGTGAGATCACATTATTTGTTTCTTAATTGTCCAATATTGATTTCCACCTCTCTAAATTGTGATGAACTATTCCAACTACCAACCGTGGTAAATTAATGGGGGAAGACCAGAAGTTGGTTTCCATCACGTCAATGCGTGTGCGAGTATTGCTACACGAGAATCAAGGAAGAGAGATAGAAACAGATATCAGTGGATTGATCTAGAAACAAATATATCCAAAATCACTCTCACATGTCAGGGTAATTTGTTTGGATGCAGATGTCCAATTATTTTGCTAAAGAACAGATCACATTCAGCGTGAATTCTACATTCCTCGTTACAAAAATGTGACCATTCTTCCCAGCTCATCTTGAAGCACAGGCGGCCTGCGCACTGATGATTGCCGCGCACCACTGGCGGTGCCAGCGTTGCACGTTGGCGCCATGTCACTCGCCGGATCACCTCTGAGGCTGCCTCACGGCACCGCAGGCAACCCTTGTTCGTCCGCATCATCATCGATGTTGCGGCCGCTGATTCTTCATCGCCCTTGACCTGTCTGATGTACCGCCTCACAGTGTCATCATCACCGGCGCCACCATTGGCCCTGTAGAGGACCATGGCGGCTACGTAGGCTGCCACATTGTGCCCGGCCTGGGTGGCCTCCTCGAGCTTGGCGATGGATGACCGGGAGCTGTAGTTTTCCCCAAACAGGATGTCCATCCCGAAGAGGAAACATGCCTCCGGGTTTCTTATGCGGGTCAGACAATCGAGGAGGGCGTCGTAGCCCTTGCGGTCGTTCTACTGCAGCTCGACGGCAAATCGCTCTAGCGCCACGCGCTGACCAACGGCCGCATTGTTGCACACGCGACGCATCTCCCGGCAGGTCGCCCGTAGGCTACGGAGGTCGTCCATGGCCCACTCCGAGGTCGCAGCGAGGTGGCCGATGATGTCAATGTTCACCTCTGTAGGGAGCACCACCAGCGATAACGGCAACCGCCTCGACAACATGATTACTGACCTACCGGCGTCCTGAAAATAGTTTGATCAAACATCAGAGTGCCAGGTCAAATGCACATTCAAATTGATACAGAGACTTGGAAGAGAGCACTGTACTCTCACGGATCTTCCTTCCGAGAGGAGGAGATGCAATTGTAAAAATGTTCTCTGTACCCCAGGCGGAAGAAGTCGATCAATGCCCCATTTACAACAAATCCACCGTTCCTTTCTAAACTAAAGCCTATCAATCAACTTGTAACAACAATCGTACTTCAACCGAAATCCCCAATTCCAAATATCACTTCCCTCTGACGAAAGGGGAAAGCAGAGGCACAAAACAGGGTACTGACCTGACCGTAGCTCACTCTCCTCCCTTCGATGCGAGGATCTGCCATTCCCGCCGCGGGTTGTAGATCTGCGCACCAACGCCTCTAGGCTAGATATTTGCCACAACGACCCACAGGAGCGTGCTGGCAAGCCCCTTGCAGGGTACGCGGTTGATATAGCCGTTGGCCGCAGGTTCGACCCCTGCTATTGACATAGTTATCCTTTTAATTTTCCTCTATTTTTTTATTAGACTGACTTGTGGGACGTTATTAAATTTTATGACGAGTTGGAACCACTGTAGGAAACAAGCAGTTTCACGATTGTTCCTCAGGAAGGTCCTTATAGCAAAACATCAACAGACCGGAACTTTGCCGTCCACCGAGCAGCAAACATCATATTATGATCAGGTAGCAACAAGTTTCTCAACTCATGACCACAAAGTTCACAACACCAAGTAGCAACAAGTTACAACACCAAGTAGCAAACATCATAGGATGATCATCACACGAAGTAGCAACAAGTTTCTTAACTCATGACCACAAAGTTCACAACACCAAGTAGCAAACATCATAGGATGATCATCATTACAATTTGCAAAATACTCATAACCACCTATTTGTAATCATAACGATAAGAACTGATCATCAATTTACATCTGTAGGTGTTGATTCTCCTTCCATAGCTCCATGCTGCAGCTGTCCCTTCACCTTCTGCAGCTCAGCGGCAGTAGCTTCAAGCTTCATGTTAGCTTCTGAGGATCTTTCCCATTGTTGATCCCTTTTTTGCTTGGCTGACCTAAAGAAAACATAAGCACCAGGAGGAACAACCAGTAATTAAATATCAACAAGGAACAAGTTTCATAATAATCAAGCACTACCTATTTTTATCTTTCTCGTGTAGTATCCATTGCTTCTCCTTCTCCATCTGGATAACACTCTGTTGTACCGATTGCTTCTCCTTCTCGATCTCGATAACTAGCTGCTCAACCGATTGCTTATACACTTCCATTGCATCGATGGCATGTTTCAGCTTTCCCTTCACGTTTCCCAACTCAGTGGTAGTTGCTTTAAGCTTGATGTTAGCCTTTGCGCATTCTTCCTTCCATGACCTTGCCTCCTCTTCAGGTTTTGCCTTCCAGTCCAGTACCAGGTCTTTCGACTCTTGGTCAAGAATCTCACATATTTCTTTCAATAAGGCATTGTCCCGACGTAACATATGGGCACACAACTCCTTATAGTTGTTGGTCTGTTGCAATTGTTCATGTAACAATTGGTCAGCCATCTCGTTGAATTTCCTCATCTCTTTCATAGTTGTATTTAAAATTTGCTGACATAGCTCCTTGTATTTTACAACCTCTTGCTGCGCCATGAGTTCTCTGCCTTCTTGTTCTTGCAGGTCTCTCTTCACCTCCTGCAGCCCAGCTTTAGTGGCTTCAAGCACCTCTACAAGCTAGTAAAATACAAGAACCTATCAATCCATCAAACGATGCAAACTGAAAACTAACTGAATTTAACACCTATGAATTGTCTATAGCCTATCAACTTGTAACACCAAATGAAGTGCAAATATGAGGGTACGATGAAATCTGATTCTAGTGTATATGCTCATCAATCCGTTAGATCCCCAAATCTAGAAATCCCTAGGACGATAGGGGAAAATATAGCGGCTCAAACCAGAAAACTGACCTTGTCGAGCTGTTTCAGCTTCTTGTAGCTGGAAGGTGGCGGCAGAACCATCTTCTCGTCACCTCTAGGATCCACCATTCCTGCCACGAGTCGTTGCAGATCTGCTCGTATCAAAAGTCAAGAGTCTTTGCGAAGGCAGTGAGCATTTCGCCTGCGAATTACTGATTTATATTAAAGATTCACCTTACACAACTTACATGTGGGACCTCCATTTTATGATAACTTGGAACGACAGTAGGAAATAAGCAGTTTCACGATCGTTACTCAGGAAGGTCCTTCCAACAAAACATCAACAGACCGGACCTTTGTTGTCCACCGAGCAACAAACATCATATTATGCAACTCATGACCACAAAGTTCACAACACCAAGTAGCAACAAGTTCCATCAACTCATGACCATTCTCAACACTCAAGAACTAAGCAGTTTTGCGATCGTTACATGTGGGACCTCCATTTTATGATGACTTGGAACGACAGTAGGAAATAAGCAGTTTCACGATCGTTACTCAGGAAGGTCCTTCCAGCAAAACATCAACAGACCGGACCAGCAAAACATCAACAAAATTAGCTCAGAATAGTGAGAGTGCTCAAAGCAAATCGGCATAATAAGATGGCATCTCAAAGCAACTCATCACCACAAATTTTACACTACCAAGTAGCAAACATCATAACATGATGAGGTAGAAACATGTTTCTTAAGACATCAGTAGATCGACAATTCTCTCCGCATATAGCTCCCTAATATTATGTCTGGCTTCCTGCAGCTGTCAATTCACCTTCTGCAACTCGACTTCAAGCATCACTTAAATCGATAAATTCTGAGGGTCGTTCATGTGATCTGAAGAAAACATCAGCAACAACTTTCATAAGATGGCATGTCATGGTTATTCATCATTAAAAATTGTTCCAATAATCGTAACTACCTATTGTTCGATTCCATTTCCATGAACACTTGGACAAGTTCTGTCTGTGTTGGCTTACCCTTCTTCCTCTTCTAAAGCTCAGTGGTAGTATCTTCAAGCATCAATTTTTCAATATCTCCAAGCTTCATGTTAGCCTTTCTGCATTCTTCTTTCTATGACCTTGCTTCCTCTTCAGCTTTTGCAATCCTGCGTGTTAGCTTATTCAGAACAGCTTTAGTCCTACCATCCCATTCAGGATCAATCCAAACAAACGTCTAACATTGTTTTCCTTGAGGCTGCAGACACCAAATACATATATTGTTCATAAAATTGTCCATTTTCAACACTAATATCAAGAGTACAAGTACTATAAGTCTATTGAAATTTAAACAAGTTATTGTTTACTTGACCACAGGTTCCATACTGGCGCCCAAGGGTGGTGAAGCTTTCCCTGACAAGGAGAGCAAAGCTATGCTGACACTTGTTATAAGGATCCACAATGATAAGATCAGCATCAGGAGGCTCTGATGTAACAAAATCAGTGGCCCGAGCCACCACCAGATGCTAGTAAAATACAAGAACCTATCAATTCATAAAATGATGCAAATCAAAAACTAATTGAATCTAACACCGATTATCTATAGCCGATCAACTTCTAACACCAATTGCAATGCAAATCTGAGTGTATGATAAAATTTGAATCTATTGTATATGGTCATCAATCCTCTAAATCCCCAAATCTAGAAATCCCCATATCCATAGGTCGATAGGGGAAAGTATAGTGGCTCAAACTAGAGGACTGACCTTGTCATCCTGTTTCATGAACTCGTAGCCGGGAGGTGGCGTATAAACCACCCTCTCATCGCCGCTAGAATCCGCCATTCGTACCACGAGCCGTTGCAGATCTGCGTGTAGCCGAAGTTGAGAGTCTTTGCGAAGGCAATGAAGCGTTTCGCTTGCGAATTACTGATTTATATTAAAGATTCACCGGAGACAACCATAAGGAAAGTGTTCCTTGTTAGCATAACACAACCAAGAAGTGGTGCAGTGGTAAGCAGCACAGCCTTGTTCCTTCAGGTCCCTGGTTCGAAACCATGCCATGGCAAATTATTTTTACAAGATTTCGTGATCTAGCCTCTGCTGATCTGGTAAAAATGCTTACACGTGGGACCCTAGAACTATTTATGACGACTTGGAACACTCTATTTTCAAAAAAAATGCTTACATGTGGGACCCAACTGAATTTTATGACGACTTGGAACACTCTATTTTAAAATAATGCTTACATGTGGGACCAAAGTTGGTTTATGACGCCGCTGACATGGCGAAAATGCTTACATGTGGGACCCTGGAGAAATTTATGACGACTTGGAACACTCTATTTTCGAAAAAATGCTTACATGTGGGACCCAACTAAAATTTATGACGACTTGGAACACTCTATTTTTAAAATAATGCTTACATGTGGGACCGATGTTGGTTTATGATGTTTTTGCAGAGCTTATGGCATCACAAAATAGCATGGAACAGTGAATGCCCGGCTACAGTACCAACCGTAATGACGAAAGTGTTTTTTGTCACTAAATTTGCTCGGAAGTGAAATATTATGATGAGATCAGCCAGGAACGTCATAAATCAATGACGCTAAAATGTGGTTGCGTCACTAGTCAACGATTTTCTTGTAGTGGTGGGCCGGCGGGGGACCCGAACGCCGAGGCAGTGGCAGCGCTGCGTGGCGACACGCGTGGGCGCGCTCTGGAGCGCGGTGTGGCGGCGCGGCGCGACGTCGCTGGTTTCTATTCTGTTTACACATGTTTGACCGATCATAACTCGAAATTTTCAAACCAAACTTTAAAAACTTTGAATAGCAAAGTTGTAGAGCAACTATAGGAGAGCATCTTTTGTAAAGGCTGACCTATGTTTTGATCAACGGTTTGAGCACAAATGGCTGGCAAAGTTCATGTCTTTCTCGGCTCGGTCGAAATGTATAGGCTGGCGTTGACCATGTTTTTGAACATCTTCCGCTCAAAATCTCCAGTGCCGCCAATTATGAAAAGTGTGTTCCTCAAAAAGACGAACAACTTTTGTATTGACCGATTTTGAAGTGTTTAAGTGAAATTTGGAGAACGCGGCAAAAGTTCTAGGGAAGGTTCAAAGGCATTAGGGGTTTTGACCAACATTTGACTAGGGTTTGACCACTAATGCATGTTGACTTGCTTAAGATGATCATTAGTGACTGTTGGCTAAGTTTTCGAGGTGATGACCCAGGTTGACCAAGGTTTGACCAAAGTCAACATGTTTAACTTGGTTGACTAGGTCATTAGCACTAATAATGCTAATTAAAAACCTGGGGCGTCACAGCCTACCCCCCTTAAAAAGAATCTCGTCCTGAGATTCGAAAGTAGATGACGAAAGTAAGGAGGTGTTTTCGGATAGAAACAATACCCATGAAGCTAAGCGGGCCTTGCTTCAATTGAATTGTCGGCTTCTTGCCGTGATTGCCCTTATCTGCTCCGGAGCCTCGACTCCGCGGATGGGGCTTGTTCTGCTTAGGGTTCGGGCATTCATTTGCATAATGCCCAGGCTGCCTACGATTGTAGCAAGTGCGAGGCGGTAGTGCTTTAGGCTTGGAAGCTTGTTGATGTGCCTGTTGTTTCCTTGGGGGCTGAGGACAACCATGGGCAAGATTATCCATCAACTGTTGAAGTGAGTCTCTAGACTTTAGAAAGTCCTTACTAAGCCCAATTCGTCTTCCTCGACGTGACATGATGTTCCAGTCCCTCGGGTCACTCCAAGCACTCGAAGGGCAAGATTGAAGGAGATGATTGCTCTCTCCACATTTAAAACAAAGTTGATGATACGGGTAAAGGCTCTTTCTCATTCATTCTTCTAATATCTCAGCTTGAGAGCGAGTTTCATTTTCGATGAGCTGGTCGACCTCGTCGATGTCGTTACTTTGTTTGCCCTCACTTGGACAAATTTACTTGTAGGTAATTCCCCACTCACTTAAATCCATCTCGGAGAATACTCACTTGTTGCTCTGACTTTTTCTCTCTTCCTTTCTAAGGTCCATTGGTAGTTTCGATGGTGGTAGTAGAGAGTCAGAGGTGCTGAGTTGACCCTGATTTATATGATCCACCAACAGATTGCATAAGCGGGTCTGCTCAACCATAGATGTAGATAATGACTGAGAGAGACCGTCAGTTAAGCTAGTTTGAGATAGTCCCTGATAACGACCTTGGATGATATCGTGCACTATCTGACTTAGCACTAAATTTTGTTCTTCCAACATATTGATTGCACCGGCAACGGTATCTATATCAGCCTGGGTAGGTACTCCTGGTGAGCAAGACTCATAGGATCGAGGTTTCTCTGGATCTTTTCAGGTGGAGTTCATGGTCTTAGTGACCAAGTTTGGTCCATCTGGATTGGCACCATGGGGAGGTTGCTGTTGCAGCCTCTGGGCGATCTGCTGCTGCGTCTGGAGGGTTTGGCACAACACTTCCTTTTGAACCGCCATAAATGCCTCTGCAATCGTCCTGGGCGGTGGCGGTGGTAGGTCGCTACTACTACTCGACGCACCAAAACCATTCGGGGAGCTTCATGTTGGTCCCACCATCTGACAAATTGAGCTTTCATTAAACACACATTCATAAGCTTGTTCCCACAAGCAGAACATGTACGACGAAAACCCAATTTGAAGGAAAGACAGAATCGGGGCGACCACAATATTTTGGAAATAAGAATTTCATGCACTCAGCTCAAGACTGCGAGGATTCATGACTCCAATGCGCGTACCAATTCAAAGGTTTCAAGCAACTTGATATCCAACTCGGAATCAAAAGCTGAGGTTATCACGTCTGGGAGAATTCGGTACCGGGGTTTTGTTCTGGCAGTTGTGAACAAAATTTCCCAACTTAAAAACCAGAGCCCCAAAAATTCCCAAATTTATGTAGCAACTCAGCAAGGTTATGACACATTTTTGGTATTTCAAGGTTGATCTAGAAAGATTAGGATGGTGCTTCAATTAAGCAAGCTTTCAGATTAGGTTCCCGAAAAAATAGCATGATAGAGGTTCACTAATCTGAGCATAACTTGAGGTATACAAAAGCTATGACTGTGAATTTTTGCGAGCAAAAACTAGATTAGATATGGAGAAACTTTGGTATAGATTATCTAGTCAAATTAATTTTTGAACAGGGTGCAAAAATTTAAGCAAACAGCTTCACTAGATTTTCGGACAGCACAACATCTACACATGAGAGGCTATGCAAAGAAATCACACACTAGCAAAATTTCACCTAGAGATCACACAAACATGTATGGGTTCAGTTTTAAGTTTCTACAATTTTTAACATGACGCATGACGTCCTATTCGTCCTCACAAGGTGATCAAGCCAAAAATTGAAGTTAGTGCTGGTGGCAAGGCATGTATACGTTTCTCCCTATAATAACTAGTCGAGAACTATTCGATACTCACTTAGCGACTTATGAAACGTAGTTAGTGTACCTGCAGAAAAAGAACCTTCCGTGCCAGCACTCACGGAAGCGTCCCCAAACATTACTGTTCACTATAGAAACGACACCCATGCGTTTATCGCTGCATGGACAACGTCCAACCTCATACACCCTCCGTTTGAATAGAGTGTATCCTTGCCTCGCATATTCATAATGCGGAACACACACGTATGGCAAAACATGGTGACATCACAACCCATGACATGTTCATCTTGAATAGAGCATGCCATCCTTCGTATGACTCGCATACGGAAAGCGCACGTATAAAACACGTGGCATCCAACTGAGAAGATAGGATCCGTGGAATGGATTGCCCTATTGACCCTCGCATACTCGTGATGTGGCACATCACACGTATGAAACACGTGGCTTAAGAAGTTCTGGAAGTTAGCAAAATAGACCATAGATTTGTAAGCCACCTGAAAGAACCCAAAAATTCCCTCTAGGGCATCTCGGTCTATTTCCATCCTTAACGAACCAACGTATTTGCAAATACAATCAATCTTGGCAAGTTTTATTCAAAAACAAGTGATTAAGGTTGTTAATTAAACTCCGGTGCATATAATCGCTCTGGTACCAGCTGTGACAACCCGCCCGAGAAAATACCGTACTATCGCCTAAACCAATCCACTCTGGTCATTAAGCGATAATAATGTACCATCCCATCGTAAGTTGCCGGGTCAAAGCCCGGTAAATCACTTGGATAACACACAGAGGATCAAACATATGCATTAAAACTCACACGAAGGTGAGTCCAGAGTACATTACACAATTTAAATCCAATCTACCCCTAAGGGTTAATTATTACAAACCATGGTTCATGACATGATAAGTAAAGGTTCAGAGTTCGAAAACAGCGGAAAATAAACTAGCGATACGATAGACATCACAGGAGGCCATCCGTGATGCCATCACTTGTCGTCATCCACCCATTCCAGCTCCCAGCCGGGTGGAATCTCACCAGGCCAAACAACACCTGCAACAACATTTATAAAGCAAGGCTGAGTATACTAATACTCAGCAAGACTTAACCGTCGGGTGATATCTACATCACCAAACTCTAGACATGATAGGCTTTTTGGCCGGGGAGTTCTTTTGCTGAAAAGCAACAAAGAGTAGGTCCTTACATTCAATATTTTTAGCTCAAATTCTAGTTAATTACCATTTCTAAGTGAGCCAACTATTTCAATCAAGAATTGTACAATACAATTAATCCACGCAGTAATATTCACATAGTTCCATCATTAAGGGATATCATGGCCAGTTGATTAAGCAGTCTCAGATAACGGTGAGAGGCCGACAATCGATTGATTAAAAACCCTTGCAAGGTAAATCTAAACACACAGAAGAATGCATACCCCAAGAAGGTCCAAACAAAAATGAAATGGGGTATGCACCGACCAGACGGTTCCCATCTTTCTCCGGGTCAGGATCGGACCTACAATCCTCGGTACAAGGCTTACTGGTACGTCACGCCGGACCGCCCAGACTCGCACATGTACCCCACTGTTGCAGGCAGGGGGACACATCATGTGTCCTAGGGGTAGTAGGGAAAGGTTCCCTTGCCGTGTCCATCAGGTACTAGGCTTACCAGTCCCATTCCCGACAAGTGCTTAGTACGTTCAAAAGCTTAGCCCACGAAAGCCATTGGATCAGAGCCCAAATCCCATGCTCTTACCACATGATCAATCCATTTATAAAGATCTTATGATTCCAACATAAGAACCTATTCTCGCGAGTGATGAACATCACTCGACTTTTACCGGGTCCTATAGCATAGCAGCTATCGACCTAGCATACTAGTAACAGAGCATAGGTACCTAGGGATCATGCATCTAGGGTTTCAATTCAACTCCTGAAACGTAAATGCACAACCATAGCAAAGGTAAATGAATAATTTTAAAAAGAAGGGTTAATGATCCGGAGCTTGCCTTCGTCGGCAAGGTTGACCTTGGGCCCTTCTGGACTTTGGTCCAGGTCCTGAGCTACGTCCATGTACTGCAGCTCACCGTCAGCTCCTCCGTCTCCTCCTTCCGACACGAGCGTATAGCTACCGTCGGGAAGATCTACATGAGGATGCATATGTAATATTTAATTGGCATTTTTAATTTAATTAATTACAAAACAACATATGACAACCATGAGGCGTATGGTTGGCCATATTCACCTTGACAAACACCTATTTGGTAAATTCTTTCTATTAAAGTAATGTCGTGTGATGCTTTATTATTTATTCTTTTTGATAGTGACTGTGTACATATTTATACAATTAATTAATTTAAATTTCACCAAAATAGCAAGGGGTTGGCCCTAAGCTTCTTAGCATGCTTCACATCACATTCATAAGTTTATTAGGTGTGGTGTTGGTGGTTTTCCAATTTAATTTAATATTAAACTTCAATTGGCCTTCATTGCTTTTATTCAAAAATAAATTCATAAAATGCAGTAGATGACACTTCTGAAGCTCTTTAGCTCTAAACAAGGCCACTGAATACAAGTGCACATTTAAAAGAGCTATGAAATAATTATACCAAAAATGGCAAATTTTAGATACCAAAACATGAGAAATGCATATAAAAATAATTAAGCAACATATGGATCCAAACTTTCTCACACATGACCTCTGGTCCAAAAGTAAGCTATGCAACTAGCACATGTAGCAAGGGCTACTTTAGATCTTGAACTATGCATTTATATTGAAAACTAAGCATAAATCAAGAACAAATATTTTTGTTTGATATAAAATCATGATTAATTCACCAGAGGTGAGCCTAGGCACTTTATGATCATTGCCAGAAGTTGGGCACAAAAATATATATATATTAAGCTATAAAATTCATTAAGGCAGATTCATCATAAACACAAAATAAATCATATTAAAATATTTACCAAGTAACTTTGTGCAATTTTTGGTTCAGTGTCTAAACATGGCATTACTCACAACATATCCAAAAAGTAGCTCAAGATCTCACGTAGATTTTGAACTACAGTAGATCTAGTTTAAACTGATTTCAATTTTTCATGCAAAATCCATCAGTAAAAAGTATGGTCGTGCTTTGTAAAAGTTGTAGATCTAGCCACAAGGATGCCACCAAAATTGGTTTTTCATTTTTATCATTTTTCTACGATTTTCTATAATTTTTCCAAGATTCAGCACCTTCACCCTAGATCTAGAAGAAACAGTTTTACGAACAGGTCCTCGGATTTCGCAGATAGGCCCTCAGGACGAAAACTTAAATTGCAATTGGGTCCCTGGCGCCATGGCCGGGGGAGGGAGCTCGATTCCGGTGAGGGGAAGGCTCGGCTCGGTCGGGAAAGGGCGGAGGAGGCACGAGTGATCACCTGGGGTTTGATTCCGAGGGTTGGTTGGGGCAGAGGAGCGGCTGGCGGTGGTGCTCGGCGACGCAGTGGAGCTGCGACCGCCTCTGCTCCGACTCCGACGAGGAGAGGGGTGGAGCTAGGCAATGTGCTACGGTGGGAGTTCCAGGGGGCCCTAGGGAAAGTGCTCGAGTGGTTAGGCGGCCGAGGGAGCGAGCACAGGGGCGAGCTCAGCGAGACGGCGCCAATGGCGGGCGGCGGAGCTCGGCTGTGCGTGCGCACGCGAGAGGGAACGGCAGTGGCGTTTTATAGGTGTGGGCGAGCGTGTAGGGGAGCAATCGCTTCGCAACGAAGCAACGGAGGGAGAGAGGGGGGACCCGGCCGCGGCAGGCGTACGAGGCACCGGCCGGCGGACGACGCGGGAGGGACCCGGCGGTGGGCGCGCGGGAGCGTTCCACACGGCGGGAGCGCGAGCCCCAAAACGAGTTGCTCGGGCGGCGAGCTGTCATGATGGCGCGGTGGCCTCGGGAGACGTGGGCCGGCGGGGAACCCGGACGCCGAGGCAGCGGCAGCGCCGCATGGCGACGCGCATGGGCGCGCTCTGGAGCGCGGTGCGGTGGCGCGGCGCAACATTGCTGGTTTCTATTCCGTTTACACATGTTTGACCGGCCATAACTCAAAATTTTCAAACCAAACTTTAAAAACTTTGAATAGCAAAGTTGTAGAGCAACTATAGGGGAGCATCTTTTGTAAAGGCTGACCTATGTTTTGATCAACGGTTTGAGCACAAATGGCTGGCAAAGTTCATGTCTTTCTCGGCTCGGTCAAAATGTATAGGCTGGCGTTGACCGTGTTTTTGAACATCTTCTGCTCAAAATCTCCAATGCCGCCAATTATGAAAAGTGTGTTCCTCAAAAAGACGAACAACTTTTGTATTGGCCGATTTTGAAGTGTTTAAGTGAAATTTGGAGAACGCGGCAAAAGTTCTAGGGAAGGTTCAAAGGCATTAGGGGTTTTGACCAACATTTGACTAGGGTTTGACCACTAATGCATGTTGACTTGCTTAAGATGATCATTAGTGATTGTTGGCTAGGTTTTCGAGGTGATGACCCAGGTTGACCAAGGTTTGACCAAAGTCAACATGTTTGACTTGGTTGACTAGGTCATTAGCACTAATAATGCCAATTAAAAACCTGGGGCGTCACAAAGCTCTGGCTGAAGATACCTTTCCTGAATAGCAGGAATCTAAGGGAAAGATTGCTTAGCGCAGAGTCTACTCTTGTGTTCCCCTCTCGTACCTCTTCTTAGACCTTCTCCCTGAGGCCTTGTCTCGTGGGAGGATGGAGAGAGTAATTAGGAAAGGACGAATCATTCTCGACCGGGATGACTTGTTCGGTCCTAGTTATGATCTCCTAAGGAGAGTACGATAGGCCTATCATGTTCCTACGTCTCGACTCGAGCTGAGGTGCCTAGCACCAAGGTTACGTATGGGTTGAGGCATCAGTCTCTGTTTTATTATCCATGAGGATTCACCTATCTGACCAAAGGGGCATGATCACATACCAATTGAATCGTGTGCACTCATTTATGATGCCAAGATCATTGATCGATGCTGATCAGTCAAGAGAAGCTTTACTTCTTATCTTATGCTTGACTCGATCGATGCTTAATGGGAGCTGATCTTTCCAGTCTATCTATCCATAATCTCCCATTGGAAGCTTAGGCTAGACCTCGGGATGTTTCATCATTTTGATGAGAACATCGGTCCCTCTACCTAAGGGAAGGATGAGCTAAACCTCACCCTTCACCCAAACTCTAGCTCTTGAACGTACGCCGACCATTTGAGTTTCTACTCTATCCCCTTTTGGAGGCCATGTGTTTTTCTGAGCTGAGTTCAGTCGGACATCAGTTGTGAGAGCACTAGCCTCAGTGCTCAATCTTTTCATCTCCGAGGTTCAACACCCTAGTGCTATAGCTTCTCGAGTCCCATGATCACCCCAGGAGCTGTCGTAGCCTCCCCGGAATGATCATGTCTGCCTTTAGATTTGTCATCTTTTGGACTCGTGTTCGTCTATGTGGCACTAACCTTACAGCTAGAGCTTCACTGCTTCATCGATGATTGGTGGTGAGATGGGAAGGACACCACCAATGTGGCTGCAAGAGAAATCTCCCATGGTCGAGCTTATGACCATAATAAACAAAGCACTACCAGGAGATAGCCTAGATTAGCATAGGTTTTATTTCTCTTTCGAATAAAAGCAAGAACATGTTTTAGGATAAGTTGTCCTCCGGGTACTTTTGGTCACTAACTTTTCAGGAGGAGATTGAAAAGAAAGATGGACAGGTGATGCCTATGAACATGTGAGCCACATCAGCTGCAACACCTAGATAAGCCTTGGTGATGGAACATTTACAAAAGGAAGCTTGATCTCCACACACTTGAGTTTCGTTGCTTAGCAATGCAAACTCCAAGTGTGGGGGAGATATGTGAGCATCCCAAGTAAAGTTCCTCTCATGCCAAATCTTATCCTGGTGTGAAGAAGATGTTAGCTCTCGTATCTTGCCCACTAGCTAGGTAAGTCCTGCTTTTGACATTAAACAAAGCCCTTCTGGGAGGTTGCCCGAGGTTCACCATTATGCGCTCATGCTTATGTTCCCTTTGAAAATAGCTTGATTATGCTTGCATGATTCCTATGTCTTTGTTCATATGCTCAGGCTTTATTGTATGTTCGAGGTGTACATTCATAGACTCCTTTAAATTAAGCGTGGTGCTTAGGTTAAAACTGTCTTCTTTAGTCAAAACAAGACATGGTGTCGAGTTTTGATTGATGAACCTTAGAGTTATGTTTTCATAAGATCTTGGTTGCATGTATGTGGACTAACCCCTATAGGATCATCAAATTCAAATGGGTAAGTCATTGAGCTATATTCAGTTGGGAAGGTAAGTTAAGGTGTTAGACTCATGTCGCATAACATACAGAGGAGGAACATGTGACCTCTCGAATGTCCAAGGTAAGTATATTCCCCTCTTGTTTATGAAGTGCAATATTGATCTAACCTTGTTTGAGCAAGTGACATGGTGACGATAATAAAAAAACAAAAAAAATTTGCTGTCAAATAAAGGCTCTATGGTTCTCGAACTAGTAGAGTCCATCTTTTGTTCCCACTTTTGCTTGAAGAACAACACTAGGTGCAAGAACAAGTGTGGGGGAGTCCTCTCGATCTCGTCATTGACATATCCACTTGAGAACTCCCACACAAGGGCTGCACGACATCGCCTACAACTTCATGACAGGGACAAGGTAAACTAGAGTGAGCTGGCTACCCCACGGGTCAGCCAAATCACCACTCGTCTTCCTTGTTCCCCATATCCTTCAGGCACGATGGTATGTGTACCCTTCATCTCACTCTCTACATACGAGTTTGAATGATATTCAAATAATGGTGCTGAGCTTGCTCTACATGATTCCTGTGGTTGGCTTGCATATGTTTTATTCCTTACTCATTGTCTTGATGCTTGTGAACAAATATCATTAGGGAACTCATGCTTATCTAAGTAGTTGGTGTTTGTGATATGGTTTGATGATATGATCTTCTCTCTTAATGCTTGAGTGCTTGGGAACTTTATTTGAAGAAAAAAAGAAACAAATCTGAAAACTCTTTGCAAAGCTCTTCTTTGATATGTCACAGTCCTACCAAAGCCATATGATGTTATTAGTTGAAATCCTTATACTCATATGCTGCTTGTTTTTGCATTGAGTTTTGTCAAATTCTATGACCCTTTTGAGAATTCTTTTCATGCTCTCATGATCAAGATTTATGTGCACACCACTATTTTCCCCTTGCTATGCTTCTGCACTGGAAGTTAGCATTGTATCATTCATCTATTCACCTACATAAATGCTCCATTGTATGCATTGATTTCTCTCTCCACAAGTATTTTGTAAAAGAGGCATGGCTAATTCTACAAAAAAAAGGGACACATGAAGGTCCCCGTAGTTATGAAAAAAAAGGGAAAAAATGTGGGCACATGAAGGTCCACTAAAAAGAGAGGATAGCCATGCTCTCATAAGATTTTTCATATATATAAGAGAGAGAGAATCATGCAATGGAGTCATTCAGCTCATTCATCAGATATGGTAATAACTAGGACCCATTCCGGGGCTAGTGACCACCTTACCATATCCACCACATACATACACGTGCACATCTTGATCTGATTATATGATTTGATTTCCTCCTTGGATCCAGTTTTTGACTTTGCAATACATGTGATGCAAGTATGCCTTATCATTCATACCTACATTGAGCTCCACATAAGCTATGATTAGAAGTAGGATGAAGAAAGGCACTTCTAATGCCTTGGTAAGGACTTATACACATTGAGCGATCTGAGAGAATCAAATGAGGAGCTAAGCAAGGTTTGGTTTGAAAATTATTGCAAAAACCCCAAGTTACTTGACATGATGAGCAGAAGTGATTTGATTCATGACCGTTCCATTCCTCAACCACCCAAGATGGCATGATAGACACTCCACATAGTTCACAAGTACAAGGTATGGTTTGGAATATCTCTTATGCTCGCTTCTTATCCCTGGATATCATGTCCCACATAATTTGTTCTCCCTTTACTCGGGACGAGCAAAGGTCAAGTGTGGGGGAGTTGTTGACGGCTGTTAAGTACCACTTTTAGGCCGTCAATACCTGCATAAAATAAATGGAAAGTGATCATCAACATTAGAATAGGGGTTTATACTGACAATTTCCACAAGTGTTGGTGTTTCTATCTTTTGTTGCAGGACACATCGAAATGCACATGGAATGATGCAATTGAGAGCAAGTAAACCAATGGCATAAATACAACATCATGATAAACAACCTGAAATGCCATATTGGTCTGCACCATTGCAATGGGCTCGTCGAGAAGATCGAAATGGATATATCATTTACATACATCGGAGCCCGGATGAGAGAGTTATGCACAGGACATCATGTGGGCCCGGTGGGACCCACACCAGGCCACGTGGCGACGTGCTGGCACACAGGATGCCATGTGTCCATGACACCTCATCAATCCAAGAGAAGCACTTCCCGATGAATCAGACGCCGCCATGTGTTCAGCACAAGGATTCAAGGGCCCACAACCCGAGCAAACCGCCTTCAACCGACCCATACATCGGGTACCACCTTGGGGACCCACCTGCCAGCCACCTGGAGAAAGCACAAGGCGAGTTGGGCCACCCTAGGGTCGGTCGACCCCTAGGATTGGCTGAACCGACATTATGTCGGTTCATCTCGGCCTTCCACATGGTGGTCTCTGGTTGGTTCCTGGTTGCATTCTTGGGGTGCTCGGGGTGTTCTCGCGTGGATGCTCTGGCCTATAAATAGAAGTAGAGGGGGTAAGATTAGAAACACATCCCAAGTTCTCACCTCTCCATGTGTAGTTGGGTGTAGGTGCTATGTAGATGGTGGTGTGGGTGAGACTCCCATTTGTTCTTCATTTAGAGCAAAGTGAGTACTTCTGTATTTCCCTTTCAGACTAAAGTGATATTCATGCATGGGTGATATGTTCTTGAGTTCTTCATCTGTTCATCATTTAGAGGCTCCTGTTCTTCGTGACACGATCCTTTGATCTTGTTGACTAGATGAATAATTCTGCATTCCGTTTGTGTGAGTTATCTCATTAGATCTTATTGGAATACATTAATTGGTGCTTAGTTGTTCGACATCGCGCCACCTCAGTTTAATGATGGGCTAGGTCTAGCTGTACTCGCGGGTTTGTCGCTCTGTATTTATACGGAGTGCTATAGTGTTGTTACGGGTCGACATACGTAGCCGTGCTATAGTAGTAATCGGTGGTGTAGACGTGGTGTCTAGACAACTGGTTATCCTTCGATTCCCCTGTATCCCACGGTTTGTCTTAGGATAGGCCGCGGTAGTGACAGTCATTGGACCCTTATGGAATCCCCCACGTTCGGATACAGGTGTAGGCAACCATTTGCTGTGAATCGACTGTTATAGCCAGGAGGGTCCGGTGTCCGAAGCGAGATCCTTTGCAGCTTGTACCCCCCTAGAACTGAGCACCCCATCATCTCTCTACCCAAGCAGGGGCTTGGTGTCCTTGGACCATTCTTCTAGTATAGAAGGTAGTACACACCGTTCCTTGGATTCGATACCCTTTGGAATACTCCTGAGGTGAAGTGCTACAGCGATACTTCCATGCGCTTGCAGATTCTTTCGTACCCGTCGGTATACCCAGGTGGATCGTACACTCACGCTAACAAGGGCCTGTTAGTGGTGACTGTTGGGTATTTTAGCGACACACGAAATAAATCCGCAAGCTCACGGATACCGTTGTAGCTTTCACCTCAGAGTATTCCAAGGGTATCGAATCCAAGGGAATGTGTGTGTACTAACTTCATACAGTCGGTCCAAGGACACACCCAGATAAGAGGCAAGGATAGAGAGGATTCCTAAAGATAGCACTATAGATGAAATTAAAGGTCGATCTCTAGATAGAACTTGGCTTAGGGTACCGTTAGCCCTGACTTAACAGGCGACTCCGGTACGCGGATCTATGTGGAATGGAGCTCTGACTATATCCAGCTGCGAAGGATCAACGAGGGCCAGAAGGGCTGTCACCACCTCCTGGACTGCCTCTACCTAACCTTGGGATAAGCCGAACGGATGATAACCGGTAGCGTGTCACAACGTCCACGCTGTGGTTACTGTCGTAGCCAACGGACTACGGCACCCTGTACTAATAGAACTACGACCACGGAAGAGAACTGATCTCACTCACTATAGGTACTACTAGCTTATACTAAAGGCATACGAGAGAGCACTCGGTCCCGTACTGTGCCTCCAACGTATACGAATGACTTGCAACAGACGAACGGATAAACCCAGGATCTATGCACTAGTAGAGGAAAAAGGTACTCATGCAACCTAGCATGAACTATTAGAAAGGAATCACGAACACACTTTATTCTAATCAGAGCATGCAAGCATCCACTTTATTCTAATAGACTAATCATACAAACGGGATACAAACTTGCGCACCTAATCAACTAGATCGAGGGGGCGTCATTGTGAAGAACACGCGCCTCTAAATGATGAATAGGCGAAGAACACAAGAACATATCACTCAAGTATGAATAACACTTTAGTCTAAATAGAAAATGCAGAAATACTTACTTTACTCTAATTGATGAACAAGCATCCATAGAGATACATACCTCTCACTCTCTCCCTAGCTCTGATCTAATCAACTACTCCACACTTACACTCTAGAAGGAGGAGAGGAGAGCCTCTCCTCTCAAGAGAGCAAATGAGAGAGAGGAGGAGAGGAGTTGTGTGTCCTTATTCTAGCCGCCTCTCCTTCTATTTATAGGCTAGAGAGGCTTGGGGGCTTTTGCAGCAGCTTGGGGCGTAGCAAATGGCGTGGTGACATGTGTCCTGCGCAAAACCGGCCTTCTGGGGCAAGAACCGGAGAGAACCGAGGCAAAACTGTCCTCTGGGGCGCTGAACCGGTGGGAAAAAGGACCTGGACCACGGTTTGGCGGGTGAACCGGCCGAGCCAGCCGGCGGACCGGCGCACACCCGCATGTCCCGCTCCTTCCCCCGTACGGTGCCTGCACCGCCTCGCGCCAGCCTCTCCGCGAGCGCCACCTGGCCCGGCCGAACTCGCTCGTCCCGCGCGCGCGTGCGTGGGCGGACGGGGCGATTCGCGTGCCTCCCCAGTTGCCAATGCCCGTAGGCCACGTCAGCTTGGGGGGTCTGCACCCTCGCGCTGTCATGCATGGGGTGTGATCCAGGATGGGGTCACGGCGCCAATCGCCAGCGGCCGCGTGGCCGGGTTGACCCGCGCACGCACCCGCGCTCCGCGCATGGGTGTTGACCCGGCTGGACGCTGTGGTGGCTCTGCAGCATGGGTCCCCGCGCCCACATGGCGCGCATGTGCACGTCAATCGGTGGCCGTGGGTCCATGTTGATGTCATCACTTGTGAAGTTTGTCCATTGCATATCTTTTGCATCCGAGCTCCAAAACAAGCAAATGATATATCCATTTTGATCGTCTCGACGAGCACTTCGCAATGGTGCAGTCTAAATTGGCATTTGAGGTTGTTTATGATGACATACTATATAAGCCATTAGATCAGTTGCTCTTAACTGTACCATTTAGCACGTATTTCGGTGTGCCCTGCAACAAAAGCTAGAAACACCAACACTTGTGGAGATTGTCAGTATAAAGCCATATCCTAGTGTTGATGCTCACTTTTTATTTATTTTATGCAGGAGTTGACAGCGTAAAAGTGGTACTTAACAGCCGTCAACAACACCCCACACTTGACCTTTGCTCGTCCCGAGTGAAGGGAGAACAAATCAAGTGGGACATAAAATCCAAAGGTATGAAGCGAGCATAAGAGATATTCCGAACCATACCTTGTACTTGTGAACTCTGTGGAGTGTCTATCATGCTATCTTGGGTAGTTGAGGAATGGAACGGTCATGAATCAAATCACGTCTGCTCATCATGTCAAGTAACTTGGGGATTTGCAATAAATTTACAAAACAAACCTTTGCTTAGCTCCTCATTTGATTCTCTTAGATCGCTCAATGTGTATATGTCCTCACCAAGGCATTAGACTTGCCTTTCTTTCATCCTACTTCTAATGATGGCTGTATGTGGAGTTCAGGGTTGGATAAAGATAAAGCATACTTGCATCACATATATTGCAAAGTTAAAACCTGGATCCAAGGAGAAAATCAAGTCATACAATCAGATCAAGATGTGCACATGTATGGATGTGATGGATATGGTAAGGTGGATACTAGGCCGGGAATGGGTGCTAGATATTACCATATATATGATGAATGTTGTGGTGATGGTAAGGTGGACACTAGGCCCGGAATGGGTACTAGTTATTACCATCAAATTTATTGGAACTCCTTTTTGCATGATCACATCTCTCTTCTTTTCCTTCTTTATTTTGGACATGGGCCATCGTTTCTTTTTTCTTTTTTTTATATCATACCTTGAGCATGTGTCTTTTTTTTCTTTTTTTTCATAGCCCATGCCCTTTTTCATGGATACTTTGGAGAGAGAGGTCACACCATACATGGAGCTTTATTTTGTGGAATGGATGGATGATACAATGCTAACTTCCAGTGTAGAAGCATAGCAAGGGGAAAACGGAGTGCACATGAATCTTGATCGTGAAAGCATGAAAAGAATTCTCACAAGGGTCGCAACAATTTGACAAAGCTCAATGCAATTACAAGTAGCATATAAGTATTAGGTTTTCAGGATAACTCACCATATGGCTTTGGTAGGACTTTGGCATATCAAAGAGGAGCTTTGCAAAGGGTTTTCAATTTTTCGAATAAAATTCCCAAGAACTCAAACAATTAGAGGGAAGGTCATATCATCAAACCATATCACAAACACCAACTACTTAAATGAGCATGAGTTCCCTAATGATATTTGTTCACAAGCAACAAGATGATAAGCATGGAAAAAACATATGCAAGCCAACCTTAGGAAACATGTAGAGCAGGTAGAGCACGAGTCCTTGAGTTTGATTTAGCAGATAAGAATTGAAACTCATTCAAACTCATGAATCAAAGAGAGTGAGATAAAGGGTGCACATACTATCACTCCTGAAGAATATGGGAAACAAGGAAGACTAGTGGTGGTTCAGCTGACCCATGGGGTAGACAGATCACTCTAGTTTACCTTGTCCCTTGTCATGAAAGCGCAGTCGATGTTGTGCAACGCCTGTGTGGGAGATCTCAAGTGTGTATGTTGGTGATAAGCTTGGGAGATCTCCCCCACACTTGTTCATGTACCTGGTGCTGTCTTCAAACAAAATGGGGAAAAACAAAAGAGGGACTCTACTGGTTCAAGAACAGGGAGCCGTTATTCAAATTCAAATATAAATTCACCATGAGACCTAGCTCAAACAAGGCTGACCTGCCTTGGCTTACCTTCCCTTTTGAATCAAGCTCGATGACTTACCCCATTCAGATTCAAAATTCCTGCAAGGGTTAGTCCGCATATACAACCAATATCCATGCAAGCATTAACTATAAGGTTCATCAATCAAACTCGACACCATGTCTTGTTTGATTGAAGAAGACAGTTTTAACCTAAGCACCATGCTTAATTTAAAATAGCCTATGAATGCACGTAGCTAAACATGCACTCAAACCATATCATTATGAACATAGAGAAAGGAAGCATGAAAGCATGATTAAGCTATTTTCAAAGGGACATAAACATGAGCATAAGATGGTGAACATCGGGCAACCTCCCGGAAGGGCTTTGTTTAATGTCAAAAGCAGGACGTACCTAACCGGGCAAGACGCAGGAGCTAACATCACCTCCAAACTAGGATAAGATTTGGTATGAGTGGAATTTTACTCGGGATGCTCACATACCTCCCCCACACTTGAAGTTTGCATTGCTGAGCAACAAAACTCAAGTGTGTGGAGATCAAGCTTCCTTTTGTAAATGTTCTCTCAACAAAAACTTATAAAGGTGTTGTAGTGATATGGCTCACATGTTCTTAGGCATCACCTGTCCATCATTCTTTTCAATCTCCACCTGAAAGGTTAGCGACCAAAAATACTTGAAGGACAACCTTATCTTAAAAACATGTTCTTGCTTTTTATTTGAAAAAGGGAAATAAAATCTAACCTAATCCAGGCTATCTCCTGGTAGTGCTTTGTTTATGGTCATAAGCTCGACCATGGGAACTTCTTCTTACAGCTATCATTGGTGATGTCATTCCCGTCTCACCACCAATTGTTGATGTGTCATTAAGCTTTAGCTGCAAGGTTAGTGCCACAATACATACACGAAATCTGCAATGCTTATGGTAAACATATGCATCTACAACCATCCTTCTAAACTTTTTATAGGAGAGGAACATAAGGCGGTTGTAGTCCTCGTGTGTGCTTAGTGCACTAAGCATGGCCGACTCTGGGGAGGCATGATCCAAGCATGGTTCATGTGGTGTATCAAGAATGAATCTATCATGCTCATCAATGGAATCCTTTCCTTTGGACTCCAGAGTCAGTGCCTTGATCTCCACGGCCCATGAATTCTCCATCTCAGGAGGTTCATCGTGTAAGATCGATGTTGATTCTCGATCAAGGTCAAGAGCAACATGGTATGGGCCAATGGGAAGAGGCTCAAACTCGATCGAGGGTGACGAGGATCGTTCGCCTTCACAAAGGTGAAGAGGATCTTCCGAGTCGTACTCTTGAGGAGTAGAAAATTCTACAACCTCAATGACAATGGGTTCGGAGGATGCGAACGGAGATACATGCCTCATCTCCTCGAGTGGGTTTTGCTTGGGAAGAGGCTTCTCCATAGAATTCTCTGAAAAAAGGGAATGATGGCAGAAGAGGCTTCCCTAAGCTTTTCATCCAGGCTCCCTCGGGATGCATCAAGAAGTTTTTCTGCTGGGGAGCCTAGGACTAGATCAAGATCGAGGACATCAAAGATGTGGAAGTCTATATTAACCTTTATCTTGTCTACTAGGAGTGGCACGGCACATGCAAGCCCCCGACACTCAAGAATATGTCCGGAGGGACAACTCTTGAGGAGTTTGTCGAATGGTCTTAGCGTAACGTTGCCCAATGAAGTATACGCTATGTGCCATGGCATAATGTTAACCTCCATAGTGGGGTTAAGATGGGTTTCTACGATAGTTCCTTCTATGGACACGAGAGAAAGATGTACAAAGATACACCCTCAGGTATAGACAAGTGTGGGTAAATTGCCAGGAGGCGTAAAAATCTTGCCTACGCTGCACCAAGGGATTCCTTCTCTAGTTGCTCAAAATCGAGGATGTCCATCGGTAGAGAATTTATGCGTTTCCGGAGGGAAAACGAGGAACAAAAGTTAACTCGTAGTTTCTCCCAATCACCACTCATGCTCCCTACCGAACGGATGTACCATTGTTTCGCTATCCCTATGAGAGAGAAATGAAACAACTTCCATCTCAAGGTTTCCTGTGTCATTCCTGGGATAACCAAGAATGAACACATATCCTCGAATTCTTGCAAATGGTCGTAAGGTTCTTCATTAATTGCTCTAGAGAAGGTGTGACTCCGAACCATGGCTATAAGGTCGGGGTTGAGTTCATGGTTGGATGAAGAAGTTGATGGATCAGTGAACTCACCCTACGTGAAAACCTCAAATAGGTCACGCAGCATTTGTAACGGGCCCTTAACACCCATTACATGCACCCACATCTATAACGGTTGTTGTTTGGTGCCCGTTACCCATAAGCGCGGTAGGCCGACCCCGGAGTTTGCCTCCACTATGCCCGTTACCAATGTGGACTTCTGGTAACGGGCTTCTTAAATGCCCGTTACATGAATTCGTTGTAACAGATGTTAAATCGAGTCCGTTACAGAAGGTAAACCTATCAGTAACGGGCTGGTAAAGTCCATTACCGATCAATGCCCTATCGGTAACGGGCTGTTTAAGTCCGTTACTGATCACTGCCGTATTGGTAACGGGCTATAAACTCCGTTACCGATAACTTTCGTACTGGAGACGCATGTTTGTTCGGATGCATCTCCTTTGCTCGCGACCCAATTGGATACGCTCGTTTCTTATGACTCGTCTCCTTTGATTGCCACCCAGGGTCACCTTTTTTCTCACATCGAAGACGCACGTTGTTATTGCTCGTCTCTGTCTTCTCCTTCCGACACCACTCATTTCTCTCTCCTCAGAAGGCCACTCCCGTTCCGACAACACTCGCTCTCTCTCCTCAAAAGTCCCCGCCGGGCTGCCCCATTCGCCACTGCCCGCCACCAGCTGCGCGCGCTCTGAGGATCGCGTTCTCTCTCCTCAGAAAGTCGGAGCTGCAGCAGGGCGGCTGGCCGCGTGCGCGACGGCGAAAGGGGCCAGCGGACGTCAACCGCGGCGTCATCCAAAGCAGACGCCTCCGTGTCCCCTCGCCTTGGGGCTCGGCGCCGTCCTCCGCGCTGTCGTCGTGGCCGCGATGCCGCCTCCGATCCTCCTCCTCGGCCGCGCTCGCCTCGTAGAAAGTCCTCGTCAAGGTGGAAATTAATTGCCCCCTTTTATTGAAATTCTTCAGCTATCCTAATCCTCTTATGTTATCAGTTTTTTTGTGTGAGTAATTATGCTCATTTGGTGTATGGAATGTAGATGGCGGCTGCTGCTCAGGCTTGGATGTACAGACAGCCCCAAGAAGATTGGGAGAATTTCTTAAGCGGGGTCAATGGTTTTCTAAATCAAGCAGAGGCGGATATGAGAAACCGTGGTGTTCAGGTAATGCTTTGCCCCTGTATAGATTGTCTCAACCAGAAGAAATTCGGACAACGGGAAATCATTTTTCATCATTTGGTCACACGTGGTTTCACAAAAAATTACACGTGTTGGAATAAACATGGTGAGGAAGACCTTAATGAACTCGAAGCAGGCTGCCTAAATGAAGGTGAAGTGTGACACCATGCTACCGACCATGATGAAGACCTTGATGAAGGTGGAGTTTTTGAGGAAAATAAACCATTATTCCCACCAAATGTGATGAGGCCTGAGGATATCACTGATCAAGAAGTTAGGGGCTTCGATGATGGTGAGGTGTTGCAACGTGTGCACAATATTGATCAAATGTTGCGGGATGTTGAGTTTCAACGAGTGTACACACCTTCTGAATTAGCAAGGCTGAAGCAGTTCATTGAAGATTCAAAGGAACCCCTCTATCCTGATTGCCAGAAGTACTCTCGCCTTTCTGGTGATTTAAAACTTCTGCAGCTTAAGGCAGATCATGGTTGGAGCAACAAAAGTTTCAAACATCTATTGGATGTGCTTAGAGATATGCTACCTGAAGGAAACCAAATAGCAGAGTCTGTCTATGAGGCGAAGAAGATAATTTGTCCTCTGGGAATAGAGGTTGAAAAAATCCATGCATGCAAGTACAGTTGTATATTGTTCCGTGGAGATTATGCAGACCTTGACAAGTGCCCCAAGTGTGGCTGTGATCGGTACAAGAGGAAAAAGGATGGTGGAGATGATAATAATGCTGATGACAAGAACAAGCCCAGCGAGATTAGAGGCAAGAAGAAGAAGGCTAACAGAGGGGCTCCTGTGAGGGTGGCATGGTATTTTTGCATCATTCCTCGGCTGAGAAGATGGTTCGCAACACGAAAAGAGGCCCAACTCTTGCATTGGCATGACGAAGGCCGAAAGGAGCTTAAGGAAGAAGGCAAGTTTAGGCACCCCGCAGATGCAGCACAATGGGGTAACATTAATAACCACTTTCTGTGGTTTAACAAAGACATAAGGAGCATACGGTTTGCTATGAGCATAGATGGTGTGAACCCATTCGGTAACCAGAGCTCAACACATAGCACCTGGCCTGTCGTGCTGTCGTTGTACAACCTTCCACCCTGGCTATGTAAGAAACAGAAATATATGATGCTGACAATATTGGTCTCTAGGCCAAAGCAACCTGGCAACCGTATTGATGTCTACTTGAGGCCACTAGTTGATGACTTGAAGATACAGTGGAAGCCTGGTGTGAAGGAGGTTTGGGATGAGTTCAAGCGTGAGGAGTTCACAATGCGCGCCGTGTTATTCACCACCATCAACGACAACCCAGCTCATCGCAACCTCTCTGGCCAGAGTAAAAGGAAAGGTGCAGCTTGCCCACACTGCTTGGAAGATACTTGCGTAGTGTGGCTAAGACATTCAAAGAAATACGTATTTATGGGGCACCGTCGTTTCCTCGGCAAGAAACATCCATACCGGGCCATGGATTGTCAGTTTAATGGGGAAAAGGAGGATCGAGAGGCGTCGTTGCATGTGACTGGAGATCTAGTGCACTTGAAAGTCAAGGACATCAAAACTATCGAGGAGTTACCGAAACTGACTGAAAAAACCCTTGGCAAAAGAAAGAAACGAGATGGTGAAGAAGAAGAAGAAGGAATGTGGAACAAGAAATTAATTCTATGGGAGCTAGAGTATTGACCGATGTTGGATGTGCGTCATTCGATTGACAACATGCACGTCAAGAAGAATGTGTGTGAAGCTACTTGTGGAGCATTGCTACAACAGAAGTCCAAAGGAAAATATCATAAAAATGCAAGGGAGGATCTTAAAGATCTGGGCATTAGGCTGGAGCTCTATGCAGAGGAAATAGAGACGGGGACGGACCTTCCCGTTGCTGCAACCACCTTGTCAAAGGTAGAGAGAAAAGAATTCTGTCAAGTTTTGCATGATTTGAAAGTACTTTTAGGCTACTCATCAAACTTCAAGAGGCTAGTCTCGGTGAAGGACATGAAAATGAATTTCAACTTGATGAAATCTCATGATTGCCATGTGTTGATGACAGCTCTTCTTCCTATTGCACTTAGAGGTATCAAGACAGAACTGGTTTGCGACGCAGTCACGAGCTTGTGTTTATTCTTCAATGCAATAGAACAGAAGGTGATTGATGAGGAAAAACTATTGGACTTAGAGAGGAGGCATTTCGAGACCCTATGCCTGCTTGAAGCTACCTTCCCACCATCATTCTTTGATCTCATGCTGCATCTAATAGCACACCTCGTGAGGGAGATTTGGTTCCTTGGCCCATCTTACCTTCATCAGATGTTTCCATATGAGAGGTTCTATGGATTCCTGAAATCATTGGTACATAACCGGTTATTTCCGGAGGGAGCCATTGTTCGTGGCTATGAGACCATCGAAGTAGTGGAGTGGGCCATGGGTTATATGGACCCCCAAAACCCCATTGGTGTGCCTCACTCATGGCATGAAGGTAGGCTTTCAGGTGTTGGGACCCTGGGGAAAAAGTCAGTCACTCCGGAACCAGATGCCTTCCAAAAGGCTCATTTCACCGTGATACAACAGCTGCACCTGATTACACCATTTGCCAATGAGCACAAGCGACAACTACATCAAGACAACCCTGACCGTGGTAGGGCTTGGCTTGCAAAGATGCACATGCAAGGTTTCAGCAGGTGGCTCCGAGATTATGTCGAGACATGCAACAATGCTGTAATAACCAACGAGATAAGGAATCTAGCAGCGGGTCCATTGTTCACTGTTACAAAATACCAAGCAATGGATATCAATGGACACACGTTCTACACCATGGCCCAGGATAAAAAGAGCATCTATCAAAATAGTGGTGTACGTGTACGGGCCGTCATCGACGACAGCGATGATGATGATGACATGGAGACAGACACATATTATAGTCAAATAGAGGAGATATGGGAGCTTGATTATGTAGGATTGAAGGTAGCCTTGTTTCGGTGTAGACAGACACAGATAATCACACAAGCATGTCTCTTGAGATGCAAAATCACACACACAGATTATAGTCATCATTGATACATCAGAAGGTTACAAAGCGGCTATCTATGTTCATCATCACTAGGCACTACCAGGATGAGGAACATAGATCTAAACTAAGCAAAAGAGATATACTTCCGTCGACTTATTTTTCTTCATGCTTGCAAGTGAGTAGGTAAATCATACAAAAAATTGGACTGCACACAGATAATCACACAAGCATGTCTCTTGAGATGCAAAATCACACACGCAGATTACAGTCATCATTGATACATCAGATAGGGAGGCCTCGGGATCTTGGCCAGCTCGGCAGCCTTGAACTCGTGTCCGGCTCCAGCTGAATCTCCGGCCGGCCAGAGGTAGAAGACCACTGAGGTCTGGGGAGGGAGGCCGGTGGTGGTGGGTGCTGACTTGGCGATGTTAAGGCTCAAAGTTCGATCTTGCTCCTTCCTGCCCGTCGGTCGATCGTCGGAGGTGAAGAGAAAGGAGGCCCCCGTCGGCTTGTTCTTCCTGACGAGATATGCTCCAAATTCTGTGACTTTACCGTCGGCTTCTTTTTCATGCTTACAAGTGAGCACAAGAGAAAGATACAACGGATCAAGGGTGGAAACATATCCCTTCAAAAATTCTTCTCCAGGAGGAGAAGGGAAAGCAAAAGGAAGCGTAAATTTGACGAGAAAGATACAGTAGTGGGGTTGGGCTTCTCTCCCCAGACCTGATCTTTCCGTCGGCTTGTTCTTCCTGATGCCAGGAGATTCTGGGCAACCTTCCCCCGACAGCTAATATATCACAAGGATTTTTCTAGTAGCTGTGCTAGAGGGATGAGCAACCCAGTCACCCATATCACAAGAATTCTTCTAGCAACTAAGAGAACGAGGAGGATGAAGAAGAGAGAAAAGCAAAAGCTTGCGCCCTACAAGATCTATTCTTTATGCCATAGCTAGATCTAGATCTAGAGAAGAAGGAAGCAAGTGAGGAGGACCGATAGGCGTCGGTGCCTTTTTATAGCAAAAACAAGGAAAGGATAAGATCGGTTGTCAAAAAAAAGAGGAAGGGATAAGATCAAGAGCACAGGAAACGGGAAGGTTCCCAAGAAATTGATGCCAGATCCGGTCAATGGGGAAACAGTTGCCCAGTCAATGGCTGAGAGCAGATGCAGTGATTCCAATGTAGAATTAAATGATACACGGATTAACCAAACGTCGTCTCCAATGTAGAATTAAAGGGTACGCGGATTAGCCAAATGTCGTCTGCAATGGAGAATTAAAGGATACGCGGATTAACCAAACGTCGTCTCCATTGCATACTTAAACCGTGTTTGGAAACAAATCTCCTGTATCTTCTCCTTCCAAAGTAATTTAGATCCCCTGCCCCTTCATCTACCGGCGAAAAAATAGCAACTGCCTACTCCTCATCGTCACCATTCCCGGCCGGAGATGAATAGCATGCCAGGAAGAAGCAGGCGGCACCAGTCATCGTCGCTGCTGGACCTCCCTCAAGACCTCCGCATTGAGATTGCGGCGCGCGTCGGTGCGACCTCGGAGCGGCCCTTGGCTGACCTCCGTAGCCTACGCGGTACTTGCTCGACCATGCGCCGCGAGTGCAGCCACCGCGACGTCGGCCTGCGTATGTCGATAGATGGGATAAGAGATAAGATTTCTTGGGTGTGGGACCCCACGACCTACAAAGCCTTCCTTGCTATGCTGACTGATCTCGGGAATCTAGAGGCTTGCTTCTTCTCCGGGATCAAAGCCGTGTTCATGGAAAACAGGGAAATCAATGATCTCCGGCGCGCCGCCGAGGGTGGGCATGATGCGGCGGCCTATCTATACGCCATCTTGCTCTACAGGGATAATGGTGGGGCCGCCGCTGATGACACCGTGAAGCGGTACATGAGGCGGGTCGCTGGTGGCGGCAGTACGACGTCGAGATGGCTGAGCAACGAGGGGTGTCTGCCTTTGCGCAAGAAGGCTGCATGTGCGATCCACTCCTCGACTTGGCACATTTGGGGTGAACCGCTGCCGCCTCCGGCATAGGTGCGAGGGATAGATTTGTATTGGTCTGTGGCCTCATTGCTCGGGAGAGGGTGTCAATCAACAAGGCGGTTGATGATCTCTCACCAATTGAGAAGGAACATCTGTTCACAGTTTTAGAGGAAAAGCTAGATTACCCAGCCAATCTGGAAGAATCTGTTTGCAAGAAGGCAGTTAAGGTAGCTATATGAGAGATTGGAACCTTGCAACGGCGGTTCAAGGCCCATTTAAGAAAAAAAATATGTGAGCGAAGAGGAGACTCCCTTTGTGAAGCATGCCTTTTTGCAGCAACAAGACTGAGACATGTTTGTGCAGGAAACCAATTCTCCTTCATTTCAGCAATTGAGCTAGGAGATGAAACAAAAGAGAGCATTGCATAATAAGCCACACAAGACGGGCAGAAAAGGTTATCATGGTAAAAGGAAAGAGTGGGAGGAGGAGGATGCAAAGCTAGCTGCAGAAGCAAAACAGAACCCTTGGGACCAATTTCCTGGACGTTCGAGACCTTATCTGCGGGCAAGGGTAGGGAAGAAGAGGAAGAATACTAGTGAAGGAAGCGGGGGCATAACATTCAGTAACCCTGCGGTGGTGGGGGTAGCAGATAGGGTGAAAACACTTGCAGCTCAAGGTAGCGATGGTTCTTTCTCTGGGGTTAGGGAGGATGATATCCTCACCGCAGCACTTGAGACTCTAGAGCATCGAGGTCAGGTCCGAGGCGTGTCTAGTTCACTTGGCTGGGGTAAAGGGTTTGGTGAAGAGTTTGCTGCAATGTACAGGAAGAAGAGGAGGAACAAGAGGTCTGATGATATGATGGACATAACATTTAAAATAGTTGTCCATGCTCTAAGACTATCAGGCATCGAAATACCGAAAAATGTAGTTCTTCCTTCCCAATTACCAGCGCCTGTCAGTAGCAGTGAGGAAGAAGACGTGCATGGCAGCGAGGAAGAAGATGCGCATGACCGCGAGGAAGAACATGCGCATGACAGCGAGGAAGATGCGTGTGGCAGAGAGCAAGACCATTGGAATGCCAATAAGGACGAAGCGAATCAAGTGCACAGTGATAGTCGATCACCTATGCTGGACACAATAGATAAGTTGATAGAGCCAACCGCGTGCAGCCTTTTGGATGGCACCGGGATTAATGTGGAGCTCGCACTAGCGAAAGTCTTTCCATTTCAAAAGACTTGCCATGTAGTACTGGTGCAGGATGGGTATGTTGTGGTGCAACCTACTTATGTGTGGGCCAATGCAGGTCACTACCCTCTGCCTGTACCAATTGATGGGGGTGACATAGCAACCCTAGCTGAGGCTCTCGTGCAAAGGATCCAATGGCCAAAGGACAGGATCCTTATACCACCCATGACGAGACATCCCAACCCTGAAGCCGCAACAGGTAGCAGGGGTACAGCATCAGATGGAGGTACTGCAGCTCAGTGTCAGCAAGAGAAGGCTCAACAGTAGCAGCAGCAGATTAGCAAAACTACACAGCAGGAGCGTCGACAACAGCCAGAGGAGCCTCGGCAAACTCCGCCTAAGCAGCAGCTGCAACATGAGGATAAGCAACAGACGAAACAGCAGCCTCTGCAGCAGCAGCAGGAGGAGCCCAGGCAATCTCCCCCTAAGCAGCAAATGCAACATGTGCAGCAGCCTCTGCAACAGGAGGAGGAGCCCAGGCAATCTCCACTGCAGAAGGGGAACCAGGCCAGGAAACCTCTGTCTAAAGATGAGATTCTTAACTGTATTATTGGGAAAGAACAGGAACGACCAAAATACAATCCTGGTGCACCTATGTTGTCAAAAGCAAACTTAGAGGCCGCTGGACCAAATTGTGCCAGGTTGCATGCTTACGTCATGGAACACAGTAAGGATAAACTTGCCTTTCCAGCAAAGGTGGATCAACACTACTTTAAAGGTGGTGGTGGTGCTTTAATGTTAAACATTGCATTCAGTAGCATGTATAACCTTATAACCCTGGCTTCCTTGGCTGTTACCTTCTTGAGGTCGTGGACATTGTAAGTCCGTTAAAACCTAAAAAGATATTTCTTTAATTTTGACCACAAAGTTCATGCATGCTAACAATTTGATTTTTTGTAGGAAAATGATGGACAAGGCAGCAGAGATGCAGATCAGTGTTGGGTTTTTAGATCCTGATTTTATTACTTCCATAAATATTAATCAGCATTCTGGCCTTGTTACCAAAGCAATCGCAAATGCAATGAACAACGACTACATGGTGGGTGCCTACTACACTGGCCACTAGGTAACACTGATCATCTGTATGAAGTTCAAAGAGGTTTGGTATCTAGATTCTTCTAAACAACATCCCGCGCTAAAGTTCGCAGACCTCAAAGTTGTTGTGGACTGGTCAGTATCTTGTAGGTTTTGTTCACAAAAATTCAATCTCTTAGTGTTTCTAATCGGTATTGCTGATCATGCAGGGCCTTTGGTACAGTATCTTGTAGGTTTTGTTCACAAAAAAACAATCTCTTAGTGTTTCTAATTGGTATTGCTGATCATGCAGGGCCTTTGCTGATCATGCACAGGACGGAGTGACGAAAGGAAAGAAAAAAAAGCCAAAAGCCACAACACTCAAGCACAAACCAAATCTCGATGTAAGACCGAGGTTTTTTTATGGTCCCTTCTTACCTATTTGGTACTGCATTAACTTGTCATTTTGGTACCTCGATGCAGTGTGCTCAGCAGCCATGGCGGTCCTGTTTGTGTGGATTCCATGTGGCATTCCATATGTTAAGACTACTTGATGACATACCTGACATCAAGAAGGCTGCTGTAAGTAGATAATAATGCTCAACCTTGTCTCTGCTCATATTCTCCATCTGATTTTAGAAACTGATTTCTACTTGTATTCTCATAAATGATTGTATTTTGCAGGATTTCAAAGCTGCCGTAGATGTTTCCACAGAAGATCTAAAGCGGGTCCGGGAGATGCTGTGCTAGTACATTCTTAAGGAGACCATCGACCGAAAGGGCAACTTCTATAATGGTGCACTGTGAGTTCATTATAGCCAGAAACTTGAAATTACTTGCGGCATTCAGTCTTCTTTAGTCAGGTGTTGTTGCCTGAGAAACCTGCTTGGCTTGCTTGGTTGGGGTCAGATGCTGCCTGGTTCAGGCAATTTTCTCATGACTCCATCCAAACAAGCCCTGATGAGTAACTTGAAACTTGATGTGATCTTGCTTGTCTATAAATATGATCTTGCTTGTCTATATCTGTGATGTGAGAATGTGTTTGTGATGTCTCCTTGCTGTGGTGGCTGCCATATCCTGGCTGGTTCCAGGATGGCAGGATGCAGCCCCTGATGGCTGCCAAATCCTGGCTGGTTCCAGGATGTAGCCGGCAAGCAGGCAGGTTACTGTAGGGGTGGCCTACGTATATGTAACGGGCGTTAATTAAAGCTCGTTACAAACACTGATCAGTGAGTAATGGGCTTCATTCGGAATGCCCGTTACAAACATTCCAACAATGTAACAGGCAGCATAAAAGCCCGTTACCAGTACTGACCGGTGGGCCCCAGAACCTGGCCCATTCGTCGAGATAGAGGAGACGCGGGTTGACAGCACGCGTCTCCTTTAGTCGAGAGACAGTAGACGCGCGTGAAAACAGAAACGTCTCATTTTGTCGAGACAGAGGAGACGCAAGTTCACACAACACGTCTCCGATGTTGAGTTCACAATGACGGGCTCTATTCTCGTGCCCGTTACCAAAGTTCCCTATGGTCCCAGAGAAACAGCCATTTCACGTGACCGGTGACTAGTTGTGGTAACGGTTGTTGTTTGATGCCCGTTACTAATGAGAGCCTGTGTGGTTCGAGGACCGGTGGATGGTCACTTCCTGGTGTGATGAGTGATTGACAACATTGTGTGGACTGATTCTTGGTAAAGTATTGCAGGTGCAGGTTGCGGCTTGACTGGTGCTGGTGCAGGTGAAGAGCAAGCGCGAAAGGTCGTTGCCGGGTAGGCCTTCAGGTGTGGAGAAGACAAGTAGGCTTGGCTTGAGGGACCGGGTGGCCAGCGGGGTCAAGTGCGGGCCGCATGGTGGCAAGAACAGCAAGATGAAGTCGTGGACGGTTCCTTGGTTGAGCCACAAAGCCAAGATTGAGCCGGGACTACGTGGGAGCCGAGTCATGAGTGGTGATTGGCGGAGGCTACACCGAGTTCGCGGGGTTTCCAGTGATTCACCAGAAAACCACTGGGTTCCTTGGTTGATCCACAAAGCCAAGGCCGAAGACCGGAGGCAGCAGCACCGAACCGGTCTGACCGGTGTGCGACGACGTAGTCCGGAGACTTCGAAGCGGAGGACACGCGTCGGGATCGCATGGCTTGCGTCGAGGCTACGCAGGGTGCGGTCGCCGGGCATCCGTCCGATGGTGCGACGACGATGATTCCCAAAGTGCCCCTCGGGGGCGTGTATCCTACTGTTAGGCCTTATGGGTAGTTTCGTCTTTCGGTTGCCTCCATATAACCCAGTGGTGAGAGGATGGCAGCCATCTCTTGGAACCCTAGCTCATTTGTTTTGCTATTTTCCTCTTCCATTTTTCCTTTGGAATTCCTAGGACTAGCTTGAGAGCTTCATGGTGAGATCTTGTACGAGGGAAGGATGATTGGGAGCCAAGCTAGACCTTGTATGAACCTTCATGGTATGTATAGATGATTCGGCGTGGTTCCTCAAGGCTTGATTGTGTCTCTCCCGGTTTCCCTTTTTGGTGATTTTCGGAGCCTTTTCTTGGCGATTTTCTTGTGGCGGTTTCGAGGCCTTTCTCTTTGGGATTTGGTGGGGGATGTATGCTTGAACCCTTCGTGGTTCTTTTCTCTTTGATTCCCCTCCCAAATCCGTGAGCAAAGGGGCTCGATTTTGGGGTTTTCCCCTCTCTAGGGTTAGAGGTGTTCTTGGTGGGATTTCTTCGATTCCTCTCGATTTAGCAAGTTTTGGTGGACCAAATCTTGGCTATGGAGTACCCATGAGGTGTTCCTACTATCCCCAAAGTCTTGTGCAAATCCGTGGAGCGATTCGGGAGATCGGGAGTTGGATTTGGGGTAGTTGACCCGCGGGTAGTTGTTCATCCCGAGAGCCCAGGCCTCACCGGTCTGACCTGTGCCTCTCACCGGTCTGACCAGTGTCGACCCCAGTTGGGTTTTCCTCGGGTGAACATTTTGGTGAGTTCCCTGTTGTCTTGTGTCGCTGCTGTTTCGAGTTTGGTTCGGTTTGGAGCTCGGAAGGTCAGGTTTGTGGATTTGGGGCTTCCTGGCTTAGACCGATCTGACCGGCGTGCTATACCAGCCTGACCGGTGTAGGAGTCTTCTGTGGAAGTTCTCAGGTTCTATCAGGGTGCTCTAGCAGGGACCGGTCTGACCGGTGTGTGCTACCGGTCTGACCGGTGCAGTCCAGTAGCTGCTCGAGTTGGTTTTTCCGCTGCGTTCTCGGGTAGGCTTTGGTGGTTGTTGGTTCCTAGGACTAGTAGCACTCCAGTGGATGCGTGGTCTTGGCCAACTTGGGTAGTTGAGTCGGAGACGAGTTTTGGAAGCCATGTTCATCTTGTTGGAGTTCCCATCTCCTTCGAGAAGAATTTTTATCGGCTCCCATTCACTCCCCCCGTCTCTGGTCGCCAGATCGGTCCTTCAAGTGGTATCAGAGCCGGTTCGGGTCTTCATTAACTCTAACCAGTCTAAGATCCAAAGATGGCATACCAGGAATGGGGTTTGGGTCCTCCGCACTTCGATGGCAAAAACTACCAGATGTGGCAGAGGCGGATGGCGGCGTTCCTCCGCGGAAAGGGTCAGATCCTTTGGGATGTTACGGTGAACACAGCTTATGTTCATCCGATTAACTTCCTAGCTCCTGGATCGAGGGACATGCACGACGCCAACAACAAGGCGGTCGACTACTTGTTTCGTTCTCTGTGTCAGTCCGAATTCGATCGGGTTCAGACAGAGGACCTAGCATGTAGGATTTGGCAGGAGTTGAAGAATGCTCACGCTGGGAATGCTGAGGTTCAGGCACGGTTGTATGCGACCTACCAGAGAGAGTATGAGAATTTCACTCATCTCCCCGGTGAGTCGATTGATTCCTTGTTCCAGCAGTTCACGGTGGTTGTGAACAACATGAGGGCCAATGTCGATGTCCTCCCGTACGATGACCATGATAGAGCGGTGAAGCTTTTACACCCGCTGGATCGTACTGTGTGGGATGGAAAGGTCGAGGCCATTCTTGAGTCAGAGAAGTATACCACACTGACGGTGAACAAGCTGTTCTCTAAGCTCAAGTCTGCTGGGGTTGATCGTGGTTTGACAGCCCGTCTTGAGAGCCCGACTGACTCCCGTAGTCTTGCTCTCGTCAGTGGCTCCAGTGCTTTGACTAACGCTAACTCATCCTCCAGGATGTATTCTTTGTCCTCTTTGATGTCTTTGCCAGACGAGAAGTTTGATGTACTTGGAGAGGACTAGCTGGCGTTGTTGACACGGAGATTCGAGAGGATGCACGAGAACCGGGTGAACTCAAGGAGGAACTCGAGGGTGTGTTTCAAGTGCGGCAAGACCGGACACTTTTTTGCCGAGTGTCCGAAGGTGAACAACCACGACAAGCACAAGTCCAAGGACAAGGAGAGAAGGTCCAAGAAGAAGGAGCATGAACATAGGAAGAAGACATGGACCCGAGAGAAGATGAAGAGATCGAGCGACGTTGACTCCGACTCTGAGGACGCGTCATCAAGCTCGAGTGAAGAAGAAGAAGAGGGCAGCAAGAGGAAGGACAAGAAGAAGAAGGACTTTGGCAAGTACTTCAACGGCCTCTGCTGTACCGCAAGCAAGACTCTGAGAAGCTACAACAAGGAGGATGAACTTTGTGGCATGGCGCGCAGCTCCGACAGCAAGAGAAGCCAGAAGAATGCCTCGGACTCAAACTCCGAGGATGAGGTATGTTATGAGCTCTCTTCTTTGCGCAAGGAGAATGAGGAGTTGGTTGACTTACTTGATAACCGTGATCACATGCTTAGAGAGGCTAAGAAGATTAGGAAGGAGCTTAGGGCTTTGCTTGAAGATGCTAGGAATAGAGTGGCTGAGTTAGAAACACAGAACCTTGATGCCAAGCTTGAGATAGATTTGCTTAAGGCTAGTCCTGTTGTTTCTGATGAGGTTGACTGTGCCGATTGCTCTGTTTTCCTAGCTGATTTGACTGCTCTTAGGGAAAAGCATGCCTCCAAGTGTGAGGAACTAGATGTGCTTAGGGTTGAGTTGGCTAAGCTGCAATCTAGACCCACTTTGCTTGGTGCATGCACTTATTGCCCTGCTTTGCATGATAAGATTGCTGAGTTTCATTCTCACATTGTTTTTCGCTCGAGGCTGAATTGGAAGTTCCTATTCCCACTTCTTGCTCTTCTTGTGAATTGCATGTTGTGAAGAATTTGGAACTTGCCCAATGTGTTGATCATTTGCAGGATGAGAACAATAATTTGTGTGAGGTGTTGAGTTGGTTGTCCAGCCATGAGCCTCAGCTGGGTGTGTTGATTGCCGGTTTTAAGCGCTTTGATGGTTGGGCCTTGGGATCTGATAAGTTTGGTGAGAGCAGTGATGAGAGAGAACCACAAAATGCACCCAAGAACCAGTTTGCACCCAAGTCAAACCAGCTGCTTAAACCGAGAGAAAAACCAAGTGAGAAGCCTAATGAGAAACCAAGTGGGAAGCCTAGTGAGAAGCCTTGTGAAGAGCCTCATCCCAAGCCTAAGCCAAAACCAATCCGTTTCCATTATGAGTTTGTGGGAAGGATGGTCATAAGAGAGAGTTTTGCTATAAGAGAAAGAGAGAGGCGAGAATGCCTAAGGAGTGGGCGAACAAGGACAGGTACCACCCTTCTCATGGTGTGTCTGAGCCTCGTATGCCACTACCTAAGGGAAAGGGTTTTGTGCGTAAGGTTTTGACATGGGGAGATAGGAGCTCTCGCAGCTGAGGTGGGTTTCTGGAGAGGGCGGTCAAACCGGCCAGGCATGGCGGTCAGACCGGCCCTGCCCAGGGGGAGGCGGTTAGACCGGCCTGGCTAGGCGGTCAGACCGGCCCTCCCCAGATTTCTGGGCAGTTCGGTTCTCGAGGTAGTGGTGCTGGTGGTTTCAGTTCCTTTGGCCATGATGCAGGTTGTAGGAGTTTTGAGTCTGGTGGTGTCGTGTTTGCTGGATGTTCTCCTCCTTGTGGTCGATACGAGTTTGGGAGAGGTGGCAGCTTTGAGTCTCAGAGGGGCTACGGACCACGGTCTTTCTTTCATGGTGCTTGTACTCCTCCAGTGAGACGGGAGTGGTTTTCCCATGGTGGTTCCAGGTTTGATAGGCTTGATAGGATGGATCGCAGTTTTGATAGGCGCGGTAGGATGGATGTTGCTAACCCTACTTTTGAGGAGATGGCTCGGCACTGGTTTGACACTTTTGGTACTAACCGCAGTGTTGAGTCGTTTGCTCGCTCTCGCTCTTGGTTTTGAGTTGCAGGTGGGAGGCTCGGAGAACATTTGGTTGACTTCGGGGGTGGTTCTCCGGCCTCATACCCCAGTGGTGTCAAGAAGGTACATCACTTTCGGGGATGGTGAACAAGGACAAGGGACTTCTAAAGGAATGATCAAGGTAAGTAAATTTGTGACCTTCAAAGTGTGTGGTATTGGTCAAGCCACTCGGCTCGTTTTGCTCTTTGCTCTATCATGTGTGCTTAGGGTGAGCTTTGTATGCTCTTAGGCCCTAGTGCATGTGTTTAGGGGGAGTCTGTGTGCTTAGTGTGCTCTTTGCTCTATCATGTGTGCTTAGGGTGAGCTTTGTATGCTCTTTGGCCCTAGTGCATGTGTTTAGGGGGAGCTTGTAAGTTTTGTGCTCTTTTGCCGATGGTGTCGAGCCCTTTTGCCTCCCCTCGAGGAGCCGGTCGTTGGTGAGCTTTGTGTGTGTGGTTGGTTTCCCGAGTTGGTGGTGAAGCTCCTTGTGTAGCATATGTATAGCTTTCCTTTGTGCATTTCTTGCTTTTTGCATGGCATGTGTAACATGATGTATAGGCATCTTTGTATCTTAGGTTGCATGCATCTTGTATCATATGCATTGTGTAGGAAAAGCTTCTGTCATATACATTGTTCACCATGATGTGCTATATATGATCTTGTGAGCTAGTTTGGTATGCTATGGTTAGTTTGGCTTAGCTCTTGATGATCTTGGTTTATGCCCATGGTTGATAGCTATGTTTTTGAAAAATGACATATATATGCTCTCTTGTGAGTAAATGCCTTTATATGATCTTGACATGTTTTTGTGGCTTGGCTATGCTTAATTTGTGGTTGGATAGCTTATTTTGATCATATGGGGCCAAAGGCTCATTTGTCATCATGAATGTTTAGGCCCCATGCTTTATCTTGTGGAGGGGCATAAGTTCCTTTTTGTCACAAAGACATTTCATGTACCAAATATCAATCTGAAAATGAAATGTAAATTGCTTGGAAAATGTGCTCCCATGTCATATGTGCTTATTTTATATAGCTTTGGGTGCTAAACCGTTGCATGATGTCTACCAATGAGAAGTCTCATATATAGAAGTAGGCACATGGCTCGGTGGCTTTGACATGACATGAGGTGCTTGTGGGTGTTTGTGATGGTCTTATGATTAGAATGGTTGTCCTAGCATGAAGTTTGTGTGGCTTTGCCATTTTGACATGTTTTGCTCATGTTTAGGACTCTGCTCATGAGAGGGTGATTTTTCGCAAAATTGCTCAATTCTATCTTAGCTTCGTCCAATGGTTGTGAAACTTGATGATCATGTAGTTGATGTTCATACGAAGCTATAGAGTATCTAACTTGCTCATTTGGATATGTGTAGCACCCTATGTTGAATTTTGTCTATTTGAGAAGCTCTAGGTTGCATTTCTTGCATTTTTGGCTTGATTAATGCATTGTCAATAAGAGGGAGAAGTTTGAGCACGTTTTGGCTTGCCGCATGCTTTTAGAAGGTTGCCATGTGGTTTCGAGCTAGTTTTGAGCTTGTGTAGTTCCCAGTTTTTCCCAGGTGGTCATCGGCCTGACCGGTGGGATGCACCGGTCTGACCGGTGTGAGTGTCAGGTGCTGGGCGATCTAGTCCACCGGTCTGACCGGTCAAAGCAAGGCTAAGGCAGCTGCTCTGTTTTGTGAAGTGTTTTGCATGCATTCGTCCAGGGGGAGTTGCATTGGTTCAGGGGGAGCTTGCATGTGTGCAGGGGGAGCTCTTTGTGATTTTCGAGCTTTGGTTTGGTGGTTTTCGCTCTTTGCTTGAGCTTATTTTTGTCTCGGTTGCCCTTGCCTAAGGGGACCGAGACTTGTCTTCTTCAAGTGATCTTGCTTCTTGCCTTTCCGTTGGCTTTCGATCGCTTGTTGGAGTTTCTGTTGGTCGTTTCTTTTCTTTTCCTTTTCTCTTTGGTTACCAAAACGTGTGCGTTGTCAATGCACTCATCAAGGGGGAGATTGAGAGCTTGTGTGGTTCGAGGACCGATGGATGGTCGCTTCCTGGTGTGATGAGTGATTGACAATGTTGTGTGGACTGATTCTTAGCTAAGTATTGCAGGTGCAGGTTGCGGCTTGACTGGTGCTGGTGCAGGTGAAGAGCAAGCGCGAAAGGTCGTTGCCGGGTAGGCCTCCAGGTGTGGAGAAGACAAGTAGGCTTGGCATGAGGGACCCAGTGGCCAGCGGGGTCAAGTGCGGGCAGCATGGTGGCAAGAACGGCAAGATGAAGTCATGGACGGTTCCTTGGTTGAGCCACAAAGCCAAGATCGAGCCGGGACTACGTGGGAGCCGAGTCATGAGTGGTGATTGGCGGAGGCTACACCGAGTTTGCGGGGTTACCAGTGGTTCACCAGAAAACCACTGGGTTCCTTGGTTGATCCACAAAGCCAAGGCCGAAGACCGAAGGCAGCAGCACCGGACCGGTCTGACCGGTGGGTCTGACCGGTCTGACCGGTGGAGGACACCGGTCTGACCGGTGTGCGACGACGCAGCCCGGAGACTTCGAAGCGGAGGACACACGTCGGGATCGCATGGCTTGCGTCGAGGCTACGCAGGGTGCAGTCGACGGGCATCCGTCTGATGGTGCGACGACAACGATTCCCAAACTGCCCCTCGGGGGCGTGTATCCTTGTGTTAGGCCTTAGGGGTAGTTTCGTCTTTCGGTTGCCTCCATACAACCCAAGTGGTGAGAGGATGGCAGCCATCTCTTGGAATCCTAGCTCATTTGTTTTGCTATTTTCCTCTTCCATTTTTCCTTTGGAATTTCTAGGACTAGCTTGAGAGCTTCATGGTGAGATCTTGTGAGAGGGAAGGATGATTAGGAGGCAAGCTAGACCTTGTATGAACCTTCATGGTATGTATAGATGATTCGGCGTGGTTCCTCAAGGCTTGATTGTGTCCCTCCCATTTTCCCTTTTTGGTGATTTTTGGAGCCTTTTCTTGGCGATTTTCTTGTGGCGGTTTTGAGACCTTTCTCTTTGGGATTTGGTGGGGAATGTATGCTTGAACCCTTCGTGGTTCTTTTCTCTTTAATTCCCCTCCCAAATCCGTGAGCAAAGGGGCTCGATTTTGGGGTTTTCCCCTCTCTAGGGTTAGAGGTGTTCTTGGTGGGATTTCTTCGATTCCTCTCGATTTAGCAAGTTTTGGTTGACCAAATCTTGGCTATGGAGTGCCCATGAGGTTAGCAAGAAGAGCATGGAGTTTGTGCACAGGTACTTGCCGAGCGATAACATCATGCAACTCCTGATCCGCTGAGGCTGAGTCTAGACTTTGCTCAAGGACGAGCAAACGTTTAGCTTGGGGGAGTTTGTTGACGGTCCTTACAACAAAGATTCGACCGTCAAAACCTCGGGTTAGAGAGGAGTATATGGCAAGTTTCATGCACATTTTTAGTACTAATAAAGTTCCACGAGTCCTACTATCCCCAAAGTCTTGTGCAAATCCGTGGAGCGATTCGGGAGATCGGGAGTTGGATTTGGGGAAGTTGACCCGCGAGTAGCTGTTCATCCTGAGAGCCCAGGCCTCACCGGTCTGACTGGTGCCTCTCACCGGTCTGACCGGTGTCGACCCCAGTTGGGTTTTGCTCGGGTGAACGTTTTGGTGAGTTCCCTGTTGTCTTGTGTGGCTGCTGTTTCGAGTTTGGTTCGGTTTGGAGCTCGGAAGGTCAGGTTTGTGGATTTGGGGCTTCCTGGCTTAGATCGGTTTGACCGGCATGCAACACCAGCCTGACCGGTGTAGGAGCCTTCTGTGGAAGTTCTCGGGTTCTGTCAGGGTGCTCCAGCAGGGACCGGTCTGACCGGTGTGTGCTACCGGTCTGACCGGTGCAGTCCAGTAGCTGCTCGAGTTGGTTTTTCCGCTGCGTTCTCGGGTAGGCTTTGGTGGTTGTTGGTTCCTAGGACCAGTAGCACTCCATTGGATGCGTGGTCTTAGCCAACTTGAGTAGTTGAGTCGGAGATGAGTTTTGGAAGTCGTGTTCGTCTTGTTGGAGTTCCCATCTCCTTCGAGAAGAATTTTTATCGGCTCCCATTCACTCCCCCCCTCTCTGGTCGCCAGATCGGTCCTTCAACTAATCCTAGTTGTGCTGAGACGTGTGTGAAATAGACGCGTCTCATTTGGTCGAGACAGAGGAGACGCATGTTTACAGCACGGCTCTCCGATGTTGACTTGATGTAACGGGCTTTGTTTTGGTGCCCGTTACTAAAGTTCCCTGTGGGCCCAGAGAAACAGCCATTTCACGTGACCGGTGGCTAGTTGTGGTAACAGTTGTTGTTTGATGCCCGTTACGAATATGTGTTATCAGTAACGGACATCTGCCCGTTACCTTTCTTGGCTCATTTGTAACACTTGATCGATAACGGGCGCTTTGCCCGTTACTAAAGGCAATCTATGCCCGTTACCAAAGTGAGTTTTTCACGTAGTGTCATTGGATGTGGTGGAGAGGCCATGAAAGGATGGCCTCCCCATGGGTAACGGGGGTAAAGGTAGAATAAAGGAAAATGAAAAGATACGAGGACCACTGGGTACGACGATAGATACAGCAACCGTTCCCCGGCAACGGCGCCAGAAAGCTTGTTGGGTATTTTAGTGACACATGAAATAAATCCGCAAGCGCACGGATACCGTTGTAGCTTTCACCTCAGAGTATTCCAAGGGTATCGAATCCAAGGGAACGTGTGTGTACTAACTTCGTACAGTCGGTCCAAGGACACACCAAGATAAGAGGCAAGGATAGAGAGGATTCCTAAAGATAGCACTATATATGAGATTAAAGGTCGATCTCTAGATAGAACTTGGCTTAAGGTACCGTTAGCCCTGACTTAACAGGCGACTCCGGTACGCGGATCTATGTGGAATGGAGCTCTGACTATATCCAGCTGCGGAGGATCAACGAGTGCCAGAAGGGCTGTCACCACCTCCTGGACTACCTCTACCTAACCTTGGGATAAGCCGAACGGATGATAACCGGTAGCGTGTCACAACGTCCACCCTGTGGTTGCTGCCGTAGCCAACGGACTACGGCACCCTGTACTAATAGAACTACGACCACGGAAGAGAACTGATCTCACTCACTATAGGTACTACTAGCTTATACTAAAGGCATACGAGAGAGCACTCGGTCCCGTACTGTGCCTCCAACGTATACGAACGACTTGCAGCAGACGAACGCATAAACCCAGTATCTATGCACTAGCAGAGGAAAAAAGGCTACTCATGCAACCTAGCATAAACTATTAGAAAGGAATCACGAACACATTTTATTCTAATCAGATCATGCAAGTATCCACTTTATTCTAATAGACTAATCATACAAACGGGATACAAACTTGCGCACCTAATCAACTAGATTGAGGGTGCGTGTTCGTGAAGAACACGCGCCTCTAAATGATGAACGGGCGAAGAACACAAGAACATATCACTCAAGTATGAATAACACTTTAGTCTAAATAGAAAATGCAGAAATACTTACTCTACTCTAATTGAAGAACAAGCATCCATAGAGATACATATCTCTCACTCTCTCCCTAGCTCTGATCTAATCAACTACTCCACACTTACACTCTAGAAGGAGGAGAGGAGAGCCTCTCCTCTCAAGAGAGAAAATGAGAGAGGAGGAGAGGAGTTGTGTGTGCTTATTCTAGCCCCCTCCCCTTCTATTTATAGGCTAGAGAGGCTTGGGGGCTTTTGCAGCAGCTTGGGGTGCAGCAAATGGCGTGGTGACATGTGTCCTGCGCAAAACCGACCTCCGGGGGCGAGAACCGGAGAGAACCGAAGCAAAACCGTCCTCTGGGTGCTGAACCGGTGGGAAAAAGGACCTAGACCGCGGTTTGGCGGGTGAACCGGCCGAGCCAGCCGGCGGACCGGTGCACACCCGCGCGTCCCGCTCCTTCCCCCGTACGGTGCCTGCACCGCCTCGCGCCAGCCTCTCCGCGAGCGCCACCTGGCCCGGCCGAACTCGCTCGTCCCGCGCGCGCGTGCGTGGGCGGACGGGGCGATTCGCGTGCCTCCCCAGTTGCCAATGCCCGTAGGCCACGTCAGCTTGGGGGGTCCGCACCCTCGCGCTGTCATGCATGGGGTGTGATCCAGGATGGGGTCACGGCGCCAATCGCCAGCGGCCGCGTGGCCGGGTTGACCCGCGCACGCACCCGCGCTCCGCGCATGGGTATTGACCCGGCTGGACGCTGTGGTGGCTCTGCAGCATGGGTCCCCGCGCCCACATGGCGCGCATGTGCACGTCGATCGGTGGCCGTGGGTCCATGTTGATGTCATCACTTGTGAAGTTTGTCCATTGCATATCTTTTGCATCCGAGCTCCAAAACAAGTAAATGATATATCCATTTTGATCGTCTCGACGAGCACTTCACAATGGTGCAGTCTAAATTGGCATTTGAGGTTGTTTATGATGACATACTATATAAGTCATTAGATCAGTTGCTCTTAACTGTACCATTTAGCACGTATTTCGGTGTGCCCTGCAACAAAAGTTAGAAACACCAACACTTGTGGAGATTGTCAGTATAAAGCCATATCCTAGTGTTGATGCTCACTTTTTATTTATTTTATGCAGGAGTTGACAGCGTAAAAGTGGTACTTAACAGCCGTCAACAGTGACTTAAGAAATACCAACAGATGTTAAAGGGACAATATATCATGGGATGCTGACGTCATCATGACGTCAGCACCCCAGCACCGTACGGCGTTCGCGCGGTAGGCACCAGGCGGCGCCACGTGGCAGGCAGCCACTGGCCGCAGGCCGCGCCGCGGCGCATCACGCACACGTACGCCTGGGCCTGCGCCTGGCCAGGCGGCAGGCCGCCATTTGCCCCCACACCACGACGTGGGCGGGACGCGCATGCGCGGGACGCAGCGAGCAGCGTCCGCTCGGGCACGTGGCAGCCACGGAGCGGCCGCAGGCCCACGCTGCGGGTCAACCCGAGCGGGCAAGCGCGGGGCTCGCGCAGGCCACCGCTGGGACGCGTGGCGCGCCGTGGTAGGCCGGCCGGACGTCGGTTGCCCCAGTTCGGCCGGTTCTGCTGGTTAGCCGCGGATTTTCCCTCTTTTGCACCGGTTCAGCGACCCAGACTCCGGTTTAGCTCCGGTTCACGCCCCTAGGATCCGGTTTTCTCCGGGTTTTCTACTCCACCACCTCAAGCAAGCTTCCACCGTACTGTTCCTGCGCAGGAGGCCGCCAGGTGGCGCAAGGGGAGCAAGGGAAAGTGGGAGAGAAGCACTTGTCCCTTGCCTATAAATATGAGGGGAGGGGGTAAGAATAGAGACACCACTTCACCTAAGGATGAGAGTTTCCCTTCAAAGGAGAGGCCTCTCCTTGGTAGATTAGAGAGTAGGAGAGTGAGAGAGAGTTGTATCTCTATGGATGCTTGTTCTTCAATTAGAGTAAAGTAAGTATTTCCGCATTTCCTATTTAGACTAAAGTGGCATTCATACATAGGTGATATGTTCTTGTCTTCTTCGCTTGTTCTTGATTTAGAGGCTTGTGTTCTTCGAACACTACCTTTCGATCTTGTAGCATAGGTTCATAAGCGCTCATATCCATTTGTATGCATGTTCGTCATTTAGAATAAAGTGGATATGCTTGCATGCTCTGATTAGAATAAAGTGTGTTCATGATTCCTTTCTAATAGTTTATGCTAGGTTGCATGAGTAGCCTTTTTCCTCTGCTAGTGCATAGATCCTGGGTTTATGTGTTCGTCTGCTGCAAGTCATTCATATACGTTGGAAGCATAGTACAGGACCGAGTGCTCTCTCGTATGACTTTAGTATAAGTTAGTAGTACCTATAGTGAGTGAGATCAGTTCTCTTCTGTGGTCGTAGTTCTATTAGTACAGGGTGTTGTAGTCCGTTGGCTACGGTAGTAACCACAGCGTGGACGTTGTGACACGCTACCGGTTATCATCCGTTCGGCTTATCCCAAGGTTAGGTAGAGGCAGTCCAGGAGGTGGTGACAGCCCTTCTGGCCCTCGTTGATCCTCCGCAGCTGGATATAGTCAGAGCCCCTTCCACATAGATCCGCGTACCGGAGTCGCCTGTTAAGTCAGGGCTATCGGTACCCTAAGCCAAGTTCTATCTAGAGATCGACCTTTAATCTCATCTATAGTGCTATCTTTAGGAGTCCTCTCTATCCTTGCCTCTTATCTGGGTGTGTCCTTGGACCGACTGTACGAAGTTAGTACACACACGTTCCCTTGGATTCGATACCCTTGGAATACTCTGAGGTGAAAGCTACAACGGTATCCGTGCGCTTGCGGATTTATTCGTGTGACGCTAAAATACCCAACAGTATTCATACATGGGAAGATGAAGACGGACTCCTACTAGAATTCCCCTATATTCCTACTAGGACTCGTACCATGTAATCATATCCGAATTCCTATCTTTTAACTGACTAGGCACCTGTTAGCGGTCAAATAGGACACCCCTAGAGTACTTGTTACATATAGGTTTTGTCTCTCATTTGTAACTAACCTTCCACTAGGCACTCTCATGACATAACAAGTTCGACGCAAGCATGCGTTTTTGGAGTTTTATGTTTACGCAGGGCAATAAACAAGCACTCTTGGGTGAAGTTCATAACACATCTCGGAAAAATAAAGAAGCCCAATGCAAGTTCAATAACAAGATGAACAAGACTCCAAAAGCTCCAAAGGTCGTCGTGAGATTTGGAGATTTACCCACGAGATCAACTCTACTTGGGAGATATTCGCGCAGCCTGAAACGACATGATCTTTCGATGTAGATTTGGAGACTTAAACGGCCTCTAATGACAAAACATTGAATACCAAAGTTGTTGGCCTTGTTGAGAGCTTCTATTCGAACATATGGAAGTCCCAATTCGGATCAGAAAGCTAGGAGATAAGGCCCCCGAAATACCTGCTGCGTAGACAAGTCCGAAATCAGACAGATTATCTTCCGAGGCCGTTATTGGCGGTCGATTTCCGTCAACCAAGAACACTTGTTATGTTATGGTTTGAACTTCATTTTGGAACTAACCCGCCACTAGGCATACTAATGATATAACAAGTTCACCGTTGGATGTGCATTTTGGAGTATAGTGTTTTTGCAGGAATTCACGTATTAAATGAGGGAAGATAAAACTAGTTCGGAGAACGTTTTGCAAGTCAATCAAGGAGCTCCGACCATGTGCAAACTTGCCTCCAAAGGTGGCAAGGACCAATGTGCTTGAATGGAGAACTCCCGAGGACCGAGATGAAAAGACCGGAAGTTCATGCATAAACATCCCTCAACTTGGTCGCGGAGATAACGACGTCCAAAGTGCACAATTGAAGGGCCCAATGATCCAAAATGCAGGAGATGGAGCGTGGAGAAAATTGGGCCGAAACCGAGCCCAGAAAGGCCCAGGCCGGCCGGCCCATGCCGACCGGCCCAGCCCGTTCTGGTGTCGGTTTGCGACCCCCTTTCTTCGGTGTTAAGTAGATGCAACCCTAATCGCGTGGGCAAGCCGCCATTCGTCAGAGACGCCATCTAGTTCCTCAGAGCCGCCAAGAAAGAGAAGATCGACTACGAGAGAGACTCTTGGGGGAGGACACTCGAGATAGATCATCGCCAAGCCCAAGGGAGGTCGCCACGAGGAAGGAGGACGCCGAGAGCTTGCCACGGCGCCGCCGGAGTTGAAGGACAACGAAGATCCATCTTCATCGGAGGCATCCACCATCTCAACGGTGCCATGCCTAGCGCCATGATAGGGTAAAGTCTTTCGTTTGTCCATGGAGTTGTAACAGAACTTGAAGTGTAGTCACCTTTCTATCTTGTTTGGATCATATGTCTATCATACCTCTTGTTGATGATGCTTAATGTTTAAGGCTAGCTACCGTGCTTTCGGGGTTGCTCCCGTAGATCGCGTCAACATACCGTGTTCATTAGGGTTAGTACCGATTACCTTCGCGTAGTGACATGTACGAGGGAAGGGAAAAGTCTAATCCTTGATCACACACCTAGATAGATTGGATCGGGGGTTTATAATGTTTTGGGTGATTGCATCTTCAAGTGCCTAGACTCCATGGGCATACGTTCTTCATACTTGTGCACCTTTAATCTCTCTTTAACGTAATCTAGGGTTAGTTTGTCTTTACTTTGTAGATTAATCTTTCTATCATAAGTCTTCAATCAACTATATTAGGGTTAGGTTAAACGCTAGTAATCCCCTTGCTCCTTGGGTTGACAAGAACCTTGGGATCTCCCGTAGGTGAAGAAGGGCATAGGAGATCCGTACGCTTGCGGATCGAAACTTCATACGAGTTTCACCTATCAACAAGCCCCTTTTTCTAGCGCCGTTGCCGGGGAGCAAGCTAGTTTACTTCGTTTAATCTTTCATTGATTTTGTTGATTACTAACATTTAACCCTTGTGTTCTAGAAAAAAAACACTCTTTTTTGTTTTTGTTTTCTTTTGATTGTCCAGATGGCGTTCGTTCGAAATCCTTTGGAGGAACCGGAAAAATCGCTAAGAGACTACGCTAGCCCTCGATGTGAGGACATCAAGGTACAAGAGTCGGACTTGGTTCTCCAAGCGACAAGGTACGAAATCAAGCCTCGAATCATTGAGATGGCAGTAACTAATCCGTTCCGAGGGGTGGAGACGGACAACCCATATAGACATATCCAGCGCTTCACGACACTATGCAATACGGTACGTCAAGAGGGAGTCCCTGATGATTGGTTTAAATGGAATCTGTTCCCCTACTCACTTGCCGATGAAGAAATGAAGTGGTATGCATTTGCATCCTTCGAAGTCGAGGGAAATTGGGATCAATTGATAAAGAAATTTTGTGCCAAGTTTTTCCCTATAAGCAAGATTCAACATATAAGGATGCAAGTGACTAACTTTAAGCAAGGAGAAGAAGAAGGGATTGATCAAGCGTGGAATAGATTCAACAAGCTAGTTGAACAAGGACCAAGACTCAGATTTCCCGGTGATGTACTTTTGCATACATTTTTCTTTTCCCTAACCCCTAGTTGCATAGAATACATTCAAATGTGTGCAGGAGGGGATCTCATGGAGAAAACACTCACGAAAGCTGCCCAACTTCTACAAAAAATAAGCAAAGCGGCGGCCATGCGAAGAGATTGGGAAACACGACTTTCGGGGAAGCCGGAATGTGATACAAGTGTGAGACCACTTGCTGGAATTTTCAGAAATACGGTCCCGGAAGAGAAGAAAGAGGAGCTAATCCCGAAAAAGGTTGAAGAAATCAAACACGCGGAAACTAGAACTATCTCGGAGAGTGATCACACCGAGACAAGCAAAGCAAGTGAAAGGACTATGTCAAGCGCGAAGCCACTAAGGGAGTTCGAGCAAATGGATTGGGTCCCAATTGATTTTGGAGAAATCTTTGATAAGAGAAGACCGTTCCCTAATCAAAAGGGGATGGCGAAAGCCGTGGAGATGGAATTTCCACCGGAGAAATATGTGGAACAACCATACAACCTAGAGACAACCGGGGAGGTCCTTCAAAAACTCTTTAGCGAAGAAGAAGTGGATCCGGACCATGTGGCCGAAGCAAAGAGGATTATGGGAATCAAGCCCGAGGCATCACCATTCGCTCGCCTCGCTGAAATTTATGCCATAGGATCCGATGAAGAAGAGAAGACATCGCCGCGTATAGATTGCAAGGTCAACAACATTGATTGCAAGGCGTTATGCGACATTGGAGCATGTTGACGGTCGATTTTGGTAAACCTAGCTATGAGTTTACCATCAACATTTGCACGTATTTGATATTCTAACTAATGGTACTAACCCCCTGGAGGTATCAAGTTCACTCTTGCATGTCGATTTTGGAGTTTATTGTTTACGCAGGAAACTAACGTTAAAGAGGAGACTTTCGGGATATGTTCATCAAGCACTTCAAGAGAAGATCATGAAGCCCGGCACAAGTCAAGACACATGATGAACATGACTCCAAATGGCCCAGGGACCGAAGCATGAAGCCGTAAAACTCTAGGGACCTGAACAGAAGATGCTGAAGTTTGCGCGGCAAGGAGCTCTATCTAAACCGTGGAGAAGACGACGTCAATGGCCCACATGCATAAGTGAGCAAGTCAACAATTGACCGAGAAGCGTCGGGGAGCGAACCGGGGCCGAACCAGGCCGAAACGGGCCCAGGCCGGTCAGCCCAGGCCGGCCGGCCCAGCCCCTTTTCGTGCCGGTTCGCGATGCCCTTTGACCTAGGTGTTCTTCTATAAATTGCCTCTGCCTCCGCCGGCCACCAGATCCATCCATTCATCAGAGAGCCGCCAACATGAAGGAGAAGCACCAGGAGGAAGCCGATGGCCGCCGCAAGTCCTCGAGTTGCCTAGGAGATGGCTTAGGCCATGCCCTAGCCGCCATGGTTGGCCCTGCGTGGTGAAGCCATGGTGGAGTTCCGGAGCCGCGACTTGAATTCGTCAAGTCATTTGTACCTTCAACATTCGATGGTGATGTAATCATATCTTGTCATACTTTGATCTACATCGATGAGTGTTATATCCATATGTGTAGCTAGCATATGATTTTAGTAGGAATAGGTCTAATTGTGGTGGTTAGTCTATCTCTTGCGGATACATCATTGTAGTGCACGGACCGAGGTTGTCGTTCGGTGATGAATATCCTTGCGTAGTGACAGTACGGTGGAGGAGAAAGCGGCGAATGAACGTGTATCGGACCACTCCATATCAGGTTACTCCATATCGAGTGTACTCCTTATCATAGTATAGGTTTAGATTGGTTTGTCACCTTGGCCGGAACGGCAACAAGAAGACGATAGGCTAGGGTTACCCTTTGGTGTTTACCTTTAAGGCTAGGTGGATGAGATCCATACATCCCTTCGTGTTTGTATGTTACCTTTATGCAATCAATGCTTCATGATAGGTTAGATCATTAGATTAGATGGATAGCCTTAGGTGTTTTCTTCCGATCCTTGGATTGACAAATCTAGGGAGGACCCTCCTTGGTGAAAAAGGCACCAAGTCACCCGTACGCTTGCGGTGAACTTGAGCACGGTTTTGAACCGTCAACAAGCCCCTTTTTCTGGCACCGTTGCCGGGGATCGGCAACTCGAACCCTAGGGAGATCTATCTTTCTTTTAACTAACCCTAATTTTAGTATTGAATATACCCTGTGTTTCTTGTTTGTGTCCTTGAATGCAGGTAAAACCCTAGACACAAAGCGATCGAGAAATTTTCAACATTCGGACTTCAACAAGTCCAACCTCGCTCAACCAAGTTGATGGCTATGCAAAGAATTACTCTTTAGTGGTAGGTGCTAACCTTGGTTAGTGGCCCAACATCCGCTATTGAGCCCCCACCCAAAGCAAATGAAGATGAACAAGGTATGCCTATGTGTCGATTAAGTTTTTAGGACTAATTTCTTTTGGAGGTTTGTATGTTCAAGCTATAGGATTCGGAAACGACCATGTCAAGCACGATGTAGAAGGATTCCATTACCATCATGCTCATGCAGCAATGGTAATGACTTTTGAAGCCAAGGGATGCATGACATGGTGTCCTAAAAGTCTACAAGATAAAGACCACACATACTTCTCCGGATCGATGAACTAAAGGATAATGATGTCATCAAGATGCCTTGCACAACCTCAGCAGAAAGCAATTGGATATATTTGAATTTTCAGAAGCCCCATGAAGTCTACGTTCCAACGAATCAAGTGGCAAGGCAATCGGAGGTTCCTACAAGCGGATATGGCCGAATCACCGAAGGTTGCATGTGCTGAAATTCTGGACAGCAAGCAATGCTGAAGTGAAACAGCCATAGCTCCCTCATTCGGACTCCGATTAAGACGAATGAGTACCCGTTGGAAAGGTAATTTTATAAAATTTTCAATAGAACTATATTTTGGTATATGTTCTGTTCTAGATGCAGGTGTCAATCCACAAAGAAGAGGCAGCAGCAAGGCGATGACGACAAGATAGAGGAGATGGACATGATGACAATAAAGAGATGATGGGGCAATGGTTCCACAACACGTACATGATGAAATTCAGAACCTAAGGACTAAAACAAAACCTCTGGATCTTGGATGAATGAAGACACAAGAGGCACCGCTCAACACATGATGATGTTGGAAGCAAACCACGACCAATTTCATAAGGCAACATCAAGCTGCATGGCTACTTTGGATTCTCGCACAAAGAACCATGGCTTCACAACAATAAAAAGGTATGTGAGAAAGTCGAGCTCTAAAACTTAAAATGAAGCGCTTTGCGGGAGGCAACCCGATCTTTTTATATATCTATATAAACTATGATGGTCTACATTGTGCTCTTTATTTGAAAATTTCAAGTAACATCATACCATTGCTCTAATAAATGTCACAACCACATGTATGCTTTAAATAGATATTGAGTGAGCACTATGCTACTTGATTTTGGAAAACTTGTAGACCACTTTTTTGTGTGCTTATTAGTGTTTAGAGTCTTTTTATTTGTGTCTTTAGAGAGAAATATGAAGCATGATCCATTTGATTCTAAACTTGTGGCTAGTTAACTTAGGCTAACTTTTGCTTTTGGTTTAGATCACCACCATATCATGTCATACCTTTTTGTTCATTCATAATCATGTTGCGCTTCATTCCACTTTGTTCTCCACCCTTGCATTTTGTTGCATGATGCATACCATATTTAAAACTCTTTTTGTGACAAAAACAAACATCTTTGCCTAAACCTTCCTATTAAACCACATCTAGAACCTAGCCCAACAAAGGAGGGATCGACTTATGTCAAGTCGACAAAGTCTATCTCTCTCCCTTTTCTAATTAATATTTTGACTAGCCTCATCCTAAACCCTTGGGGAAAACCCCTCATACCTTTAGTAATCCTAAAACCATAGGTTTGTTTTTCATCCAAAAATCTAACCCTTGTTTTCTTTTCTTCTCTTCCAAAACCACCTTAGATAGAATTTCTTCACCCGACTTATCTTTTCAAAATTCTTACCTTAAGCCAAAAACATAGGATACCCATAAGCCTTACCTTAAAACCTTGTTAGCATGTTTGATTAGGTCTTTTGATAAAAGATTTTGTTGACAAGACTCTACCTCTCATAAAGTGACTTGCTTATCATTATTGAGGGATGACGTCGAAAGCCTTTGCAAACATTGCTGCCCCTTTTACTAACCCCTTTGCATTTTGCATCAACCCCCTTTGTTCTATCATGCATAGGTTAGCTTGGCTTCTTCGTGAAACTTTTTGATGAATGCTTTATTTCCATAATGGTGCTTCACGCGCGAGGCATTTTCTTTTGTAATCTTGTGTAAACGTGGTGTTTAGACTTGATTGCGGACAATCATCATTTGAGTTTTTAAAGCCTTGTTAATTTATATTGCATTGGTTGGTTTATAAACTTCACAATGCGCCTTACTTCTCTTACACCATAAAGAATTGTAAATCTTGGGATAAGCATGGTGTTTTGACCTTGGTTAATAAATCTTTATGGTGGTGGAGAAGTTTGGCAACCACTTTGTAAGCATGGAGCTTAGAATTTGGTGTAAACATTGTTTTGTTTATGTCCCTTCCTTTCATTTGCATTTTTCACCTACACGCACGTACACCCATTAGGTTCTTCTTTTCTTTTTATTAGGTAAGCTATGCCACAAGTTAAGATCTTAGGGATGTATTTGGTTTGTTGGCAATGGTTTCTACTCCCGACCATCACCCCGGGGGTAGAATGTGCATTTGATTTGTTTTGCAGGCATGACGAAGTGTTCCCATGAGTTCTTGACCAATTGCAATCAAGATCGTTAGTAATCTACAAGGCTTGAGAAGGAAGTCGCTGTTTCCATCAAGATTTGAGCACGTGTTCAGAGATGTACAATAGAAGAAAATTTAATATTCAGAAACTCCTTCAAACCATCTTTACAACGCATCAAGGATCATCAATTTTGAAGACCCGTACAAGGAGATATGGCAGAAACATTAAGCGCTGCACATTCTGAAAATTACAGATTGCATCGCCGGAGTAAAAAAGACACAACTCTCTTGTTCGGAACCCGTTTCATGCGTATGATGGCTCGTTGGAAAGATAATTTCATAAACTTCAACTTGGAGGGGTGTTTCAGTGTATGTTCTGTTCATGAATAAAAAGAAAATCTGTGGAAGATGAGGCAGCGACAAGGACGGTATGGAAGTCGGTGATGACGATATGATGAAGGATTGGAACCATGGCTTGATGATAATAAGAAGAAGTTGGAGGACAACTGAGGTACAAAGGCAAGGAAGTGAAGATGATTCTCAAACACATGGCAATAGGGAGCGATTCAAGTTCTTCCACACTTAGCAACATGCTAAGCATGGGGGAGGAATTGAAGGACGAAAGGGAAAACGGCCACACGAGGTACAAGGATCACCTTCACGACAAGATGCTCATCATTCTTTTTCCATGCTAAGCACAATGCTTAAGCATGGGGGAGGCCACACTGCACTTCACTACGAGCATCGAAAAGGACGGTAACTTGCCCTTAACTTTATCTTTGTTTATCTCCTTCTAAATGCTTGCACATATATGCTTTCAACCATAGACAACCTTTGTATCTATCTCTCGATCAATAACATGGCTACTAGGAGGACAACCTAGGTTTGTTAGTTTTATTTTTCAATAAATGAATCACCATCTCTTTTGAGCTTACCATGATGATATATTTTGTATGCCTTGCTTATGGAAAAGTGATAAAAGTTGCCGCTTTGTTTTACTTACATGATGTTGTATATGACTTGACGTTTTGCTCTCTATTAAAAGGAACTTCCGGCTCTTTCATTTGTGGAGGTTAAGTGACTAAATTCTAGAACCGCATACTTTTTGTCGCTCTTTGATTTAAGTTTACCGATGACCTATGCCTTGTACTTGTTTTATTTAAAATTATTATGCTATCTACATTTGTGAATCTCTTGCAAGGCTCTACCTACCAAAGCCTATACTCATACAAGTACTTTCATGATATAACCTTTAGTTTGCAAACTTATATCTTGATGAGTTGGATTAGGATTGATTTCTGTGGTACGAGACTAAGAAGCTGGTCATTCCTTTGCGTAAATTTTTCATGCTAGCCATTTTTGTCCATGTGAGAGCCAGGTGTGGTTCGAGGACCGGTGGATGGTCGCTTCCTGGTGTGATGAGTGATTGACAACGTGGTGTGGACTGATTCTTGGCTAAGTATTGCAGGTGCAGGTTGCGGCTTGACTGGTGCAGGTGCAGGTGAAGAACAAGCGTGAAAGGTCGTTGCCGGTGAGGCCTCCAGGTGTGGAGAAGACAAGTAGGCTTGGTTCGAGGGACCCGGTGGCCAGCGGGGTCAAGTGCGGGCCGCATGGTGGCAAGAACGGCAAGATGAAGTCATGGACGGTTTCTTGGTTGAGCCTCAAAACCAAGGTCGAGCCGGGACTACGTGGGAGCCGAGTCATGAGTGGTGATTGGCGGAGGCTACACCGAGTTCGCGGGGTTTCCGGTGGTTCACCAGAAAACCACTGGGTTCCTTGGTTGATCCACAAAGCCAAGACCGAAGAACCGAAGACGGAGGTGCAACAGCTCCAGACCGGTCTGACCGATGGGTCTGACCGGTGGGTACCGGTCTGACCGGTGAGGAGCACCGGTCTGACCGGTGTGCGATGACGCAGTCCGGAATCTTCGAAGCGGAGGACACGCGTCGGGATCGCAAGGCTTGCGTCGAGGCTAAGCAAGTTTGCGGTCGCTGGGCATCCGTCCGATGGTGCGAAGACAAAGACTTCCAATATCACCCTCGAGGGGCATGTATCCCTAGTTAGCTAGTAAGGGTATTTTCGTCTTTCGGTTGCCTCCATATAACCCAAGTGGTGAGAGGATGGCAGCCATCTCTTGGAACCCTAGCTCATTTGGTTTTCCTATTTTCATTCCTATTTTCTTAGGATTTTCGTAGGACTAGCTTGAGAGCTTCATGGTGAGATCTTGTGAGAGGGAAGGATGATCGGGCGGCAAGCTAGACCTTGTATGAACCTCTTTGGTATGTATAGATGATTCGGCGTGGTTCCTCAAGGCTTGGATGTGTCTTTCCCGTTTCTCCTTTTTGGTGATTTTCGGAGCTCTTTCTTGGCGATTTTCTTGGAGCGATTTCGAGGCCTTTCTCTTTGGGATTTGGTGGGGGATGTATGCATGAACCCTTCGTGGTTCTTTTCCCTTTGATTCCCTTTCCAAATCCGTGAGCAAAGGGGCTCGATTTTGGGGTTTTCGTGGCTCTAGGGTTAGAGGCGTTCTTGGTGGGATTTCTTCGATTCCTCTTGATTTGACAAGTTTTGGTGGACCAAATTTTGGCTATGGAGTACCCATGAGGTGTTCCTACTATCCCCAAAGTCTTGTGCAAAACCGTGGAGCGGATCGGGAGATCGGGAGTTGGATTTGGAGGAGTTGACTCGCGGGTGCTGTTCATCCCGAGCTGCCCAGGCACGACCGGTCTGACCGGTGCTCTTGACCGGTCTGACCGGTGCTAGCCCTTGGTGGGTTTTTGTCTCGGGGAACAGCCTTGTCCGTGTGGTTTTGTCCCGTGGTCCTGCTGATCAGTTCTTGTCGTGTTTGGAGTTGTTTTGCTAGGCTTTGTGAGGGGCTCTTCTTCCTCACAGGTTGTGTTTCGTGGTGGTTTTTGTTCCAGGGCCTAGAGGAGTCACTGAGGCTTCCTGGAACGTTTGCTGTGCGGCTGCTGTAGCCACCGGCCTGACCGGCTCTGTCCACCGGTCTGACCGGTGTCACCGGTCTGACTGGCGCAGGCCATCGGTCTGACCGGTGTAGCTCAGGCAGCAAACCGTGCAAGTTTCCGCTGTGTGGTTCGGTGAGTTTTGGCTCGGAAGGTTGAGTGTTGGTTCCTAGGACCAGTAGCACTCCAGTGGCTGTGTGGTCTTGACCAACTTGGGTAGTCGGGTCGGAGACGTGAGTTGGAAGCCGTGTTCGTCTTGTTGGAGTTCTCATCTCCTTCGAGAAGAATTTTTATCGGCTCCCATTCACTCCCCCCCTCTCTGGTTCGCCTAATCGGTCCTTCAATTGGTATCAGAGCCGGTTCGGGTCTTTATTGACTCTTACCAGTCTAAGATCCAAAGATGGCGTACCAGGAACGGGGTTCGGGTCCTCCGCACTTCGATGGGAAGAACTACCAGATGTGGCAAAGGCGGATAGCGGCGTTCCTCCGCGGAAAGGGTCAGATCCTTTGGGATGTCACGGTGAACACAGCTTATGTTCATCCGATGAACTTCCTTGCTCCAGGATCGAGGGATATGTTCGAAGCCAACAATAAGGCTGTCGACTACTTGTTTCGTGCTCTGTGTCAGCCTGAATTCGATCGAGTTCAGACAGAGGACTTAGCTTGTAGGATTTGGGAGCAGTTGAAGGATGCTCACGCTGGGAATGCTCAGGTTCAGGCTCGGATGTACGCGACTTACCGGAGAGAGTACGAGAACTTCACTCATCTCCCTGGCGAGTCCGTCGATGCCCTTTTCCAGCGATTTACGGTCGTTGTGAACAACATGAGAGCCAATGTGGACGTCCTCCCATACAATGATCATGATAGAGCCGTGAAGCTCTTGCACTCGTTGGATCATACCGTATGGGACGGGAAGTTTGAGGCTATTGTTGAGTCCGAGAAGTATGACACCTTGACGGTGAACGAGCTATTCTCGAAGCTCAAGTCGGCTGAGTTGGACCGTGGTATGACAGCCAAGATCGAGAGCCCGACTGATTCTCATAGTCTCGCTCTCGTTAGTGGCAAAGGAGCTAAGTCTAACGCTAACGCATCCTCAAGGATGTACTCTCTGTCTTCTTTGATGTCTTTGCCAGACGAGGAGTTCGACGTGCTTGGAGAGGACGAGCTGGCATTGCTGACCAGGCGGTTCGAGAGGCTGCACGAGAACCGGGTGAACACGAGGAGGACAGCACGAACGTGCTTTCAGTGCGGCAAGCCAGGACACTTCGTCGCCGACTGCCCGGAGAAGACGGAGAACAAGGACGGCTACAGGCACCGATCGAGCAAGGATGGCAAGTACCGATCGAGGCGCGATCACAAGCACAAGAACAAGCACAAGGACGAGCGACGGTCGAGGAAGAAGGATGGCCGCGGCAGGAAGGCCCGGGCAATGGTCGGAGCGAGCGACGTCGACTCCAGCTCCGCCTACTCTTCCTCGAGCTCGAGTAGCAGTGAAGATGAAGGTGATCGGCGCAAGAACAAGAAGTCATCCAGGAACTTGAGCGGGTTGAGCTGCTTCGCGAGAGATGGCTTCTGCGGCATGGCCCGTAGCTCCGGCAGCAAGAAGAGCCACCAGAGTGACTCGGACTCTGACTCCGAGGATGAGGTATGTGATGAGCTCTCTTCTTTGCACAAGGAGAATGATGAGTTGGTTGACTTGCTTGATAACCGCGATCACATGCTTAGAGAGGCCAAGAAGATGAGGAAAGAACTTAGGGCCTCACTAGAAGATGCTAGGAACCGTGTGGCTGAGCTAGAAACCTAGAACCTAGATGCTAAGCTTGAGATTGATTCGCTTAAGGCTTCTCCTGTGGTTTCTGATGAGATTGATTGTTGTGATTGCTCTGTGTACCTAGCTGATCTTACTGCTCTTAAGGATAAGCATGCTTCTACTTGTGATGAACTAGATATGCTTAGGGTTGAAGTGGCTGAGCTTAAGTCTAGACCTGCTTTGCTAGGTGCTTGCACTTCTTGCCCTGTTTTGCATGGAAAGATTGATGAGATGCATGCTTACACTGTTTCGCTTGAGGCTAAGTTGAAAGAGCCTATTCCCACTTCTTGCTCTACTTGTGAATTGCATGCGGTTAAGAATTTGGAGCTTGCACATTATGTTGATCGCTTGCAGGATGAGAATGATGAGCTGAGAAAATGTATGAGCTGGTTGTCGGGTCAGGAGCCTCAGCTTGGTATCATGATAGCGGCTTTCAAACGCTATGATGGTCAGGCACTTGGGGCTGACAAGCTTGGAGAGAACTGTGGTGAGGGAGTTGAGAGAGTTGGAGAGATTCCTATCCCACCACCAAACAGACACAAGAACAAGTTTGAGCCCAAGCCTAACCATCTCAGAAACAAACTTGACACTACTCCAGATCCACCCATATTCCCTCACCCGACAAATGATTTTCAGAAACCGGTGAAGTTTGTGAGCCCAAAGGGAGGTGAGGAAGGAGAGAAGAAGGGTGAGAAGCCGAGTGGGCAGCCCCAACCCAAGCCTAAGCCTAAGCCACAGCCCATAAAGTTCCATTGTGGGTATTGTGGGAGAGATGGTCACAAGGATGAGTTTTGCTTCAAGAGGAAGTGTGAGGAGAGAATGGCTAGAGAGTGGGCTAACAGAGACAGGTACCACCCCTCTAATGGTGTACCTGAGCCTCGTATGCAGATGCCCAGGGCCAAGGCGATTGTGAGGACGGTTCCGGCTTGGGGAGACCGGAAGGTTGCAGGTGTTGCTGCTGGCCGAGCCACACCGGTCAGACCGGTGCAGGTCTGGGCAGACAGCGAGTCGGGTTTCGTGCTCGTGAGGATGCTCGGTTTGGTTCTGGAGGTCGTGGTTCTGGTGGTTGGTATGGAAAGTTTGCAGGTGGTCAGTTTGCTAGGCGTTCTCCACCTCGTGCTCAATACGAGGGTGGGAAGAGTCATAGCTTTGAGATGGAGAGGAGGAACGATCCACGGTTTCCCTTTCGTGGTTTTCGTCCTCCTCCAGCTAGAGAGGGTTGGTTCCCTCGTGGTGGTTACCGTGGTGGTGTTCGTGGTGGTAGCTTTGATAGGCGTGATGATTTGGTTTGTGCTAACCCCACTTTGGAGCAAATGGCTCGGCACTGGTTTTACTCTTTTGGTACTAACCCCAGTGCTGAGTCGTTTGTTCACTCACGTGCTCGCTTTTGAATTTCAGGTGGGAGACTTGAAGAACATTTGGTTGATTGACTCCGGTTGCTCGAGGCATATGACCGGAGACAAGGGGTGGTTCTCAAGTCTCGTCCCGGTGGTGACAAAGAAGTACATCACCTTTGGGGACAATGGGCGAGGGCGTGTGATGTCAGAAGGTGAGATTAAGGTAAGTGACAAGATCACTCTCAGGCGTGTTGCTCTTGTTCAATCGCTTGGATACAATTTGCTTTCTGTGTCCCAGTTGTTGGATGAGGGTTTTGAGGTGTTGTTTCGGCCTGGTGGTTCTCGGATTTTAGATTCTCGGGGGGATCTTGTTTGCATGGTCGTTCCCGAGGGTCAAGTGTTCCGAGCTGATTTTTCTCGGTCTTCTGGTGTGGAGCGTTGCTTCTTGGCTGGTTCTTCGAGTGAGTTGTGGAAGTGGCATAGGAAGTTGGGTCACTTGAGCTTTGACCTTTTGTCTCGCTTGAGTAAACTCAATTTGGTCCGAGGATTGCCACGGTTGAGGTTTGAGAAAGAGTTGGTTTGTGCGCCGTGTAGGCATGCCAAGATGGTAGCCTCTTCTCACCCGCCTCTCACCGATGTGATGACTGAGCGTCCATGCGAGCTGCTCCATATGAACCTTGTTGGCCCAGCTCGTGTGCGATCTGCGGGTGGAAAGTGGTATGTCCTTGTTGTGGTGGACGACTACTCTCGGTATGCGTGGGTGTTCTTTCTGGAGGAGAAGGGGGAGACGTTTGGTTTTGTTCGAGATCTTGTCTTGAGGTTAAGAAACGAGAGGCACAGAGATGCCATACGAGCGATCCGCAGTGACAATGGTTCGGAATTCAAAAACTCTCGCTTCGAAACCTTTTGCCATGACTTGGGTCTTGAACATCAGTTTTCGAGTCCGTATACGCCTCCCCAGAATGGCGTGGTGGAAAGGAAAAACAGGACCTTGTGCGAGATGGCTCGGACGATGCTCGACGAGCATAGGACTCCGAGAAGGTTCTGGGCTGAGGCGGTCAATACCGCGTGCCATGTGTCGAACAGGATCTACCTCAGGGTTCACAGGAAGAAAACCTGTTACGAGTTGATGCACGGTCGCACACCCAAGGTGAGTCACTTCCATGTCTTTGGTTGTAAATGCTTCATTCTGAAGAAAGGGAAGAAGTTGGACAAGTTCGAGGCTAGGTCTGTCGATGGCATTTTCTTTGGTTATGCATCTCATTCTAGAGCATTTCGTGTGCTCAATCTTGAAACTAACCAAATCGTGGAGAATTGCGAGGTAACCTTTGACGAGACACAGCCACGTAGTCAGCTTGTTTTTGAGTGTGCAGGTGACGACGAACTTGACGAGGAGATCTTTCAGGAGGAGGCGCATGAACATGAAGATGATGAAGATGGCGGTGTGATGCCCGCGGCTGAACATGTACCTACTACTTCAACGACGATCGAGAATGGACCCTCTCCCACACCTACAACGACAAACCTAGATCAAGGCGAAACTGCTGTTGAGGGGGAGGTAGCATCAAGGCGAGAACCTCCCCGACGAGTGCAAGTGGATCACCCAGCTTCGAGAATCATCGGCGACATGAATGAACGTACTACACGGTCGAGGGTTCGGAACAATTCTCATTTCGCTCATGCTGCTTTTGTTGCCACCTTTGAGCCCAAAGACATTGGACACGTGTTATCTGATCATAATTGGGTTAACTCGATGCATGAGGAGTTGGAGAATTTTGAGAGGAACCAAGTTTGGGTGTTGGTTGACCCTCCACCAGGGTGTAAGCCGATTGGGACAAAATGGGTGTGGAAAAATAAAGAGGGAGAGAAAGGAGAAGTGGTGAGGAACAAGTCGAGACTTGTTGCTCAGGGGTACAGTCAGAAAGAGGGGATCGACTACGAGGAGACTTTCGCTCCTGTAGCTCGTTTGGAGGCGATCAGGATCCTTCTAGCCTTTTCCGTGGCTAAAGGGTTCAAGTTGTACCAGATGGATGTGAAGAGTGCTTTTCTGAACGGTGTGTTGGAGGAAGAGGTGTTTGTGAGGCAACCACCGGGGTTTGAGAGTGAGAAGTACCCTCACCGGGTGTACAAGTTGAGGAAGGCACTGTATGGGTTGAAGCAGGCGCCTAGAGCTTGGTATGGTAGGTTGAGGGGGTTCCTGTTTGAGAGAGGGTTTGAGATGGGGAAGGTCGACCAGACCTTGTTTCTCCTCAGGCAGGGCAGAGATATCCTGATTGTGCAGGTATACGTGGATGATATTGTCTTTGGTGGCTCGTCTAACTCTCTTGTTGCAAGGTTTGCAGAAGACATGAGCAGGGAATTTGAGATGAGCATGATGGGCGAGTTGCAGTTCTTCCTTGGGCTACAAATCAAGCAATCAAAGGAAGGAACATTTGTGCACCAAGCTAAGTACACCAAGGACATTGTGAGGAAGTTCAAGATGGAGGACTCCAAGGCCATGGCGACGCCTATGAGTACGACTACAGCTCTCGATGCGGACGAGGAAGGTGAACACGTGGACCAGAAGGAGTACCGGAGCATGATCGGGTCACTCCTCTACTTGATGGCGACGAGGCCGGACATTCAATTCTCGGTGTGTCTGTGCGCTCGTTTTCAAGCTTCTCCGAGGACTTCGCATCGGCAAGCAGTCAAGCGCATTTTTAGGTATTTGCGACACACTCCCGACTTCGGCCTTTGGTACTCTGCGTCTTCTTCTTTGGCGCTTCATGGATTTTCAGACGCGGACTTTGCCGGGTGTCGGTTGGATAGGAAGTCCACTTCTGGGACTTGCCAGTTCTTGGGTTCTTCTTTGGTATCTTGGTCTTCCCGCAAACAGTCGAGTGTTGCTCAATCCACTACCGAGGCAGAGTATGTGGCCGCAGCTAGTTGTTGCTCTCAGCTCCTTTGGATCACATACACCATGAGTGACTTTGGTGAGGAGTATACCCAAGTCCCACTTCAATGTGATAGCACCAGTGCCATAAGTGTTGCAAAGAACCCAGTGCTCCATTCCAAACCCAAGCATATAGAAGTGAGGTATCATTTTCTGAGAGACAACGTAGAGAAAGGGAAGATAGCTTTGATCCATGTACCCACACATGAACAACTAGCCAATATTTTCACCAAACCCCTAGATCAAGCAACTTTCACTCGTTTGCGGGGGGAGCTTGGTGTTTGTTTGATTTCTTGAGTTGGCGTGTGGGAGCTCCTTTGTAGCATATGTATAGCTTTCCTTTGTGCATTTCTTGCATTTGGCATGGCATATGTAACATGATGTATAGGCATCTTTGTATCTTAGGTTGCATGCATTTTGTATCATATGCATTGTTTAGGAAAGGCTTCTCCTATATACATTGTTCACCATGGAATGATATATATGTCTTTGTGAGCTAATTTGGTAAGCTATGGTTAGTTTGGCTTAGCTCTTGATAATCTTGGTTTGTATCCATGGTTGATGGCTATGTTTTTGAAAATTTCATATGTATGCTCTCTTGTGAGTAAATGCCTTTACATGATCTTGACATGTTTTTGTGGCTTGGCTATGCTTAATTTGTGGTTGGATAGCTTATTTTGATCATATGGGGCCAAAGGCTCATTTGCCATCATGAATGTTTAGCCCCCATGCTTCATCTTGTGGAGGGGCATAAGTTCCTTTTTGTCGCAAAGACATTTCATGTACCAATTATAAATCTTAAAAATGAAATGTAAATTGCTTGAAAAATGTGCTCCCATGTCATATGTGCTAATTTTAATTTGCTTTGGGTGCTAAATCGTTGCATGATGCCTACCAATGAGAAGTCTCATATATAGAAGTAGGCACATGGCTCGATGGCTTTGACATGACATGAGGTGCTTGTGGGTGTTTATGATGGTCTTATGCTTAGAATGGTTGTCCTAGCATGAAGTCTGTGTGGCTTTGCCATTTTGACATGTTTTGCTCATGTTTAGGACTTTGCTCATGAGAGGGTGATTTTTCGCAAAATTACTAAATTCTATCTTAGCTTCGCCCAATGGTTGTGAAACTTGGTGATCATGAAGTTTATGTCATTACGAAGCTATAGAGTATCTAACTTGCTCGTTTGGACATGTGTAGCATCCTATGTTGAATTTTGTCTATTTGAGAAGCTTTAGGTTGCATTTTTTTGCATTTTTGGCTTGATTCATGCATTGTCAACAAGGGGGAGAAGTTTGAGCATGTTTTGGCCTACTGAATGCATTTGAAAGGTTTTCAGGTGGTTTCGAGCCATTTTTGGGCTCTGTTGTGCACCGGTCTGACCGGTTGAGGTCACCGGTCTGACCGGTCAGAGTGCTGGTCCTGTTCATATGTTGAGCACCGGTCTGACCGGTGGTGTCGACCGGTCTGACCGGTCAGAGCTGAGCTGTTGCAGCTGCTCTATTTCGTGAAGTGGTTCGCATGCATTTGTCCAGGGGGAGTTGCATTGGTTCAGGGGGAGCTTGCATGTGTGCAGGGGGAGCTCTTTGTGGTTTTCGAGCTTTGGTTTGATGGTTTGTGCTCTTTGCTTGAGCATGTTTTGTCTCGGATGTGTCGAGCCGTTGCCCTTGCCTAAGGGGTCCGAGACTTGTCTTCATCAAGTGATCTTGCTCTTTGCCTTTTCTTTGGCTTTCGATCGCTTGTTGGAGTTCCTTTTAGTCGTTTCTTTTCTTTTCCTTTTCTCTTGGTTACCAAAACGTGTGTGTTGTCAATGCACTCATCAAGGGGGAGATTGAGAGCGAGGTGTGGTTCGAGGACCGGTGGATGGTCGCTTCCTGGTGTGATGAGTGATTGACAACGTGGTGTGGACTGATTCTTGGCTAAGTATTGCAGGTGCAGGTTGCGGCTTGACTGGTGCAGGTGCAGATGAAGAACAAGCGTGAAAGGTCGTTGCCGGTGAGGCCTCCAGGTGTGGAGAAGACAAGTAGGCTTGGTTCGAGGGACCCGGTGGCCAGCGGGGTCAAGTGCGGGCCGCATGGTGGCAAGAACGGCAAGATGAAGTCATGGACAGTTTCTTGGTTGAGCCTCAAAACCAAGGTCGAGCCGGGACTACGTGGGAGCCGAGTCATGAGTGGTGATTGGCGGAGGCTACACCGAGTTCGCGGGGTTTCCGGTGGTTCACCAGAAAACCACTGGGTTCCTTGGTTGATCCACAAAGCCAAGACCGAAGAACCGAAGACGGAGGTGCAGCAGCTCCAGACCGGTCTGACCGGTGGGTCTGACCGGTGGGTACCGGTCTGACCGGTGAGGAGCACCGGTCTGACCGGTGTGCGACGACGCAGTCCGGAATCTTCGAAGCGGAGGACACGCGTCGGGATCGCAAGGCTTGCGTCGAGGCTAAGCAAGTTTGCGGTCGCTGGGCATCCGTCCGATGGTGCGAAGACAAAGACTTCCAATATCGCCCTCGAGGGGCATGTATCCCTAGTTAGCTAGTAAGGGTATTTTCGTCTTTCGGTTGCCTCCATATAACCCAAGTGGTGAGAGGATGGCAGCCATCTCTTGGAACCCTAGCTCATTTGGTTTTCCTATTTTCATTCCTATTTTCTTAGGATTTTCGTAGGACTAGCTTGAGAGCTTCATGGTGAGATCTTGTGAGAGGGAAGGATGATCGGGCGGCAAGCTAGACCTTGTATGAACCTCTTTGGTATGTATAGATGATTCGGCGTGGTTCCTCAAGGCTTGGATGTGTCTTTCCCGTTTCTCCTTTTTGGTGATTTTCGGAGCTCTTTCTTAGCGATTTTCTTGGAGCGATTTCGAGGCCTTTATCTTTGGGATTTGGTGGGGGATGTATGCATGAACCCTTCGTGGTTCTTTTCCCTTTGATTCCCTTTCCAAATCCGTGAGCAAAGGGGCTCGATTTTGGGGTTTTCGTGGCTCTAGGGTTAGAGGCGTTCTTGGTGGGATTTCTTCGATTCCTCTTGATTTGACAAGTTTTGGTGGACCAAATCTTGGCTATGGAGTACCCATGAGGTGTTCCTACTATCCCCAAAGTCTTGTGCAAAACCGTGGAGCGGATCGGGAGATCGGGAGTTGGATTTGGAGGAGTTGACTCGCGGGCGCTGTTCATCTCGAGCTGCCCAGGCACGACCGGTCTGACCGGTGCTCTTGACCGGTCTGACCGGTGCTAGCCCTTGGTGGGTTTTTGTCTCGGGGAACAGCCTTGTCCGTGTGGTTTTGTCCCGTGGTCCTGCTGATCAGTTCTTGTCGTGTTTGGAGTTGTTTTGCTAGGCTTTGTGAGGGGCTCTTCTTCCTCACAGGTTGTGTTTCGTGGTGGTTTTTGTTCCAGGGCCTAGAGGAGTCACTGAGGCTTCCTGGAACGTTTGCTGTGCGGCTGCTGTAGCCACCGGCCTGACCGGCTCTGTCCACCGGTCTGACCGGTGTCACCGGTCTGACCGGCGCAGGCCATCGGTCTGACCGGTGTAGCTCAGGCAGCAAGCCGTGCAAGTTTCCGCTGTGTGGTTCGGTGAGTTTTGGCTCGGAAGGTTGAGTGTTGGTTCCTAGGACCAGTAGCACTCCAGTGGCTGTGTGGTCTTGACCAACTTGGGTAGTCAGGTCGGAGACGTGAGTTGGAAGCCGTGTTCGTCTTGTTGGAGTTCTCATCTCCTTCGAGAAGAATTTTTATCGGCTCCCATTCACTCCCCCCCTCTCTGGTTCGCCTAATCGGTCCTTCACCATGCATTGTGAGTTTCTACACTAGAAACTTCACAAACTTCGCTGGGCATCCACCCTAAACCCAAAACATCCTTTTGTGATTACCTCCTTGACCACAACCCAAATTGAGTATGGATGATCTTTCGACAAATTTTCTGAAGATTTTCTGGCAAGATTTCAAGACATATAACATATGGAGGGACTCATCAATGCAATCAAGATCATGTGGAGTTTCGACATGGAGGATGCCCTTGAAGATTTCAAAAGATTTATAAAGGAACACAAGGACTTTGTACTTCTCTAGCAGCCATAGTCCCCTCACTTCTATGCTCGAGGACGAGCAATCATTTAAGCATGGGGGAGGACTGCTATAGCAAGTACTATGTTGCTTAAAAGTTCAGAGGAGCATAAAAAATGATGAATAAAAAAAATAAAAAAAAAGAGAAAGAAGGAAAGAAAGAAAAAAAGAAGAGGAAAGAAAAAAAAGTACAAGAAAAGAAAAAAACAAAAAAGAGAAAAATAAAAATGCTCCTCGGTTCTTTTTTGCTTTCATTTAAATCTTAGAGAGCTTTGAAGACAAGTCCATACTCAATCTTTTCCAACCATGTGCAATCCGATAACGAGAACTTCATTCGTGTCTCGGGATCACCCATTTGCCACTTGCACATGTCCACCTTTCTAAATGCGTGTGTTCCATCTCTCTCTCTTTCCAACATTTATTTTCCATGGCCTTTTTGACTAGTCTCGGTAATTCCAATAGATCTCTCTCTTAGTTTGACAATATTTCAAGTATAATGTTCTGCTAGGATTGTTTTTACCTACCAAGCTCCACATAAGCTTTCCACTTTCATATATGAGTAGAATAGGTTGAGATTAATCTAGTGTAGGCTTGAGTGACTTGACGAGATGAGTGTTCCCATGAGCTTTTGCAAGAAAACCTCACTTATGTTAGATGTACAACTTTTTGAAAAACTCTTCACGATGCAACAAGGTAAAGGTTTGAAGTTTGCTTAAGTTTGAGAGCACTATATTTGTTTTATTGTGGCATGTTCTTTAATGATAGTCTATCTTCCATAATGAAGTAGCCGGTCAAAACTTGAACCTTAAATGCTAAATACTTGAGAGAGCAATATGTCTTGTTGTGTATAACTAAGTGCAAGGAAGACATTGAAGGGCAACGTTGATTTCCAAGTTAAGCAAAGATCTTGGACTTGCTCGAGGACGAGCAAGGTTTAAGCATGGGGGTATGTTGACGGTCGATTTTGGTACACCTAGCTATGAGTTTACCGTCAACATTTGCACGTATTTGATATTCTAACTAATGGTACTAACCCCTCGGAGGTATCAAGTTCACTCTTGCATGTCGATTTTGGAGTTTATTGTTTACGCAGGAAACTAACGTTAAAGAGGAGACTTTCGGGATAAGTTCATCAAGCACTTCAAGAGAAGATCATGAAGCCTGGCACAAGTCAAGACACATGATGAACATGACTCCAAATGGCCCAGGGACCGAAGCATGAAGCCGTAAAACTCCAGGGACCTGAACAGAAGATGTTGAAGCTTACGAGACAAGGAGCTCTATCTAAACCGTGGAGAAGATGACGTCAAGGGCCCACATGCATAAGGGAGCAAGTCAACAATTGACCGAGAAGTGTCGGGGAGCGAACCGGGGCCGAACCAGGCCGAAACGGGCCCAGGCCAGCCGGCCCAGCCCCTTTTTGTGCTGATTCGCGACGCCCTTTGACCTAGGTGTTCTTCTATAAATTGCCTCTGCCTCTGCCGGCCGCCAGATCCATCCATTCATCAGAGAGCCGCCAACACGAAGGAGAAGTACCGGGAGGAAGCCGATGGCCGCCGCAAGTCCTCGAGTTGCCTAGGAGATGGCTTAGGCCATGCCCTAGCTGCCATGGTTGGCCCTGCGTGGTGAAGCCATGGTGGAGTTCCGGAGCCGCGACTTGAATTCGTCAAGTCATTTGTACCTTCAACATTCGATGGTGATGTAATCATATCTTTTCATACTTTGATCTACATCGATGTGTGTTATATCCATATGTGTAGCTAGCATATGATTTTAGTAGGAATAGGTCTAATCGTGGTGGTTAGTCTATCTCTTGCGGATACATCGTTGTAGTGCACGGACCGAGGTTGTCGTTCGGTGATGAATATCCTTGCGTAGTGACAGTACGGTGGAGGAGAAAGCGGCGAATGAACGTGTATCAGACCACTCCATATCGGGTTACTCCATATCGAGTGTACTCTTTATCATAGTATAGGTTTAGATTGGTTTGTCACCTTGGCCGGAACGGCAACAAGAAGACGATAGGCTAGGGTTACCCTTTGGTGTTTACCTTTATGGCTAGGTGGATGAGATCCATACATCCCTTCGTGTTTGTATGTTACCTTTATGCAATCAACGCTTCATGATAGGTTAGATCATTAGATTAGATGGATAGCCTTAGGACTTTGCTTCCGATCCTTGGATTGACAAATCTAGAGAGGACCCTCCTTGGTGAAAAAGGCACCAAGTCACCCGTACGCTTGCGGTGAACTTGAGCACGGTTTTGAACCGTCAACAGAGCACAAGTAAGTGTGTTGTCTTCTAAAATTTTTGATGAAATTCATGATCATACCATTGACCTAGTTCCAACCACTACTAAGTTAATCATGGGAGATGGTAGAATTGTTAAACCTATTGGAATTGCCCAAAATCTAGAAGTTTTAATTTTCGGAAAACACATACCAACCGATTTCTTTATTGTTGATGTCTACTATGATAAAAATGATCATGTAATTCTTGGTAGACCTTTTCTCAAGTTGGTTAATGCCATTTTAGATGCCGAAAAAGGAAAAGTAACAATTAATCTTGATGGGGATAATCATACATATAACTTTCTTCCCGCTTCTAGAATTGCCTCACCCCTACCTCTTGATGACGAAGAGGTAGAGAGCCTTCATTTGGTTGAAACCTTTAGGGATCCATTGCAAAGAGCAATAGAGAATGAATCTAATAATGAGCTCGATGGAGAATTAGCGGAAGCAACTAAAGGACTAGAACCACAAGACGAAAGCTTAGGGGAAGATAAGTTTGAAGACATAGGGGAAATTAAACATGAAGAACCACAAGTACCGGAGGTGGATCTTAAGCCATTGCCCAAAGGATTAAAATATAAATTTTCGGGGCCGGACAAGACTTATCCCGTGATCGTGAGCGACGAATTGAGTCCCGAGGAGAACAACATGTTGCTGAATTTATTGAAAAAGCACAGGAAAGTGATCAGATATTCGATAAATGACCTTAAAGGACTTAGCCCAGCGTTTTGCACTCACCGCATACCTATGGAGGATCAATGCAAACCCGTTGTGGACCATCAAAGGAGGTTAACCCATGCCATGCGAGAGGTGGTGAAAAATGAGGTTATCAAGTTGTTGGATGCCAGAATCATCTACCCGGTGTCGCATAGCGAATGGGTGAGCCCCGTACATTGTATGCCGAAGAAAGGAGGTTTGACCGTGGTGAAGAATGAGAAGAATGAACAAATACCTCAAAGAACTATGACCGGATGGAGGATGTGTATTGATTATCGTAAATTGAACAAAGCAACGAAGAAGGATCACTTCCCCCTACCGTTCATCAACGAGATGCTTGAGAGGTTAGCAAACCATGCATATTTTTGCTTTCTTGATGGATACTCGGGGTTTATGCAAATTCCCATTCACCCGGATGATCAACACAAGACAACATTCACTTGCCCTTATGGAACATTTGCATATAGAAGGATGCCCTTTGGCTTATGTAATGCTCCAGCCTCTTTTCAACGATGCATGATGGTGGTGTTTTCGGAGTTCATCGAGGAAATTGTTGAAGTATTTATGGATGACTTCTCCGTTTATGGTAAAACTTTTGCGGATTGTTTGGCAAATTTGGATAAAGTTCTTACAAGGTGTGGGGAGGTTGACTTGGTGCTAAATTGGGAGAAATGCCACTTCATGGTGAAGCAAGGAATAGTGTTGGGACACGTGATATCCGAGAGGGGGATTGAGGTGGACAAGGCTAAGGTTGAAGCGGTTGAAAAGCTTCCACCACCGACGGATATCAAATCTTTGAGGAGTTTCTTAGGCCATGCGGGATTCTATAGGAGATTCATCAAGGATTTCTCAAAGATTACAAAGCCGTGGACTAATCTTCTCCAAAAAGAAGTGCCATTCGATTTTAATGAGAAGTGCTTGGCAGCATTCCGGACACTAAAGAGAGCTCTCATAACCACACCTATCATTCAACCGCCCGATTGGAGTCAACCGTTTGAGATCATGTGCGACGCTAGCGACTATGCATTGGAGCCGTGTTGGGACAACGAAAAGAAGTCAAGGTACATGCTATATATTATGCTAGCAAAACCCTTAATGGAGCTCAATTGAATTATGCAGCAACGGAGAAGGAATTTCTTGCAGTAGTATTTGCCTTTGAAAATTCAGATCCTATATTGTGAATTCTAAAGTAATCGTCTACACCGATCATGCGGCAATCAAGTATCTCTTGCCTAAAAAGGATGCCAAGCCAAGGTTGATTAGGTGGATCCTTCTCTTGCAAGAGTTCGATGTGGAGATTCGGGATAAAAAGGGGTCGGAAAATGTTGTGGCCGACCATCTATCAAGAATGAATCGTGAGGATGATAAAGAGCCCATCGAAGACAAGATGAGAGATGATCATCTATATTGCATCCTTGACAAAGGCACTTGGATGATCAACATTATTCGAGCCATACGAAAGATGCCACTTGATCACTTAGATAAGAATGCTCAAAGAAGGGTGATGGCCGAGAGCCAAAAATATTATTGGGATGCACCTTACCTCTTTAGACTTGGAGCGGATGGAGTCTTGAGAAGGTGCGTACCAAGGGAAGAAAGAGTCGAAATATTAAAGAAGTGTCACTCGGGCGAGTATGGAGGACACTATGGACATTTTAGGACTCAAGCAAAGGTATGGGCTAGTGGGTTCTATTGGCCGGAGATGCATCAAGATTCGAAAAGGTACGTTGCTTCTTGTCCGGAATGTCAAAGAACAGGGAATATATCTCAAAGGAATGCTATGCCTTTAAATTATAACTTGCAAATTGATACATTCGACGTATGGGGAATTGACTTCATGGGGCCTTTCACTAATTCAAATGGATATGAGCATATATTAGTAATGGTTGATTATGTATCCAAGTGGGTAGAGGCCATCCCTTGTCGAAGAGCTTCAACGGAGGAATCTATATCAATGATCAAGAATGTTATATTCCCACGCTATGGAGTCCCGCGAGTTTTGATAAGTGATGGAGGAACACACTTCACGGGAAATAGTTTTAGAAAGTGCTCGTCCAAGTTGGGGATCGAGCATAGAGTGGCCACGGCTTACCACCCACAAACCAATGGTCAAGCGGAAACTTCAAATAGGCAACTTAAGAGTATTCTTAACAAGACCGTTGAGAAGGGAGGTAAAGATTGGTCGAAAAAGTTGGACGGAGCATTATGGGCATATCGGACTGCACACAAGACACCAATAGGTATGACACCCTATCAATTCGTTTATGGTAAATCTTGTCATTTGCCTTTGGAACTAGAGCACAAGGCATATTGGGCGATCAAGGAGATGAATCTTGATGTGGATGCCGCGAGAATCAAACGGAGAATTCAAATAAGTGAACTAGAAGAGATGAGGCTTAAAGCTTATGAGAGTGCAACCATCTACAAGGAAAGAATGAAGCGATGGTATGATAAAAGACTTCAAGCAAAGGAATTCAAAGAAGGCGACAAGGTCCTCCTCTTTAACTCAAAGTTCAAGATATTCGGGAAAGGCAAATTGAAAAGCAAATGGGATGGACCGTATGTCGTCCACTCGGTCTCGCCAAGCAGAGCGGTAACGATTATGGATATAAAAGGAGACCAATATGTGGTTAATGGACAGTGATTGAAGGTTTTTCTTGAGCCCGATGTCATGCCCATTGACTACATTGACATATACACCATGGAGGACGAGCCCGAGCGTCAAGCCTAAGACGTAAAACAAGGTAACTTTTCTGTAAATAAATTTTTGTTTTGTTTTCTTATTTTTATTGAGTGCTTTTCGCGATTTTTAGCTGGACCTTTTCACCACATAGGTTAGTATGCACGAAACTCAGAGGCCTGCAGAAGATGGGCCACGGGGGCCCAAAACCAGGGGGTAGGCCGGCTGCCCATGCCGACCGGCCCAGCACCCCTCTGCGTTGGTTCCTGCCCATTTTTCTCTGGGGCACGGCTCGGTTTATTTCCTATCTTTGCCCACCTTTTTAGCATCTACAAAATTAGGAAGGATAGGGTTTGGGCCGAGTTTTCCCGAAGAAGGAGTGATGCTCTTCTTGTGAGAAGTTTCATTAGGTGTAGTAGCTAGCTTTTCTTCCTCTTGTGCTTCTTGAAAAATTACGACGAGGACGTCGTAAGATCTAAGCGTGGGGGGGAGCTAGCTCTTTTAAAATTTTTGCTCAAGTGGTGGAAGGTCAAGTCTTAAAGTCGAGTCAAGTTTGAGTCTTGTTTTTAATTTCTTTTAGCTCGTGATGTGTCTTAAATTAGCGTTGAGTCAGGAAAAAGAAATAAAGAGAGTCTTATACATTTTTGTCATGCAAGTCTTTTGTTTCTTTTACTTGTTATGTCTGTCTTTTGTCCTTATTATTTGAGCATGAGCATTGTGAATAATTGTTTACCGTGGTGCTTAGTGGAAGTTTACCTTTGAAAGTATCCATGCTCATCTTTGATCTACGACCTTACTTTGGCTATGCTTTGAGTAATACTAATATTGGAGGTGTTTATTTCTGAAAATTATGAAAAACCCCTTGCAATGAAGGTTAGCGATTTCTTTCTCCAAGTTGAGAGGCAAGTCTATCCTATACAAGGCCTAAACTATATATATATATATATTTACTCCACCATAAGTGTTGTTTAGTATGATGAATTGGGTTAGGAATTTACTCTCTTGGGAGGTCTAATTTCAAGCAATGATCATGTCCTTGATGTTATATCTTTTATTGCTAGCCTCGTCATATATTCGGTAATGGGAATTTCACATTGAATGCCCCATACATCGCCGGATTCCATACCCGAAACCATAAACATCTTTTTATCATCTTATTCCTTGAACACAACCCATGTCCGAAGATTCGTTCAATTTTTAGCCAAGGTTTTATTTAAAATTCAGATTGGTATTCATGTCAAAAAGATGGGCGAAAGGCTTCGGAATAGAAGATAAAGATGTTGAGGAAAGAAAAAATATATATATGTATATGTGTGTGCACACACAAGAAAGAAAAGAAAAAGAAAAGAGAGAAAAGAAAAGAAGAGAGAAAAAGAAAAAGAGAGAAAGGTCCAAGGCAAGGCAAAGTCAAGTGAAGATCAAGAGAAGTGCGAGGAAGGATGCGATGATGTTGAGAACGAATCTTCGATATTCCATACCATGTGCAATCCGACATCGAGGACATCATTAGTGCCTTGAAGTCATTATTCTTTTTCCCTTTGCACATGTCCACCATTCTAAATCTTCTCATCCTTGATACCTTACATTATGGTTTAACTCTCATGATCATTGGCTTGGAAGGTGATCGACCATTAGAGGATTTTCTTAGCTTGATAATATTTGTGCTAACTTCACTAGCCATACCTATAGCTCCACCTACATTATAAATGAGAGACTTATGGGAGGTGAGAGTTTATGAAATTATCTAGGATAGCCATTCTAAATGAGTGACATGTGAGAACTTGGAGGAGGACTTTGTCTAATACTTTATGCAGGAATTTTATTTCTAAAAAGCTTATCAAAACCCTCCGATGGAAGTAAGAAAGAAAGTGTGGTTGGAGATGAGGATCTCTAGTGAAAGGTATGAGTTGTGGGGTAAGTCTTGAGTTGGTAAATTTCTAAACGCCCATGTTTACATTATGATCTTTGTTTCATGTCTCTTATATTAAAGATGAATGATTGACTAACTTGTAAGGAAGGAATTGACGAAGCATGTTTCAACTCCTTGGATGAACAACTTGTGAGCAACTTGCTCGAGGACGAGCAAGATCTAAGCGTGGGGGGATGTTGGCGGTCGATTTCCGTCAACCAAGAACACTTGTTATGTTATGGTTTGAACTTCATTTTGGAACTAACCCGCCACTAGGCATACTAATGATATAACAAGTTCATCGTTGGATGTGCATTTTGGAGTATAGTGTTTTTGCAGGAATTCACGTATTAAATGAGGGAAGATAAAACTAGTTCGGAGAACATTTTGCAAGTCAATCAAGGAGCTCCGACCATGTGCGAACTTGCCTCCAAAGGTGGCAAGGACCAATGTGCTTGAATGGAGAACTCCCGAGGACCGAGATGAAAAGACCAGAAGTTCATGCATAAACATCCCTCAACTTGGTCGCGGAGATAACGACGTCCAAAGTCCACAATTGAAGGGCCCAATGATCCAAAATGCAGGAGATGGAGCGTGGAGAAAATTGGGCTGAAACCGAGCCCAGAAAGGCCCAGGCCGGCCCAGCCCGTTCTGGTGTCGGTTTGCGACCCTCTTTCTTCGGTGTTAAGTAGATGCAACCCTAATCGCGTGGGCAAGCCGCCATTCATCAGAGACGCCATCTAGTTCCTCAGAGCCGCCAAGGAAGAGAAGATCGACTACGAGAGAGACTCTTGGGGGAGGACACTCGAGATAGATCATCGCCAAGCCCAAGGGAGGTCGCCACGAGGAAGGAGGACGCCGAGAGCTTGCCACGACGCCGCCGGAGTTGAAGGACAACGAAGATCCATCTTCATCGGAGGCATCCACCATCTCAACGGTGCCATGCCTAGTGCCATGATGGGGTAAAGTCTTTCGTTTGTCCATGGAGTTGTAACGGAACTTGAAGTGTAGTCACCTTTCTATCTTGTTTGGATCATATGTCTATCATACCTCTTATTGATGATGCTTAATGTTTAAGGCTAGCTACCGTGCTTTCGGGGTTGCTCCCGTAGATCACGTCAACATACCGTGTTCATTAGGGTTAGTACCGATTACCTTCACGTAGTGACATGTACGAGGGAAGGGAAAAGTCCAATCTTTGATCACACACCTAGATAGATTGGATCGGGGGTTTATAATGTTTTGGGTGATTGCATCTTCAAGTGCCTAGACTCCATGGGCATACGTTCTTCATACTTGTGCACCTTTAATCTCTTTAACGTAATCTAGGGTTAGTTTGTCTTTACTTTATAGATTAATCTTTCTATCATAAGTCTTCAATCAACTATATTAGTGTTAGGTTAAACGCTAGTAATCCCCTTGCTCCTTGGGTTGACAAGAACCTTGGGATCTCCTGTAGGTGAAGAAGGGCATAGGAGATCCGTACGCTTGCAGATCGAAACATCATACGAGTTTCACCTATCAACAGCCGTTTTGGGGATCTTATCTTCATTTCCAAGGAAAGCAATGAATACCAAAGTTGGAGATAATTTCATGCCACACAATCTAGACACCGAATGCATTATTTGGAGTCTGGACGCGGGAGGCATGATGTCGGCAAGGAAGGGATGCATAATAGAGAAGGACAAGGCTAATTTTATGGAAACCAAGTTTGCTTCGCTCCCAAGTAAGATCACGTGCAAGGCAAGGTGGAGCACACCCAAAAGCTCCCCAAGGGCATAAATACAACCCCCTAGGCGCCCAAGGAGGGGGTTGACCACATCAAGGGATTGAACTTTTAGAGATTCAACAAAAGGGAGAGAGCCACATAGAGGAGAGGGGAGGATGTCCGGAAGCCCTAGCATTCTAGCAAGGTCCCTCAGGCGACACCACAAGATCAAAAACAAGGAGGAGATTGGATCTACAAGGGAGGAAGCAAGGCGGAGCTCGAGAGGAGGAGGAACACACCTAGCCGTTCCAGTGTAGGAATTCCTCTCCCTCGGATCATCTTCCTCGTCGGTCTACATCTACTTCAGAGGATTCTACACCATGACCAGTGCTACAATGTGTAACATTATGGGGTAAAGTCCTTGTTTGTCCTTGGGGTTGAAGGGAGATCTTGGGTTGTAATCATCGAACCTATGTTTTGGATCTATTTGCTATCATATTCATGTTGATGGTGCGTAATCTTAATGGCCGGCTGGCTTGCTTTGGGGATGCATCGCTCGTAGCTTCACGTATTGTGTTCCTTTTGTTTTTTATATGATTACCGTCGTGTAGTGACAGTACACGGGAGGGAAAGCATATTGAACTTGGTTCACACACCTAATCATGCATACCAAGAACACATCAATGTCTTGTTCTCTTGTTGTTAGATCACGGATTACCCTCGTGTAGTGACTAGTACGCGAGAGGGAAAGGGTTGGACTTGGTGCACCTTTACCTTTGATAGATTAGATCGGTTTGTTCTTGTTAGGTGGTTACATCTCTAAGTGATCCTAGATCCCTTGAGAAGCATTCTACATATCTTGTGATCTCCATACCTTTACTCTCAACGTTGATCTCTTTAACTTAGATTAGATTAGTTCTTCACTTATACATACCTTCATTTGATAAAGAGCTTTAAATCAACGATATTAGTGCTTAGTTGAGCATAGCAATCCACTTGTTCCACAGATTGATTAACCTTGGGAGACACTCTAAGGGAAAGGCTACAACCGATCTGTGCTCTTGCGGTTTGTAAATCATTGTGGTGGCGTCGCATGCATGCGTGCGCATCAGAATTCCAAGAGCATCACGTGCCCACCAAATTGGATGAGGTAAATCATTGTGGTGGCCTCGCATGCATGCATGTGCATCAGAATTCCAAGAGCATCACGTGCCCACCAAATTGGATGAGGAACATGCTACACGCACACGAAAGGCTACCAGGGAAGCTCCAAGATCAACGCTTGATGCACATAAGCAACATACGCGAGCACTACTACACCTACATCTGGCTGCATCAACTCACCAACAACTACTTCAACTACGTCATGCGCCGCGACCACTACAAGGTTTTGTAACAAATGCAACGCTTCTGAATTGTAATGCCTAAAATTTGGTTGCTAGAGATGGATTACGATTTGAACTATGCACCTCCTACTTCAACTAAAGCACTTTTACCAATACACTACATAACATTTTGTGTTTTTCCATTGCATTCAACATTTTTGCACTTGATTTTGCCACCGGCCAACTACAGCCGCTCTCGACCGAGCCCCGGCCGGTCGTGCCACGCCGCGGCCGAGCCACGGCCGGCTACGCCACGGCCCCAGCCGGCCGCAGCCGCCCTCTAGCCTCCCACGCCACGGCCCCGGCCAGCCGCAGCCTCCCACACCACGCAGCGGTCGAGCCCCGGGCGGCAGCAGCCAGTCGCGCGGCGGCCTCAGCCGGCTGCACCCTGGCCGCGGCCAGCCGCACCCTAGCTGCAGCAAGGCCGTGGCTAGCCGCACCCTGGCTGCACCAAGGCCGTGGCTGGCCGAGCCCACACAATCCACTCATGAAGTTCATTAAAATTTATTGGACAACTCTTATTTTGGTCATTTGTTCATCCAACAAAATGGTAATACCATTGTTCACAAAATTTACATATGTCACTTATACTTATGAAACCATATGAGTGAGATGTAAAATTTTTGTTTTCTGTCTAATGCAACACTGAAAAAGTGTTACAATAGGCCTAAAATGGTTGCAATAGACACAATGTCAAGAATTTAATTGGCAAAAAATTGCCTGCTTGGGGATCGAACCTGAGACCTTGGAACAAAAGTGATGTGAGCAAACCACTAGGATAAACATTAGTTTATGTTGTATAGGGTGTTTTATTTCTTTTTGTTAATTGAACTGCAATAAATCTTTTAAAACAAATTTGAAAAAATATGTGGCTATACAACACATTTTGGCTCCATAACCACCCCATAAAAGTTTCAAACGATTTCGACAAATTGATACTATACATCTTTCACAACTACGAACATATCTCACTTAGCTACATAGGACTATGAGTTATATATGTCTTTGTGAAGGATATTCAGCAACTCTTAATTGAAATCACTTGAATTTTTTATGTGACTCTCATACACCAAAATCATGTGGCTACGTAACTTTTAAGATTTTTCTAGCCGCTTTATGATATTTTCACATTTATTCCTTAGTAATTCAACAAATAATTACAATAATAACAAAACTTGATCAGAAAATTTCATAGATTCACACAACATATTTTGGCTCCATAACCATCTCATAAAAGTTTCAAACGATTTCGACAAAGTGATACTATACATCTTTCACAATTAGGAACATATCTCACTTAGTATGACTTTGTGAGAATGTGCATCACCACTTTCTCAGACTCAATTAAAACTTTTTTTGTGGACACTTATACACCAAAAGGAGGTGTCCCTCCAAGTTTTTTAAAATTTTTATGTAGCTAAGGGTATTTTAACATTTATCCTTTAGTAAATCATAAGATAATTACAGTAATAGGTAAACTTGGTTAGAAATTTGCATATATGCACACAACATAATAGTTTGGCTCCATAAACATCTCATTAAAGTTTTAAATGATTTCGACAAAGTGGTACTAAACATCTCATACAAGGATTAACATCTCTCACTCATCTATATGGGCAGATCCTATGGGTGCATTTTTTTATTTTTAATATGGGTCCCCAATTCTTTTCTTTCAATATTTATTTTTTAGTTTTAAAATTTGATTTTTGTTGTGTTACTGTAATTATTTGTTAGACATGAACATCTCAACCAAGTATGAATATCTCTCTAAGTTTTTTGAATTTTTATGTAGTTTAGGGTATTTTAACATTTATTCTTTAGTAAATCATAAAATAATTATAGTAATAGCTAAACTTAGTCAAAAATTTGCATAGATGCACACAACATTATAATTTTGCTCCATAAACATCCCATTAAAATTTTAAATGATTTCGCCCACTTCCGCCCGTGATGTTGTCTTTTGTTTGTTAATTTTCTTTTAGCCAAAACCTGCAAAGTGAGAGAGAAAAATCTTGACTTGCTGGAATTTGGTAGTATTTGAATAGATATCCATTGCCAACCATTTGCAGCTCTCTGGTTTCTTATACGGAAGGTAAGTTTTTTCCAAGACCATTTCTTGCTCTTTTTAACAGGTTGTGTGTGAATCTCTACTTTGTCTCTCTCTACTTAAAAAAAGGGTCTGTCTATAGCTCCCACGCAATTCTAGGGTTCTCCTCACACGAATTTTTGCAACTATTTACATCTCCGGGCTACTATTTTCCCTCTCCCTCCCTCTATTTCTTACCTACTTCCACCTGGACCCACCTTCTTCTACCTCCGACCTCCCCAGCCTCCTGCCCACGGCCCGCTTCCACTGCCGCCGCCCTGTCGCTTCCCCACCCCGCCGGCGCGGCCGGGCTTGGGTCCGGCCACCACCACCGCCGCCTCCCACCACCGCAGCTGCTGCCCGACCCCGCCGTCTCCGGTCACCACCGTCACGCCGTCGTGCGCCCCCACTCGACCATGGCCCAACCGCCGGCCTACGGCCGGCGGCGCCCCCGCCGCCCGGCCTCGCCGCCCCGCCCACCGCTACCTCCGCCGGCCCTCCCTCTAGGTCCGGCGGGGACAGCAGCCCCCCCAGCAACCCTGTACCCCTAACCCCAAACCCTAACCCGAACCCTAAACTCGCCGGAAAGCTCGCCGGAGTTGGAGAAGAAGGTGAGTTTGGGGAAGAAAAGAATTTGTGTGAGGAGTTGCTCCAAATCACACGGGTAACATATAGCTCTTACCTAAAAAAGAGTGAATTTCACTCCAGGTCCATTAACTATTCTGGTGATCTCATCTAGGTCTATGTACTTTTAAAGTGGACATCTAGGTCAGTGATCTAGCAAAGAGCAGTTGTGGAGGTCCATAGATGTCCACGGATGCACCCTTTGCCTGCGTGGCTTTGCCAATGTAGCAACAAGTTGCAAAAAGACACCCCACAACCATTGATTTCTTACTTTCTCGTCTCTGTCCATGAAAGTAGTCATTGCTCTATGGCCGGCGGCGGCGCTGCCCTTCAGGCCTGCCATTGATGCGGCTGGGACGGAGTAGGGCGTAGGGCGGCACTTGATAGTGGCTACCATGGAGGACGACGTGTTCCCGGTGCCGGTGCTGCCTGCCGTACTTGCGCCGCAAGAAAGACGCGGTGCTGCCTGCCATCCTCATGCTGCTAGGAAGACGTGTACGCAGGGGTCTTTTTGAAACATGTTGCCACCTTGGCATTGCCACATAGGCAAAGTGTGCATGCGTGGATATTCATGGACCTCCACAACTCCTCTTTATTAGATCATGGACCCAGATGACTATTTTAAAAGTACATAGACCTAAATGAGATCTCAGATATACTTCATGGACCTAAGGTGAAATTCATGAAGTGGAGATAAAACACCTGCCTCCTCGCAATGGGTCTGCCGCTCCCCCGCGCCCCCCTGCCGGTCCCACCACCGCTCACCATCCCGCCGCCGCCGCCGCCTCACCACCGTCGCACGAAGACTCGCCCCCGACGCCCGACAAAATCCGCCCGCCGTGCGCCATAGCCGCCCGTCCTCTTCCTCGATCCCTCGCTATCCCCGGGCCGCCGCCGCACGTCCTCCTACTCCTCTCCCCGCTCTCCCTGCGCTACCGCCGCCCACCCTCCTCCTATCCTCGCTCTCCCTGCGAAAGAGGACCCAAGGAAGTGGACATCCTCGCGCACAGCTTCCTGGCGGAGTTGGGGTCCTCCACGTGCTGTTGCTGGAGCGAGAGGGCCTCCCATTTGATGCTGCTCCCTATATGATTTCCCATATCATTTTCAGTTCTAATCTAGGGTTTGTGCAGCCTGCTGCACGTTCGCGAGGGAGGACTCCCTCGATCTACTCCCGTCGTCGCCTATGCATCGGCGTCTACTCCGTCGCGACAATTCTCGTGGTCACGACCCTGTGCGGCGTGTATGACGGGCCTGGCGGTCCTCCGGCGACGTTGCATACCTAGGCCCTACATCCGCACCACATACACAGGTTCGTTGGTTTCTTTATTTTCCTTTTTTACAGGACCAATTTATCTTCCTGCACATCACATGGCTCAAAAATTCTAGCACGAAATCCATCAAAATTGTTGTGCGTGCGTGTTCATCTCTCTTGCATTTCTGTTTATGTAAAGCCTGACTAAATTATTTTGATGAAGGAAGCTATATAAGGCTTCCAGTGTCTTATGGTACTATTGCATAAGAATAATTATATGGTCCTTAATCAATTAATTCAAGTACATAAAGCTTTGCATATATACTTGCTTTCCAGTTAGCTAAATTCGTTCTTGGTGATTTCCTCTACATAACCATTTATTATAGAAATTGCAATATACATGGTTCTATTTGACAGAGTAGCAGCAGTCCGAACCAAAGTTCTTGAAATTGTTGCAGTATTGTTGTGCAGAGAAAATGAGTGGACATTTGTCTCCTTGGCTAGATCTCCTTTTGCTTGGAACCAGTCCAACATACTACTAAGATTGGTTGGCAGGATGATTTATCACTGGTCGTGCTGTTCCCAAATCTGTGATCTGTAGCGAAAAGGACATAAGAATGTTACATAGACGAGGTACATGACGAATAGACTTTAAGGTAACACAAGCAGCTATTTCTATCAATCAACTTCCCCAAATCCGTACCTCACCAGGATGAAGATCAGGTATACTCAATGGCATCTCAACTCCTCCATATATAGATCTATCTTTTCAAACATAACAATTCAGCATTTTTCTTTTAATCTGTGCAGGCATAAGATATATAGCACCTGGTACATCATGATCTTCAGCAGGGCACCACCTACTTTTGTTGTAGTTTGTTCGCCATGGTACTTACAGAATGATTTGGTAATAAATAACATTGCCCACTTCTAAAGACTTTAGCATGCCGTCCCACTTCTTAGGACTTTGAAGTAACTTATATTTCTCACATTGATAGATAACAATTTATGCAGTGCAAAGCTGTGAGCAATGCTCCGTTTTCATGCTGCTGGTTAATTTTGTCATGCATGTTGCAGAATCTCTGGGACACACCAAGAGTTCCAAATGGGAAATTGTACATGATATTGGTAACTAGCTGGTCACAATTTTTTTTCCAGTATGGAGCAAGAAATAAACTGCCCAAACAGTTATTAGAATCTGTGATGCATTTACACAGTGCATGTCACTCAAGTTATATTTCCATGTGGTTTTTTAATGTTAAAATTTTTAAGTACTTCATCTGTTTAGAATTATGTGGATGTACTCCATCTATTTGCTGATTTCCTAATAAAAGTAGCACTTTATCTCCTTGGATTGTGTTTGATCTAGCAGTGGCTGAAAGATGCATTTGAACTTCAATTTAATGCAATGCCCAAACATGAACATAGTCAGATTCAGATTTCAGAGTCAACAATCATCTCACACACTAAATTGTTCTATAGATATTACTGAATTTGCATGTTTTTGTGTGGCAGAGAACCGGTACCAAACTACCAATCATCCATTGTGTGAAGCATGACAGTCTTTATCAGCTGCTTCCTTTTTTCCTTAAGAGTGATAAGCAAAATCTGAATTGAAATGGATGAAGGCATTATTTCGATTTGCAGTTTTTATGGGCTGAAGAATTGATGCATATAAGAAAAAACAATGATTTAAGCTATTATTTCTTAATGACTTTAATCCAATTTTTTTTTGCTTTAATAAAAAGAAAATCAGCACTGCATACAAATTACTACATGCCTAGGTTTGCATTCTTCATGACTTACGCACTTCTGGTGTCAAGTTTATCATCCTATCTGGCCACTCAGTCTATCAGTTTTTCATGAAGATATTTTATAATGATCACTACACATATTAGCTAGGGAGTAGACTTGTTAGTTCATAATGCATATTTTTCATGACAACAATTGTTTACGTTTAACAGTTGCCATGCTATTTAGTGACGAGTGCTTCAATTCTTGGCTGCGAGCTCTACTCTTTTGAGTTTTTGCCTATCAAGAAGATCAATCAAAATGTTTTTATGTGGTGAAAAGGAATGATAAACTGTAAAATGTTGCTTTGGATAACTGATCCTGATCCTCAAAAATAATTTCTTGCGTCAATGCATGTTAGTACTATCCTGCTGCACATCAGTTTAGGGCACTGGCAGGAGCATCTCACCAAATAAGCTATGAACCATCTTGAGCAAGGTTTGTTCCCTTCATGAGCTGTACAATTGCTTCATAATTCATGTATTTTGTCAGACTATTCGAATTACTCATCCTGCTTATAGGACATTACTCAACTGGTGCATCATAGTATAGTACAGAGCTAAGAGATAAATTAGTGTGTCAGTATACACAATCCAATTCAGAACAGCTTCATCTAATAATATGCAATTTTTTTAAGCTCATGTGAGTTAAGAGTTATACACATTATTTTTTCAACTAACTTTGGGTCAATGTAGGTGGGTCTAATTAACTCACTCACTCTAAGTTAATGTTTTTGCTTATTTCACACTTATTATCTTATATTATTATAAATGCAGCCCGTAGCAATGCACTGGCACGATCCTAGTGCATACTTAGATGGTATATTGGAGTTTTAGCTTGTCACTAGAAAATCCAGAATCTCTATCAATATAAAATCCATCAGTGTGAATCTCTTATTTTTGCATTGCTGACACAAGTAGGTTTGCTCTTTACCATTCTGCCAGCTATTTTATTTTGTTTTTGCTACATAAATTTAGGCTCCATAGAATTCAGATGTGGAATGTGGTTGGCCGGGCACATCCTGGTCAGGCTATAATATACTTGCAGTGTAGGAATTTCTTAATTGTCAGCAATGAAGCATAAATTCTATATGTATAATTAAGGTACTATAGGTATCCTTATTAGGTATTTTTATTGCTATCAGGGTTCAGTACTTTTTTGTCAGGCAACCATTTGCCATTGTTTGCCATCTGGTATATCCTTATCTGTCTGTCTGTCTTTGTTCTAGGCTGAGTAGTGAAACATTGTTATGAACAAAATTATGAACATAACTCATTCAAAGTGGCATTCAATCATTATGAACATCTTATTAAGTTCAGTTAACTACTAGCAGTGACATTCCCAGTATTATTTTCCTTTCGGAAAATGACCTGTGCAGCGGATGTACACCAGGATTGCCTGCAAGATGGGAAGAGCATAACATTTTGTGTGTGAGGGCTCGACCAACTTCTGGCTGTCGCTGCTGATCGGGTTCGAAGACAGCAAAGGGGTGGATGTGGATCCACGCACATAAAATAGGTACCAAGGTGCCACGCCAAAACCTACCGTTCCATTTCCCTCCTATACATATGCTAATTCAATATTTTTTCATGATCATCTTACTTTTAGATTACAAGAATGGAGTGCACAATCATATGTCTGCAAATCTTGAAGGTACTAATAATATTTACAAGAATGGGAAGATGGCCAACATACATTTCAAGACAACCTTCACTGCTACAGTAGACATTGGTCTTTTGATTCAAATGAGTCCAAATAGTTGTGTGTTGGATACATTATTATGTGTTAAGTTATTTGTGTTCTCGTTTAGTTTGACACTCAGTGTGTTTTATTAAAGATTTGTATGAACAAATTATATTTTATTTTAATGGATGTCGATGCTCCATTCATTATGTATTTGTCGTTTGCGATTATTGATTTAAGCTACCAAACAAAGCCTCACAACATAAATTATTAATATATTAATTTGGCGTTTCAATATAATATGGAAATCAAACCAAATTACGTTGCAACAATCACACATATAACAACCACATTTAGTCGTGATAATAGGTACGATAATCGTGGCAACAGACAAACTATCTCTTGCAACTACAAAAAAAGATGACGGTAGCAATAGAAGAATCTATCTATAACAACCACTCAGTAACGTGCCAATAAAGGGCCTCTCTATAGTAACCAACCTACAGAAACGTTGCAATAACCTAAGCCACCTATAGCAACCATTTAGGCGACATGGTAATAGAGAAGCTCTATTGTAATGCTTTCTCCGCGTAGCAATAATCACGATTGCAACACTTGTGTTGCGTTGCGATTGCATTGTGTTTCTACACGACCATCGTGTCGCAATACGTATCGCTAGCAACGCCCAATTCATTGCAATTGATACTATTGCCACACCCATAGTGGTTGCAATTGCTATTGTTACAACACTCACCAAGTGTTGCAAAAGCGTCAAAAGTGTTGCAATAGAGGGGTTGTATGTCGCAACTAAAACGTAACCCGTTGCATTCTCCTATTGCTACAATCACAAGTGCAACGACATTCTGCAACACTTTTTCGGTGTTGCATTTGACCGAAAATCTTGTAGTGGACTACCCGTCTCCCGGTCACACGGGCTCTACTTCAACTACGACGTGCATAGTGACTACCCGTCTCCTGGTCGCACTGACTCTACTTCAACTACGCCATGCGCCGTGACTACTCGTCTTCCGGTCGCCTCGACTCTACTTCAACTATGTTGTGCGTTGTGACTACTCGTCTTCCGGTCGCCTCGGCTCTACCTCAACTACGTCGTGCGCCGCGACTACTTGTCTTCCGGTTGCATCGGCCCTACATCAACTACGCCGTGCACCTTGATTACTCGTCTTCCAGTTGCACCGACTCTACCTCGATTACACCATGTGCCACCACTGCATCGTCTTATGGCTGCACCAGCTCTGTTTCGACTATGCAGTGCGCCACAACTACTAGTCTTTCGGTCGCATCACCTCTACCTCAACTACGTCGTGCGCCGCGACTATGTCGACATCTCGCCACACTAGCTCTACCTGGGCAATCCCAACTTGTCATCAACTATTTCCGCTACTCGCCTCTGCTAGTTTTGGCTACTCGGGAACGACTTCCACACCACCAACAACTAGTCGGAATCAACTCTGACTGGTCAACTTCAGCAACAACCGTTGCGGCTTCACCACCGACCGCTACGGCTTTGCCAACATTCATCCATGAATCAAGTCAACTTCAACGGTCGCATCTACAAGTCCGCCCGGGCAGCAAAAGCTAAGTCATTTATTCAAATGATTATTTTTCTTTCCTTGGCTTGTTTTCCTCATCATGCAGGGCAACATGCCGACTACCTACGTGTGTACGTCTCTTAACGGCTACTTGCCAGCAGAGTTGCACTTCGCCAACTATTCCTTGGGCATGATGAACGACTGCCACAGGCTCTGGAGCATCGAACTAGTACTGGAGGCGCACAACTACTTCACCATATGGAGGCACCACGCACGACACGTGCTATTTTCTTTCCGCCACGCGGAACAATCTAAACAATTACTCATTCGTGTACACTCCTCGGCGGGTTTTCATGAGGGCTACACTCTGCTGACTACTCTTGGGGTATATCGACCAAACCGCCACGGGCTTACAATACTGAATCTTGGGGGATCTGGTCACGAATTTGGTATACTAAGTTTCGGAGGCTTCACCACGAGTTCGGTACGTTACATCACGAGGGCTCTGGCCATGGCTTTGGGTGTACTAAGTTTCATTCGGAGGTCACAATGGTTGTATCCCAAGGAGGCAAACCTCAAGTCCGCTCCGGCGGCATATGTCGACTTCAACGGTCGCAACCTCAAGTCCGCTCCGGCGGCACAAGTTGACTTTAACGGTCGCAACCTCAAGCCCGCTCCAGCGGCACAAGTCGACTTGAATGGTCGCAATTTCAAACCCGCTCTGGTGGCACAAGTCGACTTCAACGGTCGCAACCTCAAGCCCGCTCCTACGTCACAAGTTGACTTCAACGGTTGCAACCTCAAGCCCGCTCCGGCGGCACAAGTCGACTTCTACGGTCGCAACCCTAAGCCCGCTCCAGCGGCAAAACTACTCTCTATTTCTGGTTTTCCATTTGTATTTGGTTTCCAAAAATGTTTTTCGCTTTCCAGCTTTGTATTATGGGTTTCATCTTGGCCCTAAGTACTCAAGTCGACTACTATAGTCGCATCTCAAAGTCTGCTCTATGCAGCACAAAGTCGAATTCGGTTTTCAAGTCGCATCCTAAAGTCCACTCCGCGCGGCATCAAAAGTCGGCTTTGGTCACATCTAAAAGTCTGCTTTGACGGCATCTAAAGTCTACTTCGGTCGCATTTAAAGTCCTCTTTGACAACATCTAAAGTCGACTTCGGTTGCATCTAAAGTCCGCTCTGACAACATCTAAAGTCAACTTCGGTCGCGTCTAAAGTCCGCTCTGACGGCACGACTACTTCTTAAGTTCAATATTACTACTCGAAGACAACTCGAGTAGTCTCCGCTACCTATCAAGCTTAACAGCTCAACTCTAATCACTACTCGATGTGGCTCATACGAGTCTCTTGGCACATAATCTCGAGGGCTACACACTGCAAGAGTACTCGGATGATGGCTTTCGCATACACTAAAGACCCTTGGCTTGATCAACTAATCATTTCAAGGCTCGGGGGCTGCTATGCTACACCCATCATTCAATTTCTTCAAGACGGAAGAATTATAATCAAGATTGACCCTCAACTAGAGTCCACGACTCAACCTAAGCCTCGGGGGCTACTCCATATGGAGTGTGATTTTACAATCGCACTTCCATATAATCTCGACTTCAAGATAGATGAGCTGGACCACCTTCCAGCTGTCAGATGTTTAGATCTGCACAGCCCACACGGGTATCAACCCCGGTGGTTTATTTGTTCGGCGGGGAGAAATCTAGGGCTAAGAACTCGAAGGTTGCGCACGAGCACACGGAACACAGAGAACACGGCGAGTTTATACTGGTTCAGGCCTCCAGAGAGTAAAACCCTACGTTCAGTTCTTGATTGTATTGCTTTGGATGGATTGCGACTTAAGATGACTTGAATTAACTTGTCCTCAGGGGTCCGGCCTTGTCCGCCTTATATGGGCTGACGAACAAGGTCGGTGGGCCCTGAGTCCTGGTCGGTTACAACAGGGAAACCAATCTAAGGAAAGTTACAACATAATTCTGTGATCTTCGGACTGTCTGGAGGTGCAGCCGACGTCTTCTGCCTTGTCTTGTATGCCAAGTTACCCAATCGGATAGGATAAGGTCGTCTGGGGAAGCTTCTGGAAGGTCTTCAGGAGGTCATGTGGGCCACCAACCAGGTCGGTTGGGCCCACTATCAGGTCGGCGGGTCTTCTGGTGGGCCGGACCCACTTGTCGGGGACGGTCGTGAGCCAGGTCGGTAGGGACCCAGGGGTACCCATGTCTCATAAGCCCCCGAGCAATGTGTAGGCGCAGCGACCTTAGAAGGTCATGACGAAGCGTAGAGCTATCGACAGGTCGAATAGCGTGCATGTCGGTCCAAAAGAAAAAAGAATTAGTCAGCTTAATAGCCGACCTGTTTGTAGTTTTGCCGAACGAAGCGAGGTCGAGTGACAACCTATAGGAAGCATAATTCCAATAGATCGAAACGACGATGAAAAAATTCAGAGGGCATCAAGAACGCACTCATAGAGTAGTATCCGAGCATCGTGGCGGGCAGGATGGCCGGTATGATGATCCAAAAAAGAGAAAAAGAGAAAAAATAGGTCAAGTAACGACCTGATGAGAAACATGTTTCCCAACAGGTCGGTACGACGAAGAAAACAAGAGGGCGTCGGAGACACTCTCGTAGAGTACTCCCCGAGCATTGAAGCAGGCAGCATGGCTGGTTCGATGCTCAAAAAAGAGAAGAAAAAATGAGTCATGGTCTTTATCGAAACAAAGTGTAGAGACACCAAGATCTCCTAGCATAGCTGCCAGGAGTCTGGCAGGGCCGACCTCAAGGAGGCCTTGTAGGCGTGCCGACCTCGAGGTATCCATTACTTAAGGAGCTACACGGTACACGGGTACCAGGACCGACTACTGCGTGGGCCCCTGGGACTACTCGACTTGGGCTATACGGTACAAGATGGCGTGGAACACAAGGCAGCCAGAGGGCTAGTACTCAGTTAGGAAACTAGGCATGTCCGGATCCATGTAGAGTACTCCTAGCCGTGTGCGACTAGAACTCTCTCCCTCAAACCGACTTGTAACCCTGCCTCCCGGACTATATAAGGCGAGGCAGGGACCCCTATCTCCAATCTGCATCATCTTGTAAACACACCCAATCAATCCAGAGCTACGCAGCATACAGGACGTAGGGTATTACACACCTCGCGGCCCGAACCTAAATAAATTGTGTGCCACGTGTCTCTCCTTCGAGTTCTCGATCTCGGTGAGGCCACAAACATCCACCTCGGGTACTCCCCTTGGTAGGTTGCCGGGTTAAAACACCGACAGCTGGCGCGCCAGGTAGGGGATCTCGCCGAAGATCTCATGGCGAACTCGACGGCTTCAATCATCATCAAGCCAACCGTCGCCTTCAACCACGGTGACACCTTCATCTTCGGCTCCTGGGTCTGCACCGCTGACGGCGCTGCATCGTTCCAGCGCTATCTCACCATGACCCCGAACCCGGAAACCGGACTTGTGACGCTTCCCGAAGCCGTCACAGGTCAAATCGTCGAAAAATTTGATGAATTTTCACTCTACAACCGAGTCGCCGACTTCGAGATTGGATCCACCTCCAACTCGAACTCGACGTCACCCTGGATCGAACCACGCGAGCTGACTCCTGAGCCATCGTGTGGAGCGATTCTCCCCCACGAGCACTTCCCGTATGGCCTCTGCAACGCCACTGCGGCCTACGTGGATGCGCTCGCCCCGCATCGGGCCGGCAAGGAGGTCGCCTTCGAGTACTCCTCGGACTCCAGCGCTGTCCCCGACTACAACTCGGACTCCTCCTACGAATTCGACTTCGGATTGGATCCGATCGAGCCCGAGTCCGAGCTCAATTCCATCGAGGAGCCGTTGTCAGGTCCTGCTGCTGGCTTGGTCATCACGTCAACTCCCGCTGGCAGATTCGTATACTGGCCGGACCGCAAGCCCGCAGACCTGACCGACGACAACTCACGCTGCGTTGCCTACCTCGAGACACTCCCCTTCCAGGAGGGGACACCCCTGACTCCAATCGCAGAGGAGCACTCGCCAACCGAGGTGGCAACCACCGACTCCAGGCTCTACACACCCGACCGCAACAGGAATCAGCCAACCTGATCAGTACCTTGACGACATCTCAGAGGATGAGGAATCAGCCAACGCACCCGCAGACGAGACTACCGAAGCCAAGAACGCCCGGCGCGACCGCAACAGGAAGCGAGTAGATCGACGCCGGCGGCTCCAGGAAGTTCTACCCATCCGTAACCTCAACGAGGCTCCGGACAAAGTCGCCAATCGCGTCCACACCACCCCTGAGCAGTGCCTGATGTCCATCAACAGGATAGCTCGATCAGCTCAGGGGCATCAGGCAGGCGATCTCACAGCCAAACTTGCGGAGAAGGCCTACTTCATGAGGGTCGACAACAGGATCGCTGGAGCCGCAAACCACGAAGCTACTAGCCGCAGTCGCACTCCAGTAGAAGTTGGACCTAACCATGTCTGTGGTAAACACCAGCCGACCCCGAATCGCTCTAGAGCCTCGGGAGGAGGACCTTCACAAGGCGGCGCTAGCGGCGACGACGGTGGCGGCGGTGGCAGCAGCGGTAGCTCCTCCCATGGCGCTAGCAGAAGAGGCGGCGGTGGTGGCGATCGCGGAGGCCGAGGCCACGCGAACAGCCATTTTGCTGGCAACGAACGTGGCGGTTATGATGCCCGCCACAGGATCGATGAGATACGCCGCGCCAAGAAGACTACCGACATCAGCGACAGCGACGGCTTCCCTGCCTACTCTTCACGACTTCGTGCTCTGCTTCTCCCCCAGAAGTTCAAGCCTCTCGAGATCACCAAGTACGATGCGAAGCAAGACCCAGTTCAATGGCTCAGGTGCTACGTCCTGGCCATCGAGAACGCTGGTGGCGACAACGACACCAAGTGTCTCTACTTCCCCTTCTGTCTGGCCTAGGCCCCACTCACATGGCTTGAGTCGCTCGACAAGAACTCGATCGACGAGTGGGACCAGTTGAAGGCGCAGTTCACCAGCAACTTCGCAAGTGCCATGGGGTGCTCGGGTACTCGCATGGACCCGGTGATGGTCAAGTAGGAGCAAGGCGAGACGCTCCGCCAGTACATGCGCCGCTTCTTCGACAAGCATGCGACCGTAGTCGACATCACCGACAAAGAAGTCATCGACTACTTCCAAGACGGTCTCTACCACCATCGCACATTCGAAGACTTCGGTCGCCATCGCCCGAGCTCAATCACTAAGCTCAAGGACATGATCACTTCATGGGCCGATGAGGAAGACAAGGCGAACGCCAAGTACGACTCCATCTGAGGCAAGAGCAAAAACAACACGAGCGGCAACAATAACAAGGATCAAGGGGGTCGCAACAACAACAACAACAATAACAACTACTCGGGTCCTAACTGCAAGCGCAAGCCAGACAACAATGTCGCGGCTGTACAGCACCCTGCCAAGGACAGCTCCAAGAAGACCTCCGGCGGCTTCAGAGACTTGCTCAAGGAGAAGTGCCCGTGGCATCAGGACGGCAACCATACCACCGATCAGTGCTACCAGCTCCGGCGGGCACTCAAAGATGTCCCCGAGCCACGACATCCTCACGACAAGAAGGGCAAGAAGAAGGTCGACGAAGACAATGGCGACTTCCAAGAACCTGACAAGACGGTGAACGTCCTCTTCGGCGGTCTACCCACCAAGCGAGCTCAGAAGCTCACTCTGCGGGAAGTCTTGAGCATTGAACTAGCGGTGCTGACACCTCTCAGGTGGTCGGAGGTACCCATTACCTTCTCCCGCGCGGATCAATGGACAAGCTTCTCTGAACCAGGGTGTTTCCCACTCGTCTTGAACCCAGTAGTCGCGGGCTTCAGACTCACCAAGGTACTCATCGACGGTGGAAGCAGACTCAACGTTCTATTCACCAAGACCTTGAAGAAGATGAAGCTCGACATCACTGGCATGCTCACAAAAAGCACGTCGCCCTTCTACAGCATCGTCCCAGGCAACGCGGCTATACCACTCGGCTTAGTGGTCCTGCCAGTTACCATCGGGACAAGGGAGAATTACCGCGCCGAGTACATTAAGTTCGAGGTCGCGGACTTCGAAACCTCCTACCATGCCATCCTCGGCAGACCAGCTCTCGCCAAGTTCATGGCGATCCCCCACTACATGTAGTTGGTACTCAAAATGCCAAGTCCTGCCGGAGTACTCGCCCTGCAAGGGGACTTGAAGGTTTCCTACGACTGCGACACCGAAGCTGTGGAGCTCGCAGCAACCAATCAAGTACCCAACGCGATGATGGAGATCTACGCTGCTTCAAAGAAGCTCGCACCAACCGAGCTCGAGATACCCGAGAAGACCGACACCTCCAACAAACCTCAGCCATCAGAGGAAGTGCAGGTGAAGGCCATCGACCTCGGGACCGGCGACAGCAGCAAGACTACCATGATCGGCGCGGGGCTCGACCCCAAATAGGAAGACGCGCTAGTCAGCTTCCTCCGGGCTAACCACGACATCTTTGCGTGGAAGCCAGCGGACATGCCAGGTGTGCCCAGGAGGCTGATCGAGCACTCACTCAACGTCGACTCTAAAGCTACTCCCAAGCAACAACACCTCCGCCGCTTCGCCGACGATCGACGGGACACCATCAAGAAGGAACTCGCCAAACTACTTGCGGCTGGCATCATCTGAGAAGTCTTCCATCCTGAGTGGCTCGCCAACCCTGTCCTTGTCCGCAAGAAGAACACCAATGAGTGGCGGATGTGCGTCGACTACACCGACCTCAATAAGCATTGCCCCAAGGACCCCTTCAGGTTGTCACGGATTGATCAATTCATCGACTCCACAGCGGGCTGCGACCTGCTCTGCATCCTCGACTGCTACTCTGGCTACCACTAGATCGCAATCAAGGAAGAAGACCAGGAGAAGACCACATTCATCACCCTGTTCGGTGCCTACTGCTACACGACGATGTCGTTCGGGTTGAAGAACGCCGGTGCCACCTATGAAAGAGCTATCCAGGCCTACTTCAACGAGCAGCTCAACAAGAACGTCGAAGCCTATGTGGATGACGTGGTCGTCAAGACCAGAAACTCCGACACGCTCATCGCCGATCTTGAAGAGACGTTCGCATCCTTGCGAGAGTACCAATGGAAGCTCAACCCCAACAAGTGCGTCTTTGGCGTACCCTCTGGGAAACTGCTCGGCTTCATCATCAGCCATCGCGGCATCGAAGCCAATCCCGAGAAGATCTCTGCCATCACCAACATGAAAGCTCCAACCTGCATCAAGGATGTCCAGAAGCTGACCGGGTGCATGGCGGCCCTGAACAGATTCATCTCGAGGCTTGGAGAATGGGGACTACCCTTCTTCAAGCTACTAAAGCACCAAGAGAAGTTCGCGTGGACCGCGGAGGCTGACCAATCTCTGACACAGCTTAAGGACTTCCTGTCCAAGCCACCGGTCCTCACGGCTCCTCGCAAACAGGAGCAGTTAATGCTCTACCTCGCTGCGACTACTCATGTGGTCAGTACTGCCATCATTGTTGAGCGGCAAGAACACGACCACACCTATCCAGTCCAGCGACCAGTCTACTTCGTCAGCGAGGTCCTGTCCGAGTCAAAGGCACAGTATCAACCGGTCCAGAAGCTACTCTACGCAGTACTCATCACCTCGCGGAAGCTACGACACTACTTCCAGGAGTACTCGATCACCGTCATCAAGGACTACCCGCTCGGCGATATACTCCACAACCAAGATGCAACTAGGAGAATCTCCAAGTGGGCGGTCGATCTTGGCGCCCTCAACATCGACTTCAAGCCACGTACTGGTATCAAGTCTCAAGCACTTGTCGACTTCATGGTAGAGTGGCAGGAGAATCAACTACCCATACCAACAGAGCGACCACAGCATTGGGTAATGTACTTCGACGGCTCACTCAAGCTCGAGGGCGCAGGTGCCGGGGTGCTCTTGATCTCTCCAAGGGGCAAACAACTCAAGTACGTCCTGTAGATCTTCTGGAAGGTATCAAACAACAAAGCCGAATACGAAGCTCTGCTACATGGGCTCCGACTCGCAATCTCACTGGGCATCAAGCGGCTCCTAGTCTACGGCGACTCCGTAGTGGTTATCAACCAGGTCAACGACTCCTGGGACCGCAATAAGGAGAACATAGACGCCTACTGTCTAGAAGTCCGCAAGCTCGAGAACAAGTTCTATGGTCTCGAGTTCCACCACGTCGTTCGGGATAACAATGTTGCAGCGGATGTCCTGTCGAAACTTGGTTCTACTCGTGCTCAAGTACCCGCTGGAGTCTTCCTCCACGAGCTTCACAAGCCATCCATCCCGGAGTCGGCGCCAACGACCACTAACCCTGGGCCATCATAGCCCAGTCAGGAGGTCGTGATGATCGACGTGGACTGGAGGCAACCCTTCATCGACTACATCCGCGAGCAGAAGGTCCCCTCCGACAAGAACGAGGTAGAACAACTCGTCCGCTGAGCCAAGACCTACGTACTAGTCGGGGACAAGCTCTATAGGCGGGGTGCGACTTCTGGAGTACTCATGAAGTGCATACCCCGGGAAGAAGGCAAGGACATCTTGGAGGACATCCACAAGGGTGTCTGTGGCAACCACGCGTCCTCTCGCACGTTGGTGAGCAAAGCCTTCCGATGAGCTTTCTACTGGCCCACAGCCCTGGGCAACATTGAAGAACTCATCAGAAGGTGCCAAGGGTGCCAATTCTTCACCAAGCAGCAACACGTCCCAGCCTACAAACTAGTCACCGTACCACCAACCTGGCCCTTTGCCTGCTGGGGGCTCGACATGATTGGGCCTCTGCCAACTGCGCCAGGAGGTTTCAACAGAGTTCTGGTGGCCATCGACAAGTTCACCAAGTGGATCGAAGTCAAGCCAGTTAGCTGCCCAAAGGCAGACTGAGTACTCGACTTCTTGGATGAACTCGTGCATTACTACGGGCTACCCCATCGCATCATCACAGACCTGGGTTCCAACTTCAACAACCATCAGTTCTGGGAGTACTGCGAGAACAGCGGGATCGATGTCCGGTACGTCTCAGTCGCCCACCCGCGCGCTAACGGCTAGGTGGAGCGTGCCAATGGGATGGTACTCGACGCCCTCAAGAAGCGATTGCACGACGCAGCCAACACCAAAGGAGGCAAGTGGATCAAGGAACTACCCAATGCACTATGAGGGCTTCGTACTCAACCTACCAAGCCAACAAGGTAGTCGCCCTACTTCCTGGTCTACGGCTCAGAAGCTATTCTACCTGCCGATGTGATGTGGGAATTCCTGGCAGTAGAACAATACAACGAAGGCATATCAGAAGACAGTCGACGGGTTGACATCGACAGCCTCGAAGAAGCCCGCTGTACTGCCCTCGTCCAGTCAGCAAGGTACCTAGAGGGTATCCGACGCTACCATGATCGCAACATCAAGGAAAGCTCCTTCAACATGGCGATCTAGTCCTCCATCGTATCCAGAGCACGGACGGACTACACAAGCTCAGCTTGCCCTGGGAAGGTCCCTTCTCAGTCTCCAAGGTGACCGGACCGGGCTCCTACCGTCTTCAGACACTTGAGTCTATATAAGGATACCCCAACAATGGAAGCTCATGCATGGGTACTCAGCAGGATCAATAATGTCCAGTATCCGAGGATACTAAGCAGGATCTTGAAAGGCGCGTTGCATCAAGAGGTCTTCTGTAGTGGTCGAAACGGTCAACGATGAAGCCGTAGAAAAATGTTGATCTTGAACGAATGGAGTGTAGAGACACCCAGATATCCTGCATAGCTGCAAAGAGTCTGGCAGAGCCACCCGTGGCATGCCGACCTCAGGAAAGTCACAAATCAAAAAGCGCCCAAGCACCCAGAGGTACTTGGCAGAGCCATGAGGCGCACCCCTTAGAGAGGCCTTCATTCCCAACGTAAAATCTTGGGTGTCTAGAGGAGGCTGGCAGAGCTGTAAGAGCACACTGACCTCAGGGAGGTCACGCATCCAGGGCGCCCAACTAGGTTGGCAGGGCCATAGACACACTGAGGTATTGCGAGACCTAGGTATTAAGGCACGCCGACCTCAGGAAGGTCATTTTGGTGCCCAAACGACCTGCATAGCTGCCAGCCATCCAGCAGAGCCATGGTACCGAGGTATTGACAACCTCAGCAGCGGGCACACCGACCTCGGGGGCCTGATGAAATCATAGCGTGATGCTTCTGATCTCCAGGCACCCAGACGGATCTGGCATAGCAGCGAGGCACGCCTACCCCAGAAGGTCTTCAATCGAACCTACGACCATTCTGCTCAGGAAACAGAAATATAGGCTGATTGGAATAGGTCCGTTTACGTGCAGAGCCTAGCGGGTGCAATGAAGACACAGAGCCGTAAAGGGTGCGCTTAATCATCATCGACTATAGATGTAACGAGGCGCAGGGCCCTCTGACACAAAATCAGGCTTATCCCTCCATAGACTGCAAGGTCATGGGTCAACAGTGGTCAGAGATTCTCTTGCCACCCAGAAAACGACAAACCGTAAATTGACCAAGAGGTGTACTATAGCCATGTGACGCCGCAGCAGCCTCAGGCATCATTGATGCACAAACGACAAATCCATCGTGAGGCAGGGGAAGAAAACATCGCTTTTAAATGTCCACATGCCTACAGTACCTCTCGATCACATGGTCACAGTGTCACTACTTCATCAGCTGCACAAGGCCTGGCTCTGGCTATAAATAGCACCATAAGGCTGAAGGAGGCAAGCACCGAGCATTGCTGAGTTATGAAGCCGCAGAGTAGAAATTTGGCCATGCCATGGGCATGTGTCCGTCCACTAGAGCATAGGATGCAAAGTTTGTAGAAGCTTGGAGCTAGAAGAATACTTGCGAAGTGTAGGTGTCACCCCCACTCTTTGTACCATGCCTCAGTGAAGAGTTATGGAGAGTTTGGAGGTGATGCTGTAGAGGCCCGAGGTGATGCTGCAGGTTCTTGGTAAGCATGAGATGCTCGTCGAGGGCTCGCAATATGCGCCGAAGAGCAAGCTCGTGTCTGCATTCCATAGTCAGGAACAAAGTGTGACCTGCTATGCGCGGCATGGTGTAGGCGTTCACCACGAGGCCACCATTGGCGATCTGAAGCTAGAAGAATTCTTACGATGTGCTCTGCTATAGCAGAGAACATGGCAAAGATTGCTCTAGGTAGATCCGGCCTTCAAATATGTTTGTAACCTGAAACAGGTTCTGGATCCAATGAGGTCGTAGGCGACTTGTGTACCTTCGAAGTTCCCGTGTAATGTTCGCTCTCTTCTATCATGTAATGGTTGCTTTGAAGAAATTATTCATCAAAGACATAAAATGATGTGATTTGGGGGCTTGTCGACCTTATGGAGGTCGAATTTACTATAAGGACAACCTGGTAGCATCAATGTGTATACGACCTAAACTCAGGGTGTAGGTCGCCAGTCTATCCTTTGGGCATATAGCCATTGGCGTGAAATCTGGCAAGATCGTCTCGCGGAATTAGCGGCACATAGCTGTTGCGGCAGGTTCGTTGCGGCGATAGATCCGCAACAGGCGTCTGTGGTGGGGCCCATATAAATACAGCTACGGGGACGGGTGTTGACCCTCCCCTGCTATCATCTTCTTCCTCCCGCCGCCTTCGCCAGAACCTTCTTTACCCTAGCCGCCGCACTTACGCGTCCACCCCACCACATTCGAAACCGGAGCTTGCCACCACCGTCCCTAGCAGACTGCGTGCCGCCATCACGACCCGTGCGTCGCGCCACTCCGTATGCGCATAAAAACCCTAGTGACATTTATATCCAAATCCATAAATCCCCAAGGAATGGCGGCCGCATCTTCCCAGATCCCCGCCCCGGAGACGGTCTGGGATCCCTCGGTGATGACCGAGGAGAAGATCTTGGCATTGGTAGAGCGCGGGCTGCTAAGGCCCAAGGCGGATGTGGAGTGGAAGGCGCCTGCCGGCGAGGCATTCCCGACGGAGGACGACAAGGAGCAGGTTGTCTTCGCGTCCTTCTTCGAGCGTGGGTTCAATGTGCCCGCTGGCGACTTCTTCAGAGGTCTATTGTACTACTACAAGCTGGAGCTGGTACACCTCATTCCCAACTCCATCACTGTAGTGTCTTCGTTCATCCACTTGTGCGAAGCATATGTGGGGATACCGCCCCATTTTTTGTTGTGGCGCTACTTCTTCAATGTGAAGACCACCGGCAAGCAGACTGGTGTCGTAGGCTCGGTGATGTTGTGCTTAAGATCAGGTCTCAAGGCAGAATGGATTGACATGGACCTGCCAGACAACACCGCTGCGTGGAGGTCGGAGTGGTTCTATATCGCCGACCAGAAGCCGGCGCTCCCGAAGCGAACCGGCACAGGCCCGAGAAGATAACTGAGTGGGACATGCCCCTCTCCTCCTGTGAGACAGAAGACCTGAAGGAGCTGCTTGCCCTCGTCGCTGACCTCAAGAGGAAAGGTCTGACAGGGGCTCGGTGGCGATGTCATTTTGTCATCGCCTGATCTAGCCGATCAAGGACCGGGTGCATCCGGCCTACGAGTACTGGGGTCAGTCGGACCCTACTCGCGAAGTCAACCGCAAGGTCTCCAGAGATGAGATGGCGACCAGAGTCACACAGCTATACACCGGGTGGATCCGGAACAAGAAGTGCTCGAAGGCGCACTCCCTGGCCCGACTAGCTGATCCAGTAAGTCTTCCAATAACTAGCTCGTTTCGAAGTGTTTATTTGCTTTGTGCCTTAGAGGAAGACCTCTTAGACCTTGTTTCTTGTGTTTGCAGGCTTGGGAGATGCAGTACTAGTGCCCTGCACCCCTGCCGACCGGCGAGGAGCCGCGTCGGAAGTTGAGGTCGCAGGACTACCAGCCTCCAGCAGCTGCTCTGCTGGAGAATTATTTGTCAGATTCATCTATGGGGGCGGACGAGGACAGCGACCTGGAGGTCGGTGACAACATGACGGACCGGCCTGAGGCGACCAGTGCCACAAGGCCGAGACGCCGGACAAGGGTAGCAACAGCGATGCAATCAAGCTCGAGGGCTTCCACGACGGCCGAGGCAGCGAAGACTGCCAAGCTCGAGGCCGCAAAGAAGAAGAGGAAGACAGACCCCGCCCCGACGTCGCAGAACGTCGAGGAGGAAGATGAAGCCACTGATGAGCCGCCGGTTATTGATGACCGTGCGGCGCCGAGGTCGCCAAGCCCCGCGACCAAGAGGCAGTGGGAGCTGGAGAGGCAGACGATGGATGAGGACATCCGCCACATAAAGGAGGCACAGCTGGCTGCGGCCGGTATTCAGGCGAAGATGCCTACGAAGATGCGAGGTCGGCAGTTGAAGCCGAAATCACGTGTGACAGTGGTCGTGAGGTGAAGTCCCAATACTGAGACTTATTCATCGATTATAACTATGGGGTCGTAGCATACTGACGACGAAATTGTTGCAGGTCGGACGCTAGGCCTCAGAGCACAAGATTCTCTCCTGCGAAGATGACGATGTCCGAGCAGGAGGTCGGAACTCAGAGTTCTGCCGGTGGCTTGGGGATGTCGACTCCCCCGCCCGTCATTGACGTAGACCCAATCAACGCGGTACCCACCACGTCGGCTCAAGACCCGGTGATGGACCAAGCTCAAATCGAGCAACCACGGCAGGGCCTAGAGATAGCCGGTGGAGAGGTACCGGGTTCGACGTCGTCGGGGCCAGGGTTGCGGAAGTGAGAGGTCGACTGGAATGGTACCCCCTGGGAGGAGGACATCTTCGAGGATGATGTCCGTGCGGCACCGAGGTCGCCAAGTCCCGCGACCAAGAGGCAGTGGGAGCTGGAGAGGTAGGTTACGGAGGAGGATATCCGCCGCATAAAGGAGGCGCAGCTAGCTGCCTCCGGTGTGTAGGCGAAGATGCCTACGAAGGTGCGAGGTTGGCCCCTGAGGCCGAAATCGCGGGCGACAGTGGTCGTGAGGTAAGGCCCCAATACTTGGACTTATTCATTGGTTATGGTTGTGAGGTCGTAGTATGTTGACGAAGAAACTATTGCAGGTCAGACGCCAGACCACAGAGCACCTTGGATGCTCAAGGTTCTCCTGCAACGACGACGATGTCTGAGCAGGAGGTCAGAACTCAGAGTTCCGTTGGTGGCTTGGAGACGTCGACTCCCCCGCCCGTCATTGATGTAGACCCGATCAACGCAGTACCCACCACGTCGGCTCAAGACCCGGCGGTGGACCAAGCTCAAATCGAGCAGCCACAGCAGGGCCCAGAGACAGCCGGTGGAGAGGTACCGGGTTCGACATCGTCGGGGCCAGGGTTAAGGAAGCGGGAGGTCGACTGGAATGGTACCCCCTGGGATGAGGACATCTTCAAGGATGATGAAGACATGAAGGAGGTCCGCTGGGCCATCTTAACGCTTAACCAAGCGTTTACGGTGAGTGTTTGCACACTGAGTTGGAACTTCATTGAATCATGTGAATGTTTGTGACGACCAGTCTTATGTTTGTGAAGCAGTCACTGGTGGATCGTGCCAAGAGCAGGGCCGACCAATGCAGAAACACCACAGCCATGCAACAGCGGGCGGAGCAGCTCGAGCAGGAGCTCAAGCGGGTCCAAGAGGAGGCCGCCACTGAGAAGAAAAGGCTCGAAGACGAGCTGAAGGAGGAGCAGTGCAAAAACCGGGACGCCGATGAATTATTATCGTCTGTGAGTGCTGGTAAGACCAACCACCCACGACTTTGTGCATCACAATTTGTGTAACTAGATCTTGTATCTGACGACATCTTTGTATCACAGAGTTTCACAGAGAAAAGGACAAGCTCAAGGATGACCTCAAGGTTGCTAAGGAGAGGATCCGACGCCTAGAGGTGGACCTGCAAGCTGCTGATGCGGGGGGCGAGGAGCTGAAGAGAATGATGAAGGCCGCCGTGGACAGTGAGTATGCCGTATGCCAGAAGCTGGCTTACGAGAAACAAACACGAAAGGACCTCGAGGTCAGTCTCGTGGTAGCTTTGCAGTCGTTCCGGAATGACCAAGTGACCATTGCAGGGCTTGAGGTGGAGGTGAACGATCTGAAGAATGCCGCCGACCATGTCATGGACATGGTGGAGACGCAGGTCGCTGGGGAGGAGCCCAAGCTAGCCATTGACCGACTTCTGGCTGCACCCCAGAAGCTGGTTGATCTCTTGAGGGTGACGAGTTTGACAGCGGCTACAGAGTCGCTGGTACGTGTGAAGTCGCACTTCCCCGAGGTCGACATGGCCAAGGTCGGGGAAGGCCCGAACGCCACGAAGGACCTCAAGGTCGTAGAAGAGGAGGTACGGGTGGCTGCTGAGAAGATAATGGACGCCATCGATTACGAGGGCGATGATGGTGAAGAGTAGTCGTAGTCATAGAGTTGTACCCCCTCTTCCCCCAGTCATGTAAATAACAATGGTAATCTTCTTTCGGCCTGCATGACATGCTTAGCTTATGTTTGTGCGAGCTTGGTTGCCCTGAAGCAATGTGTTCTTAACATACCTCGCTGACCACTACTCATGGAGAGGCTGGCTTACCAACCACCATGGCTCAGCAAGGAGACTTACATGTGATCGGTGCGCTAGGGGGAGTCTGGGACTCTGGTTTTGCAACCACACGACCAAGCAGGCTCGCAATACCATAGAATAAGCAGTCATGAGGGATGTCGTCCACAAGTCAAATGACCCTTGAGTTGGCATGGCCAAGCCCCCGAGCATGTCGAGGGGGAGGAACAGAAAACTTCGCCCTCAGGTCTTTCGACCCCAGTATTGGCTTTTGCCAAGCCCCCGAGCATGTCGAGGGGGAGGGTACATGACATGGAAGAAAAGAGGATAGAGCTCGAGACACAACAGATGACTGCTTAAAACTAATATTTATTCGACTGAAAATACGAAGACGAAGAGTACATAGCTATAATGAAAACTATTCTATGGATAGAATCGTCGAAGGTGCTCCACATTCCATGGGTTGGGTACCCCTTGACTGTCACCCCACTGGAGGCGATATGTAGATGGGCTGATGACTTTTGTGATGATGAAGGGTGCTTCCCAAGGGGCGGACAACTTGTGCATGCCGTCGGTCTTCTGCATGCGTCTTAAAACTAGGTCGCCAACGTTGAAGGAGCACTCCTTGACGTTGCGATCGTGGTACCGATGAAGTTGTTGATCATGGCGAGCTTGCCTCATGACTGCCACAACTCTCTGTTCCTCGAGGCTGTCGAGGTCGATGTGACGAGTCTTCTCGGCTTCACCTTCTTCGTAGAACTGTATGCGTGGAGCTCCAAAGGTAACATCAGTGGGTAGGATGGCCTCTGAGCCATAGACCAGGAGAAGGGCGAGAAGCCTGTGGCAGAACTGACTTGGGTCCGCAGACCCCAGATGACGTGTGGTAGCTCGGCTAACCAACGGGAAGCGTAATTTGAAGCGTCATCAAAGATACGATCCTTGAGAGCTTGAAGAACCATGCCGTTGGCACGTTCGACCAGGCCGTTGCACCGGGGGTGGGCGACTGAAGAGTAGTAGACATCAATCATGATGTCCTGGCAAAAATCCCAGAAGGCAGACCCTGTGAAGGCTGACCCGAGGTCGGTGATGATTCTATTGGGCACAACGAAGCGATGTGTTATCTCTTGGATGAATTTCGCCGCTTCTTCCGACGTGACCTTAGCGACAGGTCGGACTTCAATCCACTTGGTGAATTTGTCGACGGCCACAAGGATGTGCTTGTAGCCGCCTAGAGCGGTTCGGAATGGACCTATGGAGTCGAGGCCCCACATGGTGAAGGGCCATGATGGGGGGATTGTACGCAGGATCTGAGTTGGCAGATGCTGCTGTTTGGCAAAGAGTTGGCATCCTTTGCACCTCTCTACCAGGTCATTGGCGTCAGTCATGGCCGTGGGCCAGTAAAAACCAGATCGATAGGCCTTGCCGACCAGATTGGCGGACAACGCGTGGTAGCCACACTCGCCACCATGGATCTCAGCCAAGAGCTGAAGACCTTCTGACCGCAAGATGCACTTCATGAGCACACCGGTGGAGGCGGCTTTTCTGTAAAGGTCGTTGCCGATCACGACGTAGTTAGCGCTACGCCGCGTGATGCGTTCTCATTCTGCTTTGTCTTCTGGAACCCGCAGGTCAAGTAGGGAGGCTAGGAAAGGCTCGCGCCAATCATCCTCTTTCTCTGTCATTAGCACGTCGCGGGGAGGTGCTGAAGTTGTGTCGGGATGAACTTGGTCCGGATTGTCCGGATCCAGTAGCTTGATCGACGGCTTGTGTAGGTCCTGGACGAACACACCCATCGGGACTAGAGCTCGTTTGGAGCCTAGTTTAGATAGAACATCGGCAGCCACGTTGTTGTTGCGTGGCACATGCTGAAACTCGATCCCGTCGAAGTGGCCTTCGAGCTTACAGATCTCAACGCAGTAAGCATTCATTGTGTCTTTCACACAATCCCACTCCTTGTTGACTTGTTCGATGACGACCATGGAATCACCATATGCCAGTAGTCGCTTGATGCCAAGGGACACTGCGATCCGGAGCCCATGGATTAGAGCTTCGTACTCCGCTCCATTATTGGAGGCTTTGTAGTGTATTTGCAGGACGTATTTGAGCTGCTCTCCCTGAGGAGAGATGAACAGCACACCCGCTCCCGCACCCTCGAGATTAAGGGCGTCGTCGAAGTTCATTATCCAGTGTTCAGGCCGCTCCTTGGGAGGGGGCATCTGGATTTCCGTCCATTCTGACACGAAGTCAGCTAGGATCTGTGACTTGATTGCCTGCCTGGGGCAGAACTCGATGTCGAACTCGCCAAGCTCAACCGACCACTTGACGATACGGCCATTAGCGTCGCAGTTGTAGATTATCTCCCCTAGCGGGAAGGATGAAGGCACCTTTATCAGGAGTGCATAGAGCAACTTCTGAGGCTGCGAATACCGTGTTTTAGCATCGGCCAGGACCTCACTTACGTAATACACAGGTCGCTAAACAGGGTAGCCCTGCCCTTCTTCTTCTCGTTCGGCGACGAGGACCGTACTGACCACATTAGTGGTGGCGGAGATGTAGAGGAGGAGCGTTTCCTTCGGTATTGGAGGTGTCATATTTGATGGCGTGGTCAAGGACTCCTTGAGAGCCTCGAAAGCCTTCTGTGCTTCTTATTCCCATACGAACTTATCAGCCTTCTTCAATAGCTTGAAGAAAGGCAGGCCTTTTTCACCGAGCTTGCTGATGAAACGACCTAGAGCCGCCATCATACCAGTGAGCTTCTTGACGTCTTTCTTGCAAGACGGCTTGGCCATGTTGCGGATTGCGTCGATCTTGACGGGGTTAGCTTCGATACCTCGGTGCCCCACCATGAAGCCCAGGAGCAACCCAGAGGGGACACCGAAGACGCACTTGGTCGGGTTGAGCTTCCATTGGTAGGTGCGTAGGATGGTGAAAGTCTCAGTGAGGTCGGCGGTGAGCTGATCTTGTTCAGTGGTCTTGACGACCACATCATCGGCGTATGCTTCCACGTTCTTCCCGATCTGGGACTTCAAGCACTTCTGTATCTCCTTCTGGTAGGCCGCGTCGGCATTTTTGAGGCCAAAGGTCATGACCTTATAGCAATAGATGTCGTTGGGCGTTATGAACGTCGTCTTGTCTTGATCGTTGGGATTCAGGGCTATCTGGTGATATCCTGAGTAGCAATCGAGGAAGCATAGTAGGACGCTGCCGGCCGTGGAGTCCACGACCTGGTCGATATGAGGAAGAGGGAAGGGATCTTTCGGGCACATCCTTAATCCTCCAGTTTTCTTAGGTACAAGGACCGGGTTTGCGAGCCAAACCGGGTGTTTACATTCTCAGATGAATCCTGCAGCTAAGAGCTTACAGACTTCTACTTCTATAGCTTGCTTTCTACCTTTTGCAAATCGCCGGAGCTTTTGCTTGATAGGTCTTGCTGTCTTGCTTACTTCAAGGGCGTGCTCAGCTAGCTCCCTGGGGACACCGGGCATGTCAGACGGGCTCCAAGCGAAGATGTCGGCGTTGTCCCAGAGGAAACTAGTGAGCGCAAGTTCCTATTTGGGGTCAAGGTCGGCCCCGATGGTGACTTCCTTGGACGCGTCGGGCAGGCCGAGGCAGACTTTCTTCACCGTGGGACTTGCATCCAAAGCAGTGGTCGTACGCTTCTGTTCTGGCACCTCCAGAGTAGTTTGGTCGATCTTGGCGGCCTGAGCGACCATGACCGTAGCTGCGGCCTTGCATGCAGACACCTTGGCGAGGTCGATGGTGTCGCTCTCGCATTTGTAGGGGACGAGGATGTCGCCGTAGACGGAAAGGATCCCGTTTGGCGCTGGCATCTTCATGATGAGGTAGGTGTGATGCGGGATGGCCATAAACTTGGCCAGCATAGGTCGACCGAGGATAGCATGGTAGGAGGAGCGAAAGTCCGCGACCTCGAACGTCAGGTACTCCGTGCGGAAGTTGTTTTCTTTGCCGAACGTGACCGGTAGGCATACACGACCTATGGGGTATGCAGCCTTGCCGGGCATGACCCCGTAGAAGGGTTCGTCACAGGCGGTCATCTTGGAGAAGTCAAAGTCCATCTTCTTCAGCGTTTCGGTGAAGATGATGTTTAAGCTGCTGCCCCCATCGACGAGGGTCCTAAGCAGGAAGGCGCCGTCCACTATGGGGTTGACGACCAGCGGGTATGTCCCGGGGTCGGGTATGTGCACCCAGTGATCTTTCCTAGAGAAAGTGATGGGGAACTCCGACCACCGCATGGGTTGTGGAGTTTCGGTGTTGACTTGGCCGATCTCCCTTGCGTTCGATCGCTACTGTCTGTTGCTTTTGGCAGCTTGGCGGCCACCAACGATGAAGTTGATCTGTCGGTTGGCGTTCTGAAACACGCCGTTAGGGTTGCCCGCTTTGGGTGTAGGTGGAGGAGATGGCTCCTTGCGACGGTTGTCGTCATTGTTGTGGTCGTCGTAGCGACGGTGGTCGTCACGTCGGTCGTCACGGTGTTCATCGCGGCGGTCGTCATGGTGGTAATCGTCACGACGATCATCACGCCGATCATCATGGCCATAGTCACGGTGATAATCACGGAGATCCCGGTCGTCGTTGCGACAGTAAGGTCGCCGGTCGCGGTAGTCACGTCGATCAGGTTGATGGTTGCGGTTGTCGTAGTGGCGGCCGTTGTTCTGGTCGTCGTTGTTGCCGCTCTTGGTCTTCTTTGACTCCGGGGGTACGCCTAGGGCGCACTTCAGTTGTTCACACTCTCTCATGGTGTGCTTGGCGTCGCGGTGGAATTGACACTAGTCGTCCAGTGTACAGTTGAAATCTCCTTCAAGGAAGGTGGAAGGTCGTGGTGGATCGGTAGCGTAAACCTCGCCAGATCGCTTGCGCGACCTGCCACCACCGTCGGTGTCCATGTGGTCGTCCCCTTTGAAGTTGTGTACCACCGCATCTTGGGTATCGACGAGCTTGTCGACGTAGGCCATGAGGTCGCGATAGAGTCAGCGCCGGCTTCATGGATCTTCTCGAAGAGCTTGAGGTTGGTTACCCCCTTCTTGTAGTAGGCTATGACGTCTTCATCCTTGACACCAGTGAGGGTGTTGCGGTTCTCGAAGAAGCGGTTGGTGTACTCCCGAAGAGTTTCGTCTTTCCTCATTTGTACTTTGGCGAGGTGGTGAGTGTTACCAGGGCGGTTGTAGGTTGCTTGGTAGTTGGTCATGAAGAGCCATGATAGGGTAGCCCACGAAGTGATGCACTCCGCAGGGAGGTTGTCGAGCCATAGGAGTGGCGCCTGGCCCATCACGAGAGGAAAGTATCCTGCCATGTGGTCTTCATTGCCTCCTGACGCCCAGGTGGTGATGCTATACATCTTGAGCCAAATACTCGGGTCAGAGCGACCGTCATATTTTTCGATGGCTGGCTTGAAATCTTTCGGGTATCTGATCGTCCTGAGACGTCGCGAGAAGGCCGGAAAGTTATTGATTGCTCCAGAACTGGATCCTGGGGCGTAGGTTGACGGGATGACGTAGAGATCGTCGGGAGCGCCGTTATCTTGGTCGTACTGGGCACGACGTAGGAGCTCACGATCATGCATCTCGTGGAGTTCTGCAACTTGGATGGGGTTGTTGGCATTGAGGGGGTCAGGGACCCTGTTGTCGCGGTCGTAATTAGCGCGGTGCTCGATCTCCGCTTCATCTCGTATGGGTTGACACTGATTGCTCCGGGAGCGCGTGGCTTGTGTTGGTGGAGGTTGAGCTCCAGCGTTCTGTCCTGCGTTGCCGGCGGTGTTCTGCTGCTGGACGCCGACAAAGTTGGCTGCGTTATTGGCGGCATTGCCGGCGGCATTACCAGCGGCGTTGGCAGCGGGATTGGCAACGACGTTGAGCGGCTGCACGACTTCGTTCTCACCACCTCCCTCTTCAGCCACGGGCGGAAGGGGAGCGTTGTCGTTATGGTGACGACGGCGGGGTCGCTCCGACCTACTCCTGGAGTAGGAACTTGAGGCCGATCTGCTGTATTCTGGACCTCTTTTTTCAACCTGGGAGGTGGTGATACTGATGTGAGCTTGTAGACGTCGATACGCAAGTTGTCCCAGCTCGGCGAGGGCCGCACCTAGATTAGATTGAGGAGAGTTGTAGACTTCGTGGCCATCTTGCTCAAAGTCCCTCAGGAGGTCTCTGGCACGTAGGCGGTGTCGACGAGGCTCGTCTCGGTTGTGCTGCTGCTGGGGAGCGGCTGGGCCACAGGGGAAGGTCCCCTATTGGCGGTGTTGCCTGTGGGTTGGCCACCGGCACCATGTACGATGTTGCCCGCGGGCTGACCCGGGGCCTGGTGTTGGGCGGCTGCTGCAGCTGCATCTTCCTCTTGCTGACGGTGCACAGCTCGTGCGGCGTTAGCATTCTCTCGCTGTTGACGCTGCTCATCTATCTCACCGGCTTGAGGGGGGTACGTCGGCGGAGACCGCGAGGACCTCACGATCAGGAATCTCGAACGTAGTGTCCGGATTGTTGGGAGAGATAGTTGTACGGCCGATCTGGAATATGCCACAGTCCGGGGACAGGGCATGGTTGATCCTGCGACGATGAGCCGCGATTAGGGGTCGACGAAGCTTCTTAAGCACACAGCACTGGCGAGCTATGTGTTTGGAGTCCTCGTGGACGGGGCTGGGGTCGTCGAGATGACCTCTGCAGGTTCCACGATGTGGAGTAGTGGGCCCAGATTCGATCTGGATCTTGTTCTTCATGTAGCGAGACGCTACATGAGCTGCGTTCTGCAGGCCAAGAGGCATGCAGGGTGAAGGTGGAGGGGTCCTGCAAGGGCGCCTGGCGCGCTCACAGACATTAATCGTGTCGGGGAGAATGCCCTCGACGCGATCGAGCCCCGCGATCAGGTCGCGAGGAGTGGGTGGGTGGGTTTCTACCAGCAGATCGGATCCGACCTGCTGGTTGGAGGTGACCGCAGTGCTGTCGATGACGAGGCAGGCGGCTGGAGCGGTAGATTCCGCCGGCATAGAGCCGAAGCAGATGTCGACGGGATTGGCAAGGAAGTCCGCCATGCTCTCCGGGAAGATGACGCTGCTTGGGGAAGCCATCGAGTTGCACGAAGAACCTTGGATTTCCCCCTACCTGGCGCGCCAACTGTCAGATGTTTAGATCTGCACAGCCCACATGGGTATCAACCCCGGTGGTTTTTTTGTTCAGCGGGGAGAAATCTAGGGCTAAGAACTCGAAGGTTGCGCACGAGCACACGGAACACAGAGAACACGGCGAGTTTATACTGGTTCAGGCCTCCGGAGAGTAAAACCCTACGTCCAGTTCTTGATTGTATTGCTTTGGGTGGATTGCAACTTGAGATGACTTGAATTGACTTGTCCTCAGGGGTCCGGCCTTGTCCGCCTTATATTGGCTGACAGACAAGGTCGGTGGGCCCTGAGTCCTGGTCGGTTACAACAGGGAAACCAATCTAATTACAACATAATTCCGTGATCTTCAGACTGTCTGGAGGCGCAGCCGATGTCTTCTGCCTTGTCTTGTACGCCAAGTTACCCAACCGGATCGGATAAGGTCGTCTGGGGAATCTTCTGAAAGGTCTTCAGGAGGTCGTGTGGGCCACCAACCAGGTCGGTTGGGCCCACTATCAGGTCGGCGAGTCTTCTGGTGGGCCGGACCCACTTGTCGGGGACGGTCGTGAGCCTGGTCGGTAGGGACCCAGGGGTACCCATGTCTCACACCAGTCTCGTGGCAGTTCAAGTACTATTAAAGACTTCTCCAAGCAGTACTCGAGGACGCTCATGAACTACTTGAAGAGGCTTCAAGACTACTCGAACTACTCTCGAGTACAAAGTGCTCGGGGGCTTGTCGGGCATACACCCTGGGTACCCATACATGGAAGGATGAAGACAAACTCCTACTAGAAGTCCCTTGTATTCCTACTAGGACTCGCACCGTGTAATCCTATTCGAACTCCTATCTTGTAACTGACTAAGCACCTGCCCCCTGGACTATATAAAGGAGGGTCGGGTACCTAGAGAACAACTCAACCAACACACAACCCCTCCGGGGAACAACACCCAAGCGCAGGGCGCAACATATGATACTCGAAACATGACATAGGGTTTGCTACTCTAGCGGCCCGAACCTATATGAATCTGTGTCATGTGTCCTTGCCTTTACCTTCGAGTTCCAAGTCTGGTGATCCCCCACCGCACAATCCACTACCTCGGGTAACCCCTTGGTAGGTTTGCCGGGTTAAAACACCGTCGGTTGGTCGTGGTCGTGGTCGTGGTTGTCGGTCGGTCGTACCCCCTTGATGGTGGGCGGGGAGGAAGTGGGATGCGAAGGCCACGGCGGCCTCCAGCTCCTAGCGCCGCGGGATGGGGAGCGAAGAGGAGGAGGAGGACGGGGAGGTGGAGGAGAAGGGAAGCAGGGGGAGCTCGTCAGCTCGAAGGGGAGGATGAAGGTGAGGTTGAAGGTGACCTGACACGTGGGTCCCACATGTAAGTGACAGCAGGGAGGGAGGGAGGAGGAAGAGGACAAAAGGGCATAAGGGACATTTTACACGCACGGTTGCTCTCGATCTAGCGTGGTCTGCACATCTAGCGTGCCACATCAGCGAAAGTGGTAAAAATGTATCGCTTTCGCAACATCGCTGGCTTATAAATAATTGGCACCGTTAAAATGACAATTAAAGAGTGACTATCCGTTATAATGTTAAAAAGTTAAATACCCCTATACTGTGAAAAGCTAAGTGGGTCCACCGATGAAAGACCAAATGCCCTTTCCCCCGTCTCGCAGCGCCTGCGTTCAGTCCATTGCCGACGGAACACCAGCCTCGCGCTGGGGGCCATCCCACCGGCGGCACGGGCTCAAACCCCTTCGACAGCCAACCTCAAGCCGGCTCGGGCGGCGAGCCCTCGGCAGAGCGGGCGGCCAGAATGGGCAGTCGCAGGTCGTGCGGGCGGGCACTCCCTGCTCCAGCCGGCGCGAAGCGGGCCGCAGCCCCAGGCGACACGGGTGGCCATCCCGGCCAGCTCTAGGCGGCGCGGGCGGCCTCCCCCAGGCCAACGCGCAACGCAGGAGGCCACTCCCAGGCCGGCACGGGGAGACAGCCCGGCGAGCCCCAGGCAGTGCGCATGGGTGGCCCCCAAATCGAGCTCTCCGACTGCTAGATTTTTGATAGCTGGCACTAAATCGAACTCATCCGCTGCTAAATTGAGGTTCCCAACACCAAAACAACCCCCACTGCTCTGAAACGACAGTTTGTCACGCCGAAGAGAGGGAGGCAGGTCGTGGATGACAGGGAGAGAGGAGTAGCCTGGGGACACAGGGTGGCCGTCAAGGGAAGGGGGATGGCCATTGTGGGAGAGAGTGTAGGTGTGGGCAATCATGTCTTTTTCTTGTGGAGTTAACACCGTCAAGTGCCTATACCGACGGAAGTGCTACACTAGGAACAAAATTTTCACTGCTGCATAAATAGGGAAGTTTTGAAGTTTGGGTGCTACAAAGGGAAGAGAAAGTATTTTTTATGCTACCTAGGTAATTTTCTCAATATTATTTGTTAAATCAAGAAAGATTGATATTCTTTTACTTTAGAGGTAATATCATATAGGTGCACATGACAAGCATGCTCAATTATTCTCGGAAGATTGTCCAAATTTGAATAACTCGTGGTTGCACAATACTAAACTAAAATTAAAGATTTTTAAGATAAATTACTAGACGAAGGGGTGAAGCTAAAGAACCAATACAACAAGTAAGAAAAATATGCTAATGAAAATGATAGCTTTCTTTAAAACATATAGTTTGATTTTATCAAATTAATTGTATTAGTGGGATGACAGTGCATTTCAGGTTTAGGGACCTATATGACACCTGAAGACAAGCTTAGAGAGTTAGATCTGTCCTTTAAGAGTATTTGTACCTAAATGACACCCTGAGTCCAAGTTTAGAAAGCGAGAAGTGCATTTTAAGAGTATGAGGACCTAAATGACACAGTCGGACAAATTTAAGGACCGACCATACACTTTACTCAATTAAAAGTCTTACACATATACAAATAAACGACTCTTTGTACAAATTGTCTCTTTTTTAACTAAGGAAAAATAGTTCCGGTCTCAACAGTCATGAAGGATTGTCTACGACCGACAATACAACGACACCCAGCAGCACCTAGGCTGCCAACAACCAAGTACAGACCAACAGCCTCGAGTAACAATCAAAACAAGCCATGTGTGCGTCAAACCGTCTAAAGTTGAACTGTTATGCATATCCTAATGTAGCAAAGATGAGGGTACTATGAAATGTGTACTGTATTCTGTAATTGATTTCAGATTGTGCCAAGACAAACAGGAACGTTTAAGATTTGAATCTGTCTGCTTGTCAACTGATTGAGATATATTTTATCTCTCAATCACCTTCCCTAACCGTTAGATTTAGATCCAACAGTTCAGATGCACCCATTCTCTCTCCTTATCTCTTATTTCTCCCTCGTTATCTTCTTCCTCGCGCACGCACGCGTGCCGACGCGACGCCCCCGCCGCCGACACCTCCCGTCCGTCTCCGGCAGCCTTGGCTGCCTCCGCCGCCGCCCTCCTCCGCAGCCCGGCCCTAACCCATTTGATCGGTACGCCCCCGCCGCCTCCACAGCCCGGCTCCGGCGGCGCCCCCGCCGCCTCCGCTCCGCCTCCGTCTCTCTCGCTTCCAGCGCCGGCCGGCGAGCCTCCCCAGAGCTCTCTCTACAGTCAGGCACAGAGGTAAGCCCCCAAACCCTAATGCTCCCCTAACCTCTCCAATGTCACACCCCCCGCCCGGGACCTGGCCCGACCGCCGGCAACCACGACCCCGGCCGGCGGCTCTCCGCCGCCTTGCCGGCCACCCACACACCGCCGCCCACCGCCAGTCGATTCCTCCCACCCCCGAACCTTCTTCTCTAAGTCCGGTGGCTATGGAGATGGAGCCCCGGCCCCAAGCACCGGAAACCCCGGAACAATAATGCCGCCAGCCTCTACCCCCACCCCGGCCAGCGGCGACCTCGCCGCCGGCCACTCCCCCCCACCTCCCGCCCAACGCCGAACCCCCAGCCCCAGCACACAACTGATCGATTGATAGATAACCCAGATTTCAATCGGTTGACAAGGAGCAAATCTCTTAAGATTTTAGTGCCAGCCAAGCTGCAGCAGGTTATCTGGGTCATCACAAGGAAGGCAGAAAATGTGATTGCAGATCCACGACCAATCCCGGTCTTTGTAATTCGGTAGGAAGTCATCGATCGGCATGGTGCTCTCCTTCTTCTGGATCGACAGAGGCTTGCCCTCCACGCGGCCGAAGCTGAAGGCCTCCTTCAACACCGGGTTGGCCCGCACGTGCTCGAGGAAGCCATTGCCGAGGAACTTCCTCAGGAAGTTGAGCTGGGCCAGCCTCACCCACGTCGACACCTTCATCACGTCGTGCCGTTCCCGGGATGCTCGCACTGATGTCGCCGGCGGGGGCTCGTCGTGGTTCAGGAAGGCGGCGATCTGGCCGAACAGCTCCCTCTGCTCGCGGAGCAACGAGTTGTCAGCGCCCTTGCTGGCGGATTCGTCGGCGAGGTCGGTCACCTTGGCCACCAGCGCGTCCATGTCCTTGCCCGTGGCGTGCGGCGTCAGGTTGAGCTCCACGCACACGGCGAGCGCCTCGCCGGCCGCCATCCAAACCCTGCGGTCGTCGGCGTCGAGGAACTCCGCGAGGGACGCGACGGTCGCGCTCCAGCCGGTGCGGTCGGCCTTCCGCTGCGTGTTGTTCTTGTTGGTGGAGGAGACGACGGTGGTCAGGAGGAACGTCCACGCGGACACGGCCGCGGCCAGCACCACGGGGCTCGTCCCCGGGGCCCTGATCTTCAGCTTGGCCTTGGCGGATCGCGATCTCACCGGCGGGGCAACGACGCGCCAGATGGCGTCCATCGCCTCTTCCGCGCGGCGCGCGCCGGCCAGGGTAGCGGCGGCAAGGCAGTCGATCGCGGCGACGACCAGCGCCGGCGGCGCGTCGGCGTCGTGGGCCATGATGATCGCCTTGGAAAGTGTCGGGAAGACCTCGTCCAGGAGCGGCCCGGGCGAGCCGTCGCGGAGGGTGAGGAGCAGCAGGCCGACGGCGCGGTACGCGAGGCGGGCCTCCCTGGTGGTGCCCTTCTTGATGGAGACGCCGCAGAGGGCGAAGATGGTGAGGCACCTCATGTCGAGCTTTTCCAGGGGGAGGTGGCCCGCCTCAAGCTCGGCGGCGATCCCCGACATGGCCGCCTCCCGCGTGGCCGGCGAGCGCGTGATCTTGTTCCAGTAGTCGTGCCTGTCCTGGAGGTCCTGGATGCACGCGTCGACCCGCGCGTACGTGTCGACGTCGGGCTGCTTTCCGTTGCGAGCCATGGCCCAAGCGGGAGGTGCGGCTGCAGAAGATTCGGCGGCTCCGTCAGTTTCGTGGCGGAGTATATATATATTAGCACGATTTCGGAGATGGGGTCGGAGTCGGACTGGGCGCGTCTACGACTTCGTGAGCGCTACGTTTCCATAGCGGGGCCGTCAAGTAAGGTGTAGTACATGATCTCCGGATAATCTTTGACCGAGCCGACTGCCCGCTCATATATCTGATACGTATCCGTGTATCCATACCTGATACTCAGATACACCCCTTTTCCCTTGAATTTTTTTAAAAAAACACTGCGTCGTATCTGCGTATCCGTATCACTTTGTATTTTGTCCCACAAGTGTTATCACGCTGCAGCCTTGGGAGATCGATGGCCAATTCCCAGTCGAGCAGTCAATTTGTTTTGGCCATGGTGTGGGTGCCCTTAGAGAACTCCAACAGTTTCCATCGGTAAAAGAAAGAAAAACCCGTCATGGGCACCCTTTCAACAGCCTCGCAAAACTCCCCCCTCGCAATCCCCCTCGTCATTTCTCCCCGGCGCCTCGCTTTCTTTGGCGAGGCCATCTGCTTAGCAATCCTGCGAAATATCACGCGAATCGAGCCATCCCGCCCTCCTTCCTCACGTCAAATTGATTCCCGCGCAGGGAGTGAAGTAGCGGCGTTGGCTGCCGCCGACCAGTAGCAGAAGAAGCAGCGCCGCCGCGACGCGGGCGCGGAGCCCCCCGCGCGGCGGGGTTGTCCAGGCGAGCCTGGCGGGGTTGCTCGCTGAGATGAGCGCCCACGCGGGCCGGCCGTGGAAGGCGTAGGTGAAGTCAACCCCCCGGAACAGCGAGAGCCAGGATGGGCTCCCCACGGCCGAGTGGGTGAGGAGGAAGTGGAGCGCGGCGAGGTGGGGCAGGTTGGAGGAGAGCGGCGCCGCGGGGTCTGAGCGGGCCGAGGCGAGGAACCCCATCTCGGCGGTGATGAGGCGGAGTAAGGAGTGGAACGCGGGCTGGCGTGGCAGGTCGGGCGAAGACGCGAGGCGGCCGCGCAGCGGGCCGCACCGCGCCCGCGCGAGCTCTAGCTCCGAGCCGGTGGCGAGAAGAAGAGGGGCTCGGCGCGAGCTCCAGCTCCGAGCCGGCGGCAAGATGCGTGGGCGCACGGGGAGGAAGGGCCGGCGTCGCTGGGGCAGCGGGATTGGATTGGATAGCAGAGGGAGAAAGGAGAGGTGGAGGGGAAAGGGGGAAGGAGAAGGTTGGGGGAGAAAGAAGATGACATGTGGGTCCCATGCGTCAGTGTGTGGTTGTTGGGATTTGAAGAGTGAGAAATACAGAGTCTGTTGGATCACTCAATAGAATTTTGAAGTTTTGTATTTTTACAAAGGGTTAAATCTTCAAATTTAGCTAGTAAAAATAAAAAGGTTATTGGAGTTGCTCTTACTGCAAAGTGTTTTTATTCGGGACATGTTTATATTGAAAAATTGGGTAGTCAATAGTGAAAAATTGGATTGGGGTGTTTATGTGATGAGAGAATAGTGCTTTGGACATCATGCAGCGTCTACCTCTGACGGGTCTGGTGCCCCTGCTAACCTCAGTTGGAACAGATATGGGTGCAAAACTACTACTGATACTGTGGCGTACGTGGCAGGTAATAAGAAACAACATCACACATGATTCTGAGAAGCTAACGTTTTTGCTGGCTCTCTCAGTTTCTTGCAGAAATACTGGACGAAGCTGTGCAATATCCGGCAACAGAGAACGGCACCAGCGACCCGCTAGGGAAGAGGCCGGTTGCTGACTCCTTGTGTACAGTACAGGAAAGCCAGAGAAACAGATTCGAGCGCTGGCCAAATGGGAGGCACCACATCATAATTGGTTGAAGATTAATGTGGATGGGCTTTCGATGCCTGTTCTGGGGAGGGAGGCATCGGAATGGTCATTTGGGACTCAAACGGAGTGGTGCAGTTAACAGCTTGGAGGCACATCAGGACAGGAGTAAATACTGAAGACATGGAGGCGTTGACTTGCAAGGAAGGATTGGAGCTAGCAGCGGAATGGTGTCGCCAATGTGCAATTCTTGAGACGGACTGCGGAACCATTGCTTCTATGTTGGCGTCAGGCAGTGGAATGAGATCTTGCCTCAGATCAAGTTTTCGTAATTAATGAGGCACTAGAGGCCGGTAAACCCCCCCCCCCCCCCACCACAGTGGAAAGCTGTCCACAAGAGGAGAGTGCAATAGTGTAGTTCATAAGCTCACACACCTGGCAAAGCATACAGCAAATTGGTATTTCGTAGCTCTGGTGTGTGTCGAGCGAATTATTACTCGAGAATGTAGCCTTCTTTCTAAGTAATAAATAGAGCTCTCTCCTCCTTGAAAAAAAAGTGCATTGTTGAACCGCGTGCGTGATGGATGAAAAGATGGTGAATAGTGGAAGTATTTTTTGGAAAAAAGTGGTGAAGATGTGATTCGACTCGATGTGATGAAGTGGATAATAAATTTTAGCTCAAGTGACCAAACTAAACAATATGTGCTGCACGTTTATCTCCTCTAAGATGACTATTTTCACTCAGCTTCCCTTCATAGATCACGCAAAAAAAAAATCTCCTGACTTATCAGCCACCAGCTAGCAGTATTTTTTTCTCACAACAAGTCAACACCAGCCATGCCAGACACCAGCCAGTAAGTGGTCCTTTTCTCTCGTAACAATCAGCACCAGCCAACCAAACATATTTCACGCTCTGTCAAAAATGTTGGTGGAAGCACCGTTACCACGCGTTGATGCTTAGCATATGAACCATTACCACCTTGGAAAGCTCACTCATACATTTGATGTTTTAGCTAACCTTATTCAGACAAACAGGACTATTATGTGAAATAAAAATAATGTAGCAAAGATGAGAGTGCTTGTATCTAGTTTTACTCCTTGTCGCGTCAATCGGCTGACAATGCGACAGATTCTTGTATTAATTGTGATTGATTTCAGATTGTGCCAAGACAAAAACAGCAACATCTAAGTTTAGTGCCAACCAAGCTGCAGCAGTTTTTCTGGGCAGCGATACTGCAGGTCATCTCTAACAAGGCAGAAAATGTTTTGGCAGACCCATAGCCATTCACGGTCCGGTAAGATGTCATCGATCGTCTGCATGGTGCTCTCCTTCTGGATCGACAGCGGCTTGCCCTCCACGCGGCCGAAGCTGAAGGCCTCCTGCAACAGCGGGTTGCCCCGCGCGTGCTTGAGGAAGCCATTGCCGAGAAACTTGCTCAGGAAGTTGAGCTGGGCCAGCCTCACCCACGTCGACACCTTCATCACGTCGCCTCGCTCCCGGGACGCTCGCACTGACGTCGCAGGCGGGGGCTCGTCGTGGTCCAGGAAGGCGGCGATCTGGCCGAACAGCTCCCTCTGCTCGCGGAGCAACGAGTTGTCGGCGCCCATGCTGGCGGGTTCGGCGGCAAGGTCCGACACCTTGGCCACCAGCGCGTCCGTGTCCTTGCCCGCGGCGTGCGGCGTCAGGTTGAGCTCCACGCACACAGCGAGCGCCTCGCCGGCCGCCATCCGGACGCTGCGGTCGTCGGCGTCGAGGAGCTCTTCGAGGGACGCGACGGCCGCGCTCCAGCCGGTACGGCCGGCCGCCTTCCGCTGCGTGTTGGTCGCGGCGGAGACGACGGTGATCAGGAGGAACGTCCACGCGGCCACGGCCGCGGCCAGCACCGCGGGGCTCGTCGTCCCCGGGGCCGCCCGGTTCTTCAGCTTGGCGGCGGATCGAGATCTCGCCGGGGGGACGACGACGCGCCAGATGGCCTCCATCGACCTCTGCGCCTGCTCCGCGCTGCCGGCCAAGGAGGAGGCGGCGAGGCAGTCGATCGCGGCGGCGGCCAGAGTCGGCGGTGCGTCGCCTTTGCCTTTGCCGTCGTGGGCCGCCTGGATCGTCTTGGAGAGCGTCGGGAACGCCTCGTCCAGGAGCGGGCCCGGCGATCCGTCGCGGAGGGTGAGGAGGAGGAGGCCGACGGCGCGGTACGCGAGGCGGGCCTCCCTGGGGGTGCCCTTCTTGATGGAGACGCCGCAGAGGGCGAAGATGCTGAGGCACCTCATGTCGAGCTCTTCCAGGAGGAGGTGGCACTCCTCCAGCTCGCTGACGATCCCCGACATGGCCGCCTCCCGCGTCGCCGGCGAGCGCGTGATCTTGTACCAGTAGTCGTGCCTGTCCTGGAGATGCTGGATGCACGCGTCGACCCGCGCGTACTTGTCGACGTCGTCGGGCTGCTGCTTTCCATTGCGAGCCATGGCCATGGCCCGAGCAGCTGGAGAAGATTCGGCGGCTTCGTTAGTTTCGTGGTGGAGAAGACGGAGTACAGTGTATATATATTATTAACACGATTTCGGAGTTGGGGTCGGAGTGGACGCGCGTCTACGACTTCGTGGGCGCTACGTTTCCACCCACGGCGGGCCTGTCGACTGCTTGCTTGGCTGCCAAGATCGATCAATTCGCACACGTAACGATTTCGGAATTTGATACGAACGCTGGTTCTCATCGATTGGCCACATCAATAGAATTGCCCAAATTGGAATTCTTCGCATGCAACGCCTTCACCCGCGGCGCCCTGCTCCTCGCTGCCGCACCGCCCGCCGTACAAATAATCTTGTGTGGCAAAGGGTTTTTCAAAGGTGTGTATATGCGTTGCTACGGGCAATACATCATTTATATTGCAATACGCATTGAATTAAACAGGATATGTGCAATACACATTGGTTACATTGATCTGAATGTGTCCATTATATTTGCTGATATGGATTCATATGTGCAATCAGGATGTGTATAATAATCTGTCCCTTTGAGCAGCACATAACGAAGGCATTTAACTCTTCGTACTTGTATGCAATCATTATCCATCATTGTAAAAGAACAGCACATAACGCAAGGCACATCATTTATATTGCAATACACATTGAATTAAACAGGATATGTGCATTCAACTTAACTCGTATGTGATCAAATGAGAATATTAACATGAGAGAACCTAAATCAAAACCCTCTTTTACAAAGTAGCAATATCAATACTGTAGTCTGCAGCATTTCCTTCATCAAGGTTACAAATGCAACTCAATAGTCTTGATAACTGAGGCACTTAACAAAAAAGGAGCCAAAATGGAAACTGGGAGTACTCCATCAATGAGTATATGCTTTGAAAAACTTTTATCTTAATTAAGTAGGATGATCCATACAGACTAAGTGCCAATGGAACATATTCATTATAGTACAAGATATGTGGAACCTAGTTCCTTCACCAATAGGCAAGATGTTAACTGTTGCGAGCACACCTCTGGTGGAGAGACATAAGTACAAAGATGACCAGGAACAATACATCATTGACTGAAAGATAATTGCTGTTGTTAAAAAGTTAACTGAGATATTTTTAGCAGCTCTAATACTTTCATTCTTTAGAGTTTTTCTTCTGAATTGATAGTCCAGCATTCCTCTGAAATAAGAATAATAGAAAAAAGAAATCGGAAAAGGGAATAGAATACTTATGATTCTGCCAAAGCACTTAACTACATAAGTTGTAGCCTCTGCCAAAAACACTTGATTTTCTAGGCCTCTTGATATTTTTCCTCTACCAAGAATGCTGCTCCTCTAATTTAGAAATATAAAGTACTGCATGATGCTTTAGCCAACAGTGCATCAAATTGAAGTGCCTAAGGTGACCAAAAGTTTCCAATGTTTGATTCTACTGTTGTTCCAAGGCGAGAAAAAAACATCTAATGATTAGGTAAATTAGTATTGTAGTCAACAAATTAGCAGAGCACTAAGAATAGTGACCAAACCTTTGCAAGTATGCAGGTAGAGTTACCAATTTTATTTGCAATGTCAAACACCTCCTTGTATGTCTTCTACACATATGGACCAGCCTATCACACAAGATAATAAATCATCTTTGAGCAAGCAACATATCTTGGAGTCATGGCTGTGCAAAGGTGATCACCACAAACTTCACAGCCATGTCAATGTGAGAAGCTTTCATTTTGAGCAATGCTGGTGACATCTATATGAACCCCACCATGATTAAACAACCTAAACAACACTGATTGCTAATTAGGTGGTGATTTACTGTTAGGCTACAGACAGCAAAAAAACAACACAAAAATTATTTATTGTATAGATTTATAGATATATGATTGGTACAAATGGAACTATTATGACCATATGACCATTTGATGCAATTACAATCCATTTCACACAAATGGCATGAGATAAAACATGGTATAATCATATACCTTTAGCCTAAATTTCCTAATTTCCTGAAGCATACATTTTTTTCTTGGATGTTGAACTATTCTGTTTGTTTTCTGTAGTAAAATATCAGAATATTCCATCATGTGTTCAGTGGTGAATATTATATTAGACAGGTAGACTTTGGTGAGAATAAATTGGGGGAATGGGAAAGCCTGAAATTGTTCTCATGCCTTAAGATAATTAGATTGTAACCTGAAGCTTCTTTGATGGAAAAAGCTCTACTTATCAATTTTTTAATGAAAACAAATTCAGATCTCAACTATTAATTGATCTTTGCTAACATTGTTCAGCCCACCACCGGAAGAAGCCAGCAAGCCACACAATTTGTCTAGGTTACAATAGTAAAACAATATATTCACATTTACCAGAAGAGACACTGGAGCTAAAGAATATCCTTCCCTACAAACAAAATGGAAACCACTAATAGTCCTGAAGGGAACTGAAATACCATTTTTAAGCTAAGAATAAATAGTTTCCTAAGTGTAGTTGTTGAATACTGAATATGGTTATATCAATGTAGAGTGACCCAGATCTTCAGTGTGTCGTCATATGTCTGAGCTGTAGTGTTAGATTCAGATGTTTCATTTTAAAAACACTCCGTGCAATTTCTATGCAGGCAAATCATGATTTTATTTAATCAAAAATCTATCCAAGGAATGATCTAGCCAATCACAAAACATAGCTAGCCAAAGAATGATCTTTTGTTTGATTTTGACATAATGACATGCACCTGATGAACAATGTGTTTCAGAGCACGTTAGCATACCAATTGCTATTCTGTATTCAAAATTCAGAGAAGACTACTGAGACAAAATAATGGTGGTAGTGCCCCCTGCAGCCTGCAAAAGATGAACGTGCTTTAAGAACCTGGCATATAAAATTGATCTACACCATATTGCTGCAGCTCGTCGATCTGTAGACCCACCGGCCGCTACGCAGCGGCATCGTCTCGCCTGTCATCTCCTCGCCGACGCTAAAGCACCCTTGTTGATTCATCTGCGCTGGGAGGGAACACACGGTGCGGTCAAGAGGAAGTTGAATAGGGAAGGCGGAGCAGATCAAGGTAGGGATGGCGTCCGTGGGGCGATGCCTGGTGCCATGCTGAGGCAGCCGGGACAACTGTGTTCACGCTGCGAAACAACTCCAACCACACGATCTGGCCCCATCTGTGCGCGCACGGGCGGCGGCGGGAGGACTACATTTTTTTTGGTAAAGACTTTGTGACAGTCGGCTGTATTTTTTGTTTCGCGACAGCCGGCACTACCTGCCGTCCGTGTAGTGTAGGATAGGGATCTTATCCTACCGTCAAGCGTCAGTTAGGCAGCACAGCCGTTCGGTCTCATCGGCAGTTCGGCACCACGCCACCACCGACGCCTGTCCCATATCATTCTGACCCTCTCTCTCAGATCGGAAGATGGGAGAGGAGGCCGAGGAGGTGTTCCACCCCGGGCGCAGGCCGTGCCCCCGGCGAGGGAGCAGCGCGGCGTCCCCCGGCGAGCGGCGCCCCCCAGCAGCCCCAGGCGATGGCGCTCGCGGCGGCGGCCCTCGGCGAGCGGCAGCCCCTCAGTGACCCTAGGCGAGGGCGCTCGTGGCGGCGTCCCTCGGCGGGGAAGCGTCCCGGCGGCGGCTCCCCGCAGCACGACTGCCTCTGGCGTCCTTTGTGCGGCTTCTGGGGCGCAGCCGCGCACAGGGCCAAGGCGGAGCCTGGGCCGGTGCTCCAGATCCGCATCCACTACGCCAGCAAGGTTAGGCCTCCTATGCTCCTCCTCCCCCATCCTTCTCCTGCTCCTCCTCCTCTATGTTAGATTAGGAGAGTTATATGATGACACCATTGAAGTAAATACCGCTTATGAAATGCCCGTTTGTTGGTACTGCACACTATTCAGCGATAAATAGGTGTCTTATTCTGGCAGCTTATGAAATGCATGTGTGCCTTGTTCCATGTATTGCTCACATGCACCGTCGCTTGCTCCTATGTTGCATCCAGGAGAAGCTGTATGCCAAGGTGGCCGGCTAGGAGATAGTAGAGGAGCGTGTTAACCAGGTGCTACTCGAGGCTGATGGCGCAGACGTCTCCTTCGTCATGGTCAGCAACTTGTTCGAGTTAAATAATTCATTTGCTTCTTGTTGATCGTGCTCACTCCTCATATAAAGTGGACTAATTAGCATTTTTCTTTTGTGTGAGTTTTCCATTACGGTTCACCCACTTGTTTGGTCGACTGGCACAATTAACTAGTTTGATTGTATGAATAAAAAAATTCCAGTAGCTCATAGAGTGCTTCCCAAATCGATTTGCACACGGGAAAATCTATGCCAAAATTGTTTTTATAGCTTCTTTGATTGACCTTATGAAAATGGCATGAACACATTTAGCTAGGACCAATAAAATCATAATGGCTGTACTTACCACCATTCTTACCTACAAGGCTACAACAAATTGCCTAGATTTGTACTGTATTTTTTCAACTTGTACATTCATATGAGTTTCTTGTGGTAAATAATATCACTACAAAGACGCCTTTTGCTTTTAGCAATGACTACATTATTTTTCCTGTCTTTTTCAACTTGTACATTCATATAAGTAGTATGAGCATGGCTGTTTTCTGACTTTCCAGACTGGTTGGGTACACCTAGTGGAGTTAGGTGATGTTTTTTTTCCGCTGCTTGTCATTGAACTACAACTTAGCATTATTGAGTACTCAAATTAGCACAATCTAGGCGCCAATTTAGCTTATTGAAAAAAACAACTCCATCCATTTAGTGGAGTTAGGTGATATTTTTTCTGTTGTTTGTCATTGAACTACAACTTAGCACTCTTAAGTACTCAAATTAGCACCATTTAAGCGCCAACTTAGCTGATTGCAAAAAACAACTCAATCCATTAATGGAGTTAGGAGCTATTTTTTTCTACTGCTTGTCACTAAACTACAACTTAGCATTCATGAGTACTCAAATTAGCACCATTTTAGATGCCAGTTTAGCTGATTGCAAAAAAAAATCCAATCCATTTAGTGGAGTTAGGTGATATTTTTTCTGATGCTTGTCATTCAAGTACAAACTTAGCATTCTTGAGTACTCAAATTAGAAGCATTGCTAAAAAAACAACTCAACTGCAAACTTGACCATCTTTTTTTCCCCTTTTTTCGTTGCAAAAAGTTCTGGTTGGTGGGACTCTTCATAACAATTCATTGCAAGCTGGCGATCAAGAAATCTCACACAATGCCTAAACAACATAAGTAGGATGTGGGAGGCCCACCAAGGACAAATGTGGTATATCCTTTCTTTTTTTCATAAAAGATTTTGGTATTAAAATGCATTTATAAACGACAATAATTTGTGACCTTTTGATTATGAATGCCTAGTAAATCTAATTTAGTGGGTTCTGGTCTTCATCATGAATGGTTTGGATGGGTTGTTAAAAAGTAAATTTGCAAGTGATCTTTTGTGATGCTTTAGTTTTCTGCCCTTATTGACCAGTAATATACTAGCTTTGGCCATCAGTATCAGTACGTGTGTGTTGTTCATTAATTTGAGATAGAAGTACCATAGAAAAATCAAATGTGCCTCCCTTTTTTCCAAGAACATGTTGTGCGATATGATCTGCCTACCTAAACATTATTTAATCCACACTTCTTCGGTAACCTCACATAAACAGTTAGCATGAACTCATTTTTTGTGCCCACTGACAATTAATTAGTTGAACGTAAGCATTGCAAAATATTGTTGTGTATTTAAAATTTCCAGACTGGCTAGGTACATCTAGTGGAGTTAGGTGATATTTTTTTCTGCTGCTTGTCATTGAACTACAACTTTGCATTCTTGAGTACTCAAATTAGCACCATTTGGCCTCTAGTTTAGCTGATTCCAAAAAGCAACTCAATCTATTTAGTGGAGTTAGGTGGATTTTTTTCTGCTGCTTGTCATTGAACTATAACTTAGCATTCTTGAGTACTCAAATTAGCATAATTTAGGCGCCAATTTAGCTGATTGCAAAAAACAACTCAATCCATTCAGTGGAGTTAGGTGATTTTTTTCGACTACATGTCATTGAACTAGAACTTAGCATTCTTAAGTACTCGAATCAACACTATTTAGGCGCCAGTTTAGTTGATTGCAAAAAATAATTCAATGGGTACATCTATTACTTTGCTGCATGTCTAGGCACTTTTTTTTTTGTGACATCGTTGATAGAGTAGAGTTATAATTAGCATCTCCAGTTTGATTTGTTTTCATGTGATTCTGCATGCTGATGTCAATATAACATTTTAGTGGTCACACAATCTGTTTATAACTCCATTTCAGTATATTTGGAATCCCATTTTCCGCACAACTGCTTCTTACTAATTATTAATCTTTTTGTTTAGTAATTTATGTAGCTAATATCAGTTCTCCTTGTTTCTGCTCTCTTTTTTCTTTAGGGCCTGAGAAACAGAGCATCACCTTCTAGGCTTGTCAAGCTGTACCAACACCTACTGACCAATGCAAGGTAGTTGAAGATGTCAAATTCGGTGGGCTGCTTAAGATTGCATGCCACAAGATACCTGGAGACTTTGCGAAGTGGGTATTTGTGGGAATGCTTTGATCCTGAAACAGCTTGTTCTACCTGGAAGGAGCAAAATCTCGGTGGCAACAGTCTGTGTCTGGAATTTTTGGATTACCAAACAGGGTTGATCTCTGTGGCAAAGTGAAGTAAGAACTCGACGATGACGCAATTAACTGTTGGTAATCTCACCAAGCAGAATGTGAATCTGCGAATCTGTTGGTAATCTTTTCTTTGCTACAAGAACATATGCGAATATGCGTATCTATCACTTGATGCCCGGAAATTGCCCGTCGCTGTTATCTAAATCCTTTTGTAGATGCAGCTTTTTTCCGCCAGATTCTTTCTACTTTTTCTCTTTTTTCTGCTGCCCTGTGCACCCTGTGTGATTTTTCGGTCACTGCAACAGACCGGCCCAGGGAATCAAAGCCATGAGGGATTATTTTTTGCCTGCAAATATTGGTTGATGTGAAGTCGGCAACGGGTGGACGTGGAGCTTGCGGATGTTTTTTCGCGTGCATTTTCCGCCTGTAGCTATTCCGACCAAGGAAACAAGGGAGCGGAAGCAAAAAAAAAAGGAAAAGGGAAGGAGGATTGGCTTAATAAATACTACTTTCCAAAAAAGGACAGGCTGCGCGGGAGGACCAAATTACAGCCGGCTGTAATATAGCCGGGTCCTTTTTTTTTTTCCAATTACACAGTACATCAGAGACACTCACAAGTCACAACGCACGCACACTCATCCCTATAACCGCACGCACGCAAACTCTACCCCTGGAGCATCTTCGAAGACTAGGCCGGTAAATCTTCAAGATTGGCGAAGTCACCACACGCGCCTCACTGTCGACGGGAACGTCGTCTACCACTGAAAGCACAAACACCGTTAAATCCTAAGAAATTTACTCCCAGTCCCACTGGGAGTCAAACCTAGGACCTGAGGTGCTACCGAGGAGGTGCTACCGAGGCTCTTGTAACCAATAGGCTACACGCCCTTTCGCGCGGGAGGACCTCGACACCGCGGGGAGCTTAAAAACTTCAGTCTTTTTAGTTGTAATATTTTTTAAATAATATTAAAGTAAATAAAGATTGCTTCTGCCCATAATTTCCATCCGTCATCGAAGGGATTCGAACTCAAGCCTTCAATCTCCTAGAGAGGTTGTCCTACCATCTAAGCAAAACTCGTTTTATATTGTTGGATTATATTTATTTTATATAGCCATTACATAAAAAACATCAGCTATTCAACCACTATAATCTTTTGCACATTTCATTTTATTTGTAGATTTAGTAATAATAGGATCAAAACCGCCAACCAGCCAACACTATAATCTTTCTCACGTGAGGTGTGACAATAAATATAATGGCACCTTTTGTCACTTAGGTAAAAAAAAATCCCCACTCAACAAGGATGTACATGCATTCACACATGATGTTAAATTGTACTATAAAAGATTTAGCAAGATGTTTAGTTTTTGAACTGTTAGTATGATTTGTCAGTTTTGAAATGAGCATAATCTGTATAGATAATCTAATATACTAAAGCACAAAGGTAAACTCTGTTTCCAATTATAGTACATTTTTTTTCAAGGTTTATAAATGTTTGTACATCCTCTATATTTAGGTGCATACAAACATCTATGCCTTAAAAAAAACCAAAACGACCCACAATTTGGGATGGAAGGAGTATAAGACAATGCCACACGCTAATTAAGTTGTAGCGACCGGATGCTTCGAGTGCTCCCATGCCAAATCCACACTACACTTAGCTAGTAATGGTGGTTCCTAAACTGGACCATATATGAAACATAATTCTCAATTACTCGAATAAGAGAGTACTATTAGAAATGATGCCGTATTGTATGGTGCAGTATTGTCGTACCTATTTTAATTTTTATTTCTAACAAATATCGTTTATTAAATAAAAAATATAAATGAATGATTATTTGAGTATGAAAATGTGTTAAGTGAAATTGTATTATGGTAGAAATGGAGTATAATAAAATTATAGCAATATAAATAGAAAAAAGCTATGAGTTTCATAAATATACAATTAGCATTACACCGTAGCAACGCACGTGCATCTTGCTAGTCTCTCACCTATGTGAAATAAGACCTTCGCTCATACGAATTTTTGAACCATTAGAGTCGAATTGCACTGGTAGGGAGAGGGGCTTTAGTCCCGGTTGGTAAGGGGTATAGGTCTCTCAAGTCCAACCAGGACTAATGATGAGAGACAAGGGGGGGGGGGCACGCCAGCGCCTGTGCCCACCCCCTTTAGTCTCGGTTGGTAATACCAACTGTGACTAAAGGGTCTCGTCTCTTTTTTATTTTGCTGTTTTCGATTTGACCGTATATTCTAATTGTTGTCTAACCCGTATATGTACGTATACGTATTTGCACTTGTATATATGTATACCTGTCTATATATATCATATACGCACTTAGATTAGACTTATATATAAATTAAACCCTATATATCTACATATATAAACTTATAAATGTATATACACATAATAATTTATACACATTAAAATAAATAGTATTTTCTTAAACTAGTATATATACATCAAAACCCCATATAGTATATATATACATCAAAATATCATTCAGTTCAAATTTCTAGTCTCAATTAGCTTTCCTCGGAGGTGAGTCGGTCAATTGGATGGTTGTCATAATAATGTTTTCCTTGTGGATTAACCACCTCGTTCATGAGGAATCCCATGAGAGCTTCTTGAATTGCCAAGAGACGATCCTTCTCAATGAGTGTGTCTCTTTTTATAATCCTCTGTAATTTGCAAATACGTTGATATAATACACCAAGCGATTAAATATACAAAAGAGGATAAAAATGATGTATTATTAATAGGTTTATTTTACTTACACTATCATCATCCGTGTTGCCACTATAATGGTGTATGTGCTCACAGACGTAGTACCCACATAAATTATTTTCTGGTTCTTGTCTCAAACACTAAAGTGGAGAGGAGAACAAATTATGAAATACTAGTGTTATACATTTTAAACATTCTCAATCTGAAGTTGTTATTTGTATACGTACCGGAAAATCAGTGACCCATATAATTTTTTCTCGAAATGGCCCTCGGTGTTTTGCAGTGAACATGGTCCAAGCTCTGAGGCAAAATAATAAAAGATACAATGTTAGTATAAAAGCTAAATATATAGATTGCATTAAAGAAAATGTCATAGATAGAATTATTACTCGTGAAATACATCTTGAAGGTCTTGGTATTCTGAGGGATCTTTTCTCAATGAATCATACACACTGATGTTGCTATTGTCGATAGTGATTATGAGTAGAATTCAGTGGAATCTGTATGCATGCTCATGAAGATTAGAATTGACTAAATAGAATTAACATGGATAATTAGATGACAATAGTACTTACTTGAAGTTGTAAGGTAGTAGTATAAGGTTCTTGTAATGAAACTCATCTAAGTGCCTATAAATTGTGTCGATTGTTGTTTTTCGTTGGTTTCGGATCTCCTGCTCGTTAACTTTTGATGGGTCTATGAAATCAATTCTTGAATAACCCTTCCTTCGCATCTCAGTAAGTTGCAGACTACACAAGAAGAAAGCCAAATGTTAATTAGTAGATCGACAAATGTAATAAATTTATTAATAAACATATGAAAATATGTCACTTACAGACACTAGGCCATCATAAGATTGGTATTCACGGCGTCCAGATGGTAAATTTCATAGATATCAATGAATTGGAGCCAGACCAGCTTCTCGTTTTGAATCGCACGGAAGCTAATTGAAGCATAGGTAGAACCAGAGCAATCCTGCACATAATCAGATGATGATAAGATATAATAACCTTATGAAAGTTCAAAAAATATATGTACCAGAAACAAATTAATTAAGAATGAATATAAATTCTTATATATATATATATATATATATATATGTATATTATACCACAACTCGATGAGCCCTACAAAGCCTCTCTGTAGTCTCAATCACATTGCCTTCACCCGCCTCGAGTTGCCTTAATTTAAAATAGGAAAGGTCCGGCACGAAGCACCCAACATTATTCTGGAGCTGTTGTAGACAATCCTCCACGGCAGTCCTCTCTCGGGTTAACCGAATAGGTGATGTTGAGCCAACTGCTGCAATGGAAACCATCGGGTGTGGCGCGCCTACTGGCAACTGGCTGTAGTCTACATATCGAGCAGGTACGGTGAAAGAGATATACACTCTTGCCATGTGCTCATCAACGTGCTCAGTTTGCACTATAGGAGGAGTACCACTCATATCCCCGATAATGTCTCTGAGCCATCTGATATTGTTGATAACCTACAATAATTATATATGTAACTAAAATTACAGATTTTCTATGTGAAATGAAAAAAGTTCTATGTAAAGCAAATTAATTTCAATTCTTATATTACCATGTTAGCTACACGTCCCGGATCACCCATTTGCAAGGTAATCTCGCAGTGAAAGTGCAATCCTGGACGTAGAGCCAACATGTCCTCTCAAACACCTCCACGGCCACCAAGACCTCCACGGCCAATGCCACGGACACCACGCTCGCCACGGCGACAGACTATGCCACGGCCACGGGCGCCATTACCAACACCACTTGACGACGACATTGTTAGCTCAAACTATATCCAAATCAAAATAACACACATTATTCACAATAAATAGGATTAATTTACATATATAGATTGGATTCAATATATGCATAAATAGAAAAACAAAAGGGGATAGAATTCAACAGTATTATTACTGTACATAACCTTTATGAACCAGCGACTCAGAAGACCCAGATGCTCCGGGAACTACAACAGTCTCACCTCACCGTCATATGCACCTGGCTCTCCCACTTACAGTACTACATCACCATGCCCTACACCTCCTATCTAGCTACAGTCCAACATCACGGAGCTGCAATCCCCACCTAGCCCGTGATGTTAAACTGTAGCTAATTAGGACGTGAGGCTGTGTATCAAAAACAAGAAAAATAAGAAAATGCTTACATTTATTCTATATAAAAATAAAAAAATACTTAACAAAAGAATTTAATCTTCTATTTCCTCCTATAGCTACTAAGAAATAAAATCATTTCTAAACGATGAAAAAATGGAAATACGTAGTACATTTTCTGTATGTCTTCCTTTATGAGCATATATTTTATAAACTATATGTACAAGAAAAATTCAATATTATGAAAAACAAGAAAATAAGAGAATGCTTATTAATACAAATTTAATGAAAGAAGGAACAATGCAAGTACCATCCTAACTACATTTTCACGTATATATACAAAATCTCATCTCTCTAATTTAAGCTCCTCCTACCTAGCTACAAATTAACATTTCTATTTTCTCCATCTCTAAACCATAAAACAAAATTTAATCACAACAAATGAAGGGAGGATGAAGATTCCAACCTTGACAACACTTTGGAGGAGAGAAATCTTCACAAACTAATGAAGAAAAAAATCACAGCACCACCCTAGGCTTGAGTCGCCATGGAGTGGAGGAGCTTGAGCTCGTGGGTGAGTGGTATGGTGAATGGCTCGGGTGGCTGGAGGAAGGAGGAGGTACGGTGCTTATATGGATGCCGGTCATTAGTCTCGGGTGGTGTTACGAGCCGAGACTAAATGCTTTAGTCTCGGGTGGTAACACCACCCGGGACTAAAGACCGGGGGCAATTATTGCCGGATAGAGCCGTTGGGAGCCCTCCCCCTTTTGTCACGGTTGGTAATACCAACCGGGACTAAAAGGGGGCCGGCTACAGCAGCCATTTCGGGCCATGTCGACGAAAGGCCTTTAGTCCCGGCTCCAAAGTTGAACCGGGACTAAAGGCCCGAACCAAAGTTTCGCTCTCTACCAGTGTTGCGATCTTTGTTCCCCTTCTCTTTCTCTCTACACCCTATCCCTTCCTCCACCCGCGCCCACCTCCCACTCATCTTCTTCTACGGGCGCCCACTTAAGAATAAATAAATACTCCACCTCTCTTTCCCATGTAGGAGCTCTTGTGTTGGTAAAAGAGAACATAAAGTTTATAGTTGGTGGGTCCCATTTTGGAATCCCATAGGAGGCTAACATGTTGGAGTGTTTTTTCCCAAACTTAGTGCCCCGGACCTGTACATTCTTAGCCCATGCCCAGACGTACGCTGGTGCTGCTCTGATATGTGCAATTTCTTTTTTGACAACAAACATATATATTAAAACTTAAGCAGCCCTGTTACAAGAAGGTCCTCGAAGAAGACCAGAATTACACTGAGGTCCACTGACAGGATAAGTACAGCAATCATAGCGATGCATTCTACGACGGCGAGCCCACTAACGAGGGCCGCAGAGGCGCCGGAGGCGCTTACAGCCGGATGGAGGACCGCGCGATGCGTCGGTTTGAGGTGGGGGCAACGGGGCCATGAAGACTGCACCAGACAACCGAAGGATAGTTGGATTATCGACGCTGGAGTTCGAAGAGGAGCCACCAAGTTGCTTTCCGGGGTGAAGGCGAAGACGTCCATCGGAGTTCTACTGTGGTGATGGAGTAGATCTGCCATAGAGGAAAAGCCTGCTTGAAGTCCTAGTCTGGGGTGGAGGTGGAGGTTGCAACTGTAGAGCACCAATGTGTTCGACGACGGCAAGGTCTTCTCCATAGGAGGAAGTAGAGCCATCGGAACAATCATTGATGCACAGTAGTAGGCGATGGTGGGGATAGTGAAGTCGGAGGAGAAGCGCCAGGATCCTAACCCGTAGAGCAGATCCACCCTAGGAAGACCCAACAATACACAGGAGGCTCCGGCAAATCGACATGAACTGCCACAAAATCGGGGGCGACGGCGAAGAACCGCCAGCAGCAAAGGATGTATGGGGGTGGAAGAGGAGCTGCTGGAGGAGGCAGATTTATTATAGTTGTACTAACCTGAGCGGCAACGGCGACAATGATGAGAAAGCTGTAGAGGACGGTGATGGCGGCAGCGGCAGCGGCACTACACATGTAGATTCCACCACTTGGGAAAAGCCATAGAGGCAACTAGAAAGAAAAAACTATTACTTGTAGGTGCAGGAGCACTGGATCTACGATGGGGGGGGGGCTTGCTACCCCTCTCTCCGCTGGTGAGGACGCCGGCGGGGAGGAAGGGAGGGACCCAAGGAGGAGGAGGCAGAAGGGTCGAGAGCAAAGGAAGCTTAGGAGAGAAGCACAAAGACTTTAGGGAGATTGGGACTTTCAATATGTAGCGAAAAGCACTATGAGCATGTAATAATATTATAGGAGGCACTTCAAAATACACTACAAGAAAATCGTTGATTAGTGACGCAACCACATTTTAGCTCGTTAATTTATGATGTTCCTGGTTGATCTCACCATAATATTTCACTTCCGAGCAAATTTAGTGACAAAAAAACTTTCGTCATTAAGGTTGGTACTGTAGCCGGGCATTCACTGTTTCTTGTTGTTTTGTGATGCCATAAGCTCTGCAAAAACGTCATAAATCAACATCGGTCCCACATGTAAGCATTATTTTAAAAACAGAGTGTTCCAAGTCGTCATAAAATTCAGTAGGGTCCCACATGTAAGCATTCTTTCGAAAGTAGAGTGTTCCAAGTCGTCATAAAATTTTCCAGGGTCCCACAACTCGTGCATTTTCACTAGGTCACCGGAGGTCAGGTCACGAAATGTTGCAAAAACAATTTGCCATTGCAATGGTTCGAACTGGACACCTATAGGAACAAGACCTCACTGTTTACCATTGCACCACTTATTTCTTATGTCAATTTTACGGGAACAATTTTCCTTATGCTTATAATTTTTGGATAATTCTTTACAGTGACCAGGTCACACAAGTAAGTTTCAGGTGAGTCTTTAATATAATTGCCTATCGAATGGTTGGCAAGAGACTTCACTCAGACGATCAGACTTAGCTTCGCAAACACTTTCGACTTCCGCTACGCAGATCAGCAACAATGGCTTGTGGTAGGAATGGAGAATCCTAGTGGCGATGAGAGGGTGAGTTATCTGGCACCTCCCGACTACCACTACCTGAGTCAGCATGACAAGGTTAGTCTTCTCGTTTGAGCCACTACATTTTCTCCTAACAACCTAGGGATGGAGATTTCTAGATTTGGGGATCTAGTAGATTGATGAGCATATACAAATACAATTGATTCAGATTTCTTCATACCCTCAGAATTGCACTTCGATTGGTGTTAGAAGTTGATAGGCTATTGACAATTCATAGGTGTTAGATTCAGTTAGTTTTCAATTTGAATCGTTTTATAGATTGATAGGTTCTTGTATTTTACTAGCTTCTGAAGGTGGCTCGGTCCACTAGTATCGTTAATCGGGCCCTCCTGATGCTGATCTTATCCTTGTGGATTGCTATAACAAGTGCGAGAATGGGTATGCTGTCCTTGTCAAGGAACCCTTGTGCACCCTTGGGCGCCGGTATGGAATCTACAGTTAGGTAAACAATACATTTTTTAAATTTTAATAGACTTATAGTACTTGTACTCTTGATGTCAGTGTTGCAAATGGATAATTGTATGAACATGTATGCATTTGGTGTCTACAGTCTGAAGAATAATAATGTATGACGTTTATTTGGATTGATCCTCAATGGGATGCTAGGATGCTGTTCTGGAGAGGCTCACAAAGATTGTTGAAAAAGGTCGAGAGGAAGCAATAGGTTGGGTTCAATTCTCCAACGGAGTGTCGGCAAACACCCACAAGGAGTTCGCTTTGGAAATTCTCATGACCATGGCGCCTATTCTTGATGAAGGAGTGTCGAGTCTCTCATTCCGTTTGGAAGGAGACGAGCAAGTGGTTCCCTATGAATATATTAGGGAGCTACTCGGTTTTCAAAAGGGAGCCCCGGAGCAAGTAGATGTGCATGGAGGCACATTGGAAAGTTTTTGGGGAATGACGCGGGGGAAGCTAACCGGCAAAGAAATAATATTCGGAACCCCATCATCCGAGTATTTCACTCATGGATGTGCAAGAGGATTTTGGGGAGAATGAAAGAGACCAAGATAACCGACATGGAGGTGAATTGGCTTTACTCGGCTTTGATTGCCGGGCAGCTAATTGACCCCACTCACCTTATGATCAACCGGTGGTATTGTGAAGCAACATTGGGGTTGGGAGATATTGGTTTGGGGTGCTACCTCTCTATGTTGGCTATCTCATTGAGACCGGGAATTCCAAGAAACCCGGAGCATCTCCTAGTTGGGACTTCCCTAGGATTTGACTACTTGAAGCAAGGCAAATATATAAGTGGAGATGAGAGAGGAGGTTTCAAATTGGTCAAGGTGAATTTACCCCTACCGGATGCAAGATTAAGACTTTTTCTTGAGGGGAAAGAAGATTGGTTAGAGGAAGGACTTCTTGTGCCGGCAAGGAAAAACAAGAGAGGAAGGATTATAGAAGAAGGTTCTTCCGTAGCCCAAGAAGAAGGTGCGCCACAATATGTGCCACCATATGGAGGAATTCCGGCGCCGCCAAGATACTGCGGTGGTGTACCAATGCAAGCATGGGGGAGTGGTGCAGCCACGACCCCACCAAATTTTGTAGTACCCAACGCGGCCTTTGTGGAGCAATATGCACACCTTCCTCAACCACAATAAAGTGTGGCCATCATTGGAGAATACGCTACAAGAAACATGCAAAATATTGCAGCCATCCAAACCAATGCAAACCAAATGGGTGAAGGTAATGCAAACATCGCCTTTGAGCTTGGGCGCCTTCACCTAGCACCGCCAGAGCAATTCATAAGAGGAGCGGTGTAATCCTATTATGAGCAAGGGTACAACAATCAAGATTATCAATATCAACCACCGGTGGAAGATTAGAGAGAGGAGGAGCTTTTGTTTAATTTTTCCTTTTCCCTTTTCTTTAATTTTTAGTTTGTTTGCACCTATGTATGCATAGTGTTTTCAGTTTTTATTTAATTTTCAGCATGTGTGTTTGTTTTTATTTTCATCATGAATAAAATCACCACCTTGTTTTTACCCTTGGCAAAGATACAAAGTTTGTGCCATGTTGATATATGATGATAGTTGCCGCTTTGTTTATCTTTGTACTTGTTTTATGCATGATTAAGCTAATGCTCTCTTAAAATGCAAATATGAAATTAATCTAAATGCTAGCTTAATCTTTTGCGGAGGTTATGATAAATATAAAGACCCATAATCTTTTATATGCTCTCAAGTTTTGGATGGATTAAAGATGATTTATTTTTGTTCTTAAAAGTAATGATAACCTCGTCATTAATACCTCTTGCATGTTGCTCTACCTACCCAGAGCCATATATATATTTGAGTGCAAAAACTTAGTATACAAGGTTTATTTTTGGGTGAGTTATTTCAGGGCTTGATTTCTCTGGCCCGAGACTAAGAAGCTGGTCATTCCGTTTTTGCGTATCTATCTTTTTGCTAGCCTTTCTGTCCGTGCATTGTGTATCCCCACATTGGAGATTTCACAAACCTCGCCGGATATCCACCCTTAAAACCAAAAATATCATCTTTTGTGTTTACCTCCTTGACCACAACCTATCATTGAGTATGGATCGTCAATTCGAGGAAGATCGCAAGATGGTGCCAAGATTGAAGATTTCAAGTATCTCTCCAAAGGAAAAATATTTCTAGTACCTACCTTATCTCTATCACCTCTTTGCCCGAGGACGAGCAAACGTCTAAGCATGGGGGAGGAGGTAGGTACAATGCAATTTAGAGTTCAAGGGGAGCAAATAAAAAAAAAGTGAAAGTGTATAAAGAAAAAAAGTGAAAGTGTATAAAGAAAAAAAAGAAAGAAGAAAAAGAAAGAGATAAAGAAAAAATATGTATGTGAAAAAATATGAGTATGTATAAAAAAATAAAAATAAAGTGAACTCCCCGGTTCTCTAAGTGCATTAGGAATTTCAAAAGTTTCAAGATTAAGATCCAAACTCGTCTTTCCAACCATGTGCAATCCGATAACGAGGACTTCCTTTGTGCCTCGGGATCATTCTTTGCTATTTGCACATGTCCACCTATCTCAAAGTGTGTGTATTTTTCTCTCCCCCTCCTTGATATAACATTATTTTCCAATGACCTTTTTGACGAGTCTCGGTAAGACCATGAGAAGCTTGTCCTGATTTGACAACATCTAATTTAGAATATCTTGGTAGGACTAAACTTTCCCAAAAAGCTCCATATAAAGCCTACCACATATATATATGTTTTGAGAGGGAAAGGAGTAGAAGAAATAGGCTTGAGAGACAAGAAGAGATGAGAGTTCATGAGTAAGATGCAAGGTGGTTTAAATTTTTGAACTTGGTTTAGCTCTTTTTCATCCTGTTCTTTATTTCAAAATTTCTGAGATCCATTTAAATTTTGGGAGCATGTTTAAAACTTGTGGGATGAGCTTAATTAATATCCACCCTCCGTAGGGATGAAGGCTAGTACATTATGGAACTCTAACGAATTAAATTTTTGAGAGCATTATGTTTTCTCGTGTATGATCAAGTGCAGGGTTTGAACAATGAAGGGCAACGCTGATATCCCTCGAAGGCTTACTCGAGGACGAGCAAGGTTTAAGCATGGGGGAGATGTTGACGGTGAATTTCCGTCAACCTAGCCATGAGTTTACCTTCGGTGTTGGCATGAATTTTATATCTTATCTATTGGTACTAACCCCCTGGATATAACAAGTTCGTTCGAGCATGTCGGTTTTGAAGTTTGATGTTTATGTAGAAATTTAGTGTTGAAAGCAAGACTTCTGGGTAAAGTTCATCAAGCACCTCGTGAGAAGACCATGAAGCCCGTCACAAGTCAAGTAATGAAGTTAACATGACCCCAAGAAGCCCAAGGACCAACCCGTGAAGACGGAAAACTCCGAGGACCTGAACAGAAAATGCTGAATCTTGCGAGACAAGTAGCTCTATCCAAACCGTGGAGAAACTAATATCAAGGGCCCACATGCAGAAGGGAGAAACTTCTAGAAGACACGGGAAGCATCACCGAGGAAGGAGGCCACGAGATGGGCCAGAATGGGCCCAGCCCATTTCTGGGTCCATTCGCTGCCCCCTTTGACCTAGACGCCTCTCGGACTATTTATAGCCCCCTAGCCAAGAGCCACGCATCAACTCATTCATCATTCGCCGCCGAGGAGCAGAGAAGAGAGGGACACCATTCCGAAGAGGAGAGGGTCGAGCTAGTTGTCTAGGGTTTCCCTAACCGGCGTGGGAACCTTGCAAGGAAGACCACGTCAGAGTTCCAGGAGCTAGGAGCAAGATCAAGGTAGGATCCCAGTGGTGATCTTGTCCATGTATCATGTATTATGTTGAATTATCAAGTTGCAATCCGATTTCTAGCGATCAAGTGCTTCTTCTACAACTTTGATTTCAATTGGCTTTTCTTACTTTAAGATCTATTCTCGAGATAGATCATAGAGGGTATTCTTGTAGCCGTGGTTGCTAGAGGTGCATGCCTGACCTTCCAAGAGATTTCAACTTGTCCATTGGACTCGCCCTAGGCTAACCCGCACAAATAGGAGTGCGTTGTGACAGAACGGTGGCTCCAAAAGGTGGGCGTCTTCGGAGTTGGACGGGAAGCCGTGATTTAAAGAAGCTTTTTATGAGATTCGACTTGGCTATTTCTTCTTTGCTTGGAACTTCAACAAGAGCTTGATCCAATCTCTCTAGATTGGTTTTACCTATCCCTCTCTATCTCTTGCTACCTCCGGTTTTCATTAGATTAGATTCGTTTTTATGATGTTCTTTAGATTAGATGCATAAGAGTTCCTTTTGAAGATCAAAGTTCTCAGCTTTAATAGATTGATTCTTGCATCGCACATTTGTTCCACGGATTCGATACCTTGGGTTCACACTTGAGGGAAGAAGGGTCCCTTGGCTACGACGGAGGACTTGTCCACTTGCAAGTCCAAACGAAGATTGATACGCATATACACCGTCAACACACGCCCTACGCTGCGACACGCGGAAGGACCAGGCCACGGAGGCCCACTGCGGGTAACGTCGTTGTTGAGGACGCGCTCCATCCCATGAGCCAAAAATTGCAGTACTCAATTAATCAATTTGCCACATGATTCGTCCAAATTAAGACCCAATTTGCTGGGGGGAAATGAAATTAATGTGATTTTAATCCCTGCAATGTGTAGGAGATGGTCCTCATCGATCCCAAGTTGGTGCGCCAGGGTCCTAGACGGCGAACTCGGCACTGAAACACAGCCGCGATGGAAGCGGCAGCAAATCAGGACGACATGATGGGATCTCGGTGGGAGTATCGTCTCGGACGACCTGATGTCGTTCCGCCGCCGCCAAGCAAGCTCAGGGACGTGGGCGCAAGAGGGCAATACGGGACCAGGACGGTCCGGAAGCTCTGAGCTGTGGGGACTACGCGACCAAGTGACGCCGCCGGCCCAAAGTGCGGACGACAGGGGCCAAGCTCGTGCGCTTCTTCACCCTCGATGGAGATGGAGGCGGTCGGCTCCCGGCGCCAGCGGAGATCCGCCGACTGGCCTCTGCTCGGGAGCAGCCTCGGCGGCATGGAGAGGCAGCGGCAGGACTGCTGGAGTGGAGGAAGAAGGGGATTTTGCCCCTCCCCATTGACATGTGGGGCCCACTAACAGCCCACTGATGGCATCCAGCTGCATTTGACAGAAATGGCATAGAGCACATGAAAAATTAGAACCTTTGGCATAGAGCTCAAATTTGCATTTTCTATGGCATAGAGCACATGAGCTACATTTTGTTGTGGCATACAGGGAATTTTCTCCAATATAAATCAGTAATTCGCATGCGAAAGGCTTCACTGCCTTCACAAAGACTCTTGACTTTTGCTACGCGTAGATCTGCAACGGCTCGTGGCAGGAATGGTGGATCCTAGAGGCGACGGGAAGATGGTTCCGCCGCCACCTTCCAGCTACAAGAAGCTGAAACGGCTCGATAAGGTCAATTCTCTGGTTTGAGCCGCTATATTTTCCCCTATCATCCTAGGGATTTCTAAATTTGGGAATCTAATGGATTGATGAGCATATACACTAGAATCAGATTTCATCGAACCCTCATATTTGCACTTCGTTTGGTGTTAGAACTTGATAGGCTATAGACAATTCATAGGTGTTAGATTCAGTTAGTTTTCAGTTTGCATCGTTTGATGGATTGATAGGTTCTTGTATTTTACTAGCTTGTAGAGGTGCTTGAAGCCACTAAAGTTGGGCTACAGGAGGTGAAGAGAGACCTGCAAGAACAAGAAGGCAGAGAACTCATGGTGCAGCAAGAGGCTGTAAAATACAAGGAGTTGTGTCAGGAAATTTTAAATACAATTATGCAAGAGATGAGGAAATTCAACGAGATGGCTAACCAATTGTTACATGAACAATTGCAACAGACCAACAACTACAAGGAGTTGTGTGCCCATATGTTACGCCAGGACAATGCCTTATTGAAAGAAATAGGTGAGATTCTTGACCAAGAGTTGAAAGACCTGGTACTGGACAGGAAGGCAAAACCTGAAGAGGAGGCAAGGTCATGGAAGGAAGAATGTGCAAAGGCTAACATCAAGCTTAAAGCAACTACCACTGAGCTGGAAGATGTGAAGGGAAAGCTGAAACATGCCATCGATGCGATGGAAGTGTATAAGCAATCGGTTGAGCAGCTAGTTATCGAGATCGAGAAGGAGAAGCAATCAATACAACAGAGTGTTATCCAGATGGAGAAGGAGAAGCAATGGATACTGCGTGAGAAAGATAAAAATAGGTAGTGCTTGATTATTATGAAACTTGTTCTTTGTTGATGTTTAATTACTGGTTGTTCCTCCTGATCATAATACGTAGTGTTATGAAACTTGTTGGTGCTTATGTTTTCTTTAGGTCAGCCAAGCGAAAAAGGGATCAACAATGGGAAAGATCCTCAGAAGCTACTGCCGCTGAGCTGCAGAAGGTGAAGGGACAGCTGCAGGATGGAGCTATGGAAGGAGAATCAACGCCTACAGATGTAAATTGATGATCAGTTCTTATCATTATGATTACAAATGGGTGGTTATGAGTATTTTGAAAATTGTAATGATGATCATCCTATGATGTTTGCTACTTGGTGTTGTGAACTTTGTGGTCATGAGTTAAGAAACTTGTTGCTACTTCGTGTGATGATCATCCTATGACGTTTGCTACTTGATTTTGTAACTTGTTGCTACTTGGTGTTGTGAACTTTGTGGTCATGAGTTGAGAAACTTATTGCTACCTTATCATAATATGATGTTTGCTGCTCGGTGGATGGCAAAGTTCTAGTCTGTTGATGTTTTGCTAGAAGGACCTTCCTGAGGAACGATCGCGAAACTGCTTGTTTCCTACTGTGGTTCCAACTCGTCATAAAATTTAATAAGGTCCCACAAGTCAGTCTGATAAAAAAACAGAGGAAAATTAAAAGGATAACTATGTCAATAGCAGGGGTCGAACCCGTGGCCAATGGCTATATCAACCGCGTACCCTGCAAGGGGCTTGCCAGCACGCTCCTGTGGGTCGTTGTGGCAAATATCTAGCCTAGAGGCGTTGATGCACAGATCTACAACCCGCGGCGGGAATGGCGGATCCTCGCATCGAAGGGAGGAGAGTGAGCTATGGTCAGGTCAGTACCCTGTTTTGTGCCTCTGCTTTCCCCTTTCATCAGAGGGAAGTGATATTTGGAATTGGGGATTTCAGTTGAAGCACGATTGTTGTTACAAGTTGATTGATAGGCTTTAGTTTAGAAAGTGCAAAACTAAGCATTGATTTCAAGTTGTAATGAATTTTTTTGAAGCATTCGTGTACTCCAGCATCTTCTTCCATTGGTAGTTACTGCTCGGAGACATCTTCCTGCAATAGTAGCCATTGGCATCCTAAAGACAAGTGCAAACACGGGTTGAGAGCTGTAGTGAAGTATGCTTGGACCTTTCTCAACCCTGACCGCCGGTTTGCTGGCTGCCCAAAGGTAATGGCTAGTTGGCTACCTGCTTATGTGGTGCCTGTGGTCAACGGCTATTGCTAATGGGTCCTTTAATTTGCAGGAAGAAAAAGAGCAATGCGATTACTTCTGCTGGATTGATCCAGAATGGGATGAAATGTCGTATGCTGTTATGCTGAAGCTCATGAAGAAGAAAGCGAAAGCTGAAGAGGATGCAAAGCAGTGGGAGGGGGAATTGGAAAATGCTAACTGTGAGCTTAGAGAGATTAGGAATGAGCTCAAATAGCGCGACAAAAACTTTAGAAGGCTACCGCCGAGCTGAAGTCAATTGGGAATTATAGGCACAATGTCAAACTCGCATATGTGCTGCTTGCTTTATTTGTTGTTTTCGCGGGAATGGCGGGATTGATGCTCGGTGGTAAGGCTAATTAGATGTCTCGATCATGTATTCTGCAAGTGTCACTTTGGTATTGTGAACAATGTGTCGATCATGTATTCTGAGCATTGTACTGATGATGTATTACCAAAATCGATCAAGAAATGAGCGGCAGTTAGTATCCACCACATTGTACTGACCATTTAGTCCGACCTGTTCACATTTCCAAGAACATAATTTCCGTTAGGTTCCCCAACAGTCATAATGAATTATTATTGTTATCCCGAAATCAACAGAGCAGCAGCGAAGGTTGTTTTGGGTGGCGAAGGAGTGGTGAATTTACTGTAAATGCGGAGAACGGAACGGCGGATTTGTTGTAAATGGGGCATTGATCGACTTCTTCCGCCTGGGGTACAGAAAACATTTTTACAATTGCATCTCCTCCTCTCGGAAGGAAGATCCATGAGAGTACAGTGCTCTCTTCCAAGTCTCTAAGTCAGCTTGCTTGTCTTCACGATTCTTTCCTACTAACCAAGTCTTTGAAAAACAAATCTTTGCTAGATGGGGTAGTGTACACTAGATAGAGTAGACACCATCTTACTGAAAGCCAATTTGTTGCCCATCGCTTCAAATTGCTCTACCTAAGCCACGGCTCCACGTTCGAATTGTGCATATTTTTGGCTCTCCCTAACAAGGATGATATCATATCTCACCTTGTCCATATTTAAAACAAGCATCTTTTTGCCATCAAATGATTAAAAATATTTCTCCGGTCTACTCATGGTTTGTAAACTGAAACATCCGACCTCGTATACCAGAATAACCAGTCTCGTGGGAACTTTCGATCTCATCAAGTTCAAGTGAATTAAGTTTGCTCCAAGTTCAACGAGATTGCAAGTTACGCGCCATGCCATTTGCCTGACATGATCCCCCATGAGACCCTGCGCATTTCCCTTGGCAAATGAGATCTATTAATATATACTGGAAAACACTTTTGCATCTCCTCCTCAACGAAAGAAAACCCCATCGGTATCTCCTCTCGGCACTAGAAGACCCCATCGGCATCGCCTCCTATCGGCGCAAGTACCGTCGTCCTCTCTCCCAATTCAATCGATTTCTTTGTTCTTTCGACCTTTTCCGCCTCTTTGAGCAAACTAAATTCTATGTGCATTTCAGAGCATCTCCCCCAATGGCCGGCGACAATCATCGCGTGCCTCCTGTGGAGCTCGCTCTCCTACCATCCACGCCGGCTAAAGCTCCGGCGGGGCCGAGATACGGCGACTGTGGCAGGACAGAAACGCCGCAATGAATGGCCGGGCCGATGGGGTCCAGCACGCTCTGTGCCGAATGCGGCCTTCGTCGCTGGCATGCTGGGCAGCGGCGGGACAGGTGTTCTCTCCGCATCTATCAAACCACGATTCCCATCTCACCATCGCCACCAGAAGCTGGCGTGCAGTGGGTGGAGTGCCCGAGAGGCCGGGTTGGTCGCACGTGGCAACCGTGGCCCTCCACTCCGCCATTGATGTACAATAAGAGTTGGACTCCGGCTCCAATTATGACTCCAACTCTGACACCCAAACTGACATAGACCATCTTAAGACCATTGCTCTGCGCATCTTTCGGCGCACTACCAACACCTACGGGTGGCCTATCTGCCCCAACCGTATGCACCGGTGGAGGAACCTGAATGAGATCAAGGACCACGTCCTTGGGATGGCCAAGTCTGAGGCCCTGAGGGAGGACAACATGAAGAAGTGGAGCCGCCACCGCGTCCTGGCCAGAAACGAGGGATGGATGTAGATGGTGTGAGCGAGCCGCGCCGGTGGAAGACCAATGCTGATGTGTTATCTGTGATGTTAGTTAGTATCTTTAGATTTCGTGGGAACATTGTCTTATGTATGTGAACATCGTGATGTTAATTGGTAACTTTACATTTCCAAGAAACATGGTCTCATGTGTTGTCCGGCCTATTCGTGTTTCGTAGACAAGAACATCCGCTCTTATTGTACTTATACATGATCGTGTTTCCTAGCTTGACACATTTTTTTTGAATCGAGGGCATCCCCCATTTCCATTGCAACAACGGAAATACCGAACAAGTCACAGAACAGGGATAAAAGAGGAGTTCACTGGCCCTTGACTCGCCCTAACCTACCTTGACTAAAGCTAGATTAGGACAACGATCACCCCTAGGACTCCCAGGGAGAGTAAGAATCACCAGACAACGAGTCTGAACATCATCACAAGTTTCCAACCCAAAACATAGAACCACTAGACAGACCTACACCAACATCTGCCAATCTCTTGACAATGTCAGTTTCCTAGCTTGACACATGATCTAGAGAAGTTGAAGATCAATATTGGACGATTAATAAGAAATAGCAATGTGATCGTTGCTCACCTTGACCAAATTCAAAACAAGCATCCGGTTATTGCCAAACATCCAAAATGCTAATGCATCCCTAACCCAAACCATGTTTGTGAATTTGGTTATCCTTTGTTTGTTGATCAATCCCCTTGTTTGAAGTTGTTTATGCTTTGTTTCCCTGACCATCTCTGTTCCTTGTCTCCCTATAAATATTATCCTATTTTATCGCTCTCATAAACTATGAAATCATAGATCACCTTTACCCAAAATCAAAACAAGCATCTTCTGAAAAATTTGTGTTTTCTGTATATTTTTCTAGACTGAAACATTCGGTCTATTAATGCATCCCATACCAGAACATCTAGTTTAATGGCAGTAAACAGTTTATCTCTGCACGTTGAAGTGCTTGTAAATATAATTTGCTCCAAATTCACTAAGATTACAAATTTACATAGTTCTTTTCTTTGCAAAAGACCATTACATTATTAGAGATTGAGGCGCCTCCTTGCATTAGCGTGATACAACTCCCGAAGAGATACCCCGACTTTCCCTGAAACTGAGATCTATTAATATACCGGACTCTCCCAACTCCCTCCATTGCCTTGTCTCAAACTCTCTTCCTCCAGAAAACCACAACCACCATGCCTTCTTCTCCGATTTGACTTCCCGCCTCCATGTTCCCTTCCAACCCCTCCTCCATCGGGACACCACCCGACTCCCCCCAACCAAGCGCGTGCGAGCCATCCGAGCCCTCCTTGAGTGAATCTGATGTAGAAGATATGGAAAGGCAGGAGAGCAAGGATAGCGAGGATGAGTACGACTACGTGAAAGAGGATGAAGAGGAAGAGGAAGAGGAAGAGGAAGAAGAAGAGGATGAGGAAGAGACGTGGGCGGCCATTGAGAAGAAGCAATTGGCGGCCAAGAAGAGGAAGCGGGAGGAGGCCAAGAAGAGGAATCAACAAACGGAGGCATTTGTGAGGCAGCTTTTGAAGGATGACAAGGCCGGTAAGCTTGATTCGTTCAAGGACATTCCGTCGGTGAAGAAGAAGAAAGGTGCGGAGGAGGAGGAGGAGGAGGAGGAGGAGGTGGACTCGAAGAGGACCAAGATGCAAATGCCGGCCCCGCCAATCCCGGTCCCGTGGCTCCCCCAGCCAATGAAGCTCCCCCGACGCTAGAGTCATTGGGGAACTCCTCGGAGGGGTCGTCTTAGATTACTCGGATTTGGGTTTTCTTTTTCACTTTCAAATAGGTGGTCTTGTGGATGGAATGATCAATTGTATGTTTTCTTTTGGATGGAAAAGATCGATCCCCTGTTTTCCTGCTCTGTGAATCTTGTAGTGGTAGGAAAATCCCCTGTATCCCCTGTTATCAATGAAGAACATGGGTGTTCTTCTTTTCCATGATCGCCTTCCTTGCTTCAGTGGATTTCCCTGGTCATGATGCGTTGTCATAGTCTGAGATGTAATGTCTTGTCATGTGATATTTTATTCTTATCCCACCGCACCACATTGCAGATACACACGTAAATGATGACCGATTTTACAAATTTACCGTTTGACTAAATTCACCGTTTTGCCAAGAATATACAGAACGTAAATGATGGTCACCTTGCCCAAATTATTCAACTTAAATGTGCACATACATGATACATCCCCATAGACCTACACCTGTATAGTGGCACTGGCACAGGCGCGCACCAACACACACCCAGCAACAAAATCTTCGGACTTGGCAACGAGGAAGACAACAGACACGGTCATGGAGATGGATACGGCACACGCCTATCCCGCCATACCTAATGCATGACGAAATGTAGCATAACGAGGATCCGTGCGGAGATATTCTTCCAATGCACGGTGCCTACCCCTCGACTTCATGGTATGTCCTGAGCGACCAATGCCAGAAGCATGCTCTAGGATGTCACAAAAACCCCACTGCCGGTTAGCAAGATTGCAGTAAGGGCAAACACAGCGACCATGGCGAAGCACATGAGTGTAGCCCTGCTCCTGCAGCCAAGCCAAAGCATCTTTCTTCATCTCCTCCATTTCTTCCTCGTCCGCTTCGTCCATGTCGTACAGATCATATGGATCCATGTATCCTTGCCGCTGCGGAGGTGGCACAGCATGGAAGTTGGCGGTTCCTCTGTTGGCATCAGAAGCCATCCTCCTACACACTCGCCAACAATGTAAATATTATAAGCACTGACCAGAAACAATGATTGTATCCTGTAAAAACACGACGCGAAAGCTAAGAGCTCACCTCTTTTCACAGCACGCAGAACCAAATAGAGAGGTCTGCTAGCACAATGCATGGAGGATGAAGAGGCGATAAGCAAAGGCCTTGGGGGCACGCCTATTTATCGAACCATGACCGATACTAAGGCAGCGTGCACCTCGTGGCAGAGCATGCCCTCACGGGATTACAGTAGCCATGAAAATACGTGGGATGCTCAGAATACGAAGGCCTACACTGCTGAGGAATCTTGTCACAAGTATAGGGCAGAATATGCAGGCTTTTTCCCCGATAGGCATGCGAAATATTTGGTGGGTACACGAGTGTGCTTTGGTCCGGATAAGAACGCAGAAGGAAGATCCTTATATCCGTATGACTCAAAAAAAAAATAGACGTGTAGGCATTGTAGTGGGAGAAGCAGCTGTTAGGTTTTGTGATCTTCGACTGGAAACGCACCCAGCTTCACTGAAGCGTGGGCCTCTTCCAGATATCCATCTCCCGCCTATATTGTACGCCACCGGAATCCCACCCAAACTCGCTGACAACATGGGGCCGCCATTGCACGACCTCACTTGTCAGTGGCCCCGAAGCAAGTGCAGCTTACCAAATTTTCATTTCGAGGTCAGGAAGTCGAAAGCGGGATTTTCAAATTCTGTATTCCCTCTCCGCCCCGAAATAATAAATACTCTACTCCATTGCTACCGCGTTGCGCCACTAAACTCCCGCCTTCCATTTCCAAAAAGCATCACTCTGCTCAGCTAGATCTACGGTGGCGGTCCGACCTCGCCGTCGCCGGTGGAGGGGGAGGGGTATCTCAGCAGATGGTGGGTGGCAGGTATCGGTGTTCTGCTTGCGTCTGCTGTGCTGGCCAAGCTGAGCAGTTGAGCGAGGATACGGCGCAAGCACCGGCTCCCGATACCCCCTCAATCCATGGGCCCCTGAATCTTGGAGCTTCACAAGTGAGAATCTCATTTCCTTTTCTTTCTAGTCCCCTAGTAGTATTTTCGTTGGCTTCGAAAGTAAATTGCTTCGTGTATTATTTTAGTTCTGAGATTCTTCTCTTAACTTTGCCGCTCTAGATGCAGTCACTGATTTGGAACATAAGTTAATCGATGAGCCATGCGTTGAAAGTAAATTGCTCTGTGTATTGTGTTAGATTGGAGATTCTTCTCTTACCTTGGCCGCTCTAGATGCAGTTACTGATTTGTAACACAACTTAATAGATGAGCCATGCTTAGAAAGTAATTTACTTTGTTTATTGTCTTAGATTTCAGATCCTTCTCTTACCTTGACAGGTCTAGATCTAGTTCCTGATTTGTAATTTTTTGTGCAGGGCCTAGCATCCCACTCCTGCATTGCTGAGATTCAATCACATGTCGTGGTATGTAACAGAATGCATGATTATCCTGCTACTTTATTCTTAGGACTATTCTTAAGTTTATTTGCTTGCTTCGTTTAAGGTTCAAGTTTGACTTCTCCTTTCAGTTTTAGGCTCAAATGTTGAGGACAACCCTTGCGGTTCAAATATCAAATTCCAGTCCCTCCAATGTGAAGTCAAAGCCATTCATTGATTATATGCCTCGAGATTATCCAGCTTTCGCTACATGCTCAAGACCTGAAGTTTCGTTGGGAGGGCTCGATGCAGCTGCTGACCTTGGTGAAATCTTTGTTGAACAGGACCAAGTTTTGACAGACTTGAAGATCAAGGCAGAAGCATCAGATGTAGCAATGAAAGTGCAGACTGATGAGATTGAGAGGTTGAAGAAACAAGTAGAAACTACTGAGACCCTCCTTCGTCAACTGTTAAGCTCACGTCTTGGGTAAGACCACTGTGTTTCTTAGTCTTCTGCTTGTGTCCTCCCAGCTAGTTGTGCTGGTTTGTGAGTACGGAGCTTTGTTATCTTAGTGGGTTCTATTTCAATACCAGCTTTATTTGTGAGCATGGAGATATCATGTGTATTGGTTTGTGAGCTCCTCCTTACAATCTGCTTGTGGTTGTTCTGTGTTCATTGATAATAATGTGTCATGTGTGATCCGAAACATTAATTTGTATCAGTGGTATGGAAATATTATCTGTGATGTCAATTACTTAATTGATTAGAATGTAATATGAGATTGAATTATATTTAATTAAGTGCTACCTGGTGTGCATCCTAAAATAACAGGGAAAAAATATGTGGGCTTGCCCCCTCGGCCCATTATTTTTTTATGAATTCAAAAACGATTTATTAATAAAATGGGCCGTATCAAAAATGACGTCAGCAAATGGTGGGTTGGGTCCAATATCAGTTGGGCCTTAATCATTTTATGACGTCATCGAATATTGAACTCGATCCAACCAGTACTGGACCCAAAACAAATTAATGACGAATGCAATTATTGGGCTCGGTCATACTAAAACCAGGCCTAAAACATTCTATGACGACCTCGAGTATTGGGTCAGTCCAACCAGAATTAGGCCTAAAAGTGTCTATGACGACAACAATAATGGGCTCCATCCAACCTTAATAAGGCCTAAAACCAATTTATGACGAAAGAAACATTGGGCTCAGTTAACATTAAGTGGGCCAAATTCAATCTATGACGATAAGGTATTTGGACCTTGGCCCATCAAAATATGGGTTGAATTCACTTAATGACGAAACGGTTTGTCACAAAACACCGTGCCACATCAGATTTTGGTCCGACGTGGCATGTACCTTATGGCGCCTTTGTGTTACGAATTTATACGCGTCATTAAACTCATGACGCCGGGAAATAAGGTCTCGTCATTAATCGCGGTTTGTGACACTCGATTAATGACGGAGCGTTTTCGTAACAACCGGCATCATTAATCGCGGTTTATGACGAGAAACGGCCTTTTTTGCATCACTAGTCTGCGTTTTTCTTGTAGTGAAGTGATTTGAAGGAAGACTGTGAAATTGCTAACAAGCGGCTTGAAGCTACTGCTGCTGAGTTTAAAAAGGTGAAGGCAAAGCTGGAATGGGTTGAGAAGGAGAAGGAATCGATGCTTTGCGAGTTCAATAAAAATAGGTAGTTACGATCATTATGAAACTTGTTGCTTTTTGATGTTTAACTACTGGTTGTTGCTCACTTCATAGTGATGAATGACATGTAGTGTTATGAAACTTGTTGTTACTGATGTTTACTTCAGATCATGCAAACGACAAAGGGAACAACAATGGGAAGGATCGCCAGAAACTAGCAAGAAGCTTGAAGCTACTTCTCCATAGAAGCTGCAGGATGGAGCTATGGAAGGAGAATCAACGCCTACAAATGTAAATTGATGATTAGTTCTTGAGTGTTGAGAATGGTCATGAGTTGATGGAACTTGTTTCTACTTGGTGTTGTGAACTTTGTGGTCGTGAGTTGAGAAACTTGATGCTACCTGATCATAATGATGTTTGCTACTTGGTGTTGTGAACTTTGTGGTCATGAGTTGAGAAACTTGTTGCTACTTGGTGTTGTGAACTTTGTGGTCATGAGTTGGGAAACTTGTTGCTACTTGGTGTTGTGAACTTTGTGGTTGTGAGTTGAGAAACTTGATGCCAACTAATCATAATATGATGTTTGCTGCTCGGTGGACGATAAAGGTCTGGTCTGTTGATGTTTTGCTGGAAGGACCTTCCTGAGTAACGATCGTGAAACTACTTATTTCCTACTATCGTTCCAAGTCATCATAAAATGGAGGTCCCACATGTATGCATTTTCGCTAGGTCACAAAATGTTGCAAGGGCGTCAATTCCACGGCACGGAGCCGCCCCACTGCGATGCCGCCAACGTCGACCCGCCAATGCCCGGAGCCGCATGTACGTCGCCGGCGGATTCCTGCCTCCTCCACCACTTGCAGAGTTGGACTCCGACTCCAATTCCGACTCCAACTCCGACACCCAAACTGACATAGACCATCTTAAGACCTTTGCTCTGCACGTCTTCCGACGCACTACCAACACCTACGGGTGCCCTGTCTGCCCCAACCGTATGCACCAATGGAGGAACCCAGATAAGATCAAGGACCACATCCTTGGGATGGCCAGGTCCGAGGCCCTGAGGGAGGACAACATGAAGAAGTGGAGCCGCCACCGCGTCCTGGCCAGAAACGAGGGATGGATGTAGATGGAGTGAGCGAGCCGCGCCATTGGTCTATCTTTAGATTTCGTGGGAACATTGTCTTATGTATGTGAACATCGTGATGTTAATTAGTAACTTTACATTTCCATGAAACATGGTCTCATGTTTGTCCAGCCTGTTCGTGTTTCGTAGACAAGCACATCCGCTCTTATTGTACCTACATGATCGTGTTTCCTAGCGTGCCACATGAACAAGGAAAAAAACTATGGATGAAACTCTAAGTCTACTTCGTTGTCTTGACCATGTCTTGTTCCCATGTAGTGTACGCTAGGCAGAGTAGCCATGGTTTTAATTCAAACCAATTTGTTGTCTTACTTAATATCCAATGGCAGTGTACCATACCCCTCACTTTAACACGCTCTAGCTAAGCCACAGATATGTAAGGAGTAGTTAGAATAATGCACGTATCTGGAGAGGTTGAAGATCAATATTGGACTATTAATAAGAAATAGCAATGTGATCGTTGCTCACCTTGACCAAATTCAAAACAAGCATCTGGTTATTGCCAAACATCCGAAATGCTAATGCATCCCAAACCCAAACCATGTTTGTGATTTTGGTTATCGTTTGTTTGTTGATCAAGCCCCTTGTTTGCAGTTGTTTCTGCTTTGTTTCCTTGACCATCTCTCTTCCTTGTCACCCTATAAATGTTATCCTATTTTATCGCTCTCATAAACTATGAAATCATAGATCACCTTTGCCCAAAATCAAAACAAGCATCTTTTACAGGACCGGAAATATTTGGCCTTTCTGTATATTTTTCCTGGATCGAAACATCCAGTTTGTTAATGCATCCCAAACCCAAACATCTGGTTTAATGGTAGTAAACAGTTCATCTCTGCATGTTGAGGTGCTTGTAAATATAGTTTGCTCCAAATTCACTAAGATTACAAATTTACATAGTTCTTTTCTTTGCAAAAGACTGTTACATTATTAGAGATCGAGGCGCCTCCTTGCATTAGCGTGATACAACTCCCGAAGAGACACCTCGACTTTCCCTGAAACTAAGATCTATTAATATACCGGACTCTCCCAACTCCCTCCATTGCCTTGTCTCAAACTCTCTTCCTCCAACAAACCACAACCACCATGCCTTCTTCTCCGATTCGACTTCCCGCCTCCCCGTTCCCTTCCAACCCCTCCTCCATCGGGACACCACCTGACTCCCCCCAACCAAGTGCATGCGAGCCATCTGATCCCTCCTTGAGTGAATCTGATGTAGAAGACATGGAAAGGTAGGAAAGCGAGGACAGCGAGGACGAGTACGACTACGTGGAAGAGGATGAAGAGGAAGAGGAAGAGCAAGAGGTGGAGACGTGGGTGGCCATTGAGAAGAAGTGATTGGCGGCCAAGAAGAGGAAGCGGGTGGAGGCCAAGAAGAGGAATCATCAGACGGAGGCGTTTATGAGGCAGCTTTTTAAGGATGACAAGGCCGGTAAGCTTGATTCATTCAAGGACATTCCGTCGGTGAAGAAGAAGAAGGGTGCGGAGGAGGAGGTGGACTCGAAGATGACCCAGAAGAAGATGGATGTCGGTGCTGGTCCTTCAAATGCCGGCCCCGCCAATCCTGGTCCCGTGGCTCCCCCAGCCATTGAAGCTCCCTCAACGCCAGAGTCATCAGGGAACTCCTCGGAGGGGTCGTCTTAGATTACTCGGATTTGGGTTCTCTTTTTCATGTTCAAATAGGTGGTCTTGTGGATGGAGAGATCAATGGTATGTTTTCTTTTGGATGGAGAAGATCGATCCCCTGTTTTCCTGCTCTGTGAACATTTTAGTGGTAGGAAAATCCCCTGTATCCCCTGTTATCCATGAAGAACATTGGTGTTCTTCTTTTCCATGATCACCTTCCTTGCTTCAGTGTATTTCCCTGGTCATGATGCGTTGTCATAGTCTAAGATGTAATGTCTTGTCATGTGATATTTTATTCTTATCCCACCACTCCGCATTGCAGATACACACGTAAATGATGACCGATTTTACAAATTTACCATTTGACTAAATTCACCGTTTTGCCAAGAATATACAGAACATAAATGATGGTCACCTTGCCCAAATTATTCAACTTAAATGTGCACATACATGATACATCCCCATAGACCTACACTCGTACAGTGGCACTAGCACTGGCGCGCACAAACACACACCCAGCAACAAAACCTTCAGACTTGGCAACGAGGAAGACAACACACACGGTCATGGAGATGGATACGGCACATGCCTATTCCGCCATACCTAATGCACGACGGAATGTAGCATAATGAGGATCTGTGCGGAGATATTTCTCGATGCCTACCCCTCGACTTTATGGTACGTCCCGAGCAACCAATGCCAGAAGCATGTTGTAGGATGTCACAAAAACCCCACTGCCGATGAGCAAGATTGCAGTAAGGGCACACACAACGACCATGGCGAAGCACACAAGTGTAACCCTGCTCCTGCAGCCAAGCCAAAGCATCTTTCTTCATCTCCTCCGTTTCTTCCTCGTCCGCTTCGTCCATGTCGTACAGATCATATGGATCCATGTATCCTGGCCGCTGCGGAGGTGGCACAGCATGGAAGTTGGTAGTTCCTCTGTTTGCATCAGAAGCCATCTTCCTACACACTCGCCAACAACGTAAACATGATAAGCACTGACCAGAAACAATGATTGTAACTTGTAAAAACACGACGCGGAAGCTAAGAGCTCACCTCTTTTCACAGCGTGCAGAAACAAATAGAGAGGTCTGCTAGCACAATGCATGGAGGATGAAGAGACGATGAGCAAAGGCCTTGGGGGCACGCCTATTTATCGAACCATGGCCGATAATAAGGCAGTGTGCACCTCGTGGTAGAGCATGCCTCACGGGATTACCGTAGCCATGAAAATAGGTGGGATGCTCGGAATATGAATGCCTACACTGCTCAGGAATCCTGTCACAAGTATAGGTCGGAATATGTAGGCTTTTTCCCCGGTAGGCATGCGAAATATTTGGTGGGTACATGTTGACGGTGAATTTCCGTCAACCTAGCCATGAGTTTACCTTCGGTGTTGGCATGAATTTTATATCTTATCCATTAGTACTAACCCCCTGGATATAACAAGTTCATTCGTGCATGTCGGTTTTGGAGTTTGATGTTTATGCAGGAATTTAGCGTTGAAAGCAAGACTTCCAGGTAAAGTTCATCAAGCACCTCGTGACAAGACCTTGAAGCCCGGTACAAGTCAAGCAATGAAGTGAACATGACTCCAAGAAGCCCAAGGACCAACCCGTGAAGACGGAAAACTCCGAGGACCTGAACAGAAAATGCTGAATCTTGTGGGACAAGGAGTTTCATCTAAACCGCGGAGAAACTGGCGTCAAGGGCCCACATGTAGAAGGGAGAAACTTCTAAAAGACACAGGAAGCATCACCAAGGAAGGTGGCCATGAAATGGGCCAGAATGGGCCCAGGCCGGCCGGCCCAGCCCATTTCTGGGTCCATTCGAGCCCCCCTTTGACCTAGATGCCTCTCGGACTATTTATAGCCCCCTGGACAAGAGCCACACATCAACTCATTCGTCATTTGTCACCGAGGAGCAGAGAAGAGAGGGACACCATTCCGGAGAGGAGAGGGTCGAGCTAGTTGTCTAGGGTTTCCCTAGCCGGCGTGGGAACCTTGCAAGGAAGACCACGTCGGAGTTCCAGGAGCTAGGAGCAAGATCAAGGTAGGATCCCGGTGGTGATCTTGTCCATGTATCAAGTTGCAATCCGATTTCTAGCGATCAAGTGCTTCTTCTACGACTTTGATTTCAATTGGATTTTCTTACTTTAAGATCTATTCTCGAGATAGATCATAGAGGGTGTTCTTGTAGCTGTGGTGGCTAGAGGTGCATGCCTGACCTTCCAAGAGATTTCAACTTGTCCATTGGACTCGCCCTAGGCTAACCCACATGAATAGGAGTGCATTGTGACAGAATGGTGGCTCCAAAAGGTGGGCGTCTTCGGAGTTGGACGGGAAGCCGTGATTTAAAGACGTTTTTTATGAGAATCAACTTGGCTATTTCTTCTTTGTTTGGAACTTCAACAAGAGCTTGATCCAATCTCTCTAGATTGGTTTTACCTATCCCTCTCTATCTCTTGCTACCTCCAGTTTTCATAGATTAGATTCGTTTCTTTTGATGTTCTTTAGATTAGATGCAAAAGCATTCCCCTTGAAGATCTAAGTGTTCTCGGCTTTAATAGATAGGTTCTTGCATCACACATTTGTTCCACGGATTCGATACCTTGGGTTCACACTTGAGGGAAGAAGGGTCCCTTGGCTACGACGGAGGACTTGTCTGCTTGCAAGTCCAAACAAAATTGGATACGCATATACACTGTCAACAAACCCCTTTTTCTGGCGCCGTTGCCGGGGAACAAGTCATCAAGATTCGATCTTTTATTGGTTTTTGTGAATATTTTCAGTTTTCTTTTGGTTTTTCTTTTTGCATCTACTAACTTTTGATCATCCTCAAAATCAATCTAATCTAGTTTGACTAACCCTAGTTTTCTTAGAATTGTTTTTATTTTTGTTTTTGTATATATTTTGTTTATAGCTAACCCTAACAGGAGATGGACGGCTACCTCTCCAACAAACCCGAAAATTTCGTGGATGATCCAGAAAAACTTTACAGGCTAAGGAGACGTGAAGCACAAACTAAAAAGTTGGAATTTACAGATCCAAAAGCGGAGGCCGTAGGATCGTCGGAGTCTCCAAAGGAATCACCACCTCCAAGCCCTAGGGAGAATCAACTTCCACCGCAACCGATGAGAGAACAACCGCAGCCGGAGCGCAAGATCGGGGAGCTATGCACCCCGGATATTGTCGACCTACCAATCTTGAACCTTGCGGAGATCAGAAGGCCATTCGAGATCAAGACCTCAACAATCTGCATGGTGCAACATTCACCCTTCACTGGTAAAGAGGATCAGAACCATCACCTCCAAGTGTTCGTTCAACTTTGTCAAACTTTCAACATGGACGGGGTGACTCAAGATCAAATGAGGGCAAGGCTCTTTCCGTTCTCGTTACTTGGGAAGGCCCTGCAATGGTCCTACTCTCAACCGACCGAGGCGGTGCAAAATTGGGACACCTTGATGAGAGCCTTCATGAAGGAAAACTACTCACTGGGTAAGACTCAAAGCTTGCGCAATAAGATTGCTACCTTTGCTCAATATCCTACGGAGACCATATCGGAGGCATTCGAGCGCTTCAATGAGTACACTCGGGCGGTTCCACATCACAAGTTCCCGAAAGAAGATCTCGTTCAAAAGTTCTATCAAGGACTTACCATGGCGTCAAGGACAATCATCGATGCATCGGCGGGAGGATCCATCATCGAGCTTACACCAACCCAAGCTTTCACTCTATTCAAGAAGGTCACGGATAATGACACATGGGCGTCATCCGGACGATTACTTCCTGTTCAACCCACGGGGAACGTCAAGGGAGTCTTGCAAGTGGAGAAAGAAGATCTACTCGAAGGCAAGATCGATTCGCTTATGCGGAGGTTGGAGAAGATGGAGATAGAGAAGAAAGAAGCTCAAGATTTAGAGGCTGCCAAAGCAAGATCCACATGCGAAAAGTGCGGAGAATATGGCCATGTCCAAAAGGATTGCCCGGAGGAAGCCAAGATGCTCGATTACATGAGGAAGGGGGATTTGCCGAACTTCCGCTACGGGCAAGGTAGACCTCAATTTAATGCAAGCTCATCCATTCTGAATTCGGCTCCTCTTCGCATGCAATTGAAGGACTTCATGGACGAGCAAGCTAAGATCAACAAGGATACTGTCACCAAGTTCAAGGCCATAGACAAGGTGTTGGAGAACATCGATAGCAAGGTGACGGAGGTCGGAAGCTCCAACCATCAAGTGCTCAACATGATGAAGATGCTCGAGACGCAAGTGGGACAACTTGCCGGGCGCCTATCCGCTAATGAAGGGAAGCTTCCGGGACAACCTCAAGGTCCATAGACAAGGTGAAGGGAAGATTACGATATAAACAAGAGTTGGTGACTACATATCAAGATCCATTACAACTCCATGGACAAACAATGAATCTACTCCATCAAGATGCTAAGCATGGTACCGTTGAACGTGGTAGATGCATCCGATGAAGATCAATCCTCACCGTCCTCCAACTCCGGCGGCGCCGCGACAAGGCCTCGGCATCCTCCTCCTTGTGGTGATCTTCGGCGGCTCTCCGATGAATGGATGTCAATGGGTAACCATTTTGGGGCGCCTAGGGGGTTGTATTTATGCCCTTGGGGTGCCTTGGGGCGTGCTCCACCTTGCCTTGCACGAGATCCTCCTTGGGAGAGAAACAAACTTGGTTTTCATAAAATCAGCCTCGTGCAGATTTTCCTGATTCGCAGCCCTTCCTTGCCGGCACCATATCTCCCACGTCCGGACTCCAAATAATGCAAATTCGGTGTCCAGGTTGTGTGCCATGAAATTATATTAAACTTTGGTACTCATTGCTTTCCTTGGAAACGAAGATAAGATCCCCAAAACAGTCTCAGAAGATAATCTGTCTGATTTCGGACTTGTCTGCGTAGCTGGCATTTCGGGGGCCATATCTCCTAGCTCCTTGACCCGAATTGGGCCTTCCATATGTCCAAATCTAAGCTATCGTCGAGGCCCACAACTTTGGTAGTCAAACTTTTGCCATTAGTGGCCGTTTAAGCCTCCGAATCTGCACCGAAAGATCGTGCTGTTCTGGGCTGCGAGAATATCTCTCGGGCTGAGTTGATCTCGTTGGTAAACCTCCTAGTCCCCGGAGTTTTACGTGTTGATGCTTCAGTCCTTGGGTCATTTAGAGTTGTGTTCACTTCATGTCTTGACTTGTGACGGGCTTCATGATCTTCTCATAAAGTGCTTGATGAACTTATCCCGAAAGTCTCCTCTTTAACGTTGATTTCATGCGTAAACAATAAACTCCAAAAATCACATGCAAGTGTGAACTTGTTACATCATTAGTATGCCTAGTGGCGGGTTAGTTATACTTCAAAGCTCAAACCAAAGTGTAACAAGTGCTCTCGGTTGACGGAAATCGACCGTCAACATACCCCCATGCTTAAACCTTGCTCGTCCTCGAGTAAGCCTTTAATGGATGTCAGTATTGTCTTTCAATATTCATACCCTGCACTTGATCATATATGAGAAAACATAATGCTCTCCAAGTTTATATTTGTTAAAGTTCCATAATGTAGCTAGCTTTCATCGCTATGGAGGGTAGATATCATTTAAGCTCTTTTCACAAGTAATTAATCATGCTCTCAAATTTTAAACAAATCTCAGAAATTTTAAAAATAAAGAGCGGAATGAAGAGAATTTGCTTTACCAAGATCAATAATAAACCTCCTTGCATCTTGCTCATGAACTCTCATCTCATCTTGTCTCTCAAGCCTACTTGTTCTACTCCTTTTCTCTCTCAAATATTTTGTGGAAGGCTTTATATGGAGCTATGGGAAAGTTTAGTCCTACCAAGATATTATAGTTGAGATATTATCAAAACAAGACAAGCTTCTCATGGACAACCAAGACTCGTAAAAAGGTCATTGGAAAATAATGTACCGCGGAGGGGGGGAGAGAAAAACACACACTTTTAAGATAGGTGGACATGTGCAAATGGCAAAGAGTGATCCCGAGGCACAAACGAAGTCCTCGTTATCGGATTGCACATGGTTGGAAAAATGAGTATGGATCTTGATCTTGAAATCCTTTTGAAATCTCCAAATGTAGCTAGAGAACCGGGGAGCTTTATTATAATTTTTTTCACCCTTTTTTCTTCCTTTTCTCATCATACTTTTTCATCTATATTTTTTTCTTTCATCACTTTTCTCTTCTTTTTTTCTTTTTATTATTATTTTTTACTCCCCTTGAACTCTAGACTACACTAGTACTTCCTTGGCAACCCCCCCCCCCCATGCTTAGACGTAACTCATCCCCGAGCAAAGAGGTGATTATTGTGCTGAGGTAAGTGCTGAAATTCTTGTATTTTCTTGAAGAGATACTTGAAACTTTCTAGGGATCCTTTTATGGAGGTCTCCCAAAATCTTGCTCCACTTGATGACACCTTCCTTGTAATCTTCTTCGAAATATTCATCCATACTCAAAGTTTTGGGTTGTGGTCAAGAAGGTATACACAAAAAGATATTTTGGGTTTGTGGGTGGATATCCGGTGAGGTTTGCAAAATTCCCGATGTGAGAACTCACAATGCACGGATAGAAAAGGCTAACATAAAGATAGATACACAAAAACGGAATGACCAGCTTCTTAGTCTTGAGCCAGAAAAATCAAGCCTTGAATCAATGCACCCAAAAATAAATCTTGTAAACTAAGATTTTGCACTCAATGAATATAAGGCTTTGAATAGGTAGAGCAAAATGCAAGTGGTATCAAAGACAAGGTTAGCATATCTTTTAAGAACAAAAATAAATGATCTTTGATTCATTCAAAAATGAGAGCAACGAAAAATACTATGGGTCTCAAGTTATCATAACCTCCACAAAAGATTAGGCTAGCATTAAATTAATTTTCAGATCATATTTAAAGAGAGCACTAGGTTAATCATATACAAACCAAGCACAAGAATGAGCAAAGTGGCATCAGTCTTCATATATCCATAAGAGCATACGAGATATCATCATGGTGAGCACAAGGTAATGGCAATTATTATTGAAAACAAAAGCAAACCTAGGTTGTACTCCTAGTAGCCATGTTATTGTCGAAGGAAAAAAAAGTTGCACCTAGTTGAGGTTGAAGGCATACTTACAAGCATTTATGTTCGGAAAAGAGAAGGTCTATGGAGGTGTTACCGTCTTTTGTAGTTTTTTTGTGATCTTCTCTCGACATCTCTATGTATGTGGATTTGCTTTCGTCTTGATTTTCCAATGCTCCTAAACTTCTGAATTTGATCATGAAAGCTTAATGGAGTCAATGGTCGCCCTTCTCTCCAATGTTGTCATCATCATCTCCTCTTTCTTGTTCTCATCATCTCCTTGCTGACTCTTTTTCATGGATTTCCCCTTTGTCCAGAACAGAACATATATCAAAATATAGATCTATTGAAAATTTTATGAAATTACCTTTCCAACGTGTGGTCATTCATCGAAAACGGAGTTCAAATGAGGGACCTATGTCCGTTTTACATCAGCGCTGCGTGCTGTCCAAAACTGATTTCATGACGTGTTGCACTCGGTGATTCGGCCATAACCACTCGTAGGAACCTCCGATTGTCTTGATTCTTGATTTGTTGGAATTGTAACTTCATGGGGCTTCCAAATATCCAATAGTATACAGTGTTTTCCCTTTGAGACCATGTAGAATGTTGATGAGATCAGTGGCTTCTTGTGCATCGATCCGGAGATGTTGATGATCTTGATTGTTCTATCTTCTAGAGCATCATGTTGCACTTCCGTGTTGAAGATTCAGGGCCTCCCCCATGCTTAGCATTTTGCTAGGCATGGAAGAAGAAGACAAAACATTTTTTTATCTTAGCCATCGTTCAATTTCCTTGTATTGAGAGTGTTTATCTTGCTTGCAAGACATTTTAAGCGCACATTCTACCCCCAAGGTGACGGTTGGGAGTAGATAGAATTGCCAACAATCCAACAATGTTTCCTAGGACCCTTAACTTGTGGCATGATTAGTCTAATGAGAAATAAAAACCTAATGAGTGTATGTGGTGCAAGGTGTGTATGCATATGAGAGGAAAGAATATAAACAAAGACAATGCTTTCACCTAGTTCTAAACACCATTACAACTAGGTTGCCGAACTTCTCCATAGCCATAAAGATTTATTTACCCAAGGTTAAAACACCATGTCTATCCCTAAATCAATAACTATTATAGCACAAGAAAAACTAAGTGCATTGCAAAGCTTATAAACTAACCAATGCAACATGAAAATATATAAAAAGCTAGCAAGGTTTATCGAACTTAACAATGATGGTCCGCAATCATGTTTAAACACCACGTTTACACAAAATTGCAAATTGGAATATGCCACATGTGAAGCATAAACATGTAAAATTAAGCACTCATCATTAAGCCTTATAAAACAACCAAGCCAACTATATGCAAAACATGTATATGTAAAGAAAGAAACATCACGTCAATGATAAAATTAAATGTATGCAAATAAATAAATATAAGCATGAACATGATGGTGGTTCTAAAAAGAAAAATTAAACTTAGATTAATTAGCCACAAGTTGATCATTATAGGATGGTTCCATTCTTTATTCTCTCTAAGAAAGGAATAAAAACATAAAGAAACGGGTTGCCTCCCGAAAAGCGCTTCATTTAAAGTCATAGAGCTCGACTTTCTCACATACCTTATTATTGTCGCATATCCATGGCCCTTCATGCAAAAAGAAAAGGTGCCAATGCAGATTTAATTCACTTCCCATGTTGTGCTTTCTCATTAATAGAAGACTTGCCCATGATATCCTTTTGCTTCATCATTATATCCTTCCTTGTCGCCCTTTGGTGATGCCTCCAGACCACGAATTTTTATTTAATTTTCAGAACAGAAAGTGTATCCAAAATCTACTCCATTGCAAAGTGCACAAAATTTCCTTTCCAACAAGTCTTTATTTGCGCAAATAGGACTCCGAACAAGAGAGTTACGTCCGTTTTACTTCGGCAATGAAATCTGTCCTGAAATTTCAGAACGCGCGACGCTCAATGTTTTCTCCATAACTCCTTGCACGGGTCTTCAAATTCGTTGGTTCTTGATGTGTTGGAATGGAAACTTGATGGAGCTTCTGAATATCTCATTTTCTTCATTTGTACACCTCTGAACAAGCTCTCAAATTGATGAAGACAGCAGCATCTATCGCGGGATTTGGAGACGTTGATGATTTATCTTGCAACTCTTTAGGCATGACTTCTCTTTTAATTATTCAAGCCTTGTCTACATGGCTAATGAAAATTGAGCCTTTTCCTGACATGTGCTTCTTTAAGGTCATTAGTTTGACCATGCACAAAGCATGATCGAGATTTGCAAAACTTATTGTAAACATACGCATCCATAATCAACACCACACATGCAAATTGTAACAACAAGTCAAGGTGTAATTAAAAGAAGCATACGTTTCATGCATAGCACTTAGCTCATCATTAGGCAAAGGTTCTTTAGGTGTGAGATTAATTGGTTTGAACATAAACATTACCTCATCATCATTCTCAAGAAAATCTAGCCTATTAACATGATCATTATTGGAACAAGACATAGAATTTAAACTATCATTTATTCTATTGATTGAGCAAGAGTATTTTAATTTATCATCATCAATACCAATAATATCTTGAGATTTCAGCATGTAACTTAGCATCAGAGCTTTCTCATCAAGAGTGATTTTTGGTTCGTCTTGTAGCGTTGAAAGCAAATCAATCACGACGAGTAGAGGTGTCTCTTTGTTACCTTTTGGCATCTCCTCCATCTCATCATGTGGAACATGTAATCCTTTAGCAATGTATGCATTCGTCTCTTCTTCGAGGTCTTCATGATCATCACAATCTTCATCTTCAAAGTCTTGTACGTTGCTTTCTTTATCTTTCGTGTACCACATGTTGTCGAGATTGCTCATCGTTGATTCACTCTTTTCTTTATCCTTGAGCACTTCCATGTCTTGATTCGCTAGTGTGTAATCTTCAATAGCACACAAGCTATGATCTTGTTGAAAGAGATCATGTAGGTGTGTTTGCCTTGTGCCATCTCTTTCCCACTCATACTCTAGCTTGAGTTCTATCTTCTTCCATTTATCCTTCGAGTCACTAGGCTCATCACGGTTGTACTCTTCTCTTTCTTCATCATAAATCTTCGAGATGTCATATTGATCGATCCATCCTTCATCTTCTTCTTCAAATATATTTTGGATCGATTCTCCACTCATCTCTTGATCAAAAATGTCTTCAACTCTCTTGGCGACGTGTCGGTGTTCCTCCTTCCTTCGGTAGTTGATTATGGGGGCAAAATCAATTTGAATCCAACTGGATTGATTAAATTCTGCCAATGGTCTAGCATTTCGCATACTTCAGCCTACATTCATATTAGTTTCAACATTTTTAATATCCGAAATGACTTTGCTTACCTTAGGAAGTTGTTCTCCAATTTCTTTTATGACTGGTTCATCTCCCTTGATCTCCGGTTTGTCTTTTTCAGAAATTTCAGCAAGCGTTTCAGACTTGCTTTTGTCATTTTGCTCCTCTTGACAATGTCTTTGCCAATCTCTCATCAAGGCCACCCCCTTGCCGATTTTTTGTAGGAGTTGGGCAACTTTCGTGAGTGTTTTCTCCATGAGATCCCCTCCTACACACATTTGAACATATTCCATGCAATTAGGGGTTAGGGAAAAGAAAAAGGTATGCAAGAGTACATCACCGGAGAATCCGAGTCTTGGTCCTTGTTCAACTAGTTCATTGAAGCGATTCCATGCTTGGTCTATCCCTTCCTCTTCTCCTTGTGTGAAAGTGATCACTTGCCTCCTTAGATGTTGGATCTTACTTATCGGGGAGAATTTCTCACAAAATCTTCTCCACAATTGATTCCAATTCCCTCCAACTTCGAAGGATGCAAATGAATACCATGTCTTCGCTTCATCGGCAAGTGAGTCAGGAAAGAGATTCCACTTGGACCATTCATCAGGAACTCCTTCTTATCGTACCGTATTGCATAACGTCGTGAAGTGCTTGATGTGTCTATATGGGTTGTCCGCCTCCATCCCTCTAAAAGGGTTTGCCGCCGCCATCTCGATGATCTTAGCCTTGATCTCATACCTTGTCGCTTCGAGCTTCGAATCCGACTTTTGTATCTTGATGTCCTCACATCGTGGGCTAGTGTAATCCCATAATGATTTCTCTGGTTCTTCCAAAGGACGGTTGAGAAACACCATCTAGACAACAAAAATAAAAAACAAAAACAAAACAAGAAAAAAGTTTTTTTCTAGAAAACTAGGGTTAGATGTTAGTAATCAACAAAATTAATACAAAATCAAACGAAGTAAACTGGCTTGCTCCCCGGCAACGGCGCCAGAAAAAGGGCTTGTTGATGGTTGAAATGCGTAACGAACTTCGATCCGCAAGCGTACGGACCACTAGCCTTTTTCACCTCGGGGTGATTCCCTAGGTTCTTGTCAATCCGCAGAGCAAGGGGATCACTAGCGTTTGATCTAGCACTAATCTAGTTGATGCAAACCTTTGGATGAAAGATTAATCTATGAACTAAAGACAATCTAATCTATGAACTAATACAAGTCAAAACCAATCTAATCTAGTCAAACGAGAGAAGTGAGATACACAAGTTATGGAGAACGTTTGCCCATGGAGTCTAGGGTACTTGAAGATGCAATCACCCAAACATGATAAAACCGATCTAATCTATCTAAACATGTGACCACGGTTTAGCATTTTCCCTCCCCCCGTACTGTCACTACGCCAAGGTAATCTTTGCTAAACCTATTGATGATCACGGTATGTTGACGCGATCCACGGGAGCGACCCGAAAAGCATGGCGGCCAAACCTTTAGCATTAAGCATCATCAACAAAGGAACAATAGATTACGATATAAACAAGAGTTGGTGACTACATATCAAGATCCATTACAACTCCATGGACAAACAATGAATCTACTCCATCAAGATGCTAAGTATGGTACCGTTGAACATGGTAGATGCATCCGATGAAGATCAATCCTCGCCGTCCTCCAACTCCGGCGGCGTCGCGGCAAGGCCTCGGCGTCCTCCTCCTTGTGGTGATCTCCAGCGGCTCTCCGATGAATGGATGTCAATGGGTAACCATCTTGGGGTGCCTAGGGGGTTGTATTTATGCCCTTGAGATGCCTTGGGGCGTGCTCCACCTTGCCTTGCACGAGATCCTCCTTGGGAGAGAAACAAACTTGGTTTCCATAAAATCAGCCTCATGCAGATTTTTCTGATTCGCAGCCCTTCCTTGCCGGCACCATATCTCCCACGTCTGGACTCCAAATAATGCAAATTCGGTATCCAGGTTGTGTGTCACGAAATTATCTTCAACTTTGGTATTCATTGCTTTCCTTGTAAACGAATATAAGATCCCCAAAACAGCCTCAGAAGATAATCTATCTGATTTCGGACTTGTGTGCGCAGCTCGCACTTCGGGGGCCATATCTCCTAGCTCCTTTACCCAAATTGGGCCTTCCATATGTCCAAATCGAAGCTATTGTCTAGACCCACAACTTTGGTAGTCAAACTTTTGCCATTAGCGGCTGTTTAAGTCTCCGAATCTGCACCGAAAGATCATGTTGTTCTGGGCTGCGAGAATATCTCTCGGGCTGAGTTGATTTTCGGTCCTTGGGTCCTTGGGTCATTTGGAGTTGTGTTCACTTCATGTCTTGACTTGTGACGGGCTTCATGATCTTCTCATAAAGTGCTTGATGAACTTATCCCGAAAGTCTCCTCTTTAACGTTGATTTCCTGCGTAAACAATAAACTCCAAAAACCACATGGAAGTGTGAACTTGTTACATCATTAGTATGCCTAGTGACGGGTTAGTTATACTTCAAAGCTCAAACCAAAGTGTAACAAGTGCTTTCGGTTGACGGAAATCGACCGTCAACATCCTCCCAACTAGTTGTGCTGGTTTGTGAGTACTGAGCTTTGTTATCTTAGTGGGTTCTATTTCAAGACCAGCTTTATTTGTGAGCAGGGAGATATCATCTGTATTGGTTTGTGAGCTCCTACTGACAATCTGCTTGTGGTTGTTTTGTGTTCATTGATAATAATGTGTCATGTGTGATCCGAAACATTTATTTGTATCAGTGGTATGGAAATATTATCTGTGATGTCAATTACTGAATTGATTAGCATGTAATATGAGATTGAATTATATTTAATTAAGTGCTACCGGGAGTGCAGCCCAAAATAATAGGGAAAAATAATATGGGGTTGCCCCCTCGGCCCATTATTTTTTTACGAATTCAAAAACGATTTATTAATAAAATGGGTCATATCAAAAATGACGTCAGCGATTGGTGGGTTGAGTCCAATATTAGTTGGGCCTTAATCATTTTATGACGTCATCGAATATTGGACTCGATCCAACCAGTACTGGACCCAACACAAATTAATGACGAATGCAATTATTAGGCTCGGTCATACTAAAACCGGGCCTAAAACATTCTATGACGACCTCGATTATTGGGTCGGTCCAACCAGAATTAGGCCTAAAAGTATCTATGACGACAACAATTATTGGTCTCCATCCAACCAGAATAAGGCCTTAAACAATCTATGACGCCAACAATATTGGGCTCCATCCAACCTTAACAAGGTTTGATACAATCTATGACAACCACATTTATTGGGCTCATTCCAACCTTAATAAGGCCTAAAACCAATTTATGACGACCGAAACATTGGGCTCAGCTTAACATTAAGTGGGCCAAATTCAATCTATGACGACAAGGAATTTGGGGTTTGGCCCAACAAAATATGGGCTGAATTCACTTAATGACGAAACGGTTTGTCACAAAACGCTGTGCCACGTCAGATTTTGTCTGACGTGGCATGTAGCTTAATCATGACGCATTAGTGTTACGAATTTATACACGTCATTAAACTCATGGCGTCCCAAAATAAGGTCTCGTCATTAGTCGCGGTTTGTGACGCTCGATTAATGACGGAGCGTTTTCGTAACAACTGGCGTCATTAATCACGGTTTATGACGAGAAGCGGTCTTTTTTTTCGTCACTTGTCGGTGTTTTTCTTATAGTGATAGTAAATTAGTTTTCAAATGGTTAAATATATTCCCCTACTTCATTTCAAGGTTGAACAACTTGAATTTGAATAATAACACATATTTTTTAGGCCTTATCTATATTATGAGCAGATGCGGAGTGCCGGCCCTAGAGGGATAGGTCGTTAATGTGCGACGGCCGAAGGCCCAAACCATGAGAGGGCCCAAGCTCAAGTACGTATAAGTACAATTACCAGTTTTATGGACCAGTCGACCTCAGCTCAAGTCGGTCTATTTGATGTCAGCGCTTGAGATTATGAAGTTTGTTATGACTACATATTGTTATTCAAATGTTTCGGTTGTCTATTGAATCCTCTTAACTATACCTGTGACGCTTCGGCTAAAATTGCATCATATTAATTCTAGAAGTAGAAATATGTTGATGTTTTAATCTATATTGTTTATCGATAATATTATCAAACATGTTAAATTAAAAATATGTTGATATATTTGTTTTTCGATTTTCAAGAAAATTAATTGTGTGTATATATATACAATAAGATTTTATATAAGGTAGATTTTGAAGAGGCCATTGCGACAAGTTCGCCAGAGAACCCTCAAAATCCTGGGGCAAGCACTGCAGCTCAGGTAGTCCAAGCAACAAGATCGCTCCCGTCATGACGTCGACGATTACGTCAGAGGGTTTAAGTAATGATTCAATTCTAGGAGATTTTAAGAGGCTATGATTTTAAGTACTACCTCCGTTCTTAAATATATGACACGATTAATTTTTTTGTTTGATTGACTATTCTTCTTTTCTACAAATATTTTTGCGTATCAATAAACGAACAAGTTAAATCTAAAGTACATTTGATAGTAGATATAATGATATACATTTTACTTTAGTTAACTAATTTTTTCAATATATACTGATGGTCAAAATTGAAGTAAAAAGTCAACAGTGTCATATATTTAAGAACTGGGGGAGTATGAGTTAACTCAAGATGGATCTAGAGATCGGACTAGCATAGATCAAATGATCAGGCATTGGTGCGATTCAAATTCGAACTTAGCACACAAAACTCCGAGCTAAACATGTTAGTTATGCATGTTTTTTTATTTTTACAATGATTTAACTTAGCAGTCAGTCTGAGTTAACTATCTGAAATAAACTATATTTGTTTTCATTTTTAAAAGGTTCAAAATTTTAGTGATCTATGCTACCCTTACAAATGAGCAAAATATAGGATGCTACAGCATGACGATACCGTGGTAAGGTTCATAATATTGTATAGCAGCTAAAGCATAATCCATTGGCATTAGCTGTAAGAATAAATCTGCAGTGTTAGGCCCCGTCTGGAACTGTGAGAATGGCAAAGGAAATTCGTAGGAATTGATTCGAGGAAAGAAACCAAGCCAACGCGTCTAGAACAAGGGAACACAGCCTTCCGTTCCGGAGGAATGGGCACGGGCTCTTCATCAAAAAAATCCACTCCGACCCAAGGGAAAGAAACTTGCTCGCTCTCCATCTGCTTCTCCTCCCTCCCACTCTTGTCTCCCCGTTCCAGCCATGTCGTCGGCGCTCCAGGAGAAAGTGGTGCGAATCATTGGAGATGACACGTCCACAGCAGCCGTTGGTCGGAGGAAGACAAGTCCGCCTCATTGTTCCCCTCCTCCTCCTTCCCCAGTACAGATGAGGAAGATGAGCCAAATACACATGATCTCTTACGGTGAGCCTCGTTTTGGCGGGCGAAATCGAGCGAAGGTGGCAAACCTGGCCTGCTTGCGCATCGTCCTCCTCACACTGGCGCCTGCGTTGCTCTCGATGCCCGCCGGCTGTCGCGCCGCCAGCAGCCGCATCGAGCACCGCCCACCACTGGATACCGCACGTGCTACCCATCTCAAGCAGTTGCGCCTCACCCTCCTTACCTCGGGCGCCCGCCATGAAGAAGGTTCACGGAAGACGGTAGAAAGGATGAGGATAGGACAATGGCCAGAGAGATAGTCCTGGAGTCCATGTCCACCGTTCAGAGATATTTGTTCATTTTACAATGTGATTCTTTGCTTTTTACACTATAGTCCTTGTAGAACATAGATATAACGAAGAATGCTTTTAGACATGTAACCAGACATGAAAAAATGCATTTCAAATCCTACCTTCCAAACAACTATCTTCATCTCGTTCTTGTGTTTTTCATTCCTCTGTTTTCCTCATTCACGATTCCTTCATTGTTGTGATTCCTACAATTCATGTGTTTTATATTCCTTCGTTCCAAACAAGGTAATTAGAGAAACTCCACCAACTCGTTAGTAACACTACTCTTATTCGTACTACTTTTACTAGGGGACTCAAATTCTGATGATTCTTAGCGTGTTACCACCTAAAAAGATAAGGTGATGAGCCTGATAGCACGCACAATGTTTAGTTTACAAGTAACTGTCGGTTCGGAACCTGACGGAGCCTAGCGACACACGCACATGGTGGCCCCACAAACATCTTCCTTTTCCTTTCCGCGTTCTTCCTCATCTCCTTCTCTCTTTCCAAGTTGAGCCTAGCGACGATCACCGCCAGATCTGAGCAGCAGCGTCAGGCTGGGGTGAGCTCCTGCGCGCGCTAGTGTCGGCTCCAGGATTTCGAGGGCACGCGCGAACTCGTCACGCTGGCCCCTCTAAAGTAGTAGATCTTATATAAAATTTTATAATATATATGCACACATTAATTTTTCTTGCAAAGCAAAGACAAAGATATTATCCATCAAAACAACAACATATTTGCGGACGGGCCTGTGGCCCAGTGGCAAGCCCCCAAGGGTGGGAGGCAGCCGGCGGGGGTTCGAACCCCCGCACCGCAACTGGCCTCCAATGAAGGCCGAGCCGAGGTGGCTCTTCTCAAAAAAAAACAACAATATATTTGTGCTTCTAGAGTTAATGTGATTACTTTCTATTTTACTCCATCATTTCTAATCATCCATTGCTTCTTATAAATGTTTCTTAGGTAGCATTCTTAAATTCTAACACCTAAATCAGAATAATAATGTGGCTATATAAGCACTAGATTTGAGTATGAAATATTAGAGCAACTCCAACCATCTCTGTATCCTTTTAGCTAAATTTGGACATTATATCCCTTTTGTAAAAATACAAAACCATTTAAATCTATGAGGTATCCAAGAGACTAGTTAAAACTATTCTTCATCCAACACTTGTGCATGGGTCCCGCGTCATCCCCTTCCTTTTCCACCCTCCCGCGACCTCTCTCCGCCCTCTCTCTCTGCTCCATCGGCGACTGTCCCTCCCCGAGCGGCCCCTCTGTCCCTTCCTACCCAGCCGACTGGAGCGCCTCGGCAAGCGTGGGCGACGGCCACGCCGAGCGCCTTGGCGGGCGCAGGAGACGGCCAAGGCCTCCTCGGCAGGCACAGACGGGGCGCGGACGACGGCCACGCCGAGCACCTCGGCGGGCGCAGGCGACGGCCAAGGCCTCCTCGGCGGGCGGCCGGGTGCGGGCAACGGCCACACCGAGCGCCTCGGCGGGCGCAGGCGACGACCAAGACCTCCTCGGTGGGCCCATGGAGCTCTGCTATGGCGCTACCTCGAGCTGCGGGGACACGCTATGGCGTGACGGCGGCGGCGCGAGAGCTCCTCGGCGACTCCAGCGCTGCTTCCACCACCAACTCCAGTGCTGCCACCTCCGATTTGACCCCGCCGCCGATTCAGCCTGCCGACGCCAACTGCGCTGCGCAGGAGGAGCTGGGTGCGCGGGAGCGGCGGGAGGTGGGCCTGGCATGCGAGAGGAGGAGAAAGCGAGCGAGGGGACTAGCGAAATATAGCTAGCGGATGGGGACAAATACCGAGCTGGATACCGAGAGCGTGATTTTGAAGAGAGTGTTGGATTCAGTTTTTACTTCAATTTTGCTAATTTTAGCTAATCAGTTTGTTTTAGAGAGGCTGTTGGAGTTGCTCTTATACATTGCAATTTAAAGATTTACAATACCTAGACTCTGGAGATTGGAGAATTGGAGACCAGGGAAGTGGATGTGTGCACAGGATGAGACATGGATGTGGACCTGCCGACCTGATATTCTAATCTCCTGGGGATTCCAAGTCGTTGTCGTGCGTCAGATCGCTACGCCGCCCAGTGGCCGACGCGAGCAACGATCGCTCTGTGCCGTCGTCGCTTCGTTTTATTGGAAGATGTTGTCGTCGCCTTGACTCGCGAGTAGGCGTCTCGACACACGCAACCTGTCCACTGCTTCGCGACAGCGTTTTGGGCTGTCTCCTTTCCTGTGTGTCTATACAAAGATCTTGTGTGTCTATACAATGATGTGTACATGTAAAATATACATACATGGGCTTGGACCCCCTTCCGGCTTGGGCCCTCAGCGGTCGCACATGGTCGCCCATGCTTACGGGCGGCTCTGGAGCGCGGTTGCGGCGGCGCGCATGGAGAGGTGGTGCTCGGGATACTAGGGAGAGCCCCAGGCAGTGGTGTCGACGCTCGTAGGGGATCGTGGAGCTGCGGCCCATGGGAGCGGCCTACCCTAGCCAGCTGGCTGCAACGGTGGCGCGCAGGCCTCCAGGGTGAGTTCGCCCACCGGGAACGACGACCTGCAGCCTCCTCGAGCGAGCTCCGCCACCGACGACAGTGAGGCTGCTTGCGGGCACTCCCAAGGCGAGCAGAGGTGGCGATGGCAGTGGCGGGTAGGTTCCCGACGTTTTTTTTCTTTTTTCTTATGTCAAATCCTATAGCATATTTTTTTCTCTCTACTATTTTACTCCTTACAAAGTTTTTTGTTCCGAATGTTTTGAGCCTTTTTAATATTTGTGGAAAAAATTTCCATAATTGTGTCATCCATGAGTTTTTTATTTTTTTATTCTAATTTTTCACTCTTGATTTTCTCCTAATTTTTTGGCAAATTTTTCTCCACAAAGTTTTTCTTAAAATTTTTTGACAATATTTTCTACAAAATATTTTCCTCAAAGTTTCTGAAAACTAATTTTTAAAATATTTTTTGTCGTGCAAAACATTTGCTTCAATTTTTTTTGTCAGAAATAATATTTGTCCAAAAGTTTTTCCATAACTTTTCAAACTTGATTTTCTTTTTTTTCTAAATTATTTTGGCAAAATCTTCTTCACAAACTTTTTCTTAAATTTTGTCCATGATATTTTTTGCAAAAGATTTTGTCACAAAGTTTCTGAAAACTTATTTTTAAAAATAGTTTTTGTCATGTAAAATATTTTGCTTCAAAGATTGTGTCAAAAAATTGTTCTTCTTTTTGTTATAATTATAATTTTTTGTTTCAGAACTTTTAAAAATATTTTCTGTTTTTATTTTTTTCGAATGTTTTTCATTGTCTGGTCCCGCTCCTACATGTGCTTTTTAGGGAAACTCCTGCGTGTGTGGGCGGCACAACAATAATAATCATAATCTGCAAGATCGAGGCTTCTCCGGCCACGATCTTCCCTACTTCACCGTCGACCATTCCGGTCACGGTGCCCCCGCCACGCCGTCAACATAGTTGTCGGCGGCCACCGCAAATTGACGGTTAGCCGATCTGGCGCCGCCGTCTACAAACCCTACGGGGACCTGCGCTGCTTAGGTCTTTAGTTGGGATCACTCAAGTACGCGCCTGACCTAGGGTAAGGTGTGGTACTCTTGAATCCTCTCCGATTTGTGCGGATGGTGACGATCGGAGGAGGAGAAGAAGCACGAGGGTCTCATCCACCCCGTGTGCAGGATGATGCTAACCCTAACGTCGCCGACATGCTGAAGAACCTCAACCTGACAGAAGAGGAAGGGGAATACGCAGCCTCTTGTGATTACGAAGACAACGGGGAGGTTGCAGCTACAGAGTGGGCACTGGTGGGGAAGGTGATCTTCCCAGGAACCCTGAAGAACACGATCCTGGGAGCATTAAGGCCGACGTGGGGTAACCCGTATGGCCTGAAGCTCCGCCCGGTCGGGGAGATGACTGACAACCTGTTTGTGGCCGAGTTTGGTAGCAAGGAGGACAAAGAATGTATCCTTGGCGCATCGCCTTGGGTATTTGGGAAGTACTCAGTGATTCTACGCGAGTACGATGACAAGTTGAAGCCGTCGGAAATACGCTTTGACAGGATGGAGATCTGGGCAAGGCTTATGGACGTGTCGCTGGGTTGGATGAACAAACACAGGGGCGCTCGCGCCATGGGCCTCCTCGGTAAACTTGTGAAACTGGACGTGGATGATGATGGCAAGGCCAGCGGCCCGTTCCTCAGGGCGAGAGTGGCCATTGACATTAATAAACCTCTTAAACGAGGTGCCTTACTTAAGAGGAGTAAAGATAGCCCCCCGGAATGGTTTGCCGCTCAGTACGAAAGGCTCCCCTACTTCTGTCGTTCGTGTGGAGTGCTGGGACATTCTGATCTGGTGTGTGCAACACCGTCACCACGGGATGCGGAAGGAAGGTTGCCCTATGACACCAAACTCCGGGTTGAGGACAAGAAGAAGAAGCCTCATAGTTTTGCGGAAGCTGCAACTGAATCTCTTGGCAGTGCTACGTCGTCAGCATCCAAACATTCGAGGGAAACTGCTAGTAAGTCTGAAGATCGGCATGCAGAGAACCGAAAAGGAAAATCTGCCCCGGAAAATGAAGGAGAAATTACTTCTCCCTTAAAGGATAAAGCTGTGGACAAGGAAAGGGGCCATCCCAAGTATGTGCCTCCTAGCCGGACCTTGTTCCAAGCAAAAAAGGGAGAGACACAGAAGCTGGCCAGGAAGAGGAAGACCAAACCAGCTGGGATACCATATGACTCAACACCGGACCTTAATCTGCCGGTGATGGATACTTCAGCGTTGGTTCTAGCAGGTCTGGTGCATGCTCGGGTATCCCAGTTGGCTAATGGACGGGAAGGGACCGAGGATGGGTCCGAGGAGTGGCTGAAAAAGCAGAGATGTTCATCCACCTCAAATGACGTGCGATCGGCGGCGGCTGCGGAGGGCAGCCCCCGCCGGGCACAATGAATTGCCTCAGTGTGAACTGTCGGGGCTGCGGGCGGCCCGAGGCAGTTCGAGATTTGCGGCTCCTGGTGGAGACGTGTAAGCCCGCGATGGTCTTCTTAATGGATACTAAGTTGTCGGAGGAGAGAGCTTTGGGAGTGAGGAAAGCTTTGGGTTTCCCTAATGGGGAGGTGGTGGCTGCTGATGGTTCGAGCGGTGGTCTCGCTCTGTTCTAGCGTAGAGACGTGGTAGTGGGGCTACAAAGCAAATCGCGCTCACACATCGACATCTTTTTAGCCAGTGACAGCTTGAGCTCTCAGCAATGGAGGTTTACTGGGTTCTATGGTGAACCGAGACGGGAGATGAGAAAGAACAGTTGGTACCTAATGCGGTTCCTCAGGGCGCAATCTAACCTACCGTGGCTGTGCGCCGGGGACTTCAATGAGGTGCTGATGGTAGAAGAACATTTTGGGGTGAATGAACGGGAGCACTGGCAGATGGCGGGCTTCCAGGAGATGGTAGCTGATTGTGGTTTCCTTGATTTGGGTTTACTAGCCTACCGTACACATGGGACAACCGTCAAGCGGATGATCACAATGTCAAGGTACGGTTGGACAGAGCTTTAGGGGACCACAAATTCATGGAGGTACTCAGGGGAACTTCAGTGAAACATGTGCTGACGACCTTCTCGGATCATGTGGCTCTGCTGATTGATGTCAGGGAAGAGGTTTTGAGACGAAATCGGCGCCGCCGAGCTAAACCTTTTAGATACGAGCATATGTGGCAGAGACATGAAAGTTATGTTGATTTTGTTAACCAAGCGTGGGAGCCAGGCAGTGGGGAAGGTAGCCTGCTATCTGTAGCTGAATCCTTGTCCCACCTACAGTCATCTCTTGGTGCCTGGGATGCTGAAGTCTTTGGCTCGGTCCGTCAAAAGTTGAAGTCTCTAAGGGCGGAGCTAGAGCGGGAACGAAGTAGCACCCTGTACTGAGGGCAGACAGAAAGGGAACGCAGTGCGCGAGCTTGCTGAAATGTTGGCGAGGGAAGAAGTTATGGAAAGGCAACGTTCCCGAACTGAATGGCTAAAGGATGGAGATCGAAATACTGGTTTCTTTCAAGCTAAGGCCAAAGCGCGCGGACGCACAAACCGCATACGTGCGCTGAAACGTGCTGACGGCTCTGAGGAGACAGAACAGGAGGGACTTGAACGCATGTCATCAGAGTTCTATAGTGGGCTCTTCACGGCGCAAGAGAACCTCGAGCCCGAACTGATATGCCAGTATGTTCCAAGAAGAATCACGGCAGAGATGCAAAAGGTCCTAGAGCGACCTTTCTATGGGGAGGAGGTGGAAGCAGCCCTCTTTCAGATGGGGCCGACCAAGGCGCTCGGTGCAGATGGATTCACAGCAGGGTTTTTCCAGAAGCATTGGGCTCTAGTGAGAGACAAGGTACTGGCAGCAGTGCTCGGATTTTTGAACGGGGTGAGATGCCTGAGGTAATCAACCAAACTATTCTTGTTCTAATCCCTAAAGTTGCAAACCCTCAGGAGCTTACTCAGTTCAGACCAATATCCCTATGCAATGTCATATATAAGTTATGCTCTAAGGTTTTGGCAAATCGACTCAGTCTTATTCTAGATGATGTTATGTCTGAGGAGCAAAGTGCGTTTATTCCAGGGCGACTGATCACAGACAACGTGCTTATAGCCTACGAGTGTATACACTACCTGCGAAACAAGAAGGGTAAGACAGGGGCTTGTGCCATCAAACTTGACATGGAAAAAGCCTATGACAGGGTGGAATGGAATTATTTGCATGCCATCATGGTTGCCTTGGGTTTTCCAGAGATGTGGTGCAACTTAATTATGAAGTGCGTGACTTCAGTAAGTTTCTCTGTCAGAGTTAATGGCGTGTTGTCTCCTCCTTTCAAACCTTCTCGTGGCATTAGGCAGGGGGACCCGATTTCTCTGTATTTGTTCCTGCTTTGCTCAGAAGGTCTCTCTTGCTTGATGAAATCAAGGGGGCCCCTGTATATTTCAAGGGCGGTAAGGGTCAGCCAACACGCGCCATGGATTTCACACCTCCTATTCGTTGATGACTGCTTGATATTCACACAAGCTTCAAAGAGGGGTGCTGACAGAGTTTCACAGATACTTGAGCTCTACAACAGAGGGTCGGGTCAACTAGTTAACAAAGACAAGTCCGCAGTTTTCTTTAGTGAGAACTGTAAAGAGGATTCCAAGCAACAAGTGCATGAGGCGCTGTCAATTCCAAATGAGGCGCTTGGGGAAAAGTATTTGGGCCTTCCAACCGTAGTGGGGTGTGCTTCTAACGGCACCTTTGATTATGTGTCTGAACGTATCAGAAGCTTTGTTCACGGTTGGGGAGGGAACTTACTAAGCTGTGCCGGGCGTGAGGTGCTACTGAAAGCTAATGCACAAGCAGTTCCAACGTATGCGATGAGCTGCTTCAGGCTGCCGGCGCCAACTTGTAAGAAGATGAAGCAGTATATCACTAAGTATTGGTGGGGAAACTCCATTGATAGCCATAAAATCCATTAGCAACGGTGGTCTAAACTTACGAGACCGAAGGGAGAAGGTGGCATGGGTTTTAGGGACCTGCCGCTGTTTAATCAAGCAATGTTGGGAAAGCAGGTTTGGCGCTTGATTATGAGGCCGGACTCGCTTTGCGCCAGGGTGTTAAAAGGGAAATATTTCCCTTCTTGCAGCTTCCTAGAAGCTACGAGGAAGAAGAAGAATTCTGACACTTGGAAGGCTATTCTATTTGGCAGACAGGCGCTAGTTAAGGGCTTGATTAAGAGAATTGGATCGGGTGATACTATTGACATTTGGTCGGACAACTGGATTAGGGGCACTACATCAATGAAACCACTTGTTCGATTACCGGATGCTCACCCTGACAAAGTTTGTGAGCTATTCCTTCCGGGATCCCGGGAGTGGAATGTGGAACTGGTACAAAACACTTTCTGTGCTACGGATGCTATTGAGATCCTAAAACTTAGACCCGGTATGAGGATGAATGAAGATGTTATAGCTTGGGCACTTGAGAAAAACGGTTTGTACTCAGTGAGATCATGCTATAGGATGCTGAAAAGGGAATGTGACCAACTTGAAGGATCTAAATTGGGGGAGACGTCCTCCTCTGAAGAATCAAGATGGTGGCAGAAGTTATGGAAATTAAAAATGCCACCTAAAGTGCGCATCTTTTGGTGGCGAGCTGTCCAGAACTATCTGCCAAGCAAAGCTGAACTACGACAGAGACATGTCGTGGAAGAAGACCATTGCGAGTCCTGTGGTGCGCCAGGCGAATCCCTATACCATGTAGCGATCAGCTGCTCCTTTGCTGCTCGGTTCTGGAGTGCGCTCAGGGAGGTGACGGGCTTGAAGTTTCCTCCTTTGCACCCGACCACTTGGACCAGGGACCTGCTCTTGGGGGAGGTTTGCTCTCAACAGGAAGCAGTCTTATTCATTTGTAGTATTTGGTCCTTGTGGTCAGGATGCAACGCTCGGCGACATGGTAGGAAGGAGTGGAACCTGATGGCTGCGAGCAAACATATTGCGACGATGATTGAGGATTTGATATGCCTAGGGCAACAGTCTAACCTGACGCCACCACGATCAAAAGAAGGTTGGAAGAGACCTGTGTCTGGATGGCGCAAGGTGAATACCGATGCATCATTTGAGGAAGCAACTGGGTGTGGCTCAGGAGGGGTGGTCATTAGAGATGAAGATGGGAAGCTATTGCAGGCAGCTTCAAGATACTATGACTATGTCCCAGATGCTCTGACGGCGGAAGCTATTGCAGCAAGAGATGGGGTTCAACTGGCGCGGGCGTGTGGCCATGAGAAGGTTGTACTGGAGGCTGATTGCCTTGTCTTGGTGAACCTTCTACGCTCGACAACAGGCAACCGAAGTATTATTGCAGGCCTTTGGCACGAGATCAGCGAGTTGAGTAGGGGTTTTGTTTCTTTTCAAGTCTCTTTTGTAAATCGGGAAAGCAATGAGGCGGCTCATTTCTGTGCTAGGCTGTCCTCATCGTCGTCCCGAGGGTTGAACTGGGGGGATGCATTCCCATTAGGTCTTGTGGGGATCGCAGAGGCTGATTGTAACCCTATTGCTGGTTAATATATTCACTGGTTGTGCTAAAAAAAAGAAAAATAATTATAATATGCATGAGGAACGACATGCCGAATAGAGGAAACCAAACAACAACGGACGTGGGCCAAATAGAGGAATGTGAACCCAGAAAGGAAAGTACTACGAAGCCGAAAAGGGGAAGTGAATTCCTGTCGGAGGCCTGCTTACGGGTGCCCGCAAACTTGATGTTACACACGGTAACTACAATAAGTTGGGAGAACATGCTGAGCATATATCATGTTCACGCCTTCTGCATATCATATTGTCGTGTCTAGTGACAATGAAGAACTTAAAATTCTGTTATTTGCCTTCAAAGCCTACAGAAGCGATAAAACAGAGAGGCTGCCACATTAACAAAATGGAGAAGGAAAGGAAACAGGTACTTTGCATGCAAGATTGTGCTGGTTGATTTTCTTACTTCTTTCTCCCTGTTGCTGCACAAATTAAGTTATCGCAAGAAGCCATAGCATCTGTACTTTGGGGGCGGCCGCCACACCACCCCGCCACCCCCGTTGCCTGCCTCCGCTGCCGCCGGAGCTGCGAGCCGGAGGCCCGGCGAGCGGTGAGGAGGGAGGCGGTAGGGCCAGCTCCGTCTCCTCTTCGGCTTTCTTCCCTGAATCTCCTCCCTTACCCTAGCTTCCATGACTTTCTTCTCCGAATCCTGCGGAGCTGCCTTTCCATCAGAACGTCTACCATTCAAGCCTCAAGGTCTGCCACGTGGAGTTGGTTTTGGAGCCTGGCGAAAGCCTCGCCTGACCTCTGTCGGTGCCGACAACGGCTGCATTTGTTAACATAGTTACCTCGTTGGAAGCATTGTTCTTGCGGTCCCAAATCCATTTGGTCTGCAAGGTAAAAACTTGGTTGTTGACGGTGTATATGCGTATCCAACTTCGTTTGGACTTGCAAGCAGACAAGTCCTCCGTCGTAGCCAAGGGACCCTTCTTCCCTCAAGTGTGAACCCAAGGTATCGAATCCGTGGAACAAATGTGCGATGCAAGAATCAATCTAATAAAGCCACAAACACTTTAATCTTCGAAAGGTTGTTGCTTTAGCATCTAATCTAGAGAACATCAAAAGAAACGAATCTAATCTAATGAAAACCGGAGGTAGCAAGAGATAGAGAGGGATAGGTAAAACCAATCTAGAGAGATTGGATCAAGCTCTTGTTGAAGTTCCAAGAAAAAGAAGAAATAGCCAAGTCGAATCTCATAAAAAGCCTCTTTAAATCGCGGCTTCCCGTCCAACTCCGAAGACGCCCACCTTTTGGAGCCACCGTTCTGTCACAACGCATTCCTATTCGTGCGGGTTAGCCTAGGGCGAGTCCAATGGACAAGTTGAAATCTCTTGGAAGGTCAGGCATGCACCTCTAGCCACCACGGCTACAAGAACACCCTCTATGATCTATCTCGAGAATAGATCTTAAAGTAAGAAAAGCCAATTGAAATCAAAGTTGTAGAAGAAGCACTTGATCACTAGAAATCGGATTGCAACTTGATACATGGACAAGATCACCACCGGGATCCTACCTTGATCTTGCTCCTAGCTCCTGGAACTCCGACGTGGTCTTCCTTGCAAGGTTCCCACGCCGGCTAGGGAAACCCTAGACAACTAGCTCGACCCTCTCCTCTCCGGAATGGTGTCCCTCTCTTCTCTGCTCCTCGGCGACGAATGACGAATGAGTTGATGCGTGGCTCTTGGCCAGGGGGCTATAAATAGTCTGAAAGGCGGCTAGGTCAAAGGGGGCGGCGAATGGACCCAGAAATGGGCTGGGCCGGCCGGCCTGGGCCCATTCTGGCCCATCTCGTGGCCTCCTCCCTCGTTATGCTTCCCGTGTCTTCTAGAAGTTTCTCCCTTCTGCATGTGGGCCCTTGACGTCAGTTTCTCCGCTGTTTGGATAGACCTTGTCTCGCAAGATTCAGCATTTTCTGTTCAGGTCCTCGGAGTTTTCCGTCTTCACGGGTTGGTCCTTGGGCTTCTTGGAGTCATGTTCACTTCATTGCTTGACTTGTGCCGGGCTTCAAGGTCTTGTCACGAGGTGCCTGATGAACTTTACCCGAAAGTCTTGCTTTCAACGGTAAATTCCTGCATAAATATCAAACTCCAAAACCGACATGCTCGAGCGAACTTGTTATATCCAGGGGGTTAGTACCAATAGATAAGATATAAAATTCATGTCAACACCGAAGGTAAACTCATGGCTAGGTTGACGGAAATTCACCGTCAACATTGGTCTACTCCTTTGTGGAAAGACGGACGATGGCGACGATCTCATCATTTCCTCCTTGGTGGCATCGTCCTGCATGACATCCTAGGGCTCGACTTTCGTAGGATTCTAGATGTTAGGCTCCCGGTGATGTGCGTATGTTCTTAGCGTCTTGGTTTTCAGCAGGCTTCACTCCTCTCTTAGGTCTTGCTCAGTGGTGGTGTAGGATTCTTCTCTTCTTCCTTGTGTTGTTTCGGTTGGTAGGTCGCTTTTTTTTGTCCTTGTGTTTCTGCACTTTGGGATTTCTCCTAAAGTCTCGCTTTGTTGTACTCATTCTCTTCTCTTAATGAAAAATGTGTTTTACACGTCTTAAAAAAACAACAGCATCTGTACGACGAAGTGCGCAAATTATTCCCAGCAAAGCCCCTGGACATTCAAACCATTGTACATGGAGGTTTCTAAAACTCGACAGAGTAAAAGTTGACTAGAACTTACATTATCGGTGGTTTGTGTAGCAAATTACCGTTACACCAAGATGTTCAAGAAATGCCAAACAGAAGGCAACTGGAATTCCAATCAACCCCTAGCAACCCATGGCAAAATATCAAGAAACCCCTAGTCGAAACAATCCTATAAGATACGATTGACCTTAGGGTTGAAAACGAACAGTTTATATCCCGTTCCGTTCCGACTGTATTTCTACATTATGATTTTGTTCCTTTTTTACCGAATTATGAAAAGTTGTCAGATTCAAATAATTTTAATGTCATTCTTCATTATTTTGTAGTAGTTTACTTTCATAAATGTAGAAAAATCCCGTTCTGTTCCGAACATTTTTCTACATTTGTGATTTCGTGTTCGACCTTTTTCAACCGTTTTCATCCCTAATTGACGTATATTACAGTTTATTTAATAGCAGTTAGAATAATAGACTTTAGAAATACAATGTACTACAAGGTCTGCCCTTTATATTCAATATTAGTTGAAAATATAGGTACTGGAATCATAAATTATGTATAGTTATCTTTTTTAAAAGATGTATACTTACGTACGTAGAATTTTTGTTAAGATAGATGTATGTAGCAATATTATGTATATATGTCACGCCATGGTTGTCAAAGATGTAGAAGTTGCGGGCAAAGGATAGGCAAAACATGCATAACAGCTACATAAAGTATGACAAACAAATCAGATGTCACACTTGTGGCCATATTAGGAAAGAAAATTAAATGACTGTCAAGCATATGGTCTAAAAATGTGATATCTGATCTAATAAATTATGGTGTGCCTACCTAACTTATGACGTGGCAACTTATGGGTCCAAACCTTTTGTGTCCCAATTTTATTTCTTTATTATTTCCATTCAAAAAGGAAAAGTAGAACTATCTAGATTTGTACTTTATTATATCTTGGAAAAGAGCGCACTTCATCCCGTATCTTGAAGACATTGCAAGACTAGATATTCCATTTTCTATGTCACCTCTGACTATGCTAACAAAAAATAAAAATTAATTGCTCCCTGCAATTTTATAGATTTAAATTAATGTTATTCTCTTAGTTACGACAGATGTGCTCGTCGATAACACCTATATATAGTGACAAACCCGATTGCAAATCTTAGGCCCTTTTGCTAGAGTTCCGACTTTAAAAAAGAAAGGAGTTGGAGGAGGCACTTTTTGGGATCGGACTTTTCTATATAAAATGGTTCCGGCTCCTCTAGTACTCCAAGGGTATAGCTATTTTTGGTAAAGTGTTTGGTAGAGCTTCATCTAGAACCACAGGAGAGCCGGAGCCGGAGCCCTCCCAAAGGAGCCCTTAATATATGCTGGCGAGTCTTTTGGAGTTGGTCATCATAGAGATATGTTTTTGCAGGTGTGTATTCGTATAAGTGAGTTATTTGTGCATGTATGTGAGTATTCAATTTGTATATACTATATTGTGGTTAAAAATACAAAACAGAATGTAAACACATTTTTTGATAAAAAAAATCGATAGTATATGATACTTTATTTCCCGCTGCAAAACTATCTAGCTACAAAACTACCCAACAATTTCTATTTTTAACTTTACTCAACTGTTTTACCTCTTCCAAATTAAAAGGCTTATACTTTTTGACACGTAATCAGGGTATAATAACAGATTTCTCATACATTTCCCTATAGATTTGGTTAAAAATAGAAAAACTTTGTCTCAGAAAAAATTAGAACCTCTAGCATTTGAATACATTTTTGTGTACCTCCCGTTTTTAATTTAGAGTACATTTATTTCATTAGCACTTCCTCAGTCCCAAATTTAGATCATTTTAGCTTTTCTAAATTTATGAATTTACCGTACACCTAAATATACATTATGTCTAGTAGCAAAGTTATGACCCTAGAAATACCAAAATGACGTGTAATTTGGGATGGATGGAGTATGTATTATCATGATTTCAAAACAGAGCCAAATTGCATACTTCCTCCGTAAAGAACAAATCATGCCATAAAGTTAAAAAAAGTTCAACTTAGGAAAAACCTGGAGTGACATGTTTTTTAGGACGTGAGGAGCATGCCATTGGAAGGTGGTTTTAGCCTCTGTGTTGTCCTAATACATAACTAGGTGACACCCCGCATGTTGCTGCGGGAATTTTTAAACAAAGTTGTAAGATGAAATTTTGAAACTATAAACTAACATGATTGTTATGCAACATTCTTTTACAAACGACACTATATATAAAAATATGTTCATTTTGTTGAGAGAAAACGGTTGTTAAATGATTTATCTTTCACGTATTTCTATTGTTGGGATTTTGGAGCATGGTACTCGCAAAGATGTATGATCGGTGGAAGACATAAATTGATGATCTAGTGGATGATACGTGAGGTGGAAAGGTTGCATGTTGAGAGAAATATATTTAATGCCTGGGTGATGATGTGGTATGTGAGGTGGATGGTTTGCATGTTGAGAGATATAGTTAATGCCTCTTGGTGGGTTCCATCTATATGGATTTGACAAATCATTTAATTTGTTTTGCTTATCTTATCAACTTGGCTGTCATGCCACTTCTTCCCAAATAAGATCTGCCTGATTCTCTTCGATACTTCTCCACATACCTGAAGGCTGAAGCAGAGCCTTGTAGTGACTGAAGTTCAATCATGGATGAAGGCATCGATAGTGAGAAGGCAGACGGGGTGGCAGAGGGCCTGGTAGTGACTGAAGTCCGAAAGCAGCTGTACCTTGCCGGGCCGCTCATCGCCGCATGGCTCCTCCAGAACTTCGTCCGGATGGTATCTGTCATGTTCGTCGGTCACCTTGGCGAGCTCGCCCTCTCCAGCGCCTCCATCGCCACCTCCTTCGCAAACGTTACCGGCTTCATCTTGATGGTAAATTGTTCACACGATAATTCGTCTCATACACTTGGCCTCCTGAAGCATCATATGGAGATCCACAGCGAAGTGAAATCCCAGCTTTGTTCATTCATTTCAGATGGGCATGGCGAGCTGCTTGGACACACTGTGTGGGCAAGCCTTCGGGGCAAAGCAGCACCATCTTCTCGGCATCTACAAGCAGAGGGCCATCCTTGTGCTAACTCTGGTGAGCGTTGTGCTCGCCGTTGTCTGGTGGTACACCGGCAAGATCCTTCTCCTCTTTGGTCAGGACCCGGAGATTGCGGCCGGAGCCGGCAGCTACATCCGGTGGATGATCCCGGCGCTGTTCTTGTACGGGCCGCTGCAGTGCCATGTCCGGTTCCTGCAGGCGCAGAACATAGCCCTCCCGGTGATGCTGAGCTCCGGCGTAACGGCGGTGAGCCATGTGCTGGTGTGCTGGCTGCTGGTGTACAAGATTGGCATGGGCTACAAGGGTGCTGCCTTGGCCTGTGCCATCTCCTACCTGATTAACGTGTCAATCCTGTCAGTTTACGTGAGGCTTGCAGGGGCCTGTGAGAACACCCGGAGGGGATTCTCAAAGGAGGCTTTTCACGACATCCCCAGGTTCTTGAGGCTTGGTGTTCCATCTGCGCTGATGGTTTGGTGAGCTTTTGAATCCCAAGTTTTGCTGATCAAGTTTTTGGATTTACCATATCTCTATAATTTAACTTTCTTTGATAAAGCATCTCTGCAATTTAATTGGATATATCCTACACATGTGCACAGCTTGGAGTCGTGGTCATTTGAGATCCTGGTAATTCTTTCTGGACTTATCCCAAACCCGAAGCTTGTGACATCGGTTATGTCCATTTTGTGAGTTATCATTCCACATCACAAAAACTTTTTTTCGCCCTTTCTTGATTGTAACTCTTCAATATATTTCGTGCAGATTAAACATGTGCACTTTAGCATTTATGATCCCGTTTGGGCTTAGTGCAGCTATAAGGTCAGGTTGAACAAACTGATGAGCTCATAAATTTTTACCATGCAAAAATGTTCATCAACTGATAGTTTTTCCTATATATAGCACCTGTGTTTCAAATGAGCTTGGTGCTGGTCGACCTCAAGCTGCCCGTCTGGCTACACGTGTGGTCATGGTGCTGGCCATCGCGATCGGCATATTAGTCGGACTAGCTATGTTTTTGGGGCGCAATTTATGGGGATATGCATACAGTAATGACACCGAAGTGGTGAAACACATCTCCAAAATGATGCCGATCCTGGCTGTGTCATTCTTGGTTGATTGCCTGCAGTGTGTTCTCTCAGGTATGTAACTGAAACAAACAAAATTTGGCAGATGCAGTGAACCTACAAGCTATGTCCTGATAGTCTGCACTTATCTGTCATTACCTAGCTAGCTAATGACTGACAGTAGGAGGGGTTTCTTGGATACTTTCCCAGGCGTTGCTAGGGGTTGTGGGTGGCAAAAGATTGGTGCTTGCATAAATCTTGGTGCATACTACCTGATTGGAATACCAGCCGCTATCTGTATGGGCTTTCTCTATCATCTAGGTGTAATGGTAATTTGCTACACGAACCACCCTTAACATAAGTTCTAGTCAACTTTTATTACTCTGTCCAGTTTTAGAAACCTCTATATGTACAATATTGGTTTGAATGTCCAGGGACTTTGGCTGGGAATAATCTGCGCACTCGTGGTTCAGATGCTATTGCTTCTCGCAACGACATTGTGCAGCAATTGGGAGAAAGAAGTATGCCAATCAGCCAAAACTTCTTGTCTTGCAAAGTACTTGTTCCTCACTTTCTCCATTTTATTAATGGGGCAGCCTCTCTCTTTTGTTTCTTCTGTAGGCTTTAAAGGCAAAGGATAGAATTTGCAATTCTTCCCTACCAGACATGACGGCATGATATGCTCTATAGAGGCGCAATTTTGTTGGATGCGATGGGCAAGAAGATTGTATTTCAAAGGAACAAATACCAAGACTTGCTCTTGGTCTCACAGAACAAAAACAGAGTGTGCCTTTGAGTAAATTTGTGAACTCTACACGACTACACTTACATAATTAACTCATGTTCATTTTTTGGCGTGGAGTTTCACGCGTGGCAAATTTACATTTGAATCTAACTCAATTATTCAAACTCGACTCTGTATAATTCCCACCCATTCCTGATCCTTGATCTACATACGATATCTAGATCTATCTCGAATTCTTTTTTATTTAAAATCCTAGCTCTTTAACCTACACCAAAATTAAATTCTTTGTTAATCTTGTTGCTTGGATTGCCTGAGCCTCTCAAGGTTAGCATGCAGGGCTTTAGTAACATGTGTCCTATTTGAAGATAAGTAGTGCTCTCTCTCTCTCTCTCTCTCTCTCTCTCTCTCTCTCTCTGTGTGTGTGTGTGTACTGTAGGTGTAAACATATACTAAGTTAGGGATACCATTTTTCCAAACATGCCTAGTTTGAAGTTACATAATACAAATCCAACTAAGACATCTAAAATGTATGCAGATGTGTCGTATACATGTTCTTCTATGTGACGAGAAATTTGATAGGAAGAGGGAGACATTTATAGTTTGCTTCGTTTAAAAAATGAGATAGTTCATCATCTTCAAACTCTGCTCTTTTTTTGTTTGGTTGCGGAATTTAATGGGTTGATCACCACCTCATTCCTCGAAAAAAAGAGGTTTTTTTACGTACACAATACCACCCTGTACCACCGGTTGAAAAGGACTCATATGTAATAGAAAAGGACCTATATGCAAGGATCTGACGGTTGAGATTAATTCTGTACCACCGGTTTTTTTAGTGTGGTATGGGTGGTATTCATTGGTGGTATGGGTAGTATATGGGTATTATCAGAAATATACAAAATAATATTGTTGTAATATATGCAATCAAGTATTTTTATGTAACCTTGGCAGCGGGGAAATTTTTTCCAAATAATATACATCGAGCAAATTACCATTTTACCCATAGTACAAAACTGAAAAAAGCGATAATACCACCGTACTGCCGGTGGGTGGTATTGTGTATCGTAAAAGACCTCGAAAATTAATAATTAGTATTAGTATGAGGAATAGGTTTACTCCACCAATTCTGAGTAATCCCCACCCTATCTACAATGGAGTGTTTATTCAAACCAAGCATCCAATTAAAAGGTTTAATTGATCTGAAATTTCTATATCTTGGACTGGTGATCTATACTCTGTTGGACTCTCTGTTCTCTGTTTTTGTCAAGCTCATGCGCATGCTGAATACTTCTTGATAGCAGCTGTTTTTTTCTTTTAATTTCGTTACTCCCCTCAAGTACCTAGGCCAAAGCTCCATTCATTTTTATCTTTCTCAAATACGAAGGAGTTGAAAATTTATTTACTAGGGTGGATGCTATCTGCTTTTCACATTTACAAATAGCTATTTGCTTGAGTAGAATTATGCTAGTGGCAGGGCCGTCGATGAGCAGGAGCCAAGTGAGCGACCGCTCACGGGCCCCAAAAAATTAAGGCAGACCATGACATCATTGTATGTACGTAGAGAAGAAGAAAACGAATCATGAAGATGAATGGAGCTTTGTCATAAGTGCTTAACTGGATCAAGAGAGAGAAAGAATGAGTGGAGCTCGGTGCCATGTAATGCTGACCACGCAGCGCCACTATCCAGAAGTATTCAGCGTGCAGATGAGCATGACAAAAACAGAGAACACAGAGTCCAAATAAGAATAGAGAGCTTGCTCTTCATTCCTCAAATTTTCTCAGCACATAGACCAACATGTATTTTGTAACTTCAAACTAAATTGTGTGCTACCTAAAAAAAATAGACTGTTTTATGACTGTTATGTACACTATACAAACGAAATGACAACGTGATCACCTAGGAAATTTAGGCGATAGACCAAAAATAGAAAATTGTATCCTTTTGGGTTCTAACTTATTACATGTATGCACCATAAATTGATGGTATATACAGTATTCATCACGATTTCTGAAACAGAATTTTATATGCGGAATCCAAAGATGCTTACTCCACTTGCTATGGCAGTAAAAAGCAGCAATTTAGCATATTAGGAGGTACTTTAAAATTAATAAATTAATTCCAAAATGGTCGAATATATTCTCCACTACTCTAAAAAATTTTAAATTAATTCCAAAATGGTTGAATATATTCCAAACTAATTGCCTACGAATAGGAGCGCATGATGTTATTAAAGCCTTAGGTGCATTTTGAGAATGTGCAACTCAGGCAATCCAAGCAACAAGATGTTGGTTTCAAAAAATTATACAATCAAGCTGGATCGGAAGGTTTCTAGGGAATATTTTAAATCCAAACGAACTTGAGATGGATATGAAGATCGGACTAGCCTAGATCAAGGATCAGTCTTAGGTGGGAATCATACATACTCGAATTTGAATCTTTGAATTAGACTCAAATTTGAAATGGGCACGCAAAACTCCAGGCCAAAAATGCAAATGAATTAATTATCTACGTGGGCCAACATTTTGGCTCCCAGAGTTCACACATTAACTTAAATGCAAGTTCTCTGTCTTTAGTCCTTCAGAATACAATCATCTTGTCCATGGCGTCCAGCAAAATTGCGTCTCTTGAGCATATCATGCCGTCATGTCTGGTAGGGAAGAACTGAAAATTCTGTCCTTCGCCTTCAAAGCCTACAGAAGAAAAAGAACAGAGAGGCTGCCGCATTAACAAAATGGAGAAGACAAGGAGTTCGCACGCAAGAAGCTTTGGATGATTTGCATACTTCTTTCTCCCAGTTGCTGCACAAAGTAATTGCGAGAAGCAATAGCATCTGAACGACGAGGGCGCAGATCATTCCCAGCAAGAGCCCCTACACATTCAAACCATTGTATATAGAGAGGTTTCTTCAACTCGACAAAGTTGTAAAAGTTGAACCAGAACTTATTTTAAGGAAGGTTCGGGTAGTAAATTACCATTACACCTAGATGGGCAAGAAAGGCCAAACAGAAGGCGGTTGGAATTCCAATCATGTAGTATGCACCAAGATTTACACAAGCACCAAGCTTTTGCCACCCACAACCCCTAGCAATGCCTGGGAAAGTATCAAGAAACCCCTACCGTCAGCCATTAGCAAAGGTAATATCCTGTAAAAGGAACAAATGCAGTTTAAACTATATGCAGAGATGAGAACACGGATCACTGGATCAGCGCAAAACATCAGGATATAGGTTCACTTTATCTACCAAATTTTGGTTTGTTTTTTAGAATTAACCAAATTTTGGTTTGTCTCGGTTAGATACCTGAGAGAACACACTGAAGGCAATCAACCAAGAATGACACAGCCAGGATCGGCATCATTTTGGAGATGTGTTTCACCACTTCTGCGTCGTTACTGTATGCATATCCCCATAAATTGCGCACCAAAAACATAGCTAGTCCGACTAATATGCCGATCACGATTGCCAGCATCATGACCACACGTGTAGCCAGACGGGCAGCTTGAGGTCGCCCAGCACCAAGCTCATTTGAAACACGGGTGCTATAGGAAAAACTATCAGTTGATTGAACATTGCATGGTAAAAATTTATGAGCTCATCAGTTTGTTCAACCTGACCTTATGGCTGCACTAAGCCCAAACGGGATCATGAATGCTAGAGTGCTCGTGTTTAACCTGCGAGCACGAAATTGAAGTGTTACAATCAAGAATGGGCAAACAGAGTTATTGTGATGTGGAAAGATCACTCACAAGACGGACAAAACTGATGTCGCAAGCTTCGGGTTCGGGAGAAGTCCAGAGAGAATTACCAGTATCTCAAATGACCACCACTCAAAGCTGCAGTGTACATGTAGGATCCAATTAAATCAGAGATGGTAAATCCAAAAAAAAAATCAGCTTCGACATTAATTAGAAAACTCACCAGATCATCAATGCAGATGGAACACCAAGCCTCAAGAACCTGGGGATCTCGCGAAAAGCCTCCTTTGAGAACCCTCCCCTGGTGTTCTCACAGGCCGGTGCAAGCCTAACGTAAACTGACAGGATTGACAGATTAATCAGGTACGAGATGGCACAGGCCAAGGCAGCACCCTTGTAGCCCATGCCAATCTTGTACACCAGCAGCCAGCACACCAGCACATGGCTCACCGCCGTGACACCGGAGCTCAGCATCACCGGGAGCGCTATGTTCTGCGCCTGCAGGAACCGGAAATGGCACTGCAACGGCCCGTACACGAACAGCGCCGGGATCATCCACCGGATGTAGCTGCCGGCTCCGACCGCAATCTCCGGGTCCTGACCAAGGAGGAGAAGGATCTTGCCGGTGTGCCACCAGACGACGGCGAGCCCAACGCTCACCAGAGTGAGCACAAGGATGGCTCTCTGCTTGTAGATGCCGAGAAGATGGTGCTGCTTTGCCCCAAAGGCTTGCCCACACAGTGTGTCCAAGCAGCTCGCCATGCCCAACTGAAATGAACGAACAAAGCTAGATTCAGTAACGCTTGAGAAGCTACTAGCTTCAAGCTAGGATTTACCAGCAAGCTGAAGCCAGTAACGCTTGCGAAGGAGGTAGCCATGGAGGCGCTGGAAAGGGCGAGCTCGCCAAGGTGGCCGACGAACATGAGAGAGATAATCCGAACGGAGTTCTGCAGGAGCCATGCGACGACGAGCGGCCCGGCAAGGTACAGCTGCTTTCGGACCTCTCCCATGGCGGTTGTCTTCTCGACACCGGTGCCTTCATCCATGGCTGAAGTTCAGTCACTACCAGACTCTGCTTGAGCCTTCACGTATGCCGAAAAGTATAGAAGTGGATAGGGCCGATCTAATGGAAGCTGAGAACCGTACCATTAGGATTTAGGAGACAGAAGCTGTGGCATGGCAGCCAAGTTTGAAAAACAAAGCAGAGCAACTTCAACAGTTTGGCAAATCAACTTGGCATCCATCTAATTTTGGCAAAACAAGAAAAAATGACCTCCAACAGTTTAGCAAACCAACTTGACAAAAATATAAACTTGGCAAAACTCACCTCTCCGCGCGCATATATGCGCGCGCGGATCGTGGTTGCCATCGTCGTTTCCCTGTAGGTGGGAGGGTGAGAAAAGAAATAAAGAATAGAGAAGGATTCCTGATGTAAGTTTTCAAGAGGTGGAAGGGCACACACATAATTTTATTTCTCTCAGGATTCCTGATGTAAGTTAGATCTGAGTTTGGCAAGTGAATTATGCCAAACTGTTAGAGATGAACTCTTTTTTTACTTTGGCATATCTTTTTAGGAGTTGGCAAAACACAAGATTTACCAAGTAAAATTTAGTAAACTCTTGAAGATGCTCTTATGAAATCAGGACAGCAGAGACTATTTGTTAGCACAGCAGCGACTAAAACCACTTTCCAATGGCACGTGCAATTTTACACTGTTTTGAATTATGTTTTTAACACACATGCTAATGAAATGAACACTAAATGAAATCAGAAGGTACACAGAGATTTATTCCCTCTGTACCAAATGGGCATTAGTTTTGTCGCAAATTTTTTTAATAGTGACATTAATTTCCATAATAAATCTAGAAAAATGTGGGCACAGTCTGTTGGGCCTACAACAGAGGAATGTGTTGTTTGCTGGTTGTGTATTCTCAGAATTAGAGGTGATATTAACATGTGGAATATCTAGTCATTCAATCTCTTCAAGATATCGATTCTCAAAAAAAAAAATCTCTTCAAGATATCGCATCCCCTGTTTTCCAACAAGGAAGGAAGTCACATACTATTAACAAAAGTTAATGTTCCTGCATATACAAGTCACAAAAATTTTGATGCTATATAGTAGGCAGAAGGGTAATACCCTAATGTGTTCGGAGGGTTCCTCAGACGTTGGCGACTCTGCTATTGAGTCACTGCTGCGGGGGTCCCACTAGAACATGGCTCACAAGCGAGAGACTCAACGGTAAAGGATCTCGTTCCATGTGTTCCCCCTCCCCCCACCTTCCAAACAGGTTACGGGTAGACCAATGACTGTGCAGCTCGATCGGTTGAACAAATTAAGCTGACAAATCCATTGTTAACTCCCAAAGCATATGAGAGCAGACGCAGGGACAACTTGTAGAGGCAGACAAACCAATATGCATGTTCTGTCCAAAACATCATGGCAATTGCCCATGCGCCCTCTCTGACGGTCTGGCCTGCGCTTTGCATGCCTCTGACGGTCTGGCCTGCGCTTTGCATGCCTCGTCACCACTATGGCACTTTTGCTAGCTGCAGCTGCCGTCGCAACAGGAAAACCAGAGGTTCCACCCCTCTCATTTTTTTTAGAAAGAAGGGTAGTTTAGTCACTTAGTAGAACTTTTTTGAGAAAATTCCTTGTGTGCTATTGGGAAATGCAACTCATGTAATCTATGTCATAAAGATGAAGTGTTAGCTCTTTCAAATAATGGATGGACACAAACGAGGTTTTGGGAGGATACATGAGGAGGCACCAGGTCTTTCAAAGAGATTTTCCCTACTCTATATAATATTACACATTATCCACACGGTACAGTGGCAAGTGTAATGTCGATTGTACCGATACAACGTTTCCTTTAGGAGAGCGTTGACCCAGAAGAAGCTCATAGATTGGCATAACCTGGTAACTATGATTTCCAACTTCAGGTTACAAGAAGGAAATCATATGTTCAACTGGAACCTTAGTAGGAATGGAACCTTCTCAGTGCACTCTATGTACCTTCATAGATTGGATAGTATTGCACCTTACCGTAATTAGAGGATTTGGAAATTAAATATTCCTCTAAAGATAAAATTTTTCCTTTGATTACTTAATAAAAGAGTAATACTAACAAAGGATAATCGAGCGAGGAAGAACTGGAAGGGCAGTCAAAAGTGTTGTTTTTGTAATAATAATGAGATGATGCAACATCTTTTCTTTGACTATCCTCATGCTAGGGAGATTTGGCGCCTAGTTTTCTATCCTACCAGGTTATCCCCGCCTAGATCGATATCACATATGCTTGAGAGATGGCTTTCTAACCAAGATAATAACATTAAAAAAATAATTTTGGTGGGGGTATCTGCATTATGTTAGGCTATTTTGAGATGTCGAAATGATATTTTATTTAACAAAACCAAGTATACTTCATTTATGCATGCTCTTTTCAGGAGAACTTATTGGTTGCGCTTTTGGTCGCAACTACAGTCTGACGACGACACAAAGGAGATGTTCCGGAAGGGGAGCTCGATGCTTGAGGTTATTACCTTGGAACAGGCCAATCATAGATGGAAACATAATAATAGATTGACGCCTTTTTGATCTATTTGATGTCTTTTGTTCCCTATTGCGTTCAGCAATGCAAGCTGAAAATTTGTCAAACTTGTAATAAGGTGGCCGTATACATTTCGTAGAGGCCGAATTTTAATCCATTATCTAAAAAAATGTAATCTATGTCATTGAAAATTAGGATTTGAACTCTATACCATTTGTTGTATTTCTTCGTTGTTCCATAACTTACATTCGCTATTCCATCCAAAAAAAATAGAGCGAACGCATCTCACATCCAACCGCCCGTACCGTACATGCTCGTCGCCTTTCGATGCGTAGCGCGTCGCCTCCGACCACCCCGCACCATCCCACACGCTCGCTGGCGGTGGTAGTCAAGCGTAGAAACCATACTCTCACGAGTCACGAATGACTGATGAATTGATGTCTTTCAGAAAAACAAGATGGATGAATTTTTGTTTTTGAACGAACGGGCACCAGAGTGTGTCTATTTCATTGATATAGAAGAAAAGAACAAGTCGAGACCCAGCAAAGTAAAAAATTACAAAACTGTGTGGTTAATTACACTCGAGTGGTAAGGGCCGCAAGCTCCTTCGCTCCTGCTGCTATCCAAGCGGACGCTTCGTTCTTGATATTTGCCATCAAATACGGGACGGATGACAAGATGGATGAATTGGCATCCTATTTCAACGATAAGCAGAGCTTCGCAAATTGTGTACGTCAGTTGCAGACCCTTTTTTTTAAAAGCCAAATCACTTTGAAAGCTGAGAATCGCAAAATAGTGCAAAAACTACATAGAAGACTGATGTGTGGACTCTATAAGGAATCATTCGAGAGCACCTTAAAGCTGAAGATATTACTTTTTTAAAGAAGAGGAAGACGTCTTCCAAAAAAAACAGAAGTGGAAGATGATGAGCCCAAAGCAAAGGCACAAAAATAGACATCCAATCATGATAAGGCCTAGTCAATTTTTCCATGATGGTTACTTGCAGGTGGAATTTACATTGGGCGATGCCAATTGGTGGAATCTGACTCTGAGTCCACCTAGTAACCTAGTAGCTGACTATTTTTAGTGCATAAAATGGACCACAGCAAAGTACCGCGCAAATAAGCAAGGCTACTGGTTCCGCGGGCAAGCCGGCTGCAGGCAGGCCTGCAAGGGGTTCGGTTCGCTCCGTTTGTGAAGTCGGTCCGCTCCTGAAATAAACGCACGGAGCGAAGCGGGCCAACCCCAAACAGAGGAGGGGTGAGAGTCGCAACCCTATCGATCCCAACCGACCCCCGGGTCCAACCTCGTTGTGTGTCGCTCCACCCTCCACTCCGCTGCCTGCCCGCCTCGCGTCGCAACGTCTGATTCCTCGCCGGAGTCGCTGCCCACCAGCCGGAGCAATTTAGTTATGCACCTGAGCGGTGGGCACTAGGCCACAAGCTAGCATGCAGTGTACACGCGGTGGATTAGCGCAAAACTCATTTAATTCGCTAGCTAACTACAGAGTATGTTGGACATGGCAGCAGAGTAGCAACATGAGGGTCGCCCCTTGGTTACCCGCGGGTCCAGTGGAGAATCTGTTCCTACGGTGCGGTTCGACCCACGAACCTGTTTACGCAGCATAGGAGCGGCGGGCATATGTTTAGGAGCGCTCCGATCCGACCCCTTTGCAGGACTAGCTGCAGGCGAGGCCATGCGCCTACGTCTACACCCGCTGCGGGCGGGCTGCAAGAGATTGGTACTATCCAGGTTCACAAGAAGCAAACGATACGCTCGCTTCAGCCGGCGACAAGCAGAGCACCCGCTTTCTTCGCGCTTCTTTCCCCTATCTCTCTCTCTCTCTCTGTCCTCCACATCAGATTCTACCGGCTTGCATCAAGTTATAATACTTGCTTTATGTGTATAGGATACAAGGGACCTCTCGCAAAACATCTAGCCTTGCAGTGACGTTGCGTACCCGATCATGCATCCGCACGCACAGGCAGTTGGCTCCCGATTCCGTCGCCGGCCCGCTGCTCCCTGATCTCGGTGTGCAACTAGGAGCCACCACCTCGATTCCACCGCCGGCTCGCTGCCTCCTAATATGCAAGTCAACACGCGCAGAGGGAGTAGCGCCGTCGCTGGAATCCTTGAGGAAGGGACCACCACTAGTCTGGGAAGGGGAAAGGGAGGTCGTTGTTGTCTGAATCTACACCAATGTGGTACGGGTCCCGACAGTGCCTGCTATGTTGTCGTTGTTGTGCCGCTCCGCCCGTCGTAGCCGTCCGTGAGGCATCGAGCCCGCCGCTGCTCTGCGCCACGAGGAGGAGGGAGTAGGCGACGCGAGCGCCATGCAGACATTGTTGTTGCTCTGTGCCGCGAGGAGAGGGGAGCTGAAAGTGCATCTAGACCCCTAAGTAGATTTTGGTGAATTGAATGACAAAGCGATTAAATAAGGACTAACTTGTTTGTCTAAGAATGCAAGCATATTTTAATTTAAATATTCATGAAAGAATGTTATCACATATTTAAGTATGAATATAGTTTGGCTCACATTGAGGAAGGCAAGCAAGTGTGTGATCCCATAATGCAAAATGATAAATGTCAAGCTAAATTGAAGAAAATATTAGGGTTTGTTTCAAGATTGATGTACAATGTCTCCAACACATGTGATAGCTTGGGTAGAAAAGGGATCATTTGTGTGAGAAATGATTATTTGCAACAAAGGACTTTGCAATGTTTCAAATGGATACTTTAAGGAACATGTGGATATTTCTAGGATGATCGTTCTACAATTGGAAACTTGCAAGTCATGGGAATAAGAAATGGTGTTTCAAAATAATCAATGCAAGGTTTCATGTGGTGATGGATACAAGGATGAGTACATATTTAATGATGATCCTCAATTGGAAGCTTGCATATTCGTTGTCAATCAAGAACAAGCATTTGAAGCGGTATTTCAAATGAAGATTAATTGTTGATGAAGCAAAACCAAACTCGATGTGGCTTGGATAAGTGATGAAGAGATCAACCGAGATGACTAGGGTGAGGTACTAAGCATCTGTGGTGTTTTGCTAAGGTGAAGTAACTAGTATCCATGGGGTCTCGAAGAATCATACTCATGTCTTAACCGAGGAAAGCAATGCAACTCATCTAAGTGTTATGATTGGCAATATGGAGTGACTTAAGGATTCAAGTGTGCACTCTTATGCTAAATGGAAAAATCTTAAGTCACTAGCTCAAGTATGGATGTGCTCAAGACAATGGCTATGTTGGGAGTCCTCAAGTTGAAATTGCTCAAGTATGGCAAGATTGAAGATCTACAAGCTCAAGAGGTTGTTGCAATAATTTATTTTTATCTTGAGTATAGGTATGCCATAATATCAAGAGGGATGCAACATGAGCTTTATGACGAACATCAAAAAGTGCTCATTAGTTGACCTATGTGAGAAATAGCTTTAAGAGAGTTCCTGAGTGATCTAATAAACCTTTAACCCAACCTTGGCCACTTCATCTAGTCGGTGAAGTGTTGGTGAGAAGTGAAAAGGGTTTTTGGACTCTCCCTGCCTAGGGCGGTCTAACCACCCCAGGCAACCAACGGCTAATTTTTCAAATTGGGCGGCACCATGCGGTCTAACCGCCTTGTGTAGGCGGTCTAACCACGTCTGGCCGGTTCTAACGGCTAGTTTTTCTTGAAGAGGGGTATAAATACCCCACGAGCTCCAAAGGTTGGTGCTGCTGGTTGTAGGGTTGCTGGTGTGCTCCCTCAAATGTTTTTGCTAAGCCAAAGCCAAGAAACTCTCTCGAATCCTCTCATTGTGAGATTTGTGTGATTCAAGTCATGGCTTTGTGTTGGGTTGAGAGAGTGACCTTGTGTGAGCCATTGTGAGCTAACATGATCATCCCATAGCTTGAGCACTTGTGATTCGTGTCTACAAGCCTTTGAAGCATTTGTTACTCTTGGAGGTTTGCCTCCAAGACAGCTAGGTGTCACCGACTAGCTCCCAAGGTGTGGTGAGCAATGGCAAGTTTGTGAGGGTTGTGATATTGCCTCTTCATAGAAAAGATCACCTTAGTAGAAAAGAGGAAAGTGGTTGAAAGAGATCCGACTTGTTGTGGGAGAGAGTTTGTAGAAAACTCGGATCTCTTACAAACTCCTCAACGGAGACGTAGCTTTCCTCTGTGAGAGTGAACTTCGGGAAACATATATTTGTGTCTCCTTTATGGTTTGCCTCACTAGTTGATTTCTAGCATTTTACTTTTCTTCCGCTTCGATCTACTTGGGTGTGCTTGTCTTTGTGTGCAGGGATCATTACCCTGCTTGTGAACATCTATTGAAGCCACTCAAGAACTTTGGTTCGTGCTAGAAGTCAAGAGAAGCTTGAGTGATTGTGAACATCTATTGAAGCCACTCAAGAACTTTGGTTCGTGCTAGAAGTCAAGAGAAGCTTGAGTTAAATTTTTGCAGGTTCACTACGTGGACGCGGTCTAACCGCCCTCCTCTGCTCTGGGCAGCAGAGGCGGTCTAACCACCAGGTAGAGGCGGTCTAACCGCGTGTAGTAGAAGAGCTCAAGTTTCGGGTGAAAAGTTTTATTGGGTCGACTCGCCTATTCAACCCCCCCCCTCTAGGTGACATCATGGTCCTTTCAGGAGCAGACGCCGCAAGCGTCGTGTAGACTCTGCGCTGCTCTGCACCGCGAAGAGAGGGGAGCAGGCACCGCAAGCGTCGCACAGCCTCTGTCGCTGCTCTGCACCTGGTCTGCGTCACGAGGAGAAGGGGAGCAGGTGACACAAGCGCGTAGGGCGTGGAAGTATCCGTGGTTGGGAAAGTGTAGGATGGGGAGAGGAGAGATACACCTGAATTTGGTGGACTCGGAGACTACATACGCATAATGAGAATGCACATGTGGCAGCTATTAGACTGCGCTACAGTGCTCTTCCCCACCTCATTTTGCACATGTGGGCTCAAATGAGGAATATGATGTGGTTAACTGTGGTTGGAATCCAAATACATCTTAGTTCTGTTTGCAGTTAATTGTGTATGGATAATATGTAACTATTTTGTAGGCGTGAGGATCTTAGTCAGATTGGCCATGTTTGCTTGTGTTAGAAATCTAAGTAATATTCAGCATATTTTAATTCCATAATTCATAAGTAAATTATCATGTAAATAAGTATGTGCTTTTGTTCATAATTAATACACTATAAGACATGAACAATATGAAGAACCAGAGAAGGTTCAGTATGTACCCTGAGCCGGAACTGTTGTCGGGGGCAGCGGGTGCGTCATTACCAACTGGATTAACCTTGTTAATCGTGGGCTGGCTTGATTTGATGTAGTCAAATGAGTTGATGCAGCGAAGACATTGACGACGCAGTGCAGATGGTCGTGGGGATGTAGTCACGTTGTTCACTTGGGGAACACAGGTACGACCACTGGGAAGTAGTCGATCACGGCAACCGAAGGAGGATCGTTGAGCAGTCACGCATGACTTGTCCTACCCTAAAACCTGATTGCCTCTCTATCCCGAGCATGAACTCTAGCGCAGCAAGTTTCGAAGACTCTGCTCTTCCAGCAACGTGTGCGTGCACGAAGTGGAATGGGGAAGGAGACTCGAGTGCAGCCACAACAAAAATATAAGAGAGGCTGCGAACGAAGGAGAAGCGAATGCACCTAGACGCCATCAAGTGTCACTAGTAACTATAGTCATTAGAACCAGTAATTGATACACATTTGCACAACCACATTAGTACTAGTAACTGACATCAAGTGCCACTAGTAACTGCAGCCATTAACACCAATAACTGACACGCATTACTGGTAACAGCCACATTAGTACTAGTAACTGACTGTAGCCATTAGCATAAGTAAATAACCAACAATAGCACAGAAAACTCTAGCGCAACATGTTTTGGAGGCTCTGCTCTTCCAGCAACGTGTGCGCACACGAAGTGGAATGGAGAAGGAGACTCGAGTGCATCCACAACAAAAATATAAGAGAGTTAGTACTAGTAACTGACATGTGACATCAAGTGCCACTAATAACTGCAACTATTAGCACCAATAACAGACACGCATTTGCAGAGCCACATATTGTAGCCATTAGCATCAGTAAAGCAATTTCACAGACAACTCCAGCGCAGCGGGTTTTGGAGGCTCTACTCTTCCAGTAGCGTGTGCGCACACGAAGTGAAATGGGAAAGGAGACTCGAGTGCAGCCACAACAACAATATAAGAGAGGTTGGGAAGGAGAAGCGAATGCACCTGGACGCCATCAAGTGCCACCGGTAACTGACTAGACATTAACCTCTCGCAATCAACAACATCTCGAGTGCCTTGTGCTACCCTAAAACCTGATTGTCTCTTTATCCCGAGCAAGAACTCTAACGCAGCAGGTTTCGAAGACTCTGCTCTTCCAGCAACGTGTTCACGCACGAAGTGGAATGGGGAAGGAGACTCGAGTGCAGCCACAACAAAAACATATAAGACGCTGTGAACGAAGGAGAAGCGTGTGCACCTGGACACCATCAAGTGTCACTAGTAACTGCAATCATTACCACCAGTAATTGACACACATTTGCACAACCACATTAGTACTGTAACTGACATCAAGTGCCACTAATAACTGCAGCCATTAACACCAATAACTGACACGCATTACCGGTAACAGCCACATTAGTATTAGTAACTGACTATTGCCATTAGCATAAGTAACTGACCAGCAATTGCACAGACAACTCTAGCGCAGTAGGTTTCGGAGGCTCTGCTCTTCCAGCAGCATGTGCACACACGATTGGAATGGGGAAGGAGACTCGGAGTGTAGCCACAACAAAAATATAAGAGAGTTAGTACTAGTAACTGACATCAAGTGCCACTAGTAACCGCAACTATTAGCACCAATAACTCACACACATTTGCATAGCCACATATTGTAGTCATTAGCATTAGTAACTAACCAGCAATTGCACAGACAACTCTAGCGCAACAGGTTTCGGAGGCTCTACTTTCTAGTAGTGTGTGCGCACACAAAATGAAATGGGGAAGGAGACTCGAGTGCCGCCACAACAAAAATATAAGGGCATGTACAACGTGTCTGTACATCCCGTCGCTAGGATGGCAGATTTGCAAAAAACAACCCCGCAGCTCCCAACCGTCGGCCTCCGCGTCGCTACACCAGGCGACGGGGTCGTCCCGTTCCCCGACGCTCAGACGGCGCGCGAAGCCGGGCTGTAGGAAGCGTCTCCACCGAGCGACGTAGGTTGGATCCCGCGCTCCGTCCCCTCCCACACTCTGCCCTCCCGCCAAATCCTCCACGCCGCGCCCACCCGCCCCCGCCCGCACCTCTCTAGCATGAACCCGCGCCGCTCGAGCACCGCCCCGCGTCGCCATGTCTGCACCACCGCTCCCACCCGAGCAGAGGATGCAGGAGGGGGGTGGGTGCGGCAGAGGTTGGGGAAGACGGCGGTGTCGGAGCTCTGCCGGCGTGCGGGATCCGCTCGCCGGCAACCATGAGCCGCACACCTCGAGGCGCCTACACCTTCTTCCCTTGCCGCTGCTTGCCTTACCTCGCCCCGCAGCTCGATCCGATGGTAGCCGGCCTCGAATCGACGGCGGTGAGGCTGATACGACGATCTAGGAAGGAGCTCTTTGCGTCGGGCGTTGGAGGAGCTCCCCGGCGGGGTGGAGCGCCGCGGCAGGGGTGAGACCGGGAAGCGGAGCCGCAACACGGGAGCAGGAATTCGAGTACGGGAGGGAGGACCGGAGGAGCTCAAGCACGCGAGCCGCGCGACGAGCTGCTCCGCGCCGGCAGGCGCGAGCCAGGCGACGGGCTGCTCCGCGCCGGTCGTCGCGAGCTGCGCACTGGGATGCTCCGTCCCGACCGCACGAGCTGTTCCGCGGCGGAGAGGAAGCTAGAGGAAGGTCGGGTTGGGGACGTCGAGCAGGAGGTGGGGAAGCTGTGGGAGGCGGTGATTCGAAGGTGGTGCAGTGGGGGTGGCGGATTTGGCCGCCGTGAGCTGCTCCGCGGCGGAGAGGAACAGAGGAGAGGAGGGGAGGAGCTCGATGTAGAGGTCATGTGGATGAAAATGAAGGTGCTCCACCGCTGCTGATAATGTAAAGAAACATGCGGTGTTTGCTTTTCTTTTTTTCTCTAGTTATTAACCATATTTCAATCGTTCTTAATACCAATGAAAATATATTGTGTGTATAGAATCTTTTATATAGAAACTTCATTAAATAAAAGTAACAAATTTGGTATGCTTCAAATCCTATATATTTCACAAATGCGTTGTCAAATCCTATATATTTCACAAATGCATTTGTAGTTGATCTTAAGCTTCATGCAAAACATAAAAACAGTTTGCAGACGGTCTCTCTGTCTATTGGTTGTCTGTACGCGCAATTTGAGATTCTGCAAACGACCCCTATCTAAGAGTTGTGCATGCCCTAAGGCCAGTCTCAGTGGAGTTTCATGGAGACTTTCATTGCATTAAATAGGCTGACGTGCTAAGGGTTGTACATGCCCTAAGGCCAGTCTCAGTGGAGTTTCGTGGAGAGTTTCATTGCTTTGAGATTCTGCAGACGACCCCTATCTAAGGGTTGTGCATGCCCTAAGGCCAGTCTCAGTGGAGTTTTATGGAGAGTTTCATTGCATTAAATAGGCTGACGTGCTAAGGGTTGTACATGCTCTAAGACCAGTCTCAGTGGAGTTTCATGGAGAGTTTCATTGCTTTGAGATTCTGCAGACGACCCCTATCTAAGGGTTGTACATGCCCTAAGGCCAGTCTCAGTGGAGTTTCATGGAGAGTTTCATTGCATTAAATAGACTGACGTGGCGAAGAGAGAGAATGTGCAATTTGAGATTCTGCAAACGACCCCTATCTAAGGGTTGTGCATGCCCTAAGGCCAGTCTCAGTGGAGTTTCATGGAGAGTTTCATTGCATTAAATAGGCTGACGTGCTAAGGGTTGTACATGCCCTAAGGCCAGTCTCAGTGGAGTTTCATGGAGAGTTTCATTGCTTTGAGATTCTGCAGACGACCCTTATCTAAGGGTTGTACATGCCCTAAGGTCGGTTGTACATGCCCTAAGGCCAGTCTCAGTGGAGTTTCATGGAGAGTTTCATTACTTTGAGATTCTGCAGACGACCCCTATCTAAGGGTTGTACATGCCCTAAGGCCGGTCTCAGTGGAGTTTCATGGAGAGTTTCATTGCATTAAATAGACTGACGTGACGAAGAGAGAGAATGTGAGAGTTTCATCTAAGGGTTGTACATGCCCTAAGGCCGGTCTTAGTGGAGTTTCATGGAGAGTTTCATTGCATTAAATAGACTGACGTGACGAAGAGAGAATGTGAGAGTTTCATGAGATGAAACTGACCTAAGAGAAGTTAGGAAGGAGAAGCGAGTGCACCGACCCTATCAGGTGCCATCAAGTCTCACGGTGCCAAACCTAGCAACGATACGCAGCTGCACGTCATGCGCGCACGTGGCAAGCTGGTGCTCCTTCAACTTCACACGGGCCGCACATAAAGTCCATCATTTAAGTTGATTGTATTCCTTTTCAATTAACCATATGGGATGAACCACCTTAACCACCATTCAGGTAACCTCTTAATCACCATTTGGTACTCCCTCCGGTTTGGTAAATGATAAAATGAAGTCGTTTTGGACAAGATTTGAGTCAAACACTGAAAATATAAATCATGAATAACTTTTAAGTCATTGAGTTTGGAAATATGAAAAGTACATAAATAGATTTGTCTTGCAAAATACTTTCATAATAGTATACATATGTTAGTTTAAAATAAATATTTTTATAAAAATAAGAAGTCAAAGGTGTACTTTAGAAACCGAGTTGCTGTTCTAAACGACTTCATTTACTAAACTAGAGGCAGTAATGTCTAACATTTATTGTGGGTCTGAATTATTATTGATTTAATTGATTGGAAATAGGCTAAGCCCAATTAAATCAACAGCTTGGAGTTGTGTCATTCCTGAATCCTGATGGACCAGGGGAGGCCTGCGTGCCCAATCCCATCAGGGCCGATTCTGGTTCAGCGCGCACAGAGCATGATAACGGATAAAATTCTGATTTTAGACATTAGACCACATTTATTATAATTAAGAATGTAGCTGCAACATAAAGATCAATGCATAGTTTCACTACAATGTTAACTGGAAACTTGTTAGTAACTGTTACTTCTAAACTTTACAAGAATAAAACTTCTCTCTCATTTCATGAAACCCTATCTAAAAATCTTACCAAATCTGCGAAATTGTTGATGTTGTATAGAAATTAATGCTGATGAAACTTCCGCTGAAATTGGTATAAAATGTTAGTACATGTAAGAAATAGGTAGAGCTGCTCTGTAACTGTAAGCGTGGTGGTGCGATTGTGCGAAAGACAGAAATTGCCTGCGGCTTGGAGTGGGCCAACCTGTAGGGGAAGGGAGATGCGGCCCAAAATGGCTAAGATATAGACAAGTTTAAATATTTGATTAAAATAGATTTGGAATTGATTTGAAGTTTCCCAGTTACGGATGAAAGAACTTGATATGGGTCTAGATGTTGCGTTATTAAGGTATATAATAGAGATAGATCTAAGGTTAGCTGAGATTTTACATACTCGTATCTGAATTGAGTTCAAACTCGAATCTACCATGCTCAAAACTCTAAGAAAAATAAGATGTGCATGATCTATTTTATGCAAACTATTAATTAAAAAAGGTTTTAGTTGGAGATAATTCGAGTTTCTTAGCTGAAAACTATGTTTGTTTTTAAGTTTTACATAATTTAGTTTTTTCGTGAATTTTGATATCCTTGTATCAGCAAAACTCAAGATATGTTTCAACAGTTGATATTCGAAGTTGCAACAATCATTACCGCATTTTTTTAACAGTGAATCTTGCATGAAACATAATATACATGCTGTGGTGGGAATTTTTATCTAACAGTCAAACGACTTAATTCACAAAAAAAAAACAGTCAAATGACTTAATGTAGATTTTTATATATATTTTTCAATATTGCACATATAAATTTTGATGTTGAAGATGTTTTGTTTCAAATTTGCAACGAGTGTCCAATGAAAAATTACCATCATACGTTAACGCCCTATTTTGCAAAAAAAAAAATGACCAGGATACATATTTTTTTAGAATTACACAGTACAACGCAGACGCTCACAACACGCACGCACACTCACCCCTATGAAAACACGTACGCAAACCCTAGCCCTAGGAGCACCTCCGAAGGACTGAGCACCGGCAGATTTGGAGATTCTCTAAGTCACCAATGGCGCCTCGTCATCGACGGGAACGTCGCTTACCACTTAACGCATAACGCCAGTAAATCCTGGAAAATCCAGGAAAAGATGCGAGCACCAGGATTTGAACCCTGGTGGGTAGCGTCCCACTGGACCGTCCTACCATTGGACTACAAGCCCAATCGCAATGACCAGGATACATGTGTAGTGTTTATATGACATGGTAATAAATATATAAAGGTACCTAGTTGTCTGGTTCCCATATCATGTATATTTGTTTCTACAGATTGTAGATTTTTCTACAATTTACTTTATACGTTCTAGTTTCACTAGAGTCCCATGAAAGTTCTGCCTCTGTTCATCTTCAACCAAACAACCATACCATTTCCACTAAAAGAGGCCTACCATGCTACCACATTGTTTCACATATGCCCCAATCTTTGCATTACCCAACCCACACTAGGAAACAATTAATTTTTCGCCCAAGCATATCTCCAAGCGAGCCAACTATAAGAATACCGCATGTCGAGCGTCTCGAAAGTGCATCTATGGTACATTAGCTAATCTCAACATGTACCAGACCAGTCGCCCAAGGTAGTTCATATATGGACTCCGTCCATCCCTGCGAAATGAAACCATCTTATTTGCGAAGCTCAGTTAACACCTCATCCAAACATTTCTTCCTCAAGTAAGTAGCAAGAGTCGTCAATATACCACCTCTGAGTGATCAATGGGTTCACCTCAAAGGTAAGCCTGGGTCACTGTCAATCACTCGCAAATTTGATGAACCTAATAGTTTGATAACTATAGTAAATAAGTTCTAGGCCAATTTTCACTGTTTGGCTCTCGCAGTTCAACAAGTATGAAAATGGAAAAGTTTTAATCTCTTCGTATATATCTAAAAGACAGCAGTCACATGCCATGCTACAATTCAATTACTTTGTATCTACTCAAATGGACCATACTGCTGATTGCAGTCAAAGAGAACATTCCCTTCTCTTGTCTCCATCATCTTACTCAAAAACAAAGAGAAAAATACACTTTCATGAGATTATGAAGCTGTTCCTAGTAAATAAAAACATTTAGTTACCTAGTCCCATCAGAATCTTGTGTTCCCTTGTATCCAGAAAAAGAATGACCAAAACAGATTACCCGCTTACTTTCTGGGTTTCCGTGTCATATTCGATCTGATTTGCGTGGAGAGAAGTCCTGACCATGCTACCGATTCTTCATGAGTTCCTTCTCAATGTTTCTTCTTGGTCATTGACTCCGACAAAATTGCATCTCTTGAGCATTCATGTCGTCATGTCTACTGGTAAAGATGAACTGAAAATTCTGTCCTTTGCCTTCAAAGCCTACAGAAGCCCCAAAACAGAGGGTGACACGTTAACAAAATGGAGAAGGCAACAAAATAATCTCTGCATGCAAGAAATTTGGTTGATTTGCTTACTTCTTTTTCCCAGTTGCTGCACAAAGTAATTGTGAGAAGCAATAGCATCTGTACGACGAGTGCACAGATTATTCCTAGCCAAAGCCCCTAGACAATCAAACCATCTTATTAGAGGTCTCTTCAACTCGACAGAGTAATTGAAGTTGAACTAGAACTTATCCTAAGGTCGGTTTGGGTAATAAATTACCATTCCACCTAGATGGTACAGAAATGCGAAACAGAAGGCAGCTGGGATTCCAACCAAGTAATATGCACCAAGATTTACACAAGCACCAATCTTTTGCCACCCACAGCCCCTAGCAACGCCTGGAAAAATGTCATGAAACCATATTGTCAGTCATTATCTAGGTGATAATGTTCCACAAGTAACAAAGGCAGTTCTTAATACACATAGAGATAGGAACAGATCATGTCAAAACAACAGGATATGGGTTCACTGTATTTACCAAATTTGGTATATTTCAATTAGCAGATCTATAGATACCTGAGAGAACACATTGCACGCAATCAAACAAGAATGATACAGCCAGGATCGGCATCATTTTGGAGATGTATTTCACCACTTCCTCCTCGTTACTGTAAGCATATCCCCATAAATTGCGAACCAAAATCATAGCTAGTCCGATCAATACGCCAACCGCGATAGCCAGCACCATGACGACACGGGTAGCCAGACGAGCAGCTTGAGGTCGTCCAGCACCAAGTTCATTTGAAACACGAGTGCTATAGGGGGAAACCGACATGTCAGCGCCACAAGTATCAGGTGATCAACATTGCATGGTAAAATTTATGTGTGATTTGTTAAATCTGACCTTATGGCTGCACTAAGCCCAAAAGGAATCATAAATGCTAAAGAGCCTGTGTTTAAACTGCACAAAATTGAAGAGTTATAATCAACAAAAGGCAAGCAGAGTTTGAAATGTGTTGTGGAAAGATAACTCACGAAATCGACAAAGCCGATGTCTCGAGCTTCGGATTTGGGAGAAGTCCAGAAAGAAGTACGAGGAGCTCAAATGACCACCACTCCAAGCTGTATACATATAGGATCCAATTAAATTAGAGACGAAAAATGCAAAAAAAAAAAAAAACTGTAACAAAGGATTCAGAACTCACCAAACCATCAGCGCAGATGGAACACCAAGTCTCAAGAAGCTGGGGATGTCGTGAAAAGCCTCCTTTGAGAACCCTCTCCAGGTGTTTTTAAAGGTTGGTGCAAGCCTAACGTAAATTGCCAAGATGGACACGTTGGTCAGGTACGAGATGGCATTGGCCAAGGCAGCACCATTGTTGCCCAGACCAATCTTGTACACCAGGAGCCAGCACACTAGCAGATGGTTCAGTGCCGTGACACCAGAGCTCAGCATCACCGGGAGAACTATGTTCTGCGTCTGCAGGAACCGGACATGACACTGCAGTGGCCCATACACGAACAGCGCTGGAATCATCCACCGGATGTAGCTTCCTGCCCCAGCTGCAATCTCTGGGTCCTGACCAAATAGTAGAAGGATCTGGCCAGTGTACGACCAGATAACAGCAACCACAAGGCTCACCAGAGTGAGCACAAGGATGGCCCTCTGCTTGTAGATGCCGAGAAGATAGTACTGCTTTGCCCCAAAGGCTTGCCCACATAGTGTGTCCAAGCTACTTGCCATGCCAGACTGAAATGATCAAATTAACAATTCACTCTGCTATTGAATTCCATATAATCGTTCACGAAGGTCAGGCGTAAGAAAAAGGCTTTGCGTTTGCATACAATATAAAACATACCAATAAACTGAAGCCAGTAACGCCTGCAAAAGAGGTGGCAATGGAGGCACTGGAGAGGGCAAGCTCACCAAGGTGACCAACAAACATGACAGATATCATCTGGACGATGTTCTGCAGGATCCATGCGGCGATGAGTGGCCCAGCAAGATATAGTTGCTTTCTGACCTCAGACCGCACCAGGTTCTCTCCCACCCCTCCAGTCTTCTGAAAACCATTGCCAAGAAGGGGTTCATCCATGCTTGGCATCATACAGCAAAGTTTACACCCTGCTCCTGAACAAGGTATGTGAAACAATGTATCAGTCAATGTGGTTAATTTATAAATGCTGGAAAGTTGGAAGCCTCCCAAGGAAACTGAAAGGAAAGAAAGACTTGGCAGCCAAGTTTGAAATTGGCAAATAAGCAGAAAGAACAAATGATTGGTGTCATCTGACATTGGAGCAGAAAAACTAAAATTTATATCTCCAATGAGTTTGTAGTTTGATTCATGAGATGAGAATCAGTACAATTAAAATCCTGCTAAAAAAGACCAGAAACATAGTGGTCAATAGAATTTAAGGAGCACGTTGGATACTAATGGAGGTAGCTTGGCACTCAAGTTAGCATGTTAGACAATAGCCTACCTAATGGAGAAGAGTGAATGTGACAGCTAAGCACAAATAATATGCTCAATTAGGATGCAAATACTATTTTCTTCTGAAGTACTAATCAGATTATTCAAAGATACAGGTATACAAATGTAAAGACTATACACTTCGGTAATCAAATCAATCAAATACTTTTCTGTACTTTCTATGTTTAAAAAGGGGGTGCAAATTCACTGGGGCCCAAAAGGGGTAGACTCAGTTACGTTTAGACTAATTAAACTAACACTTCTGACTGTAAGCTAGTGCACTGACCCAGGGACGGAGGCAGCAGGTGGGGCGGGCTGGGCTCGATCCCCCCCCCCCCCACCGTACCGCCGTGCACTCCATTGAAAAGAAGAGGGAAGAAGAAGGGAGAAGAGAGGAAAAAGAAAAAATGGAGAGGAAGAAGACGGGGGGGCTGGAGGAAGGGGAAGGAGCCCCCCCCCCCCCCAACTCAGCAATCCTACCTCCGTCACTGCACTGACCGTTTTAACTAATGCACACCATTAGTAGGTGTGAGCCCCGATTACTCTGTTTCCAAGTGTATATGTCCAAATTTCATTTTTGTTTTTAGTCTCTCTTTCCCCATGTTTGACCCAGTGCCATTGAAGAATGGTTTAAGGGGAAATCTGATTAGGTAAAAGAAAACATAGTCAAACTGAACTAATCAGAAAGGATTTTGAAGACCCTTCTTTTACAAACACAGCAAATAACTGTGTTTTCTGAGAACTCAGGCTATACTCTAAGATTCTCCTGATATGTAAAGCCTTAAAGGAATAGAGAAAATTTCATAAAATATTCCTATCTTGATGGAATCAAGAAAGAAACTTCACACTGTTGTTCAAGGTATGTGTAAACATAGCATGATAAATATGGTTCAGCTCTGGAAAATGTGAGGGGACAAAGAGTGTAACAAGTCAAACAAAACATGTGTAAACATGATAAGACAAGGATAACAGAACAAAGTAAAATCTGGTCAAGTTCAACATACTCCCCTAAATCTGGTCAAGTACAAACAAACACAACAGAGCAAACTCTTGGTCTCATCTGTGAAAGAGTTACTGTGACAGTAAAGTTAAAAAGTCTTCTGAAAAATTGAAATTTCAATTTAAAAGATGTTAACATCAGCCCAGGCCTGAATATTTAAGTTAAGTGTGTTGAGGAAACCCACAGGAAAGAACCGAATTAAAATATCTCACAGACAGCAAATCCAATCAATCCACTCCCGACAAGGACAAGAGTATCTTATTCGCTGCTGTTGATCAATTTAAACATTTAGCGAGCAGTGAGATCTGCACTGCTAGTCAAAAGTCTAAAAGGTTAGAAGTACTCCCTCCGTACCTAAATATAAGCATTAGTTGACTTTTTCTGTCCCTGTTTGACCGTTCGTCTTATTGAAAAAATTATTTATTTTGCTATGACATGTTTTATCATCGTATATATTTTAAGTATATCATAATTATTTTTATATTTTCATAAATTTTTTGAATAAGACGGATGGTCGAACGTGGTGCACAGAAATCGAAGAATGCTTATATTTATGGACGGAGGGAGTATGTACACATGCCAAAAAATCTGTGCTCCAGGATACTGATAACAAACACAAGCTTCAGTCACCGCACGCAAAAACAAGTTCGGAGCCTGACGCCTCACGTGCTGAAAGCTGTTTGTTTGTGGAAAAAGATGTTTTGACCGATCCCCACATATACAGGTAACTGCATATATCACACTCTGAAAAGGGCCCAAGATCCGGTCCCATTAACGAATGAATCGAGGACCAATTTAAGCAGGATTTTGTCATGAACTAGAACTGCAAAAGTAACCTGAACGCACTTGTTGAGTTCAGCGAAAAACATTTGAGTTATAAAAAATATATCCATCTCCTACAGACAAGGCAATGGCTCGTTATTAAGATGTGCTTCCAATTTAGGAGCCAATCGATGCAAATTAGGAGTAGTACGGAGCAAATGAGATGCAAGAGTGGGGGCAGGCAATCGCCCCCGCAGGCCACAGCGCAGCGATGGAATAGGAGACGAGTTCAAGAACCATACCGCAGGCACGTGGTGGCGTTGTCGCTGATTAGAACGCCATGGAGGGAGAAAGGGCGCCGCTGCGGCTACTACGGCGCGCGGCGGCCCGCTGTGAGGGGAGGAGAGGGAGGGAGAAGTGGGGTCCTCCTCCTCGGACAAGGCGAACACGGCAGCTAGCGGCGGCTACGGGGAAAACGGGTGGTCTTCACAGGCGAGAGGTCCGAGGAGGCGGCTTTTAGTACGCGGACGAGGAGACTCCGACTCCGACGGCGATTCCAATTGCGATCCCTACTCGAGTGCAAACATTGTTTTTGGTTTCGCACGTAGGCACAATCTTTCGACGACAATTTTCTTGATTTCTATGATAGTCTCGCAAGATGATATCCATTTTTATTGTAAGTATTATTATATATACGTAATAGTAATGTATTTGCTTTGCACGAAGGAGTACTCCAACCTTCGTGCTGAAACGATAGTCGTAGGTGGCGAATCTATTTAAGCTTAATTAGTCAAAAATTTGATAACGTTGTGTTAGACCATCTTCAGCAGTTTGCCAAATCGAATTGACATCTTTCATTTTTGCTAAAAAGTTAAAAATACTCCTCCAACAGTTTGGCAAAAGACTTGAAAAATTTTGGCAATTTGGGAAAAACCAACCTCCAACGCGTAAATACACACACGGCTCGCGGTTGGCATCGTTGTTTCTAGACAGGTTGAAGGGTGAAAAGAAAATAAATAACAAAGAAGGGTTCTTGATGCAAGTTTTCAAGTGGTGGAAGAGTATAAACATAATTTTGTTTCTCTCTCAGAGTTCCTGATATAAATTAGATCTAGATTTGGCAAGTGAGTTATGCTAAGTTGTTGGAGATGATCTCTTTTTTACTTGGCATATCTTTTTAGCAAAACACAATATTTGCTAAGTAAAATTTGACAAACTCTTGGAGATGCTCTTACAATGAACATGTGCTAATGTTGGATTAATTAAGTTTAATAGATTTGTTACTTTACAAATTGTTTTTTTACAACAAGCATTTCATTAAATTAGCAGCAAGATGCTGCTAGAACCCTTGAAAAATCAAGGGGTACAGAAGACAGTGCAGCCAGAAGAGGGCACTGAAGATCTCTGTGCTCATAGGAGCAAGAAGGTACATAATCAGGGTATTATAGTTGAGAAGAAGAGAAAGCTAGGCGAGCTAAGGAATCTGCAATACAATTGAATTGTCTATCAATTTTGAGCACACTAGAATTCCTATCCCTAGTGTAGCCTTGAAACATCTGTATGATGGGAGCCATTCTCCAGTCCGGAAGGTCTGGTGGATCCACTGAGTTGAGTAGGTTGACCAGCTGCAAGGAATCAGAAAGAAAATCGACATTATAGAGCCCCAATCTGTGGATAATCACTGCTGCCAGAGCCAATGCCGCCGCCTCCGCATAGATCACACTATGTGTCTCGTGAGAAATAGCCCTGATGTATGTGAAATTTGGTGGCTGGACCTGCAAGTTGACAATGTATATTTCGATACCCGCTCTTCTCAGATGAGAGAGACCATTATCTGGTTGAGTAGAAGCATCAACAAAGCAAAGAGGTCTTGGAGAAGGAGGGAGCATGTGTTGCGCCATGAGGGGATCCTCCATAGACCTGCAAAGAAACTGATACATGGCAGGGGTAGGATTAGCAGTGGATTGAGTGTTTTCTGGGTTCTGATTGTGATAGGTGAATTGGTCAGGATGGAGCTGCTGTTGAGTAAGATTTAGAGTATGAGAGTCGGCAGGGGGGCTGAGGGGTGTTTTGGTTTGGAGATTCAGTGGCAGCCAAATGGGTACTCATATAGGATGTGACAGCATGTAAAATTTGCTGGTGAGTCCATTGTTTCCTTTGAAATCTGAAGTCATTCCTAGCCCTCCAAATGTACCAGGTAATGAAGAGAAAGAGGGTTAGTTTATGTACATGCAAAGAGTGAATTTGAAAAATGGTTAAAGCATTTTGGATTCCATCCTCCATTGGGTCCAACAAGTGTAGAGGAAAGTAGAAGATGTATTGAGACCAGACATCACTGGAAAGTTGGCACAGAAAAAATAAATGATTATCAGTCTCAGTGAGAGGACATATAGAGCAAGAACTTTGTATATGAATAGAAAACCTAGCTGCTCTTTCAGCAGAGGCAAGAGCCCTTCTAAAAAGCCTCCATGCAAAAGTTTTAAGAAAAGGAGGCATAAGTTTTGATTTCCATACCTTAAGCAAAATGTCATGAGCATGTGGAGAAAGATTTCTACTACTTTGCTGGGGTAAAATGTGTTGTTGTTGGCTTGCCAGGTAGGTATAGGCCGCTTTAGTAGTGCAGATGCCATTGATGGCCGGCAGCCATCTGAGAGTGTCCTGCTGGTGTGACTGAGTTGTCAGAGTTGAGGTAATTGACTGAACCATTGGAGGTTCAAAAATAGTTGACAGCAGGTGTTGGTTCCAGTGCCTTGAATCCTGCATCCACAATTGAGAGATAGTAGAGGGAAGAGGAGGATTGACAACCGGCAAAATAAGGTTGTTATGGATATGTTGCCAATTATCAGTTCAAGGAGAGGCCCAGATGTTGGACAGACCATTGTTTAGCTGCAGTCTGCAATTATTGTAAAGGTGGTGTTGAACCTGCATAATGGAAGACCAATAGACAGATTTGAAAGTTGGATTAGGGGCTGTCCAAAAGGTGTGATTAGGATAATATTTAGCTTTAATAGTAGCCGACAGTAAAGGGTTTTTATTAGTGGCTAAGTTCCAAGCAGAGTGTATGATAAGGTTTTGATTAATGAGACCCATATCTCTAATACCAAGACCTCCTTGATCATAAGGCTTGCAGATGTCTTCCCAAGATCTGAAATGAATGGGGTTGGTGTTATTTTCCTCCTGGATACCTGCCCACCAAAACTTTCGAATGATAGCATTAATCTTGGCAATGAAGTTGTCTGAAAAAAGAATAGTAGACATGTAATAGATAGGGATGGAAGAGAGAACAGATTTGATATACTGAAGCCTACCTGCATGATTAAGGCTATTAGCTTTGAGAGTACTGAATTTGACAATAAATTTGTTATGAATGAAGTGGTAAGTCTTATTTCTATCTTTGTGTGAGAAAACAAGAGGATGACCTAAATGCATGGTATTAGGTTGCAGAGAGGGGACAGGAAAGATACCATGGATCTGATTTCTGATGGAGTTAGGAACATTCTTACTGAAAAGGATGGCAAACTTTTGGAGATTTGGGGTCTGACCTGAATTGTGGCAAAAAATGTAAAGGATATCCTTCAGTTTATTAGCCTTGAGAGACATTTGTACCCATGGGTCCCCACCGACCAGGGTCCCAGAGGTCCCTGTCATGTGGACCCGACCTGTCAGAAGCCCCACCGACCTGCAAGTGGGCCCGGAGACCTTATCCACAACCCGGCGACCTTGGAAGACCCCAGTCGACCTTATCCAGATCCTGGAAGACCTGCCGGGCTTGTGGCGCAAGTTTCTCCCCTAGGTCGCGGCACGGCACCGCCAGTAGGTCCGCGGATCGCGGGATCCGCCCTGTAATCACGGAAGATGACCTTCCTAACTTGTAACCGGCCCCGATGAGGGTCCACCGACCTCGAATGGAAGCCCTAGCCCGTTGACCATATAAGGCGGTCTAGAGCTCCATTCGAGGGGACTTCTCCATTCACGCATAATCCCACCGCATACTGAACGTAGGGTTTTACTCTCCGGAGGCCTGAACCAGCCTAAACCCTTGTGTCTCTCGCCATTCTCCCCGTGTTCCGAGTTCTCCCTGCGAACTACCACCTACGCTCTTAGGTCCTGATCCCCCTCTAATCAACCTACAACCGCTTGGGTAGCCTCCTTGCGGATCTGTCCAGGTCTCACCCCCTGACAGTTAGCGCGCCAGGTAGGGGTGATCGGGAACTCGCTGTGCAGTATGGTGGCCCGATCTGGTGTTGTCTTTCCGGCGAGCATGGCGGACATCCTCGCCAACCCCGTGGAGATCTGCTTCGGCTCCTTCACGGCGACCTCAACCACACTGGCGGCGGCGACCTCCCCGGCGATCGCTGTGGAGATCCCGGCGACACCCGTCGCCGCCCCCGCTTCCGATCTGAAGTTGAAGACCCACCCGCCTGTGACAACCCGCCCAGGAAAATACCGTACTATCGCCTAAACCAATCCACTTTGGCCATTAAGCGACAGTAAAGTATCATCCTGTCGTTAGTTGCTGGGTTAACGCCCGGTGAAATCACTTACATAGCAACAAGGATCGACATATATGCATTAAAACTCACGCGAAGGCGAGTCCAGAGTACAACACATAATTAACATCTGAAACTATCCCGAAGGGTTTAATTATTACAAACCGAAGTTTTTGACATGATAACGAAATTCAGAGTTTTGAAAACAGCGGAATTAAACTAAACGGTGCGAGGAACATCACAGGAGGCCTACCATGATGCCTTCATTCATCGTCTTCCACCCACTCCAGCTCCCAGCCAGGCCGGATCTCTCCAGGCCACACATCAGCAAAGGCATTACCTGGAACAACAGATTAGCAAGGCTGAGTATACTAATACTCAGCAAGACTTACCCGTCGGTGATAACTACATCACCAACTCTAGACATGAAAGGCTTTTTGGCCAATGGGGTTTCTTTTGCTAAAAAGCAACAAAGAGTATGTCCTTACTTTCAATATTTTAGCACAAGTTCTAGTTGATTATTCCTTTCTAAATTAGCAAGCTAGTGCAAACATAAGTTGTGCAAACAATTAATCAAGCATAAATATTCATCAACTTCCATCATTAGGGATCTCATGGCCAGCAGGATAAGTAGTCTCAGATAACGGTGAGAGGCCGACAATCGATTGATTTAAACCTTGCAAGGTAGACCTAAACACACGGTAGGATGCCCCCGCGAGGACAACCACCAGGCGGTTCCCAAAAATCCTCGGTTCGGGATAAGAGGCCACAGTCTTCGGTACAGGCTATCTGGTATACCCCGCAAGGTACCCAGAATCGCACATGCACCACCGGTAGCTAGTCGGGGGACGCATCCCAAGATTAGTCACAGAAAAATCCCTTACCGCCTCATTAAGGTACTAGGCTTACCGTACCCATTTCCGACAAGTGTTTAGTACGTTCAAACACTTAACCCACGAAAGCCATTGGACCGGAGCCCACATCCCATGCTCTTACCACGTGAGCAATCCATTTATAAAGATCTTATGATTCCAACATAAGAACCTATTCTCGCGAGTGACAAGCATCACTCGACTTGTAACGGTCCTATAGCATGGCAGCTATCGACCTATCATACTAGTAAAGACATAGGTACCTAGGGATCATGCATCTAGGGTTTCATTCAACTCCTGAACGTAAATGCACAATCATCCATAGATAGTTGCATAAGATTTCAAAAACTCTTGGGTTAATGCACCGGGGCTTGCCTTCGTCAGCACAGTTAGCCTGAGGGTCCTCGGTGTCCTCGCTCACTTCCACGTACTGCAGCTCTGCGTCAGCTCCTCCTTCCTCGGCTTCCGGCATGAGAGCGTAGTTACCGTCAGGGAGCTCTACACGGTATGCAATGCAAGGTTCAGGTGGAGTGAAAAGTTATTTATTTTATCCAACCCTTGTTGGCCATATTCACCTTAACAAACCTTTATTTACTAATTCTTTTCATTTAAGTTATTATATGTGAAGGCTTATTCTTTTAATCATTTTAATAGTGATTGTGTACACATCTATGCAAATAACACCATTAAATCACACAAAACAGCAAGGGTATACTTCTAGCCCTTAATTAAGCTAGGCAACAATTTGATAAGGTTACAAGGAAACAAGGATGATTTTTCCTAATTAATTTTTAATAGGAAGCTTATGTGCACTCTAACCTTTAAATGCAAAACAAACTATAAAAACAAGGACAAGGGTCCTTGCTGGCCCAAAAGATTCTAAACATGCCACTGGACCAAACTTCAAATTTGAAAGAGCCACAATTTAATTATACTCAAAATAACATTTCCTAGCTACCCAAAATTAGGAGAAATGCATAAATAATTAAATAAAGAGCTCCTGCACCCAAACTCAAACCTACAGCTGCTCTGGCCTAAAACAAGTCTAGGAAACCAGCATACTCATCACAAATGCATTTGAAATTTAAACTATGCATTTAAAAGTAAATCTAAGCATAAAACAAGATTAAATATTTCTAGCAGAGATAAATTCATTATAAATTCAAGAAAGTTGCATCTAGGTATAACATGAACATAGCCACAAAAAATCATTTTTCGTTCTGCTACAAAAATCATTTAGACAGAAATAGAATAAATACAAAGTAATTCATATAAAAAGATCTACATAGTAACTTTCTGCAAAATTTTTCCCAGATCCTACAAATGATATAACTAGCAACATATCCAAAGTTTAGCTCCATAGCCCTTCTAGATTTTGAACTACAACAAAATGATATCAAACTGATTTTAAATTTTCATTCAAAATATATAAGTCAAAACTATGGTCATGCTTTGCAAAAGTTGTAGGTCTAGTCTCACTGAAACCAACAAAATTAGTTTTGCATTTTTCCGATTTTTCTACGATTTTCTAGGATTTTCCTAAGTCACTGGACTAAACTGCTAGAAAACTAAGTTTCAAAACCTTGCATCTAGGTCCCTGGGTTCACAACTATACCCTCGGCCTTCACAAATGTGCCCTCCGGCGGCGGGGTGAACTCGCCGGCGGCGAACGGCGGCCGGAGGGGATGAACAAATGGCACTAGGCGTCGATTCGACTTACCACGGACCGATTGGCGGTGGTGGCGCGACCGGAGGTGATGCCGGCGAGCGGCGGCGGCGAGACCGCGGCGGCGCTCCCGCCCCGGCTTGGATTCCGGTGAGAGGAGGCGAAAAGCACGTGAACAAATGGCCGTGGAAGCTTCTATAGGTCCTAGGGGAGGAGTAGAGTAGCTTGGTCAGCGGCGGCGAAAGGCGGACGGGCGACTTCACCGCGGCGGCGGCAATGGCGGGCGGTGGTGCGGTGTGCGCGCGCGAGGAGGCTCGGGCTGCCCTTTTATAGGCAGGCGAGCGCACGGGGAGGAGTGTGGGTGTTGCCTCGGTGCCCGGGGAGGCGAATTAAGGGGCGGCGCGCGGTGTGCGAGGCGCACAGCGGTCGCCAGCGGCAATGGCGGGCAGGGGGCCCGGCCGGAGCGTCGGCGGGCGGCCACGCGCGGGGAGGAGTGCGCCCCGAGGGGGATTTGCTCGGGCGGGGTGCCGGACACGATGATGGTGCCTCGGGCGCACGACCGACCAGTCGGGGGACCCGGACGCCGAGGGGAGGACGGCGGTACGCCGCCTGCCGCGTGGTGCGACGTGCCGGCGCGCGCGCGAGCCAGGGCGCGGCGCGGTGGATTTGAATTCCACTTGCCCCTGTTTGCACGCTTAAAACTTTAAATTTCAAACATAAACTCCAGAACCTATGAATAGGACTCCTGTAGTTAGATCAATGCTCTACACAATAGGCCCTAACCGAGCTCAAATTGATCTCGAATTGATGGAGAAAATCAGATGCCACTCTGAGGAAAATCTCGGCCCTGGTGACAGTGGCCGACAGGGTTGACTTGAGTTTTCGAGCTATTTCTCCTCCGAATTTCAAATTCCAACCTGAAGATGAAGTGTGTCCCTCACAATTCTACACAACTTTTATATTGGCAGAATTTTGAGTGTTTAGACAAAATTTGGAGAACGTGGCCAAAGTTCCAGAGTGACACATTGACATCAAGGGGTTTGTCCCCCTTAGCTAGGGTTTTGACCAATGTGGCTAGTGTTGACTTGTCAAAGGTGCTCAAGGGTGAGTGTTAGGGAGGTTTTCAAGGTGATGGCCCAGGTTGACCATGATTTGACCATAGTCAACTGTGTTGACCAATACTTAGGGTTAATTAAAAACCTGGGACGTCACACCGCCCAAACCCTATGACATCGTTCAGGGAATGGAGCGCGTCATCAACATGATGGAGGAGACCCTCCAGATCTGCAAGAGAGCTCAGAGCTCAACGCAGACCGCGTCGCATCGCAAGACCTTCCCCTTCGGTCTGCGACCACCCAGCGACGCCTACATCCGCCAGGCGGCCAAGTCCTCCCAGATCCAATCTGGGCGGCGGGAGTCATCTGGCGACCTCAAGACCGAGCCTCGCGCCCGCCGCGATCCGCTCGACGTACCGTGCACCTATCACAAGGGCGCGCGGCACACCCTCCGCGGTTGCCGGCTGCGAAAGAAGATCGACTGGGAGCATACTGCTCCCCGCAGCACGCGAACTCCCACGTCTCCAGACGTCGGTGAGTTTCAGAAGGTCTGGGTCCGCGTCTCCCCCAACGACCAGAGTTCCATCCGGTGGCGGGTCCTGGTGGTTTCGGCGAACGAACCACCACGTGTCGGCGTGACGGACTCCGAGGAGGCTCGTCGGATCTAGGGCAACGCCAACCGCGCCCAGCGACGGGCGGAGGAGCAGCGCCAGGCGGTACCTCCGTGTGCACGAGACCTGCGTCTCGAATTCGAAGAAGCGGGGCTGCCGACGTTCAATAGCCCTCAGGCCAACCTGGGCGTGGCTATGGCATGTCTTCAGCAAGCTAACCCCTCGCCCGAGGCCGAAGCGGCCATGGCTTACCTCTGGGTCGCTACAGCCCTGGTGGAAGAGAAGAGTGCGGCATCCAAGTCTACGGCGTCTTCATCAAGCCGGCACTCGCGCAGTCGATCTAATCGACCTGCGCACAACAAACTTCCCACCATCCAGGAAGAAGTCGACCAGCCTCGGGCGAATGGCGCGAAAGACGGCGACCTACGCGCCAACCTCGACAAGAACAGGCGTGGCCGCGACGCTCGCGGCTACATCGATCAGCACCATCGCGAGCGTGAAGAGAGGGAGCTGCGGCGTCGCCTGGACTACGATCGCGAGTATGGGCCTCCGGGCGTCGTACATCGCATGATGGAACGTGAGGAGCGCGACCGCCATGACGTTGAGAACAGGCGATGTGCCCAGTACGAGGTGGACTACGGTCACCCTGAAGGTCCTGTCCCGAACCCGGATCGCCAGCCTAGATCCCAGGTCGTGGCTCCTGCACAGAATGGAGGTGGCGCCCAGGTCAGAGATAACAGCGACAACATGGCCATCACCGCCTTCCCTGCGTTGGCCCCTCGTCTCCGATCGGTCGCCTACCCCGACAACTTCAAGCCGAACATCCAGAAGTACGACGGCCGTTCTGACCCCAACATCTGGCTGTCGACCTACTACGTCGCTGTCAAGGCGGCTGGTGGCAACTTCGATCACATGGCGGCTTATTTCCCGCTAGTGATGGGCGACGGGCCGTCGCTCTGGCTCAACAACCTCCCGGCGGGCAGCATCAAGTCGTGGGCTAACCTATCCCAGGCCTTCACTTCGAACTTCCAGGCGACCTATAATCACCCCGGAACCGCCTTCAACCTCGGGAGGGTCACCATGAAGACTAACGAGCGGCTCCGCCACTACACCAACCGGTTCTTCGAGAACCGCAACACCTGCGTTGGCATCCGGGACGACCAGGTCGTCGAAAGCTACAAGAAGGGCGTCAGGGACCGCAAGGTCTTCGAGAAGATCCATGAGTCGGGCGCCACCACAGTCGCGTCGCTCATGGAGGTCGTGAACAAGCTCATCGACACCGACGAGGCGCTGGTCAATCAGTTTGACTCTGACGCTAAACGCGATGCAGGCGCCTTCGGCACTGCTGGTGATTCAAGTTCCAAGCTCCGCAAGCGACCTTCAGAGGTGCTCGCGGCAGACGGACGTCGACCTTCGACGTTCAACGTCGATGAGTTCAACGCGGTCCTCGACAGCCCTTGCGTGTTCCACGAGGGAGCCACCCACATCGTCTGTGAATGCACGCAGTTCAAGAGGGCTTTCCGTACGCCCGACGACCCGAAGCGATCCAGAGGCGACGGCGATCGATCGTCTTCATGACGCTACAACAACAACCGCTGGGACGACCGACGCGGCCGAGGTGACAACGATCGCCATGACGACCGGCGACGTGATAACCAGCAGCCAGAAGACCGCCGCGACGAGCGCGACCTGCCTCCTCCACCGGCGATAAGCAACCCCAACGGCCCCTTCCAGCAGGCCAAGAGGTCGATCAACATGATCGTCGGCGGCCTGAAGACCAGCATGAGCAAGAGGAGGTATCGCAAGGACAAGTGTGAGATCCAGCTCATCCACACCAAGCCATCGCAGCCCCTGCGTTGGTCGGAGCAGCCGATCACGTTCTCCAGGGCTGATCACTGGGTCCATATCCCAGATCTCGGGTCCTACCCACTTGTCGTCGAGCCCATAGTCGAGGGCGCCCTGCTCCCTCAGACCCTCATCGACGGGGGAAGTGGGCTCAACGTTATCTTCGTCGACACCTTGAAGAAGATGGACTTCGACTTCAAGCGGATGACAGAATGCGACGAGCCCTTTTTCGGCATCGTCCCCGGCAAGGCGGACTACCCCATGGGTCGGGTCTCCCTCCCGGTGATGTTCGGCATGGAAGAGAACTTCCGCACGGAGTATCTCAGCTTCGAGGTCGCGGACTTCAAGTCCTTGTACCACGCCATCCTAGGTCGTCCTATGCTGGCCAGGTTCATGGCCATCCCACACTACACCTACTTGGTGTTGAAGATGACGGCTCCGAATGGGGTCCTCGCTGTCTACGGCGACCTCATCGTCTCGTTCAAGTGCGACAATGAGGCCCTGGAGATCGCCACGACAAACGCTTGCATCGACGCCTCGGCTGTCATGACCGCTGAGGCGGCGAAGGTCATCCCGACCGACCTCACCGTCCCGGAGCAGAAGCGCACCGACACCGCCCTGGATGCCACGCCAGCGACGAAGAAGGTCTGCCTCAGCCTTGCCGACCCAGCGAAGACGATGGTCATCGGCGACAACCTCGGGGAGAAATAGGAACTTGCGCTCACCAGTTTCCTACGGGACAACGCTGACATATTCGTATGGACCCCATCGGATATGCCAGGTGTTCCAAGGGAGCTGGCTGAGCACTCCTTGGATGTAAGCAAGACGGCCAAGCCTGTCAAGCAGAAGCTACGCCGCTTTGCAAAGGATCACAAGGAGGTCATTAGGGTAGAGATAATAAAGCTCCTAGCTGCCGGATTCATCCGTGAATGTAAAAACCCGGTTTGGCTCGCCAACCCGGTGCTTGTACCAAAGAAAACCGGTCAATGGAGAATGTGTATCGACTACACCGATCTCATCAGGCACTGCCCTAAAGACCCCTTCCCTCTTCCGCGCATCGACCAGGTCGTCGACTCCACAGCTGGAAGCGTCCTGCTATGCTTCCTCGACTGCTACTCAGGCTATCACCAGATAGCCCTGAAGGTCTCTGACCAAGACAAAACGGCGTTCATAACACTGCACGGCATCTACTGCTACACGGCCATGACGTTCGACCTGAAGAACGCTGGAGCGACCTACCAGAAGGCCATCCAGAAGTGCCTGGAGTTCCAGATCGGTGACAACGTCGAGGCATACGTCGATGACGTGGTCGTCAAGACCACGGTAGAAGACAATCTCATCGCCGACCTTGCCCAGACCTTCGCCAACCTCCAGCGCTACCGCTGGAAGCTCAACCCGGAGAAGTGCGTCTTCGGTGTCTCGTCTGGCAAGCTTCTGGGCTTCATGGTCAGCCACCGGGGCATCGAGGCGAACCCCACTAAGGTCGACACCATCCGCCAGATGAAGAGACCTACCGGGAAGAAAGACGTGATGAAGCTCACCGGCATGATGGCTGCTCTAGGTCGCTTCATCAGCAAGCTTGGGGAGAAAGGCCTGCCCTTCTTCAAGCTGCTAAAAAAGTCCGACAAATTCCAGTGGACAGACGAGGCAGATCAGGCACTTGAGGAGTTGAAGGCCTTCCTCACGACGCCTCCGGTCATGGTGCCCCCGACGCCTAAAGAGACCCTGCTACTCTACATCACCGCGTCCACCCAGGTGGTCAGTGCGGTCCTGGTGGCGGAGCGACCTGAAGAAGGTCAACCCTATCCTGTCCAGCGACCTGTCTACTACGTTAGCGAGGTCCTATCTGACAGCAAAATCAGGTACTCGCAACCTCAGAAGATGCTGTACGCTCTCCTCGTCACCTCGCGCAAGCTGCGGCACTACTTCCAGTCGCACAAGATCAAGGTCGTGTCCAGCTTCCCCTTGGGAGAAATCCTACACAGCCGCGACACCACAGGGCGCATCGTCAAGTGGTCGGTCGAGCTAGGCGAGTTCGAGCTTGAGTTCTGCCCACGATAGGCCATCAAGTCCCAGATCCTCGCAGACTTCGTCTCCGAATGGACAGAGACCCAGCAACCCCCACCGACGGAGAAGCCGGAGCACTGGAAGATGTACTTCGATGGTTCCCTGAACCTCGAAGGAGCGGGTGCAGGCGTACTCTTCATCTCCCCGCAGGGTGATCACCTCAAATATGTCCTGCAGATCCACTACAAAGCGTCCAACAACGGCGCCGAGTATGAGGCCCTGATCCACGGGCTGGGCATCGTCGTTTCCTTGGGAATCAAGCGACTCATCGCCTACGGTGACTCCAAGGTCGTCATCGACCAGGTTAATAAGGCGTGCGATATCAAGAAGGACTCGATGAATGCCTACTGCGCTGAGGTACGAAAGCTCGAGGCCCACTTCGAGGGCCTGGAATTTCATCACGTCTGCCGCGACAACAACATGGCGGCCGACGTCCTCTCCAAGCTGGGGTCGAAACGCGCGCTGCTCCCGGGCGGCGTGTTCGTCCAAGACCTGCGTAAGCCGTCGATCAGACTCCTCAGTGACCCAGAAACATCGTCGGGCGACGTGCTCCCTCCAGGCGGTCGTGACGTCCTCATGGCGGAAGCCGAAGATGACTGGCGCCTCGACTTCATCGCCTATATCTTGGAAAAGCGCGTCCCCGAAGACAAGGTCGAATGCGAGAAAATCGTCAGGCGTAGCGCCAACTACGACGTCATCGGCAAGGAACTCTATCGGAGGTCCGCCTCCAATGGCGTCCTGATGAGATGTATCCTCATATCTGAAGGTCTTCAGCTTCTGCAGGAGATCCACGGTGGAGAGTGCGGCAATCATGCAGCCTCCGCCAACCTGGTGGAAAAAGCCTTCAGGTCGGGCTTCTACTGGCCCACCGCCCTGGCTTACGCCCAAGACCTGGTCCGGCGGTGCAAGGGGTGCCAGTTCTTCACCAAACTGCAGCATGTGCCGGCACAAGCTTTGAGGACAATCCCTCCGTCCTGGCCTTTCGCCATCTGGGGCCTAGACTCAGCGGGACCCTTCAGAACGGCCCCTAGCAGCTACAGGCACATCCTGGTGGCAGTGGACAAGTTCACAAAGTGGATCGAAGTTCGAGCTGTCGCCACCGTCACATCGAAGGAGGCGGCAAAGTTCATGGAAGACATCACGCACCGCTTCGGTGTACCCAATAGGATTGTCACCGACCTAAGAACGGCCTTCACAGGGTCTGACTTCTGGGATTTCTGCCAGGACAGCCTCATCGACGTCTACTACTCCTCGGTAGCGCACCCACGCTGCAATGGCCAAGTCGAGCGAGCGAACGGCATGGTGCTCCAAGGCATCAAGGATCGCATCTTTGACGACGCCTCCCAGTATGCCACCAGGTGGCTAGCTGAGCTTCCGCATGTGATCTGGGGTCTCCGGACTCAAGTCAGTTCAGCCACGGGCTATTCACCATTCTTCTTGGTGTATGGGTCGGAGGCCGTCCTCCCTACCGACCTAGCCTTTGGTGCTCCACGCATCCAACAATACGAAGAGGGGACAGCCGAGGAGACGCGCAAGGTCGACCTCGACAGCATCGAGGAACATCGCGTGGCTGCGCTGATGCGGCACACTCGACATGAGCAGCAACTACGTCGCTACCACGACCGCAACGTGCGAGAGCGATCCTTCAATGTGGGCGACCTAGTCTTGCGTCGCATCCAGGACACCAAGGGAATGCATAAGCTCTCCGCTCCTTGGGAAGGTCCCTTCATCGTGATGGAGGTCGTTGGTCCAGCGACCTACCGCCTTCAGTGGGCCGACGGTCAAGGCGTCCCGAACGTCTGGAACATCGAGCACTTACGTCGCTTCTATCCTTAGAAGATGTGTACCAAAATAAAAGCTATGTACTCTCATCTTTTGTAATTTTCATTTAATAAAGAAAGAGATCCCCTTTCGGTAGCTCCCCTGTCGACCTGCATCTTGGTCTCCCTTTTGTTTCCTGTTTTTTCCCTTCCCCCTCGAAACGCTCGGGGGCTTGGTCTAAGGTTAGGCCCCGAAGCGCTCGGGGGCTTGGCTTTGCCAACTTAAGGGTCTCACGACCTGAAGGGGTTTTCGTATACCTTACGCTTATGTATGTCCATCGCATGTTTAGCTTTTACTTTCTTTATGAATGTTCTTAAGTCGCTGGGCTGCGAGACCTAGGGTCCATGACCCCCCTCCGGGCGCCGGCTGTGCCTAAGCCTCCACGCTGAGCCGCACAGTCGGTAAGCCGTTCCTCCACTGAGTTGGGTTAGCGGAGGGTTCCTCTCACGACCTAGTTATTTTCGAGCTTACATAACGATTGTCCTCGCTAATCAAATGATGCGCACTTTTATGCAAAAGCTTCATTACGATAAAAGTTCGTTTACATTTATTAGGCCTCGGCATAACTTACACCTACACTATGTTATAGTTCGACCTCTCAGTCAGTGCCAAAGTCAAACTTGTTGATTGAGAGCCAGGTGTGGTTCGAGGACCGGTGGATGGTTGCTTCCTGGTGTGATGAGTGATTGACAACGTGGTGTGGACTGATTCTTGGCTAAGTATTGCAGGTGCAGGTTGCGGCTTGACTGGTGCAGGTGCAGGTGAAGAACAAGCGTGAAAGGTCGTTGCCGGTGAGGCCTCCAGGTGTGGAGAAGACAAGTAGGCTTGGTTCGAGGGACCCGGTGGCCAGCGGGGTCAAGTGCAGGCCGCATGGTGGCAAGAACGGCAAGATGAAGTCATGGACGGTTTCTTGGTTGAGCCTCAAAACCAAGGTCGAGCCGGGACTACGTGGGAGCCGAGTCATGAGTGGTGATTGGCGGAGGCTACACCGAGTTCGCGGGCTTTCCGGTGGTTCACCAGAAAACCACTGGGTTCCTTGGTTGATCCACAAAGCCAAGACCGAAGAACCGAAGACGGAGGTGCAGCAGCTCCAGACCGGTCTGACCGGTGGGTCTGACCGGTCTGACCGGTGGGTACCGGTCTGACCGGTGAGGAGCACCGGTCTGACCGGTGTGCGACGACGCAGTCCGGAATCTTCGAAGCGGAGGACACGCGTCGGGATCGCAAGGCTTGCGTCGAGGCTAAGCAAGTTTGCGGTCGCTGGGCATCCGTCCGATGGTGCGAAGACAAAGACTTCCAATTTCGCCCTCGAGGGGCATGTATCCCTAGTTAGCTAGTAAGGGTATTTTAGTCTTTCGGTTGCCTCCATATAACCCAAGGGGTGAGAGGATGGCAGCCATCTCTTGGAACCCTAGCTCATTTGGTTTTCCTATTTTCCTTCCTATTTTCTTAGGATTTTCGTAGGACTAGCTTGAGAGCTTCATGGTGAGATCTTGTGAGAGGGAAGGATGATCGGGCGGCAAGCTAGACCTTGTATGAACCTCTTTGGTATGTATAGATGATTCGGCGTGGTTCCTCAAGGCTTGGATGTGTCTTTCCCGTTTCTCCTTTTTGGTGATTTTCGGAGCCTTTTCTTGGCGATTTTCTTGGAGCGATTTCGAGGCCTTTCTCTTTGGGATTTGGTGGGGGATGTATGCATGAACCCTTCGTGGTTCTTTTCCCTTTGATTCCCCTTCCAAATCCGTGAGCAAAGGGGCTCGATTTTGGGGTTTTCGTGGCTCTAGGGTTAGAGGCGTTCTTGGTGGGATTTCTTCGATTCCTCTTGATTTGACAAGTTTTGGTGGACCAAATCTTGGCTATGGAGTACCCATGAGGTGTTCCTACTATCCCCAAAGTCTTGTGCAAAACCGTGGAGCGAATCGGGAGATCGGGAGTTGGATTTGGAGGAGTTGACTCGCGGGCGCTGTTCATCCCGAGCTGCCCAGGCACGACCGGTCTGACCGGTGCTCTTGACCGGTCTGACCGGTGCTAGCCCTTGGTGGGTTTTTGTCTCGGGGAACAGCCTTGTCCGTGTGGTTTTGTCCCGTGGTCCTGCTGTTCAGTTCTTGGAGTGTTTGGAGTTGTTTTGCTAGGATTTGTGAGGGGTTCTTCTTCCTCACAGGTTGTGTTTCGTGGTGGTTTTTGTTCCAGGGCCTAGAGGATTCACTGAGGCTTCCTGGAACGGTTGCTGTGCGGCTGCTGTAGCCACCGGCCTGACCGGCTCTGTCCACCGGTCTGACCGGTGTCACCGGTCTGACCGGCGCAGGCCATCGGTCTGACCGGTGTAGCACAGGCAGCAAGCCGTGCAAGTTTCCGCTGTGTGTTTTGGTGAGTTTTGGCTAGGAAGGTTGAGTGTTGGTTCCTAGGACCAGTAGCACTCCAGTGGTTGCGTGGTCTTGACCAACTTGGGTAGTTGGGTCGGAGACGTGAGTTGGAAGCCGTGTTCGTCTTGTTGGAGTTCTCATCTCCTTCGAGAAGAAATTTTATCGGCTCCCATTCACTCCCCCCCTCTCTGGTCCGCCTAATCGGTCCTTCAATTGGTATCAGAGCCGGTTCGGGTCTTTATTGACTCTTACCAGTCTAAGATCCAAAGATGGCGTACCAGGAACGGGGTTCGGGTCCTCCGCACTTCGATGGGAAGAACTACCAGATGTGGCAAAGGCGGATGGCGGCGTTCCTCCGCGGAAAGGGTCAGATCCTTTGGGATGTCACGGTGAACACAGCTTATGTTCATCCGATGAACTTCCTTGCTCCAGGATCGAGGGATATGTTCGAAGCCAACAACAAGGCTGTCGACTACTTGTTTCGTGCTCTGTGTCAGCCTGAATTCGATCGGGTTCAGACAGAGGACTTAGCTTGTAGGATTTGGGAGCAGTTGAAGGATGCTCATGCTGGGAATGCTCAGGTTCAGGCTCGGATGTACGCGACTTACCGGAGAGAGTACGAGAACTTCACTCATCTCCCCGGCGAGTCCGTCGATGCCCTTTTCCAGCGATTTACGGTCGTTGTGAACAACATGAGAGCCAATGTGGACGTCCTCCCATACAATGATCATGATAGAGCCGTGAAGCTCTTGCACTCGTTGGATCGTACCGTATGGGACGGGAAGTTTGAGGCTATTGTTGAGTCCGAGAAGTATGACACCTTGACGGTGAACGAGCTGTTCTCGAAGCTCAAGTCGGCTGAGTTGGACCGTGGTATGACAGCCAAGATCGAGAGCCCGACTGATTCTCATAGTCTCGCTCTCGTTAGTGGCAAAGGAGCTAAGTCTAACGCTAACGCATCCTCCAGGATGTACTCTCTATCTTCTTTGATGTCTTTGCCAGATGAGGAGTTCGACGTGCTTGGAGAGGACGAGCTGGCGTTGCTGACCAGGCGGTTTGAGAGGCTGCACGAGAACCGGGTGAACACGAGGAGGACAGCACGGACGTGCTTTCAGTGCGGCAAGCCAGGACACTTCGTTGCCGACTGCCCGGAGAAGACGGAGAACAAGGACGGCTACAAGGACGGCTACAGGCACCGATCGAGCAAGGATGGCAAGTACCGATCGAGGCGCGATCACAAGCACAAGAACAAGCACAAGGACGAGCGACGGTCGAGGAAGAAGGATGGCCGCGGCAGGAAGGCCCGAGCAATGGTCGGAGCGAGCGACGTCGACTCCAGCTCCGCCTACTCTTCCTCAAGCTCGAGTAGCAGTGAAGATGAAGGTGATCGGCGCAAGAACAAGAAGTCATCCAGGAACTTGAGCGGGTTGAGCTGCTTCGCGAGAGATGGCTTCTGCGGCATGGCCCGTAGCTCCGGCAGCAAGAAGAGCCACCAGAGTGACTCGGACTCTGACTCCGAGGATGAGGTATGTGATGAGCTCTCTTCTTTGCGCAAGGAGAATGATGAGTTGGTTGACTTGCTTGATAACCGCGATCACATGCTTAGAGAGGCCAAGAAGATGAGGAAAGAGCTTAGGGCCTCACTAGAAGATGCTAGGAACCGTGTGGCTGAGCTAGAAACCCAGAACCTAGATGCTAAGCTTGAGATTGATTCGCTTAAGGCTTCTCCTGTGGTTTCTGATGAGATTGATTGCTGTGATTGCTCTGTGTACCTAGCTGATCTTACTGCTCTTAAAGATAAGCATGCTTCTACTTGTGATGAACTAGATATGCTTAGGGTTGAAGTGGCTGAGCTTAAGTCTAGACCTGCTTTGCTAGGTGCTTGTACTTCTTGCCCTGTTTTGCATGGAAAGATTGATGAGATGCATGCTTACACTGTTTCACTTGAGGCTAAGTTGAAAGAGCCTATTCCCACTTCTTGCTCTACTTGTGAATTGCATGCGGTTAAGAATTTGGAGCTTGCACATTATGTTGATCGCCTGCAGGATGAAAATGATGAGCTGAGAAAATGTATGAGCTGGTTGTCGGGTCAGGAGCCTCAGCTCGGTATCATGATAGCGGCTTTCAAACGCTATGATGGTCAGGCACTTGGGGCTGACAAGCTTGGAGAGAACTGTGGTGAGGGAGTTGAGAGAGTTGGAGAGATTCCTATCCCACCACCAAACAGACACAAGAACAAGTTTGAGCCCAAGCCCAACCATCTCAGAAACAAACTTGACACTACTCCAGATCCACCCATATTCCCTCACCCAACAAATGATTTTCAGAAACCCAAAGGGAGGTGAGGAAGGAGAGAAGAAGGGTGAGAAGCCGAGTGGGCAGCCCCAACCCAAGCCTAAGCCTAAGCCACAGCCCATAAAGTTCCATTGTGGGTATTGTTGGAGAGATGGTCACAAGGATGAGTTTTGCTTCAAGAGGAAGCGTGAGGAGAGAATGGCTAGAGAGTGGGCTAACAGGGACAGGTACCACCCCTCTAATGGTGTACCTGAGCCTCGTATGCAGATGCCCAGGGCCAAGGCGATTGTGAGGACGGTTCCGGCTTGGGGAGACCGGAAGGCTGCAAGTGTTGCTGCTGGCCGAGCCACACCGGTCAGACCGGTGTACTACACCGGTCAGACCGGTGCAGGTCTGGGCAGACAGCGAGTCGGGTTTCGTGCTCGTGAGGATGCTCGGTTTGGTTCTGGAGGTCGTGGTTCTGGTGGTTGGTCTGGAAAGTTTGCAGGTGGTCAGTTTGCTAGGCGTTCTCCACCTCGTGCTCAATACGAGGGTGAGAAGAGTCGTAGCTTTGAGATGGAGCGGAGGTACGATCCACGGTTTCCCTTTCGTGGTTTTCGTCCTCCTCCAGCTAGAGAGGGTTGGTTCCCTCGTGGTGGTTACCGTGGTGGTGTTCGTGGTGGTAGCTTTGATAGGCGTGATGTTTTGGTTTGTGCTAACCCCACTTTGGAGCAAATGGCTCGGCACTGGTTTTACTCTTTTGGTACTAACCCCAGTGCTGAGTCGTTTGTTCACTCACGTGCTCGCTTTTGAATTTCAGGTGGGAGACTTGAAGAACATTTGGCTGATTGACTCCGGTTGCTCGAGGCATATGACCGGAGACAAGGGGTGGTTCTCAAGTCTCGTCCCGGTGGTGACAAAGAAGTACATCACCTTTGGGGACAATGGGCGAGGGCGTGTGCTGTCAGAAGGTGAGATTAAGGTAAGTGACAAGATCACTCTCAGGCGTGTTGCTCTTGTTCAATCGCTTGGATACAATTTGCTTTCTGTGTCCCAGTTGTTGGATGAGGGTTTTGAGGTGTTGTTTCGGCCTGGTGGTTCTCGGATTTTAGATTCTCGGGGGGATCTTGTTTGCATGGTCGTTCCCGAGGGTCAGGTGTTCCGAGCTGATTTTTCTCAGTCTTCTGGTGTGGAGCGTTGCTTCTTGGCTGGTTCTTCGAGTGAGTTGTGGAAGTGGCATAGGAAGTTGGGTCACTTGAGCTTTGACCTTTTGTCTCGCTTGAGTAAACTCAATTTGGTCCGAGGATTGCCACGATTGAGGTTTGAGAAAGAGTTGGTTTGTGCGCCGTGTAGGCATGCCAAGATGGTAGCCTCTTCTCACCCGCCTCTCACCGATGTGATGACTGAGCGTCCATGCGAGCTGCTCCATATGGACCTTGTTGGCCCAGCTCGTGTGCGATCTGCGGGTGGGAAGTGGTATGTCCTTGTTGTGGTGGACGACTACTCTCGGTATGCGTGGGTGTTCTTTCTTGAGGAGAAGGGGGAGACGTTTGGTTTTGTTCGAGATCTTGTCTTGAGGTTAAGAAACGAGAGGCACGGAGATGCCATACGAGCGATCCGCAGTGATAATGGCTCGGAATTCAAAAACTCTCGCTTCGAAACCTTTTGCCATGACTTGGGTCTTGAACATCAGTTTTCGAGTCCGTATACGCCTCCCCAGAATGGCGTGGTGGAAAGGAAAAACAGGACCTTGTGCGAGATGGCTCGGACGATGCTCGACGAGCATAGGACTCCGAGAAGGTTCTGGGCTGAGGCGGTCAACACCGCGTGCCATGTGTCGAACAGGATCTACCTCAGGGTTCACAAGAAGAAAACCTGTTACGAGTTGATGCACGGTCGCACACCCAAGGTGAGTCACTTCCATGTCTTTGGTTGTAAATGCTTCATTCTGAAGAAAGGGAAGAAGTTGGACAAGTTCGAGGCTAGGTCTGTCGATGGTATTTTCTTTGGTTATGCATCTCATTCTAGAGCATTTCGAGTGCTCAATCTTGAAACTAACCAAATCGTGGAGACTTGCGAGGTAACCTTCGACGAGACACAGCCACGTAGTCAGCTTGTTTTTGAGTGTGCAGGTGACGACGAACTTGGCGAGGAGATCTTTCAGGAGGAGGAGCATGAACATGGAGATGATGAAGATGGCAGTGTGATGCCCGCGGCTGAACATGTACCTACTACTTCGACGACGATCGAGAATGGACCCTCTCCCACACCTACAACGACAAACCCAGATCAAGGCGAAGCTGCTGTTGAGGGGGAGGTAGCATCAAGGCGAGAACCTCCCCGACGAGTGCAAGTGGATCACCCAGCTTCGAGAATCATCGGCGACATGAATGAACGTACTACACGGTCGAGGGTTCGGAACAATTCTCATTTCGCTCATGCTGCTTTTGTTGCCACTTTTGAGCCCAAAGACATTGGACATGCGTTATCTGATCATAATTGGGTTAACTCGATGCATGAGGAGTTGGAGAATTTTGAGAGGAACCAAGTTTGGGTGTTGGTTGACCCTCCCCCAGGGTGTAAGCCGATTGGGACAAAATGGGTGTGGAAAAATAAAGAGGGAGAGAAAGGAGAAGTGGTGAGGAACAAGTCGAGACTTGTTGCTCAGGGGTACAGTCAGAAAGAGGGGATCGACTACGAGGAGACTTTCGCTCCTGTAGCTCGTTTGGAGGCGATCAGGATCCTTCTAGCCTTTTCCGTGGCTAAAGGGTTCAAGTTGTACCAGATGGATGTGAAGAGTGCTTTTCTAAACGGTGTATTGGAGGAAGAGGTGTTTGTGAGGCAACCACCGGGGTTTGAGAGTGAGAAGTACCCTCACCGGGTCTACAAGTTGAGGAAGGCGCTGTATGGGTTGAAGCAGGCGCCTAGAGCTTGGTATGGTAGGTTGAGGGGGTTCCTGTTTGAGAGAGGGTTTGAGATGGGGAAGGTCGACCAGACCTTGTTTCTCCTCAGGCAGGACAGAGATATCCTGATTGTGCAGGTATACGTGGATGATATTGTCTTTGGTGGCTCGTCTAACTCTCTTGTTGCAAGGTTTGCAGAAGACATGAGCAGGGAATTTGAGATGAGCATGATGGGCGAGTTGCAGTTCTTCCTCGGGCTACAAATCAAGCAATCAAAGGAAGGAACATTTGTGCACCAAGCTAAGTACACCAAGGACATTGTGAGGAAGTTCAAGATGGAGGACTCCAAGGCCATGGCGACGCCTATGAGTACGACTACAGTTCTTGATGCGGACGAGGAAGGTGAACACGTGGACCAGAAGGAGTACCGGAGCATGATCGGGTCACTCCTCTACTTGACGGCGACGAGGCCGGACATTCAATTCTCGGTGTGTCTGTGCGCTCGTTTTCAAGCTTCTCCGAGGACTTCGCATCGGCAAGCAGTCAAGCGCATATTCAGGTATTTGCGACACACTCCCGACTTCGGCCTTTGGTACTCTGCGTCTTCTTCTTTGGCGCTTCATGGATTTTCAGACGCGGATTTTGCCGGGTGTCGGTTGGATGGGAAGTCCACTTCTGGGACTTGCCAGTTCTTGGGTTCTTCTTTGGTATCTTGGTCTTCCCGCAAACAGTCGAGTGTTGCTCAATCCACTACCGAGGCAGAGTATGTGGCCGCAGCTAGCTGTTGCTCTCAGCTTCTTTGGATCACATACACCATGAGTGACTTTGGTGAGGAGTATACCCATGTCCCACTTCAATGTGATAGCACCAGTGCCATAAGCGTTGCAAAGAACCCAGTGCTCCATTCCAAAACCAAGCACATAGAAGTGAGGTATCATTTTCTGAGAGACAACGTAGAGAAAGGGAAGATAGCTTTGATCCATGTACCCACACATGAACAACTAGCCGATATTTTCACCAAACCCCTAGATCAAGCAACTTTCACTCGTTTGCGGGGGGAGCTTGGTGTTTGTTTGATTTCTTGAGTTGGCGTGTGGGAGCTCCTTTGTAGCATATGTATAGCTTTCCTTTGTGCATTTCTTGCATTTGGCATGGCATATGTAGCATGATGTATAGGCATCTTTGTATCTTAGGTTGCATGCATTTTGTATCATATGCATTGTTTAGGAAAGGCTTCTCTTATACACATTGTTCACCATGGAATGACATATATGTCTTTGTGAGCTAATTTGGTAAGCTATGGTTAGTTTGGCTTAGCTCTTGATAATCTTGGTTTGTATCCATGGTTGATGGCTATGTTTTTGAAAAATTTCATATATATGCTCTCTTGTGAGTAAATGCCTTTACATGATCTTGACATGTTTTAGTGGCTTGGCTATGCTTAATTTGTGGTTGGATAGCTTATTTTGATCATATGGGGCCAAAGGCTTATTTGCCATCATGAATGTTTAGCCCCCATGCTTCATCTTGTGGAGGGGCATAAGTTCCTTTTTGTCGCAAAGACATTTCATGTACCAATTATAAATCTGAATATGAAATGTAAATTGCTTGAAAAATGTGCTCCCATGTCATATGTGCTAATTTTAATTTGCTTTGGGTGCTAAATCGTTGCATGATGCCTACCAATGAGAAGTCTCATATATAGAAGTAGGCACATGGCTCGGTGGCTTTGACATGACATGAGGTGCTTGTGGGTGTTTACGATGGTCTTATGCTTAGAATGGTTGTCCTAGCATGAAGTTTGTGTGGCTTTGCCATTTTGACATGTTTTGCTCATGTTTAGGACTTTGCTCATGAGAGGGTGATTTTTCGCAAAATTGCTAAATTCTATCTTAGCTTCGCCCAATGGTTGTGAAACTTGGTGATCATGAAGTTTATGTCTTTACGAAGCTATAGAGTATCTAACTTGCTCGTTTGGACATGTGTAGCATCCTATGTTGAATTTTGTCTATTTGAGAAGCTCTAGGTTGCATTTTTTGCATTTTTGGCTTGATTCCTGCATTGTCAACAAGGGGGAGAAGTTTGAGCATGTTTTGGCCTACTGAATGCATTTGGAAGATTTTCAGGTGGTTTCGAGCTATTTTTGGGCTCTGTTGTGCACCGGTCTGACCGGTTGAGGTCACCGGTCTGACCGGTCAGAGTGCTGGTCCTGTTCACATGTTGCCCACCGGTCTGACCGGTGGTGTCGACCGGTCTGACCGGTCAGAGCTGAGCTGTTGCAGCTGCTCTGTTTTGTGAAGTGGTTCGCATGCATTTGTCCAGGGGGAGTTGCATCGGTTCAGGGGGAGCTTGCATGTGTGCAGGGGGAGCTCTTTGTGGTTTTCGAGCTTTGGTTTGCTGGTTTGTGCTCTTTGCTCGAGCATGTTTTGTCTCGGATGTGTCGAGCCGTTGCCCTTGCCTAAGGGGTCCGAGACTTGTCTTCTTCAAGTGATCTTGCTCTTTGCCTTTTCTTTGGTTTTCGATCGCTTGTTGGAGTTTCTTTTAGTCGTTTCTTTTCTTTTCTTTTTCTCTTGGTTACCAAAACGTGTGTGTTGTCAATGCACTCATCAAGGGGGAGATTGAGAGCCAGGTGTGGTTCGAGGACCGGTGGATGGTCGCTTCCTGGTGTGATGAGTGATTGACAACGTGGTGTGGACTGATTCTTGGCTAAGTATTGCAGGTGCAGGTTGCGGCTTGACTGGTGCAGGTGCAGGTGAAGAACAAGCGTGAAAGGTCGTTGCCGGTGAGGCCTCCAGGTGTGGAGAAGACAAGTAGGCTTGGTTCGAGGGACCCGGTGGCCAGCGGGGTCAAGTGCGGGCCGCATGGTGGCAAGAACGGCAAGATGAAGTCATGGACGGTTTCTTGGTTGAGCCTCAAAACCAAGGTCGAGCCGGGACTACGTGGGAGCCGAGTCATGAGTGGTGATTGGCGGAGGCTACACCGAGTTCGCGGGGTTTCCGGTGGTTCACCAGAAAACCACTGGGTTCCTTGGTTGATCCACAAAGCCAAGACCGAAGAACCGAAGACGGAGGTGCAGCAGCTCCAGACCGGTCTGACCGGTGGGTCTGACCGGTCTGACCGGTGGGTACCGGTCTGACCGGTGAGGAGCACCGGTCTGACCGGTGTGCGACGACGCAGTCCGGAATCTTCGAAGCGGAGGACACGCGTCGGGATCGCAAGGCTTGCGTCGAGGCTAAGCAAGTTTGCGGTCGCTGGGCATCCGTCCGATGGTGCGAAGACAAAGACTTCCAATTTCGCCCTCGAGGGGCATGTATCCCTAGTTAGCTAGTAAGGGTATTTTAGTCTTTCGGTTGCCTCCATATAACCCAAGGGGTGAGAGGATGGCAGCCATCTCTTGGAACCCTAGCTCATTTGGTTTTCCTATTTTCCTTCCTATTTTCTTAGGATTTTCGTAGGACTAGCTTGAGAGCTTCATGGTGAGATCTTGTGAGAGGGAAGGATGATCGGGCGGCAAGCTAGACCTTGTATGAACCTCTTTGGTATGTATAGATGATTCGGCGTGGTTCCTCAAGGCTTGGATGTGTCTTTCCCGTTTCTCCTTTTTGGTGATTTTCGGAGCCTTTTCTTGGCGATTTTCTTGGAGCGATTTCGAGGCCTTTCTCTTTGGGATTTGGTGGGGGATGTATGCATGAACCCTTCGTGGTTCTTTTCCCTTTGATTCCCCTTCCAAATCCGTGAGCAAAGGGGCTCGATTTTGGGGTTTTCGTGGCTCTAGGGTTAGAGGCGTTCTTGGTGGGATTTCTTCGATTCCTCTTGATTTGACAAGTTTTGGTGGACCAAATCTTGGCTATGGAGTACCCATGAGGTGTTCCTACTATCCCCAAAGTCTTGTGCAAAACCGTGGAGCGAATCGGGAGATCGGGAGTTGGATTTGGAGGAGTTGACTCGCGGGCGCTGTTCATCCCGAGCTGCCCAGGCACGACCGGTCTGACCGGTGCTCTTGACCGGTCTGACCGGTGCTAGCCCTTGGTGGGTTTTTGTCTCGGGGAACAGCCTTGTCCGTGTGGTTTTGTCCCGTGGTCCTGCTGTTCAGTTCTTGGAGTGTTTGGAGTTGTTTTGCTAGGATTTGTGAGGGGTTCTTCTTCCTCACAGGTTGTGTTTCGTGGTGGTTTTTGTTCCAGGGCCTAGAGGATTCACTGAGGCTTCCTGGAACGGTTGCTGTGCGGCTGCTGTAGCCACCGGCCTGACCGGCTCTGTCCACCGGTCTGACCGGTGTCACCGGTCTGACCGGCGCAGGCCATCGGTCTGACCGGTGTAGCACAGGCAGCAAGCCGTGCAAGTTTCCGCTGTGTGTTTTGGTGAGTTTTGGCTAGGAAGGTTGAGTGTTGGTTCCTAGGACCAGTAGCACTCCAGTGGCTGCGTGGTCTTGACCAACTTGGGTAGTTGGGTCGGAGACGTGAGTTGGAAGCCGTGTTCGTCTTGTTGGAGTTCTCATCTCCTTCGAGAAGAAATTTTATCGGCTCCCATTCACTCCCCCCCTCTCTGGTCCGCCTAATCGGTCCTTCATTGATGACCTCCTCTGCAGCCGCCACGATGTCCTCGCGCCTTACCAAGCCGGACAGGTCGACGTCCTCTGAGACCTTCTGCAGGTCGAACGACGGTTCGTGGTACTTCACCGTCGACAACGTCGCAGCTGCTGCAAGCTTGGCGGTGTCCAGCAGCAGGTCCTTGATCCGGCTCTCGGCCTCGTCCAGCCGCTCGATCAGCCGCTTTGGCTCCGCCCCTTCCTCCTGAGGGATGTAGAGGTCCATCACGTACTGGGCGGTGTTGACGGTGAATTTCCGTCAACCTAGCCATGAGTTTACCTTTAATGTTGGCATTGATTTATTATTCTAACCACTGGAACTAACCCCCTGTATATAACAAGTTCACTCTTGCATGTCGATTTTGGAGTTTATTGTTTACACAGGAAATCTACGCTAAAGAGGAGACTTTCGGGATAAGTTCATCAAGCACTTTGGAAGAAGATCATGAAGCCCGACAAGAGTCAATACACGCGATGAACATGACTCCAAATGACCTGAGGACCAAAGCGTCAACGTGCAAATCTTTAGGGACTCAACCAGAAAACAGCGAAGCTTGGATGGCAAGCATTCAAGCCTTAACCGCGAAGGAAACGACGTCAAAGGCCCACATGCAAGTGCACACAAATGAGGAATCGCGCGAGAAGCAACCGGGGAGGAAGCCGGGGCCGAACCGGGCCAAAAAGGCCCTGGGCCGACCGGCCTGGGCGGACCGGCCTGGCCCGTTTTCGGCCCGGTTCGGCGCCCCCTTTGACCTAGCCGCCATTCGGACTATTTATAGCCCCCTCGCCAAGAGCCATGCAAGAATTCATTCGTCATCCGCCGCCGAGGAGCAGAGAAGAGAGGGACACCATTCCGGAGAGGAGAGGGTCGAGATGGTTGACTAGGGTTTCCTTAGCCGACGTGGGAACCTTGCATGGAAGACCACGTTGGAGTTCCCGGAGCTAGGATCGAGATCAAGGTAGGATCCCGGTGGTGGTCTTGTCCATGTATTATACTCTCATGTTGAATTTGCAAGATTGAATCCGATTTCTAGCGATCAAGTGCTTTCTCTACAACTTTATCTTCGCTTGGGTTTGCTTCTTCCCCAATCTAGTCTATAGCTAGATTGCTTAGGGTGCTCTTGTAGTCATGGTGGTTAGAGGTGCATACCTGATCTACCGAGCGTTTTCAACTTCTTCTTCTTGGACTCGCCCTAGGCTAACCCGCACGAATAGGAGTGCGTTGTGACAGGACGGTGGCACCAAAAGGCGGGCATCTTCGGAGTTGGAACGGAAGCCACGATTTAAAGAGGCTAGTAATGAGATTCGTTTGCTTTATTCTTCTTTGTTTTGGAACTTCAACAAAAGGCCCAATCTAATCTCTAGATTGGTTTTATCTCTCTTTCTCTTGCTACCTCCGGTGTTTAGTAGATTAGATGTGTTTTCATGGCTCTTTATTAGATTAGATGCAAAACCAAACCTCTCAAGATCAAAGTGTTTTTCGCTTATTAGATTGGATCTTGCGTTACACATTGTTCCACGGATTCGATACCTTGGGTTCACACTTAAGGGAAGAAGGGTCCCTTGACTACGACGGAGGACTTGTCCGCTTGCAAGTCCAAACGAACTTTGATACGACAATCAACCGTCAACAAGCCCCTTTTTCTGGCACCGTTGCCGGGGAACAAGTAATCAAGATTCAATCTAGTTTGCGTTTGTGAATATTTTCAGTTTTTCTCTTGATTTTTCTTTTGCATCTCTTAATTTCGATCGTCCTCAAAACAAAAAAATCAATCTAGGGTTTTGCTAAACCCTAGTTTTCTTTTAAGTTTTTGTATATATTTTGTTTATTGCTAACCCTAACCGGAGATGGACGGCTACATCTCCAACAAAAAAACATATATTTTGTGGATGGTCTAGAAAAAGTTTGCAGGCAAGGGCGACGTGCAACACAAGATTTAAAAGTGGAGGCAGAACATCGTCGGAATCTCCATGAGAAACTCCACCTCCAAGATCGAGAGGAGATCAACCTCATCGCCACTCATCCTAGGGAGATCGTTCCTCAAGACCGTCGGAACAATCGACGTCGGCAAGGGGGAGGTCATGTTCAACATCGATGGCGTGAGGAGTGCATTCAAGTCAACCATGATTCAAGGTATGTAACACGATTCATGTTAAATACATTGTACCTCATCGTCGCATCCGAAGGGAGGAGTCAAGGGAGAATGAAGCGAAGAAGACGCAAAAGATGTTGCATCCGTCAAGACCAAGAATCAACGTCCGCCTGTGAAGACCAAAAAGATGACTAAGGCAAAGAATAAACCTACATCGAAGCCAAGGATAGTGTAGAAGTGGGGTCCCCAAGATTGCAACGCCCGCAAAGAGCGTTGATCCGGAGCAAAGAGAAGAAGTCTAGCTATAGACTATAAACGAAGCACTTGGCGGGAGGCAACCCGTTCATCAAGTCAAGAATAAGCTACCGGGAGGACAACCCGTTGAAGAGTCAACCTACCGGGAGGGCAACCCGAAGAATTTTTCATGTTTTCAAGGTAAGTTGATCTTAGAGTTTGCTACGTAATACATACCATAAACTCTTGTGTGGTTGAATAATTTACAGAGACATTATAATTGCTCTGTTATTTTTCTTGAATTTTATATTGATCCTAAACCAATGACTTGAGCCATCCGAAGCTTTGTTTTCTTCTTTTGGAGAAACTAGTACCAAAAATTCAGAACCTACCCCAACCTTTAATCCTCTCCATGATGATAAGGTTGGCTTGTTTCACATGTTAAAAACACACGGGTAGAGTCTTGCTATGTTTCTTAATGTTTTTAATCTTTGACGCATGATAGGTCTCGCGTGAACCTAAGGAACTTGATTTTTGGTTTCATTCAACTTAACATCCACCGGTTTCTCTAGATTTAGATTTTTTTTCTAAGCCCCATTGACTTTACTTTTTTTCAAAATCTCTCTCTCATGTTTGGTCAAAATTAAAACCTAAACCTATGCCTCCTCGGTCAAGCTGGAGGAGCTTGCTATCAATTAATGAAAGCAATCGATCCCGGTGCATCCAAAATAAATTTTATAATTGTTTTTGATGCCTAAAATCTCCTCTAATGATATATTTGGACTCATCGCTAGCGCTGAGTTAATTTTTAAAGTTTCAAAATTAGAGGAGTGATTAGCATCTAAACATGATTAAGGGGAGGTTTTTGAGCATGATTAACATATAGTGCCCCATGATGCATCTCGGGAAGCATCCATCTTTTGGCATCTCGGGCACATGTAAAGGACAAACATGGGGGAAGCAAGGGCTTTGTTTTGCAGGAAATTAGTGGAAGCACAAGAGGCAAGAAAAGAAAAAAAGGAGTGACACAAAGCAAAACAATAGAGGTGGAAGATTAATCCCGCAAGCAAAGGAGTGGTTGTGAACGGTTCGGGCAATGGAATCTCATGGATCACGCGAACACAAGGCAAGAAGGGAGCAAGAAGTGTCTCAGAGAAAGATCAAAGCGAAAGGAGCAGGAGGCCCCCTAGGCCGATCGGCCTAGGCCGGCCGGCCTGGCATCCTCTCATGGCCCCCGGTGCTCCCCTTCGCCTGGTAAGTAATTTATGCATTTGTTAATTTGTGTTCTTGAGTTCATAGCCCATAAGTTTCAAAAACAACCTAGAAAAATTTGAGTTCCATGGTGTTGTAGGATCTTGTCATGTAATCGCCGAATCTTTTTCATTCATGTTGATAATGCTTTGATGCCTAAGGTTAGCCACCATGCTTTTCAGGAGTATAGGTCTCACTACTCCCGTAGATCCCATCAACATATCTTTTGTAGGTTTAGCTAAAGTGGCCTCATGTTCACACCTCATTAGTTTAGCTTCACCGGTTGCATGTTCAAGAATCCACAAACCCTATGGGCTAATATCCACCCAAACTTGTGCACCTCACTCACCACCCTCTAACAATAATAATAAAGAAAATTCACCATAATTTCTGTCACTCCATATACTTCTCTTCTGTGTTTTTCCCACCGGCAAGAAACCCCCGGTGCACTCGTTGTGAGTTAGTGCAACAACAGTGTGGAAGAGAGCCACCAATATCTTCCCCAAGAAGACACGATCATCGAAGGCACCATCATCGAGCGCTTTGAGGAGGCACTCGGTCTCCGAGTCTCCCCGAAGCATGGAGGAAGATGTGGCACCACCGAGGAGTGACACGCTTCCCCGTGGTGGCATGAGGAGTACACGAAGCTCGTCCATGCGGCACGCCGAACCGCGAGGACACACGAAGGAGCCACTCATTCCACCATGACACTCAACTCGTTCATCCTCCCCACCACCATACACTCCGAGGTGTTCCAATGGATGTATCATGAAGACGGAGGAGGAGGAGGAGAGGCTTGTTTGTCTTGAGGAGAGGCTCGAGCCAAATGTTGATTTCAATGACAATGCCCTCCAAGTGTTGGGATTCTACTCTTGAGCAACCTTGGATGGGTGAAATTCTTTATGGAGTTGGTGTAAGTGCTCACAAGGAGCTTGCCTTAGCACCGGTCATTGATAAGGGAGTGTCGTGCCTCTCATTCCGCCTTGAAGATGAAGAGCAACTAGTTCCTTGTGGATATATTGGAGAACTACTCGGTTACAAGAAGGAAGCCCAGAGCAAGTTGATGTCCAGAAAAAAAATGTTAGAAGGATTTTTGGGGGAATGATTTCGAGAGAAGATTACAAGGAACCCAAAATTTCTCTTTGTTGGGATTTCTTTGGGGGTCGAGTACATGAAGCAAGGAAAATAAATTAGTGGAGATGAGAGGAGAAGGTGCAAGTTGACGTTCCTCTTTCCAACATGGGGCTGAATTTATTTGTTGAAGGAAGACAAAATTGGTTAGAGGAAGGATTTCTTGTACCGACAAAAAAGATTAAAATGGAAAATTGTGTAAGAGGGATCATCCTCCGTAGCCCAAGACGAAGGAGGGGCTGCGCATGAAGCTAATAAACAACCAAGGAAGGATTCCAATGCCACCACCATATGAAGGAAGTAAGTCAAATGCAAGCATGGGGGAGTAGGGCAGCCACGCCACCACATCCTCCACCATACATGTTCCTCACGAAGTTTTCATGGCGCTCCATCCAACAAATGCAAGAAGAAGGGACCGCAAACGTTGCCTATCAAATTGGTCGCCTTCACCATTGGAGCAATTTAGAGGAGGACCGGCACAATTATAATACAAGCAATGATACAACACGCCTGACCATCAATATCAACCACCGGAAAATAAAGGAAGAAGGAGGAAGAAAAGAAAATAATAATGCTTTCAAATTCGGTTTGATTTTCTCCTTTTCCTTTTCTTTATTTTCAGCTTTTGTGCAAGTTTATATATGTGTAGCATTTTCTGTTTTTATTTATTTTCAGCATGTGTGATAATAGTAGAGTTAGTTTAAGATCACCATGAATAAAGTTTCCCACCTTGATCAACCTTTGGTAAAAATATTAAGTCAATGCCATGATAATATATGATGAAAAGTTGCCACTTTGCTCAACTTTTGTACTTGTCTTATGCAAGATTAAGCTAATGCTCTCTTTAATATGAATCTGAAATTAATTAAATACTAGCTTAATCTTTTGTGGAGGTTATGATAATAAGACCCATAGTGTTATTTTCATGCTCTCAATTTTGGATGAGTTAAAGATGATTTGTTCTTAAAAATATATATGCTAACCTTGTCATTAATGCTACTTGTATTTTGCTCTACCTATCCAAAGCCATATATATATATATATATATATATTGAGTGCATAAACCTTAGTATACAAGAATTATTTTTGGGTGAATTAATTCAGGGCTTGATTTCTCTGGCCCGAGACTAAGAAGTTGGTCATTCCGTTTTTGCGTATCTATCTTTTTGCTAGCCTTTCTATCCGTGCATTGTGTATCCCCACATCGGAGATTTCACAAACCTCGCCGGATATCCACCCTTAAAACCAAAAAAATCATCTTTTGTGTTTACCTCCTTGACCACAACCTATCATTGAGCATGGATTGTCAATTCAAGGAAGATTGCAAGATGGTGCCAAGGTTGAAGATTTCAAGTATCTCTCCAAAGGAAAAATATTGCTAGTACCTACCTTATCTCTATCACCTATTTGCCCGAGGACGAGCAAACGTCTAAGCATGGGGGAAGAGGTAGGTACAATGCAATTTAGAGTTCAAGGGGAGCAAATAAAAACAAATGATGAAAGAAGAACAAAAAGAAAAAAATGAAGGAAAAAAAGAGATAAAGAAAAATATGTATGAGAAAAGAAAAAAATATGAGTTTATAAAAATAAAATAAAGTGAACTCCCCGGTTCTCTAAAGTGCATTAGGAATCTCAAAAGTTTCAAGATTTAAGATCCAAACTCATCTTTCCAACCATGTGCAATCCGATAACGAGGACTTCGTTTGTGCCTCGGGATCACTCTTTGCCATTTGCATATGTCCACCTATCTCAAAGTGTGTGTATTTTTCTCTCCCCCTCCTTGATATAACGTTGTTTTCCAATGACCTTTTTGACGAGGCTCGGTAAGACCATGAGAAGCTTGTCTTGTTTTGACAACATCTCATTTATAATATCTTGGTAGGACTAAACTTTCCCAAAAAGCTCCACATAAAGCCTTCCACTATTTATTGAGAGGGGAAAGGAGTAGAATGAATAGGTTTTGAGAGACAAGATGAGGTGAGAGTACATGAGCAAGATGCAAGGAAGTTTATTTTTGAACTTGGTTTAGCTCTTTTTCTTCATCTCGCTCTTAATTTCAAAATTTCTAAGATTCATTTGAAATTTGGGAGCATGAGGTAATTACTTGTGGAAAGTGCTTAAATTAATATCTACCCTCTATAAGGATGAAGGCTAGTACATTATGGAACTTTAATGATTAAATCCTTGAGAGCATTATGTTTTCTCGTGTATGATCAAGTGCAGGGTATAAGTAATGAAAGGCAACGCTGATATTCATTAAAGGCTTACTCGAGGACGAGCAAGATTTAAGCATGGGGGAGATGTTGACGGTGAATTTCCGTCAACCTAGCCATGAGTTTACCTTTAATGTTGGCATTGATTTATTATTCTAACCACTGGAACTAACCCCCCGTATATAACAAGTTCACTCTTGCATGTCGATTTTGGAGTTTATTGTTTACGCAGGAAATCTACGCTAAAGAGGAGACTTTCGGGATAAGTTCATCAAGCACTTCGGAAGAAGATCATGAAGCCTGACAAGAGTCAAGACACATGATGAACATGACTCCAAATGACCCGAGGACCGAAGCGTCAATGTGCAAATCTTTAGGGACTCAATCTGAAAACAGCGAAGCTTGGATGGCAAGCATTCAAGCCTTAACCGCGAAGGAAACGACGTCAAAGGCCCACATGCAAGTGCACACAAATGAGGAATCGCGCGAGAAGCAACCGGGGAGGAAGCCGGGGCCGAACCAAGCCAAAAAGGCCCTGGGCCGACCGGCCTGGGCGGACCGGCCTGGCCCGTTTTTGGCCCGGTTCGGCGCCCCCTTTGACCTAGCCGTCATTCGGACTATTTATATCCCCCTCGCCAAGAGCCACATAAGAATTCATTCGTCATCCGCCGCTGAGGAGCAGAGAAGAGAGGGACACCATTCCGGAGAGGAGAGGGTCGAGATGGTTGACTAGGGTTTCCGTAGCCGACGTGGCAACCTTGCATGGAAGACCACGTCGGAGTTCCCGGAGCTAGGATCGAGATCAAGGTAGGATCCCGGTGGTGATCTTCTCCATGTATTATACTCTCATGTTGAATTTGCAAGATTGAATCCGATTTCTAGCGATCAAGTGCTTTCTCTACAACTTTGTCTTCGCTTGGGTTTGCTTCTTCCCCAATCTAGTCTATAGCTAGATTGCTTAGGGTGCTCTTGTAGTCATGGTGGCTAGAAGTGCATACCCGATCTACCGAGCGTTTTCAACTTGTTCTTCTTGGACTCGCCCTAGGCTAACCCGCACGAATAGGAGTGCGTTGTGACAGGACGGTGGCTCCAAAAGGCGGGCGTCTTCAGAGTTGGAACAGAAGCCATGATTTAAAGAGGCTAGTAATGAGATTCGTTTGCTTTATTCTTCTTTGTTTTGGAACTTCAACAAAAGACCCAATCTAATATCTAGATTGGTTTTATCTCTCTTTCTCTTGCTACCTCCAGTGTTTAGTAGATTAGATGTGTTTTCATTGCTCTTTCATAGATTAGATGCAAAACCAAACCTCTCAAGATCAAAGTGTTTTCCGCTTATTAGATTGGATCTTGCGTTACACATTGTTCCACGGATTCGATACCTTGGGTTCACACTTAAGGGAAGAAGGGTCCCTTAACTACGACGGAGGACTTGTCCGCTTGCAAGTCCAAACGAAATTTGATACGACAATCAACCGTCAATAGGCGGCATCCTTGAGGTCGCTGAGCTCCTTCTCCAGACCTGCATTACAAATGGACAAGTTCAATAACTCGCCCGCCACCTAGTTACAGCAAGCTACACCACCCTGTTGCGGCGGACGAGCTGCTCACCTTGCTGGACCTCCGCGGTCTTCACCTTAAGGACCTTCACTTGATCCTTGGTCTCTGCCAGCTCCTTCTTCAGGGCGTCCTCGGTCTCCTTGGCGCCTGAATTCATTCAAGGTCGAGAAGTCAGATAAAAGGCCCACGGGGTACACAGGTTCAACTTTTGGCAACCTTGGCAACTTACCCTCTACCACGGCTTGGAGGTCGTCAGCCGCATCCTTCGCCTTCTGCTCGGCGACCTCCAACTTCTTCTTCAAGGCGGTCACCTCCTTCTCCGCCTGGCGAGCCATGGTCTCCTTCACGCGCTGGATCTCCTGCGCGGCTTCGACCTGGGCTTTCGAAATAGCCTCGCGGGCCGCGGCAACCTCTGCGTGGGCATTGGCCGCCTCCCTCAACAGGCCCGCCCGAGCTTGAGCTCGCGTGACAAGTGACTGCAGCACAGAAAGGCAGATTTCACTTTCAGACCTCTCAAGACGGAGGAAATCAACAACAAAGACTAGAGTGTCATGGCCTAAGTCTTTACCACGAGTGTGCGCCCGATCGTGCGCGACGCCTCTTTGAAGTCGTCCGCATCACGACGGTCGGCGATGACGTCGTCCTCCCATGGGGTCCCGACGTACAGGCACCGGTCGCAGTCATCTTCGGTGCGCGCACCTCCCGCCCCTGCTGCTTGCGGGTCTGGCGTCGGCCGCAGGTCCGCCATGCAGAGGTCGTCTTGTTCCCCTTCGACGGGCGGAGCGATACTGGTTTCGGCCTTCTCCGCCGCGGACGCCGCTGTCGCTCCAGCCCCGACGGCTGAGCTCGTCACATCCGCCGTTGAGACCGCCGGTGATTGCTCCACCGGCGCCTCCTTCCCCTTGCTCCCGAACGCCTCTTGGCCTGAGGCATTCTTGGCACTCTTCGACGTGCCCGGGGGTGCTCTGCGAATAAATAAAGACCTCAATCAAACGGAAGCTCAGAGAATTCGAAAATGCAAAACAAGGATGGGAATTGGCCCCGTGACTTACTTGGTCGCCGACCTTAGCCCGGGCTTGCAGGGCTTCGGGGGAGCCTTCCTTGCCCTCTTCTGCGACCCAAGGTCGCCCACTGTATCAGCGCTCAACCTAGGGTGCTCCTCCATCGTCGACGTCCTGCGGGGCGTCTCTGTCGCCCGCTCCTCCGTCATCGCCGCAGCCCTGCGGGGCGTCTCCGCGGACGGGACCATCGTCGCGCTCGGCGACTTGGCATCATTTTCATCATCCTCAACCTCGATGGTCTCAACGCCAGAGCTGACTGTCGCCGTGTCCGCCGACACGGCAGGCTCGGTCCGCTTCCGCTTCTTCTTCTTGGCCTCTGCGGTTTGGGTCGCGGCGATCGTGGCCACAGCCCGGGAGGCGGACACCTTGCCCGCCGTCTGTCGCGTGCGCCGCGGCGCGAACGGAGCAACCTTGGGAGGTGCCCTCCTTGTGGCGGGAGCGTCGTCGTCACTCCCCACTGATGAGTCGGAGATGTACTCCTTGATGCACTGCTGCGGAATGGCCCGCACGTCCGCCGCAGCACGGACCTTGTAGTTGCGATCCTCCTCGTTGCGCAGTGGTGCGGGGCACCAGTAGATCCCCTCACGATGCTGGATACAAGAAAAGAGAAATGTCAAATACAAAGACCTGCATCGCAATAGTCAGAGATCCAAGCTCGATGAAAATCAAGGTCGCGGACTTACCGCGTCGGAAGGTCGGTACACCCCGTGCGCCTTGGGGCATTCCCGATTATGGACGCGCCCACCGAAGATGTTCTTCACCCGCATCGTCATCTCCCCCTTGGAGAACTTGCGCTTGACGACCCAGATGGGGTCGGACTGACCCCAGTACTTAAAGGCCGGATGGACCCGGTCCTGGATGGGCTGAATCAACCGACGGCTGAAGCTTATAGCGACAGCGCCGCCGGTCAACCCCTCCGCCTTCAGCTTCTCCAGGTCGTCCAGCAGGGGACGCGGCTCTTCCGTATCTTGCGACGCGAGCTGATTGGTCCACTCTGGGTACGGGACGGGAGCTCGCCCCGTCCTACCCGGGAGCGCCGGCGCGGGATTGTCGAGGTAGAACCACCCCTGCTTCCAGCCGGTGGTGTTGTCGGGGAGCACGAGGTCGATGTACTCCGGCTTCATGTACCGCCGCAGCATGAAGCCCACGCTCCCCACGACCCCAGACTTGCCCGTCTTCTTGAGCTCGAAGAAGTGGCGCCACAGATGGAAGTGTGGCGCTATGTCGAGGTAGGCCTCGCAGAGGTGGATGAAGGTGGAAATGATGGTGATCGAGTTCGGAACGAGGTGTACCAGCTCAATCCGGTAGAAGAAGAGGAGGCCGCGGAAGAAGTCGCTCGCCGAGACCCCGAATCCGCGCTCAATGTGCGCGAGGAAGACGACGGTCTCACCGGTCCCCTCCGTCGGGAACTCCTCGCCCGCCGCCAGTCTCCAGCCGACCTCCGTCTTGGGTCTCAGCAGCCCGCAGGTCGCCAGAGCCTGGATCTGCTCCTCCGTCACCGTGGACGGCTCCCAGACGGTGTGTGGCGCTGAGATCAGTGCTTTCTCCATCTTCTCCTCCTCGAAGTCGATGGATTTGGATCTAAACACTACGAGGGTTTTGTTTCGCATATGCGGTTGCGGTGCGTGGCGGACCTAAGCACGGCGGCGCTGTTGTTCACTCTAAGCAATGGAGTGGCGGCGGAACCCTAGCGCGGTGAGGAAATGAAAGCAAGTAAAGGCCCCTGGGCCATGGATCGGCCTTATATACTCGGGCCCCAACGGCGCAACGAGTGGCCGCGCCCAACGTCTCTTTGGCGCAAATCACGGCGACCCAGAGGCTCGGCGCCTTCAACGGACATATCGCTCAACGGCTCTTTCGGCCTAACGGTACAATGGCAGTAACGGCTAGTTCTGTACGGGAATCTGTGTTTGCCGACCTCCAGTCTGCATTCCGGCCGACGTGGACTCGTTATGCCCCACATTCAAGCCCCCAACATTTAATTCTCCAGTGTGACATTCAAGGTCGCCAAGACCCATCCACGACCTATGGGACAGCTCTATCGCCCAGTCAAGGTCGATACGGTACCGGCAGCCTCCCAGGTCACCTCGGCCTCCCCACTGCGGGTTCACACCACGTCTCTTAGGCCCAGCTGCCTACACGCCTTCTAGGTCGCCCCGACCTACAGCGGCTCACCACTATCAACGGCCCCGTGCTTAAAGGCTCTACTGCCCGTTGACAACCTCTTGGTCATGATCACAGCATCCCGCTGAGGCCCTGTTGCCTTCTAGGTCGATTCTGACCTACAGAATTCAGGATTGACACCCTGTGTTGCGCCACTGCGCAGCGGCCGTGTTGACCCAGGTCGACACGGGCCTTCTTGTCAAATATTATGGCCTCCTGAAGGTCGGCGTGCTAACATAGCCCCGCCGGGACCTTGGCCATGCCATTGCCGCCCGGGCGCCTCATCACAATGGTCAAGACACATCAGTTGCCATGCAAGCATGTGTATAAAAACTTCGTAAGCTACAACATACTTTGGCCCAAGGCCAATTACAAGATACAAACATATTAAAGGTCTTGTTCTACCTTATATGGTGCCTACGGCGCAACCTAGACTGATGAAGCGCGTCGCAAGCTTTCTTCTAGCTTCAGGACCTACTTGGAGACCTCCACCGCCGCTGAAGTCGCGGCTGCCACACAGCCACCTCTACTCTAGCCCCAGAAGGTTTCCTGTGGAGTCCCATCTTTTGCTAGGGTGCTCACACAAGATCCCAAATGGGACCAGCATCACCTCGGGCGTCTCCCGGTGCAGCATGACAATTTCCAACACCACATTAGGCCTCTCCTCACAAGGCCCGCCAAGGCATGTACTGCCCCATGCTGCACCTGGATTCCTCGCTGGGCGCGGGTGCAGAGATTGGTGGAGTTCTCCCAACTTCGCAAGCATTCTTCTAGCTCCAGGAGATGATACTCTAGCACTATGCTCGGGTGGACGCACACAAGACCAGGGCTTTGCACAATTAGCAAGCGGTTTTGCCATGATGTTCCTACTTGGTTCAAGAAGCAAGCACTGAGGCCTCCTATTTATAGCAGTGGAGCTCTGCTTCAGTTGCTGCCACACCTCAGCTGACGCGGCATCCTTATCTGCAACACTGTTACCATGTGGAGCGCGAGGTCTTTGTCCGTTTCTGAGCCTGCTGACACGTCTGTCGAGCGTGTGATGACAACTTTTCAGTCTTTGTCTCCTAGTGGCAGCGGCCGCATCTCTACTTGGGGCAGGTCCTGTGCCTACGCAGTACGCCCGTGGGTCGCTACACGACAAAGTCTCCTGGCGCCTGGTACTGCCCTGCAAAGATTCCAGACAGTTTGTCTTATTCAACGGGAAGAGCATCTCAAAGCACAAGCAGAAGGCCGTAGGTTCTTGGTTTCTTCTTCGAGCACCAACCCGACCTTGCAGATCGCCTTACTGCTCGGGGGCTACTCCACGAGTGCGTCTTGTGACGCCCTCTTTGCCTATGTCGCGTCGACCTACCAGATGCAAGCTTCTGCCATCCCTCCACTCGACCTCCCTCTGGTCGGCATAGGGACCTTCCGCGAAGGCACGATGATCTTTCCTGACTCCGGTCAGGTCGGCGGTTCTTCAACAACTACAGCGCCTTGTCTTCACTTCAAGCCCCTGGATCTGCGCCTCAGGAGCTTGACGTTCGACTTCGTAAGCGCTTAAGAGGATTTTCTTTTTTGGATCCTCGTGCACCCTGCGCGACCTCGACGGTGCCATGACTTCGTCTCAGCCGCTACGCCTACACGTCGATCGGGGGCTTGAGAGACATGGGTACCCATGGGTCCCCACCGACCAGGGTCCCAGAGGTCCCTGTCATGTGGACCCGACCTGTCAGAAGCCCCACTGACCTGCAAGTGGGCCCGGAGACCTTATCCACAACCCCAGCGACCTTGGAAGACCCCAGGCGACCTTATCCAAATCCCGGAAGACCTGCCGGGCTTGTGGCGCAAGTTTCTCCCCTAGGTCGCGGCACGGCGCCGCCAGTAGGTCCACGGATCGCGGGATCCGCCCTGTAATCATGGAAAATGACCTTCCTAACTTGTAACCGGCCCCGATGAGGGTCCACCAACCTCGAATGGAAGCCCTAACCCGTTGACCATATAAGGCGGCCTAGAGCTCCATTCGAGGGGACTTCTCCATTCACGCATAATCCCACCGCATACTGGACGTAGGGTTTTACTCTCCGAAGGCCTGAACTAGCCTAAACCCTTGTGTCTCTCGCCATTCTCGCCGTGTTCTGAGTTCTCCCTGCGAACTACCACCTACGCTCTTAGGTCCTGATCCCCCTCTAATCAACCTACAACCGCTTGGGTAGCCCCCTTGCGGATCTGTCCAAGTCTCACCCCCTGACAAGCCTCCTCCAAAGTAGCTTTTCCACATAGAATTAAGTCATCTGCAAACAAAAGAGAGTGAATAGGAGGTGCACCAGGTCCTAGAGAAACTCCTGTTAAATTGTTGTTCTGAAGAGCTTCCTGCAGTCTCAAAGAAAGTTCATTAATAGCTAGAATAAATAAGTAAGGGGAGAGAGGACATCCTTGACGAAGTCCTCTCTGAGGATGAAAGTAAGCAGTAGGCTCATCATTGACTAGAATAGCTAGAGAAGAAGTAGAGATGCAAGTTTGAATAAGATTAATAAAATGATCAGTGAAACCAATTCTATGCAAAGCAGAGGATATAAAGGCCCATTCAATCCTGTCAAAGGCTTTAGCCAAGTCAATTTTTAGGAGGAAAGCATGATCCTTCCAAGCTTTAAGGTTAAAGGAGTGAATAATTTCCTGAGTGATGATGATATTAGAGGAGATGTGCCTTCCTGCAATAAAAGCAGCCTGAGAATGACAGATGAAATCAGTGAGATGATCCTTTACTCTATTAGCTACAGATTTGGAAATAATTTTGTAAATGACATTACATAAACCAATGGGCATGTAATCCATAGGGGTTAAAGGTTGGTTCTTTTTAGGGATAAGAGCAATAAACGTTTGATTGATGTCATTAGGAAAGGTAGCAGTTGTATAAAAACTTTCAACCAAATTAAAAACATCATTTTTTTACCAAATTCTAGGAGGATTTGTAGAAGGCTGCATTGAGGCCATCCGGGCCAGGAGCTGCATTTGACACTAAATAGTAATAGATTCACTCAAGAAATGGACTACATAGATAAGTACTCTCTCCTTTCCAAATTAAAATTCGTTTGACTATTTTGTTATCAAGTTTGACTCATCATCTTATTCAAAAGTTTATATACGCTCAGCAAGAAGCATATGTAGCCATCTGTTACCAAAACCTTGTAAATATAGTGCAGTTTGATGAAATTTTGCGGATTAGCACAAACAGGATTGCTGCATTTATACACGTAGCTCTACCTGTGCTATCTACGTTATGGATGCCCTTGAGGAATCGAACACGCTCGCCCTCGTGTCATCTCCCCGGGGGACGACTGAGGCGGCCACCCGCCAGCACTCCTCTCCGGCTCCCTCCACACCTCGTCGTCGCCGAAGTAGGGCTGCAGAGGCCCGTGGACCTGCTAGGAGGACGACGGCGGGGCTCCTTCGGTCGGTCCGCACTCTTGCTCTACTCCTGCGACGCAGCGGCCCCGGCCATGGTGACGACGGCGGCTGCCGGCGGCGCGGCAGATCCAAGGTGCTGGAGATTAGATTTGGCGCCCCTGAGCCGGATCTACGCGGAGTAGTGGCTGGCGGGGTGTGAGGAGCTTGGCGGCTCGGCACACCTACAGTTCAACGGGGCAGCCGGGGGTCGCCGAAGCAGCAATCCTCCTACCGGATCGCGCTTTCCTCGACTCCGGGGGGGGTGGACCGTCGCCTCCCTACTCGTCAAGGTCCGTCAGCTGCCACCTTCGTCCTGGTCGGCGGGCTGTGGTGCGATGGCCATCCACACAACCTCTTCTCCTCATCGGTCGTCTCCTTCATGGTCGCTGCCTCCCGCCCTTTGGGCTCCACCTCCTGCTTGATCAGGAGCCGCGGGGCTTGGGCTCCCTCGCGCCGCCATTGTGGCCCTTCCCGCCATTGGGGCTTCCTGCGTTGGTGCTGACACCTAGTAGTCAGGGCAAGCGACTCGTGATGTGGCGGCGCATCACCATACTTGCAGTTGGCCCGTGTCTGGTGGCCCTGCTGCACGCAGTGGCGAAGCCAGCTTACTAGCTTAGGGGGGCTGCTGCTGCATTGCTCCTCCTCTAGCCCCCCTTTTCCTCTTCGTCTTCAACCTCCAGCCTAGGGGGCTTGGGGGGCTCCCGTGGTGGTGCCAGCGGTAGGGGGCTCCAGCCCTGGCCGCCCACCGCTGGCTTCGCCACTGGTTGCACGACTTCCTGTTCGCCGACGGGGTGACTTCCCGGTAGGGTCCTGCAGCTGTTGGCACTGCGGGAAACGTTGGTGAGCCCTCCTCCTTTGGTCGCAAGGTCAAACCTTTTCATTGTTGGTCGTTGTCTTCTCTGTTGTCGGTGCTTGCACGGTGCTAGTTCCGATAGGGGACTTCAAAGGTGTGTCCTCTTTGGTTGTTTGGTCGTTGTTCGAGGTCACTGGGTTGCTGTTGTTGGATTCCGTGGGGGACTCGCGCTACCAGTGTCATCTGCCGCAGGCTTGGAGGACGGTTCTCGTCTCGTTCCCATGAACCTCAAGGGAAAGCCTACCCAGTTCTATGTTGGGCCAACGACGGCGTTTGGGGGTGTCGTCCCCCTTCCTGGAGGTGTTGTTGTGAGGTCTCGGGAGTCGTCACCTTTCTTCCTCGCTGCAACATCTTCTCGTTTGTCGAGGCCTCCTCGGCATTCTGATCGTCTCCCACGCTTCCCCCATCTACCTTACCGTTGCTAAGCGGGTTGTTGGATCTTGGTTGTCCCTCGGGGGATCTTGCCCCTCGCCTTCTTCGCTGGAAGATTGGGAGGACGAGTCTCCGTCCTCACCCAGATCCCTTGGATTGGCGGTCATCATCAAAGAATTGGCACATCGGGTGTGTTGGTTTGGTTGGTCGTGTCGAGCGGGGATGAGGGAGAGTTTTGGCTCCTTCCCTCCCCCTGGTTGTTGTGGTCGCTCTTGGTCGTCCTTTCTGCCTGCAGAACCTTACCATCATCATCATCATCATCATCACCATCATGAGTTGCTCGTTGTATTTCCATCGACGATTGGCTTCCTTCTAGGCTTTGACGGCCGACAACGGGTGTGTTTCCGTAACGTACCTCTCCTCGCTGGAGGTGTTGTTTCGGCCTCCGTCCATTTGGTCTTGCCAAGTGAAAGCTTGGTCTGCTCCTTCGTGGGCAGACGGATGATGACGACGTTGGCGTCGTACCCTCTTTGGAGGCGTTGTCTTGCATGTCATTCTCGCTCCTCTTCTGTTGGCGCTGGTGATGTGCTTGCGCTCTTGATTTACTCTTTCATGTAGGTCTTAGGCGTCGTTGTTGGTAGTATGGTGTTCCTCTGCTCGTGTTGGTCGTTGTTGTTGTTAGCATTTGTAGTTGAGGTTGTTCTTTGTATCTTCCCGTTTTGGGAGTTATCCTAATAAGGTTGCTTCTTCTTAATGAAAAAATGTGCTCAGCACATCTTTAAAAAAAGAAGCGAACAATTCACAAATAAAAGCTCCGAGCTTAATTAACCACCTTTAATTTCCTTTTGCAAGGAAGCTAAATTAACATCCTCACCTTTGAAATTTTGAGAAAATTTCTCTAATCCTCTTGCTCTTATCAAAATGTTTTTCAAACCTTTTCTATGTATTATTTATTTATGAGTAATTTATTTGACTTTTGACAATCGCTGGGTTAACAATTTGTATTTGGCCCTAGCTTGCACTAAGTGCCTCGGTTTACAACTCTGCTTATACTTCTCTTTTTCTTTTCGAAGTGAAAGAAAAAAAGCAGAAAGCTTCTTCTGAATTCCAATAGCATCCATCCACGGCATAGGTGTTTTTAGACCAATCCACGGCATAGGTAAGATTATAAGAACTCGTTAAAACAAGGCTTTCTGTTTTTTTTTCTTATTTGGTGTTGCGCCCATTCGAATTTTTTATTTTTTAATTTATTTTTTTCATTTGCGAAAATATAAAACCGTTTCAAAATTTAGCAAAATTAGACTACAACCGCCGTAACCCATGACGGTTCCGAGCCATGGCAGTTGGTACTGTAGCACATGCAACCGCCGTGGCCCATGACGGTTAGGTCAGTCTGTTTTCAAAAAATCGTAACTTTTTTGTATGAATTCGGATGGAGATAAAATTTATACGAAACTTATAGCTTTCGACGAGATCTATGACTTTGCAGTTCAAACTTTTTCATTTGAAGCCATCTTGAGGCTAAAAAAAGATATACTGTCCAGAACTCAGTTTTCGGTATCCAGATCTGGACAGTATATCAATTATTTGAGCCCCAAGATGATTTCAAATGAAAAAAGTTTGAGCTACAAAGTTGTAGATCTCGTCGAAAGCTACAAGTTATGTATAAATTTTATCTCCATCTGAGTTCATACAAAAAAAATTACGATGTTTTGAAAACAAGCTGACGCTAACCGCCGTGGCCCATGACGGTTGGGCACCATAGCATCTGCAACCGCCGTGGCCCATGTCAGTTTGCCCTACCGCTATGAGATACAGCGGTGGTAGTATTGTTTTGCTAAATTTGAGATCCATCGTTTTTTTTTTTTTTTGAAAAATCGAAAAAAATAAAAATTCCGCCCATTCATTAATTTGTAAGGTGAGCTTCAGGCCCAAGCCCATTGGTTGCGTTGTTTTGATTTTTTAGACTCTGTGTTTGCTGGGCTAAGCCCACTTGTGAGTTTTCTGTACTAAGCAGGCCGCAAACGAAAAATATGTTGGGCCTCTTTCAGTAATAGTATGATTCCACATCGACTGTGGAAGTAGGATTAACGACTTTTAAATATCCATGGCAGCAATGCAGTCAAGCCACGTGGAACGTGTGGCAAGCAATCAATGAAATTCAAACTCAATGGGCTATCAAGACTTGGAGCACGCTACTTGATGTGCTAAGCTTTTTTTTACCCTTACTAGTATACACGCATGTGCGACGTGTTTTAAAATCACATAATAAAAACATATATCATAATTTTTTGTATAAAAATAATAATAATATGTATTTGTTAGAATCATTTTATTCAACCATGCACATTGAAATTATTCAATAATAAACCCTAATAACCTTGCTTTGCTTGAAGCATTAATAATTAATTTTTATAATAAGTTCTTGTGCATACGCTAACTAACTTTTATCATCATGGAGATTTTTTTAGGTGGATGTTATTATTTGTGTATATTAATGGCCACCTTATTAACATGAGAGAATTCTTTACATAGCACTGAAAAATGTATAGTTCCCTATATGATATTGAAAAAATTGTGTCTTCGTTATCTGACACTGAAATATTCCTTCTGCTCCCTTTTTTGGCACTCTGTTACATTTGTTGTTAAATTTGACATAGAAAGATATTTTCACCCTATCCCATCCAGCAAGGACCTGCTAAACCGCTGACATACAAACTCAAGAAACAATATCAGGAGTTTATTAACTCGATACGGTGGGCTGGATGCAAATCTGCTCCTCGAAATTGAGCTGCATCTTTTTTTAAAGAAAAAATTAAGTTCCATCTGACCTCCAAGCTTCTCAGTAATGCACTCTTTCGTGCCTGCACAATGGAGATGCAGCTCCGGGACCATCAACAAATGGCACATCATCAGGGTAAAAATCAAGCCATCGCTCTGCTCCTCATCTTTTCCTTCTCGTCTTCTCGAACAGAAGAGCAGGACCTGCTCCTCTGCCGCTTCAGCTCAAATCCCTGGCTGGGGGCGGAGCTGGGTGAGGAAGCGACGGGAAGGGAGCTGCCCTCGAGTTGCGCGGCCGCGGATGCATTCTTGGCTCTGCCCCTGCCTGCTCCTGGTATTGTCCCACTCCCGGTGCTGCCCGGGCCACCCTTTGCCCTGTGCCGCTGACTGCCGGCCGCATCCCTATGCTACTCTTCCGTCCCACACCGCATGCTCCACCCTCACGCCGACCGCATTGAGGAATCGCGCTATCGCGTGGCCTGCGGTGAGGTGTTACCCAGGGCAGCGCTAGTGCGCTACCAGGGGTAGGAGCTCGCGCGGCGGCCGGGAGAAGGTGCGTCCTCCCGTGGCCGGAGCTCACACTCGCCATCCATGGTTGCGGAACGGGCGGAGCTTGCCACCAGCCATGGCTACGACCCGGGCAGAGCTCGCCCACCGGCCATGGCAGCCTGGACGGTCGCGTGCTCGCGCGCCCTGCGACGGAGCACGGGAGCACCAGCTCGTCGAGACAGTCGTGCGCTCACGAGTGAGCCCCACATGAGTACACGGGGTGGGAAAAGCGTGGTTGGGTGAGAAAAATAATTCGTTTTTGACAGAAACACTCTCTAAATTGCGATTTTTTTTTGCCTTCCACAGTCCTTCCACCCTATCCACTTCCAAAAACATATGACGGGTGGGTCCGGCGTGAGGGGTACGGTGGGTCCGATCTGAGTGAGAAAAGTTTTCAATTGTCTTCGCTCGTTATAGTATAGATAGATATTTAAGCTCTTTTTAAATTTTATTTTGTTGCTACTTATTTTTTATGTCATGTGGTCGTTTCTTTGTTTTATTTTAGAATTATTTAATTTCTTTTTACATTTTGTTTTGTGCTATTTCTTTGACGTCTTGTGGTCGTTTTTTTTTAAAATTTTGTCTCGTTCCATCACATCAGTGCATCATACTCAAAACACCATATCTAGCTTTCAGGAGCTCTAAAGAGATTAGTTGGACAGATCTTGTGAAATCGATAAAATCACCATAAGCGCATAAGTGTCCATATGCATGTCATTACCACTCAAATGGTAGTGTCATACCAGTGGTGGAGCTACAGCTTATTGGTGCTGTCAGCTGACATCAATAGATTTAAAAAATTCAGTGTAAATCATTGTTGAAATACTGTTTAGAACGTTAATAACATCAATAGAAAATGGTGGTAACATCGGTGAACCACGAAGCTGGCTTCGCCCTTGTGCCATTCTCCTAGTTTTCTACAATAAATCCAGAGAGACGTGTGCTTGCACTCGTTTTCTTAGTATATATTTGATTGGAATCCAAGCGGTTTTATATATAATTTAACTAAGTTTTTCTTTGTGCTTATCTCATTGGTGTAAGTACAAGTTCAAGGCAATATGGACACTTATCAAGGGGCACAAAGCAGAGAGTACTAGAGAGAGAATGATCGAGGTCTCGATGAGCAGCACGTACCAGGCTGCAACGTGATATCATTTTATTTGGTGATCAAATTATTATTATTATTATTATAGATTTTGTTTGTTTGTTGCAATACGAATTTTGCTTATGTTTCGTTGGACATTCATATAAGTTACGTTACAGATTTCCGGATGGGATGTGTCAATATAGGGACAAGTAGCGTTTGGTTAAAAATTGAAATACACCAAATTATCATTATTTGAATTTTTCCCGAGGAACTCAAAGGGCGAACAAATATTATACAAATACGATCATTGCCTCAATAGGGAGCTATTTTCTTTTAATTGGTTTCACGTACTTATAAGGTTTTTGAGCTCAATTTGGAACCCTACATCTAACATCTAAGCGTAGCTTGGTTGGCTTGCTCCCAAAGTCGCACCCCGTGTCCTACCGAGATTTTCTCGACCTGTGTGAGGAAGGTCTTCTTTTTTAACACAATGCCCGTGGGGCTGGTGTTACCCTGCAGGTGAGTTTTTAGTACCACGGAAAAGAAAACATGACAAATTCGTCGATACAATTTTCATAAGGTAAATCTAAACTAAGGTTTACAAAATTATATATGGTCGAAGTAGAGAGTTCCGACTCCGAATCTATATCAATTTCTTCTATTAGTTATGTTTATTTGTTCAAATTAGAATTCTTTGTGCATTTTGTACATTTCACCTAAACTGCTAATTTTACATATTACCAACTTGTTGACTGATACAGTAAAGCTGAACCACTCTCACTTCTATTATGCTGGAAAAAGATGTTGCATTGCTCACAAGCAGAGCCCTTTGGTTTCGCACTTTTGCTAAAGCCCAAACGGCCAAACCTGAGCACGAATCCCAGCCGACGGCTACGATTTGCCTGCCCCCCACCGCCATATATCCTGCCGGTGCGCTTCAATTCGCCTACGCCCGCCAAAAGCCGAAACAACCAAACCAAATCCCCAGAACCCCTTTCCCTCTCTTCCCCTCAAGCTCCCTCCTCCCCGGCCAAGAACGCCGCAAGAAGCAGCTGCGTCCCACGCCCCCACCCATGGATTGGTCGGAGGAGGGGTTCGACGAGGAGGAGCAGCAGCCGCTGCGCAGGCGGAACGCGAGGAGGCGTTCTCCGCCCGGGGGCCGGCCATCGGCTTCCCCGCGCGCCGGGGCCTCGGGGTCGAGGTCGCTCTCTCCTCGCCGCGGCGGCCTGACCCCGGCGGGCTCGAGGGGGTCGCCGCCCTCGCCGCGCCGCGCTGGGATCATGGCGACGAGGCTGGGCAGCTCGGTGCGGACGACTCGGCGCTCACCGCCGCCAAGAACCCCCGGCGCCGATTCCCCCGCGGGTGGCGGAGGCGGTGGTGGGGAGGATACCGGCGTCGAGGAGGTCATCGCCAAGATGAGGGAGGGGCTTCGTCCCGCGCCCTCCGCGGCGCGGCATGTCGCCGAGACGAGCGCCGCGGGCGGCTCTGGTTCTTCCGGAGGAGCAGGCGGAGCGGACGAGGAGGAGGCGCGGGCGGCGGGGGACTTCACCGGCTTCTCGTTCCAGGAGATCGAGGCGCCGCCGGGCGTCGACGGGGCGGATGTCCTTGACGCATTCGCCGGCTCCGAGGAGGCGAGGAAGGGCAAGGCCGCGGCCGTGCTCTTGGAGGCCACCATGGGCGCCAACACCGGGGCCAGGACGGAGGCGATCAAGGCGGAGCTCGTCGCTAACGGGCGGATGCTCGACCTCGAGGGGCTGGAGCGGTGGATGCGGAGGACGGAGGCTCTCTCCGAGCTCGAGTGGTTCACAGGCCTCTGCTGCGACGAGGAGAGCCTGCCGCCGCGGATCGAGCTCTTCGAGTGCGCGTTCCGGGCCCTGGAGAACGCGTCGGCCGGCGAGCTCCACCGCGGCGCCGAAGCCAGGAGGCGCTGGGTCGACGCGTTGGGCGTGCCCCACTTCTTCCTCTGCCCCGTCTCCGGCAAGGTCATGGAGAACCCGGTCGTCATCGCCTCCGGAAAGGTGCCACGAATCTTTCGTCTGTTCTGCTCTCTTGAATTATTGGCCTGCTTCTGTGATGCGATTTCTGTTTGGGAGCGCTTGTTCGTGGAGAATTTCTGCCTGTTTCTTTGCGTTGGATGTCAGAAACATTTTCTTGAATATTAGCACAGCAATTTGGATTGGTTGCAATTCTGAACATCTTGCTATTGCTGAACAATGTTCAGGTTTTGTGTCCGTTAGAGAGACTTCCTACTCTAATTTTACAGTTTAGATTCATTGCAATGTGCCAATGTGAAAGTTTTGCTATGTCTGAAATTGTTCAGGTTGTGGTAGTTAGAGAAAACTACTCTGCTAGTATCAGTAAAAATATTGGAAAATCTGTGGTGCTTATGCTAGAAGCTTACATCACAGGCATTTATTTTTCTGACTCATAGGACGCCCCAATGATCAAAGATCTTAGAACCCTGTATATGTTGCATTTAAGAAGTTAGAAACAATAATTTGAATGTGTGCTCTGTAGATCATAATTGCTATCAGTTTCGTTTTCAGTTGAAATGGAACATTCCACCTGATTTTAATCAGATAAGTTTAGTTATCATTGTCTTCACACTGTTTGGTCGATCTAATCAGAACACTCTTTCCTATTTTTTCCATATGCATTTGTTTATATCAAACATCTACCATTTACCTTTGCTGATTACGGTAACTCTTACTATTTTGTTTAGTTTTAGTTACTGAACAGTAACTCCAAGCAGTTCTTGTAAACTTCATTTCTTGCTGGATTCAATTATGAAGATCTTGCTACTTCTGAACAAATCATGTTTCAACTCATTGCAATGTGCCACTCTGAATGTTTGCTACGTCTGAAACTATTCAGGTTCTGGTAGTTAGAGAAAATCGATATGATCGTACCTGTAAAATCTTGGAAATAATAACTCTGATCCAAGAGCTTAAAGAATTTCCGCTTGTTTCATGGTGTTCATCTATGACAACCATTTTCTTGAATCTTGCTACCAGTTTAGAAAATGAAGACGCAAGTCTGATTTTGCTCTGATGTACTATTAGTTAGAGAAATTGGTCAGATGGCAGCACTGTTATCTTAGAAAAATCAATGATGCTATTGTCTGTATTTATTCAAGAATTGCTTCAACTGTCAGGTCACAACATGCAAAGTAAGCACAGCAGCTAGTTTCCACTATGAAATCTTGTTTTAAGTTGTTGTGTTAGGGTATCTTATGATAGAAGTTTGTATCACAGACATTTATGTATCAAAAGACGCCCTCATGGATCAATATATGTTGCATTTTAGAAACATAACTTGAATGTGTGCTCTGTAGAAATGAAAAAAACTCACCTGATTTTGATCAGATAACTTTATTTTTCATTGTTGCACACTGCCAATTTTGTTAATATAAACATCTATCAGTTACTTTTCCTGAACTCTTGCTATTTTGTTTAGTTTCAGTAACTGAACAGTTACTTCAAGCTGTTCTCTACACTTCATTTCTTGCTGGATTCAAATCTCTGACTGCAACTCTTCCGTGGCTGCAGACAGTTGATCGTTCAGCACTGGAGGAATGGCGTAAGGTGCACCAACGCATCTGCCCTGTCACCGGCGAGGTTCTCTCTTACACCACGTTCATCCCCAACATCCTCATCAAGCTCTGCATCGAGCGCTGGCGTGCAGCAAACAAAATTGCAGACGTGGCGGCAGCCGCAGATCCACCTGCCATTTCCCCCGTCGTGGAAGCCCTGTTCAAGAAAATCACCCTGATGCCCCACTCTCCTAGAAGCTCCAAAGAAGTCCGTGACTCGCTGTTTCTTCTCCAAGAGCTTCTCCTCAGCGAGGAGAGATCAGTCGTGCACCTGATCGGCAGCCACACCGGGACGGTAGCGAAGCTCGCCTCTGTCCTGCCGGAGACGTGCCTGGACCCTGACCATGAACTGGACGACCTCATCATCGGAGTCACGGAGAAGGCGGCTTCCTACCGCCCCAACAAGGCGGTGATCGGAGACGACCGGTACGCCATCCCGGTGCTGATCGCGAGGGCGTTCCTGGGGCCGTTGCCGATGCGAGCTAGGTGTGCCCACATCCTCGGGCTGCTCGCCGACGACGACCACTACAACAAGATCAAGATCGGCGAGCTTGGAGGCCTCGCGCCGCTGGTCGAGCTGCTCCATGTCGGGGACAAAGGCGTGAAGAAGATGGCGGCGAGGGCGATCGCCAGCATCTGCGAGGCCAAGGAGAACCAGAGCAGGTTCCAGAGGGAGGGGGTGGCGGACGCCGCCATCTCGGCCCTTCGGAGCGACGGGCTCGTGGTGGAGGCTGAGGGCATCCTGCTGCAGGCTGCAGGCTCTCATCAGGCCATGGACGAGGTCATCCTCAAGCTCCAAGCGTTCCCGGGCGACGAGATATGCCAGAAGTTGGCGACGCGCCTCTGGAGGACCTTCGTTCTGACGAATCCACACGACAAGCTCGCTTCTGTACCGGCGTCGAAGGAGATTTGGGAGGAAGCTTCGACATCGGACGCCGGGAGATCTTCGACATCCTCGGAGGGGTCTGCTGATGAGAAGGCCTTGAGAAAGCAGATGAAGGAAGACGTCAAGATCATCGTCTCATGGCTGCAAAAGAGGTGCTACTCCCCCCGGACGTACAGGTACAGGGATTGACCATTGCCTGGCAGTGCAGGCGAATCTGAACTTGTGCAGTAAAGAACCAAGAGGAGTGTGACTGGATATAGCTGTTCCTTGACTTGGCAGAATACATTTCCTGTGTACAAATGGCAGCAACTCATTTGAATTTGGATGTGCTTGCTGTGTTGCTGTAGAATCCTGAGAAGTTCAGGATGTTCAGTTTTGTGACCTTGTAGACATGGTAACTTTTGCAATTTTGGATGTTCAGGATGTTATGATCGGCTGTTTTGATTGTCGCTTTAGAATTTAGATTGAGTAGCAGAGAGAGGCTGCTAGTGCTAGCTCTTTGGTTTTACTGGAACGTTACAACTTGTTCATGAAAAGAGTTCCGGCTGTTATAGTTCAGAACTCTCTTTATCTAAAAAGTCCAGATCATTAGAAATTGTTACTGCTGTGATGGATAAAATTAACTATTTTTAATCTGCCATTGCTATAAGTATTGAGCAGATTGCATCAGAGGTTCGCAAAGTTCTGGCATACTGCTGGCCTTTTACCAGATTGCACTTCGATTCAGAGTGGCGTCCATCCCAGGATGAATGCACAATGCATCTGCTGACCGACTTCACCAACTTGACTGACCAAAGGTTCTCAGCTGCGTATATACAACGTGTGCGCACACCAGGTGCCAACCTGACGACTGAGTGAGTTACCATGAACGCCTGCTACTTGGTTCGTGTGCCCCGTGTACTGGACTGGCCGTGCACAAAACTTGCCCACTAGTGCTCGGGCTGCGATGGGCGGGGAACGTACTTGCGCGCCCACATGTGCCGCCTGTTCACCATCAGCTTCACCAGCGGCCGCCCGCCGAGCACCGCGGCCACCGTCACCGCCCGCCGGAACACCACGCGCCCGTACGTCGGCAGCTCCCCCGGCGGCGCCTTCTCCATCATCACCTTCGTTATACAGTCGCCCCACCTCCTGCGCACGGACAGTAGGACACAATAAGGGTTACATAAACACGGCCCAATAATGCCACTACTGAAATGATCACATGATCAAATGCAGTAAAGACAAACAATGAGTTCTATAATTTGCTAACAAAAGATCGGCCCTATCATACTTAAATGTGGGGGGAAATTTCGCTTATTTCATTGATGTGTGTATTGTACTAAATACTAATGTGAACTCAAATGCACTTCTGGTGAATTGTACTTTCATTGCAATGTTGCCACTAACAAGTGCAAAATTGCGCCTTGAACTTCTGGCATTCTTGCAGATTCCATGTTTTCAAAATGCAACTAAAAATAGCTAGCTTCGGTATTGGAATCAAGGAATGTATAGGCACATTGAGTAGAAAGATTTAACCTTTTCAATAATAAAGTACACTGGCTTACAAAATTCTCGTACAAGAAGCATTATTAAAATTCATTCAGCACGAGTAGTGTGAAGAATGTTGTGGGAATTATATATTTTTATAATAAAAAAGGGAAATGCTGGAAGAATCAACTCATAAATGCATGGCTCCCAACTGAATTGGTCAAAGATGATTAATTATGGCATGCATTCTATCAGTGATTGGCTGATGATTGCTTGGAGAGTTGTTGCTACGTACTCAGTGAAGAACTCCTCGACCTCCTCGCGCGTTAATGGGAACCCTTTGGAGAACGTGATGAACAGCGACCGGCCGTCCTCCGCCTCCTCCTCCGGCGCCGCCGCCCTCACCGGCGCGCCGCCGCGGAGACGGTAGGGAGTGGCCAGCTCCGCCGGGAGAGCGCCGCCGTCCTCCGCCTCGTGGCGCCGCAGGATCGCGTGCAGCCGGTCGTCGAACACCAGCGCCCCGACGCCGCCGAGGACCTCCGCGACGCCGCGCCGCGCGGCATCGGCATCGGCCTGGCCGCCAGGCGCGAGGAGCCACCACGGCCCGCGGCCGCGAGGGTGGCCGCCGCAGTAGCCGTCGTCGGGGTCGTCGGCCTCGCCGCCGCACAGGCGCGAGAGGAGGAGCGGCACCGGCGGGGCGCCGCGGAGGAAGACGGCGCGGGCCTCGGCGGCGAGGCGCGCGGCGGCTGCGGGGGTGCGGACGAGCGCGGGCACGCGCGGGGCGGCGTCGACGCCGGCGCGGCGGTGGAGCCACATGAGGAGCGCGACGGCGTCGCGGGCGGGGCGGCTGCCGGCGCCCAGGGAGAGCAGGTGCTCGTAGGCGGCGCGGTCGACGCGGTGGAACGCGAGGACGTCATGCACGGTCGGCTCCATTGGCCCTGGCCGCCTTTGCCCCCCGCGGGGTGGTGACTTGGTGAGGTGGTGAGGTGAGAGCGCGCGGGTGGGGGCCAGCGGCTTACTGTTTGTTGGGCAGCGCAGCAGCGTGGTTTGACTGGTGTAGATGCTAGTCATGGACCCGTGTGGGTTGATCGGTTTTCGGTGCCTATTTGTACTTGACATGCAGTTTTTTGAGAGGGTAAGCAGTTTTTTGAGAGGGTAAGCAGTTTTTTGAATCAAGAAATGCTTTTCACCACCATAATAAAAAATGAAAATGCTCCTTTATTCATTCACAATGGTGGGTATAATACAAGAAAATTTGCTGAACTTTTTTGGAATGGCTTGTGGAAGCCAAAAGTTGGAATGGGTTGTAGTTTTAGCTTCTAGCAAAGGACAAATCCTAAAACAGATAATCTATTTGTCGAGTGGCTTGTGGAAGCCAAAAAGTTATATTTGCACTAGAAGTCAAAAAGTAAGTTTGAATGAGCTTTTCATGGACTATTTGAGACATTGCTTTGGGGAGTATCCTATGTACTATGGCCCTGCTTAGATTGTTGGTATTAGTGTTAATGGTAGTCTTTTGCAGGGGCGTAGCCAGGATTTGAGTGTAGGGGGGCCGAGATTAGGGGTGGATCCAAGTGTGGGCGACTCCGGTGCCATTACTACTAGAGTAGTTAGTGTTGAAATCAGCTTTTTTAGTGGTTGCTATCCTTTTTCACTAAAACTAGGAATATGATTTCTTAATTTTGTATAGGCTTCATTTGATTTCTACGTCCGCCACTAGCCGAAGTCGTTGATCGAGCATTTGATGTCAGATAACATAGAACAGAGATATGAGTTTAGTGACACAGAAAGTATATATACAAGCAAACATTTAGATATTTAAGATATAAACTCTGATAGTGGGGGTAAACAAAGAACAACAAATTAGATCATTTAAATCTAATGCCCTACTGCCCTAGCCTCCCCACCCGATCAATCTAACCAAATTGCAAACTTAACAGCTGACGCATTGGCTTTGGAGGCTGGGAGAGGACGTACGGGCTGGACGACTCTCGGGAAGCAAACGTGAAAGTTCCAGATCATCTTGGTGTAATGCGGAACTGAAGAATGAATCATTATGATTTGATAGGCTGCCGGGCTAGTGATGCTTTGGGTTAATTGTAAAGCTCTAATACTAAAATTAACAAAACTATTTAGGTACTCTTGTGGAGGTGTCACGGCATCAGGGGGGCCAGGCCCCTACGCGCCCCCCTTTGCCTCCGCCCCTGGTCTTTTGCACCCCTAACTAACACGTAATAAACTAACACCTTTGGATGTTTGGATCCATGTGTTAGTTCGCATTTAATGCTACTGTTTCAATCATTTGAGGATCTAAAGAGAGAGAAAAAGAGTAAAAGGAGTGGGGTCCACCAGAACTAACACCAATTACCACCTCTTGGGGGTGTTAGTTGGGACTAACACCAAACTAACACACATGCTTGGATTTTTTGTGTTAGTTTGCTCCAAAGTAACACTAACACATGCATCTATTCATGGCCTATACATTTTATTAACCCAAAACCTAATGCAAAAGATATTTTATTTTACCTTTTGGAAAGCTAGCTTTCAAGCATGCCAACAAAAAACTAGCTTTTGTGAAAAGTAAAAGCCTAAATAAGAAGGGCTTAAATTCTTTTCAACTTAAAATTTGTTCTTCCGCCTTTTAACTTATGTTCACTAAGATTAACATGATGTGAGTCCTAACCTCAACAAATGTAAACAAAAATATTTCACCAAAGTATAAATGAATATATCCTGTAAATGCTCTTCCACCGCCTCCTTGTGCAACTGGCAACACTAAAGTCCTGTACTCCAGTATTAATTTTTAAGAAACAAATGAACCAAAAAAATATATATTGTGTTCCGAGCACTTTTCCTTTACATGACAGTGTGTATGTTTAACACCATTGTTATAATTTCTATGCTGATAGGTCAATGTTTTTAGCTGATAGGTACACCATTTGGTACAATGGTACGTATATTGACACAATGTTATGCAGTCTAAGGGTTCTATAATGCAATTGTTGTCTGGGTCTTGAAGTAGAACTTGTTTTTAATAAAACATAGCACCCACTTATAAGAGATTTAATTGTATCATTAATGGAAAACACAAAATATAGAAAATATTTTTGTCTCTCATTGCATGAAAAAATGCATTCTGGAGAGATAATTCACTTAGCCTTCATCTATCCGAGGAAGGACAAGAGACAGGATGTGGTATACAAGAAAATTGCAACACATCGACCAACCCCATTCATCAAGGTTTGTGGACCTCTAATTATTTCCTACACAACCACGACCATCTACTTTTATTCTCATAAGTTTGCAAAATTGCTAGTTGTCACCTTCTCTCGTGTATCGTTGCTATTGATCTGAAGAGTATCTGGATTTTGATGAATTGATGACAGACACTTAAGTGTCTAATGAACTTTAAAGTGCATGAGCAAGTACTAAAATATCTTGTGAAAATGGGGCACCTTGGATGACCCTAAAAACGAAATGAGTAATAAAGTGGTATCTTTGGAGACTAAATTTATTTTTGTTTGAAATTGAGTATAAAAATGTAGCACTATCAAGAGGGATGCCACCAGCCTCGAGCTCGAGCGCATTCGCCGGCGTAGCACCGTCCCTAGGTGGGTAGTTCGTGTGCAGCGGGAGGAGGGGCAGAGTGAATTGCCTGGAAGTGGAGATGGGGAAGATATAAGAGAGAAACATATACTCTCTTTGTATCGAAATACTTTCGCCATTGATTTTTTTTTCTTACAACTTTGACCACTCGTCTTATTCAAAAAATTATTACAAATATGTATAAGGATAATGCAAGCTTAAAATACCTACAATAATAAAGCATATATCAAACAAAATAAGTGGTACTCGCATAATATTTTGAATAAGACGAATGTTCAAATTTGTAAGAAAAAGTCAACAATGACAAATATTTCGATACGGAGGGTGTAATATGCTAGAAAGTAGGGGTTCAAAAGTAGAGACTATTGCTGTAGTTGTGAGGGGAAAAAAAAGCTTGTATAAAGTAGGAAGAACCCCTACTAAGTGAACAGGGGCTAGCTGTTGCTTAGTTGTTCTTACCACTTCCAATTTTTTATGAGTGCTCTCTAATTGTGTTGCCTAATAATGGTTTCAGAATAATTGTTGTTATTTTGTGATGCACCTAAAGGTAGTAAAGGACCCTCAAATTTAACCTAAGAAATTTAAGGATCGAGTTCACCAATAACTGAACTAAAATGCTATATGATTTTGATCTTTATATATATAGGACTGAGTTTTTTTTTGACACAATATAGGACCGAGTTGAATTGTGAAGAAGATATAACTATATGAGAGTCATGATCCATCAGTACCCTCTCTAGACATCCCAAAGCGTGACCTATCAACTATCATTGCCGCATTGAGTGTGTGGCTACCGGAGATGGCGGTCTGTTGGGGGGTCCGAAAATCGGATGGGGTCCCCGAAGACAAGAGTCCGAAATAAACTCACGAAGGTAAGAATGGAAGAGGGGACAAGGAATCCCTGAAAGCCTGTACTCGCCTCAAAAGTTGTGAATCCCTTTACACGTGCCCTCGAGCCCCCTTTTATAGGGAGACGAAGGGACTTTTACATTCCGAGATTACCCTCGAATCTTAGAGAATATTCCTAATGTGAACATGTACATGAATGTCTTTTACATCCCGTGATTTGCGGGGCTAATCTCATATATTTACAAGCTTGCCACCAGTTCACACCTCGAACCCGGACTTTTAAGGCAGCGCTTTTGACTTGGTCTCCCTTTGACCTCCGAATCTTCATTCGCGAAGATTACCAGTTTCCGAAACCTCCGAATTAAGCTCCCGAATCTTCAGCCGAAGAGAAATCCCTTCTGAACCTCCGGAATTCCCGACTTCATGGTTTCCCGAATTCGCCAGATTCCCGATGTCCTGAAATAGGAAATAGACCTGCGATTTTGATGCCAGTTCGGCAATTCATTTCGTACATCATCAGAAGGTTAGTGAATCAGTCGATAATAGTGGAACATCTTCGTGAGCTCTCTTTAGTCGTGAAACAAAATGTTGGCCCCGTGACATATTCACGAATATATTCACGAATTCAGCAACTTCGACGTTTCGAGGGTGAAAGGTTTTTACCCAATTCCCCAACACTAGCCCCTCGGGGAAGCGGGTTGACTCCGACGACCCGTTTCCACGAACAATATCCCGAACTCCGGTAAAAAACGTCACCCTCGGAACGTCGGAGTGGACACGCGTCCCCCTGAAAATGCGCAACGGTCATTTCGAGGCGGTTTCTTGAATCCACCCCCCCTCTCACCCTATAAATAGAGGGCGAGCGCAGTAACTTTCTTTCACCGTTCCATCACTTTCTTTGAAAGTTCTAAAGTATTTTCGCAGAAGACTTCTTCTTCTAAGGTCATCCGAAGTTCGGCGATTCCTTCTGCTTTCGAAGGTATCATCTTCTTCTTTCTTATATGTTTTTGTTATTGGTCATCTATTCTCGTGGTTTTCTGTTTCTTGTAAGTTAGCATGTTTGTGACATTTATTTTTCTTTCGAAAGGTGGCTCATACTAAAAGTACTGCTAGACCCATGACTTCAGAGGAATTAGCCGCTGCTGGTGTTCCGCCGACTGAGGGGGATGTTCGTGATTCTGAGAACGTTCCGTCTCGCACAAACGACCCTGCTGTCGAAACCATTCGTGATTCTGACGGTCACGAAGACGGGGAGATAAGATCTGGCAGCGAGGAAGATCTCTCCAATGTCGACGCTGATGTTAGCGAGCTTGTTGTTATGAAGACCAAATCTTATCCTCCGGCTTTTGTCTTCGGCGAATCGAAGGTTACGGCCGACCTTATCAAAGAATACGAGAACGCCGGATTTTTCCCTGCCGGTGATGGACGTCCCCTTCTGGTGAACAAATCCCTGCTCCTGAGGCCAACGAAGTTGTTGTGTTTAGGGACTTCTTTACATGTGGACTCAGATTTCCTTGCGATCCTATTTTGCCTTCCATTCTCGAGAAGTTCGATGTGAAAATGCATCAATTGACACCGAACTCTTTTCTGGAACTCTCGAAGTTCTTTTGGATCATGAAGACCTTCAAGTGTACCTTCGGTGCTGACATATTCGCTCGTTTGTTCGAGCTTGTGATTGAGAAGGATATCTTGAAGCTTGATGATGGGAAGTATTATGAGGCGCACTATGCGTGCTGTACTTTCAACACCCGAAGACAAAATTCGCGAAAGGGTCTTAATCGAATCCAACTTGCGCCCTGCAGCAAGACCAACTTCTCTAAAGATTGGAGCTCATACTGGTTTTATGTGAAGGTTGACATGTCTAAAGTTTCTGGCTATACTGGGCCAGCTTACCCCTTTTATTCACCTATGGCACCAGTTACTGCTGTTTGCGCTGCTTCGTACAACAACCGCACTATGGGGTTTAAAAGCTGCGAGAATGCTTTCTTCTTGGCTAGTACTATTATCGGAGGTCGTGACGTTATTGAAGAATTTGTTGCAGCCGAAGTTTGGCTGATATCAGACGGCTGGAAGCCTTCTAACATTGTTTTCTTGGATGTGGACTGGGCAACGCAGCAAGTGTCGTTTCCCCGTTTTAACTTGCGGCTTAAGGAAGGTCAAAGTCTCGAAGACTTTATTGCCGACGTTGAAGAAAAGGTTAACGCGATGGTTGGCGAATCTACTCTGAATGAATACAAGTCTTTCAAGGCCCTTGTGAAACACAAGAAGAGAGTTAATCGTGTATTTTCAGAGCTTGGCACTGAGACTTCTTTTCGCTCCCGTCCACCAGGCGTGGACAATAAAATCTCGGCTGTTGCCGTCGCAGTCTGTTCGGCTGCCCCACCTAAGGCTCCAAGGAGAGGAACTTCGAAGAAGGGAAAGGCAAAAAGCAGCGCAGGCGACACCTCTTCTTCTGCGATTCGTCCTGAGAAGACCAAATCTTTAGAATCCAGCAAAAGAAAAAGGAAAGCTTTCGAAGGTATTTCAGATGCTGAGATCCAGGCAGCTTCAAGTCTTGCAGATTTGAAGAAGAAGAGGGCCAAGAAAGCTGTGAAGAAAATTGCTGCTGCCATGGTTCAGCGCGTTCCTTCGGCTTTTTCTGACGACGAGATGATTGACGAACCTCGTCCTACAGGTTTCTCTTCTTGCTTGTGGTGTGATTTAAGATTTGGTGTTCATCGCGGTTATACCCCAGGTTCTGAGAGTGAATTTGTTGACGTCGAAACTTTTTCAGACAATGTCCTCGAAGTTCAGGAGGCTCCTATTGAATCTGCTGTTGCTGCTGATATTGAGGCTGGTCCTTCCCAAGCTCCTGCCTCTAAGGACAGTGCTTCTCCAGAGTTTGCCGAAGATTTGGAGCGCACGGTGCAAAAAGATGGTGAACCTGTTGAGAACCCGTCCTTTGTGGAGAACCGCGAAGAAATCCCCGAAGGTCAAGATCCCTCTCCCTCAGTCACTGCTTACAACAAAAGTTTTGGTACGTCTTTTAGAGGCGAGCTATTAAGCGTTAGGGGTGAAGTGATTGACTCGGAAGATGGTGCTCCTAGATTTTCCTTGCTATGGACGTCCCCTGAATTTGTGGATGAAACAGGAGAAGACGCTCCGAAGAAAAAACTTCGGTTGACCGGCACGACACTCTCTTCTGCTGAAAAACAGACCTCTTCAACTTTCCAGAAGTCTTTAATGATTTCTGAGCCCGCAAACGAGATTCCTTTAAGGAGGCTGAACCCGCCAGGTTTGCACATTGCTATCTTTCTTTTTATACATTGGTGGTCTCCTTACTTCTCTTAAGTTTATTTTAGGCTTTATGACTTTCGTAGTGTTTGAAGAAAATGCTCGTAAACTCTCATCCTCGGAGCTTGCCAGTTTCAAGAAGACTTATGACTTGAAGGCATCTATTGTCGGCAAGGTTGTTTCTGAGAGGCTTCTTGAAAAGGAAGAGCTTGTTGGTAAACTTTCTGGTGAAACCAAGAAGCTGAGGCATGAGCTCAACAAGGCTCGGGTTTCAAACACTGACTTGGAGCAACGAATCACTGAGCTTGCTGATTCTCTGAAAAAGTGTCAAGATGAAAAGAGACTCGCCGAAGCTGCCCTTCATGATTCAAAGAAAGATCTTGAGAAGCTCAACAAGACTCATGAAGATGATCTGAAAATGATCGAAAATCTTCGCAAGGAATCTGACAAAAATGCAAAAACTGTTGATGAGCTTCGTGTTAGCAATACCGAACTTTCAACAAAAAATTCTGATCTTGCGAAGACTTTGAGCAGCAAAGAACAGAAGATTCAGGATCTTGAGAGGGCTTTATCCGAACGAAGCAAAACCTCAGAGCAGGATGTTGATGAAATTAAGAAAAATTTGAAACTTTTATTTGAGGAGTACAAGGAAGCTCTGAAAAACTTCGGTGTTCATCCTGGCCCATTCCCTGAAAATGAAGAAATCTCCGATCTGATGGACTGGATTGAAACAGAGTTCCGAGCTCTTCCCGACGTTATCTCAGGTGCTAGCGACTTCGCTGCTGCTTTTTCGGTAGAAAGCATTCTGAAGCTTTTCTGCGATTTCGACTGTGTCGATCTCGTAAAATTTCGCGGAGGACTTTCGCGATTTCCCGATGCCGGAAGCACTTCGTCTATTCGTCCCAACGAGGATATTCGAGCTGTGAAGGCTAAATTCGCAAGAGAGTTCTGGCATGCTAGCGGGAAGGAGTTCGCAAAAAAGATTGCTCGTGCTAAACTTAAGGAGGTCGGTCTTGGTAAACCTTGCTAAAATTTTGATACTTCATGAACATTTCTTTCTTGATTTCTATTAACTTCTTTTTATGTTTCTTCAGATGATTCAGAAAGAGGAGCGTGGTAAAGTTGCAGAAAGCTAAGAATCGTCCTCCAAATCTGAAGAAGATGACGATGTTGCTGATGATGAAGATGGTTCGGAGGAAGTTGGCAGTGGTGACGGCAGCAACAACGGTGATGGTCAAGACGACGGGGATGAAGAGAGCTCCGATCGTCAAACTAGCTCCCCGAAGGTTGACATCGTCGGATGAAATTACGCTTGTCCGAACATTCACTCTTGATGTCGAAAACTATATACTTGTATTTTCGTGGGCTGCGAGCCCCCTTCTGAACTTTTGTCTTGTAAATTTTAACTTGCGCAGGTCCTGCAAGGTGAGCCTGTGCAGGATGCGATACCTTTGCGAATCCACCGCCAGGATCAAATAGTTAGTGGTGAAGCTTGGCGATTGTACAAAGAAGCTAATCCTGGATGCAGATTTTCTGACTTTTGGGCCGAATGTTGTCAGTATTATTCGATGCGTAGTTTTCAACTTAGTTGGTTTTTCCTTCAACGAGATGGTTATGCTCTTACCAGCGAAGCCTCGAGTTCGCGGACCTTGGTGAAGACGGAGCCCCTTAGCCCTACAACTGGCGATTGTAGCTTCGCTTATGCTAGTGATATTGCCGAAGAAAGGGGTCGTAAAGCAGGCCGTATCGTCGAATTTCCTTTCTGAAATTCTCAGCTCCTGGAAGCTTTGTAATTTTGATTTTATGAAATTTTGTATGAAACTAAGGCAATAAACTCGTTTTTTAAGAAAAAATGTCACCCTCCCCACCTTGCTGTTTTCATGCAAAATTTCATGGGTGCCTGAGAATTTTTAACTCCTTTCGAATGCAGGTCGACAAAATTTGTTTCACGAATTTTGTGGACTTGCGCCCGCTTGGCATACTTGCCCGGGTTGATATCGCAACCTTCAGTTGCTTCAACCATCCTTTATGAACTCTAACCTTCGGAGGTGATTGAGCCCCTTGGCCCTTGGAAGAAGATTTTCCTAAAAAAGTTCGTATAACTCTTCATGAATGTTCTCTACTATTCTTATTTGCTCTTTCAACCGAGGTAACTTTGACTTTTACTCTATAACTTTTCACACATAAAATTCCGAACAGAAACGCTTGTATTTTCTGGGCCACAACCTTCAGTTGTTCCCATGCTTTTGGTAGGATGTCCCTTCAAGGTGGGATCTAGGCCACAACTTGTTGTTGTCTCTGGCCTTTCGGTAGGAAATCCCTTTTAAGGTGGGATTTAGGGCACAACTTGTTGTTGTCTCAGCCCTTTCGGTAGGAAATCCCCTTAAAGGTGGGATTTTAGGCCACAACTTGTTGTTGTCTCAGGCCTTTCGGTAGGAAATCCCCTTAAAGGTGGGATTTTAGGCCACAACTTGTTGTTGTCTCAGGCCTTTCGGTAGGAAATCCCCTTAAAGGTGGGATTTTAGGCCACAACTTGTTGTTGTCTCAGGCCTTTCGGTAGGAAATCCCTTTAAGGTGGGATTTAGGCTTTCACAGAGCCTTTGGCTATCAAGGAGCCTCTTTCACAGAACTTTTCTTTTCTTTTCTTTAATCTCGGCTTTCACGGAGCCCTTTAACGAATTCTTCTTTCACATGATGGAATTCGGGCTATAACGGAGCCTTTTCTCAAGAACTTTTTTCTTTCTCACGATGGAACTTCTTTCTCACAATGGAACTTAGGCTATCACGAAGCCTTTTCACGAACTTTTCCTTTCTCACGATGGAACTTCTTTCTTACAATGGAACTTAGGCTATCACGAAGCCTTTTCACGAACTTTTCATTTCTCACGATGGAACTTCTTTCTTACAATGGAACTTAGGCTATCACGAAGCCTTTTCACGAACTTTTCATTTCTCACGATGGAACTTCTTTCTCATAATTGAGCTTAGGATATCACGAAGCCTTTTCACAAACTTTTCATTTCTTACGGTGGAACTTAGGCTATCACGGAGCCTTTTTCACGAACTTTTCTCATGATGGAATCTAGGCTATCACGGAGCCTTTTCGTGAACTTTTCTCATGATGGTACTTTGCAAGGCGAATACTTTGGGGGAAGACCCTTTTCATATATATCACAAAGAGTATTTACATAGGATCCGCCTCGTTAAAAACCTTGCCCCTTGATTTAGGGCCCCCTTTGCAAGGAAAAGAGTACGGTCCTTCTTATTCTAACTTAAATGTGAAAGGTAAATGTTTTTGTTCCCGAAACCACTTATAGATACGTGGTTCGGGAGTTTTACAATTTTTTGGAATCTAAACTTGTGAAAAGAAATGCTGAAAAATGAATCTAACTACTTTCATGATTTTCAAGGGTAATACCTTTTCAAACTGTCTGCATTCCACGAATGCGGTAGCTCTTCACCGGTTTGATCTGTTAGACGGAAAGCTCCTGGCATGTTTGTTTCATTTGCTATGTATGGCCCTTCCCATAGTTCTTGGAGTTTCCCAGGGTTCTCCCAATTTTTCTTTCTTTTCAGAACTAAGTCGCCAGTCTTGATGTTTTTCCTGACTACTTTTTTGTCTTTCCATGCCTTGGTTTCTCTTTGGTATTTTCCGATGTTTTCTGAAGCTTCGAGTATTGTTAGCTCAATCATGTCTTTCTCTACCTTCATGTCAATCTCTTCAATCTCTTTTGCTTTCTGCACTCTCACGCTTTTGTTCTTGATCTCTTCTGGTGTCATTGCTTCGGTACCGAATAATAAGCGAAAAGGTGTGAAACCCGTTGCTCTTGACACTGTGGTATTATGAGACCAGATTGCTTTCGGCAATCCATCCGTCCACTTGCCTTTCTTTTGATCATATAGACACTTTTTGACTCCCGAAAATATCAGCCTGTTTGCTCTTTCAACAGCCTCATTAGACTGGGGGTGATAAACTGAAGAAAACTTCGCTTGAGTGCCCAGAGTTCTGCAGTATTCCTTGAAAGAGTAACAGTCGAATTGCTTCCCATTATCAACAGTCAGCTCTCTTGGCACCCCGAATCTGCAGATTATGTTTTGCCAGAAGAATTTCTGAATTGTTGGTGCTGTGATATTTGCCAATGCCTTTGCTTCCACCCACTTTGTGAAGTAATCAACCGCTACTGCTGCGAACTTGCGGTTTCCTTGAGCTGTCGGCAATGGGCCGACCAGATCCATTCCCCACCTTTGCAAAGGCCATGATGGAGGAATCAGATGAACTGGCATGGACGGGAGATTCTGCTGATTCGCTGTTTTTTGGCATGCTTCACATTCCTGAACAAGCTTTTTTGCATCAACATTTATGGAGGGCCAGAAAAATCCCTATTTTATTGCTTTGCTTGCCAGAGCTCTTGTGCCTATGTGTGCACCACAAAATCCACTATGAATTTCCTTGAGAAGTTCTATACCCTTTTCGGAGGTTATGCATCTCAACCATGGTTCGGTGACTCCAGACTTGTATAGCTCTCCGTCTACTACAGCATAGCCCCTTGCTCTTTGCCTTAGTCTTTTTTCTTCCAATTCATCTTGCGGCTCATAGTGACCCCTCAAGTATGCCATGATTTCGGCTCTCCAATCACGAGTCTCTACAATGTTCACAGCTTTTGGTTTCAGATCTTTGACGGTCGGTTCTTTGATAATTTCGAAGAACACATCCGGAGGCATTACCAGATTCTGAGCTGCTGCTTTCGCCAGTTTATCTACGTCATTATTGTCATTTCTTGGTATATGCTGGACTGAGTAGCCTTTGAAATGCTTTTCCATTTCTCTGACTTTCTCAAGATACTTCATTAGAACTGGATTTCTTGCTTCGCTTTCTTTCTCTATATGTTCTTGAATGACTTTAGAATCCGTCTTAATGATAAAGGTTGCTGACCCAGAGCTTTCATCTTTCTCAGAGCTAGGAGCAAAACCTCATATTCAGTTGTGTTGTTTGTAGAATGCACATCATCTGCGAAATCAAGCCGAGCTGCATATCTTATCACAACTCCGGTTGGGGATGTTACAATTGCTGCTATACCAATTCCCCTGTCACCCCAAGCCCCATCGCAATGCACTACCCAAGGCGTGACTATATCTTCACCGGGATTATGTGTTGGCGATGTCCAGTCCACGACGAAATCTGCCAGGACTTGTGATTTGATTGCACTTCTTCTTTCGAAGTCAACTGTGTATTCTGATAGTTCTGCAGCCCACTTGATAATTCGTGTTGAAGCTTCTTTATTTGTGAACAGGTCATTCAGTGGTTGATTCGTGATAACCCTTATTCTGTTACCTTCTGTGACGCCCCAGGTTTTTAATTAGCGTCATTAATGCTAATGACTGAGTCAAACCTGTTGACTCTAGTCAAACCTTGGTCAACCTGGGTCATCACCTCGAAAACTGAGTCAACAATCCCTAACGACCCTCTTGATCAAGTCAACGCCCACTTGTGGTCAAAACCCCGGTCAAAACCCCTATGTCTTTGCACTACTCCAGAACTTTTGCCGCGTTCTCCAAATTTCACCTAAACACTCCAAAATCTCCCAATATAAAAGTTGTCCAGCTTTTCGAGGGACACAACTTTGCTTTTGGGTGGCATTGCAAATTTGGAGTGGAAAATGGTGAAAAGCTTGGTCAACTGCAGTTTTTACTATTCATCGGCGCCCTGAAAAACCAGAACTTTGCTTGACGTTCCTGCTCAAACCGTTGAGAAAAACATAGGACGACCTTTGTAAAAGTTGTAGGGAGACACTTGATCTACAACTTTGCTATTCACACTGCAGTGCACTTCTATTCAAATTTTTGGAGAACATGGCAGTCAAACACGCGTTGACCGGCGTCCCAAACATCTCCTGGCGCTCTAGAGCGCGAACTCGTGCGCGACGCCGTCCGACCGGCGCCCGCGCCTCCCGCGCCGCGTGTCGCCCCACGGCCTCGACGTCCGAGCCCCGGCCGAACTCCGCGCCCTGAGGCCGAGCGCCCCGAGGCCGCACGCACCCCAAGCCCCCTTGGGAGCCGCGCACCCCGCGCGTGCAGCGCGTCTGCGCGCTCGCCGTCGGGCCCCGCCCGTATTCCCCGCCGGCCACGGTCGCCCACGCCGGCCAAGCCCGGGTCCCCCACGCCGCGTGCCTAACTCACGAGTTGAAGCGCGCGACGCCTATAAAAGGAGAAGACCGGCCTCCTCGTGCGCATGCACGCTCCGCCGTCATCCCAGAGCCCTCCGCCGCGCTGCCATTGGCACCGACGCGATGAGCTCCAGCCCTCGGTCGCCTCCACCCCTAACCGACGCCACTGGCGCCTTCGCCACACCACACTCGAGCTCCCACCACCCTCAATCACCCAGCTCCGCCCCTGCATTCGCCAGACTTCAAGCTGCCGCGCCCGACACCGCCTGGCTCCACCGCGCAGCCTCGCCGGGGCCGCCACAGCCCCAACACCGGCCGCGGATCAACCCTAGGTGAGCTCGCACGCCTCCCCGACCCCTTACCCGGCCGTCTCCGCCGCCGGCCTTGCCGAATTCTGGCGAGCCGCGCCGCCCCCTTGGCCCAAGGACCCAATTGCGAGCAAACCTTTCTTTCCAGGGGCCTGAGTGCGAAGCAAGGACCTATCTGTAAGGTTTCGAAAACTTCCAGGGACTTAGGTGAAACTTGATTCTTAAATAGTTTTAGACTTTATGCTGATTCTTGTAAAATCCGTAGAAAATCATAGAAAAATCATAAAAATGCAAACTCAATTTTGTTGGACTCCTGGTGATAAACACTACAACTTTTGTAGAGCATGATCATAGTTTTTCCTGATAGATTTTGCATGAAAAATACAAAACTGTAAAACCTAGATCTGTTGTATCTCAAAATATACATGTGCTCTATGGCTGATTTTTGGATATGTTGTGTGTTATGTTATTTCTAGCTTGTGTACCAAAAAATTACACAAAGTTATGTTGTAGATCTTTTATTATGAATTGTTTTGTATTTATGCTAAATCTGTCCAAATGATTTTTGTAGCTAAAAATAAATAGATTTGTGTGCTCAACTTCTGCATGTGACCTTTTTATGCCTAAATGCACTTCTGGTGAATTAATCACAATTTTATATCTACTAGAAATATTTAATCTTGTTTTATGCCTAATTTTTTAATGTAAATGCATAGCTCAAGATCTATAGTAGCTCTAGGTGTATATGTTGCATGCCTAGCTTAGTTTTGGACCAGAGGCCACGTGTGAGAAAGTTGGGGCCCATTTGATGCTTATTTATTTTGTTATGCATTTATCTTGCTTTAATAGCTAGCTTTTCTTCTTTTTGGTATATTTAATTTCATAGCTCTCCTAAGTGTACATGTGTGTGCAGTGGCTTTGTTTTGATTTGTAGTGCTTCTTAAAACACTCCACTGAAATTTATTAATTTATTTTATGAATAAAAGCAATAGAGGCAATTAAAGCTTAATAGTAAATTAAATGAGAAAATCATCAACTCCATAGCTAATGACCCTTTGCATGTGATGTTGATCTTTGTAAGAAGGTTGAGACCACCTCCTTGCTGTTTTGTGATTTTAAATTAATTAAATTGCATAAATGTGTACACAGTCACTATTAAAAGGAATAAATAATAAAACACCATGTGTTGTTACTTTAATAGAAATAATTTACCAAATGTGTGTTTGTCTAGGTGAATGTGGTCAACCATGCACCCCATGGTTGTCATTTGTTGTTTGTAATCAATTAAATTAAAAATCGTCAATTAAATCTTGCATTTGCATCCTCGTGTAGATCTTTCCGACAGTAGATATACGCTCGTGCCGGAAGGAGGAGACGAAGGTGCTGTCAGTGAGCTGCAGTACGTGGACATAGCTCAGGACCTGGACCAAAGTCCAGAAGGGCCCAAGGCCAACCTTGCCAGTGAAGGCAAGCCCCGGATCATTAACCCTGTCTTTTTAAATTATGCAATTATGTTTCATATGATTGCGCATTTACGTTTCAGGAGTTGAATTGAAACCCTAGATGCATGATCCTTAGGTACCTATGTCTTTTACTAGTATGTTAGGTCGATAGCTGCTATGCTATAGGACCGGTACAAGTCGAGTGATGTTCGTCACTCGCGAGAATAGATTCTTATGTTGGAATCATAAGATCTTGATAAATGGATTGCTCATGTGGTAAGAGCATGGGATTTGGGCTCCGGTCCAGTGGCTTTCGTGGGCTAAGCTTTTGAACGTACTAAGCACTTATCGGGAATGGGACCGGTAAGCCTAGTACCTTAATGAGACGGTGCGGGAACTTACTATTACTAATCTCGAGTAATCACCGCCCGGCTAGCTACCAGGAGAGGGGGGTACATGTGTGAAGCTGGGTGTACTGTGTGGGGCATGCCAGATAGCCTTGTACCCGGGACAGTAAGATTCGATCCCAAGCCGAGGACTTTTGGGAACCGCCTGGTGGTTGTCCTCGCGGGGGCACCCTACCGTGTGTTTAGGTTTACCTTGCAAGGTTTAAATCAATCGATTGTCGGCCTCTCACCGTTATCTGAGACTGCTTAATCAACTGACCATGATATCCCTTAATGATGGAATTCGATGAAGTTTACTGCTTGAATTAATTGCTTGTACAATTCTTGATTGAATTAGTTGGCACACTTAGAAATGGTAATCAACTAGAACTTGTGCTAAAATATTGAAAGTAAAGACATACTCTTTGTTGCTTTTCAGCAAAAGAACTCCACCGGCCAAAAAGCCTCTCATGTCTAGAGTTAGGTGATGTAGTTATCACCCAACGGTTAAGTCTTGCTGAGTATTAGTATACTCAGCCTTGCTTTAAAAATGTTGTTGCAGGTGTTGTTTGACCTGGTGAGATTCCACCTGGCTGGGAGCTGGAACGGGTGGACGATGACGAGTGATGGCATCACGGACGGCCTCCTGTGATGTTTATCGTTTCGCTAGTTTTTATTCTGCTGTTTTCGAACTCTGAACCTTTACTTATCATGTCATGAACTATGGTTTGTAATAATTAAACCCTTAGGGGTAATTTGGATTTAAATTGTGTTGTACTCTGGACTCGCCTTCGCGTGAGTTTTAATGCATATATGTTCGATCCTCTGTGTGAATTCCAAGTGATTTACTGGGCGTTAACCCGGCAACTAACGACGGGATGATACTTTACTGTCGCTTAATGACCAAAGTGGATTGATTTAGGTGATAGTACGGTATTTTCCTGGGCGGGTTGTCACACCTTTGAAGTAGTGCCTTAGTTTTCTTGCGGCCATAACGACTGCATATGCTATCTTCTCTAATTCAGAGTAGAAAAGTTTGGATCCTGAAAGAGCTTCCGACGCAAAATAAACTGGAATTTGTTTTAATTTTCCTTCTTCCTCCTTCTCTTGCACTAGAACAGCACTCACGGCTGAGTTGGAAGCAGACAAGTACAGTAGGAGTGGTGATTTTGGCTCTGGAGGGCATAGCTTGGTTATGTTCGACAGGTAGTCTTTGAGCTCTTGGAAGGCTTGTTTCTGAGATTCAGACCACTGGAAGTTTTTGGAACTTCGAAGAACTTGGAAGATTCTCTCTGTAGCTCTGGGTATGAACCTGTTAAAGGCGGCTACTCTCCCTGTCAACTTTTGCACATCTTTCACCGAAACAGGATCTTGCATCTCAACTAGATTTTTGATTTTGTCTGGATTTGCTTCAATGCCTTTTGTTGAAACCAGGCACCCCAGAAATTTTCCTTTATGAATGCCGAAGACACACTTCTCAGGATTCAACTTGAGGTTTGCGGCCCTGAGGTTCGCAAAGGTTTCTGCTAAATCGCTGATGTGGTCTTTTCTTTGAACGCTTTTGATGACGATATCGTCGACATATGCTAGAATGTTTCTCTGAAGTTGAGGATGAAGTACTATTGCTATCATTCTTGAAAATGTGCATTCTGCATTCTTTAAACCCTCTGGCATTCTCACGAAACAAAAGGTTCCGAAAGGAGTGATGAAACTTGTTTTTTCCTCGTCTTCTTTGCGTACCCTTATTTGGTGATATCCTGAGAACATGTCCAGGAGTGATAACATTTCGCTGTTTGCGGCGTCATCAACGACCCTGTCCACCCTTTCTAAGGGGAAGTCATCCTTCTTGCAGGCTTTGTTCAAGTCTGTGAAGTCCACACACATTCGCCACTTTCCATTCTTCTTCTTGACTGGTACAGTATTAGCCAGCCATACAGGATATATAACTTCTCTAATGACCTTGGCGTCCTGAAGTCTCTGTACCTCAACTTCTACTGCCTTGACTTTTTCTTCGGACATCTTCCTGAGCTTCTGCTTTTTCGGGGTTATTCTTTCGTCTGTTTCTAGGGCATGCTCAATGATATCCCTATCAACACCCTGCAGATCTTTGGCTGACCATGCAAAAACATCATTGTTCCTGTTGAGGAACTGAACAAGTTCTTTTTCTTCTTCAGGGCTGAGATGAGCCCCTATCACGACTGCTCTGTCCGGCATACTATCTAAGTACACTTTCTTCGTTTCGCCATCAGCAGCTATTTCAACTTTTTCTTTATCTCTCTTGACCTCAACATATGGTTCTTTCTTCTCTTCGGCAGAGTTCAGGTGATGCACGTTGGTTTGTCCCGGTGTGTGACCCTTTTCAATGTTTCGGGCCTCTTGCTGATCGCCGAATACAGTGATGACTCCCTTTGGTGCCGGCATTTTCATGCATAGGAACTGTTGCCTTATCACCGCATCGAACTTGTTAATGAATCCTCTACCGAAAATCGCGAAGTATGGATGGTACATGTCGACCACGTCAAAAGTGAGAGTTTCGGTTCTGGCATTGTCAAGATCTCCGAAGGATATGGGCAGAGCTATCTTTCCCGCTGGCTTGATTGGTTTTCCTCTGAAACCCAGCAGTGGGTACTCTGGTGGCTGCAGCATGTGTGGACTCAAGCTCATCTTCTCGAAAGTTTTCATGAATAAGATGTTTGTCGAACTTCCATTATCCACCAGAACTTTTCCGATAACCCATCCGGCTATATTGACCTCGATGACCATGGCGTCGTTGTGGTCCGTTGATTTCAATCTGAAATCCTGTTCAGTGAATGTTATCGGCACCTTAGTCCATTCTGGTCGCGCTGCTGGACCGTCATTGATGACTGTGTTCATAGATCTGAAGTAATTATTTCTTTGTCTTTTTGTCTCAAACTCCATGGCTGAACCTCCTGTTATAGGCATGATAGTTCCGAAGGAAGGTAAGGCTTTCGGATTGTGTCCTCTCGAACTCGACTCTTGTCTTGATGAATTGTCGGGTGGTGGTGGCAGCATTTCTTGAATTGGTTGTGGTTGCTGAATGGCTTGAATCGCCTAAGACTGAGGATAGAATTGTTGGGAAGGCTGCCAGGACGACTGCGCCTGCTGAAACTGCTGAATTGAGACTGAATTCGGTTGGGGACCCATGAGTTGTGGTTGCCAGAAGTTTGGACGGAATTGGTTCGGCGCCGTGGAAGCAATACTCATCATAATTTTCTCTTGTTGGAGTCTTGCTATGTTTTTTTTGATTTCTGGGCACGCTTTGGTGCTATGGCCTCTTCCGTGATATCGGCAGTAGAAGTATGGATCTCTAGCATCGTGGTTCTGAACCTTCGGGGGTCCTTTTCCCCTTCCTCTTCCTCTTGACGAAAAACCTCCTCTTGTGCTCAGTCTGTTGCCCTGGCTAAACTGAGGATTTTTCACATTGTTGATATTTCGTGGACTTTGATAATGAGGTTTCGATGTTGTTCCTCTATTGCTTTGCCTTGCCTCATTTCGTTCAGCAACTCTTCTTCGATGATCTTCATCGGACTTAATATATTCTTCTAGTTTGTGAAAGAGTTCGCCAATAGTTTTGGGTTCTTTTCGGGACAAGTATGAGGCTGTTGGTCCCGGAGTCAGGCCTTTGATCAGCGCTTGTATTGTTGTCTTGTCGTCTGCTTCCGGGATCTGAGATCTTTGTTGCATGAATCTTCTTACGAAGCTCTGTAATGGCTCTCTATCTTTTTGCTTGCAACTGTATAGGTCTGATGATTTTGCCGTATTTTCATGAAATATCTAGAAAGCTTGGATGAATTTTGTCTTGAGGTCAATCCAGCTGCAGATTGAGTGTGGTGGTAGCAGAGAGTACCAGTTGAGGACAGGGCCTTCACAAGCGATGATGAATGATTTGGCCAGTGCGACATCATCTCTTCCTGCTGAATTCACAGCTGATTCATATCTCATGAGGAATTGTCTAGAGTTTCCATACCCATTGTACTTTGGGAGAGAAACTGGTTTGAACTTCGGTGGCCACGGTGCTGTTTGCAACCCAAGTGAGAGTGGTGAATCTGGATCCGCGAATTGCGAGATTCCGTTACCCGCGAAAAAGTTTTCTCTTGAAGTTCTTCTGTTCTGGCCAGAGTTCTGGTGTGGTGAATCACGCCACAATGAACTGTTTTCTTATTCTTTCATTTCATCAATTTCTCTTTGCATTCTTTCTATTTGCTCTTTTGCCTGATTAAGCTTCTCCAGCTTCTCCGAAGCTTTTCTTTTTGCTTCCAGTTGGTTCGCGAATCTTTCTTTCTCTTTCTGTAGTTGCAGTACTTTCTGGTGCACTCTTTCTAGTTCTCTATCAACGGCCTGGTCATCTTCGTCATCAACTTCCTCTTCAGTGAGTGGCTCTAGAGTGTGCGTCGTTTTCTCAGCTCGTGCCTTCTGGAGAGCCTCGAGCTTCGCCCTCCTTTCTTGGTCTGAAATCTGCGAAGGTTCTGCAGTGAGAGAGTTTCCGTTGTCCTCTTCAGTATAATGATCTTCCTGGTTGGCTTCTGTGGGTGTGGTCTTCTTGGACTTCTTCTGTGGAGGTATCGTGGATTGTTTGTCGGCTGAAGCCACGGTGGGCGCCAATGTGGGGGGGGGGTCCGAAAATCGGATGGGGTCCCCGAAGACAAGAGTCCGAAATAAACTCGCGAAGGTAAGAATGGAAGAGGGGACAAGGAATCCCTGAAAGCCTGTACTCGCCTCAAAAGTTGTGAATCCCTTTACATTTGCCCTCGAGCCCCCTTTTATAGGGAGACGAATGGACTTTTACATTCAGAAATTACCCTCGAATCTTAGAGAATATTCTTAATGTGAACATGTACATGAATGTCTTTTACATCCCGTGATTTGCGGGGTTAATCTCATATATTTACAAGCTTGCCACCAGTTCACACCTCGAACCCGGACTTTTGAGGCAACGCTTTTGACTTGGTCTCCCTTTGACCTCCGAATCTTCATTCGCGAAGATTACCAGTTTCCGAAACCTCCGAATTAAGCTCCCGAATCTTCAGCTGAAGAGAAATCCCTTCTGAACCTCCGGAATTCCCGACTTCATGGTTTCCCGAATTCGCCAGATTTCCGATGTCCTGCAATAGGAAATAGACCTGCGATTTTGATGCCAGTTCGGCAATTCATTTCGTACATCATCAGAAGGTTAGTGAATCAGTCGATAATAGCGGAACATCTTCGTGAGCTCTCTTTAGTCGCGAAACAAAATGTTGGCCCCGTGACATATTCACGAATATATTCACGAATTCAGCAACTTCGACGTTTCGAGAGTGAAAGATTTTTACCCAATTCCCCAACACGGTCACTTAGCCAAACACATCTGATTAGCAGCTTACACGAATTATCAATGTCATGCGATTGGAAAACACCTTTTTTTTCTCATGTTAACATTGCAGTGATGTTTTTTCATAGTTCGAATTCTCGCTACCCGCGCTTGCCACGCGGTTTGCAGTGATGTTTTTTAGAAAAGAGAATATGCATTAATATATTCTATCCTTTGTATCGACTGATACATACGGCTGTCCATTATGCAAAGAGTAGCAAGTTTCAACTGAAAGTAAAAACAGACCAGAAAAATCTGGTCCCAACTAACAAGAGCAAATCAAAAGGATTGTAATCTGCATCGATGTACATGGCTGGTTTTGGAATAATTACTGTTACTTTGCAATATTATTGGTACGATAGCTTTGGCTACCTTGCTCACTTATGCTTAGCTAACAAGAGCAAATCAAAATGAGGGTGACAACCACTCGAAGTTTTCCCTTTTGCTTAGCTCTCGTCCGATGCCACAGGGCCACACCTATCTGTTTTTTTCTTCCTAGTACCGGTCCACAAAACGTACCCGAGGGCCACCTCACCAGTCAATCAACACCCACGTAGACTAGCTCCAGTGCCCCAATCGTGTACAGAATCGGAGCCATCCGGAGGAGGAAGATCTGTGTCGCGTTCAAGCAGAAAGCAGTCACTTTCTCGCTCACACCACGCACCGATCGCGACCCGCCGAGTTCGATCGGGCGGATCCACACCGTCCAGTCGCATCACAGCCGTCCATGCCCCTCCCTCCCCGCGCCCGAGTCGCAACGCCCAACGGCCCTCACGCGCGGCTCGCACGTGCCATTGCCCCCCCTCGGGCCGGCGCCCCCTCTTCCCTTTCCTTCCTTTCCCCCTCTCCTCCCCCCACCCGCTCTCCGCCAGCTTTGCGGGAAAAGAGGACGCCAGGCCGCCAGCAGACAAACCCCTCCGCCCCCCCTCCTCCCTCCCCAAAACCCTAACCCCCCTCCCCGTCTCCTCCCCCCGATGGCATCGCCGCCGCCGCCTCCCGCCGGAGCCGCAGCCGCCGTCGTCCCCGCGGCAGCCGCCGGATCGCCGGCGCCGCCGGCGCAAGTGGTAAGCCAACCTCCCCTCCCGTCTTCCTCACCCTCGATCCCGCCCGCCGGATCCGCGCTGACTCGATTCCGTCTGCTCAACCTTCTCCCTCTCTATCTCTCTCCCCGTGCGCGCGCAGGTGGGCAACGCGTTCGTGAACCAGTACTACAACATCCTGCACCAGTCGCCGGAGCACGTCCACCGCTTCTACCAGGACGCCAGCCGCCTCGGCCGCCCAGCCGCCGGCGCCGCCATGGACACCGTCACTACCATGGACGTAAGCTCCTCGTCCACCCGCCCGCCGCGCTCAACCCGCTGCCGCGGCCCAGATCTGGGGGCCTAATTCTCCCCGACAGGGATGTGTGTTTTTCCCGGTGGGGGCGCCGCGTGTGCTCTGATCTGTGTTTTCTTGCGCGCGTACGTACGGTTCTGCAGGCGATTAACGACAAGATCGTGTCCATGGGCATCACGCGGGCGGAGATCAAGGCGGTGGACGCGCAGGAGTCGCTCTGCGGCGGCGTCACCGTGCTCGTCATGGGCCACCTCACGGGGAGGACCGGCGTCGGCCGCGAGTTCGTGCAGTCCTTCTTCCTCGCGCCGCAGGAGAAGGGCTACTTCGTGCTCAACGACATCCTGCGCTACGTCGGGGAGGGGGAAAGGGAGGAGGAGGGGGCCGGGCACCCGGCGCCGCCGCCGGCACCGGCGGCAGTGCCGGAGGTGGTGGTGGATGCAGAGGCCGCCACACCTGCTGCTGTCCTGGCGAACGGTACCGTTGTCGGGGGAGGAGACACCGAGAGTGTACCTCGTGAACAGGGTGCGATGCTGTCAAACATCTCTGAAACTTTTCCATTCCTAGGATGTGCATCATGTGTTTAGATTGCTGATGTTTGACTCTTTTTTTTCCTTTTTTTTGTAGATGCTTCACTGCTGCCCGAGAAGAATGCAGCTGAGCCTGCACCCAAACCTAAGGAGGAGGAAGATCTGAACGGGGAGGAGGTTTACAACCCGCCTAATAGTGTTGAGAAGCCTTCTGTTGAGGAAACACCTGTTCCTGAGGTCATAAAGGAAGTGCAGAATAATGTAGCAGTGGCTGCACCAAGTTCGTCTCCCCCAGTACCGCTCGAGGAGGCGCCGAAGAAGTCGTATGCTTCAATTGTAGGTTTCCATCAGCTATTCTCTTGCTTTCTCATGCTGAACATCACACATAAGTCATAAGTCTAATTTTGTATATGTTCCTAGAAATCTATAATTTTGTATATGTTCCTAGCAGTCTATAACTGACCGTGTGAGGCAAATGATTTTTAATTCTTTCCAGGATTTGTTCTCATGCTTTGTGGCATTGGAGCGATTAGTGTTAGCAATGGGGATGATTTACTAAATCCTCATGTTGACTGGAATTTGGAGTTTAAACCTTCACAACTTAACGTGAAGTTTCAGATTTCTAAGTGTCTATGCTGCATTAAAAGATTTAACAATAATGTGGCACACTGCTCAACACAATAAATCTGCTAATCTGTCTTTTTATGTGGAAACTTGAATTAAAATCTTGTAAATGTTGATTCTTGCTGTCAGATTATTTGACTTCAAATGCTACTGTTGTCTTTTGGACTTTTGGTGAAGAAATTTCTAATGTTTTCTTTGTTTGGTTGTGTTGTTGGTTGTGACTTAATTGGGTGATGGGTAGTATGTTAAGAATCCATATTATGCACTTTAGACCTTTCTATGTTTATCATCATCATGACATTTTTTTGATATGCTTTAGGTAAAAGTCATGAAAGAATACCGACCACCAGCTCCTGTGGTTCCTTCCAGGCCTGCACCCCCAAAACCAGAGAAACAAGCCCCTCCTGCACCTGCTCTGGTAGCTGATGCTCCAGCTTTTAGTCCTAACACTCAGGGTGGCAGCTTTCAAGATCCAGAAGGTATTATCTAAACGCAAATCTGCTGCTAAAGCGCCTATTGATTTCAATTGTCTGACATGCTTTCTAAATATGTTCAAAGTTGATGCACATGCCATATATGTGCGGAATCTGCCGTTAAATGCCACACCGCAGCAATTAGAAGAAGAATTCAAGCGATTTGGCACCATTAAGTACGAAGGCATCCAAGTTAGAAGCAACAAGGTACTTGTTTTTCGTCTCAAATTTTTTAGTTTGAGTCTTCAGTGAGCCTAATGCTCAAATTGATCTTTGTATTTGTCGAGAAAACACAGATACAAGGGTTTTGTTATGGCTTTGTAGAATTCGAGGATGCCAGCGCAGTCCAAACTGCAATAGAGGTAACCTTACATTTTACTTTTGATGTATCAGTTAACTAGTTTATCTAATTACATTTGCCCTGCTCTCATGCCAGTTTGCTCTATGATTATTGGGTAATCATATAAGGGTTGTCTAACTAGTGAATTAGTTTGCTCTGTTTCTATTCCTAATAGTTCTGGTAGTTTAGTTAGGTGGGACAGATGTTTGTGGAGCCATGTATTATGTATTTGGTATATTCATGGCCTTTTCCCCAGTTGTTGCATCCTTAGACAGAAGCAGAATTTTTGTAACACTCATTTCCTTGAGCTACCAAACTTTTTATTACTGGTAATTGGATACATATGCTAATTGATTGTGCAGTATTGCAGATGCTGTCTCTTTCTGAACTATTTTTCATCTAGAAAGCTTCTATGTCAGGTTCTCCTTGTTTTAATGATCTCTTAGGATGTTAAGGTAGATGCTATGCTTGCTTTGAATAATGGAATCACATCTAGCACCCCCAAGAAAATTTTTGTCCAGACTATGGAGCGATCCAGCCCTACTATTCTTTTTATTTATTGTGTTAGTTGTTTCGCTCATTGCTTTGAACTAACTTATTTGGTGTGAATAAATTTCTGTTGGACTGGTAGCCATGAACTTATTTTGTTTCTGTTGATGCTTTTACCCTCTTCAGTGCTATATGCTGCTGGTTGCTTTATCTAGTTAAGAACATATAAATTCTTAAATTTCTCGTCTGATTATATTTATCTCCACGGCATAGCCTCACACACACAGAACATGGCAGTTTCATTAGTTTGGAGGCTCACTGTTGCACAGCTGGAACCTAGGTACTGCATAATCTGCCAGGCTTGTATTTTTTGTTGTGTTTCCTTTTGTTTGTGGGGTGCATATTCTAAATTGTTCATGATGTTGACTTTGGGTTACACTTCCTCTGTTTTGAAATATATGAAGTTTTAGAAATGGAGGGTGTGGACTTTGGATTATATACTTCTCTCTGTTTCTCCCTGTGGGAACGAATTGTGGGACCTAATTTCAGGTTTGGAGTTTTAAAAAAAAAATCCTCTTGTCTGTCCCATGCCAAAGCCCAGATCGTTAGTCGTCTCACACAGGCTACGGTGCCACTATGTAAGGGTGGGGCAGGGGTTTAGGGTTTTTTCTTGACCTGTGTGAGGTCTTCCTAGCAAATTGCCCATGGGCTGTCTTACCCCCTGCAGGTCGAGTTTTTTTAACATTTATCTAGTGTCTTCGTGACACTGTACATTTTGATTATTATTATTGCTGCTCAAGGTGTTGATTCACGTCAGTCTGGTAGGGTGTTCTTTGTTCTGGATGCTTTGGAATGCAAAACACTTTTGAATATGAAAAACTGACTTATGTTTTTCTTTTACAACGGAATCAGCTTCATAACTGGTCCAACAAATGTTGCATATGTGAAGATACTTTAGCTGACGATAACTTGTGATTTCAGGCTTCTCCTGTTATGATTGATGAAAAGCAATGTTTTGTTGAAGAGAAAAGAACTACTGGTTCTCGTGGTAATTCCATTGATTCCTTTACCATACTTTGCTATTTAAAGCATAATTACATTTTGTGAATGCCATTTTCTAAATTTTTTTTGAAAAAGATTATGGATCTGTTTGTGTTATTTTGAACACGATGATAACATGAAACAAAAGCACCTGTGGCAGGTGGCATTAGGATGTACTGAAGATTCTGTAAAGTATTATTCTTAATTCATCCTAGTGTTACTTAGAAAATCATCTCCTTTGGCAAATAGAATCATAATAGATTACTGCTTCTTATTTTGGTCATCTACTTTGGAAAATTATGTCATTTTTATTGCACTAATGACTCTAGAAAATAATAATTTCTCAGATGTTGAGCCATGTATGAGCAACATTTTGCTTGGTCATGATAGACATGTCTGTCACCTGTTGTTTTGGTCTCCCTTTTCATTGCAGCTGACATAATTTTTTTCTTTTTTTGGCTTCAGGTGGTAGCAGAGGAAGGTTTGCACCTGGTAGAGGTGGTAACTTCCGAGGCGATGGCATTAGAGGCCGTGGTACTTACAATGGAGGCAGAGGCTATGGAAGGGGCGAGTTTGGTTATCGATCAGATTATGGTGGCCGAGGTGGTGGCAGGGGAGGCTCATCACGCGGAGGTGATGTTGGATACCAGCGGGTCGACCACTCTGGTACAGCCGGTGGTCGTGGTGCCCGGGTGCCATCCGCCGCTACTGCGGCCGCAAAGTGAGTTCTTGGTAGATGTGGGTTGGTAATAGTTTGAGAATTTTATGGCCACCATCATGGTTGACCAAAGAGTGGCACGAGTGGCGGATTTGGTTTCATGTGAGGTTTATCAGCAAAAGTCCATAAATTGATGCTTATCCTTGTTTTGTGGCAAGGTAAAGCAGTGGTTATATCGGTTACTAATTGTAGAATATACGTCTATTGAGATGTAGTCCTAGTATGTTTGGCTTCGTTGAGCTGCTGATTTGTGTTTTCCCATTTTGAGGTGCCGGTGATTTATAGTTTTTTGTTGACTATACTGGAATATAAGTTATGGTTTAGAGCATCTAAGATTAGCAAGATAATTTATCTTGATCACGGAATCTGTCAATGCCAACGCATGAACTCGTCAAATGTCTAGGGTGTGTCTGCTCGTTTTGAGCTGCCATTTCGATGGCAGTTCGTTTTTGTTAGCCACATTGCAACAGGGGAAAGGGGGTGTGGATAGCAGTTGCAATGTGTTTTGCACACTAGAAACGTCGGCTTGCATTTTTAGACATTAATCTGGTCCAGAAACAACATGCAAGTTACTTTATCAACTCAGATACGGAGGGATCGGCCTGCAGTGGTCCTAGGGACCTTCTTGTATTTTCTTTGTTGTTTAGGGACCTCTGTGTCAAAGGGTCGAACTGCTGTCCTTTGTATCCTTCTGTAGTGTATACTTGTACGCGTATTTGTACACTCTTTAACTTGAATACAGGTATGTTTAACCAAAAAATAAAAAAAAAACTTACGAGCTGCTATAAACTTTATGGCCCAAGTTGCGCAGTAGTTAAATCCAACCCTTTTAGTTACAAAGCACTTTTTATATATGGTATATCTTCTAACTGATCTTTAGCTTGCCCGAACTTGGGACTGAAAAACTGTTGTTATTGTTGATCTCGCAACTGATCTCTTCAAAGTATTTGAACTGAAGTTGAAGGTGACTGCTAAGTGCTAGCAGTGAAAATTTGCCTACAGATAAACAAAGACTGACAACGAAACATAAGTTCATTCACAAGAAGTTTAAAATTGTGTTGCCATTTTATCACACTACACATATAGTGCTCCCTTCGTTTCAAATTACTTGTCTTTTTGATTTTTCTAAACACTTATTCGGTTAGAGCATCTCCAGCAGTTTGCCAAATCAAGTTACCATCTTTGATTTTTGAAAAAAAAAGTTAAAAATACTCCTTCAATAGTTTTGCAAAAGACATGATAATTTTTGGCAACTGGGAAAAAACGGCCTCCAGCACACAAATATAAGCGCGCGGCGCACGCTTGGCATCGTTGTTTCTAGACGGGTGTGGGGGGGGGGAGGGGTTGAAAAAATAAATAAATAACAGAGAAGGGTTCCTGATGTAAGTTTTCAAGAGGTGGAAGGAGATAAACATAATTTTGTTTCTATGGTTCGTGATGTGAGCAACTCCAACAGTTTGCCAAATTGAGTTGCCATCTTTGATTTTCGGCAAAAACATTTAAAATACCCCTCCAACAATTTGGCAAAAGACTTGGCAATTTTTGGCAACTTGGGAAAAACCAACCTCGAGCGCGTAATTATACGTGCGGCCCGCGGTTGGCATTGTTATTTCTAGACAGGTGGGAGGGTGCAAAAGAAATAAATAACAAAGAAAGGTTCCTAATGCAAATTTTCAAGAGGTGGAAGAGCATAAACATAATTCTATTTCTCTCTTAAGATTCCTGATTTAAGTTATATATGAGTTTGGTAAGTGAATTGTGCTAAACTGTTGCAAATGAGCGTTTTTTTACTTGGCAAACGTTTTTAGAAGTTAGCAAAAACACAAGATTTGCTAAGTAAACTTTGGCAAACTCTTAGTTGCTCTTAGGCCATTTCCAACAGCCGCTGAATCAGCATCTGCATCTGCAAAATGCAGAACAAAACGGTCATGTAGCTCCTCTGGCGTCTGCTGCATCTACATCTGCGTTTTGCGATTCCAACACTCCAGCACTGTAGCTCCAACCGCCCGAGCCCGCTACCTGCCCCTGCCTCGCTCCGTCTCCTCCAGCGGCGACGACCTGCAACGACGGGACCCGCACCACCCCGTCTCCCCTCCACGGCGAGTCGCCTCTTCCACGCTGCACGGTAGGAGGGGGTGAGGAGGTCGCGTTGCCACGCGGACGGCTAGGGGAGCTTGAGATCGTCGCCAGATCTGCTCCCGGCGGAGGGGGAGCTTAAAGCGCTCGAACCCGCGGCCACTCTCCTCCCAGCGGTCTTCCTCGACCCGACGGTGGCGCTCCAAGGCACGGCCATCTTCCTCAGCACGACAGGGAATGACACCGCCGCCTCCTTCCCCGACGGCAGCACGACGAGCAGCAGCGCCTGAAGCACGCGTGAGTTCCTCCGACGCGATGAGGTGAGCCGGGGGAACCAACTGCCGCGGGAGCTTCTCTTTTGTTCATCAGAGGTATTTGAAGATGCAGATGCACGTTATTCTGGAGACGCTACTGAACATGCTCTGCAAAAAACTATCGATGCGATTGTACCGATTAACATGCATAATCCACAAACCCTGACCTGCTAGAGAAATCCTCACAATCGTAGACAAAACAAAAACAATGCTATGAACATCCATCCTCAAACCAATACACTGTACGACTAAGCCAAGTATTGCCTGCTACAGTATACTTCTTGCTGTAATGCTGTCGTTAACGGTGGCGCCACCGATCAGCCTTCCATCTCGACGATGATCTTGCCCGTGGCATGGCCCTCGATGCTCTTCTCCCAAGCCTTGCTTGCTTCACTCAGCGGGAACCTCGAGTCGATCAGTGTCTTCATCTTGCGGTCCTTCAGCAGCCCGACCAGGAACTCCAGGTCGGCCTTGTTGGGCGACAGGAGCAGCGGCACCAGCCGCTTCTTGGCGAATGTCACCTTGTGCAGCGCTGACTTGAGGATGGCGGTGAAGTTCGGAGTGATGTCAATTACCCTCCCGGTGGGGGCCAGCACAGGCTCGAATGTCGACCAGCTGACTCCAACAGTGCAGTGGACGACGCCGTCGTACTTCTTCCCAGACGGGCTCTGCAGGCTGGCACCCTCTGGGGTCCTGTAGTCGAGCACCTCGTCCGCGCCAAGGCTCTTCACCAGTTCCGCATTGCGGGCTCCACAGGTGGCAGTGATGTGGAGACCCGCCAGCTTCGCAAGCTGCACAGCGTAGAGCCCAACGCCACCTGATGCTGCAGTGATGAGCACATTTAAGGGCTGGCCAGTACCGTCGAACTTGGCACCAATGGACCTCAAAGCCTGGAGTGCGGTGCCGGCTGCAATGGGCAGCCCTGAGCCTTCAGCGGCAGATACCTCCGGAGGCCTCTTGACAGTCAGACTTTCAGATGCCACTGCGTACTCAGCAAGTCCACCTCCATACTGCAAAAATGCCAGGCAGCATTAACATGAGTTTAGAACATAACTTCACCTTCCAACAGATGATGAAAGCACATTGAAAGCATCAGCATATCTAGCAAACCGATGTACATCTTTCAACTAAAGAAAAGCCAGGAATGAAGCGTGCTTACAAATGAGTTCAGCATGGCAACAACTTCATCTCCAGCTTGGAACCCATTGACTCCTGGACCAACATCAACCACCACTCCTGCCACATCAGTCACTGCAGAAATTGGAAGGATGAGCAGAACTGGTTATATAATTTCTCAAAATATTATGTGAAAGGATACACATGACAAGAATTGCCATGTTACTGCAAACAAAAAAACAAGGCCACCACAGGTTACATGAGCAGAGAACAAGCAAAGTATCCCACAGACACCCTTCATCCATGGGCAGGCAAAATATGGTTACTGCTCATTTGTTATAATATAAGGTTCTTTCCTTAAAGAAACACCAAGAGATACAGCAGCCTACGAGGAGTTGAAGAAAGTATCACTCTTCACTCTCCCTTTTACGATACCAATTTAGAATTTAGATTTTTCATAGGCTTGTTAAGGTGAAATGGACATCCTGCAATACAATCTTAATAATGTGTAAATGGGCTGAGGTTCCTAAAATGCATGGGCTAAGCAATGTTCAATCCCTCTGTCAGGGTATATATATATGTCATTATTACCTATCATCAGAGATGGGAAAAACATACATAGTAGACCCATAAATAAACATCAGGTATTTACATCATAACAAAGCACATATTGATTCGTAAAGGAAATTGAAGTAACAGAACAGTGAAAGAAATGGCCAATCATCGGTTGAAGAATTCATCCACTTGTACAATGAGCGCATGAGGTCCAATGACGAGGAGTAAGGATGATTACCTGGGATAAAAGGCAGTTTGCGAGGCAGGAGAGGCCGTAACATCCCTTTCTGCATCTTCCAATCCACCGGATTGATGCTAGCTGCTTCCAGCTTCAACAGAAGCTCATTCTTCTTCGCCGAAGGGACGGGGACTTCCACATGCTGCATCAGAGGCATTTCAGAATTTGTCGACTAGTTTCTCTCCAGTGAGTTCAATTTAAAGGCAGAGGCACATATAAAATTTTGCTAACTGCCCAGGAACAGAATCAAATAGTACAGAAAAAACAACTATAAACCCATTAATTAAAGTCACTTTTCCTGCGTGTGGAAACAACTAACCCAGTTCAAGTCACCATCGAGCCACACAAATTGATTACTCGATCCATACCACAGACTAGTACTAGATTAATTTTGTTCTCGGCAGCAAACAAGCAGGCACATATTGCGTAATCTGACCGCAACAGCGTTCCACACCATCTACTACTCTACCAGCAAAGTGGAGCACTACATGCTTTTGACTTTGGCAACCCCAATATAGAAAGACGGCACTAATTGTAGCAAGTAGCATAGCGGAATCTGGCGAACCGGCTGCGATTTCCACCAGGGAGCCACGCATGCAGCTACTGGTGAACTAGGTAGTCCCTTTTTTCAAGAAAAAAACCCAACCAAATCAGCAGTTACCGACTGCGAAGCACTAATCGTTGTGGATAATAACCGCAACGGGGCCATGCCATGGACTCCCGAATCCAGCAATTGACCAATCGCGTCGCCGTCACCACCAAGGAATCGCTAATCTGCGGGGCACGCTTGGCCTCTCTTCCCTTCGTTTGGGAATAAGTTAGGGAAGAACCGAAGAAGGAGGTGGCGCGCGGCGGTTACCTTGAGACCCTCGGCTCCCCCGCCGCAGGCGTCGTACTGCACGGCCCGCATCGTCGCGGGGACCTTCGTCGCGGCGGCGGCCATCGGGGGAGGGAAACGCGGCGGCGGCGAGTGGGAGGGGACAGAGGATTCTAGTCGAGGGGGGCTCGGTTGGTTGGTTCGCTAGCTTCTTTGGTGTGTACGGCCTGCTGTTTCTGGGTTCCGCCGCGCGTTGGCCGACAAGGATATATACAGGGGTTTAGACGCGTGGGTCCTGCCGTGCCAGCGAGAGAGGGGGACGGGACGGGTTCGTTCTAGAAGGGCGGTGGAGGAAAAAAAAAAAGGTGCGCGGCGCGCACACGGGGAGGATGACGCGGCGGCGGCGTCACGGCTAGCGCGACCTGGTTTGACGCGGCGGCGTGTGAAACGGAGGTGGGGACGGGGAGGCGCGCCGGTTGGGTTTGGGCTCAGCGAGTGGCCGACGCAGGTGTGTGTGTGGCAAACTGGCAACTGTCGGCCCCGCCCGGACCAGTTGCTTTCTTCAGCGGCAACCGATGAACACAAAATGAGATAGAATAAACAGTTTTTGTTTGAGAACGATAGAATAAACTAAAGAGTTTACAAGAGAGCAACACATTATAAAAAAGGAGCAACACGCTTTATTATTTATTTACAAAAAACTAAAACAGAATGGATTTGGAGCATCTCCAAAAGTCTATCTAAATTTTACTCTCTAAATCATCGTGATGATTTAGATAGTCATTTACATAAAAATCGTTTTCTATATCTTTTCCAACAGCTTTTTATTTCTTATGCGCACTCTAGAGAGCTATTCTCATCTTTTATATTTGACTAGTGAAAAATCCGAAATAGAAGAAGATTATATTTGGATGACCATTTAGATAAGCCATTGGGAGACATTTATTTCACCAAAATCTCTATTTACATCATTTAAAAAAAATATAGATAACACATATCAAATTTATATAGCTACAACAGAATTAAGGTACAAGCAACTGGAATCATCATGTTTTTACGGCTAGTATAATGTAGATGAGTTATCTGAAATTTATTTTCTATCAGAATAAATACAAACTGTTGACGTCTTTCAGGGTCAACAAGCAAAAAGCACGCGAACAGATCGAAGAGCAGAGTCGCCGCCGGGACCGGTCAGGCGCGCCGGTCAGACCGGTGACCTAGGGTTTGCCTAACTCGAGCGTTTGGGAGGGTAACTACCACACTTACGTGATGGAGGACGGCTAGGTTTACGAGCAAACCAGCAAAGAGATAACCGACGCACTTACGTGGCGAAGAACGACTAGTTTACGAGCAAACTAGCAAAGGCCGTCGAAGCACTCGCCCGGGAGGGACCCCGTCAGGGCGTGAACGTCGTCGGCATGCCCTAGGTCGACCAGCAGGCCCTAGGACGTCATCTCAAGTCGTGGAGATCAAGAGACGAGGAGCATGGAGGTTGGAGAAGGTGTTGAGAGGATAAAAAGTAGATGTAATTGATAGATTCGATTGTGTTCCCCTCAATCGGCCGTGACCCTTCATAAATATAGGGTGGAGAGGTCTTGCCCCAATAGGAGTCGAAGCCTATACAAATCCCGTGTCGAAATACAACTCCTAACTCGGATTTGGCTGCGAGCACCGGTCAGACCGTCGGGCCCCACCGGTCAGACCGGTCAGAAGCAGGGTTGGTTCTTACCAGGACCATAACCCCCTCATCTGGACTCCGAACTGGACGTTCCACATATGCATTTCGATCGTCTCGACGAGATCTACGCAATGGTGAAGTCCAATTGGCATTTTGAGCACTTTGGTTTGACCGGTCTGACCGGTGTGTGTCAAAGGTCAGACCGGTCAGGGCTGCTGAATCGGCTATGACCAATAACTGAATCAGATCAGTTGACCTTCTTATACAAGCCAGATCAGCCACTTTTGACCATGATTATTTGATATATATGACTATCTTGATCCTCTTGGCAAAAGCTTCATCTTGGTGCACTTGAACTCATGATTTCACATCATATCGACACTTCTCCAAATACTTCTTTGCCCTCTTTATGAAATCATATTTAGAACCTCCAAGATGACCCTCTTGTCCTGTAAAATGCATACCCAAGCCAAACTAGCAAAATATTAAGGATTAACACTAAATTGGCACATCTGGCCTTTAGCCTCACATATTTCGAACCTTGCCACTTTTGGGTGCGAACATATGCCCCCCTGTTTCTTGGTAAAGCTTGCGTACCAAGAAATACTTACCAGCCCCAAAACTGCACAAGAATGATATTGAGCACAAGTGTAGCAAACAAGTTTTTTCTTTTTAAGGACGATAGCATCTATCGGCCATACTACTTGATTTTGTCCAATATGAAGATTTCAACTTGTTGCTGCTATTTATACACATTGTGTGAGTGAAACAAGCCTGAGTACACACTCCCTCGGCTTTGGATGTTTGAAATATTATTTCAAAATCATTCTCACACCTGTAAGCTATTGTGAATGCATAAAGTGACCAAATTGCTATAATGTCAATTAGTCTTTGCAATTCTCCTCAAATCGACAATGAAGAATGATAGAACAATTTAATATTGCATCCACAAGTTACTCCGATCAGAAATAAATAAAGTCAGTAATCAGCTCAAGAAGTGAATATAACACAATTACCTTGTAATTGATGATAGCCGGATTACTCATGAACCATCTTTGTTTGTTCTTGACTTAATCCTTCCAATATATATCAGATTATATTAACAGTCGCCAACAAACTTTCTCCAAGTGTCAATCTTGGCTTCAACAAATTTTGAGATCTGGACAGCCAAACCAACAGCCACACCGGTCAGACCGGTGACAAGGATCGGTTAGACCGGTCACTGACGGTCAGACCGGTCAAGGTGGCGGTCAGACCGGTCCGTTCAGGATGTGCTCTCTGATTTCTAAACATCAGCCCTTTTTCATGAAAATGTCTTTCGGACACCGTAGCCTGATGTTCATTATTCGAGAGTACTAATCCTGAATTCTCATGTCTAGATAAAATAGATGTTATAAAATTAAGATAACCTTCTAGACATATGCTAAGAAATATATATATAGTGACTTATTTAATGTAAATACTTGTTGCACCTCTGGTAATGAGCCACTAAATGCCTTTGCATGCTTCTACCACTATGGATCCCCGAATCCAGCCTGAATATAAAAATTCACATTCGGCTTGTTACTTGAGGTTAAATATACCAACCGACTAAAAATCTCAAAACATTATTATTTGGTGAAATAAGGACAGCACCAACATTTTGAGAAATCTTGCAAGGCGATTTAGTAAATAGAAACTCCATAGTGATAAATTACTCTTTTTGCTTAAGTCTTGCCCCCCCGAGCACTTAAGGCACCAAAAAGGTTATAAGCAACCTATTATCGGGAAGCTATCACTTTAGGACGATGATCTAAGAGATTCATCGGCCATGTATGTTGTCAAAGACGATAATTCAATATCATCCATAAAGAATTCATCCATAAGAATATGCACAACCAAAATAATAGAGTAGAGATATATAAATTCAGAAATTAAAATCATCTCTAAGAACTAAATATTTCGGCTTTTGCAGATTAATCAATATGCATAGTAATTTGGTGATAACCCTCTATGATATAAAGATGATCCATGTGAAACCCAAGGACCAAAATAAGAGTATGAGGGATAATCAAGCATATCTAAGGATGAATTCCAAAACATAGGCATATGTGGCATTTGTAAAGCAAATGGACTAGGAGATGACCAATAATTTTGATGATTTGGTGCAAACCTCAATTTTGAAGACCGTCTCTCATATCTTTTCTTCTCCTTCAACTGCGTTGCACCTTTTGCTTGATCATCACCCGTGCCTTGAGTCCGAATGCTTCCTTTAGGAATCCATGCCATGCCTTTCTTCCTCAGCACTTGAGCACTAAGCTTTTGGAACTCCTTCTTCCGCCAATTTGATAAACCAAGCGGATGGCTTGGCTTTGCTTTATTTTTGGACAGCAGTGCTCCTCCCTTGTTTTTTGACCTCTTCAACTTCTTTTGCTCAGATTTGGCACTTGGAAAATCAACAACTGATTTTTCCCTCTCTTTGCCATTAGTAGCCGAAGCGCTCAACACATTAATCGGCTTTTTATTAACTGAATTCAGATCTGAACTTTTATCTTTGCGACCATCTCTTTTCACTTGGTAAACTTGCTTGACAACCTTTTTCTTGTTTTGAGCATTAGACCGATTTTTATACTCAAAACGGTCACTTTCAACATACGGCTGCCTTGCACGTGATGGTCGCCTTGGAGTTGCATACTCAACATGATATGGTCTGAAATATGAAGGAGTATGTGCCCATGAATCACTCCACCCCCATGATGAATAAGGATGAGCACTAGTGGGATATGGAGCATATGAAACCGGCATTGATGGCTCAAAAGGAGAATATGATGCTGCTGATTGAAAACCCTTTCTTTGCCGATTCCAATTCCCAGAATTACGCTTAGGAGGCAATCTTGATGATTTAACTTTATTTGACCGATTAGCACGCTTGGCCTCATTATCTTTTTGATACTTAGCCAGAAGTTTGTCAAAAGTGAGCTTCGGCCTTTTACCATTGTGCTTGACATGGTCTTTACCTCCATTAGCTACAGGATGTTCAGATTTGGACATCCCTGATTTTTCACACTTGCACCGGTCTGACCTTTGGGTTGCACCGGTCTGACCTGTGACTCCAGAACAGGAAGAGTAACATGTTCCTGTCTTGATGAAGAAAAATCCTTTTGCCCCCCAGTAAATTCTGGGATTTTGATAGGCTCATCGTCCTCGAAAATCGCTTGATCTTGCAAGTTACGGACGATGTCCTTCTCAACACTCGGGAGCTTTGAATCTTCCTCTTTGGCAATTAAATTTGGATCCTCGGATAAATCGGTTGATGCTAACCGACTTGATGATCCTTTGCCATCAAAACCAATTGTAGCCAACTGGTCATCCTCTCGTGTTTGAGCAAATCTCAATCGTCCAGTATCAATGGCCGATTGTATGAATTGACGAAAAATATTGCAATCACTAGTATTATGATTAAAAGAATTATGCCACTTGCAATATTTTCGATCTTCTAACTCGGGAGGTGATGGACTAACTTTGTGATCAAAGAGTTTAATAAAATTATTCTCTAGCAAGATATCAAATAAATTATCACAGAAAGTTAAATCAAAGGTGTACTTTATTTTGTCCAACCGATGCTTTTGTGGAGAAGGCTTTAAGGCTAAGCAAACGAACGGTTCAGATTTCTCATCGACCCATTCGGCTATACCTTTCTTTGCACTTCTCATACCCGATGCTTTAAAATTGGTCACTATATTAGCATCGGACTTCACAATGGCTCTCGATTTTGATTTTTTGCTTTTAAGCCCAGAATATCCATAAGCACACCATGAAGAGAAAAACTTTGACAATGATGATGTAGAAAATTTAAATGTCAAAGTATGTTTATGATCAGCCTTTTTAATTTTAACAATGCATTGGCTGGTAGAATCTAAAGGCATGCAATCACTAACAAGTAAATCATCCTCAATCGATCTCTTAGAATTATTTATGATAGAATCACTAATAAATGAATTAACAGAAAATATATGATCTGATTGAGAATTACTTGTAAAACATACCTTATCAAATACATTGGAGAGGCGAGGAACCTTGATGTGGATGATGTCGCATTTCTCCTCTTGACGGCAGCCCACAGTCATCCTATGCCTGGACCGGTCAGACCGGTGTAGAGAGCCGGTTAGACCGGTGCCTCCAGGGTTGCTGGAAATCACCTTGTGTCGACATGCTAATGATCCCTTCTCGCCTCCTTTGTATTTGTTTTCAGCAGTTTGATGTTCTGAACTTTTCTCAGCCTGAACTTGTCGCTTAGTGGCATGATAATCACTAGTGAAATGTACGACAACTCCGGCTTCAGGAAAATCAAGCGTAGCTGTCTCCTTTTGATTAATATGCTCTTCTACAGCTAAGCTTGGCTCTTTTAATAGAACAGATTTAGAATGAAAATCTGAATCGTTCTTCTTTTCACACTTATGTGCCGAGGCAATAAGCTCCTTAAGTTCAGATTTCCCTTTTATCAATGCAGCCAAGTCTGCCTTAATGCTAGCAATTTCAGCATACCAAGCATCTGATTTATACTCTAGAGGTGCATATGTCTTTGCTGAATTTTCATTAATTTGGCTAGAGTTATTAGAAACATTTAGAGCCAAATCATGATTATTAGCATTTGCATGTGGTGCTGAAAAATTAGATGCAACCTCTACTCGGGTGTCATGTTGTGTAGCATATGATGATTGAGAACAACTGGTCTGATAGCTAGAATTAGCATGTCCAATTTTCTCGTTTTGTTCTTTTATACTTAATTCATATGTCATAGCTTTCACAAGCACTTCATCAAGTGAATTAAATTTTATATCTCTCAACCAATCTCTAAGGGATGATTTTAAACCTCTAAAAGCAAGATAAGCTAGATCTGAATCGGAAAAAGGTAAATTAAAGCACTGATTCTTTATTTCTTTGAATCGTTCTAAATAATTAAAAACCGATTCATTTCTACCTTGCTGAATATTATAGAGATCAGTTGCACATGATGTTTGAGAATAACTAGCCTGATGGCTAGAATTAGCATAGCCAATTTTCTCATTCACCGGCATGTTTTGTGATGTAATCACATATCCTGCCGATGAATAAATAGATGAAACACCTTACTGAAAATTAGTAGAATTACTAGCATGTGGTGTTCCATAAGAATTAGCCGAACTCATCGTGTTAGTTTGGCCTTGATGCATGTTAACCGACTTTTGAACTTGTTGTACAGCCGGTGTGTGAGTGTAATGTTGTATGTTGCTAGTATCATTAAAATTCAAAGCATGCATATTATTTGACAATGACTTTTGCATATTAAATTCAGAACTATAATTTGCATAAGTAAAACCATCTGAACAACTACTAGTCGATGTAATATGCCTACTAGTATCAAATCTAGCAACATCAACATAAGGATTCATGGTACTTGCAAAATAACTATTAACATTAGACATAGGTAATGTATTTGCAAATTGTACCTTGGGCTCGTTGTAGATGAATTGATGCGAAGTATATGGATAGCCCACCATAATAAATATTGATGCTTCAGATCTTGTAATATAGATAAATCCAGATATCCTCGAAAATCCAAACAATCAATAACTAAAGCCTCGCTTCTCTTCTAGTCTTCACTAAGTAGTAGCAAGCAAGACACAATGCAAACGGCTTGAGCAGCCTGATGCAAAGTCACAATATTAGATGCAATCGGTCTGAAAAGACCAGATTCAACTATATAGCGGCGAATCAAGAATAATGAATCAATTAGGTTAAAAGGCTAGGGATCGATAGAACGGTTTGAGCAACCTGATCTTTCTTCCCCAGCGGAGTCGCCAATTTGTTGACGCCTTTCAGGGTCAACAAGCAAAAAGCACGCGAACGGATCGAAGAGCAGAGTCGCTGCCGGGACCGGTCAGACCGGTCAGGCGCGCCAGTCAGACCGGTGACCTAGGGTTTGCCTAACTCGAGCGTTCGGGAGGGTAACTACCACACTTACGTGATGGAGGACGGCTAGGTTTACGAGCAAACCAGCAAAGAGATAACCGACGCACTTACGTGATGAAGAACGACTAGTTTACGAGCAAACTAGCAAAGGCCGTCGAAGCACTCGCCCGGTAGGGACCCCGTCAGGGCGTGAACGTCGTCGGCGTGCCCTAGGTCGACCAGCAGGCCCTAGGACGTCATCTCAAGTCGTGGAGATCAAGAGACGAGGAGCATGGAGGTTGGAGAAGGTGTTGAGAGGATAAAAAGTAGATGTAATTGATAGATTCGATTGTGTTCCCCTCAATCGGCCGTGGCCCTTCATAAATATAGGGTGGGGAGGTCTTGCCCCAATAGGAGTCGAAGCCTATACAAATCCCGTGTCGAAATACAACTCCTAACTCGGATTTGGCTGCGAGCACCGGTCAGACTGTCGGGACCCACCGGTCAGACTGGTCAGGAGCAGGGTTGGTTCTTACCAGGACCATAACTCCCTCACCCGGACTCCGAACTGGACGTTCCACATATGCATTTCGATCGTCTCGACGAGATCTACGCAATGGTGAAGTCCAATTAGCATTTTGAGCACTTTGGTTTGACCGGTCTGACTGGTGTGTGTCAAAGGTCAGACCGGTCAGGGCTGCTGAAACGGCTATGACCAATAACTGAATCAGATCAGTTGGCCTTCTTATACAAGCCAGATCAACCACTTTTGACCATGATTATTTGATCTATATGTCTATCTTGATCCTCTTGGCAAAAGCTTCATCTTGGTGCACTTGAACTCATGATTTCACATCATATCGACACTTCTCCAAATACTTCTTTGCCCTGTTTATGAAATCATATTCAGAACCTCCAAGATGACCCTCTTGTCCTGTAAAATGCATACCCAAGCCAAACTAGTAAAATATTAATGATTAGCACTAAATTGGCACTTCTAGCTTTTAGCCTCACATATCTCGAACCTTGCCACTTTTGGGTGCGAACACAAACGATGCATAGCTATCATGATTTTTCTATGCAGATTAATTAACAAAATCAAATAAGGTTGGTGAGTAGGGACCATCTGAAACACCACAAAAACATATCATTAACAAGTTCAGTAACTGCCATTACCCTACACACAACTTACGCTCCAATAAACACTATCAAATAAAATGGGTAAGTGCAGTAAAAGAGGACAAGACAGATGAACATTTTAGTCACAAAGTAGCATAGAGCATACGGATAGTCCCCCCAACCTACAGTGTCGCCGATGACAGTGCCATGTCATCAATACATCTCTGGTAGAAACCACCCTCTCCCAACCCATCGTTTCTTCGTGTGGACTCATAATAGGATGAGCTTTGGGCCATTCGCAACTCCGCAAGCTGCAGCTGCAAGCCAGCGGAAGGAATCGTGGAAGGCAAGAATGGTGGCGACCGGTAGGGTTGAGGGCAGGTGGTGGCGTCGAGCTGGTCAAGGTGAATAGTAGTGTCATTGTGTGAGAACAACGAGCACAACGTCGTGGCTGCGCCCGTGCGGACGCGGTGTCTATGATGATAGTGAGCTTTAGACGGGCACGTGCGCTTCACGCAAGTCCTACAAAAATGGGTTTGGAAAAATGGATTTGGAAGAACTTTGGGTGCCCAATAGTGGCGGGCCTACATGGTGGGCCATGTATGCCATGGCATACCTAAAATTCCACCCAAGCCCATTAATCATAGCCCAATAGCCAAGTAAATGAAAGAAAAAGGCCTGGTTTGAAACACTCAGGGACCATCAACTCGAGAGTACATGAGAACCAATTTGGTAACTTAAAAAGTTTTGTTTTGGTTTAAATACAATTTTTCCTAGCCTATTAAGGGCCCGTTTGGAATGGAGGGAAATCATAGGAAAAGTGGAGGTTTTGTTTCCAGAGGAAAGGAATCGCATATGTATGTTTGGAACAAAGGAAAACGTGAGAACCTTTCCGGAGGAACGGAACACATGCATGTACTTTTGGAGGAAAAAAAGAATGAGCTCGGAGCTCTTGGGAAATTTTCCTACGGGGCTCGCGCATAAGCTCGTGCGCTTGTCCGCATTCTTCCTCGCCGCTGCAGTGCTGATTTTCCTTTACTCGAGATTAGGGGAAGGAAAAAAGAACAAGAAATAAGAATCCAAATGAAAAAAGGCGAAACAAAAAAAGACAGGAGGGGATGCCTTAAGGTGGGCGTAGAGGCGTGCGCTTGCCGCATTCGCCAAGCTCCGGCCACCTGCGCCAATCGCCATTACCTCACTCACTACAGGATGAGCATGAGCCGATGGCGTCCAGGCAGACTGGATGAGAACGATGGGAGATGGGAGGATAACGTTGGATCGACCATGATCCCTGGTCCGTGGGTGAGCGAGGTCTATGTAGGAGCGTTACATAGAGATGAAAAGCACCATTTAGTTACATGTGTATTTAATGCAAATGTTATTTTATTAACTGATTATTACTCAAATTACTTTATCATGTTTTCCTTTGTTCCAAACAGCCTAAAGTTTTGATTCCTGCGTTTTGAAATCCTGTGGTTTTTGGGTTTTCACTCTACCCTATTCCTATGGTTTTTTTCATTCCTCTGTTTTTCAATCCTTCATTCCAAACAAGCCCTAAGAATATAGTTCAAGGGTGAGGAATGAGGGCAAAAAAAAAAAAAGATAAGCCATCGCCTTTGTCAGATGGTGTTTTTAATTGTATTTATTGAACTTCCGATTTTGCTTAATGGAGCGTTAAAGAAAGCAATATCATGTTATCTTGTTTACGATAAATGGGCTAAATATTTTTTCTATCCGTACATAAAGTTTGTAAATAAGAAAGAGAGCTGCATATTATATTTATCAATTAGCAAGGGGTCGGAGAGAGTTAAATTTCAAGGGGTTCCAAGATTTTACACGAATACATACGGTTTAATCTCTAGTCACAAGTACAATGCTGATAAAGTTACAACAAGATACAAATCCTCTAATAATGCAACAAGTAATGTATGAATTTTGCTGACCATGTAGAACCAACATGGGAAAGTGAACGTACGTGCAAACAGGGCTCACGACAGTTGGGCGTTAACGTTGGCTTTGTCACACCGGTGAGCTCACTGCCGCCTCCATCAGATGGACAAGCAAGCTGTACTGTCGCCTCCATCAGATGGACAAGCAAGCTGGAAGCCGTCTCCCAGATTTCAGCTAGAATGCTATTGCTTCCTAGTGAAAATAAAGTGGCTTGAACTTGAAGTACTCAAACAATCGGCCTGTTCGTCTGGCTTATCAGCCACCAGGCAGCATTACTATTAGACAATACCAGCAGCATCAACCAGCCACCAGCCAAACGAACATGACAAATGCTTGTTGCAGTATAATGTGAATTCCCATTGCCTCTAATTCCCAACAGCTAGAGCACTCAAACAAGTTCACTGGCACCCATTCTCACCCAAGCTAGTTATTATCTTTTCGGGCGGGCTCATTGGGGGTGTTTGAATCCCATGGCTATTTTCTAACTCTTTCCTTTTTAGCCCAAATAGCTCAAAAGAAGCCAAATATGTGGGCTATTTTAGAGTTATTTGCAACTAACTCACTCTAAAAAATTATCCTCCCAAGAGGTGCTATTTGAGCTATTTGGAGTGGAGCTCTCAAAATAGCTTTGGCTACTTCTCCAAACACCCCCATTGTCGAGTTACCTTTGTTTTTGTCTCCTATAATGTATGAATATATAGAAGCACTTTAGATGCAATGGGCAAGTTGGTGTGGTTAAGTTTCACATGATCAATACACCAAACCAATGTGAATCTTTTAAAGCAAGGAGTAGAGATAATTGTAGTCCTTTTTTCCCCTCAAGATTAAAGCATCTACAGTGTCGGATTTTTTTCAGATAAAATAAATCACAGGAAATATGTCCATACATTGCTACAGGCCAAGACTATATGTATAAACTATTTGTAATATGGCCGCCACTCATTTAGTAGTATATTCATATTCCCATCTTTGAATAGAGCCATTGTCAAGTCAAACTCAAATATTTTATCTTCTTTAATATATAAAATCTCTAGATTTTTTCCCAAAACCATTGAAATCAAAATACGAAGTCTACCTTCACGTAGTTTAATTATCTCTCATGATTCCTAAATCAATTTTCAAATTCAGAAATCATGTCATGATTAAATCTTGTTAGCGGCCGAAATGTCCTATCCCGGCTACAGGGAAGTTATAATTCTACTACTACATTTCAGTCTAAATAAAATTATTTGAAGCTGCTAGTCAATTTTCGCGTCAATTGCATCCTAGCAGCAATTGGAAGAATTCCCAATGCCCCTCATATTCTGAGTAGCTACAGCGCCAGTAGTTTATTACTCCAGCACCCATTCTCACCCTTGGGCAACATTATATTTTTGGGTCTCTTGGCTTTCTATCTCGTGTTACATAGAAGCAATTCAGAGGGCCATTATATGCGTGTTGGTGGTTAAGTTTCACGTGGGTGATTCACTAACCATTAATGTAAATCTTTTAAAGGAAGGAGCAAGATAAGTATCATCAATAGAGTTGTAGTTCATTTTTTAAAGATTAACTATTAACGTGTCCGACTGCATTAAAGATCGGTATTATGTTCTGCTTCTTTGTTTTTATTGCACGGGTAGGATGAGGGGCTTTAGTCCCGGTTGATAGAGGTATTAGGTCTCTCAAGTCCAACCAGGACTAAAGGGGTTCTTTATGGGACTAAAGGGTTTTCCAGAAAAACAAAAAAAGGCCCGTGGCAGCTGGTGCCCTGCATGCTCCAGCTCCGCCACCCCTCACTGGCGAGCTTGCTACTCCAGCTCCACCGCCGCCGTTCATAACAATTGAGAATCGACAAGAACACCAAAAAAACACCAAAGACGAGAAGTATTTATCACATATAACTTAACCATCACATGAGTAAATCAATCAATTTCACCACTCACGAATCACAAGTTTGATTCGATTCACAAGTTTCCTTTGCATCACAAGTTTGATTCGATTCACAACACAAGTTTCCTTTGAATCACATGTAAAAATCAGAAAAAAAGACCAACCGCGTCGTGGCCGCCCGCCAGCGACCGCGCCGCGCCCCACGCCGGCGGCCGGTGGCCGCGTGCCCGCGCCTGGCCGTCCGCCCGCGCCGGGGCCGCGCACCCGCGCTGTTGCCGCGCCCTGCGCCGTCCTCTGTGGATCTGCGTGAGAGGAGAGAAAGGCATGAGATAGAGAAGGAAGTGGAAGAAGGAGATGAGCTTTGACTGGTGGGAGAGAAAAAAGAGATAAGGGAGAGAGAAATAGGAAACACCGGTGGGTGGAATGGCTTTAGTCTCGGGTGGTGTTTCGCGAAGCAACGACCTCTTTCTCTCTCCTCGCTCTCTCTCCTCCACATCATCAAAAATCTTACATGGCATTGCATGGGATGACGTATGGGACCGCTGACGTGTACCAATGTACTTGCTCTCTCTTAGGAGGACAAAGATTCCTGGACATTCATTTGGGGATCCCATTGCTATTATTCTTCTCATAAATACCACCAATTTCAGTATAGAGAGACCCATCCTGAATCCATTGTTTGGATTTGGGAGACCAAATGTGTGCCAAAGATCAAATTCTTTGCCTGGTTACTTCTAAACGACAGACTTAACACAAGAAATGTTCTTAAGAGGAGAAATAAAGTCCTGGGGGAAGGCTATAATTGTGCTCTGTTGAAGAGACCATGGAGCATCTGTTCTTTGACTGCCCTCTGGCTGTCAGTCGTTGGTACTCCCTTGGCATTTTATGGGATGAAAACTCCAATGTCCATCACAAGTTATACATTGCTAAGCAACACTTCAGTCGGCCTTTTTTCATAGAGGTTTTTATGATTGGTGCCTGGTGCTTATGGAAAGAAAGGAATGACCTCATCTTTAATCATAATCCTCCATGGTCTTTCTTCGTGGAAAGCCTCCTTTAAAGCTGAATTTTCAGATCACCTCATCAGAATGAAGATTGATCTCCATAGACCAATTGTCACTTGGCTGGATTCTTTGTAGTTTTCACCATGTTGTCCTCTTTTCCTCGTTGCCTGTCTTGCTTTAGCCTCTGTTTCTTTTTTCTCTTGCCTCCCAACTGCTGGTTGGGCTTTGTAAGTTTCTCTAACTCTGTAAATTGTTCTCCTAAGATTTTAATATACCTATTGCCGAGGGGCTTTGCCCCACGGTTTTCGCTAAAAAACAAATGTACTTGCTCCAAGGCCTCTACCAACTAGGACTAAAGCCCCTCTCTCTACCAGTGCTTTTCTTCAATAATTGATACTATGTATCTTTATATATAGAAAAAAGTTTTTACTTGACCCCTAAACAAGATATCAAAAATATATATCCGACCCTAACCCTGATTTTGTGGCCTAATATGACCAATACGGAGCAACCAATCACAACACTATATATCTCCCGGCTCGAATGCTATCCCTACATTTTCAGTCAAATAAAATTATTTAAGCATGCTATACACGGCATGATACAGCTCAATGCATTCCCGATGCCCCTCTTTTCGATCATCACCACACTATAGAATCCAAAGAAACAACAAATCTTTTATTGCTCAACACCTAATTGAATAAAGAAATGAATATTTGATTAGCTAACTGACCGAATATGCATCATTCCATACCAAGAAGGCAAGAATGAAATTCTGCACGGTAGCTTTTCACAGTCACTATTTCGTACACGAGCTGATGAGCATAACATTTTCAGTAAGAGGTAGAGAACTTAAATATATAGCATGTACTAAAGGCAATGGAATCAGATTACAGTGTATTTGGTGGTACAATTGGTGATTACCCTCTTTGTTTGGTTGCACTCTGGTATTGTGTGTGTTTGTATCGGTTTACTGTGGCACAGGAGAGGAGAGGTAACAAGCTTGTATAGATATTATTTAGGTAAGGGATTCAATTACAATGTCAATTGATTACAAACCACCACAACTAAACATATGTAATGGGATTTGTTACTTGTAGTAATCAGATTATGTTTGAGCCAACCAATCATCACCTAAAATTCTTAGGCCATGGCGTCCTTTGTTTGTAGCCTCAAGTGTACACCCAAGTAGCAGAGGTTGTACTACCTGTGCTATCACTGCAGGAAGTACAGAGTCCTTGAACTACAAGCAGCAATTGCACTAAAATCCACAACATCATGTTTCTGCCTACTATATGCTCTCCAACGACCATTTCAAGAGGTTGCCTAGAAAATACTGGCTTTCCATATCAAAGAACACCGCTAGCTGCGCAGTTCCTCATGTAGACATGGCTCGTGTAAGACCCAAATAAATCAAGAATGCGACAATTGTATGTTCCAGTGTACTCCTGTGTAGTGGAAGGAGTAAGGTGGTTCCTTGATGATGAAGCCACCATTTCTTGCATGGCAATGCATCATAATGGGTGATGACGTAACACTGTAACAGTGGATCGGATGGGGCATCAATCCGCCAATGACGAAAATCTAAACTGTACATGTACACATGAATGACTATCACTCACCATTGCTACAAAAATCACACCCAATGCCTCCCCTTTCCATGGCACTACAGCATGCAGAGAAATTCACACTATCACTGACTGTCAGACTCTTCCACATAGTTTCGATTTCTGTGGAGGAGCTAGCTTGACATTGTTGGCTTTGCTTCTCCTTTTCTTCTTTTATAAAAGCATGGAATATGCACTAGTTAAGTTTTGTAGTACAGTCGATTCACCAAGTGCTTCAAATTTTATTTTGTCTCCTCTTGTTAGTTTATATAGAAGCAATGACCTTGTTGGTGAGTTAAGTTTCACATGGATGATTCACCAACCAGTGTGAAATTTGTGGTTCTTTTTCTGGTGCGGTTCTACATATATATTAGCATAGGATGAAATTGAATATGGACCGGGATGTTAATTTTCACATAACCTAAAAAAACCAAGTAGTATGTCTGATATTACGACATATCATACAAATCGTTTGTGGCCCATGATCACTTGAAACCAACATTACATTGAATGGAACCAAACCAAGCTAGATATAATCATATAAATCAACTTTCAATCAAAACATCAAACTTTTATTACAAAAAAGAAAATATTTTTATCAGAGCAAAATTTAAAACATATCTCTTTGCCAATCACGAAGTTTTTTTTGTTTCAACATACACCATATGTCACCTGAAAATTAATCTCCACTACCACCCAAAAATCTTGCCCTTCATGAAAAACGGCGTGGATGTTTTCCCACCGCTGCGTCATCGGTAGAACAACTAAGGCGTCCCAAGGAAACTTGAAGTGTAGATTGTGCTTGTATATGGGCATGTGGTGGAATGAAGGATGTAGATGATGCAAATCTCCTTGTCATGCTATACACTTGTCACTACACAGTTGCAGTCTTGACAAAATGATGATTTTAAGTATGGTACATATTATATTCCCTCTCACTCTGAACACCAGTTTGCCTAGATGCAACTGATGCTATGGTGTACCTTGTGACGTCAAAACTCGCTCCCGATGCCTCCCTTTCCATGAAGAGAAATTCATGGTACCACTCCTCAGCTCGCAACACACTTCCATATAGATACTTGTTTCTACAGTATTTCACTGGAGAAGCTGTATACCTCAACTTGTTGGCTCTGCTTCACTCATATTATATACTAGCGTTCTTTTATAGAAGCAACTGGAGGACACTAGTTAAGTTTTGTAGTACGACGGATGATTTTCACCAACCACGAGTGATGCATTTGTGGTCTCTTCATTGAGCTTTAAAGATGAGAAGCAATTGATTCTTGGATGCCCTGAGATATTTATATTAGGCTTTTTACGGTACACAATACGACCTGTACGACCGGTTGAAAAAGGACTCGTATGTAATAGAAAAGAATCTATATGTAAGGATCCGACGATTGAGATTAATTCTATACGACTGGTTTTTTTAGCTGTCGTACGGTAGTATTCAAAGGTCGTATGGGTAGTATAAGGGTATTATCGAAAATGTAAAATGGAATTGTTGTATATAGGAAATGAAATATATGAAATATTTTAGATAGTATAAGGGGGCATCGGGGATTTTTTTCCAAATAATATATATCTATCAAATTACCATTTTACCCATAGAGAAAAACCGATAATACGACCGTACGACCGTTGGGTCGTATTGTGTACCGTAAAAAACCTCTATTTATATAGAATCCTCAGACTTGCTAGACTACATAGCCATTTCTAACTAGGGAAGGATGGTGTTGTTACTTTATATTAAATAAAGGTTGGAGAACTTATTCCATTCTTTGATGCTTACATTATTTCCATGATTCCATCTGAGATCATTTATAGGTTGGAGAACTTATATTGAATATTAATTTAGGTATCCAAATCGTCTCAAATGAAAAAAAATTCAACTATAAAATTTTAAGTTTCGTCCAGCCACAATATGAAGGTTGTTGTCTTTATCTGACTTCATACGGATCCGGGGGTTTTGATTACTGTGGGTCTTGCCATAATAAGGCAGTGATAATAGTTGCCATTTTTTACTACCGGAACATGGATAAACCTAGGTTTTCACCAATAGGTATGGCCTCGATCCGGCAGTGATGTTGTGTTAGTGAAAATAAAATCTATATGCTGTATAGTTACATTTCCTTGTGAGATGGAGTGAGTATATAAGAACAGAGGAGTACTTAGCTCGAATTGTAAAATAATAATGATGTTTCTCCCGCAACTATTACTAGGGTGTGATGCAGCATTTTATTCCACTGTAGTGTTCCATCGGTAATGATTAACTTAACTGTTTGTTGCAAATCCATCACTACTCTTAGCAAAAGACTCGTAAAATTATAGGAACCAAATAATCTGATTTGCTGAGTCCTAGATATTGTACCTGGTTCTTCTGGATATAAGTGGCAAATAATTGTGGTTTTGGTGAGCACAGATAAATCCTATTTTGTGAGACAATTAGACCTTTTGTCTGCTTGCAAACTTTTTTTGACATGTGGATCAGTTTGTTACGATCATGTTTTTCTAGGGCTTATTTTCCACAATCAAAGTGAATGGGCATTGTTAAGTTCCTCTCGAGACAATACGGACAAACAATTAACAAAATCCAATCCAGCTATGCATTACCGTGGACCTTGGATCCAAAGTAGCTATAATTCTACTGCTACAAGTCAGTCTAAATAATTCTTTTTGAAGCCATCAGTGTGAGCAGTTACAGCACCGGTAGTTCTAGCACTCATTCTCACCCTCGGGAAAGGTTATATTTTTTTGCATTGGGTCTCCTTGGCTTTCTATCGTTATATATATAGAAACAATTCAGAGACCATATGTGAAGAGGAGAGAAACAGAGGGTAATCATCTTAGTCCTTAAATCCCCGAAATCAAGAAGGCTAATGACGGGCCGCATCTACGAAGGCCCAACGTCGGCCACCAGCAAGCCAGGCCCAGCTTCCCTTCCTCAAGGACAGCGGTCTGGCCCCATCCGAAGGGCCACCTCCGACTCAGGTAGCCACCCCAACTACCTCGACAGGTGACTCCGCCTCGCATGACCTAAGGCTCCTTCCGCCGCAATCCATCGGCCGGGCCCCCCCAGGGGGTGGGCTGCAACGTGGCGGAAACTGCCCCGCGCCGCTCGGGACGTGCAGGTGCAGCGGGGCACGCGGATCTGCCCTGTCAGGAGGTCAGACAATGATGAGATTTTTCCCGGCGTGGAAGGCGGACTGCCCCGGTGTCCCATCACCTGGATACTCAACAGTGACCAAGGACACGCGAATCCTTCGCCTGCAAGACATCAAACAACGAGACCCGACCCAACGAGTATCAGAGAGAAGGTCGAGGCTTGCAGGAGAAGCCCCGACCTAACGGGACTGGCGTGCTCATGGGTCGGGAGAAGCCGCCTTGGAACGAGAGTCGTAGCTACACTACCCTACGAAGGCTACCACGACTAGTGCAGTGTACGGCGCCAACGGGAGACGAAGGCCCACGACGTGGCACTGTTCCAGCACTATTCTGACACTGTTGCAGCACTGTAGCAGGATGCCGTTTTACCATCTTAACCCTTGTACACCGGCCCTCCTTGAACTATAAAATGGGAGGTTGGCACCGTAAACGAGGGGGGGGGGGTCCAACAGAACGAGCACACAGAACACATCGTTCAAGACCAACAACACACACCACATCCACCGATCGAGCATCCGTAGCTCACAACCACGCACAGAGACTTGGGACATTTTCCCTCTCTCGACCTAAGCTTGTATCCCCTACTACAAGCCCCTGTGGGCATATAGAACATCTTCCTGAACTGGACGTAGGGTACCCCCTCGGTGCCTGAACCAGTATAATCCCGGTGTCTCTAAGCCCAACCGTCCGGATCAGACGCACGAATCATACCAAAAATTACTTGCCGGCGGTATCAAACCCTGACAGTTGGCGCGCCAGGTAGGGGCACTTCGTGTGTCACGACGCCAAACAAGGGTCCGGATGGCCCATTCCGACGAACAGCCGGTGCGCACCACCCTATTGCGCTTTGGCTCCCTGGATTTCGTCTTCGATGGTCCAGTCGAGTCGCCCGCTGGGGCCGTGTTCTCGCGGTCCCAGCCCGACGCGCCTGTGCGACCTCAGGACCAGCCGCCTGAGCAGCCGCGGGCGGCGAAGTCTGCTGCCGACCGGGTTTGGGACCTGGTCGACCGCAACATGACGGTCGCTTTAGGGCCAAACCCGTCCCAGGAGCTCTTCCGCTTCGCGGTGTTCGCCACCTCCATGCTTGTGTTCGGTTTGCAGGAGGAGGAGACGCTGACCTGGGACGAGTTCAAGCTCTGCTACGACTCCATGTACCCTGAGGGGTAGGCGTGGCTCCCCTGCGGCGGGGCGGATGCTCCCGCCGCCACGGGATACGCACGACTGGTCCCCTCGGAGGCATCTCAGGCAAGATGCATGAGGCCGAGAGCGCGCCTCTCTACAAGAAGGCGGCGACGCCCCACGACCCGAGGCGCGAGTGCTTCGTCCTCCAGCAGCAGGCCGATGCGGTCCACTCCACCAACTCTGACGAGAGCTCCGCGGAAGGTGAGCCCTCCTCGCCCGACGCCTCCGCTAGCGAGGAACCCCCGCAGGACGAGGACGACCGCGAGTGGCAGCGTGCTCGCCTCGACGAGCTCGATGAGGCTCAGAAGGCTCTCGAGGACGAGCAGGCGAGGCTCCACCACGCGCTCGGCGCGGAGGCCGCACAAGAAGTACGCCACTGCATCATCGGCGATGTACATGGGACTCCTGTCGCCAAACGGGCCTCCCAGAACCTCGCCGTAGCGGCCGTGCTCCTCCGGGTCGGGCCCGAGCCGACGACCCCGGAGGAAAAGAAGCTCCGTCAGCACCTCCAGACGCTCCTCAACGTGGCCACCGAGCAGCAGGCGGAAAGTTCGGCGTCTCGACACCGTGAGGCACGAGCCCCGGACAAGGAACGCTCGGTTCATCGTGAGTCCTCATGCCCATCGGGGTTGCCGGGCCGCGCGGAGAGCGTACACTCGCCCGCCGCCCGCAAGGTCGACTCCGGCCATGGACCCCGAGGCCCATCCTTGGCGCGCGGGAGGACGATGACCCGAGGCAGGTCGGACGGCGAACGCCGACTGCGAAGGGAGTACAGCCAGAGGCATGGGGGCTGCTACAACAGCAGTGAAGACCGGAGCCGGAGCCCGACGCCTGACCCCCGAGGTCCGCGGGCTTACGGCGTCAACGTCCTCGCTGCAGCCCCCAGCTCGATATCGTGCTCCGGCCATCGCCGCGAAGTACGATGGGGAGACCAACCTGAGCGTATGGCTTGAGGACTATCACCTTGCCTGCCACAACGGCGGCGCGACCAACGATTTGTTTATCATCAAGAGCATCCCGTTGTACCTCGCCGACTCGGCACGTACCTGGCTCGAGCACCTCCCCCGAGGGAGGATCAACAGCTGGGCCCAACTCCGGGACGCCTTCATAGGGCACTTTCAGGGAACCTACGCGCGGCCCGGCAATGCTTGCGAGCTTCGCCATTGTCGGCAAAAGAAGGACGAGAGTCTCCGTGACTACATTCGCCGCTTCTCCAAGCGCTGCGCCGAACTCCCTGACACAGCCGACAACCAGGTCATCACCGCTTTCTGGGATGGTACCACGTGCGAGACCCTTGTCCACCGGATAGGGCGAGTCAAGCCGAAAACCATCCGTAAGCTCCTTGACCTGGCCACTGACCACGCCGACGGGGAAGAAGCCGTCGCTTTCAGCAAGAGGAAGCCCGAGGAGGAACAGGGTGAAGCTCCGGCTACCCGTCCGGAGAAGAAAAAGAAGAAAGAGCGTAAGCTCCGCAGCAACAACCTGGTGGCGGCGGCCGACAAGCGACCGCCCAAGCCAAAGGCAAGTCCCCCGAGGGATCACTTCGAGAAGATGCTTGAGGCACCTTGTCCTTACCACGAGACTCCGGTCAAGCATGCCGTGAAGGACTGCAACCTCATCAAGAGGTACCTCAGCGGGAAGAACAAGCCGCAGGACGCGGCCAGCGCCGGCGCCACCAAGAACGTCGAGCACGACGATTTCCCCAAGGAAGACGGTGCCGTCATGATGATCTTCGGTGGAATGCCTGCTCGCCCTTCGAGGCGCAAGCATAAGCGCATCCTACAGGAGATCTACCACACCGAGCCGGCCGTGCCTTCGTACCTCCGGTGGTCCGAGACGGCCATCACGTACGACCGGGTGGATCACCCCGACCACATTCCACAACCGGGGGCTTACCCCCTCGTGGTGGCACCGCTCTTCGGCACCAAGCGGGTGCACAAGGTGCTCATGGACAGGGGGAGCGGCCTCAACATCGTCTACATGTCCACCCTCGACAGCATGGGGATCCAGCGATCTCAGCTCCGCTCGTCGTCGACCCCGTTCCACGGAGTCGTTCCCGGGATGGAGGCAGTCCCACTCGGACAAATCGACCTACCGGTCACCTTCGGCGACGAGAGAAATTTCCGCAAGGAAACGCTCACCTTCGAGGTCGTTGGCTTTCCGGGAACGTACCACACGATCCTCGGAAGGTCGGCATACGCGAAGTTCATGGCAGTCCCCAACTACACCTACCTCAAGCTGAAGATGCCCGGACCCAAGGGAGTGATCACCATCAGCACCAAGCTTCAACACGCATACGAATGCGACGCTGAGTGTTTCCACTTCGCGGATTCTCTCATCCGCTCCAACGAGCTCGCCGATGAGCCAATTCCGGAAGTGCTCGACATCCCAGAAACCGCCAAACGGGCGGCGTGTTCGTTCGAGCCGGCGAAGGACGCCAAGGAGGTACTCGTGTCCGACGATGGGCGCACCCTCCGCATTGGCTCAACACTCGAGCCGGAGCAAGAGGAAGCGCTCGTGCGTTTCCTGAAGGCGAATCTTGATGTCTTTGTGTGGAAGCCGTCCGACATGCCGGGCATTCAAAGGGAAGTCGCCGAACATAAGCTCAACATTAAACCAAGTGCCAAGCCGGTCAAGCAGAAGCTGCGACGTTTCGACGGTGACAAGTACAAGGCCATACGGGAGGAGATCAAAAAACTCCTTGCGGCGGGCTTCATCAGGGAGGTATACCACCCCGAGTGGTTGGCCAACCCCGTGTTGGTGAAAAAGAAGAGCGACAAATGGAGGATGTGCGTCGACTACACTGGTCTCAACAAAGCGTGCCCGAAGGATCCGTTCCCTCTGCCGCGCATAGATCAGGTTGTGGATTCGACTGCAGGGTGCGAAACCCTCTGCTTCCTCGACGCCTACTCCGGGTACCATCAGATTACGATGGACTCAAACGATCAGCTCGCCACTGCGTTCATCACTCCTTTCTGTTGTTTCTGCTACTCCTCCATGCCTTTCGGGTTGAAGAACGCAGGCACTACCTTTCAGAGGTGTATGCAGCGCGTCTTCGGCGAACTCATCGGTCAGTTGGTTGAGGCATATGTCGACGACATCGTGGTGAAATCGAGGCAGACAGGAGATCTGGTCCCCGACCTAACGGCCATCTTCGAGAAGCTGAGAAAATTCCAGGTCCGACTCAACCCGGAGAAGTGCGTCTTTGGGGTCCCGCGGGGGATGCTCCTCGGCTTCGTCGTATCGGAACGCGGCATAGAGGCCAATCCGGAAAAAAACACGGCCATCACCAGCATGAGGCCGATTAAAAACATCAAGGGAGTCCAGCGAGTAACCGGGTGCCTGGTGGCCCTTAGCCGATTCATCATCCGGTTAGGCGAGCGAAGCCTGCGTCTCTATCAGCTGCTGAAGAAGTCGGAGCACTTCACCTGGACCCCGGAGGCACAGGAGGCACTAGAGTCCCTCAAAAAGCTGCTCGAGAAACCACCAATCCTCACGGCGCCAGCGCCGGGGGAGCCGATGTTGCTATACATCGCTGCCACGACTCAGGTCGTTAGCGCGGCTCTGGTGGTCGAGCACGACGAGCCCGAAAAAGTATTGAAAGTGCAGTGGCCCATCTAATTTGTCAGCGTATTTCAACGCGCACCCTATCACGGTGGTTTCGAAATACCCGCTCAAAGAGGTGATCCAGAGCCCGGAGGTAGAAGGGAGGATTTCTAAATGGGCCTAGGAGCTGATGGGGCAAAGCATCACTTACGCTCCACGCACCGCCATCAAGTCCCAGGCTCTGGCCGACTTCGTCGCTGAATGGACGGAAATCCAAACGCCTGCGGCCCCGATCGAGCACGAGACGTGGGCCATGTACTTCGATGGATCCCTCACGAAGGAGGGGAGAGGGCCGGGCTCGTCTTCATCTCTTCTCTGGGCGTGCGTATGGAATACATGATCCGGCTCCACTTCCTAGTATCCAACAACATCACGGAGTACGAGGCTCTCCTCAACAGGCTCAAGATCACCCTCGAAATAGGGGTTCAGCGCCTCGAGGTTCGAGGGGATTCTGAGCTCATTGTCAATCAGGTGATGAAAGAAGCCAACTGCGTCAACCCGAAGATGGCAGCTTACTGCAAGGCCGTCCGGGAGCTCGAGGATAAGTTCCATGGACTCGAGCTCAAGCATGTACTGCGAAAGTACAACGAAGCGGCCGACACCCTCGCAAAGGCGGCCTCGAACCGAACGCCAGTCCTAAATGGCGTGTTCGCAAGCGACCTACGGGAGCCGTCCGTCCGCTACGGGGAGGACGACCATCCCTCACCGCCAGATCTTCAGGAGGTCATGGCGTTGGGAGTGGCTTCAGAGCCCAACCTTGAGGACCCCGACTGGAGGATCTTTATCTTGGAGTGGATGGTGGAGGGAAAACTCCCGAGTGACAGCACCGAGGCCCAACGCATTGTGCGACGGGCCAAATCCTTCAGGCTCATCAATGGGGATCTTTACCGGCAGGGCGCGGCTGGAATACTCATGCGCTGCATCCTCGCGGATCAAGGGCGCCAGCTGCTGCAGGACATCCACGCGGGAGCCTGTGGCCACCACACGGCCCCCAGAGCGATCGTCGGAAGCGCGTTCCGATAGGGCTTCTACTGGCCCACAGCGGTTGCTGACGCCAAGAACATCGTGCGAAGCTGCGAGGGTTGCCAGTTCCACGCTCGGCAAACACACCTCCCAGCACAGGCGCTCCAGACCATCCCCCTCACTTGGCCTTTCGCTGTATGGGGGCTCGACATGGTCGGGCCGCTGAGGAAGGCAACCGGGGGCTTCACGCACCTACTCGTGGCAATCGACAAGTTCTCTAAGTGAATCGAAGCGTGACCTATCTGCAGCGTTAGGTCGGAGGAGGCCGTCGAGTTCTTCACCGACATCATCTATCGCTTTGGGATCCCGAACGCCATCATCACCGACAACGGATCAAACTTCACCGGCAAGAAGTTCCTCTGCTTCTGCGATGACAACAACATCCGGATAGACTGGGCTGCAGTCAGTCACCCGAGGACCAACAGACAGGTCGAGAGGGCGAACGGAATGATCCTGCAGGGACTGAAGCTGCACATCTTCAAGAGGCTCGAGAAGTTCAAAGCAAGATGGGTGGCCGAGCTGCCCTCAGTGCTCTGGAGCCTGCGAACTACCCCGACACGTGGCACCGGTCACACACCATTCTTCATGGTTCATGGGTCGGAGGCGGTCCTCTCGACTGACATCGACTACAGAAGCCCAAGGGTGCGAGCTTACACCGACGAAGGAAACCAAGTCTCCCTCGAAGACGCTATTGACCAGCTCGATGAGGCGCGGGACGTGGCACTACTACACTCAGCCCGGTATCAAAAGGCGATGTGGTGTTACCATGGCCGCACCATTCGGGAAAGGGCGTTCCAAGTCGGGGATCTGGTGCTACGCCGGGTCCAGAGCAACAAAGGTCGGCACAAGCTATCACCGCCATGGGAAGGCCCCTTCATCGTCGACCAAGTCCTGCGCCCCGGCACCTACAAGCTTAAAGACGAAGACGGCCGACCCAGCACCAACGCCTGGAACATCGAACAGCTACGTCGTTTCTACCCTTAAAAGAAAAGAAAGCTTTTGTATTTCCAGTAGGAACGATAGCTTAGTTTTTCCTTCTCCAGCTACAAGGCGTTTCTTTGTCACCCAACAAATCCCTTGTAGCTCGGGGCCCCCTACTTGGGAAAACGGTGTTCTTTCTTTCTTTTTCTCTCCCCAAAGCCCAAGAAAACACTCAGACGCAACAAAGGAAGGAAGAGAGACAGGAAGGGAAGCACTTCATCAAGATCTTTAAGGAGAAGGGGGTCCAACATGGCGGACGCGACCATGGTGTACATCGGCGGACTCGACCTACGACGCCTACACACCGTCGGCTCCACCAGCACCGCCGCCGTGAAGGATCTCTTCGACGTCGACCCCATCGAAGATGGCGTTGGCAGCCGTGGTGAACTCCAGCGAGTCGAGGCGACGGCGCTCCACGTCATAGCCCTCGGGCCATCCCGGCGGAACGAAGGAGAGCCACGGTTCGTCCGACTGCGCGTCGGCCACGCCCAAAGCTTCCGACGCCCCTCGGCGCACCCCGGCACGCACTGCCCCCCTGACACGGTCAGGCAGTGCTCGAAGCTGGTCCACCAATAGGGCCGGAGGAGAAGCCACAACGTCGACGGCTGCCTGCGCCGCAGTGGTAAGAACGTCGAGATGCATCTCCGCGTCGAATTCTCGGCGCCGCAGGAACCCCATCTCCCGCCGGAGCTCCAACATCCTGTCTTCCATGTCTGCAAAGCAACAACAATTAGGGGAACCCTTCCCAGGCAACCGTGGAACAGGAATCGTCCAAGGAACATACCAACTCGGTGAGCCTCCACCCCGTCGACGGCAACACGAGCCGCCTCGGCCTCTGCCTCGATGGCATCGAGCGCCGCACGAGCAGCCTTCAACGCCTCCACAAGACAGTGGCGATCGCGTAGGGCCTCCTCCAGGCGGCTCCCCGTCTCCGCCACCTGCGTCGTCAGGTAGAGGACCTCCTCCCGGGAGCCCCAACTGCGGGGGCCGCACCGACGGGCTGGGGCTCGACACCTGAGGCTGCTGCGCCCCTAGAGCCCATGCGCGCAAAGAAAGGAGGCAAAGACGATGAGAAACACGAAGAGGCCAGAGCAGGACGACCAACACCATCCGAGGGGCGATACGTACCACCGGCGGCGCGGCGACGGCGGCTGCGGCAAGTCACCCGACGCGGTGCGCTTCCCCCTGTCCATCACAGAAGAAGGGGCCGAGGTAACGCTTCTTCCAAGTCCCCCGCCTAAGTTTTTTCACTTCCACCGCAAACACTTCTGCAGGAGCTGGTGAAGAGAATGAGGCGAAAACCTCCAAGAAGGAGGGGGCTTTTAAGGGTCGTCAGCAGGGAGAGCACGACCGATGCACTCCCCCACGATCACCACGACCCGCCTCGATCGAAGGCACGACCGTCCGAGTCGATTAAAATCTCTCTGTCGGAGAAGTAATCACTAGGACGCAAACCGCCACTTGCCCCCAGGGCCCTAGGGCCGACGTGCGGTTCGAAGGCTGGCCCAGCGAAGGGTTTTGAACAGTCGCCGCCGTCACCAAAGCGAGGGACGAGAAGGGATGGGCCCACAAGCGGCCGAAACCCGGGCGCACGAGCGCCACAGGCATCTTCGAGCCCCAGACGAAAGGTCTCATGGAATCCCCATCGGAGGGGAGGCAACGAGCCGCCAAGGTCAATCGAACAACCTTGGAGATAAATGAGATATTCGGAGGGGTTGATAAGATCTATCACCAGCTGATCTTGTCGGAACCCCGCGAACGGGACCCGGGTCTTACTCGAACTACCCGCTAGTAGCTCAACGAGCGCAACGACTCAGCCATCGAGGTAAGCTGTGGTACTGCTCATCCCTCCTTCCCTAACGAAAGGGTTGCGTGAGGAGAACCAAATGGGCGCTAAGCTCACGGGGCCAACTAAACACCCCTAACGAACAACGCACGTCGCCCGTTCAGACGGACATCGACAAAGCTTAAACAAAAGGGACAAAACACAGTGAAACGCCTTGCTCGAAGGTCCCAACAGCAAATTTTTTCTGCGTAAATACATAAGCAAAAAGCTAGAACAACCGAAAGGTTGGGAGATAAAAGGAAACAAGGCAAGCGGGATGCCGCAACAAACAGCGCCCCAGTTCTTGAGCAGCGCCACCACAAAGGGTGTGGGGGAGTGGTCGCCCAAGAGTAGACCGGGCACAAGACGACGGGCCGGGACTCTCGGAGATCCAATGCCCGCCGTACTCCCGTCGTCGGCCGCCAAGCGCACGACACTCGATGGCCCCCAGGGCTGAGAAGTCGTCGGCGCGCTCACGATCTTGACGATGAAGCATCCTCCTTAGAACTGGAGGAGGGGGCTTCAAGCGAGGACGCGGGCGACCGAAACAAACTCAAGGGGGATCTACGCCCCCAAGGCATAAGAGCAGGAAGTTCTGATCCCGAGCGGATAGACCTGGACTACGATAGGGTGAACCGCTCCGGGAATCCGAACGCCTAACCCTAGCATGCCTCCCCTTTCGCTGAACTCCCACCAACATCAGGAGGCTTGAAGGACGGCACTACACCCAGGGGGCGAACCCCCCACGATAGGAGAAGTAGCTGCTTTCTTTCCCTCCCCATGTGGCAACCATGGAGTCTCACCGGGACGAAGCAGAGCTCCTTTTATAGGGTAGCAACAACCCAACCACGTGAGGGGCACGGTGGACACGGCTTAGCTTACAAAACAAGCTAAAACGGCCACCCACCCCGCCAGGCGGTGTATTGAAGGCCCGCTGAGCCTTGGCGTAACATCGGCAGAAGCCAGCCACAGTGCCCGTGATGCTGGGTCAAATCCACCGTCCGGCCACGTTGGCCTCAAAAGGCGAGCCAGTACTCATGGTGGCTAAAATAAACACCCCGTGGCAGAGCCTTTGACTCTACCACGGGCTCGGGGGCTACACCGGGCGGGTGCGCTCGCGCGCCCCCACCGAACTGAAGAAAAGAAGCAGAAGCTCAACCTCTCTGATCCTAAGGGAGAAATCCGTTCTTTCCCCCTTAGGCTCGGGGGCTACTGAAGAGGGGAGAAACCGAGGGTAATCATCTTAGCCCCTAAATCCCCGAAATCAAGAAGGCTAATGACGGGCCGCATCTACGAAGGCCCAACGTCGGCCACCAGCAATCCAGGCCCAGCTTCCCTTCCTCAAGGACAGCGGTCTAGCCCCATCCGAAGGGCCACCTCCGACTCAGGTAGCCACCCCAGCTACCTCGACAGGCGACTCCACCTCGCACGACCTAAGGCTCCTTCCGCCGCAATCCATCGGCCGGGGCCGCCCAGGGGGTGGGCTGCAACGTGGCGAAAACTGCCCCACGCCGCTCGGGACGTGCAGGTGCAGCGGGGCACGCGGATCTGCCCTGTCAGGAGGTCAGGCAATGATGAGATTTTTCCCGGCGTGGAAGGAGGACTGCCCCGGCGTCCCATCACCTGGATACTCAACAGTGACCAAGGACACGCGAATCCTTCGCCTGCAAGACATCAAACAACGAGACCTGACCCAGTGAGTATCAGAGAGAAGGTCGAGGCTTGCAGGAGAAGCCCCGACCTAACAGGACTGGCGTGCTCATGGGTCGGGAGAAGCCGCCTGGCTACCACGACTAGTGCAGTGTACGACGCCAACGGGAGACGAAGGGCCACGGCGTGGCACTGTTCCAGCACTATAGCAGGACACCGTTTTACCATCTTAACCCTTGTACTCCGGCCCTCCTTGAACTATAAAAGGGGAGGTTGGCACCGTAAACGGGGGGGGGGCAACAGAATGAGCACACAGAACACATCGTTCAAGACCAACAACACACACCACATCCACCGATCGAGCATCCGTAGCTCACAACCACACACAGAGACTTAGGACATTTTCCCTCTCTCGACCTAAGCTTGTATCCCCTACTACAAACCCCTGTGGGAATATAGAACATCTTCCCGAACTGGACGTAGGGTACCCCCTCGGTGCCTGAACCAGTATAATCCCGGTGTCTCTAAGCCCAACCGTCCGGATCATACACACGAATCATACCAAAAATTAATTGCCGACGGTATCAAACCCCGACAATATGTGTGTTTGTGGTTAAGTTTCACGTGGGTGATTTACTAAGCGATGTAAATCTTATAAAGGAAGGATCAAGATAAGTATCATTAATACAGTCGTGGTTCATTTTCTAAAGATTAACCGTGTCTGAATGCATTAAATATCCTGAGTGTCATGCTTGTGTGTGATATCATTGTAAATGTATTACTAATATTTCCTAGATGGTTCTGAGCACAACAAATACTCCCTCCATACCCATAAATCAAGTCGTTTTGGACAAAATTTCAGTCAAACATTAGGAATATCAATCATGAATAAATTTTAAGTTGTTGAGTTTGAAAATGTGAAAATTACATGAATATATTTTGTCTTACAAAATACTTTGATAAAAGTATACATATGTTAGTTCTTAATAATAAAAATTTTTATACAAATAAGAAGTCAAAGTTGTACTTTGAAGACCGTGTCATTGTCCTAAACCACTTGTTTTATGGGTATGTAGGGAGTACAGTAACATCTATAGGGACTACTTGACATCAAGGCACTATACTTCTTGAGTATATTGTTGAAATTGCCATTACAGATTAAATCAAGTAAAATATGTCCATGTACATGCACAACACTTGCATAGTCTTCAAGATTCTTCTATAATCCCATTTCTTTTTGTATCAAGGAGCTATGTTTAACAAGGACATGTTTTGTGTATATTGTTTAATAATCCCATAATCCTATTGCGTAGTGAAATCAAGGCACCATATTTTTTGGTTACATTGTAAAGTATTTTGGCAAGTCTGGAGAGGGAAAGTTTGGAGAAACATGCTTAATTTGAAACCATCACTGCAGCCTGAAATATTCCTCATATTTTAGATTGTACAACATATAACAATTCAGTTGACAAACAAAATAGGTTGAGTTGATTCTATATCTTTGTTTTATAAAATGATGACCAAACACATCTATGTAGATCTGACTGTGCCAGATATGCCGGATGCTGGGCAGGACTAAGGGCAACTCCAGCCGAGCCCTCAACTGCACTCCTACCTCATTTATGAGGGTCCAAACGCGAAAAAACAGCTTCAACCGGGGCCTCATCTGCGCCCCCGACAGATGAGGCCGCCTCATTCCCTCCGCTCGAACTCTCACTCGTAGGAGCCCTCACTTCGAGCCCTCATCCGGCGATGGCGCCAACGACTGGCCCTCTCGCGCCTCCACGGAGCTTTCCTCGCGCTGCGCAGTCTACGCAAGGGAGGGGAAAGGGTACCTACAGATCCGGCGGCCGCCATGGGGCCGCCGGCGGCGGCCATGGGGACCGACGGCGGCCTCGCGGCTCGCTACCTGTAGATCCGTGATGTCCTATCCAACAGCGGCAGCCATGGAGGCCGGCGGTCACGTCCGCGGCGGCGGTCCGTCCCGAGCGGCCGGTTCTGCGCCTGCATGCTGCTGCAGCCGTGCTTGATGGGGGCACAGCGGCCGCGCTGGGGCCGGCGGCGGCATCCGCCCCGCAGCTGCGCCCGAGGGGGCCTGTAGTCGCGCCAGACGGCGCACCGCGGCCTCGCCGCTGCTGCTGCACGAGGAGCCGCGCACGAGGAGCTGCTGCAGCTTGCGTGCTCTGCTTTGCTTTGTTGCCCGCTTGCGTGCGCTGCTGCTTGCTCTGCTTTGCTGCCTGCTTGCCTGCCCGCTGCAGTTGATAGGATTGTGATGGACAATTTGTATTTTTTTTTGGCGAAACAATTTGTACTATTTATGTTGTGTGCAAAACAATGTGTATTATTTGTAGTATGTATTTGGACTATTTGTGGTATTTTGTGTTCATTATATTGGCTATGTATGAATAGATTGTTAGTTACATGATATGAATAAAGAAAGATATGAATATGATGTAAGGAGGTATATGAGAGTTGGGTTGGAGTTGAAAGCAAAGTAGGAGCCTCGAAACTAGATGAGAGACCCTCATATAGCTAAATAAGGGTTCAAATATAAGAGGTCGGTTGGAGTTGCCCTAAACACATCAAACAAATCAAGGTCGATCAGGCATACCAAGTCCCACCTGAGCTCCTGTTCCTGATGCCCCCCTTTCCAACAATCAACGCCCATACTATTCCCTCGCTGGTGAAATTCTAATAGTTGAGAGTTCCTATCTGAAGAAGTTGTTATTGCCGTTGTCAATCAGTAAGCTACGGAACACGAACATCCCCTCCACCTGCAGCCGCTGCCTCCCTGCCTTGCCGCCGGAGCTGCTCCCCACCGCCACCTGCCGCAGCAGCAGCTCTGGAGCTGACATGACGGTAGCTTGTCGCAGCTGCTTCTCACTGTCCGCGGAGTGGCAGTAGAAGCCGCACGGATAAGGACATGATGATCAAGAGGTAGACGAGTCTGGCCATGGATGGCCTGATGAGTGATGACAGGCTAAGCTATTATCACAATGTGGCATCCTACTGTTCTAAAAATTCTTCTCCAATTTTAAATCTAAGGATTCTGTTACAAGGTTATTAAGTGGATTGACGACTCTTTCCAGTCAGAGCTGAGAGGTACAGCTTCCTCCTAACTCTATTTCTCATCAGCCAAGCAACAAGTCCATCCCACACATTTTGTTCAACTATACAAGGGATGTCAGATTCTTATAGTGTACACAATTATGTTGATGAATTGTATCCCACGTCGATCAGATAATATATACTTTTACTCCTATTTCATATCATTTATCATGCATGACGTTTGACAGATCAAATCACCTCTCTTGTAAATCATATATTTGGGCAAATATTTATACGAGACTAGAGTATTAATATTACAAATGATGATTACACATTTGGGCATCATATAGTGCATACAATCAAGCTAGCACACCATTCTGACTACTTAATCAAGACATGATAAGTACCACATTTCCATAATAATATTGGCAAATTCGCATCTTTCTGTAACCTCTGTTGTGGGCTTCAACACACAGAGCAAATTGATATGTACCATCACCTTTTCATCTTGTTCACATCATCACACTCACACATCGTTTAGCTTCTTATCTCAATCGTGTGTACCCTCCCTCTAACCTTTCTAGCCACATTAACTCCACTAAGATCATTACCTCAATTTGATAAGAATAAACAGATGAGTAAATGCACATTTCGAGCAGCTAAGTAATAAATACCGAAGTTGTGTTCCTTAAACTTGGATCATCTATAAGTATTTTATCTTAGTTACATGCTAATTTCAGAAGACATCTTTGGTTGAGCAACACTTTGCAAACAAGAGCTGAGTATAGTAAATATGAAACCTGTGATGGAAAAAATATTTCCAAGATATAAGACATCGTTTGGCTGTTTTTAAGACCTGACTAAACCTCTTTCCTTAGTTAGTGATATTGTGTATTTTTCTTGTTTTAGATAGAAAATAGGGCACCTTTTCTACATTATAGACTAGTAACTGAATATACCACCTATACTACCAACTATACAAGAAACTGGTTCTTCTTATGCTATAATACAAGCTATCACAGGCATACCTGCTCCCACCTGGAAGTAACAATTGCACATCTAAATCACCAAGGATCCCTAGCGAAGTGAAAAACTGAAAACACCATAAAGGGTAGAAAAATGCTAAACAGAACTATGTTATGCTATAGGGCATGTACTGACTCTTACCAAGGAAGATAAAATGTCTGAATTAAATTTAGTACAATAAAGCGTAACTCCAAAACAGGCACATACCATTCCAAACTGCAGAGTTCTTGCCTATACTAGTGAACTACAACACTTTTTAAATGTGAGACCTGTTAATCTCCTGTGCCAAACATAAGCAATTTCAGCAAAAGAAAAACGAGTAAGCAGCAGTTGAAGTCATGCATCTGCTAAACAACAGGTGGAAACATTAAACAATAACAGGAACCTCATTCTGATGGTGGAAAGTTAGATGGCTTGATGGAGGCCTCCAAAACCGAATCCGTAACTCACCACAATTTGGGGAAAGTTTCCACAAAAAAAACACGCCAGTGTAGCACATTTGGGATGCAAATTAACTCGAAATGCAGAGTGGTGTTTCCTGCCACCACAAAACAAATTAAGCTCGGTGGGAATTGGTTTCGAAAGAAGACAATATCGGAGTTAGGATTGTCAGCAATCGAATTTCAATCTGGAATCGGGGATCGAATGCACGAACATGGGAAGAAGACAACACAGGCAACGACTAACGTTGGCCGGTCGCGTGCGCATTGAGCGCGATCTGTCGTCGTCGCGCTGCAGCTGCCAAGCACTGCCAGATTCGGGGCCACGGCTGCTGGGGTTGGAGTCTTGGAGATCATCGGTGGTCCAAGAAGAAGCATTGGCGGTGGTTGAGAGTTGAGAAATGGCAGCGATCGGTGCCGCGGTGTCTCCGGCGGAACCACAGGCGAGGTCGACGACAAGGCTGTGGCGGCCGGAGAGGTAGAGGAGGGCGGTGGTGGATAATGGACGGTGTGGCGAGGCGGATTCCCGGAGGGGTTGCGATGCACTTCACCCATTACGGAGGGGCTACTCAGAAAATGTATAGAGTTGGTGCGGGGGGTCAAAATGCAAAAATGTATCAGGAACCGTTTTGCTCGTTTTGTCCCGTACGTTTTCGATCCAATGGTCCACAATGGTAGTTTCTAAGTTTCCATCTACAAGCTAGTTTGCACTAGATATTCTCCCTGGATGGATCCACACAGTTAGTGTCTTTGGCTAATTTGAAACTATAAAGCTTTTTTTAAGACGTGCATAACACGTTTTTCATTAAGAAGAAAGAAGTTTGGAACAAGTTACAGCAGACGAGTCAGGCCCAGGGCCCGAGGAAAGACAAAACATCGAAAAAAGATGACAAGCTAAGTGCCACAACCCGGCGACGAAAGCCCAACAGGGCGACTATCGATACGAAGCCCGCTCTAGCCCAGAGACGCGCGTCCTCCAAGATGGCCCCGATGAGGGCCACTGGCTGCAAAACCGCCCGCTCGTGGACGCGGCGGTTCCTCTCTTTCCAAAGCGACCACGCGACCAACCAGACCAGGGTATCGAAACCTTTACGGGAGGGCTTGGCGACCGCCTTCCGTGCCCGCAACCACCAGACCGCGACCGGCTCCTCCCGCAAGGGAGCCAAATCCGCCATGCCGAAGAACCGAAGCACGCGGTGTTGACACCGTTTTTCGCGTCAACACGCGGAACCAAGTTTCTCGACTGTGAACACAACCAAGGAGAAGGTGATCCAAAGTCTCGACCTCCTGTGCACAGAGAGCGCAGACGTCTCTATCACTCAACCCATGACGTCGAAGCCTATCGGACGTCCAACAGCGACCATGCAAGACAAGCCAACCGAAGAAGTGCACCCTGCCAGGCGCCTGAGTCTTCCAGAGGTGCGATGCTCCGAGGAGAGGCGACCTACCAAAGAAAAGCGCTCGGTAGGCCGATGCCGAGGAGAATTCACCCGAGGCTGTCCACTTCCAGATGAAGCGATCCGGGGTCTCGGTGAGGGCAAAGTCCAGCAGTAGGTCCCAGACCCTGATGTACTGGACAATCACCTGAACCGTCGAGGCTCCGGTGATGTCCCGCACCCATGCCTGGTCCAAGAGCGCATCCCTAACAATGCGAGAACGACGAACCCTCTGAGGCACCGCCCCCCAAAGGTTGGGGGCGATGGAACGAATAGAGGTGCCCTAAATCCAATTATCCGACCAGAACAGGGCCTTCCTCCCATCTCCGACTGCGACCGAGATGGAAGCTTCGAAGAAACTTTCCGCCTGCGCCTCATGACCAAACTTGAAGCCGGACCAAGTTCTATGCGGGTCTGTTCTAGCAAACCAGAGCCAGCGCATCCAGAGCGCCATACCCATCAGATGAAGGTTGGGAATGCCGAGGCCTCCCAACTCCTTGGGGCAACACGTGTTAACCCAGGCTACCGCACACTTTCCGCCAGAAGCGACCTCCGTCCCGCTCCAGAGCAGAGCCAGCGCATCCAGAGCGCCATACCCATCAGATGAAGGTTGGGAATGCCGAGGCCTCCCAACTCCTTGGGGCAACACGTGTTAACCCAGGCTACCACACACTTTCCGCCAGAAGCGACCTCCGTCCCGCTCCAGAGGAAACCTCGAATCAGGGTGGTGATGGTCTTCACCGCCCAGGGCGCGACCTTTAGTGCCATGGAGATATGCACTGGGATGGCGCAAAGGGTAGATTGCACGAGCACTAGCCTACCGCTTCTGTTGAGCAACCTACCTTTCCAAGCTGGGATCCGGTTAGCGACCTTATCGACCAGTGGCTGCATTGCTGCCCTCGGCAGTTTCCCCGGGGAGAGGGGTACCCCAAGGTAAGTGCATGGGAAAGAAGCGACCGCACAGCCCAGCAACTCCGAGATCAGATCCGTATGTCTAGCGTCACAGTGGATGGGGAACGCCTGACTCTTGACAAAGTTCACTACCAGGCCAGTGGCCCTGAAGAACAGGTCCAAGATGGACCTAATAAGGAGGAGGTCCGTCTCGACCGGCGATACAAAAACGATCACATCGTCCGCATAGAGCGAAATGCGATGCTTAATCGCTGACATCCCCAGCGGCAAGAATAGCCCCCGGGCCTCAGCCGTTGTGACGAGCACGCTGAAGCACCCCATGACCAACACGAAAGCATTGGAGACTGAGGATCCCCCTGCCTTAGCCCCCGACCATGGCAAATCCTGCGACCGGGCGAGCCATTGAGGAGGACCTTTGTACTGGCGATCGACGGAGAGTATGGAGAGGAGAGAGCAGACAACCATTCCTTGTGAACACCTCGCGTCTCCCTCGCGTTGCCCTCCCGTGGGGCGACTCGGGGGCCCTCTCGCCGCGCCGCTCGCCCCCCCCGCCGCGGAGCTCGTCGGCCGCCGTCACCCCCACGGCCGGCGGCGGTGGCCAGCGACGGAGCCGCACAACCGGCTCTCTCGCGTCCTCCTCCTCCTCCCCCCCCTCTTTCCTCCCTCCCTTCCGCCCTCTCCTCTTCTTGGTGGCGGCGCTGCGTACCGGCGGCGGGCTCCTCCCGGCGTCGATCCACGTGCTCCCGAGGTGGATCCGGCCGTTCCCCACGCGGTTCTTGTGCGCGCGGCTGTGGATCCGGTGAGGGGCGGGGCGGCGGGTCCGCGTTGACCGGCGGCGGCGGTCGCCTTCCGGCCGGCGACGGCCGGCAGGAGCTTCTCCCAACCCGGATCCGGCCGCCCCCCGTGAGGATCTGGCGCGCACGGCCTCCGTTCCGGCCTGGGGTCGGGCTGCCGGTTCGGCCCGTCCGGCGCGGCGACGGCACTGGTTCCTCCGGCTGGTGGGGCCACCTTCCCGCTGGTGGCTCGGCTCCTTCGTGCGGCTGCCGCTGCCTCCTCCGTCGATGATGAGGCTGGCGGCTGGCCGGCGGGGAACCCTCCCGACCTGGTTCCGGTCAGGCTTGCGGACGCCCTTGGTGGGGGCCTGGCGGCGCGACTACCCGCGTGGGCTGGGTTTCGCCACTGGCCTCGTCTTTGTCGCCTGCTGGTTGTGGTTGTCGGTTGGTCGTCGCCCTCGTTTGGTCGTCGGGGTCGCTCGGTGCTTGGCGGTCGTTCGTGGTTACGGTGGCATGCTTGGTGGTCGGCGACGTGGTGGTTCTGCTGGCCCAGGATGTGCCTTTTCAGGGTCGTCGGTGTGTTCTTAGGTTTAGGGCGGCGAAAGCCAGTGCCTGCTTGCGGGCGGATGACGGCGACGCCTGTGGGCGCCGTTCACCTCTTGAGGCGTCATTCCTGTGCCCTCTCCTCAGTCCTCACCAGTTGATCTTCTTGAGCCATCTTGGTCCGCTTGGTCGTCTTGTTCCCGCGGTCGATCCAGTCTCTCGCGTGTTGTCGCTTCGTCATCGTCGGGTTTGGTGGTGGCATAGCTGGTCGCTTCTTCATGGCTTGTCGGCAACTTGTGGATCCTTGCTTTCACCTGTCTCTCTTCGCTGGTGGGATGGGAGGATGGGTCTCGTCCTCCCCCTAGTATCTCAGGATGTCGATACTTCACATCCAGCTTCTGTGCTTTGGTTCCCACCCTCGTCGGCTTGCATCATGAGCAAGCTATAGGGTTAGCTTCCCTTTTGTTGTCACAAACAATGTGCATACATTTGGTTGGTGATTCAAACACTAAATGCACACATTTAGGGGGAGCTCATCCTATGGTTTGGTTATGAGACTAACATTGTTTCAAGCTTATTTTGTGTAGTCCCTTGGCGACATGTTCCGGTGCGGTACTTCATTCTAAGAGAATGCTATTTCACTCTCAATGTGATCTAACATCTCTAAAAGAGTGAATATAGCAATATGAGCTTCATGCTATTGAGTCATGTCCTTGCGAGCTTATGTCTCTATATAAGTTCAAAGGCAATGTACTCATACATTCCTAATCCTTGTGGTACCCCAAGTGTCTTCTTTGCAAGCTTCTTCCAAGTGGTGTCACCTTCTAGTGATATCATTTCCAAGTGGCTCATCTCAATGTGGTGCCAACAAGGTAGAGAGGATCACCCCCACCCCCGGAGGTATGCAATGATCAAAAGACTACAAGTGATATCTACAAGTGGTAATGTAACAAGAACCCATTTGTCTTAACTCTTGTCCTTTAAGCTACCTCATTGCATGATATGCTCTAAGCTTCCTTGCCTTATAAGTGTTTGTAGTTGTGCACTTGATTTTCACACTATCATATTGTGCACACACTTAGGGGGAGCTTAGGTGGTATCATACTAGTCTCATGAGCTTGTGATCCACCATAGTTATTCACACATGTGGTATCTTCATTGATATCATACATATGGATCATGGTTCATGCGGCTTTCTCCCTTGTATTTAACATTTCTCTTTGAGCTATGTTTGCTAGGACTTGCTAAATTTCCTTGGAGACATTTTGTTTTGGGATCTTTTTGGAGATTTTATTCCAAAGGGGGAGAATGTGGGACCAAAGCAAGCTAGTGTTTCCAAAGTGGGAAGAGGCAAGCTATGTGTGAACATAGGAAGAGAAGATCAAAAAGGGGGAAGTTTGATCTAGGGGGAGTTTGGATGATGGTAAGCATCCAAGCAAGTGTAAGTGGTTCTAATTTTGGTAAGTGTAAGTGCAAATTTATGCTTGCTTTGCTTGTGTTGTCATAAATCACCAAAAAGGGGGAGATTGTAGCGAACATGGCCCCATTTGCCATTTGTTCGAGTTGATTTTGGTGATTCATGCTAACACAAGTAATGGGACTAACCACATTGTCTAGCATGTCTTTGTAGGCATACCTAGGTCCCATGGATGTTACCCCAGGTTAACATACCATGCCCAAGTTAACATGTCATACCACAAGTTAACATACCTTGCACATGTTAACTATGTTAAGTATGTCATAGCAAAAATGAGGAAGCTTGGGGCGGTAGCAATAGTGGCGATTGGCATTGAAAGGAAGGGATCTTGGTAGGGGGTAGCGGGAGGGCAGCCACGGCAATTGAGGGGAGTGACCTCGGGCCGTCAATGGCGGAATAATATATAGCTTTTGTAGCTATGCTGTCAAGGGGAGGGACCTAGGGGCAACCACGACAGGGCGCCAGTCGACGTAGGAGAGTCGGCGAATGGTGGCAACACAGATCCATGGCTGGAGAGGGATCACGGGGGAGGGGGAGGGACAAGTCGGGGTGGCGACCGAGAGGGGAGGGGTTCGGGGTGGCTATCGGGAGGGGATTGGTCGGGGGCAGTGGGACGATGGGCAGGGGAGCATGAAAAAGCTCAGGAAGCGACTCCAAGCTTGCTTCTCGCTTTTGCTTAGTTGAATCGATAGCTTCTGGAGCTTTTGCTTCTCTAAGCAGTTGGCCCCGTTTGGGAGATCTTTTTGCTTTTGAAGTTTCTTGAAGAAAGAAAAGTTACCAAAAGTCACTCTGGTCTCATCACTGGATTAGATTGCACCAACAAAACCCTTGCTGGATTTCATCTCTTCTTATTCAAGCAAAAGGGTGCATATTGACAACTTAAGTTTTGCACCAACCAGTGTAAACCTATAATCGTAGTGTGTTTTTAATAGTGGCGCATTTGTGGGTTCTGACTTGTGTTCACGAGCCAGCTTTTGACCAATAGAGCCTGTCATTCAGATCAGAGATGCAAATACCACAATCCAATTTCAGTCACAAAAATGCAAATTCCATGAAGTAATCCATCATTTCTGCAAAAGGAAGAATGTACATGGTACCATCTTAGTAGATAAGGTCATGTCTGACCCATGCATGTAAGAGGAACACTATACATGTCATGATTCTGATGGCGGCCTCTGTGTCATAGTCAGTATTTCTTACACAGACATGATCATAACATTTTTGGTACCTTCATTTGCGTACCAAGAAATCAAGAAACAAATTCTGCAAGGTAGCTTTTCATAATCTGTATTTCTTTCATGGACATGAGCACAACATTTTCAATAACACACCAGTTGTGCTCAATAGTGTGCCGGGTAAATGGATCCAGTGCAAGAAAGGCCTGCGCCAAGGTGACCCACTGTCCCCTTACCTCTTCATCCTCGTCGCTGATCTGCTTCAACAGATGCTGCTGCAAGCTTCTACCAGTGGCTTGTTGGAACACCCCCTGCTGGCCGGCTCCCCTTGCCCTATCCTACAGTACGCTGATGACACCTTGATTCTGATTAAAGCTGATGCTTCCCACCTGCAAAACCTGAAGAGATTGCTCCACGACTTCTCCTCCATGACTAGTCTGCACATCAACTTCGAGAAGAGCACCTTCATTCCCATTGCCATTGACAACAACCCTGCTCAGTCTCTAGCATCCATCTTTGGGTGTCTCGTCGCCGCCTTTCCCCAGACGTACCTGGGCCTGCCGCTCTCTGTCAACAAGCTCCGCCTCTGTGATCTCCAACCCCTGGTGTGTGCCGTTGCTGGTTACATCCCGGGGTGGGGTGGACCGCTCCTCACTACAAGCGGCTAGGCTACTCTCGTCAATGCCGTTCTTGCTGCCCGCCCTATTTATGCGAAGTGCTCCCTTCTACTGCTTCAAGGCACCATTGAGGACATTGATGCCCTTCGACGGGCTTTCCTCTAGACCGGTGATGACCATTGCCACTGGGCTCAGTGTAAAGCCGCTTGAGACCTGTTGTGCTGGGATGAAGCTCGTGGCGGACTGAGGATCAAAGACATTGCCATTCAGAATCGTGACCTGGTGGGAAAATTCCTGTCAAAACTCCACCTGCCGCCCACTACCAATTGGCAGAGATGATTCTTACAAAATTATGCTTCTGGTGCTGGTCGAGACCTTGGTGATCCGCACCATCTTGGCACCCCCGTCTGGACTGCCCTCCTCAAGCTCCTCCCTGAGTTCAGAGCATCCACGCATGTGCATCTCGGCGACGGCGCCCACTGCAGCTTCTGGCTTGATCACTGGTTGGGATCGCGTCCGCTCGCTGAGGTGTTCCCATCCCTGTTCTCCCGCACCCGGCACCCCAATGCGACTGTGGTTGCCTCCTAGAGCAATGGCACTTGGTCCCTCTTCCTCCACCCCCGGTTGTCGGCTGGTGCTGAAGTGGAGCTTCAATTCCTTCTACAGGCCCTCGGTGACGCCCCTCCTGAAGCTGGCCTTGATGATCACCGAGGCATGGGCACTGATCCACGGCCTTTCACCTCAGCAGGGTTCTATGCCTGGCACATGGAACGTCGTCCCTAAATGACTTCGCGGACTCCATCTGGCACAACCTCGCCACCTGACGCTGTAAGCACTTCCTATGGCTTATTCACCATCACCGGCTCCCCTCAGCTGCTCTTCTTCACCACCACAACATCATTGACTCGCCAACCTGTTGCTATTGTGGTGCGCATGAAGATCAAGATCACATCCTCCTAACGTGCCCTCGGGCAACTACTGTCAGGCGTGCCATTGGATGGACAACCGCCCCACACCTAGTCTCCTTCCGAGACCTCTAGACTCTTACTGACCTGCCGATCACCTCACCGGCGGTTCAGTCGGCGATCATAACTGCGGTGCTCTGGAACATTTGGAAGGCCCGGAACAATGCAGTCTTCAACGACACCTACTCCCCGGCCTTGGTTACCGTCCGGTGTGTGGCTTCAGATCTTGATCTTTGGGCTTCCAGGAGCAAGAAGCCCCTAGACTCCTCTGTTCTTAGGATGTGGGCGCACTCTGCTGTAACATACTCTCTCCTTTCCTTTCATTCACAAATCTTGTAAAGCACCAACCTCGCTTTATTAATATATTGTTCGGGCCCGCTCCTTGCCTGCCGTAGTCCCCCTCAAAAAAAACATTTTCAATAACAGGTGAGCACATAAAATTTATTAAGTGCAATCCAAAGCGACTAAAATTTTTGGCCCATGGATATGTTGTAGAGGTTGCAGAGGTTGTACTACATACAGGCAGTTGTGCGCTAAATCACTAAAACCAGTGATTCCTTGAACTGTGCAAGCAACTCTTGTACTAAAATCCACAGCAGCAAGCTTTTGCCTACTATGTGCTCGCTGACGACCATTTGCAGCCGTTGCTTCCATATCAAAGCGCGCACAGCTAGCTGCGCTAGCTGTTCCTCATGTAGACAGGGCTCATGTATGATCCAATGCAAGCAAATCAAGAATGCTGCCATTGTGTGCCAGTGTACTGCTGTGTAGTGGAAGGAATGAGGTAGTTCCTGGATGATGAAACCACCATGTCTTGCTTCCTTGTACCTGCAGACAACATTCCATGGTAAAGAGTTGTGGCAACAGTGGATCGGATGCGAAAGAAGCCAAAATGGGAAATTGAAACACATGTAAGACTACCACTCATGATTGTGTACCTCGTGGCTACAAAAATCACTCCCAATGCCTCCCTTTCCATGGCGCTATAGCGTGCAGGGAAATTCGCAGTAGGAGCTAGCTTGAATTTTTCTTCTTTTATGGAAGCATGCATGGTCTGCACACTAGCTTGTTTAGTTAAAGTATGAGATGCATTTGTTTCCTTTTTCTAATTGAGCTTTCAAGATGAAGAGCAATTGAGTGCTAGACCTGTATTGCTAGGTTACCTTTGTTTTGTCTCGTCTTAGTAGTTTACTAGCAAAATGCCCGTGCGATGCTACGGTGAAATGCTAATTCTATTTCTAATTCAGTAGCATCGGAGTACTGTAGGGTAGTGTCAAGCACTCGAAGAGGACCATAAGTGGTGTGGAGTTGTTCCGCAGGTAGTTGCACTCGACAGAACAAGCTTAGGTATTTTTGCACATTACCGAGCAAAAGGAAGAAGGAAGTGAAGCTAGAAATTAAACTGAACCAAGAAGTTTGACATACATTTATCACTCACTAACATGTTTTTCTTACCCAAGGATTCTAAATATGTAGAATTGAAAAACTTTTTAAGTGACAGTTACCAAGTTTAAATTAGGAGATGGTGGCATGGCATGGAGGCATCAATCATGGGCCATGGCACCAAGTTTGCAACATGATATTGCTTTGTTAAAAAAAGAAAGATTAGACTCAATTACTGAACCGGGTGTTGTTCCAAAGCTAGATTAATCTGATCTGGCTTCCATTGTATATATAACTCCAATTGGTGGTGGCATAAAGTTGCTAATAAACTCCTACCCTAATAGTATGAGCAAAGCTATCAAATAAGGCCTGACATTAATATATCTCCCCAGCAGTAGCAAGGTTAGACAGGTGTACCAATCTTAACAAGAACACAAATACTTCAACTCCTAGTGGTAGTTGCTGACATCATACAGAAGTGCTTATTTATTTGGCAGATGCCCCAGTAAGCTAACTACGAGTCCATACTCCATACACCGTCCATGGATATTTCTCTCTGGAATATTCGACACAAGTCATAGCAGGAAAAAGCAGACAAAAGCTATTAAGAGTAGACAGTTGAAGTGTTGGACACACAACAATGAGGTACAAGCATCTGTGCAAGCATAAATCCACATAGAACTAATGGTACAGATCATATTAAGTCATATTAAGTATACCTGAGGGTTTGAGCTTTTATATTATGTACCAGTAAGCAAGCACTTAAACTAAATGAACTAATGCACCTAGGAAGCTAGCACTTGAGCTAAATGAAAATGGGTTTCGCATTTCAAGTCAATCAAGAACCCATGTGGAATTCATATGCGGGATTTCAGGTGTGATTAATTTCAGTCGACTAAACTTGATAGGTTTCTCTCTAGAAACAAAAGCGGTTGAGTAAATCAACACACACCTTTGCAACTTTATAACTCCTGCAAGGGATAAATGGCCTTCAGATCACTACCTTTGCAACTTTAAAGCTCCTGCAAGGTATTGTATCAGATCAGAACCTAATGGAAACTAACATGGATGTATTGTATCAGATCAGACTAATAACAGGTACTGAGGGGAAATATTGCAACCTCAGCGCGGCGGCTGTGGAAGCGATTGGGAGAGAAGAGCTGACGGGGAGCGCTGGACATGCACTTGTGCAGCTTGCGCCGGGGCCTGCCTAACGCCAGCGAGGAAGGGCTGGCGAGCACCAGTTGCTTCGCCGCCCGCTCGAGTGGTGGAAAGGGAGCGACTTCCCTGCTACTACTGCTTGCGCCTGGGAGAAGAAGGGGCGCTGAAGCTACTCTACTTCGTGCCAGCCCGCTGCAGCTCCGATCCGGTCCAGCACACCGCCACTCCTCCACTCCGTACCGCGGTTCTCGACTCAAGGGGGGGTTGCCGCCGTTTCAATTTCAGGCCGGCAGAGCTCAAAGTGGCTGCCGGAGGACCTCGAGGGGGTCACTGCTCGTCCCCACGGCCTGGGCGACCAGCACATCCATGATCTCCACTCGAGCGGTAGCAGGCCCGCGGCGGCGCAGGGAGGGAGGCGAGGGGCGCGGGCGGGAGGAGGTGCCGAGCGATAGGCGAGGTGGCGGTGGACGGGCAGAGAGACGGGGTTGGTGCGGAGGGCGAAAAAAATCGGGGGAGGACGCGGGGTGGGTGCGACAGAATTCGTACGAAGGGGAAGACAACCACGGCCGCCGGCCGCCGTGGTCGCTGCGCAGGTGGTGGGCTAGGAAGGGCCCGGGAGGACGGAGGTACGCGGCGGCGGCGCAAGTGAGAGAGACAGACGGGCCGGGCGGGGACGGGAGGCACGCGGCGTTGAGGAAGTGAGAGGGAGAGATAGAGCCTCTGACATGTGGGTCCCACCTGTCAGGACGGACGAGGCAGAAGCAATCCTTGCTTTAATATTAGGTAGAGATATAGAAGCTATGACCATGTCTGGGAGTTAAGTTTAACACCAACCAGTTTGAAACGTTAAAATAAAGGAGCACGATAAATATCAAAGACCTAAAACATAGTTTTTAAAAATAGTAGAGTGTTTATGGATCAACACCTGATTAAAAAATAGCAATTGATTAGCTAACTGACCTAATGCAACCGAATGCATCATATCCTACCAAGAAGGCAAGAACAAAAATCTTCATGAAGGGATTTGGCACAGAGTATGAGTAGTATTTCTAACATGGATAGGAGTCCAAGCTTGAGTGAAATCTCTTCATGCAACTGAATGCATTATTCCCTAACAAGAACACATAGCTTGGATAAAGATCCCTGGAGTTGAAAGCTGCCATTCACTGCCGTTCATTCATGCCTAGAGGAGCCATATCAGCTGATGGACCAAATTACTCATATTGTTCTCTTTTGTCCACACAAATCATATGAACAAGCTCGGCTCAAGATGGATTATTTTAATTCCAAAATTCGACTCAATGCAAATTGAGAGTCCACTGGTGCTGCTATTGGAAAAGATTTAGTTAGGTAAAGAATGAACGACAAAACTTTCTATGTGACCGTAGATACCCCCCCCCCCCCCAAAAAAAACTGAATACATCCTAGTATTCTTGGTATGCACATCACGAGGTGCACGCCGTACAGTAAAATAGCTCAACTGTACTCTACTTGTGTCTTCCTTTAATTTCCATGTAGCTATATAGCGTGTGCAGAACATTTCAACCCTTCTTCCATATCATCACACGTACTCTTCCTATTTCTTTGGACCAGCTTCACTTATTATATTGGCTCTTCCTTCACTTATTAGTCTCATTATAGAAGCAAAGGGTGCATGCTGACAAGTTCGTTGAAGTGATACATGAACTGAAATATATTTGCACTTTTTCATTCGAGATATGCATCTGTGTTCTTTTATTTAAACAAAGCATGCACCACTATGCATGCTTGTCGTGGAAGGAAGAAAATCGGTGCATAACATCCCAACCTCCACGCCAGAAAAAGTTCAGTATGTACGCCATGCCCCGCAGCAGCCGCAGGCCATAAATTCATAGTGATACATATACCATTTTCCTCAAGGCATATGTTATGAGGGAAAGCAGTGTTTCAGGACTAGAAATGAAAAGGATTTTTACCATCAAATTGAGCTATATAATAAACAGCAAATGTAGTTAAACTGAGACAAATCCACAATAACAATACGGGTTCAAACGAACAAGTACACAACTCAAATACATTCGGTTCTCAAAAAGGTCTTGATACATGAACCAGCGTATAAGCTGATGCAAAAATATTAGAGAACATTTTATGTTGTCTTGACTTTATTATTGCATATGACATAGCATTTTGAACTTCTTAAGGAAATTACAAACTAGTTGGGTCCAAAATCAAAGTTTATTTATTCATAATTTCCAAGCGGAATCATATAGTATCTCTTGATATAAAGACGGGCATTATGCTGGGACAGCAGTATCGGCCCCAATAGCAGCAAGGATTTGGTTTATCGCATTGCAGACCCGATTTCCAGCATTGTCAAAGGTTCCTGCTTCATGGTTGGATGGGTTGTTGGGCAGCAGTGCCTGGTAGGCTGCGGTAAGAAGAGATCCTGCAGTGCGATTGTGGCTGGTGGGAGCACTGGAGGAGCTGGAAGAAGCAGCACGGTGAGTCTTTCCATGACCATCTGGGAGGATGGCGAATCCGGACGGCAAGGGATAGATGGAGGTGTTGTCACCGCCATTCATGACAGCATGAATCAGGTCCCTTTCAATGGAGCAGTACACCAGCAGAGAGCATGACACGTCACTGGTTGCCTCTTGCAGGATCAGCATGTTGCTATTAGTTTGATCTTGAACCTGCAGTACAATAAGAAAGAAAAGATATCATTCAACAAGTGTCGGATGGAAGAAACTGGACACATATGATTTGATGACAAAGTGATATTAGGAGAAAAGACTACCTCAAGTGAACAGACCTAATATCATCATGTTTGAAATAAAAGCTATGTTACAAAGTTTACTCTTACTCAAGCGTGCTTCATAGATAAATGCAAGTTATTTTTTGAGAAGATAAATACAAATAAAATGGTAAAAACAAACAAGAAGATATACTCACATCTCTAGCTTCAAGGACGGAGACAGCATTGCCACCTAGATGTGGGCGTGTGATAACAGAGCTCAACTCCTGCACTGCGCCGGTATTGACAAAGGTATCCCACTCACCACGAAGCTGCTCATTGCAGAGGTACTCATGAACACGCTGTGGTGGCGTTCCTGGTAACCACACAGTCATGGTGGCACTCAGCACCAGGGCTGGTGAGCCCCCCATGGTTGTACATTTACTTATTATCATGCGCACAGTTGCCTTAGACATCTTAGTGGCAGTGCCACAGCTACCACGCCATTCCTTGACAATGTTGCCAGGTTTGAGAGTGATTGGTTTGGATAAGGCGGTGTAGAGGTTCACCATCATCTGCTGTGCCAGCGCCAAGATGCTCCTTCTTCCCAGCATGGACATTGCTACCCCTGTGTGAGTTTTTCAGAACAAACCATTTGACTAGGCTGATAAGTTAATTATCAATAAAAATGTCAATGCACAAGACTTCCTTTGTTGTTTCCTTTGTTCGGATTTATACCTGAGACCATGTTGCTTGGGAGATGGCTGGAGCGAAGAACTGCAATGTACTCACACTGCCTCTGGACCAAGGTCAGCCAACGTATTGCACCGAAGGCCTGCCCAGACTGGAATAATTTTCGGAAGAGTGGCGGCACAGCGGTATCATCATACTCAACATGCACAATCCATATGACCTGGAATAAGGCAGGAGAATTTAGATGTCTTGGACAGCACACATATGTACTTGGACTTCGTAAAATATCACAGCTAGCCTCTTAGAAGCATAAACATATGATACAATACATAAATTATATTTTCACTAGCTAATAATAATTGAATTCAGTAAGACTTATTTTTGACTAAATAATTTTAAGGGTTAAAAAATTATGCTACATACAACCAAATGCTGAGAAATCATAACATTTGCAATAAATATGTCAGCTGTTAGCATAGTACCTTGCAGAGGCCGTTGTTCATGTCCTGAAGGAGGCAGCCAGAGGGCAGCAACCTGCAGCTCGTGTTCCCAATTCCTTTTCCTCCTGGTAAAATTCCATGGATTCCATCGATGGACACGTCCACCACAGCCCACATGTTATTAATCTGTCTGGTTATCCTTAAAAATTTCACTCTGCGGTTTGGTGCGTGCGGTGACTGCACACACAGATTTGCATCTATCTGCAGGATAGCTCCATAAAATTAGTGAAGCCAATAAAACGCAGATGTTGGCATTAGTCTAATTATATGAGCATTGCTCACCTCCTGAATTAGGCTGTCACATGAAGATGAAGTGCCACTCGAGAGGACCTTGCTAGCCCTTACACCTTCTATGATACCAGGGAACATCAACTTCCATTGTAACTGGAAAATAAGAGGCACAAACATTATAAAAATGCTAGGTGGGCATTGCTCGGATGTATTGTTAGATAGATGCATCTTACCACATCAGTGAGGACTCTGACAATGCCGGAGGCACTTGCCCTGACAATGTTAGCCTCCTTGGTGGCCTCCATGACAAACCCCTGGGGACAGGGCCCAAGTAGTCCTGGGAACGTATGGTGTTTATACTCCTGTTCATTTAGAATCTTGTCATTCATAGTAGGAAGCCACATCGGCTCACCCTTGACTGCTAACATCAAAAACTCTTTCATGGCACGTTGGGAGTATGCGAGAAGTGTGGCTTGGTCAGTTCTCCCATTGTGGTTGCATGGAACCTGGTTTAGGGAAGCTGATGCCAGATGCTCCATTGTCTCAGAGGGAGAAAGGTTTGCGTTGTGGATGAGCTTAATCAGGTTTTCTTGGGCAAGCAGGTACGTGTGATTGAGCCTTGCATTTTCAATGAGCAGGTGCCATTTCTCGCTTGTTCGGTCACTACATCTGCAGCATGATTGCGGTTGCAATTGTTGCTCGAGTTTCTTGTTCTCAGCAAGCAGCTTCTCATTTTGTTGCTGAATGTCCTTGTTCTCACCTCCAACATCCTTCATCTGCATGTTTCAATGAAGGAATTAATAATAGTCATTAATTTTCATTTGGAGCATGTATATTCTTAGCTTTATTAGTTTGTGAGTATTGTTAATTAATCAAAAAACAGTGTAATACTATAAGTTGGAACTTATCATTATACCTTCATCTGTGTTCTCAAAAAAAAATAAATATACCTTCATCTGAGAACGTTGGTTTCGGAACCAGGCCTTGATCTGCCTTGCCTCTAACCCAACATTGGTGGCAAGAACCTGATGCATCTCATCATCCGGGAGGGCGCATTCTTGAAACCAACTGCATAGCAATTGGAGAGAGCTAAGCTCATAGCAAAAAAAAAAAAAAAAGCAGGATGATTCAATGTCTATGGTGTGTGGGAAATGCCTTACTATTCAAGTTCTTGTATCTGCTCTGCAGTGAAGCCTTTCCGATGCTCGGATGATTGCTCCTCATCATCCTCATCCAGATCAGCACTCACATGGTCCTCAACTCCCTGTGGAGCGTTGATATCATATTCATGCTGGTTGATCTGGTGTAGGGGGGCTGTCTCATTTCCACTGTTGATCAGGTCAATGCCTTGTCCATTGTTGTTCAGCTGCCCCTTCTTCTCCATAGTATTCTGATAAAAGAAAGTAAAATCAGCAATGAGAATAAGAAATTTTTGCTATAATAAGCAGTATAGATCTATTTATACACTTTCTACATGCAAAACTATTCCAGAAGTATAAAATGCTCAATTTCAAAGGTTCGGTGGTGTGATTGAGTTAAGTATGAAATAAATAGTACTAAGGATCACTATTCATATGTCATTTATCATTCTTTCATGCCAAATGTGCTGCACCTGAAAATTTTCCATAATGTGGTATCAGCTGGATCAAAATGTCTTGAATTTTTTCAATAGATCATATGAAAAAATTGAGGCGGAGGATGGATTCATATATGAAGGATTGGGTGGTATGTTTTGTGATGAAAGTTTCAAGATGGAGCTACTGGATCCTGGCGCCTGGAACACTATCGTGCTGATCACAGACACCCTAAAGTATTCACTGAAGCGGAACTTTTGGTTATGGAGAAGCACAATAGTCTCAAGACTGTCGCCTGATTTGGATGGAAGTGGGAAGGCTGCATAAGCCAAGCTCTGTTGCTCTAGAAAAAAAAAGGTGGTGATTGGTGGCAATAGTAAAGCACTGTGAGCATTCAAACATTTCTCCTTGGCTCGTTGACCTAGAATCCCAGCATACTAATTTGATAGTTCCCAAAAAAAAGCCTACTAATTTGATATAATAAAATAAATACTTCACATACAGAGAAGGAAAAGATCCTTCACATACAAACTAGCATTTCAAGGATCCCCAGCAATGTGATGAGTTTGCAAGCAAAGAAAAAAATAGAAATAACTAAGGAAGATAGGGCAATGCATGTCAGGTGCGAGGGAGATGGATAGAGGGGATCTAATAATATAAGTTTTATTTTTCCACCAAACCAAAATATTTCTTTTGCAAAACCTCAGCAGCTACGATGAGGGAGGCAAACCCTATTCATCCGCTTGACATGGTCAAACAAAGAATCACAGAAGAGGTGACCATTAAGCTTTGCAAATTCTTGACTGACAAAAAAAATTGTATACTCAACTTGAGATAGAGCCTATTCAAAATCCATGGTTGGATGGGTCTTTACGCACTTGTATTTATTATATTCCATCCTAACTGGAAACTGGTTTCCTCAAAGAAGGAATAAAAATTGGGAAATGATTAAGGCAGATGATCGAAGAATGTTATATGGCTATGAATGAAACATCTACTTATCATGTGATAAATATTCGACAACTACAACAGATGAAATTCAGAAAAACCTATATATGAGCATATTCTCTCAACAACCCCCAAATTTTCTTAAACGGTGTAATACACAAAAGAACTCTCTAGAATGTTATGGGATAAATAGTCATTTGATTTCTCGAAAGTTTAAGAAATTACCTCTTCTAGTTGTGTGTGGTGGGTACCCAGTGGGATGCGGTGGGAAACACCTGAATGGAAGCTAATGTCAAAGCTCGGGTCTCTCAGGGTTTAAATAAACAACACACAGCAGATTTGGTCAAACCGCGTGCATCCAGAAATAAATGCACTACTGCAAAATAAGATTACATATTGACCATATAATATATTGCTATAGGAAGATTCATAGATTATTAAATACCTCGATTTAATTAATTTTGCCTATACCCAATCTCTCCTGATCTACAGAATTAATGCAGGGGCTATTTCCAGGCTGTCACAAGTTGCACAGATTGCAACATTTATTTCGTATCACAATGGATTTGATTCTTGGGTAATGTTTAATGAAATTGACCCCACTGCCGATTTAGCTTACATGATTACTAAAGATGTGTATGTTTGAATATGAGGTTATTTGTTTTCCACGTGTTTTGTTTATGGGTGGATCCATCCCAATGTTTTATTGATACGAGGGATTGAGTAAGATGGGATGGGTGGTGTTTTCCGCGCTATTCATGGGTGATTTCATGGGCATTAATTAACATGACACATCAGCAAATATGATGATTTGGCACCATATTTAATGAGAGAGAGAAGTTTCCAGTTTCATGGCCACGAAACTCCCTTTGCACGACTACTAGTCTGGTGAAACAAGATGAAATCTGCCCTGAGAGCTCAAGCATTTCATGGCCGGATCTCCTGCATTGAGAGCTCGAGCGTTCCCTGTACTGCTTCTTTGCTTCTCCTGTATTGTTTCTCCTCTACTGCTTATTTCTTCTCCTGGACTGCATCTTGCTTCTCTTGAACTGCATCTTGCTTTCTCCTGTCATTTCGGATTAGCGCTTATATATATTCTGATAATACGCGGTACCTTGTTTAGTAAACTAAAAAACAATGTCTGACGAAGAGGATGATCCAGCAAGCAACTCCAACATTGTTGACCTTTTAGATGAGTTCATCACAGTGGAGGACCTTGTTTTATTTGTACATTGCTATAAAATTCTCATGGCACATTTGATCACAACACATGTAAGATTTAAATGCTATACCTTGTCTATGAAATTGTGTCCGTGAAACTGTGCATTGAGAGTGACTGTTTCATCATGTTGAAAAGCTGACATGGCAGTCTAGGTATCTGTGTCCATGAAACTGCCACTGAGACTGGCCTTAGCCATCGTCAATGGGAGTCATAGTCAGCCTCCCGTCACTTTGTTGTCCTTACTATGCCAACCGCAGGCGTCCGCTGCCATGCTTACGCTGCTGCGATTGCCTACAGCTTCGTAATAGTGCTCGGACCCATCCTCACCCGTACTGCCAGCATGCATATATAGCTCTGGCATCCACACTCGTGCACGTATATATAGCTTAGATGGATTGTGCTCAGGCATGCATATGGATTGTGCTCAGGCATGCATATATAGCTCAGGCATCCACACTCGTGCACGTATATATAGCTCAGATGGATTGTGCTCAGGCATGCATATGGATTGTGCTCAGGCATATGCATATATAGCTCACCCGTACTGCCAGCATCCACACTCGTGCACGTAATAGAGACAATATAAGATGACAATGACCAAATCTATATGTTGTATCTATGATGGCACTTAAGCACACATACGAGTGCATGGTTCACAATATCTTTTGAACTAAAAATAAACTAGATGCAAACAAGATTTTCTAAATAAAGATGATCATGTGTGAAATATAAAGACCGATATGTGTGAAATAAAATTAATTACGGAACTAAAACTGAAGTAGTTGCAAACAAGATTTTCTAACATTATTCCCAAGGACCTAAGTTCACTTGCATACGCTTCGACCACACAAATAATACTGATATAAATGCTACACAACAGTTAAGCATTGGCCTCAACAATGTACATCCAGGCTCCAAAATAGGCTAATTTTTTGCACAAAAAGAATGTTATCCAATACATGAGGAATAAGAAAAAAAAGTAACTCACTTAGGAGACAAGCATGATTAACAATAATGATACTAAATTTATGCCAATATTGAAGATAAAAGGTAATGAAAAGTTGCCATTGATAAGCATCGTCAAAACGGTGGCCTAGCTCCATCTAAATCCTTGTGTCTTTTGTTACCATCAAGATATCAGTCTTGCGATTCCAGTTCCGAAGCAATCACCTAGAGTCATCATCCCCAACAACGTAGAAGCACTCTTTAATGGCTCCTTGTCGCTATGATTTGGAAGCATAGTCAACTATGCCGGAGACACCTCTAGAGCTCTCGTCTCCAACAGCCCAACTTCAATCAGAACCTCTTCCTACTGAGTCCCCATCTTGGGAATCAAAACATCATCATCGAGCAAGTAAGCAAACTTTATCTCTCCAACCCATCCTCGTGTGCATGATCGTGGAGCTCGATATTCATAGGTGTCATGAACCAGCTTTGTGAGGATTGATTAGGACCATCACTTGTGCCATGTTTGGGGGAGCTTAAGCTTCTCCAAAAGCGGTTCCTGGAAAAGCTCTACTCGCTTCAGCAACATTAGAGCTCCCTGGACAAGCGAAGGTGTTTGGCAACCTCACTTTTTGACGTCGTTTTGGGGAAACCGACCTCAAGGGAAGAGGCCTCGAGGCGATGACAGGGATCAGATGGAAGCTTGGGGCGGTAGCAATAGTGGCGATTGGCATTGAAAGGAAGGGATCTTGGTAGGGGGTAGCGGGAGGGCAGCCACGGCAATTGAGGGGAGTGACCTCGGGCCGGCAATGGCGGAATAATATATAGCTTTTGTAGCCATGCTGTCAAGGGGAGGGACCTAGGGGCAACCACGACAGGGCGCCAGTCGACGTAGGAGAGTCGGAGAATGGTGGCAACACAGATCCATGGCTGGAGAGGGATCGCGGGGGAGGGGGAGGGACAAGTCGGGGTGGCGACCGAGAGGGGAGGGGTTCGGGGCGGCTATCGGGAGGGGATTGGTCGGGGGCAGTGGGACGATGGGCAGGGGAGCATGAAAAAGCTCAGGAAGCGACTCCAAGCTTGCTTCTCGCTTTTGCTTAGTTGAATCGATAGCTTCTGGAGCTTTTGCTTCTCCGAGCAGTTGGCCCCGTTTGGGAGATCTTTTTGCTTTTGAAGTTTCTTGAAGAAAGAAAAGTTACCAAAAGTCACTCTGGTCTCATCATTGGATTAGATTGCACCAACAAAACCCTTGTTGAGTACGCTACGATTTCTTTAGTCAGCCCTACGCTTGCCAATGGAAAACCCAGATAACATTTTACCCCTACTTGACGGCACTCCACCACTCTTCAATTCGAGCTAGATTGGATCTCAGATCCCATGGCCAAACCTACCTAGTTTCCAAGCAATGATGAACTGGAAGTTGCGGGAGTTAACCCCTCTCAACCAACTTGGTGCTACACTTATTTCGGCTTATCTCATCTCACACAATACTATTCAATCTACCAGCCGAGCACTATTTATTCTACCAGCCGAACAAGCTTGCTTGCCATGCGTTGCTTGGGCCTTTTACCAAGCTACTCAGGAGCGACACAACACCGTACCGATCCTCAGCGGAGATGTGCCACCAGATCAGCACTCCCTCCCATGTCCCAATGATGACCAAACACAGATGTTGTTATAAGAAATGGTGGTCGTGAAGTAGTTGGCAGCCTATGATGACCCAACCACATCCCAGAAATGGCACTACCAGTAGCAAACACTTTTTTTATATACATGCATAGCACGCTTTTCATTAAGAAGAAGAGAACATAGAGTTAATACAACCGGAGGAAAGGCTGCACGGAGGTAGCCATCCCCAAACGAAAAAGGAAGAACAACAACAAGCACAAATTACAAAACAAAACGCCACCCGGCCTCTAACAACATCGTCTTGGTGCAAAAAGAAGGGTGACAGGAGTGAAACCCGCCCGAGCCCATAGCCTGGTGTCTTCAAGATGATGGGAGCAAGCGCGACCGGCTGGAGGGCAGCCCGCTCATGTACTTGACGGTTCCGCTCCTTCCAAAGTGACCACGCGGCAAGGTTTAGCTACCACCTTCCTAGCTTGGAGCCACCAGGCTGCCAGAGGCGACTCCTCCGTGAGTGAGAGCGAACTGAGACCAGAGAGGCGAAGCACGCGGAACCAAGTTTCCCTGCTGTAGACGCATCTGGAGTTTGAGGGGTCAAGATCAAGCACAAAGATGCACAGGGCATCTATCCATGTTCCCCACAGAAATCCGAACACAAACGCCTCAGAATCGAAGGAACAAGCCGCGCACGAAAATCCCACAAAAATAACCCGAAAAAGACACGAAAATCACTTGAGCCACAAGAAGGAAATCGATGCAACCATGAATGCTTCCATACACCGGTGGTCAGATTCTCTACAAAACGGTGAAGAAAATCTAGCCTAAAGAGCAGGAAAATGAGAAGCAGCCCAGATGGATGAGTTGCCCTGAAACCCTAGAGCTATATATATGAAGTCTCTCCGGGTTGGGGAAATGACCAAGGTACCTGTAACGCCCTGGGTTTTCAAAATCAGAAAGCCCAGCATTCTGTCTCGTGATAGTCCCTGGATCAGACGCTATCACGCACAGGCATTCATCATAGATAAATAACACAGTCATACATCGAAATAAAACATCAGAGTACGAATAATAATCTGATTATTACACGTCCTGATTATTCGGAGTACATCAATACCCGCCTCTTGGCGGAATAACACAAATAAAAGCCTACGCAACGGTAGCTATCTCCCAAAAGGTGTCTCCATCTTCAGGCATCTCCCACAGGCATCCTTGAGCGAAGCGTCGTGCCTCCTCAGTCGTACCATCCGTCGGCGTTGTTGTCGTAGTCGGACTCGTACCCTGCAAGCTCAGGGGCTATCCCCAAGGATCGGGATAGGTCCACGTCACCAACCGTATGCAAGCTTTAAGTGGCCTACTTCTAAGGGGAAAAGAGTATATCAAGGGAGTAGCAGGGTTTCCTATGCAGCATCAGCAATAAATAGAGTAATATCTCCATAATTCCACCATAACCCATATCTCTCATCCGCATACGGACACATCTGGTCACCCAGATCACCGTCACCATCACCTATCTCCATCTAGGGTCGGTGCGAGAGCTCCCAATCCTCGCACCTCAATGGTTGCACCCGGATCCGCGAGGCAGAGGGAGCAACTCTCCTCTCCCCGAATACAACCACGGCTCACCAATCACACTCATCCTATCAGGGGGAGGTAGAAATCCCAAAACGTAAGAGTCGGAGAAACATCAGGCATGTCCATAACCGAAGACGCGGCTATACGTATAGGTCTAAACTCTGCAGAGCATGTACACTAGTACCCAACTCAGAATAGTACCCGGACGGTGTACGGCCGACCGAGCCTACCCTACCGAACGAACACCTAGGAGTTACGATTCCATCCTGCATCCGGGTCTCGATGCGGTCCTTCGCAAAGGTCCACCCCAGAACTGTGAAAATGCCCCCGTGTGGCCACACGGGGAGCACCCAAAGGGAAGGGACTTCACCATAACCCTCTCACTGATACCCTCTATCCTACTGGCAGGTATGGCATCGCACTTGCTAGGGTCGGGCGGCCCTATCCCCACTCTCGGCTAGGTGGTGTGTACGAAAGTCCCGTGTAACAGGCGACCCACTCGGTTTCAGACCGGGGCGAGCTCATATCCTCCACGTCATCACGAAATCTCCATCACCTGTGCTCCTAAAACAATGTACCCACCATAGGCACCAAACTGGGCAACGTCCGAGAAGACGATCCCTGGCCCCCGATCCCAGATCGGGTTGTCTCGAGCTCACCCCCGCCAAAGTATCCCAAAACACATTCTCCTACCGGTTTTCCCAACACACGCCAAGAGACTACCACAATAATCCCAACACATGCATAGCAAGCTCAGCACATCATCTAGCTTAAGTAAACAGTAGTAGTAGGTCAATCAAGGACAAGTATGTAAAAGAGGCTATGCACGGGTTCATCATATCCATCACTATGCAGCAATTAAAGCACTAGCAGTTCTAATAGCCATGCCTAATGGGCATTCAAAGAATGGTCGGGCGTGAACCTGGGTACGAGTAGTCGTCGTAGCCGAGGTCGTCGTCGTAGTCCTGGTTCAGCTCTCCGGCTCCGGCAGCTCCTAGAAGCGTATTTAAATAAATAAACTCGTCTACTAATAGTAATAAATCTAAGATGAAGAGCAAATAAGATCCAAAAAGAGGAAAACTCTAGTCTAGCGCGGAGTTTGGATTTTTAGAAGATTTTCAGAAGAAGTTTCATATTTTTCGGAGTTAAAACGGATTTATTATGAATTTCCAAAGAGAAATTACATTTCTGAAAATAAAATACGCATACACAATATTGCATACTTTAGGCTAGCTCCTAGCTATCCCTAACTGGCTCTAGCAGGACTTAAAGCCGGCGGCGGGCTGCCTCCTCGGCTGACGCGGCTGCCACTTGCCTGGCTTTAAGCCGGCTGCTGCACACGTGGCAGCCAGCGTGGCCGCAGGTGTGGCCGGGCGCGCGGGATCCGGGGGGATCCGCCGTGGCGCGGCGGCGTGCATGCGGGTGTGTGGCGTGCCCGTGAGTGGGCCGGCGCACGGGATCCCGGCGGATTGTCTGCGGCGTCGCGTGCGTGTGTGCGTTTGTGAGGGGTAAAACCCCCAGGGTTCTGGCCGGCGGCGCCAGGTGTTCGACGGAATGCCCCAGAGGAGCGACGGCACGGCGAGAGGGTCGCCGGCGGCGAGGCTTGCCCGGACTGACCAACGTGTGACAAGGTGCGAACGAGGAGCTCCAGGGGCACATGGCCGGGCAACAATGAGGTGGCCATGGCCGGGAACGGCGCGGCGACGGCGTGACAGGGGCCACGGCGGCGACGTGGTCGCGTGGGCGCACGGCGGCGAGCACCAACGATGGCGCGCAGGTGACCCAAATACCTAGAAAAACGCGTGCGTGTAACAAGGGGAAAGAAACGGACCCAAAACTGGGGCTTTTGCCCCTTTGCGAGGGAGCTCAGAACTGGCGCGGCCATGGCGAGGTCCCTGGCCGGCGCTGCAGCGGCGAGGTGCTAGCTCCAGCCACAGGGCAGCGCCTCGCGTGGGTGTGCGGCGTCCTTGACGGCGAGGCAGCCGTGAAGGTGTGCAAACGGTGGACAGGGAGACCCCCGGTACGTGTGCTCGCCATCTTGCAAGCCGGCGGCGAGGTGCGCCAGTGCATGGCGGCGGCGGTTCGCGTGATGGCGTGGTGCGGGTGTGAGGCAAGGGCATAACGCGGAGGCGCGCGCGTGTGAACGAGGCGACGGCAGCGGCACCTGCAAAAGAGTTCCCAGCACGGCACGAAGGCCGGCTTCACCATGCGACGTGCGCGGCGGCGCGGCGGCGGTGGCGACGGCAAGCTCGCGTCCTGCCTCGGCTCGAAGGCCGGGTCGTCCACAGATGGGCGAGGAAACTCGGCCTCACCTTGGTGGCCACTGGCCGATGTGCAGGCGTCGGTGTAGAGGGCGGAGCGGGCTCGTCGGCGAGGAGGGAGACGGCGGCGCGCAGCAGAGGAAGCAGAGGAAGACGGGTGCGCGGCGACAGCGGGTCCGGCTCCTCCTCTCAGACGGCTCCGGCGGCGACAGCGGTCGGTGTTCCCCCGGACGGCCTCCGGGCCTTCTCTTCTCCTCCCCCCCTTCTCCTTCTCCGGCGAGCAGAGGTAAGCAGAGGATGGGGACAAGGTCTCGGCGGCTAGGGTTGGGAAGAGCAGGGGTCGCGGCGGCGGCCTACTTATAGGCGGTGAGCGGCGCGGGACGCATGGACGGTGCGGATGCAAGGGCGGGCGCGCGGCTGCATCGCGTCGGCGCCATGGCTGGCGCGCGCTCGCTTTGGCGCCAGCGTCAGCCAAAGGGGTAAAGAAGGGGGATGACGACGGCGACATCATGATGACGCAAGCGTGACGCCATGCGGGGCCCAGTGGCAGCGGCTCGGCGCGGGGTGCGGTTGGTGTTAAGCGGGCTGCGCGCGCGTGGGCCGCGATGGGCTGCACTGAGGGGAGATGAGGGGCGCGCGGTGATGAGAGAAAAAGAGAACGAGGGGATCGGGCGGACTTCCAGGTTTTGGGCTTGGAGCTCAGCAGTGCTACTCCTTTTCCCTTTTCTATTTCTTTCCAACCCTTTTCTATTTTAGATTCAAATTTGAATATAAATTCAAATTTGAATCCCACACATTTAAACTCCAAATAAAACCAAATGAACTCCAAGTTTCTCACACTAGCATTTTATATTTCCTCAGAATTTTATTTAATTCAAAATTTAAATCTAGGAATTAAAGGAGAGAAAAGGAAGACATCCTTAATTAATTGGATAATCACTCAAATAATTCTTCGAAAATTTTAAATCCTCATTTTTACTATTTAACATTCCTCTATAAAATTGAGGGATGTTACAGACTCCCCCCCCTCAAAAGAATCTCGTCCTCGAGATTTAAGAACTTACCTCCGTCTCGAATAGGTGCGGGTACTTCTCTCTCAAGACTGACTCTTTCTCCCACGTCGCCTCTCGCTCGGTGTGATTGCTCCAAAGCACCTTGCAGAGGCGAATGGTGGTACTCCTGGTAGCCTTCTCGGCCCAATCCAGAATCTTCACCGGGTACTCCAAGTACTCCAAGTTATCTTGCAGGTCAATAGCATCGGTGGACACATGCTTGTCAAGCTTCGGGTCGAGGCACCTCCGGAGTTGCGATATGTGGAACACAGGATGCAGTCCAGCAAGATCAGACGGTAACTCCAGCCTATAGGCAAGTTTCCCCACCTTTGCCACAATTTGGTAGGGTCCAACGAACCTCGGGGCTAGTTTCCCCTTTACGTGGAACCTCTTCGTGCCTCTAAGCGGTGACACTCTCAAGAAGACGTAGTCACCAACTTCGAAGGAGACATCCCTTCGCTTAGGATCAACATAGCTCTTCTGTCTGCTCTGGGCTATCTTCAGGTTCTCCCTAACCTTGGCCACATTCTCCTCAGCCTCAAGAATGGAAGCAGGACCAAAGAAGATCCTCTCCCCCACCTCAGACCACATCAACGGGGTCCTACACTTTCTGCCATACAGAGCTTCAAAGGGTGCTATTTGCAAACTTGCCTGATAGCTGTTGTTGTATGAGAACTCAGCGTAGGGCAAACTCTTCTCCCAATCATTGCTGTAAGTCAACACACAAGCTCTCAGCAGATCTTCTAGGACCTGATTCACCCGTTCAGTCTGTCCATCTGTCTGAGGGTGGAAAGCTGTACTGTAGTCCAAGTGGGTGCCCATCGAATCGTGCAGACTCTTCCAGAACTGAGCTGTGAACTGAGCACCACGATCGGACACGATAGTGCGTGGTGCTCCATGTAACCTCAGGATATGCTCAACGTAGAGATCGGCCAACTGACTCACAGAGTACTTGTTCTTTACTGGAAGAAAGTGTGCTACCTTGGTCAAACGGTCCACAATCACCCAAATCGAGTCATTCCCCTTCTGAGTGCGGGGTAGACCCACCACGAAGTCCATGCTGATATCATCCCATTTCCACTGAGGTATCGCAAGCGGCTGTAGCAGTCCGGCGGGTCTCTGATGTTCCGCCTTCACTCTCTGACAGGTGTCACATCGGGCCACATACTCAGATATGTCCTTCTTCATATTCTCCCACCAGAATCGACACTTCAGGTCTTGGTACATCTTCGTGCATCCAGGGTGAATGGAATACTGAGAATCATGTGCTTCCTTCAGAATCGTCTCCCGGATGTCCTCTCCACTGGGCACACATATGCGATCTTTCAACCACAACGTGCCTTGCTCATCAATGCGGTAGTCAGGGGCCTTGCCTCTCGTCAGAAGATCTTTCACTTCCTCAATTTCAGGACACTTTTTCTGGGCTTGTCTGATCTGGTCTTCCAAGGTGTACTTCACCATCAACTCGTTGAGCTGTCCTTTCTCGACGATGTCAAGCTGTAATCGCTCCATCTCTAGGTACAACTCGGGCTGTTCCTTCTGCACCATCAGGTTGTTGCGGTAACTTCTTCGGCTCAACGCATCGGCCACAACATTCGCCTTGCCAGGATGGTAGTGAATGTCGAGGTCATAGTCCTTTATCAGCTCTAGCCATCTTCGCTGCCTCAGGTTCAACTCTGACTGGGTGAAGATATACTTCAGACTCTTGTGATCCGTGTAGATATCACACTTGTTGCCCATCAAGTAGTGCCTCCATATCTTCAAAGCATGAACAACAGCAGCCAACTCAAGGTCATGTGTCGGGTAGTTCTCTTCATGCTTCCGAAGCTGCCTCGATGCATAAGCAATCACTTTGCCTTCCTGCATCAGCACACAACCAAGACCCTGCCTTGAAGCATCACAGTACACCACAAAGTCCTTATTGTCATCGGGAAGCGTCAACACAGGAGTTGTGGTGAGTCAGGTCTTGAGCTCTTGGAAACTTGCTTCACACTTCTCTGACCACACGAATGGCGTGTTGTTCTTCAGCAACTCGGTCATCGGCTTCGCAATCTTAGAGAAGTTCTCGATGAAACGGCGGTAGTATCCTGCCATCCCGAGAAAGCTCCTGATCTCTGTCACTGTCTTGGGCGACTGCCACCTTGACACAGCTTCAATCTTCGAGGGATCAACTGCAACTCCCTCTCCTGACAACACATGCCCAAGAAAAGCCACTTCTTCTAGCCAGAACTCACACTTGCTGAACTTGGCATACAACTGATTCTGCCTCAGCTTCTCCAGCACAATCCTCAGATGCTCTTCATGCTCTTCTGCAGTTTCCGAGAAGACCAAGATGTCGTCAATGAAAACCACGACAAACTTGTCTAACTCGTCCATGAACACCTTGTTCATCATGTTCATGAAGTAAGCAGGGGCGTTCGTAAGACCGAACGATACGACAGTGAATTCATACTGCCCGTACCGGGTCACAAACGCTGTCTTGTAGATGTCCTCCGGGCGAATCTTCATCTGATGGTAGCCCGATTGAAGGTCAATCTTGCTGAAGTACTTGGCCTTCTTCAACTGATCAAGCAGGTCATCAATGCGTGGCAATGGGTACTTGTTCTTGATGGTCACCGCATTAAGAGCGCGGTAATCGACGCACAGCCGTTGCGTCCCATCCTTCTTCGGCACAAACATCACCGGTGAAGCCCAAGGTGATGCACTTGGTCGGATGTACCCCTTCTCACGGAGAGCTTCCAACTCCTCCTTCAGGGTTGCCAGCTCTAACTTGCCCATTCTGTAAGGACTCTGTGCCACGGGTGCTGTACCTGGCACAAGGTTGATCACGAACTCCACGTCGCGGTCTGGTGGTAACCCCGGCAGATCATCAGGAAAGACATCGGGGTACTCACAAACCACTGGAACATCGGCCACTGTCTTCGTAGTGAGATTGTACACAGCTGGTACTTCCCGAGACTTCAGCGGCTCGAAGGTGATCTTCGTCCCCTTAGGGTGCATCAGGGTCACTTGTCGGGGTGACGAGGAGATTACCCCTTTGTGAGCGGTGATCCAATCCACACCCAGAATAACATCAATTCCATTAGACTTCAGCACGGTCAGATCTCCGAGGAACTTGTGACCCTTGATGAACATCTCTACCCCTTTGCAAAGTAGGGTGCAACTGATATCCCCGAGCGGGGAGCTCGTTATAATCGGTTTCGGTCGGGGAGTCATGGGGAGAGACAGTTTGTTTACAAAGTTAGGGGACACATACGAACTAGTTGGACCAGTATCAAACAGAATCAAAGCCTTAGTGCCACAAACTAAAAACTCACCGATCATGACGTCAGGAGCATCGGCAGCCTCCTCCTCAGTCAGGAGGTTGAGCCTTCCGCGATCAGCGGCCGGCTGGGGAGCAGCCTGAGGTGGCCTCCCTCCTGGAGCTGGTGCCCTGGCAGGTGTAGCAGCGGTCTTCTTGCTGGGGCACTCGTACGACTTGTGGCCTTGCTTGCCACAGGTGTAGCACGTCGGGGTGAAACCTCCGGCACTGGGTCTCGACGCGCTCTGCTGCGGGCGGTTGTAGCCACCACCCTACTGCTGGTAGTTGCTCCTTCCTCCTGGGTATGGTGCACGGTTCCCTCCGAAACGACGTCCGGGTTGGTTGTTCCCCGGGCGGTAGCTTCCGCGGAGCAGGTTGCTCTGCCCACTCCTCGGCTTCTGGAAGGATCGGTCGCCATGGTCCCGATCTCCGAACCTCTTCTTGCCCTTCATGCGCTCCTCATGCCCCCTGCGTTCTTCCTCGAGCGCAATGGCCCTGTTCACCAGGTGGCGAAGTGACTTGTGCTCGCTGGCCTTCAAGCCCTGGCGGAGACCGTGGTGCTGGCCTCGCAGAAACCAGAACTGCTTCTTGTCGTCGGTGGGGGTGTCGTCAGGGGCATAGCGCATCATCTTCATGAAGTGCCTCTCGTACTCCTCCACCCGCATCGCACCCTGAGTCATGGTACGGAACTCCTTGGCCTTCTGGATCATGAGCTCCTTCGGCAGGTACTGCTCACGGAACACCTCGCAGAACTCCAGCCAGGTGATAAAAGCTGGGTTCGGGTGAGTCCCGGAGTAGTTATCCCACCAAGACTTGGCAGGACCCTCGAGCTGGTGGACGGCGAGAGCGACACACTCCTCGTCGGTGTAGGTGGTGAGGTCGAGCTTCGTCTCGATCACGTGGAGCCAGTCATCGGCATCGAGGGGATCGTCCGAGTAGCTGAAGGTAGGGGCCTTCAGACGGATGAACCTCTCGATCTTCTTGGCGAAGTCCTCTTCCACCGGGGCGTTGCGGTTTTCGACGGCGTCAGCCATCCTTTGCATCAGCTGAGTCTGCAGGGCCATCACCTTAGCTAGGTTAGGCGGTGGCGGTGGCGGTGCTCCTCCACGGCCACGACCACGCCCACGACCCTGGGGAGCCGGGTGTGGCGCAGGCTCTTTTTCAGCTTCCTCCTCCTCAGCGCCTTGTCCGATGGGCGGAGGCGGTGGTGGTGGCACCATGTCGCCTCGGCCACGTCCTAGGACAGGCGCGTGTCCACGACCACGAGCGCGTCCACATCCACGCACAGGAGCGCGGCCACGTCCACGGCCACGGACAGGCGGGGCTGGCAGGGCTTGCTCTTCCGCGGCAACCTCAAAACGTCCCAACAGACGACCGGACCTCCTGATCGACATCTTGCTGAAAACACGACCAAGGATATAGGAAAGCCTTAGATACGTCACTCACCAACAAATTGAGTCTGATATACAATCATGTAAATATTTCTACTAATATAAATCCTACACTCAATGAGAAGAAGCAATAAGAACAAACAACTCCATTAAGACCAAACAATCAGCATCCATTATGAGTACATAAGTTTCCTCGAGGCTGACTCAAGCCTTGGAGGTCACACACAACAACGATCTAATATAGCGTTACATGATCTCAAAAGGGTGTGCACATCTATGTGTGAAAGACTCATAACTCATCATGCACCGGAACAGGCTCTCGGCTGCATGGAACAACTCATGGAGACTACCTATCTTACAACTCTACTCTCATTAGCATGGTCATGCTCCGGCACGCTACTCCAAGTGGGCCTTCTTGTACCTCACTGGGTAACAGTCCTCCTCGGGGAAGTCCCTGGGGAACATCCGTGACAGCCTGGAGTGAGCGGCCCTCACCTCGTCGGTCTCAACCGGAGTGGCCATGTCGGCCAGGGGACACAGGTGAAGCTTGAGGGCGGACGGGTGGAGCCTGAAGGTCTCTTTGCGGATCGCCCGCTGACGCTCGGGGGGTAGCAGACTGTTGAGCTCCTGAAGCTCGTCCACACGAAGTGAGTCCGCGTCCTCCCAAGTCTTCAGCATCCTCTTGCACTTGTCCAGCAGGAACACGGATGTCCTGGTGAGTGCGGCGATGTTGGCGGTGTTGTTGTAGTGGTCCTCCACCAGTTCGGTCACTCTAGCCTTCTCACGAACCAGGTTGCGTCCCTGAGCAGTGAACTGAGCATCCTTCTGGTCCAGCTTGGCGAAGAGACGGGCGAACCTAGCCTCCTGCTTGCGTAGATCCTCCTGAGCGTAGATCTTCTCCTCTCGAGCAGTCACCCTCTCAGCCTCAGCCTGAACTGCCAAAGAGTTGGCGTGGCGAAGTCCTCGCTCGAGCTGCTCAACTCGCTCGCGAAGGGTGAGGTTCTTCACGAGCAGGCTCTGGGTGCGGGGCTGAAGCTCCTTCAGCTCCAGAGTGGTGTACTCCAGTCTGCTGAAGAGTCCACTCGTCTGCTCTCTTAGTCGGCGAGCGTGAGTGTCGAGGTCGACGAGGTAGCTCCCAGTGGTGACGAGCGTGTCGTCAGCCTCACGTAGAGGTCCCTGAACAACCTCCTCCTCGTAAAGTGCTGAAGGGTCTGGCAGTCCGTTCACGATCGGAGCCACTCTGTCGTAGTCCTGGGGGATCAGCCTCAGGTCTCCAGTCCTGTAGACGTCGCGGTACCTAGCCAGTAGGTGGCGAAGTACGTGGCTACAGGCGGTGTCCACAGCGTTCCTGACGTTGAGTCCTGTGCTGTGCTCGAGCATCCCGGGGAAGCCTGGAAGTGCCGGGTGGGGTAGGACGGCCACCGTGCAAAGCACTAGTGGTCCCGACAGCGTGCGGACGTCCTCAGCGCGGTAGGTGACATGCGTAGGGGGAATCCCCAGCCTGAGGATGACCCTGTCAACCCAACGGGCGAGTCCCTCCATGTGCTCCGGGAGCAACTCCACCTCCTGACGAGCCATCTCCTGTGACACAGAAGAAATTTCTAGTTAGCTTAGGTGAGATAGAACTTTTCAAGAGAAGGATAAGTTTTGTAATATAGGTCAAGAATGGTATATAATCAGAAGAGATCGTTTAGAGTCCTAATTTCTAACGACCATTTCTAAGGACACGTGCTATGGTCAAGTATGGCTTTGGGACCATCTGTAACGCCCTGGGTTTTCAAAATCAGAAAGCCCAGCATTCTGTCTCGTGATAGTCCCTGGATCAGACGCTATCACGCACAGGCATTCATCATAGATAAATAACACAGTCATACATCGAAATAAAACATCAGAGTATGAATAATAATCTGATTATTACATGTCCTGATTATTCAGAGTACATCAATACCCGCCTCTTGGCGAAATAACACAAATAAGAGCCTACGCAGCGGTAGCTATCTCCCAAAAGGTGTCTCCATCTTCAGGCATCTCCCACAGGCATCCTTGAGCGAAGCGTCGTGCCCCCTCAGTCGTTCCATCCGTCGGCGTTGTTGTCGTAGTCGGACTTATACCCTGCAAGCTCAGGGGCTATCCCCAAGGATCGGGATAGGTCCACGTCACCAACCGTATACAAGCTTTAAGTGGCCTACTTCTAAGGGGAAAAGAGTATATCAAGGGAGTAGCAGGGTTTCCTATGCAGCAGCAACAATAAATAGAGTAATATCTCCATAATTCCACCATAACCCATATCTCTCATCCGCATACGGACACATCTGGTCACCCAGATCACCGTCACCATCACCTATCTCCATCTAGGGTCGGTGCGAGAACTCCCACTCCTCGCACCTCAATGGTTGCACCCGGATCCGCGAGGCAGAGGGAGCAACTCTCCTCTCCCCGAATACAACCACGGCTCACCAATCACACTCATCCTATCAGGGGGAGGTAGAAATCCCAAAACGTAAGAGTCGGAGAAACAACGGGCATGTCCATAACCGAGGACGCGGCTATACGTATTGGTCTAAACTCTGCAGAGCGTGTACACCAGTACCCAACTCGGAATAGTACGCGGACGGTGTACGGCCGACCGAGCCTACCCTACCGAACGAACACCTAGGAGTTACGATTCCATCCTGCATCCGGGTCTCGATGCGGTCCTTCGCAAAGGTCCACCCCAGAACTGTGAAAATGCCCCCGTGTGGCCACACGGGGAGCGCCCAAAGGGAAGGGACTTCACCCTAACCCTCTCACTGATACCCTCTATCCTACTGGCAGGTATGGTATCGCACTTGCTAGGGTTGGGCGGCCCTATCCCCACTCTCGGCGAGGTGGTGTGTACGAAAGTCCCGTGTAACAGGCGACCCACTCGGTTTCAGACCGGGGCGAGCTCATATCCTCCACGTCATCACAAAATCCCCATCACCTGTGCTCCTAAAACAATGTACCCGCCATAGGCACCAAACTGGGCAACGTCCGAGAAGACGATCCCTGGCCCCCGATCCCAGATCGGGTTGTCTCGAGCTCACCCCCGCCAAAGTATCCCAAAACACCTTCTCCTGCCGGTTTTCCCAACACACGCCAAGAGACTGCCACAATAATCCCAACACATGCATAGCAAGCTCAGCACATCATCTAGCTTAAGTAAACAGTAGTAGTAGGTCAATCAAGGACAAGTATGTAAAAGGGGCTATGCACGGGTTCATCATATCCATCACTATGCAGCAATTAAAGCACTAGCAGTTCTAATAGCCATGCCTAATGGGCATTCAAAGAATGGTCGGGCGTGAACCTGGGTACGAGTAGTCGTCGTAGCCGAGGTCGTCATCGTAGTCCTGGTTCAGCTCTCCGGCTCCGGCAGCTCCTAGAAGCGTATTTAAATAAATAAACTCAGCTACTAATAGCAATAAATCTAAGATGAAGAGCAAATAAGATGCAAAAACAGGCAAACTCTAGTCTAGCGTGGAGTTTGGATTTTTAGAAGATTTTCAGAAGAAGTTTCATATTTTTCGGAGTTAAAACGGATTTATTATGAATTTCCAAAGAGAAATTACATTTCTGAAAATAAAATACACATACACAATATTGCATACTTTAGGCTAGCTCCTAGCTATCCCTAACTGGCTCTAGCAGGACTTAAAGCCGGCGGCGGGCTGCCTCCTCGGCTGACGCGGCTGCCACTTGCCTGGCTTTAAGCCGGCTGCTGCACACGTGGCAGCCAGTGTGGCCGCAGGCGTGGCCGGGCGCGCGGGATCCGGGGGGATCCGCCGCGGCGTGGCGGCGTGCATGCGTGTGTGTGGTGCGCCCGTGAGTGGGCCGGTGCACGGGATCCCGGCGGATTGTCTGCGGCGTCGCGTGCGTGTGTGCGTTTGTGTGGGGTAAAACCCCCAGGGTTCTGGCCGGCGGCGCCTGGTGTTCGACGGAATGCCCCAGAGGAGCGGTGGCACGGCGAGAGGGTCGCCGGCGGTGAGGCTTGCCCGGACCGACCAACGCGTGACAAGGTGCGAACGAGGAGCTCCAGGGGCACATGGCCGGGCAACAAGGAGGTGGCCATGGCCGGGGAAGGCGCGGCGACGGCGTGACAGGGGCCACGGCGGCGACGTGGTCGCGTGGGCGCACGGCGGCGAGCACCGGCGATGGCGCGCGGGTGACCCAAATACCCAGAAAAACGCGTGCGTGCAACAAGGGGAAAGAAACGGACTCAAAACTGGGGCTTTTGCCCCTTTGCGAGGGAGCTCAGAACTGGCGCGGCCATGGCGAGGTCCCTGGCCGGCGCTGCGGTGGCGAGGTGCTAGCTCCAGCCACAGGGCAGCGCCGCGCGTGGGTGTGCGGCGTCCTGGACGGCGAGGCGGCCGTGAACGTGTGCAAACGGTGGACAGGGAGACCCCATACGTGTGCTCGGCATCTTGCAAGCCGGCGGCGAGGTGCGCCAGTGCATGGCGGTGGCGGTTTGCGCGATGGCGTGGTGCGGGTGTGAGGCAAGCGCTGAGCGCGGAGGCGCGCGCGCGTGAACGAGGCGACGGCAGCGGCACCTGCAAAAGAGTTCCCAGCACGGCACGAAGGCCGGCTTCACCATGCAGCGTGCGCGGCGGCGGTGGCGACGGCGAGCTCGCGTCCTGCCTCGGCTCGAAGGCCGGGTCGTCCACAGATGGGCGAGGAAACTCGGCCTCACCTTGGTGGCCACTGGCCGATGTGCAGGCGTCGGTGTAGAGGGCGGAGCGGGCTCGTCGGCGAGGAGGGAGACGGTGGCGCACAGCAGAGGAAGCAGAGGAAGACGGGTGCGCGGCGACAGCGGGTCCGGCTCCTCCTCTCGGACGGCTCCGGCGGCGACAGCGGTCGGTGTTCCCCCGGACGGCCTCCGGGCCTTCTCTTCTCCTCCCCCCCTTACCCTTCTCCGGCGAGCAGAGGATGGGGACAAGGTCCCGACGGCTAGGGTTGGGAAGAGGAAGGGTCGCGGCGGCGGCCTACTTATAGGCGGTGAGCAGCGCGGGACGCGTGGACGGCGTGGATGCAAGGGCGGGCGCGCGGCTGCATCGCGTCGGCGCCATGGCTGGCGCGTGCTCACTTTGGCGCCGGCGTCAGCCAAAGGGGTAAAGGAGGGGGATGACGATGGCGACGTCATGATGACGCAAGCGTGATGCCATGCGGGGCCCAGTGGCAGCGGCTCGGCGCGTGGTGCGGTTGGTGTTAAGCGGGCTGCGCGCGCATTGGCCGTGATGGGCTGCACTGAGGGGAGATGAGGGGCGCGCGGTGATGAGAGAAAAAGAGAACGAGGGGGTCGGGCGGACTTCCAGGTTTTGGGCTTGGAGCCCAGCAGTGCTACTCCTTTTCCCTTTTCTATTTCTTTCCAACCCTTTTCTATTTTAGATTCAAATTTGAATATATTTAAACTCCAAATAAAACCAAATGAACTCCAAGTTTCTCACACTAGCATTTTATATTTCCTCAGAATTTTATTTAATTCAAAAATTAAATCTAGGAATTAAAGGAGAGAAAAGGAAGACATCCTTAATTAATTTGATAATCACTCAAATAATTCTTCAAAAATTTTAAATCCTCATTTTTACTATGTAACATTCCTCTATAAAATTGAGGGATGTTATAGTACGCCTAGAACATAAAAGAAGATACACACCCCTCAGGAGCAAGATGGTCAAGTAGCGATCTTTCTTCATCAGGCGGCCACGCCTTCGCCGCAGTCCGCGTCCTCCCGACGCAAGCCCCACGATCCCGCTGCGTGTCCCCCGGCATCGAAGCTTCTCGGCGCGCCTGGATCCCGTCTCCGCCCGTCGGGCCTCCGGTTTTGGTTTTGTGGCTCAACCAAGTAACCCAATGGTTTTGTGGTGAACCGCCGCAAACCCCGCGTGCAGACTCCGGTCGTGAGCCGCTACCCTGCACCGCTCATGTCCATGACTTTGTCTTGCTTTTCTTGCCACCATGCGGCCCGTACTTGATCCCGTTCGGCCACCGGGTCCATCGAGCCGAGCCTACTTGTCTCTCCACTCCTCGGAGGCCCCGTAAGGCTAAGACCTTTTGCGCCCGCTCTTCACCTGCACCAACGCAAATCAAGCCGCAACCTGCACCTGCAATACTCGGCCAAGAGTCAGTCCACACCACGTTGTCAATCACTCATCACACCAAGGAGCGACCATCCATCGGTCCTCAATCTCCCCCTTGATGAGTGCATTGACAACACACATAGTAACCAATTCAGAGAAAAGAGAAAAAGAAAAGAAACGAACCAAAAACTCAAATATGTGATCAAAAGCCAAACAAAAGCCAAAACAAGATCACTTGAGAGGCAAAAATCTCGGTCCCCTAAGGCAAGGGCAAGGGCAATGGCTCAACACAACCGAGATAAAATGCTCCAAAATTGCCGAATCCTCAAGGTGAGGCAACAGGGCTCGACACCATCGGCAAAAGAGCACAACTAAAATTCAGGCGACACAAAGAGCCCCCCTGCATGAATGCAAGCTCCCCCTGAACAAATGCATTTCTCCCCTTTGTTATGAATTGGTGCACATTTCTCCCCCTTGTTGGTAATGCATGAATCAAGTCTACAAATGCAAGCATGTGCTTCTCAAATAGACAAAGAGCACTACAACATGCTAAAATGAGACATAGACAAGCAAGATAGCCACATATTCAGTACAAGCATCGCCAACAAGATAGAAAGGAACCTATAAGCATGTGACATAGCCAAGATCAAAATGAAGCATTTTCAACATAATTTCCCTCTCATGAGCATAGGACCTCAACATGGTCAAAATGAGCACAAACAACATATAGCTCACAAACTTCATGCAAGGTCACAAGTTCTCATCACAAGATCATCAAGAACACCTACATGCTATTTCATGTCATGTCAAAGCCACTGAGCCATGTGTCCACTTCTAAGCATGAGACTTCTCAATGGTGAACATCATGCAACGGTTTAGCACCCAAGATAAGGAATTTAAAGCATATATGACATGGAAGCATAATTTTTCAAGCATAGGCATCTCATATACCAATTTCATGATTTACAAATTAAGCAGGGTACATGGAGTGCCTTTGCGGCAAAAAGAAGCTTAGGCTTCTCCACAAGGTAACATGTAGGCTAACCATTCATGATGACAAATGGGTCTTTGACCCCAAATGAAAAGAGCATGACACCCAAGCACAAATTAAGCAAGATATAGCTAATTGAGCACAAATTGAGCATGAAAGGCATTTAACTCACAAGAGAGGATCATATATAGCATTTTCACAAAAATAAACCATTCACATGCATATACATCCCAAAGCTACCAAGAGCATAGCTATACATTACAAGAGCTCACTAGCAAGATCATAAGCTCACATCCAGCATATCATAGTGATCAATGTATATAGGAGAAGCACATCTCTAAAGCATATGATACAAATGCAGTCTATGATACAAAGATGCTACACATAATATGTTACAAAATTGAAAATGCAAGATGCATATGTACATGAGATCCCCCAACCGAAGCTCAAAAAGGAAAAACCACACCAAGCTCACCCCGCAAATGTGCAAATGTAGCTTGCTCTAAAGGCTTTGTCAGGATATCAGCGAGCTGTTTCTCGGTTGGCACATGAATTAAGTCTATGTTCCCCTTCTCCACATTGTCTCTCAGAAAGTGGTAGCGCACCTCAATGTGTTTGGTTCTTCAGTGGAGCACAGGATTTTTGGCTACGCTTATGGCACTGGTGCTATCACACATGAGAGGAGCGTGGGTGCACTCCTCACTAAAGTCACTCAAAGTATAGGTGATCCAAAGCAACTGGGAACAGCAACTAGCAGCAGCTACATACTCGGCTTCTATGGTAGACTGAGCTACACGTGACCTTTTGCGAGATGACCAAGAAACAAGTGAGGAAGCCAAAAACTGGCAAGTACCTGAAGTTGATTTCCGATCGACACGACACCCCGCAAAGTCGGCATCCGAAAAATCAAGAAGCGAAAGCGAAGAGGACGCCGAGTACCAAACACCAAGCTCAGGAGTGTATCGAAGATACCTGAAAATCCGCTTGACTGCCTGTTGATGTGAGTCCTCGGTGATGCCTGTAAGCGAGCGCGCAAACACACAGCAAACTGAATGTCCAGCCTTGTCGCCGTCAAGTACAAGAGGGAGCCGATCATGCTCTGGTACTCCTTCTGGTCCACGGGCTCTTGAGGACCTGTGTGGTTCGAGGACCAGTGGATGGTCACTTCCTGGTGTGATGAGTGATTGACAACGTTGTGTGGACTGACTCTTGGCTAAGTATTGCAGGTTGCGACTTGATTGGTGCTGGTGCTGGTGAAGAAAAAGCGCGAAAGGTCGATGCCGGTGAGGCCTCCAGGTGTGGAGCAGACAAGTAGGCTTGGTTCGAGGGACCCGGTGGCCAGCGGGGTCAAGTGCGGGCCGCATGGTGGCAAGAACAGCAAGATGAAGTCGTGGACGGTTTCTTGGTTGAGCCTCAAAACCAAGGTCGAGCCGGGACTTCATGGGAGCCGAGTCATGAGTGGTGATTGGCGGAGGCTACACCGAGTTCGCGAGGTTTCTAGTGGTTCACCACAAAACCACTAGGTTCCTTGGTTGATCCACAAAGCCAAGGCCAAAGACCGAAGTGCAGCAGCACTGGACCGGTCTGACCGGTGGGTCGGACCGGTCTGACCGGTGTGCAACGACGCCTTCCGGATGCTTCAAAGAGGAGGACACACGTCGGGATTGCAAGGCTTGCGTTGAGGCTAAGCAAGGTGCGGTCGCCGGGCATCCGTCCGATGGTGCTACAACGAATATATATTCCCAAAGTGCCCTTCAGGGGCGTGTATCCCAGTTTAATGTAATAGGGGTAGTTTCGTCTTTCGGTTGCCTCCATACAATCCAAGTGGTGAGAGGATGGCAGCCATCTCTTGGAACGCTAGCTCATTTCCCTTTGCTATTTTCCCTTCCTATTTTCCTTAGGATTTTCTAGGACTAGCTTGAGAGCTTCATGGTGAGATCTTGAGAGAGGGATGGATAATTGGGAGGCAAGCTAGACCTTGTATGAACCTTCATGGTATGTATAGATGATTCGGCGTGGTTCCTCAAGGCTTGATGGTGTCTCTCCCATTTTCCCTTTTTGGTGATTTTCAGAGCCTTTTCTTGGCGTTTTTCTTGTGGTGGATTTGAGACCTTTCTCTTGGGGATTTGGTTGGGGATGTATACATGAACCCTTCGTGGTTCTTTTCTTTGCGACCCCCCTCACAAATCCGTGGGAAAAGGTGCTCGCTTTTGGGGTTTCTTAGGTTTCGGGAAAGTGGTGTTCTTGGTGGAAATCCTTCGATTCCTCTTGATTTAGCAAGTTTTGGTAGACCAAATCGTAGCTATGGGATTCCCATGAGTTACTCCTAGTATCCCCAAAGTCTTGTGCGAATCCGTGGAGCGAATCGGGAGATCGGGAAGTGGATTTGGAGGAGTTGACCCGCGGCTTGTTGTTCATCCCTAGCGCCCAGGCCTGACCGGTCTGACCGGTGCCCTCCACCGGTCTGACCGGTGCCAGCCTCTGTTGGGTTTTGGCTCGGGTGAACGTGCCAGGGTGTTTGTTTGTCTCCAGGCTTGAAGCTGGTTGAGTTTAGTGCTGTTTGGAGTCCAGAGGCTTGGTTTCTTGGATTTGGGGTTTCCAGCCTAGGACCGGTCTGACCGGTGTGGTGTACCGGCTTGACCGGTGCAGGGGATTGCTTGTGGAAATCGTCAAGTCTTGGTCAGGTGTTCTAGTTTGGAGTCTCGGGTGACCCGGAGTGTCTCTGGTGGTTGTCGGGTGATCCGGCGGTCTAGTCCGGGTGATCCGGCCAGGACCGGTCTGACCGGTGGCTGTGACCGGTCTGACTGGTGTGGTCTGAGTGCTGCTCGAGTGCTTGTTCCGCTGCTTATCAAGTAGATTTCAGTGGTTGTTGATTCCTAGGATCAGTAGCACTTCAGTGGCTACGTGGTCTTGGCCAACTTGGGTAGTTGAGTCGGAGAAGTGATTTGGTCAAGCTGTGTTCATCTTGTTGGTGAAGACATCTCCCTCGAGAAGAATTTTTATCGACTCCCGTTCACTCCCCCCCTCTCTGGTTGCCAGTTCGGTCCTTCAAGTGGTATCAGAGCCGATTACGGGTCTTTCGGGACTCTAACCAGTCTAAGATCCAAAGATGGCATACCAGGAACGAGGATCGGGTCCTCCGCACTTTGATGGAAAGAACTACCAGATGTGGCAGAGGCAGATGGCTGCTTTCCTACACAGCTTATGTTCATTCGATTAACTTCCTTGCTCCAGGATCGAGGGACATGCACGACGCCAACAACAAGACGGTCAACTACTTGTTTCGTGCTCTGTGTCAATCCGAATTCGATCGAGTTCAGACAGAGGACTTGGCTTGTAGGATTTGGGAGCAGTTGAAGAATGCTCACGCTAGAAACACTCAGGTTCAGGCTCGGTTGTACGCGACTTACCGGAGAGAGTACGAGAATTTCACTCATCTCCCCGGTGAGTCAATTGACACCATGTTCCAGCGGTTCACAGTGATTGTGAACAACATGAGGGCCAATGTGACTGTGCTCCCATACGATGATCATGATAGAGCTGTGAAGCTCTTGCACTCTCTGGATCGTACCATTTGGGACGGAAAGGTCGAGGCCATTCTAGAGTCTGAGAAGTATGAGACTCTGACGGTAGATGAGCTGTTCTCTAAGCTCAAATCGGCTGAGGTGGATCGTGGTGTGACAGCCCGTCTTGAGAGCCCGATTGATTCCCATAATCTTGCTCTCGTCGGAGGCTCCGGTGCTATGACTAATGCTAATGCATCCTCCAGGATGTACTCTTTGTCCTCTTTGATGTCTTTGCCATACTTGGAGAGGACGAGCTGGCGTTGTTGACACGGAGATTCGAGAGGATGCACGAGAACTGAGTGAACTCAAGAAGGAACTCGAGGGCGTGCTTCAAGTGCGGCAAGACCAGACATTTTTTCGCCGAGTGTCCGAAGGTGAACAAGCACGACAAGCACAAGTCCAAGGACAAGGAAAGAAGGTCCAAGAAGGAGCACGAACATAGGAAGAAGGGACGAACCCGAGAGAAGATCAAGAGATCGAGCGACGTCGACTCCGACTCTGAGGACGCGTCATCAAGCTCGAGTGAAGAAGAAGAAGAGGACGGCAAGAAGAAGGACAAGAAGAACAAGAAGAAGGACTTCGGCAAGTACTTCAACGGCCTCTATTGTACCGCAAGCAAGACTCTGAGGAGCTACAACAAGAAGGATGGACTTTGTGGCATGGTGCACAGCTCCGGCAGCAAGAGAAGCGAGAAGAACACCACGGACTCAGACTCCGAGGATGAGGTATGTGATGAGCTCTCTTCTTTGCGCAAGGAGAATGAGGAGTTGGTTGACTTGCTTGATAACCGTGATTACATGCTTAGAGAGGCCAAGAAGCTTAGGAAAGAGCTTAGGGCTTTGCTTGAAGATGCTAGGAATAGAGTGGCTGAGCTAGTAACGCAGAACCTTGATGCCAAGCTTGAGATAGATTCGCTTAAGGCTAGTCCTGTTGTTTCTGATGAGGTTGATTGTGGTGATTGCTCTATTTTCCTAGCTGATTTGACTGCTCTTAAGGAAAAGCATGCCTCCAAGTGTGAGGAACTAGATGTGCTTAGGGTTGAGTTGGCTGAGTTGCAATCTAGACCCACTTTGCTTGGTGTATGTACTTCTTGCCCTAGTTTGCATGAAAAACTTGTTGAGCTTCATTCTCGCATTGTTTCGTTTGAGGCTGATTTGAAAGTTCATATTCCTACTTCCTACTCTACTTGTGAATTGCATGCTGTGAAGAATTTGGAACTTGCACAATGTGTTGATCGCTTGCAGGATGAGAATGATAAGTTGCGTGAGGTGTTGAGTTGGTTGTCCAGTCAGGAGCCTCAGCTTGGTACGATTATCACCAGTTTTAAACGCTTTGATGGTTGGGCTTTGGGATCTGATAAGTTTGTTGAGAGCAGTTGTGAGAGAGAAGGGAAACTTGGAAATATTCAAGTTCCACCACAACCTACACCCAAAGACAAGTTTGCACCAAGGAAAACCAGTTGCTTAAACCGAGAGAGAAACCAAGTGAGAAGCCAGGTGAAAAGCCTAGTGAGAAATCAAGTGGGAAGCCTAGTGAGAAGCCTTGTGAAGAGCCTCATCCCAAGCCTAAGCCAAAACCAATCCATTTCCATTGTGTGTTTTGTGGGAAGGATGGTCATAAGAAAGAGTTTTGCTATAAGAGAAAGAGAGAAGCGAGAATGGCTAAGGAGTGGGCGAATAAGGACATGTACCACCCTTCTCATGGTGTGCCTGAGCCTTGTATGCCACTACCTAAGGGAAAGGGTTTTGTGCATACGGTTCCAGCATGCAGAGATAGAAGAGTTTCAAGTGGAAGCAAGTTTGCTAGCCGAGGAACACCGGCCAGGGTGAACGGTCAGACCGGTGCTAGGCAGAGTGCTGGGCAGTTTGGTTTTCGGACCTGTGATGATGGTCGTTTCAGTTCCTTTGGTCATGATGCTGGTGGTAGGCGCTTTGAGTCTGGTGGTGTTGTGTTTGCTGGACGTTCTCCACCTCGTGACTGATACGAGTTTGGGAGAGGTCGCAGCTTTGAGTCTCAGAGGAGCTACGGACCACACTTTCCCTTTCGTGGTGCTCGTACTCCTCCAGCGAGACGGGAGTGGTTTTCCCATGGTGGTTCCAGGTATGATAGGCTTGATAGGATGGATCGCAGTTTTGATAGGCGCGGTAGGATGGATGTTGCTAACCCCACTTTTGAGGAGATGGCTCGACACTGGTTTGACACTTTTGGTAATAACCCCAGTGTTGAGTCGTTTGCTCGCTCTTGCTCTTGGTTATGAGTTGCAGGCGGGAGGCTTGGAGAACATTTGGTTGATATCGGGGGTGGTTCTCCGGTCTCATACCCCGGTGGTGCCATGGAGGTACATCACTTTCGGGGATGGTGAACAAGGACGTGGTACTTCTGAAGGAATGATCAAGGTAAGTGAATTTGTGACCTTCAAGTGTGTGGCATTGGTCAAGCCACTCGGTTCGTTGTGCTCTTTGCCCTATCTCGTGTGTGTAGGGTGAGCTTTGTATGCTCTTTAGCCCTAACGCATGAGTCTAGGGGGAGCCTGTGTGTTTAGTGTGCTCTTTGCTCTATCATGTGTGCTTAGGGTGAGCTTTGTATGCTCTTTGGCCCTAGTGCATGTGTTTAGGGGGAGCTTGTGAGTTTTGTGCTCTTTTGCTCTTTTGCCGGTGGTGTCGAGCCCTTTTGCCTCCCCTCGAGGAGCCGACCGTTTGTGAGCTTTGTGTGTGGTTGGTTTCTTGAGTTGGTGGTGAAGCTCCCTTGTAGCATATGTATAGCTTTCCTTTTGTGCATGTTTGCATTTGCATTGCATTTGTATCATGATGTATAGGCATCTTTGTATCTTAGGTTGCATGCATTTGTATCATATGCATTGTTGTAGGAAAAGCTTCTCTCATATACATTGTTCACCATGATGTGCTATGGATGATCATGTGAGCTAGTTTGGTGGGCTATGCTTAGTTTGGCCTACCTCTTGATTTATATCCATGGTTGAAGGTTATGTTTTTGAAAAATGCTACATGTATGTCCTCTTGTGAGTAAATGCCTTTATATGATCATGACATGTTTTAGTGGCTTTGTTATGCTCAATTTGTGCTTGGATAGCTTATTTTGATCATATGGGGCCAAAGTCTCATTTGTCATCATGAATGTTTAGCCCGCTTGCTCTATCTTGTGGAGGGGCATAAGTTCCTTTTTGTCACAAAGACATTTCATGTACCAATATGAATCTGAAAATGAAATGTAAATTACTTGGAAAATGTACTCCCATGTCATATGTTCTTAATTTAATTGCTTTTGGGTGCTAAACCGTTGTATGATGTCTACCAATGAGAGGTCTCATACATAGAAGTAGGCACATGGCTCGGTGGTTTTGACATGACATGAGGTGCTTGAGGGTGTTTATGATGATCTTATGATTAGAATGGTTGTCCTAGCATGAAGTTTGTGTGGCTTTACCATTTTGACATGTTTTGCTCATGTTTAGGACTTTGCTCATGAGAGGGTGATTTTTCACAAAATTGCTCAATTCTATCTTAGCTTCGCCTAATGGTTGTGAAACTTGGTGATCTTGTAGCTGATGTTCATACAAAGCTATAGAGTATCTAACTTGCTCATTTGGACATGTGTAGCATCTTGTGTTGAATTTTGTCTATTTGAGAAGCTCGAGGTTGCATTTTTCCTAATTTTGGCTTGATTCATGCATTGTCAACAAGGGGGAGATGGTTGTGAAGGAAAAGTGCTTCTGGATGCATTTAGAAAGTTTACGAGTTGTTTAGAGCCATTTTTGGGCTCTTGCAGTTCCCAGGTGGTCACCGGTCTGACCGGTCGTGGTCACCGGTCTGACCGGTCAGGGTGCTGACCCTGTGCAGATGTTGTGCACCGGTCTGACCGGTGCTGTGGACCGGTCTGATCGGTCAGAGCTGAGCTGATGCAACTGCTCTGTTTTGTGAAGAGGTTTGCATGCATTCGTCCAGAGGGAGTTGCATGTGTGCAGGGGGAGCTCTTTGTGGTTTTCGAGCTTTGGTTTGGTGGTTGTTGACATCGTTTTTTGGGAAAACAAGTCAAAAGAAGATAAGAAGGAGTAGCCAATGAAATAGCAGTATAATCGGCCGATTGAAGAAAGAGAAGGTGGTCAACAAAAGCTTGCCGATGGTCAAGGCAGTCCAACCAGATCCATATGGGTCTACCTGATCGGCCGGTGGTCAACCAGGGAATCGGCCGATGGAGAGGGAGAAAGCGGCAATCAAGGATACGCCAAAGGCAAGACATGGTGGAAGCGGGCCAATCTACGATTGGCAACGGGTCAAGAGTCAGTTTTAGGAGAGTTTGACTCCTGCGTGAGTCTTTTTCTATTTTTAGTAGTGTTCGTTTCTTTAAGTACAAATAAACAGTGCCGTAATCGGCTAGGAGTCAGGTTGTCCCCAGGACATAAATAGCGACCCTACGTGGTTGGAAAATCGGTACACACCAATATCAAACAAACCGCCTCCGGGCAAACTCTTTACAATTTACATCATCTACTTTTCGGCGACTTCGCCATTGCGTTTTTCTTTTCTTCAACGTCATCCTTCAAGTTCGTCGGGCTGCATCAATCGATCTCCGACAAGCTTGTGAGTACCGTTTTACCGAATAATCCTAGGCTTTAACCTCCGGGCGCATCGCTGAGGTTTCATCAAGTTCTTTATTCACCCTTTATCAATATTAGCTAGATCTGCAAGTTTTCGTACCAACTCTTGTAGTTTTAGCTTTTATCATCAATTTATCCAGCTTGATCTAGATCTCGTCGGCTTCCACTAACACGGCCGATCCAGACTCGTTCAAGTGTTGACGTCACGATCGGCTGATCCAACCGATCCCTTTATATACATACTTGCACTTCGGCTGCTTTCGAGCCTGCCGATCCCGCTTCTCTGTATCGGCCAATTGGTAGATACACGTACTGTTGAAGATCCATCGGTTCTCTAGCCGATCCTTAATATTTTCCATTGTCAGTCAACAGGTCAGATTAGCTGGCACGCCTCGCTACAGACCGGGGAGTCACGTGTGTCGCGCACGGGGGTGACGTCCTATTTTCGCGTCAACAGTGGACTTTTGCTCTTTGCTTGAGCTTGTTTTTGTCTCGGTTGTGTCGAGTCGTTGCCCTTGCCTAAGGGGACCGAGACTTGTCTTCTTCAAGTGATCTTGTTCTTTGCCTTTCCTTTGGCTTTCGATCGCTTGTTGAAGGTTCTTTGTTCTTTTCTTTTCTTTTCCTTTTCTCTCTTTGGTTACCAAATGTGTGTGTTGTCAATGCACTCATCAAGGGGGAGATTGAGGACTTGTGTGGTTCGAGGACCGGTGGATGGTTGCCTCCTGGTGTGATCAGTGATTGACAACGTTGTGTGGACTGACTCTTGGCTAAGTATTGCAGGTGCAGGTTGCGGCTTGATTGGTGCTGGTGCAGGTGAAGAACATGCATGAAAGGTCGATGCCGGTGAGGCCTCTAGGTGTGGAGCAGACAAGTAGGCTTGGTTCGAGGGACCCGGTGGCCAGCGGGGTCAAGTGCGAGCCGCATGGTGGCAAGAACAGCAAGATGAAGTCGTGGACGGTTTCTTGGTTGAGCCCTAAAACCAAGGTTGAGCCGGGACTTCGTGGGAGCCGAGTCATGAGTGGTGATTGGCGGAGGCTACACCGAGTTCGCGGGGTTTCCAGTGGTTCACCACAAAACCACTGGGTTCCTTGGTTGATCCACAAAGCCAAGGCCGAAGACCGAAGTGCAGCAGCACTGGACCGGTCTGACCGGTGGGTCTGACCGGTAGAGTTTTACTTTTTGAAAACCATTGCAAAACCCCAAGTGCTTGTTATCAGGAGTCATGGGAGTTGACTCATTGTCGTTCCACTTTTCAATCACCCAAGGTGGCATGATAGACACTCCATAGAGTTCACAAGGATCAGGTACGACTTGGAATATCTCTTATGCTTGTTTTATACCTATAGTACTTATGACCCGCTTGATCTGATTCCCTTCACTCGGGACGAGAAAAGGTCAATTGTGGGGGGGTGTTGTTGACGCCTGCTAAGTACCCATTTTAAGGGCGTCAACTCCGGCATTTTGATATAAGAAATAAGAACCCATACTAGAATAGGAGCTTAAACTCATAATTTCCACCAGTGTCGATGTTTATTTGAATGCAGGGACTCGGCACAAGAAACGATGAGAAAACACATGCATTGAGCCAAGCATTTCAGGTTCAGCTATAGAGAGACTGCCACATGGGATCGACCTAGATCCCATGCACCCATGCCACGTCACTGATCCAAAGGAGGCAAGCCCCAGCGAATCAGAATGTGCCACATGGACGTCACAGGGATCCAAGGGCCCACTCGGTGCTCAAACCGCCTCAAAATGTTACACACACCTGGAATGTACCCAAGGGCACACATGTCAGCCACCAGGAGGAAGGAGGGGACCAGTCGGGCCCACAAGGGTCGGCCGAACCGTGGGTTCGGCCGAACCGATGTTGGCTTGGTTGATCCTGGCCTTCCACGTGGAGCTCCCTCATTGGTCCCTCACTGCATTCCCGGGGTGCTTCTGGCGATCCTCCGTGACATTACCTGCCTATAAATAGAAGGGGAGTTGGCTCATTTATAAAACACACTTGAAGCCAACACTTCTACCCTTGTGTTGTCTCCCTCTCTCATTCTCTCTTTGTGGGTGAAATTCCCACATGAGTGGTGTGTGTTGTAGAGATTAGCCTAGGGGTGTGCTAGGTAGAGAGGGGTGAGGGAGAGATGGAGGCTTGAGAACGATGATTTGTTCATCGTTCATGAAGCCTTGTTCCTCTACAGATGCTTCTGTTCATCATTTAGAATAAAGTTAGTATTCTTGCATTTCCTATTTAGACTAAAGTAGTATTCATGCATATGTGATATATTCTTGTGTTCTTCAGCTCTTCATCATTTAGAGGCTCGTATTCTTCAAGAACATGACCCTTCGATCCAGTTGAATGCATGCATAAGTTTGTATCTCGTTTATGTGATTGAACTCCTTTTGATCTATCAGGATTGCATAATTATGTTAGCATATGTTGTAACTTGTTGCATCGTAGTTCATGAGTAAGGTTTAGTCCGTATCTTGCGGGTTTGTCGCTTCGTATTTATACGGAGTATTGTAGTGTTGCTATAGGTCGACATACGTAACCGTGATATAGTAGTGATCGGTGGTGTAGACGTGGTGTTTAGACTACGGGTTATCCTTCATTTGCCCTTTATCCCACGTTTAGATAGAGGTAGGTCGCGGTAGTGACAGCTGTTAGACACTTTATTTTCCGCCGCGTTCAGATACAGCGTAGAACCAAATACCAGAACCAACTATTAGAGCCAGGCGGGGTCGGTGCCCGAAGCAAGACTCCATATACGTGGCTATCTTTACCCTTGAACTGATACCTTCAGGAAGACCCTCCGTTATCCAATCTACCTTAGCAGGGTTGGGTGTCCTTCGATAGTCAGTTAGCAGATCCCCTCTCCCGTCCTTGGATACGATACCCTTGGGAATACTCCTTAGGGAGAAGTGCTACAATGGTGCATCTGTGCGCTTGCGGACTCGTTCGCACCCGTCAGTATAGCCGGGTGTTTGTTACACGCTCGCGCTAACCTGGCAGCCTAGTGGTGAGGTTAAGAAATACCAACACTCATAGAGCTTCCTCTCAAGGGCAGTTGTTACACTTGGAGTAATATGTAAGATGCTCCTCTTCTTGAGAAAGTTGGTTGGTTCTTTACTTCTGTTGCTTGGACACAGTATCCCCCCTCCATGGTTCTGCCCTTGGCAAGAATTACTTCGGATCATTTGCCTTGCAAAATTTAGATTGGCACAAATATTCCAAAGGTAAATATTTTTCAGTTTGAAAATTTCTGGTTCAGCCACCCTAGTTGCTTGGATCAAATTAAGAATGCCTGAATCACTCATGTCAATTCTAACAGCTCTGCCCAGACTATCAGTGCAAAATTCCAATTTCTTAGAAGAATTCTCAAGCTGTGAGCCAAAGGTCTTTCAAATCTCTCGAGATTTATCACAAACTGTAATTTGACAGTTGTCTTCCTGGACAAGCTAGAGGAAATCAAAACCCTGCATCCTCATGAAGTTGTCTTTAGGAAGGTTATTAAAGTTCATATTCTGAACTTACTATCTATGCAGAGGACATATTGGAGGCAGAGATTTACCCAAAGAATTATGCAATTTGGGGATGAGAATACAAATTTTTTTCATGCTATGGCTTTTGAAAGATATAGAAAGAATATGATCAGTCAGATTTCTAATGAAAGTGGTAGAATGGTGACCGATGGTGAGAAAAGTGCACTTTTCTACTCCCTCCGTCCCAAAATATAAGGATTTGTTGACTTTTGCTGGCCACGTTTGACCGCTCGTCTTATTCCAAACATTTATGAAAATATAAAAACAATTATGATATACTTAAAATATAGATGATGAAAAAAACTTGTCATAAGAAAATAAATAATATTTTCACAAATTTTTTTGAATAAGACGAGTGGTCAAACGTGATCGGCAGAAGTCAACAGGTCCTTATATTTTGGGACAGAGGGAGTATAATGAGTTCAAAAGAAGGTTAGGTACTTCTGTTGACATCTCTATGCAGTTTGACTTGCAAGCCCTTGTGCAATCCAATCAGGAGGCCTTGTCCCATCTGGCCCTTCCATTATTCAGTACTAAGGAAATTGATGTTGTGGTGCAAGATCTTCCCAATGACAAAGCTCTTGGACCTGATGGCTTCAACAGTTCGTTTTTCAAGAAAGCTTTGCCTGGACTTCTATAATCATCAAGTGGACCTCAATTGCATCAACTACTCATATATTACCCTGGTTCCAAAAAAAGATAACCCAGAAACTGTCAATGATTTCAGGCCCATTTCTCTCATGAACTCCTCTCCAAAAATTGTTGCTAAGCTCCTAGCAAACCGGCTTCAAGCTGTTGCCCTTCAGGTTATTCATGAAAACCAATAGGGCTTTATTGAAGGAAAAAACCATTCAAGATTGTTTGGTGTGGGCCTTTGAATATCTGCACCAATGCCACCATTCCAAAAGGGATATTATCATCCTCAAACTTGACTTTGAGAAGGCCTTTGACCTGATTGAGCATGAAGTCATCTTGGCCATGCTCTCTGCTAAGGATTTTCCTTCTAGATGGGTCAGATGGATTGCATCCTTACTTTCTTCTGCCACTATACTTCAGTCCTCTTGAATGGCACAATGGGAAAGAAATTTAAATGTAAAAGGGGTGTTAAGCAAGGAGATCCACTCTCTCCTCTTCTTTTTGCAATTGGGGCTGACATTCTTCAGGTGGCCATCAAGCATGAATATGAGTAGGGTGTTCTTATTCCTCCTTTCCCTCAAAGATCTGATGTCCGTTTCCCAGTAATCCAATGTGCTGATGATACCATCATGGTTATGCAAGCTTGTGATTCTCAACTGGAAATTCTCAAAATCTATTTTTCTCAAGATTCAGCTTTCTTGTGGTCTGAAAGTGAATTTTCACAAGTCTTGTCTAGTTCCAATCAATGTGGATCATGCCAAAGCTTGCTCTTTTGCTGAGGTGCCTGGATGTTCGGTGGGTTCATTCCCCTTCACATATCTTGGCTTGCCTATGGGCCTGACCAAGCCTCATATAAAAGACTATGCTCCTCATATATGTAGAATTGAAAGAAAAATGTCAGCTGCATCTCAATACTTATCCTATGCTGGGAGGCTTCAGCTTGTTAAATCAGTCATATCTTCCCTCACCCACATACTTTATGTGCTCCCTCAAACTACCTCCTGATGTCATAGAGATTATTGATAAGTACATAAAGAACTGTCTCTGGAGGGGAAGGGACTTGAAAAACAAAGGCTATAATCTTGCTGCTTGGAATCTGGTTAGAAAACCAAAGGATAAAGGAGGACTTGGAGTCATTAATCTTAGTGTTCAGAATGATGCCTTGTTGCTCAAATAACTTAATAAATTCTATAACAAGGCTGATATTCAGTGGGTTCAACTCATTTGGCAGAAGTACTACACTGGCTCGGTGCCCCACTTGGCAAGGGAGAAAGGTTCCTTTTGGTGGAAGGACATCCTTAGACTTAACACTCAATATCATTGATTTATGTTCTCCTGGCTGAGGGGATAATTTTGGTTTTTGGGATGACCTTATCGATGGGAAAATCCACACTGATATTTACCCCAACATTTTCTGGTTTGCAATTGATCCTAAAGCCTCCCTTTGGAAGCTTCGGTCGTCTGCTAATCTGCTTGAGTGCTTCAGAATTCCAATGACCAGACAAGCTTATAATGAGTTTTTGGCCCTTCAAGATGAGCTTCTTTTTCTATCTGGTGACTCTGTGGATGAAAAGGATGTGTGGTCTTTCATTTGGGGGCAGCAAATATATTCTTCAAACAAATTTTATCAATATCAGTTTCAAAATGTGCATCGTGAAAGATCTGTTGTTTGAATTTGGGAAACAAAATGTGTTCCTAAGATCAAATTCTTTGGTTGGTTGTTGCTTGTTGATAGACTCAACACGAGCAATATGTTGAGAAGAAGAAAAGTATTGCAGGAAGGTTATCACTGTGTCATGTGTAAAAGAGGGTATAGAAGAAACCTCTGAGCACCTATTCTTTCAGTGTTCCTCTGCTGTCAGCCGATGGTTTGCTTTAGGAATAATCTGGGATGAGCAATCAAACATTCACCATAAGCTTTACATCACTAAAGATGAGTTCAGACAGCCTTACTTTATTGAGATTTTTCTAATTGGTGCATGGTGTTGGTATCCCAATTGCTGGTTGGGATGGTTGTAGGTTTTTTCTTCTCTGTAACTCTCTTTTTATTTTAATATAGTTGGGGGGGGGGGGGGGGGCTCCAAAATAAAGACCCTTAACCATTGTTCCTAAGTTACAAGTTGACAGCCACAGAAAATCTCAACAAAAATCAATGAATAAGCAACAAAATCCAACTCAAAACACGGTAAAACAAGTTGAATGTACAGACTGAAAGTGCCATTTTAATAGGAGACATCCATCCTGTCAGACATGGGCACAAAACACTTGGTCACCCTACATTCTAGCCATGGTGACTTCTAGCCCCGTAGGTCTTTTGTCCAATCTTTTTCACATCTCTACTTTTCCTTAGATCATCTACTTATTCTAAAAAAATCAAAATGGTAGTCTTTGCAAACTTCGTCTTTGCTTGTTTTAACTGATATTTCTGAGTTACCATGTATATGCCCAAAGCCCAATCATGAAGGCAACAATTAACTTGCATCTGAGCCAAGCACTAAGGTACAACAATGTGGTTACAAAATATGCACGTACTAAGAGCATCCAATCAGATATCAATTAACAATCTGGTTGAACTCGATGTAGCTACTTTTTAAGCCACCACTGCGTCAAAAGATGTCGATGATCCAATGCTAATTTCAAAGCCCCTCATTAGTCACTACAGAAAAAACAGAGGGAGGTTGTTCAGTGCCCATTCCCATCCTAACTTGAATGTCAGATTGCTGCTATGGCAGGACGCAGGTGCGCTACTGTTTAGTGGTTACTCTACAGAAGTGAGCGATAAGGATAGCGTCCACATTTAACTGTCCTTTTCTGATTTCTTATCAGGCTTATCCCTGACCTGGTCAATATTAGAATCAGAAGCTTCTCTTCCTTCCGGGGGAAGAGGTTCTTCATTCTTATCGACTGGATGTGCAGAATCTTCAGCAGTTGGGCGTGTTGGTACATGAGTGGAAGAGCATGTTGGGTTATTGGGATTGCTAAATAGTCGTTTCTTCACAGCTGGCTGGTGAAGAACTGAAAAATAGCACAAGCGTATGTACTAAGTGCAATGGACAAAAGACCAAACCATTTGTAAGGTATAATAAACAATGACAGGAACCACCTATCATTTGTGCAAGAGATACCAAGCTCCAAGTGATGTAGTAGCAACAAATTGCCTGGGCAGGAGAAAAATTGAAAAAGCATTTCAATGATCAAATATTTGAAAGCTGGAAAGAATGTAATGGAGTCAGAAGCATTTTAAGTTTGAAACACTGATGTGTCTAAATATTCATGAGTTTACCATGAGAGAAATAGTTGCTACACATAGCCTTGATGTCCGATAAAAGTAATTGACCATAGTGTACAATTGGTGGACAAACAAACAGACTAGCTGTTAACAAGTGGTGTATAATGTCAAGAGTTACATGGAACTATAGTTTTTGACAAAGCAGTGGTGGGTTTCATACAATAACCTTATCCAGTAGCATAACAAAAAGCTCACGTTACTAAATTAGGTTACACAAACAGCAAAACCATGTCTATCAAAGATACGACCTAGTACCTCGCAACAGATTAAGATTCCCTGGTTCATTGTGTGTGCTCAATAATACCATGTGACTTAGGAAACAGGAATGCATCTCAAAACAAATGAAGTAAAAATAAAATATATGCCACTCTAGAGTTGCTAATTTTCACCTCAGTTGCTGCTAAATTGTAATAGTTAAAAAAATATGCCATTATAGGGCCCGACCATTCTTGGTTTCTTTCAGCAATTTTTGCTCACCTATGCATGCTCGGTCTAGTATGCTCCAAAGAGCATGCACAGCCCGAGCCCAGTGGCACAGCCCATCCCTGACAGGATAAGCTCGGCCCTATACTCATTTAGGGCCAGGCAGCTGATTTTTTAAGCCTGAAAAAATCAGCCGGTCTGAGCACAGCCCAACAATAAAATGAATTATATTTACGCTGAAAATTGATGGGTAGTTTGGCCTGAGCCAGAGCTGCCCGATAGGGCTGATAGGTGGGCTTGGGCAGAGATTTTAGACCCGAAAGAAACCAGGCTTTTTGCAGGCCTTGTCCGGCTCGTACTATCAAAAAAAAGACAGGCCCATAATTGAATATTTAAATATGACCTATTTGCAGTGCAACTTATCAAAGAGATCTTTTTTTCTTCAACAGCATATATCAAAAAAAGCAACTCTTTAGTGGATTTTCTAATATTTTCGAAAGTAAACTATGCTGCTACATCCAATGTCATTTATTTCAAAGGATACCAAAAGTTAAAAACTGGAATACATGCAGCAATGGATCACTGAACAAGAAACATGCAGCAATGGATCAAGTACATAGTTTAAGAGTGCTCAGATCAAAAGGTTCCACCACAGAAATTTTCATGTCTGATTGAATCATCAAGCACTGGCATAGATCACAAAACATGATATAACTGTTAATAAAAGGTTCGAGCATGAGCAAATACTATTATTTACCTTTGGAAAGCTTGCTGCAAACGGGAAAGTTAAAACAAGTAATAGTCTCACACAATCTGTCTCAAAAGATCTCTCTCTCTTTCTATAATGTAGACTGAACTGCAACACCAAAACATATTTTTCGTTAACAGTTTAAAGTTAGGACTGAAGGTGTACTCACAGAAGGAAATGCTAACAGTGATGGGTTCAAATGTTCCTCAGACTCCATAGGTCAATTGATTAATAATACATTCATGAGAACAAATAAATTTAACCAACTCAAGAAGAATAGGCGCAGCACATTGTAAAAAAAGATGGTAAAAAACTGCAACTATTTGCACATAACCATTATTCAATAACAGATCACGACTCATTATTGTAGGATGTGAGTGTGTGGTCACTTACAATTCTTGAATTAATAAAGAAAGATTAATACATGACCACTTTGCATTGAAAGAATATTATCTAAACTATATAGCATCAGTATTACAGAAGCAACACATCATTGATGAAAAATGGAAAGACCATATTCATTTACAAACAGAATTCACGTAAGAAAACACACAAAAACAAAAGAGAAAAAAAACTACATGCAGGATTCACAGGTGGAAGAAGTATACGCCCAGAACTTGCTTTAGTCAAGTGGTATACCAAAGACAGGGAAGTGTACCATGAATCTTCAGGTTAATATTTGCGAGAACACAATCTGATGGAGCCATTTGCAAATTAAACATTTGAATTTCACATGACTAGAATAATAATCACATAGGAAACTAATGGTGAAAACAACGAAAACATCACATAAAAATCTTTCCACATGACATTACAAGAGGTTCAACTGAAAATCTAAAGAAAAATAACAGAGCAAACGTTCAGACCATGTATCAACCTAACCTTCAATTTTATAGCACAAGAGGGAACATATATATCAATCAGATTAACCACTGAGCATACCTCCAATCTAAGCAAGAGAGATAGTGATGCAATAGCTGGAAAGATGTATAGGGCATCAGGAGTCGTGAGATCAGTAAACCAGAATGCACCGCCCTCTTTTAAAGATGGGAGTTTCTGAACCATGTTTGATATCTAGAAGCATTACATAAGAATGAAACATATGTGAGGAAGAAACAATGAAGTTTGTTGTGATGGTAAAATATGTGCATCAAAGATTAGTTAACAGATGTTCCGACATGAGGGGTCAACTTACAGCAAAGTAAAGAGCCAGAAAAGTATATGGTGACAAAATCGCAATAAATACCAGAGGAGCCAAACTGTGTGAACAAAGGCAAGCATTTTGATGTTTGTTAGAGAAACCCATGCAAGCTCCCTACAAAATCAGGAGCAACAGCTGCCTCCGTGACTATGAGATAACAAGAGCATAAACGTTGGGGCCAGCAACATGGAATTATGAAGGCCAATTAGAGAAGTTAACAATCAGAACAATGGAACTAGTGGACCTATAGCATATTAACATCTATAACGGTGCACATCATCACAACTGTGTGTGATGCTTACAGACTATACCAGAAACAATAAGCATCTTAAAATACCAGGTCACCCACTGCTGGGAACACACTTTATAATGCCATCACAATATAAAAATAACTAAAGCATTCCGCATAAGCTCATACCTTTTTACTAAAGAACGTGCTCTGTCTACAGCTTCGTGTGCTAATTTCTCATCCTTAGCCTGCAGGAAGATCATGTGCAGTCAAGTTATTTGGCAATAAAATGCAAGTATTATAAATTGAAATACAGGTAGCATGAAAGCTAACATATTAAATATTTCAAATTACAACAAGCATGAATCATATCATGATACATACACTTTTCAGAAGCGTTTCAACTGCAGAAGCTTCCTCACGTGCCACCTATTTAAGCTCAAAAGTCAAAGAAACAATGTTTAATACTGCCAAGCTCCTGATAACCTATCAAAAGTTAAAACTTGAATTTATCTCAGTTACTGTTGTAAAGTTTTAGGACTTATTTGCGATACAGGTACACCATTTAAAACAATTGACATCAGATGTTAACCTGGCAAAATTTCCACATTTTATACTCCAAACAAGGCTTTAAGATATGCAGTCACTTCAGACTTCAATTTGCCTAGCACACATTTACTATGTGGATCAGATTATTTGATTTGTGAATCATCACTGCTTAAACCACATACACCTCATGGATATTACATCAGGTTGCATCTGTTCAATGAAAGATTCTTTTTAAGTCCATATAAGAACTGATCAGGATGTGGTTTCATTATCATGAACATATCATACAATTCCAAACTTGAAGGTGAATGTGAAATTGTAGGCATGCAATCCTCCTTACCTAGAATTCTCAATATTAGTATATATGTCAATATGTGTTTGTTCTAACAATTCCAAAGCAGAAAGACAGGCAACATTTCTAAATAAAACCTTACACGGATTTGATTTCTGGCGCTGATTATTAATGTGAATAACACAGATCGTAGCAGCACCGTGGAGACGGCACTGTTGGAGTTCCTGGCCGGAGACGCGCTGTCTTCCTCAGCGCCGGCGAGAACCCTGCAGCTCACACACAAACTCACGCGAGATAGGAACACCGGGAACACAAGCACACGGTCTCGTTTGTGCAGCAACTGACTGCGTTTTCCATTGACTCGATTGCTATATAAAGGAAAAGATTACAACCACTCGAGGTCCATGACCTCCGACATGCGCGGCACGCCCGTCATCGACGAGTGCCATCCCAAACGCCTGGAACGTGCCGCACGACGCGCTCCCTCGCGAATGCAGCGCGAGTCAGAGCTCCACACCGCGCACAGCCCGCGAATCAAGCCGTGCGCCCAACTGATTCCAACAGAAAACTAACTGAACATACTTGCACTAGAATTATTCAACAAATCTCCTCCTAAGTCTAGTGCAACTACTTACAGTATTGAAGGCCGATCTTGTGAACGAGCTCCAGGAACTTGACCTTGCCTAATGGCTTTGTAAGAACATCACCAAGTTGCTCATCAGTCCTGACAAACTCCACTTCAATCAGCCTCTTCTGCACCAGGTCCCGGATCAGATGAAACCTCACATCAATATGCTTGCTCCGGTCATGGTGCACAGGATTCTTGATCAGAGAAATTGCAGACTTGTTGTCAACCTTCAACAGAGGCCTGCTCACATTAGAATTCATCAACTCTGCTAGCAGTCTTGCCAACAAAACCCCCTGACAGGCAGCTGTTGCAGCTGCAATATATTCAGCTTCACAGCTAGACAAAGCCACTACCTTCTGCTTGATTGACTGCCAGCAAATTGCTTTGTCTCCCAGGAAGAAAATCACACCAGAGGTACTCTTCCTGCTATCCACATCACCAGCCAGATCACTATCACTATAACCCAGCAGTGATGAGACTCCTCCATCTCCTCTAGGATACCAGAGCCCCCAATCACTAGTACCAGTTATGAATCTCAGTATGTGTTTCACTGCTGCTAGATGTTCCTCATGAGGCTCCTCCATAAATCTGCTCACATATCCAACTGAGAAAGCTAAGTCTGGTCTTGTGTGGATCAGATACCTTAAGCTTCCAACCAAGCTTCTATACTCAGTTGCATCAACTCTTGCACTGTTGCTCTCTCTACTCAGCTTCAGATTTGCTTGCATAGGCACTTGACAAGGATTGCATTCCAGCAGCCCTCCCTTTTCCAGTATCTTCTTAGCATAGCTTCCCTGAGACAGAGCAATACCAGCTACACTCTGCTTTACTTCAATTCCCAGATAGTATGTGAGCAATCCTAGATCACTCATTTTGAACACTTCTGCCATCTGCCCCTTGAACTCCAGGATGTTGTTACTGTCTGCTCCAGTAATCACCAAATCATCAACATAGACACCCACTATAAGTCTATCTGCACCAACACCTCTGCAGTACATGGCATGCTCACTAGGACACTTAACAAATCCTAGATTTACCAGTTCATCATCTAGCTTTTGATTCCAGGCACGAGGAGCTTGATGTAAACCATACAAAGCTTTGTTGAGTTTCAGTACCTTATGTTCTTGACCCTTCATGGTGAACCCTGGTACCTGCTCCACAAACACCTCTTCCTGTAGTTCTCCATTCAGAAATGCTGTCTTCACGTCCATGTGATGGACCTCCCAGCCTTTCTCTGCCGCCAGTGCCAGCAGCAGCCGCACAGCCTCCATTCTGGCCACCGGCGCAAACACTTCATCGTAGTCGATGCCTTGCCGCTGTGCGTACCCTTTGACGATGAGCCTCGCCTTGTACCGCACCACTTCGCCGCGCTCATCCTTCTTTACCTTGAACACCCACTTGAGCCCGATGGCACGCCGGCCTTGAGGCAGGTCAGTGAGTGTCCAAGTCCCATTGTCCTCGATCGCCTGCAGCTCCTCCTCCATCGCCCTGCGCCAGCACCCCTCCTGCTTCGCCTGAGCCAACGACGCCGGCTCTTCCGCGCTAATTGCCAGCAGCCGCCCTTCTCCCAGGTCGCGCACTGCAAGGCCAGGAGGTGTTCCTGGCCCCACCACGTCATCTACCGCGCGGAACCTTAGCGGAGCATCTTCGTCATGATCTGCGTCGAGCTCCTCTTCCAGGTTCGGCGGCGGCGACACGAACTGGGTGTCCGTCGGTGTAGCAGCAACCCCTGGAGATGGAGAAGTCCCCTGCCATGTCGTTGTCGGGGCAGGGGTTGTCGTAGGCGTGGCCGGTGTTGATGGTGAGCCTGACGCGGCACCTGGAGCTTGAGCTTGCCCTCTATCGCTGACTGTGATCATCTCCACCCGGAAAATGTCCTCACCTTGCGCCGCCACAGTGTGCTCCTCCGAGCTTCCGCTCCAGTCCCACTAGGCATCCTCGTCGAACACCACGTCCCTGGTGATGTGAACGCGACGCGCCACGGGGTCGTATGCCCGGAACGCCTTGGAGCCGCGTTCGTAGCCGACGAAGATCATCTTCCGCCTGCAGTCATCGAGCTTGTGCAGGTGCGGCGCTGTGTTCTTCACATGGACAATGCATCCGAAGGTCTTCAGGTGATGCACCGCCGGCTTCTTCCCGTACCAGGCTTCGAACGGCGTCATGCCCGTCACACTCTTCGTTGGGCACCGGTTCAGGATGTAGACGGCGGTGTTCACCGCCTCTCCCCAGAACCACCCCGGCAGCCCCTTCGCCTTGAGCATGCTCCTCGCTGTCGCCACCACCGTGCCGTTGCGCCTCTCGACGACGCCATTCTGCTGCGGGCTGTAGGGGGCAGTGAGCTGCCGTAGAACCCCTTCGCCCGCGCAATACTCGGCGAACTCAGTCGAAGTGAATTCACCACCTCGATCCGTCCTGAGTCCGCCCAGCTTCTTGCCCGACTCGGCCTCGGCGCGTGCTTGGAACTCCTTGATCGCCGCGGCCGCCTGATCCTTCCTTGACAGCACCTTCAGCCACATGAAGCGGCTCTTGTCGTCCACCAGCAGCAGAAAGTACTTGCCGCCGCTCGGTGTCTCCGGCGTGATGGGCCCGCACAGATCACCGTGCACGAGCTCCAGAACGTGCTCGGCCCGGTGCTGTGCCGCCGCCGGGAAGGAGTTCCTCCTCTGCTTGCCGGCGAGGCATGCATCGCACAGCTGGTCCACCTGCTCGATCTGGGGCAGGCCGCGCACCATCTCTTCCCGCGCCATCTTCCGCAGCGCGTTCATGTTGACGTGGCCCATCCTCGAGTGCCAGCGCCAAGCTTCCTCCTTTCCCCGCACTGCGAGGCACACTGGCCGCGCGACATCGAGCTCCAGCACGTACAGGCGGTCTGGCCGGCGCAGCACCCGCGCCAGCAGCTTCCGGCTCTGCTCTCGGATCCTCAGCACCCCGTCGTCGATGTTGATCTTGTACCCCGCCTCATCCAGCTGTCCGAGACTGATGATGTTCGATGTGAGGCGGGGAATGTAGTAGACGCCGGCGAAGGATCGGTGCTCCCCGCTCTTGCAGTTGAACAGCACGGTGCCGTACCCCTCGATGGCTGCCACCGAGCCGTCGCCGAAACTCACGGTCCCTCGCACCGCCGTGTTCAGCTCCGCGAACGCCAGCCGGGCGCCCGACATGTGGTTCGTGGCGCCGGTGTCGAAAACCCACGACGCCGTGTCGCGGTTCTTCTCCTCCTCGCTGAGGTGCACGAGTACCTTGTGCTCGACGAGGCGTACCTCCGAGCTGGATCCGGCGACCCTCCTTGCCGCCGCCACGCGCGACGGCCGAGCCGCCGCTCGATCTGGATCTGCGTGCCCCTCCCCTGGTCGTGTCCATGTAGCAACCAGGAGAGTCTCCCCAAGTATCGCCCTCGACTCCTCCTCGGGCCACCCGCCCGAGACCACGGCTGGCGCATCCGTCGCCACATCGACCGCTGCCGGCGACAGGATCGGAGACGGCGGAGCAGGAGAGGGGAAGAGCGGCGTTGACCTTACCATCAGCAACGACGCCTCTTCCTCATCCTGGATGATGTGGGCCGCCTCCTTCTTGGGCTTCAGTGGGCATTCCCGAGCCCAGTGGCCGCTTTTTCCACAGCGACGGCACTGGTCCCGGCCCACTTTGCCGACGGAGTTCGCCGGCCCGCTTGACGACGATCCGAAGTTCCCGCGCCCGCACCCACGCTCGCGCGAACGCCCTCCGCCGCGGCCGCCAGAGCTCCCGCCGCCGGCGCGATCACCGTCGTTCTTGCGCCTGCGCGACTCCCACTCCTCCGCCGTCATGTACAGCTTGCCATCCTGGTGCAGCGCCACCGGCGATTCGTCGAAGGAGTCCTCCGAGGCCTTCAGTCTCCCGGTCAGGTCCACCACCGAGAGCGTCGACACGTCGATGAGAGTGCGGATGGCGACCACCATCTGCTGGTACTTCGCCGGCGCACTCCGCAGGATCTTGAGCACGATCTGCTTGTCGTCCAGCGCCTCCCCGAGCGTCTGCAGGGAAGCCTGAATGCCGGTGAGACGCAGCGCGAACTCCTCTGCCGTCTCGCCGTCCTTGAACATGGCGAGCTCGAACTCCCGGCGAAGCTGCTGCGCCTTGTTCTGCCTGACGCGGTTGTCGCCGACGCGCATCGTGGCGATGGCGTCCCAGGCCCCCTTTGCCGTATCCTTGTCGGCGATCACCCTCGCCAACTCCGCAGGCACGGCGGAACAGAGCGCGTCGAGGGCCATCATGTCCTCCTGATCGTCGACGACGCCGGCGTCGATCGTCTCCCATAGGCCGCGGGCCTTGAGCTTCACCTTCATCAGGCGCGCCCAGTCAGAGTAGTTCGTTTTGGTGAGGACGGGGTAGCTACTCCCGATCCCCACCTCACGAACAAGCCTCTGGAGCACCGCGGCGCCCTTGGTGTCGCCCCCGCTCCCGCCAGTACCATCGTCGGGCTTCTTCCCGACCTTCTTCGGCGACGGCGGCGTCGTGCCCGACATCGCCCACTCGATCGCGCGGTCGCGGTTCCAGCGACGGTAGCGCGCAACGATCGACTCCCGGACCGAAAGCGGCTCTGATGCCACTTGTTGGAGTTCCTGGCCGGAGACGCGCTGTCTTCCTCAGCGCCGGCGAGAACCCTGCAGCTCACACACAAACTCACGCGAGATAGGAACACTGGGAACACAAGCACACGGTCTCGTTTGTGCAGCAACTGACTGCGTTTTTCATTGACTCGATTGATATATAAAGGAAAAGATTACAACCACTCGAGGTCCATGACCTCCGACATGCGCGGCACGCCCGTCATCGACGAGTGCCATCCCAAACGCCTGGAACGTGCCGCACGACGCGCTCCCTCGCGAACGCAGCGCGAGTCAGAGCTCCACACCGCGCACAGCCCGCGAATCAAGCCGTGCGCCCAACTGATTCCAACAGAAAACTAACTGAACATACTTGCACTAGAATTATTCAACAGGCACCACCTACGGTTCAAAGAGGCCACAAACGAAGAACATGACAAAAAATCCCAACAACAATTAAGGTCACAAGGACACAAAATCAGCAAACCCCTAACTAAACCCTAACCAGTTGAGCCCGGTGAAGGAGTGGACGGCGTCAATGAGGTGCTGCAACGCCGCCACAGATATCGAAGACTCATCCGTAATCCACGCCACGTCGGTGGGAAGGCTCGCCGGTGCCGCGGGCGCCGCTGCGGCGTCGGTGACGACGGCGCCCGCGTCCGCCACTCGATAGGGAGGCAACGAGGAGAAACCGCGGCGAGATGGACCAGCGCCAGCGAGGTGGACGCCGAGAGGGGTAGGGTTTGGGCTGCTGTTCTGGATGATTGGGGGAGCGGGATGTGGGGTGACCGGAAAAGGGGCTGCGGGGGACGGACGGGGGATGGGGTGGTTGTGGCGTCGCCGGAGCACTGCTCGGTGAGGAGGCGGGGGAGGCCGGGGTGGAGGCGGCCGGAAAGGCGGGAGGCAATGCTTCTCCGCGCGGCCGCGGTGAGTGCCATGCCGGCGCTGCGGGAGCGGGACTGCGGGAGTGGCGGCGCGGTGGGGCTGGGACGGAGCAAATGCCGTTGGCGTGAATAAGTGAAGGGTAATTTGGTAATTTTAAGAAAACCCGGCTAGACGCACTTATTACGTCAGGAGATTTGCTTATTTACGTACTTAGATTTCCTTTAAAATTCCAATGGATTTGATCGATTCAAATGAATTATAGGAATTCCACGTCTATTAATTTTCCTAAAACTATTTAAAATACTTGTGTGGAATATATAACTGACAAATTTTATATTAAAACTATTCATTCCAAAAAAAGCCTACTCTTTCTTCATGACGTGAATAATTTAATGTTATATCTGGTGAGAGCGTGATATGAAGGTTGTTGTCTTTGGAGGCAGGACATATCATAAACAAAGCCGAATAATTGTTGTTTAGCTCAAACTTGAAATTTGTTGTTTTGGTTTCAAACATCATATATAAAATATCATTTATATATTTTTTAAAAATCCAAATTACTCCCCCTCAAAGTCCACGTAGATTTTTCAACATTCTTTTTCATATAATTTAGTATGCCAAGGATTAATTTATTATTAAATAG